>JAPWDM010000010.1:5581462-10381462 GCA_035578155.1 Brachynemurus nebulosus | reverse complement strand
TATTTATTTGGTACGCTTTGCAAAAAAGTCACTTTGATAGAAGTTTCCCTTTTAATCTGTTCCTTTGATGATACAAATGCTGCCCAGCTTTTGAAAAAAGTCTCACTGAAGCTGTTGAAGTCGCTGTACAACACAAATATTTAATGGCAATTTTTTTCAAGTTTAGATGTTGTTTTAAATCAGCTACAGGATTTTTTAAATACTGGATAGCTTAGAGTAATATCGATGTTTCGATATTATTCTCATAACATCGATGTGTCGATGTTATCAAGGACATACCATCGATGTTTTTACATCGATGTTTTCCCGCTAAACATCGATGTTTTTCTACCATCGATGAATATCGATCATCCTTAGTACAAGACTACAACTATGTACACTGAACTGATAATAATCATTTTCATAACTTTAGTTGTCTTCGAGTTACTTTGGAACTTGTATAGTGTATACACAAATAAAAGAAAATAAAAATTAGTGCAACAAAATAAACAATCTATTATTATTATGAATTATTATTGTCATTAGTTTTATTATTTTTTTTTTAAATGATGAACAGAATAATAGCAGTTAAGATAGGCAGACGATACGGTGAGGTATTGTTTCATCAAAACATAAATAACTGACCCACATTTGTTTTTCTGTAGTGCATAAATAGCTTAGGAAAATTAAAAAGAAAAAAATTAAAATAATTGTGGAAGGAAGTTGCTCAGTTACAAGTCACAGTAGATTTCATTGTATAAATTATTATAAATAAGAATAATAAATCACGGATAAATAATTGTTCTTTTATGTAGGTAGAGACTAGAGGTAAAGTATATAATATGCTATCTTCAAAACAGTGGCGTATACAATATAAGTTATTCTGACTGATATTCTACATCAGGGGTCGGCAACCTGTAGCCCGCGGGCCGCATGCGGCCCGCCAAGCAGTATAACTTTTCGAACAATTTGCTCTGCCTATGCAGAGTTGAGCATACTTTAGGTATACTTTTCCGATGTTTTATAACATGTAAATAAAACTGTTACTAAAAATTTTTCCTCATGTTGATTTTTAATAATATTTATATTAAGTTGTGTTAAAAAAGGAAAATACCCCTGTCGGTGTATCCTGCATAATATACAGTGATGAGCAAATGCAAGACCAAGACTGCCAAGTCTTGGTCTTGGTCTTGCTCTTGCATTCAGAATACTGGTCTTGATCTTGCTAGAGCAGTTTGAGCCTTGGCCTTGGTCTTGCAAAATGCAGTCTTGGTCTTGGTATTGCTAAAAAATCTTGCACTTTCTTGCATTTTTTTATTAGCGAATTTTTTCCTTCTAAAATCAGAATTTTCTCTCTTTACGGTATTAATTATACTTTCAAACTATTTAAATAGTTTTGCAAGACTGTTGCTTCTTTCTTGCTTTTATCTTGGTCTTACTCACTTGAGTCTTGGTATTGGTCTTGCAGCCATACTTATAGTCTTGGTCTTGGTCTTGCTCTTGGTATACATAGTCTTGGCCTTTGGTCTTGGTCTTGAAAAAAATGCAAGGCCAAGACAAGACTGCAAGACCAAGACTAATTTTGCTCATCACTAATAATATAGCGAATTTCCGTTTACAAAAATTAGTTTTTCTCGGAAACTACTTGACATAGAATTATTTTTCAAAAACCTTTTTTATGTGATTATTTTCTCCTCTTTCCAACGGTGTAAGAAAATGTGGCAAAAACTTGAGGAAATTGGGGCAAAAAATTATCTTTTTCACAAAAATTATTTAGGCAAAAATACCTAAAAATCAATTCCGGGCATCGGACGTGTCTGACTTTTTGGACTTCCAATATTTTTACCAAATTTCGTAAAAACGGGATTTTTCGTTCCAGAGTTATATACAATTTAGTGAATGTCATTTTTGGTTTCTAGAGACTTAAAAATAAATTATTTCTATCATAGTTCCGGGCTCAGGCAGCATCAAGACAGTGACTCTAATAGATGAATTTTCGATTCGAAAATTCGTTTAAAAAAACCTACTTAAGCCACATACTATGATACATTGAAAAATATTTGAGTGTGCGGCTCGCTAAATTTTTTTTTTTTTTACATGGCCCCCCATCCAAAAAAGGTTGCCGACCCCTGTTCTATATACTATGAAGTGAGCGAAACAACATCACGAAAATGTGTCAGGAAATATGGGCTATGACTAAATTATCTCTGCTGATTTACATACTAACTAGCATTTACCCGCGACTTCGGCCGTGTGGTATTTGAAGTTATGACACCAAGTTAATACATATAGAGTATAGTTACATTGTGTCATCATTGAGGCCACTGCAACAGAATATTTTCCCGCGGTAAACAGTAGCCTATACCCTTGTTGGTTCCTCAAGCTATCTCTGTGCAAGGTTTTACGACGATTGGTTAAGATGTTGAGGTGTGAAAGCAAGACAGACAAACAAACCCATTTACATATTTATAATATCAGTTAGGAGGTTGGGATTAGTTAGGATAGTGTATAGATCTTCATTAATTGCGTCATGTGAATTTGATGATGTTATCAAGGTTACTAAAATTTTTCAGTGTATCAGAAATCAAAAATAAAACGATCGAATGACGAAAATAAAACCGAATTATAAGTTTTCGAAATCGTCCTTTTCATTTTTATCAAAATATTACTTACAGTATCACTGGAACAAGGCTTATGTTGAATCAATCATATTTTTAAAAGGAATTCCGCCACTTTGAATGCAGAAGAGACAAATTCACACTCAAATTATCCAAATTCAACCAATCACTTTAATTTATGTCACTTTCCTAAAAATTTTTAAATTGCTTTAATGCTAATTTAAGTATGTAGATCCTTTTTTGAAATTCGCCATACCAAGAAAAGTATTATGGAACCATTAACAAAATTTGATCCCCTCTAAATTGCTAGCTGAAACAATTTTTTTTTTTTTAACACTATGAGGCCCGAGCACTTTCATAGTAAATTTCCCCGGAAGCCGGCAATATTTAAAAAAAAAAACTATAAACAAATACATAAAATAAAATGATTCAAACACACAACACAGTTCCACACGTATGTATGTGTAAAACTGTAAACAGACGTACTACGTGATACGTACATACATACTACATATACACTGGCATTCAAATCAATTTTATTTAAAAATATAAATTATATTTTTTATGTATTTTTTGTTTATCTTAAAATTTTTTTATACATAGAAACCAAGAGAGTAGTGTTTGTTGGTATGTATGTGTTTGTGTGAATGGGAACACATCCGTGTGATGAAGAATGATAAACATGATAAACATCGCACACATAATGAGTAATCAACTAATCAATTAATCATTGATCGCGGTCGGCCTCTGGGGAAGTTTTGTTTGGTTTCGGATGCCGAAGCCGTGGGACTGAAAGTGTTAATATGAAAACTAAGTCTATTTCTACCCAGACTATTTTAACTGGAAAATAGTAAAAAGATATTTCTAACGTTAGACAAATCTACAAATGTATTTTTAATAATATTAAAAACATTCTTATTTATTTCCAACTGTATTTCTAAATATGTTTCGAGGTGACTGACTTGGTGACATTCCCACATTGATTTTGATTGACTGATATAGAAGAAATTAAAGGTTACCAAAGTACAATGCCCTTTTAATATAAAATCTATATCGGCCACCAACGAAACGGCTTAATGAGTTTTGCATAAAAATTTTTCATCAAAATGAAGAATTGATTATTCTCATTTTTCCTTCACCTTCACATTTTCCACCAAGTGGATACTTAACAGGACAAAAGACAAAGAATTATTTGTCATCGTCTTAACAGTGTGTTGTATTCTTATTATACAATATAGATACTTTGACACACAAAGTGGATTGTATATAGGTACTCAATTTTAATTGATGGGGAAAATTAGAAAGCTTATTAAATAATAATATGCGTCACAAAAAGGGAATATACAAAATGGCGTTATTGTCACGCGTAGGCTACAGTATCTTTTAAAAGATGAGAGTCATTTTCAGTATTGGTATTGCTATTAGAAGAAACTATCAATACACATACAACACAAAATAATACCTAGAGCCTGGTCGGTTGGATCATATCGTATTATGTGATGGTTACGAGTTCCATTCCCTGTTCAGTAATTTTTTTTTTTTGATATTAATATTTTAAGATTTCTTCTTTTTAGCGAATTTTCGCTTTGTAAATTCCCCTATAACAGCAGGTCTCATGGTAGAATTTGTGCCCGCGACTATAACAGAAATTTCTTTTGGTGCCTCGAGAAACCGAAAATGACCTTCATTAATGACCTTCACAATGTATCCTCCGACTCCGTAGGGGGTCGCGACCCACAGCATGAAAAACACTGTTTTAAACCATTTTGAATATTGATGTGCAATTCTGTCGGATCTTGTACCCACTATTACTTCTTAATAATGTGAGGCGATCGAAGAAGATCTAATTAAAAACCGCAACAAAGTCAATGGAATATTGTTCATTAACAAAATTGAAACGTTTGCCATTTTACGTGAAGTTCCTTTCGACTGCCTTTAACTATGCACAGATATGTAACATAATTGAATCGAACACTGTATACAGCACATAGTATACTTATATCTTGGTTTCTTATCGTATGACACAAATGACATGTATGTTATCTATTGCTGCATATATGTTGTACTTCCTTCCGAAAATGCTTGTTCACGAAATGTCAAGTATTACATTATAGATTGATAAACACTATGGTAATAATTGGTCTTACGTGTTTATCGAAGTACATAATATATTCAGCAAAATTTTTTTTAATTAATCAGAGTAAAATACATAGTTACGTGATAAGCAAATAAATAGTTAAGTGCCCTGAGATAACTAACTATAGGATGTAAACACATAAGGTCTGCAGCGGGCATCCTTCTCACGACGATATTTCGTCAGCTGAGTATTGGTTTGTACCAAGTCAATTTTTTAAAATTGTTTTTTCTGAAAGTTAGTGATGAGCAAAATTAATTTTGATCTTGCAGTCTTGTCTTGGTCTTGCATTTTTTGCAAGACCAAGACTATGTATACCAAGAGCAAGACCAAGACCAAGACTATAAGTATGGCTGCAAGACCAATACCAAGACTCAAGTGAGCAAGACCAAGACAAAAGCAAAAAAAGCAAGACTTTTGCTAAACTATTTAAATAGTTTGAAAGTATAATTAATACGTAAAGATAGTAAAAATTCTGATTTTAGAAGAAAAAAATTCGCTAATAAAAAAATGCAAGAAAGTGCAAGATTTTTTAGCAATAACAGGACCAAGACCAAGATTGCATTTTGCAAGACCAAGACCAAGACTGTCAAGTCTTGGTCTTGGTCTTGCATTTGCTCATCACTACTGATAGTGGTTTCGGCTTCTTCAATGCCCAAAACTAATAAAACAACCATTTAGAAAAAATTGTTAAAAAGTTGACTTGGTACAAACCAATACTCAGCTGACGATTTGTCTTTGAAAGGTCTCTGGACACTTTTCAACTCCACGCAGGCGCCTTGTAAAATTGTAAAGCGCAGTTAAATTTTGAAAAAAATTAAAAAAAATATATTGTTAGCTTTTAGCAATCAAAGTTAAAATCGTTCGCCAATATTGAGTATATAGAAAATTAGAGTTGCTTGGCAAGTTTCTCGTTAATGCGCTCAATTTTGTTTAGAATAATTTATTATTAATACTTTACAGTCCGATAACATGGGCGTTATAGACTGAATAACCGTAGAGACCGATCGCGATCAGTCGTTACACATGTATATGATGTTACCGTGAACGGGAATTTGCCAGTAACATGAGTAAAACACTCACAGTGACGATTTCATTAAACGTATAGACGAATAATTTTTAATTGCTTATTTATATTTTCGAGGAAAAAATTTGGAATATGTGTTGGATAATAATTTTTTAATCCAGGATGGGCGTTAAGTGTTAAAACTGGCTTAAATCAGTCAGAAATATTTAAAAATTATACAAAATAATCAAAACAATAAAGAAAAAGAGACAACGTTTTATGCAAAAAAATGTAGGGTCAAACGGAACTATTTGAAAACGGTGGGGCTATTTGAAACAAAAAAAAAAAATAGAAAAAGTTTTAAGCTTTTATATCTGTTTGATTTCTGAACGATTCATAACGTTAATGCATCTTTAATAGGGGATGTTCTTTAAGAGTTTAAATCTTTTTTAAAACTCTTCTTTAAAAGTTTAAATAGTTTTCTTTTTGTTTCAAATAGCCCCACCGTTTTCAACTAGGTCCGTTTGACGGTATAAAACGCAAAATTATAACCGAAAAAAATCTTTGAATTAAATTATTGATAAACAAAAATCACCTTTGCATAAAATAAATATCTTTCACAATTCAAAAAAACTTCTAAGTTTTTCAATTTGAAAAAACAAGTATAGATTTTCAAAATTTCACACACACAATAGAAAATATCACAAACGAAAAACTATAACTTTAGATAATTTCAAACAACAATAAAATTATCAGTTTATAAAGCACATTTTATAATAAATCACGTTTGTTTGAATATTAAAATAAAAATACTATTATGAAAGACAAAAAGTACGCTAATTACGAATAGTTTTATCGCATAGCCATATATGTAATTAATATTTTAAATGATTCATATAAATTTCTATATATACTATTTGAAAAGAAACGGAAAATTAGATATTTATACAGGGTGTCCACGTTAAAATTGGTATCTTCTTTTATACACTTATAGTATCTTCAACTACAAAGCTGTACTACCTGAAAAAAGTGAGTAACTTGTTTAACTGGTTAAGAGGGCATATTTTCTTTTTATAAAAACATATTACTTCGATTTGTACAATTATACCGAAAATACTCTATATACGATTAATTTTTCAAAATATGTATTATGCTGTTGTCAGCGTCAAGTATTACTCATGACTTAAAAGAAATTCGCGCTGATTACTATCAGTTAATTACAATACATGAAGTGTGACTTAAGTAATACCTTTTGTTTGAAGAGTATAAAGATTTTAAAATACCGAAAAAGAAAAAAAATTAAATAATTAATTATTATCTTTTTAAAATTATTGTCAATTTATTATGTTTGAGTAGCTAAAATAAAAAATATTCTTATCATTTAATGCAATATTTAAATTTTTACTTTAGGACGAAGGGTGAAATACCTAAACAGACAAAAATTTTTTTATATAGGAAAAAACTGATCTATATTTCTGAAGTTTCATATTTTATTTACAATATATATTTTTTAAATTACATATAAATATGGCGGCTGTTAAAGCCCTTAATTGGAGTATGTCAGGATTTCGTAAATCAGTAGCTAGAGTTTTTCACAGTTCTCGGGATTAAATATTTCTTGCTTTTATTAACTCTTTGCACTCAAGCAAAAAAAAGTGAGTTGTAAATAGGCTGGTAAGACATGTAGCACATGACAACGACCGACGTTCTTTTTTTGACGGATTCTTTTGACGTTCTAACCTTGTTTCGCCAAAGTTGAATACTAAATGCGTTAAATACGTCCTCAATGCTGTTTTTATTAGTTTTTCTAATTTTAAAAAGATAATTCAACGTGATTTTGTATTATTTTATTTACAATTTTTCTAATAAATGAATGCGTTTGCAGTTATTAAATAAAATACTCATGTAATGTGAAGTATGAGCAGTCATTATAGTTCAACATTCAGTGTGTCATGTAGTACATGTCTTATGATCCAACAGAAAAAACACCTTTAAATATGGTAGAGTTAATGGACAAACCACCTTGTCATGCTGTACATGTCTTATAAGCGCAAAGGGTTAAATATTAAAATTAGCCTTTAATTTGTTAATAATATGATTATCAAAACCGTTTACTTTCTATATGAGTTAAAAACATTTAACCGCACTAAAGGAATGCTTCATATAAATATACATATTTCTGTTTGATTATAAATTTTTAAAGATATAAACATTTAATTATATTATTAATTATGGTTGTTAACGTGTGAACATTTAATAACCTTTCATTTTCCAAAGTGACTAAAAACAAAATTATGCGTTTAATGTTGATTAATGATTATTTACCCGTGCTGTCAGTAATTTAGTCAAAATTAATTTATTATAGTAATTACTAAATATGTGGATTTGGTGAAAAAGAATAATGTTAAATTAATTTTTTTCTTAAAATCAGAGTTAAACAAAATCACTTTCGCTTACACTTTTTTAGTAGCATAATTGACCAGAATAATTGTATGTTTGAAATTCACAGGCGCAATGACCAACTACCAAAACACTTTTGGGTCAATCCAATAGAAATGAACCAGCTATATTATTCAATATTTTTTGATTTTTATAATTTTTTTACCTGTTACTCACCAATAATAGGCTGCCTTTACACGATCATTAATACTGTCCGTATTTACTGATAAAAATAATGAATCATTATTTTTATTACTTCAGAATTTTTATGATACCGTACACTATCATTATTTTCTTCAGTATTTTAAAACAAACTGTCAAATTTAATTTTTCGGAATTTTTAGATTAATAAAATTTTGGAATTGTTATTATTATGGAAGAAGCGTGTTTAGCTATAGTACTAGCGTTTGCAACTCAAAACAAGAAATCAAAGAAGAAAAAGCTTTATGTTTGATCTGTTCGATTTTGTTTTTCTAGCTATGCCATACATATACGCATGTATGTACAATGTACATATCGCGCGTACTCTTTCTCAACCTCGTATATTAAAAACTGCATGTTTTAGGACACACAAAAAACATTAAATATTGTATTTATACATATATTTATCTATATATATTTTATATATGTAGGTAGCCAACATCAAAGGGTGTAATTAGCATAAACCTTAAGTTCATAATGATTAAAACAAAGATTTAAATACGTTTTCTTTGTGTCTCCAAAAATTGGGACTTTTCAGATACGAGGTTGAGAAAGAGTACGCGCGATATGGTACATATCGTACATATTGTACATACTGCCGTACATACTAATCAATAATAATATGTACAGGTCTACTTTTCCATGAAATACATATACGATCTGCAATCGATTTGTATTTATCTCGGCTGGTACCGCTGGTACATATCGTACATATACCTACGAGAAATATGTTTAACGGTTTTAACTGTCATTAATGTCACTGGCCCCTCCACGTCTTAGTACTGAAGTGAATACTGATGGAATTATAAGCCATTCTTCAATACTTTCATCATTATTTCAGTATCGTCAATACACGATCAATAAAAATGTCAGTATTTTGAAATACTGACAGTATTATTGATCGTGTAAAGGCAGCCATAGGTGAGGGTAAAACGAAGGTTAAAAAAATTTTCAAACTTATAAGTACTCTTACGACTTTCAGACTCAATTAGGGATGTTATAGATATCCGTAACTGTAACCGAAACTACCGGATATCCGAAATAATTAAATATCCGAAACCGAAACCGTATCCGAAAATAAAAGTTTCGGATTTGTTTCGGATAATAACAAACAACTGCCGTTGGAAAATTGAGTTTAAATCGAAGCAAATATTTGTTGCTTGTATTTCTTTTAATAGATTCCCGTGTTTGACGTTCACTTTTTAGAGTAAAATTTTCCTCCTTTTACTAAAAAAATATTTTCATTAAAAACAATTATCCGTAACCGTAACCGTATCGCCCGTATCGGGCGATATTATTACATATCCATAACCGAAATCGAAAAAAATGTTTTAAATATCCGTATCCGTATCCGTATCCGTATCCGAAATTTCATATCCATAACATCCCTAGACTCAATATTTAAAATTGAGTATCTCCAAAGGGACTGAGAGTGGAAAATTATGAAATTAATACATGTTACACCTCTTTGTGATATAGACCTAGACGCTTGAAAATGTTTGAACAAGAAACTACAAGTATCTGGCAAGTCTTTCAATGTCGGCTACTATATTTATCCTATTTGTCGACACAGCAAGGTCAAGTAGCCATACATTTTATAATAAAAGCACAATGCTACCGTGTACTTGAAACTTTTCAAACAAGAATTATGTACTCGAACAAAAAAAATCATACCATGAAGTTCTAGTGTTACATTTTACAAAAAAGTGAAAAGAAACAAACAGAACACAGAATGAAAATTGGGGCACTAGGTCACACTGGTACCGCTTTACCATAAAATACACAATGTTTTTGTAAAACCATTTTATACCGGGTGTCTTCAATAAAATTGCCAACATGCAAGATCTAGTAAACAGTGAGAGGTGTAGTTTCGATTAAATTAGGTGAATTGCGCAGAAGCACTAGGCGCATCCACTGCTATCTCCCAACTTCTCAAATTCGATAAATAAAAAAGTCACCTTATGGAACGTGAAATAGATTTTGGCATAGTTAAATAGCTTTATTTCTTCTCTTTCTATTGGTAATTGGTATATCATACGTAATATCTATCGTGAAGAATAACTTTTATTTTGAATTTTTTTTTATAAATTTAGGTTGAGAAACGAATAAACTATGCAATAAATATTTAATTAAATATAAACTCTAATTTCATACGATAATTTACTATCAAAAAAATCCCCCCAAAAAAAGGTAAAATGCGAAAACAAATTGAGATCACAATATAATATCGGCTCAAGTTTCATCGTCAAAATTGGGGAAAAAAATTAGAAAAATTCATTTTTAATTAGTTGCTTGCTGTGTAATTTATCTATTTTTCGATAAAAACTTTTCAAAATTTTTTAAGGTATAGTTTTTGTTAGTTTTCAAGGTTATCTTCGAAGACAGATATAGTATGTGGTATAAAAGGGAAGAAAAAGCCATTGAAAGAAGAAACTGTATCTCTCACCGCGGTTTACGAGATCCTCAACACTGTTGGCAATTTTATTAGGGACACCCGGTATACTGCACATACAATAATCACATTACTCGGCAACAAAACCTTCGGGAACAAAATTGGAGCATTCATATACAACCGTTACAAATATTATATCAATTATTACATAATCTGATGTATGTCTCAACTGAATAGGAGACTTCATAGTTACATAATAGTACATGTAAAACTTTTGCTCCAATTCCCAACTATCAAAGTCAGGTCAGTATTGATTTAATTAGAGCGAAGTTCTTGACCCAGAAAAACTATAGCAGTGTGTGCTTCAATGCTGATATAATCGAATTAACACAAACAGCACATATGCAGATGATTATATGTATAGCGCGATAACTATCGTTGATTTGGTAGTGAATGGATGCATTTTAGCCACATTTTAGCTGTAGGCAAATGTTAAACTGAGGTTAGATTTTAATCTATCGCCACATGTACATACACGGAGCGAAAATTCATATAAAAATTACTGTGCTCAGCACTACAATCGACGTATAAAAGGTGAACATATTCAATTTTATACGGTAGAAATATAAAAATTATAATTAATCATAGAAAATTTAAAGGATAGAATATTGTTTCCGTAATATTAGCTCCGTAAAATTTGTAAAACAGCACAGTAAAAAGTTCCATTGCCGACAAAAAAATATTTTTTAATTGTTTTTCTTACAAATATTACCATGCTGTATTATAATATTTGAAATGCTATCTGCTAATAGTAGAAAGAAAAAAAGAGAAAGAAGGTTGTGTGTGTTGTAAACGCTGTTGAAATGTACTTCACTCATAGCAAGTCACATAGCCAACCATAGGTATGGACGACCAACTTGGTCGGACGGGTCGGACCAAGCACCTTGCTCCATTAGACTGTCTTACAAGCAGTAAGCAGTATTTATTACACTGTCTTAGAGGACGGGGATGTCAAGTTTAATTCATCATTTTGTTACTTCAATATCTTTAGTATTAGAATATATTGTTGGCAATCATTTTTGTATGCATCATAAAGAATCGAAAGTCGGAAAAGATCGGGCATTTTCGAAGTTTTTACAGGTACAACCCAAGCAACATATGGTTGCGGGTCAGATGCGCAAATGAAAGAGTACGACAACAAGAATTAAACTATAACATATATGCATAAGAGTGTGATAAAAGTTGTGTTAGCACATTAAATTTTACCATGCTAGCACATATTCTTTATTTTGGTCGTCGATCGCGCACGCATTATAAGAGAGCATGGTAATTTTTCTGAAATTTTATCTACAAAAATTATATGATTTTTCTCTCCGTGTACGTACAGAGGGCGCTCAAAAATTTCGTGTAGGATCATAGTTTACCGTTCGAGTATTGTACGGCCCTGAATGGCCCGTTTTGGAATGAACCATGACCCCCTATTGAATAACATCATTTTTCTAAAAATTTGAATAGATTTATAGATACAACAGAAATGGTCAGTGTTTATTTATAGGTGACTATTATTGCAAATAAAAAAATCAGTTTATTTATAGAATTGATACGTATTTAAAATGCTATGATGTAATTTTTTCCAATTATCTCAATATTCAATTAAACTTATTTGAATAAAAATTAGAACAGCAGTTCTTCTTTGTATACAGTAATATATCAATAAGTACTTTATGCAGTGATCAGTATCAATTATAAGCGAATTTCATTTATAACGACTTAAAGGGAGGTTTACTTGAGAGTCGTTAAAAAAAATCGATTTTTTTTTGCAGAAATTGGTAGCTAATTATGTGTAGAATATGTTCCCAAAGTGATTTTGCTGAAAGTAATTTAAGGGAAGGTTTACTTGAGATTTGATAAAAAAATCGATTTCTTTTTTGCCGAAATTGATAGCAAATTATGTGTAGAATATGTTCCCAAAGTGATTTTACTGAAAATAATTTAAAAACAAGATTCTTGCACAATAACCGAATCCAGCTTTCTATTTAAAAAAAATTCAAAAAACGTAGTTCACGCAATAATGAGTATTAAATATAAAATTTTGAAAATACGTTTCTTTATATATATTTTATAATATCTCGGAACATTTTTGGAACTGGTGGACACGATAACTCAAAAACTATTCGATGGGTCCTTTTTTTAAATTTCTTATTTTAAAGATAATTCAATTCTTCGGCACCTCTACCTAAGTCCGATACACTTTCAATATTTTTTTTATTCTTAAATTTACTTTAAAAAGCGAAAAATAAGACAAAAATCGTAATCAAAAGTTCGAACATCCGCCATTTTTTTTTTCTTTCAGCAATTTATTGATATTATAGGTAGAGGTGCCGGTACTCCTCATATATTTTATAAATCTTTTTTGTTTTTGGATTTCAGTGGTTTATTACCGGCGCTAGGATGTACACCAACAAGGCATTGGATTTTCGGATCGTCACACTGGACTATCTATAAAATGGACACTTTTTTATATTTTTCCTTGAAAAATTTTTTAGTATGTAGTTTAATACTTAATAAATATGTGCACAAAATTTGAAATTGATATTTACTTCCGTTCTTGAGAAAAAAATTCTAGAAAAATACATAATTTTTAAGGACTCTCGAGTAAACCTCCCCTTAAAAACTGTCCCTTGAATGTATTTAAATACCTATATCGCTCCATTATTGCAATAGTCGGTTATCTGGGCAAAATTACATTTTTGAGTTATTTACATCATTCGAAAGAGGAAGAGCGTACCTTTCAGATGCTACAATCAGTTAAGCTCTAAGCTTAATATTTTTGCTAATATAATCGATATCCTTGTATGACAATTTTAATAAATTTAAATTTTAATTGTTGCAAGACTAAGGTATATCGATATAACCGTACTGCTGAAGCGTCAAATTCAATTTATTTTTACTACAATACTAGGTTATTGCATTTTATCCGAGTATTGAAGCAAAAAAAATTTTGAAAATTTTACAAACTAAGCAACATAACCGAATTTTAAAATTTTAAAAGAAATTCGTTACGTCAAATCAAACAAAGAAAATGTTAACAATGTAGTAAATGTATTACAATATGCATGCTTTTATGATTAATATAATGTTATTTAATCAATTTTTTAATTATGTTAGTAGAATTTCACTACGTTTTAACTATACTGCCCGGATGTTCAAGAAAAATCATAATAGGAAAATACCAGCTCTCAAACTTTATCTTTGGTGTCCTGTAAAATTTGTCAAATTGTCATTATCAAGGTTCATGTTTTTTAGGTTTTAATTAGTGAATAATTTGTGATGAGTTTATTAACTTTTTTTCAGTATTTTTATGTTAAAAGAAATGGTTTTATTTCACTTAATAATGGTTTTCATTTTTAAAATTGGGTTATTTTTACCATCGTAGTAATTCTATTCAAAATATTTTTATGCAATAGTCAGTTATCTAGGAAAATTTGAAAATTTGGGCCGATAAAATAAAATATTTCTTTTAATTTTCATAGTATAATTTAATATCGTATTTAAAGAGTTTTCGGTCAAAACTGCATTAAAATTGGATTTCAAATAACTCTCAAAAGACAATAAATATATTCTAAAAAAACTTTAAACTTGGATATCTCAAAAGTTGATATTTCCCAGATAACCGACTATTGCAATAATGGAGCGATATATTCTCGATTCATTCCATTTACAGATACTGAACAGTTCGTTAGTTATAAGCGTGCACAGAAAGAAGTGATTCTAGATTAAGCGTTCCATATTTACAAAATTGAAAGATTTAAAACAGTGGTTGTTATTTTATAAAATTCATCTCGACCTTTCAGTATGGGAAAATTACCTCAAGAAAATTCGGGATTTTTTCTTCGCCCCAATACAGGCGTAATTTCAATAAGAAAGTAAACAATATTTTCCTTTTCAAGGTCACACATAGGCGTGTATACAAATATATGTATCTTCTAATAGAAGCAAAAACTATTATTTTACAGAATATCACACACCTACAGCTTTCATAAAAAAGCAACCGCACCTTTATCAACTCTTATAAAACGATTAATTTAATATATATATAAAAAAAAAAATTGATAAATTTACATATTTAATCAGAAAAAAAAATTTCTTTTGGCGGCAGAACGCGACGGCCTCAAATAACACAATTTACAACGTTTTAAATAATAATTTTTTTGATTAATTTCAACTTATATTTATGGAGAATTCGCGTGACAATATAAACACGGCATTATACTGTCGGTAAATAATTTTTACCGTGATGGGTACAGATGTGGAAAAAATAATTATTACACTTTTATATTTTTATCCAAATTGTGCGAGTATTACTGTTATCTTGTTTACAACCGTACTTTCGTATATTTATAGAACTTGTATATATAAATAATTGTTATACAATATAATGCTAATGCATATATAACAATGTGAAGGTCGAATTACTTAGTTTTTTTCTAATAATTAAATGTATGTACACATACAGATAGCTATATAAAGTCGTAAAATGTTTTTAATAAAATTAAATCCTTGTATGATGTTCCAGTCATGTAAATATGTACACGGTACATAAAATATATTGTATTAAAATAGATCTAAAAATAAAAATTACATAAGTTATTGATTCCATTTTGTTAAAGGTAATTTTCTACGTATGTTAAGTAGAATATTTTATAACGATTAGTACAGATAAACCTTCTATAACACGTATGTATACGGGCTACACGGAGAGAAAATTCATAGAAAAATTACTATGCTCAGCACTACAATCGACATGTAAAAGTCGAACATATTCAATTTTGTACGGTAAAAATATAAAAATTATAATTAATCATAGAAAATTTAAAGGATAGAATATTCTTTCCGTAATATTAGCTCCGTAAAATTTGTAAAACAGCATAGTAAAAAGTTCCATTTCCGACAGAAAAATATTTTTTAATTGTTTTTCTTACAAAAATTACCATGCCGTCTTATAATATTTCAAATGCTATCTACTAATAGTAGAAAGAAAGAAAGAGAAGGTATCAACGCTGTCACATAGCGAGGCAGGCTGCAGAAGGTATCAACACAATCATACATGAAGGTCACATAGCCAGGCTGGTGTGACAAGTAACATAGCCAGGCTGGTCACTTGGGACAGTTATTGGGAAAAATGACTGTGATATATAGATTGGTGGACAAATGGACAACATTTAAGGGAAATTATCGCAGGTATTTCATAACAGAGTGTTACAAACTGATTTATTTAAAAATATTACCGGCGCGTCCACCATGAAATTCGTCAGAACAATCGATCAAACACGTCAGAAAACATACTCTGATATGAAAGACGACACAATAACTAGTCCGAATCAAAACCAAAGTATTCGAAACAACACGTGAAGAAACAGTTCCACCTGTATTTTAGAGAAACGGGTGACAAATTTTTTTTAACACGCACTGCGGAGAAATTCAATTAAAATTTATATTGTGACGTAGGGCTATGGACCGAGCAGAAATAAACGTGAACAAATAATTACATTACTGTGGTACCCTTTTGATTTACAAATTATCGCCAATGATTGCTAATTGAATACTCCGTATGTGTTTAATATTTATAATAAAATATTTAATATATATTTAAATAAAATAACGGGATATTAAATTAAAAAAGGGATATACAGGGAAACGAAGGATACATTAATTAATAAATTTACACGCACTTTAATCGATTTCCTCATTTAAATTCGAAAAAAACTGGGTAAAATATTGTTGAATTCTATATAGGACCCAAAAAAGTACTAAAAATATGTGTTTTAGTCTTCGATTATTCGTTTCTCTGCGTTAGTAATATTTTTCGTTGCATTATTCAGAATTGTCAGCGTTCAGAATTCGGTCTTACCATCAGGGTCGTGGAGAGAAATGGCGGCCAAAATTTTTTGCCTAAAAAATATCTGATGAGTAAAAAAAAGCTTCTTCAGTTTCTTTCCGGGCCCTTTTTTAAGTCCGGGCCCCAGGGCTACAGCCCCGGCTACCCCACCCTCTCGTCGAGCCATGGTCTTACTTATTAGAATGGAAATTCACTAAAATTGATGTAGGTATAACTCAAATATTGTACCAAGTCATACTTTTTCAAGGTATTTGGTGCGAGATTGTCAGGTACAAAAGTATAGCTCAGCGAAACAATTTTCTTTTATTAAAAATTAAATAATGTATTAGTATTCTTCAGTTATTATATTTGTATACCACTTGTTTTTTTTTTTAATGTTATAGAATGTTATATAAAAGCATTGTTGAAAAAGCGTTGTAAAAACGTTGTAAAATGATGTTTATAAATTATAGGTATTTCAAAAACGACGCGGTCAATAATTTTTATTTGTTATTAAATATGGTTTGTAATTTTGTATTTTATAACATATTAAATTTTTATCAAATTCCTTTGACACGTTTACATTTTATTCAAAAAAGTCGTGTGAATATGTCAACTTCCCATAAGTGCCCGGGGTGTTAAAATTACAAAACTTTGAAACCGTTTTTCTCAAAATTGGGACGGTCAATATTTTTCCGGTATTGAATTAATTAAATGTCTACAGAAGTTTCGTTAAAATCCTTCGAAAAATCGTTTTTGGACCAACTACCTTAAATACTCATTATAATGAAACAGGAAAGGAACATTTGTTTTGCAAGGGAAAATGACTTCATTATTCTGTTGAAATTAACCGATCAGAGAATGGTTTGTCTTTACTGGAAAGCGAAATCCATTTCCACTAATCGCATCATTTGTAAACACTTACAAAACTCAGTCTTCAAAGAATTGAGTTTACAATTTATTTTTCAATTGTTTGCAAAACTGACAGTTGCAGAGTTGAAACTATTACAAAAATCGAAACGAATCTGTTTAATGAAAATCTGGCTTAAATTATTTTACAGTCGACTCTCGTTAATTCGAAACTCGAGGGAATCTTAAAATATTACGAATTATAGAGAGGTTCGAATTATCGCAGGTAACAATTTTAATTTTTTAAGCATTTGCGATGAATGAACTTGAACTTTTTTCAAAGTGTACTTACAATCTTTCTGTCTCTTTCTCTTTGCAACCTTGAATTGTCGCGTGTTTGACGCCGATGAGTTCGAATTAACGCGTGGTTTTGTTACCTAGCAATGATTTTTTCGTTCGAATTACCAAGTGTATAAAAATCTATTGTTTTGGTTCGAAATATAAAGAAATTTTGAAGGGAACTCGTGATACCTTTGAACTGTAGAATTAACGAGAGTCTACCGTACATAATTTTATTTAAATTCATGTTAAGAAGATACTAATTTGCATAATCACACTAATTATTTTTTTTCTGTTAATTAAATCGTAACACTATAAATAGTGCAGTACAAATAATAACACCTCTTTTTCATTAACAGATATTACACGCTTCTTTAAATGTTACTATAATCAAGTTGTTTGTTAGGTCAAGATCAATTAATACAACAAAATTTGCAAGTGAAATTTCTTCTCATATCTTACGTCAAAATATATGCAACTGAATCAGACAAGCCTGTTTAATTAAGTATTTAATATTTTGAAAAATAAAAGTGTATTTCTCTCTGTGTATATTGGCAAATCCAAACACAACAATATTATTTAATTAAATACATAAAAAAAGAAAACTTTCGCTCTCTCGAATAAGGTGTTTCTCTTTGTAATAATAATAAACATCTGCACCGTCCGCTGAACTTCACTGGTTTTTGTTGTTTTTCGTTTTATTATTGTAATGTTTTGTATTGTTCAACGGAATGATTAAGTTTATATTAAATGAAGAATTAAAGTGCAAATTTGTTTCAAATTCATTTTACTTTCATATCTGACAATAAATGATTACCGGCAGAAATAATAAATCATTCTATTGTGTTTTACATCAATTCTGTAAAGTAGCCTTTTAAAGTTAAAGGGTTATTCAGAGTTAGAAGCTAAAAAAAGGCACATTTTTAATAATTTTTTCTAAAGAAACCTTATATGCAATCAACCTGAAAACTTATACACATTATTAGGCATGCCTTCAGCTATCAAAAAAAAAAAATTAATTTCCCTTTTCCCGATGACGATGCATTTTATAGACAGTGTCAAAAAGTCGACGCTTCAAAAAAAAATCCACCGTTTTCGGTTGCCATAGAACACAGATTCAACGGGTGGTCAGAAATTAGAAAATCGAACAGGGTTATTTTTGTCTGTAAAAAAAGGTTGAAATTTAAACGGAGTGAATTTTTTAGGTTCTGGGACTAAAAAAAAAAATATTACGCTTCCAGCCCGCCCTTATACGCTATATGTAGTTAATAGAGAGCTACGGGCTGCAGCGTGGCAGCCGATTTGAAAATGTAGTTTTGTGTAACAGGCATATTTTTCTAATTTTTTTTTTAAATTAAAAACGATTAAATCCAAAGAAAATGCTTACATTTATTTAGTCCACTATCCCACGACCATACAGAAGCCCGAAGTTGTCCTCATACAATTCTTTCTGCTCAACAATCATTTGTTTTCTAGCCGTCCTTGTCTTTCTAGATTTTCTAGTGCAGTGTTTTTCCGAAATTTTAACACGTTCGTTGTCTCTTTTATTAATGTAATTGTATGCGTGGATATATATAATTTAATAAGGATTTTGATCCTTCATTAAAAACACACACGTATATCCCAGAGGACAATTCAACCACTTTACTGCATATATACACATATAACTCGGCGACCTTTTCATATTTCGTTTCCAAATTTTAATTGATGATTCTTGGGACATAAAGGAACAAAAATATTAGAGAAAAAAAAAATTAAATGTTTTTCTGCAACCTTTAATAACCCCATAAGGACAGTTTACACGATGAGAGTTTTACGATAATTACTATCAGGCGAGCAGCTGAAAAAAGTGATGAAAAATTGGGATTTGTGAGGTATGCATCTGTACCCCTCTTTTTGGAGAATCTATACTGATAATATTCATCTGGAATTGTATGGGCAAAGTGTGGAAAATCTTTACGAGTATAGTCGTCTACGGGATTCGAAGTTTTGACCTACCACTCGGCAAGTTTAAGTGTTTTCATACGTTGGGAAGACATTGAAAGATATAGACTTATTCTAAACGAAAAATCTCTTTAAAATGAAATTTGATTCCCGTGGAAAAATATATCTCTTAAAAATCACTCTTTTGACCCCTAACGCATTCATCAAAACATTTAATGAAACAAAAACAAAACAAGAAATAAAATTTCATAAAAACAACAATTCAAATTTCGCGGTCAATGTTCCAAAAATTCATACTTCAATTATTTTTAACGGTCAATTATAAAAACAATTGCAAGGTTCATTACCGGTTAACCACCAAATTACTGCCAATTTCACTTTTTTATTTAAACGTATTACAATAAAAATTATAAATACATCGTTTTTGTCTGGTGTTACACAAGTCAGCGCACTTTGTGTAATAATATTGTTTCAAAATTTTGAAAGTACAATTCGTAAAGTATGTAAGGTATGTATTTAAAACGTTCATATTAACTTAAACTAATCATTACTTAAGTACATGTTAATGTGTTTTTAAACAATTAGGTTTTAGTTTTTTATTTTGTTGTATTTAAGTGAAATTTTCTTAATGATTCAGCTAATTTTTTTCCATTAAAATGGAAAAAAAGAATTATTATAATTCATTTGTATAAAAAATTCTTTTCTATTGTTACCAATATGTAAATTAAAGATTGGTAATAAAATATACTTAAGACGTGTTTATACATTTTGCTGTAGCAACAAGTTTAATGACTATTTCTCAAACATCTTCTCTACAACACACGCCATGCACATCATCGGTTTTTTACATCATTTATGATTTGAATGGAGGATAAGAAAACTGATTGTGGGCCCTTGCCTGATTCACAAAAAGGAGTCCCCTTTAGGGGAGATTCGCCAAAAAAACATGAAAAATCGACCTCTTTTATTATTTTTTTAGTCGAATTTTCTCCGAAAAATTAGACTTATACAGTCTATACGATAAGAGCTGCGAGAGGCGAGAGTAGGGGCGCTATCCGTTTTCGGACCCGTAGAACACGAATATGTAGAAAAAAAAAATGTCTGATATATATATATATATATATATATATTTTCCCGCCACCTTTTAATTTGTGTAGGGCCCCCCTATGGAAGTTAAGAGATGAAATTTGGTAAATGGGGCTCATTTTCGAGGCACCTCATACTATCAAAGTGGGGTCAAATTTTGGGCAAATTTTTTTTCTGACCCGACCTTTAAGGGGGTGGTGGGGGGCGGAAAAGCAATAAAACTTTTCCAAACCGGTTTTAAAATAATGTTTCGGTCAATTACCTACAACATATCCAAAATTCAGCTTCCTAGGATGATATGGTGGGAGTAGAGGGGGGAAAAACGATTTTCGCTGGATCTAACAGGCCCCCAGCCCCCCAGAATTAACGTAGAGGGTTGAAATTTGGTGTGTTGATAAAGTTCGTACCTAGGTTGTGCTTTTTGGAGGTTTTAATATTTTACCTCCACCCACCTCATTTTTAAGCTACAATTTCATGCATTTTCGACGTTTTTGAAGTTTGTACCACTCGCACAGGTCACCCGAATAAACCTAGAAGGCTGAAATTTTGTATTCGGATTGAGTTAGTATCAAGGGGGTGCCTTTTGGGGGTCTCGACTTTTAACCCCTACCCCCACCATTTTTATACCCAAAAGAACATGATTTTTCTTGTTTTTTAACAGTTTCGTTCGGGTCAAAATCTCCCCAAATAAACCTAGAGGGCTGAAATTTGGTGTACAGGTTAAGCTAATAGCCAGACACTGTTTTTTGGAGGTTTCAACTTTTAACCCTTACCCCCACGATTTTTACGCCAATATTTCCTTAATTTTTTTGCTTGTTTTCTAACACGTCTAGAGACTCCATAAGGAAACCTAGAGGGCTGAAATTTTGTACGTGTATTCAGTTAGTATCCAGCTAGTACCTTGTAGGGAGTCCGCATCACTTTTCCCCCCACTTCTCCCATTTTTACATCGGAATTGAATGCTATTGTTAAATATGTTTTAAAAGCATTATGTTTATTCTAAATACAAGTAGGCGAATAGTAATTTTAAAAAATTTAAAAAAAAGTGAACTTACTTTTATGACAAATGAAATACATACATATTAAGTAATTTAAAAATGTTATTAAAGTCACTGCTTATTTATAAATTAGGAATTTTGGATTTTTAGTATTTATAAAATAGAATTTTGGATTTTTTTGGAAAGAAAAAATATCTTTATAAAGGCCTTCCAGTTTACTATTTAAGGTCCTTTTTTAATTTTTAAAACTAAAACATAAAGGCAATTAGCGGATAAACATGGGCAGGAATGTCCTCGTACGAATTGTGTTGGCTTTTTTTCTGCTACCTGTTTTCGGCACGAAATTGAAATTTACTGAGATACAGCCCTTAAATACTTAAAACCTTTTTTTAAAACCTCGATCAGCCGAACACTCATCACCAGTTTTGAAACCAACAAAATGACAATTCGGTTGTAGACTTTCAATCACATTTCGCTTGTAGACATTCAATACCGAAGATGAAGGGGAAAATTCGACTACCGTGATGGGGCCCCGCTGCTCACGGCGTTTTTTTTTATACAAATAAATATTTTATTAAAAAACTAAATATACAGCCATGTTTCTACAAGCGTTGAGATTATATAAAAAAAATTCAAAAATGATCTTCTAGTATAAATGGCTTTGAAGTCGACACTGCGAGATTTTTGCACCTTGATGGTTCCTCGCATTCTGAAATCCTCAGTGAACCAAAATAAAAAAAAAAATCAAGAATTTTCCGAAAATATACATATACAGTTATGGCACTAACTAGGATCTAAGAAAAAAAATAAAAAACCAGCGAGAAATCGCATTTTGAAAATAAATTTTCAAAAATCACAGCTTTTTCTTGACTATAAACCGCCGCCATTTTGAACATATATATTACGGAACCAAAACAGCCTAGTTCCTGTCAAAATGACGGTATCGAGGAATAATATGCACTTTGATTTATGTCGATATCTCAAAAATTTTTTGAGATACATGAGGAACCATGTCGAAAAACATACTTTCGAGAAAAAAGCATTTAAAGTTTTTTTATTTAAATTGAATTATAGTAAAGTACGTGCACTAAAATGCCCATAACTTTTTGATTTTTGGTTGTTTTTTTTTTTTAATAAAATTTTAGGAGAATATTTCTAACACCTTGAAACATAATTATGAAGAAAAAAAGTCGAGTTTTTTTGTTTTTTAGCGAAACTACCCTTAAAAGAATATGAATTTAGGTACAAGTCCATTTCTAAACGAAAACAAATTCATAGTTCTCTACCTGTTTTTAACTTATTATTTAACTATTTTATTAATTAATTCACACATTTGTATATTCATGTAATTTTTACTATACCAAAATATTTAAAATATGTGCATATAATTATATGTTTAACATCCGTTTGTTAAAAATGATAACATCTGTCCAAATCCAAAGAAGAACAGATGTCACACATGATATTACAATAAATGATATTATTTCACTTTTTTCACTGTAATGTGATTCAAATCTCAGTTTTGGTTTTTTATATAACACAAAAATTATTTAATTTATTAAAAAAAATACCCCTGTCGCAGCATCCTGCATAACATAGCGAATTTCCGTTTATAAAAATTCGTTTTTCTCGGAAACTAGTTGACATAGAAAAAAAATTTAAAGACCTTTTTTATGTAATTTTTTCTTCTCTTTTAAATGGTGTAAAAAAATTTGGCAAAAATTTTTGAATAAGTGGAAATTTTGGCAAAAAACTAATTTTTTGCAAGAACAAAAACCATGTTTCTGGCATCCGACGTGTCTGGCTGACGAACTCATCCAAGGGCTTGGGACTTCCAATGTTCTCACCAAGTTTTGTAAAAATTGGATACTTCGTTCGAGAGTTATTGCGCGGACACACACACACACACATATATATATATATATATATATATATATATATATATATATATATATATTATATATATATATATATATATATATATATATATATATATTTATATATATATATATATATATATATATATATATATATAATATATATATATATATATATATATATATATATATATATATATATATATATATATATATATATATGTGTGTGTGTGTGTGTGTGTGTGTGTGTGTCCGCGCAATAACTCTCGAACGAAGTATCCAATTTTTACAAAACTTGGTGAGAACATTGGAAGTCCCAAGCCCTTGGATGATATATATATATATGGGCCCAAGCCCATATATATATAAATTTTAGTGAATATTATTTTCGGTTTCTAGGGACCTCAAAACATATTTCTGTTATGGTCTCCGCCGGAGGTTGCGTCGTGACACCTGCTGTAATAGCTCAATTTCAATTTCGAGTTTTCGAAATTCGCTAAAAACATTTTAACAATATCAGTTTAAATACGGATCTTACGTATCAAAAATTTCGTAAACTCTCGCTCCAAATCACTTTACTAAAACGAAATTTATTCCAAACCCAGTTTTTACACGTATCGTTTGCACAGAGCGCCATTCATAAATCTATTCAAAAACTAGATTCATCCTAATTAAGAGACATAAATAAAATTCTAAATTGAAACTCATTTACAAAAATTGAAAAGAATTGGAAAAAAAGCTTACAGGCAGTAAAAAAAAATTAAACTGAGTGTGATAGAAATGCATCTCAAAAAAAACACAGTCAACCAACCAACTCACAGACGATATTCATTCAGAAATAATAGCAAGCATATGCAAGCCGAGAAAAAAATTTAAGTTCTATTTTAAAAATTATTGAATGATTATGAATAAATGCAGGTGCATATAATATACATGTCAGTAGTCATCAAAATTTTCAGCCCTAAAAATGTAAGAATTATATTATAAATGTCAATTTTTAACAATTTTTTTTAGTAAACTGGTGACGTCATTAAATTAAAAAAATTTCTTTCTTCTCAAATTGAACAGTATGAAAGTGATTGATTTGAATAATCGGTTGAATTTAGGTAGTTTAGATGTGAATTTTTTATTTTTGTTCTCAAAATGACGAAATTCCTTTTATAAATATAATTGAGTCCATCGAACTCTTTTCTCTAACAGTCCTACATACAGGCCCAACAAGAGAGTGGAGCATTCGGGGCCCGGGCTAGAATAGGGTGCCCGTAGCGATCGGAATTTCTAAAAATTTACAAATATTACTAGCTTAGGCATTTAAAATCATATTTTAATAACAATTTTGATCTCGCTAGGAAACCTAGAAAAGAAATTAGGAACTGTAAGCATATGGTTACATAAACCCATGTGATATAAAATTTGCAAACTGTGTAATCATATGGTTACATACAGGGCCGTGGAGAGAAACTTCGGGCCCGGCGAACAAAGCACATTTCTTAAAAATTTCTCCCCAAAAACATAAATAATAAGATAAAAAGTTAGTTTTACTATTTTCCGGGCTCCTACTTACCGTTACGAGCCCCCTCTTCCAGCCCGGGTCCCGGGGCTGTAACCCCAGCTACCGCACCCTCTCGTCAGGCCTGGTTACATAAACCCATATGATATAAAATCTACTAATATGAATTTTTCAAAGACGAAAGGTAAAATGTAGCAGTATGTCTACATTTTTAAGATAATTTATTTGATTTGATAAACCTAAATTTTTTCTATTTTAAAACTGATCGACGAACTTAATTAATTTTTTTTAAATTAAGGATCGTATTTAAATTATTTGACAAATTTCTTATGAAATGCATATAATAAATTTCTTGACATAATGATATCGTTGTTAAAGTTGATTTTCTTTTGTAAATCGTATAAAAGATTACATTAATCCTTTGGTTGTTCCAAAAATATGGTGTGACAACACACATATGAAAATTAATTGCTACTGAGGAAGGTATGAAACATACCGAAAAATTTTTGGAAAAAATAAAGAAATAATTTATTCTTCGGAAGAATGTCGGAGTAATTTCTAATCCTTCATCTCCATTGATATATTAGTAATCAATTATTTGGGAACTTAGGTTTAAAATAAAAATTTTTTTTCAAATTATTACTTTATCCCAAAAAACCATATTACATTCTTAAAATAGCAAACCAGTTCAGGTCGACAACTGCTTGACTTAATTTCTGCATCCTCACCCCTTTTCTTTTGCCATATCATTTTAGTAAATCTTGTTCAAGTTTTTAATTTTTTATTCACAAGCATATTAGGGGGGGCAGTTACTTCCCCCCTAAATCCCGCCTATTGATTTAACAATATAATATTTCTAATAGAAATAAAACAAATTTTTGAATATGCTTCATTTTCTGAATCGTCCGCCAAAATGATGGATACTTCTTTGCACTTCGTTATCGTAATTTTGGTTAGTATCAAAAATATTTAAAATATTTATAATTAAATTAATTAAAATGTTAGTAGATTGGCTAACACTGGTTGTAAATCACTGGTATATTTAGGTGTACAGAGTTCGTAAACATTATGCATCAGGATGCATTAGTGAAAACAGTTCATTTTTAAATACACTATACGAACTGACTATATACACACGTCTGTGTATTTTTATGGGACATTCACCTTCTTGTTCATCTGTTACATATCGGTGTAACCTACCTATTATATTATGAGACTAAAAATGTTGATATATAATTTTCTGACATCAACATGGTTTATTGTAGATAAGTGCGAAACAGTATTTTATGATATAAGTTTAGTAAGTTGCCTTTAGTGATCGAGAAAATGTTACAAAAATGAGACCCGAGGGTATTTTACTTACCGTTCGGGAAATGTAACTAAATCTGTGTATGAGAATACACGATCGTGCAAAAACATTGTAGAAAATTTTTCCTGAGCAGGACTGTTAACAATTTTGACATTCAGCCGAATTTCTTGGAATAAAAAGGATAAAAGACGGTATAGGGAAAGGATAAGAGGAAGAAAAGGAATTTAGGAAAAGGTAGGGATTCGTACAATGAGTAACCAATCGACCAAATTACTGTTTTTTTAAATGTATATTTTCCACTACCGAAGAAATTCCATTCTCTGATCATCGGTGACTCAAAACCATCGTTTTCTGGTAATCTGTGACTCAATGCCTGCCAATCTCATTAAAGTTAAAATATTAGCTTTAGAAACCTAGGAGATCAAGGGAGGAACCTAGGACACCACACAAGGACAACGAACTCAAACGGAAGAATTGCCAGAATTGGCCACGAAAATGGCACATATGGCCCGATTTACATTGACGCTCCGCTCGCAGTTCGATAAAATATTCTTACACAATAAACAATGAGTGTATTCACATCATCGCTCTGATATCGGTCCGATATCAATCACGGTTCGCTCCTACTACAATGCCACTCCAATATTAATACCACTCAGGTAGTATTTTATCGGAGCGATATCAGACTTGTTATGGTTTGTACCTATAGTGTAAACACTTTTTTTGATTCCACTTCACTCCGCTTGCATTCAGTTGTTATGAAAAGATCGAACTGAGACCGAACTGGGAGCGTACCCAGAGCGGCATTATAATGTGAATAGAGAACGAATAGGTACCAGCATGTTATCAGCACTGTAATGTGAACACAACAAGATTATATCGGAGCGACAGTGGAGTGAGAGCGGAGCGTTAATGTAAATCGGGGCTATTACGTTTTCTTTTTCCACCACTTGTGGCGCTAATTTCCCTTTGTACTGTAATTTGATTATTATCGTCTACTTCTTTATTTTTGACTATTATTTAATAATTATTGATTTTTTTCCATTACTTATTTTATAATTTTAAATTATCTCTATTTCCCGCTTTGGTACACACGGAACATAATGCCCTCTTATTCTTAGACCCTTTTTTGCATACATGGAGTTCGTACACCTTGTATAGTCACCATGGGAGGAACGGTTATTCCTAATAAATTTTAAGGGTTAACCAACTTTTAGCCATTGGACCAAAAATTATAAGAATCTGATAAAAATATTTTTTTATTACTCATGCGGAAGAAGTACTAACTTGGCGCACACATTTCTGTACGCAAAATAGCTGTTTGCCCACTGTACTCTTCCCGCATACTTTTTTGCGTGTGGAAAGTAATTTTCCACACGCAAATTGACAATAAAACACGCAAAATTTAATCAAAACACGCAAAGCCGCCTCTTAATTTTTCATTTAATAAATATTTCATAATTATTTCTATAGAAACCACTAACAAAGTAATTTAAACGATAATTAATTCAGAAAAAAAAGACGAACACTTAAAAATATTATTTGAAAAAGTAATAAAAATGTCAAAAATAGTGATAATAATAAAAAAGTATGTGAAATTCATGATAAAAAATAGTATGTGCAACTCGTGCAGGATTGTCGATTGCCCCACTCAAGCGAATGAGCGCACTCACTACGTTCGTGCGCTCAACTTCGCTTTCGTGGGCAATCGACAATTTTCCGCACTTATTGCACAATATACTATTATTAATTTAGTTACTTAAAAAAAAAAAAAATTTTAACATTACATAACAAAAATTTACATTTTTCCTACGAATATTTCGACATTTTTTTGAAATGAACATCAACAATTAATTTTAAAATAGTTACAGAAATTTTATATGCACTTGAAATACTCATGTAAAAATGTAAATAAAAAACTTAAAATGTTTAGCACACATAATAATATTTCTTCATCATAAAACACACCTATAAAACTAAAGTCGATTCAAGTGTGACAGGGGCGATTACGTGACAAGATTTACATGCGGGCACAACAAAACGCGGCGGTATGGTCATAATTGCAGCGTGTACGCATTCTGTATACTTAAAAGAAAATGGGCATGGATGTAATGAACTGAATTCTAATATGTAATGGAATGAACAGTTATAATTAATGTTCGTTACTAATATTCAATTATTTAAATTTTTCTGTACCTAACTGTTTAACAATTTGCAAATTGTTTGTAGTTTACTTAAAAAAAATTCAATCAACTGATATTTTTAAATAAAAAATTAGCCAAATGCATATTGACCACATATTAAGTTAGGGTTCCGTTAACCATAGCTAGAGTATTTCCACAACAAAATATGAGAAGTGTATTTATTACGTGAAGACTCATTTACTGTATTTAGAGTCAATTACGTGATAATTTGGTTGTCAAGATCTCTTAAAGTTATCGACCCAAGATATTCTCAATTGAAAACCTTATTAAATGCTACTATTTACGTTTATCTGAAATCTTTAATGTTCAATATTTCACAAACGAAATTTAAAAATAAAAATTGTTTAAGCCAAATGTTTAAGGTCCCTTTTGTAGCAACTCCTTCTTGAGTTCCAACAATTAAGGGTTGCTTGAGAACTAAGGGACTGAAAGCTTATAATTAGTCTTTAATTCTATCATAAAAGCGGTGGGGGACTAAGTCGATTTCGGGTGAGTATGACGTTTTTGTTCAGTTTCAAAATTTTTAATTTACGGAATATTAGACTAGAAAGGAGGGCCAGGTCGAAAGCGTTTGAATATTTGTAGAATTAAATAGCTAAGTGATTTAACTTTATTTTATAAGGTCATTTCTTGAAGAAATATTAATATGTAGACAATTTTATAAACTTTAATTTTGTGCTGAACTATTTTCCCCATAAAATTGAAAAAATTAAAGAATTGTCTATTTTTTCATCTTTTCTACCTCCTCAAAGAGGTCTTCTCAATTTCACCTCTCCACAAACTTCATAATTTATAAATAACATCTAAACTAACAATTTTATAAAAAAAAATAAAAATAAAATTTGGTCGGATTTTTTCCATTGAAAAAACAGTGGGCATTTGGCGAAACAGTGTACACCTTACATTATTTATAATACCGCCACTGTATATATAAACACACTTAACCGCAAATATAAAAATAGAACATTTTATTTTAAAATGAACAATTTAACTATATAAAAATCATTTCTTCACATTCTTCTCCTGACATTATCACAAAGGAAGTGCCTGTACAAAATTTCCGTCCGGCAACATAAGTGGTATAAGTAAACTTGAATGGCTGGTGTGGCTAGAGGGTGGGGGGGGGGGGGATAAACATGAAGGAAACGTTCGAAACAACCACCAACCAAGAGTTTCCTCCCTTTTGGTGACGCTTGTCACGGGGAAATGTTTAAAAATAAATCGCAACAGAAGAAAAATTCATACAGGTGAATTGAAACAGGAATATCTTCAACAAGTGAGTGTACTTGTTTCTCCATCATCGTAATTCTGCGCTCTAATAATTTTATAACGATTTATTTTTATTACGTAACAAGTATTTTGTATGTATGTGTGTATGTATGGGCTGTGTAATAATGGGTACTTGCGGTAAAAGTTATAAAGGGAAAATATTTATAAAATGAATTCTTTGAATTTTACCATCCTCACAGTGTTGAGATGGAAATTTTTATATGTAATTTTCTATCTACATAATATTTATAATATTTGAAGTAAAATATTTTTAAATGATTATAATAACAGGATTTGAGAAATTATCCTCAGGCAAACATAACAGTAAGGCCGGGCGCACATTGAGCTGCTACTTCATGCAATAAACGCAGATCAGGCCAGGGCAGGAAAGTACGAGAAATAAACAGTGTGGCCGGGCGTACATTGAAAGGCAGTTAGCGCAGGCAGGGCAGCGCAGTTTCTGTAACTCTTGTTGTAGAACGAGATAGCGAGAATTGAAATGCAGAGCAGAGCAGCTAGTGATGAGCAAATGCAAGACCAAGACCAAGACTTGGCAGTCTTGGTCTTGTTCTTGCATTAAGAATCTTGGTCTTGGTCTTGCTAGAGCAGTTTGAGTCTTGGTCTTGGTCTTGCAAAATGTAGTCTTGGTATTGGTCTTGGTCTTGGTATTGCTAAAGAATCTTGCACTTTCTTGCAATTTTTTATTAGCGAATTTTTTCCTTCTAAAACCAGAATTTTCTCTCTTTACGGTATTAATAAAATTATACTTTTAAACTATTTAAATAATTTAGCAAGAGTCTTGCTTTTTTCTTGCTATTGTCTTGGTCTTGCTCACTTGAGTCTTGGTATTGGTCTTGCAGCCATACTTATAGTCTTGGTCTTGGTCTTGCTATTGGTATACATAGTCTTGGTCTTGGTCTTGGTCTTGCATTTTTTGCAAGACCAAGACAATCCTTCAACTTCTTCAATTTTAAAAACCAACTAAAACTCGAGAATGTGTTACAATGTCGTACAGTTTCTATGTCAGATCCACGAGTGCCACATCGGTTTCATGCGACGCAGTGCTGTTCGTCTCTGCTCAATTCCCGCTGTCCCGTTCTACAACACGAGTCACAGAAACTGCGCTGCCCTACCTGTGTTAATTGCGTCACAATGTGCGCCCGGCCTAAATATTTACAAGATGAAACAACTATAGCTATTTGTACTGTAAATATTGCTGATATACATATTTAATCCCGAAAATGATTATTAAAAAGTTTTAAACGATTTCGAAATTTTTATTTCACCTCACAATTCCTTTTATACCGTTATCTTCAATACTAATTTACCTATCGAATGTGTTTTTAATTTTATTCTTTATAACTGTATGGTTTTCCAACAGAAAACCCTTGAAAATTTTTACAAAAAATAAAATAAATTTAATCGCAAACTTACATTGAAATTTCTTGATTCCGGCTCAATTATAACTGCTTATATTTCTTCACCTAGAAATAGAAAAAAATAAATAAATATGCAAATATGATAATCAAAAAACAAGTAATAATATTCAGACAATTCAAAAGAATCTATTAGTTTTTCTCTAATTATGACTAGGTAGGTTATAATAAAAACCAAAATTCACAAAAAATATAAATAAAATTTTTATAATAAGATAGCCATTACGTATTTTCATATTGACCCGAAGCGAAAAGATTGTGGCATCCACGTTTAAATGAGCTTGATATTACTTGTTTTTAGTTGGGTTAATTAAATTTTTTCCCCTAGTTTAAATTAATTATTTTAAAAATTAATAAGAACAAGTTCTAACAAGTAAAGGTCCCGAGGCCGGACCTATCGATTTTGATGAAACTTAAATATGTTGTAGAACACTAAAAAATAAACGACACGTATTTTTTTTTATCTGCGGAAAAACGGTTTGAAGGGGTGAAATCGCCCTCCAAAAATTGGGGTAAAAATTTAATTTTTCAAATATCTCGAAAACAGTAAGAGATAGAGCAAAAGTTTAAATTGGCGATATTGCTCTTTTTTAAAGAGCTATCTATTGATATGCAATTTGTTCAAATTACATCAACAGGGGTGGTTGGGGGTTAAAATTTGGGGGTTAATTTTGCAAAAAGGGGGTGAAAAATAAACAATATAAAAATTTTGTTTACAGATTTGAAATCTACGTCAAAAAATCTAATTGACCTGTTTTTGCTCAATATCCTAATATTAAGTCTAGGGGTAGTTAACTAGAGGGTGACTATGTCGAATAGTCGTACAATTTGGGTATTTCAAGAAGTTCTTCTTCATGGAAAATAGCTTAAGACAATTAGAATAACGTAGAAATGAAATTCTCGAATTCAAAATTGAGTTTGAGCAACATTGGAGAGGGGGTGAGTCACCCTCTTAAATTACATACTAGTTTACATACACTAATTTTTGCAATTAACACACTGACAGGGGGTAATAATGTCACAATAGATGGTTCTGAAGTTAGACTATCGTATGTAAGGTTTTTATTAGGTTTCGTTATTTTGGGTTAGGTTATGTAATTTTCGGTATCGATAATTTTCGATAAGGAAAACTATAATATCCGTTAAAAAACAAACCTAACAAAGACTTACATATGATAGTCCAACTTCAGAACCACTTATTGTGACATTATTTTATCCACTATAAGTGTGTTAATAGCAAAAATTAGTGTATATAAATTAGTATGTAATTTAAGAGGGTGACTCACCCCCTCTCCAATGTTGCTCAAACTCAATTTTGAATTCGAGAATTTCATTTCTACGTTATTCTAATTGTCTTAAGCTATTTTCCATGAAGAAGAACTTCTTGAAATACCCAAGTAGTACGACTATTCGACATAGTCACCCTCTAGTTAACTACCCCTAGACTTAATATTAGGGCATTGAGCAAAAATAGGTCAATTAGATTTTTTGACGTAGATTTCAAATCTGTAAACAAAATTTTTATATTGCTTATTTTTCACCCCCTTTTTGCAAAATTAACCCCCAAATTTTAACCCCCAACCACCCCTGTTGATGTAATATGAACAAATTGCATATCAATAGATAGCTCTTTAAAAAAGAGCAATATCGCCAATTTAAACTTTTGCTCTATCTCTTACTGTTTTCGAGATATTTGAAAAATTAAATTTTTACCCCAATTTTTGGAGGGCGATTTCACCCCTTCAAACCGTTTTTCCGCAGATAAAAAAAAATACGTGTCCCTTAGTTTTTAGTGTTCTACAATATATTTAAGTTTCATCGAAATCGATAGGTCCGGCCTCGGGACCTTTACTTGTAAGTGCAGAAACTATGTTTGTTAGTATCATCATACTCGAACTGTTGTCTAAAGGTGATTGTGCAACAAATTCCGCTATAGACTTCTATGTAAGAGGCTATCAAAAAGCAATCAGTTGACTTTTTAAGACGCTATCGGGAACCGAAAACGATACTTCGCGTAATAACCATTTAAAAATAATTCATTTAAGAGTGCATAATTTATCTCAGTACTTAACTGATTCTTATTCTGTTGTCTGTTAACTTACTATATTACACAAAATTTAAGAAAGGAGATACGATAAGAATGACTTAGTGTCTCCACAAGTAGCTTAGAATCTGATATTATTCAATTAAAATTCCAATCTCAATATAGTAGACAGTACCTATAGTATCTGGTAATACGTTTTGGACACTTCAAAATATATACACTTTTAACATAAATCGAACAAGTACCACATGAAATTTATAGAAATTTGAGATTTTTATACTACGAATGGAATTGCTATACATGTGAAACTAATCAAATTTGAATAAAATGTCCTACTATCTCTTGGATTAGTAGTAACATTTAAATTAAGAAACAGTATAGCATAAAGGACTGTGATATTTGAATTTGATTATGAATTCGTAATGTTTTTCATCTAACTACAAACTCTAAGTGCGCAATTAACTTTTATTAATAGTTGTGTTAGATCTATGTATACATCGTACAAAGTATACTAACGAAGTTATTTACGTCAACGTTATAATTCAGTTATATAACTTGATTTTTTAAATAAATATGCATGGAGCGAAGAAAAAATTTATTATGAAAACACGAGACTAATTGGAGGAAAAGTTTGCGGAAAAATGCTTTATTTTATATGAAACCTATGTTTATTAATTATATGTACACAAAAATGTGTATACAGGATGTTCACTGAAAAGTATCTTAGACTACGAAACTATTGAGTATAATTCAGAATAAGCAAAAAACAGTACTTGATGACGTTGGAAGACCAAAATTTCATTTTTTTTAAAAGTACAGATTATTTAAGAAACTGGATATGAATCCAACGTTGAAATTTTATTTATTTGAAGAATTTTTTTTGCAATAAAACAGTTTTAATTTACAGATATCACCAGTCAACGATTAGAAAAAATTTTTTCTTGGATTAAAATAAGGAGTCAAAATTAAAAGAGGATTCTGAAAATATCTTTTTCATAAATTTTGGTCCAGTGGTATTAACAATAGCGCAACATTTACAAAAAGTGACCTTTTCCCCAAGAACTCCTAGGTTCTAATGCTAATATTTTGATCTGAGTAGTAAATAGTGAGTTATGGACTGCTGAAAAACTATGGGTGTTTTTCCATAGTTAGGTACCACTACAAGCTTTGGATAAAACTTAAATATATGTACATAAATAAAGAAAAGTTTAATTTGGTTTATTGACTACTCACTGTTCGGAACCCTAGCTGTGCGGACCTGACTCGCTCTTGATCGATTTTAAAACCATAGTAACAGTAATAAATTATTATATCAAATGGGTACTCATCCAAAATACTCTTAGTACTTATTTAGTTGTTTTCCCTTATGGGAATTAAATGTTACCAATTAACATTTACATAAATGGTATGCATACGTCAAAACGGGACAGCCTATATACAAAGATTCACCTTATACAATGGTATCGCATGAATATTAATTATAAATAAGTACCTACATATTTTATTCACATAAAAAGTAATAGAAGACACGCATATCAAAAGATCTGTATACTGCACTTGTTGTCTAAGAAGAATATATTTGAAACCTCTTAGCAATTGTCCATAGCAAATAAAAATAAAACTGAATAGCTCGTCTTTCGGATTAACCATCATTTACGGTTCAATAAGTTTTATTAAAGATTATAAAGATAAAAATAATAATAAAATAAAAAATCGTACTTTAATATTAAATCATGTAGAAATGATATTTTTATTAAAACCAAAATACAGAAAAATTTTGATAATGTTTCCAGAGGATTATTGAGACGTCTTGGAATACAAAAAATATCGTATTTCCAAAGAAAAAGAACGTTTTGAATAAATTTAGCTTTATTTGTTCTTGGAATGTGACGCAGTGTATATTATTATAAGTACAATTTATAAACTGGAATTTTTGTTTTTGGAAATAATAAATTTGAGTGTTAAAGGCACAACGACACTTCAAATATTCAAAACTTTTGCTAAAGTTTCGGCTAAACCAGAGAGACATTATTAAGGTGGCTAGCGCCAAAACTGTAACGACTAGATACCAACCAATTATTGTCGTAAATAAAATACATAACGAATTTCCGTTCATACAAACTCGTTTTTCTCGGAAACCAGTTTACATAGAATGATGGTTTAAAACCTTTTTTATGTAATTTTTCTTCCTCTTTCTAATGGTGTAAAAAAATGTCGGAAAAACTTTTGAATAAGTGGAAATTTTGGCAAAAAAATAATTCTTTTCACGAACAAAAACCATGTTCCGGGCATCGGACGTGTCTGGTTAACGAACTTGTCCAACGGTTTGGGATTTGCAACATTTTCACCAAATTTCGTAAACCTAGGACATTTCGTTCGAGAGTTATCGTGCGGACACACATATATACATATATATATATATATATATATATATATATATATATATATATATATATATATATATATATATATATGAAATTTCTGCCATAGTCCCGGGCTCAAGTCGCGTCATGACAGTGGGGCTGTAATAGCTGAATTCCATTCTGGAAATTCGCTAAAATGGATATTCAACTACTTAGGAACTATTCAATATGGCATTTTTCAATTTTTCAGCCTGGAATTCTCAAACTGTATCCATAAAGGCCACAAAAACAACACTTACGGTCCTTGCCAAGTAATATACTATTTTTTAAAGAATAATTAACTTTTTACCTATTTTAATTATAAATACCCCTGTCGCAGCATCTGCATAACATAGCGAATTTCCAAATTTTGGGGACTGGCGGATCTCATCTAAGAACTGTACCTATTTAAAATAGTTTAGCTTTCTAAGAGTAAAAGATTTTTTAAAATCGGCTGGGTAATTAGTTTTGATATTTTTGGAACCCAAGAACCCGAACGGACTTTGTACAGCATAGTTGTATCATTCTAAAATAATTTAGTTCTCTAACAGTGAAAAAATTTTCAAAATCGGTCGGTTAGTTTATTTTTTACAATAATGGGAACAGTAAACCCTGGCGGAAATCATACAACATAACCTTTATTCATCTAAAATAATTTTAGTAAAAAGTTTATCCTAACAGTAAAAAACGGGTCCTAGGGATCTCATATAACTTATGGTAGTTCGTAAGGTTCTTGTGGACATCATTTAATTACTTAATGAATTCAAATACTTTAACTTACTAACGGTGAAAAAATTTTCAAAATTTTCGACATTCGCTAAAAAAATCATTGAAAAATATTTGATATGTTTCGATCAATTAATGGTCAACATCAGCAAATAAAAGTTACTAAAATCGAAGAAAAGAATGAGTTATTTGTCCGTAGAAATTAAAATACAAATTCTGAAAACGAGCAAAGAAATATTGAAAAAACTAGATCGGCAAAACATTCTGACAAATAACACTACCCAACTAATACTTGCCAATTTGAATGAAACTTAACATACTTATTAAACAGCGAAAAATATTAAATACGTGTTTTTTTATTTCGGCTAAATACGCTTTTTAGGGGTAGAAAACACCATTCAACCTCTGTAGATGAAAACAGTTATAGCTAAATATTTTTGAAACGGCATATTTTTTGAAAAAAGGGCTGAGTACCAAATTTGTAGAATTTAAAGCGATGCACTTGATAGTGACCCTGAAATCGATTTTCAAGGTCAGTTGAAAATGATTAGCCATTGCCGAACTTTGACCATATCCTGTACCTATAAGCAGTAATTTCATGTATTGACTCAATCTATCTTCAAAATTGATTTGTTGCGTTATTTTTCTAAAATAAAAAAAATAAAAACCTGACGAAATGAAAAAATAGGCGCAAATTTATAGAAAAAATTAGAAGAAAACATTTTTGTAAGTAATTTTAGAAGTTAAGAAAAGATTTAATATCACTCCAATTGTAAGTTAAACATTAACTTTATGTTATATTAGAAATTTTCAAAATTTTTTAAAATTTTTATTGCTACTCTATAGTTATCATATTAGGAATTCAATTGAACATATGATTAACTATTATTTTTCCGATTGCGATTGAGCAAGTATTTTTCAAAATTACTTCTTGATCACTTATTTTCTATCTTGCATGTGAAATTCGTTCGAATATACTTTGAACCATTTAGGGATGAAAAGTAAACTACTCCTTTTGAAAAATATTAAATGATTTTCAAATGACTTTGGAAATTGACCTCAAGGTCAACTTCAAAGTCAAGTGCATCACGAGAGTCAAGTGCTTCAAGATCATCAAGTGCATCACTTTGAACTCTATAACTTTGGTCCTAAGCACTTTTTTCAGAAAATATATCGTACCATAATCCACTTCTATGTTGATTCCTGGTCTCTTTTCCTGCGTTTCTAATATTTATGTCAATAAAAAATGTGCTACCGTAGACAAGGATGAATAGGTACGCATTCCGACTTCACACCGTATTTTTTTGTATTTATTTTATGAGTACCTAATCTTTAATATATTAAAAATTTACGCGAAGATGGTCACTTTATCAACAGTATCCAAAAAAATTTAAAAATATCGGTGGTTTTTGAAAAATTAACAAAAATCGTATAATTTCTTCTCTATGAAAAATTGGGGTCAAAAGAGACGAGAAAAGAGTAAATGGGGACAACCCGTAGGGTCGACCAAAATTGAAATTCTAATATAAAATAATTTCGAACTTTTTGTATTTATACATTCAAAAAAGAAATAATAGGTACTTGATGATTTTCTGTAAAAATAAACGTAGAATCTAAAATAAAGTTTATATACTCCTGTCGTTTACCCCTAAGTTTATATTCCTCCTATTTTTATTTTAGTTCAAAAAATAATTTTTCAAAAGACTAAGACATAATAATTAATAACAGTGAGATTCTACGTCCATTTTCAGACTTTTGTTTATTAAATTGCGTAAAAGCTAGTAAATGCAATAACAGATATGATGAATTTATAAGGATTTTCTTGTACTACAAAATCTTAAAAATATGGAAACGCGTACTTTTTTTTCGTTAATTGTGTTTTATTCTTTTGCACAAAATTTTAAAAATACTTTATTTTCTTAAGAAAGGGAGGCAACTTTAGTCACAGATATGCCTATGAACAGTTTTTGGTAATCCGGGAAAAACGAAAACACTTTTTAAAATTTTTTTATTGTTAAAATCGAAATGTTCTTTTAAAGAGGGTTAAAATTACCATATTTTATATTAAAATTTTAACACAATCACTCCCTAATTAACGAGCCTTACTTAATATTAGCAAATTGAGAAAAAACACGTCAATTAGATTTTTTTACACAGATTTTATTTGTTATATAATTCAAAAGGATATTTTAAAAATGTGTATGAATGGCTTTCATTAAATAAATTTCAATATATTTTCCATTTATTTTAACAATGGAATGTCCTTATTAGTGGCTATACTTTCGGCTTGGAGCGAATTAGACGAAGATTTTCTTCTAAAACCAAATTTAATAATTAATTAAAGAAATAAAAAAAAATTTGTGGATTTCCTACCGTTCAAATATAATCTTTATTGTATGTAAAAATGTTATTACATTTTTTCAAAAAACTGTAAGTAAACTGTAAAATTTTCTTTACAAATATGTTAAAATAGAGAAATGTTTCCTTTTTAATTTATTTTTAACTCTTTTTAAATGATTCACTTTAAAATTTTTTAATATTTCTTAATCGAAATTTCATAAAAGAATGTGTCAAAATTTAAAAAAATTTTTCTTTGTTAAAAAAAAAAATTGAATGTGCAAAATTATTTAATATTAGAATGCTCTGATTATACAATTCTAATCATAACTGTATTGTCAATTGGATAAAAAATTACGTAAAAATATTATTGTTTGAATATGATTTAACGTAATTTTTATACGATTGAAGCAAACTCTTATTAATTTTAGGAAGGTGTAAATATAATCTAAATTCTGATCATATCACATAACAGATATCGTCGGGATTTTTTTTGTAAAAAAAAATGGAACAGAGATACATTATAAAAACATTTAACTGACAGAGAAATAGAATATAGCCGAATCGTTAAATTGGATTAAAAAAATCATGACACGCTACTTATAAAGCGGCTTTTTTCGAATTTAGCTCGCAAAAAATGAGACAGAAAAAAAAAGAATGCGAGTGCGAGTGAAATGGAGAACGACATATTTCCTAGTTTTTCTCGAAAAGTAAGTAATTTAGAGCAACGGTATAAAAACATTTTTTATGCGTTTTACCTTTTACAATGGCTTAGTGTAAAAAAAAATTTGAAAAATTGCTTAATTCTGGCAAAAAACTCATTTTGTTGACAAAAAACGCCCGGAAAACCTACTTCTGGGCATCCGACGTGTCTGGCTAACGAACTCATCCAACGATTTGGAAAATCGAATTCGCACACAAAATTTCATAAGCATTAAACGTTTCGTTCGAGAGTTATCGCGCGGATACATATATATATATATATATATATATATATATATATATATATATATATATATATATATAAATTTTAGTGAATATCATTTTCGTATTCTAGGGACCTCAAAACATATTTCTGATATGGTCTCGGGCTTAGGTCGCACCATGACACCTGGCGTAAAAGCTGAATTTCCAGTTTTGGAAATTCGCTAAAAGCTTCTTTTAATGATTGCAATTTTAATTAAAACTTAATTAATGACTTCCAAGAAAATTCAATTAAAATAATAAATTTCTAGAATAATTATCTATAAGCAAAATATTGTTATCAAGTACCTTTAACACTACACTTAAAGTATTCTTCATCTCTTTAAAAATTATATCATCAACATCTTTACTAATTTAAAGCGTACGAAAAACATAGGAGATTGAAAATACAAAAAAACCGACCAAGAACGAGTCGCACTCGCATCATTTGGGTACCGTACTAATACTACAAAAAATATTATACAATACACGATGCGTTAAGCGCCTTTACTGATCTCGAAAATTGCAAAAACTCGACCCTGTGGGTCTCGTTTTCGCAAGATTTTCTCGATCAGTAAAAGCAACTTACCGAACTTATATTGTAAAATACTATTTTCATTGGATAAAGCTGACCCCTCATTTTAATTTAAACTAATTTTTTTTCGTTGAGGTACGTTCATTTTCACTTTTAAGGTACAGAACCGTAAAATTTAATTGACACGTTGCTACTAAAAGAAATCCGACACCTCAAAGTGTTTGCATTGATTCAAACAAAATAAAATACTTCAAACTATATGCATATACTCTAAATCTCACATTTTTACAGAGGTAGTGCCAATAAGTAGATAATTGAAATATACATAGATAACTCATGTTTAATTAAATATACCAGTATATGTATACATATTAATAAGGTGTCTATATTCTCTACTAGCCATATCCGCGACGTCGTTCGCGCAAAGCATTGTTATAAACTCAATGAGAAGCATGTAAGTGTAATGATTATACAGAACTTGCAAAGAATAATAATTTTTGTGTAATGCATGGACATGCTTAAAATGGTTTTTCTATTTTCCCGTGGGAATGATGAACTTTCCCGGTGTAAAATGTATCTTAAATGTTGACCCAAGTAATAGGTCATCACCACACCAAATTTCATCAAGATCCGTCCAATAGTTTTTGCCTAATGTGTGCACATGCTTAAAATGGTTTTTCTATTTTCCTGTGGGAATGAGGCATTTTCCCGGAGTAAAAAGTATCTTAAATGTTGCCCCAGGTAATAAGTTATCACCACACCAAATTTTATTAAAATCCGTCCAATAGTTTTTGCCTAATGTGTGCACATGTTCAAAATGGTTTTTCTATTTTCCTGTGAAAATGAGACATTTTCCCGGAGTAAAAAATATTTTAGATATTGGCCCAGGTAATAAGTTATCATCACACCAAATTTCATTAAAATCCGTCCAATAGTTTTTGCGTGATGCGTGAACAGACAGACAGATAAAAATTCTAAGAATCGCTGTTTTGGTATCTATGTACATCGATAACTATTTACAGTACCAGTATAATTTTCAAAAAATATTCCATGTACAGAAATGGTCTCGTTACAATTTTATTATATATTGTATGGATTATAGGTAGGACGTATTACTATTGAAATAGAAAGTTAGACAAGATGTCTCACCTGTCAATCGTACTAAGTACCTTCATGGAAAAACACATACATGTGTAATTACAAAAATATAATATAATGCACTTTCTCATCAAAACGAACTCAAATAATATAAATACATATACCTACAAATATACAAGTAAGGGAAGTATAGGGCTTGAAACACAATCGTGCTGACGATACTGCGTTTAAAACTGATAGGTTCGATACACATTATCGCTCCGCTCTCAGTACGATATCACTACGCTCCCGATTCGATAAAATATTCTTACACAAGGAACAATCAGTGTATTCACATCATCACTCCGATATCAGTCGCGGTCCAATTCCGCTCCAGTACCGCTCCAATACCAATACCACGTAGGTAATATTTTATCGGAGCGATATCAAACTTGTTGACTTGTACCTATAGTGTAAACACTTTTTTGATTCCACTACGCTCCGCTTGCATTCAGTTGTTATGAAAAAATATACCCACCCGATAGGATTTGCCATCGGCAACATCTCAGAATGTGAGTCAGTGTCAAAAATTTATTAAATAAGTATTATTTATTTTTATAGTCATAGTAACATATTTTTATACATCTCTAACTTCAAAAATGACGAATTTCCATAGAAATTTTCATTCCCTGTTTAACCCACTTAGGGAACGAATTTTCAAAAATCCTTTCTTAGTCTCACTTAAATTATTTAAGAAACTGGTGCAAAATTTCATCCTTCTAAACAAAACGGTTTGGGCTGTGCATTGTCTGTCAGTCAATTAGTTAGTCAGTGTTAAAGATTTATTAAGTAGATGTTTGTATCGTACTAGGAGCGTATCGAGAGCGGCATTATAATGTGAATTGAGAACGAATAAGTACCAGCATGGTATCAGCAATGTAATGTGAACACAACAAGATTATATCAGAGCGAAACTGGAGAGGGAGCGTACCGATATCGGCACTATAGTGTGGATCGGGCCTTAAAGATAGCTATGACAGGATCTGTAGTACAAAGTTGTTTTGTAAAATTTAATTGCGAATCATTTTCAAACCTGTATAAGCATATAACTTGATTTTATATTTTTTCTTAGTTGAATAAATATGTGTTGGTAATTTACACGAGCGACAAATTCATTAAAATTTATCATGTTATAGAAAAATGGTGAAAAAGAAAATTACTTATTTTCATAATAAAAAAAGAGAAAAAACAAGGAATCAAATTAAAATATTTATACATACGTAATAAATGTTTCTCGAATACTAATTAGTCAGATGTCGAAAAGCTGGTGTGTATGCAAAGATACAAAATGTTTCAAAATTTTCAGGGCAAAACAAAAATATTTTGGTGGATAAAATAAAATGAAGTGGGCACCGTACCTATTAAGTTGTGTAATATGAAATGTCTTTTCCCGACCACTTGATAGACCATCTATCCATAAAGTTAGCTCCGTCTTTTAAAACAAAAAAGATTGCTGAATTGTGCTAGATGATAAACAATATGCCGTAAATAAAATACTAAATTCCAAAACATGGAATTTTGACCGTCAAATATCTTTTTCTGCATAAAGCTAGTCCCCGCTATTTTTTTTTCTTTTAAAAGCATAAAATAAAAATCATATGTAACCATTTTTGTAATTTATTGTAAGTCATCCATCTTTCTGAGGACCGGTGAGATATTGTGGCGGATCAGCGGTTGAGAAACACTGCTCTAAAATAAAAACCCTAAAATTACTCTTGTTGAACGATAGTATTATAATTTATTAAGTTGAACGACTGTGGGTGGTGCTCACCGATTTTTTAACTGGATCGCTATATGTGCATATTAGGGATGTTATGGATATCCGTAACCGTAACCGAAACTACCGGATATCCGAATTAATAAAATATCCGAAACCAAAACCGGTATCCGAAAATAAAAGTTTCGGATTTCTTTCGGATAATAAAAGACAACTGCCGTTAGAAAACTGAGTTTAATCGAAGCAAGTTTTTGCTGCATGTATTTCTTTCAATAGAATTCCGTTGATTCGTGTTTAACGTTCACTTTTTGGAGTAAAATTTCCCCTTTTCTACTAAAAAAAAATTTCACTATAAGCAATTCTCCGTAACCGTAACCGTGTCCGAAACATTATCCGAAACTATTACATATCCGTAACCGAAACCGAAAAAAATGTTTTTAAATATCCGTATCCGTATCCGTATCCGAAATTTCATATCCATAACATCCCTAGTGCATATTAGTGATGTCGCTCTGAGGGGTAATTAGTCGATTAATCGACTAAAGTTATTTTTCAGACAAAATTAGTCATTAATCGAAAATATCGAGCATTCAGTAGTCGACTAATCGACTAACTTTTTAGTCGAATTCATGAATAATTTAACCTACGTAACTCTTTCATGAAGGACGTTTTCTTTTGAATTTAATTACTGACTTCTAATATTTATTTTTTCTTTTTTAAATAAAAAAAAAGTATGACGTATTACAATGTGTTAATCACATAAAGATATGATATAAATCATACAAATAGATAATTTTTTAAGTTTCATTTTTTGGAATCCCAAAAATAATTCAGAAAAATTATTAGAATTAGTCGTTTTTAGTAATTTAGAAAAAAATTAATCATTTTAGTCATTTAGTCGAGGATAAAATAGTCGACTAAAAAATTACTAAATGTAAACAAAATTATTCGACTAAACCGATTAATCGATTAATCATCCGACATCACTAGTGCATATAATATGAGCGATTAAACAATTGTACAACTAAACGTTGTTAGTGTGCGAGTACCCTAACAAGAATAACTTTATTAAAAATCAACCTTGCAGGAAAAATTTTTCCCAATTCTTAGCAAAACTATATTTTCTATCCACACTTCCTGTTCGAAAAATGTGTTAAATCTCCGATATTATTTCCTGTTGAAACAAGTATGAAAAAAGGATTGGCATTTACAAAAAATATGTAACTACAACAACAACAAAAAAATGCTTTATTTTTAATTGCTAGAAATGAATGAATCATCTCGAAATTATTCTGACAAGTTCCGACATTCATATAAAAGTAAAAAAAACGTATGTATAAAAAATATTTTTATAGCTTTATACATGTGTTTCGTGGGAATGACACAGTCTCACATATGTATGTACATACAGCGACCTTATATGTAATTTTTTGACGAGTTAGTCAACCGGCAGTAGGTAGATGTTATCGTATGTTTTATAGTTACGTATGAACGTATGGACGTTTTTTTTACATATCTAGTTCTTTCGAAAAGGGTTGTTTTTCTAACGTCTTTTACGTATGTTCCATATGACTGATGTAAAAAATTATTTACGTGAATACACGTGGTGACAAAAATTCTTGTGTTATTATTTCCGGGGGCAGGAATATTTTATGAATAAAACAACTCTGGTCGTAATTTAAAAAGGATTTGAAATATTTTTTACAAGAAAGAAAAGCAAAGATCTTAATTTCCGCTATGTTAATAGTTGAAAAGCACACGTAATACAAATAATATAACAGAGTTACGATTTTAAAGTAGTTTAAACTTTTATTGCCAGTAGCCTAGGTCGAATTCAACCGTGGTCCGGCGATAAAATTTAAGGGACGATAACATAATTATTTTTTCTAGCAAATATCGACTGGACAGTGAATTTTGACCTATGTTTCTTTAGATTTCCGTCCAAAACATTCTGCGAAAATCGTAAAAACAGTCAAAATAAAATATTTACTGGAAGAAATGTCACATTCACTCAAAATTTTGATCTGTCTGGTCGAAATATCGTTGGACCTCCCGTATTTTTTACCTTTTAATTATCCTGACTAAAAGTTTCTTAATATTTAAGTTTATACGAACATAACAAAGGGACACGATGTAAAATTTTGTTGGGTCCATGGGCACAGAAATTGTAAATTCGGGCCCAACAAAAAAAAAAAAAAAATATACATAATCAACTACAGAAGCGATTAACTTTAAATTCTGAGTCTATTTTAGAATCAACTTAACTATTCGAGGGTGGTGCATTAAGACATCCGTTTCTGGTAACGAAAGTCGCTGAAAATTACGGACAAATTGAGATCATTCTATTACCTAAGATTCCTAAGATTCTTAAAGTAAACTGTCGCAAGTAGGGCTCGTGTATAGGGGTATATGTTTCCCCTACTTGGGATGTTTGGGATCGTGAAACATATTTGAAAGAATCGCAGAAAAACTAATTACAGATCACATATCAGTTTTCTACATTTTTCTACATAATACATACCCATTCTTCAAGGGAGGGAGAAGGGGTCTTTTGGAATTTTTAAGTGCAAAAGGCAATCGCGAACCAAAAAGTTTGAAATTTAAGGGAATTTTTACCGAATACCAAATATTCCTTTAAATTGGTTGAGGATTTCTCCCGCAGTGTCAGGTAAATATTCGAACCCTTCACCACCTTACTCATTCCCCACTCACATCATAATATACTGTGTTCTAAAATATAGAAATAAAATAGTGATGTGGATAAAATTTGTTATAGACAAGGTATTTGAAAAAAAAACCTCATTACTATTTTTGCTACCACAACATTTTTAATTACATTGTACATTTAAGAGTTATGTAATGTTTATATACCCAAACGTGTCACCGTTAGATGGAGTCTTTGTGTCTAGCACTTTTATCCCTAAGGTAACAAATATAGATAGAATAAAGTGATAGAGAAAAAAAGAAACGTGTCGACTTGTCGAGTAAAAATTGTTTTGTCTTAGCAACGACGATTTTAGAAATCATTTTTTTCTTAAAAGCATATTTTCATCAGCATTACAATTTCTTTTTTTTTCTACATCTTTCAACCATTTAAAAGAAATGTTTTTCCATATTCTTTTATAATTGCAAAAAGCATTTCATTTTTACTATATGACAGTTTTATTGTTGCATACCAAACAAAAATGATTGGATATAATTAAATATGTGACTGTGGGTGTATGTTGAGTGTAAACTATTTGACACTTGGTGTACTTACATAAGTTGCGTAACAGTATTCAAAAAACAGATGAGAAATATTTTTAATGAAACTAAGTGATTTCGAGGAAATAATAAACTGACTGTATAAAATATACTTGCGGTTAATGACAGACCATTGATAGATATGAATTAGGACCACCAACATTGATAATAAATTTTACTACAATAGTATTTCGTAATTGTAGTTTTTTCATCAAAAAAGTGTACACAATGACTCAAATTTTATTTTTTTTTTTTTGTTTGAAATTTAAATTACTATCGGTATTATACCAATTGAATAAAACTCAAAAGAGGCTTTTTGAAATTTTTGCCAAGACTGTCCGCAAAGAAAACAATTACAAAACAAAACAGGTTCTGAAAAAGTGGGAATAATATTTTTTGTAAGACAAGCCGTTGATGAGTTTGACCCTGGTAGGCGAAAATTTTTATAGTAATGACCACCAGCAATTTCATTTGCGTAAACCACAAAAATTTCATCCATATTCGATTTTGGAGCAGATCTAAATAAATAGGCTGAATTCTCGAAAAATTCCGAACTCTTCGGCTAACTTTAATTTCTAACCTATACATCATTAAAGAACTTAAACCACATCCTATTTCTCAGTTTAATTTTATTTTGCTTCTTAACTTAAGAGTTGCAACTACTTAAGAAAGGTTATTTGGTTATTTGCATATAAGTAAAAAAAAACTCTACTTTCCATTTGAGTTTTTATTATAACAAATCATAAAAAAAAAAACTATTTCTTGATATGTCATATACCACATATGATTTACTTTACGACGAACATCAAGCCATTATTCAATTATCATCCTTCTTTTTGAGGATGTATGAAGTAAGGGACGTACATATACGACACCCCATTAAACCGCATACATGCTTGATTTATGGATTTACATATATGGAGTATACGGTGTAGATTTATACAAACGAAGATATTGAAAAAAGATCGATTTTTAGAAGAAAACGTAATGTAATAGTAAGATTCGAGTCATTTTAATATAAAAATCAATTTTAGAATAAGGTAAAATACATACCCTAACAAAACAGATTGAAACTAAACATAATTTCGAATAATTATTAAAGTATCTTCATAAAAACTTGCTTAATATTGACATCTGATTTGTGTTAGTCATAAAAAAAATTTCTTAATAGTTTTTTTAAATAATTTTTTTACGATGGCTTCGTTTGCTTCGTTCAGTTATGTTAAAAACTATTAGAGACTCCATTTATTCTGAATATATTGCGTGCGTGAATCATTAAAAATTTATGTGAGGAATTTTTAAATAGGTAGAGACAAAAAAAATATTCGAAAGGGTTTATTAAATAATAATGTTGCTGCTTATTCATATGTTTGCTTTTTAAGGGCTAATAAAGTTTTTTGTAATAAAAATATATTAATAACATTTTATCTACTAGATTTCTATAAGAGGTTCACTTAATACAAAAGTTACATAATTGAATATGCAGAAATTAGCTAGAAATAAATCGCCAAATGCATGTTAGACACCCACTAAATCAGGGTTCTTTAGTGGCTGGTCATAGTATAAAAATTTCGCCAAGTACTTACGTGTTAAACCGCATTAAGACAGGTTTTCGTAGTTACTAGTGAGAATTTTTTACAATTTTCGGGACAAAATATATCTTGCTTTTATTTAATATTAAAATTAGCATTTAGACGCCTTTAATTTGTTAATAATATGATTATCTGAACCATTTGCTTTCTATATGTACTTAAAATACCCCTGTTGCAGCATCCAGCATAACATAGCGAATTTTCGTTTATAAAAATTCGTTTTGCTCGGAAACTAGTTTACAAAGAACAATAGTTTATACACCTTTTTTATGACTTTTCCTTTTCTTTCTAATGGTGTAAAAAAATGTCACAAAAACTTTTCAACTAGGGAATATCTAATTTTTTTCACGAAAAATGATCAAAAAACGACGTTCCAGGCATTGGACATATGGCTGACTAACGAACTTGTCCAACGGTTTGGGACTTCCAGTTTGAGATTTCTATTATAGTCCCAGGTTCAAGTTGTGTCATGACAGTGGCTGTAATAGCTGATTTTTCGATTCGAAAATTTGCTAAAATAACAGTTTTGAACGTTTTGAAAAACAACAATATTTATAAAATTGCGTCAAGTTCGGATAGACCACTTGATGCGATGACAGACGTGACGAATTTATAAGGATTTATCGTTGTTGTACCTATACGTTCTGAAATTATAAAAGTTCCGAGGTGTTTCCTCGGAACCCTAAAAATGAATTCAGACAGTTGGATTTTACAAAAAAAAAACATTGCAAAATTCTCTTATGACAACTGCAAATCCAAGTCTTCAGGTAGTCGCAAAATAATTCGCCCTAAAATAAAAATATTTTCCCCATCGTCTATTCTTAACAAACCACGCACCTGTATTCTATTTCCGCCACAACAAAAATATCCCAGTTTCTACCGTACAAATATTTTCTAAAGAGTCTATTATTATTTTTATGCGACAGGTATATAATTGCTTGTACCTTTTGCTTCTTCTACAACTGCGTGGTATGTTATGTTCATGCAAGAAGTGTTTATTTAGACAAACAGCAAAACACAGAGAATACAATATTATAGGTATAACACAGTCAAGGTGCTGGAACAAGTTTTTGTAGGAGGGATATGTAATAGTGTGTTTCAAATGCAACACCTGTCAATGATTCTCTCCGTGCTTCAGGTCTCTGCACAACTGACACGAATAATTGGGCTCCCGACACAATACAGTGCGCAATGACCGTTGGTCTTAATAGTACTACTAAACTAGTTCTTATATTGAAGTGGTTCCTACCCTACTATTATCTTATTTTTTAACTTAATATTAAGGCAGTATTCTAGTTTAGAAATTCGAAAAAATCGAATTTTTTTTTTTCATATTTTCAGAGTTCAGACCTTTAAGAATAAGCCTCCAAAAGGATTTACGAAAATTCGAATTATTTTCGGAGTTATGGTTATTTTTTCCCTGTGTACTGTGTATCTTTTCAGTGTTAAATTCAAATTGTTAATATAATATGTAAATTACTCGAAACTACTTTTTTCGATACGGTTGACATGATATCTCAAGTTCTAATGCACCGATTTACTTGAAATTTGGTGCAGACCTTCTTAATACTAGGTATCAAAATTGGCTCAACGTAGAAGTTTTTGAAATTTTTTTTTTTTTTACTATTTTTAAGAAATTTCCAAAGTTGAGGAAAGGAGGCGAAAAAATGATTTTTTTTTCAAATGGACGCCGTTCTGTAAAAAAATTTATTTTTTCAAATCGGCTACGTTCAGCTAATTCTAGATCTTTGTTTATTAAGACTTAACTAAAATTTTATGTTTCAGATCACCAGGAGGGTTGGAATCACGTCAACCAGGAGACACCTTTTTTTTTGAGTCCCCACTTTGCCGGTCTGTACCGATTTAAATTTCGAATTTTTTTTAAATTTTTATACATTTTTATACTTTTCAAATATCAATAAAAAACTGGTAAAAAAATGGATACTAAAAATGTTTACTGTTTTGTTTTTTTTTTATTACGCCCGTAAAATCGAGCTTCTAGACTACAATACCCCCTTAAACATTAAATTTAAAGAAGGAAGAAGGCAAGTTATGACTGATTGAAGGTCCCTCCTAAAGTACTTAAAAGTCGGATGTCTTTACTCGATTAAAGTAAAAAATCAACATGACAGACAATATACAGTATTGGTGGTATTGGTAATAAATAATAATATTGTTTTTTACAGTTCAAAAATACACTTTTGTAAAACCAAAATCACTTAACAAATTTTGACAAGTGAAGTGTCTATCAATAGAGGATGACGTTGAAGTTGACCTAACAGAGCCCGAATTTTGAAATTCGGTTTTATTCTTGAGTAACGGATCGTCAAAATTTAAAATCTTCTTTTATTAGATGAATAATTAAATGTAACCTAAAAAATTGTTTATATTCATTTCGGTAGAAAAGAATAAACAATTGATATCAAATAACTGTAACTAATTTATACACTTTACGCAACTTAAAGGTGAAATTATTCTTATGAAATGCACTTATGGTATTTTAATTGATAACAAAGGGTTAGTTACCTTCTCAATGTTAGAGATTTTTTCTACATTTAGAAGCCGTTGCAATTACACATCCTTCTTTATGTGTGTTGGTGCAGTACCTGATCATTAGCTTAATTCAGGGTTTCAAAATTCATTTTTAGTTGTGTGGAATAAATTGTAAAGTCTCTGTTTTGTAACATTTCTCAAAAAAAAAAAAGTTTTCATCGCATATGAATTAAACGTTAATTTTACAAATCTTTAATTTGGTGTCTTTCCTTCTATTTCTAAAAAAATACACCTAACTTTTTCAAACGATATTAACCAAATTAAAGGAAATCGAATGAGTAATATCTAACTATACGAAAATCGACATTTTGAAACTCTATGACGTCATTAAGTTTACTTAAACGAATTTAGCGTTAAAACTAAGAATTTTAATCTTAAGAACATGGTATCTGTGACGAGTAAAATTTTTTTAAGATGATATTTTTATTCAATTTTTAATAAAATTAAAGGTATAAACATTATCAAAGCCGTTTTTCAAAATATAAAATTTCGATTTTTCACTATCAAAAAAAAATTCATATCCAATTCATCCGAATAAAATGCATTTACCAATCTAACAGAAATTAATACGATATCAACAAAAATTTAAAAAATCAAAATAATTGATCCTGTGACGTCATCGAGTGTAATTTAACATTTTTAAATGAAAAATCAAATTTGGGGTTTGTTAGACAATTTTGATAAAATTAAATATTTCGAATTGACTCAAACTATGACACATTCTCAAAACGATTTCTTTGTTCAAAGACAGGATTCCCACAGAAATTTAATTTTCAATTTCCCTGACGTTCCCTGACCATTCCATGCCGTCCTTAGCCGTGCATAGCCGTCCTTACTAAAACTTAACTTACATTGTGACTTATCTAAAGGTAATGACAAGTAACAAAAAACTCTTACAAAAATACATTACACTAAAAATAAAAATGTTGGATGTTTCCCAGAATTCAGAGATTTTATCGCAACAGCATTCTAACTTCTATAAAAAAAACGCGCGCTTCTTAGTTTTACAAGAATTTCCCTGATTTATCTTGATTTTGACGAATTTTCCATGAATTTCGGCCTATTTTCACTACCTTCCCTGACTTTCCATGACTCTGAATCAATTTCCCTGACTTTCCGGGTCTGTGAGAACCCTGAAAGATTAAAAATTTCTTTGATTTTTATAGATCCGAAGACATTCGTCAATCTTCGAACCTATTATAATTTCGTTCAAATTCTTGCTATTCTTGAAACATCAGAAGCGTATACAGCAAAAATCCACTTGTCGCACACTCCAAGAAGTGCGACATCGACATTAAGTGAGGGGAGAGTCCATACCTCGTTTACTCACGTACACTGCTTCTTAAGTATGGGTGTGTGTCCACACAACGTATTCGCCTTAGTCATAGACGGTCATGTATCGTCATATTGTATGCTTATTCTTAAAGTATTATTAATTTACCTATGCATGTTAAATTACAGGTTTTGAATCGATTCTTGCAATTGTTATACATTGTTGATTTTAATGCAATTTATTATTTTTCGTTATTATTAAAAAATATAATATTTGTTATTATTTTTTATTTAAATTGAGTTTAATTATATTTATTTAATAGAGTTCAACGTATTATTATTATCATTATCATTATTTTAATAAAAAAGCGTTTAAAAAATTTATTTTACAATTTTTGTTGAATTAGAAAATATAGTTTCTATCTTTTGATTTGATATTTTGTAGTTGCAAAATTTGTTGCAATAATATTTTCTTTAAAAAAAATATAACAAAAAACACAATTTAAAAAGTGACAATAGTGACAATTTTTACATTAGTTTTTCAAATTTTTTAATGTAAACATGGCTGACTATGCGTCAATTTTAATTTTAAAGTTTGGGGTATCCTAGAAAAAGAAATATATATTGGCATTTTACATGCTATTTATAATATTTGTCTCTTTTTAACGTGTACGTATTATCTTTCGTATGTAATATAAATTACTGGTCCTTTCATTTCTAATGTCTATGGTCAAACATATTCATCTATTTCTTTAATAAAACGTAAAAATGTACTTAAATGCTTTATATACTTTATCCCGAAAATTGAGAAACAGTAATCACTGAGGACCTATATTTAATGCGTGCCAAACACGCACTTAACGACTTTATTTTTCTGTTTTGAGAGTGTAGTTTTCGTTTTGTAAACCGTATTTCTAGTTGAAATATTGTATTTTTTGTGTCAAAAATAATAATTTTACACTCAATTTACTTAAATTACACACAAGAAGTAGCAATTTTTATTTTACATTTTAACACCTTTTAAATTGAAACTTTTCTTAAATATTTTTAATTCTGTCATGTCATATGACTTAATAATTATAATGTATTCGGTGCTTATTAATGATATCCATGTTTTCATGTGATGAAGAGAGTGCGTTGGTCCAAATCTGTCAACTAAATTTATACTAAGACAAAGAAAAAATTACGTTATGTAGGTTAATTTATTTTTAAATAACATTTTTTTGGTAGTTTTAATTTTTTTTATCAAAATTTTTTATTTGGTATTTGATAAAATTAATCTTACGTTCTAATTATCTCGTAAAATATTTTTATTTAACAAAAAAAAGTTCGTAAACATTTTACAAATACTAAACATACAGTTATAAATTTTTTTTCGAGAGCCATTTAAGCCTCCGAGAAAACTTTTGATGAGTTTTGATTACGGCATGGGTATCACTGATTATTCTACCAAATTTTCTTGTATTCAAATATGTAGGTTGCTATAATTATTAACTTTTATACAGATAATTTAACTCATGTGTATCAAATCCCATAAGAATACTGTAGTTTTTTTTTTCATTTTTACCATGGAAAAAAAGTTAGGACAAATTTTTACAGCGAAAAAAATGGTACAAAACATTTCATTGGTCATTTCACTGTAAGTAAACACGATAAAAATGAAACAAAAATTCCTACTGGTAAATTTAAATAATTTCAGAACCATGGTAACAATGTATTAAATAATAATATGAATTATATAATTTATTTTACTCGTTAAATTATCTTACTGTATTACACTTGAGTTTCATATTTTTTCTGAATAAATTTGTGTTTTCTACAACTCAAATTTCTTGCCTAAAAGCAATTTAACTCGAAAAACTGTCAACCCAAAAACGCTTCAGCTTTGCTGTCGCGTTTTTGTTAGTTGACAGTTCTTCTCGTAAAATTGCTAGGCAACAAATTTTCGTTAGACAAACCAAAATTTATTCGAAAAAATACAAACCTCTCGTGTAATAATAAGTGATAAAATTACTCGGCTCTAATTAATAGGTAATAGAAAATCGGTAGGTGGCAGACTTAACTAAAAAGTTATGGAAAAGGTGATTGCTGAAGGTCCCAGAGTAGTCCTTGTTTGTCTACTGTCTGATGATTGAGTACATCCAGTTGTAGTGTACACTATTTTTTTAAAGCGAGTATAGTTTTCAAGTTTAAAATATCTGGCAATATTAATCGGAATATATCTATAGTATATTTTTTTAGTTTATAAATGACGTCATTATCGTCTCTTTTCAATTTATGACGCTAGCTGTCTTTTAAAAAAATTAAACGATATTGATCCTTAAAATAGTAAATAAATTAAGTTTATTTTCATTTTTTCTTTTTCTCACTTATTTCAATTGCCACCCATGTCAATTCATATTTTTATGGTACCTAGGTAGTGAGGTACCACAGTAAGGTATCATAAAAATATAAATTGAAATGGGTGGATCAAATAAAAAATTACTGGGAAAAGTTATTTAAGAATACCTTATATAATGGTATGTTATCTCTTTCTAACTTCCAGTCAGTATACATAAATCCGTAAGTGAAATCTTATACAATTTGGCAATTGAAATAAGCGAGAAAAAGAAAAAATGAAAATAAACTTAATTTATTGACTATTTTAAGGATCAGTATCGTTTTATTTCTTTAAAGGACAGCTAGCATCATAAATTGAAAAGAGACGATAATGACGTCATTTCTAAACTAAAAAAATATACTATACTCTCTATATAAATGTTGAAATGTTTGTCCTACCCAGCGCTCTCGCCACTGGAATTTTTGACGGTTACCGCGTCTGTGTCGTTTGTCAGCGCTATCTATTAACGATATCACTTAGTTAGCTTATCAAACTCGTAACGTCTACGGATTAAATAAATTTTTCAGGATTTTTCTTTTCTTTCCCCAGTGCTTCCACCATTATGTACTAATTTGTGAGCGAAAGGTTAACAGCTAAACATCATTTGCAAAAATTTAAATTAGATATATGTATATTGCGACCATGTGTTCTTGGTCATGTCCTTGGTAAGACTATTAAAAAAGTTCTATCTGTCCGTACAGTGAAGAATATTAATAGTATGGAGAAAAGAAAAGGGAGAAAGAAAATTTATATACCCCGTTTCAAATACAATTGAGCATGGGTCATCGTTAAAAAATTAAATAATTCTTATGATCGAAACAAATTAATCTTCTATTCTTTTCTAAAAACAAACTGTAAATTTAAAATTTACGCATTTGCAACAATGAAAGAGATAAAGCTAAGAAAACGGGAATTCCTAAAATTCGTAAGTGATGAATCATGCTTAAATTTAAGTGAAATAGATTATACTAAAAATTGGCAAGTTAAAAGATAAATCGAGTATAATTATTCTTGGTTTATATTTTTCTAAAAAAAAATAGTTTTTTCTTCATTTGTAACAAATTTTATTAAAAAATACGCTGCCAATGGGGTGTGGCACACAGCTTCTTCGTACTCGTAAAAGCACCTTGGTAACTGAATGCCCAATATATCTTTGTATAATTTAATATAGGTATATAAATTAATAAAAATAAATAAACAAAACGATTCAAAAAAAAATTGAGCGAGATGAGACTAGCAGTAAATAAGATAATGACATTTAATGGGATTTCATAGTAGCGCCGTGGATACTATTACTCCGAATGCCATAAAATTTGCACGGGACCATCTAGGAACCAGACCGTATAATTTATGACAATTTCATAAAAAAGAATTGAATAGTCCAGAAGTTATGCGACTTGGTGCAATTTAGTATATTAATGGAATGACATGATAGCGGCGTAGCTACAGCATAATTTCTGGAAATTTCATTGCAAACAATCGAATAGTTCAAAAGTTATGCCACTTGGTGCAAACTGGCGACACACAGACGGACGGACGGACAGACAGACACCAAACCAAAATTGTTCAGAAAGCTCTAAAACATAAAATGTGCGTAAAAAATTTTATTTTGGAGGGAAAAATTTTTTTATTTTTCAAAAGTGATCACAATGCTTCTGCTACTTTAGTAACCTCGGAAGCAAAATAAGGAAATATAAAATGAAGTAAAAAAATTTTTTAATATAATTTTTTCCAAATTTATTAATTATTAATTCAATATCGATTTACGCATTACCTACCCTTAAAAAAAAATCATATGATTTATTATCTGCTGTCATTTATTTGTAATAAAAAAAATACTGAATTACAAAATTTGTTTTATTTTGAAAACCCTTTGCAAATTGCATAACTTCTGGTGTAATTTATCTTAATGAATTTTAGGATGAGGTTGATAAATGTCTTTCCTTATTTCCTACATTCCTATAACCCGTATATTTAGTAGGTATACATTTCAAACAAAAAAGAATAAAAATTCATAAATTCATTAAAAAAATCTATGCTGGTATAATATACCAAACCGTAACGATCATGTTTCATTTACACATCACAACATTGTCGGGTTAATGCACTTTTGAAAATTCAAAATACATACGTAAACAATATCTAGGGTATTTAGTAACAAACAAATATTTTACTTCGCAAAAATACCACTTTTATTTTGAAACTGTGACAATATTGTTTCGAACCGTCAGTTCATTTTCAAACAGAATAAATATTACATTCGTTACATGCCTTATATACTAATTTTATCTACCTATACTTATTAAGGAGGAGTGGTCTGTGATGTGGAGGTGGAAGGGGTGGAAGTGATAGAAGAATCCAAAAATCAAGAAAACAAGATTTCATTACATGTGACAAGAGGCAAACAAACACAAAGATTGAACTTGAAAATGACAAAACGACAATATTACAGTGAATACAGTTTTAAACAGAAATTAAAATTTAAATAAGTTATAATATTGAAAATAAAGTTGAACTATAAATATCGGTGTAATCATTTAAAAGGTGATCGGAGCTATGTTTATTTATTTCTATTGCTTCTAGGATTGTTAACTTCTGTCCTTTGCTTGCCTCGTGTAACACAGTAATTTCCCGTTCTGGTGTGTGTCCGGTGTCTATTAAGTGCCTAAGTAATATTCATTCTGTTTGAAAATGATTTGACGGTTCGAAACAATATTGTCACAGTTTCAAAATAAAAGTGGTATTTGTTTATTATTTACAAATATGGAATACCATAAAGTAACGCTCAAATCTATTAATATTATTTAGTAACGCTTTACACAATTACAATATAATTTTGAAACTCTTTGCATTCGTCTGATACGAGAGGTGTATACAATAGCGGTTTTTTTTTTTAAATAGTTATTCTTTTATTAATAATATTGGATTACTGTTCATGTTTTCTAAGAATTTTAATACGATGACGGTTGAAGTCGCCGTGGATGCAACGGCCATGTCTGTTATCTATGTATACCGTAGTAATAACGTTATATTATTAGTATTACAATAATATTATCTTTTTATTATTAAGAATTTTAATTTAAACTCAGTAATACGTAATACGTATGGACATATGCGTGTAGAGTTCATTTTAATCAAAAAGTTCTAAGTAAATAAATCAGAATTCTAATTAAACATTATTCTCTTAGTGATTAGATTCATGTTTGTTACCCAATAGCCATTTAAAAGTACATTTATATTAAAATGATTTTGATTAAAGTTTATCCGGTCAACAAGTCAGAAAGACAATGCCTTTTTTGAACACGTTTTGGTCACAATTTGAAACTGGAAAGAATTTTTGATCTCTCAATCAATGTAAGATATATAAAAATTCGATTTTATCACTGTAATTATGACTTTTAGATAAAATTCCGTAATTTTGACGACAATTTAACTCATGTGTATTGAGTTCTATATAAGAATATTGTAGTTTTTTTAGCGAAAAAAAATGGTACAAAAAACATTTTAGCGTAAGTAGGTAAAGACAATCAGGGCCGAATCTGTGGGAGGGGGGTAGCTGGAGCACGTGCTCCCTCCTGCAGGTGTTGGGGGCGGCAAAAGTGCAAGTTCGAAGCCGCCAAAATGTTGAATTTTAGGATTTTTTTTCTCGTCACATTTTGAAATTTGAATTTTTCTTGAGGAGGGCGCCAACAACAAAGTTTGCCTCCCCTCATAATAATTGTGGGTCCGGCCCTGAAGATAATAAAAATGGAACGAAAGTCTTTAACTGTAAATTTAATTGATATCAAAACCATATTAGCAAAATATTATAGGCGCGGCGAGAGAGGAACATAGCTGGAGTTGTAGCCCCGAGCCTCTGATTTGAAAAAGCGGACCCAGAGCCATCAGTAAATTGTCCGAGCAAAAGTGACTTTGACACTTTGCCATATAGAAACAGTATTTCTTTTTTGCTCGTCAACAGTATTTTTGGGGAAAAATTGCTTCCAGACCCTTTACATTTGTCCCGATTTTCAGAAATTCAATACTAAATTTTAGAAAAAATTACAAATTTACAACTTCAGAATTGATACCAGAAATTTTAAAGAGATGAAATCTGAGATTAATGATAAATTTCTTATAATAAGCTCCTATATCTTCTATCTTCTATATTTTAGTAACGTAAAAGCCCCTATACCGGAACGCGATCATATGTCCGAACAGTTTTGACATTTATATATTAATGAAGTTATTTCTGCAAGAAACCTCTGATAACAAAAATTATTATTAATAAAATGATTATTTTTCAATTTAAATTCACCTCGCATTTAATTTTTCCTTACTTAATTAAAGAAATACATATATATCCATATATTAAACAATTTTTGTTGAATTCGGTATTTTGATCCTTTATTTACATTCTATGTTTCCTACTTTGACGTCTAGATGTCACTCTATGTGTCATATTACACATATTACACGTCTGTTTGTATATCGGTTCCCAAATCCTAGTGTCATTAATATTTCTTTGTTTGGATATAGATGTCGACATTTTGTAAAAGAAAAACATTAATAAATAAATATTTTTAGGTTGTATTTTTTTTAAAACATATTCATTGGATTAGAAAACTTTCTTTCATACTTATTAAGAAAAAAATAGGTGTTTAATTTATTCGTCAATTTTTATAGGCCAGTTTAATTATACACCTAGAAATAGTGTTCCGGTATAGGGGCTTTTACGTTATCGATCTTCATTCAAAATAATCTCTGGAATCAAGTCACGTTTCTAAAAGCAATACAAGATATTTATTTACATTTAAATAGCAAAAAAATCTCATTAATTATCATATACAGGTGCACTTTCTGCAATAACAAATTTTGTGACCGTTAATTTGTTACAAAGTTAACTACTTTCTTTTTAAGCCATCATAACTCAATATGTAACAAATAAGTATTAAAATTTTTATGGTGCAAAAGGGTATCCATTTCGTGTAAACAACAAATTAATGTAGTATATATGTTTCGGGAAATACAAATTAATTTATTATATTTAATGAATTTTTTATGACATTTTTATAACGGAAACGATTTAATATCTAAAATGTTTAAAAATATGAATTGACTTTCAAACGCTTCAATAAAAAAATTTTTTGGCAATATGCTTCGTTGGAACATTATGTGCCAGTAAGCCGACGATATTACACTTAAATATATATGGAGAAAGTTTTTAATTTTATATTATATTTTATGTTTTAATTTAATTATTCTATTAGCGTTATCATAAATTTTATTGATAATTATCTTAACTAATTAACGGTTTACAAATTATTTATTTTTTGCCATTCTAATAGCGGTATCGCCATAACCACCTGATCTTTATAGATTCGTCATGTCTGTCATTCGGATATTAGGTGGTCTACTCCGTACTTGACCGTATCTACTTGATTTGGATTTGTGCAAGACATGTTCAGAAGTGCTAATTTCGAAATCAGTATTACAAAAAAGTAACCATAAATTGTGTAACAGAAATTTTGGAAAGAAAACTATTTCCTTGATAGAACTACGTTCAATAGTAATATGCATAAACGTGGTGGCGGCGCTGTGTAGAATTTAAAATATTTAAGGAGTATTGATTCGTAATATCGATTGTCTAAAACTTAAACATGATCAAGTTTTTATAAACAAAAATATTAAATATATATTACTCTATTAACTTATAATTATCAAAAGCCTCAAATATAAGGTGTTAAGGTAGGTATTTGGTGCGAAATAGTCAGGTACAAAAGTATAGCTCAGCGAAAAAATTTCTTTTATCAAAAATTAAATAGGTAATGTATTAATATTCTTCAGTTGTTACATTTGTATACCACTTGTTTTTTTGAATTTCCGCGCGCTTATGTTGTAGCAATATAAAAGCATTTTGAAAAAGCGTTGTAAAAACGTTGTAAAATGATGTTTATAAATTATATTTCAAAAACAGTGCGGTCAATAATTTTTATTTGTTGTTAAATATTATGGTTTGTAACTTTGTATTTTATAACATATCAAATTTTTATCAAATTCCCTTGACACGTTTTCATTTTATTCAAAAAAATCGTGTGAATATGTCAATTTCCCATAAAAGCCCGTGTTAAAATTACAAAACTTTGAAACCGTTTTTCTCAAAATTGGGGCGGTCTATTTTTTTTTCGGTAAGTGCTCGTATTATTTGGCATTGAATTAAATAAATGTCTAGATAAGTTCCGTTAAAATCCTTTAAAAAAATCGATTTTCGGACCAACTACCTTAAATATCAAGAACCAGAAAAAGTCAACTTTACTTTTACATTTATTTTTTTAAATAATTATTCCAAAAAAAGAGAATGCACTCATAAAATGCATGAAAATTTATAACAAAAAAATCTGTCAAGAGCGAATCGAGCTCACACAAGTAGGGTTCCGTTCACTGAGCAGTCAATAGACCAAATTAAACTTTTTTTATTGATGTATGTATATTTAAAGCTTATTCAAAGCTTGTGATGAAACATTAGTAAATACGTTGTCTATTACTTGTAACTTAAAATAATTTTTTTTCAGCAACTATCACACTGTCGGAAAAACCCGTAGTTTTCCGGTAATCTATCACTTAATATCTATTAGCGCTATTAAAATTAACCCTTTGCACTCGATAGGCGCCTCTCAGGCGCCATCCTATTCTTTACTTCAAATATCACACTAAGGAAAATTATAAAATTTAATATCAAAATATAATGTTTGTAATATGCAAATAAAAATAAAATATGTAAGTAAACTACTTTTGTTTAAAATAATTATCTTTGATGTATTACAATTTTTTATTAAAACTACTGTCGAGTAGCTGAGAACCCATACTAAAAAATGGTTCGAGTGCAAAGGGTTAAAATTTTAGCTCTAGGAACCCAGGGGATCAGAGAGGCAGCTCTGTCTAAATTCGCCCCTACTGTCTAGGTTCGTCCCAACTGATGGTACCTCACGCGATATATTAATTAAAACTTTTTTCGGGAGCAAATTGATCCCCCATTTCGATCCAATATAATTTTTTCTGACTGTTGACTGGCGAGATCTGTGTGCGTCATCAAGGCCTAACATTATGCCAAATTTCAAATTCCTACGTTACATAGTTTTCGAGGAAAACCACTGTGACAGACAGACTCAATAGTGATCTTATGAGTATTCCGTTTTTCCTTTTTAGGGTACGGAACCTCAAAAAGCCATAAAATATGCATAAAGGAAATTATTATTACGACAAAATAAAAAAAAAATTTAAATTAAAACAAAGCAACATACATCAAAAAAAATTGTAATCCAAATTTAACAACGAAACAATGTTTTTTTTCCTCTTTTGAGAACAAAAAAAAAACAAAACTAATTATACAATAATTGTTTATTGTCAATGTTCCAGTGACTAGGTAAGAAATCAACAAAACATAAAATCACCAAAGTAAACAAAACACTAATTTTAAATTCAAAACAACACACCGCGAAAATCCGCGCGCTCCGATTGTTGTTTTGTTATTTATTACATACGCAGTAAGTGATTGAAGAGTGCGCCACTCAACACCAACAATAACAGACCACTAACGATTCACTCGTGGACGATGTCTGACAGTAACTGTTGGAATCAGTCAGTGGTGAACTTTTCGTATGCATCGATGTGTGTATGCCGTGTATGCACTTGTGTATACGTCGCGTCGTATATGTATCATACTCTTCTGTGGAGCAAATCGTGAAAATGGTCTTGGAGTCGCGCGATCGACAAGTCATATGTACGATGTATGTACACTCTACTACCACAATTATCTTTCACCGGGTCTTCCACCGCGTCATATCGCGACCGTGATAACAGAAATTGGATGAGATGAGAACAGGGTTTGTAATAATCAGAGCTGGGAAAAATGGTTCATAGAAACCATTTAAAATAGAAAATGGAAAATGGTTTCCAAAAATGCATTTAAATTACAAAATGGAAAATGGTTTTGCTGAACATATTTAAATTTGAAAATGAAAAATAGTTATTTGAAATGGATTATAAAATGCAAAGTGTTTTTACAAAAAGTTTATTCTATAAATTTTTATCATTATTTATATTAGGTACCTATTTAAGAAAAAAAAGTTAAGAAAATATCAAACTTATGGAAATTAAATGCATAAAAGCAGTCTTTTGACGAAATTTTGTAAAATTTGCATGATATGAAAACGAAACTTAACTTTTCAAATATTGTTACTTAAAAATATTGTAAAATTTAATTCGGACTTAACGTATTGAAACGTTGATGACGCTACTACTGCAACTTTTAAATAAAATTATGAAAATCATCTACTCCAAATACAAAAACATTTCTTATCGACGTGTCTTAAAGATAGTAGTACACAACTTGAGTCAGAAAAGTTTGACTTAAGGAAACTGCAACTGTAGTAACAAATTTAACTCTAGTGACATTGCAACTCGAATTATAAAAAATTTGAGTCAATTAAATCAACTTACATTTAACTTACAATTTGTTAAACTTCAAGTCATTCAATTCAAGTTCTATAATTTATTAATATCGTATACACATAAATTTGAGTATACATGCATTTTCATTTTAAATGTAAAATGGATTCAAATTTCCATTTTAAATACAAAATGGAAAATGGTTTGACCGAACTAATTTAAAATAGAAAATGCAAAATGCCATTTTATATTTTAAATACATATTTAAAATGAAATCATTTTAAATAATTCCCAGCCCTGGTAAAAATAAATGATTTTTCTAAATAAAGTACTGAAAATTTGTTTATTTTAGTGTAAGTCAGGAGTCAGATAAAAAAAAGATATTATTTCAATTAATAGGTAGGTAAAATTTTGGAAAAAAAATTTCAAAGAGTAATACCACAATGCAAAATGTATATGCATTATCTTTAAAATATGATAACAATTACCAAAACGGTTACAAATAAAAAAAAATGTCCTCGGTCCTAAAAAGTTTGTCGACACCTTGTCCAAGTGATTCGAAACCCTCTCTATTCTATTAGAAAGTTCCGTTTTCGATCCTGAATAAAAAGAAATTTTCTACAACTAAAATAAAACTTCAAGATTAATAAATTGTAAGAGCAAAATTTAACAGAAAAAAAGTCGTCAAACACGTGTTAAATACGCATTAAGTTAACAAGTCTTTTAATAAACATTCTACGGTTTATCTTGCGCATATGTTAGTATGAGGACCAATTACGTGATTTCAGTATCAAGTTCTTAACTAGTGCTACGTATTTGTAGTTTCTTGCACTCGTGGTTGAAAAGTTACAGAGGCTATAGGGAAGTATGGCAAAAAAACTTCACTTTGAAGCTCAATATTTTATAATTGGGGATTAAAAATGAAAAATGGTACAAGGGATCTCAATTTTAAGAGTCCATTCTAACAATGTGAGTCGGTTCAAAAAAGTAAAAATTATGAAAGAGAGATGCAAAAATTCAAAGAAATTCTAAGAAAATGCAGAAAGTAGCAAGACTAAAATGGTCGCCCAGCAAGTAAATCCAGCTTTGAATCATACAATAAACTTTGTTAGATAACGTTTAGTGTACGCAATACATTCTCAAGCTTTGATAGCAAAAAATTGGAATGCAAAATAAAAGTCTGCACTGGTAGCTTTGCACTCAAGCTTTGCACTGGTATGTACATTAAAAAAAGGATCTTATCAAATTATACTTTTTTGAAATTGGAGTCTTAGAGTCGTGGATATCTCGTAAATCATATCGCAGAACCGTAAGCATAATCGAAAATACCGAAAAAAATTGGATGTGAAGTTTAAATATTGTTCCCAGGTTTTGCACCATTAATACAAAACATAATTGCAAATTGAAATTTTGATACAAATTTCACTTTCGAAAACAAATTTTTTTTTCAGTGAACAGTTAAGCTCTGTAAGTGCAGCAATCTCATTCGTTTTTCAAATTTTTTCTAGAATTTCTTGAACCTACAAGGGTCCAAAAAATTTTCAATTTCTAAAAATTAACTTTCAAAAACAGTACTTATCAATTCACTACTCATAAATTTTATATCCAATATTGGATAACCATGACGAATACTCGTTACGTCTCCGCGAAAATACATGTATAAAAGAGACAGAAAATAACGTTGTCAGTGACATGAAAGAAAACAGAAAAAAAATGCACGATACTTTATACTTTTGGTTAATATGTTGTATAAGATTCCGTAACAAGATGTCTGTGTAGAGTAGCAAATATTTACAGACAATGTTTTCAAATCAGTTCATAAATCAAGGTATAATCGACTTAAAAAAAAAAATTAAACGTAAGTATGTCTATTTTAAACAGTAAAGCTTGTTATCGTTAAAAAGAGCATTGTCTCATTTTTTTTGAAACCTCGTATACTCTTACAATTTTGCATATCATTTTAATAAATAAGGTATTTTTTTACTTTTAAATAATTACATGCATTTTGCATTAATAAAGGCAAATCTTAAAGCAATTTGCAAGGTAAAAATCTATTAAAGGCTGCAGAAATTACTTTTTATACGGTTGATAATTATTTTTTGATTGTTAAAACGCATCGCGTGCACTTAGTTTTTTATTTTTATTTTATTAATAAAAAATTGTAATTCATTAGAAGACTAATTACATGGACAGAAGCACAGAATACTTTTTTGCATCTGCGCCAGCTGTGAGCTTTAGTAAATAAATATACAAAGTAAAAGTTGAGGACTTGTACTGGTTAACGTTTGAAAATATCAGTTCAGCTTTTTGGAGTTGTCTGTCGTTGGCAAACTTTCAAAAAGAAGTCCAATTTTTCAATTTTCTTAATTTTAATAGAAAAGGTAAAAATTTTTTGTCGATTTCCAAGAAATAAAATTTTTCTGGTAACTTAAATCAATTCAAAAAATATTAAAATATTTTCCTTGTGACGTATTCGAGGAACATCGTAATTAAAATACGTTTAAGTTTTATCAGAAAACGACATTTGAAATGTAATTCCAATTTTTGATCGAAAAATTCCCATTTTTGAAAAGTTCCACGGGCTAATACCTTAGTTTCAAATCGTAAAGCCTAGTGGATGACATCCTGAGACAAAATTTTATTGAGATTTCTGTAGGAGTCGAAAATGATATTGGTCTAAATTTAATTATTTGTCAGCAAAACATAGTTCTGAAGCGAAACATCCGAATTTTACGAAATTTTATGAAAGCATTGAAAAAAGCAAATTCTTGGACACATTTTTCAGCCAGATACATAGGAACTCCCATTACGCAATCCACTGGGACAAATTACGAAATGAGAAAGTCACCGCTCACGGGCGTCAATGTTTCTGATTTATACTATATTTGTATGATTTACTGTTACAAACTATTACTTAGACACTAACACATTCAAACATATTTGCTTTAAAACACGGAGGGGTGATATTATACACCTCTTGTGTGCGACGAAATTGCTAAATGAGAGCGTGCGATATGGGAGTTTGCTATATACTTTGAATACTTAAAACTGAATATTATAGGTTTTTCGAAAAAATTTAAAAAAAAACGCGTATTTTAAAATCTGAAAAATCAACATAAAATCCCATTATTATAAGTAGTATTTTGAAAATGCCATTTTTGAATTAAAATATATATTCCTTCTATATGATAAGATTTTATTCCTTTAAAAATAAGTTCTGAAATATTCTTTAAGTTATGCAGAATGCTGCACCAAGTTCTAACTTTATTTTCGACTTTCTAAAGTTCTAACTTTACGTACGCTAACTACGAGTATTTCAACCATAGAGCACTAGAGACAACATACCTCTCTCTATACTACTGGAACCAGTGTAACCAGTAAGAGATAGAAAATATGTTACATACGTGCACGGTGTTTACTTTGTATTTGTGCGGTAAACTGTGTTAGTGTGAGTAATCGAAGATGGTAGTGGCCGTCACGTGACCCTGCTTCACATACATATGTGCGATACCACAACTCTACGTGTGGGGGTTCTACAATGCTAACAACAATCAAATCCATTGCCTTGTGACTAACCTACACTCAGCGACTGCTACTGAGAGAGTGATTACTTAGTAGCCTAATGTTCACCGAAGTGCACACTGCAGATTACACAATAGAGATAGTTGTTGTACCTCTGTACTCTGGGATTTCAACATTTTTTCAGATGGTGCAACATTTCGAAATATCATTCAATATTCTGTATGATGTCACTAAATTAATTTTTTTTTAAATCACACAAAGGAGATATACAAATTATAATTTCATATGATTATGCATAGATTTTATAATCGACTTTACATAATTATTAGATAGTTCGAAGAATACATATTTAACAAAATACATGTGCAAGAAATTACGTATTATGTACTTTAGTTCACTTACACTTTACAGCGCAGAGGTGTTATTAATTTATTAAAAATTGTAATTAACTATCCGTGCATATACAGTTTGAAAACAAATAGTTTTTTTTTTTTTTTGTAATTTTGAATTGCGCTCATAGGTAAGACGTGTGGGAATTTGATTACTGATGAATATCGCCCAAGTTGCCCTTCCCATTACATACACAATGGTATGTAAATATAAAACTGTTGCTTCAAGCAATTTTCGCAATCATAAATTCATATTACGTGAATTTGATGAGAATAAGGTATATTTTAGACAATTATCAATTAAAAATATTGCTTATTATTTGTATATAACATTTTTATTTTATAAATTTTGTGACAAGTTTCGATCCATATGATCATTATCAAACAACTGAAAATTATAATATAATTTTTTCCTTGTATAATCTACGGTTCATTGTTAGATATTTCTTGAAATTAACAACAAAGTGTCAACAATAGTACCTACAATATTTAACAATTGAAGAGGTGGATTCCAAAAGGCGCTAAGTCATTTTTTGTCTAATGTGAGATTTTAGTTGATATAGAATGTTCAAGTCCAGCTCTACATGATTTTCGTAATGCCACCCTTCAAAATGAGCTTAGTCTACTGTAAAATGAATGATGAAAAATGGAATGTTTTCCAAAAAAGCGCTAAGTCAGTGACAGTTTTATTTCAAAACGCTCTAAGTCAAATTTACTCGTAAACCATTGCATTTTTTTTCCCAATAATAGCTGGTATTTTTTTCCAAATTTGCTTGTAGACAGATTTTCTGTTATGTCAAACACATGAAATAGCTAATAATGCACTGTTTAAAACGTTTCTTGAATAAAATATATCTGTATTTAAACAAACTAGGCTTATTTTAACCAACTCAACCCAACTTTTTAAAGGTTTTTTTTTTTTCAATATAATCTATTGAAAATTATATGTATAAATAAGAACAAATAAATAACATCAATAATAATTATTATCAGAACTTGAAAATAATTTAAACAGATTATTACATTTGCCTATCTAGATAGTTTTTTACATTTCTTGAAAAATTGCAAAAAGTGACTTAGCGCGTTTTGGAATCCACCTCTTCAATTTTAGAATATCTTTCATATTTCACTGAAAAACGTGGGTTGGTAAAATTAGGAATTCATTGAAATCTTAACCTATGACTGTTTTTTTTTTTTTATTTTTGACTAGTAATCAAAGATTTTTATAAACTGATGTCATTAAAACAGTTAAATATAACAAAATTAATTCGCATTAATTTTATTCAAATTTGAATCGAAAATCATGGTAAAGTTACGTGTATCAACGGTATAAAGATAAAAATCCAGGTCCGGAAAAGAGATAAAAGCTGCAAATCTAAATTATTCAAATTATGCAAAATCATTTTACCCTTACGTCTTGTGTTCTTTAGGGTCAATCTGAAAATACAACAGGCCCCCGAAGAATACGATTAATTGGTTCCGTGTTCTTTGAAACCGTGTTGTTCGAGACCACAAAAGAGAGACATTCATTTCAAGTGTGAAAATAAAAAAAATAATAAAAAAACGTTCTGATTAATTTGCAAGTTGTGGATATTCCAAACATATTCCAACTTTTCGTTATGGAAAATTATCGATAACGAACTACTTATCGTAAATTGGTTATAATTGTTTAATTTAAGCTCTGATAGTCCCTTTGATTTGGTCAAGAATAGAATATTTTTAAAAAAATTACATTTCGTTACTTTTCGTAATCGTAAACTTTTGATCGTAAATATCTCGTAAACGGTGCGTCGTAGCAAAAGAAAAAAATAACGAAATTTTTGAAAGCTTAAGCGAAGCAAGTTGTGGGTATTCCAAACATATTGGGCCTGTCAAAATCTACTTTTCGTTATTGAAAATTATCGATGTCGAAAATAACGATATTTTCAGAATTTAAATAGGTAAATTTCTACATATTCGTTCATTTCTATTATAAAATTCCGGTGTAACTTTATTTCAAATATATAATATATGAACTGTATTCTTTTTTAGAAGAATTACTTAAAAATCGTGTTGTTTGAAACCGTGTAATGTACCCGTGTTCTTCGAGGGCTACCTGTACAATAAAAAATTGAACATCTACGATATAAAATTGTTACCATATGGTTACGCAAATAACTTTTTTCACATGATCAACTATTCAAAAGAAATATATCTCTAATAATACGAACAATAAATACAAATTATTTACAAATGGATATTACAGTTAATTATTAAGGAACTGAATAGAAACAATTACACACCCAGATGAACTGTAATATGTAATATTATGGTATGAAAAATTATACACTAATAATATTAAAATAATAAGTATCTATCTTGATAAAAATTAATGAGATATTTTCTATTTTTATACAATCGAAAATTTTCACATAATGATTTTAAAAGTAACAAAATTATAGTGATATATTCTAAAAACAGCACTCACCAAATTGAAAACAATATGCTAGAAGTGGTGACAAATAAATGCAAAACCTAGATTAAGGCTCTAAAAATAGTAATCTAGCATATAGCGTTTCTCAACCTTATTTCAGTCACAGTTTTTAAAATTTTGCTTATAGAAACTCAAAAATACACATTATGTGAATATGTTGAGCTGGGACAGGGAGCTAACATTCAATTAATTCATAGTAAACACAATTTTCTGATTTAGTATCCGTTAATGTAATAAAAAAAAATTTAATAATACCTATCACAATTTAATGTTCTTTTTTCGTAATGTTTAGCATATCTTAACTAATATTTACAAATATACATATTTCATTTTTATTTAATTATAAAATTAATAATTATAATAATTACATAACAACAATTTTAATAATCCAATTGTTTTTTATTAATATTTTTTTATATAATTAAATAAAATAAAAAAAACTTTCAATATTTCAATAGGAAATACATCATACATTACAATTTTTTATTTCAAATTAATAAAAAATTATAATAATTATTTATAAATTAAATTGCATGACTCTTGTCTAAATAAATAAATATTTAAAAAATTTTTATTTCATCATGTCTGGCCGTTCTAAAATTTATGTGAATATGAAAATATTACCAAAATAAATAAGTTATTTGTGTTTCAAAATATTACTTAAATTTATAAATTAATATTTAAAATTTACCAAAGACTGGAAAGTTCTGGAATTTATACTCAATTAATTTTTTTTTTTTTTAATTATTGTGAAAAAAATTTCTTTTTTTCAAATAAAGGATGGTTGAATTAATCTAGGGTAATTTTGGTGTGAAACTGCGAATTTTGCATTTTTACTGTCATAATAACCAAATTTCTTGCAGAAATGTGATTAATTCGACAGAAATTATTTTTCTTGTAATCCCACATGCCGAATTTTAGTAAAAATAAAATAGAACGACTTCAAAAGCCTATAATTCGTTTCTAGTTGGTATTTTAAATAAATTTTTAAACAATTTTTTTAAAAATATTCCTATTGACAACGATTAAATTTTCCTGGTGGGCGTTTAAGGAACTAACACATGACAGATACTTTCCGACAACTGTGTGATAAATGTACCGGGTTTAATGATATTTCGTTGTTTCACGCAACTAAAAAATAGCAGTAAAAAATATTACAAGACCTTTCCGCGAAGGTGAACAATATTTTAAAAGTAGAATCTGTTGTGTGCTGATATAAAAGAGCGAAATTTCGGTAACGTAAAATATACCGTATTTTCCGGCGTATAAGGTATAACGCGCACCCCAACTTTGATAATAAAATAATGAATCATAAACCTAACTAACTAAAATAATTTTTAATACATAAACTTATTGTATGGAATAATTTATATCAACGAACTTAGGTATAATTTCTATTGGGAACTAGGACCACTCAATTTTATATCCGGCGTATAACGCGCACCACGAAATTTGAACAATATTTTTGGTGTTCAAAGTGCGCATTATACCTATACCGGAACATACGGTACGTAAAAACTTTTGTCGTACGTTAGTTCCGTAACTGGTTGCTAGAGAATCTTTTCATTACCAAAACCTGCATTAAAAAATTATATAATATTAAAATTTTTTTGATAGAAATTTGCATTTATCTGCGTTATCGCTGTGGTAGCACTAGAGAATCCTAGTTGTTTTGAAAGAGATAGATAATTAATAGGGAAGAGAATATGGAATTCTGTAAGAAAAAAAGTTGTCACTAATCCAATATTTTCCAATTAAATTACTTCCTACATTTTATTTAAAATCACCAGTGCAATCTGTATTGATATTATCACGGAATAAAATTGTATCATAATTTTTTTTCTATTTAAAACAATACCTACATAATTAAGTAGACAAATCTCTTAAAGTGCTTACATGATATGCGAACACAATATGTATAAACTTATATAACCACATCTGTATAATAATTAAAATTAAAATATTTTTATAACTTATAAATAAATCAGTGATTTTCATATTGTTTTGTGTTCACACTAGAATTAGTTTGAAAGTAAAAAAAAAAAAAAAAATACGTATTTTGTAGTCTACGTCGTATTCATTCAGTTTACTTCCACGTATTCACCTAAATACATAAGTTTAAATTAATTTATTTAATATTACATTGTGTTAATTACAACGGTTACGTTAAACAAATAATTGTTAAAAATTAAATTATCACATCTAATTGTAAGTATATGAAGACGCTTTCGGCATAGGTACCTGTATTACATAATTTTGAAATACACGGTATGAATTTTTTTGATGTAATCTCTTTTATGAATAATAATAATAATGATATTTGTATAGATACAGAAGTTCGGATACCATAGTACAATTTATCAATTATTATTACACGAAAGGTCTTCACGTTTTAATATTTCGTTACTATGGTTTTGAAATCAGTTAAATTTATACAAAAGGGCCCTTTTAAACGGTCATATCAGTTCTCGGTTCAGTTTCAGTTTCAGACAAACTGTCAGTTTTTGCTACGTGTAAAAATTAAAACCTGAAAGGAGAACTAAAACGGAGACTGAGAACTGACGGGATACATAGATCTATTTGTTTCATTTCAGTTCTTAGGATTCCTATGTGTAAACAAGCGCGTTATGCCTCAATCCGTTCGCTCATGACAGTTCTCTTGAAAATTAGGACAACTCAGACTGTACAAAGAAATGAAACGGCTCAAAACAGTGAGAATTGAACGGACCGTGTAAAAACAAACCTTCTTCCGCAATGAAACGAGAACGGAAACTGAAACTGAACTGAGAACTGATATAACCGTTTAAAAGGACCTTAAAAAAACTTTTCTTTCATTTCTATCGTGTTTATCTACAATGAAATGATCCATGAAGTTTCCTACCATTTTTTCATTTATTATTACACGAGAGCAAGAGGTTTGTAGTTTTTCGAATAAATTGGAGTTCGTCTAACGAAAATTTGTTACTTAGCAATTTAACGAGAAGAACTGTCAACTAACAAAAACACGACAGCGATGCTGAAGCATTTTTGGGTTGACAGTTCTTCGAGTTAAATTGCTTGTAGGCAAGAAATTTGAGTTGTAGAAAACACAAATTTATTCAGAAAAAATATAAAACTCAAGTGTAATACGGTACGATAATTTAACGAATAAAATAAATTAGTATAATTCATATTATTATTTAATACATTGTTACTATGGTTCTGAAATCAGTTAAATTGACCAATACGAATTTTTGGTTCGTTTTTATCATGTTCACCTACTGAAATGACCAACCAAATGTTTTGTACTATTTTTTTCGCTGTAAAAATCTATCCTAACTTTTTTCCATGGTAAAAGTGAAAAAACTACAATATTCTTATGGCAGTTTTCTTAAAATTAATAATTATAATGCAATATTATAATATTAATTGAGAAATGGAAAGTGTTAAATATTGATCGCTTAAACACTTCAATTGAACACCATTTTTGCACTTCAATAGACAGAAATAATTGTTTTAAATTGTTTTCTAATACGCGCGGTAGCGTTTGTTTTAAATGGTTTTCCGTTTATTCACAGTTGATTGGCACGGAATAGTCGACTAATCGTCAACATAACAATTTACATAATTTATAAGTACAAATATGAATATTATTTTAAATGAAACTATTTACGTACTAATTATAATTAAAAATTTAACTTCCTATATTATCTCTCAGTTACTAAATAAGGCATTATCTGAATATTGTTGTCATAATAACGATGTCATATATAAACAGGATAAATAAAACACTGCAATGATACTATTTTTATTTAATTAACATCTTTCGATACATATCATCATTATCAAACAATTGAAAATTATACTAAATTTCATGCTTTATATATTAAATAATATGTTATGTTGAGGCATATATATATAACCGTGTTAGTCCTAGCACACACGAGCGGTTTTTTCACCGCCCAACCGCTGCGGTTATTTCACCGCTTTGATAAAACACATTATTTTATATGAATGTAGACGCCGGCAGTTCAACCGTTCGTGCGTCTACGTTCATGTAAAGTAATGTGTTCTATCAAAGCGGTGAAATAACCGCAGCGGTTGGGCGGTGAAAAAACCGCTCGTGTGTGCTAGGCCTTACACGTAAAAACACAAATATTAAGAGAGAATAACAAATTAAAAGAAGAAAATACAACTGTATATAAAAAATAAAATGGGTATAAATGTCAGTGTAATCGTTTAAGAGATGATATTTCATTCTAAAAGAGCAAAAGTACAGCCGATTTTATTATCCTTGTAAGATGGAAAATATTTTGGTCATCGGATTTCAAAATTCCCGCCAGTTTCTCTATTATCTGATTGTCAATTTTAAACAAAGAAAAATAAATCTGTAAAACTCCCCATCAAGACTTGATTCAATCGTTCAATTATTGTGGAACTAACAATTATTTCCAAATTCGATACAATATAAAATTATAGTGGTGCATATAAAGACCAGGAAATCAACGCATCTTTTTATCTCTTTACGAATATATCATCCCCTCCAGAGCAATCATAATGTGAAATAATGAATTAAACATAGGGGAGGAACCCTTACGTTCCCTTACATCACCATTTTTAATGGTCAGTTGGTAAATAATTCACAATATGAAAATAAAATATTCAAATGTCGATTAAGTGTTTACGACTAGATAACATAGAGGGCTATAAACAGATACTAAATATGCCTGCCATAAAGATAAATGTCTGAACTGCCACTGGAATTATGTACGGATATTAACAAAAATTTTGGCTACAGATTGCGTAGATGAATGAGCGATTATAGAACGATTCGACAATAAATTAAATTAAATAAAACGATTTTAACAGACAATAAAAATTGTAATAATTATTTAAACTTTCAGTTTTAATATTTTTAAAAATATAAATATTATATTTCACTCCATCTGTTATTAGTTTTATTACAAAATAAAAGAGAAAGTACTTAATACTCATTACACATAATTTTTATTTAATACAATTAAGTTATTTATTATCACAACAAAAATAGTAATATTTTATCATCTTACCTTATATGTTTATAGAGTAAATGGGGGTTTTTAATTGTCAAATATTTTTTAAATCACAGCTCATTTTGTACTACGTTAATTCAAACTAATTTATATTTTTCAGTTATATCACAAACGATTTAAATAATTTAAATTGAAAAATAGCATTGTTTCATTCATAAAAATCAAATAAATTGAGGAAAACATTGAATATATGTCAAGAATGCCGGATACGAAAATACAAATACAATCACCCTATTGCAGAATTGGGCGCAATTCAGATCGTGAAATAAAAACAGAGAGAAGCAATGAATTAAGATGAAAGAAGTGAAAAGAGCAATAACTGCAAAAAGGAGAAACGGGAGAGACCAATTGATATTTTATGCAGTGCTATCTAGTTATCACATTGGAGAAAATATTTATATCTAAGAAACAAACCAATGTAATAACAACTATTTTATTATACAGGTATGCAATAGATTTTGCCTATATTGCTTATTTACGTTAACATTTATTGAGTTTTTCGTTTAATTAAGGTAGTTGGTCGATAAAACGATTCTTTCCAAGGATTTTAACGAAACTTCTCTAGATATTTATTTAATTCAATACCAATAGTACGAGCTACGAACTCTTCCCGAAAAAAAAAAAATTGACTACCCCAATTTTGAGCAAAACGATTTCAAAATTTTGTAATTTTAACACGGACTCTTATGGGAAAACTTTTTTTTTGTATAAAATGAAAACGCGTCAAAGGATTTTGATAAAAATTTAATATGTTATAAAATACAAAGTTAAAAACTATATTTAGTAAGAAATAAAAATTATTCACCACGCCGTTTCTGAAATATAATTTATAAAGATCATTTTACTACGTTTTTACAACGCTTCTTCAATAATGCTTTATATTCAAGGGATCAAACTAATATATAATAGGTAGTATTCCAACTATAGCCGTCAGGTGACGTAAAATCCTCCCCACTTCGCATTACTATGTTGTGTAGGTACACACTGTTTGCAGTGGTGTTGGTTTGATGTTCGTTTCTGTGTGCGTATTCACACACACAACTACAAAACACCTATTATGGGACAGAGCAACGTGTGCAGTCTACGTAACAATATCTAACAATACATTACAATGCATTGTGCGTTCGGTGACCGACACCGACTGACTACATGGCTTAAGCTGTGACTGACCAACAAATGACTCCAAGCGAGCTACACTTTTTTGATATCAGTTGGCTTCTAGTGTTCTATCTTTATATTGCTACAACATAAGCGCGCGGAAATTTAAAAAAACAAGTGGTATACTAATATAATCACTGAAGAATATGGACGTGCAACAATTTTCACCAAATGAAATTACAGTGAAAACTGTGAACGATGATACATTGGTGGTTGAAGCCAAACATGAATCCAACAATAAGGACCAAGGCTACTTATTTAAACAATTCACGAAGAAATACGTGGTCCCCGGACACGATTTGACGAAAGTCGTATCGAAATTAACAAATGAGGGTGTGCACATTAATTAATTTATGATAAAAGAAAATTTTTTTTGAGATATACTTTTGTACCTGACTATCTCAGAGCAACTACGTTAAGGAGTTGGATTGGTATAAAAAAATTATGAAAACAATTATTTAAACCAATAAAATCGGAACAAATTGTATATTATTAATGTTTTATATTGATTCAACAAAAACTTCTTTAAAGTGGTTTAAATAACTACTAAATCCCCAAAAGGTCCACCAATCGTTGACTTTGTGGTTAAAATTGGTTAATTGTGAATTTATATCAAAATCTCGTTCTTCTCTTTAGCTTTTCTCAAATCTGAAATTACTTAAGAAAACTCATTTAAAACATAACTTCATAAAAATTAAAGTAAAAAAAATGTTTTTAAGAAAAAGCTTTTATTTAAAAATGGGCTAAAAATAATAAAATAACTTTTGAGTGAAGTTTGAAGCAATATGCAACATAATTTATAAAAGCTTGAGGCGTTATCATTAATTATTTCTGTTTTGGATATAAGTGAAGCTATTTTACTTTTCAGTAGTTATCAAACTTAATTAAACGCCTCAAGCTTTTATAAATTATGTTGCATATTGCTTCAAACTTCACTCAAAAGTTATTTTATTTTTTTAGCCCATTTTTAAATAAAAGCTTTTTTTTTAAAAAAAAAAAATTTTACTTTTTAGTCTGACTACAATTAATTTTTAAAAAAATTATACTTATATTTTAATCGGTTAATTTACCCTAATCAAGCATAACTATGGAAACAAAAAATTGCATTGTAAAATCAATGGACAATATTTGACAATTCGAAATGTCAAAAAGTTGCACAGGACTAAAAATCAAAAATTTTGGTTTGGGACGATTTAGGGCAAAACTAATTATACAATATTGCATTGTCATCAAGGTTAGACAGGTATGCTTTGAAACCTCTAGCTTAATTAGAACCTGTCTAAATTTTGATTCCAAGATTTGATCTAAACCAACATACTAACATAGCAAGTTAAATAAACGTTTTTAATAAAAAATGGACGTTTGACTAATATCAGTATGCTCGACAAATTTTAATAAATTTTTCACTTTTTGAAACGAAATACTATACATAATTATATCAAATATGGTTTTCGATGTTTTGGGGGAGTTTTCCAATTTGCTGCCTATTAAGCAAGCAATTCTTAAAAATTTTTATCTCACAAACTATTGTTTCAAATTGTTTTAAATTTTTACAATTTGTAAATTAAATACTATAAAATCGAAAAATTAATTAAACTGAAAAAATTATATTTTCGGTAATAATTCGAATAAATGCGGGAAAAATAAAACAAATAATGAAAAATAACAAATTTTATTTTGAAATTGAGATATGGTATAAAATTATTGGCAAAGTACAAAATGTGGTTCGTACAAAAAATAGTCTTAATTTTCGACACCCGTACATTTTACTAAGATTTTCATGTACCGGTATCGTAACCCCACGGATCCTTTTTCTGTTCCGTTAACGCCAAAGAACTTTCCGCGATTTTATTTAGCACATCACCCAAGGCATGTTTACTGAATACTTTATATAGTTGCGTTGTTTCATCCGCCAATAAATCGGCCAACTGGACACACTCTTTGAATTCGCCCATACGATGCATTACCGTGTGCAAAAGTAACGTCACTTTTGGTATACAAATAGCGCGTAACTCTTTCAATTGAGTGGCACGACATTCGTCAGTTTCATCGGGGTCTACCAGCCATCCACCTTCAGGGAATAGAAGTATGTTGTATAAAATTGTTTTGGTGTTCTTGGATCGGTGGCTCATCGTTAATTTCCACCGTTCCAATTCCGTGTTATACTGTGACACGCGATGTTCGTACGCTACACGATCAGCATAACCAGCTTTTTGCGGAATTGGTGCCGGCTCTTTGGGTTTTGCGTTGTGAAAATGATGGAACCAATCGGAAAAACATTCGTTGCCATCCTAGAAAAAAAAAGAAAAATAGGGAATATGCATATAACTTAAATAAATATTAAATATTTTTTTTTATTACTCATGCGGGAGAAGTACTAACTTGGCGCACACATTTCTGTACGCAAAATAGCTGTTTGCCCACTGTACTCTTCCCACATACTTTTTTGCGTGCGAAAAATAAACTTTCCGCACGCAAATTGACAATTAAAACACGCAAAATTTAATCAAAATATACAAAGCCTCCTCTTGACTTTTCATTTAATAAATATTTCAGAATTATTTCTATAGAAACCACCAACAAAGTAATTTAAACAATATTTAATTCAGAACGTAAAAGACAAACATTTAAAAATATTATTTTAAAAAGTAATAAAAAATAGTAATAATAATAGAAAAAAGAATGTGAAATTCTTAATAAAATACAGTATGTGCAACTCGTGCGGAATTGTCGATTGCTCACTCGAGCGAATGAGCGCACTCACTACGACGTGCGCTCAACTTCGCTTTCGTGGGCAATCGGCAATTTCCTGCGCTTATTGCACAATATACTATTTTATATTCTTAACAATAAAAAAATAATTTTTGCTACCGAGACTACTAAAATAGCGGAAGCATTGTGATCACTTTTGAAAAATAAAAATTTTTCCCCCCACATTTTACGTTTACGTTTTAGAGCTTCCTAAATAATTCTGGTTTGGTGTCTGTTCGTCCGTCCGTCTCTGTCCGTCTGTGTGTCACCAGTTTGCACCAAGTGGCATAACTTCTGAACTATTCGATTGTTTTTAATGAAATTTTCAGAAATTATGCAGTTTGTTTTCTAGATGGTTCCCTATGAATTTAATCGAAATTGGAGTAACGGTAGCCACGCCGCTACCATGAAATCCCATTAAATGTCAATATCTTATTTACTGTTAGTTCCACTTCGCTCAAATTTTTAAAATATCTTGCGGGTTAGTGTCTAAAATATTTTTGCTATTATTTTATAATTTAGCCTTTAAATATTTTGAGTTACAATAATTTTTTATGAACTTTAAGGCGAAAAATCAAATCAATTTTCAGATCTACAAAATTCAGCTCACAGATGACATTTCAGCAAATGCACTTTAAGAATAGTCTGATTTTTTAACACTAGATGTCATATCGCCATTCGACAGAACCCAATAGACAATTTAAAAAAAGTAAGATCGGGGTTTTAAAAAAATACAACAAATACTCGCGTAAAAAAAGTCCGCGTAAATTGAAGGGCCGGTGTATATTACAAATTTGCCGAAAATCGTTTTAAAATCAAGAAATGACGATAAAAAATGGAAAATTACCAAATAGGCTTTGTAGCAAAGGTACTCTTTGATGATACTCTGAATATTAACAGGCACTGAATTTTCATCATAATTTGAAAGTATATTATCAACCGTATCCACCGGGACTTTATTGAATGCTTGTCGCGCAGCATCTAATTTCCCACTGGCCAAAAAATAACGAATTAACGCATTTGTTTGATAGATGGCTTCCAGTCTTTGAGTCTCGTAGAATGTTAACCATTCTAACGCTGTGATTTTCACTAAATCGGCTTCTGTCGTTTCAACCTAAAACAAAGGCAAACATTACATTTGAAATAAAAATTTTTTTAAACTAATATTACCGTTAGATCAGATGAAACCGTGCTAATATCCCTTTTTCGAATATTCTCGACCAACTGCTTCGTAATCGCCTCAACATCAAGACCAGCCTCTTCAGCGTTACATAACATTTCACGCTTTTCGGCCGTTTCGGTAATTGTTTCTAAAAATTTCGAATACACGGTGATTTGAGCAGACTGAGGTAGTTTCGCTGTATAAAAGGCAATAATATCTTTTTTTTGGAGATCAATCAAAATTTGGACGTACGTTTCCAGAACACTATCACCCGCGTTTTCGTTGCCAATTACACCAAATTCTCGAAACATAAGAACGATATGGGCCAATAATCGAAGAAATTGTGGCCAAACATCGGGTTTTGTCATCATGGACTCACTGCGGGTCCATTCTTTCATGGCCTTGAGTAACGCTTCCGGTTCGTCCATTATCAGATGACGACAGATAGCGTGTTCGTAAAGATTTTTATCCGCTTCCGGTAATTTGTTGAAAATTTCGTTTAAGGAATACTGATTGCGGAAATATTCATCGGGCATCGGGTAATACTTTTTGACAAGCGTATCCCGAATTTCCGATTCAACTCGAATATCGATCATAACTTTTAAGTAGGCCCAAAGATGATCTTCCCACGTTTCGCACATGGGTAAGATAGTTTTTAGATTTCCACAGAGAACAGCCAACGTTGCTCGCCAATACGGATCCAATTCTTGTTCGTCACAGAGTGTCCAAGCTCGAAATTTCCATAGATCCCTGTTAGGGTTACCTTCAAACGGTTCTTTGACGGCATGATTTCCGCTTTTCCCGAAGTTTGGATCGTGGAATAGACGCCAACCGTCTAGAAGAGCTGCACGCCAGGGGTGTCCACAATGAACACACAGAGCTTGAGCCTCGTCCATTCGTCCACAACGAATTTCATAAAATATCTGATGGCAAAGTCGTTTATCGTCCTCAATATCCATGTCGTGGAGCGGTAAATTCTCTCGGTACAGGGCATCCGGATCGAGTTTTGTGACAACGGGTCGTGTGGACGGAAAAACTATACTACTATCCGTCAACTGATGTAGCGTATTTTCCCAACCCACGGTTTTATCGGTAAAATGGCCCATTTTTGGAATCTCGTACTCATGATCTGACGCATTCCGTTCCAACCAATCCACAACCAATTGACACTCGCGAATTAATGAATTTGCGCGGTATAAATTTTCGACACACTGAACTTCGGTCATAATATTTGGCGGGATCACTTCAATTTGTGGGTCCTTTTCCGAAGTTAAACGATCCTGATACAAACAGTAGATCAGTCGCCAGATATTGCGTTCCTTTTCTAACCATCCTTTTTCTTTAATCGCCGATTCGCGTGTTTCGCCCAACGCTTTCGATTGCATTTCAATCGCTAATTCTAAATTATCCGTACAAACTTGTATATATTCGGCAATCGTTTGAAAGACTTGATGTGCACTTTCGTGCATTTGTGTAAATTGATAAAAATCAACGAATAATTTATCTAAAATTTCGGCACTTTTTAATGAATATTTTAATGTTGTACCCGCGTCGAAAATCGTCTCCGTTAGACTTCGTTCGCGTATCAATCGACTGTCGCCCATTATTTCCTGATATTCATGGGGCGCCACGACAAAGTTTCGCACAAAGTTTGATTCACTAAGAACACTTTGATGTAATAATGATTGTCGCGGCACCTTTGCCATGAAACGAGATGATCGAACCATCTTTTTGTCGGACGTGGATAATGCATCTTCCAAGATTCGAACAGATTTATCTAAATCATTCATTATGCATTACCGGCAATTTCAATCTAAAAAAAAAGATAAGTCCGTAAAATTAAACAAAATGTTATTCTAATTAATATAATTTTGTGGTATTCAATTTTATTTACGAGAAGTAACATAAAAATAGTATTTTTATTTATTTTATTACCGAAAACTTATTTAAAATTGAAGAAAGTTTTACTTCAGAAACTCATTAGTGAGGTTAGAAAACGTTCAACTACTTCAACGAGAACTTTTTCAAATTATAATGATAATTTAGCATTTGAATTGACCGACAAAATTTTTAATTGATTGTATCACAGAATTGAACCTGTACAAGTACATAAGTTCCCCTGTACGTAAATAAATACAGAGCACGCTCCAAACGTGAACACTGACTGTAATGACAATATTCATCAAAAGATGGAAGTCCTTGCTAAACGCTGATCATGTCCCTGCCACTTGTTTTCAAGGACGAGCCAATGACTGTCACAGTTTGCTAGGTGGCGCTGATAGTAGGGGAGTATACTAAATAGAGTTGGGACATGTGAGCATTTTTCATCAAATGGATGTCAAAATTAATTATCATATGATTGAGTACAAAAGTATCGTTACCAAGTTATGTGTTAACGAAAAATTAAAATTTTTTAATTTAATTAATCGTTCTAGGTTAAGTTGAAGTATTTTTTTTAAATATTTAATTTATTTCCAATTTATTTTAGATGAATCTTATGAAAAATAGCGAACTATCGAAACTCATGTTCCTACTCTAATTTTAACTCCCTGTACATCAACGCCATCTGGTATATTAGTTCAGCGGGTCAAAAAACAATCCATTTTTTTATAAGGGTCCGTCCACACGCTCAAGCTTTACCACCGACTTACCTGCGCAAACCAGGTTTGTGCAAGTAAGTCGCTACGTTTTTTCCCGTCCATACGTACATGTTTACTTGCACAAACTGGTTTGCGCAAGTAAGTCGGTGGTAAAGCTTGTGTCGTGTGGACGGACCCTAATGGACTATATGCAGAGTGGCAGGGACATGACGCTGATAGAGTCCCTATAATAAATAGAGTCGTGACATGTCGTCCATTTTCTATCCAAAACAGAGCGGGAAGCTTCAAAATTAATTATCACATGTTTGAGTAAATATTTTTGAGTACATAATTATTGTTAATAAGTTATGAATTAATGAACAATTAAAAAATTTTAATTTAATTATTCTTTCTAAGTTAAACTAAATGGTTTTTGTTAACATTTAATTTATTTCCAATGTATTTTACGAAAACTTTGGATAGAAAATGCCAGAACCAATCAGCGTTCAGCACACATGTCACCACTCTATTTTTTATAGGCACCCTAAAATCTAATAGAGCCCCTATAATAAATAGAGTCGTGACATCTTATCCATTTTCTATCCAAAACAGAGCCAGAAGCTTCAAAATTAATTATCACATGATTGAGTAAATATTTTTGAGTACATAATTATTGTTGTTATAAATTAATGAACAATTAAAAGGTTTTGATTTAATTATTCTTTCTAGGTTAAATTAAACGATTTTTGTTAATATTTAACTTATTTCTAATGTATTTTACGCAAACCTTGGACAGAAAATGCCGGAACCAATCAGCGTTCAGCACACATGTCACGACTCTATTTATTATAGGGACTTTAAAACTTAAAACTTGAAAACTTGCATTTGCAACACGCCGATACGAATTGGACCATTTATAATGCTTAAAATTAGATAAATAACGTATAATATGCTTCGAAATATAACTTAAATTTAATAAATATTAAAATTTATATATTAGTAAATATGTTTGTATATTACTAAAAAAAGTATAACTGATTCTATAATCTATATTTTTGTTGCTTTTAAATTGGCCAAATTCGATAGCATTTGCAAAAAATAAAATTAATTTTAAAACATAATGTTCACAAAAATTAGAAATATAAATTTTTATCACAAATTGGTCGTTATTATTGTTACGTGTTCATTAGCGGTTTCTTAAGATAAAGAGGGCAAATAAATTATGTATGTACTTGGGTATTTTGACTAGAGAGGGCTAAATGGGTAGCTAAGGATAAATAAAGATTCGTATACACGGTATACACAATAGCAAACGATACTAACTATGCATGTTATACTGTTATACATCATTAATTATGTACATAATAATATGTAGAATACACAATCCTTAGAAAAGGATGGATGATAGCTATGAAGTTGTCGCAACACTACTGATAACACTAGAAAATAAAGTGCCTTGAAATTAAATAATTTAATTTTAAAAACTTAAATAAAAACAAAAAAGTATCCTACAATACTTATGGTGATATTTTTAATTAAAGAATTTTATATTTTCTTTTTTTTTATACTATTTCTAATTTTATTATATGTACATAATATGTTTTCTATAATAATTTCCATAGTTTTCAAATATTTAAAAAGTATGTAACATGAATTTATTCCTGAATAATATAAATGTTTTCGTGCTAATAAAATAGATAAACGTAAATAATGGCTATTGCAAAAATAATTTTATATTTTATCGGTATTTATGTTCGACACGAGATTGTCCGACGCGATTGTCCGATTGTGGTATGCGACTTCTATGTATAAAAATACTTGATTCTCATATTTGTTCTGCTTTCACATACTAGCCATGTGTTGTATAATGTTAGTTCGCAACGGATACCAAATAATTCATTGACGTATATTTGATAAAGTGAAGCACATGTTATTACTATTTATGTATATGAACGAATGAAACAAAAACGTTTTTATGTGTTCTCGACGTGAAATTTTAAAGAATAGAATAATATTACAACGTTGACAATTAACAACATTGAAATATTGTTGCTAAATTAAACTATAATATTTTATTGATCATGAGTGAAAATAATATTTATATTGGCGGCATCGAAGGGTAAGAAAGTTGTCTGATTGTTGTTGATATTTAAATTAAAATGTATACAAAATAAATGCGTTAAAATAACACATGGTGCCACTGGCACTGGTATTCGTTATCTCTCTCCAGGGCCGCGCCAAGGGACATTTGCGCTGGGGTGCAAGACAAAAATTGCCCCCCCTAAAACGCCAAACTTATTTGTAATACATTTTTGATAATAAAATATATGCCTCCCGGCTACCAGTTTACTTACTATATATACTTACTTTAATTAAATGCATAAAATATTATAAAATATTTAGGATTATAAATGGAATAAAACACTTAAACTTTTTTTTTAACAATTTATTTCGCATAAATTTCAAGAACAAGTAAATAAAAATAAATAATTTTACACAAAACAAAAACGAATAGTAACAATTTTAAAATTTTATATAAAATTCACTTTCCTTGTCTTTTTTATTGCAAATTCATTTATTAAATCTGACATGTCAGTATCTGCAGCAATTTTGTTTTCTATGCTAATTAAACTTAAATACGATATTCTTTCCTGTGACATACTAGATCTTAAATAATTTTTTATTAACTTAAGTTTCGAAAAACTTCTCTCACCAGATGCCACGCCACTGTCACAGGTATTGTCAAAAATATTCTTAATGCAATTGTCATATTCGGAAACATTGTAGTAAATTCATTAGAAAATATATAATCTAAAAAGGTTAATGCATTCATGTCGGGATTAATATATGTTAAAAGAGTTTCTATTTCATCACATAAATCTAACGCATTTATGTCAGATTCGTTCCGCAGAGCCCAAAAGGGGATGCTTTTTACTTAATTTCTGAGAAACGAAATAATGTAACTTTTCCAAGAAAAGAGTATGGAGTGCTCCAATTTAAAGAACATCCATAAATCTTATCTTATCCTAAGTGGAATAAGCAATATCGAAAGAACATGTATATTTTAAACTAAATTGCTTGCAGATGTGGATAAGCAAATATTGAAAACAAAATTTATAATAACAAAAAACAGAAATAATAAATTAGGTTTAAGATATCAACCAAATAGGAAAAAGAAGATAAAATAAAAATGTTGGTTTTAAAACCAAACAATTGAAATCTTAAACTCTTTTATTATATTTCGACTGTTCAATACAGTGTTTACTAAGTCTTATTTAAAAGAATAATATTTTACTGAGAGATCCTCAGTCATCAATTTTTAGTTTGTTTTGTTTACTAATCGTCACGTACTATATACAACGTAACGCAACGAAAACTAAACAATTTTAAAGATTGATAAATGTTTTATGTGCAGAATTCAACGACGGTTTTTATAAAATTAAAGCGCGTAAGAACATGTTCGATCCCGATTCTGTTTGACCTCGCCGATTACCGCGCAAATGATTGTTGTCGCTGGTCGACAATCGGAATAATCGGATTACCGACGGGTCACAACAATCATAATAGACAAGTATTTAAGCAAAATGCGGGTAACATTTAGTGTCATCAAAATTACCACATAAAAATAGTAATAATTTTATATTTTATTTGCCGCCCCCAAAGCCTGCCGCCGGGGTACTAGGCACCCCTAACACCCCCGCTTGGCGCGGCCCTGTCTCTCTCATTCACTCATAGAGGTCAAGTTTTCCAAAAAGACCGGTTAAATTTTTATTTTTTATTTTTATTAATTATTTTGTAATAGTGTTATATTTATTCCGATTATTATTCAATACGGTTACTGCAGTTTTTTAAAAAAATAATATTTTTAAATTTTAAATAACTGTCACTGTCAACGAATTTTTTTAAATTTTAAATAATGGAACAATTTGATGTAGAACAAAATTTAAAGTTACTAGATAGTGACCTGAATTACAATTTAAATCTTTTTGGATATTTCATGTTTTTCATGTTGATAAAAGTAAAGAATAATAAATCTGTCAAGTTTATCTTCTTTCTAGTTACATAAATTATAATTTTTAATTCTGTTTATGAAGCATTTTTATTTTTGTATTTAATTGAATTTGTTTCAAATTGCAACTAACAATATTTTTGCATTGTTGTCTACTTAGGCATTTTTTTTCTACAAAAAAGCAAAAGGATATTTTGACAAAAATTTAGAAGTTTGTACAAAATATGCTAGAAATAAAATATTCTAAAGAATATTTTATTGTTACTAAAATTTAAAACAAAAAAGTTATAGTTTTATACATTATTATTACTATTTTTAAAATTAATTAGTTTAGAACAGACAAAAAATAAAGATAAAAAAATATCTAATGATTAAATGGAATTTTTGGGGGTCTGACCTTTCGAGTCAATACTCTTTTTATTACCGAAACTGTAGTTAATAAACTCTATATGAAAATCATAGGTGAAAGCAATATATGTATATGGTTTACTTAACTAATAACTACACAAAACATTTATTAGATATTCATTGAGGATCCTTAAAATTACAAACGATTCATTTAAAACTGTAAATTTTAAATAATTAAAGACATACTTGCCCTTGATTAATAGAAGGATTAAAGGAGTAAGAAGGAATATTGTTTATAATCCATCTCTCTAACTTAACACATCAAAACATAAAAACTAAGGTGGCGTTGCATTGAATGCCTTGAGTTCACGAACAAATAATACTACCATAAATATCAATTAATCCTTTGGGAAATTGAGTAAAATAAAAAATAAAATCAATAATAGTAAATTAAAATAGTGAAATACTATTTACAAATAGAAAAAATGTCAATATTTAATTAATAAAGTTATCTGATATGCAATATACATATTTTATAATGTGCGTTCATATTCTTGTACTATATCCAACGAATAAAGTTAATTGCAAAACAGCCTCGTGTTCGATTTGTGGTACAAAAAATTCCAGTGCATTTGCGCATGTGTATTTCTAAACCGCGCGAACATTTTAGCAAAAATTTCAATATGTAACGGCTACAAGTTTCCAAATCTGCTAGTAGACGTCAAATAATTTGAATTTTTGTTTACGCGGTTTAATAGTGCACATGCGCGAGAATCTTTTATACCACAAATCGAACACGACCCAGATCGACAGCTATTTGTGGATTTATCAGAAAAAGCACTGCTTATTTACACTAATTTTGAACTATGCCAGGTCATCTTGAACTATACCAGGTTTTTATTTTAGTCTTTTCATCGTAATTTTTTTTTTTAGGATTTTGGTATTTGGTGGAAAATTAAATATGTATATTTTAATTTCATTTATTTATTTGTAAATTATACTTTTCATAATTTTGTTTAGTGTAAAATAAAATAGAAAAAAACGCCGTGAGCAGCGGGGCCTCATCACGGTAGTCGAATTTTCCCCTTCATCTTCGGTATTGAATGTCTACAAGCGAAATGTGATTGAAAGTCTACAACCGAATTGTCATTTTGTTGGTTTCAAAACTGGTGATGAGTGTTCGGCTGATCGAGGCTTTAAAAAAAGGTTTTAAGTATTTAAGGGCTGTATCTCAGTAAATTTCAATTTTGTGCCGAAAACAGGTAGCAGAAAAAAAGCCAACACAATTCGTACGAGGACATTCCTGCCCATGTTTATCCGCTAATTGCCTTTATGTTTTAGTTTTAAAAATTAAAAAAGGACCTTAAATAGTAAACTGGAAGGCCTTTATAAAGATATTTTTTCTTTCCAAAAAAATCCAAAATTTCTATTTTATAAATACTAAAAATCCAAAATTCCTAATTTATAAATAAACAGTGACTTTAATAACATTTTTAAATTACTTAATATGTATGTATTTCATTTGTCATAAAAGTAAGTTCACTTTTTTTTAAATTTTTTAAAATTACTATTCGCCTACTTGTATTTAGAATAAACATAATGCTTTTAAAACACATTTAACAATAGCATTCAATTCCGATGTAAAAATGGGAGAAGTGGGGGGAAAAGTGATGTGGACTCCCTACAAGGTACTAGCTGGATACTAACTGAATACACGTACAAAATTTCAGCCCTCTAGGTTTCCTTATGGAGTCTCTAGACGTGTTAGAAAACAAGCAAAAAAATTAAGGAAATATTGGCGTAAAAATCGTGGGGGTAAGGGTTAAAAGTTGAAACCTCCAAAAAACAGTGTCTGGCTATTAGCTTAACCTGTACACCAAATTTCAGCCCTCTAGGTTTATTTGGGGAGATTTTGACCCGAACGAAACTTTTAAAAAACAAGAAAAATCATGTTCTTTTGGGTATAAAAATGGTGGGGGTAGGGGTTAAAAGTCGAGACCCCCAAAAGGCACCCCCTTGATACTAACTCAATCCGAATACAAAATTTCAGCCCTCTAGGTTTATTCGGGTGACCTGTGCGAGTGGTACAAACTTCGAAAACGTCGAAAATGCATGAAATTGTAGCTTAAAAATGAGGGGGGTGGGGGTAAAATATTAAAACCTCCAAAAAGCACAACCTAGGTACGAACTTTATCAACACACCAAATTTCAACCCTCTACGTTAATTCTGGGGGGCTGGGGGCCTGTTAGATCCAGCGAAAATCGTTTTTCCCCCCTCTACTCCCACCATATCATCCTAGGAAGCTGAATTTTGGATATGTTGTAGATAATTGACCGAAACATTATTTAAAACCGGTTTGGAAAAGTTTTATTGCTTTTCCGCCCCCCACCACCCCCTTAAAGGTCGGGTCAGAAAAAAAATTTGCCCAAAATTTGACCCCACTTTGATAGTATGAGGTGCCTCGAAAATGAGCCCCATTTACCAAATTTCATCTCTTAACTTCCATAGGGGGGCCCTACACAAATTAAAAGGTGGCGGGAAAATATATATATATATATATATATATATATATATATATATATATATATATATATATATATATATATATATATATATCAGACATTTTTTTTTCTACATATTCGTGTTCTACGGGTCCGAAAACGGATAGCGCCCCTACTCTCGCCTCTCGCAGCTCTTATCGTATAGACTGTATAAGTCTAATTTTTCGGAGAAAATTCGACTAAAAAATAATTTAAAGACATCGGAGTAGATAGTTAATTTTGAATTTTTATTATATTATTATTTTTTGTTTCTTATTGGAAGTGCTCGTTTTTAAGCAATGTACTTCCAAGCGACTAGGGAGCGGTATTGTTATAAATAGATCCAATGATTTGATTTTTCCATTCAATAACAGTTCTTCAGTTATTTCATGACGTTTACCCACGCTTACCGTTCAAATACGTTTATTGTTTATGTACTATATATTAGTATTCATTAACATTTTGTATAGTATTCATTAACATTTTTACCACATTCTAAGGTTTTACAGATGTAACAAAATTTCTTTGCTTCGGACTTGTGTCAAGTACAAATAATTTTAATATTTATCGTTTTTTCTTAATATCACACTGATTACTGTACTAAAAAAAACAATGTCAATGCACTTTTTTGTCAGCTTTTTTTTTTTTAATCTCACCCACTTAACAGATTCCATTAAATAGGAAAAATATAGTTTAGTTGATTTCAGCACCTAAATCAAACTTTATAGAGAAAGGATGACGTAGTTTCCATCATGTTTCCAGAAAAGACGAGAACAGACTCAAAAAAAATTTTTTTTAGTTCACTGTTATTTTGGAAATATTGATCCAGTTTACAGTAAGCACAGTTATGCCTTTCAGTAACTGAAAATGTAATGTTAAGATTAATACCTTGACGATTATTGACGTCATAAAAGTTAAGTGAAACGTGGCAAACTCACATATCACATCGCACATCAGCAATTCCATATAAAGTGTATTATCTGTCAAAATACTGTACCGGTTGGGAGTTTTGTCATTGTAGCTTATGATCGTCATCAGGGTCCGCTCTAGCGTTTGCGTCTCCCCGTGCAAAAAGGAATAATTTCGTCCCGGTCTAAAATGTTTCTTTTTTTGGCTCGTTAATTATAAAATGCCACCCTCTTTTTACAAATTTTACAAAAATGCCGCCCTTAAAATTTGCCGCTCTGGGCAAATTGAATAAACAACATTTTTGTATCAGTAAGTTCCCAGTTAACTTTCTTGAACAAATAAAGTATAATAACAATAACAAAAATTATATGTAAACCAAGGGCTGATAAATGTAAACCATGTAAACACCTCATTAATACATAAGTACTTACATATAGTTATGTAAACAAATATTATTCTGTGAAACAAATAGTCAACTTATAAAGGTGGGCAGGACAATAATTTATCTATTAATAGTTACAAGAGCTGCATTGTTTATGTACTTTTGAATTGAAATTACTTCATCGTTATTGGTTTATGTAAGCCTAAACATTTTTTTATTGGTTAGAGAGAAAAAATATTTATGTAATTCCTATAGGTATTTTAAAAATTAAAATGGTTAACTTGATTCGGTAATTTATCCCATTGGTTGAATATTTTGAATAACTTTAAAAATGATTTTTTTGTTTTGGGATGTTACATTTAGATTTTTAAAACTGACAATTTTAGCAAATTTTTTTTGGGTTACGTAAAACCGTATGACATAATTTAATTAATATATCGATGACTTATACATTAATCATTCACGCAAATTTTAAATGACACTTTCAGTTTTGTACTTGAAAAATTTTTGGATACAAGTGTTACGGTAGGGATTATACATTGTATAAATTATCAATAAAACTATTGATAAAGATTACAATAAAACTCTCAAGTTTTATCGGAAAATAGGCATATAATCTCCCGATATCATTTTGCAAAATTTCATACGTACTTGGATCATTCATTCGTTATCTTCGCACTAAAAAAAAACTTTGTCAAAATAATTCAAATATTTTAATATACTGTGGACTTTCGGAGATTGTCCCATGAACGGTTCAAAGTGGGCGGGGCGGACAATCTGCGAAAGTGCATAGCCGTAGTCATATTTTATTTGTTTACATAGAAATATCATACATTCAAACTAATACACGTGCGTGCGTATTGCAAGCAGTGTTATTATATGGAAATATGTAACTACATATATAAATCACTGAATAAAAATAAACAATTAACCTAATTAACTAAATAAGACATGTCTAACTCGTCTTACAAAATATTTTATGTATATTATGCATTTTTATTATTACTTATTAGATATCTATTAAAGTGTTGATAGTGTTAGAAATAAATCCTATTACTATTAACTATGGTAAAAAAGCAAAAAATATTCTTATAAAATATGGACAGCATTATTATTTTCAAATGAAACATTCAATATTTTCATAACTTCATAAGTAAGTTACTATTATTCTTGTTATTCTTTATCAGTCTCTACTGTAAAACTGAAATACAAACAGCTTCAATAGACAACATTGAAAACGAACGCTATCGGACACTGCTACTGATAACACAGATCATGTAATGGCAATACATAAAAATATATTTTATAGTCATTCATTTAATTAAATAAACAAATTTAAAAATTTTACATACGTAAGTGCATATAAAAATTGGTTCATAGGATTCTATAACAATTTTAATAATATTAGGTACATTGAATAAAATGTTATGTACAAATAATCTTTAATTTAAACAAACATTACCTACGCCTCTGTTCAAAGGTTCACAAATACATTCACAAAAATTGTGTTGTTGAGATGTTCGTGTGACATAAACATGTGACGTGTAAACCCCTACCACTGAAGCATGGACAATCTGCGATCGGACAATCTCCGAAAGTCGACAGTAGTTGAAAATTTTTATCATTTATATGCCCTTGTACATTTTTTCAAAGACATCGTTTAAATATTTTACTGGCATCCAATTATTTATGATATCCAAAATATAATTATAGAGGAGATCGGGGATGGTTGTGGTGTAATAGTCAATAATGGAAACGGTTTTAACGATATTAATCACTAGTTTGACGCGGCTGTGAATTAAATTCAGAATATTTTGACCAAAAGTTAAGCCAGTGGGGAAAAACGTTTGAATCAGTCCTGATCTACCCTACAATAAAATATTTAATGGCTGAAATATTTTTATATATTGTAAGAATTTATAGAAAGTATTTTTTTTTGTTTTGAATTAATAAAATTGTATGTTTTTTTTAGAATTTTGGCGTTTTTTTGTTTTTAATTTGTTTAAAATCGAAAAGACTATTGTGATTTCTTTTCATTTTTAAGCCTTTTGCAAAAATACGTTTTATAACTGAAATGTCTTTTTTTTATATTTACACTTTTTGATTTGATATTTACTTTTTTTGTATTATGTTCTGTATTTTTTTTCAATGGTCTAATAACTTGGAATATATTTACATAGTTTACTAGTTGTGGCTACGATTAGGTCGCATTGTGAGTTGATATAGAATCAATGAGAAGTACATTTATATGTATGTATAAAATATAGTTTTCGTGAAATTTTTGCTTGAACCGATTTTTGTACTTTCTATAGAATGAGACACTTTCCCGCAGTGAAAAATGTCCTGTATATTGTTCTAGATAATAAGATACTACGGCACCAAATTTAATCAGAATTCATTCAATGATTGTTTCAAAAAAACATTGAATGTAGACACAGTCTCGTTACAGTTTATAATGTATTGATTATCTGCATATCTACATGATAATATCAGTGAATATAGACGTTAACGTCTTATATTTACTGATAATATGTATGTACGTAAAATCCAGATACGCGAACTAGTGATTAACACTATGAGGCCCGAGCACTTTCACAGTAAACTTCCCCGGAAGCCGACAATATTTTTTAGCAAATTTTATGTAAACAAGTACATAAAATGATTCCACAAAACACTATCAACATGTATACGTTACTTATTCAGGTCAAAAGATGAGTAACACACATATGCATACAAGCATACAACACACACATACATACATATGTGGATAAATATATTGTATAAACAAGCCTAGATATTTTGATAATGAATGAATAATGATAAAACATATTATGTATATTTATATGTAGGGTAAAAGCCCCGATTGTGGAACACTATTTTTAGGTATTTCATCAAACTTGCTTACAAAAATTAATAAATGAATTAAACACCCTTTTTTTTTTCTTAATAAGCATGAAACCAAGTTTTTTTAATCCAATGAATATGTTTTTAAGAAAATATAACCCAAAAATTTTGATTTATTAATGTTTTGTTTTATAATTTGTTGACATCTATAAAAAAACAGACAGAATATATTAACACCCTTTAAAAAATCAGCACATTGACACCTAAAAAAGAACACGTATGTACAACATGAGATACATTACATACCATTCACATACATATTTTGCCATCTTTTCACTCTATGACATAGAGTGACATCTAGTAGTAAATAGAATGTCAAATTAAAAAATATAGAATGGTTTAAATATTCGATAAAATAAACGACCAAAATCACAGAATATACCAAAATACCACAGAAAAATACTATATTTTGTTTCGCCATCTATGTATTTTGGTAAAGTTCTAATCAATTCTAAACCTTCTAAACTAACTTATCAAAATGGCGACAATTTTTCATTATTAATAAAATTTTGCAACTTTAAATCAATATTTTTTTATTTATCAATTGACGATACGCTCCGAAATAAAAAAAATATTAAAAATTTTACGATTTTAAAGCAGTAAGTAAATATTTTAGACTCAAAAAGAAATTAAAACTATTTATAATATAAATTTTTAGTTATTTTACGTACATGATTTTAGTTAAATACAGAGGTTATATTGTGTACTGAAAGAAATACACATATATATAAATTACATTTAAACCGAATAAAAAGATGATTTAGCTCTTATAATCTCTTAACTGGACTAATAAAAATTATTTGTATAGTTTTATTGCGCTAACTTCGAAAATTAACTGGAAAATGTTGAAATTTATAAGGCATGTGTTTCGATAAATAAGCATTGATCAAACGCAAAAGAGACACATTCAGCAAAAATTGTTTAATATATATATGTATTTCTTTAATTAAGTAAAGAAACATTAAATGTGAGATGAATTTAAATTGAAAAACAATCATTCTATTAATAATAATTTTTGTTATCAGACGTTTCTTTCAGAAATAACTTCATTAAGATATAAATGTCAAAACTGTTTTTCTATTGGATCGCGTTCCACAAACGGGGCTTTTACCCTATGTACAAAAAATGAAAAGTGTCCGGTACTTAGTACATAATATTAATAAATTATTTTTATTAGGATAATATGTATAAAATCTTTTTTATAAATATTTTTAAGTGTTTTGTTTATTATTCTAAATATTGGTCGCGGTCGGCCTCTGAGGATGTTTTGTTTGGTTTCGGATGCCGAAGCCATGGGACTGAAAGTGTTAAAAAAGTAACTACTGCTAGTAGGCAATGTTTGTTTATTAGGTTTTCACAATTCAGAAAAAATTTTCGCCGTATTATTTGCGAAATACAAACTGAAATATTTGTTGGAAGATTATTCTTACTTCTTTACTTCACGCGAAACGTTGAGTAGTTTCTTTTTCCAATTTGTAGTTTCTTGCAACATAAAATGCATTAAATTGTCTCCAAATTGACAATTGTGTATTTATTGTATTTTTCGGTACACAATTAGCAACATTTTTTTTGATTTAAAATTCAGAAAAATTTCCAAACTACAAAATTTATTTACAATTTTTGTTACTATAGTTATGAAATTTTTTATGAAATATGTAAATTGGCGTAATGTGTGTAGATGTTCAAAATAGTTTTTCCATTTTCCCGTGAGAATGAGACATTTTCCCGGAATAAAAAGTATCTTAGATGTTGACCCAGGTAATAAGTTATCATCACACCAAATTTCATTAAAACCCGTCCAGTAGTTTTTACGTGATGCGTGAACAGACAGACAGACAGAGACAGATTTACAGTTTTATTATATGTACAGATGATAATTTTCTAAATAAAAACGAATAATTTTAAATTACTACCATTTTTTGCTTATTAATTTTAGCCATAATATATACGTGGCGAATGAAAAAATTATTCCGAGTAGACTAAACATTAAATCACGCCATTTGATTTGCTAATAATGGACAACACTACTTATATTTTTTTATTACTCATGCGCACATATTTCGGTACGCAAAATAGCTGTTTGCCCACTGTACTCTTTCCGCATACGTTTTTGCGTGTGGAAAGTAACTTCCCACACGCAAATTGACAATAAAACACGCAAAAATTAATCAAAACACGCAAAGCCGCCTCTTAATTTTTCATTTCATAAATATTTCATAATTATTTCTATAGAAACCACCAACAAAGTAATTTAAACGATAATTAATTCAGAAAAAAAAGACGAACACTTAAAAATATTATTTTAAAAAGTAATAAAAATGTCAAAAATGGTGATAATAATAGAAAAAAGTATGTGAAATTCGTAATAAAAAATAGTATGTGCAACTCGTGCGGGATTGTCGATTGCCCCACTTAAGCGAATGAGCGCACTCACTACGTTCGTGCACTCAACTTCGCTTTCGTGGGCAATCGACAATTTCCCGCACTTTTTGCAGAATATACTATTTCGAGCATATTATTAAATAAAAAATTGAATGGTTATCGTACCAAAATATATGTACAATCCTGTACTTAATCGGGAGTACCTTTCACTTGTAAATGAATGTAATGTAGGTTTTGTAAGCGTAAATAAAAAAAGGCATGCTATTTTGATGAATGTCAGCAAAAAATCGGTCAATGCAAGTATCAGTTTGCAATTTCATTGAATTTTTGCAATAAAACTCTTACGTACAGTAGTTGAAAGTGAAATTGATATACACTTGTTCTTGTTGATTTTGATAGTAATTTTGATTAAAATCTATACAACTTCATTCTGAAATTTACTTTTTCGTTAAGATTTAAAAAACTTGAAAAAAACTTACCTTATAAACACCTAATAATTACACTAAAATAAAACATTGGTGACAAATTTCCTAAAAAAATTTTGTTTTCTCTTTCCAGTGGCGCAACACATTCAACAATAATCATATTAAATTCACGAGGATGTCAGGTGAGCATGTTAAAAGCCGAGGGTACAAACCACTGGATTATTGGAATGGATGAGTGTCAACGGCGAATTGTGGATATGGTAAATCGAGCGAAAACAGAAGCTGGTATACCATTGGATAAACCATTAGCTGCATTGGTTAGTTAAATTTTTGCATTTATTATTATTTACAAGAATACACTATTGACTTTTAAAAGCATTTAAATTTTCTTCAATTAAAATATTCAACACCCTTCCGCCTATTCAAAAAAAGAGATAGAAAAGTAAAATTTCGATTCCGATAGGGACATATTTTTTAGTTTTTTTAAATAATTAAGACACGAATCATTAATATACAGAGTGATTAATGTAATAAGTGTAGTTTTATCTATTTTATTCATGTGTAAACATACATAATATTGGTATTAAAGGAATAGGTGTTTGATTCACAAGTCAAAATTGTCATCCTGTAATTTGTATAGGTGCAATGTATATCTATGGGTGCAATTTTCTCACTTAAAAAGAGAAAGAAATATAATATCATTTCTCTCTATTCAAAGTGTATTACTAAATAAACCGCTAATGTGCACACATCTCAAAATTAAATTGTTTTTTTACTTTTTCTTACATGTGACATGTGTTATCTATTGGTGTCATTCATTAAAAATGTTTTTTATTCTTTTTTTTATCCTTCTCTATATTATTTCATGACATCTTGTTATTGTTATTTATTTGATTGATATTAATATCTTAAATTGGTTCACTGTCACCACTGTTATGGGTCAATTTTTCATGAATTTTGATGTACAAAAATACCTAAATACATATACCTACGGGCAGTTACTATCCTACAACTCTAAGAAAAAAGTAAACGTAATAAAATTTTACAAGTTGGATTTACACTATAGCAAAAAATGAAAAAAATTACCCTCTTGCAGTAACATTCATAAAAATATTACTTTTCAATTCAAAATAGAATATGGCAATACAAAATACGATTTAGAAATGTTAAATTATAATCTAAATCAATAGTTTTAAAAATTATATACATTCATTTGATTTTTTGAATTATGAAGTTTTTTTTAGCTATGTAAATCCAACTTGGTTTGTCACATTTTTGTGTGAGAGAGATAACTAAATTAAACTGCCCCTGTACAAGCTGCTTTTTTATCCTTGTCATCTTTTTTAACCAATCATATATTTTTCAAAATTTTATTACCTTTACTTTTTTCTTAGATTTGTAATACAATACGTTAAAGTTCCATTCGATGTCACTAGATGGCATACTTCTTATTCCTTATTTCATTGATTGTGTATGACCCATTACATATCTAAATAAATAAATTGGAACTGCACTACATAGTGCTGATGTGTGTTCTATAGGCTCATGAACTAACTGAAATCCACAGTTCTTATAAAATAGTGATGAACTGATGAGTAATTTCGTGAACTAGTTGAAAAACTAGTTGACGTTTTAAGTTTATAATACCAACCTACTGGGCCGGATCTAGGAGGGGGCAGCGGGGGCACGTGCCCCCTACAAGTTTTTAGGGACGCCAAAAACGCAAGTTGAGGGGCGCCAAAACGGTAAATTGAATGTTTTTTTTGCTCGCCACTTACTTTTTGCAGTGTTAGGGGCGCCAAAAACGAATTTGAGTTTTTTTTTGCAGTGAAAAATTTAAAAAATATCGGTGCGCCAAAATGTTTAATTTGGCGTTCTTCTTGGAGAGGACGCCAACAGCAAAGTTTGCCCCTCTCGTAATAACTGTAGGTCCGGCTCTGCCAACTTATTAATAACTATTGACTGTGGGCACTCTGTGTTGGAATATTTGTCCTAACATTTTATATTGTAAATTTTACAGTACTAGAAAGTTTACAGTACTGTAAATTAACTAAAAATGTTAGCTAGTTTCTTTTAAAATTATATTCTAGTTGTTTTTAGGACGACTTTAGTACATTATTACCGCTAATCTTCATATCCTGAATTAAATGTTGGTTGATATAGACAAATTAATCTATCTATTTATAATTCTCTGCGGTAAACAAAAAGTTAAAAAAAAACAACGTTTTATCCATTATTGATTGATTTTATCAGCTTTATAATGATCCTTTTTTCCGTTGAAAACTCTATTTAATGAAAATAATGAATGTTCTATTCAGTTTGATAATACAGAAAGTGGGGCCAAGCGCGGATATAAGGCGGTAGTTCTGATTACAGAGATCATGGTTCTCCTCTGACCGAACAGAGATAAGATTTTATCGTGCTTTAAAGATCGTAAATAAAATAATAGACTGATGAAACTGGAAGAGAATTATGGGTTTTTGAAATCATTCTTTTCATTTTTACTAAAGCTAGATATGTAGAACTACTAGACAAAAGATTTCTATACACGGAGAGAAAATTCATATAAAAATTACTGTGCTCAGCACAGTACAATCGACGTGTAAAAGGCGAACATATTCAATTTTGCAAACAGCACAGTAAAAAGTTCCATTGCCGACAAAAAAATATTTTTTAATTGTTTTTCTTACAAAAATTACCATGCTGTATTATAATATTTGAAATTCTATCTGCTAATAGTAGAAAGAAAAAAAGAGAAAGAAGGTTGTGCGTGTTGTGAACGCTGTTGAAATGTACCTCACTCATAGCAAGTCACATAGCCAACCATAGGTGTGGACGACCAACTTGGTCGGACGGGTCGGACCAAGCACCTTGATTCGTTAGACTGTCTTACAAGCAGCAAGCAGTATTCATTACACTGTCTTAGATGACGGGGATGTCACCGTTTAATTCATCATTTTGTTACTTCACTATCTTTAGTATTAGAATATATTGTTGGCAATCATTTTTGTATGCATCATAAAGTTCTTACAGGTTCGAAGTTTTTACAGGTACCGCTCAAGCAAAATAAGGTTGCGGGTCAGATGCGCAAATGAAAGAGTACGACAACAAGAATTAAACTATAACATATATGCATAAGAGTGTGATAAAAGTTTTGTTAACACATTAAATTTTATCATGCTAGCACATATTTTTTATTTTGGTCGTCGATCGCGCACGCATTATAAGAGAGCATGGTAATTTTTCTGAAATTTTATCTACAAAAATTATATGATTTTTCTCTCCGTGTAGAATTAGTTAAATTTTTAAAAGGAATTTTCCCATTTTAATAGTAAAAATGAAAAGTTCACCTACAAATTACCCTAATTCAACCAGTCAGTCTAATCCAGATCACTTCCATAAAGTTTAATTTGAGAAAAAAGTTTTTTTTTTTTTAATTTTTGTGACGTCAACAAGTTTATTAAATTTTTTCAAGCCTTTAGAACAGTAAATAAGCATGTAATTCGCACGTAGGTGGTTCGTGTAAGTCTTCTGTCAAAAAAAATTTCTACACAATTTTTTTAAAGCCAGTTTAGGTAAATTTTAAAAAAAAATTGTAATGTCAAAAAGGCATTTCCGAAGTTATTAAAATATGTCAGCTCCTTTTAGTGCCAGAATTGGATCCGTCCCTGGTCCCACAGGAAAAAACATTATTTCTTTGACGCCAAATGTTGTCAACCAAATATAGAAACCAAAATAAATTCATACGGTGCAGTTTCTGAATTTTTTTGTACCTGAAGTATAAATTTAATATATGGGGAATTACATACAAAAAAATTCAATAAATTCTTTATTGTTTGATTACGAAACCTCAATTACGGAATCCTTTAAATGACCAACTAATTTTTTTTTTACGTTTGATGTAAACCGAATTAATATTTTTTGTCGAAATCGATGTTTCAATTCGTCAACATTCGTTCATAGTATTTGTTTGTTGAGATTGGTCATGACCTGTGACGACGTTGAAAACAGTTAATTATTTGATTAATAAAAAACAATGCACTGAGATGTGGCCTTGAATCATTATTTACTGACATGACGTGTTAAATATACTTAATATAACAATATGTTTGACGTACAGTTAGAGAAGATTGTCCCAATCGCTCCCAAAATCGCAATGCTCAAGAAGTTCTTCGCTGTCACTATTGTTAAAGAATCATTTAACTTTCGTTAAATAATTTAATAAGTGTAACGCCATATCTTTTTTGCGGCATTGAAAAACTTTAAACACAATAAAATTTTATAATACACTGATTACCTGATAAATATTTGCAAAATTGTTTTAGTAATCCACATTGTGAGATAAGATTAATATTTATCAATCAATAACCCACCAATAAATAAATCATGTTATACCACACTTGTCTACAAAAATATTGTGTAGGTATATGTGGCCATATGTGATATAAATGTGTACTATATGCGAGGAGCCGAGACGCACCTTTCATTTCCATTGTAGCTGTTTAAAACGTGTAATATTTGAATACTTTTTATTGCCAAGGTTATTATGTCACTCTTGACAAAATTATTATTTAATTAATCCGCATGTAAACGTAATAATACCATGTATGAATTGAAAAGAAATTTTTTTTGATAGACACTCAAAAATTCATTGATAATATTTGGATATGTGTTAAATATATGCAATTATCACGACATATGCGTAACAATTGCCTAAATTTAACAATAAATTGGAATTAATATTCTGGCTCAGTATGAAGTCCACGAAAAGTTTGTAAAGTTACCATTGTAGCATATGTAGTAAGTTTTTGTATTTTTGTTATTACAGGGTCTTAGTTTAAGTGGCTGTGAGCAAGAAGAGAGTAATTTACAGTTAGAAGAAAATATCCGAAAAGCAAACCCGCTATTGACAAAATCGTATGTGGTGTGTAGTGACACATCCGGGTCATTAGCGACAGCAGAACCTGAAGGAGGTGTGGTCCTGATTGCTGGTACCGGTTCTAATGCACTTCTAATTAATCCAGATGGCAGTAAATATCAGTGTGGCGGTTGGGGTCATATATTGGGCGATGAAGGCAGTGGTATGTAAATGTGTATTACGGAAATTTTGTAACATTAAAACTGACCTTGCACTTTAGTGAAAGGTGTTTGAATTAATAAATTTTTGGAATTTTTTCAAATAATTTCCTGACAAATTATTTTGTTTTAGCGTGGTGGATATCACATAGAGCAGTGAAGACTGTTTTTGACCATTTAGATAATTTCAAGTTGGCGCCGTATCCAATAAAACGAGTTTGGAATGAAATAAAAATTTATTTTAACATAGAGACTCAGTCGGACCTCTTGGATCATTGTTATAATAATTTTAATAAATCATTTTTTGCCGGTCTATGTGTGCGACTGGCCAAATTAGCGAAAGAGGGCGATGAACTTTCTCGACATCTGTTCTATGAGGCGGGTCAAATGTTAGCGCGATCGATCGAAGCACTCTATCCGAGAGCACATCAGAGTCTACTAGTGCGAAAGGGAGGTTTGCATATTGTTTGTGTTGGGTCCGTTTGGTTGAGTTTCGATTTGTTGGAGAGAGGGTTCGTTGAACAATTACGTAAAAATCCAAATATTGGCGAATTGTCAATGTTACGATTGAAAGCGTCCGGAGCAATTGGTGCGTCATATCTAGCGGCGGATAGTATTAATTTCAGTTTACCAAAAAATTACAATAATAATTATTCCGTATTTTATCATTATAATAATAAAAATTAATTACTATTTTTTTTATTAAAAAAATTATTTTTATGTACTATGTATATATTTGTTAAATATTAAGGGAACGTAGCAATTTGGCTTTTTGAACTCGTGATAAAAATTTTTTGGAAGAAAAAATAAATATATAAGTCAAAAAGAATAAAATGGATCATTAACCTTCAAAGCGCAGTGCGTTTGACGTCTGGAACGAAATTTTGGGAAATTAAAATTTGAAATATTTATATTTTAATAATGGCTGGAATAGCCCTGGAGTCCAGTTGCCAAATTGTGTATGAGTACTAATGTACTGTATATGTATGTATACAAAATTTGTAAATATATTCAATTCCTGTAGATTAGATTTAAATTGTATACTTAGGTTGAAAATTAAGACGAATTTTAAATAAATAATTTACTTTAGTGTGTTCGATACCTTTTTCTTTTGTATTACAAAAATATTTGTTAATGTTGTTAACCTCAAGATACACTGAGTTCTTAAATTTAGAGTTTCTTAATATTTTATCTACATAGGTTAACGATGCTCAGTAATTACTAGGTAAGTAAAACCAGATTTATAACGGTATATGTTATTAAGGTTTTTCCTATTATGTAACGTTTAAAAACGTTTGAACAAAATTTTAAAATACTTATTAGGGTAGGAAGAAGCTGTGTGCACGTTTTTAAGCAACTGCTTGCAAGTAGTCGAGCAATATGTGCTTGCAAGGCGCTTGCAAGCAGTGTTGTTACGACTAGACCCATTGATTATAAATATTTAAAAAAAATTCAGACAGATTTACACGATAAACGGAAAATCTACAATAGTTTATTATTCAACAAACTGGTAATGATAGCTATTATTCACGAAGATGAAATTGCGACATGAGCCGAGTGTCATAATGCATCTGAGTGAGTAATAGCCATTGCAAGCGAGTAGAATACGATATTTTTTCTACGACTTTTTCTTTTTTGATTTAAATAAAATTGAATATAAATTTTAAATCAAAAGAATACAATTTTTAATCTATCTCTAGTTTCATTATATGTACAAACGATGAAAACAAAATACAAACTACTTTGTTTACTTAGACGTTACTACGCAACATATATGAAATTAAAACTTATATTATTGACAAAACAATTGCAAATCTATTGAATAATGGTTAATACCGTGATTCCATTGGTCGAAAGGTATTGAGTAATGATCATTCCTCCACACCTTTAATTAAATAATGCCTAACTTTCTCAACAATTAACGGATATGTAATGAGTGCGTTCTTCAACAGCAGTAGAAAAAGTTATTTATGAGGTTCCAAATCCGTTCAGTAGTTACTAAGAAAATTGTTCACACATAAAGTGTTGTTTACTAAGTAGTGATTATTAAAATTGATAAACATAAAACTCTGAATTCAAGAAAATAATTTTATTTTCTTTTTTCAAACATTAAAAAAGGAAAAATGTATAAAAATAAAATATGATTTTTTTTTCATTAAATACACAAGAAAAACTAGATTTTAATTACACTTATACATGTTTTTATTAACACATTTTCAGTTTTATTCATTTATGCAGGACAATTAAACATATTGTCACTTTTCAATGAATAACAGTTTGGCCAACATTTATTGTCGATGTTAAAAAAATAAATAACATTCATATTAATAATTCAGTTTTATCAATTTGGCAATACATGTGCGTGCGAAAACAACCAAAACATAAAACGTGTCGACATCTATTTTCAGTTTCATGAACACCACGCTGACATTATTTAAACAGAGATGTCGACACGAACGAAAATATGATGAATTAATAAAAATCGTACACTAACCATTTGAATTAGAAATATGAACGATTTACTCATACAATAGTTTAACAAACAATTCATTTAGGAAGATATGTTCCTGATTGTTTACAAAAATTTCAAAATATCAAGATGGTCCTCAAATACAAGTCTGATTTTTTTTCAGTTTTTGATTACCGACTGTCTATATATTATATATCGGCTGATTTCGCTTTCCCCACCACCATTAATAATGTTTGTAGCCAACGGGTAACACCACCTATGAAAAAAGACAGTTTTTTTGAAAAATTACCCTAAAAAAGTTACCTTTGGAGTTACCTGTCATTTTGACGAAACATTGTGGTTTTGATTTCCATGCTATGAACACATAATAGACAGGTACACTAGATAAAATCATTAACACTCCAATTATTGTCTCCCATGGTGTTATGGCCATTGGAACAGCCGTTATGAAGATGGTGCAAAGTATATAGAGTATGGGCCAGAATAGATGAACCCGTATTGGACGTACTAGATCGGGTTGCTTCCATCGAAGCCATGGTAAACATAAAACTCCAACGCCGATGCTTAGCTATCAAAAATATTTAACAAGGATTAGAATAATTGGGTGATTTTTTCCTTAAAGATAAAACTAGATTAAGATAATTTGTTTTTGTTTTGGGAGAGTTGTCCTAGCAGGGCGTTGTTTCCCATAAAAAATTAAGTAGAAATAATATTTATAGGTAAAAATTTATATTTTATATTACTATAGTTACTCAAACATAAAGATACCAAAAAGGGAAAGGGACAGAAAACTAGGTTCGTCTAATTTTGCTTTATTTGTTGCATTTGTATAATGATGTCAGACAAACTTCATTGGTTAATTCAACTTATAATCTAGCTTGTCCAATTTCAAAAATTTTGTAGCTATAGTAACTAGAAAATCGAATAGTAAATGTTACTTAGGCGTCAAGTTATCTATTATGTTAACGCCATCTTACATTTCAAGAGGCTGAAAAATAATTTTATTACTTAACGCGTTTTCAGTCTTCCGACCACAGAAAGGAAGTAAACTGGAGAAAATTCTTGAAATTTTTGTTTTGAAGTAACTGAAAATACAACATTTGATGTTAAACATATTTGAAATTGGCGTTGAAAGAAATTGAAAAACTGTTAGGCGGGGCGCACATTGAGACGCAGTTAACGCAGGCAGGGTAGCGCAGTTTCTGTGACTCGTGTTGTAGAACGGGACAGCGCGAATTGAAATGAAGAGGAGAGCAGAGCAGCACTGCGTCGCATGAGACCGATGTGACATTCGTGAATGTGACACAGAAACTATGGGATGCTGCGTTCTCGAGTTCTCGAGTTTGGCCAGGCGGACATTGAACTGCGTCATGCAGTAAACGCAGGGCAGGGCAGAGCAGAGCAGAGCAGGGCAGAGCAGGAAAGCACGTGTGGTTGGGCGCATATTGAGACGCAGTTAACGCAGACAGGGCAACGCAGTTTCTGTGACTCTTGTTGTAGAACGAGATAGCACGAATTTAAAAGTAGAGTAGAGCAGAGAAGCACTATTTTTTCAATTTCTCCAATTGTTTTCATTTCGACGAAATAAAACCAACTAAAACTCGAGAACGAGTTACAATGTCGCGCAGCATTGCGCAGATTCTGTGCCATATTCACGAGTGCCACATCGGTCTCGTGCGACGCAGTGCTGCTCTGCTCTGCTCTGCGTTTCAATTCGCGCTGTCCCGTTCTACAACACAAGCCACAGAAACTACGCTGCCCTGCCTGCGTTAACTGCGTCTCAATGAGCGCCCGGCCTTTTAGTTGGTTTTATTTCGTCGAAATGAAAACAATTGAAAAAATTGAAGAAAAATAGTGCTTTTCTCCTTTGCTCTGCTTTTAAATTCGTGCTATCTCGTTCTACAACAAAAGTCACAGAAACTGCGTTGCCCTGCCTGCGTTAACTGCGTCTCAATGTGCGCCCGACGACACGTGTTTTCCTGCTCTGTCCTGCCCTGCGTTTACTGCGTGACGCAGCTCAATGTGCGCGTGGCCTTAGTTTCAAAAATCAACGCAAATTTCAAATAAGTATGTTTGACATCAAGTGCTGGATATACAGTCACTTCAAAATAAAAAATTGAAGGGTTTTCCCATGGTTTTCCCTAGCTTACTTTCTTTCTTTCAATAACATTACACCCATCCTACAGATCTATCTTCACTACAAGTCACAAAAAAATTTATTGTCTTGGATTCTCAAACTGCATCTGAGGCCACAAAAATAACACTTACGCTACTCGTTAAGTAATATAATTATTGATAGTGAAATTAGACAATGTAATTACAATTTCAAATATTATACCTACTTAAGATGAAATTTCGCAACATTTTATAATGTAAATCCTTCAAAAGTGAATTATTAAGTAGAATTAGTAAATTAATTAATAGTTAGTAACATACCCAAGTAGCAAATCCTACATAGTTAATCAAGGCATAAATATCCGACACAGTGAGATACAGCATTGATAATAGTGCCTGTTGTAAAAAATATTAGTTAGTTAAATTAAAAATTTGATTAAAATAAAATTCGTGCTTACATCTTTGGAAATAAGCAAGTCAGTCAAATTCTAAAAGTTAACTTTTTGGAAATAAAATTTATTAAAGTATATGTAAGCATGAATTTAATTCTGGTTAAATCCGTACTCTGTTTTAAACAGAACCTAATAGATGCTCAGTATTGTAAATAATACCATCAAAAATTTTATTTACCATTGCTAGTACAGCTGGCGCTGGTGTTAATCGCTGCGCTTGAATCATTGTTAATATAACTGGCATTTGTCCTTCGCAAGCTGCCGCATAGAAAAGTCGAGACGATGTCAGTAAAATTCCATTCACAGCCCCAAATGTGGACAACGCTACAAATACTGGAATTGTCCACGCCAACGGTCCAAATACTCGATCGGCAAACGATACAGCTACAGCCTCGGATTCAAGTACTTCAGCCGGTGATAGGATTGTATAGAATGCCATGTTTGCCAGAACGTAGACGAACGTAACTAGGGTGCACGAGATCCCGATGGCCCGCGGTAGATTTCTGTTGATTTAATCGATGGAAAACTGAATTTAATTTATTAGGAAAGAATATCGAAAGTCATTTGTAATTTACCTGATTGGGTCTTTCAGTTCTTCAATGATAAAATTTAAATAGTTCCTGGTAACATAAAAATAGATAAGAATTAAGAAAAAGTGTTTGATTAATAAAAATGAGGGAATTTTTCCAGTTGAATATTACATTAATTATTGTAGTATATTACCATCCATTGTAAGCGAATAGACCCGAATAAAACGATAACGCTATCGACGTTACTTCCGTCTTTGTCCCTTCAAACGTGAAGAATTGAGTGTGGCCTGTAAAAAACAAGGAAACATGTCATTGTTGTCTGTTCAAAAAATCAGAGATTTGTTGTTGTTAAAATTTGGGTTCATGAAAGTTTTCCATTTTTCGCAGTCAGTTTCAGTGTAGTGTAATAATAAATATTTTGGACCCCAGGTAGAAAAAAATTGACTAACAGCTAATTTAAATTTCTGGTTTATTAATAAACTAGCAATGACTCGCGGCTTCGCCCGTCTCGATTCAAGTCTTTAGCTCTTAGTATATATAAAAATTTTAAAACAATATTTATCATATGAATACAATAAATATATTCATGATATAAATAGTGTTTCTGTACCAAATTTAATCGAATTCGGTTCTGTCCTTTCACTGCGATTAAGTAACTGATTTTGTATCCCACAGGAACCTTCAGTCGGGAAAAAATTATATTGTGTGTTAATTCATGGAAAATAATATGTCTTTGTACCAAACTTCATCAAATTTGGTTTAGTTATTTGGGTATAATTGAGTAACTGGTTTTGTATCTCCCAGGAACCTGGAACCGAAATAACGTTTATCCTGTATGTTAATTCAGTATATAAAGAATTTTATCAAAATCGGTTCAGTCCTTTGGCGTGATTGAGCAACAAATATCCAAACATCTAAACATCTAAACTTTCAGAATTATAATATTGTTAAAAGTGAGAAAATATCTGCTAAAATTCATACAAAAAGATAAATAAGCTTTAGTTACTTAAGGTGTGAAACTTGTCGAGTAAACTGAATTTATTTGTGGAGTAAGTATTATTTATCAAATTGGCTTTATTAAAATCTGAAAGAAAAAGTCACAAAAACCACACCCTAGATCCCTAGCAATCGGGCAAGTTTAATAATGATGTTAGTTAAAGCTTCTTATAAAAATGATTTTGATAGTGAATAAGAATTTAATTTGTCTTAATAAGAAAGTATATATTTAATTTGATCGTCGCAAGTTCAGACATACACAAATGATTCAAATCCGGTATTTAAGTAGAAAATTGGTTATAATTTAGTTAAAAATTCATCAGAATATTACATAGTCAATCATTAAAGTTACAATGTTGATGATTTATGAATGAAACACTTTACTACAAGTAATAATTCAAGATCTGATGTCATCTTTGTATAGTACATAAGTTAAATACGTTATGTTGTTATGTATATTTCTGGATCATAATAAATAAGTTAGTGCAATGAAATGTATATGGTGATTATTTTAAAACTTACCATTAAAAAATAAATATGTCCCAGTGGCAATTATAATAAGTAGAGCAAGTAGCTTGGCGTACGTGAATACGTCTTGTACGCGTGTCGCCCATTTCACGTCCCAACAGTTGACAAATGTTAAAAGTACTGAAACAATGATAAATTTGTTAAATAATATGCTTTTATTTAAATTAAAATTTGTGTGTGGAAGTAAGCAGGTGAATCTGGGAAAAACGATCGAATAAAACGACCAACAGTGTCATCACTCGAATTTCATTTATGTCCTAAGAGAGTTATTTGTTTGCTTTGTTTTTCAAATGTCATTAATTTTTGGAATATGAAAATTATTAAGCCGTCATAATTTTTTTTTCAAAATAACGGCACCCTGCGGAGACAGTCAACTGTTTTATTGATACTCAAATCATACCTTTATAGTTTATATGGACCCAAAACTTACACACAACCCGTCACACAATCTAAATACCTCTGTCGCAGCATCCTGCATAACATAGCGAATTTCCGTTTATAAAAATTAGTTTTTCTTGGAAACTAGTTGATAAAGAATAATAGTTTAAAGACTTTTTTAAGTGATTTTTGTCTCCTCAAATTTCACAAAAATTTTTGATTAACGGGAAAATTTGGCAAAAAACTAATTTCTTTCACGAAAAATGTTCCAAAAACCACGTTCCGGGCATCGGATATTATGTCTGGCTAACGAACTTATGCAACGGTTTGTGACTTCCAACATTTTCATCAAATTTTGTAAAAGTAGGACATTTCGTTCGAGATGTCTATATATATATATATATATATATATATATATATATATATATATATATATATATATATATATATATATATATATATATATATATATATATATATATATATATATATATATACATATAAATTTTAGTGAATATTATTTTTGGTTTCTAGGGACCTCAAAAAAAATTTCTGCCGTAGTCCCGGGCTCAAGTCGCATCATGGCAGTGGCTATAATAGTTGAATTCCATTTAGAAATTCGTTAAAATTCCATTCTGGAAATTCTCTAAAAAGCCAACACAGTATGAACCAAATTGTTGCATAATTGTTAAGTACACGAAATAAATTACGATCATAACTTTGACGAAGTATTAAAAAATCATTCAATATACAAACCAATCTAATTAAATATGAAAGCGAGGACGAGAAATAATCCTCAACTTTCCATTTTACATTTTTTTTTTCATTATTTATTATTTAATAAAATTACTCCGTGATACGAAAACTTAAGTGAGAATGTGACCTACTTATATCACCAATTCATATTACAATTATTATACTCTTATATACGATAGGTATACATAATATATCAAGAGAACCGAGCCAGGCGACACAACGGACGCATTCAGAAAATGTTTTTGAGTCGAGTTCAGAAGTAAAAAGCTTTTATGTGTAGAGTTAAGAATGATCATTAAATTATTGTTCCAACTAAACGGGAATTGTACGGGAACGAAGGTGGATGCGCTACGAGTGAATGTAATGTAGGTATGGGAGTAGTGATATGGTAAGCAAAGGTGGGAAGTGGGATTGTAGGTTGATGCTAGATGAAACGGCACGATGGTGTAAGAAATTATATTGTAAGTGACAGATGTACTGCACAATTCACATACTTTTCTAACAGTTAAACTTCATCACGTAGCTTTGAAATGGGAACAGTTAAACTGTATAATATCAGTTGTAACGATGAAGTTAGTTTAGCAAGGCCAAGAAAGAAGCAAGACTCTTTCAGGTAGCTTTGAAATGGGGACAGTTGCACTGAATCACATTAGTTGTAATGATGCATTTTTTGCAAGATTTGAAACTGTCCATAATCTAGCGTGGTTAAGAAAGAAGCAAGACTCTTGCCAAAATATAAAAACCTTAGAGTAGAGATTTCCAAACTTTTTAGACTCGCTGAAAACCAGATTTTTCAGAAATTTATCTGCAACCTATAAGTATTAGCGAACAAAAAAAGAACACTTCTACCCGAGTTATTTTCTGTTTTTCCCCTATCAAAAATATGTTAACTGAAACTGTTAACCTTATTTTCCCTTTTTTAGTGAGATAACGCTTACGGTCCTTGCTTGTGTACCTTAGATCACGTATAATATATTGTAAAAAATTTTATATTGATTGCAGTATTCGTTACGGAGAAAAATATTCTCCAATAAAGCCTTCTAATTCTGGCATTTCAAAGTGATGCAACGCCCTAAAAGATAAATCACTTTTGTTTCGAGTAATCATTCCCGACAAGAGCATTCTCCAAATAGATAAAAATCTTTTTTTACATTCAAACTATGTGATTTATGAATCTATTAATCTTTGCGCTCTCCTTTTATCAATATCCTTGTTTCATTTTGCTAATTGATTTCAAACAATCCTTACTATACATCCTTACTTACATAAATATAAATAAAATATCAATTATCTTTGCGAAGAAGTATACGCGGTTAAATGGAAAATTCTCAAAGGATTACTTGTCAGTTTCTATAGACCAACATCTGTCTTCGTTCATGTGGCTATATCTGTCTTTGTCGACTTTAATCACAGATGTGCATTGTTAGTTAAATTATTTTTTCTAATTTTTTCTTTTTTTTTACTTACTCCATTAATTTATTGAATTTTTCGTTTCTATTGTAGTACTGTAGAAAAGTCAGTATTAATTGGGTAAAAAATTATTATGTAATATAAGTATGTATTTATACGCTATAAGCTTATATTTATTATTTTTCTATACAGAACTTGAGTTAATTTATTTTTTCTTTAATTATAATATATTGCATGTACACAGGGACGGACTAAACCACTTTGGGACTCTAGATATTTATCTGAATTACATTCTCGACCAAGTGGTCGGAAAACGACATTACATATTACACGATCTAATATTATTCCAGATAATGGCGAAAATGATTCCAGGCTATAAGAATTTTATTTACAACTAAAGAATTGCTTTTAAACATTTCTGTAAAGCTGAAAAAAGTGTCGATATTCATCTGAATTACATGGTCGACGAAATGGTCGCAAAACGACATTTCATATTACACGACTATGTTACTTGAATTAAAGGCTGAACTGATTGCGGCCTACAAGAATTCTATTTACAATTAAAGAATTACTTTATAATATTTCTTTAATACTTAAAAAAAGTGTTGACAAGACGAATTAATCCACTTTAGGGTGCTAGCCCGGGCCCCTTCCACCCCTACAAGATGCAGATCACATACATAAAAAAAGAAAAATAACAAATATGACCGGACCCTTGATCGGGCCCTTTAAAAAACTGGGCCCTAGCCATTTGTCTCATTTATCCAAGTGACGATCCGGCCCTGCATGTACATACATATACGATAACAAGATGCGAGTAATCGTTTCTAGAGTGGAAATTTAATTAAGGTTTTTGAAAAAATTGGAAATGTTTTTTAGAAAATTTTTCTATAGTGATTTGAAATATATTCCGTAAAACCGTCTAGACCCGGAGAGGGGGTCTAGACCCGGACACTTTGCACCAATCTTCAAAGTAAATAGTTTTTACATTAACCTGCAACAATAAGCATTTGTTTTTGACGTCATTAGAGAGAGAAAAAGATCCTCTAAACAGCTGTACCAATAAAAACTACAGATTTCAACATTTACTATCTCATTTTGGAGAATTACTATCCTACAGTTTTTCAAAGAAATAAAATGTGTGTCTAACTTAGACATGTAATTTTAGTCATAATTATCATATTGTTTTAGTTTTGATATGTATGTGTTCAGAATTTTATCGCGCATCGTTTAATGATGTTTGAAGTTATATTCGATGTATACATAAAAAAATACATGCTATATATGTATATCCGTTTAGACCCGGACACATCAGTTTATTACACTATGGTCGCGATTCGCACCAGCTGTAACTCCCACTATCCGTACGTTAATATTCCCCCAAGAATTACGCGGTTTATGCCTCCTTCTGGTGTCATATCGTATGCTTACTTTATAGAGAGGCATACTATGCATTGCCCCCTCTCCCTTCCCACAAAATATTTTGAAGTCTTTGACAGGTTCAGAGACATCAGACGATATAAAACACTGTCCTAACCCCGACGGGAGAGGTTAGTTTGCATGATATTACATTATTTAAGTAAGTGTCCGGCTCAAGACAGATTTGGGGTGTAGACCCGGACACTTACTAATTATTTTTAATTTTTTTTTTTTATTTTTACTTATAATGAAACAAATGGGTCAGGTATATAACAAATAAATATACATTCTTTCTAATGGTAATACTTTTATTGGTGATATCTATGAAGGAAACTTGTATAAATATAAAAAATTAACCAAAAAGTGTAAAAAAGTGTCCGGGTCTAGACGGTTTTACGGTTTGCCAATTAAAAATAACTACTACGAGTATTTAAGAAGTATCATTTTGGATTTGAATTTTTTCCCAATTTTTATAATCTTAAACGTCTCTTTTTGTCTATAAATATACTTTACAGAAATAACGGAATACCGGATTCGAAAATTCGCTAAAAAGCAGAAATATCAGGGCCAGCTTAACCAGTAGGCCACCCTAGACCATGGCCTAGGGGTGGGAGATTTTTAGGGGCGGTAAATTTTTAAAACAGGGCGTAAAAATGAGTAATTAACGTTTTTTTTTTTGCTCGTCACTTATTTTTTTAAAGAGAAAGTTTATAAAAAAGGTAGGAATAGAGGCGGCAAATTTTTAAAACACGGTAGAAAAATTTGTGATTGACGCTTTTTTTTTTTTAAAATTTCCTTTTTTTCAAACAACAGGTAGGGGCGGCATTTTTCAAGGTGCCTAGGGGCGGACTCAGGGTTAATCCGGCCCTGAGAAATATAGTTACATCGTATTAAAGCTGAGAATGACTTTGGACCCATTACCAATGGACGTGTGTCCCTCTATCTGATATGTAGTTCGGGGCGAGTCTACCGTCCCGTTAGTCCTACTTTCGTGATTCAGCTCTATTGAAAATCTTTCTTTCTCTATTGTTTTATTTATTTTCTCTTCACTTTTATTCAATAATTTCCAATTCATTTTTTTTATATTTCCAATAAACTAGTTTCGTATACATATTCAAATGAAAATTTAACATGGCACGAAAATTCAATAACGTGTGAAAAATGGATTTTATTGTTATTATTATTGTTATCGTACCTACATTTGCTATATAAATACAAATTACTGAGATACGCATAATATGTCGTTCGCGCGTTGATATTATTATTGGCGAATTGAATCGAATTGCGCAAAATACGTTTGCTTGCCATACTTTTTATTTCTTTATTTATTTATCTCGTTTTTATGAACGTGTCATGCAATTGTGTCACTGGATTGAAACGAAATTGTTCCTGACAGTCTCGGCTGTAGGATACTGACAGTACTTATATCGACTGGGAATATATTTATTTACTTGTCCCGTTTATGTCTGAATAACATAGTGTAGACTCTACACTGTAGAGAATGAATAGAGTATGTAAAATCACTACTAACTATAGGTGGTTTTAAATTTTTCGGGTTATCTAAAATGATTTCACAGTATAACACGAATGCATATTTTGCATCAGCTAAGTTGATTTTGGTTAAGAATCACTTGACCAAAACCAGAATTGTAGAAAAATATACACTGTCTAAATCAAAGAGGTTATGTAGAGTCACTTGGGGTATCTGTACGCACTTTTTAACCCTAGAATCACACGTACACGTCAAAACGACGAACGAACTTCTCTACCTGCTCCAATACTACAACTTGTTGGTACCTGCTTGCTGTGAGATTTCTGTTATCTAATTTATTTGTTGTTATAACACATAAGACGTATTTATTTTGTTTATAGTCATTGTCGTTTTGTTTGTATTGAAATAGTTGTCCGTCAAAAGGACGTCGATGTATGATTACGCGATGTTTTTTTTAGATTTTGTACTTCACATATAAAAGTTTTCCTAATTTTTCTAAAATTTATTAAAGATATGCATGTTATAATTAATTTATTCAATGATTATGATAATGTGAAAGATGATTACAGCTGTTTGACTTATAGAGACGACATAATACTGAAGCTTTAATATATTGAATCGAAAACTAAAGAATGCGTTTCAAGTGACTTAATAAAAGATTAACAATTTATTTTGTGGAAAATATTTTAATTTTTATTATTTTTTGAGATCTTATTCGAAAAATTACTAACAAATTTTAGAAAATTTACAAATGTGCCTAATGGGGAAATAACTACATATCTATAGGAATATTTATGACTGAGAAATTTCACATTCTGTAAAGTCACACATGTCCACTGACTCATAATAGTTCATAAATTAATTATTTGAAACACATGTTTTATGATACAATTGATGTATTTATCTATTTTTTAATTTTTATAATGTAATATGCTTTGATAAAAAGATTAAAAAAATTAATAAATATTTACATTAAGAAATTTTTCCAAATCCAATTTTTTTAAATATTTTGTTCACTTTTGTGGTATTGTTATGTAAAAAAATGTTTTTTGCAAATAAACTCTAAAACTCTCCGTAAAAAGTCCATTCGTCAAAACGACGTCGATGTATGATTAACGTTTCTCGTAGACCAACGTATGATTCTAGGGTTAAATAAATGATTCTAAAATAATATATAGTTTAGTTATATGTGAATAAATTTCCTTTATTTCGGTTTATTAAACTTTAATAAATAACTGATAACAATTAAATCATAAAATAATATTTCTGTGATGATAACTTTCTAACTTTCAATTGGCATAAGTGCGAAAATCGTATCAAATTTCCTTTTTCTATGCAAGTTTACGCAAGAAATTTAATTTTCGAGATAAAAGCCACGCGAGCGGAACTCAAATTTATCCTTAAATTTCTTAAAATCTTGATATCTTTCAATACTCCCCGAGGCATAAATGTGAAAATCGGGGAAGGTTTCCTGGTATTATCTTCCGGTCTATTAAAATTCTTACAAATAGTAATTATTACTTTAATTAACCTGTGAAATGGGGACAGTTACCCAACCCTAAGTATTCGCACAATTTTCCACGCATTGATCACACTTAATTGCACTATTTACGTAACTAGTGCAAATTTCACGGAACCATCAGGTTTTTTGTTATATGTTTCGTCGTATAATGAGCATAAGATTTCTTTTTCGGTGGTTTAATTTGGGCCTGGTTTCGTGACAGTTGTCTTCTTTTTCCCCATAGTTTTTGTATTTTTTTGTTTTTTCTTTGACTTCTCTTCAGACTTCACTTACTATCTGGTCCTTTGCCTCTCTTATAATTTCCATTTTTTAAACAATCTAAAGTTTTAAACAGTGAGTACCATTTGTGTTAAACTTTCTTGAGTGGAATTTCAACATACAGTCTTCATAGTTTTTCTGTTTTAATTAGAACTTTTGTATTAAACTAGTAAAAACTAAACTTGATCATAGTTACTTCCAACTTTTTATAGCCTCAACCTTTGAACGTCGCGTCGCTTCGTCAATGTCGTATCTATCTAATCAACAAAAAATGAACTTCCGGATCACGTTGTATATTAAATTAAGGTCACTATTGTCGGATTGGGTCACGGGAAAATTTTTCATTTCAATTCTTTACATCTTCTTCACCAGCAATTATCAGTATTGTTCTGTGCATCCATTCTCACAAATACACAGGCAGAAACACATATAGATTTACATTTACAGTTACACAAATGTAAACGGCTATCTTTTCTATTCTTTATTGAGTCATTTTATTGAAGTAGATGACAGGTTTTATTGAAATTTAAACACTCAGTTTAAATATGGTTTGAGCGAGCTTTGTTCGATATTTCTTATTTGATATTTCTTTGTTATGCTTCATTTTATTGTTGTAATTTAATTAGCCATCCTATTTAAATTATTGTTAAAATTAATAAGAAAATTGGTTGGAACCATCTGTTAATAATTTATAAGAAATATAAGGCGGCCAACTTTTTGACTAGTCAACAAGGAACAATATAAGTCTAGGACCTTAGTTTTATTCGTGCAATATTTTACATTGCACGAATCATCACATAGCTAAATTACCAATTAAATAAGTACTGAAAAATATATGAATTATTATCGGAAATGGAAAATTTACATTTTCATGATGAAAATAAACGTAAAAATAAAAAAAATATAGAACGTATTAGCAATCAATAATAATGCAATATAATCGACCATATTTTTTTCTTTCTTACATGGCTTGGATACCACACATATTTCGAAAAAACGCAAAAGCACGCGTCCCCTAATTTTTGGTGCTTTTGCTATTTATGAGGGCAAAAATTTGATACATTGAACCATTCAGGCTGTACAAGAAAACTTACCCCCATTTTCACCCCTCCAGCCCCTCTTATGAACCCGGCTCTGGTTTAAGCTATATAGCTGAATAGGTCTTTCAAAGAGTAACATTTCGTGAATTTAAAATTTTCCCCTATCTTATAGTTTTCGAGATATCCTAAGAAATACAATTTGAATCCCTAACTTTAGGGGCTGGTTTCACCCCGTAAACATAGACGATGGCCGATAAAAAAAAATACGGGTTCCTTATTTTTGCCCATTCTACACACTAGCGAAGTTTAATTAAAATCCCGAATTTCACTCTGGGTGCATCTCCTTGTTAGAACGATAGAACAAATGATAGAATGATGAAATTGGTGCCGCATTATAAGTTTTCGAAGTTCTTCTTTTCAGTTTACTAACATTATAGGCATGTAAGATCACTAGAAAAATGATTTCTGACGAATCAATTAGATTTCTAAAAGGAATTTCGAAATTTTTGATAGTAAAAATGAAAAGTTCACACCCAAATTACCCTAATTCAATCAATTACCCTGATTCAAATCACCTGCAAAAAACTTGATTTGAGAAAAAAGAAATTTTTAATTTCGATGACGTCATAGTGTTTATTAAAATTTTTCAGTGCCATAAAACCGTAAATGAAACGACAGAATGATGAAATTTGAAGTGACTTAGGCCCGATTTACATTAACGCTCTGCTCTCACTCCGATATCACTCCGCTCCAGGTTCGATAAAATATTCTTACACAATAAACAATGAGTGTATTCACATCATCGCTCTGATATCGGTCCGATATCAGTCACGGTTGGCTCTCGCTCCAATGTCACTCCAATATCAATACCACTCAGGTAATATTTTATCGGAGCGATATCAGACCCTGTATCGATGATAGTGAACATCGATACAGGTACCGAGATTATATCGAATCGGGAGCGTAGTGATATCGGAGTGAGAGCGGAGCGTTAATGTAAATCGGACCTTATAGGTTTTCAAAGTATATTCTTTTAATACCAGTTTAGTCACAAATTTTTAAAAATGTCAAAAAAAAGTATTATGAAGCTTTTAAAGAAACGTGACCCCTTCCTAATTTCAGAACTCGATTCGTCCTTGGATAAGGCTACCCGAGGGAACAAGTCTGAAAACGATGGCTCAAAATTATTAAAAAATTGATTTTTTTTACATTAATTTATTTATAATTAATTATCGTCAACAAAATAAATATTAAATTTTTACAATTAAAATGGACAAATCGATATTAAATAAATACGATAATACGATTTGGTATTATTCATTACTAAGGTTTCTTACTGTTTCTTTATAGAAGTAAATTATATATTAGGTACAGTAAAAGTCTAAATAATTGTGAACTCCGAAGTAAACATGAAAAGAATGAGTAGAAATTAATAGAAAGTTCAACATGTTTAGAATAAAATTTTCTCTTTTTCTGATATTAGAAGAAGATTTAGTATAAATTTTATGGTATAATTAAAGTAGTAGAAACAGTTTTTAAAAGTTGAAATAAAGTTTGATTTATTCATATTATTAATATTTTTTAAATAAAATAACCTCACACCGTAGTGAGTAAAAAAAAAAATTTTAAAGAAAACAATTTGCACCTCTACTGTACTTGTATTGTTAAATACTAATAGTTTTAAATAATTTTCTCAAGTAGGTATTATTAAAAGTGCCGATACATTTAGTTTTGAGCATGGATTAAATTTTATTTATATCTTTCAGAAAAAAATTGAACTAGGATTAGAACGTTCGAGAATCATTTCGAATTTCTTTTGAATTCCAGCAGAAAAAAGTAGACACTTCAAGCTTTCGAATTGCCTTTTCAAATCACTGTTGGCCTATTCTTTACTGACATCAGTAAAAGAATCAGTAAAATAAACGCAGCACCCTAAAAGAGTCCCAAGAAACAGGCCCGACGAGAGGGTGGGGGAGCCGGGATTGTTGCCTCGGAGCGCAGACTGGAAGAGGGCGCCTATAGTGGTCGGTAAGGACGTGGGAGCTTTTTTTGGTTACCACTTTTTTATTATTTTAAGAATTGTGTTTTGTTTCTGGGGCCCGCCATTTCTCTCCACGGCCCTGTCAAGAAATTTGTTTACCTTCTTATACCGTTAACTGTACCTACATACAAATATACATCATTTACACACATTCGATTAAGACGTGCGAATATGTATGTCGTTTGTGTGACCTTTAAACTTCAACCAACTTTAGCGAGTTGGATTTAACATGTGGGCGTGTAGTGTCCCTTTTCCTTTTTATTTCCCGTTTTCATATTTTACAACCGCAGTTCTAATTATTTCGAAATAAAAGAGAAAGAGAAATTTCATATATAGAAAGAAACAATTGAATGTTATGGTCGCGTCGGAAGAGATGCCGCAGTAGTCATAGTTCGTCCGTTGATTGATAGATAGCGCTATTAATGGATTACATGTTTAAAATAAGTTACTTATTTAAGCTGTATATGGTAACATTTATGATTAGTCCATCAGTTTAGTAATTATCAAACATTTTATTATTGAAAAGTAAGTTTTTTAACATAATATTTTATCAAGCATTTAATTCATTAGAATTTAAGAATGTATATTTCATTGTTTTAATGAAAATGAGTTTTGTTGTTAATTGAGGTATATTTTAAACGTACTGTATAAAATTCTAGGTTAGAATTCCGCACTATGCTTACTATAGCAACATGCGGCATCTATCCCAACAAAAAGTGCCGCATCATATTACATGTTAAAAACATAGACTTATATACCTTAATTAGGCAATTTTTTTTTTGGATTGTAAATTATGGCACGTAAATATAAAAGATCCATTAATGGATCAGGAAGAGCCCTCATATTAGTGAAGATAACGAAAATAATGATGATTGCCTGTGTATTGAATGTTTTGAAGAGTACTCAGAAACAAAAAAAAAATTTGACTGGTTAAGATGCATAAAGTGCCAAAAATGGTTACATATGGCATGCATCATGTATGGAGATGTGTGTAAAATTCAAAATTTTTAATATGAACTATGCGGCGTCTCACCTTCTTTGATGCAGCATCTCTCCCATAGGTGTGGGAGAGACGCCGCTTTGCAGGCTCTACAAAAATGTTAAATATGAATCCTTTATAACTCAAAATTTAAAATTATTTATAAATAGTTTTAAAGAACAATGTTTACATTTATTGTGTACCAAATTTCAAATCAATTAAATGCATACTTTAAGAATTATCAAGTGTTTTCAAAATGTGCGGCATCTGTCCCGCATTCACCCTAAATTATTTAAATAAAGTGAATATTTTACTTGACATATATTTTTTGTACTTACATATACAACAGACGGCTAAAAGTCTTGCGGCGTCATTAGGTGGTTGACATTCCGGAAAGAATGGTTTTAATACGTAGACGCTAAATGTCAACGCAACAATTGCCTGTGAACAAGGTCGTACGATCATACATTCAATCCAGAGCCGTATAAAGGCCATAAACGGTCCAAATGTTTCCATTATATAGGCATAGTCGGCACCACTTTTTGTAATCATTGTACCCAATTCGGCATAACAGTAGGCGCCCACCTGAAATTAAAATAAAATTTAGTGGTTAATGTCGGTTTACACGATAGTAGTAGTATTAACTGTTAACTTTATAATGCTTGAGATAGTGATGAGCAAAATTAGTCTTGATCTTGCAGTCTTGTCTTCGTTTTGCATTTTTTGCAAGACCAAGACCAAGACTATGCATACCAAGAGCAAGATCAAGTCATCAAGATCAAGATTATCAATATGGCTGCAAAATCAATACCAAGACTTAAGTGAGCAAGACTAAGACAAAAGCAAGAAAATAGCAAGACTCTTGCTAAACTATTTAAATAATTTGAAAGTATAATTAATTCCGTAAAGAGAGAAAATTCTGACTTTAGAAGTAAAAAATTCGCTAATAAAAAAAATCCAAAAAAGTGTAAGATTTTTTAGCAATACCAAGACCAAGACAAAGACTGCATTTTGCAAGACCAAGACTGCATATTGCAACACCAAGACCAAGACTCAAGCTGCTCTAGCAAGACCAAGACCAAGACTCAAGCTGCTCTAGCAAGACCAAGACCAAGATTTTTAATGCAAGAACAAGACCAAGACCAAGATTTGGTAGTATTGGTCTTGGTCTTGCTTTTGCTCTTCACTGGCCTGAGACAGTGTCAAAATGGCTTACTTTTTCTCAGGTGTGGAAAACGTCACAATATTTATTTCTATACAGTAACAATGTAATTCCAACCTATAGTTATCCATGAATTATTTTAAAAAAAAATTTAAATAATTTTTTTTAATCTAGATGCCAAATTTTTAATAATTTGACACAATTTTTCCATTTTTCATTAAATTTTTAATTCAAAATTATAAAGAATATTGTATGCAACATGAGCAAAATAGGTGTTATTGCATTCATTGTAATAATTCGATTCGGCAAACCCCGTTAGACAAACGTACGCCTCGAGAAAATACCTTCATTTTGCAACATGTTGGATAAATAACTATACACGAATGATATTTTAAATGTATAATGTCTATTTTGCATTGAATTTGTCCATCTTAATTCAAAACTGCAGAAAATAGTGTATGCAACACATGTAAAGTAGGTTGCTAAGCAGGCGCTAAATGCCTGACATTCTCGCGAGACGCGTGACGTCACTCCTCCGTATTGATAAGCTTTATTTTATTTACGATAGTTTTGTAATAGCTGGTTGGTTTTTTTATTGTAATATTTATAAATCGTAAATAATCAAAAAAATGAGAACTCAACGATGTCAAAAACGCATGTTAGATTGTTGAATTTATTTGAAAATGAGTAACTAATATTCGAAACAATTATTACAATTAAAAACTAAAGTGGTACTTATTTTGTTTCATTTTGTTAAATATTTATTTTACTATTTAAAATCAATTAAGTAATTATCGGAAAAATAACTTTTAGAATTCAAATTAAATATGGTGGGAACGCTGGGGATTGTTTTACATAATTCTACATCAGATTGTATCACACAGATAATAATGTAATGGCTCTACGATTTTTTAAATTGTTAATATTCATAAATTTCTTCCATTTTTCTATTGTAATTCTAATAAACGATTGGTGGAGACGCTGGGGAGAGGTATACACTTTTTACTCGTTGTAAACAACGCAAAAATTGAAATAGAATCATATGCCTTACTCGTTTCACGTATAGGCGAATTTTATTATCTAAAAAGAGTAAGATATATGATTCTATTTCAAGTTGTTTACAACGAGTATAAAGCGTATTTATCAGTTCTCTGAGCTAATAGTTCGAGTTTATTAAGTGTTATTTTTGGGCTAAGAATTGAGAAATTCAATTTGTTATGATAATATGAATTTGATTTAGTTTATAGTTTTATGATATTTTGAATTCACATTAGGGATGATCGATATTAGAAAAACATCGATGTTGACATCGATGTTAACATCGATTCAACAGTATCGATATACGATATATATCGAAAGAAAAACATCGATGCTCGAAAACATCGATGTTTATGTAACAAAATAAACAACCATTGCCACAAATTAACATTGCCAGTATTTATTTGGTACACTTTGCAAAAAAAGTCACTTTGTTAGAAGTTTTCCTCTTAATCTGTTGCTTTGTTGATACAAATATACAAATGCTTCCCAGTTTTTGAAAAAAGTCTCCCTGAAGCTGTTGAAGTTGCTGTGCAACACAAATATTTAATGGGAATTGTTTTCAAGTTTGAATAGGTGGATCATAGAACTTGCCATAAAAGTAATGGATCTTGTTTCAAATCAGCTACAGGATTTTTTAAATACTGGATAGTTTAGAGTAATATCGATGTTTCGATATTATTCTCGTAACATCGATGTGTCAATATTAGCGAGGACATTACATCGATGTTTTTACATTGATATTTTCGCTCTAAACATTGATGTTTTTTACCATCGATGAATATCGATCATCCCTAATTCACATATGTAATTAATTGTAGATATTTTGAATTTTCGTTCCTCTTAGTTAGTTACTACGTTGAAATGTGCTAGTTTCGGAGATACTGTCTGATTTTGTTTCTTTATTTTTACGTGCAAATAATTCGTAGGAATAGAAACTAGTTATTACTGGAAGTCTATGTAGGTATATAGTAATAGAATAATTGATATTAGAAATACAAGAAGATAATTTAGGTAAATGTATATCTTTCCATAAAATTTATTTATTAATGTCAAGTGTAGGTACTCATACTATAAAACAGTTAGTATGTGAGTATGTTTAATTGGTATTCTTCCGGTAGGCTATTAACGGTTGACCGCGGTATGTCTTGACATTGAAATGACAATTTGTTAATTAATTTGTCGCTTGTTACATTTCAATTATGTAATAAATTTTTTCATTATCGAGAAAATTATTATAAACTATTTTTCACTTATTTTTACACGAGGGGTTTGTATGACGAAAATTTGTTGCCTAGCAATTTGAACGATATTTTTGTTAATTGGCAGTTTTTCGAATTGAATTACTTTTAGATGACATAGAGTTGCCGAAAACAAAAATTTATTCAGAAAAATTACTAAATTCGAGCGTATTACGGTAGCATTAGAATTTTGAAATTTGGCTTATTGGCTTAGTGTTAGGTCTTGATGACGCACACCAATATATCGCCAGTCAAGAAATATAAAAATTTTTTTAGGATTACAATGGGGCGTTAGTTTGGTTCAAACCAAAAAAAAGTTTTAATTAGTATATCGTTTAAGGCCTGTAAGGTATCATTTTAACTAGTGGCGTAGCTAGATGTGCGCGATGTGGGCCTACGGCTTGAACTTAAAGTGGTGTCGCGAGTGACTATATTTTGTTTTTCTTTTCGTTTTTTTTTGTCGCTTAATTTTTTAGACAGAAATTTCAAAAAGAAAATTAAAGGGGGCCTCGCAAAAATTATCTTGCCCACTCCACATTTTTTTTTGTGACGCCACTGACCTTAACGTTCCTGACAAAAAATTATTCCAGTAAGGTAGCTAATCTTGGATTTGCTAATGAGCTAATTTTAATTTAGTCTATTAATTGATCACTGTACGAAACCCTAATTGTGCGAGCCCGACTCACTCTTGACCGATTTCTTTTATTTTTAATTCTTAACATTTTTTTGAGAATAAAAAGGCTTTTTCGCATGTCCCATTGTATAAATAATTTTTTTTTTTGGATTGAAAAATTTGACTTTAGGCCTTGATTTTGAAATACGAGTATTTCAAAACTTTCACACAAAAGTTTGTTTTTGTGTATACTATGGTGGCGATGCAGGGTAATATCTGAGGACAATCAAAAAGTATAAGGTGATTGATTTTAAAATTTGCAATATTTAAAATTTTTTTTTGTTCAACTGGTCACAAGCGCAAAGGGGGACGGGCGTAAGGTAATGTTTTGATTAGAAATACACTAGAAGTAGTATACCTTTAATTTTATCTTAACTAAATGACGCAATAATTTATGACCATTTCACCAAAAATAGGTTTGGTATCTATTACTGCATTTTTTTTGTTAAAAATTAATAGGGAAACAATATATTGTTAATTACAGTGAAAGGCAAAAAGATAAAATCAGTTAATTATTACAACTGTGGCCTTCAGTGGCCTTCGTTATCATTATGAAATTTTTACTTTTGTTATAGAAATAATTAAATTATCAATCGATGCTTTTTTAATATTTTAAAAATTTATGTAAAAAGAAATTTTGTGAAAATTCTCAAATAACTGGTCAAATTTAAAAATGCAGACACGTTTTATTAAAAATTCAAACCATGCCTAATATGCGCCTAATCGACGTGGTGAGATGACGTAACCTTATCGCCACATTACACGTGTTTCTAGATTTCGTTCAACTTCGATTACGTAATATTCGAAAAGTAATACTACAGAAAAAAAAAACAGAAACAAACCATCGAAAAAATTCCAGAAGCTGTCCACACTAACAATGCCGCATTAACCGACCCAGTATGCTTCAATACTCCTGTCGGTGAAACAAATATTCCCGACCCGATTATACTTCCAACAATCACCGTAACGCCATTCAATAAATTCATTTTTGGCTTCAAACGAATCTCATCGTCATGTGCACCTGCACCGCCAGCCGCGCGATCATCCTCCTCGTGTATTGCTGCCGATGTGATTTCATCCTTGGAACCACTCTTATCCAAAATTTTGATCGGTGTAATTTTCTTCGATTTGCACGGACTCACTAACGGCGTGCCCTCATTTTCATCGCTCAACTTTTGTTTTTTATGAAACTTGGTCGCTTGCGAGGTGCCCGGCTCGCCCGTGTCACCCGCGGTCGCGATCGCCGTCAATTTTTTCGACGCCGATGCGGTCAGTTCCTCTTGGTCTTCCGGTTGCGGCATGTTTTTGACCTGGTTTCCACCTGATTCCGTGCTACTTTTGACCGATCGCGAGTTTTAACACAACTGCCGATGGCACTCAAACATTTATAATGCAAACGGCTCTATTCATCCCGTGTTCTTGTGTCACGATATAATATGATTTCATTGAGAGGGAATATAGTATAGTATATATGAAATCGTTTGATGGTTTGAAGTGAGACGGAAGATGGATACGATGGTCGTGATATATATGTGTGTGTGTGTGTGTGGTAACTGGAGTGGATGTACGGCGCATTTTTTCGGCGATTTTGCGCGTACGACAATTTCACGTCCACGTGCAATCGAAAGGTTAGAATGCTTTAAGGTACCATCACAGTGTGATTTTGCCGAAAAGTAGTCAATTCTTACAATTTTTTTTCGGATGGATAGGATGGGGGAATGGGGATGAATTTTTTTTACGATTAATACCATTATTTGACTATACAAAATTTTTTTTTATTTATTTTTATTTATTTTTTATAATTGTTATAATTTTTTGAAAAAAGTGTCTTCAAAAAAGGCCGAAATTCGGTGCCCACTATTGCGGCCGCAGTTTTTATCCGAAAAAAAAAATCAAATAGATTATCAATCTGTAAGTAAGCCGCTATGTCCCTATGGGAGCTTTTTTTCTTTGGAAAATAGGAAGATTTCAAAAGAAAAAAAAAGCTCCCATAAGGACATAGCGGCTTACCTACAGATTGATAATCTATTTGATTTTTTTTTTCGGATGAAAACTGTGGCCGCAAATGTGTCTACCGATTTGCGCCCTTTTTTTGAAGACACTTTTTTCAAAAAATTATAATAATTATAAAAAATAAATAAAAATGAATAAAAAAAATATTTTTGTATTGTCAAATAGTGGTATTAATTGTAAAAAGAAATTCATCCCCATTCCCCTATCCTATCCATCCGAAAAAAAATTGTAAGGATTGACTACTTTTTGGCAAAATCACACTGTGATGGTACCTTAAACGATGGAAAATATAATTTTGTACACGGCATATTTTCTTCGAGTAAATATTTTATTACACGTTCGTTTAACAATTAAGTGTTTTGCGAGCACTCTACATTGTATATTTGATTGTTGATTAGGAAATTGTCTAACACAAAAATTACTGTCTACTGTTTAAAAAGCTTGTTTAAAAATGTTGTCATACTTTAGATTGTTATATATAGTTGTTTTCTAATTACAAAATTGTAATATTTGGGTAATTTAAATAATCACTCTCGGTGCGAATTCACTATGTCTGGTGTTAGTTGTACAGGATGTTTCAATAAAATACGGGCGTGTTCGAATATATTTTTTTTATCAGTATGAACCGTTTGAATGAACAAAATTGGGTAGTCTTTGTTAACTGAAAAGCAGGGCCGTAACTAGATCTTCAGGGGCCCCGGGGCAGAAAGTACATTGGGGGCTCCTACGCCGCCTTGAGCGAAAACAAAAAATTCCGCCCGCTGGAAAAAAAGCTACGACTTTTTTTTTGCTCGTCAGTCGTTTGTTGCCCTAATTTTACAGAAATACCATCCTTAAAATTACGCCCTCCGGCAAAAAGCCGGGACTATTTCTTTTACTTGTCAGTCGTTTGCTCGTTTCTTGCCCTAATTTTACGGAAATATCGCCCTTAAAATTTTTAGAAATTTGGAATTTGGAATTTCTGTATTCTCTTGGGGGCCTCCTTTAGCTGGGTGCCCCGGGGCAATGCCCCAGCTGCCCCAGCCTAGTTACGGCCCTGCTGAAAAGATAAAAATCGACAGAATTTTTGAGTTTTATTGTTAAAAATAAAATTTTTGAAAAATATATGGACCAGTTGGTATCTAAGACAAAATTTTGAAAAAATTTCGACCATACCTTTTTTCTCATGAAATTATTAGTTTGGGTGTCAAAATCCACTCTACTCAAAAATATCCAATCCTTGGTCAGTGTGATGAGCTTAAAATTTTTAATTTGCGGAAATGAAAGTTCATTTTTTTAAATTCTATCGAGTGGACGGGCCAGATCGAGAAGGATTGAATATTAGTAAAATTTAATGGTTAAGTAATTTTACTTAATTGTATAAGGTCATTTCTTGAAGAAATATTAGCCTTATGGAAAATAGATATTAAACCTTTTATGATAAAGTGAATAGGTAAAACTGTGGAAAATAGGTGGGGACCGGGGGGGGGGAGGAGCATTACGAGGTATACACATCGCCATAGAATTTTGAAAAATCCGTAAACTAGGAGTGTGCATTAGGTTGGAAAGAAGCTGCCGAACATTAGTTGATTCTTTTGACATTTTGGTATTAGTTTCTATGAGGATTAGTATACACATATGTGCTTAAGTATTTTGAGCTTACTGAAACCGGAAGGAAGATAATGTTTGTTCTGTTTATCTAGCTTCAAGGACTAACAAGTTGGTTTGAATAAAATTTTCCAAACCTAGAAATTAAGGGAGAGTTCTCATTTTCCCATCAAAAAACAATAATTTTCATTAAAAATATGAAAAAGAAAAATCGATTTTTCGAAAACAAAACAAATAAGGATTCTCCGAAGAAATTCATTCCTTATTTGATGGGAATTTTCATCAAAATTTTAATCTTGTAGCATAATTATTTTTTCGATATATTTATTATTATTTATGACAATATTATTTTGTGTACAAAACTATATTCCGTAGTAAAGTGTAATGTGTAAACGCGGTACATATCATCCAATGTTGAGGATGCTGCGAAGCTTCTGACTATAATACTACTACTAGTACCCAGTATACCTATATACTAAATAGTGGAAGAATTATAGTATCGCGATCAATACAAGACCTAACCGTTCCATGTTCATCTCCTGTGGTACATCGTATGTACATAATCATACGTCTGGGGGAAGAAATCGGGAAAAAGTATAAATAATTTCATCTCATGTGGGTTATTGAAAGATAGAGACAACAATATGCGGTTTGATTGTGAATGAATATAGAGCATTTCTCTTTTGTAGAAGTTTTTCAGTGGTGATACCTACCACCGATAATATGTTTAATGGTGTTGGGATATTTTTAAATTGAATATTAATAAGGAAAACAGTGGATATTGATGTCTATTGCAGAGAAAATTTTCTAATTTATATGAGGAAATTATATAAAAAATGTAATTGGTTTTATAATAATTTTGTCTTGCTTTTCATGGTCTTTTTCTCTATAGGATGTTTGAGTGCCTTTGTACCTATGTTTTCTGTAATCGTTTATTTTCAAATACAGGCATGTTAGGTTTTTTTTTTTTTATTTTACATACCTATAATTTCATACATAGTCAGGTTCTGCAAGGGCTCTTAAAAATACCTACAGACAGACATTCAATAATTTTAAAAATTTGTTTTGAAAAGTCTATAACTGTATAGGCATAAGCGATATTACCTATTTGGCTCACTTTTCTATGCGTCAACAAAAATACGTCAAATCCGATGACGTAACAAATGACGTAAGACTGAGGAATAGTGTCAAAATATTGTTTAACGTAGTTGAAAATGACGAAGACTGTCCGTACTCGGTTTAGACTTGGTCTAGACAATTTCGACTTTTTGGTAATTTCCCACCGTTTTAGTTTGTAAAATTTGAACAATTTGAACAAACAGATAAGACAGACATAGAATTTTTTAAAAAGGTGTGCTTATTCAAACTCGTTTTTCCCATTTTTATGATTTTGTTATACAACGGTTAATTTTTATTTTACATTGTTAAAAAAAGGTTACGAAATGGGCAATTTTTAGGCGGGGCTCTACAAAATGTGCAGAGTCTAAGCTTAAGCGTAAGTAAACTTAGTTTAAATGTTAAATTCAGTTTATCTTCTGTGTTATAAATTGAATAAAATCGTTTTTTCACGGAAACAAATTTTAGGTAATTTCGTTAGTTTGAGTGGATCTATTTCATAATACAGCTGAACCTTTTTTTATGCGGTCCCTATCCACCGTACAAAAAAAATATATTCAAAAATATCATAAGTACTTATAAAAAGTTTAGTTCGGTCCAGATTTAAAAAAAAACAAAACTGATATGCTGTGGATCGGGGTCGCATAAAAAAAGTTTCATCAAAAATACATGACTCAAAACGCTCAAAAACTCACGATTTCCTTGGAAGCTGCTATTCTAAAGAAAGATATAGCATTAATTTACACGTGGGAACATTTTATTTCATTTTTATAATATTATGAAATTTTGAAAAATACTCCTTAAAAAAAATTAAATGATGCAGTAATTTATGTTCTTAATTTATGTTCTTATACAATGTATTGATTAAAGGCTTAAAAACCATTAAAAAGTGTTTTTATCAAAGAGTTAATTATAATAGAAGTTATTATAGTAGAAATTTAAGTTTCTTACACGGAGAGAAAAATCATATAATTTTTGTAGATAAAATTTCAGAAAAATTACCACACTCTCTTATAATGCGTGCGCGACCGACGACCAAAGTAAAAAATATTTTACGGTTATGTAAATATTATTAAATTGAAACGTAAAAAGTATTAGTCAAGGCTTCATAAAAATTGTTGTGCTAGCATGGTAAAATTTAATGTGCTAACACAACTTCTATCATACTCTTATGCATATATGTTATAGTTTAATTCTTGTTGTCGTACTCTTTCATTTGCGCATCTGACCCGCAACCTTATGTTGCTTGGGCTGTACGCACTGAGGAACAATCGATCTTTTCCGACCTTTGATTCTTTATGATGCATACAAAATGATTGGCAACAATATATTCTAATACTGAATATAGTGAACTAGCAAAATGATGAATTAAACGGTGACCGTCCTGTAAGACATTCTAATGAATACTGTTTGCACACGACACGACACCAGCAGTGACCAGCCTGGCTATGTTACTTGCCACACCAGCCTGGCTATGTGACCGTCATGTATGATTGTGTTGATACCTTCTGCAGCCTGCCTCTCTATGTGACAGCGTTGATACCTTCTCTCTCTTTCTTTCTACTATTAGCAGATAGCATTTGGAACATTATAAGACAGCATAGTAATTTTTGTAAGAAAAACAATTAAAAATATTTTTTTGTCGGGAATGGAACATTTTACTGTGCTGTTTTACAAATTTTACGGAGCTAATATTACGGAAAGAACATTCTAGCCTTTAAATTTTCTATGATTAATTATAATTTTTATATTTTTACCGTACAAAATTGAATATGTTCGCCTTTAGACGTCGATTGTAGTGCTGAGCACAGTAATTTTTCTATGAATTTTCTCTCCGTGTACTGTCTCTTGATTTTGATTCAAATTATGCATTTTAACGGCCATTTTTTTAAAAATCGTATATAAAAGAAATCGCACAAAAAAGGTTTAGCTGTAGTACAGACACTTAACTTTCAGTGGACAGTCTATATACTTTCTAATAAAACTATAAAAATACCTTAAGGCTTATACTTATCTTTATATAAGTTAATAGTAATAGTTATTAATAAATCGATTGTTACATATTTAATTATAACCTCCAGTAAACATTATTGTTTACTTATGTAAAGAATGAAGCATACAATTAGCTTAGGCATTTCTGACAAAATTCTTTTTTGAAAGCTAAAATTTAATTTAATTAAATAAATACTGAACTGTTACCGAAAAATAGTTCATACAGGTATTTAAAGAAAAATTTGCTAGATGAAGAATGTTAACACAATGTTGACATCTAGTGTTAGATTTTCTCAATTACAACGAGGAATCATAATTCACATCACTATTCGACTCGAATTAGATTGCCACGGAATGTTTGTCGATAAACAATTTTAAAATAAAGATGTCATTTAACACTATTTAGAGACAATGAACTAGTCTATTGTCATATAATTATTATTAAGATTGGGTGGAACAAATTATAATTTTCAATAATACTCAACAAATTTTTCCTTACAATGTTTATTTATTAGCGAAAATTTTTAAAAACTGTACCGTAACATGAAAGCAAGGGTAACACACAATTGCATAATGTATGTTAAAAATTTCATTCAAATTATATTCTTTTCAATTTTTTTTTTTTTTTTTTTTTGGATAAAAAGAAATCTATTTAAAAAGGTCACCTTGCAATACGCACCCGTCCAAAGCTGACCGAAACTAAACCCTTTGTCTTGTTCCTGTATTATATTTGTGTTTATGAACTATACTTAATTAAGGATCGAACAGATACACGTCCGGCCTACCGTTACAATCACATAATTTTATTGCACTACTTGATTTTTACCCAAACATTCAAATAGATAATAATTTCTGAACACAATTAAAGTCAAGTAGATATTAGATTTCGACAAAGAAAATTTAACACGTGTTTTGGCCAAATTGTTACATTTTAGATCTTATGTCAAGTATACAATATAATTACTTTATTGCGGTGACGGTAGGCTGGACCAGTCTGTCCTCACCCTAATTTTCAGTTTTATTAAACATATAGACATCCAATGTACTAGACAAAGAAAAGTTTTGTTTGTCTTCTTTTTGTCTTCATTATATTTGAACTAGTAAAACTTGTTCAAATATAATGAAATTTGTGTAATGGAAATAGTTACCGTCGAAACACCCAATTTTACCTATGAACACAACTCTGTTATACAGTGTTACAAAAATTTATATAATAACGGTATTCTTGTCACAAAAAATGCTATAGACGTTATAAGCCATGAAATTTTAATTTTTTAATACAAAGTGTGGTATGGTAAATTTGTATTCAATGGATCAAGTTAGGTGTGTTGACGGTATCCAATGATTTATGCAAAGCGTTTATTGAAAATAGGTATTTGTAGAAAAAGTAGGCTAGATTTTTAGTATAATTTTTTATTCGAATATAACAAAAATTCCCCATTTTGCATAAGAGTACGATTTTAACATATATTTTCTTGAGAATCTACGCTTCCTAAATCTACCCTAAAAACCTAATCAACATAAAAATTTAACAGAATATTTTTATTCCAAAATTTGTCCAATTGGTTCTCATCATTTTTAGTGCTTCCTTCCAAAGTTGACCAACTGTAATACTTATGGAATTATTTTGATGTCTGTCGGCTTGTCACAGGCGATTTTCTTTGTAGCCAAAAGTTTCAAATTTAGCATAGAGTGCAGTTACGTGTGGTAATCCTTTATAATTCGTGAGATTGAATTTTGATTTTTGAGGATCAGTTTCGAGGGGTAATTTTAAACATTTTTTTTTACACTTGAACATATCGTTCACTTGAACGAATATAAGCTATAGATTTTTTACCACGTAAAGGCGTCAATTTTTTTTTAGTTCTTCCAAAAAATTAACTTTTAATATTATCACTATATTCAGTTCCAGGAAAAATTAGATAGATTTATATAGTTTTGACTATGAAGTTTTATTTATAAAAGCTTTTCTATGTTATTCAAAATTGAAATATTAACTTTTGTAAGTGCTTACACAATAAAAAGGTATGTACAGTAGAACTTCGATTTCCCGTCACTCGATTATCCGTCAGTTTCTGTTATCCGTTAACGTCTAATAAAAAAAAATCCGTCTCTACACGGAGAGAAAATTCCTATAAAAATTACTGTGCTCATACTACAATCGACGTGTAACAGGCGAACATATCCAATTTTTGTACGGTAAAATTATAAATATTATAGTTATATTATTGTAATTTTTGTCAACCAAATGGTTAAAAAACTATACCAACTAATGGCGGAAATGATTCCAGGCTACAAGAATTCGGTCTAAAATTAAAGAATTGCTTTTAAACATTCCTCTAATGCTTAGAAAGTGGCGAAATTTTGTCTGAATTATATAGCAGACGAAGTGGTCGAAAAACGACATTTCATATTACACGACCAAATGTTATTCCAGTTAATAGCGGAAATGATTCCAGACTACAAAAAATCCATTTAGAGTGAAAGAATTGCTTTTAATCATTTCTCTAATACTTAAAAAAGTGTCGATATTTATCTGAATTACATGGTAGTCGACGTGGTCGGAAAACGACATTTCATATTACACGACCTAATGTTATTCCATTTAAAGGTGGAAATGATTCCAGAATACAATAATACTATCTAAAATTAAAGAACGACTTTTAAATATTTTTCTAATGCTTAAAAAAGTGTCGATATGTATCTACACTTGCAAAATAGACGAAGTGGTCGGAAAAACCGATTTAAAATACCGCTGTCGCAGCATCCTGCATAACATAGCGAATTTTCGTTTATAAAAATTAGTTTTTCTTGGAAACTAGTTGATATACAATAATAGTCTAAAGACCGTTTTTATGTGATTTTTTCTGCTCTTTCCAATGGCGTAAAAAATTTTTTGAATAAGGGGAAATTTTGGCAAACGTACGTGTCTGACTAACGAACGAATCGTGTCTGGCTAACGAACTTGTCCAACGGTTTGGGATTTCCACCATTTTCATCAAATTTTGAAATTTTGTAAAAGTAGGACATTTTGTTCGAGAGTTATCGTGCGGACACACACACCCATATATATATATATATATATATATATATATATATATATATATATATATATATATATATATATATATATATGTATATATATTTTCGGTTTCTAGGCACCTCAAAACAAATTTCTGCCATTGTCCCAGGCTCAAGTCGCGGCATGACAGTGGCTGTAATAGCTGAATTCCATTCTGGAAATTCGCTAAAAACTGATAACTGGCGTATGTGATTATAAATGTGACCAGTCAGCACAAACTTAACCGAGATTTTACCGGGCCGTGACTGAAGAAAGTTTGAGGAACACTGTTCTACAACATTCAAATTTCATCAAGGTCGATAAATCCGGCATTTGCGACCTTTACTTGTCAATTATTTTTTTTCTATTATTTCCAATCTACTGAATACGGGATCTCTGGGACGCATTTGCTAATTCCGGGACTGTTTTAACAAAAATTTCGATGCGGGACAGCAGCTACTTTTCCGGGACTGTCCCGCAGAATCCGGGACGGTTGGCCGCCTTAAATTAGAGTATGTCTATAAGTCGAGTTATGTCTGTACATTGATAATAGAGTATAATTTAATTATAAAATATACATCCATATATATATATATATATATATATATATATATATATATATATATATATATATATATATATATATATATATATATATATATATATTGTCAGCTATTAAAGTGGGAGATATTATAAATGTGTTGATTTAGAGCACAAAGTTTGTAGAGGCAGATACACTTAAACTATAGTTGAGATACATAATATTTATTTACTGGACTATAAACTAATGTTTTTGAAACTTCAATGTTAAAGAGAACTTATAATTAAATTAACAGTTTTCACCATAAACCTACATATTGTTATAGTTAACTCCAAACGAACAAAACTGAAATGTTTTAATGTACCAATTTGTATAGACAAGACAGAATAATTCATCAAAGGTAGAATAATATTTCAAGTTGTTATATATAGTATATATTCTGCCAGAACGGTTTCCCTAAACCCTAAAGAATAGTTATTAAACACTGTTATTAAACAAGAATAGTTATTTTCCCACTTATTGTACAATATACTATTTTCGACTTACGTCACTTTTGAAGCAACGGTGCGATATATTATTACCCTTTGCGATAGAAAATAAGAAAGAAAAAATTATCCGATTCAGATCCCGTCCCCGATAAAATTCATTAACATTCGAAATTTATAGTACGACGGAAAGTATATTTTGATACGTTGAATTAAAGTTTTCATTAACATAGACATTAGATAGAAGAACAGCAAAGTGCAAACTTTGATATACTTTATTTTTATGCAACTGCGTACACATTTGTGCTATGTATATTGTATAAAATATTTTTTTGTCCACGAAACGTAAGTTGTTGTGTCGTTTACATAGAAGATACTTGACGGCGGCGGCATAAGTATTTGTACTTAGTATTTACTATTTCTCTTATCTTTCTCTTACTATACCTACAAACAATGGAGCAAGTCGTACGACAAAAAAGCGTGCAGTAGCAACAGTCGTTCGAAGGCGTACGACAAAAAAGCGTGCAGTAGCAAAAAACCAGAAAAGAAAACTGGTTACGTGAGTTTCAAAGCAAAAAAGCATATTTCTTTGTTTTTGGTTTCTTTTCTTTTTATAATACATAAATTATTTTATTTAAAATGTTAAGTACATGAAAGAGCAATATTTCAACAATATTTCAAAGAATTTTCATTCAAAAATTTTGGGATTTCACTCAAAAAAACTGTTTACGCGGTGGTCAAGATAACTCGCAATAGCTTTATAAGAAATGAAAAAACTTTCCTTAGCCTTACCAGAAAACAAAAAATAAATTATAATGGGGTATTTAACAGTAGTTGAAAAAATATCTATTTTGATTTTTAAATAATTGCTCGAGTCATAATGATACTGAATATTGCTTTTTTACAAGTTATTTCATTCAAAAATATAAAAATTTTAATTAAATAAAATTACAAAATTTACGTTAAAAATGACGTAATCAAAAACATCAAGCAAAAGCAGCTTACGTCACAAGCTCGTTCGAATATGTAGGTATTATATTTGTAGTTAGGAAAAAAAAACTGTTTACTTTTTTGGTAACTATGAAAAAAATTTTTAATTATTAATTTTCATTACTAGAACTACTACTACTACTCAGTGTTTTAGAGCCAATGACGTCATACGATTTGACGTCACAGAAAGCATCGTTTTGGCGATCTTTTTAAAAACTGAAATTTGATCCGTGATTTTTATTAAAAATATAGTACAAAATAATTTAAAAATGTGTATTATGGTTTAGTAAGAAGTAATAAACACACTAAGATGGTTTTTAAAAAATTGTCAAATACCCCATTTTAAAATTTTTAAGTCGGCAAATTTTCGGTAATTTTGTGTTTATGCATAAAAAATAACCAAATATGTAATCCCTACAGAGTATTTTTTTGTTTAGTTATTTTTTATTAATTCGAATTTTTTTTAGAATTTCCAGTATGTACCTTGGGGTGTCAACTCCCTTAAGAATCTCTCTGATATATTTTCTGTTATTGATATATTTATTAAAACTTTTATATCATTTTTGTCTACAATACTGTAGCACAGTGGTTCCCAAAGTGTGTTCCGTGAGCAGTCGTCAAGTGTCCCGGGAAACATTTTTTAAAAATAGCGTCCATGGGAAGTTTTATAGAAATTGGGAAGAGAACAGTATCGTGTGGTATTTTATGTCTTAAGTGTCTTAAGGTCGTGAGATTTTGAAATAGGGTTAATTTACTAGGAATTTTTTTCTTTTTGTAGGTCACCAACTTTACTTTTAGATAGTGTTCGGTATAAATTTAAGAATTTAAAAAATGTTTCGTATGAGAAAATTTTGAGAAACGCTGCTGTAATAATATATTTTTCGAAGAGGTCTGTAACGTTTGACCGCCCAGTGATAATACGTGACATACGTGATGTGTTGTTAATGTGAACAAAAATTGATAATGATAACAGTTAAAATTGATAAGACAGAACAAAATTTAATATGTATAAAATAATAATACGTAATTACGTTCAACGGAAAATATATTTACACTGCTTTTCCATGAAAATTTAATTTTTCTTTCGAAAAACGTTAACTTTAATAAATAGTTTTTATAGCCGTTTGTTATTTTTCTGAAAAAAAGCAAAGGTTAATCTTGAAAATTCTTCGGTTACATTAAATTTTTTTATTGTAAAATCATTTTAATCTTTACCAATATTATACGTACATATATGCGAAAGTGAGTGTTTGTTTGTTTGTTTGTTTGTCTTGTTTTCACGCCTCAACAGCTTAACCAATCAATTTTAAACTTTGCAAAGATATAGCTTGGGCAACAGAGATGGTTGTAGGTTACTTTTTCCCCCAAGGGAAAAAGTATTATTTTTCACTTTTAAGTGATTAACATATTCTTAAAAAATAATGTTAAAATGTAATAATTATATTAAAAAGAAACTTTTTTCGAAAGAGTTATAGAGGTTAGCTTATTCATGAATTCGACTAAAAATTTAGTCGATTAGTCCATATTTTTTGACTCAATATTTTTGACTAATGATTAATTTTGTCTGAAAAACGGCGTTAGTCGATTAATTGTCTATTTACTCCTCGGCTCGACCTCACTAGTTCGTACTAGAGTGCTAAATTTAATTGGATTGATGGGAAGCTGGTGAAAAATTTGTCACTAGATTTGATCATTTGTAAACACTGATTAAATAAGATTTTTTATAAGAACGGAATCGAATTGGTAGAAAAATTAATTATAAAAAAATTTAAATAAGAAATCATTTTTTACTATCAATTAATTTAAGATTACCAGTCTGGAAATTTGAGAAGAAACACTGTGTATACTTGTCTTTCAAACATTTTCAAGGTATTTGGTCCTTCCAGGAAATACCAGTTTTTATTATTCTCTCATAATTTTTTTATATAAATTCCCCGATTTAACTTTGACATGTGTATCAAAATCAATGCATCGTCGCATTTCAAGTAATTACAAAAACAAAATTTATTCTTTATATTCTTATTTTTATCTCCGGTAAGTTTATTCGACTTTAATAATTGCTACGTCAGTACAACTATTAAGAACCATTTCTTGGAGATAAATTAATATATTTATGGTTTATCACCTTTTGCGGAAAATATTTCCATTGATTGCAAATTACATAGTGGTGTTGGTATTCAAATGTGACTATGGTCAAATTCTAACACGTTAATGGTCATGGACGCTGTACAGTCTTATGTGAAAACTGACTAACTGCCACACAACGCTGTACCACGATGCTATTAGTTGTCAAAATAGTATACCAGTTGATTGTTTCAATATGTTAAAATATATATTACTCTTAGAGTAAAGGGGCGAAGGCCAGTTTTCAAATTAGCTAATTCAACAGAAATCTTTTCTCTACTGGTCCTTCATATCTAATATAATTTTGGAAAAATTAAAAAAAAAAAACAGTTTCGGAAACCTATAACTTCCTTTCAGTTTCAACATTCCGTTATTTTATCTACTTTGGGAGTGAACTTTTTATTTCTGAAATTGAAATGACGAAATTCCTTTTAAAAATAGAATTGATTCAACCGAGTCTTTTTTTAAATGCCCCTCTTCGCCATGCTTTATTTTGGCAAAAATGAAGGAAGCGACTTCGAAATCTACTCGTATAACTTGTTTCCAGTATTATCATTGTGTTATTTTAATTCCAGATTCTAAGGCATTGGAAAAATTTAAATTAATCGCTTAACCGCAGCTATTCACTCAGACGCTTTTTTGCTGTAAAATTAATTATATTTTGACTGTTTCGTTTTTTCTCACGATTCTCACGATATCAATTTTTTGATATATTGCGCTTATTTTTAGATTTTTACAAGTAGTAAAATTTTAGTGAATCATCAAAACCAGTGCTTCTTGAACAATCGAAAATTAAATTTAATATCATACAACTTTTCTAAGTATATTTGGGTTCCCCTCCTTAATAGCTGAGTTCGAGGAAAAATCTCGCGATGAAAAATGGAGTTAAGAACGAAGAAGGTTTACAAATTGTTGATCTCAACAATTGATACATAAATAAATAATCAGAAATGTGAAAATTTTACATAATACATATTTGAAACAAAACATTGTTTAATCGCCATTTAAAATCCAAAATTAACCACAAATTTAAATAAGTAAAACATAATCTATGAATCTAGCCGCTATAAATAGTCAAAATATTGTTAAATTTAAATATTTTTTTTTTTAAGTTATTCAGTTAAAAATTCACACATGGTTAGATACAAAAATATAAATACACCAATATTAAACAAATTATCAGCAGATTAAGAAAGATGTTATAATATGTGCCTATTATTTGAGTAAATACAGAATATAATATCACAGAAATTAGTAAAATCAAGCACGTCTACAAGGGGGGTGGGGTCAAGGGGTCATGACCCCCCCGCGAGAATTATAAATATACACTAGGTATTATTAATTTTAAACAGCATATCGGTAAATTTACCAATTGAGGTTTTTTTTTTTTGGTTGTCAATGGTATAGAAGAAGTTAATACACTTAGAAGTTAATTGTTATTTTTCGCGTGCCCCCCAAACCCCGACCCCTCACCCCACCCACTGTATACGCCCCTGAGTAAAATTACAGAAAAAAAAACAGAAAATTCTAAGATTATTAGCGTCAGTTCTGGATTCCCATTTAGGTTATCATTCTGTTGTTTTTTTAAGGTAGCAGTCTGGTAACTCGCTCTGTTTTTCCTACCTATTTTTAGGGGCAGTGTTTTTTGAGAAAGAACAAATGAAAAGTTTTGAATTTTTAATGTTTTTTTTTTTTATTTACATCTTACCAAAAAAATTTTTTTTTTGAATTTTTTTGGTACCTTAATTTGTTTTATTATCATTATTATCACTTGAAGTTGGCCCCTCAAAAAAAGCACCTGGATGGCCCGTGTAATTTTCGAAAATTTTTTTTTTTCGAAGTCCGCTATTTTGTAATTTTTCGATAAAATTTCATAATTCTAGTTCCGACCAGAATGACATATACCTATAGATTAAGACTAATTAAGAATTTTTGATTTCAGATGTCCCCAAGAGTCAAAATCACGCGGGCCATCCAGGTGTTCCTTTTTGAGGCGCCAACTTCAAGTGATAATAACAATAATAAAAAAACAAAATTTAATTTATTCAAAAAAAATTTTCAAAAATTCAAAACTTTATTTGTTCTTTCTCAAAGAAAAAGAAAAAAATGTCCCTAAAAATAGGTATAAGTTACCAGACTACTACCTTAAGACTTTTATTTCGAGAATGTGAACTAACCGTTGCATAGAAAACAAAATTAATCATTAGTCAGAAATATCAAATATACGATTTGATGAATTAATCGATCATATTTTTAGTCAAATTCATGAATAAGAATAGCTCTTTAAAACTCTTAGAAAAAAATAAAATGAGTCTTTTAGAGCCACTTGAAAAAAATTTATTCATTTCAATCGTTTAGTGGCAGGAAAACAGTTGACTGAAGAATGACTAAAACAGAATTAGTCGACTAGCGCGATTTAATTGATTAATTATCCGACGTCAGTAGATATGCAGACGTGATCTAAGCAAGATTGCATCATACTGTGTAGTAATTGATAAAATGAATTTATGTGTGTACGCTTTTGTGTGTTACTGTACATTCTAGTTGATATAATATCAAATATCCTTGTCGCAACATCCTGCATATCGAGGCGAATTTCTTAGGACTTACTTTTAAATGATTAATTATCTGTCACATTGAACAGTTCAATAAATACAATTTTTAAAATATTACCAACACTTATATAACACTTGTAATAATCGCTCATGTGAGTCGCTTACAAGCCAATACGATTATAGATATATTTTTTGAGATTTTCTGATTTTTGTAAATTTTAATGGAATAAAAAAAAATTATTTTTTGATAGCGCTAGCTTCTGGACGGCTCAGTTAATAATAAATAATCTCCTTTAATTTGTTTAATTATTATTGATCAAATAGAGTTTTATAAAATTCTTTGAAGTATAACTTTCTTGGTAAAATTTAATTAATATAGGTAATGAAACCTGTCTGCCCTATAAATTACGAGACTTTTTAAGTTTTGTTAAATTTAATTTTTGCTCAAAAATCTGTTTTAAAAAAAAAATAATAATTCAAAATTTTTTTTTTTACTTTGGCAAAAAAATTTGTAAAACGACTCATTCTTTTTTTTATGAAAAATGCCCAAAATATCCGATTCCGAAATTTTTTTTTTATTGAATGATCAGTAAATTTTGGCACAGTTAAATGACATTTCTTCCTCTTTCTATCGATGTACCATAAGCCACATCTATCTTTGACGGTGACTTCGAAAACTTACGGAAGCTCTATTTTGAGGAAACTGGAATTATGGTCTTTCTAGCTATAGCTCCTAAACTACATGGAATCTGGGAAGCTTACAGTTTGCATTCGACGCGCATAAGTGCTTTTACATAACCCCTATAATTTAATCGAAACTACGGGATCCTCCCGCTGGAAATTTTATTAGAGACTACAATATGAAAATTTTATTAACATTTAAAGTTATTTACCTACCATCTAAAATTTTAACGAGTATCATTTTCAGCGCCTAGAGACCTCAAAACAAACTTATAGTTGTAGGCTCAAGTTTCACCGGGACAACTGGCTGTAATAGTTGAATTTTCCGCTCGGAAATTCGCTAAAACAGCATCTGAAAACAAAAACAAAAAAAGATAATTGCTTAATTTACATAAAAAATAAATGTTAATAATATTTATATTGTACGATAAGTGGGTGACATGCAACAGTTTTTTGTTGACAAAACTTACGGTCGGTTACATGTAGTAAAATTTTCTGGTATTAGTATAGTATTGAATTCACCTATGTACTATCAAATGTGTTGATTGTTAATTTAATTAGTTGACTGTTTGTTTACATTAATTTTTAATTTTTTTTTCTTTTTTTCGTGTGTTTTTTAACAATTGTGTATAATACATCAACGAAAAGGAATTTTTAAATTGGTAAGTGTTAAAAGCTTACACAATAACAAATTAAAACCATTTAAAAAAACAAAACAAAAAAAAAAGGTGCGTTCCCGATTTTGGAAAAACAAGCCAAGTTTACTGGATCCAGTATTTGGCAATTTTTCAATAAGTGACTTAATTTATTCATGTATCAAATAAAATTTTTTTTTTTTTTTTTTGAGAAAATTTTTTGGTTATTGCCAAAAGATGCTTTTATATACATTAGGTTTTAAAAATTTTTCCAAAATCACTCTGTATTGCCAAAAATTAAACAAGAGATTTCTAGTAATATCATTAAAAAATTTTTTCTACTCCTACTATTAAAAGTAATATTTTGCGCACGGCTAACTATATGTAAAAATTAACAATTGCCCACACAATGCGGAAATAGCCGTGGGAAATTATTTCCCACGGCTTAATATAATAAAAAATTAGGCTTTGTCTTTGATTTAACATATAATCTATATAATTAATACTAAAAATATACATATGTAAGTTGATTATTTATTATTGTTTCCATAGTTTCAAAGTAGGTATGCTTTTGCAAAAATTTGAACATCTTATCATTGACATTATAAATTTAAAAAATTTTTACTACTTATTTAAATTTTGTTTTAATTATTTATGTTAAATTTTACGAAAAAAAATGTGCTCGTAGAAAAAGTATAGTGTAAATTGCGTGGGAAAAGCTTATTTCTCACTCATATGAATTGTTGCACTCGCCCTGCGGGGTCGCGCAACAAATTCATATTCGTGAGAAATAAGCCTCTTTTCCCACTTATTGTACAATATACTATTGTTTTGACCAAATTTTAAACAAATAGGTACGTCTGCTTTCTCAAAATAATGATTACATTTTCGATTTAAGGTTTCAAAATTTTTGTAAATAAAAAAATTATTGGCCGGTGACGTAACTGTTTCTGATTAATGTTCCTGATTACCCACGTCATCATTAATGTAAATTTTGTAAATTTATTTAATTTAAATTTTTGTAATTTTGAATGGTATAATTTGTAAAAGGGCAATATTCAGTACCATTATAACTTAAGTAGGTAATTACGTAAAAATCGAAATAGGTCAAACTCTCAAGAACTAAATGTCAAATACCAAATTATCACCTTCTCCTGTTCGATTTAAGAGGTACTTGAATTTAGTTTTAGTTTTCCTAAACTAATATTTCCGTAATTCTCTCAAGAGAGTATTACTTAAAAAAAAAAAAATTGTTTCAACCAAATATGATGTTTTTCGTGGCTATGTTTTCCACAAATGTTTAAGACTATTTACAGATTTACTTCACTTTGAAATGCTAGAGAAGAAGGATTTATTGAAGAATTTCTTTTCTCCGATAAAGAATCGATATGATAAAACTAGGAAACTTTAAAAATCAATATATCAGAATATTAAAAAATTACACATGCATGTGTATTACCTATATTGGGTCATCCGGAAAGTTCGTGCCGTTCTTAGTGTACCTAAATGATCATCCCGATTTTATTCGAATGGCCGAAAACTGTAGAATTTCAATGCTCAAAAGTTGTCACTAATTCTGAACAGTTTCGCTTCAAGTTTCGCTTTATTTCTTGACGGATAAATTCATCGTCAATACACACGGGTCGAAAAGCGCAAAAGTTCTGTCAGAAACCGCATCATCACCTGTTTCATCACGTTTCTTGATGTCTAAGATTGCTCATTATTACTGACAAAAAAAAATTTATTGAAACACTGTTTAAAGATGTATGATAAATATTAGGGATGTTATGGTTCTCCATAACCGTAACCGAAACTGCCGGATATCCGAAATAATTAAATATCTGAAACCGAAACCGTATCCGAAAAAAAAGTTTCGAATTTGTTTCGGATAATAACAGACAACTGCCGTTAAAAAACTGAGTTTAAATCGAAGCAAGTTTTTGCTGCATATATTTATTTTGATAGATTTCCGTTGATTTGTGTTTGACGTTTATTTTTTGGAGTAAAATTTTCCTCTTTTTACCAAAAAAAAAAAAATCATTAAAAGCAATTATCCGTATCCGAAACGTTATTCGATATTATTACATATATCCGTAACCAAAACCGGAACCGAAAAAAAATGTTTTTAAATATTCGTATCGATATCCGTATCCAAAATTTCATATCCATAACATCCCTAATCGGCATAACACTAACATATTGTTGCATGTTTCGTTTGCGGTTGCTACCTATTTGAAGAAACATGAATTCATTCGAGTGGCTCCGAAAATCTCACGAACTTTCCGGATGATCTAATACAATAAAATTTCAATAAGTGTTTGTAATTAAAAGTAAAATGCAAAAAAAAAGAAAAATTGGATTTGTAAAATTTTGAAGGGCGCGAAGTGTTCACTGCTTTTCATGTTAAATATCTCTCACAGACAATATTTATTTGTAAATTTTTGTTTATTAAATAAATTTTATTATTCATAGAAATGCTACAAATTATTGTTGACTTTTCCCTTATGTATAATTTTGAAGTGGACAGTCGTCAACATATACGTGTTTAAATATTTATCCTTTTTCGTTATTTATTTTCACATATTTTGCTGAAATCAATAACACAGCTTTTCCTTCTATAACACGATAGTTGGGCTCGTGCAAAAAATTTAAATTTTTTTAAATTTTAAACTTTTTTGAATTCCGTACCTTACAACGAAAAACGGAACCTTTATAAGATCACTCTCGTGTCCGTCCGTCCGTCCGTCTGTCATAGAGGTTTTTTCCAAAATTGTTTGTAACGTAGGAATTTGAAATGTAGCATAATATTAACTCTTGATGACTCGCACATATATCGCTGGTCAACAATTAGAAAAAAAATTTTAAGATTAAATTGGGGGGCCAATTTGGACCAAAAAAAAAAAAAAAATTAAATTAATATCTCGTGTAATGTATCATTTAAAAGAGCTAACTCCAAAGATTCTAAAAATATATTTTTTTAGAATTTTTGATCCAGTGGTTTTAATGTAGCTTAAATTTCGCAATATATGACCGCCCCTTTAGGGTAAAGGTATCGGTAGTTGACAGTGCTTCAGTAATTGACACTTGCAACTTTAAACTGTTATTTTAAGTCAATCAAGAGCTCTGTTTAATTGATATAATTCTGGCTGGTCACATACAGCAATATAGTTTTCATGTTAATATAGTTTTCATAATAATATTAACTCTTGATGACTCGCACATATATCGCTGGTCAACAATTAGAAAAAAAATTTTAAGATTAAATTGGGGGGCCAATTTGGACCAAAAAAAAAAAAAAATTAAATTAATATCTCGTGTAATGTATCATTTAAAAGAGCTAACTCCAAAGATTCTAAAAATATATTTTTTTAGAATTTTTGATCCAGTGGTTTTAATGTAGCTTAAATTTCGCAATATATGACCGCCCCTTTAGGGTAAAGGTATCGGTAGTTGACAGTGCTTCAGTAATTGACACTTGCAACTTTAAACTGTTATTTTAAGTCAATCAAGAGCTCTGTTTAATTGATATAATTCTGGCTGGTCACATACAGCAATATAGTTTTCATGTTAATAATTATCTCGGAAAGTTTACCGCCAATTTTGATGTAATTATTAAATATTTTATAAATGCATTTTAATTCTGACAAATGCTGTTTTTGTAATCGTAATATATAAGCAGGTAAATTTTTTTATTACTCAGTTTTAAAAAACAGACATATTTTTATATTTGTAAATGACTAAAACCGATTATAAATAGATGAAAGTTGATGTCAAATTTCATTAACTGATAATTACTGCGTCAGGGGATTGTCATATGTGGGTGTCAACTACAAAGTCAAATTGTACTAGTTGACATTAGCGTCAACTACTGAAACGGTAATTTATTGTATTTCCTCTGAGATTTCAGTGAGTTATGTTAAAATATATTTTCAACGTGCGTCGGGATCTATAGTAGTTGACACCCCGTAGCCTCCTGTCATCCACTAACTCATTTAATGTCAACTACTAGAACACAATTTATAATTTGTCACTATTTAGATTATGAGAAATTCCAATTACAGTAGCAGCAAAACATCTTTTGGATTTCATGGAGCCAAGTGTAACAGACAATGTGTGCTTTTAATGATTGTCAAGTTAAAGTAACAACTAAGATGGCAGTCAAACTATCCAATTCCAAACACATTTTTCGTGCGAAATCAAAATAAAATAGATTCTAAAGCATCAAATTTTTTAAAAGTAATTAAGAGAAATTTTACATTTCTTTTATTCACTCGTCACGTTTAATTTGGTTTTAAAAGCTTGACAAATTCTAATGTAAAATATCTATTAATTGCATTAAAAAATTACTTTGAAAATCATTTTATTTTATTCCGATATAAAAATGAGTTTGGAAGAAAAATGTGTTTGGAATTTAACAGTTTACTTTTCTATGGTCTCTTGACTCTTTTTCTATGGTCAACATGATGAAGTAGAACTCGTCAATTTTTCACATTTATATTTTTGGCGGGATTTCATGACTTTCTGCAGGGAATTTAGAACCGCCTACTTAGATTGTTTAAAATATTGCTTGGTGTCAACTATTGAAATTTATTAATGTCAACTATTGAAAATTGCATAATTAACAGTGTCAACTATACTGACTTTCTATTACCTATCAATTCACTTTCATTACATCCTAAAGTAAACAAAAAACATAGTTTTAAAGCTCACTTATAGAATTTCCTTTCTCAAAGTTAAAAATACTTAAAAGTTTTTCTTATAGTGTCAACTACTAATACCTTTACCTTAATCTTCGAGGTTTCTAAGTCAGTCAGTCAGTGCCACCTAAACATATATGTTTTGAGAGCGCGTGTCGACAGAGCGCAAGTAAATACGGTGTTTTAAGAGCGCATAAGAGTCATAAAACCATACACAATAAAATAAACTGACCAGGTACTATATGGTACTGAATGGAATCAGGTACTATACAGTGTCATGCCAAAAATGATATTGTCATTCTGTGATTTTCAATTTGTTAACAAAATTTAAATATTGAATGAAAATTCTAGTTTGTTATTTTACTAACTGAATAAGTAATAATTTAGTTATATTTAATAGCTTTATACTGACCACGTAAACTTTAGTTGTATTTTAACGTCTAATTTTCAACATTAGCTCTTACAGCCAGAGGAATAGTGATTTTAAGGATTTACCTATATAATATTTATAAATCCAGAGATTATTGCCTAAATTTGAAATATAAAATAAATTGTTCTGCATGAATTTCAATTAAAAAATATATACTTTCCAGGAAACATTTACAGGAAAATTTATTTTTAAAGTCACCATTAACTTAATTCTATTTTCACCGGAAGTGTCCAAATTTGATAGAAAATTAAAAAATCGTAATGTTTCACCAAAGATATATAATTGAAAAACTGATTTTTCTATGTACGATCTGAGATTTTTTAAGCTTAAAAAATAAAGTAATAAAGGTAATCATTTTGATTTTGACAAATGTAGTTTGTGCTGAAAATATATTATGTTTACTACTTACTACTCACCAACATAATTTAATAGGTAAATATGTATTTTGCTCGATGAATGATTATCGCAGATTTATCTCATTGTCAGTAGAATATTTTTTAGCCGCTTACGTATTTACTAGTATGATTTAGATAAAATTACAAACTAAACCTGGCAATACATTATTTAGACACTTCCGGTGAGAGAGCATTACGTTAATGGTGATTTTTCTTGTAAATGTTTCAAAATTCAACATAATCCAATAGGAATCATCCACAGAATTCATAAAATAACAAACTAGAATTTTCATTCAAAATTTAAATTTTGTTAACAAATTGAAAATCACATAATGACAATATCATTTTTGGCACGGCACTGTATTATCAATGTATATTTGTATAGTATATTTTTTTAGTTTAGAAATGACTTATGCTTATTTCAGTTGACAAATTATATAAGATTTCACTTACGGATTTGTATATATTGAATGAAAGTTAGAAAGAGATAACATACCATTAAATTGGGCATTATTAAATAATTTTTACCAACAATTTTTTATTTGACCCACCCATTTCAATTCATACTTTTATGGTACCTAGGTAGGAAGGTACCACACAATAAGGTATCATAAAAGTATGAATTGAAATGGGTTGGTCAAGTAAAAAATTGTTGGTAAAAATTATTTAATAATGCCCAATTTAATGGTATGTTATCTCTTTCTAACTTTCATTCAATATATACAAATCCGTAAGTGAAATCTTATATAATTTGTCAACTGAAATAAGCAAGATAACCAAAAAATTAAAATAAACTTAATTTATGTACTATTTTAAGGATCAGTATCGTATAATTTTTTTAAAGGACAGCTAGCATCATAAATTGAAAAGAGATGATGATGACGTCATTTCTAAACTAAAAAAATATACTATACATCTGGTCAGTTTAATTTTATTGCACCATTCGCTCTGTGAACACGCGCCGTCCAACACGCGCTGTCCGGACACGACACCAAATTTTTTGCCTCTTTCAACTTTAACCTTCCTGAGAAAATATAATTCTGTAATGTAAGACGGTCGAAAATTTGGATAAGGTTTAAATATACGTAAATATCGATAGTTTAATTCGGTCTATTGTCTGCTCACTGTACAGAACTCTAACTGTGTAAGCCCGACTCACTTTTGTTCGATTTTTTAATACTGAATTATTTTATTAATACCATACCATCTGCACGTCTAAGCAGTAAACTTCCCCAATGACACACTTATGATATTACACCACATATTGATATATTATGCGGTGTAATCTGACTGTAATGTGCTGAATTAATAATTCTCATAACAGTCATAACTTTACAGAAAAAATGTGTCAGATAACCTTATCAATATGAAACCGTGTTATAGAAGGGACACCTGTGCTAAACTATAATTTTATATAGAGTAATAAGGTCACAGTTCCCTTGCTCAAAAAGTTATGCACTCTTAAAGCAATAAATTTATTTACTTACTGTATTGTATTATTTGTACTATTCAATGTGTACCCACCTGTAGTATTTAAATGGGACGCACTGTCTGAATTTCGTATATAAGAAATTTTTTCAAAATAAATAATAAAATAGAGTACATGCTGAGAAAAAGGATCAGAAGGGTATTTACGTTATTGTCTCGTTTTTGGACTCATTCGAAACAAAGAACCTGGATATTAATTTTCATGACCTTCAAAAGTGTTTGTCTAGTGATATTAATTTGTTTAATTGTTTCATTCATTCACCTTAATTTAACTGACGCTGACGTCAATTTGACGCAGTAATTTACTACAATTACTTATTAGTGATGCTGTAGTGTAACAAGGGAACCCACGCTATAATTTGGAAGTGATATGTTCATTTATTACGACTAATATGTATCTATAGAAACAAAAATACTTGAGTCGATGAGTTTCAAAACCATCTAATTGACACAACTAAAAATGTTCAGGAAACACAAAAAACTGTTTTCTCACTTATAATAATAATTTTGATGTGGTTTTTACCATTAAATTTTTAGGAAAAATCATACAGTTCTAATAAAAAAATAATAACAACAATACCATTCATCAATAATTAGTAAATAACGATTAAAAATTACAATTAACTACTTTTGCAGCAGTTTGCTTTAATTAGATGGTTTTGAAACGGTTGAATTTGTAATTAGCTACTTTTGTAGCAGTAACACTAACAATAAAATTATACACTTTTGCAGCAGTAACACTAACAATTAGACACTTTTGCAACAGTTTACTATTCTTTCATTAAGTTTTAAATAAAACAACATTCGTATAAATTTATCTATTTACATCGTACAATGTTGTTTTTATTATAACTTATGAAAACTAAGATATTTTCTTATAATTTAGTAGAATATTCTCCTATAAAACAAGTCTCTTTAATCTAATTTAACAGTAAAATTCAAATCAGAACCACGATGTTTCACACAATTTTATTTTGCACACATTCGCAGCCAGTTATATTTGACAATTCCACAAGTTTCTTTGTATTTTTTTCTAGTTATTCCAATAGTAAATATTGTATTAGAGCGGGTAATCACATACAATTATTTGATCTTCTGCAGGCCCTGCAGTGCTACATATTGACTACCTAACTAGCTATTTTTGTTCCAGGTTTTTTTAATGGCGCCATTTTTATATAAGTAATTAGATAGTTTTGCAACTGGTTTGTGTTGCTTGCAACGCCACGTTTTTTTCAGTTGGAAAATATTGCACTTAGTTACTTTTGAAACAGTTTCGTATTTTTGTCATTAAAATTAAAGGGGAAAAAGTTGACTTAGCACCGTCTAGTTAGTATTTTTTGGTGCAGTTTATCCTCCTGAATAATAAACCGTATCTAACTCAATTTTGAAACAATCGTCACTTAGATAGTTTTGAAATTCAGCGACTCACTTTTATTCTCGGTGAAAAAGAAGTTTGTGTAAACAAATTTAATTATATATCTTAATAGTTTTTCTGTGTTGGAACCTAAACGAATATAAAAATTTGAAATATCGTTTCAAAACAATTTCAACTCCGTACAGTTTTTTGGAATTCTCAACTAGGGGTTACTCTGTCGAAAGGAAAGCACACCGAAATTGTTTATTGATGAATCGATATTTACAGAAAATATACTAAATTTAGTTACAACTTCGGCTGCAGTTTCGGTTTCGATCGACGGTTTCAGAAATAACTAAACAATTATTTTGTAATCGACAAGCGTTTACACATTATCGAAACTATTCATTTAGAAAATGCTAAACTTGGCGATAACCATTGATTTACCAACAAAAGGTAAATCAATTTTGAAAGAATCAATTTTTTTTATCTTATCTTAAAGTACATACAGTTACGCATGTTCTCTCAAAATTTCAAATTGAAATTCGAATTATTACGGTCGCTACGACCACGGATCAATGGATTCCGTCTAAATACAAAACTCTGTGGATCGACTGGCGTCTTTTGGCGGGATGTAATACTACTTTACATTCAGTCTTTCCACAACCAGTGAACGTATAAGATCAATTGTTATCAACACAGTATCAGATTTTTGCTGAAACAATGATTTGAAACACTTTCGAGACTAACTTTAAGCGCATTTGTCTAGAAATGCCCTTTTTGAAAACTGTACCCACTTTCAGAGGGAACGTTTCCAAACTATAAGTTTGAAATTTTGACAGAATATTCTTAATTTCATTCTCCATGTTCCTATGGAAGCTTTTTTTTCTGAAATCTTTCTATTTTTTCACACGGAAAGCTGTTGAAAAAAAGGCCTAAATTTAGTACCTTTTATTCAAATCGCCGCCATTTTTTCAAATTTCAAAAAAAAAAACCTCTATAAGAACATAACGGCTTACCTATTTGATAATTTATCTGATTTTTTTTCAGATGAAAACTGCGGCTACAATCGTGGGCACCAATAGCCGCCCTATTTTAAAGAAACTTTTTTCAAAAAATTATAAAATATAAAAAATAAATAAAAATGAATAAGAAAAACCGTTTTTGTATTGTTAAATAGTGGTATTAATCGTAAAAAAAAATTCGTACCCATTCCCCCATTCTCTCCATCCGAAAAAAATTACGAAAATTGACTATTTTTCGGCCGGCACACTGTGATGGTACTTTATTAATCGTCGGTAAATTTGTTGAATTTGCTAAGTTTCAATAGACAAGTAGCGAATTTTAATCTTTACTGAAACGAAAAATATTATCGAATAAAATTTATTATACTGTAGCTAAATGCTAAATTTTTTCTCAACAGATGGAAAGATTGGAGAGTATAGTTTAAAATTGTTGAATTTCAATCAATACAACGCATACCATAAAAGCAAGCTACATATATATATATATATATATATATATATATATATATATATATATATATATATATATATATATATATATATATATATATATATATATATATATATATATATATATATGTATATATATATGTGTAGCTTGCTTTTATGGTATGCGTTGTATTGATTGAAATTCAACAATTTTAAACTATACTCTCCAATCTTTCTATCTGTTGAGAAAAATTTTAGCTACAGTATGATTTTCTTTAGTAATAACTTTCGTTTCATTAAAGATTAAAATTCGCTACTTAATTATCTGTATATATATATTAGTGATGGGCTAGTAACTAACTAACTGTTAAAAAATACTAGTTACTTGTAAAGTAACTAACTAACTAGCGATGCCATTTGAATACCCTTAGTTACTTAGGTAGTTACCATGGATGTATTATACAATAAATTATGTATATACATATGTAACATACCTCCACAATAGTTAGTTACTTATAGCCCTTATAGCACAGTATTTATAAGTTACTTATAGCACCTTCTAGCCTGTGTACGTATTTCCAATATGCATGTATGGCATGTTTGTTCATTTTCATAAGGATTCTGGACAAGATTGACTTGAACGATTTATCAGTTTATGATGAGTCCAGATGTTTCACATTTGAGGTAAAAGAGTTTACAATTTTTAGAAAAAATAAATTTTAAGAAAAAAAATACTTAACAAAAGCATGGCAAATAAATTATATTTTTGTCCCTGAGTTGTGGATTTTTTATTATTTTATGTTGTCCTGCCTACTCATTACACTACTTATTATATATACTACGGTTACATATTGAGTATTTATTTCATTGTAACCGATAATCCTTGTAACTAGTAAACGATCTTCACCATACATAAGATAGTTGCATAGAATCAGGATGTTTGTATTTAGGTAGTATTTGAGATACGTATAGGTACAATGCAAAAGTAACTAACTAACTAACTACATAAAGTAACTAGTATTTATACTGAAAGTAACTAATAGTTACTGGTACCTAAAAGTAACTATAAAGCCCATCACTAATATATATATATATATATATATATATATATATATATATATATATATATATATATATATATATATATATATATATATATATACTGAGTAATAATTAATAGGCAAAATTGTAACTGTAAAACCGAAGGTTCAGTTTTACTTAAATGTAATCATCCAAGATCGCTGCTTCCTGAACTACAGGGTGTTAAAGTTGAAAAAATTAAATATATTTTTGTCGATACCTAAGTCTGAAAACTACGGTAAGACTATTTTTGGTGATAAAAAACAAGAATACATAAACTTACCGGAAAGAAGTTGGCGCCGAAAGTTGGAAAATCTTTCTGTTTTTTATATGGCTAAATTGCTCCTTTGGAATCAGTAATTGCTCCACCTGGAACTTAATTACTTAATTAGATATTTACAAAAAAAAAAACTTTTTTGTTTGACTATTTCTATTATCAAAATCTTGTCAAATAATGCATTTTTATACAATTACATTATATCAAAAAATTGCTCCCAATTTGCTCCATTTAATTTAAAAGTTAGTTATTAATTTCTCTGAATAATAATTAAAATATATTAAAATAAAAAATATTATGAATTAGGTTATGTATTATTAAAACGTATAGGCAATCCATTACACCTTTAAGTCGTTTGCATATATTTAAGGATAATTGAATTTTGACAAGTGCTTAACATTATAAAAAAACAAAATATTTTAATAATTATTTAAATAAATTAAGATTTAGCTTTTAAATTAAATAGAGCAAACTGGGAGCAATTTATTGACGTAAAGAAATTATATAAAAAAGTATTATTTTGGGAGATTTTGATAACTTAAATAACGGAAAAAAAATTTTTTTCTTTATAAATAACTAATTAAATAATTAAGTTTCAGGTGGAGCAATTACTGATTTCAAAGGAGCAATTTGGGAGCAATTTAACCATATAAAAAACAAAAAGATTTTTAAACTTTCGGCGCTAACTTCTTTCCGGTCATAAACTTGTAGTAAAAGAATGCAATTGCACTACAATTGGTCTCAGCTACATTTTTCCCTTGTGAACGTACAGTTACAATCCAGTGTTCCCTCTAAGCTGTGCGCGTGTGCGCGCGCACCTAAATTTAAAACATAGCGCACATGAAAAATATTCACGTGCACAATTTTTTTTTTATGCTGAAAATAAAATTGCACCTGCATGTATTATGAATATATAAAAAAATAAAATGAAAAAAATTGAATTAAATGTAATGTAGTTTTAGATTTAAATAAACCGCCAACTATAGTATTTGTGTGTAGGTGTAGATGGCAACATAAATTTTCTTATTTTTCATTTGAATGAAAAGGGGAAGCCACAGTAATCAGTTAAATTCTGTCTTCACAAACTAATGATTTGTTTTATTGTGTTCCGTTGAAATGTATGTAGTACAAGTGGTAGGTATGCTGTAAGATCGAGTCAATGCATATGTAAGTAGGTACAAAATTTAACTGAATACTTTAATACTATTTTGTATTGTATTTTTTTTTTTTTTTTTGGTTATTATTTTCTCTCATTTAATTGCCGCGGAGATTTCTTTTTATTTTGGAAAAAATTGCACACACTTTAAAAAGTGCGCACACAGGTTACAAAAAATTAGAGGGAACACTGTAATACAATCTGGCCGATTAATTATGACCAATCCTGTATAGAAAGAAATTTACAATTGCTATACGATCAAAGTGTGTAAACGAATTTGTAAAATAGAAATAGATAAACAGAAAAAATAAATACAGTTTTCGTTCTTTCTAACAGACGGTTACAAGCCAGGCTACGATTTGCCTTCGCTACTCTCTACGTTATATGCATACATAATATATGACGTCGATATATTAAATTTGTTGTTGATACAGTTGGTATCCAATTCACGAACTTATTTGATTTACGATAATAATCAAAGTTGATATAAATATATGTTGGAGACGTTACATCACTGCTGAATCATTTGTCGTTCATTCCATAAGCACACTTTACCCAGTATGTAGTTTTAGGTAAATTGAACAGTGACAGCTAAATAGGTCACAACTTTGGGTACCATCTTAGTGTGACCGATGAATTTTTTTTAAAGTTAATGCCACTATTTAACTATATGAAAATATTTTTTTTATTCATTTTTATTTATTTTTTATAATTATTATAATTTTTTGAAAAAAGTGTCTTTAAAGAAGGGCAACTACTGGTGCCCACGATTGCGGCGGCAGTTCTCAACCGAAAAAAAATCAAATAGATTATCAATCTGTAGGTAAGCCACTATGTTCCTATATGGAGGTTTTTTTTTTTGAAATTTGAAAAAATGGTGCCGGTTTGAATAAAATGTAAAAAATTTTAATTTTTTTTTTCAACAGTTTTCCGTGTGAAAAATAGGAAAAATTTAAAAAAAAAATGATTCCATAGGAACATGGAGAATGAAATTAAGAATACTCTGTCAAAATTTCAAACTTATAGTTTGGAAACTTTCCCTCTGAGAGTGGGTACCGTTTTTAAAAAGGGCATTTCGAGACAAATGCGTTTAAAGTTTGCCTCGAAATTGTTTCAACAAAAATGTGATACTGTGGTGATAACAATTGATCTTATACGTTCACTGGTTGTATAGAAAGACTGAATGTAATGTGCCATTCCGTCAAAGGACGCCTATCGATCCACAGAATTTTGTATTTAGCCTGAATCCATTGATCCGTGATCGTAGCGACCGTAATAATTCGAATTTCAATTTGAAATTTTGAGAGACTTTAAGATAAGATTAAAAATAATTGATTTTTTCAAAATTCGACACTGTGATGGTATCTTAAGCCACCCAGCATCAACAAAACAGGAACCAGCTAGGTAAGTGGCCACGCGTGTTAAGATTGCGGTATCTGGGCAGAAAATTCTTTTACTTTTTTTTTGGTAGTTTTTCTGCACAAGTCTAGATCAGAGTTTCTCAAATTTTTTTTCTACATACCTCCCTTGTGTTAAAGCTACTGGACTTTTGAAAAAAAAGACTTTGAGAAACACTGTTCTAATTATTTTCCCTCCACCCCCATCATAAATATAGTGGTTTAAAGGTACTGTAACGCAAAATATATGTACATTTGGACTTCTTGATAGGTTGTTGAAAAAAAAAATAGAAATATTTATAAATTTAACGGCTCTGTTACGAAAAATATGAGATTAGTTATTGTCAATGTTAATAATAGCCAAACTGCGGGAATCAAACAGAACTTTTTCAAACTGTAACCCATAACTCTAGTGACCTGATATCTCGTTTATTTAACAATAAATTTATTAAATAATTAGATAATTAATTTATACATATTTAATAACTAGCCAATATTATATAATAATACTATAACTCATATTTTCACATGTTTATTTATGATCTGCAAAGTACGGTGACTTTTCAAGACACGAGAACAAAATTTCATTGTTAAAATTATAAGTTTAAGTTCAATGAACATCTGGCCCCATACACAGACAACACAAACAGTACAATAGATATCTATTAATTTAAATAATTATTATGAATATATGCATCTGTGAATATTTCACCATATGTTTTAAATAATATTTGTTACGTCAGAAATGAATTTGATATGAATTACCTCTGAAATGGGTAGGTACGCATTAGTGGGGCGAAAATTGACAGTTATCAGGATTATTAATCCATAAGAAATTATGGTTAATTTCGAAATTCAGAAATCCATCTCAAAAACTTTCAGCTAAGTGAAGGAGGTTTGAAGTTTGATGTTAAGAAGCAGATTTTTACTATCGCTTTTTTTTTCGGCTGACTGGTCTATACAATTTTTAATTACAAATAAAAAGCTGTTGAGAAACCCTGGTTTGATGCATGCTCTAACATGTACTTTGCGAATTTTTTCTTATGTCCAGAATGTGTATAACGTATAGTGTCCGTTCAAAATTTTTTTTCACCGCCCACAATTTTGAATTTACCAATTTTTAACAACGTTTACCTTTGTGGTAGAGATTATAAAAATAATCCGATGAAGATTGAAGAATAGGGTACTTGACTGAAGTTGCAAAAATATTCTAAAAGCATTGTTTTTCTATATCAGCTAAGTGATTTTTCTATTTTCGACAGATTCTGTAAAAAATCATCAAAAAAATAACCCTACAATTTTAAATGAGAAAATGGCGGGAAAGACACCTTACTATAGTGACGTAACAGTTTGAAGCAACTAAACGTCAATGTCAATATTTATAACCTGAAAACTTTGATTATATTCATGGAATGTCAAAGTAAAAGCAAGTATTTAAATTCTGGTCGATTATTATTACTATATACATAAGCTAATAGAAATATTCAAAAGAAAACACAATTTCAACTCACTGATGAAAATTATTAAAATCGACATATCTAGCTACAAAATGTTACGTCATTTTCAAGAAATGGCGCGTTTTCACTAATTTGAATATTTGTTGAAAAATGGTGATTTTCAAAATAAAATTTCTAAATAGTTATCAAATTTTTTTATGTTTCCTCATTAAAACTGGACATACTCGTATGTAATGAGTAATGCATAGAATTATTTAACATTTGACACCAGTTTTAAATACAGTCAAGTACCGTATTGATTATAAATACGAGTGCTCAGCTCGGCTACTATAGATTTGTTTTCCCCTAAAATAATTTCAAGTTTTACTAGCAATCTGTACATAATGTTTGATATCTGTATAAAAAAGTAATTTTAAAAGTTCTAAAATTATAATGGTTTTTTTTTTATTTATATATTTACATAAAAAGAAAAACATAGGTACGTCTACTTCCATGAAAGTTATTTTTACTTTTTCATCGTACTAAAAGTTTTTAATCTTTCGTGATTAAAACTTTTATTTAAATAATTTAAAATAATAAAACTCCATCTCCGTATATAAAATTTAATCTTACTGAGAAAACAAGTGGCGAAAGAGAGTTACTAAATAAAATATAAATGTCTGAATTAATATTTGTGTGACTTTCAGTTGTGGGTAAACAGAGTATTATTATGGGTAGTATAAAGTATATCTATATACTATATAATATAGCTGTGGTATTGTTGTATTAGCTAATACGTACGTGTAGCTGTTGTATGATAAGAGGACTGAATTCTCTCATTCAATACAATTTAAACAAAACGTAGCCGACAAACTAAACACGTCGTATATAGTAATCGCGATAGTCGGAATATTACTCTGATGATACTCGTTTAAATGGGTGAATTATACAATGAGCTCCCAAAAAGTCAACCGATTCTGAAGAAAAAATACAGACATTCGATGAAACTTAATCAGTATTTTCCAATATTTAGTCACTACTCCGTGGAGTAAGATTGGTAATTCACATTTGCTTAATTTTACGGTAGAAGCAAGAAATTAATTCGATAAGCTTAGCCTGGATTTAACGATTTTGACGACTGGACGACTGAGCCTTTGCTTGGAGTCCTTAATTTTATCTAAGACTCAACAGACTCAAATTGACTCTCTAAAAGAATTTTTTGTTATTATTAAATTTACAATTGGGGTTTTAATTATATTTTTGCCTATAAAAATAAAACTACTGATTCGATTTTAATAAATTTTTTTTAGTGTTCGACATTATGAGGGTCTGGTTAAAAAAAATATTAGAACTCAGTACCAGTACTGGAAAGGGTGGGAAACAAGGGGCCAAACTACTATTATGATAGTTAGCATCCCGACTGTAATTACAATTTTACGTCATCAGACTTGGCAGAGAGGCGGAAGGTTATATACGTATTTAGAGTTTTTGTTGGTATGTGTAAGGTAGTGGATATTTGTGTGTGTAATACTCTCTATGTATGTAGCGGTGGTCCAAGGTAAGAATGCATACGTATACTAGAACAACCATGTGCATGTACCTGCTACTAGTGATGTAACAATGAACAGCCACCACTGTGGCCACACTTAACAATGAATGTGTACGCTTCAAGAGCCGATGGATGACTAATCAGTAAGCAGTATAAATTGCTACTTACTGCAACTTTCGGATCACACTTTTTTGTATGTAGGCTTGATCTGTCTCATCTGTGGTGGGAAACTTGTGTTAATTCTAAAAAAATTGATATATTAATAAAAATAAATGGACGAGGATGCACCATTTTTTTGCACCATGCTAATTTCCGCCAAAGGATAATTTAATAATTAATTTATATTCCCGTCTAGTTATTTCTATTCCAGTCTTTCCAGTATTAGTTTCGAGTTCTAGTATTTTTGTTTCAAAATTCATTAAAATCGACTTTGTTTTTATAGCTAAAAATAGGTGTAGTTTTCCCAGCCGTTCCAGTAGGTGCTGGTATCGAGTTGTAATATTTTTTTTTAAACAAAATAATCTCTCGTAATACTGAATACAAAAAAATCATTGAAATCGGACCATTCGTTTTGTTTTTATAGTCAAAAATAGGTGAAGCCACAATTATTTATGTGTTGAGACCTAATTAGTAACTACATTGCTTTCCAAGGCCCCAAAACTCTTCCATTACTAACGGGTAAACTATTTGTTTTGTATTTGCAAATACTGTAAATTAATATCGGAGACTAGGTGCATTTACTAATCCAAACGGTATTTGTAGAACGCACATATCCAGAAATGAGATCAAAAGTGCAAGAAATCAAATTCAATACCAGTAATAAAGTTCTTGAGTCACAGATAAAATTAGCTCGTACAATTTTTGATCTAAAAATAGAGTATTTTTAATGTAATTTACAGCAAGATTTACAAAAACTTTTTCAGATAACAATTTCTTTCACAAACCAAAAAATATATATTTTTTGAATTCAGTATATATTCAAATAATACTAATATTCCAAACTTTTTGTAACGTCCTGTACACAAGGCGTATATATTCTGTAACTGAGCTATATGTATAGATACCTATATTACAATACATAACACGATATTATTGTATTGTTTGATATTATTATAATATTGTGACGATATAACACCGACATAAATAAAATTTATTAAAATGATCTAATTTAAATATTTTAATACCGTTTTTATTAACATAATTACTAGGTTTTTTGAATTGTTAACACCGTGTTACTTGAGTTCAGTTACATAAATATCAAAATTATTGTAATAATTTTTAATTTTATCAAAAAATAGGATTAACTATAGTATATCTACTTCAATTTTTTAAATATTGCAATTGTACCACATTTATTCAAACATTATGCTGGTAATGAAGTGAAAGGGGAAGAATTGTGCCCGGAAAGGGTCACTAGGACCTAACAATAATATTCCTATTCTTATTTCTATAACCAAAAATACGGGTATAACTCATCAGAAAAATAATCCTCGGAAAATAAATCACATTTCCTAAATGAGTTCGTCTATTTTTTTTCTTTTTGGCAATGTTATTTTAAAGCCAGAAAACCGGAATTTTACCATTGGAAATGTGAAATTTAAAGCTACTTGTAGGTTTCCGATATTGTTTATTTTCATATTTAACGAACTGCAACAAAAATGATAATTTCTCTTTCAAATTACGCATTAATCATTTAATTTTGAGGTGAATAATTTTAAAAGAAAAATGCCCCTGTCGCAGCATCCTGCATAACATAGCGAATTTCCGTTTATAAAAGTTAGTTTTTCTTGGAAACTAGTTGACATAGAATAATAGTTTAAAGACCATTTTTATGTAATTTTTTCTCCTCTTTCCAACGGTGTAAAAAAATTTCACAAAAATTTTTTGAATATGGGGAAATTTTGGCAAAAAAATAATTTTTTTCACGAAAATTGCCAAAAAAACCATGTTCCGGGCATCGGACGTGTCTGGTTAACGAACTCGTCCAACGGTTTGGGACTTCCAATATTTTCACCAAATTTCATAAACGTAAGACATTTCGTTCGAGAGTTATCGCGCGGACATATATATATATATATATATATATATATATATATATATATATATATATATATATATATATATATATATATAAATTCTAGGGACCTCAAAACAAATTTCTGCCCATAGTCCCGGGCTCAGATCGCGTCATGATAGTGGCTGTAATAGCTGAATTCCATTCTGGAAATTCGCTAAAATTGAACTTAATGACGTCATCACGTATAGCAAATTTTCACAAACTTCAGAAACCGTGATTCTGATAATAACAACATGAAATTTGAAAATGCTCACAGGACTCAAATTGCTTATAGGGGTAATTGCTCATTAAATAAGTATTTTTTGTGCGGCGTCAAGTGGAATCTGTCTAACTGCGACACAACGCTGTATCATATCAACCATTCCGTATAAAGTGTACACCAATAAGATATGTAGATAAACAAACATAGTATCTCAGTGGTACTGTGCTCTGCAATACATTATGTATTGTGCAGCAAACCACGTACTTATGATACCTATCGTACCTATATAGAGAACAAGCTATACCTACTTCAACAGATTAATTTTGGCCCACCAAACATGTTTCGTATCTTTGTTATATTATGTTGTATTGGTATTGCACTAATGCAAGAAAAAAGGATACATAACAAATAGAGTTGGACTTTGAACGGTCAGAATCAATCTGTGAATTTATACGTTTGTTTATGTAATGATGTTTTAGTTTTAATTTTTGCTATTACTTTCACGAAATTCTTCTGGTTCATCCTTAAAACACCTCAAATCTTTTTGTTAAATTTTTTTATTTAACATTAAATGTCGCTTTATCCTACCATCGCATCAGCTACTTATATCACATGTGCGTATTTCTTGTAAGTACCAGAATTATAAAATCATTTATTATATGTACAATGCACATACGCATAATAAATATCATTTTTTGCTAAAACACAATGTCACACATAAAACATAGTCGTTTTGTTCTTATTTCCTGTCTTCAAATGATAAATGCATCTGAGCATAGAATTATTCTCACAATTAAAAGCGTATCAGGAGAAAAAAAAACTACAAAGAAACGCACATATGAATTACTTGACAATATTACTTAAAGGCTTTTTTATCCGGGTGCATTCATTACACAATGTCATTGTTAACAATACTGTTCGGTTCGTTAAAAAATTAGTTAGTTGTCTTTGACTAAATAACACATAAAATCACAATGTATTTGATTTTAGAAATAACCTTAAAGATTTGCACGGATTTATTGATTTGTAATACAAAAGTGAAAATTCAAATTACATTGGTGTATTGGTTGATAATACCGTTTCAAAATAAAATTAAACCAACAAAACATTAAATAAGTTATTACGTATATTGCAATATTGTTCCAAGAAGTTCAATGTCAAACAAAAATGTTAAAGTTTTGTAATATGTGTGGATAAAATTACCAACTTCTTTCTTGTTAATTTCGCTTCATTTTGCTATGACACCTCTATTAGAAATAATTTCGCAGAATGCAAAAGCAAGTTTGCGTCAATAAAAAGGATTTGAAATTGTTAAGCTTTTGTTAGAATCAATTCTTTCTGTGTTTGATTAACGTATTTTTTTGAAATTTTAAACTGAATTCGAATTGTAACAAAGAAACATTTTTGCAGTGTTTGAAACAACTTTTTATTAATTTCGATTGATACGTTATCAATAAATCTATTTGATAATGAAATTATTGATGTATGAAATTTGATTAATTTTCAAATACATGAAATTTATTTTACGAATCACATACTCTTGCAACCAAATTAATCTGTTGTGATTGTGTTGTTGTGTGAACTCAACCAAATGTTGAATTTCGAACGAAATTCATTATGTGCTGGTGTTTACGAATATCCGGACCAATCGTACAAAATCTCTTTTCACGTTTGTGTAACGAAATCGCCGATTTTCTTTGTCGCTACCTGTTGTTGTTGGAACGACCTGAACGCTCTTCGGCACCAACGATAAATTCGAAATCTGATGTTCCCACATCGAATTCTGCAACTGCAACAACAACCGTTGTAACGTTACCGAAAATATTATCGAGACCCTTACCGGATCCACCGAATGGAAAATGGTTTCGACAAGTGACTCGGCTGGAATCGAAATGTTTACTGATGGGTCTGCCGAATGGCGCCTTTCTGTTTCGACCCACCAATCAGTCGGATTGTATTTGTACACTGGTTGTGCTGTGCGATGGGGACGATTATCACGTTGGTGTGCGAAAATGTGCGGATGGAATGCTAGCGTTGGGTGTACGCAAGGATTGTGAAAAGACTTTCTTAAATTTGGACGATTTAGTGAATTATCATAAACAGAATGAGTTGAAATTAATTCGAAATGGGAATATAAAAAGTGTTCTCTTGCAACCAAACTTGTTGCCAAAATAAAAGAATTTTTTTTGTATTTTTTTTAGCGAATTTCCAGAATGGAATTCAGCTATTATTTTATTTTATACTAAGCTATCAAAGCTTTTTCATATTTACTGTGAAAAAAGTTAGGACAAATTTCTTCAGTCATTTTATTTTAGTTAGTAAGTATAATGAAAATGAATCAAAAATTTTTTGTTAATAAATTCAACTAAATCCAAAACAATAGTAACAAAATAATAATCAATTTAATAATATGAATTTTATATACCTACTAGTTTTCTTACCGTATTACACTCGAGTTTTATATTTATTCTGAATAACTATGCGTTTTTTTCAATTCAAATCTATTACCTAAAAGTAATTTAACACTCAAAGAATTGTCAACTCTAGGATACTCGAGTTTCACTGTTGTGTTTTTAGTAGTTGATGGTAACATACAAACCTTTCGAGTTAATAAGTGATTAAACATAGGTAACTGAAAAAAGTTGCCATAAATTTTATTGAAATTATGGAACGTCAGTTTGTTTGTTTCTTTTTTTTTTCTTTTTGTACAAATTTTTTTCTTAAACTGATCTATAAATCTGTAATTTGTAATTATTTCTATAATTAATTTTGATGTTTTCAAATAAAATAGTTTTTTTAGATGTTTAAAAAAACAAAATTTAATTTTTTTATCCTATTCGATCTTCTTCATAAAGTTAATTTTCAAAAATACTGACTTTTCATTTATTTCTAATAGCAATGCCCTTCAGTTTCATGCGCCTACAGTTCCTAATAGTGCTTCGCCTCGATCACCAAATGACTCCAACATAATAATATATTTAATTTCCACATTTTGACGCCCTTCCGTAGATTCCTATGCTAATAGTTTTAGAACTAATTCAATTTTTGGATACTTTTTGGAGGCCATGGGCCCCTGATAATTTTTAAATTATGATCAATTTCTCCGTAATTAGACTTTATCACTATCTTTTTCTAAAGTGAAATTTTTTAAAATAATTTTGAATTTGATATTTACATTTTTAAATATGATTTTGTCGTAGCCTATAGATAATTTTTTGTTATACTTTTGAAAACTCAACCCCCGTAAGGAATATCGTGAAAATTTTGATTGGAAATGTTCACTAACCCTTTAACGAATAAATTATAAAGTTTAATCGAAATCTGTCCAGTCGTTTTTACGTCTGGACATTTCTTATCATTTTATTACATACTACATACAACTACATACTACATCTTATCATTTTATTACATACTAGCCGTATACCCATCCGATGGGATTTACCCGAAGTTTTTTAAAAAACCGACTTCAAAAAAAAAAAAATTCATTGTTCAAAAATCATAGTTTTGGTCACTCACTGACTGCTTTGAAATTTGGAACAAAAATAGTGTTCAAAGTAATAATTACTTACTAGAAAAATAAAAATCATTGAAAATCAACCAGTTTTTTTCAAGTCATTAAAGAATTTTTTAAATTAGATATTGTCAGAATAGTATATTGTGCAATAAGTGCGGGAAATTGTCGATTGCCCACGAAAGCGAAGTTGAGCGCACGAACGTAGTGAGTGCGCTCATTCGCTTGAGTAGGGCAATCGACAATCCCGCACGAGTTGCACATACTATTTTTTATTACGAATTTCACATACTTTTTTCTATTATTATCATTATTTTTGACATTTATATTACTTTTTAAAATAATATTTTTGAGTGTTCGTCTTTTTTTTCTGAATTAATTATCGTTTAAATTACTTTGTTGGCGGTTTCTATAGAAATAGTTATGAAATATTTATTAAATGAAAAATTAAGAGGCGGCTTTGCGTGTTTTGATTAAATTTTGCGTGTTTTATTGTCAATTTGCGTGTGGAAAGTTACTTTCCACACGCAAAAAAGTATGCGGGAAGAGTACAGTTGGCAAACAGCCATTTTGCGTACAGAAATATGTGCGCCAAGTTAGTACTTCTCCCGCATGAGTAATAAAAAATTATTTTTAACATTATTAAGTAGATCAACATAAATTTATAAATATGTTACTATAGTTTTTAAAGTAAATGATTTTGCATAATTATTATACAAATTTTAAAATTGCCATAATTATTCATATTATTGAAGGTGGTTTAAAAATTACTCAACCAATATTAATAAAATTTTTATGGGACTACCTGGATCTACTAACCAAAATGGCGCAAATTGATCCAGAAATGTGGGAGAAATCGGTGTCCATACATAAAAAAAAAAACATACGGGTTGAATTGAGAACCTCCTCGTTTTTGAAGTCGGTTAAAAAAGTTTCGAAAGAACAAGTTTATTTTTTATAGTTTTATGCTGTGAAATACATCTTTAGAGTAGTAGAAAAATATAGTCAAAGAGCTTAGTATCAAGTAAAAGGTGATAATAAATAAAAATAAATAAGAGAATGAATAAAACTGCTTCCATAAAAATTAATCTCAGCTGTGGGAAAACATCACTGACTACTAACTACCACTGCAATAATTTTTCAATTTAGGTTAATTCATCGAAAGCGCGAACACCCACACCAATCCATTCAACATACAACATACATCGTCGTGAGTGAGACAGAAACAATTCGATTCTAATAAAAAAATTTCTCAATCATTCCCCAATTATGCCACACGTTGCGTTGGCCGTCTCACATTTCGATAACAATAAATAAATATATTCAATGCCCATTTCCAATATCCATTTCGGTTTTTCCGTGTACACGCCGCGATAATACGATAGTATGAATTCGAATGATGTAGATGCGCGTGCGCCCGAAACGGAATACCTCCATTCAAAATATATTGATTGTTTCAAAATACAATTCATACATAAAAAGGTTCGGCGGACGGTGTGTAGACGACAAAACACAAACGCACTCCACACAGCCGAAGCGTCTCCGTCGAATCCGTCGGACCAAAATGTCCTCCACGTCTCTGACACAATCGTTTATATTAATTTGTTTTTGTTGCGTTAAATTTGTCACGTGCGAAATAATATTTTGGGGCCATAATTTGAATGAGTTACATAGTGTTGCGCCCAGTCCATTGATAGCATTTGATAATGAACAATTAAAGAGGATGTTAGATCAATTGAAACCGCGTCGTGTACTCGTATTCGTTGACAACAACACGTCAACGGCATGTGTTGGTGATGGTGTTAACTGTGCCACTACTGCAACTGGTCGCGACAATCAACACGATAATGAATTATTGTCGCAGTCAGCAGTCTCAACAACTTCAACAACATTCATTCATTCAATTGCCAATCAAAAATTGCCAATGTTTCGGCAACTTGTTGAAAATACTGAGACTGTATATGTACCAGAAAATATGTATATTGTACTTGACAATTTTACAGTTGGTAAGTATTATGCATTTTATAATATATTTATTGATAAACAAATACTTGTAGAATGTTAGATATATGAATGTTAACTAGATTTAATAACTATTGCAATGTTTTAATCATTTATTTAATTTTTGAATTAACAAAAAATAATTTTCTCGACGGATTTTAACAGATAAAGACAATAAAACCCCCGTTTATTAAAAATTACACAATTTTCAACCTTGTGAGAACAAAGAAAATTCAACTATAAAATCAAAATATTTTGTTTTTGTTTGAGATTAACAATTCGCCGATATTTGCTCAATACTTTCTAAATAATTATAATCAGAGTTTGGCCCTTAACAACTTTTCGATCACATTATTTTCGTTTTGTCTATAGATTTCTGTCTTTATTTTACTTTTCTCCGAAATTTAAAAACAAATAAAATCAAATAGTTTTGGAGTAATAATTTTAGATTAAAATTATTCGAACTATTCATTCAGTTCATAAGCAGGACTTAAAAAAAAAAATTTAAATTTTCCATTATAGGTTTTTTGGTTGATAGTTTGATCTAATACAGTGTCAGCTAAACTTTTTTACATTACGACTAAGGTCGTCAACTAAAAATTCTAACAAAATTTTACGGATGTCATTAGTAATAAATTTACATATACTATTTATCGTAAACCATCTTTCTCTGATATAATTATACTTGCCGACTCTTTTAACCCCGGATCCCATAAGTTAGCAGCATACCGTTCAATTATTCATAGAGCTTTCGCCATTCCCCTTCTACCAAAAGATCGAAAAATAGAACTAAACACGATAAAGCCCTTAACAACGGTTTTTCAACCCAATTAATAGATGATCTCATTCGTAAAAAACAGCACAAAGTCACCATTGAACAAATATATCCTTCCTTTACAATTGATCCAGATCCAAAAGATTATGTATACCTTCCATTCTTAGGTGTCATCTCACATAAAATTGGTAACTGGTTTAGAAAATATAATATATCACCAGCTTTTCATTCAGTTGGAAACCTTGGCCGTTTCATTTACAACGCCAAAGAAAAAACTGATCCACTAAAAAAGAGTGGGATCTACCGCCTGGACTGTTCTCAGTGTAACGCCAAATATATGGGGCAAACGGGACGAAGTTTCGACACAAGATATAAGGAACACATTGGTTCACAAATACATAGCTCAAATTTCGGTCTACATATCTTGGAAACAGGTCATTTCCCCAAAACAGATCATAAACCAAAAGTTCTACACGTTTGCCAAAAAGGTATAAAATTGAATCTTTTAGAGGCTCTGGAAATTAATAGATTAAACAATGATCCACAAGTAGAAGTTTTAAACGATCAAAATGATCTAAATAATTCTCCTTTATTGAAAATAAATTTCTGAACGAATATAATTTACTTCAAGCTTACAATAATTTTGGACACTCCTATTTTTTAATTTTTCATAAACAGGTCATTTAGTAGAACAGTCATAATATTAGGTAAAAATATCATGTCGGTACCTACAAAACTGGTTTGAGTGCTTTCATCTTTACACGTATAGTTGTTCCAAAACAAAATTTATGGGTTTTTCCCAATTCAATTTCAATAATATTACAACCCTCCTACACATCTTTCTTACCTATAAATTCTCACCATTTATTTATTTTCGTCAATCTACTCTGATGATGGCCGAAAGGGCTGAAACCGCGTTAAGTAAAAAATAATATTAATTTCGTGAAATTGACAAAGTAATTTAAACTTTAAATATTTTTCAATACTGTTCGCTATTGTTTCTGGATCTTTGTTTCCTATTTATTTTATTTTAATTTTTCACGGACAACAGTTACTGTACCAAACAGTTTGGCAGCTACTGATTTGAAATAATAAATACATGTTTACGCAAATTTTATACCAGTTCTCGGGAATGTTAACCGCACTAATGCGACATTAGGTAACCGCAAACTGTTATGGGATGCTTTAAAACATTGTCAAGATGTTTGAAGAAAAATTTGAATAACATTCTTTGTGAAAAATATTATGGTAAATGCGCTGCATCCAAATTGGGAATAATTTATTACAAGAATAAAAAGAATAAAAATCATTCTGTTTACAATAAAATTTGGGGAAATCTGACAGACGTGCAATCTAATCTGAATGTTAGAATAAAACTCAAAAGACTATTTTATAAAATTTACCATACTAAATACTTGTTTGTAAGTTGTTGCTGTTTATAATAAAGGAACTCAACTTCACAGGAACCGGAAGTAATTTGAATAAAAAAATTTTTTTAATTGAACAAAACGTATAAAGAAAAATAATAGTAACTTCCGTTACAGTAAAATATATTTGTTAGATTTTAAACAGAAGTGTAAAAATCATTTTCTTTTGACGTTAGAGAAGGTGGTTTTCCTTGGTACAACTTGCACCATGCGATTTGTTTCAATAAATAAATAACACAATTTTGTGTTTATATGTTACAAAAACGTATTGCCTAAACAATTCAACGAGAAGAACTGTCAATTAACAAAAACGTGACAATAAATCTAAAGCATTTTTGGGCTGACAGTTTTTCTTTTTTTGTGTTAACAACAAATTTTCGATGTAGAGAAAACAAATTTATTCAGAAAAAATATAATATAGATAATTCATACCTATAAAAGAATGAATTCAAATCAATTAAATTTACCAATAGAAACTTCAATCAAAAATTTCCTACCATCTTCTTTCGCTGTAAAAATCTGTTTTAACTTTTATTTCACGGCAAAAGTGAAAAAACTACAAGATATTCTTATGGGTCACTGAAAAAATTTTAGTACTCAAAAAATTTTCGTAGAAACGGTGATAGAAACTATACGATATTCTTATGGGATTTAATACACCTGAGTTAAATTGTCAAAAATAAAATTGAAAAATTTTATGTAAAAAAGTTTTTCACATGTAAACTTTTCGTAGTTATAGTTTTTAGAAAAACTCGAAAAAATATATACAGCTGAATCTTGTTTTATACAGTGTATTTAAAAACTTCGTAAATGGCTCTGAAAAAGTAGACTTCGTTCTAGCTTGTAAAAAAAACTTTTTTTATGCAGTGAATCGGTACCGCATATAAAAGTATCATAGAGAATACGTAACTCAAAATGCTCAAAACTTCACGATTTCCACGTGGAAATTGCTTTTCTAAACAAGATAAAGCATTTATTTTACACATGAGAACATTTTATTTCATTTTCATAGTATTATGAAAATTGTGATAAATACCTACAACTGTAAAAAAACTTAATAATGCACTGATTAAATGCTTAAAAACCATCAATAAGTAATTTTATCAAAATAAATTATTATAATTAATGTTTAGGTTTTCGTACTTTCTCTTAATTTTGATTCACATTATGCACGTTAACGGTCATTTTTTTAAAAACCGCATAAAAAAAGGTTCAACTGCATATATAATCGATATTCATTGCTATATTTTAAACTTAATACTATTTTATACACGGTTAAAAATATAGGATTAATAAGTAATCTACAGAGGTTACATATATGGCAACACCAAAATTTTATTAAAATCTAATCGGTTCCATATATTAAAAAATTCATTGTAATATAACTGATATTAAAAATTAATTGAACTTAGTTTAGAGTCACAAAACCTAATTTTATTCCAATTGTATTGCAAACTAATACTATGTATATTACGATTCTAAATTCAAAAGGTATTAAAAATAAGTAACGGTGGATTATATTTTAAACCAAATATGTATTAAAAGATAGGTTTCTTTGGTTTGAAATTTTAATATTGTCTGTATTAAAATCTAATATTTTAATTGCTAAATATTGTAATGAAGGTTATATTGAAACTCAATTGCATTTTTGTATTACCAACATTTTATTAATTTTTTTCACAATAAACAATGAATTTTAAAAAGTGAATTTTTTAAAAAAAAAAAAGATCTTCCGGGCTTAGCTCATGGTCTGTTTCTTCTTGAACGTTTTCAGTAGATTCTTCTGATTTTTTCCTTTTTCTTGAACTATAATTTTTCTTAATAGTAGAATAAAACCTGTAAATAAAGAAGAAAGTAAGTAGAATTATTGTTAAATGTTAGTTGCAAAGACTTACCACATAATTGAAGTGCTTAAATTCTATGCTGACTGCTACGCCGAAGTTGTGCGGGTAAATAATTTTAATTTTGATATAAATAAAAATCAGAACACTTCGCTCTTGTCTGGTAGATCTTGAGTTCGAAACCAAACGGGGGAGATACGTTATCTAAATTACCATACGACTCATCTATCAATAATCATTCCATTATCAAAATCAGCTATGTTTTACATCAAACGATACGATAGTAGATACGCACCTAGAAAATAGATAAAAAAAAAATCAGAATAAGTACTTTACTTTTCCATATATCGTTTTATACTTAAAATCTATATTACGTACCTTATATAAAAACCTGAGTTAAAAAATAATTTGAATTTTTATATTGATAAACAATATCAACTATTATTTCAGGAATCCATGTCAGTTGTATCAAAATTTCAATAAAAAGAAAATATTTTGCGAATGAACAATAATTTATTTAATAACGGCAATGACTATACAAACGTTTAACAATTGAAATTACATTTTTAATTTTAAATATTCAAGCATTTTATATTTAAATGTTTTAAACCCGACCGAAATTACGAAAATAAACAAAATAATTGGACAAAAAAGCAACGAGTTCTGTTTGTGTATGACTGGTACGCATTTAGGTATACATATACCTACATACATATTTTGATACCCCGTGAGAAATGTCCTTGATGTTAAGTAATAATAATTGACCAACAGAGAAAACCATACTGTAAATTAAATGGGTTGGAGTGAGAAGGACATAGTAACAAATTGGGTATGCACGTGTCACTAACGCAACACAAGACACACTGATCTGATTGAATCCAAATTAAGATTAAAATCTAACTATTCTTTAATTTGGAATTAAAAAATGTATATAATTTGGATTATGTTTTATTATTTTTTTGGTTTCGTCTTTATGATTTAATAATTTTGTATTATATTTTAATCAAAAATGGTTTAAATTATGGAAAATAATATAATTAGATTAAATCTGAATATCAAGAAATATTGGAAATATTTTAATATAAGTGCAAGATTTAATTTTAGTATTTTAATGTTTAGTTTTTTCAGTAAGTTAAGGTTGGATTAAAAAATTAGTCCAAGATTTTTAACCGTGTATATGACACTATAATTATGATCTTGCAGTACTTACCTTCGTATCATGTAGTCAAACATTTTTTTTTTTTCATACAAAGTTTTTTTACGTTGAAAACATTTATAGGAAGGTTAACTTCAAAAATGCATCGCTGCTTGCATGAGGCAGAGTCAAAAGTTCAAAAACGCATCAGACGCATCACAACGAAAAATCAAAAGTTCATTTTTGCATTTGATGCGTCAAAACAATGCATCAAGAAATTTGGTGATGCGTGTCCAAGATGCATGTCATGTGTATAATGTAGAATTTTAACTACTTGCCATATTATGTAGGTATTAACACCAACAGGAATAATTCCGAAAAACAGATTGCTGAAAAAGATGAATGTATTTACCTTTGATTAAAATTGTTTAAACTATTTGAATACATCTTGCACTCAAAATAGGTATGTAATATTTTTTATTCAAATAATTTCAATAGTTTCAATTTCAAGAAAGTTCAAGTTGAAATTCAAAGATAATATACCTATACAAGGACTGTATTCCTATATTATCTCTAGTCTATCATGCTACATTATCTGTCTTATCTATAGCCAAATTAGTGGCTAAATGATGCCAATAGCCCGTTCAAAAACATCTAATGTGCATCAAATTTCAAGAGAGCATCAGCAGCGCGTCATGTAGTGTATCAGCAGCGCGTCATCTAGTCTAGAGCATCAGAAAAGTCATGATCCTGCATCGATGCGGTAAAGTTTACATTTTTGAAGTTACCCGAACTTACGTCAAATTTCAGATATAATGATATTATTAGACTACTTCTGCCACTGTAGGAAACTTGAACTGTGGTATGAGTATAGATCTTCCAATAAAAGATTTTTTTTTTTTAAATTTTAAACAAAAATATGCTCGCTATTTTTATCAAAATGAAAATAAAGAAACCTATACATAGTTATAATATTTTGAAAAGAGATATGTTGTATCTGAAAAGAGATTAATTTTTTGTTATTATTTAAATATAAATTGTCAAAATATTAAACTGTCAGTTTTGAAATACAAAAAAAGCTGAATTCTTTACCAGTATTATTGTTTTTGTTACAAATTAAAACATATATCGGAGAGTATAATTTAATTGTAAAATATATCAAATATTTTCAAAGAGAAATGTCAAAATTTTTTTCATCGTATTACAAAAAAGACTACGAATTATAACTACTTCATACAAAGAGAAAAATTATTTAAATGTAAATTTCAAAAATGTTTTCAACGTTAACTGTCGAATCCAGAAAGCCGCATTGATTTTTTTTTTTAATTTATAATTATGCCCTTTTTTTATCCAATTCTAAGAAAACATTAAAGAAAAATTGTTGAAAATTTAAACACACATAGTAGGCGTGTAACATTACGAAATACCAAAATGGAAAAACTTTACAAAACTTAATCCAAACTATAACCATATGTTTGATAGCTTGTTTACTCTATAAATTTTATTTTTTATGTATGTTTACGTAATGTAAACGTGTCATAAATATTAAATTTTGATATTCAAGTGTAGGCGAACGATCCAGTAATCCGGTAATCCGGTTACCACCCACCCACACACAACCTATAATTCTTCAGAACCGTCCGTGGGTGAGATAGTTTGTAAATATACACAATATGTACATATGAAAGAAGATGCAAACATCCAGATACATAAATCTATGTGGTCCATTTGCAATTAAGGGGGGAGTTCAAATAAAAAAGCAACTTTTTTTTTTTTTTTTTTTTTTTTTTTTTTTTTTATGATTATTTTGCTTGTTGAAATTTTTTTTCAAATTAGGGAGGGTTTCAAATAGAAAATTTTGTTTCTGAAACATTCATTACTCTTCCCTGTGAGGGGAGGGGGCCCTTTTTCATAAGTTTTTAAGCGTTTACAAGGAACGCCATATCTCAAAAAGTAATGAATATTTTTTAAATATTTTTTCATTATTTTATTCCTAAAGGACCTGTCCATAAAGTTGAGTATGGGTTTCAGGTAATTTTAAAAATTAACTATAAAATTGTAATCCCAAACTTCTAAAAATTATAAAACCTAATTTTTTATTAAAAAAAAAAAATGTTTAAAAATAGTTACAATTGTTCAAATGGAAAAAGTATACTCCACTTTATGCGCAATATGTTTATGAACAGAATAAAAAAAAAATTAAGTGTCTATCTTTTCTAGAACTTGAGATATGATTTTTCTTGTCGAGAAAAACACAAGTTTCGGGAAACCGTAAAAAACAAAAATAATAACAAAAGAAGCGGTTTACTTACTGTTTATTAAAACGTCTACAAAGGCATACAAATAAAAGAACATTATCTCAGTGCATACTATAATTCATGTACACACCAAAACGAAATATTTCTGATCAAATCGCGAGGGAGGGCGAGCGTTGTCTGCAAAGGAGCAGCAACTTGGCTGTCTAGCGGCTCACAAATAAATATTTTTCTACTTGAAAAAAAAATTGCTTTGGCCATGTTTTATATATCACCGTGTTTGTAAAGAACCACAGAACAAAATAAAAACAAAAAACGAGATTTATGCACTTAATTTTTTCCCCGCATCAAAATTATTGTAAATAATATTTTTTAACATTTTGTTACTTAATAAAGTATAAAATGGTTTTTGCAGGTACATTTACTTATAAAATATTGTATGTACATAATTACTTGTATTATTCATTTGTGCAATAAATATATATTTTATTTATTTATTTTATTTTAAAACGAGATTCGAAAAAAATTAGTTTATTAGCCGCTTCTGGTGTGATCTCCCCCTTTAAACGTAGGTGAATAATGGTGGAGGTGTTGGCGAAGACATTGTTTCCCTGCACTCCCACATTGAATATAAATAATTAAATTTGTATTCAAATGTCATTACATTAAATTTTTTGAAGTGAAAATTCTTTAACGGGTGGGTAACTCTGCATGAGAGTGTAGTGAAATCTGTAATTGTCGCAGAGTAATGAAAACGGTAATGCTTTGGCTGTAATGAAATCGTTAATAGGTTGTATAATGGTAGCGTTAATCATTGCTAAGTGATTAGTATTTGAAACATGTATAAATATAAAATTAACCAAAAAATGTAAAAAAGTGTCTGGGTCTAGACGGTTTTACGGTAGTTTAAATTGGTTACGAGATCGGCATTGAATTTTTCACTTCGGTCGTGTTGTCTTAAATACAGTCACAATTTTTTTTTTCTTTTTTATAGAGTAGTTGTACTGTATTTGTCGTTTCCATTATTTTTAGTTATCGCAACGTTATACATTATTTGGATATACTCTTATTAATTTGCATATTTATTAATATTAGTCTGTCGCGGAAATTATGCAAAAATATAATATTAACTTTTCGAGGGGTTGTGATATACTGTTGGAAGTGGTGGGAAAAACCAATGAATGGGTAGGTAATTTCGATTTAGAAAAGAATTATTCAATCATTTATTACAAATTGTAATTAATTCTCTAATAATAAGTTTTTTCTACTATTTAATTTCCAAAATCATTTTACGGTTATTTAGGGACGTCGTCAAATTTATTAAAATTTTTCAAGAATATTTTGACACCGTAAAATAATGACAAAATAATGAAATTGTAAGTGACTTGTTATAGATTTTCGAAATTGTACATTTCATTTTTTACCAAAATTAAACATGTTGGACTACTAGTCAGGGCCGGATTTGGGTAGGGGTAGCCAGGGCACGTGCTCCGGGCGGCAGGTCTTAGAGGCGCCAAAAAGTGATTTAAGAGGGCGCCAATTCTTTTTTGTTCGTCATTTGTTTTTTGGAAGAGGAGCGAATTTTTTTTCTACAGGGGCACCATTTTTTGACCCTAACTTACTATACTAGTAAAAACATTTCTGTCGAATTAGTTGTGTTTTTAAAAGGAATCCGTTATTTTAATGGCAAAAATAATGAGTTCACGCCAAAATTATTTTGACTTAAATGAACCACCGTAATTTAAATCATTTCTATAAAGACTGATTTGAGCTAAAATAATTTTTTTAATTTGATGACGTCGTCAAATTTTACAAAATTTCTAAAATTCCACAAATGCTCATAAAAAAAATGATAGAAAAATAAAACTGGATGCGAGTTGTAAGTTTTCGAGGTCGTTTTGTCATTTTTATCAAAATTAGACACTTTGGAGTATTAGCGCATCAGTCCTGTTCAGTGTTGGGCAAGATATCGAATTTTATTATCTAGATAACCAAAATAGATAACATAATTTAAAACATCTAGATAAAGATAACAGATAATTGAACCGTTATCTAGATAAAATTTTAGATAACAGATAAGATAATATTTACAGAAATAATGCACTAGGTCAGTGTTTCTTAACCGCCCATCCGTGGACCGGTGCCGGGCTACGAAAGTAGCTCATCGGTCCCCAGAAAGATGTGTTTATTATTATAAATTACAAAAATACTCAAGAAAGGTTTTTGCCGACAAAATTACATGTTTTGGAATTTAGTTTCTTTATTTACGGCCCATGATAGCACACGTAGAGTACAACATTTTTTTATTTCAAAAATAGTGCTTAAAAAGTGTCGGTATTTATCTACATTACATGATCGACCAAGTGGTCGGAAAACGACATTTCATATTACACGACTAAATGTTATTCCAACTAATGGCTGAAATGAATCCAGGCTATAGGAATTCTATTTACAATTAACGAAAAGTTCTTAAACATTTCTCTAATGTTTAAAAAATTGTCGATACTTATCTAAATTACATGATAGACCCAGTGGTCGGAATACGACATTTCGTATTACACGACTAAATGTTATTCCAACTAATGACGGAAATGATTCCAGACAACAAGAATTCTGTTTAAAATTAAATAATTACTTTTAAAAATTTTTGTATTTTTTAAGAAAGTGTCGAAATTTATCTGAATTAGGTATATGGTTGGCCAAGTGAATAATAGGTGAATGGTGAATTTAGCTTCAATTTTCTTTTTTTTTCAGGAAAAATAAAGATGTATTCTTATTATCTTATCTTTTTCCTTCGCTTAATAAAAAGATAAGATAAAAGATAACTTCTTTTAAAAATATCTAGATAAAAGATAATAGATAACGAAAACGTTATCTAGATAAAATTTCAGATAATGTTATCTAGATAAACACAACACTGGTCCTGTTTCTAAAAGTAATTTTGTCATTTAAATAGCAAAAATGAATCACGATTGTTTCAATCACTTCTTTAAAGCTGGAGAAGATGTAATTTTTTTAGTTTTGTGACGTCATTAAGTTTATTAAAAGTTTTTCATGTTTCAAAAACCGCACTAACTGACAGAACCTGGAAACGGTTTTATTATAAAGATAATTGCTTCTTATAGGCATCCTATTAAGAAATTATATCTTTTGAGGATTAGCTTTGGTAATTTTTCTCCATTTTAGAAATTCAGCTATTACAGCGGCTCGCACGGTAAGACCTATGACAGGCACTATGACAGAAATTTGCTTTGAGGCCTCGGGAAACCGAAAATGACCTTCACTATAGCTACATAACTATAATTGTGTATATACATGTATTTATATGTGTATGCTATGATTTTCCAACGAAGCATTCAATTTAAACGAAATTTGGCGAGAAGATCAAAAGTTTCAAACCCTTGGAGGAATTTGTCCGCCAGATATGCCCGATTTTTAGAAGCCAAAATTTTGGTCATTTGTCGCCACTTTTGGTGGTTTTTTTTTTTTTGTAAAAATTAACCAGAATAAATAAAAATTCATTAATATTCCTTGTTAAATTTTGAATCGATTAAAATAGAAAATTAGCCACTAGAACTTTCGTGGTCTCTTTTTGTTAAAATTTAGGATTAAGTCGCTTGCCTAGTAATGTACTACTTTTGGACGCTAAAAATCTAACCTAAAGTAAAACTACGTTTATTATTTTTAATTCTAACTAAATATTTATAGAACTCTCAGCGTGTAAGATATACTTACCTGAGTCACACTTGACCGCATTCGTTAAAAATAAATTTACATATCACTAAAATGTACTCTCTCTGTAACTTTTAATATAAAACATGTCCTTTTGTCCTTTCAAAAAATGTAGGTTGATTTAAAGTTGGCAAAAACTTTTCGAATATTCTAATTATAAAATGTTAATTAGAGTCATTATGTCAAACATGGTTGCTACTGTCATATTAAATCATCTCTACACACCTACAATGATAATAATTAGCTAAAAATGAACGTTTCAAAGTTATATGAAAAAATATATGTAACCGGAGGTAGTGGGGACAAGAGTGGCGGGAGAAATATAAGTTATTATTATACTAAAAGCAAATGTTCTAATTGAGTCGCAGGTAGCCAACTATGTATATGACGTATAGGGTCATGTTTATAGTGATGGACAGTAATTAGTATTCATTATTAATTACCCTTTTAAATTAATATGATAAAGATGAAAGTACTGGACTATGAACTCGGGCACTACAAACAGGCAACTCGTTTGTGATGTGGTCATTGTATTAGTAATGAATATTGTGATAATTGTTTTATACACACATACAAGGTGGTCTAGAATTATGTACCGTGATTGCTAGAGGTGGTAGTACACTTTTTTTCAAAACTCAATAATAAGGGAGATACAACTCTGTAAAGGGATGAAACGAAAACCATTATTTCTTAAATATTTTCCAAACGCTTTTGAATAACGGATTGATATTTTACGGGTACTCATTTTGCGTTAGAAGGATTAAATTTATGTCAACACTTATTCCACCACTCATGACTAAGGGGTGGTTTTGGGTGGTAGGTGTGAGTGATCACGTCTTTTCTTTTTTAACTTGCAATTATTTAAACAAAATCCTTGATAATGTGATTCCTCAGACTTGTTACATTTCGATAAATATTATACCGTTTTCGAGTAATTTAAAGTAGAAGTATCTATTTCCAAATTATCCCCTAATCATAAGTGATGAAATAATTGATACCAAAATTTTAATTATTTTAATGTTCATACGCACCTCTAGATTATGAATCGAGTAATCAAAAGCGCCCAAAATTGTTTTTAAAAGAAGAAGTTAGTTTTGTTCCACCCCTCTACATTTTACCCCTCTGCTTTATTTCCCTTATTATTGAATTTTGGAAGAAAGTGTAGATGAAAAGGTACCATTATTTTTGATCATACTATCAGCTCCAGCAATTACGGTACATACTTCTGGACCATCCTGTATATATATATATATATATATATATATATATATATATATATATATATATATATATATATATATATATATATATATATATATCAGTGGCGGTTAATATATAATTCGCTTGAGTATGCAATGAATAACTCAATAAAGCATTAACTTTTCCCAAGCGGACACGTTTCACTATTTTTCATAATTGAAAACAGAGGTGGGACTACAAATTTTGCGCCCTGAAGCAGATCTGTTTGCCAAGAAAATTGTGTATTTTTCCTTTTTCCTTCAAAAAAGAGCAAAAAGAGGCATTGATTAGTAAAAAAAAAGTCGTGAAGTGCACTTGCGTAAATTGTGTTTCGTACAAACAGTGCTTTTTTTATGGATTTAATGTAATATGTAGCATATGAAAGTAAAAGAATGATTTTTTCTAACGAATAAATTTTGTTCTCTACTTGGCTTGTTTTCGCTTACCAGAAAGAAAGAGATATTTACTGAATGTATCAAAGTTCGCTATGAATTTTTTATAATTTTTCTGAGCGATAGTTCTGGTATAATAAGGACCTGAAACAACAATTTTCAAGAGCTTTTTCTAAAAAAAAAAAAAATGAACAAAAATATATAGTTAATTGAATTTGTGTTTTAAAAAGCTTTCCTTTAATACCCTACTCAGTGTTCTTAAGGAAAAAATTTTCCCCACTTTTCAGGTTATCCCCTAAAATTGGCCACTAGACTTGAAATTGAACTCCACATCTATATTTAGGCCACTATACTCTATCTATGTGCTAAATTTCAAAATTTTGATACAAAACACTAAAAAACAACACATTCACTGCTATTAGTCTCCTTCCCGCAAAAAATATTAGTAGTGAGCAAGAAAAATACTTTTCCTTGTTTCGTCCCTTTTTGTCGTGCATCCTGGAGCTACTGCTCCACTTACTCCGTTGTCATTACACCTCTGGTTGAAAACGTTTGCATAACTGCTTGAATAGGTTTGGAAATTGTTTGGTTTACAAATTATTGATTTTTCATCTAAAGTTTTTGAAAGAGTAAATTAGTATCACAATAATTATCTGTAGTTGCAATAGTTATTAAAATAATGAGTAGGCTTATATAAGACTTGTAACGAATATTCGGTATTCGGCTACATATGGTCGAATATAGGATACTCGTTACAAGCCTAATGAGTAGATAACTTAAAATTTTAGTCGTTTTCATCGTAAAGCATTTGTCTCTTTTCAGTAAATTTAAATGGCACTGACGAGGACAAAGATCGCACTATTGTAACCGCCTATAATGAATATATAAAATTGTACGGTTACGAACGAATACTTGCCCTCCTACTCAAACCGAACACAAAAGAGCAACAATATGTGAGTCGTAAACGAAGAGGCATACGTGACGACAAGCTTCCCGATTATGGTCCCGGACTCTACTATGTACAGGATAAAGCCATGCTGTACAGTAGCTTGTATCCCGTGTTAAAAATGGAAGAGAATGAAACAGAGACGGAATATAAATTAAAAAAGGCCATCGTACAAACAGCCGATGGTCGAGATCAAGTGATACGCCTGATCATAACGTTCTCCTTGGAGAACGCTTCAAAAGTCGTGCTACGATTTCGTTTCAATCTCACCAGTGACGGCTACTGGTCACTACGTGTGGTCGAGCTACAGGACGTCAATCACAGAGATTGGATATTGGTCACGGAACAGGATATTGGTGCCGCGCAAAAGTTCTCGTATCACTGTAGCGGGAACACCATATTTCGTAACGGCACCACAAGTCTAATACTCACGGATATTCAAGTACAACCCGCACCAATACCCACGAAACGATTTAGTGACGCATACGATTGCGTCTATTTTACCACAGCGCCCATATGGTCGGGCCTGCTGGTCACGGCACTTTTAGGTGCAGCGTTAGCGTTTGCCATAATTGCAATATCGAATATTCGAACAATGGATCGATTCGATGATCCGAAAGGGAAAGCGTTAACGATAAGTGTCGATTAAGTAAATTAGTTCAGAACTTTTTTGAAATTTTTATTGAAAACAGAAGCTGACTAATTAACAAAAGGGAAAGTAGTTAGCAAGAAAAATTAGTTGGAGTAGATTCACTTTTACAAACAAATGGAATTTATCTAGTCTTAGTTTTTATTTTTACAAAAACAGTTTAAATAGTCGAAATCCTCACGAACAGTGAGGAAAGCTTAACATATGCTAACTGCAGTATCAAATATGTTCCAATTCATATGCGTTGGAAAATCATGTTTGGACTTCAGTTACAGAAATTTATTGTGTCAGCAGCCAAAATGTTTTAAATTTTATTTATATATCAGGGTTTAGTAATTTCCATTATATCTAGTACACTTCCATTTAGCTTATTGACGAAGTATTCCAAAAATATCTTATGAAGATTTGATTTGATAAAATTATTCAGAAATTAACGTTTTTTAGATTGGATGATTGTAAGGAAGAGGATTAATTCTTGTTTTTACTGTGATAGGAAAAAATTAGAAGGAGCTTATTTTCTGCATTGAATTACTACCATACCAAAATTCATTCCGTTAGAGGCAAGAATATCTTTGGAATATTTCTAGCATAACTAGTTCCGTAAAAAGGAACCATATGTAGCCAAAATAGATTTCAATATTTTTTAAATGTAATTATTTTTATAGATAAAAGTGTAATAGTCGCAAATTTATTTTAAATCATATTTCCGATTTGAAATATGACAGCTAAGTAAGCCATAGAATAACTTTACAATTCACAAGGCGGGCATCAAACTTGGAAATGACGGATTTGAGAGAAATTGATATATACTGTAAAGAAGGTCTTTTCTGATACTGGTAGTAATAATAATTTAGGCCAACACGCTTTTATTCAGAAATTACCACTCACAACCTTATTTTGTGAATAGGGTACTTGATTGCAATTGAAAAATGATTCTAAATGCTTTGTTCTTACGTACAAATTAGTTAATTTTTGTTAAATTTTTTAAAAATCTTGAAAACACCACCGTTTAATTTTAAATGAACAAATTGGCGCGAAAAACGACTCGTCGTAGTGACGTATGCAATGACGTCACAATTTGACTCCAACAGATGTCGCTTTCATACATGTTAACACGGTACACGGTGTCATGTCAAATTTTTACACAATATTCAGCATTCATTATGCTCAGTTTTAGTGGCATTTACAACTTTTTACTTTTTTATCTTCTTCATTTACAGCTAATGTACCAGAATATGTTCCGGATTTTTATTTTATCTTGAAGCAAAATTTTACACTTAACAGTACAGATGATCCCCTCTGGTTTCACTTGAATGTAACCAATAGCATCATCACCGTAAAATTTTCATAAAGCCCTACAAGTATTAAATGCACTTTAAGAAAACAGTTTTACGTAACTTTAAAATTGTAACAAAAATAAAAGCATTTTTAACATAATATTTACAACAAGTTGATAAAGATATTTTACATATTAAGTGACGGTGTATTTCTTCCATCAATATAATTTGAGTGCAAAATTAATTACAAACCAAAAAATTCAAAATAAATTAAAAAGAGAAACAACTTCACTTGGTCAATTAGAATTGTGAAAATGTCAATGTGAAAATGCAATTGTAACTACGGTAATAATATTTTTAAAAAAAAATGACGTCATTTTCAAATACCACCGCGTTTTTAGTCATTTAAATGAAGGCTAAAAATTTGTAATTTTCAAAATAGAATTTTTAAATAACTAAAGAATATTTTTATTTGTCACTGCTAAAATTGAATATATTTAAGGATAATACATAAAATTATTTCACATTTAAAACAAATTTTGAATACAGTCAAGTACCGTATTGTTTATTGTGAATATCATGTTAGCCGTAGATAAAGTATAGTACGAATTAGGTTGTGAGGGATATTAGACACCCACGTAATTACGTACTCGCCGCTGCGCGGCTCTTGCGTAACTTTTTCGCACGTGTGTAATATGCAACTTAAAACTTCAATCACGTAATATATCTACTACCTCTTATTTTTGAAATATTATACAGTACTCCATTATTACATTGTATGGTTATAATTTTTTATTACTCATGCGGGAGAAGTACTAACTTGGCGCACACATTTCTGTACGCAAAATAGCTGTTTGCCCACTGTACTCTACCCGCATACTTTTTTGTGTGTGGAAAGTAACTTTCCACACGCAAATTGACAATAAAACACGCAAAATTTAATCAAAACACGCAAAGCCGCCTCTTAAGTTTTCATTTAATAAATATTTCATAATTATTTCTATAGAAACCACCAACAAAGTAATTTAAACGATAATTAATTCAGAAAAAATAGACGAACACTTAAAAATATTATTTTAAAGAGTACTAAAAATGTCAAAAATAGTGATAATAATAGAAAAAACTATGTGAAATTCGTAATAAAAAATAGTATGTGCAACTCGTGCGGGATTGTCGATTGCCGCACTCAAGCGAATGAGCGCACTCACTACGTTCGTGCACTCAACTTCACTTTCGTGGGCAATCGACAATTTCCCGCACTTATTGCACAATATACTATTTGTTTTGTTTTTGGAAGAAACTAGGTATTTTTGTTTTGATAATTCGTGGGAAAAAACAGTATAGGAATAGAAGATGATGATGTCTCTTTTTCTTGGATTTCATGAAAAAAAAAAACCTTATAAAATTCTAAAAAAGTTATGACATTATACAATATAATTAAACATTTTTAAACATTGTTCAATATTACAAAAAAAAAAAAAAAAACGTTATGGAGATGCGTCGACTTGAACCGGGGTAGTCCATCAGGTAGTTATGAATGAGATTAAATAACTATCTACTAGGCATGTTACATGCTACATTTTTCACAGTTTTTCGGGCAATTAATTTCTAAACGAAAACACACTGGCCTAAATTTTTGTTATTGCAGTATCGAGGAGAACCTGCTAGACAAAAATATACCTATTAATACTTCTCTCAAATCCCTTATTCTCAGGTTTCATATCCCGTTTGTCAGACAAAACTAATGGCGGATCCAGCCAGCTGAAAAGAGGGGGGGGCTGCCTCTAATCCCAAGAGGAATTTTGGGGAATTGTGTGTTCTGAATTGTATCTTTAACTTAAAAAAGTTACCTGAAGCCCCCGCAGCCACCCCCTGGATCCGCCTATGGATAAAACTAACAAAAGTACAGGTAGTCAACTTTTGCTTAGAAACAATTTTCAGTACTTACTCATAAAAAATACTGGTATACGACAGACCACCTGTAAAAACAAATTAAAGTATTAAAAGAAAGTATTCAAATTTACACTATGAAAGGCTTAACTTTTTGAAGACTGTTGTCTTTTCTCCTTAAACAAAAACTCTACATATCTCTTACGAATTTAATTATTCACAAGAAAAATATATTTTTATATCAAAGTGTATTAATTTTAATATTTAATTAGAAGAGAAAAACTTACTTCGAGAAAAATTATGTGTTCAATATAAAGAATGATACTTTACTTCTAAACAAAAAAACTGAATCTGTTCCAACGTTTTGTTCTATTAAAGCAATATTTAAATATTTATATAAAAAAATTCATATTATATAAATTATATTGTTGGTTCATTAATAAAAGTTCATCACGTCACAATATTCATCTGTCAATCGTAGCCTTACTTAAACAATTTCATTCTGTGGCAACTACTTCTATTGTGGGTTGTTTTATAATGGATTTTTATTGATGCATCAACTGTATAATGATTGTTTAATATATTAAATTAATAATTTAAAAAAAAAAAAATTATTATGAAATATATACATATTAAAAATACAGCTTAAAATGAGTGATGTATATAAAATATGTGTCTCAAACTTTTGCTGTGAAAATGAAATTTTTAGAAAAATTAAAAATTTTATATTTTGTGATTTATAAATGATAAAAAAAATTTGCTTGATGTTAAATTTTAATGATCTCTATTTTAGATTATTGTATTTTAATTTCTGCGCTATTAGTGAATTTTTTTCTTTCGTCTCATGCTAAAGAAATTATAATACAATAATTTATTTTTAATAAAGGAAGAAAGTAATATTTTAAATATATTAGTATTTTAGAAAAATAAAATGATACAATTATTGTAAATTTTATTATATAATATAAAAGATATTCATCTATCATCTATTTTTCAACAGAAATTTTTAAAAATTTGTTTGATTTAGGTGTTGGAAATTTTATTATCTAGATAAAGGTCGTTATCTAAATAAAAGTTTACAAGAAAATCGTTACAAAAATAGTACATTAAGATAATTTTTTTTTAATGATTATACTCAATTCTAGATACTAGTTTTATAATAAAATTTGTATTTAAAAGTTTATTTGAATTTTACGAAAGCAATATTTTTTTGAAGTAAAAGAATAATAATTATTTTTTATAACAATTGCACGTAATAGTCGTAGACATTATTCACAATTTTATCTTATCTTTCTTCTTCGCTTAACGGAAAAATGAAATAAAAAATAACGTTTTAAAGGAAAACTATAAAATTTAGATAAAATTTCAAATAACGTCATCTAGATAAATCCAACACTGATTGTGATCACTGAAAAATATTTTCAAATTATCAATTTTTTTTTTTTTTTTGCTCTTATTGGTTCTATACCGATAAGTCGTGCGAACGACGTCGCGAACACAGCTAGTAACGAATTCACACAATAAAACGCCCTAAGACATGAGACGTAAGGTGCGTCGTCACTTAGTGACTCTAGTTAAAATTGTCTATAGTATTTTAATTTAAACACTCATAGAGTCATAGTATGTAGATATTTTTGAATGTCACTAAAATTTGCTGAAAACACAACATCCGTTTTAATTTTTCTTATCATTATCAAAATGTCAAAACGAATGCTGTATGTTTTTCACACTATTTTTAGTGATGTTCAAAAATATATAACGAGGGTTTAATTTAGAAAATTACACAAAGTTTCATCCAGGGTCACTAGTTGGCGACAACTCTTACGTTTTACATTTACATCTTAAGGCATTTGTTGTATGAAGCCGTTACAAAAATAAAAGAGGATGGGTTAGTAATAACGCGGATGTTTGTGGCACTATGGTCGACTTCAAGCATTTGAATACCTTAAATATTTATTTTTTAGACTGGGTATTAACGTGATCGGATAAAAAAAGGCATAAAAATTATATTAGCCCATTCCTAATGAACTTTCCTTTCGTTTAATTTAGTTATTGAATCTTAAAAGTAATGGAATTGATTTATATAATCTTCTATTAATACAATTTTTGTACTTATTATTAAAGAGCGAAAATTTTGATTCATTTTACAGTTAAAATATTGTAAATAATTATATCGGTTTACCAAAAAAATTACATTTTAAAAAATTGTTATATTTGTTTTAAGTAATTTAACTTTTGCATATTGTATTTTTAATTGGCTTGTAATGAATACCCCATTCGATCGTTGGACGAATACTGAATATTCGGCGATAACATCTTTCAAACGACACCTCAAACAGTATATGAAACTAAAACTGCCCTTTCCAAAATTGTCATTATTTTCTTTTTCAATACATAAAGATAAAATATTCAGCCATAATAAATCCCTTGACGGTTTTTATTATTTCAAATTTGAAAATTTTTAAAAACGTAGGTTTACTAAACAGTACGCATATATGACTATGTAGCTGTAAGTGGGTATGTGTGCATACATAAATATATTCATGACTTATTTATTGTTGGCTATGTGATGTGTATGCATTACCAGCCAGTATCAACATTGGACACGGTTAACCGGTGAGCATTAAGTAGCTAGGAAACAAAATAAATAAATAAGCGTTTTTAGCGAATGAGTGCATGACATTACGTAATAACTACTAGGAAATATTGTTTAAAATACATATACATAATTTAGGAATATTTTTTCCACGATTCGCTATTCGACCGATTCTTCGATCGAATATAGCCTCAATATTAATTTTTTGAAAATTTATTTTCATTGTTAAATAAATATGACTATTATTTTTACTTGTAAACAATAACTAGTTCAAAAATTCTATTAAAAAATCTTTATTCTAATTCTGTACATATCTATAATGCAAAAGAAAAACCTAAACATATCATACTACTTCTAAAGTAATCACCAGTAAGTAACTACATTCCTTTTAAGACGCGGTTAAATTATTTATTCATTTAAATATATTTTTATAAGTGCAACTAAATTCTAACACGTAATTAACTAAATTATAAAATATAATATGCAATACAAGCTCTTAAATGGCTGGATTTGAGCTTGTTAATATGCAAAAATTTATTTCTGATGCATTTCAAGAGTTTCTACAAAATATCTGTACATTAATTTTCGAAGAAAATTTAAAATATTGTGTTATTTAAATGTATAATTTAAATATAAGAGAGATAAAAAAAAACACCAAAGATTTTGTGAAATAAATAATAATATATAAAAATATATATAGGGTAAAAGACCCCTTTGTGGAGGCTTCGCGATGCTGGCACACCATCTAAAAAGATGAACATTGAAAAAATTTTGTCTAATAGGTCACAAATTGGTCATAATTGGTCACTTAGTTCCACTAATTGGTCAGCAATAGGAAATTTTTAAATAAATTTTAAAAAACTTGTAAAAATTTCAAGGTCACTCAAAAATTTTGGCACAACATCTAAAGAAAAAAATAAAAATAATAAGAGCAATCGATAGGATTTTAAACCCTGATAATTGGTCAGTTAAAATAAAAAATTGGTCAGGTCCCCAGAATTTTAAAAAATTAAAAAAGGCATTTTCTTACTGTGACGCATGCGCGAAATCTTACTGGTAAATCTAGCTGTCAGTAAATCTAGTTGATACGTTGAATTTTTCAATACGGCAAAGCCACCAGTATTCGACAAGCCAATATTTTTAAATGATTCTGAAAAATTGGAATCCTTAATAAAAAAATTTTCTATCACTGACCAATTATTCAAATCAATTGACCTTTTATGACTATTTTCTGACCTTTTAAATGATCTAATTGTCATTCGAAATTGCACATATGAGGTGCTAAAATTTTTTGAATGACCTTGAAAGAACTTTAAACCTTAGTAAAAAATTTTCTATCGCTCTTCAATTAATCAAATCAGTTGACATTTTATGACCAATTTCAGACCTTCTGAACGATTTAATTGGTCCCTCGAAATCGCACATTTGGGCTGCTAAGACCGCGGAGCCCTAACAATGGGTCATAAGGAAATAACGTTTATTTTCGAAGAAATATAATAGGGCAAATTTGCGTGGACAAAAATTTCAATATTCCAATTAAAGATCTTATAGTATTTAAAAATGTTTATAATAAAATTGATAACTAAATGAACTTATAAATTAAGTTAATTACTAAAATGCCAGAAAATAAAGTTGAAATCAAAACAATAAATATAATTAATGTTTGTTGATTATTTTCAAAATACCTTAATATATAAAAATAATGCTAACATAGGCTAATCGAATGCTGGTCGCTTTACCCTATTGAAAAATTCAAGGTTTCGATTAGATTTACTGACAGCTAGATTTACCAGTAGAGATTTCGCGCATGCATGACAGTATGAAAAGGCCTTTTTTAATTTTTTTTAAATTCTGAGGACCTGACCAATTTTTTATTTTAACTGACCAATTATCAAGGTTTAAAATCCTATCGATTGCTCTTATTATTTTTGTTTTTTTCTTTAGATGGTGTGCCAAAATTTTTGAGTGACCTTGAAATTTTTACAAATTTTTTAAAATTTATTTAAAAATTTTCTACTGCTGACCAATTAGTAGGACTAAGTGACCAATTATGACCAATTTGTGACCTATTAGACAAAATTTTTTCAATGTTTAACTTTTTAGATGGTGTGCCAGCAGCATGGAGCCCTTTGTGGAACGGTATCTAATACTGGAACAGTTTTGACATTTACATATTTATTTCTTTAAATAAGTAAGGAAACTTTAAATGCGAGGTGAATTTAAATTGAGAAACAATCATTCTATTAATAATAATTTTTGTTATCAGACGTTTCTTTCAGAAATAACTTAATATGTAAATGTTCATAATTAGATACCGTTCCACAAAGGGGGCTTTTACTCTAAATAAATTAAAAAAAAGCAATTTTTTAAAATAAATTAGCATAAGATTTATGAGTGTGCATTTTAAATATTTATTCATATTTTTTTTATATTATTATTTTTTGTTATTCATTTATGGGAATTCACAAAATTCATTGAAAAAAAAATTACTATTCAAAAATTTCGAAAATATCAAGAATAAGTATTCAAAGAGAAGTGTATTTAAGCTTTTATTTTAAGGCAATAAACATTCTCGGATTTCAAATATTAAAAGATTAAAATGTGAATTAATTAAGGACATTGTTGTACCAATTCGTACCAGTTTGTTTGTGAGTTTATTACGCCAAAATCCCGAAAACAAATTTTTGTAAAATGTCAAATTACATATTTAAATGAACTATTAAACAAAAAATACAGACAGGAATTTGGTGATATACGCAAAATTTAAAAATTTTTTAACAAAGTCCTAATTTTAAACAAAATGAACTGCGATATTGTAAAAATTACATATCCTGTAAATATGTTGTTACTATATTTACATTAGTATTAAAACAATTTATTGCTAAAATATTGTAATTACAAAAATAAAAGCAGACAAGAGATCGAAATATTTTCTATTTTCGTACGTAGCTTTAAGAAAATTAGTTCCCTTAAAGTTTGAGAACCATTTTTCATATGTAAGAATTCCAGGTTTTAATCGGGTAAAAACCCTACCTATCTGAACATGAAGGTTCACTACTGAACAGTAGGGTTGTAGGGTTCTTGTGGGTATGGAATTTCGCATTTGCATCTGTAGATGCGGATACGGATTTTTCAAAAGCAACGTTTGCAGTTGCAGATGCGGATACTGGAATTAGCTGCATATCTATCATTTTTTTACTCTTTCTTAACGAATAAAATAAAAAAAAATTATTGAAACAATCCGACTATATTCGCGTGGTCATTTGTATGTCAGCTCAAAAAAATTCACACCGACAGTACATCCGCATTCTACGTGCGTATATCGCTGCGGTTTCGAACATTTGCAACAACCCTATTAGACATCATGTACTTTTTTTCATTATGTTGATTACAATTTAAACACGGTTCTTATTATTCATTAAATTTGTAATTGAAAGTGTTTGGTGTAAAATCCAAAATTCGATTAATTTCTAATGAAAGCATTACCACGCATTACGTAATTATTAAAAAATCAATTCAAGCGAAAATATTAATTCAACAATTTGTGATTTCTAACTAGACATATTCATTATAAGATTGATTAAAACATCTGTCTAATTAAGAAATTAATTATTTGTGTATGTATTATCAATAAAATATCTATTACGCCCGTGAAAATTTTTTTTTTTTATTTTTCTTTTTAGGAAGATAATTAGAAATAGCTATGTTTTGTTTTTTTTCTTTTTACAATCATTTCCTTAAATTCTTTTAAGGCAAACTTTCTCCATTTTTTTTTCTTTTTATCAAATTGATTAATTAGTTTTTAATAACAAAATTATTATTGTAAATTATTAAATGAAATATTCTAGAACAAAAAAAAGAGATTTCTGTCTCTTGACTGCTTTGTAAAAATATTTTGTTGACTAAATCCTCATGTTCACATTCTTCAACAAAAATTTAATAGTAAGCATTTATATAAAAAATAAAAAAAAATTTAATTATATAAATATGTTAAAAGTACCAAAGTTTTATGCTTTAAAGCTTGTCTGATTATATAAAACTATATAGATAGATTTGTAATTATATTGTTTTATTATTATTATATTAAATTTTGTTATAAAAAAAAAATAAATAAATATTTATTTATGTTTATTGAAATTATGTACCTAATATTTCAAATATATACTTTTTATTATATAATTGATTTTGGGATAATTAATATATCCAACCTATTAGCTAGGGAACTGGTGGCAATTTCACTATATGATTTCATCGGAGTATATACTTTACTACTGTACGATTTAGAAAAAACTAAAGTGGTGCTCAGATGGTGCTGATTTATTTTGAAAATGTATCGAAGGGTAATAATGTTACGACTATTAACGTTATCGAAAACAATCGATATCGAAAATAACGGTATTTTATCACACACCTGCTAAATTATACTTTTAGTTTTTTTGGGGGGCGTGTTCGAATGTTCAAGTATCAGCTAGAGCTGGACATTAAGTGAAACATATGAATATAGGTGTGTGTATAAATACGAACAAAAGTTCGCCATACATTAATAATGTTTCACAGGCACTCGATTACATTTGAAATTAAAAATATAACTGCGTCTCGCATTAAAGAGAGGATGTGTTTGATTGATTGTCGGACTGGAGTAGCATTCGAACAAGCGGTTCGGTAGCCTAATTAGTAAGGCGCTTGGCTAGTAACCAAGACATCCAGGTTCGAGTCCCAGCCGATCCACTTTGACAATTTTTCAAACACTATGTGAATTTTTATACTTTTAGTTATCAAAATCCTTCGATGGAAAACAAACCTTAAACAATGAGTACATGAAACCTAATATGTAAGTTTAGCGGATGATTCATCTTCACAATGTTGCCCAAACTGAATTTTGAATTTGAAAATTTCATTTCCACGTTATTGTAACTGTCCTAAACTATTTACCATCAAAAAGAAGTTCTTGAACAACCTAAATTTCCTAAATAGTATGAATTATGTCGACACAGTTACAATCTGAGTAAGAATAGGGTGTATAAGATATTTTTACGTAGACTTGAAATCTACCTTAGATAAAAAAAATACGAGTTTGTTAGATTTCAACATTGGAGAGGCACACCAAAGAATGTTTCCTTGAAAATTATGTTTTATTACGTGAAAATCAAGTGATACCAATGAGACCTTTTACTGGTAAGTACCCACCCAAGTGGTACGTTTTGTTGGCACATACAAAAACTAGCCACGAAGAACTTTTTTTTTTTTATCAAAACTTGAATCATCTTTTTAAAGAATATAAATGTTTTTATATTTTCGTATCAGTCACGGAGTATTGCTGTTCCTTGAAATTTTGAAGGTCAAAGGCCATGCAAGAATAATAATTAATAAATTTAATTTTGATCTCTTGATAGTAAGTTTAGTAGTATTCAATGTTGATCTCATTACAATTATACTGTAAAGTGGGGAGAAAGTTCTGTATTTATCATTTGTCTCATTAATTTTCTATAATAAGAATAATAAATTAATAAACTTTTCTTCGTTTGATAAACTTTTCGCGTCATATAAATTACGAGTAATTAAAATTTTTTAATGTTCAAAAATGTGATAGGCTTTGTAATTAATATAAAAAAAATATTTAGACTATCTTTTTTGTTTTTTTTTAGTGAAATAATTAGTTAAAGACTATGCTTTGGTGGCAAAAAGAGTTAAAACTGAATATTTACAAGAAACTTGCCATTTATTCCTATTTGATAACTTTAAATTTGGCAACAATATCGAGTGAAAATGAAAATGTTAACGGAATCTTGTACGAAAGTAAGTAATTATTGAAGAAAAAAATTATTAAAAATTAGTGGTTAACATAAAGTTAATTTTTAACACAGAGCAAATTTTTAATCAATTAGTACCTACCTATTATAAACTTCAATTTGTGTTTTTCAAGATAATCGTCATTAGTCAATTATTTAGTTGTCAACTGGATAAAAAATTTTTTTGTTTTAGTTTCCTTATCGAGAAATTTCAAATGTGATGCATTTAACTGTCAACGTTTAACATGCACTTGGACAGTTCCTGCATCATTTGAGTTTTTAAGTTTGAAAATGGAAGTTGGAAGAACGTAAGTTTCAGTTTAAATTAAAAAAAATTCAACGTGTTTTATAGAACTGATAAATAAATACACCTGTTGCAGCATCTGCATAACATAGCGAATTTTTAAAGATTGGACACTGGCGGATCTCATATAACAACCTTTATCCATCTAAAATAGTTTAGCTCTTTAACAGGGAAATTTTTTTTTTTTTTAGTATAAGAAAATGTGGACATCAGAATATTAATATGACACAATTCCCGGATTATATAAAATATCAATGTAACTGGAATACAGCTTCATATGCCTGTTTAGAAAAAGAGTATAATTTCACTTTGGAAAATAGATATATACCACAGAACGTTACTATCGAGGACGATTTTCGTTTTGACCACTACGCATCAGGTAAGAAATCAAGTCGATATTCGATATGTTCGTATACTGAAACTTGTATCATTTCAGTAATACCAGCAGCTCCCAAAAACCTCCGATTTGCTAACATCACATCTAATTCCGTTCTACTTAAATGGGATCGAAATATTGACATGCTTGGTTTTGAACCGGGTTTTCGATATCAAATAGCATACAAATCTGAATACAATCAACAATGGTCTACGCTTAATATTTCAGGCGAAGACGAACGTGGTCAACCCATATACGAGTATTGGTTGAAAAATTTACATCCATATACAAAGTATCAAATATCTATGCGAATACAATCAAAACTTGCAAAGGATGATCGCTACTGGTCGGAATATTCAAGGCAAGAATGCCTCACAGACGAGGCAATTCCAGAAAAACCACCTGATATTGTTAATGGTAGTTTCTATGTGGAACATAGTTTAAAAAATCGAAATGTGACGTTGTACTGGAAAAAATTAACTATTCTTGAACAAAATTCCAATCAAATTGATTATATTTTTAAGATTAATCGAAATAACACATGGAGGTACAGTTAATAATTCGTTTTAATATCTAAAGTAGGGCCTGCCTGAGAGCGGTGCAGACATTAGGATCGTATTAGGTCCCGTGCTTCTGGAGATCTCGCGCTGCTGACTGATTTTGCAAATTCAAAACTTTAAATGTGAACTTTGCAAGATAATACTGATTAATTTAATACAATTTTTTCTCAATTTTTGTTCCTTTAAATGAAATTTTTTATAAAAGAATTTTGTACATATTAAAAATATATTATGCCAGTAACTTCGTTGAATAGCCTCCATTAGTGACGAGCAAAATTAGTCTTGGTCTTACAGTCTTGTCTTGGTATTGCATTTTTTGCAAGACCAAGACCAAGACCAAGACTATGTATACCAAGAGCAAGACCAAGACCAAGACTGTAAGTATGGCTGCAAGACCAATACCAAGACTCAAGTGAGCAAGACCAAGACAAAAGCAAGAAAAAAGCAAGACTCTTGCTAAACTATTTAAATGGTTTGAAAGTATAATTAATACCGTAAACAGAGAAAATTCTGATTTTAGAAGGAAAAAGTTCGCTAATAAAAAAAATGCAAAAAAATGCGAGATGTTTTAGCAATACCAAGACCAAGACTGCATTTTACAAGACCAAGACCAAGACCAAGATTCAAACTGCTCTAGCAAGACCAAGACCAAGATTCTTAATGCAAGAACAAGACCAAGACCAAGACTGTCAAGTCTTGATCTTGCTCTTGCATTTGCTCATCACTAGCCTCCATCGTTGAATAGTTTCCATATGTAGTTATCCTGCAGTGTAAAAATATCATATCACAATTCAATAAATTGTTGTTTTGTTGTACGAAATTTGTGTCAGGGTCCCATAAGTCAACTTTGTACCGAGCCCCGCTTTTGGTCAGGCTGGCTCTACTTTTAAGGCACCATCACAGTGTGATTGGCCGAAAATAGTCAATTTTCGCGATTTTTTTCGGATGGATAGGATGGGGGAATGGGGATGAATTTTTTTTACGATTAATACCACTATTTAACAATACAAAAATATTTTTTTTTATTCATTTTTATTTATTTTTTATAATTATTATAATTTTTTAAAAAAAGTGTCTTTAAAAAAGTGCGGAAATCGGTACATACGATTGCGGCCACAGTTTTCATCCGAAAAAAAAAATCAAATAGATTATGAATCTGTGGGTAAGTCGCCATGTACCAATGGGAGCTTTTTTTTTGAAATCTTCCTGTTTTTCCACACGAAAAACTATAAAAACATTAAAAACATTTTTTTAAATTTCAAGAAAAAAGAAAGCTCCTACAGGTACATAGCGGCTTACCTACAGATTGATAATCTACACCGACTTCTCTTTAACCGGACGACAATACGCAAACGTCGTCCGCTTTCAAGTATCAGGTACTTTTCTCTCTTTTAAGCTAAAATTATTACAGAAGTATTACACCTAACGAAACTGGAGAATCTCATGCTAAATTTTTCAACTTGGAAGCGGAAGAGTATATTTTTCAAATATATTCCAAAAATAAAGTTGGACTTTCTAAAAATTTTTCTGTGATTCAAATTCCAGGTAGTGATTCAAGTAAGTATTCTTCAATCGCATTTATTTATAAGTTTATACATTTGAAAATGTTTACTTCAGTGATCGATCCCCCTTCGGATTTCTTTTTAACATTTACAAACGAAAGTGTTGAGTTGTTTTGGAAAATGAACAATAACAATTTTAATATTAGAAATTTCGTAATATTTTGGTGTAAACAGAGAGGAATACTTTATGAGGTTAGTAATAACCATCAGTGGCGTCTCACGATCTATATTTGACCGGGTCAAAAAATTATATAAGAAATAAAAATTAAATATTATTTCTATAATACAATTGAACTACAATTAATACTGTAATATTTAAGCTGTTGAGGCCAATTCACTTTTCTTTTAGGGTTAAGCCCTGGAAGCCCCAACGGATGGGACGTCACTGATAACCTCAGAAGTACAAAAATAATTATCATATTGAAATCTGATGAATATTTAGGACGATGCGAATTGGATTGTCGTTGATGGTAAAGAAAAGAGTTGTAAAATAAATTCAACGGGTGCAGGTAATTATCAGTTTGCGATTTCGGCTCAAACGTCAAATTCAAGCAGTGGATTACTCTGGAATCGTTGTGATTCATTATGTTCATCGCATGATTGCCTTGAAGTAGGAAATATTGGTCATTCTGAAGTGGAGCTCATGTGGAAATTCAATTGCTGGCGAGAGAAAATCACTGGTTTTCTTATTTCTTACTGTATTTTGAATAATAATGGTAATGACTGCGGTTCGAATCTACAGCAAATTCCTGTTCCTGGAGATATTTATACGCACAGAACAATTTTACAAAATTTAGAACCATTCACTTTGTACCAAATAGGTGTTAAGATTAATTCAGACGAACCAATTGGAAAACCTGTGATTGTAAAAACCACAGAGCATAGTAAGATATATTTCGATTTTTGTCAATATTATAAAAGTAAAACAGGGAAAACATTTTTCTAGATCCAACACCTGCAAGAAATTTCAAGGTTGTTGAATTTACTAATACCAGTATTACTGTTAGTTGGAATAGCCCCATTAGGTTCAATGGATTGTTCAAGAATTACATTATACGATACAAGAAAACAGAAGATCGAGTTTGGTTGGATTTCTCAAAAATATTCAATAATTCAACTAATAATGTACGTAAGAATATAAAAAGTGACTTAAGGCCAAAACAGACTTTTTAACTAGTAAATATTTTCTTAAAAACATTTCATAATCGAGTTTTATGATGTCACTTTAATTTTTTTTTTAGTCGAATTCTTCCTGAAAATATAGATTTGCAGCGCCCCCAGAATAAGCCTACGGGCGGCTGAAATTTTGCATTTTGATTGAACTAGTATTCAGAGTATTTTTTTGACCGGAGTATAATTTTTAACCCACACCTCCATCATTATTACCCAAAATTTCATCTTTTTTCGTGTTTTTAGGTGAGTCTGACAAATTTACAGGGCTCCCAAATAAACCTAGGCGGCTGAATTTTTTTATTTACCTACACATTCTGGGAGTTTAAATTTTAACCCTCACTTTACCGTTTTTCCATCAAAATTTAATGTCTAGTGACGTAGCTCTTTACGTTTTTTTTTTTTTAAATAATTAAACAATAAAAAACAAAATTTTAATCTCACTTAAGTTAAGTAGGTATCTTAAAAATTTCAAAGATGAGAGAAAAATTCGACCCAACTGATGAAATCTGCTGCTCACGTTTTAGCGAATTTCCAGAATGGAATTCAGCTATTACAGCCATCAATATGACCATTCTCAAAAGTGCTTGAGAATGGTGAAATATTGACCGAAACATGTTATAAAAGTTTTATATTCAATAAAAGTGGTATTTTGCAAAGTAAAATGTTTTTATTTACTAATATCATTCAATATTTTTGGACTTTCAACGTTTTCACAAAATTTCTTAAAAATAAAATGTTTCGTTCTTGAGTTATCGTGCGGACACTTACATTAGTAAACATGTGTATATATATGTAAATTAGTTTTTGCCATGGTTTTCCCAAATTCAAAAGTCTACGATATTTTTTTACACCATTGGAAAGAGGAGAAAAATTACATAAAAATGGTTTTTAAACCATTATTCTATGTAACCTGCTTTCGGAGAAAAACTAATTTCTGTAAACGGAAATTCGCTATGTTATGCAGAATGCTGTGACAGGGGTATTTTTCTTTTCTTTTGACTTTAGACATTTTGTGTTTTTGTTTGTCTCAAAACTCATTACTTGTTTCATTCTAAGATTTTCATTTCTTTTTACAGGAAGTATTAACTAACCTACACTTTAATACTGAATATGAAATCGAATTATCAGCCTGCAATACAGCTTCTAAATGTTCCTTCGTATCAACAAAACAGAGAACAAAAGTTGGAAGTAAGTAAACACTGAGATACTTGAGCATGGTACAACTGAAAATTGGTCAGAACCAGTTACCTGCAAAAATTGATTTATTGACTTACCCTCAGTGGAGGGAAAATGTATGTGCGCGCAGCGCTTAAAAAATTAGCACACAAAATTAATACATTTGCGCATCGTAGAGTCGTTTGTTTTAAATCGACTAAACGAAGCTTAAAAAATAGATTAAAAATTTTCAAAATTAGTTTTTTAACGTTACCAGGATTAAACATGTAGGATCACAAAAAAAGATTCAGACCACTTCAGATCACTTTTGTAAAGCTTAACACTTTCAGTCCCATGACTTCGGCATCCGAAACCAAATAAAACATCCCCAGAGGCCGACCGCGATCAATGATTAACTGATTAATTGGTTACGCATTATGTGTGCGATGTTTATCATCATTCATCACACGGATGTGTTCCTACTCACACAAATACATACCAACACACACTACTCTTTTGGTTTCTATGTTTAAAAAATTTTAAGATACACAAAAAATACATAAAAAATATAATTTATATTTTTAAATAAAATTGATTTGAATGCCAGTGTATATTATGTAGTATGTCCGTATCACGTACGTATGTTTACAGTTTTACACATACATGTTGAACTGTGTTGAATCTAGTCAGTGTTTGAATCATTTTATGTATTTGTTTATATGTATAAAGTTTTTTTTTTAAATATTGCCGGCTTCCGGAGAAGTTTACTGTGAAAGTGCTCGGGCCTCATAGTGTTAATTTTTTTATTTAATGACGTCATTAAGTTCACAAAAATTTCAACACCTTTTCAACACCACTGTAAATAAAATGATAGAATAATAACATTGGAGCGAATTATTAGTTTTCAAAATCACTCTTTTCACTTTTACCAAAATTAAGCCGTTAAGATCCACGATCAGATACGGTTTACGATTCGGTCAAATCAATCATATTGTCGGTTTGATATTAAAAAAAATTCGTCAAGTGCGTGTTTGACACGCACTAAGTAATGTTCCTCACAATCAGTGGTCATAACTAAAACTTCTTAACCCTAGAATCATACGTACACGTCAAAACGACGTACGAACTTCTCTACCTGCTCCAATACTACGACTTGTTGTTACTTGTTTGCTGTAAGATTTCTGTTATCTAACTTATTTGTTATTATAACACACCACATATATTTATTTTGTTTATAGTCATTGTCGTTCTGTTTGTATTGAAATAGTGTCCGTCAAAAGGACGTCGATGTATGATTAACGTATGCTTTTTTTGAAGATTTTGTACACTACGTATAAAAGTTTTCCTAATTTTTTTAAAACTTATTAAAGATATGGATGTTATAATTAATTTATTCAATGATTATGATAATGTGAAAGATGATTACAGCTGTTTGACTTATAGAGACGACATAATACTGAAGTTTTAATATATTGAATCGAAAACTACAGAATGTATTTCGAATGACTTAATAAAAGATTAACAATTTATTTTGTGGAAAATATTTTAATTTTTATTATTTTTTGAGATCTTATTCGAAAAATTACTAACAAATTTTAGAAAATTTACAAATGTGTCTAATGGGGAAATAACTACATATCTATAGGAATATTTATGACTGAGAAATTTCACATTCTGTAAAGTCACACATGTCCACTGACTCATAATAGTTCATAAATTAATTATTACAATTGATGTATTTATCTATTTTTTAATTTTTATAATGAAAATATGCTTTGATAAAAAGATTAAAAAAATTAATAAATATTTACATTAAGAAATTTTTCCAAATCCAATTTTTTTAAATATTTTGTTCCCTTTTGTAGTATTGTTATGTCAAAAAAAATGTTTTTTGCAAATAAACTCTAAAACTCTCCGTAAAAAGTCCATCCGTCAAAACGATGTCGATGTATGATTAACGTTTCTCGTAGACCAACGTATGATTCTAGGGTTAAAATATAACAGTCCGGACACATACGTTCACGATGTGACACATACGAACACGATCGTTCTGAAATCAAAAAATAGGTTTATACTTTAGGAATAAGATTTATTTATTAGGAAAAATATTTTATCCACCTTCATATCCCGTTATAAAAAATTCCTGATTGTACGGAACACTGATGAAACAACTGATTGTACGGAACACTGTTAGCGCAAGTACAACTTGCACTTGACGACTTGTTTTTATTAAAGCTAATTATGTACAGTCAGCCACACTCGTATTCGTACAGCAGCCTATTTTCTCATATGACAAAATTTAAACCAAGTGAATTTTCATAATTTCCCACAAATTTGAAATTTTTTGTTTATAATATTAATATTTGGATCTTCTACTTCCTATACAAGCTAAAAAATTTCATTAATAGTTTTTAAAAAAAAATTCTCAAGAAAAATGTTATGCATGCAATTTGTATCAACATGTCCAACGCCACATTCGTATTCGTACACCATAAAATTTGATAAATATTTTTATATGTTTGAAAAATTAATTACTTGATTTTCAAATTTAGAAGTATATTTACGTAGGTATGTACCTTTATTTTAAATAAACATAAAATTTAATAATCCTAAGGTCAAATTTTTGATTAATTTGCCGAAAAAATAGAAAAATTTTAATGGAGTTCAAGCAATTGTTATTGATGTATGCTAATAAAATAAATTCCTACAGAAAGTCCTTAAACCTCTTAAATAATAAGTGAACAACTATTTCACATTTAATTTGTCATAAAGGGTAACCAACAGGATAATAAATTAGAAAATAATTCTTGAAATATGGATAAAGAATATTACATCTTACACTAAATTGTCATTTTTTTAATGAAAAAATTAACAAAAATCCATAAAAGAATGATAGAATGGTCAGGATTAAGTGAAAAGGTTACTTAGCAAAGTATTTTTGTCCTGGAAGAATTTCTCGCGTTATTGAAAGACGTGATATATACCGTGGGAATGTACGTGATAAGTAACATAAATAAATAATAAAACTTATATTGCTCTAAAATGTAGGAAAATAAGGATTTAAGGACATGGTCAATGATGAAAATCTTAATTTTACGTTTATCTGGGAATATTTTGTTACATCGAGATTCAGAATCCTTATTTATGTAGTTTCTGGAACAGTCTATTTATCTTTGTTTATGTATGTTATTTACATGCATTTTTCCCACGGTATATATCACGTGTTTTAATAACGTGAGAAATTCTTTCGGTGCGAAATTTCTTTGCTATGTAATCCTTTCACCTTATCCTGACCATTTTAGGGCTCTTTGGTGGATTTTTGTTAATTTATTCATTCAAAAATGACAATTTAGAACAAGATGTAGTATTTTTTATCCATATTTCAAGAGTTATTTTCTAATTTATGATCCTGTTTGTGGTCCTTTATGACATATTAAGTGTTAAATAGTCGCCTACTTACAATTTAAGTCCTTTCTGAAAAATTTATTTTGGTAGCATAGATCCATAATCGATTTTTTGGTCTCTATTGAAATTCCTTTAATTTTTCAGTAAATATATGGAAAAATCGACCTTGAGGATTATTATATTTTATGTTTATTTAAAATAAAGGTACATACCTACGTAAATATACTTCTAAATTTGAAAATAAAGTAATTAATTTTTGAAACATATAAAAATATTTATCAAATTTTAAGGTGTACGAATACGAATGTGGCGTTGGACATGTTGATACAAATTGCATGCATAACATTTTTCTTAGAAATTTTTTTTTTTTAAAAACTATTAATGAAATTTTTTTAACTTATATAGGAAGTAGAAGATCCAGATATTAATATTATAAACAAAAAAGTTCAAATTTGTGGGAAATTATGGGAATCCATTTGGTTAAAATTTAGTTATATGAGTAAATATGCTGCTGTACGAATACGGGTGTGGCTGACTGTATATAATAAAAATTAGAAATAAATAAAGTTTTAAAAAATGTTAACTACGATTTTTTTATTAGAAACACAAAATTACAAAGACAACGTATTTATTATATCACAAAAGTTATTTCTAATGAGTTTATCGTAATTGGAAGATTTTCTTGATGTAGATGTACGAATAAATACACCGATATTCCGTTAACCGTACGACAATACATACACGTGGTACCCTTAACGGAATCATATACAGGATGTTTCTCTAGACAATTTATTTTTTAATAAAAATTAAAATATGTTTATAAAAATAAATTTTTAAGTCATATTTTCTAGCTACATAATATTTATTTCTAATTGTAAGCTTAGAAATTATAATATATGTGTATTAATAATTTTTATTATTACTATTATCATATATTTATGTTAACTTTCAAAATAATCGCCTGTATATGTTAAAAATTGAAGTTTTATTTACATAAAAATGTTTATTTACATTAAAAATTTTGTCACGTAGATTGTGTATGTATACACAAACACACACAAACGGTACGCATAATGGTAGTACGGATATCGGAAAACCGCGGTAAAGAATAAAGTCCTGACACGTTATTTTGTCCACCTACGTGCACATTTTTTTTCATCATATCAAATCTTTACGGACGAACGAACGGAAACGGACGAACTATGACGAAACGAATAGGTATAAAATAAGCGAAAAAACGGACACTGAGAGCCATCTTACAGTTGGGGAGAAATACAATGATAAGCAATATGGCCCTATTTTTGATAGGATTCTATATGTATATAATTTTTTCTATGAATTATGTGGACTGGTCGGCAAGTATGTAATTATCACAAATACGTAAAGATGGCTCTCTGTGTATTATTATCTTTACGGACGAACGAACGGAAACGGACGAACTATGACGAAACGAATAGGTATAAAATAAGCGAAAAACGGACACTGAGAGCCATCTTACAGTTGGGGAGAAATACAATGATGAGCAATATGGCCCTATTTTTGATAGGATTCTATATGTATATAATTTTTTCTATGAATTATGTGGACTGGTCGGCAAGTATGTAATTATCACAAATACGTAAAGATGGCTCTCTGTGTATTAAAATAAGTTATTAGACAAAGATAACAATTTTTAGAATCTGTCCCATTATTAATAATTTTAAGAAAAAACAGCGAAAGAAAGAGATAAATATATACACGCTTCTATAAAATAGAAATAGAAAGAGAAATTTTTTTTTTATTGCAATTTTGTGTACAATCAAGTAAACTTGATTGTGCATTGGCCACCAAACATAGTCCTCTTGCGTATATTCAATATATGAATGTAAAACTCTATTATTATTTACCATTTGTTCTCTGATTTACCACTTCTCTCAAATTTTCGATTACTCACCAATCTTATAATGTTCCGAACTTACACGAAGGTAGTTCGGAACATAAGAACAGTTCTTACCACAGTTAGTCTAATCATCCTAACTTAAATCACTTCCCGTTAAAATTTGACCCGCCGTCCAATTTGAGAACTTCGTCCATTCCTCTCCAATTTCTGCACCACCAAAAACTTCCCACATGCCGTTCAATTTTTCTATGCTCAAGTATCACTGACGTAATGTAATTTTTCTTTTCTTTGATACTTTAACATGCTGTTTATTGTAGAACCCGGTAAAATTCAAAATGTAAGAACAATATTATTGGATGATCCAGAGAAGATAAGTTTCACTTGGAAAGAACCAATCGGAGTCATTAATACAACCCATAAGTATGAATACAGATATGAGTTCATTAAAAATAACAAACCTTCTGGAATAGAAAAATCGGAACACATTCTAAGTTAGTATAAAAATTTTGGCAATAGTTAATATGTATAATAATCAGTTCCGGATTTACCTATAGGCAAATTAGGCAATTACTTAAGGCGCACTTTTTTGAAGGACGTATTTATTCAAACTGAAAACATTTGATCAATTGTTATTCAGAATAAAAACAATTTTATTTATATGAAGTTTCTTAAATTTAATTTTTGTAATATAATTGGCAACAATTTAAATTAATTGGCAACAATTTATCTCTCATTCGATTTCCACTTAAAAGTCTCTATACCTTCTATAGTTTTTTTTATATTCTCAGTGCTGGATTTACACCAGGGGCACGCGAGGCTAGTGTCCAGAGCGGCAAAATTTGGAACACGGTGTGGCAAATTGTGGCAACGGTGTGGAAAAAGTAAAAAAAAAAGAATTTTTTTTGCTCGTCACTTATTTTTTTTTAATGAAAAGTTGATATGATTTTTTTTCAGGGGTGGCATTTTTCATGATGCCCAGGGCGGCACTTATAGTAAATCCGGCCCTGATAATAATATTATTAAGTTTATATAATTGCTTGTCTTATTTCAACAAATAAAAATACATGATTCTGTCGCGAATTATGACGAAACAATCTGTTATTTTTTATAAATATGATTTTCATAAAGTATCTGTAGTCCATAGGCGGATCCAGAGGGGGGCTACGGTCGCCACAGCACCCCCCCCCCTTGACCTAGAATAGGTAACTTTTTTCAGTTAAACTTACAATTTAGGACACACAATTCCGGAAAATTCCTCCTGGGATTAAAGGCAGCCCCCCCTCCCTTTTCAACTGGCTGGATCCGCCCTTGCTGTAGTTATTAGTATTTTTTTAAATTGGAGTACATCTGCCGAGTGTGAAGTTTGTTGCCAGAGGGCCTGGTAAAGGCTCCAGGACAACAATTCACACGAGGGTTCAAATTTAAGAATTTGAATTTTATTTTACTTCCTGTTTTTAGATAATTCAGTGTCTTTGAATTTACCATCAGAGGTGTGCAAGGGTACGGAACGTGGCAATGGTACCTATATCAAATGGCAAGTACGAGGCATTGTAATGGATGAGATGAATAATGAACTTAGGGGGGAATGGAGTGACGAAACAAAAATTATGAATATTCCCCTCTGTACGGCAGCTGCCGTGATAATTATTTCTACTTATCTGCTTGGATTCATTATAAGCGTTACTATAATTACATTTTCAATTATCAGGTTCGTATCAATTCGATGTAAACAAAATACCGTAAATCGGAGTGAATTCAACATGATTTCTACCTTGTAATAAATTGGGGTTAAAAGGAATGACGAAAAGGTGAACTGGACCGATCAGAAGGGTTGATAAAAACGAAAACTGAATTATAATTCATTCAAAAAAATAATAATATTTCATTATTTTGTGAATAAATGTAGGTAGAATCTAAAGTGAATTTAGAAACTATAAAACTATATATATATATATACTTCTGACCCCTTTCCCGTTCGTATTAACCTCAAATGTAACATAAATTTCAAGTCTTCACGATTTTCTCTTAAAAAAGTAAAAATATATAAAAGTTTACAATTTTATTTTCCAGTATGTGTTTCAAGTACATAATAATTTTTTACAATTCATTCCAATCCACCCTTGGGTTCCGATTCACTCCAATTTACGGTATTCAGATAACTTTTAACTGGTGAATTGAAACTAAAAAATTTTGTTTACAATACAGCTTAATAAAATTCGTTAGACGATGTTTTGATATTGACGTAGTACTTCCTGGAGTCTTGAAAGATTATTGGGTCATTGACAATGTAAATGAAAACAATCAACCTAATATTCAATACACGGAAATGCCAATTTTCACGATAGATCGGAAAGAAATTTCAGTTCAAATTGGGGAGAAACACACGGACTTAATTTATGACGAACTGAATAGTGGCAGATTGGAACAACCCTATCTAAAGCTAGCGACCACACAGCAAAAAGATAACCGAAAAGTAAAAATGGACAATCAAAATTTTAGTAATGAAAATACAGTTAATACAAAAACAATGAATAATAGTGAACAACTGGTACAAGCCAGTCCTAAAAATAATTCATACTTTCAGCTAAGCAATTTAGAGCTAACAGGGCGGGAGAAACCAGTGGCTCCGGTCATAAATTACGTTCAAATTCAAGATCAACAAATTACGAATGAAAATAATTTAGACAAAGGCGAACTAAATAATGATAAATTAGGAAAATCGAATAAAAATAATCATTCATACTGTAGACAGGAGAAATCAAATCAAAATAAAGATCAAACAGATCCGATTCATGACAGAGATTTAACACAAATATATAATAAAAGTAATCCATATTTGTCGTTAGATATTTTAAATAAACCATCTCAAATAATCCAAAAAGATACTACAAACTTTGAGGCATTAAATGAAAATACATATTTGCCACTTAACAAATTAATAAATGATCCAGTTTCTAACGGATTAAGAAATAGCGTACCTAATTTAAACCAACCGGAAAATGCACATCAAAATGCGATGAATCTCCCAGTAGACCAGGATGGAGGAGAAATAAGCCAAAATAAAAATCAAACAGATTCAATTAATGACAGAAAATTAACACAAACTAACAATAAAAGTAATCCATATTTGCCGTTGGATATTTTAAATAAACCATCTCAGTCAACCCAAAAAGTTGATGCAAAATTTGAGGCACTAAATCAAAATACATATTTACCATTTAACAAATTAAGAACGGATCCAGCTTCTAACAGATTAAACAGTCAGGATTTGACAACGTCAAGCGATGAGGATGAATCATATTGGAGCTTAGTCCAACCGGAAATGCAAGAAAATTCCCAGGAGGACCAGGATGAAGAATTGCAGAATTCAATTATTGATGAAATAAATAGTAGGGAAGCAAGATCATCAAATGTTAACATTAATCCGTACTGTAGGATAGACCAACTCGAGAGACGGGAACCCAATGAATCGACTACTAGAAATTCGCGTCAAAGAAGGACTAATTCGAATCCGTATAGTACAGTGGATATTTTAAGACCCGCAACCGTAAATATGCAATACGAAATGACCGAAGATGATACACCATACGTTCAATATCTACCTCCTAATAGTTCAACCAATTGTTAATAAATAATCTGTGATCGTTGTAATGTGTCAACTATGTAATTTACACTATGTAAGTTGAAATAATGCATATTTTTGGCGCGTTCTGAAAAAATGAAAGTAGGTCTGTGTGGTATACAAGCTATATGTTTTTAGGGAGAGTTAAGAAGGAATTTGATTGTGATGTATATAAGGAAATTTATATACATATATATTTTTTTTTATTGTAATTAGATTGTTAAATTTGAAATAAAGTTTTACACCAAAATTAATTTGGCCAATGAGATACACGAGAACAAGTAAGGCAAGAAATGTTTTAAAAAGAGATAAATAAATACCCCTGTCGCAGCATCCTGCATAACATAGCGAATTTCCGTTTATAAAAGTTAGTTTTTCTCGGAAACTAGTTGACATAGAACAATAGTTTAAAGACCTTTTTTATGTAATTTTTTCTCCCCTTTTAAACGGTGTAAAAAAATTTCACAAAAATTGTTGGTTAAGTGGAAATTTTGGCAAAAAACTAATTTTTTGCAAGAACAAACAGCATGTTCCTGGCATCCGACGTGTCTGGTTAACGAACTCGTCCAACGGTTTGGGACTTCAAATATTTTCACCAAATTTCGTAAATCTAGGAGATTCCGTTCGAGAGTTATCGTGCGGACACATATATATATATATATATATATATATATATATATATAAATTTTAGCGAATATTATTTTCGGTTTCTAGGGACCTCAAAACAAATTTCTGCCATGGTCCCGGGCTCAGGTCGCGTTATGACAGTGGCTGTAATAGCTGAATTCCATTCTGGAAGTTCGCTAATACCAATGGACATACAAAATTTCATCGGCCAACTTAGATTTGGGTTGCTGTATTTTTGTTAAACCATTTTTCTTCTTTGATAAAAGCATTTTCTCCTAACCAGGTCTATTGTAAGCATTAACCCAGGAATTCTGTATCATATCGAAAAATCGAAATTAGGCTGAATTTTAACAGACGAACGGATACTGAAATGACTCTATAAATGATCTGCTTTGCCAATTTTGCTACGGACCACTAGAACCAAAGAAAGTAGCTTAGAATTTCAGAAACTTTTCGCACTGTTGTCCATAATAGACCAGTCAGATCAAATTATTTGTCTGATTACAATTAAGTCATTAAAATTTAATTATAATTGTTAGTTGATCAGGAGGACGCACTTTGGTATTATTGTTCTTTTTTCGCATGCATAGCCTTCAGGGTCGCCAATTTATTAATAAATCATCATTAATATCTATTTAATAATTTTTATTTTACCAAAAAAAAAGTAATCAAGAAAAAAAAATTAATGACCACAATAGATAAATATTGAAATAATTACCGTATTAACAGTGTTAACAGTAATTAGTGGAACTACAGGAGATCGTATTAGTTGGATAATGGAGTAATTTTAAACACAATAACCAAGTATAATCAGTTTTTATTATTATTATTATTATTATTATTTTTTTGGTTATAACTTTTATTTCCTATGTGGAAACTGGAATTTAAAGTAGTTGGGTATTAAACAACTAAAATCTGTCAGTTAAAAAAATTAACTAAAATAAGATATTTATTTTGTTAATATTTTTTAATAACTTGAATATTCTTACATGAATTTCTAAAAAATTAGTTTTATAACAAAAAGAAATTGTATTTAATTTTTTTCTTTATTTTTTGAGTAGTTAATTTAAGAGTCACATTCAGAAAGGATACGTAAAATATATATATATTGGGTTGCGTTTGTTGCAAATGAAATGTTGGATGATCGTCTACTATCGACAATTCATGCCAATTTTTTTCTCGCGTGAAAAAAGTGTTAATTTTTATGACGCGTAAAAAAAGTGGATATAAAACCGATTAATTTTCATTCAAAAACAATTAAATATAACTAAACTAATTTTGTCTTCACTTTATTTAAATTTGAATCGAAACGTTGCTTCATTTGGTTTGAAAACAGGGCCGGTGCGACCATATAGGCGAATTAGGCGACCGCCTAGGGCGCCAGCAATCGAGGTGCACCAGAAATCTGGAAACGTAAAAATTATTTGCAAGTACTGTATGTATTTTTGTTAACTAAATTCACTTTGACCACCTTACAGGGAAAAATTGAAAATGATGAAATCTAAACCAACGGCGATAATAAGATGAAACATACCTAAGAATTTGGCGCTATTTTCGGGCTCAACATAACTGCTATTTTAACCTTTCCAACGCCTATAGTTTTCCGGAAAATCAAAATAATCCATTTGGCCAGCTTACAGGGAAAATGTGATAATGACGAAATCTAAACCAACGGCGATAGTACACGGAGAGAAAATTCCTATAAAAATTACTGTGCCCATACTACAATCGACGTGTAACAGGCGAACATATCCAATTTTTGTACGGTAAAATTGGATATGTTCGCTTGTTACACATCGATTGTAGTATGAGCACAGTAATTTTTATAGGAATTTTCTCTCCGTGTAAGATGAAACTTACCTGGGAATTTCGTGCTATTTTCTCTTCAAACTTTTCCAACGCCTATAGTTTTCCTCAAAATCAAAAAAATCCATTTGATCAGCTTACAGGGAAAAACTGAAAATGATGAAATCTAAACCTACGGCGTTAATTAGATGAAACTTACCTAGGGATTCCACTTTTGCGCTCAACATAACTGCTATTCAAATCTTTCCAACGCCTATAGTTTTTATAGTGGTCGAAAAATGACACTTCAATTACACGATCTAATGTTATTCCAATTAATAACAGAAATGATTCCAGGCTACAAGAAATCTATCCGAAGTTAAAAAATTTCTTTTAAACATTTCTCTAATGATTAAAAAGGTGTCGATATTTTTCTGAATTACATAATCAGCTAAGTGGTCGGAAAACGACATTTCATATTGCACGATCTAATGTTGTTATTTCAGTTAATGACAGAAATAATTCCAACCTACATGCAGGAAAGACTGGTAGGCTTGGTGACAATATCAGTTGAACAAGACCATCGTCAAGCGCAAACAATATTTATCACATATATACTTTGTGAAAAACTTACATGTTAAAAGTTCAAAGATTCATTGTATTTTTTTTAACTGTTATTATACCAAAATAAGTGTTTGTCAAGTACTGAGTCGCCAAAGATTATATTTCGCCTAGGGCGCCAAAGGAATTTGCGCCGGCCCTGTTTAAAAATGTTCCATTAATAAATACTTTACTGACGAATTGTCCAGTACAAGACGTAGGTATGTAAAATTAAAGATATTAAAAAATATGTAAGTTAATCACTATAATAAAATTAAATGGTTAATAATGAGTTAATTAGGAGAGAGGCCTCAAGTTGACAACACTCTCCACGAGAGGAGCGACGAAACAGTCAATACGATTTAAATGATTGTACATGTTGAAAATGTTCTACTAACATACACACACATCAAAAGAATAAAATAAAAAAAATGGGATATTCTCGAAGAGAGCTATAATTAATAATTTTCTCTTTTAAAATTTATTAGCATATACATACGATGACGATAATATGACGAGCCTACAACATAACATCTAATCGGCCTATTGAAATATAATTGTTGCTATACATCAGCAACAATCACTAATTTACTGTGAAGTCACAAAAATCATAAATTTTAAATATTCAAATCCCTACTCAAAGTTTTTCGAACAAAAATAATGATCAAATTTACATAATGCATTTCCGAAATTATTTATTATAAAAAAAATTATCACACATATAGGAAGAAGGTACATGGTGTTTTCTTTAAATTTATCCATAGCAGAGTATAAATGGGACAAAATCGAGAATTAGTGATGAGCAAAATTAGCCTTGGTCTTGCAGTCTTGCCTTGGTCTGGCATTTTTTGCAAGACCAACACCAAGACTATCTATACCAAGAGCAAGACCAAGACCAAGACTATAAGTATGGCTGCAACACCAATACCAAGACTCAAGTGAGCAAGACCAAGACAAAAGCAAGAAAAAAGCAAGATTCTTGCTAAACTATTTAAATAGTTTGAAAGTATAATTAATACCGTAAAGAGAGAAAATTCTGAGTTTAGAAGGAAAAAATTCGCTAATAAAAAAATGCAAGAAAGTGCAAGATTTTTAACAATACCAAGACCAATACCAAGACTGCATTTTTCAAGACCAAGACCAAGACCGAGACCTAAACTGCTCCAGCAAGACCAAGACCAAGATTCTTAATGCAAGAACAAGACCAAGACCAAGACTTGGCAGTCTTGGTCTTGGTCTTGCATTAGCTCATCACTATCGAGAATCAACTTTTTTTATAGTTTAGCAAAATTAGTTGATCCGTACGAATATTTCGCACACTATCATATATAACATAAATAACATATTTTTTTATAAATATGTTATTTTTCAACCCTTTCCCTAAACATTTCTAAGCCGAACAAGAGCAAAAGTATGTGGACAGTATGATCGCGTTTTACAGATTTTAATGGAATTTGTTATTGCCTCACGGACCGGATAAAAGTTGACAGGTCTGGAATTGCCGGTTCCGGCATTAAAAGACATACTTGGTTCAGTCAACTTACCGGCAATTGGAATCATCAAGGGGAGATTCGCCAAAAAAACGTCAAAATTCGACCTTTTTTATTTTATTTATACAAATAAATATTTTGTTAAAAAACTAAATATACAGCATTGTTTCTACATGTCTTGAGATTACAGAAAAAATGTTTTAAAAAAAAAAAATTCAAAAATGAGTTGAGTATAAATGGCTTTTCTCGCGTTCCTCGCGTTCTGAAATCCCCAGTGAACCAAAATAAAAAAATTTAAGAATTTTCTGCAACTATACATATACAATTATGGCACCAACTAGGATCTAAGAAAAAAGTAAAAACTAGCGAGAAACCGCATATGACGGCATCGAGGAATAATATGCACTTTGATTTATGTCGATAAAATTTTAGGAGAATATTTCTAACACCTTAAAGAACATAAATATGAGGAAAGAAAAATCCATTTCTTTCTTTTTAATCGAATCTCACCTTAACATCTAGAAGAAAATAATGAGTGATTTCGACGAGCTCTAATACATATTTTACTTATTTCGTGATTCTGTTACTTAGAAAATTCGATCTAGAAAGTTTCGATTTATTTTTAAACGAACCACACCGTATATAGAGATGAAAACACATATAAATTATACTACCTATAACCATGATAATTTATCGGATTTAAAAAAAAAATGAAATGAGAAGAAATATAAGAGAAGAGGTAGAAAGTGGAACACCTAATGCTCGAAGCATTCAGCACCTGCCCAGAACTTTTACATGTTGATATTTCGATGCGGTGTGGTGTTTCAATTGTTTTAGATCATATTAGTATGTACGAACGTGTACTTGCATTTCGTTTTTACAAATATTCAAGTTTTTTATTTATATACGATTTATTTTTGATAAAAGAGAAAAAGTAGAATTTGTATATGTATAGGCATAATTACCATAAAAAATATATAGCTATATTATATTAGATAATTAGATAAATATAACTTAATTGCTGTAAGAAATTGATTAATGAAATATGGAAAATGTTATTTTTATACTGGTTCTAAAAACTCGATGAAAATATATTGTCTGTTCTGTCAAAGAAAAGTTTCAGAAAAGAATTATTGTAACGTAAAAGCCGCTATACCGCGATCATATGTCCGAACAGTTTTGACATTTATAAATTAATGAAGTTATTTCTGAAAGAAACCTCTGATAACAAAAATTATTATTAATAGAATGATCATTTTTCAATTTAAATTCACCTCGCATTTAATAACAATTTTTGTTGAATACAGTATTTTGATCCTTTATTTACGTCTGATACTTAAACCATTCTATGTTTCCTACTTTGACGTCTAGATGTCAATATATGTGTCTTATTACTCATATTACACGTCTGTTTGTATATCGGTTCCCAACTCCTAGTGTCATTAATATTTCTTTGTTTGGATATAGATGTCGACATTTTATAAAAGAAAAACATTAATAAATAAAAATTTTTGGGTTGTATTTTTTTAAAAACATAATCATTGGATTAAAAAAAACTTTCTTTTATGCTTATTAAGAAAAAAAAATCGGTGTTTAGTTTATTTGTCAATTTTTATAAGCCAGTTTAATTACACACCTAAAAATAGTGTTCCAGTATAGGGGATTTTACGTTATAGTTATAATTCTCGTCGTTTCTATATTATCCAATACCCGATGACGTCACCAAGGTAACAATTTTAATGTTTAAAGAACTTGACGTGTGACTGTGGATGAAACCTTTAAGGACATTTAGAAAACAATCACTTTGCTTAGGCCGGTTCTACACGATGCTACAAACACCTTCCAACATTGGACGTTTGATGATTCGTCGCTTCGTGTGGCCGTTGTTCGAACCCGCGAGCGTCCACTGTCGAGCGTCGAACGTTCGCACTTGGTCATGTTCCAGCCGATGTCGGTATTCTCGCACCGAATCAAAGGGATGCTTCCAACGTTTGAAGAATAATCTTCGTTGGTTTGACTCAACGGCTACACGATTCGTTCATATGAAGAGCGACAACATCAGTGTATAACATTAGAGATAATATCAGACAGATGACATCCTCATTCACTGAATAAACGTTTGTACCAACACATCATCATATGTACTGGATCATAGATATGATTCACGGTGTAGCAGGAACATTCACAACACCAACTGTAGAATTTACTTGCATCAAACGTTCAATTGAACGTTGGAAGAAACGTTCGTAGCGTCGTGTAGAACCGGCTTTACAAACATCGCGATTTTTTCATTATTTCGTACCTACTGTTTACCATGTAAAATTCTTGGCTGTGCGCTGAAAGTGTGGAATTTTTGAAGACAAGAGCAATGATTCCATGTCAGCTTTGAAGTGTGATCGCTAAAAGATTTAGTAAAAATACAACATTTTCTGTTTTTCCCACCAAAGTAGAAGGTCTAAGAACGAATGCTATGCAAAGTTAACTTTTAATAATGATTTGTAACTGAAGATTTTGCAGAAATTCTCTAAAATTAGAGTTTAAATCTACAGTGTGACGTCGTAACAGAAGCCCTAAATTTTCACGGCATATTTTTGACAGAAATATTGGTCTAAGCCTAAAGCAAGGGTGGACCTGTTGTTACATAAATCTTGGTGATTTTTATTTTTTTAACACTTTTGAAAAGAAAATAGTGATTTTAAAAAAAATGTCTTTAGATATGTAAATTGATACAATAGACATTACTTTTTCTAACTGTAAAGTCTTTACACACAGATTTTTGCCTTAATTTAGAAAAATTCTCACCTTCTATTTTTGTCACTAGTATTTTCGCTCATCAACAAACAAAATAAGGTTAAGGCACATCAAGGTTCTATCAATTCTCTATTGATTGAGTTTGCGCAAACTAAAGCAGTGTGTTCTTAGAGAAAAAATTTCGAATTCAGTACTACTAGTTTCCAGTGACGTAGTGAACATAACCGGCGCCCGGGGCACGACACTTTATTAGCGCCCCTCAAAGCCGGACTTAGTCTAAGTAGCGCCCGAGGCAGAGTCAAAAAATGGCGCCTCTGTAGAAGAAATATTGCCTTTTTCCTCCCCAAAAACAAGTCAAAAGCAAAAAAAACCTCACATACCTCATTTGTTTCGCGCCCCCAAAGACCTGCCACCCTTTGAGGCACATTTGACACCCCTCTTTGGCGCACATTTGGCGCCCCTCTACGAGTGGCGCCCGGTGCATGATAGACCCTCTTGCACCCCCGTCGCTACGCCTCTGCTAGTTTCTCTGAAAATGGCAATGTATGAAAATGAATACTTTAAATTAGGTATCTTAGATGGCATCACGTAATATTTTTTAAATACTCAAAAATGTTCTTAGAGTAAAATTTCGATATGAATTCAACATCTGTAACAAACCTATTATTTTGAAAATATATCTGCATCTACTGCACAAAAGTAATCGCAACAAGAATTCAAGGGTGATAACCTCCTATCTCAAATATGTTCGAATAAATATTGCTAATTTATTTACAATAATTTCAATAATTTATTGATAAGCAAACAAATCTTACAGAAAGAGGTAAAAAGAGAAAATAAGTTTTTTTTTTCAGCAAATGAATCCATTTACTAGCATCATCTGTTGTGTTAAACAATTATAAAATCTGAAAATTACAAAACGCGCCGTTTGCCGCAAGCCGCAAGACGTTCTTGTTCACCCACTGACCACATTGCGTGCAAAACAGATTTCTTCGTCTTCTTCATCTTCTTCATATGCATGTACATACGTCTCTTTTATCCGCGTCCGTCCATCCGTCTGCTTAATACAGAGATGAATAAATAAATGAAATTATACATCTACATATTGGACTTGTACCAGACAGAAATGTACAAACCGCGACAAAAATACGGGAACAAGTAAAAGAATTTTCTCGGTTGCACAGAAGAAAAGACATTGAGTCATGGATATATTTTATAGTCATAAAACCATGCGAGTAACAACAAATATTAGCCATTTATCTGGTTTTTTTTGCATTCATGGTACCGTGTTTGTGGGTTACTTGAGTCCAGATTTGCAAATCATCTGATAATTTCAAAAATTGAGCGTAACTGTTATACTTATTTGGGATAGGAAATTCAGTATATTAATCTATATTTGACTACGGTTAGTTTATTATAAAATTGGTCAAATGCGTGTTTTTGACACGCACTAAGTAATGTCATCTCAGTGAAAGTGTTATATAATCTATGATTTTTTGTTAACTCTATAGTTGTTAACTCTACAGCCCTCTTGCCTTTCAATATGGATGTACAACTCAATAATTATTCAGTCACACAACCATGTTAATATGTCATCTTCGATGACATAATAATATGGATCTTTTTCTTATGGCTCATAAATTTTATAGCTTTTTAGATTTTGGGCTCAAGTTAATCTTAAGATCGGGTTACTTGAGCCAAAACCTAAATTTCCAGGTGATTTTCATTTGAAAACAGTTTGAGACCATGTACGATGTTGGTTACTAATTAAAACATTGTACAAACATATAAGGAACTTTACTTATTCAATACTCTTATCGCAGCATCCTGCATAACGTAGCGAATTTCCGTTTACAAAAATTAGTTTTTCTCGGAAACTAGTTGACATAGAATAATAGTTTAAAGACCTTTTTTGTGTGATTTTTTCTCCTCGTTCCAACAGTGTAAAAATTTTTGAATAAGGAGAAATTTTGGAAAAAAGTTAATTTTTTTCATGAAAATTTCCAAAAATAACATGTTTTGGGCATCGGACGTGCCTGGTTAATGAACTTGTCCAAAGGTTTAGGACTTTTAGGAATTTCTGCTATAGTCTTGCACCATTTTATACCAAAGTTATAATGGGCTCAAGTTACCCTAATTTTAAGGTTATTTTACTGATTTATCAAAACCTTAATTTAAAAAATTAACGGAATGGTTGGCAGATGAACATATCTGAATTTAGTTTAGTAATGAACAAAGTAATAAAATTATACACTTACCTTCCTTTGTAGACTACCACAATTACTTTTACAGTCAAAAGTTAGCAACGTAACAAAACATCAATTTCAAACAGAGAGTAAACAACACGTGCCTCACCTCTAGTGTCAATTTTCAGAACTACCTAAACTTAAACACCGTAAACCTACTGCTGTTACCTACTAGCTAAACATCTAACTTACTTCTACTACTGACTAATATAAGCACAAAACAGAAAATAATACTTTTTCCGTTTTGGACTCAAGTTACACCACAGGGCTCAAGTAACACCACAGGGCTCAAGTAATCCGCAATTACGGTATCTAATAAAAAAAAAAAAACTATCATTACCCTAATTGTTGAATTTGAGCAATAGCAGTAAGATATCTGTATTTAATAGGATTTCATAGTAGTATCGTAGTTACTAATACTCCGATTGCGATGAAATTAGTAGGGGGCCACCGAAAAATTAAAGTGCAGAATTTCTGAGAATTTCACAAAAAACAATTGAATAGTTTCGAAGTTATGTCATTTGATATTGGGATCATCGGACAGACAAACGAACTGACAGAAGGCATGCCAATCTGATATAAGTATTTTATTAATTATTAGCAAATATGCAATACCATAAAGTAACGCCCAAATCGATTAAATTTAGTGAAAACTTATCGTTGAAAATGAATAGTAAAATAATTATCGTGAATGTATGAAAACTCTTGTAGATGAGTGTGCACAAATAAATAAAATGTTGACTGTATTTTAATTGATTATACGATTAATGAGTGACTGATCCAATAATCAATTTTCTATTCACATACCTACATACGAGTTTTTTTATTTTTTTTTATTTTTTAAATCATTAAGTAAAAAAAAATATGTTAAACGAACACTTTAGAGAACTAGCATTTTATTCACTACATTATTTTTATTACAAAAAATTGATCATGTTAATTGTAAAATTTATTTACTTACTGGTGTAAAAATTTAATTTTCTGTTATAAGTACCTAATTGTTATAATTGGGTATTTGACTACTTTTAAGAATCTATTTTAAAATAGGGTGAATGCGGGAGAGACGCCGCACATTTTGAAAACACTTGATAATTCTTAAAGTATGCATTCAATTGATTTGAAATTTGGTACACATTAAATGTAAACATCGTTCTTTAAAATTATTTATAAATAATTTAAATTTTAAGTCATAAAGGATTCATAATTAACATTTTTGTAGAGCCTGCAAAGCGGGAGAGATGCCGCACCTATGGGAGAGATGCCGCATCAAAGAAGGAGAGGCGCCGCATATTTCATATTAAAAATTTTGCATTTTATACACATCTCCATACATGATGCATGCCATATGTAACCATTTTTGGTACTTTATACATCTTAACCAGTCAATTTTCTTTTGTTTCTGAGTACTCTTCAAAACAGTCAATACACAGGCAATCATCATTATTTTCGTTATCTTCACTAATATGAGAGCTCTTTCTGATCCATTAATGGATCTTTTATATTTACGTGGCATAATTTGTCAAAAAAAAAAAAAAAAAATTTTACATGCGGCATCTCTCCTTTTTGTTGGGGTAGATGCCGCATATTGCTATAGCAAGCATAGTGCGGAATTCTAACCTAAAATTTTATACAGTACTTTTAAAATATACCTAAATTAATAACAAAACTCATTTTCATTAAAACAATGAAATATACATTCTTAAATTCTAATGAATTAAATGCTTGATAAAATATTATGTTAAAAAACTTACCTTTCAATAATAAAAAGTTGGATAATTACTAAACTGACGGACTAATCATAAATATTACCATATACAGCTTAAATAAGTAACTTATTCTAAACATATAATCCATTAATAGCGCTATCTGTCAGTCAACGGACGAACTATGGCTACTGCGGCATCTCTCCCGACGCGGCGTCTCTCCCGCACTTACCCTACATACATTTATGTATTATGCATGTATTTGTATATATTTCTCATTTGCAAAAATTAATTTAATATTTGTTCTCAAAATTTGCGTGAAAACATTCATTATCTATCAGTTACATCACATTTTCTAAATAACAACAAATATTCTGTAACTAAGGTAGGGGAGGTGATTAATTAAATTTGGATTAATTCCCAAAGGTGATTAGCCAAATTTTTTCGTAAATTACCAAAATTTCCTCAAGTTTAAAAGTTTTGACGACATTTTTACGTCACAGGAAAGAGGAGAAAAAATCACATAAAATGGGTGTCTAAACCATTTTCCGAGGTACACCGGTTTTCGAGAAAAATTAATTTTTGCAAACGGAAATTCGTTATGTTGTACAGGATGCTGCGAAAGGGTTGATAGCAAAAGATTAAAAATTTGGATCTTCAATTGGTTGTAGTGTGACTTGGGAGTGGAGAATATTGCAAAATGATGCCGTTTAATTAAAAAAAATACCCCTGTCGCAGCATCCTGCATAACATAGCGAATTTCCGTTTATAAAAGTTAGTTTTTCTTGGAAACTAGTTGACATAGCATAATAGTTTGAAGACCTTTTTTATGTGATTTTTTCTCCTCTTTCCAATAGTGTAAAAAAATTTTACAAAAATTTTTGAATAAGAGGAAATTTTGGCAAAAAGTTAATTTTTTTCACGAAAATTGCTAAAAAAGACATGTTCCAGGCATCGGTTGTGTCTGGTTAACGAACTCGTCCAACGGTTTGGGACTTCCAATATTTTCACCAAATTTCATAAACGTAAGACATTTCGTTCGAGAATTATCGCGCGGACACACACACGCACACACACACACACACACATATATATATATATATATATATATATATATATATATATATATATATATATATATATATATATATATATATAAATTTTAGTGACTATTTTTTTCGGTTTCTAGGGACCTCAAAACAAATTTCTGCCATAGTCCCGGGCTCAAGTCGCGTCATGACAGTGGCTGTAATAGCGAATTCCATTCGCTAAAACTGTCAACAGTGATGTACTTATTTGAAAAATATGTATATTAGAGGTACAAATACATTCACACACATAGATATACGTATACTATTGCAGTTATAGTGAGTTATATACATACTTACACATTATATGATTATACACATACAAGATAGTTGTAAACACACTAAAATTATAGAAAATAAATTGACTTTTTTTTTCTTATTTTCTCAAAAACTAGCTAACCTAGAATAATAGTTCCGAAACCTTTTTTATGTCATTTTTTCCCGTCTTTGCAATGGTGTAAAAAAATTTGACAAAAACTTTTAAATTATAGCAAATTTTGGCCAAAAACTCATTTTCACGAAAAATGCTCAAAAAACCATGTTCCTGAGCCCCGACGTTTTTGGCTGAAGAACTCATCCAAGATTTTTGGACTTCCAACGTTGTCACCAAATTTCGTAAAACTAGCAGTTTTTCCTGAAGCGCTATCGTGCTGATACATAAATACATAAATACATATATACATATATATATATATATATATAAATTTTAGTGAATGTTATTTTTGGGCTCTAGGGACCTCAAAACAAATTTCCGCCATATTTTCGGGCTGAACTTCGACTATGGCTAACACCATAATAGCTGAATTTCCAGAATTCTTTCTGGAAATTCGCTAAAAGAAACCGCGATGACTAAGTAAGTTGTAAGTCAAGTTCAGTACGGCTAGGTAATTTGTTCAGATAGATAAAAATGTACATCATATAAATGTTACTTAAGTCAGTTTTATAGTTATTTCATGGAATGTGTCATTGCGCCACATCTCGCACTCACTTTACAAGTACCAGGTTATTAACATCCTAAAATACATTTTGTAATAGATATATTACATTAACATGTCCGATTACTGGGTATTAGAAGAGAAAACTCACGTAAAATATAAAATAAATGCGGAATTGGAAACTAATTTTTATCTTTCTATATCGCGTGGCCAAGAAATTAGTAATTTATTACAAAAAATTTACTATGAGTGACCCAGCTTTGTGATCTATGTACTTAGGCCACAACACAGAGAGAAAATTCATATAAAAATTACTGTGCTCAGCACTACAATCGACGTGTAAAAGGCGAACATTTTCAATTTTGTACGGTAAAAATATAAAAATTATAATTAATCATAGAAAATTTAAAGGATAGAATGTTCTTTCCGTAATATTAGCTCCGTAAAATTTGTAAAACAGCACAGTAAAAAGTTCCATTGCCAACAGTTTAATTGTTTTTCTTACAAAAATTACCATGCTGTCTTAAAATAGAAGAAAAGTAGAAAAGAAGAAAATAAGCTAATAGTAGAAAGAAAGAAAGAGAAGGTATCAACGCTGTCACATAGCGAGGCAAGCTGCAGAAGGTATCAACACAATCATATATGAAGGCCACATAGCCAGACTGGTGGTGTTGCAAGTAGCTGGTCACTGCTGGTGTAGTGTTGTGTGGTGTCGAAGCAGTGTACATTAGAATGTCTTACAGGACGGATGGTCATCGTTTAATTCATCATTTTGTTACTTGACTATCTTCAGTATTAGAATATATTGTTGCTAATCATTTTTGTATGGATCATAAAGAATCAAAGGTCGGAAAAGATCGGGCATCTTTGAAGTTTTTACAGGTACAGCCGAAGCAACATAAGGTTGCGGGTCAGATGCGCAAATGAAAGAGTACGACAACAAGAATTAAACTATAACATATATGCATAGGAGTGTGATAGAAGTTGTGTTACCACATTAAATTTTACCATGCTATAATATATTTTTTACTTTGGTCGTCGATCGCGCACGCATTATAAGAGAGCATGGTAATTTTTCTGAAATTTTATCTACAAAAATTATATGATTTTTCTCTCCGTGTAGAAACGCGAGAAGTATGAAAAAGTGCATCACAAGTTATGGAAATTATTTTGAAAAACTCTGAATTAAAAGTGTGTAATCTCAAAAACTTTCCTAGTGGATTACGTATTTATATGTAGAATAGGTTAAATGAAGCGCCACCAATATTATAGAGTTTTAAGTTCCCACAAGTTCCCGTTTAAAAATCCACAGCTTTCGAATTTAAATTTCGTTTCCAGCTTTCCAAACAGTAATACTTGAAGCATGTTGAAGTTAAACATTTTTTGGGCACGCTATATGCATAAATCAATACAATATTTTAATAATTAATTAATATACTATTTAAAAAAAAAGTTACACAGTGAAAAGAACACAATAGGTCAAAATATTATAGAATGTTTTTTTTTAATAATAATAATTACGGATATTTATTAAAATTCTCATATTGAACAATACTGAAAGATTTTTTTCAAATCATTCATTATTCAAGATTGGAGAAATGGCTACTAACCTTAAAAACTGGATAACTATTATAATAAATTATGTATTCTTTACCTAATTTTAATGTATTTTTTATTTATAAAATATTATATGTACACATATATGCAAATGTACATGTATTTTAGTGAAAAGTTGCCTGACTGTCTCTATATACACGCATTCCCTGTGTTTTGAATAATTAATTTAATTAATTAATGGCAAATTTGACTTCCTGAGAAAAAATATTTTTGAATAAAAAATAACGTAAAAAATTATGTTTTTATAAAATATAACGTAAACTTGATAACTAGAACACTGCCGTGTCACACGAATATCATGTATCTTGAGATACAACAATTACGCGTAACAACGTTTATAAAGGATTCTACTCAATCCGTAGTATATATATTGACAATAAAATTAATTAATTTGTTAATAATAATATAATAATTAATATATTGTTATTTTTAAATTTTTATTTTGATTGTATCACATTCCCTATTTTCTGTATTTTCAAATAGTATATTTATACGTTATTAAATCAATGCTGCAACGTTGAATCAATAACTCATAATAAAACTCAATTATATCAGATATTTAATAATAACTAAGATAATTTATATCACCTGATATTTTATTCAAATCAAGTTTTCTCAAAACTATCATTTCTGAGATACGTGAGATTAGTGTGACACGGCAGAACAGTAATCTAAATTAACAAAAATTAAGCATTTAAAACGACTAAAAAAAAAAAAAGATTTCTGTCGAATGAATGATACTTCTAAACGAAATTTCATCATTTTGTTGTAAATTAAAAATCACAAAGTAATTGAAAAAATTATCCGTATCGGCCGGGAATCGAACCCAGGATCTCCTGGTAACTAGCCAGGCGTGCTAACCACTACACCAACGATCCTATATGCTCGACATACGTCCGAGCCGGACACCCATTCAATCACCTATGTGTATTAGTACTCTCTCTGATTCGAGAAACAGTTACAATTTTAATCTCAAATATCATCGAGTGCTTGTGAGACATTACTACGTATGACAAACTTTTGTTTGCATTTCAACACACGCAGCATTGTGTTGAAATGCAAACGAAAGTTTGTCATACGTAGAAATGTCTCACAAGCACTCGATAATATTTGAGATTAAAATCATTTTGTTAGCAAATATGAAAAGTTCACATCAAAGTTATCAATATTCAACAAATTGCTCTGTTTTTAATTATTTCCATAAAGCTTGGTTTAAGAAAATAGTAAATTTTATAATTCTATGAGTCATCAAGTTCATTTAGTCCTATTATTTTAGGAATAAAATTTATTTGTTAGGAAAAATATTCCATCCACTTTCATATACCGTTACAAAAAATTCATAAGAACAAGTAATTGTACGGAACACTGTTAGCGCAAGTATAACTTGCACTTGACGACTTGTTACATATATTACTTGAATAATAAGCATGTAGGACAGTTCTAAAAAAAATTCGATATTTTGATAGTAAAAATGAAAAAATTACACCTAATTTACCTTATTTTCAGGAATTGTCGCAATTTACATTGATTTCATAAAGCTTAATCAATGACGAATAGAAATTTACAACTTGGTGGCGTCATAAAGTGTACTAAAATTTGTCAAAGTTGCAAAAATCGTAAATGAAATGACAGAATGATGCAATCTAAAGTAAATTGTAGATTTTTGGATTTTCTTTTTTGTTTTTTTGTCCCACACCGTTGGATAAGTTCGTTAGCCAGACACGTTTGATGCCTGGAACATGGATTTTGGGGCATTTTTCGCGAAAAAAATTAGTTTCTTGCCAAAATTTCCCCTTATTCAAAAACGTTTGCGACATTTTTTTACACCATTGAAACGGGGAGAAAAAATCACATAAAATAGGTCTTTAAACAATTATTCTATGTCGGCTAGTTTCCGAGAAAAACTAATTTTTGTAAACGGAAATTCGCTGTGTTATGCAGGATGCTGCGACAAGGGGATTTTTTTATTTTATTTTATTTTTATTTTTACCAAAATTATGTCAAATCAAAAATCAAATTTTCATTAAAATATTAGTTAATATTCGTGCGTACACCTGTCAAAAAAATTATATATTCTTTCTTTTTTTTTAAGTTAAAAAATGTTAAAAGGTTTTTTTTTTTTTTTTTTTATTAAATATGGGAAAGTTTTGCATATCTACAAATTCACATTAAAGCTATAATTTATATTTTTATTTTATCTATACGAATGCAATTTGATAGGTACCTCATTTTTTCATTTTTAAAATGTTTAAAAATCAAAATTTGACCCCGAAAAAAAAATTTATTTAGAAAAAGAGATAGTGTTGGTCTACTTGGTCTACTTTTTATTAACGATTAACGATTAATAATTTTTTATATAGTACCACATAGTACCCAAATACTATTGGTACATATGAGTTGTTAATGACGACCAACTACTGTAGTGATTTAATGATTTCAAGGCTTTAGTGCTTGATGCTTGTTGATTTACAATTAGTGTTCAAATATTGTTTAGACTGTAGAATTTATACTTCTTATAAAGTCAGTGTAAAATTAGCCAATTACTAGAGACTTATAAGGAAATCCATACAAGAAAATACGAGTTGCCTAGTTTCAAAATCTACTAATTCCATTTTATAAAAATCGTGGGAAACCGCAAAAAACCATAACTCAGTTCAAAATTAATTTTTCGATTAAAAAGTCATAGTTATATTAACTAACAAGGTAAAAAAGATGTTTAGTACTATTATCAAATAAATTAAAGTAAAAAAAAATGTTTTTTAAGAATTTTTTTTTTTAAAAATGGGCTAAAAACATATAAAACAACCTTTGAGTGAAATTTGAAGCAATATGCAACATAATTTATAAAAGCTTGAGGCGTTATCATTAATTATTTCTGTTGTGGATATAAGAGTTATGTGGATATTTCAATAGTTACCAAACTTAATTAAACGCCTCAGGCTTTTATAAATTATGTTGCATATTGCTTCAAACTTCACTCAAAGGTTGTTTTATATGTTTTTAGCCCATTTTTAAATAAAAGCTTTTTCTTAAAAAACATTTTTTTTTTACTTTAATTTATTTTCTACTTTTTAGTCTGATTACAATTAATTTGAAAAAAAATTAAAGAAGTAATTTTTTACCTATATTTTAATCGGTTAATTTACCTTAATCAAGCATAACTATGGAAACAAAAAATTGCAATGTAAAATCAATGGACAATATTTGACAATTCTAAATGTCAAAAAGTTGCACAGGAATAAAAATCAACAATTTTTTTTTTTGGGACAATGTAGGACAAAACTAATTATACAATATTGCATTGTCATCAAGGTTAGACATGTATGTAAAATTTGAAACCTCTAGCTCAATTAGAACCTGTCTAAATTTTGATTTCAAGATTTGATCTAAACCAACATACTAACATATCAAGTTAAATAAAAGCTTTTAAAAACAAAATTATCGTGCGTTATCCCTATTTTAATCAAAATTATTTGGATTTAGTAGGTTTTGATAGTAAAATTTCATATAAACCAAAGTGCTTACTTAGTAACGATTCCATAATTTACAATTTTAGATAAATACAAAAATACAAATTTTACGTGAAAACCTAATTTTATACTTCGTACAACCCGCATGTCCAGTGAAAAATAAAAGTTGAAACGGTTAAAATCTAAAATATAGGTATGTATTGGTATTTAGCGGGATTTGAAAAGTTTCTAATGTAATTTTAGCAGGATTTGAAAATTATGTTATATTTCAGTTGCAAATTTCTTTAGCAAACAATTAAAATTATAACGAAAAATGTTTGGGGGCATATACCTTATTGCATTTAAAAGTCAAAAATTTGAAAACTGGATTTAGTAGATTTTGAAATTAGGCAACTCATATCTAACAGAAGTTGTTGAAAAGTGCTATTAGTTGCTAAAATACACAAACATTATAAAAATTTATCCTTTCCTATTTTACATAGGCCTTGTAATAACCTATGATACGTTCTTGCCCAAATCGAGGAAACATATTAACTACTTAGTCAAAATTTATTCAGAAGGACTGACTGAAGGTCTCACTGAAGTTTAGTGATGAGCAAATGCAAGACCAAGACCAAGACTTGGCAGTCTTGGTCTTGGTCTTGTTCTTGCATTAATAATCTTGGTCTCGGTCTTGCTAGAGCAGTTTGAGTCTTGGTCTTGGTCTTGGTCTTGCAAAATGCAGTCTTGGTATTGGTCTTGGTCTTGGTATTGCTAAAAATCTTGCACTTTCTTGCATTTTTTATTAGCGAATTTTTTCCTTCTAAAATCAGAATTTTCTCTCTTTACGGTATTAATTATACTTTCAAACTATTTATATAATTTAGCAAGAGTCTTGCTTTTTTCTTGCTATAGTCTTGGTCTTGCTCACTTGAGTCTTGGTATTGGTCTTGCAGCCATACTTATAGTCTTGGTCTTGCAAAATGCAGTCTTGGTCTTGGTCTTGGTCTTGCAAAAAATGCAAGACCAAGACTAATTTTGCTCATCACTACTGAAGTTACACTTTAACAAAAAAAAAGTAATTAATACCGTAAAAGAGTGTTCATAAACTACCAAACGGAGTTGGGGGAGGGAGAGGTTATGTAAAAAGCTACATTCGGTTACAGGAAGGAGAAGAAGTAATGGTCGTATTACGTATTCTTCAGTTTATTTTACTTAGAACAATTAAAACAAATATGGAAGTAAATCTGAATTTCGATAATAATGAATTATTTACGACCTGCTTATCACATTTTGAAATTTCACAAAACTACCCGAAACGAATTATGTTACCATTTGGTCACACAGTTTTTACAGTAGAGAGACGTGTTTTATGGGGAAGTATTTTGCTAAACTATAAAAAATGTGTTAATTTTTATACGTTATTTTATAATAGAAATTATAGCTTAATAACTTTTAGTATGACTTTTAGGGGGGCATGGTTTAATTTTTCAAGAAGATAATAGAAAATTTGGAATTTCGCAGTACCGACTTTTTTTAACTTTGATAGAGTTGTTAATAAAATATGATTATTTTATCTTTTCTCTACTCCAGGATTCTCTCAAAGGCAATCCTCGACCCTAGTTATTTGTATGAAAGAAAAATGGTATAAAAATTTAAAAATTTCGCTTCCCTAATGTAAGGATTATGACTTTAATGATTTAAATTAATTTCTATAATGTCGAAGTATTCAAGTGTAATATTGTCTCTACAATTAAAAAGCGGTAATACTTGTTCTTTATTTTCTAAAATTTTTATCTTAAACACTCATCTTTGAAAAATTTATTTCATCTCAGTATCACGCAGCAGCCGAGCGCATTGATTAATAACGGAAATGTCTAATAATTATTATTTAGAAAAAATTTAATTTGCATAATTTGATACCCATAATGTGATACTTATATAGACACCATAGGCATTATCTAGATTAGGTATCGATATAATTTTTTCAAAATAAATTTTTAATAGTGCAATTGATATGAATATTAATATAGATGATTAAGAATAATGTAAAAATTAATTAAATAAAAAAAAATAAAAAGTAAGACATTTTTATATGCTTGGAGAGGGGCCAGCAAACTTCGGCTCACGAGGCGCATGCTGCTCCTTAAAGAAACCTACTGTCTATAATATTAATAGATTTGAGCGTTACTTTATGGTATTCCATATTTGTAAATATTAAACAAATATTTTACTTTGCAAAATACCACTTTTGTTTTTGAAACTGTGACAATTAGTTCATTTTCAAACAGAATTCTGTTTGAAAATGAACTAACGGTTCGAAACAATATTGTCACAGTTTCAAAAATAAAAGTGGTATTTTGCAAAGTAAAATATTTGTTTATTATTTACAAACCTTCTCTCCCCCACTTCCAGTCCAGTTCCTATTTCCAGTAAGTAGTAACTTAGAAGAGTTAGAAAGGCAGAAATGTAGTTTAATATCACAGCATAAATGGACATTTTTGAAAGAAATGTCCAATCCTATGGAATAGTCACCTGGAATGCTACAACCAAATAAAAAAAGGCTCTTTGTTGTGCTGACGGTCCTTAGATGAATATATTCATATGTAATGTTTTTCTTTCATTAATTTCATAAAAATTAAACTAACAATAAGAAGCCAAATAATAAATGGAGTCTTCAACTAACAAACTGTTCCAATATTCGTACAACACTTGGTCTTATAACATTAATAAATAATGAAGGAACAAAAATAGCTTGCCATTGAAGGAAGTCTAGATTTGCTGCGGAAATAATTTATTTGTGACCCTCGGCATGGTCAGACCCTTTTTCAACTCTCATCTAGTGACAATACATGCCGAAAGAAACTCAAATTACTGAACTTGCTTAGTAATTGTATTTTGTTTCCAAAGGTTAAATTTGGAACGTTTTTAAACCGTTCGAAGGATATTCGTTTGAAATAAAAATACCCACAAAATACACCGCTTTAGTAACAAATGTATCAGTGAATCTTTCAAAATGCAACCTCTTCAAATCTATGTCTTGTTTTCAGGTCAATACTTTATATTTTTGCAAATTTAATGCCTTACAGCAATTATAGAAATTAAGCTCAAACTATAATCAGAACATTATTGAAAGCATTCAATAAATAATTAAAATATTTTTGTTTCTTTGAAGCGCTATTGTCTTTATATCACCAAAAAAGATTTGATTATACTTTGATTTCAATCATACCAATAATGACTTGTTAAAATGTTACAATTAATTACTAATTACATAGATATTTTTTTAATTGAAATAAAAAAATAATTAATACAACAATATTCTCGTTGCAATGTAATCTATGTGTGCAAGATTCGAAAGGGGATCTCACTTCTCAAATCTCCTTGCAAGTATACTTCTTAAGTACCTATAATGTAGTTGTACGTAAGAATAAGAACCAGTTTGAGGAATATATTGTTATGCCCTACTAACATACATCATCCAACAAAAAATACTTTACTCTCAACTCTGCGGTAATTATTGACAAAGTGAAATAAAAATACACTTTTTATTTGTTTTCTATGATTTTGTCCTTATTTTTTTTGTTGAGTCAGAAATGCAAAAAAAAAAAAAAAAAAATTGGCAACAAAATTTCAATCAAATCTTATCATTGATAACATAATGACATAAATCTGTTCTAAACAAAAATTAGCGCGGAGAAATTATTTGCGAACATAGACAAAGGCTGCAACAAATAATTAGTAAACACCGTAAATGCCCTGTAAAAAGATAATAATAAGACAGTAAGAAAATTGGTGGATGGGAGAACCACACTCCCGTACGCAGAGAACGTTTAGCAGTACTAAAATTGAAGCCTTCTTTAGTTTTTAACATCGTAGTAAGATTCTTTAGAAATTTTTAAAAAATGGTAAATGATAGTTTAGAATAGTGATACACTGTCCCTTTTGCACTTAAAAATTTCCATGGATCCTCCAAACATGTAAAAATGTGTAGAAATTTTTTTGCGACCCCCACTTTGAGAATCGCTAATTCAGAAGATATCTGTCATAAATATGCAGAGACTAGCAATACAGAGGTATTGCCCACTTCCCAGTCAATAAAAGTTTGATTTAATTGTTCGAGATGATCAGTCGTATCTGAGGGAATTTTAGGCCATCACATATATTTGACTCAACCTTACGGCTACCTACTCTACTATAGAGATGTCGATTTTTCAAAAAAAAAAAAGTTCGATTTTTGGATCGATTTTTGGATCGATTTAAATCGAAATCAAAAAATCGATTAAAAAAAAAAATCCGCTAAAAAAATCCATTCTGTGAGATCGATCTAAAAAATCGAAATTTTGAAAAGTTTGATAAAATTTGCTGATAATTTTTTTTTAAGGGACTTACTTGACAGTACATAGGTAATATCGGTAATATCGTGTAAAAACGCCTTACATTATATTTGTAAAGGCGAAATGAGTTAACTTTCCAATTATAATTATAAAAAAAATAAGGCAATTGAATATGTAGGACGAATAGCACGAATTGAACCAAGTTTATTCAAACAAACAAATTGACAAAAAAATGTTTTCTAAATAAGTCGCTTTTGTGGAAAAGGGATCGTCGTTTGCACAGATAGGTGATCTCTTCCTTCCTTTTATAGTAATAGTCTGACTTATATTATAGGATTCGTTGATATAACGAGTAAAAAGTGACAATTAACAATAGAGTTTTTAGTGTTTCATTTTAACACATGTTTCTTTGTAGAATTACTATTAAAATGAAGTTGTTTTTGGAAAAAATCGGATCGGCTATCGATCTCTTACTTTTAATAATCGATTCATGAATCGATTCAAATGAAAAAAATCGAAAAAAGAATCGATGTTTTAAGCTTCGATTAATCGATTTTCGATTAATCGATTTAAAATCGACATCTCTACTATAGATGGTCACAGGCCCGTGCGTTAAGCACTAAGCCATATAGTTGTTGTTTATTAAGCTAGAAGACATTAATTGAAAAACGTATCGTAAGAATTATGAATTATCATTTATGAAATAATTTGAGTCATTCAAGCGTGGATAATTATTACGAAGAAATGAATAAAAATATTTCTCTGTACAACATACATAATCAATGATGAATGAAAACGTAGTAGGCGACAAAAAATGAACAATTGAATACAATAATAAAGATGAGCCTGAAAATTCCAAAAATCCTTCAAACCTTAATTGCTTTAGAACCGTCACCGAGCTTATTTATCCGTTAGATTCCCACCAAAACAGAGTTTCTGAATCTGGAAAAACTAACTGCAGTGCTTTTTTTTTCAATGGACACGTTTTTGAGGACGGATTGAGTCACTATCTCAATTTTGTTTACGTTATCTTATCAGAATTGCAGATTTCGCAGTGTTACTGATAGAGTCCAGTTTCAAGAAATAAGTTATACTTGGGGCTTCCGTATTTTGACAAAGCCAAAAAAAAACCACGACACACACCAAGAAAGACTTTTACGTCTTTATTCGTCAAATCTTGACCCATATGAGATCACAAACAAAACAGTTGTTTTCTAAAAAATAAACCAAGTTATATTTAACCTCCAAGTTTTTCATCTTCTATGGGCCGACAGCTTATTTAATATTGATTTTTTATTAACAGATTTTAATAATAGTTGCAGATCTTCTGCAATTAAAAAGTCTACAAAATTTTTATCAGACTTTTTCGGAAAATTATTTTCGACCTCATTTTTAAAAATGTGATCAAGCCTTCCCAGACCAGCAATCCCTGAAGCTAAGTTTTACATCTACATGGTAATTTTTTCTGCGAATCTTAAAATAATTTAAAATACGTTTAAAGGCAGCGCTTACTGAACTGTATCGGTGCCCACGCTTACTGTCCCGTAGGAATTTGTCGGAAATAGAAGTTTAAGTTAAAAATTGATCCTTCTGGATTAAGAACTATTTCAACAAATTAACTCCTAATTGTTGTTAACCTAGAAATTGTTACATACCTCAGTATGGTCATATTAATCATATCGAAACATTTCTGCAACATTTTAGGCCATATCCATACTGTATCACGATACAAACAAAAAATAAGTGAAAGGTTAAATTCAGTTCAAAATTCTTCAAACCAATCAAACATGAATTAAATAAATCAGATCAATTTTACCATTAACAAAATGCCGAGCTACAAAAATTGTAGTTAAAATACAGACGCTGAATATTTTCGAAACCGGTTATAATAAAACGAATCAAACAGAAAAGAAAGGTGTAGAAGAATATGCGAGCATAAGGAAGAAGATTTAAATTTTGTTATTTATTCTTGTCGCACAGCATCTCTTTCTTGCCTATCCGCCTATACACCTCTACATATTCTTTGTTAAGTTGCGGCTGGTTGGTAAAGAAATCCACTGGAAATGAGAAAACCACATTTACTCGCGGTATGCGTCTTCAATATGATATTTCTGCTGTAGCGAATAACATTGAGTAATCATAGTGTGTTTATTTATCAACAAACACCACGATATCAACGCAAGCGGTAAAACAATCAACAATTAGAAAAGTGTTTTGAATATTTAAAAGAAAGAATAAACTGTTAAATTGTTTTGAATTTTGAAATTGTTTAATATTGTTGAAGTGTTCGAAAAAAAAAAAGTGTTAAATTTTTGTGGATTGTTTATTTATCAGTTGTGTTAATGTACCATATGTGATTGAATATATTTTTGTTTGAAAATGTTTGAAAGCGTGTATTATTTTGTCAAGAAAAAAGTATTGAGCTTGGATACTGAATTGTAGAAATCGGAATAGTAAGTTTTTATAATTATTTTTTTACTTTCTTCATAATTTTGGTTTGAGAAATAAATATTTTGAGCAACTGTTTATTCCATAAAGAATAAAACAAAAATTTTTGAATAAATCTTAGGAATGTAAAACCGTTCAAGAGGTTATTGAAGTTGGTAACTTTTTTAATTATATTCATTTTGTAACGAAGGTTATGACAGGAAACAAAGGCAAGCGGTCCAAAACTTTCATTGTTTTTTTATTTTTGTTTTTTTAATCTCACAACAAAGAATATTTAGGAACTGTCGAGGATCAAATTCATACAAAGATCCATATTAAACTTGAAGTCTAATTGGTTATTCGGAAGTTCTTAGAAACCAATAGTCATCTACTTTGTCCAAAAATTGGAAATACTTGGAAAAGACTTCATAATCTACTCAATCTGATACTTAGGGGTGACATACCGTCGAGTAATGGATACATGTGTACTTCCTGTTCTCCCGTACGGGGCTCAAACTTCGATGCAATCGGATACGCAGTTAATCAAACTTAGGACATGTCAAAGGTCAAAGTCTTGAACGTAATATGGTACAAATAGACAGAATAGATCGGATAAGGTCTAAAAATATTAAAAATAAAACAGAAATTAAGAAGGTTACAATAGCAGTGAAGAAACTTAAATTTAACTGGGATGATCATGTGCCGAGGATGAGTTCCGTACGTTGGACGCGAAAAAGCACAATGTGGGATTGCGACAACAAAGGAATCGTTGGAAGGATGACATAGCCAGGTTTGCGGACAATCACTGGACACAATTATGTAGTGAAAAAAAAACGCATGGAGATTGATAGAAGAGGTCTTTGACCAGCAATTGAGTTTGCTATTTAGCCCATTGTTGTAAGCTACTTAATCTACTATTTTGGCAATATAATTTTTTTTCAAACTTAAAGCCAGATAGCTAATCTAGAAGTCTAAAGAGACTTATGGTTATCCAGTTTACTAGAAAATTGTCGAGGATATACTATGCAGATGTGAGGAACAACATAAAACAGCAGATTTTTCCTTCCAGAAAAATTAAAACACTTTACAAGTGCTTTTAAATATCGTTGTTCAAAAAACGTCACACCTCAAAATTCAAACCATGCAGAAGATGCCTAAAAGCAGCCAAGGATTTTAATTCAGAGAGCAGAAAGATTTTCCATAAAAAGGGAATAAAAATCGTAATCATGTCATAACAACAAAGCAGCCGAGTTAATAACTCAAAGGCTAAGCTTCGAGCATCTGTACCATCTTTCCCTCCAATAGTGATGAGCAAATGCAAGACCAAGACCAAGACTTGGCAGTCTTGGTCTTGTTCTTGCATTAAGGATCTTAGTCTTGGTTTTGCTAGAGCAATTTGAGTCTTGGTCTTGGTCTTGCAAAATGCAGTCTTGGTCTTGGTCTTGGTATTGCTAAAAAATCTTGCACTTTCTTGCATTTTTTTATTACCGAATTCTTTTCTTCTAAAATCAGAATTTTCTCTTTATGATATTAATTATACATTCAAACTATTTAAATAGTTTAGCAAGAGTCTTGCTTTTTTCTTACTTTTGTCTTGGTCTTACTCACTTGAGTCTTGGTATTGGTCTTGCATTTTTTGCAAAAAATGCAAGACCAAGACAAGACTACAAGACCAAGACTAATTTTGCTGAACACTACCCACCAACAAGAGCATCCCATTATTTTCTACATATCTAACTTATCGTAATAAAATTCCGTATATTTTTTTAATAGCGCATCTAACGGCGCAATAAATAATCCGTAATCTAAGCACTGATCTCAAATAACCTTTCAACACTTAATTGCGCTTGTAATTAATCAAATACCTACATTTTCTAGAATCTTTTTTTTTTTTATTTTGTAAAAATTCTTCTTGTAAAAACGGAAGCAAAATTTTCAAAATATGTTATAATAACTAAGATGGATATTGCAGATTAACAAAATTACTATATTAAATATTAGAACAGGAAGCGCGGTATGACTCCAAATTATTTAATTTTATTATTAATGATTTCTTTTAAAGAAATTGTTGACTAATTTCCTTCTAAAAGTATTTCATAAAATTTTAATTACACAGATTTATCGCTACTCTGCGCAAGGTTGAATAAAATCATTTGCTGTTTTAGAAGGTCAGTATTTAACCTATTTAAGTTTATCAACATGTTCCAAATAAATCTAATATGAAGTGGCAACACAAATTATAGCACAAATAGTATAGTATAAATAATATATAAAAGATAATTTTCATTTAATTGACAAAAGTTATAATAAATTTAAAATACCTTTCTCGCAGCACCTTGCATAACTGAGCGAATTTCCCTTTTTGGCAATCAAAAATCTTTAAAAACTTTATTGGTTCATACTTCCTAGTAAAGCTTAATCAATACAATTAGATCTATCTATCCTATGGACTTTAAGACTTATTTCCTAGTTGCAAACTGTATAAATCTGTATAGACAAAATGTAAACAAAATAAAATCAGTTTTTTAATTTTTCTCGAAGACTAGTTTACATAAACTAGTTTACTTATGTGATTTTTTCTACTCTTTAGGATAGTGTAATAAAAATTTCCAAAAACACTTGGCTTTTGAAAATTTTTTTTTTAATTTTTCTCAAAAACCAGTTTATTTAGAACATAGAACAATGGTTTAAAAACTCATATGATTCTTCCCTCTCTGGAAATTGTAGCAAATTGGGGCAAGAAACTCATTTTTTTTAACGACAAATGTCCAAAATATGTTCTGGGCATCAAACGTGTCTGGCTTAAGAACTCATCCAAGGTTTGGAATTTCCAATATTTTTTCCAAATTTCACAAAAGAGTATGTTTCTTACGAGAGCTGACACATAAATACATAGGGTCAGTTGGGATAATTTGGGTATATTTTTTATCGTTTTTTGAAATCAAAGCTTTCTAGTTTTTTTCTATGTTGATTTTTTTGCTGTCATTTTGTTTCACTTTAGCAATAAGACTTTCCCCAATAGCTTGATACTACATAATCAAATACTAAACTTCTGTTATTGCCATAGCAAGCATTTGTTTATGTATACCCAAAGTACCCTAGGGTTGGGGGAAAGTATACCCAAATTACCCCGACGCACCCTACATATAAATTTAAATAAATATCATTTTTGAGTGTTAGGAATCTCAAAACAAATTTCTGTTACAGTCCCGGGTTCAAGTCTCTCAAGACTCATAACAGTGGCTGTAATAAACGAATTTTCCTTCTGGTAATTCGCTAATCAGTCAGTTATTTTGTTGAAAATATTTTGTCCGTAAATAAGTAACTGCGGCGTTGTACTTACTGCATTACTGTCAGTATAAAATAATGATCCCACAGAATTTTCTGGAAGTTATGTTCTTTCTACTTACTTTTCTCAACTGAAGTCGATGTATCATTTTAACGGAAAAAATACGTAATAATTCATATAACTGCACATTGAAATTTATTAAAATCTAAATGATTCTTATGCTCTACAATAAAAACATGAATAACCAAAACACAACATATGTTTCAAACAATTATGACTATCGGATTTAACAAAAAGATTTAAAAAAAAAATGATTGGTGCTTCTTATAGCCGTAAAGATACCGTAATCGAGGAGAGATATAATGTATGTTTTAATTAACGGTATATGGACTTAATACCAAACACATTTGATTATTTGAAATGATTTTTTAATGATTATTTGATTATAGTATCAATAAAGAAATAATAAAGCAGCTATTATTGATTTATTCAAAAGATATCTGCATGCTGTATGACAATAAAGACTAGCTCAGAGGGTTCTTTCGACTTCGACAAAATAACATCAATATTGCAAGAAGTTTTAGTAGCCGATAAGAAAACTGTTGCTACAAATGAGTGTTTTCTAGATGTGCTTTTTGTAATTCTCTGTATTTTATAAAGAAACTAGCCGTATACCCACCCGAGATCACCCGAGACCCGATGGATTTATCATCGGCAATATTTAAGAATCTCAGTTTAGTGTTAAGGATTTATTAAATAAGATATTATTTAATTTAATAAACATAGTAACATATTCTGATGTTACTTCAAAAATGACAAATTTCCATAAAAATTTTTATAACCTGTTTAAGCCACTTAGGGGACGAATTTTAAAAAATCCTTTCTTAGTGCTCACTTACATTACATAGGGAACTCCTGTTCAAAATTTTATTCTTCTGAAGCCAACGGTTTAGACTGTGCGTTGTCTGTCAGTCAGTCAGTCAGTCAGTGTTAAAAATTTATTAAGTAGATGGATAGAATAGTATATAGTGCAATAAGTGCGGGAAATTGTCGATTGCCCACGAAAGCGAAGTTGGGCGCATGAACGTAGTGAGTGCGCTCATTCCCTTGAGTGGGGCAATCGACAATCCCGCACGAGTTGCATATACTATTTTTTATTACGAATTTCACATACTTTTTTCTATTATTATCACTATTTTGGATATTTTTATTACTTTTTAAAATAATATTTTTAAGTGTTCGCCTTTTTTTTCTGAATTAGTTATCGTTTAAATTACTTTGTTGGTGGTTTCTATAGAAATAATTATGAAATATCTATTCAATGAAAAATTAAGAGGCGGCTTTGCGTGTTTTGATTAAATTTTGCATGTTTTATTGTCAATTTGCGTGTGGAAAGTTACTTTCCGCCCGCAGAAAGGTATGTGGGAAGAGTACAGTGGGCAAACAGCTATTTTGCGTACAGAAATGTGTGCACCAAGTTAGTACTTCTCCCGCATGAGTAATAAAAAAATATGATACGACTCACGGCTCTTTCTTCGCGAATATTCCATAAATACAAAGATTGCTTTTGAATTCTTGAGCACTTTTCCTTTGAGTCCTCCTTCCTTATTTTAAAATTTTTTCTTGGTCCGCCAAATCTTTTAGTATTTTCAATTTGACTTGACGGCGCAAAACTTTGGGAATCTCTGATTTTAACTCTTATAGAATATGAACTTGAAAACTAATGTTACGAACCGGTGTTTTGGTTATTATTATAGTAAAATATTTTGTTTATTATTGTATTAATAATAAACAGTAATGAAATACATATTTATGTAATATTAATAAATAATAACAAACACGTTATATTGACAAGCACCGATTTATATGCAAAATCGCTGACCACAGCTAATATGTATAAGCAGGTCAGCACATAGGTATAAATGGACAGCTGTTTGTCAGTACAATCATCAAACGATTGGCATTAGCTGGTCGGATGATCCAATGGTCTCACGACCATTGTAATCATCATTCCCGGGTTACAATAGTTACGGGTAAGCTCTTCCTAAATCATGGGGATATATTAAATCATGGGAATATATTAAATTTTAGACTTAGGTTAAGTTCAGATTATAATTTCCAGTCTATTTCTTTGTAAATATACTTTTATACTTTTATAATAAACCTATGGACTATTCTTATTTTACCCTACCATACGTAACATTGGTAGCCGCGGTGGTATGATGGTTCAATGGTAGGGCTTAAACAAAGGTTAGGTAAACGGGTTTATTTTATTTTTAGGGAATCATTCTTTTCTTAATTATATTATATTTAGGATCATTTGGTATGTATTTCTTTTTAAATAACATAAGTAAGAATTTTTTTTATTCATTATAGGAGTCAGCAAATATTTTTTTTTTCAATGTCAAATAAAATGTATGTATAGGCATTCACGCGATTAAAAACATATAGAGGTATCAGGTATCATATACGTTTTATCATCTTAACAATTAAAACATTTAGGAAACTAAACGCGTATTAAATTTATTTATTAAAAGGGACGGGTTCACTATTTTTTTCTAAGGGGGGTCACTAAAATTAACAAAATAAAAGGGATATAAGGAAACCACAAGCTAACAAGGAAAGGGACAGGAAAAGGTTCAACAAAGAATCGGGCTCACTACTGTGGAAATGTTCATCAGGGAAATTTCATTTATACGGTAAAAGGGATATTTTATAATATAACTAATAAATAACGATCAGGGATAATTAGATAACCGGGTTCATTACCAGTAATATATGGAAAATGGAATAAGTACATAAGGAAACCTCAAAACTAACCGGGGGAAAGACAAGGAAGGGTTCAACCAATAAAAATCGGGCTTACTACAATAGAAGAAACCATTAGGGGAAATATTGTCGGTCTGGGCAGATAACAAATGGATGGAAGGAATAACTCCAGGAAAAACCATCGACTCCAGGGACCACCGGGACTACGACCAAAACAGCAGGATCACGATCGTCACCAATTCGGGCAAAATTGCATGGCGATCAGGAACAATCGGTTGCCCACCGTATCGTTCCGCCCCATAAAGGGTAGTACTATACCCGCCAGATCCAGAGCTAATGTTGTAGCGCTCCGGTACCTCAACGATGGAACAGTCCGATTGGGACATGCAAAGCCATGACTCCAAGGTGTCAGTTAAAGGAATACAAAAGGAAGAATTCAAGGGAATTCATTTAAAGGAAGAATTCAAAGGAATTAAATTAAAGGAATACAAAAGGAAGAATTCAAGGGAATTCAATTAAAGGACTACAAAAGGAAGAATTCAAGGGAATTCAATTAAAGGAATACAAAAGGAAGAATTCAAGGGAATTCAATTAAAGGAATACAAAAGGAAGAATTCAAGGGAATTCATTTAAAGGAATACAAAAGGAAGAATTCAACGGAATTCAAATAAAGGAATACAAAAGGAAGAATTCAAGGGAATTCAATTAAAGGGATACAAAAAGAAGAATTCAAGGGAATTCAAATAAAGGAATACAAAAGGAAGAATTCAAGGGAATTCAATTAAAGGAATACAAAAAGAAGAATTCAAGGGAATTCATTCAAAGGGATACAAAAAGAAGAATTGAAGGGAATTCAATTAAAGGAATACAAAAAGAAGAATTCAAGGGAATTCATTTAAAATGAAGAATTCAAGGGCGAATTCGATTCAAGGGGGAATTCTAGGACGAATTCCATTAAAAAGGGGACACTCAAGGACGAACTCAAGGATGGACTCACCGGAAAAACCACAAAGAGGGATTCCAAGGGAAATATCATCAGAGAGGAATTTTGGAGTATTCAAAGGAAGTTTCTGAAGAAAAATGGGAATAAAAGGAAAAGGCAGAACAAGGAAGCCGACTGACAAAAGGGAAATTAAAATCAAAAACGATGGGAATATAAAAACTTTACGGGTATATTTTATTAAGCACCAATCAAGGATATAAAAATATAATGCAAGGGAGGAAAACTCACAGAATAGGGATCAAAGGGATTCATCGGGGGAAGGAGACATTTGGACCACATGGAACAACTGAGAGATGGTTAATGGTTGGTGCCGAAGGAAGTTGATACAGAAATAAGCCAGTCCATGGTATGCCATATAGGCACTACGGATACTGTCTGTCCAGTCACGGGACACGTTAATACTGGAAATGTATCGGGAGCAAGGCAACCCAAGGACGAACCACAGCAGAAGGAACTTTTCTGGAACGACTAGGATCAACCAATTGGCCACCTCACCCGGAACTCAAAAGAGGAGGATAAGGTCCCAAAGGAAAGATACATAGACGCGAGGAGAGGCAATACCAAGACGGCTCCCGACGGAAAGAAGAGGAGAGAACGTTAATGGAGGCGCCGAAGGATGAAACCGTAGAAGCGACCCCTTGTCCGAGTTAGAAGATTGGAATAACGGCTCGAAAAGGAGATAGAAGACTTATTACTTATTAAACACTTATTACTATGTTTGTACTACCTGTTGATTTCCTTTCAAATGTAACGTTTACCTGGTTTCTTTATTAAGGGGGGATTTTAACAGTTTTAGGAAGATGCAAAAGGCCACTTTTTTTCCGAAAAGGCTGGTTCCTCAAATGAGTAACCATCTTTTTCGCAGAAGGGAGTGTTGTTACGAACCGGTGTTTTGGTTATTATTATAGTAAAATATTTTGTTTATTATTGTATTAATAATAAACAGTAATGAAATACATATTTATGTAATATTAATAAATAATAACAAACACGTTATATTGACAAGCACCGATTTATATGCAAAATCGCTGACCACAGCTAATATGTATAAGCAGGTCAGCACATAGGTATAAATGGACAGCTGTTTGTCAGTACAATCATCAGACGATTGGCATTAGCTGGTCGGATGATCCAATGGTCTCACGACCATTGTAATCATCATTCCCGGGTTACAATAGTTACGGGTAAGCTCTTCCTAAATCATGGGGATATATTAAATCATGGGAATATATTAAATTTTAGACTTAGGTTAAGTTCAGATTATAATTTCCAGTCTATTTCTTTGTAAATATACTTTTATACTTTTATAATAAACCTATGGACTATTCTTGTTTTACCCTACCATGCAGCCATCATGGTTCAATCAGAACCAAGAGTTCGGACCCATCCGCTCGGGGTCCACGCTATCGCTACTAGGATTCTAGCATGTAGGCCCCCCATACGTAACACTAACATCTCAATTTTTTTTCCTCTTAGATTCTGTAAATGTTTTCATTTACAAAAATACAAGTTAACACCATGACGGTTATAAACAATAATGATAAAACGCCCAGTTGGTATACTATTTTGGCAGCTAATACACTTTATATAGAATTGTTGACGTTGCACGACGTGGTGTGTGAGTTAGTAATATTTCACTTGATGTTTTTGGACATCAACGACCGTCAAGGGGTTAAAGATAAATTTGCTACCTTCAAAGAGAACTAAAACCTTTGCCATACGAATGAATGAAATATTATAATAAAACTCCAAACGTATTTTTAGACCGGTTCATACCTATTTAAGATCTGGTTTAAAATAAAAAGAAAAAAAAAGATAAAATTACATCACTTTAGAACAGCTATTTTGAATGTAAAGATCATCCCACATATTCCGTAAAAGACAATAATATACGCGTCACAATAGACCTTCCCACAAAAAAGTACTTTTATATAACAAGATTAAATACAATATTTTTCGATTACATAGATACATATCTATATTTATACAGATATAAATATAAAAACAATACTGGGTGTGGCGCTATCGCTATGATTCAATTAGATATTTATAATTTTTGTTATTATATGGAAACTGGACATAAAAACTAGATTTCTTATAAGATCATATTTATTATCGTATGTTAATTCGTTTTGTATTCGACACTACAGTGTTACTTCGATAATTGTTACAGTTTATTAAACTATTTACTCAGTGCACTTGGATTTTGATCATGCTAAATAGGTATAGCAATTATTGAAGTAGTAATGTACATTCTTTTTCTTTTGAACGGTTAAAATTTTTATGTAAATGTGATTTTATGAAGCGAAGTATTGGGAATAGTAGTTAGATTTAATAATTTGTGCGGTTTTGTTTGAAAATTATAAATTAATAGTATATTGTGCACTATGTGCGGGAAATTGTCGATTGCCCACGAAAGCGAAGTTGGGCGCACGAACGTAATGAGTGCGCTCATTCGCTTGAGTGGGCAATAGATAATCACGCACGAGTTGCACATACTATTTTTTATTACGAATTTCACATACTTTTTTCTATTATTATTACTATTTTTGACATTTTTATTACTTTTTAAAATAATATTTTTAATCAAAAGGCGGCTTTGCGTGTTTTGATTAAATTTTGCGTGTTTTATTGTCAATTTGCGTATGGAATGTTACTTTCCGCCCGCAAAAAAGTATTTGGGAAGAGTACAGTGGGCAAACAGCTATTTTGCGTACAGAAATGTGTGCACCAAGTTAGTACTTCTCCAGCATGAGTAATAAAATATATTTTTTAATATGCCATTATTATTTTTCATAATAATTTATTGTTTCTAAATAAAAACGGACAATTCCAAATTATGGCTGTCAACTTCATCAATCTGTTGAGGAGTGAGAAAGTTACTGAAAATAATCTAAATATTAAACCATTCCTCCATTCGATTTCCCAATAGTCCAAACATTCAGTATGGTCCAATACAAAATTCAAAAGAAGCAACCTACAATTGAAAATAAATGAAACCAATAGTGTGTCGTTTCCCGATATTTAAATACAGGAAACTTGTTATTATTTCTTTTATTCAAAGTCAGTTAAACAGTCAAAATAGGTGGAGAGTTTAATAAGCTTTTTTTGGTCGGTGTTATAAAACTATTGCATTTTAGATACAAAAAGACTTACATCCATTCAAACTAGCCAAGTGACCGTGCCTGCCTAAGCACTGATACTTGAAAACTGATAAGTCGACGGTTCGAGTCCAGAGTCGTGAAGAGAAATGGCAGGACCTGGGAATAAAGCACATCTCTTAAAAATTTCTCCCCAAAAAGTATGTGACACACAAAAAAAAAAAGATTTTACTTTTTCCCGGGCCCCTACTGATCGCTGCGGGCCCCTTTTTTCAAGCCGGGCCCCAGGGCTACAACCTCGGCTACCCCACCCTCTCGTCAGACCTGTTCGAATCCCACGATCGGCTGCGCTCATAAAAGTTTTCTTTTGCAATTTTCTTTCGCAATTGTAGATAGATAGGGAGGGTAGGGACATAGATTTATAATACTGAAAACGACTACAGGCGAATATTTTCCAAATTCTAACAATTTATATTTTCATAAATAGTAACTTTTAGTTTAGAAATATATTATGGTGGAAGCATCGAAAATATTAGGTATCCTGGAAAACTGATATGTTACAAAAGTCTTCTTTTATTAATTTAGCTTCTAACTTCTTCTAATATTGCGCTAATGACTCATAAAATTTTAATTTTTCGTTATCATAACATGCAACAGTGATATCCTGCTGGGTAATAAAGGACTTAATTACTAAACATGTATATTTTATGCCAATAATTAGAATTTTTTCAATTAAATATAGTCAAGGTTTTGTATTTCCTAAACATATCATTTCCTTGTACAGTATTAATTAAAATATGTACCAAGATCTATATTTATGTAAAGATTTAATGGATTTTAAACGAGTTTATCTGATAAAAATTTTAATGAAATCTCATAAAATAAAATATTGACTAGTCTCCAGCTATATACAAACGCAAATGAACAAAAAAAAACTAATTTTTAAAATAACAAAAAATTTATGTTTGTAGATGAACGAAGAATTATACATTTTTAGAGTTAACCTGCGTCCGTTGAACTTTCTTCTTCACTATTTCAAGGTTAAGAGCTCTATTTGTGTTGAATCAGATAGATATAGGTATAGTTGGATTCTGGATACTGAAAGAGTTAAAAAAAAAATTGTAAATACCGATTTTATTTTTATAATTTAATATTTGAGAAAGACATTAAGCGTATTTCCTTTTAAATTACTAAAAACTATGTAATTGTTTCTTCTAAATTAGAAGGATCCCCTTATTATATATATATTAGTCTTATCATGGCTTCACAATAAGAATCATCAAACCACAAAAATGGGTGATTTTTGGTGAAAATTGCTTAAATAAAGTAGTTTTATGATGATGTTGACATTCCCCAAAAGATGTCGTTGCACCCCTATCTATCTAAACTAACTTTTAACGGAAATATTCAGGAATACTTCCGAGTAATAATGGAAAAATTTGATGATGCTACCTATTTAAACTACTCCTTATAATTAAAGAATTACGTTCTTTTTTTGTATTGTTAATATTTTATAACTTTACGCACCAACTGATGAGATTTTTTATTGCCAAACACTTCATAAATTATTGTTAGTGGTAGCGTAATTTTACAGTAACGAATAATTTCCAAAATAAAACAAGAGATTTATAGAATAAAATAGTTTCGTATTTCCTCTCAAAGTCAAACCAAACCAATTATTTTCAATTGTATAAGAAGTAATTTTTATAAAAACCGCACAAGTTCAATAAACTTCTGTGAAGTATTTGTGTTCTTGAAAGAAATTTAAAAATAAAGAATAAAGTAACACAATGGTGTGATAAATTTTATAGGTGTACATATCTTGACACAAGTAATTGTACCACTGTAAATAAAACACTGATAGTAATAATTATTGGACAAAACCTATCGATATTGTTAGGTAGGTACTCAGATAAGATACAAGCCACTCTACTATAAAAATTAATTTAGTAGTATTATAAGATGCGCACTCTTTTACTGAATATGAAAAAAAATTAGTCAAACAAATTTCATTAGCCAAAATTAAAATTTTATATATCTTCCGGTGAAAGTATATTGTTAAAAGTATAAAGTTTCATTTGCGCAATTCAGTGTTAAAGTTACCCTTGCCCATGTATTATTGATGATATTATCTTCATTCGTCTATTGAGCAAAGTCAATTTTCTTTGTCACGTAAAGGACAATGGGCAAAACTCTATGGGTAGCTGCCCCCTAGCGCCCAAGGTTGAGACCGGTGCCGATCGATAGCCCTGGTCAAATTGTCCAACTTTGTCAATGGGCACGTTCATGGAGAACCTGGCCTTCAAAAGTTATAGGGCGTCAAATATACAAAAAGTCTGCACGTGGCCATAGTCCTACGGGATACTCTGTATAGGTACAAATGGATTATGAGACATGTCGTGGACCGGCCTATCACTGTGTAAAAACACTTTCCTAGCAAGTGGCCTAACCTCGTTTTTTCACGTGGCCTATGACAGAAGACGTACCGAGCGGCTTCAAACCTGTACATTGGGAGTATCCGAAGAGAAGTTTAGGAGTCCTACCGGTGGCGATTTCTGGCAGACCCTTTAGTAGATTGCTGAAATAAGGTAGTCCGAAGTGCACCCTCCCGAAGGGGACTCTAATGCCCGCTGTAGGTCAACACACATCGTTTCCTTAAGAAATGGCCACGTGGAGTATGCAAAACCTACTGCACGTCAGAACTTTTGAAGGCCAGGTTCTCCATACTTAAGATGGATATATTTGTTACCTACTAGGAAGGGGCTTTCAGAAAATACATATCTCACCAGTGGACGCTGGGGGGAAATTTTGCGCATAGTCCTTTGATTGCCTTTAGAGAAAAGTCACAATCTACTTAAAACAAAAAATGCCTTTATAAAATGTTACGTGTAGTCTGATAGTCATCTTCAGTATATTTTCATACAAAGCCAAGCCGTCAGAGCCCTATAAAGACCCTTGATTTACTTAAAATTTCTTTTAACCTTAAAATTGGTTTTAAAAATGTATATATGCAAGATTATTTAGCCAATTTATTTTCATTTCATATCTTTCTAAATAATGCCGATATGCAGCAACAATTTTGTTACTAGTAACTACAAGACTTCTTTCAAAATATTACCCAAATTCTTAAATTCATCGCCTGATAAATTCATCGCCTGATAAATTCAATCGCCTAAATAATGGTGGTATATAATTTGTTACCGTAACGTCCGTAACCGTATGTATGTACCTTCACTTCCGCCAGGATATTTGTAAAATTAAGTAATTACTTAGATACAATGAAATTTAACGGAGACTTAAACATTTTCACTTCAATCAAATTACTCTATATATTTATATTAACTTTTACATTGTTCTGACTTGTAAACAATCCCGAAGCAATTTCAATTAAATAATTTTATCATTTTTAAATAAAATTTTAATTGAAAAATGTTATTTTTACTTTTCATTTTAATAATATTTATTTATCAAACATAGACGAAATATTCTCTTAAGCAAAATATAAGCAATTATTAAGGAAATAAAGTTTTATTATTTGTTTAATTACTAATTAAAAAAAAATTTTCTCCGTTTAATTGAAAATTTTATTGATACAAAAAATTGTGTATAGAAAAAAAAACATAATTGAATACTGAAACTGAAAGTTTTCGTTGATTCAAGAAAATATTTACAACATCAAGAAAGAAGTAAATGCAAAAAAGATGCTTCATTTATCTATTGTAAACATACATACTTGTATTTACATACTTATATACAGAATGTTCGACTAAAAATTGGACGTATTTACATTAACAATATCTTACTACATATCTTTTAAAATTTTTAAGAAAAGAAAAAAGTATGCAAAATACAGAATATGTTCTTTTCGAATTTCGGAAGTTATCACGGCACTAGTAATTTTGAAGTAAATTTTTCACTTTTGTCATTAGAATCTCAAAATGCTAACACTGGAAACATACATACTAGAATTCTATTTTCAATTAATTCTGTTTTAATTCTGTCAAAAATGAAAACGATGCTACCAAAAACCTCTGATTATCATAAAATATTAAGGACCCTCTGAGCTAGTCTTTATTAAGCCACGCAGGTAAATTTTTATTTTAACACATTACTTCTTATCATCGGTTTCTATATGAAATTTCAGTAATTCACGAGTAAATTTTTCCTTTTTTCTATGAAAATATTGATAATTGATCTGAAAATACCGTTTTCACTTTGAAATTCTATTTTGGTTTATTTTACAGTTTTGACTATCAAAAATAGAATCACTACCAGAAATCTCTAATAAGCCCTAAACAGAAGTCTCTCTGAATAAAATAACTTTTTTGCTATAAACAACTATAAATATACCTGATTACGTCACGATGGTAATGAAATTTGAGTAATTTTGCCGTGAATATTCTCAATTTTATCATTAAAATTTACATTTAAATTTAATTTTTTGTTACATCTACCATTTTTATTTTCATTGAAAATAGAAAACATTCACCCAAATTCACATAAAATATTTAAAAGATTAAAAAAAAATTAAAATATAATAGATACTCGTAGAAATAAGAATAAAATTCTATTTTTTTATTTTATATTTCATATAACTTTGACCTCTCCTAAAGTATTTAAAAAGTGAGATTTTGTTTTTCTTCAAGATGTATTCTATACGAAACAATTTGTATAATATTGACTGGTTAATGACTATTATTTCTTGCAGTTATTTTTTAACTAACGAAGCAGAATAACGGGATTTTGATATCAAATATTAACAAACTCTTTCAACGACTAACGTAAGATTATCAACATTAATAAATAAAATTCACTGTTTTCAAAAATATTTTAATCAAGCCAGTTCTTGGTTCTCGGCGAACCATTTTACAGTTAGATTAAATTTATTGGTGTTGAAATATCTCTGAAAATATTTCAAACATACTTAGGTACTATTAAAAAGTTAAATTTTAAATTAAAAATAAACGTAAACATCATAAAAGATAAAACTTTTCATTTTAAAAAAAAATTGATATTAGATAAGACCGACAAGTCTTGTTCTTTTTTTGCAAGTTCAAGATAAAGACAAATCCAGCATCAAGAATTCAAAACCATACGTAAATATGCGTCAATATTAATATTCAAATAAACAATACTGAGACTAAAGCAAGACTGGTAGAATTGTTATAATTTACAAATTTCCAATTTTAACTAGTTTAAAACTTTTGTATGGACTTGAAGACTTGACCTACACTTTATATAAAATTTTCAATTAACGTAGTAATCATGAATTGTCGAGTGTATTACAAATAATATTTGATACCTTATCCGTGTTATCATTATCTACTGATAGATAACACGGGTTCAGTAGTAATGAGAATTGAGTTGTGTTCATTTGGAATCACTCGAGTCACTTGCAATTCGATTCATTTAACCTGGATTTTTTAACACAAGAGTCGGATTTTACAATGGGAAGTTTACACTTTATTTTCTAAGTTTTTGTTGTTCGTAAATTTTAAACTGAAGATTGATATATTTCTTTGAAATTTCACAAAACGGTTGTTTCATAAATTTTTAACCTCTTATTTCAAATCAATAAAATCTGACTTAACTCCAGTCACTACGCGCAAACATATGTCGTCGTCAACGACTTAAAGATGTTCGAGCGCGTCCACAAAACACTACAGAATAATGTTATGTAGCTACCACAAAACCCTATACCTGTATGTTATGCATACAGAGCTTGTACTTGTTCATGTGTCATATCGTGTCGTGTATATGGGTAATTGCTATACGTACCACCTATATACTGATCTATGACATCAATACATACACAGTTGTTGATTGAAATTTAGTAGTCTGATTTGACCTTGTATGTATATTATGTACGTTTACACATCAAAATCTACCCGAATATTAATTTCAATAATTAACATTTCATTTTAACGTTCGTCAACAATATTTTTTTTTTTTTTGGATAATTATATAAATTGCATACTTCAAAGAATATTTTTAAACATTTTGTATTATGGTATCTACTCTTATAATATACTTACTATAATTTTTAAAATGAAAAAATGCTGTTTAGAATATTTTTTCCTAATAGCTCTGTGTTAAAATTTTTGATTTTTAATCGTCAATTACTTTAAGAAATGATCTATGAAGGCCTTAAAATCTTCGAGGAATTAGGTTTGACGCACGAACGTCCTTAAAAAAAAAATTATTTTAGTTTAAAAGAGAGGTCAGGTTATATTGGTGTCAGGTGTGGGGTATCATTTAAAACAGTTATCTCTAAGGTTTTAAGTGTTTTCTTTTTACGTCATTTTTGGTCCAGTGGTATTAATGAAGGTTCTGATCTCCTGGGTATCTAAAGCTAAAATTTTAACTTACAGATTACCGGTTAACCCTAGAATCATACGTTGGTCTACGAGTCAAGTTAATCATACATCGGCGTCGTTTCGACGAATGGACTTGTTACGGGGAGTTTTAGAGTTTATTTGCAAAAAAACATTTTTTTTACATAACAATACTACAAAAACGAACAAAATATTTAAAAAAAATCGGATTTGGAAAAATTTCTTAATATAAATATTTATTAATTTTTTTAATCTTTTTATCAAAGCATATTTTCACTCTAAAAATTAAAAAATAGATAAATACATCAGTTGTATCATAAAACATGTGTTTCAAATAATTAATTTATGAACTATTATGAGTGAGTGGACATGTGTGACTTTACAGAATGTGAAATTTCTCAGTCATAAATATTACTATAGATATGTAGTTATTTCTCCATTAGGCACATTTGTAAATTTTCTAAAATTTGTTAGTAATTTTTCGAATAAGATCTCAAAAAATGATAAAAATTAAAATATTTTCCACAAAATAAATTGTTAACCTTTTATTAAGTCACTTGAAACGCATTCTTTAGTTTTCGATTCAATATATTACAACTTCAGTATTATGTCGTCTCTATAAGTCAAACAGCTGTAATCATCTTTCATATTATCATAATCATTGAATAAATTAATTATAACATCCATATCTTTAATAAATTTTAGAAAAATTAGGAAAACTTTTATATGTGGAGTACAAAATCTTAAAAAAAAAAATATAGGTTAATCATACATCGTCGTCCTTTTGACGCACACTATTTCAGTATAAAAAAAACGACAATAAAACACAACAAAATTTATATGTCTTATGTGTTATAATAACAAATAAATTAGATAACAGAAGTTTCATAGCAAGCAGGTACCGACAAGTCGTAGTATTGGAGCAGGTAGAGAAGTTCGTTCGTCGTTTTGACGAGTATGTATGATTCTAGGGTTAAATTACCGAAAAACTATGGCTTTTTTGACAGTGTAATAGTTGCTGAAAAAATTTAAATAACAAGGCCAAACACGCTAATTGACAACGTATTTACTAATGCTTCCGTACAATGCGGGACAATTCATGCATTTTTCAGTTATCACAACCAAATTTGGATAATGTTTATGTATATTTATAATTAAAAAAAAAAATTAATTTCCTCTAATAACTGATCATTGTGCGAAAGCCTAATTATGTGTGTCCGACTCTAGTCGATTTTTTTACCTTTTGGATATAGAACTGTAAAAAATATTTATTTGTGTTTAGTACATTGAGTACATTCTGATAATAAAAGCAATATTGTTGAGATAAGTTTCACTGGAAAAAATTTACGCAACAGCTTGTATAAATAGATTAAACATGGATACCACTAGGATTAGTGTCAGTAAAAATTCAATTTACATACTTTTAAAAGCCATTAAGTAAAACTCAAAATGGATTCACGTCAAATCGAAAAATACGAATTTAAAAGTGATAATCAAATAGACAACTTGGTACGTAAACATTGCCTATACGTTCGTAAGGGATTCGTGTTTGTGGGTCCACAAAAATATTTACTCTCATCCGCGTACGAACGTTTCGCCGACGCAATTAATAATTTTGAAATTGATCCAAGTGATACATGGGTGACTGGCTATCCAAAAAGTGGTACGAATTGGCTACAAGAAATTGTTTGGTGTATTCGTAACAATTTGGATTTTGAAAAGGCTAAAGCGAAAACATTAAATGAACGTTTTCCATCACTTGAAGCAACCACACTGTACGACTTATCTCCGGAACTTCAAGCCAAATCGACGGATAAAGTACATCTATTAAATCTACAGTTTATTTCGAATTCGGTGGAATATGCAAAAAATTTGGAACGTCCACGTTTTATTAAAACACATTTACCATATTCGTTGTTACCGAACGAGATTTATACGAAAAACCCAAAAATTATTTATATTGTTCGAAATCCGAAAGATGTCGTTCCATCGTATTACAATCATTTGAAAATGTTTGAAATGTTTAGTGGATGTATGAGTGAATTGATCGATCTGTTTATTAACGATCGTTTACAATACACGCCATATTTTAAACATGTGGAAGAATACTGGAATGCCGCCAAAACAAACGACAATATTTTGTTTATCAAATTTGAAGATTTGAAATTGAATACGGCACAAACAATACAAAAAATTGCAAAATTTTTAGATAAAGAATTAAATGAGAGTGAAATTAAACAATTAATGGATCATACAAGTTTGGAAAATATGAAAAAGAATCCAGCGTTAAATCGTAAATTTTTGATGGGTGCCGATGATAAAAGTGAATTTATTCGAAGCGGTAAAGTGGGCGGATATAAACAGGAATTGAATGCTGATCAGATTCAACGTTTAGAAAAATGGACACAAGAAAAAATTTCCGGAACAGATTTAGAATTTTTATTGTAAATTCCAACAAAGACTTTTGTTACAAATTTAATTTTTATTTTTCTACTTTTGGAAAAACTGCTATAATTTCATAACAAATATTGTTTTTTGTTTTACTTTAAATTTGCTGATTCAAAATTTCTGTTTAATTTCAATGGTGGCCCATTTGTAATCAATCATTGTTAACAATATATTTAAAATAATTTTTAATAAAACGTTCATATCGTTAAAAAGTGCAGTACAAGCTTTGAAGAAGGCCGCTTCCTACAATTAGTGTCATTTCCAAACAATAAAAATTAAACATATCGCTTATTTACGTTTGAGAAAAAGATAACTAAATTGTGGAATGGGCCGAATACTTAAGAATTCTAGGCTTTTAGCTTCAGATTCTCAAACTGCATCCGAGACCACAAAAATAACACTTACGGCCCTTGCTAAGTAATATACTAATTTTTGGCTCAATTTTGTTTTTAACAAATAATGTAATTATGTATTGTATTATATATTTTTTGAATAATAATTTTATTTAAGTATACAAAGTACATATTTTTAATTGTCTACATATACATATTTTAAACAAATTATTAAAAAATATATATTTTTATATCGAATACAAGAGATTTGAATTTTTCACCTGGCCAGTCGCCGTCATGCGAAAACGAGAATAATCGCAAAAATTGACGCAGAAATGTGACAGTGATTAATTATAAGTAATATTTACAAAATTGTATTTCGAGCAAATTTTTAGCCGCTCCATATCTGAACAATACCATTAGGGAACTAGCTGTTGTAATTAAGTTAAATGATGAATAAATCAAATTCTACGTGTACTAAACCACACAAATTAAACACTTTTTTTTTCTTTTTAATTTTACATTATTGAGAGTTTCTACTGTAAGATAAATGTACCTACCTATTAAAAAAGATTTATCATAATATGTCTTTCAAAAATATTATCATTTAAATTATCTTGTTACGTTTCCTACGAAATTTGAATTTATATACTTAACTATTGATATCAGTTTTTTAGATTTCCCAAAGAAATCAATTTTAATCTTTGAATGTGCTTTGACCAAGATAAATTTTACTTAGGTTGCGCATGTGAAAGAAAATTTTTATTTTACAAAATGTAATACAAATATTGCAAATAGCCATATCTGCATAAGCTTAAAGAAGAAATTATTATAACTTTAATTTTAAGTTTCGTTAGAAATATCGCTGAAAATTGTATTTCCAAAAGGATAATTATTCTGCCCAATATACGAACGGTTTGAAACAAAACGTAACAAATCCTAAATGGCAAAACTTCAAATAATTCGCAGATATTTTTTGCAAACAATTAAATCGTTAATATTAATAATATAAATTCGTCTGAATCTTAGACTCAAAGTCACCATTACATATGGAAAATTATAATAACTATTTTTACTTAAAGTAAATTTTGATAAAATATTAAGATAATATAATTCAAAATAGGTACAATTAGCTACAGGAGATTGTTTGGTGCATCCAAAACAATTTGGATTTTGAAACTGCAAAATCTAAATATTTGAACGAACGATTTCCATCATTTGAAGCAAGCATTGTCTTTGATCTTTCAAAAATCGGAAACGATAAATCCGATTTATTAAAATATAAATATTTCGAAAATTCGGTGGAATATTCGAAAAACATGGAACGGCCACGTTTCCCCAAAACCCATTTACCGTATTCATTGATGCCGAAAGAAATCTCAACAAAAAGACCCAAAATTATTTACATAACACGTAACGTGAAGGATATTGTGCCCTCATATTATAATCATTTGAAAATGTTTGCACAATTTGACGGATCTTTAAATGATTTGACGGAATTGTTTATGAATGATCGATTGCAATTTACGCCATTTTTTAAACATGTTCAAGAATTTTGGGAAGCAGCGAAAACAAATGATAATGTTTTATTTTTACGATATGAAGAATTGAAATTGAATAGGGAAAGAACTATTCGAAAAATTGCAAAACTTCTGGATAAACATTTTAGTGACGATTAAATCAAACGGCTAATGGATCACACGAGTTTGGAAAATATGAAAAAGAATCCGGCAGTGAATCGAAAGTTTATCACCGGTAACGATAATGATTTTATCCGTAATGGAAAAGTGGGAAGTTATAAAGAGGATTTAAGTGATGGAATGGTTCAGCGACTATATGAGTGGATACGAGAATCCATTTCCGGCACTGATTTAGAATTTTTATTGTAATTTTTAGCAAATTCGTGACGTTTAAAGCTGTAATTAAATACCATTGTGATATTCAAAAACAACGTTTACTCAAAAAACAATTATCTGAAAGTTACATAATATTGTTATCTATGTAAAAAGTTATTAATAAAATAAATAGAGCTACTTTTTGTCAAAAAATGTCAAACTTTTCTATGCACAATTTGAACAAATTAAATTCACTCCCTTTAAAAGATTTTTCTAAATATATAACTTAGCAAATACAGGAAAAAATTTTCTGAATATGAGTAAATCGAAGGATTACAAGAAAAATGAACATTTTCCGTTATAATTTACGAAATTCGATTTTTTTTTTACATTTTCTTTACACCATTGGAAAGACTTGCATAAGATAGGCTTTGAGCCATTATTCTGTATAAGCCGATTTTCGGGGGAAAGTAATTTTTATAACCAGAAATTCACTCCATTTTGCAGGATGCTGCAATAGGGATGTTTTAGTTAAATAATATGCATTATTCGCTCTACCTATTGTAACTTATGAAAATCTTCAAGTAAATGTATGAAATTTTTAGACACAAGTTATCTATTAGAGTAAAAGATATTTTTGATTTTTTAAAAATTTCACAGCATCTTCGCATTCTTTAATAATGTTTATTAAACGTCAATTACGCAAACTAATTTTTTCTGGAAATTAAAAATACTTACCGCTCTTTTAATTTGAAAGATTCTTTTATCAAGAACCTTCGTACAAATTAATTAATTTATTACATGACTAATACATTAAGATAAAGCTAAGATAAGCTTTCTTTGAAATATCCACGCGATTGTATAAATACCATAAAATAAATACGGATATAATTAGTACGAATAAAATTAATATTCCATTTGGAAATCATAATGGATTCGCGCAATATCGAAAAATACGATTGTGAAAGTGCCAATCACATCGACACGTTGTTACGCAAACACTGTCTACATATTCGTAAAGGCTTCCTCCTAGTGGGTCCACAAAAATTCTTTTTATCATCCGGTTACGAACGCTTCGCCGAACAAATAAATAATTTTGAAGTCGATTCGAACGACACATGGGTGACCGGATATCCAAAGAGTGGCACAAATTGGCTTCAGGAAATTGTTTGGTGTATCAAAAATAATTTGGATTTTGAAAAGGCCAGATCAAAAACACTCAATGAACGTTTTCCATCGCTTGAAATAAGTATTCTGTTCGACATATCCGAAGAACTCAAAGCCATGACGGAAAAATTACATTTATTGAATCACAAATTTATCGAAAATTCGTTGGAATATTCAAAAAATTTGGAGTGTCCACGTTTTATCAAAACACATTTACCGTATTCACTATTGCCGAAAGATATCTACACGAAAAAACCGAAAATCATCTATATTGCGCGTAATCCCAAAGATATTGTACCCTCATACCACAATCATTTAAAAATTTTTGAAATGTTCGACGGAACTCTGAGTGATGTGGCTGAATTATTTATGAATGATCGTTTACAATTCGCGCCATATTTTAAACATGTTGAAGAATATTGGAAGGCCGCAAAAACCAGTGACAACATATTGTTTATCAGATTCGAAGATATGAAACTGAATACGATACAAACAATACAAACAATTGCCAAATTTTTGGGTTGTAAATTAAATGGTAATGAAATTAAACAATTAATGGATCATACAAGTTTAGAAAGTATGAAAAAGAATCCCGCGTTGAATCGTAAATTTATTACGGGAAATGATGAAAAGAGTGAATTTATTCGAAGTGGAAAAGTGGGGGGATATAAGGAGGAACTGAGCGAAGAAATGATTCAACGTTTGGACGAGTGGATACAAAAATCGATTGCGGGAACAGAGCTAGAATTTTTGAGTTATTCGTAATATATTATTTTGTCTACAAAAATACCTAGAAGTACCTATTCAAATTTTCCATTTTTTAATCGAGAAATAAATTGTCGTATAATTTGTTGAGTTTTTTCTTTTCTTTGTTTTTAAATAAGTTCTTGATTATTTGTTTAACATTATAATACAACCAACCACATATTTTGAGTCTCGGCTAGAGACATACGATTGAAATGAGACTTAGTATCTTACAATTAGTGAAATTTTTCGAACCAAGAAATTTAATTAGATGGTTAAGTAATAATTTTTTTTTACATTATAACGGTCATACCTATTATGACGAAACGACCAACTGGTACACTATTTTGACAACCATAATCCACTTTATATGCAACTGTTGACGTGGTATATCGTTGTGTCGCAATTAGTTAGGTTTATTTGACACTCCGTACAGCGACCGTGACCACTGACGTGTTAAATTAGAGTACATAATAGATATGCACGTATAGCATACCTTTATTGGTCAGTTGTGAATAAAATACAGTCGACTTGTCTCAAAATATACTTACAATCTTTCTGTCTCTTTCTCTCTGCAACTTTGAATTGTCGAGTGTTTGACGCCGATGAGTTCGAATTAACGCGTCGTTTTGTTACTTAGCAATGATACGTGGGTAGCGTCAAAAGTTCTCGGCCTAACATGATTAAACTTATTTAAAGGTGGCGTAATTTATACTCACAGAAATTATTAAGTCTCTAGTAATCATAAACGCAGTGGACGAGTTTACATGTATTTTATTTATTCTGTTGTAAAAGTGTAAACTCAATATGTCGACCGTTTCAAAAACTGAATATTGTGTAGTCATAAAATTTCTGACGAAAGAAGGACAAACTCCAGAAGAAATTAAGGACAGATTAGATGGTGTATACGGTAAAGCCGTGCCAAAGGTTTCGTTTGCGATACGAGTCCCTCAACGACGATGATCGTTCTGGACGTCCGGCAGATTTGATCACTTCCGAAAACATCGCTTTTGTAGAATCGCTACAAAGAATTTGCTTATTAAAGGCATAGAGATGCTTATCCCACCTTATAATAAGTGTATTGAAATAGAGGGCGGTTATATGGAAAAATAAATTCTTTTCACTGTTCTCTCTATATTTTTTAGTACTCAGGCCGAGAACTTATGGCACGCCCTACGTATTTTCGTTCGAATTACCAAGTGTATAAAAATGTATTGTTTTAGTTCGAAATATAAAGAGATTTTGTAGGGAACTCGTGATACCTTTGAATTATAGAGAGTTTCGAATTATCGCACGTTTGAATTAACGAGAGTCTTCTGTAATGATAAAACAATATTTTCTTATCTTTTTTTTTTACATTGTCTGAGAAGCTAAGCTTTTGTTTATGTTTGGTATTCTTGTATAGTATGAAATATACCTAAGTGAATCCAACTAAAATGTTAATCGCTGTAATTCAGCAAATTTTGAAACAGAACCAACGCAAACGGTGGGGAAAGTATCCACCGTACTGAGCCTCACGCCTTACGGGGTCTCGAACGGGCAAGAAAGTTGGTAAAATTTGGTAAAAGTAATTGTTGGGAGAATTTTTTTAAAATATTTTTTTAAAAAATCAAAGAACTGGACATCGGAAAAGTCAGATTGCACGCTACCCATTTTAGTCTTGCCCCGCCTCTGTTTCGAAGTACGCTTTTACATCGATTTTCTCTATTCCCATACAGCAAAAAGGTTTTAATCAGCAAATTCTGAATAATAAATACACATATTTTTTTTAAATTTTCTAAGAAAACTATTTCCCCGATAGAACTACGTTAAAACCACCACTTAAATAGACACTAGTGATGAGCAAATGCAAGATCAAGACCAAGACTTGGCAGTCTTGGTCTTGTTCTTGCATTAATAATCTTGGTCTTGGTCTTGCTAGAGCAGTTTGAGTCTTGGTCTTGGTCTTGGTCTTGCAAAATGCAGTCTTGGTATTGGTCTTGGTCTTGGTATTGCTAAAGAATCTTGCACTTTCTTGCATTTTTTTATTAGCGAATTTTTCCCTCTAAAATCAGAATTTTCTCTCTTTACGGTATTAATTATACTTTTAAACTATTTAAATAATTTAGCAAGAGTCTTGCTTTTTCCTTGCTATAGTCTTGGTCTTGCTCACTTGAGTCTTGGTATTGGTCTTGCAGCCATACTTATAGTCTTGGTCTTGGTCTTGGTCTTGCAAAATGCAGTCTTGGTCTTGGTCTTGGTCTTGCAAAAAATGCAAGACCAAGACAAGACTGCAAGACCAAGACTAATTTTGCTCATCATTAACACTATGAGGCCCGAGCACTTTCACAGTAAACTTCCCCGGAAGCCGACAATATTTCTAAGCAAATTTTATGTAAACAAGTACATAAAATGATTCCACAAAACACTAAAGGATTCAACATGTATGTGTTACTTATCCAGGTCAAATGATGAGTAACACACATAATTATACATACAAGCATTCAACACACACATACATACATATGTGGATAAAAATATTATTGTATAAACAAGCCTAGATATTTTGATGATAAAACATATTATGTATATTTATATGTACAAAAAATGAAAAGTGTCCGGTACCTAGTACATAATAAATTATTTTTATAAGAATACATAATATAAAATCTTTTTTATAAATATTTTAAGTGTTTTGTTTATCATTCTAAATATTGATCGCGGTCGGCCTCTGAGGATGTTTTGTTTGGTTTCGGATGCCGAAGCCATGGGACTGAAAGTGTTAATAGACACATAATTATGATTCTTCTTTGGACTATAGTTAAGGGTTTTTTGTATAATTTGCCCCCGAAAATAATGAGTAACTACATGTACGATAACGGTTTCTGTTTTCATGACGTCAATTAAGTATCAGTTATAAGAAGGAACATAATAAATAATCTTATACACATTTTGGGAACAATTTAAGAAGGAACATAATAAATAATCTTATACACATTTTGGGAACAATTCTAATCAACACTTGTTTAAGTGTACTTAGTTTAGTAATTAGTTCAAGTCCATGTAATATAATAACATTGTAGGTCGGTATTTTATAGATATGTTGTAAAATATTTATACCTGTTTAAAATAATACAGTAAAACCTTTGTGAAAACCTCATTTGATTCGATAACTTCGTATTTTTCATAACAGCAAAATTACATACGAAAATTAATTTACATTTCTTGAATTTTGAGAAAAGTAACTTGCACAGTAGCATAGTAAAAAACGTGAGACAGGAATATACAAATATCTCAAAAGTAAGGAGAGTACACTTCAAAACAAGTGTAATGTTCTTAAAAGTAAGAGCAAGACACTTTGGCTAATAGCGATACGAATAGGCCCTATGTAATAACAAGATTCATTTATATTACATATAAAATTTGATACATTTCAACGGAAAAATGTTGACGAAATTGAAATTGTAAACCATCAAGTTAGAGGGCCTTATTTGACCTAGGGGCCACACTTTGGGGACTCCTGTTTTATATAATTTCACTAATTTCCTAAAACTTTTAAAATTGTTTTAAATAAGTTACAAGATAATTAAAAATAATTAATATTTATATTTTATTTGTTATGTTATGTTATCTAATCTTTAATGGTGTTATTTAAAGAAAATTTTTTTTAGCTAAATGTACTTAATACCTTCTTAAGTGCATATTTAGGTGTTAGCTGTGGAAAAATATCATAACTATATAATTTGCCAGTCACACTTGTTTATCGAAAAATAATTAATGTAAAACTTGTGTAATGTAAACTTATGTAAAAAAAAAAACAAAAAACAATGCATATAATTAAAAGTGGCTTACGTCATTTTTAGTTATTAATTTATGTAGAAAATCTTAACTTTGATTTTCGATTAAAAACTAAGGTCAATATTCTTTTAAGTCTTATAATTTTTATTGCGTATAAAAGTCTCAATAGGTTTGGATAACAATTTCAGAAAGATTAAGTTGACTATCGGATGACTAGCACCGAAACTGAAAAGACGTCACACAGAAAGGACTCGTATAGCACTTACAATGCTCATTCGAAATGAATTTATTTAAGTACGTTGAATTCAGAAGTCCTAATAAAAATTTTAGTAAAACTTTCTTTTTTAATATTTTTTCTAATCGTAAATGTAATAGTTGAGTCGATTATCGTACGATCAATTTTTTTTTTTTAAATTAAATTTTCTCTCATATTGATTTCTGGTTCGACTTGATAAATCGAATCGATCTAAAAATTCAAAATAACAAAATAGTGATAAATAAAATAGGAAAGATTGTTTTCAGTTTTAATTAAATTTTTAGATAAAGAGGAATAAATAAGAGATCAACCGAAAACTGGTCTGCGAAACTGTGATCGATCAAAAATCATTCCTGGATTGATTTGTTGACCACTAGTCCTATAAAGTAACATTCAAATCTATAATTCTATAAGCATATTAGGAAGTTAAATTTTTAATATTTTTTGTTCTCACATCTATAAATGGAAATAAACAAAGGAAGCTGATGACTATGTTAGAATAATAGTTTTAATTTATTAAAATTTTAACTGGTAAAACCATCTGGTTTGTTTTTTAATGTTACCATTTACATATTATGTCGTATCTTTAAACAATAAATACGTTTTAAAATAATTTGAAAGTATATTGTCTCTGTAATCAGATATTTTATAGGGAAAAATAATCATTTTAAAATGTAATGTGAAACTTTCTTTAATTTTGTGAAAGAGAAAAAAAATGTACTACAATGATATGTCACCGGAAATAAATTTTCTATTAATTACACACAAATATGTATCTACATAATTTTCTTCATTCCAGATTTCATTGACAAGAAAAACGTTTTACGAACATGCAAGATTGTTGTTCATCAGGCGGCGGTGGTGGTGAACGTATTCGACGTGAACGCACGGCACCGCTAAGTCCACGTCTCGCACTACGTCGTGTACTCCTGTTAGCGGAGGGTCGTCAGTTTCGTGAAGCAGCATCGGTGGTGGCACGTCTAGGTCCAGCGGGACTTAGTACTGTAGCATCTGAACTTCCAATCGATTTACTTGTCGAATCGTTACCGCATTCTGCACAACTTCTCGAAGTGTTATTTAATCGGTATGTACCTATGCTCGTATGCATGTTTTATTATTCAATGACTGTCTGCCTCCTCGTCCAGTATATCAACGATATGTTAAACTAATATTATACAGGTGAGTTTTATGAGAGTTGCGATTTTTATTGCGACTAAACTATTAATCGGAAAATTGTTCACATAAAATCGATTTCCATTATTTTATCACTAGCCGTATACCCGATGGGATTTCCCATCAACAACATCTTTTTATTAGGTACTCACTTTCGGCTCACTTTTAATCTTTTTCAAAAGCCTTAATCAATATCCACGTTTCCACTGATTGTGAGTATTAACATATGTTTCAATTCTCTCCTCAATGCACATTTCGAACTTCAAAAATGACAAACTTCCCATGCGAACTTTCTTTTCCTGTTTTCACCCCTTAGAGGATAAATTTCCAGAAACGTTTACACAACTGACTTTTATTGATAAATAGAAACCTAAACGCCAATTTTCATATCTCCTGTGCTAAATTTCGTTCTTCTAAACCCAACAGTTTAGGCTATGCGTTATCTGTCAGTCAGTGTTGAAGATTTATTCAGTAATATTTTCATCCTCTATTAAACCCACTTAGGAGACAAATTTTCAAAAATCCTTTCTTAGTGCTCACTTACGTTACACAGGGAACTTCTATGCAAAATTTCATTCTTCTAAATCCAACGGCTTAGGCTTGCATTGTCTGTCAGTTAGTCAGACAGTCAGTGTTAGAAATTTATTAAGTAGATTTTAGTGAGGTTAAATTTTAAAACATTTATTGAAGTAAAAATATAGAAACCCTAAACAATTTTCAATGAATTAATTAAATTAGCAAGTTAATTTAAATGTTAATCTTTAAATATTATTTACTTTTTGAACAAGAGAAAATAAAACAATTAATAGTTGAGGCGTGGCATCTATATTTTAAAAGATAAACAACCTTTTGAACTCTTTATTAATTGGTGATTCGTTTCTTGGATAACGAGAAATATAACTAGCCTGATACAGACATGTATGTGTTTGTTACAAAAAAATTTTTTTTAATGCATTGGCAGGGCCGGGGAGAGAAATAGCGAGCCCCAGGAACAAAGCATATTTCTTAAAAATTTCTCCCTAAAATATAAGTGACGAGCCCGGGCCCCAAGGCTGCAACCCCGCTACCCCACCCTCTCGTCGGGCTTGTGCATTGGATCAGTTTTATCGATAAGATAATATACAGTCCCATTTAACGAAGTATCTACAACTGTTATTTGAACAATTTTTTAATTAAGTCAATAGTTTAGCCGTAATAATAAAGGGTAACTCTCAAAAAGCTCATCCTGTTTGCGAAATGATATTTACATAGGTAAATAGTTAATAAACGTATTGAGAAACTTTGAATAATATTTTATTAGGGTGATTATTTTTCATCTAATATCTTTTAAAAATATCTCGAAGAAGGTCTCATTAACCAAATGATGTTCTTTTTCCTATTGTTTTTTGGTAATTCGAGGAATGAATAGTTCCTATATAATAATATGTTACGGAATTAAAAAAATTGTCGTCTGTCGCATTATTTTTTATTTTATTTTTCATTCATTTTTGAATTACCTTAATTACTTTATCAATTTCTTATTCTATAAACTTTTACTTAATTAATTCAGTATTAAAAATAATTTATAATTTTATGTAATAGATTAGTGGCACTTGGTTTACGGCCGGCAATTTCAGCAGATCCTGTAGTATGGCAATTAGTACGTTTATTTGCATCACATCAAGATTCAGCATTGCGACAACGATGTGGTCGTTTAGTACAAGCGTTAGCTGAATGGCAACCAGGATTACGTGGTGAATTGATAAATCGAAGACGTGCTCTGGATCATGCCGTTGAAGGTATGCATACCAAACATTTTCTAAAATACATTTATACTACCGTTATTAAATAATACGTGTGTACTAATATACTGAAGTAATCAAAGATATTTTGTTAGTGAAATATTTTTGAGAATAAAAATATTCTTTGGAAAAAATAATTGGCCCATGGGGGGATCGAACCCACGACCTTCGCGTTATTAGCACGACGCTCTAACCAACTGAGCTAATGGGCCAGTTAGTAGAACGTGCTTTTTTATAACAGTCACTTTTATTATTTGCATAAAGATTTTTTAAAATTATATAATTTTCATTCAGTTTAAAATTTTATAATTTTATTTTTGATAATTTTCATTCAATTTAAAATTTTATAATTTTATTTTATCTTTTATTATATGAAAGTATTATATAATAAGTATGATTAGGATAAAATGAAGTTCGCGGGTCTTTTGTAAGCCAGAATTGATAGTAGCATGAAATAATTAAAGATCAAAAGTTCAAAATAGACATGCGGAATTTTCGGAAACAATCTAAAATCTGTAAAAAAAAAAATATGATACAAATGAAAAAGTCTATTAAGGCTGCCTGTACACGATCAGTAATACTGTTAGTATTTACTGATAAAAATAATGAATCATTATTTTTATTACTTCAGTATTTTTATGATACCGTACACCCCGTACACTATTATTATTTTCTTCAGTATTTTCTTTCATTATGGACAAAGCGTGTTTAGCTATAGTACTAGTCGTACTAGCGTTTTCAACTCAAAACAAGAAAACAAAAAAGAAAAAACGTTATTTCGTTATGTTTTTTCTAACTAACCATACATATACGCATTTATGTACATACGGTACATATCGTACATATTGTACATAATATTGCCGTACATACTAATCAATAATGTAATTATGTGATATATGTAGAAGCCTACTTTTCCATGATGTACATATTATACGATCTACAATCGATTTGCATTTATCTCGGCTGGTACCGCTGATACATAATGTACATAATATACCAGAGATATGTTCTAACGGTTTTAACTGTCATTAATGTCACTGTCCCCTCCACGTCTTAGTACTGAAGTGAATACTGATGGAATTATAAGCCATTCTTCAATATTTTCATCATTATTTCAGTATCGTCAATACACGATCAATAAAAGTGTCAGTATTTTGAAATACTGACAGTATTACTGATCGTGTACGGGCAACCTTAGTTGTCCTTTCATTGATCATGATATATGATTTAGTCAATCATTAGAACATAAGTGTTAAGTATTTGCATAAATGTAAGAGCTTCTAACAATGTATGCGTCCTAATGAAATCCGTGTGAATTCTTGATTACTGTAATTGCAGGGTGGTCTACCCGCACATAACCACTTTGTAATAGTCAGTGTCGTATCTTACACAATTTAAGTGTCGTTTTTTAAAAACTATTGTTTAAATTTTTTAAATTTGTATAGAAAGTAAAAGGTTTAGATCAGCGTTTCTCAAACTTTTTTCAATTACAGTCTAGTAAAATCTTGTATAATTTTGTGCGAGAAAGTTACATATTAAAGTACATAATTATAAAGTACATATGTAATGTCGTTTTCCGATTACTGAACCGATCATGTTACCGATCATCGAAACTTTCAGAATTACAGAAATGTTTTTCTTTAATTTTAAATAAAATTATTGTAGTCTGAAATCATTTCCAGACTTAGTTGCAATAACATTAGGCCCGTGTAATATGAAATGCGGTTTTCTGACCACATAGTTTATAGAATAATTCAGATAAATATCGACACTTTCTTAAGCATTAGAGTAATGTTTAAACGTAGTTCTTTAACTTTAAATAGAATTCTTGTAGTCTGGAATCATTTCCACCGTTAGTTGAAATAATATTAGATCGTGTAATATTAAATGTCCTTTTTTGACTACTTGGTCTACAATGTAATTCAAATAAATATCATTACTTTTTTAAGCATTAAAGAAATGTTTAAAGGTAATTCTTCAAATTTAAATAGAAATCTTGTAGCCTGGAATCATTACTACGGTTAGTTGGAATATCATTAGGTCATGTAGTATGAAATGTCGTTTTCCGACCACTTGGTCGATCATACAATTCACATAAATATTAACACTTTGTTAATCTTATTAACAAATTAAAGGCCAATTTTAGTATCAAATAAAAGGAAAAAATATTTTATCCCGCGAATTGTAAAAAACTATAACCATACAGAAGAAATTTTCGTAAATTTTGAAATACAAATTTTCATTAGTGTTTAAATATAGATGGTATTAAATTTATCAAACTTAGGTAAACCACATAGAATGTAATTTAACCCTCTTTCTCTTTTTAAATATCGAGACCATAAAACTCTGCTATCATAGGAATATAGGAAAAATCTGACTGAGAACACTACAATTAATTTAAAACAATTTCTTTTTTAGTCTAAAATTTCCTTGTGACTTAAAACACGTTTAACATATTTTTGCCTTTATTTGCTTATTGTTAGTAAAAAGTGATCAATATGCTGCCTAAAAAAAGCACTATACAACTATACTAATAGATATTTAGTAACAGGTTTTTATTTTTTCAGAAAGAATTTTTTCTCTAATTGGAATAACAATTAACATAATTGGCTTACTATTTAGATCATTTTAAAAAAATGCACATAAATTAAAGAAAGACATTTTGACGTTAATTTTTTTTTTTTTTTTTTTTGGTATCTGCCATATACGGTTTACCATAAAACATTGGAAATTATCGTACATAACGTAGTGTAGTGACACCATTTTTGAATTTACCGATCTACTTTCTAAATCAATAATATTGCGGTCTTATCGTTCTTCAGCTAGTAAATTACATGTGGTTATTGATTTATGTATTTAATGATTTTCAATACCTGTTATGGCTTTATTTATTTTTCATTTTTTTAATAAGAAGAAAAAAAAGAAGAAATTCTCGTTTATCGTTGGCCGTCTGTCTGTCCATCTGTTTTATGAATGTCATTACAACTTTCTTTTCTTCTCAATTACACGTAAATACAGACAGACAATTAGGCGTATTTGCATTTGTGAATGAATTGAATTTTTTTTTCTTTCTTTTACGTTGAGAAATTTGAAACTAAATCTTAATAAATAAAAATAAAAAAGTTTTTAAATAATTGTACAATATGGATTTCTATTTAAATTCAAGGCCTGATACCCTTAATTGTCTTCACCGAGTAATAACTTTATATAACGAATATACTAGTGATGTTGGATGATTAATCGATTAATCGGTTTAGTCGACTAATTTTGTTTAAATTTAATCATTTTTTAGTCGACTATTTTACCCTCGACTAAATGACTAAAATGACTAACATTTTTTAAATGACTAAAAACGACTAATTTAACAGTTTTTCTGCATTATTTATAAGACTCGAAAAAATGAAAAGTAAAAATTATCTGTTTGTATGATTTTTTACTTTTATGTGAAAAATACTTTGTAATATGTAATTTTTTTCGAAAAAAAGATATAAAATAAAATAAAATAAAATAAAAGTCAATAATTAAATACAAAACATTGTTTTGGCAAGAGTTACATAGATTACCCTATTCATAAATTCGATTAAAAATTTAGTCGATTAATCAACTATTCTATGCTCGATACTTTCAACTTATGACTAATTTTATCGGAAAAACAACTTTAGTCGATTAATCGACTAACTGCATCTCGACTCGACATCACTAGAATATACATGCAAAGCAACATTTTCAGCTTGTAAAAGTAAAAATCGGAACGGGCTCTTCTAATCTTTTTACAAATTCTGTTTTTGGCCCACAAGTATCGCATTGAGAAAGGAACGAACATAATTAAAAAATAACCTCAAATTTTTTATGGAATAATTGCAAATATTGGCTGAATTTCTAAAAATTACTTTGTGATGTTTTTAGTATTTTGTGTATTTAAAACGGGAATTCCCAAAGTTTCGCGTCGGCAGACCAAATAATAAATAGTAAAATATTTGGCGGATCACGGAGGGGAAATGGGTTTCTTTACTTAAGCTTCCTTGTTTCGGCGAACAAACTATATATAACGATCTGACTCATGGGCCACATTTTTAGAGTTCGGGGGATTCACATTTGGCCCGCGGGCCTCACTTTGGAAAAATGAAATATTAATTCCCATGATAAAAATATTGAAATATTGTTACGTAATTTTAATTTAAGATTTTTAAAATTTTCAGGACTTGGATGTCACGGTCTGACAACGGATTCAAGTAATGGTGGATTAACTCAATTACATGTAGCACTGAAAACGGAATTAAATCGACACATCGAAACATATAAAAATGCTGTACATCGAATAGATGAATTAAGTTCGGCCACAACGTGTAAAAATTTAACGCAATCATCTCACCAACGCCTGCTATCACTTCGATATAGTGATATACAACAACGCTTAATTGACAATAAGACTCTATTAACGTTACTGGATAAACCGGCGCTGCAACAACTAAGACCTCTTATTGAAACCCTTTCAGATCGTGTACAAAACGATAAGGAAGCATTATTTTGTGTATCACAATTAAAAAGGTTCTTAATTTTTGTTAATTTTTTTAAACAAATATCATTAAACTGACTGCTAATTTGAATACTTTTTTTTACAGATTACATCCAATAGATGATGATAAACCGGTGGCGACAATGCTAATGTCTTTTTCGCAAGGATGTGGGGCACTATTGGAATTAATACCGTCATCAGAACATCCAGATAGTCCTTGTTGTAGCGATGGATACCATTCAGATCTTGAACCCAATGCGATTTCTGATCCAAGGTAACTCATAATTTTGCCATGGAAAATTAATATAATTTTTTAACGATCTTCAAATTTTTTAGGCGTGATTTAGTAAACCGTTACGCAAATTTATATTCGCAAGCACGCCTTCACACACTGGACGCATTGGACGCATTGCCTCAATTACAACATGCGACGCAATTAAAAGGCAAAATTTTATTTTCTGTGATAGTATTGGCGTACAGAGCTGCTCAAAATTTACGTGAACGAAAGGTACGGGAGGTGTGTCGGTGTCTTTGTGCCGAAAAGGGGCAAGTGGCACGACAATTGGAAGCGAGTATTGGACGACATTTACGAAATACGGCTGACACGTTTCCGTTACACTGTGCCGAAAAACAGGTCTAATAAAAATTTTTTTTACACTTAATGTCTGTCTGTTAGATAGAATGTTGAATCAAGACAACATAATTACCTTTTTAAATGTAATTTTATTCTTTTCCAATGTAAAAAAGTATACTAACAATAAATAAAGAAAAAGTAAGAGAATTTTCTCCACAATTCGGAAAAACACCGAATCATGGATATGTTTTATATCCATACATGTTCCTTCAGTATAGCAAATTTCTAAATTTTATAAAATATGACCTTCTGAGAAAAAGATCACATAATACCTTCATTCACTTGGCTCTTTAATTATTTAAATGGTTGTGTAAATAACAAGCTATACAGACTTAATCTGACCCGACATCCGACTTGGATCGACTATCACATCAGCAGACATATGCCTGTGGCATATTTTTATTTTTAATAAGTTTAATAAAAAAAATTCCACAAATATACTGTTTACTTTGTTACATGTTAAATTTATACTTTTGTAATTTAAAAAAGTCCTCACTGATAAAATTGTTTATAAAAACATGCAATTAGATGAAATTCATTAGCATTAATAAAAACTAAATAAATCCTAATTAATGCAATATATTTTTATATTAATTATATTTAATTATAAATAATTTTGTTGATTAGGTCAGAGATCAAGTATGTCGGACGTTACATGAATATCCATGTTTGGAAACATGTACTGCACTTCAACAATATATTAACGATGCGACAAGAATGTGTTGGTGTTTAGTCAATCAAGCTCCCCCGTATACGTTAGATATGGATTTCGCTACCGGTACAATACAATTGAATCGTCATACTAGACATCATACGTCCGATCGTAAAAGTGATATAATCAAATCGTTCTTATGGCCAGCACTTATGGATAAAGATGTTTGCGTGCATAAGGCAATTGTTGTTACTTAAATCTAAAGTACATACATAAAAATATTTCGACTGGTGAAAAGGTTTTTACAAGATGCAATGTAATTTATAAAATGTATTTCCATTTTTAAGTAGATTAAGTTTATAAAATATATCAATCAATATTCAATGTATAATTAAAAATAAATATTCAAAAATTAACTTTATTTATTCATTTATTACGGAATAACAAAACCTATTATCCTAAAAAAATGCATAAGAATTTTTTAATAATAGCTATCGGCTATTCAAGTAATAAATTACAAAAGATGAGCAACAAACTTGAAGAATCTGAAAATCTACATTAATGCATATTTAATTTTTGATTGCAACTTTTCACTTGTAGCAATTACTCAACCACACACATAACATGGCTAACATGGTTAGAATGACTGTTGGTAGCACTGCATAATGGCACTTGTATCCGTCTAACTTCGTATCAAATCGTCATCAATCGTCTATATATAATACTCTCAAAAAATTATATAGATAATTTACGTTATATGACATTATTCCTATTATATCATCATTTTTATTGTTTATTTTCATTAATACGTCATTATAAATAAAGCATAATTATTTTTATAACAAAAACATCAATTAATTGTCAATAATATATTTTAGATCTGTTTTTAAAAATGTATAAAACCAATGCTCGTGGCTCAATACTTGCTTACTTGTAAAAAAAGTAACAATTTTTTTAAGAAAGATCAAGTAAAATCAAATATCTAAACGTTTGTTTGAAAATAATTTCAAGTGTTAAAACATAAAAATAAATTTTAATCGGTAAAGTTCAAATCTTATTTTTAAGTGGGTTTTCAAAATGCATTGTGGTCTAATGTAGGTGTTTCAAATTTTTGACACACCCGATGTCTGAGAAATCAAAAGTGAAGTGTTGAATCAAATTTGTATTTTGTGTAACGGTAAATTGGAATTTTATAATCGTTATTGTGTGTAATAATATTTTTTCTAGTGAAAATTATACGTTTGTCATTTTCGAAGATTTTTTTTTGTCAAATAAGGTCTTTGAATAGACCTCAGAGTAAAAGATCGTAAGTGTTGTTTCAAAATAAGTCATATTTAATGGAAACGGGTCGCTGGCGGCCCGGGAAGGCGGGTTTTTCAATAATCAGTCAAGCTGGAACTAATGGAATTAGAAAATATTGTCGCAAATACAGTTTATCTGAAAGCAAGAGAAGGTATTTTGTATTTTATTTTTCGTTCTTGTTTATTCAATTTACATGTGGGTTATCTTTGTCATATGATAAATTCGATTTAAATGAAAAATTTATCTATCTTTGTTTTTCACTTTAACAATTGTAGTATTTAAATGTATATGTATATAGGGTATATACATATACATTATCATTAATTGATGTGAATTTCCTTATCAGCTAATAAAAATGAGTAATTTGATTTGTATATGTGTAAATAATACACATTGTTGATATTAATAAGTTGTGGTTTCACATTTCCTGTTTTAGTTAATAAATTTCTAGTTAACCAACGTCTTTTAATTAAGTTATAATTAGAAAATCAATATTCATACTTAATTTTCTAAAAGTTCTTACTTTTTACATGCATACACACTTAAACATTTCTAGACTGTTTACTTATTTTTGTTTTTCGTTATTTTTACAATAATTCGACGTTTTGTAGTATCTGTTTTGGTAATTCGAACAGGCAGTAATAAAAATTTATTGTGCGCAAATTATTATTTTTACAGTCGATTAAAATATAAATGGAGATATTTTAGGACTGGGATAAAACGTTATTTTCATTTTCATTTTTTTACTTTAAATGAAAAAAATTGATGGGAAAAGAAATTACGTATTTCGATCATATGTATAATACAGTTGTAGGTATAAACTGGTATTTTCTGTTTCGAGATGAAAAGTTTACGGAATTCTTTCCTTCCTTCCGCAATCCTTCTAGTAAAATAAAATACTTTGGGTTATATTGTGTACTTTCTTTGTAACTATACAAAGCAGCATTTTAAATGAATGAAAACTTAACTTGCTAATGTTGATACTTAATAGGTTTTTTAAACAATAAATACAACTTTCAGTAGAATTCGTAATGCAGTTCCTATTAATTCTTAATGAGGTATTCTAACATTACAATTATTCAGTTTGATTCATTAAAATTTATTATTATGCAATAGCCGGGGTAGATTTCGAACTTAATATCCGCCTATTGTAGACTGTGACACAAGTCTTACTGAGATTATCCAAAAATTAATTTAAATACCTCAGCATTTGTAGGAAAATATAATTTTTAATAATTGGAATAGTTAATAAAGAAATGACTAGGTACTAATATTCTTATTTTCTGTATAAGTCTGCGTTCAGATCGGAGACGGACAGTTAAGTAGTAAATAGAACGCTTAAGTCGAAGAGAAAAAATAATTTGAATGCGTGAGAATCCCGCGACTTATTTCAAGAATACAAAAGTGTCTCATTGTATTTTTCTGTTTTACTTACAATTTAGTATTTATCGCTCTGGTGTAAACAATCCATAATAGTAGAAAGAGTGCCAATTGAATTAATCGTTGATTTAAGACATAATTATTTAATTAACTATCTGTAGGGAATAATTTTGGCTGAGGTTTTATGTTAGAAGTAAACGTAAAAGTTTGTGAATTTATTTTGATTTTATGAAGGAAACAAATAAACAATTACTCGGTATTGGCGTATTGTTTTTTTTTTTTTTTTTTTTTTTTTTTTTTTTTTTTTTTTTTAACTACAGAGTACGAAAGAAAAATAAAACATTTAGGCAAAGATTAATTATAAAGTCAAAATTTTTAAAAATAATAAATAAGAAGAAGAAATACGCTAGCTATTGTTTTCTATAAATAATCTTTTTGGATTCTGACATCGTGGTATTTTAAGTTGTTTAATATTTATAGTCGTTGAAACACGTTTATTAAACGTAAACAAATTTCGTTGTTTACATAAAAAAGTCATTTCAAACCATTCGTTTTTCTATCAAAATTTTATTACTTATAAATTTTTTGCAAAAATAGTAGTCTTTAAATACGTTGAATTATATTTTTTAAATTTATAGTATTTGATAACTGATATTTTATAATTAACTAATATATTTAACAAAATGTAATAATATTTTAAAATAAATTTGTTAGTAAAATTGATGGGTGATTTGGGACGGTATTACATTAAAAGTAATAAGTTAATTAAACTTGAAATTAACATGATGATAGCGTACCTTTCTCAATCTACTTTGGGTAGACCTATAAAATAAAACTGCTTATAAACCTACCCCTCACCCACCCAAAAAAAAAGTAAAATAAAACTAAAAATTAAAAAAAAAAGAAAAAATAAATAAACAAATTGCAACTGATTTTTCTTATTTAAATCTTATGTAATCTGATTTTTCTTATTTCTGTGTTTCTTATAACACGGTTTCCATAGAATGTATTCGTGATGTCAGTTAATTCTAAATTTCTTATAACGTGGTTGCCATATAATGCCGAACGAATTGATCACGTTAGAAGAGATTTGACTGTAGTAGTTTAGAAAATTCCATGATTTTTTTATTATTAAATGAAAACTCATAAGAACAATTCTACCTTTTTTTATTGTTAATAATTATTAATATTTATATTATATATATATATATATATATATATATATATATATATATATATATATATATATATATATATATATATATATATATATATACATATATATATATATATATATATATATATATATATATATATATATATATATATATATATATATATATATATATATATATACAATACAATTTTGTTTTAAAAACCAAAATTAATTTTAAAAATTTCTTTTTTTTCAGGTGGAACCGATAGTAATAAAGGAAAAAGTAAAAAGTGGCGAAAAATCTTACAATTTCCGCACATATCTCAATGTATAGATTTAAAAAATAAAATAGGTATGAAAAACCGAATGAAGCTAACAAAATCTATCATAGTATAAAAATTAACAAAGACAAAGAATACTCCAAAAAAATTTTTAATTTTGCAAGAATTAAAAGTAAAGAAAACAGTGTTGTGCAGAATATCTTACATCGAATCTTACAACCTTGCCTCTGGCTCTAATATTTAAAGAAGCTAATTCAAGTGTAAATAACTGTCAATTTTAAACTAATGTAATATTAAGTAACTTCACTGCTATGGACACCATGGTAAAATGTCCTTTGCATAGATAATACTGAAAATGTCACACTAAATTACCTATGCAAGGGCAAGCAAATCAGTTATTAATACTATTTTTTTTTTTAATTTAATAATTATTTATTTTTATTTTAGTTTTTTAAAAGAAACTTTGTGGATGCTTTTAATGTTTACATATGCTTACTAATAAATGTCTAATGTTGAGTCTTAATGTTCTGTTATAACATTTATAACAGCAGCATTAATACTAGCATTATGGTGATGGAATTATGCATGTTGCGGAAGAACAGAAGTGGCTTGTCGTAGAAAATTGGCAATTGCTTGTACAAGATCAAATAAATTATTTTTATTTTTATTTCATTTTTTAATCTAACTGACTGCTTTCATAGTACCTGCTAAATACTGGAAAGCTAAATTTGGGTGATGGAAAATGCATGCTGTGGAAGAAAGGAAATGAATTTTAGAAAATACAAAAGCCATTATTTACTTTATGCAGTCTTCTAGTACTGAGAGCTTCGGAAGCTGTTTTAATAGTATACTTAAATCAATGTTAAGTAGTAATGTCTGATGTACCTAGAATTAGTTACCTCAGCATTACTGCTAGCATTTAGAACTGAGTGAATTTTAAAACTGGTTCGTAAAGTGTATTTAGGTCAGTGTTACGTAGTAATGTATGGTGTACAATTAATTACCCCAGTATTCCTGCTAGTATTACGAATAACTTGATTCACTTACTTAATGTTTAGAAGTATCTCGCAAAGATTTTTCATTGACCATTTATGTGTATCCCAGTAAACTTACAAGTGTTAAAAAATTCAGGTGATATTAAAGGAATTCAGAACAAGGAAAAGGTAAGTATTTATCGACTTTTACATTTGTTTTAGAAATACACAGAGTTTATTTAGTCAAAAATACCAATGATGGAGAGTAATGGTCTCATCTTTGAAATATCATTAAATATAAAATAACTTTTTACATTCTCTTGAAGAATGAAAAAAAAATTACGTAAATCTCGATGAAATTCCAAACTGGTTTCATTTTGTGCCTCATTACATAGTAAAAATCATTAGATTTTCATGAAATTCGGACGGTTTGTTTTCAGAATTCCGTACCTTAAAAGGATAACGGATCCCTTACTTACAAGATCACCTCGTGTTCGTCTGTCTGTCACTAATTAGAACAATTTAAAAATTGATAAATCGTACTTGATTTTAACTATATAACTATAAATCTAATTAACTGTATATCTACTGACAAGTTGGTCGTGTAGACTTCGTTTGTAACACTCCCACCACACCACTTTTTATTTAAATATGCGATACTTGGAGAAAACGACAAATGAAACTGGTATAGAAAATTGAGGAGATTAAGAATTTATTGTCTATGACAATTGGAAGATTTGGATAAGTCTTAATTATTGGAATAAGCTATTACAAATATAATAGTGTGTACATGAAAACATAATTTGTAGCAAAAAAATGTCTTAGAAAAGTCAGAAGTTGAATTTTTAAGAAAATATAAGGAAACTATATAATTTTATGATAAAATCGCTGTTAAAAGTGTTTTTTGAAAAATTAATGTTATTCTTTCCTTGTTAATTTTTTTTTTTTTAAAGAAGCTAATTCTTTTTTTTATTTAAGAAAAAAAGATTTATTTTAATTAAGATATATATGCTCGTTAAATTAATTGACGTAATTAAAAATTTGCTTACGTACTTATTACGAGCAACTACAAGCAGTAGTTATAATTTTAATATTTTTTTATGACAAAAATTAATTATTTAAAGATACGCGTCATTATTTGAAATAATAAACAAATCAGTTTCTTTGTGAAAAAAATAATATGGAAACAAAAAATCAAATATTTATCAATTGTTTAAATTTTAACAAGAAGGGTCATGATAGATATTTTTAAATTGAACTTTTAATTAAAAATGAAAATAAAGTGGAATTAAAATAGTATTTTTACTCTAAAAACTGCATCTTGAGGAGGTATTCTAGTTTAGAGAGCAATAATTTTGGCTTTCTTAGGGCTTAATAAAAAAGGAAATAAGAGCTACTAATATTTTTACTGTCCATTTTTTATCTATTTATTAATATCTTAAGAACAAAAAAAGTTAAAATTCAAGGACTATAACGATTTAAACATGGCCTTGGAAATAACTGATTTCGGGATTTGTCTTCATATAAAACAAAAAAGACGCTAGTTTAAAAAGGTTGTCATTGTGGCAGGAACTACAGTTCTACAAATTTTCTAAAGGTGCTGATTGTTCGATACTGATTTTTTAAAAAATTTTTTTTTTTAATTTTTATTTTTTAAGAATGGCAAAAATAGTACTAAAAGTAATACCAAATTTGAAGTCGATTAGATAAATAGAACTCGAGATATCATGTTGATCAGCTTGAAAAATGTTGTTTCGAGAAAAATGCATTTAAAGTTTTGAAGTAAAATACCTGACCTACCGTATTAAAATGATTAATAATAATAATAATAATAATAATAATAATAATAAATATTCTCATTATAACTTTGTAAATTTTCAAATTTCCTTTTAGAGCTATATTTTTCTGTGGTCTTTTTAAAGATCATTATTTTTAGAAAATGAAAAAAAATGAATTTTCCAAAATTCGATACTAGAATATTGTTTTAAATAAAGACAGTATGAAGGCTTTGAAACTAAATTGAATCATAGTTTTTATTGCTCCAAGTAATCTGAAAATATTCGAATTTTTGTTGCCTATATAAAGTTTAGTTCTCATCACAGTTCCTAAAATTACTGTATTTTCTGATTTGATGAAAGTGATATGAACTCTGTATGACCTTTTGTATTAATATATTTATCTATCTAGGTCTATACAAAATTATAAATTATTTTGTTAACGTTAACATGTTATGATTTATAACGTGTTTATTTTTAACTTTACGAGTACACTCGGTAATTTCAAATAAATTTATGTTAATATTTTTATTATTCAATATAATTTAAAATTAGTACCACTTTAAAATAATACTGTTATTATTTTAATTTAGAAAAATCGGTCAAGCATAAACGTACATTGCAGACTGAATATTTCTTATATATAAAATTCATGAAGTTTGTCTTATCTTAAATATTGTTGCTGCAGGTCCGAGAAAGTTCTGTTTCCGTTTTTGACTGTTGTAGCACTTTGAAAGTGAAGGCTTAACTTTCCGCACATAATTGTTTTGGAAATTTTTAATTTTTCTTAAAAAGAATTTTTTGTCTCTAAATTATTACTGAAATTTCCACGGTAAAAAGGCTTTTAAGTTCTTCTGAGTAGTTAATTAGGTTCTTTTTGTTTAAGAGAGCTGCAAGGAATCAAATTATCGTTCGTAATTGTACTTCATTGTAACTTGACTAGCATACATGCCAATAACATAGTCAAATATATTTTTACATTCCGATGATAAACCATAAAAAATATACTTAAATATTTTCGGTGTTATTCGATTTCGATGAAATATAAGCCTTAATTAAATGTGCTATACTTCATCGAAATCGAATAATAATGAATAAATACAAAACAATAATAGAAAAAAGCAAGTGTGAGAAGATGTTATGTGACATTTTTATAACTTTACAATAGTAGAAAATAATAGAAAAATCTTGAATCTTCAAAATATAGGGAATACCGTGCAGGTCAGTTTTATTACGGCCAGTTATTCCGGACTAATTTTATAAACAGTACCTGTTTTTTTATAAACTAAGTAAGACTAAAGTGCTTCTTTCCTTTTTAAAATAAAAATTTCAAAGGTTTCTTTTCATCAGCGACTATTATGAAAGGAATTTCTTAAAATTTTTTTCATTTTGAGCAATTCTTTAAGATCCCCAATAATTAATATTAAAATGTACACTACAATGTTCGATATAGGTTTATATTTAAAAATTGACTTATTTAGCTTAATGCTCACTTAATTGTTTATAATTTCTAATTCTTTGTTGTATTAATTAATATACAAAATCATTTTCACATCACATTATTAATTAAGAATGAAATTATAATTATTAAAAAAAAAAACTTTTTTGGCTCCGTTTCAATAATAATATATTAAAGAAATATTTCAACACAGTCCAACATATTGTACGAAACAGTAAATTAACATTTTTCAACATTCAAAAAACAAATATTTAATTGTTATTGTAGTTTCTATAACATGCATATACGCATACGATATTATCTATATGTATATGTTTTACTACCATAGAGGCAGACATTCAATCAAAAATTTATTTAAGAAAAAAAAAAAGAATTAAATAGATTGAAAATTGTGTTAGATATTAACAAAAGTTGATGGAAATATTGATTTATTTTAAAACACTTTTGCTTTTGATTTGTTTTACTGAAAAATTTACTATCGATTAAAGTTAGAAGCTCTTAATATCTACGTATTCATTTAACAAATGTTTTTCATTTTTTACTGTTGAATAAGGATTAAAGTTCAACTCGAAAGTAGGAAAATATCAATTTAGCTAGTCTTTTTCTTTTTTGACTTAATAAATGTTGCAAAAGTTTGTGGCCTAGCTTCATTTTGTGTTTTAAGAGTGGTTAGTATGATGAAATTTATCGTAATCGAAAAGCAACCAACTGATATTAAAAAGGTAATTTTAATTTTTTTTTACTACACAATCATGGATGAAGTGTGTTAAAAGAACAAGACTTAAATTTCTTTTCATAATTTTTGTCAATTTAAAAAAAAAAAAAGGAAAGAAAATGAGTACCACCCAATCACACCTTATTTATTTTTTTGTGTTACCATATTCAAATTAAGTCCGAACTTCTAGGTGCAGGTAGCGACGATAGACACCTTTAAATGGTTAGTATTTATGAAGTTAGGGCCACTGTTAGTCTAGATTGTCAGAGATATTAAGAGTTAGGATCAAGGCATTGTACGTTGATCTGGAATAGGTAAAAGGTTCCACTAGTCTGTCTTTTTTGAGAAAAAATCGATGTATTGTTGCGTAAGACTAGGAGGTTTATAAAAATATAGCTGTATAATATATGCTAACAAAGTAATATGTGATGGATAAGAATAGATAGATAACCTAATAATTTAACTAATATTAGAATTAAGATGTTTTTAAAGGAGTATTTTTTGTCATTATTTATTCAAATAATGAGAAGTAAAAAGATATAATTGGCATATATATTTTTATTTTTCAGATGTAAGGTACGAATACGTTGTTGATCAGCAACCAATCGGAAGGTTGCTATTTCGACAGTTTTGTGAAAAACGACGTCCACAATATTTTCAGTGTCTAAGTTTCTTAGATAGCGTAGAACAATATGAATTAGAATTAGATGAAAAACGTATAGAATTAGCGTTAACTATAAAGGATAAATATTTTTCCGACGATAGTGATGTTGTGAAACTAGCCAATTTAAATAGCGATATTATAAATCAATGTTACGATAAATTAGATAATGGAAATAAAGATCTGTTTGCGCCGTGCGTGGCGTCAGTTAAGGATTTCTTATCTGACGAGCCATTTAAAGAATTCGAAAATTCAATATATTTTTTACGTTATCTGCAATGGAAATGGTTAGAGGCTCAACCCGTTACGTACAAAACGTTTCGAATGTATCGTGTGCTAGGCAAAGGTGGATTTGGAGAAGTTTGTGCATGTCAGGTAATTAAAAAGAAATTTTTTATTTATTATGATACGATGTGGAAATCAGCGCCTTATTTTATTTAAGAAACTAAATTGATTCAATTACATATTTTAGTACATTGATTTTTGTAAATAAAACTTTAGTATATATCTATTTTCAAAATTTACATTAAATGATTTGATATTGTATGCCTTTTTTAACTGTACCAAGAATCCAGTTGTGATCTGAATGAAAATATGGTTCTTTTAGTCATATTACGTCACATTTAAAGTTACCATTGAAATTGTTGAGTGTATTTTTATATCATACATAGGCATAGTAATGTTAGATATTCCAATTAAAATATTGTATTAAAGTAATTAACTAGAACTCTTGGTTAATTTCCCATCAATTATTTGATTGTATAATTATAATAATTCTAGATGCGTTTAAGTAATGTCCTTGTATATTTAAATAATTGTAAATATGACCTCTATATTTTTAACTTTTTAAGGTTAAACGTTTCAATTTCTTCCAAATATAATTGTTTTCAATTTTCCTAAATTAGGTACGAGCGACTGGAAAAATGTATGCGTGTAAAAAATTAGAGAAGAAACGTATTAAAAAACGAAAAGGCGAAGCGATGGTATTAATAGAAAAACAAATTTTACAAAAAATAAATTCTCGTTTTGTAGTGAATTTAGCATATGCATACGAGACCAAAGACGCGTTATGTTTAGTGTTAACAATAATGAATGGCGGTGATTTAAAATTTCATATTTATAATATGGGCGGTGAACCGGGATTGGATATATGTCGAGCCCGATTTTATGCTGCCGAAGTTGTCTGTGGTTTAGAACATTTACATCAACAAGGAATTGTATACCGGGATTGCAAACCAGAAAATATACTGTTAGATGATGCTGGTCATGTACGAATTTCTGATTTAGGATTGGCTGTTGAAATTCCTGAAGGTGAATCAGTTCGAGGGCGTGTTGGTACCGTGGGTTATATGGGTAAGAACCGAAATAGTAGCGAAAAAAGTCAGAGAATATTATTTGACAAGGATAATTATATTTTAGCACCAGAAGTGATTGACAATGAAAAATACACATTTTCACCAGATTGGTTTAGTTTTGGCTGTTTATTGTATGAAATGATTGAGGGGCAAGCGCCATTCAGGGCTCGTAAAGAAAAGGTAAAACGGGAAGAGGTTGATAGGCGAGTGAAAACAGAATCTGAGAAGTATTCAAATAAATTTAGTGAAGAGGCAAAAGCTTTATGTCAAGCTTTATTAGCTAAAAATCCAACAAATAGGTTAGGAGGTAAATCTGGAAGATCGGGAGCCACTGTTGTTAAACAACAACCATTTTTTCAATGTATTAATTGGAGACGACTGGAAGCCGGTATGGTAGATGCTCCATTTGTTCCAGATGTAAGTTAGAACTACATTAAATTATGAGAAACTCTATAGCTATCAAAGGAATTATACTAATCGTTTTGAAGTTTTATTTTAGCCTCATGCTGTGTACGCTAAAGATGTATTAGATATTGAACAATTTTCAACGGTAAAGGGTGTAAATTTAGATGCTACAGATGCAACATTTTATAGTCGATTCAATACGGGTTGTGTTTCAATTCCATGGCAAACCGAAATGATTGAGACTGATTGTTTCAATCAATTAAATGTTTTCGGGCCAAATGATACACCCACGCCGGATTTAATGATCACTGCAACGCCTAGTCCAGAAGATCGAGGCTGTTTTCCATTTAGGCGAAAGGTATAAATCTTTAATATTGCTCAGTAAAAAAGCAAATTGTTTATTAGTTCCCATGTTGCTTTCAGAAAAAGCAACCGGATCGTACCCGACCTATTCCGGTGGCAGATCATCTATTACCTGCCGCAATACTTGAAAGCTGATAGAATAAATAATTAAGCTTTTGTATGTAAAACTCTGTTTTATTTTTAATTGTAATAGCTTTCTTTATGTAAACGGAAAAAGTGAACAAAATAATTTTAACATATGAAACATACATTCTTCTACAGCAGCAAGACATTTTGGTATATTTTTAAAGACTGACTAGAAATATGAGAAAAATAAAATTATTTAAAAACACCTGAATATTTATATTATATACCATTGTCATTTAAAACTAACTACAATAAAACATAGTAATTAATTGAGAAAATACGATAGTTACAGAACTATGCGGTAGACATTTTGTTTTCTGCTAAAACAAAATTATTGACACTAGATTCACTTGTCAGAATACACTTTAAGTAAAGATATATATTAAATTAAATACGTTTCATCGATGGTATAAATATTTTTTCTAAATATACAACTGTTTTAATTATATTTACTATGTTTTATATAAATATACCATTATCTTATATAAAAATATAATACAATGACGTGAGTTATTCCTTTTTAAAGTACTAGTCAGTAATAAAAATTATTTCATATTCTGTAAATTTCTGGTACTTACTTTCTTTTCATTCAAGTTCCAATTTGTGGGATTCGTGTACTTTCGATATTAAAAAGATACAAATTTTAGTTAATTCCATAAATTTTACAATACCTAAAGACTTATTGAAATTAAACGCACTTTATTGAAATATTTTTTAAATATTTAAGACTTATTCTTAAACAAAACTAAAATTATATTTATTTTATATACATAAAATTTTGAATGGCCAGTTGTGGAGATGTTCTTTTTATATTTATAAGCATATACGGGCAAAACGTTACTTATGACATTTAGAAAAAATTAAAAATAAAACAATGCTCAAATTTATTATAATTTTTTTTAAGATAATATTCTGGTCATTCATTTTCTGATATTCTTGATAGCACAATTCTATATTATGTAATAGTTTATAACCTCAAAATAAAAAAAAATAATTGACATTTTAATATATGTGATCTATATAAGCCAAATCTTGTCAAGTAGAACATATTTATATGTTTTTCCTTTAGAACTGTAGAATGCAACTCTGTATATTTGATGCAGATAGTTAAAAATATCGAAAGTAAGATAAATTTTAATTTCAAAATGGTAAACATCAAGATGTAAAAGCAATATATCTAGTCATTGTAATTTATGTTTTACATTACCTCACATTGTCTCTCACACGGAAAAGAAAATTGACAGATTATCAAACAAATAATTTTGATTGCTTGTGATGAATAAATTTAAAAGCAGTTCTTTTATTTTAATTTGGAAACCGTTTAAAAACAAATACCATTTTTGAATTGAAATTATATCATCTATAGATTATTATTAATACTATTTAATCTTTGTACTATATATTATAATATTAGTTCTTCCAAAATTATCATAATACGCGCAACGGAAAAAAAAAATTACAAATTCAAAAATAACATATTGCACAAATGTATTCAACCTCAAACTCCTTGAACGTATAAATATATGTATAGTAATCAATTTTTTAAATGTTGGTACATAAATTAACACGCACATTTATAATTGTAAAATAATTGAAATTTGCAATTATTGTAAATGAACACAAAATGCAGTATACATACACTTTTATCATACTTAACGCAATTAGAAATTTCTTGAAAACAATTTGCTCAATTATATTAATTTTTAAATTTATATGATTGGATTGTTATGTACTATTTCTTTCTTAAGTTTGTATTATGTTATCGTTACAATACACGAACAGCCATCTTTTTCTAATGAATCTACAACATCTAGCAGGGCATCAGATTATTTTACTTAATTATTAAAATAATTAAAATAAATAATAATAAAATAAAATAAAAATTAATAAGCAAGAGAACACTCTTGTTTGTGTAGAATTAAGATGGCATAGATTTTAGATGAAAATGAAATATACGTAATCAAATCTTATAGACTTATAATAAAGTCTTTACTTTCTTAAAAAAATAATTAGGGTAATACAAAGTTATAATTGTATAAAAAAATTATATTTTAGAAAGATCATTGTTTCTATAATAGATTTAATACTATATTTTGTATAATTTTTTATAAAGTAGGTATTAATCTTGCCAAAAGTTATTTTTGTGCCAATACGGGGTCACTATTTCGTTTGCGCAAAGCAAATTATATAGGAAATTGTAAATTAAATTTGTAAAAATCATGTAATATATTAAGGGTCTAAAAAAATTTTTTAATTGGAAAATTAGATCGATCGTTCTATTTTATTTGTTAATTTTCAAATATCTAATTGGGAACATAACCTAACTAATCTTTTCCTATGGCTTATTGAATTAATTTAATTGCCATAATTATCGTGATATTCCTTTTTTATTTTTTTTATATAAAAGACATGGAAAGTACAAATTTTCGTTAAAGATTATGGTATAATTTTTATTAAGTATGTATACTGCGTTGATAATTTTTTTTGTTTTTCTGTAAAAAAATTAAACAATGTATATAAGGTAACGGGCCTAGTTTCTGACCTTTTAAGAGTGATGGCTGAGGTTAAATGACAGTAATAAATATAAGTTTCAACTTAAGAGACAATTAATAATTTTATCAACTAGTTTATGGCTTTCAAAATAAAGTCATACAAGTAAAATAATTATTTGAATTGAATTAATAATTTAAATTAATGTTTTAAAAATTGACAAAAAGGACCCAGTTTCTGACCTTCAAAATTTCTCATGTGACAGTTTCTGACCCTGACAGTGGCCTAGTTTCTGATTCTTAAATTTAAAAATACAGTTTTTTAAAATTTAATTTATAAATAATTTTTTATTGATAAAAATGAATGTTTAATGTTATATACGTTATGAAAAATAACAAAAACTAATCGAAGATAACTATAAATAACAAAATAACTAACAAATACTGGTTAGAATTTAACTGGGCCATACCACTTTAGAAGTGAGCCTAGTAATTGACCCTCATATTTCAATAATAAAAATCATTCTAAGGTATTTTATAAATATTTTAAAATAAATTTTAAACAAATATTAACCTGCTCATATATTTTTAATTAAGTTTTCATACTTACATGATGAATATTGCACAGATCAAAATGAGTACTTTGTAACATAAACTGTTAAGAAACTACCAAAAAAATAGTGTTTACACACATTTTAAACTTAAAAATTTTTTTTTATTTAGTTAATATATTCTAAACTTTTTAAATTGCTGTTCATTAGACACAGAATAGATTACTTTAAATTAAGAATTTATTTTTTTTCTTATTTAAAATATAGTTTTTTTATTAATTTATAACAAAGTTGAAAAGTTCAGAAACTGGGCCAGGGTCAATTACCGGGTCTTTTACCTTATTTCTTTTTAAATAAATTTGTTTAACTAAAAAAAAAAAATTGTAAATTTATATAAAACATCAATTTTTATTTTACAGTATATACATTGCTTAATGTGTAATTTTTGTTGGAACAATATAAAATTTATAATTTTTAACTTAATTGCATACATATAAACAGTATATTCGAATAAAACCGTTTAAAGTTGTTTAATAGTTATATAACACTTTTGATTCATAAAATTCGTTAGATGTATTACATAACCTATCATTTATAAACTATATAAAAAATTTTTATTGTGCATTTATTTCTTCTCGCTGCCATACACGTCAATTTTGAAAATATCTTGTTTCATTTAAAATATAATTTTAAAATTTCTGAAAAAATGTGTGAATGCTTTCATTAAAAACTGAATGTTTTTAAATTTAATAAATAACTGGTGATTAATTTTGGTAATAAAATCTTTAAATGTTTTGTTTAAAAAATATTAAATTTATATTTTTTAAATTTATTTTCTAACTGTTGTCAGCACTGATGTAATCAAAGTGAATGATTATTTTATAGAGTGCGCTGTGTATACATTAAATTTAAATTTTATGTAAATATAGGTTTTTTTTTTATTAATCAATATAAATACCTGAAATGTAACTGTAAATTTATGTATTTAATTTTGATTTTCTTTTTGTTTTTAAGTCGGGTTTTAATTATTTATATTTTTATTTATATTTTTTATGCAAAATTATAGACAAATAAAATAATTTAGTTATTTCTAAGTTTTTTCTTTATTTCTTTTTATTTTTTTACAGGTTTTGCTTTTATTTAAACAAAAAATATAATTAAAGTGTTCTCATTCGCTTAATATTGGTACCAGATGTACATATTAATCAATAATCACAAACAAAGGTATTTTTTTAGGCAACATTATTTGCGCCTTGAATTTACTGATTTATAATGAATATATGTATTGATGGTTGTTATTCTGACATTATCCTCCCGTACTACAAACCTCAGAAATGATTGTTTCAACTTACCTTTTTAACATTAAAAGAAAAAATTCATATAAAAATATTTTTAAGTTTAACAATTCGTCCATAACATTAATTAAAAAATAAAATAGAACATAAAAAATATTTATTATCATGATTAATAATTTTAAAATTCAGGGAAACTATCTTATAATATTTTTAATTTTAATAATAAATTATACATTTTAGATATTCATTTTAAAATAAAGAATTCTAAAAATCTAAAAGGGAAATTCTATTAACGCGGTATTTATAAGAAAAATAATAATTAGGCAAAATGTTCGTTATTACATCTTCATTAATCATACTTCGGAGTATTATTATGTATGTTAGTTATTATATTAATTAGTTTATAACTTATTCCATTTTTAAATAGCAAGTGTGCTATATCGTGGTGTCGTTAAATTAGACAACCTTTGATTTTAAATAAAATTTTTCCGAATTTATAACCTAGAAGTATGTCATAATCAGCAAAAATGTTAGGTTAAAACTAATTGTGATCTTCGCCAATAATAGATTAAAATTTCCGATAATAGGATGAGATTGTTTTTTTTCTTAATTGTAGCATTTTCCGTAATTCGGATTTAAAGAAAGTTGAACACCATGACGGTCATAACTTATAATGACAAAACGCCCAACTGACACTATTTTGACAACTAATATATTTTATATGGAACTGTTAACGTTGTACGACGTGGTGTGTGAGTTAGTAAGGTTTCACTTAACGTTAGTGACCGCCATGGTGCTAATAATCTTCATTTAGATCAGCACATTTTCTGTTTTGTTGAGTCTACTAAACGTACGTAAAAATTATTTTACTTGTAGAATAAAACTAAAAAAGGAATTAGTACGTACTTTATAAATTTTTAAACAATTTATTGATACAGATGTATTACATATTCATTAAATACATGCTCATTTAGATATACAAACATTTTTGATGGTGTTATTATCTGCAACTATTATACTTAAATTATCATGACAATTTTGTAATTTTTTGGTTTTTTAAATATAAAATGTACGATGTAAATCTCATATTTCAAATCTAATATAAAAAAATTATCACAAATGTAATATACACGATCTTTTCCAAAACAAAATATGTTGAATTTAGTGTATTATTATTCATTGATATAGAAGAATATGGATGGAGACCATTTCTTAAGAGAGAGACAAGATATAATATAATATGATATGTTAGAATGAATACGTATATTCCTTTGAATGTACCACAAAAAATAAAAACAAAAGAGTAAATATACACGATAACACGTGCAAATAAGCACTAAACATCCAGTCCTACAAAAAATTAAATTTAAAAAAATATTAGATAACGCAATACATCGTAAATATAATATTTGGGTAAGTAAATATTGTATTTATCAATAAATGCAACCATTTCTAGCGAAAATTTGTTAATTTTTCTAAATTTTTCATTTAAAAAAACAGGTTTATAATAAGCGTAAAAATACCAATTTTGACATTACACAAAGTAAAGGAAAGATCGAAAAAGGAATCATTCTACATAAATAAGGAATTCGTTTTTTAGTTAAAATATGTGATAATAACGACAAAAATTTTAAAAATATTGTAAAAAATAAAATTATGTAAAAATCAAAATATAGGTTAGTTGGACCCTTCATTTCAGTAGCGTCTTATATGTAAAATTAATGAGCATATAAAAATTTAACTTCAAGATTATGTATTTTGTTTGTATTTATTTATTTATTAATAAAATGATAATTTAATAAACATATAGTTTTATTTATGTTTGTGTCTACTTTTATCAAAAAGATATGTCTTATTAGTGATGGAAAATTATAAACCAAAACGTAATCTTTTTAAAGAAATAGTTATAAATTGTAAATAATCGATTAATTTGAGCAATTTTTGTTTTGAGTTTATAGTAATTTATAATATTCTTTAAGCAGCGTTAAAAAATGCAATAATTTAGTAGACAAGTAAGAATTCGAAAAATTAATTGATAAAATAGTCGAACAGCATTCTTAAGGAGTTGATTATTGAATTAAATAGAAAAGATATTAAAAATAATTAATTAATTTTTTTGTTTTTATATAAAAATCACAATTATAATAAAAATATACTAAATATATTGTTTTAAAAGCAATGGCAATGTTTTAATTAAATTAACACCGCTACTGTTTGTTGACAAAATGACGTCATTCATAATACGCACGTTTAACTCTTAACGTGCCGGACTATCGGATGAACTAAAAGACAAGCGTATGAATGTTAAAAAAGGAGAGGCAATTGTTTACATACAGATTTCCTTTAATATTTTTAGTTTTGAAATTTTCTTATTCGGATTCCCTTCTCTCATATTGATATAACAAAAATAAACATTAAATTTTTTTTTAAATACATATTTTTACTATAAAGTCAGTATTAAACTAGCAGTTTAAAATTTCAATTTTCTTGAAAAATTAAGTAGAATAATTATTAACACGTTAGTTGTCGTGCATGCTGTAAAGCGTAAAGTGAAACTTGACCAATTGCCACACAACGCTGTACCGCGTCAATAATTCCATATAAAATGTATTAACTAGTTGTTAAAATAATGTACGAACTGTACATTTCGTTATCATAAGTTTGATCCTCAACATGTTAATCAGATTTTAGTTATCAATTATCATGTATATTACAATTTGATGGTACCATCACAAATTTTTAAATTTCAGTTTTTGTTATTGTGTATACACCTACCATAAAGTAATTCATTTATAAATTTAAATAATTAATAAATTGTTATCATATAATACTGACTTTATTAAAGCAGGTAAGGATTTGTTTTTAGCGAATTTCGAAAACTCGAAATTCAGCTATTACAGTAGGTGTCATGACGCAATCTGAGTCCGGGACTATGGCAGAAATCTGTTTTGAGGTCCCTAGAATACGAAAATGATATTCACTAAAATTTATATATATATATATATATATATATATATATATATATATATGTGTCGCCACGATAACTCTCGAACGAAACGTCTAATGCTTATGAAATTTTGTGTGCGGACTGGATTCTGAATTCGCTCGGCTAAGTTCGTTAGCCAGACACGTCGGATGCCCAGAAGTAGGTTTTCTGGCCATTTTTTATCATTCGATCCTATCATAAGGCAGTTCAATTTTTACATCGTTGAAAAGGAAAAAAAAAATTATGAAGAAAATATTCTTATAATTTTCTTTCTATTTTAAGTATTTTTCGAGAAAATGTAAATTTTCACTTTTATTCTTTCTTTGTTAGTCTAATAAGTAATTTATATTTATATCTCAGTTCTTTATTAAGTATAAAAATATTTCACTTTTTTATTAAAGAATTTTGTGAGAACAAGTGAAAACTATTCACATATATTTGATATAACACACATACATGTATAGAGTTTTGTTTCTCATTTATTGCATTATAATTAGCATGGTTCTATCCCATGTTAAAAAATGTAAATTAAACAGATTTTCTAAGCTAATGTAATGAAGAATTTTTTTTTTTTTATTGAATTTTTAAGTAAACAAGAAATTGAAGATTATGTTATGATATAATATTATTAAATATATGAAACAAAACAAAGTATGTATAATGTACATATGTATGCACGGAAAAATATTTTGAATCGATTTTGAAAATTTTTTCACTAATAATTAATAATGTTAAAGAATTAAACCATTTCAAATGTATTTAAGGTATTTTATGTGAGGTCAAGGTTTTCGGGACCTAAAACGGCCAGAAATTAATTAACCAATCGATTTTAAAAATTTTTTCACAGTTAGTAAGTTAAAGTATTTGAATTAATTAATTAAATGATGTCCGCAAGAAGCGTACGGACTGCCATAGATTATATGAGATCCTTAGAACCCTTTTCTTACTGTTAGAGTACTAGACTTGTATGAGTTTCGCCAGGATTTACTGATCCCATAATTGTAAAAAATAAACTAAACGACCAATTTTAAAAATTTCTTCACTGTTACAGAGCTAAACTATTTTAGATAGATTTAGAATACATTATGTAAGGTCCGCCAGGGTCCACAGGACCCAAAAGTGTCAAAAATAAACTAACTGACCGATTTTGAAAATTTTTTCACTGTTACAGAGCTAAACTATTTTAGATAAATATCGATTACGTTATGTAAGGTCCGCCTCGGTCCATAGGACCCAAAAGTGTCAAAAATAAACTGCCTGATCGATTTTGAAAATTTTTTCACTGTTACAGAGCTAAACTGTTTTAGATAAATATAGATTCCGTTATGTAAGGTCTGCCAAGGTCCATAGGATCCAGAAGTGTCAAAAATAAACTAACTGACCGATTTTGAAAATTTTTTCACTGTTACAGAGCTAAACTATTTTAGATAAATATAAATTACGTTATGTAAGGTCCACCAAGGTCCATAGAACCCAAAAGTGTCAAAAATAAACTAACTGACCGATTTTGAAAATTTTTTCACTGTCACAGAGCTAAACTATTTTAGCTAATATAGATTACGTTATATAAGGTCTGCCAGGGTCCATGGGATCCAAAAGTGTCAAAAATAAACTAACCGACCGATTTTGAAAATTTTTTCACTGTTACAGAGCTAAACTATTTTAGATAAATATAGATTACGTTATGTAAGGTCTGCCAAGGTCCATGGATCCAAAAGTGTCAAAAATAAACTAACCGACCGATTTTGAAAATTTTTTCACTGTTGGGGAACTAACTATTTTAGATAGACATACATTACGTTATTTAGGGTCCGCCAGGGTCCATGGGACCCAAAAGTGGTAAAAATAAACTAACCGACCGATTTTGAAAATTTTTTCACTCTTACAGAGCTAAACTATTTTAGATAAATATAGATTACGTTATGTAAAGTCTGCCAGGGTCCATCGGATCCAAAAGCGTCAAAAATAAACTAGCCGACCGATTTTTAAAATTTTTTCACTGTTGGGGAGCTAAGCTATTTTAGATACATATAGATTACGTTATGTAAGGTCTGAAATGTCAGTAGGACCTAAAAGTGTCAAAAATAAAATAACTGACCGATTTTGAAACCCTTTTACTATTACCAAGGTAAACTATTTTAGATAGGTACAGGTTGTGTTATCTGAGATCCACAACTGTCCTGCGGATGCAAATGCGGCGTAGAATGCTACACAACGGGTTTTGAATATATATATATATATATATATATATATATATATATATATATATATATATATATATATATATATATATATATATATATATATATATATATATATATATATATATTACATAAAGTCCGCCTAGAATATACGGTCGAGCTGATTTTTTAATGAGGTCCACCGGGATCTTGCAGATCCGAAAACGCCAGTAATAAGCTATCGAACCGATGCTAAAAAATTTCTCACTGCTAGAGAATTAAATTATTTTAGATGGATACAACTATGCTGCACAAAATTCGTTCGGGTTCTTGGGTCCCCAAAACTACCAAAACTAATTACCCAGCTGATTTTAAAAATTCTTTTACTCTTAGAAAGCTAAACTATTTTAAATAGGTACAGGTCTTAGATGAGATCCGCCAGTGCCCAAGATTTGGAAATTCGCTATGTTATGCAGATGCTGCGACAGGGGTATTTTATTCGTACTATCTATTTATATTGTTTATATTATACATTTATACAATCATAAATTCCTAATCAGTATAGGGTTGACCGGGGTAGCAGAAGCTTGCAATAAATTTATTTCTACAATTTTTGTTATTTTTATTTAACCTTGATTTTTTGTACAAATTTGAGCTATGGGTAACTTGCAAACAAAGGGCAATTGTGAACTCTAAAGTATGATAAAAAATTTTCAAAGTGGGGTAAATGTGAAGAATTTGAGTTGGGCTTTATTCTTATGTACCTCAACTTCTCTTGTAATGCATTCTAAATAATTTTTCTGATGGCATTCACTTTTATCCCAAAATTCATAAGATTTGCAAAACCGTGCCGGGGAAATGTAAATGGCTTATAAAATTTTTGTTTTTCATACGAATTTGCTCAAAAATTGTGTGGTGCATCCTGAATAATATAGAATTAAAAATAAATCAACCATAATGTGATATATAAAATAAAAAATACCTAAAACAACGCTTTTATCTCAATTTATAAAAATCCATTCACAATTACCCCGGTCAACCCTAATCAAAATCATATATTGATATATTACAATTAGTCGACAGCACAGAATTTTGTCAACAGCATTCTAATGCTATCCCTTGTATGTGTGTATGTGTATATTTTTATTATAGCTGATTGTGAGTGTTGATGTTTCAGTGGTTGATGAGATGTTCGAACCGTGTGAAAATTTTTTGCTAACAATAATAAACAAGCTTCCTCATATTATAGTACACTATAAATTCAATTATGTTAACACATTCAAGAAAAATTGTTAGAAGCAACTTTTATATTTTTCTGTAAATATCTAAATGTTAATTTATTTACAGTATTATTTTTTTTATTATTATTTCATTTTAAAGCAAGTTGGGCAACTAGAGAGTTATCAATTTACCTTTAATTTAACATTTATTGGGGAAAAATTTCTAATAGGAAAATAACCCTAGCGTGGATTTTTAGTGTACTTGTAATTTGTTTTTATTATAAAACTGAGGAACAATATTTTTCAATCTAAACCATTCAAGTGCAGCTCAAATAAAAATGTCAAAATGATTAATGAATGAATATAGTCTTGTCTTTTTTTGTAAGATATATTTCCCTCTTTATTTCCTTTGGCATGTTAACATGCCAATGGCACTGAATCGGTTAATATTCATAATATGTTGATCAGTATTTTGGCAAATGCTCCTTCCTTTACAATATTATATACCTCTCCTTCTTCCATGATTATTATTAAATAAAAAAAAAAAAAAGAAACCAAAAATACTTAGTTTTATTAAGGGCATTGATAAATTTTCACTTGTTTATTATACGAGAGGTTTTTATTTTTTCGAATAAATTTGTGTTTATATATAATGAAAATTTGTTGCCTAGCAATTTAACGAGAAGAATTGTCAATTAACAAAAACGCGATAGCGAAGCTGAAGCGTTTTTGGGTTGACAGTTCTTCGAGTTAAATTGCTTTTAGGGAAAAAATTTGAGTTGTAGAAAACATAAAATACAGAAAAAATATAAAACTGAAGTGTAATACGGTAAGACAATTTAACGAATAAAATAAATTAGTACAATTCATATTATTATTTAATACATTGTTACTATGGTTCTGAAATCAGTTAAATTGACCAATACGAATTTTTGTTTCGTTTTTATCGTGTTTACCTACAATGAAATGACCAATGAAATGTTTTGTACCAGTTTTTTCGCTGTAAAAATCTGTCTTAACTTCTTTTTCCAGGGTAAAAGTGAAAAAACTACAATATTCTTATGGAACTTGATACACATAAGTTAAATTGTTATATTAATTTTTGAGATGTTACTGAAACTGGTGTTGAACGTCCGTTGTTTTTTCATTAAGATTTATACAAATGACAATTGTACATGTTTTGGAGGCTGAGAAAGTGGTGATGAGAGAGGCTAGAAATTGGAAGGTGGGCGTCTGAAACCGACTTCGTAGATGAATTATGTTGATAATAATCTGGAATTATAAACAAAATAAATTGTACTTAAGACTTACCAATCCAACTATTAGTGAATCAATGTTTTTAGATGTTGTATGATTGAAAAAATGAGAGCATAGGTAGAACCAAGACTTTTTTTGTTTGTCACTTCTATTTTTTGGTAAAATTTGTGGTTATGCCAACGTTCCGGTACCTAAAATTTTAGAAATTAAGCCCTGGCTAAAGTTATCATCAATAGGAAAAGTTAGGTGAAGACGGCATTGGTTTAAAAAAAGTAGTCAACCAGACATGATACAACCGGCTTAATAGCTGAGTTGTTAGTAGCCTGGCTTCAGAATACTAAAATTCCAGATTCCGTTTCTAGCGCTGAGGTGACAATTGGTTACTATAGTAACTTAATAGAAAACAACGACAAAAACTGGCGTTATGAGCGTATTCTTTATTAAAATATTTGTAATAATTTTCAAGCAAACAAAATTTTTAAGATAAAAAATATAAGTTTTAAAAAGTAATTAGATAAAACTTTCTCTACATATTTTATAAAACAGTCGAGTAAAGTTAATAATAAACTGATGAAAGCGACAAATTATATTTTATTATTCATCCTTATTACAAAATATGAGAAGGATAATATACATTTTCGCTCTATCTCCTTCGCGCACACACCCATTAATTCACTTTCATCATCTCCATAATTGTATTATCAATTAACTTTAACAATTCGTTTTGAGGAAAGTTAGCAAAACTTTTTGGCAAACAAAACTGACTAACGACAAAACGGGCGTAAATGACAAAGAAAGAGAAGCAGACAAGAATGTGGTGATGAATAGTAAAGACGAAATGAAGACGAAAATTAATGAATAATATTTGCAATTGGGGGAATGGGGGATCTTTATGTATTGTTCACGCACATTAAAAAGGGGACAACCCTATCATTTAGTAATCACGGATCCATTAAAACATTACAATAATCATCTTTTACGTTGTCAATCCATCTCTCGATCCACACACATTCATTTAGCGTGAGGGGAAATTTAATGAATGAGCTGCTTTTAGTGATACAGAGTGTTTAATGAAATATTTTCCAATGTATTTATACATATACCCTGATAACACTAAAGAAACAGAAATTTCAGCCTTACATCATACGATGCACGATTGTCTGCTAGGAATAGTATTATAGGCGCAAGCACAAAAGGCCCCCAGAAATTTTGGTGAGGGGAACACAAATTCTATTATTTACATAGTTACCAACCAAACGAAGTAATTATGTTTTTATATGAGTGAGTGAGTAAACTTCTATTTATTAATATGATAGACAAAGATAAATGCAGATATTGGTAAAAAGGTTCCTTTTGGCTTGCGCCCATAATACTGGAGTCGGGCAACCATGATAGGAGCTGTATTGCGTGAACAGTTATTAGATTTCAAACGTAGAACCTGTCCTATTTTAGGAGTCATGTGACTCGAACTTAACTTTTGAAAGAATGTTTGCACGTTTAGTACAAAAATCTCTAATGAAACAAACTCATAGAACTTCCTGAAGAATTTTCCTGTTTTAATCATAGAAAAGAAAAATTTGTACCCAAGTCGCCTATGTTATAGAGACTAGTTTCAATAAAGAAAAATAAAATTTTTCTTCTTGACGTTATGAAGTTAAAAGCTTAAAATCTTTAATTCGAAATTTGGAAAGTAAAAACAAAAAATTTGTAGATTTTTGTAGGTTTTTGCTATTTTGGTGTTAAAATAGCACAAAAATAGAATAAATTTTTAATTTTCCAATGTACTAAATAAAATATCTTCGCCAATTATTGTTGTAAGTTTTCGATAGGGTTTTTCATTAAAATAATTTAACTGATACGCTTGGTATAAATTTATTGTTTGCTGAAGTGAGATAGATAACATTGGAATAATGCGAGATATATTATGATATAAATGATATAATACATATAATTTATATTTTTATACAGTAACAAGTAATTTTTATATTTTCCGTAAAAAATTAATTAATATAAACTTTTTTTTATGTTTATAATAATTTCCAAAAAAATTATTACAAATTTTAAGTTGAACATAAACGATTTTGCAATTAGATATTATTTCATTTTTCCTGTTTTTCGAAATTAAGGCAAAGTTGAATTTTCCATTAACGAATTTTCAAAAATTAGTGGATTTTAAAGATAAATAGTATTTTTGTCTTGTTTTTTTGTTTAGGGTTGACCGGGGTAATTGTGAATGAGTTTTTATGAATTGAGATAAAAGCGTTGTTTTAAGTATTTTTTATTTTATATATTACTTTATGGTTGATTTATTTTTAATTCTATACTATTCAAGATGCACCACACAAATTTTAAGCAAATTCGTACGAAAAACAAAAATTTTATAAGCCATTCACATTTCCCTGGCACGGTTTTGCAAATCTTATGAATTTTAGGGTAAAAGTGAATGCCATCAGAAAAATTATTTACAATTCATTACAAGAGAAGTGAGGTACATCAGAATAAAGCCCAACTCAAATTCTTCACATTTACCCCACTTTGAAAATTTTTTATCATACTTTAGCGTTCATAATTGCCCTTTGTTTAATGCAAGTTATCCATACTTCTGTACAAAAAATCAAGGTTAAATAAAAGTAACAAAAATTGTAGGAACAAATTTATGGCAAGCTGAAAATGATATTTTGATAATATTTTGTCGTTTTATCACATAAAAAATTAAAAAATTACATTTTCGCACAAAAACAAAGAAAATACATTTTTCAAGGAAATACATTTAGCTTACATGAATAAAAAACAACAATCTATTAGGCCTAATATTGTTAAAAATGAAAAAAAAAAATGAAAAAAAAAATGGTTTTGTATTAATCCTACTGCTCTTGGACCCCACAGAGACATTGAAAACAAGTAATTTTTCTGTTTATGTAAGTTGTTATTGGGTAAGAGAGCACAGCAATGATTTCGTAGATTGATACTCAAAACATATCGCTCTTTACACAATTTTTTTTTTTTTTTTGTATTGTTTGTACAACGGAAACTTGCACAGTAATTTCACCATCATCTTCATCAAAATTTTCAACTCTGAAAAGAACACTACTGAAATTTTTGACCGGATGAGGGCATTTGTGAATGACGTTCACAATTACCCCACAATTTTAAAATCATGGGGTAATTGTGAATTGGTAATAAATTGTCCAATTTCTTTAACAATTAATAAGGAAGTCTCTCAGGTATTAGACCACTTCATTAGAAGTACTTTTAACCATTTCTTACCTTTTAAAAAAAATTATATTAAAATTTTTTTTTTTTTGAGAATTAGTCGAAGTAAGAAACACAAAATTTTGCAAGTGTTTTTTCAAAATAAAAAGAAAAGTACTAATGCTTGGAGAATTGTTATAAAATTTTAATAGCATATTAAAAAAGGACAGAAAAACATACTATAAGTTGATTTTTAACAATATTAATGTTATTTTAGAAATTATAGGCGCCGTTCATAATTACCCCGGTCAACCCTATACAATTTTTATTACCATTGAAATGTTTTATTTTACCATATAAATAGGGGGAAATTGGGTCGAATAATTAAAATTGAACTGTGGAATAATGAATTATTTCATGCTTTTCAGTATATTTTTAACTAAAAGAAGGACCAGTTCTTCTTCCTTATTAAAACACATACGGAGTATGCAAAATAAATTACACATAAGAGCTACAACAGGAGATGGTGTCTCTAAGGAAAATTCTAAAATGAGTCATTTGCAATTAATATTTATTTGTTAATAATTTTTGTTTCTTAAATAAATAATTAAATAAAATTGATACCCAATGATACCAATGTATTATAATATATTATTAACTTTACACCAATAATTTTATTATTAGTTTTAATTTTAACAACAAACAGTAAAAAGTATTTATAAAAGTTAGCTAATTCCAAATTTCACCTTTGTATTTCTAAACATAAACTAATACATTTATTACTAACGAATCAATCACAATGCTTTTCTTTTCCCACTCATTCCCTAATTCATCATATTTAATTATATCCTATGTTTCCCTATGTTTCCCTATGTATTTCTTTGTATATGCTTATTTTCTCATTGTTTTAATGAAAATTAAATTTTCATTTTCCTTTGCCGCTATGATGAATAATAATAAATAAAATATCCTTGACACAGATTATATTACGCCTTTTGTATTAGATAACAAATAAAATGCGGAGACGCTACTTAAAAAAAATAATAAAATTAAATTCAAAATAAATAAAAAATACAGTAAAAATAACAGAGCTAAAGTAATATAGTGAAGCTCTAAACAAGAACAGAATGAACGACGACGTTAAAAATGTATATTTTTCAATAAAATTAACGAGTGCATAATTTTTTGTTAGTTATTTTTTATCTTAGTTCTTTGAAGCATCTAAAATTTTCTACTATTGAAATCAAAGTTTGAATATTTTTCTCTCATAGACGATGAATCAAGCCAAGCGCGGAAACTATGGTGGCCGTGATTCCCCTTCCCCCTAAAAGGAAATAAATACAAATTTTACATCAAGTATCCAAACGTTTTTCAAAGATTTAAAAACTCTAAATAAAATGATAGAATGATAAAATTGGAAGTAAATTATAAGTTTGCAAAGTTGTTTTTCTAAAATTTTATTTTGCCAAAACTAAGCATGTGGGACTACTAGAAAAAGAGTTTTCTTGCAACAGTCGCATTTATAAAAAAAATTTCGTCATTTTAATAGCAAAAATGAAAAGCTTAGACCAAAATTACGCTAACTCAGTCAATCGATCTAATTTAAACGACTTCAATAAAGCTTCGTTTGACAAAAAGGAAAATTTATTTTGGTGACGTCAGCAAGTTCTCAAAAAATTTTTAGGGCTACAAAACCTGTAAATAAAATGATAGAATGATAAAACTGGAAGCGATTAAAGGTTTTCGAAATCATTCTTTTCATTTTTAGCGAATTTCCAGAAAGAATTCTGGAAATTCAGCTATTATGGTGTAAGCCATAGTCGAAGTTCAGACCGAAAATATGGCAGAAATTTGTTTTGAGGTCCCTAGAGCCCAAAAATAACATTCACTAAAATTTATATATATATATATATATATATATATATATATATATATATATATATATATATATATATATATGTATATATGTATTTATGTATTTATGTATCAGCACGATAGCTCTTCAGGAAAAACTGCTAGTTTTACGAAATTTGGTGACAACGTTGGAAGTCCAAAAATCTTGGATGAGTTCTTCAGCCAAAAACGTCGGAGCTCAGGAACATGGTTTTTTGAGCATTTTTCGTGAAAATGAGTTTTTGGCCAAAATTTGCTATAATTTAAAAGTTTTTGCCACATTTTTTTACATCATTGCGAAGACGGGAAAAAATCACATAAAAAAGGTTTTTAAACTTTTATTCTACGTTTGCTAGTTTTTGAGAAAATAAGAAAAAAAAAGTCAATTTATTTTCTATAATTTTAGTGTGTTGACAACTATGTTGTATGTGTATAATCATATAATGTGTATGTATGTATGTATATAACTGCAATAGTGAGATATACGTATGTGGATATACATACCTACTTATATTGGTAAAAAAATGTCTGCATCTGAATGTATTCGTGAAACAAAATCTTTATAGGATGAATGTACCAAAAGTTGGTCAGTAAAGCCTTTTGGTACTTTTAAAATACAAAATCAATTATATAAACAACTATATATTTCAATTAATAGAGGATCTACGGATTACTTATCAATTTTATTGTAGAATCGTTTCCAGGTAGTTCAATTCAAGTGAAATCTTGAAATAAGTAATTAAATTATAAGACCGATTAATAAACCTGTTTACTTTTTCCCTAAATCGGTCACATGTGTCATGTTGCTAGTTTTGGATATTCTTGACCTTAAGATTGACCTACGCTAAAAAAAGTTAACGTTTATTAGTTGCATAATATGAATACTAACATGAGTACTACTAATTGATGGCAATCAATAAAAAATAATTTAATTTCTTAAGAAAGAATTGGTTTAATTTTTGCCGTAAAAAGTGAACAATCCTCAAGTAAAATATTGATCTGGAGACGAAAAATACTTTCTAGACGTATTTAATGTTAATAATATAAATCTACAAAATTATTCAAAATAATCTGAAAAAGCCGAAATAAACCAGTTAGTGCTTATAATGTATCAAATTGAGGATTCTTTTAATAAAATCATCTGCTTTCAAACATGTACACATTTATAGAAAATAAATTTCTTATTTATAAGTTCTTTTAAACCGAAGTTCTCAATTTTTATGGACTAATATCCTTTGGAAACTAGTCCATAAAAATAGGGAACTTCGGTTTAAAAAACATATACGTAATTGTATTATCCTAAGAAACTTAATATAAAGTTTATAAATTTATTATTATTTAAAGAAAAAATATAGATTCAGTTTAGGTACGTCTACCCCATAGGCTAAGAAACACTACTATATATTTTGTTTAAATGCATTATTTGTGTCATTGATGATAGGTATATTGATATGGAACCAATTTAACGCCTTATATAGTACAAAATGTATATATACGTATATCTATGTGTGTGAATGTATTTGTACCTCTAATATACATATTTTTCAAATAAGTACATAACTGTTGACAGTTTTAGCCAATGGAATTCAGCTATTACAGCCACTGTCATGACGCGACTTGAGCCCGGGACTATGGCAGAAATTTGTTTTGAGGTCCCTAGAAACCGAAAAAAATAGTCACTAAAATTTATATATATATATATATATATATATATATATATATATATATATATATATATATATATATATATATATATATATATATATGTGTGTGTGTGTGTGTGTGTGTCCGCGCGATAATTCTCGAACGAAATGTCTTATGTTTATGAAATTTGGTGAAAATATTGGAAGTCCAAAACCGTTGGACGATGCCTGGAACATGTCTTTTTTAGCAATTTTCGTGAAAAAAATTAACTTTTTGCCAAAATTTCCTCTTATTCAAAAATTTTTGTAAAAATTTTTTACATTATTGGAAAGAGGAGAAAAAATCACATAAAAAAGGTCTTCAAACTATTATGCTATGTCAACTAGTTTCCAAGAAAAACTAACTTTTATAAACGGAAATTCGCTATGTTATGCAGGATGCTGCGACAGGGGTATTATTAAAAGTAAGCAGATATAACCATCAGAAAAAGAATTCTTTTGAATCAGTCATATTTACAAAAGGAATTACGTCATTTTGATAGTAAAAATTGAAAGTTTATATCCAAATTACCCTTAACCAACTAATCATTCCCAGTTACTTAACCAGTCGAATTCCATTTTTGTTCCTATGACTGACTCTACTATAATCTATATATGGTTGAAAGTTTCGCCGAAATCGGTCCAACTGAGTTTTCGCAACTGAGAAAAAAAAAAAAAAAAATAAATCACCATTAGCCCTCAAATGAAATTTTCATATATTTTCATATATTTTTTAATATACAGTGACGAACCCTTTACAGATTTATTAAATTTATTTGTATCCAGTTAATTTATAAAGAATGTGATACTGTGATGTTAATGTTTTATTAGGAATTAAGTTTTATATTATTAGAGCGGAGTGTTATCTAAAAAAAAATAGTTTTAAAAAACGAACAGAGCATTTAATTAATTTACGATTATCTTAAATTTCAAGATTTAAATTGACAAAATACAGATACATGAAAAGAAGATAGACATTTAAATACACAGGCAAGCCTTATCGTTCTTTTTTTTTTGTTTTTGATATTTGACACCGCCCCTTAATAAAATAATAAAAGTTAAGATGTTAAATGCAAACAGCGTTTGAATAGTAACTAGCACCAGTACAGTAATCGCTATAATTATACAGCCCCGTATTCAACGTTTATGCTATTGACAACTTCTGTATAAATTCTTTATGTTATTTAACCCGGCGTGTGTACACTGGGTCTTTAAAGGAACAGTCGAAATTTAAGACTCAAATTTCTCCCTCATGAATAAAGTGAGGGCTTTGGCTACCGTCCGTAAAAATTCTAGTTAGTAGCGGGGACTCAAGGTCCAATGGATGCGCGGGTCTGGCGATTGACTTGCTGATGCGAGCGAGTGAAAGTTTCATCCGTTCCCTAAAAGGGTCAGTGTACACACGGCGTCAGTATTTTCGAAGGTAAGTGAATGGTGTTATTTTTATCGTTGTCGTAGTTTTTCAGTTTTTTTAAACCTAAAATAAATTACTGTATACCGTTATAATTCATTGATGGATCTACCTTAGATGACATGGATAACGTGCACAGCAGTGGAATCGCGAATTTATTTTTCCATTTTTTTAAATTTTTTTATATAAAACAAAATTTTGCTCCATTTTTTTTCTTTTATACTTTTTTGCTTTTTCTGTTTTTTTTTTTTTCTATTATTATTTATTTCTTTTATATTTTCAATAATAAAAACTCATTTTGTGCCAAATAATTACTGTTCCGTTTATTATGACTTGCCTGTAAATATTCCCCATTTTCAGGTGCTTGAATAATTCAACTTTTTGGAGCCAATGCCAAAAAAATTATATTCATTTGAAAGCTCATAGTATAAGCTATAAAAGTCTACAACCATTTGTTTTAATATTCCTTCATTGTAGAGTTACGAATTTTTTTACAAAATTTTATTTTTCATGCTTTTTGGACTACTGGTCGATTTTTATTAATAACAGTTTTAAACTTTTGACTCTGGAGACTGCTGGGCCATGTAGTAGACACTCCAAAAAGTAACTCAGAATTTTTTGAGATTTTTTGGAAGCCTAGAAAACTTTGAAAACACGACCGTTCCCTGAAAGACCCAGTGTACACACCATGTTCTTGATAATATAGTGTACACACGCCGGGTTAATTTGGTTATGCGTTTTAAGTCTTAAGCTGGTTATTCAAATCAGCTTAATCATAGTTCACAGCCCCGGATCTAAGGGGTGGGGAGGCAAACCGCGGCTCCTGCCCCGGGGAGCGCCAAAATCATAAAAGGTCGGTCTATAGTTTATCAATATTTATTTGTATCAGCTTTTGTGAGTTATCAATTTGTGCGAAAGCTAATGGAACAATGTTCAATTTTAAAAATGGTATTTCTCTTAATTTCAACAATCTAGGCTTAATCTATGTAAGTAGAGTGTTTAAAATATTTAAGCACCAAAATCGTCTATTTCTTTTTCATTCAATTAAGCCCTTTCTTTTTTCAATTGCAATATATTATTTTTAGATATAGGTACGGAATTTTTGGTCGGAAAAAATTTTATATTTTAAAAGTGGCCACTGAACTTTCGCTACATTAGTAGTCTTGGAAGTAAAAATATAAAATTGTTATGGGATTATGTGCAATCTGTGTGTACAAAAATAATTTGTTGAAATAAAATAATATTATATACGGTTAGTGTTTTTTATTACACAATTTTTATCACTAGTATTCATAATTAACAGAACCATTTTCAATAATATTTACCAATATATTTTATCAATCATTGTGTAAAATTTATCAACACATTATATAATTTTTATTTGTAGCGAAATAAAACACGCGCTGTGTATCTAGATACATTTGAATAAATAGCTTGAATGCAGATAATAGACGCTACACTCAGTCCTCAGACAGACTTTTATTTAGCAACCAACTTTATCCTATTAATTTTGAGGTTACATTGTTATTTTTTTATAACGCGCCAAAAAAAACTCCAATAAAATTATTAGAATTAACAGATATTCTAGGTAACAAATTGGTACAGTTCAAAGTATATAAAATTAAAAGTTTGATATGTTCAAATTATTTCTCCATTCACGGTACATTCAGCAAAACAAAACGAACACTACTAGGAATAATAAAATTGAATAAGGCGTAATTGTTTTTAAAGAAAAAAAATTATACTGAGAACGACTCATTGAAAATACTTTTTTGTTCCAGTAACAAGCATTATTGACAATTATCTACGTTTTTTATTTTATGTATGTATATATTTACATTCAAGTGCTTAGATATGCGTTTTTTCGTTAGGGCGAACAGTCGTCGATAAAATAGCACGTTAATTTATTAATCAGTTTGAAACTGTTCGTTTTCTTTTAGTTTCTCACTTATCTAGAAGTAATTAGTTTTCACAATAGTAATAGTACGGTGGGAACGCCGGACAGTCGCAAAAATAATTTAATTTTCTTGTAATCAAAATGAAAAATTTACCCGAAAATCAATTTTTGATAGTGCTTTTTTTTTAAGTCAAAAACGTAATAGAAACCGCTATTATAAAAGAAACCTTTAAGGCTGGTCGTCCATTGGATGCGAACCTGTGCGCAATTTAATTCAGACGAATACGCAGGAAACGGACGAACAATCCAAACGATTCACATCCAATGGACAACCAGCCTTATATAAAAGTTCGTATATTAGAGCTGATGACGTCATTACATATATAAAAAATTTTGGAGCTTATTGAAAGTTTTCGTTACGCTTATTTATATTTTCGACAATTGATAATAAAACAAACACCACTTTTCATCTTTTTGCAGTTTTTTCTCAAAAAAGTTAAATTTTATTATCAATGTTATATTTTGACAAAAATTATTTGTAAAGGTTACTACGGAGTATGGATACCACAGTAATAGGATTGATTATATTATTACAAAATAGCATTTAGTTGTATTTTGGGCGTATGTGGATGCTTCATTTATTCATTGATACTGTCAATCTATAGACTATGTATAATATGTTCATTGGTCAGTAAATCGATTAAAATTTTAATTTTGAATATTATCGTTAGATTTTTTAAAATTTGGGCTCTGTAGGCTCAGTGGCGTAGCTGAGGTGACTGGCGCCCCTGTCCAAACTTGAAAGTGGCGCCCCTCTTTGATGAACTTGAAAAAATGCGCCCCCTACCTACAATCACATCATACGTCTCCTCTCCTCTTTTGCCTAAACTACAGCCATTTGGGCTTCTGGATATGACTCCTCGAAATTCATGGAATTACGCGATAATGACGCCCAATTCCTCTGTTTCCGAAACTTGCAGAAATGCTAGAAATTCTCTTACTTTCAACTTGTATCTTAGTTTAAGACTGGCCAGTGTAGCCATATATCTTAATTTTGTTATTTTTAGTTCTTAGTATCAAAATCAGGTGCTACCTATACCTTGGCGATTAAGCGAAAACGTCGCGGTGGTGACCCCTGCTCCGACACCCATGGCGGGGGCCACCCCTGCCACCCGCTTGCTACGCTACTGTGTAGGCTTAGATTAACTAGATTATTGGAAAGTATTGAACCTTTTACCGCCTCTATTTATATTAAATTAATCTATTGTATTGTTAAAATTATATATTATCAGTAACAATCTTGTCCAATTTTTTTCTTTCACTGAACTCTATTTGGCAATGGATTTGAAGTACAGTGTAGGTAAAAATTTTTAAATGAAAGGTGATGTAACCTACAAACCTACATTTCTTTTGCAAATATTCTCTTCATTTCAGAAAAAAAAAATAAAAATAAAAGGAAAAAAGATTACATGCAGTCTAACAGTAGAAACTTTCATGTACATATATAATACAAATACAGCAAAATATACTAGTCCATTTTTTGTGTACATGTTGTTTAGCGTCAAGTGAGAGAAGAAGAAAGATTGTGAGTATCTTTGTTTATGAATTTAATAAACTCAAAACCTATTGAACTCGTTTAACAAAAAAATCAAGTTTAACAAAATCAAGTAATTATTTTTTTTTAGAAATCTCTTAATTCGCCTATATGTCACTTACATATAAAAAAAATCCAAAACTTTATAAATAGTTTAGAGAAGTAGGTACAATACGTAATAAATTGCAAATTTTGTGTGGTGGACTGGAACTGTATAAAAAATGTTTCATAGAAAGGACACAAATCAAAACCGCACGGTTTTCCTAGAAATTGCTTTCCTAGTTACCATAAAAAAATAATTTACACATGGAATCATTTTTAAATATTTAATTTCATTTTTATAATGTTAAAAAAATTGCATTATGTATATATAATTAACACTATAAAGCCCGAGCACTTTCACAGTAAACTTCCCCAGCGGCCAGGAATATTTTCAAAGAAACTTTATATAAACAAATACATAAAATGATTCAACATACGTACCCAATAACAGGAAGTAAGATAATAGTAGACTCATAAAAATAAATATATTAAAAAAAAATAATAATAAAATAGTTTTTGTAAATATTTTTAAGTGTTTTGTTTATTTTAAATATTGATCGCGATTGGCCTCTGCGGTTGTCGTGATTATTTTCGGATGCCGAAAACGTGGGACTGAAAGTGTTAACATACTTACAATTACAATTAGATAATGAGATGATAAAATGTGTTAGAAATAGTCAGCAGCTAACCTTACCGCAATTTAATGTAAAAATTTCGTACTTTTTCTTACTTTTTATTAGATTATGCACATTTGCAATTCCTTTTTCTAAACCGCGTAAAAACAGGTTTCTCTGTATAATTTGAAAAAATGATCACTTTTTAATCCGACTACGCAGCAACAAAATTAAGATTACGTTATTTATACGTGTTATTCACTGTGTATTACGTGTTTAGAATTCTTTATGCCTTCATAGCATCCGTATGGTTCACAGATTTTGATATGTGAGATGTCATTAGATTTGTCTTAATCGCGAGAATGACCCGAATGCGTACAAAGCGATATAAAAACAAGATGTAACAGAAAAATAGGAAAATGTAAAATGTATATCCTTCTCCGTCGACTTGAAATAGTTACGGTGCTCAGACTTGTCGTGGATTCTATAAAATTTATGCAGTCATAAAATTAAATAATTTTATCAATTTCAACGTAATCATTCGGTACATTTACAGCATCTGTTTATTAATAAATGTAAATTTATTTTTTGCATTAACATCTCAATGTAAATAAATATATAAATATTAAAAAAAAAATTGTAGTTAACAAGTCTTTTGTATTCGAATAGAAATGTATGCACACGTTTGTCTTACTTAAAGACCTTTAAAAATGTAAATGAAGACGGGTGGAGTCAAGTTCAATGATCGGATCTTTTTCTTTGACCTATAGGCTATAATTGTCAATATCATATCGATATAATTATTAATATTTACGGTTTATTCTGAATTAAATATTGTAGTTGTCAGATTGAAATCAGATCAATTGGTGTAGCTATTTCATTGAATCGTTTTTTATATGTACCTTGAGATTTAAAATAAATTTAAGGTTAAAAATCTCGTTAGTAAGGTAATCTAATCAAAGTAGAACTTTAGAAGTGAAATACTCGTTTAACATTTTTAGCAGAGTATTATATGAATAAAAAATACTTCTAGATATCTTAATAATTTTTAATTTTGATTTTTTTGTGTTTTCTTTTAAAGTCATAGCATACTTCATCACAGTAGGAGGGGATGACTTAAATTTTCCCCGCTGGAGGGAATCGGGGGAAAAATTTCGAGAAGTTTTGTAAAATATAATTTGCAGAATTTTTAATTTGCAACAGCTTTCTTTCCAATAACTTTCCTTAAAATGCACCCATCTTATCCCTAAAATAGCAAAATAAATTTTAATTTTCTGTTATCTTTTCACCGGAATGGTCTTGATTGTTCATTGATGTTTGTTGGTTATTATTCATAAATGATTATACATAAATCCCTTATCAATTACTGACCCCAACTCCTCCTCCTCCTCAGTAGATTTTAAAAAATAAAAACGATAGGGGGGGGGGGAGTAACATAACTGCGTTGTAAGCTTTTTAGTGTGCTCACGGATGCTTAAGAATCCAAGGGTGCATCCGATGCCACAAAAATAAAACTATAATATTCCTTGAGCTTGAACAGTCTTTGCTGTCAATAATCTCCTAGAATTTTTCATGGGTTGGAAGTATAGAAATGAAGGAAAGAAAAGGAAAACATACTTCCAAATTAATTATTCCCCAATTTTCACTCTAATTCAAAAGTGATTTAACGCAGTTTTTTTTCAAATAATAAGAAATAAACTATATCGAAATATTTTTTAAACATCTGCACAGTTTCAAAATCATATTAAAAAATATCAATATTTTGTACAAAAGCTTGATGTTTTTCCAAGCGAGTTTTTTGATAATCATTTAAAAAAATTAATGACCTTGTACATGGAAAATAAACTCTCGGTTTTCCTGCTCGAAACCGTATACATATATATCAAACCGAACGAAATTATATACGAATATATATTACTATCCTTATTGTACACATATTAAGCAACTAAATTGTTGTTTTGAATCTATTCTCTTTTTCGGAGAGAGCTTTACGCTACACTCTATTACTAGCACACACAGTATATTGTAATTGTTGCCTTCACTGGTAACCTGCTCGGTTATACATTTGATACGGATGGAATCAGTGACGGTTTCCAAAGAAAAAAACAAATCCAATTTTTGAACTACTGCGAACATGTATTGTGAAATTCAACTGTATATTTGGAAAACGTTGTAATCTTTTAGTTTAGGTTTGTGACAACATTGCACTGGGCCTTCTAACGTTTTAGCCAATTTCTTTGCCAATTTTTTTGCCAGTGTTTCCACCATTATGTTTTTACAAACTTACGAATGATTCTAAGGCAGAATTTAAAAGCACTTGAATAGTTGAACGCAGAAGAGAAGTTCTTTACTAAGAGTGTCTCATTACTCAGAAGAGTAACAACTTCTCTTTTGGAAGTGTGAATAAAAATTGAAGTGTCTTAAAAGTATTTAATTGCTTCCGGAAGTAATTACTTGTTCCTTCGAAAAAAATTGAATTTCATTAAAATTAAATGTGCCTAGTATTCTTAGAAGTAGGGATGTTATGGATATGAAATTTCGGATATGGATACGGATATGGATATTTAAAAACATTTTTTTTGGTTTCGGTTTCGATTACGGATATGTAATAATATCGGGTAATGTTTTGGATACGGTTACGGTTACGGATAATTGCTTTTAGTGAACGTCAAACACGAATCATCGGAAATCTATCAAAAGAATACATGCAACAAAAACTTGCTTCGATTTAAGCTCAATTTTCCAATGGCAGTTGTCTGTTATTATCCGAAACAAATCCGAAACATTTATTTTCAGATACGGTTTTGGTTTCGAATATTTAATTATTTCGGATATCCGGTAGTTTCGGTTACGGTTACGGATATCCATAACATCCCTACTTAGAAGTAATGATTTATCTCCTGGAAGTTAAGAAAAGTTGAACTCCGAGTCGGTGAACTCTCTCTGGAATTGGGTTGGATATTCAGTATCATTCGCAACTCCTCCTTGACTGGTTCGTATTAGGTCCTCAATATAATTTTTTCTTAGAGTCCACTGTAGTCTTTCTTAACCCGGTAACGAATGACTTAGCCAAATGTTTATTTTTTGATTCTTCTCTGACTGGTGTTGAATTTGCAATATATCAGAAAAGAGCCAGAGACGCGCAGGTTGCAAAACACTGGATCAGCTTAGGCCAACGTTAGGACCACTTTCTTTATACTAATAAATAAATATGACCGAAGTAGCATCAGTGGGAATAGTTATAGTTGCAGATTCTCAACCACTCATAGAAGGTCTTTTCTATTTTCCTTCCATTTTGCCTTCAGCCAGGAATCAAATATTGTGTTTAATTTCAAAATCAGTTCACAAACTATACTAAATCATCAAACCAATTTACGTAAAAACAATTAACATTTACCAAATGAAAAACTATTTGAACCGTCCCCGGTATAAATTACACCAAAACCATACGCTGTCAGCATACACAGAATGAATTATAGCTACACTAGCTTATACTATACACTCACAGTAGCGTATATGTGTAGCTATAATGCGCGTCTCGTTCGGTTCGCGGTGAAAGTTACCGCCTCTCTTCATCGTGTTTTAGTGAAAAACTCCGCCTCTACGGTGAGTTTCTAAAATTTACCTCGAATTTTAGTTTGATTCGAACATTCAATCATTTCACTACACACTTATATACATATATAGAATTTATATAAACTGGGCAATTTTTTTGAGGAAAATTTTTTTGGAAGCGTTTTTGGAATTTTTTTTTTTTTTTGGAATTTGAAAGTGCTTTTTTGAGTTTTTTTTTTGTGAAATGCGGAAAATTACGACGTAACTTTTTTTTTCGAGTGATTCAACAAATCAAGAATTTGAATTTTTTGAATTCATTGTTGTGATTTTTTGGAATATGTCGTTTGTTTGAATTTTTTTTTTGTAAACAACCGAATTTGTTGTGTTTCGCTTTTTGTTTTTTGTGTAAAATATAAATGTGTAGTTGACGAATTGTATTCACACAATTTCATCGATAACGCCATCAGAATCAAAACAAAGTACACACAATGGATTTGACCGGGAATCAACAATCATATCAACTTTTGACCGTTATATTTTTGGGATTTTTTTTTATTAGCATTTCATTAGGTAAGTGTAACCAGCGTACATGCATGATCGGTTTTGGTTTTGTAGATGGTATCAAGGAGTATTGACACTTTGTATTTTAATGAGTAATTATTGTGCTGTTCTCCGGTAAGGTCAAGGTTTTCGTTTTTATGTAGGTACGTTCAGCAAAATACGTTATATTAGAATATTCATAAATTTGTTCTCTTTGTTGTTTTGTTGTAACGTTTATGTTTGTGTTTGTTGAAACATTTAAAATTTCATGATTTAAACAATTAAGTGGATATTGATTTTTAAGCGGTATTACTGTAACTGTTTGAGCAATGCTAAAGTGTATTTTAAAATTTTAAATTTTTGTGCTTTCTTTGAGATGATTGACGGAATCAGAAACTGCTTATGCATAATAGAAACGTGTCGTTTTTATCGTTTTCTGAATGAAGCATTCTTCAATTTTGAAACGAATCTTGTCTGAATTTGATGAGATATTTTAGAATTTATGAATTTCGTAGTTTTAATAACGAAATCCTTATGAATTGTTCATTTCTGTCAATGTATTAGGTGGTTTATTTTATTATTTTAGTATTTTTGACCATCATAACCTATAATGACGAAATGCTCAACTGATCAGGGGCGCAACCAACCGGGGGTCTAAGGAGTCCGTACCCCTCTGAAATTACGTGGACCCCTCATAAAATTACGTTAATTTTCCTTTAAATTATTTTATTTACATTAAAAAGTAAAATTTTTAATAGTCTACTGATATATTTTCTTTGAAAATCGAATTTTCGGGAACGACATTTTCGATAACATTTTCCAATTTTACCGAAAAATTGTTATATAAAAAAATTGGGTTCTTAAAATTTTTGTTGGACCCCCCTGCGGATTTGCAGTTGTTGCGCCCCTGCAACTGATACTATTTTGGCAACTAACACCCTTTATATGGAATTGTGGAAGCGGTACAGCGTTATGTTACACGACGTCTAGGACCGCTAATGTGTTAATACTAAATAAAACCAATAAAAAATATTTTATTCCGAGAATTGTTAAAAACTCTAGCTACTGAACTACGAAATCCTGACTCAATGCGTGTATAACACGCACTTGTCCATTTTTTTTACATAGTAATATTTATCACCAACTTCTCACGTGTAGGCCCCAAAGTGCTTCACATTTGGAAGCCCCTGAGCACTTTTGTTGAGGGCCATGGTAAGACGGTAGGGAAATTTTTCAAAATTTTCTTATATTGATGAAAAAACTGCTAAATACAGCTAACGAGCGGGAAAAAAAACTTCTTCCTATTCTACTCCAATTTTGAGGGATTCATTATTAATTTTGTGAAGGTTCCCATCATGAGGCGGCCCTGGGGCACGTCCCCCTTAGGTAAATTTGACTCTGTGACCAACATCAGCCTCACTTTTCAGAATATTTATATATGTACACACGCTTTGTGTAGTATAACCACAGTCCACAAGGAACATTGTAATTATATATTCTGTTCAAATACTTTTTCCTAAAGCTGTACATTTATAATAGACCTGTTATTGGTACTTATTCCCGGATTCTTGAAATAAGTACTTGAACAAAGCAAACAGTACATCGAAATATGGTCATTTTGTGATATCTTTCTTACATTTCTCATTCAGTAAACAATATTGGATACTGTAAACAAAAACTACGCAAGTTTAAAAACTATAAAGTGATCTATTTTTCTATTCTTTTGATGTCTCAAGTTTCTTATTTTTCCCTTGGTTCTGTGGCCTCGGCAATTACACAAAAAGCTATCTTCCTTCATTTTTAATGAAAATGATTTACACCAAAATATGGTTTTAAATAATGAAACATTTTTAGTAGATATTGAAAATGGCAGTTCTTGTAGAGTTGTAGATCATATAACTCTTGCTTGTAATGTTTATGTAATCAAAGACAATCACCTACAACTCCACCAGAGTTCGCATATTTTGCTCAAATTAGTTGTGGAAAAATTCAAACAATTAATGTTTTTTCTTGCATTGGAACCATCCGAACATGCGTACTGGTTAATATAGTAATCAAAATTCCTTCGAAACGTTCGAAAAAAATTATTAACAAGTAACACACAATTTTTTCAAGAAGTCTATTGATATATTTAAAGAGAAAATGCTTGTGTCTTTTTGTTAAGCTGTATTAAGTTGCTAATCGGGAGCTTAATTTAATGAAGTGGATTCATATAAACGTATTTTTTATGGAAATAAGGATTATTGCTACTTATTTTGCTACAGCAAACGTTGTAACTTAATCACTGATGGTTAAATTAATGTAGTTTTTCAAATTCTTTGAAAACAACTTACCATTTTTTTCGATTTCTTAACAAAAATTTCCTTCAGGTTGTTTTGCAAAATTTAATTAGTTACATAATACTTCCGTACTTTTAATTTATAATATCAAAAAGAGAAAAAAATCTATTTTAATTGCATTTCCAGTTTAGCGTATCTATCAACATGAATTACAAGATGAAATCTATTTATTAATTTATAAATTTATAAATAAAAAAAAAAAGTAATCAAGAAAACGGTAGAACTGAACGTAAAAGAGCAACTTTCTTTTTGACGTTAAAAAATATTATATGGAGCATAGAACTAAAAAAAAAAGTTGCTTATAATATGATCCTATGAATAGTGCATGATACAAAAGGATATAAAAAACGACAAGAAATAATAAGAAAATCCTTTTAAAGAATATAATCAATATTATACGATATGTTTCAGGTATACAAATCTACACTTAATGCTTAGATTTTCTAAAATGAAAAATATGATATCGTCATCCCAGTTGTAAAATTCGCGTATCTGTAAACTTAGTAATTTTCAGTATAAATTAGAGATGTCAATTCGCAAAAATAAGATCGATTTTTTAATCGACTTAAATCAAAATTAAAAAAATTGATTAAAAAAATCGGCTAAAAAAATCGATTCTGTGAGATCGATCTAAAAAATCGCAATTTTGAAAAGCTTAATAAAATTAGCTGATAATTTTTGTTAAGGCACTTAATTGATAGTACATGGATAATATCGTGTAAAAACGTCTTACATTATATTTGTAAAGGCGACGAGTTAATCTTTCAATTATAATTATATACTTAGCAAAGATCGCATTTGAATATGTAGAACGAATATTACTGAACGAACCAAGTTTAAAAAATTTCAAACAAACTGACAAAAAAATGTTTTCTAAATAAGTCGCTTTTGTGGGAAAGGCATCGTTTGCCAGATAGGTGATCTTCCTTTCTTTTGTATTAATAGTCTTCTACTGGACAAGATAAGAGCCATATGAGGGCTTCGTTGATAACAGCGAGTAAAAAATGACAATTAACAATAACGTTTTTGGTGTTTCATTTTAACACATAATTCTTTGTAGAACTATAAAATGAAATTATTTTTGGAAAATATCGGTTATCGATTCAAATGAAATAAATCGAAAAAAGAATCGATTTTTTTAAGCTTCGATTAATCGATCTAAAATCGACATCTCTAGTATAAATAACGTTTATTTTTAATATTTCAAATAGGAGTCAGCGTCGTTTCAAAAATTAATATGCAAATACGCACTTTTGCTGCTATATTTCCAAAATTTTTCGAGATTCAAATACGAGAATTTGTCAGGTTGTAGGTTATCACCTTTAATAACCTACAACCTTTGATAACCTACAATAGTTTTGCGAAAATGGCAGATACGTGAGTTTGTCATAGAAGTGATAGTTTACCCGCAACTTTTTTTTTTAAATAAAATGCTGTAAATTGAAAAATTTTTTAGAATTGAATTATAAATTCGTAGCTCCAAATAGTTTTCCAATTTCCATGAAATTACAATCGTACAGTTTGGAAAATAGATTTATATATATAAAATATTTTGTTCGAATTTCGTTTCTAATCACTGCCAAAGTAGAGTGTGGAAACCTAAACAATAGAAGAAAAGCAAACGCAGAGTGGAGGAAAATCTTGTCAAATCATTGTATTTAGTTCAATACAAAAAGTATAATGGACACTCATCGAATCCTGGTCAAGGGAGTCAATTCCATTATAATCAAAGTTAGCTGTTTACTTGCTGTCTTTGCCTTGTGCTTCATACTGTTTAAACTCAAAGACTCTTCTTATATTTCATCTTTTATATAATTCGTATTCTAGTCTGTCTTTTTTTATTATTTTTATTTATTTTCTATAGCTACAGTAAAACTACTATATTTATTGTTTAATAGATACGACGAAACTTATCCAAAAATAATTTTGCCTGAACTCCACACTAATGCATCACGTATAATCCAGGACGTCTTGGAGACTGTCTAGAGACAATTCAAGAAAAACTTAAGCTCATTGAATTAACTATACTAACAATTAGACTTGCAATGAATTCGGCCGTTGGCAGAATACCGAATTTTTAGCCACCATCATGGCAAGATAGCTGAATATTCAGCGAATAATTCTCGGTTTTATATTCCTGGTACTTAATTTTATAATAACATTAATCTGGAATTGTGCAGGGAACTGCAGAAAACCTTCACGAAGTCGGTCGCATGATTCGGACCTTTAACCTACCAATCCGCAAATTCCAGTGCCTATAAGCACGCTCAGTTATTCGGTTGGTCTCTTCGTTAAAAATAAAATCAGATTTAATTGTACATGATACATAAACATAATTCACTTGCCTGGAAACATGTAGAAACTCTAAAAACCTTAAAGTAAGAAATTAAAGTATATGAAAGGTGGAAATTGAAGACAATTTTTATAAATATTTTTTTTTAACTTTTCGCAGAAATGGAGAGATGCTCTTTTTCGAGGAGGTTGATTAGAAGATTTCATGGCTTACATTTTTCTTTTTAGCTAAACTTAAATACGTATCCTCACGTAAACTGAGTCCGTTAATCCAACTTTAGAAAGGTAATATAATTGAAACATAATTTATTGTTAGATTGAAAGTATGCCAGGGCATTCGGTTCAACCTAGAATATTTTCCTTATTTTCAATTTGTTAGAACTAGTTTGACTGTAACTATGAAAAAGATCAATGAAGCAATATAGACTAAATAAATATAACTGTCAATCACTGGAGATTGATTGTGTTCATATAAAATAAAAAAACGCCGTGAGCAGCCGCGCCCCATCACGGTAGTCGAATTTTCCCCTTCATCTTCGGTATTGAATGTCTACAAGCGAAATATGATTGAAAGTCTACAACCGAATTGTCATTTTGTTGGTTTCAAAACTGGTGATGAGTGTTCGGCTGATCGAGGCTTTAAAAAAAGGTTTTAAGTATTTAAGGGCTGTATCTCAGTAAATTTCAATTTTGTGCCGAAAACAGGTAGCAGAAAAAAAGCCAACACAATTCGTACGAGGACATTCCTGCCCATGTTTATCCGCTAATTGCCTTTATGTTTTAGTTTTAAAAATTAAAAAAGGACCTTAAATAGTAAACTGGAAGGCCTTTATAAAGATATTTTTTCTTTCCAAAAAAATCCAAAATTTCTATTTTATAAATACTAAAAATCCAAAATTCCTAATTTATAAATAAACAGTGACTTTAATAACATTTTTAAATTACTTAATATGTATGTATTTCATTTGTCATAAAAGTAAGTTCACTTTTTTTTAAATTTTTTAAAATTACTATTCGCCTACTTGTATTTAGAATAAACATAATGCTTTTAAAACACATTTAACAATAGCATTCAATTCCGATGTAAAAATGGGAGAAGTGGGGGGAAAAGTGATGCGGACTCCCTACAAGGTACTAGCTGGATACTAACTGAATACACGTACAAAATTTCAGCCATCTAGGTTTCCTTATGGAGTCTCTAGACATGTTAGAAAACAAGCAAAAAAATTAAGGAAATATTGGCGTAAAAATCGTGGGGGTAAGGGTTAAAAGTTGAAACCCCCAAAAAACAGTGTCTGGCTATTAGCTTAACCTGTACACCAAATTTCAGCCCTCTAGGTTTATTTGGGGAGATTTTGACCCGAACGAAACTGTTAAAAAACAAGAAAAATCATGTTCTTTTGGGTATAAAAATGGTGGGGGTAGGGGTTAAAAGTCGAGACCCCCAAAAGGCACCCCCTTGATACTAACTCAATCCGAATACAAAATTTCAGCCCTCTAGGTTTATTCGGGTGACCTGTGCGAGTGGTACAAACTTCGAAAACGTCGAAAATGCATGAAACTGTAGCTTAAAAATGAGGGGGGTGGGGGTAAAATATTAAAACCTCCAAAAAGCACAACCTAGGTACTAACTTTATCAACACACCAAATTTCAACTCTCTACGTTAATTCTGGGGGGCTGGGGGCCTGTTAGATCCAGCGAAAATCGTTTTTCCCCCCTCTACTCCCATCATATCATCCTAGGAAGCTGAATTTTGGATATGTTGTAGATAATTGACCGAAACATTATTTAAAACCGGTTTGGAAAAGTTTTATTGCTTTTCCGCCCCCCACCACCCCCTTAAAGGTCGGGTCCGAAAAAAAATTTGCCCAAAATTTGACCCCACTTTGATAGTATTGTTGTGCATCGGAATAAGCCCCACTTACCAAATTTCATCTCTTAACTTCCATAGGGGGGCCCTACACATATTAAAAGGTTGCGGGAAAATATATATATATATATATATATATATATATATATATATATATATATATATATATATATATATATATATATATATATATATATATATCAGACATCTTTTTTTTTTACATAATCGTGTTCTACGGGTCCGAAAACGGATAGCGCCCCTGGTCTCGCCTCTCGCAGCTCTTATCGTATAGACTGTATAAGTCTAATTTTTCGGAGAAAATTCGACTAAAAATAAAAAATATATATTATATTTATTATAAATGAAACTGATCGTATTTCAAATCAGATATAATATTATCGGGTGCCAAATGAATTTGTAATAGCCATTTATTTGATTGTAATTTTTGTGGAAATTTTTTATTTATTTTTCCATATTTTTCATTTTGTTTTTAGCTCAATATTGCCCAAGTTGTGATGATACATTAGTGGTCAGAATAGTGGATAGAATTCATAATACACAAAGTTTAGTTTAAAATAAATTTGATATGAACCAGAGCTTCGAAATCATCGAAATTTTGAATTCTTGTGGCTTATGTTACTAATTTAGGTTACAAATGTAACAAAATAGGAAAAATTCAGAGGACGAATGTAACTAAGGATCTTTACTTCAGTGGGTTCCTCAATTCTTTATTTTTTCATACCTCTAAGGTAGCTCTAAAATCGAATTCCCTATTTTGAAAAAATTTGTAAGCCTTGGTTATCAAAAGTCACTAACAGCTAAATTTTTCTTAATAAGCGAAGTATGTGAACGACATTGGTGTCAAAATGTAGACAACAGTAGTATATTATATACCAAGGGATTAAACTGTTACCTCTGATCCCGTGAAGCCTGGAGGATAACTTTAATACTAAGTCCCGGAATTGAAAGAAAGGTATTATTGTATGGTTACGGGCTGTATTCAGCTACAACCCCTTGCGATATATTTAGCCATACATGAAAAATTAGACTGTGGACTAGTGATGTCGAGCTGATTCGAGCCGATCCAGTTAGTCGATTAATCGACTAAAGTTGTTTTTCAGACAAAATTAGTCATTAATCGAAAATATCGAGCGACTAATCGACTAAATTTTTAATCGAATTCATGAATAGTGTAATCTATGTAACTCTTTCAAAAACGATAATTCGTTTTGAATTTAATTATTGACTTTTAATATATTTTTTAAGAAAAGAAGGATATGACATTCTGACATATCATAATGTGTCAATCACATAAAGGTGAAAAATCGTACAAACAGGTAATTTTTTAGTTTTCGTTTTTTGAAGTCCAATAAATAATACAAAAAAATTAATAAATTAGTCGCTTTTAGTTATTTAAAAAAAAAATTAATCATATTAGTCATTTAGTCGAAGGTAAAATAGTCGATTAAAAAATGACCAAATGTAAACAAAATTAGTCGACTAAACCGATTAATCAATTAATTATTTAACATCACTACTGTGGACATTCGTAAGCTTGCGAGACCTTCTGAATCTCTTTCGAATTAGTTTAGGTCAGTGTTTTTCAACCTGCGGGTCGCAGTTACTTTAACATTAAAACCACTCTAGTTCAATATATAATATTTAATAAAGAAAAGGTCAATTAAAGGTTACATTAATGTGATGGTTTATTACTTTCGCTTGATAAAATTTCAAAACAAATAACTGCGGCTTATTTTCAATAATAGTAAATCCGAGTTTTAAATAATCGTCGTCATATAGACGCTTTTTCTTTGCTTTTGTTTCATTACTCTCATTGAAACTTAAAGTTGGCGGTTGTGCATGTCTTTCCAAAAACGCATCCATTTTCAATAATTACAATGAGCACATAATTTTGGATATTAGACAATAAAAGACAGTGAGCAACTACTAAACAAACAACAAGTCAACTCAATAAATTTAAACACAATTCAAAGCGAATTCACAATTAAAGCAATTCAAAAGTGTCATCTTTTGCTCGCCTTACGCTCCACGCAGCGCTCATCACGTCGCGCTATGTCTCTCTCACACAAGTCACGCGTGCCTTCAGAAGTGCGTTACGTATTTAAGTGATACCTAACTCAAAATAATCAATAATGATGAATGGATCCGATATTTATAACATAAAATAAAATAAAAGTTAGAAATAGCACAGGGTAGGAGTCGCGAAATATTTTCCCATACTAGGAGCGTCGCGCCATGAAAATGGTTGAAAAACATTGGTTTAGGTACTATGACCATAGAGTTCATAGAACCACTAGCATACTTATACAAATAAAAAAAATTTTAACAAATAATGTTTACACGTTTCCTGTACCGCGCATTACTCAATACTAATCATTCGTGTAATTAACGAGCATTGGACTTTTCATTGCATGTTACATAAACGAATTGATATAGGGAATATTTGATTACCGTTTAGTCGGCAAAAAAATCAATGGTTCTCTTTCCACTGTGTGTATTACCTACGTTGTACGTCTACGAACTCGTTGGTAACATGTTATATATTTTATAAATAATATAAAAGATGCACCCCGAAGGTGTTACGCCCCACTGGGTATTGATTTCTCTTTATATCATATGAATTCTTTTAAAATATTTATTTTAAATACAATCTTTCATTTTAACTTTATATGCAGTAAATGAAGTTGTATATTTTCTTTGCCGGAAATAATTTATCTTTGCATTTTTATTGCATAATAGGATTTCGATTAGTGTTGGACACGAGGCTGATTTGGACTTTTATGTCTGTTAAATTAAAAACCTCGTCACTGCTTGATTCGTTGTAACGGTGTGCAAGTGTTAACTTGAAGATTGTGAAGAAGTTATCCAGTTTCGATGGAAACGAAATGTGTTCGAAATCGGCTTGACCAAAGGATATAGACTAGGATTGATTAGGATCATCATGCAGTGAGGTGGAAATGCTTATGTAATAAAATGATATGTTACATATTTTGCGTGCCCATATTTAGTATAAATTTTCTTCCCTTCCTCTCTCCACTGTGCTCTTATAATATTCTTCGCTAAACGGACAGACAGTACATGTACTTTTTTTTTTTAAATTTTGCATGTATACATTCTTCATTTTTAATTCTGTATTAATATAAAAATGTTGATCTCATTACAAACGGAATAACTTTCACTTTTTGTTTTTATTCGCCACTGATAATAAAAATGACTCACTAACAATTGAAAAATGGCCTCGATTTGCCATGCATGAGATACATACACTTTTATTCGTACATTATACCTAAATATATGGTAATAATTTATTATGTTAATTTCATAAAGATCTTTTAATTATTATTAACACTTTTCAAAAGTATGTAATTAATAAAATTTTATGAAATCACACTTGATAAGGTCAGTTTTATTAACAGTAGCATTGTATCAAAAGAAAAAAAAAATTGGTAGATACAATGGGATTTGTCAATTGTTAGGAATAGGAGGGAAAAATAAAAGAAAATTATCTATTTACCTTGTAAAATGAATTATATGAGACTTTTTTGCACATGCTTACCTGTAAGTTTTCAAATAGTCTGTGAATACTATTTTCATGTACATAATTAAACAAATCTTGTTTTATTAAAAGTCAAGGTTGAATTAGGAGCTGATGTGGGCGTCATGTTGGACAAATAATTTTTGCCTTATTAAATTCAACCAACAAAAAAAAGAAGTTATTAAAATTTATTAAAACAGTTTTCTTCTAGATTTATTATAGTTGTGGATTAATTATTCCCATTAGTATTTTTGGCAAAATACTTTATGAAATTGATTTTGTTGTAATAAGTAAATAAAAAATAATACTTCTAATAACTAAAAATAATTGTTGAAGTAACAAATAATTCAACTATTGTCATATAGTTATGCAAATAAAATAATTTTAGTAAATATATTATTGTTATTACAGACACTAAGTAATAGTATTTTACAATATAAGTTCGGTAAGTTGCTTTTACTGATCGAGAAAATGTTACGAAAACGAGACCCGCAGGGTCGAGTTTTTGCAATTTTCGAGATCAGTAAAGGCACTTAACGCATCGTGTATTGTATAATATTTTTTGCACGATCGATTTAAAATAATTAAAGAATAAAAATATATTAAATAAAAAATAAAATTCGGATAATATAGGTGAAATTTATATTTCTATGTTATGACATAGAATGCCATGAATAAATATTTATAGCAACTTTATACGAATCTTTGTAATGACAGTTGACAACTATATTTGTAAATAAAAAATTAAGTTTCAATATTTAATTGGCGTGAATATTTTTTTTTTTAATTTTCTATTAAAGAAATTGAGGAAAATAGTTTGTTAAACTATAATATTAGTGAGAATAGTGAAATTGATGAAGTATTTTATTTTTGGCTGCAAATTTATTCTCGTAAAATGAAAGGAAGATTATGAAAACCACAGAAAATTTTAATGATTGAACGACCTTTTGAAATGTCAATAAAATATGAAGAGTAATAGCAACAATAATAATAATAATGTGCAAACTAGTGAAAATTTTCATATTAATCGATTTATTGTCCTAATTGTTCAAATTGTACTTTTAATTTCAATATAAATAAATAATTACAATCATTTTTGAGCTAATTTCACTTACCGCACTCCTATTTACTTACCGGGCACTTATTTTACTTACCGCATTGGCGCATTATTATTTTTTGGTTTCCATGGATATAAACCGACGTTCGGGAAATGTAACTTACCAGCATTGTCAACAGCATCGGTAAATGCATGATAATACACGATCGTGCAAAAACAATGTACAGATAACTAGGTATGGTCTATTTCAGTTAAATTTAACCATGCTTCGTAACTTTGAATTTAAATAATTTCCGTTTTCTTGGCTTTATCTCGTTTATTATTGCATTTATGTAAATTTTAAATTTACAGTTTATTTTTAGAAAAGAATAGAAGATCGATTTGTTTCGAATATAAGAATTATTAAATTTTTTAACGAAAACTCATGATCAATTTTATCTGAAAAGAGGTATCCTACATTGTCAATGTTAGCAAACGATTTTGTTGCAGTTGCTAAAATAATAATTCGTGCCAAAATTTTATTTAACATATAGTTCAGGGGTGGCCATAACGTGGCTCGCGAGCCGCTTGCGGCTCGCGAGTTGATCTTGTGCGGCTCTTTAATGCATCTCGAAAATTTGTTTTGATAAATTTATTTGAAATAAGAAAAAAATTTAAAATTTCGCACAAAAAAATCAAATAACGATCGTTTTCAACAAGAAAAAAAATTTTTCCGATAAGTTTTGAGTAAAGTATGTACCTACATAAAAAAGATCGTCATTTTAACTTGTTTCTCAAAGTTGAAACAGCGTTTGAAGCGCCAGCGATGGTCTTTCTCTCTCGCCCGAGCTGTTGTTTTGCCTGTGTCAGTATTAAGCCAGTAACAAACAGAACTACTAGGTGCTGTCTTATTTTTATTTTTATCTGTGCAGTTGCGTTGTTAAAACTAGTAAAGTCGTATTAATTGTGGGTTGTACGATGGTGTCCAGAAGGCGTAAATATGGAGAGGAGCATCGAGCTTTTAACACGGAATGGGAGGAAGAATTCATGTTTGTAGAGAGAAACGGAAAGCCAATGTGTCTTTTATGTTAAATGACGTTGTCTCAGTTCAAGGCCAGTAACCTAAAACGCCACCATGACACTAACCACAGTGAATTCAAAACAAAATTTCCTATCGGTTCTGAGTTAAGAAAAACCAAAGTGAAATCACTAAAGGAAAAATTACATGGTCAGAGTATGGTTATGTCAGTTTTTACCAAAGAATCAGATTTGAAAACCGAAGCTGGCTTTGTCTTGGCTTTTTTAGCAACAGCCACAGTTAGTAATATTTGTGAGGTACTGAAAGACTTTGAAATCGTGGAAGAGCTCTTAGACCTAGTTGCATTGAAGGATACTGTTCGTGGTTGCGACATTAAAGAAGCCTTGGATGATGTTTTAAAAAAAAAAAACTCAGTGCCTATCGCGAATATTGTCAGCATTGCTACCGACGGTGCACCGTCAATGACAGGAAACAGACAAGGACTTATTGGGCTTTTAAATGCTGATAAATCATATCCTCCTTTTGTACCTGTACATTGTATCATTCACAGAGAACATCTGCAGCAAAATATTTGCAGTACCCACAAGTTATGCAAGTAGTTCTTAAAATTGTAAACTACATTAATTCAAGTGCTAAAACACACAGACAATTCAAATCCTTCATAGAAGAGCTGGATAATGACGACCTTCCTGATGATGTATCTTGGTATTGCTTGGTGAGATGGCTATCAGTCAGCAATTTTCTTGGCAGATTTTTTCAGTTGCTTGAACCCATTAAACAATTTATGCAAGGAAAAGAAAAATCTTTCCCTGAACTTAGTGATCCACAGTGGCTGTTAGATTTAAGCTTTTTTACAGATGTTGTTCAGCATTTGCAGCAGCTGAACATGTCACTACAAGGTAGAGAAAAGCTTATTTCTGATTTAGCACAGAGCGTATTTAGCTTTCATAGCAAATTGAGGCTTTTTAAGAGAGATCTTGAGACCAAAACGTTCGCTCATTTCAAATGTTTAAAGAAAACTTCTGAAAGCCTTATTGACGATGACGTCCAAATTGAAATAAAAGATTATTTATGTAAATTGACCGGTCTTGCTGACGAATTCAATGACAGATCCACTGAAACCGTCTTTTTCCTTCCTAGACAACCCTTTTGCTGTTGATGTTGTAGGTGACGGCTGCCCTCTTTCATCTCCAATAACAAAGGATGCAGCAGCAGTAGAGTTAGAAATGCTTGAACTGCAAGAAGACGAAGCGTTAAAGGGACTGAAAAAAGTTAGCGGTTCCACTGTTGAATTTTGGAAAAACGTTCTAGCAGAGAAATATCCACTAGCAAAATAATCTTCTAAGAGACTGATTTCAATTTTTGAAACTACTTACGCCTGTGAGTCTTTGTAATCAACAATGAAGTTTATTAAATCCAAGTAGCGATCTGAACTAACTGATGAACACTTAACTGAACTCGTGCGAACTGCGCTCACCAGTTATGAGCCAGATTTCAAACAGCTCACGGCCAGAATGAACACAAGAAAAAGTACATCTCAAAATTAAATTTTAGGTACCTAGGTATGATGCATGTACTAACTAAAAAAAAAATTATTTTTACATATTACAATTACATTTTTCATTCCTGTCATAAATATATTTAGTTTCATAAAAATGTAAAACGTGTATTCATTGTGTGAACCATAAATCTCAGAAGGGGGGGCTCGCTCCGAATCGGCTCTAAGGGATTGCGGCTCCCAAAGGTAAAGGTAGTGGCCACCCCTGATATAGTTAGTGTAAGTTAATAATTTTTTTAATCGAACCTTTTTAGATGATACATATATACCTACTACATCTAATTTTTATTTGCTTGGATGACTTTATTTATAGTATCATGAAACATTATAAAAAGTTGTTAGGGCAACTACGTATTTTAAGTTAACTAACAGCAACTGTTCAGTTTTTTTTCGTGTAGGAACCAGTTAAAGAAAAAAATTTCCAAATGAAGTTTGCAATCTTTAATAATGCAATTGAAGGTTACAAAAGTTTCTTTCATTATTGATGGAGCTACATATTCATGAATTATATTAATTATTGATGTCGTATATCAGTGGAAATGTTATATAATTATTTAAGAATATATTGAGATCAAGGAGATTCTTTTTGAAATATGATAAATACTAACATTTAAACGGAACCAAGTAATTAGAGCAGTTGAACTATTCAACCAAAATGCTACTGCTGTCAAATCATATTTCAAAATCCGGTTTTGAGTCAATTAAACTATATGTACGTAACTATGCAAAATTCAATTTCCTAATGCTCTATAAAATTATCTTCACAATTTTTTTACTCAAATGATAAATGAAATACGCTGCCAATGGGGTGTGGCACACAGCTTCCTCGTACCTGTAAAAGGCTTTAAAACAGTCTTCTACCAAAAACATTATATTTTCGCCTTAAAGTTCATAAAAAATTGTTGTAACTCAAAATACTTAAAGGCGAAATTATAAAATAATAGCAAAAACATTTTAGAAACTAACCCCCAAAATACTTTAAATATTTGAGCGAAGTAGGACTAGCAGTAAATAAGATATTGACAATTAATGGGATTTCATGGTAGCGCCGTGGATACTATTACTCCGAATGCAATGAAATTTGTAGGGGACCATCTAGGAACCAGACCACATAATTTCTGACAATTTCATAAAAACGAATTGGATAGTTCAGAAGTTATGCCACTTGGTGCAATTTTGGAATGACATGGTAGCGGCGTTGCTACCATTACTTCGATTTCGATTAAATTCATAGGGGACCATCTAGGAACCAAACTGCATAATTTCTGAAAATCTTATTAAAAACAATCGAATAGTTCAGAAGTTATGCCACTTGGTGCAATACGACGGACAGACAGACACCAAACCTAAATTGTTCAGAAAGCTCTCAATCTCAAACGTAAAATACGCGTAAAAAATTTTATTTTGGAGAGAAAAAATTTTTTATTTTCAAAAGTGATCATCACAATGTTTCCACTACTTTAGTAGTCTCGGAAGCAAAATGAATATTACTTAAAAGAAAGAAAAAAACTAAACTATTTCAAAAATTGTGGAATTGAATTATAATAAAAAGATGACAGTGGATTGACTTAGAAAGAAAATTAAAAGAGACAGTAAACTTTAACTACTCTACATATTACATGCATAACATGTTTACATTAAACAAAGATAAAATATAAGCTTTAATCTATATATTTTACATAGATATACGTACACAAAAACCTTATAATGCACATTATATGTATGTAGATATGTATTTTAAGTTAGGTTAGGTTTATAGACATATAAATTTGTTATGTACATACATAACATTTGTAACATAAATTTACGTAATGATGGAAAAATAATGTAATTTAATAAAAGCTTTTAGTAGACGTCATGTCCTATTAATGTGTGTCGTATTTAAAATATGTTAATGATTTCGATTTGTTATATGTAAGTAAGTAATTGGTCGAGATATTGTAAAAGAAAGTGCAGCTTTCTAATATATATGCGGTAGGTCAATGAGCAGAGGCGAATATATAATTTTAGCTCCCCTACCCTGTTCAATACACCCCTAATATCTGGCTGCCCTAGGCCTCGGCCTAGTTTGCCTTAGTATGGAAAGTCCACCTTTGTCAATGAGACAAATTGATCAGTTACCATAAACAAGGTAGTATTAATTTAAATTCAAAGTATCTGTGCCCGAATTTGGTCTAAAATTTTTTAAGAATTTTGGTTACTGTAACGTGGCTTATTTGATGAACATGTATTTCCAGTTACTTTGGAGTGATCCTTATTGCATTAATTTAGATATTATTCAGCTTTCAGCTTGGAAAATTGTATCAATTTTATCAAAATCGGTTCTTTAGTATTACTAGTTGTCTTTTTTATGTATATTTAGCCATTACTTTGATAAATATGCACCGATTTTGATTTTGTTTAGAAGAATATCCCCTCGAGATGGTCCCATATCAATTTAATCAAAATCTATCTTTGGACTTCAACGATATATTATCACGAAACTCCTCAGTGATGAATAGCATATATAGCGTGATTATGTTATTGTACATAGGCAGTGGCTTTCGGTGGTCCACTGATCACATTTACTAAGGCCAAGGCCGCACTTGAAAGGGAAATATAAAACCGACTTCAAAATAATAAGTATGGAAATTGGTGCTTGAGTTTTGGCATAATTAGTCTTTCATACGTTTAGGTGTTTGGATTTTTTTTATGTTGTCTCTCGAATCCTCTCACATTTTTTTTTTTTAATAAATCAATAGGAGCCAACAAAAGTTTCGACTTAATATCAAATTGTTTATTGCAAGGAATCGTTCGCTATTTTGAAACATATCGATATTTCTCTGCTTCTTTTTAATATACTCGATACTTCGACATCGTATTTGCCTGAACACTTGAATAGGTATAATATTAACATATAGACTATACAATATATGTTATGACAGTGCAATGAGAAAACAGTTTTTGCCTCACCACTCGTCAGGCAATAGGCAGTATTTTGTATAACAGGCAGTAGGTATTTATATTTTCTGTTTTTCAAGTATCTATTGAGATGTCAGTTTATCCGCTTTATGTGTATCCTACATTTATTTATCCTGTCTCCCATGCACGTATACAGGATGTCCCTATTGGGAACTGACCACTTCGATTATGATATCTGGTGGCCAAAAAAAAAAAAACTAATTTTAGTGTGCCCCTTATGTAAATTATTAGAGTTTGACATTAGTTTAAATTAAAATATAAAACAAATAATTTTTTTAAAGACAGTATGGAAATTATAAAATTACCTTTGCGTAAAAAGACTAAGAGCAGAGTTTATTGTGCTGTGAATGGTTGTGGGAGTAAATCTCATGAAAATTTTTTTGAAAATTATTTTTCATGCTATTCCTAAGCCCGGTAGTAGTTTTATTTATATGTATATTGAAAATATATTTGGAAAAATGGAAAAAATTGGTAGACTAAAAACATGGTTGCGTTTTAAAAATAAAGAATGTGAATCCACATATGAGAGTATGTTCGTTTCATTTCAAAAGAAGTGATTTTATATTACCAAGTAAGTCGACTGTTTATATTGTAGATAATCTAATTTAATAAATTGTAAGTTTATGAGCATTTAACAAATAAAAAATTTTCCCATTTTTGGAAACTGATGCATTAATTTCGTGTATAGTCGTTCTTTTAAATGTGAACTTTACAAACACAGTGCAGTAAAACAGAGTCACTATTTAAACTTCCTTCATTTCTTCCACATTTTATCAAATGATCAGCTTGAAGAATTTTCTCAGATTAATAAAAATTTTTTGAGCTGGATTTGAACCACTCCAGTTAAGGATTTCGCTAAAAGGTAACATAATTTAATTTGAATAAACGACTACTGACAGTAATAGATTTTTCTTTGCACACAAAAATCAGCCATGTTTTTTTGGCCACGCCCTCGTGTCAGTTATCAGTAATAAAATTGTCAATATGAGGATCTCGTAAACGGTAAAAGATACAGTTTCGAGCAAATTGGATAAATTTCCAAATTCTATATAGTTTATTTCCAAATTTATTTTTCTGTCAATAATTTCCTACTGACAAGAACAATGGTATCTCGATCTGCATTCTATTGGGAAGTTTGAAGATAATATTGTTTCTGCACAGTTCATCTGGTACTAGTTTAACTGGAACTGTATCTCTCACCGTTTACCACATCTCTATGCTGCCAAGTTTATAAGGGACACCCTGTATATTCATCTCTACTTGCACGCTACGGTCTATCCTGCCATTCACCATATGATACGCAATCGAAAAATATTATTGTCGACAGCATGTGAATGTGTGGGTACATCACGGGCTTCAACGTCGATCAGTAGCGACCAAGACCAATGTACTGTCGATTATCGTGTTGTGTCATACGTCCGTCCGTTCGTCGTATTTTTATCATTTTCGACGAGTTGTCATCGACTCGATGGAGGAGGAAACCGTGCCATAAAATCGTAAATAGATATGTAACAGTCATAATGTCTTCATTGTCAACGTTATCCGTCTTGAATTCGTCAGTATCCTGTCGAAATAAATTTATCCTGTTGGCAAAAGTGTTTTTTTTTCTTTCGTAACGGAAAATATATATTTATGATCACACTACTGCTATAAACATTACGAGAGTACGCATTAGTTTGAAAATACTTTTCTTGCAAAATATCTTTTTTAAAAAAAATGACGAATTTCTCGAAGAATATTCAGGTGACAATGGAATTGTAGGACTTTCCCGTCCCGTTTTCGTTTTTTTACCTAATTTAGGGGGGGGGGAGGAGTTGGGGTCAATAACTGATAAGGGATTTATATATAAGCATTTATGAATAATAGAAAAATTCGGTGAATTCCGCATATGCCCAAATTTCGTTTCTTCTGCTTGTATGGACTGCAAAGTAAAACTGCTGATAATATTGAAAAAAAAACTTTCTGCCTATTAAAGGTAGTTCTGCCTTTAGAAGGCTCAGCTTTTTTTTCTTGGAATAAGTAAGAAGCTGAAATCTAGTTGAAAAACAGTTTGTAACCAACACAAAATATATACACAAATTTTATATTTTCTTCGAATGATTAAAAAAATATTTCTGAGAATTATTCAAAAGTGAAAATATAAAAATATGTTCTTGGTTCGCTTTTTGCCAATAAATAAATTGTAAAATAACGAGTTCACCTTAGAGTTTCACTTCGCCATCTAGAAAAATATAATAGTTGATGATTTTATTTTGAGCAATAGTTATTTATAATGTTTAACGGAAATGGTTTTCATGTAAGGAGGTTAATTATAACCAGCAAGTTACTAAAATCTTCAATTGTATTCTTCAAGTGACAACCTGATATGAAATTTCATCAAGTAGGTAAATGTTAATTATTCTATGAAATTATGTAATGGGTGTTTCCTTTTGAATGGAATTTTTCTTTTAGGATAAATTTTTCTTTTTAACACCAACATGTTTTTATTTACATATATAATATTTGATATATACTGGAGTATCTACGAGCTTTAAGCTGTATTTATATAAATAGATGGATTTCCACTTCTCAGTGAACAGATTTTGTTATAATACTAACTGAAAGGGTGAATTATATGGTTCTTGGAAATTGTTTTTATTGGTATCGGGGAATGTAAGCAAAAGCTTGCTACAGTCTGTTTCTTTTTTTACTTTTTCGTTCTAGATTATCGAAGCTATAGCTATAAGAGGAAAAAATCTGATAATCAAACCATCCTGAGCATAATAATATGCGGTTTTCGTTAGCTTTTGACGTTTTGGAGCCTAAAGAATCAAAAAAACGAAAATGAGAATGGAAAGATTCCGGACTTGAACTATTTGTCTGAACACTTTGGTAAAGCTAAAGAATTGAAACCGGATTCAGAATAAGTCTATATATAGGGGGCATTAAAAGGAGTAAACATTTTGACACATTTCCTTCAAAAAATTGAAAAATTTCGATTTTTTTCTTCTTTAAAGATCCTTATCTTTTTTTTATCAGAATTGAAAAGTCTTTCAAATTTTGCAGCAAGGTAAGCAACAAAATAGGTTAGCATACTTCCAGCCGGCAATCGATTTTTTTTCGTAACGGTGTCACAGTTAGCTTTCTTTTCAACAACTTTTCTTAGGTCGGGCGCCTATTGAGACGGAGTTAACGCAGGCCGCAAGTTTCTGTGACTCACGTTGTAGAACGGGACAGCGCGAATTGAAACGCAGAGCAGAGCAGAGTAGCACTGCGTCGCACGAGACCGATGTGGCACTCGTGAATGTGACACAGAAACTGCGCGATGTTACGCAACATTGTAACACGCTCTAGAGTTTTAGTTGGTTTTATTTCGCCCAAATGAAAAGAATTGAAGAAATTAAAGAAAACAGGGGTGCTATGCTTTGCTCTGCTTTTAAATTCGCATTATCTCGTTCTACAACAAGAGTCACAGAAACTGCGCTGCCCTTCCTGCGTTAACTGCGTCTCAATGTGCGCCCGGTCACACAGTTTATTTCTCGTGCTTTCCTGTCCTTCCCTGCCCTGCTCTGCTCTGCTCTGCTCTGCTCTGCTCTGCGTTTACTGCGTGACGCAGCTCAATGTGCGCCTGGCCTTAAAATTGCAAAAATTTCGATTCTTTATAACCTTTGAACGCAATGAACTTCTTCATTGTTTTTTTTTTGGGCTATTATTCATAAATGCTTACGTATCAATCCCTTATCAGTTACCGACTCCAAACCTGCTGTTGTCAACTTTTTTGCAGTACCAACAAGAATAAATATACTGAACTCACTATAGCTCTTGCATCATTTGTGTAAGGATTGTCTAAACAAAACTAACAGCAGACCATTTCAATTCGAAAAATACGGAAAGCAATAAAAAGCAACTACAATTAGCGTCTATCAAAATTTACACTTTTTTACATAACAAAAAATTGTGTAGTTTTTTTCTTTTATCGAATGAATTTGTCCTGTCTCCTGGAACAAAACCAGGATACAGGGCCGCGCCAAGGGACATTTGCGCTGGGGTGCAAGACAAAAATTGCCGCCCCTAAAACGCCAAACTTATTTGTAATACATTTTTGATAATAAAATATATGCCTCCCGGCTACCAGTTTACTTACTATATATACTTACTTTAATGAAATGCATAAAATATTATAAAATATTTAGGATTATAAATGGAATAAAACACTTAAGCTTTTTTTAACAATTTATTTCGCATAAATTTCAAGAACAAGTAAATAAAAATAAATAATTTTACACAAAACAAAAACGAATAGTAACAATTTTAAAATTTTATATAAAATTCACTTTCCTTGCCTTTTTTATTGCAAATTCATTTATTAAATCTGACATGTCAATATCTGCAGCAATTTTGTTTTCTATGCTAATTAAACTTAAATACGATATTCTTTCCTGTGACATACTAGATCTTAAGTAATTTTTTATTAACTTAAGTTTCGAAAAACTTTTCTCACCAGATGCCACTGTCACAGGTATTGTCAAAAATATTCTTAATGCAATTGTCATATTCGGAAACATTGTAGTAAGATCATTAGAAAATATATAATCTAAAACTGTTAATGCATTCATGTCGGGATTAAAATATGTTAAAAGAGTTTCTATTTCATCACATAAATCTAACCATTTATATCAGATTCGTTCCGCAGAGCCCAAAAGGGGATGTTTTTTACTTAAATTTCTGAGAAAAGAAATAATGTAACTTTTCCAAGAAAAGAGTATGGAGTGCTCCAATTTAAAGAACATCCATAAATCTTATCTTATCCTAAGTGGAATAAGCAATATCGAAAGAACATGTATATTTTAAACCAAATTGCTTGCAGATGTGGATAAGCAAATATTGAAAACAAAATTTGTAATAACAAAAAACAAAAATAATAAATTAGGTTTAAGATTTCAACCAAATAGGAAAAAGAAAATAAAATAAAAATGTTGGTTTTAAAACCAAACAATTGAAATCTTAAACTCTTTTATTATATTTCGACTGTTCAATACAGTGTTTTCTAAGTCTTATTTAAAAGAATAATATTTTACTGAGAGATCCTCCGTTATCAATTTTTAGTTTGTTTTGTTTACTAATCGTCACGTACTATATACAACGTAACGCAACGAAAACTAAACAATTTTAAAGATTGATAAATGTTTTATGTGTAGAATTCAACGACGGTTTTTATAAAATTAAAGCGTGCAAGAACATGTTCGATCCCGATCCCGTTTGATCTCGCCGATTACCGCGCAAATGATTGTTGTCGCTGGTCGACAATCGGAATACTCGGATTACCGACGGGTCACAACAATCATAATAGACAAGTATTTAAGCAAAATGCGGGTAACATTTAGTGTCATCAAAATTACCACATAAAAATAGTAATAATTTTATATTTTATTTGCCGCCCCCAAAGCCTGCCGCCGGGGTACTAGGCACCCCTAACACCCCCGCTTGGCGCGGCCCTGCCAGGATACCGGGATTGGCGGAGGGGGTGGCGCCTATTGTGTATGGAAAGTATTGTGTGTCGATCACATATTACCTGTGTATGTATCCCAGGATAGGGTATAAATAGTGAATACTTCACATAGTGTATATGGAGCTGTACACCGCACAATATCTTTTGTTGTTGACTCTATAGGATCGACAAATGTTTTGGTTATTTAATGTTGTAGTTCTGGAACTATGTATGCATCTACAGTGACGATCAAAAATTATTAGTTGTTGTCGTAGATGGGAATTCTAGTGAAATTTTTAATAAATTCGGCAACACTTTACAGAGCGGTGAGCGAATATTAATCTAACTTGTAGTCGTAAGATTGCTAGAGTAACTTCTGATCGGTTCTCATAAACTATTTTCAGATGTACGGAGATATTTTTGTTTGTCACTGTACATGTTGGTATCACTGCATTTATATACATGTGTTTGGTATTATTTAACATGCATGTTTATGAATTTCGATGAAACATGGAGATAAAGATAAAAAAAATTTGTAATAATGATTTCAAAAATTTATATAAATGTGAGCAGAAAATAAATATTACAATGAACTTTTTAACTGTTGTTTTGCAAAATGTTAGGATGAATAAAGTTTAATAATCTTTAGAAATAAATAAACTCTAAAATACTTTGAATGCTCTGATCTAGACTCTAGAGAAACATCAAAATAGGAAGCTAGCATCTGAAATTTAAGCTTTCAAATTCATTTCCTAACCAACAAAGTGACTGAACGTGCTTATAGATTCGTAAATGGGGAATTCCAATTTTGGGATCGATTTTTTGTAGTTTCGAGACGAACGAATCGTAAGTTTTGAAATCCATTAGAAAAAAATAAACTCTAAAACAGTTTTCACTTTTTAGTCTTTAATAGTAAGAGGAAGCTTCTGAAAGTTAAGGATTTCAATTCAGTTCCTGACCAGATAAGAAATCGAACGTGTTTAGGCACTGACACTTTGGATTCGTAGGTTGAGAATTCAAATCTCGCGGTCGATTATGTAGCTTTCTACCAAGTCCTCAGCGTAAGTATAGAAAATTGTAAATTTTGGTGAGCCCAGAGTGTGCCCGACACGGCTTAAGACATGTAGTCAGTCGGTGTCCGCCGCCGGACACACAGTGCATTGTAATACATTGTTAGACATTGTTACTTGAATTGGACAGGTTGGTCTGTCCCATAATAGGTGTTTTATAGTAGTGTGTGTGAATACGCATACTACTACAAAAGACCAAACCAACCCCATTGCAAACAGTGTGTACCTACACAACATAGTGGGGAGATTTTACGTCACCCACTGGCTACAAGTGGAACAGTTTGATAGACATTCTAGTTTGGTCCCTTGCTTTCTATAGTTTCAGATGAATTTTGGTGAAACTCCTTTAAGGAGATGAGTACAAAATGCATACTATTCAAATCCTAATATGCCACCATTTCCCTCATCCTCCAATTTTCTAGTTAAATCCTCAGTAATGCTCTTTAAGCATACAGCTTAAATAATATTTGACAAAATCAATTTTTGACTCATGCAAAATTCATAAATTTGCCACCATCATCGTGTGATAAATCATCACCAATAATAATAAAAATAATGATACAATAATAATCAGTATTTTAACACTCTGTCCCCTTGCCCCCACAGTTCCTCAGGCAATAAAATATATTGGTACTAGTACATTTGCTATACAAAGCAATAAAATTTAATATAATATATTGAATTTCATTCTTGTTGCATGTCCGTATTTGATTGTGTGAAGAAGGGTCGCCAGTTCGACTCTCTCGTTACTGCTCGCTACTTATTTGGTAAGCACAACAGAGCACACAGAGCACGGAGCTTGAAGAAAGTGAGTAAGCAAGCAACGGATAAACAACCCTTGAATAGAAAAACGTTAGTTTTTTTCTTTTCTTCAGGGGGGTTTATATTGGATCAATTCGAATATCGTACTATGAATGCTAAAACTACTTTATTATTTGATGGTGATAATGTACTCTATCAAAACCGTCCCCTGTCATCCTACCCCAGCGTGTGACGATGACTAAAACCAAAAAATCTGGTCGACCATCGACGACTAGTGATACTTATTCGTTTTCCTCTGAGCGACCCTTCGAACGTTTATGGACAAAACCACTGAAGTATTTCATTCTAATAATAAAAAAAAGGGATACATTTAATGTGTTATTCAAAGCTAAAACATTTGATTTTGTTCGAGGCTTTTTTTAGAATAATTTTATGAACGGGTAAAAAAGCGAAAAAAACGTTAAATAAGAAATGGTATTCATAAAAGTTTTCGGATTGTGATGAATAGCATATTTCAGTGAGACACTTGTAATGGCTTGAAAAAGATTAATCAAAAACTTCAAAAAAATCGACATCGAAAGTCCGACAACTTAGACAACTGTCGATCGATAGATATAATATAAACATTGCTGTGTATTGAAGTGCATGTACATATATATATATATATATATATATATATATATATATATATATATATATATATATATATATATATATATATATATATTCGACAAAACAAAGGTTTAATAGAAGAGGATTAAGCCCGTGTAGGATTATACATGTAAAATTTCTACATAATTGATTGTTAGTTTGCAAGCGCGTATACATGAGGTGGGGGGGGGGGTCAAGGAGTCATGCCCCCCCACTAGATATTATTTAATTTTAAACACCATATGGGTAATAAAAACTAGTTGAGGTTTTTTTTTTGGGTCGTCAACGGTATCGAAGAAGTTTAATTTATTATTTTTTTTGTTAATTTTGTCTCAGAATTTTGTTTTAGTCCTTTTATTTTCCGCGTGATTCCCCCGCCCCCTCAGAAGCTCGACTGTATACGCCCCTGTTAGTTTGCACAAACAACTAAATAGTTTAGTTGGTTTGAAATCATGAGGCTCATCGATTTCGACTAAACAGTTTAGTCAAAATAATAGTCGAAGCCTTAACTGTTTGGAGAACTAAATCAAAACCAATTTATTTATATACAAATTCAAAGAAATTTGACGAGTCTGATGAAATTTGCATAATCCACAAAGACAAAAACATTCCGAAATATTTACACCTTCATCTAAAGATGCGGAGAATTCTTAATTTAATATGTGTACAGTGAATTCTTTCCAATAAAAATTATTTTTGTACTACATTATCGAATTGTGGCAAAGCATTAACAACATGACCCAAATATTTTGAATAAAAAATGTTTACTTTTATTCAAAAGTTACAGGTTATTTACCTTTATTTGTCAAATATTTCTTTTACAAAAAATCATACTTTCTGAACGTTTTAAGAATACTTAATTTGTTTTATAAATACGTTAAAATATTTTGACATAGGTAATTAAAATTCAAAGACCGGCTCAAATTTTGATACATTGGTAGTATCAGTCTTTTATGAACGAAAATACTACAATGAAAGCGATGGGAAACATTTTACATACCATTCTGTCTAATTTTCGTTAACTCCCCAAAAGCTCTTATGCCCTCTTATAAAAAATGCCTGAGAATCTTTATCAGTAATTCACTAACTTTTTACCAGATAAGTAAAAAATAATATATTTAAGAATTTTTGTAAGTTCATTTTGTTTTAAAGAAGAATGATTAAAGATTAACTCTTATTGTGTAGCCATAGAAGACAATTGCATGATACAATAAAATTGCAAAGTGCAATGGTCAGTTTTAAAATACATGTAGGTAAATATAATAATAAAAAGTCCTTTTCATATTTACGTTTTGCAAAACAATTAGACATTTAATGTCTGACATTATTATGTTGAATGAATAAATTTTAGGAATAGGTAGGTACATTTTTATTATAGACTAGCATTTACCCGCGGCTTCGCTCGCGTTGCAATAGAAGGGATAAGCTGGTTTTAGGACACTCTATGTCGTCAAAAGTATGGGCATATTTTAGCCCAAGGGGTGCCCATACTTTTGACACTGCAATGTACCAAAACATTAAATACAGTACCGCGTCAAAAGTGTGGACATACCTTGAGTCAAGGTGTGCCCATACTTGTGACGACGTAGTGTGTGCTAGAACTCGCTCAGCCCTTTCATTCGTGGCTTTTGAAATGATGATATCTAGTCCAAAAGTATAAAATGTACTTTCATTTTCCCACAGAAAAAAAATATTTTCTCCGGGTAAAAAGTAGACTATAACATTGTTGTTTTATTTTCCCGTTTATCTTCCAAGCTATGTCTATGCAAAATTTCAAGTTGACTGGTTAAGTCGTTGAAGCGTAAAGCAAGTCAAACAAACAAACAAACAAATCAACAAACTCAATTTCGCATTTATAAACGTTAAACAATGAATTTTTAACAACTTTAAAATCATCAGCATGCCATACCGTATCAGTTTCCACATTTCCAATTGTAAAAACGACAGACTTCCATTTAAAGTTTCTTCCTCTGTTTTTACCCCCTAAGGGATGAATTTTTAAAAGCACTGAAACTTTTTTGTTCAAACCAGTAGCCTAACACCAATTTCCATACATTTTTCTAACTCAAAAAATTACAGATTTCTATGAAAATTTTCATCCCCTATTTTACCCCTTTAGGGAGTGAATTTCCAAAAATCCCGTCTTAGTGCTCACCTACGTTATATAAGGAATCCCTGTGCAAAATTTCATGTTTCTAGGTGACAGACTTCCATTTAAAGTTTCTTCCCCTGTTTCAACCCCCTAAGCTCTGCGGGATGAATTTTTAAATGCACTGGGACTCCTGTGTTCAAACCAGTAACCTAAAACCAAGTTCCATATTTCTGACAAGAAATTACAGATTTCTTTGAAAATTTTCATCCCCTATTTTACCCCCTTAGGGTGTGAATTATATAAAAAACCCCTGTTCAAAATTTCACGTTTCTAGACCAGCCGTTTGGGCTGTGCGTTGATCGATCAGTTAGTCAGTTTTGATTTATATATATATATATATATATATATATATATATATATATATATATATATATATATATATATATATATAATATGTACCCGTATATATATATAAATATATAATATGTACCCGTATATTATGGCTCTTTAACAGAGCTTCAAATTATTTTTTAATAAATTTAACTTAAATAATCTAAGGTATCTACAAAGCTAATGGAGATAACATAACCGAAAATTAATTGCTAAATTTTCTAAAATAATTTATAATCATTAAACAGTATCATTCGAAAATGTATCAAAGAAATTCTGTTAAGCCGTCATTCTGTCAATATTTTTGTAATATTTACTCTTCTATTTTTAGTACTTTAAAGAAATTCCGGTAAAGTAATTTAATCGGTTTTACAGTACTTAGTTATAATAATATTACAAAGTATTTTAGGCAAACACGTGCAGACGGGCATCTTTCTCTTTTTGTGTTTAAATCACGTTGGAGTCACGAAAATCTAAAAATCACGTTTCTTTCTCGTTTGTACTTTTTTTAGCAAGTATAAATAAAAAAAAAAATAATAATAATCTAAATTTGTTACATAAATCTCCAAGTCTTTAACGCTTTTACTATAGCTAATATGTTTTTTAATTGGTCAAATGAACTCACATATGTATATACTCGTACGTATAAATTCACTTTCAATATATCGTATGTAATCAATACCGACATTATGTAAAAAGTAAATTAAATTTTTACTCTCATTTCTAATTTTTAAATAATTGTTACTTACCGTTATTTCACAAACTTTCTCCACCGTTTATTAGAAATACATGTATATAGAGCTGAAGTAGCACATCATACAACACACCTGCATGATAAAAAAATCTCATGCAAGTATAATAATACTAAAACCACGTTGCATTCTTTTATAATAATAATTTAATTTAATGCTACTTTCAGGAGGGAGTTCAAATAAAAAAGCAACTTTTTTATTTATGATTTTTTTGCTTGTTGAAATTTTTTTTCAAATGAGGGAGGGTTTCAAATAGAAAATTTTGTTTTTGAAACATTCATTACTCTTCCCTGTGGGGGGAGGGGGCCCTTTTTCACAAGTTTTTAAGCGTTTACAAGGAACGCCATATCTCAAAAAGTAATGAATATTTTTTAAATATTTTTTCATTATTTTATTCCTAAAGGACCTGTCCATAAAGTTGAGTATGGGCTTTAGGTAATTTTAAAAACTAATCATAAAATTGTAAGCCAAAACTTCTAAAAATTATAAAACCCACTTTTTTATTAAAAATACCCCTGTCGCAGCATCTGCATAACATAGCGAATTTCCAAATCTTGGGCACTGGCGGATCTCATCTAAGACCTGTACCTATTTAAAATAGTTTAGCTTTCTAAGAGTAAAAGAATTTTTAAAATCGGCTGGGTAATTAGTTTTGGTATTTTTGGGGACCCAAGAACCCGAACGAATTTTGTGCAGCATAGTTGTATCCATCTAAAATAATTTAGTTCTCTAGCAGTGAGAAATTTTTTAGCATCTTTTCGATAGCTTATTACTGGCGTTTTCGGATCTGCAAGATCCCGGTGGACCTCATTAAAAAATCAGCTCGACCGTATATTCTAGGCGGACTTTATGTAATATATATATATATATATATATATATATATATATATATATATATATATATATATATATATATATATATATATATTGTATATATATATATATATATATATATATATATATATATATATATATATATATATATATATATTCAAAACCCGTTGTGTAGCATTCTACGCCGCATTTGCATCCGCAGGACAGTTGTGGATCTCAGATAACACAACCTGTACCTATCTAAAATAGTTTACCTCGGTAATAGTAAAAAGGTTTCAAAATCGGTCAGTTATTTTATTTTTGACACTTTTAGGTCCTACTGACACTTCAGACCTTACATAACGTAATCTATATGTATCTAAAATAGCTTAGCTCCCCAACAGTGAAAAAATTTTCAAAATCGGTCGGCTAGTTTATTTTTGACGCTTTTGGATCCGATGGACCCTGGCAGACCTTACATAACGTAATCTATATTTATCTAAAATAGTTTAGCTCTGTAACAGTGAAAAAATTTTCAAAATCGGTCAGTTAGTTTATTTTTGACACTTTTGGGTTCTATGGACCTTGGTGGACCTTACATAACGTAATTTATATTTATCTAAAATAGTTTAGCTCTGTAACAGTGAAAAAATTTTCAAAATCGGTCAGTTAGTTTATTTTTGACACTTCTGGATCCTATGGACCCTGGCAGACCTTACATAACGGAATCTATATTTATCTAAAACAGTTTAGCTCTGTAACAGTGAAAAAATTTTCAAAATCGATCAGGCAGTTTATTTTTGACACTTTTGGGTCCTATGGACCCAGGCGGACCTTACATAACGTAATCGATATTTATCTAAAATAGTTTAGCTCTGTAACAGTGAAAAAATTTTCAAAATCGGTCAGTTAGTTTATTTTTGACACTTTTGGGTCCTGTGGACCCTGACGGACCTTACATAATGTATTCTAAATCTATCTAAAATAGTTTAGCTCTGTAACAGTGAAGAAATTTTTAAAATTGGTCGTTTAGTTTATTTTTTACAATTATGGGATCAGTAAATCCTGGCGAAACTCATACAAATCTAGTACTCTAACAGTAAGAAAAGGGTTCTAAGGATCTCATATAACTTATGGCAGTCCGTAAGCTTCTTGTGGACATCATTTAATTAATTAATTCAAATACTTTAACTTACTAACTGTGAAAAAATTTTTAAAATCGATTGGTTAATTAATTTCTGGCCTTTTTAGGTCCCGAAAACCTTGACCTCACATAAAATACCTTAAATCCATTTGAAATGGTTTAATTTTTTAACATTATTAATTATTAGTGGAAAAATTTTCAAAATCGATTCAAAATATTTTTCCGTACATACATATGTACATTGTACATATTTTGTTTTGTTTTATATTTAATATTTATATCATAACATAATCTTCAATTTCTTGTTTACTTAAAAATTCAATAAAAAAAAAAAATTCTTCATTACATTACCTTAGAAAATCTGTTTGATTTACATTTTTTAACATGGGATAGAACCATGCTAATTATAATGCAATAAATGAGAAACAAAACTCTATACATGTATGTGTGTTATTACACATATATGTGAATAGTTTTCACTTGTTCTCACAAAATTCTTTAATAAAAAAGTGAAATATTTTTATACTTTATAAAGAACTGAGATATAAATATAAATTACTTATTAGACTAACAAAGAAAGAATAAAAGTGAAAATTTACATTTTCTCGAAAAATACTTAAAATAGAAAGAATATTATAAGAATATTTTCTTCATAATTTTTTTTTTCCTTTTCAACGATGTAAAAATCGAACTGCCTTATGATAGGATCGAATGATAAAAAATGGCCAGAAAACCTACTTCTGGGCATCCGACGTGTCTGGCTAACGAACTTAGCCAAGCCAATTCAGAATCCAGTCCGCACACAAAATTTCATAAGCGTTAGACGTTTCATTCGAGAGTTATCGCGCGGATACATATATATATATATATATATATATATATATATATATATATATATATATATATATATATATATATATATATATATATATATATATAAATTTTAGTGAATATCATTTTCGTATTCTAGGGACCTCAAAACATATTTCTGATATGGTCCCGGGCTTAGGTCGCACCATGACACCTGGCGTAAAAGCTGAATTTCCAGTTTTGGAAATTCGCTAAAAAATGTTTAAAAATAGTTACAATTGTTCAAAGGGAAAAAGCATACTCCACTTTATGCGCAATATGTTTATGAACAAAATAAAAAAAAATTAAGTCTCTATCTTTTCTAGTACTTGAGATATGATTTTCCTTGTCGGGAAAAACACAACTTTCGGGAAACGGTAAAAAACACAAACAATAACAAAAGAAGCGGTTTACTCATTGTTTATTAAAACTCTCCAGCCCCATACATTGTCCCCTCTTGTTCCTTTTTCTTTCTTTATCCTGAAGATTCTTTATCTTCAAATAGTTATATTACTGATCAAATCGCGAGGGAGGGACGAGCGTTGTCTGTAAAGGAGCAGCAACTAGACTGTGCAGCGGCTCACAAATAAATATTTTTCTATTTGAAAAAAAAAAATTTTTGGTCATGTTTTATATATCACCGTGTTTGTAAAGAACCACAGAACAAAATAAAATCAAAAAACGAGATTCGAAAAAAATTAGTTTATTAGCCGTTTCTGGCGTGAACTCCTCCCTTAATAAATAAATTATAAAGATTAGATTTAAAAAAAAAATATTTGTAGGAAATTATGTTAGGTAAATGTTGTCAAAAAACAGGTTTATGTGATCTTTTTTGCAACAGAAATAAAATAGTTTGTATAACGGTTCTAAAAACCGCAAATTCGTTATGGTAGCAGAGCGTGGTTCTATTATTTATATTTTCAAGTAAATACAACTCTAAGGTCCGCAGACAGGTCTATTATGACTTCAAAATATCGTTAAAAATAAGAGAAGCCCTTTTCGCTACAATTTCTAAACGCTGACTAACGACTAGACATCTGAGCAATCTTTATATATTCAGATAATTGTAGAAGAATGGTTGAAGTACTAGAAACCTTCGTAATAATGCAACTCTTACCAAAATTGTTCTATTTGTCTTGAAACACACAACAAATATTTTCGCAATAATTTACAAATTTGAATTGTTCGAACGCTTCCACCAAACAAACGCAAGAAGCAATTAATAAATTTTTTCAACTCAACGAGAATTTACTCCGTTTTTTCGCAGTTCTTCTCTCGAAATAAAACGAATAATATCATTCCAGTAAATTATTATTGATTCGATTTCATCGAAGCACTTTCATTACGTTTCAGCTAAAACTTATCGTTGAGTTTACGTCTAATAACAATCAAATAATACAATGTGAATCTTTTATAAAGAACATGCTTGAATTTTTTTATTTAACTTTTTTATAGATACTGTGAAAAAGAAATTTATTTTAATTTAAATATAATTATTACTTGGATGTGGAAGTAATGTAAATTACATAAAAATAAAATATTTATCGTAAAAGGAAATAAAATAATTCTTTCTCTGAAAATTTTTTTAATTTCTTAAAATATTGAATTCTAAATAAAGGACGTCCAACTTACCAACTACAATTTTTTTTTAAGTATCAGACTTTATTCTTCGAAAATGTGTTAAATTCTTCTCTGAATTTTGACAAAGTTCATTTTCGTTAACATCAACTACACCAAAGTTCCAATACACGTGTAAAAAAATTAAATCTTATACTATGAAAAACATTTCTTTTAAATTTAGACAAGTTATTTTATACACAGGTATGTAATGTAAATTGTATAAAAAATATGTATTATGAATAAATGAGCATTGAAAATTTTCAGTCAACAATTTCTCATGATCTTTTCCTAAAATTTCGAAAGATCAAAGACACAAAATTTTCCGGTAAATGACACATGTAATTATAAACACATTGTAATGGGTATACCGTCATTGAATACAGACAGACAGATATTATATTTTCTTCACCATACAAAGTAATATTATAACTGAACACGTGACTATCTATAAATGTAATACAGAGATTGCTTGTAAATTTGATGCATTAGAGAAAAATTAAATATTGAAAATGTATTTAAAGTTTTGATTACTTCGTCTTAATTTTACTATTGAAATTAATTTTATAACTTGATGCGTTTACAGTCTTACGATTATTTTCACAGTTAACTAATTATAATTAATCTAATTATTGTTTAGCGAGCTTAAGTATTAATTTTGATGAGAATTGACCAATAATATTGTAATTTACGATTCTTCGAAAATTTTCCGAGGAGAAGTAAAAGCCTTAAGACGTATTCAAACTTGGTCTTTATTTTTTAGTTTCTTTTTTCTTTATACGAAAAATTAGAAAATATATTTGCCACACAATTTTTCCTATACGTAAATATGCCCTTGCTGACAACCATCCGATTACGTAGGCATACTGTCTTTATACATATATAATCGCTGGTGCGTCTGTTAGTGCGTCATAAAATAAGTGGTTAGCAAAAAAAACTCTTAATTTTTTTCTCGGGCCCCCTCCTCAAGCCCCCGTCCCGGGACTGCAACCTCGGCTACTCCACCCTTTCATCGGGCCTGCATGTAACTTCTGAACAACTTGACTGATCGAGATCATATTCACATAATATAATTGTTTTGTCGAGACGATGGCTCTCACAATATCTCTTCGATTCAGACTTTTCCTTCAGTTCCAGACAGGAACCTTAAAAAAATCAAAATCATCTCACTACCGGAAAGGATAGAACAATGTCCGGTGTAACAGTAGGGCGGTTTGCTTATATTTAAAATACTTCAAATTTGCGCCCAAATGCTGTTACTTATTGTCCCACGCAGATTAACGTCATTGGAATGCCTAAAAATGTCCAAAAGTCGGGTTCTGTCGAAGAATTATTTTCCGTTGTGTGTTTTGCGAAATCACTTTATTAAAATATTTTTTTACAGAAAATTCCGAAAATACAATTTACATTGTTCAACAAAAGTTCAAAATTCAAAAGTAAATAAAATATAAATTGACAATTGTGTTGTACAAATCATTTCCGAAACCAATTTACGTTTCAAGATTTAAAATTGTTTAAACAACAATCAATTACATTTTTAATTGGACTTGAGGCAACAATTACTTAGTTACGGCCTATCCAAAACAAGTCCAAAACTCCACTCTTCCTTGTTGTTCATCATTTTCCACATATATGATAATTCGCCACTCGTCCCCACCGCTTAACTATTTTTCAATTCATATCAAACAACAAAACAGGGGAATCACAAAATGATATAATATTATAAATTCACTTAAAAGATAATAGTTAAGCCTTACAACGCTAGGTGGCTCATATTTTATACAAACAGAAATCGCTAATTCTCATAGCCGATATCAAAACCTATTTGAAATTGAGTTCATTAATTCGAAATTTGACCGCTAGATGTCAGTTACACAATATCCGTCACACCGGGCCGAGTCAGTTAGTTATAAAATAAAATATCTGAATTTTCTAACGTATCCAGTGCGATGACCAACTCTGTTCAACATTCAATAATCATACTTAACTGTATCCCATCCATATATAGTACCTACCAGTAATATAATGGTGCCGATATGTTTTTGGGTTTGAGTCTTCTCTCTTGGGAAATGTATGTGATATACACACATCTCCACTGTACATTTTCCATCCCCTTGTAGCACTGTAGTCAGTTGGATGGTAGCACACACTACTGGTTGCAATCACCAAGCAGCAGCATTGCATGCAGCAGCAGGGATTACGCTAGAATAATTTGTACAGTGAACAGAACGACGATTGTTTCAAGTTGTCTGGAATAAAGCTGCTACAAATCTGTCCGGGATTTGTAACCAATGCCGTTAGATGTTTTCCTGTACATTAACAGATTATTATGTAGGATTTGCACGTTGTATATTTTAATATATATCGTTTTTTATGCACGCATACAATTTTCTTAATGATTATAATATTATTACAACTATTATTTTGTTGGATTTTATCGTTTGATTCGACGTGCATGCGTATTTAGATGAAGATTTTTGCAAGCGACTCCACAGTTTCAATATTTTAAATTAAAAGTTTACTGTGTTAAAGACTGCGACACAATTACGATTTTTAGAAGTACAGGAACAAGGGGCAGTAAGGAACCTTCCTGGTGCTGGCATGGAACGGGTACAGGAGAGTATTCGGAAATATGGAGAAACATCAACCAGGAAACGTTCGGCCTCTCAAGAGGGTCGCTGCAGAGAATTTTGCATACAATAAGAATGTTTCCATACAAAATTCAGCTTGTCCAAGAATTGAAACCGACAGATTACCAGCAACGACTTGATTATGCAACTTATTTTCGTCAAAAAGCAGAAGAAAATCATGATTTTATTCATAATTTAACTATAAGCGACTAAGCCCATTTCCAATTAAATGGATTCGTTAATAGGTAAAACTGCAGGATATGGGCTACGGAAAATCCAAGAATAGTTCAACAGCGAGAATTACACCCACTTAAGTGTACCGTTTGGTGCGGTGTTTCGTCGGAAAGGATAATTGGCCCATTTTGAAAATGAACACGGTGTCGCCGTTTCCATCACTGGTGCTAGATATCGGACAATGTTGGAAAATTTTTTAAGGCCAGTCGTGGAAAACCATCTGCAAGTATGGTTCCAACAGGATGGAGCCACAGCGCACACTACGAGGGACACAATCGCTCTTTTACGCGATATCTTTGGTGAACGAATTATTTCCCGTACACGCGATTTTAACTGGCCTCCGCGTTCGCCGGATTTAACCGCTCCCGATTGTTTCCTTTGAGGTTATTTGAAAGGAAAGGTCTATATTAATAAGCCTCGAACCATACAGCAATTAAAAAATAATATCCGCGACTAAATCAACAACATAATACCTGAAATTTTGCGAAAGGTTATAGAAAATGTTTTGAAAAGAGCACGAAGCAGAAAATGGCCACTACTTGCGAGATATAATTTTTCAAAAATTAAATTAAAAATATTCTCCATTAATATACTGTATTTGAAATAAAAGAATTTAATAATTATGTCTTAAATAAGAAGTTATAATGAACTCAAACCCGTTCGGTCATTTTGGGCCACCCTGTATATGTCTATTTTAATGACTACAACAATAAGATATCCAAGTTTGAATATAGTATCACGTTAAAATACAAGTGATTTTATCTGGCTTTTGTCCTTAAGTACGCCAGTTCTGTTTAAAAAGAAGAGATTCCGTCGAAATTGAAGAGAATTAATCTCTGAAATGGGATCAAAATTCATATCAACAGAAAAATATTTTAATTTTAATTGCTCAGTCACCTTTGAGGCATACCTCGAGAACGGTTCAATCGAAAACAAAATTTAAAAAAAAAAATTCCTTAGTATATTTTATTGTCTAGTTGTTAATCAAAGCATTTGTCAAAATTTACATTTTTTAAAAAATAGCGACGGTTTAACAAAAAATTTATATTTTCAAGGTGTTAAATTTTATTAATCTTTTTATTAAGTGAAAAGTTTGTTTATTTCATATTCGATAAGCCTGTATACAATTGCTAAAAAATTTTAAAGCCATACATTTCGAACAGTACAATAGAGCAGCGAAAGTCGACGTACTGCTTATACTATATTATATCAAACGGCAGCTGCATTAGTCAGTGATAGTTGTGCAGGAGTAGTCGCGAGTGCCACTCGAGGTGGCGCAGTATAAATAGCTATAACTTTGGATCTAATGCTCCGATCCTTAGGGAGTTTGGTGACAATATTCTTGAGATAATGAACTTAAAATATCACAACTGTATATAACCCCTTAAACTATAAATTGGCGTTAACCTCCAACAAGAACTCAAGTGTGTATGATATAGAAGCCACACTTCTATAATTATATTTTATATATGATAGCAAGTACTACTTTGTACAAACTGATTAACTATTATGTTGTCTACTATAGAAACTAGAATCTCTGGGAACACTAGGAACACTATATCTGTATATTAAAACAACACACATTTTGTCGGCGCTTCGCCATGTTTTAAGTGCAACAATAATAATGATTTGGTGCTCGGTTATAATGTTATGTTTGGTTCGAATCTCTTCGAAACACGAGCCATAACGTTACAACTAACACATTACAAATGCGTTCATGCGAATTACTGATAAGGCACACCAGCAGTCGTTTATTGGCAACCATTACGACTCGCATATGACATAGTACCCACTATTATAGATATATCAAAATGTTGGCGTTTTCTTGAAATAGAAATATACACATGGGTCTCCGTAAACGTGAAATTTATAACGTAATCTTTGTAACCGAATTTCTGTGTACCCTCTGTTCTCAAATAACATATTTCTTTTATAAGAACGATTTTTTTCGACTTAGAAAATGTGTGAAATGTCGACAATTGATAATGATTAGTGGTAACTGAGACTATTGATAAGAAAATATTGTGTCTGGAATTTTTTATTGCTTAACTAAGAAGGTTAGGAAATTTTCAAATGAATGAACAAAGGCCTGAATTTTATTTTTTTTAAGAAAGAAAATTGTAAGGCTGACTGGAGTTTATGGTGATATAGTGATTTTCTCTGAAACTATATGATGTGAAAATTTGAAATTTAGCACAGAGATAGGGTGTGGAGACCCGATTACAGATGGGAAGTGGAACTCGGATTCTGGGGGTTAATTTTAGGGAATTATCCGGAAAGTGAAAATAAAATTTTTCTCCATAAGAGCATCGAGTAGGGTATCAAACGAAAGCTTATTAACATCTTAAGAATTTTTATCCCCAACCTTTATTGTCAGAAGGATCGCTCAATAAAAATCTGAAAAAATTTATGAACATTAAGAATGAGGTGTATATTAAACAAAAATTATCAAGACTGAATTTCCTTGCACAACTTCCTTGGTAGGTATATAAAAAGAAATGTTGATGACACATTTTGCTTTGATCAAGATGTTGTTAGTCAAAAAAATTATATTAACGTAGTAGCTCCGAGATAGTCAGGTACAAAAGTATATCTCAGCGAAAAAATTTTCTTTTATCAAAAATTAAATACTGTATTAATATTCTTCAGTTATTATATTTGTATACCACCTTTTTTTTAATTTTCGGGCGCTTATGTTGTAGCAATATAAAAGTATTGTTGAAAAAGCGTTGTAAAAACGTTGTAAAATGATGTTTATAAATTATATTTCAAAAACGGCATAACATATTAAAGTTTTATCAAATTCGTTTGACACGTTTTCATTTTATTAAAAAAAAATAGAGTTTTCCCAGAAGAGCCCGTGTTAAAATTACCAAACTTTGAAATCGTTTTTCTGAAATTTTGATAGTCAATTTTAATCTGAATAGGCTCGTATTATTGGTATTGAATTAGATAAATATCTAGGAAAGTTTCGTTAAAATCCTTTGAAAAAATCGTTTTATCGATCAACAACCTTAAAGTTATCTTACAAATCTATTTAATAAATCTTTTAGAAAGCGAATTTTATAAATTCAAGAAAAGATGAGGAATAGCTGATAAGATTTATAAATTCCTGGCTATAAGTATTTACAATCGCTCTTTTCAGTAACTGATAAATTTGAAGAACTGACAGCATAATAAATTCCTAAAACACCAGATGAAATTTAGATATTGTTATAAGCGTTTATTTCAAAAGTCTGCATATAAGTAGAACCAAAACCATGTTCCAACTTCCAAAAAACACTCAGCGATATTTCCATAAATTTATTTAAAAGCTCTAATGTACCCGGTACCACATTTACTCACAAAAAAAGGGTTGTTTTATTTTATTTCAATTTTTTTTGCCCCCCTGCGCCCGCGTTAGTGTCTAAGTGGATCGAATGGTGGCAAAACAGTAAATATAGACGATAGACATTTATTTAGTGGTATATCAGTCTATGCAATAGCGCCCCCATTCAATAAAATAGTATACATACGTTGTTAGCATTTATATTATTACCCCCCGATTTTGTCGATCGGGTGAGAGTGAGGCAATGGGGTGAATGTCGAGAAAAACATCCCTATTGTAGTTGTAATAATTTTAAATGGGGATGGATCATTATCTCTTTTGATGATATATATTATATGCAAATGTATTTTATTTAATAGACACTAGTTGATTTTACTGGCGTTTTGTAGTAGTAAATTAAAAATGATATATTAACTATCTAGTCGAATATATTACAACCTTATAATTTTAAACACGTAGAAATAATTCTATTGCATTTGTTTTTTTTTTGACGTGAAAACATCTAAACGTTGCACGACTTTCAAATCGTCCCAATTTAAAAACTATAGGACCAAATATCCCACAAGTGTGACCCGCCAATAAATTAAACTATAATCATAGTTGAACATTTTTCTGTTGAAAAATATCAAAGTTTATTCGCAGTATATCTTGCTATTACCTGGACAGCAATTCTTGAAAAGTGAAGTGAAGTGGAATGGAATGAAATGAAATAGCTGAGAACAGAACCAAAGGTAATATATATTTATAAGTTGGTAGGTATATATTATTGTGATATAATGGGTACTCTATCGACGAAATTGATTACTAATAAGAGGAGGTATTATTTATGGTACAGAGTTTTCATTTCCTGTTACCTATTTTAATCAGCGAAATCAAACCGGTGGAGGAGAATGCAAGATCGAGCTGAATCCGGTGGAGGAATTTTAAAATTTATTAATGAAAAACTAAATAAAATTACTAAATAAACAAAAACAAACGCTACTATACTACAAAACGAGGTTATGTCCAAATTTTATTTCTACTATTAACTACTATTAAAAAGGAAAATATATAATTTAAATAAAAAAAAAATAATAAAAGATAAAAAATAATTAAAATACAAGAAAAAAGGTAAAAAATTAAAACAGTTAATATAAAGCACAGCTAACTACTAAAAAATCCCAACGAACGCACAAAAATACGCTGCCAATGAGGTGTGACACACACCTTCCTCGTACTCGTAAAAGACATTAAAACAGTATTCTACCGTAAAATTATATTTTCGCTTTAAAGTTCATAAAAAATTGTTGTAACTCAGAATACTTAAAGGCTAAATTATCAAATAATAGCAAATATATTTTAGAAACTGACCCCCAAAATACTTTAAAAATTTTAGCGAAATGGGACTAGCAGTAAATAAGATATTAACATTTAATTGGATTTCATGGTAGCGCCGTGGATACTATTACTCCGAATGCAATAAATTTGCAGGGGACCATGTAGGAGCCAGACCGCATAATTTTTGACAATTTCATAAAAAAGAATTGAATAGTTCAGAAGTTATGTCACTTGGTGCAATTTAGTATATTAATGGAATAACATGGTAGCGGTGTAGTTACCGTTACTCCGATTTCGATTAAATTCATAGGGGGCCATCTAGGAACCAAACTACATAATTTCTGAAAATTTCATTAAAAGCAACCGAATAGTCCAGAAGTTATGAACTTATGCCACTTGGTGCAAACTGGTGACACACAGACGGACAGACACCAAACCAAAATTGTCCAGGAAGCTCTAAAACGTAAAATGTGTGTAAAACATTTTATTTTGGAGGGAAAAAATTTTTTGTATTTTTTAAAAGTGATCACAATGCTTCTCCTACTTTAGTAGTCTCGGAAGCAATACTTGCCTAATGTCCAATTAACAAAACAGTTTTTTGTTCCTAACGTACCTAGGTATAATTTTAATTACGTTAATAACAAATTTGATCAAACAAAGTATATACGGCCTCAACGTATGATATTAAATTTGGAAAACATTAATAATAAAAGAGATATCTCAATATCATCATTCTCTTCTCCATAATATAATGTATATACATGAAGATGGTAATCTCAATCAGTGTACGTTGTGTATATTACGTAACAGATCGTCGGCAGTTTGACAAGTAACTTTGATGTGTAAACAAGCCCCAAACTTTTCCCCAAATTCTCTTTATTTTATTATATACATCTCTGTATATACAGATATGTATGTGTGTATAACTACACCATCATATACATATATTGTACTGCATGTCCCAAAAATACAGGCACTAAATCTTGAAACGTATGTCCTCTCCAAAAGTTTCCCTAGCATACTCACTAAAATCACATTTTCAGAAGCGGTTCAATAATATATTTCTCAAACCTGTTTCAATTACGGTCCGGTAAAATTTCGGATAATTTTGTGCGGACCGGTCACATATAGGACCACATATGAAGATTATCAGTTTTCAAAAATTACATTTATATTTAATGTGAAATGTCGTTTTCCGACCATTTGGTCTACCATGTAATTCAGAAAAATACGAATTCATTTTTTTAAACATTCGAGAAATGTTTAAAAGCAGTTCTTTAAATTTAAATAGAATTCTTGTAGCCTGCAATCATTTCCACCATTCATTGGAATAACATCTGGTCGTGTAATATGAAACCACCATTAATTGAAATGAAATCAGATTGTGTAATATGAAATGTCGGTTTCCGACCACTTGTTCGACCATATCATTCAGATAAATATTGATACATTTTTAATCATCAGAGAAATGTTTAAAAGCAGTTCTTTATTTTTAAATAGAATCCTTGTAGCTTGCAATCATTTTCACCATTAACTGAAATAACATTTTGTCGTGTAATATGAAATGTCGTTCTCCGACCACTTGGTCTACCATGCCATTCAGACAAATATCGACACATTTTTAATCATTAGAGAAATGTTTAAAAACAGTTCTTTTATTTTAAGTAGATTTTTTGTGAGCTGGATCGTTTCCACCATTAATTGGAATAACATTTTGTCGTGTAATATGAAATGTCGTTCTCCGACCACTTCGTCTTGATGTGTCGATATTTGTCTGAATGACAAATATCGACACATCTTTAATTATTAGAGAAATGTTTAAAAACAGTTCTTTAATTTTAAACAGAATTCTTGTGACCTGGAATCATTTCCACCATTAATTGGAATAACATTTAATCGTGTAATATGAAATGTCGTTCTTCGACCACTTGGTCTACCATGTAATTTAGAAAAATACTAACTCTTTTTTAAGTATTAGAGAAATTTTTAAAAGCAGTTCTTTAATTTTAAATAGAATTCATTCATATTAGAATCATTTAGATTATTAGTTGGAATAACATCAGGTTGTGTTATATGAAGTGTCGTTTTCCAACACTTTGATCGATCATATGTCTAGACCAAGTTAACCCCGCCATTTTTTTTCAAACAAAAAGATTGTGCCATATTGTGCTACACGGAGAGAAAATTCATATAAAAATTACTGTGCTCAGCACTACAATCGACGTGTAAAAGGCGAACATATTCAATTTTGTACGGTAAAAATATAAAAATTATAATTAATCATAGAAAATTTAAAGGATAGAATATTGTTTCCGTAATATTAGTTCCGTAAAATTTGTAAAACAGCACAGTAAAAAGTTCCATTGCCGACAAAAATATTTTTTTTTAATTGTTTTTCTTACAAAAATTACCATGCTGTATTATAATATTTGAAATGCTATCTGCTAATAGTAGAAAGAAAAAAGAGAAAGAAGGTTGTGTGTGTTGTGAACGCTGTTGAAATGTACCTCACTCATAGCAAGTCACATAGCCAACCATAGGTGTGGACGACCAACTTGGTAGGACTAAGCACCTGATTCATTAGACTGTCTTACAAGCAGCAAGCAGTATTCATTACACTGTCTTACAGGACGGGAATGTCACCGTTTAATTCATCATTTTATTACTTCACTATCTTTAGTATTAGAATATATTGTTGACAGTCATTTTTGTATGCATCATAAAGAATCGAAAGTTGTAAAAGATCGGGCATTTTCGAAGTTTTTACAGGTACAGCCCAAGCAACATAAGGTTGCGGGTCAGATGCGCAAATGAAAGAGTACGACAACAAGAATTAAACTATAACATATATGCATAAGAGTGTGATAAAAGCTGTGTTAGCACATTAAATTTTACCATGCTAGCACATATTTTTTATTTTAGTCGTCGATCGCGCACGCATTATAAGAGAGCATGGTACTTTTTCTGAAATTTTATCTACAAAAATTATATGATTTTTCTCTCCGTGGAGTCGTTTGTCGTAAATAAAAAAGCTAGATCCCAAAAATGGGTATTTTCTTACAACCAAAAACATTTTTGTAATTTTGTCTTTCGTGCTGCACTTCGAAAAGTTTCAGTATAGTAAACCATCTTGCATATTGAACCTATTCGAAATTTCTAAGTAGGTATTTCTCTTGAGAGACCCTGTAGCGTTGTGACTGCTTGATATAATATTATTTATAAATACATCATATTATGTAGTGCAAGGTTGGTTACAACGCTAGAGGCGCTCAGTTCTCTATTTAAAATGTATACTGGTGTATATATTGCCACAGTTACAATCCGATAAATGATATGTATGTACCGACTCCTCTTTAGAATATTGTATAGCAACATTTTATTAGGGTAAAAAAATGAATCAAAGCGTATCAGCAATATTATTTTCATTTTAACAAATAAGTCTTTAGATGATATGATACTTGTAATTTATATTTCGTTGGTGGAGTATGAGGAATTGTGTAAGTCTTTATCATCATCGAGTGCAGTCAATACGGATATAAATAATTAGTTATCGATTAAGAAGAAGAAGAATTTGGAAATCGACGGACGCGACGTAATAAAGGAGATGTATAGAGATCGGCTATTTTTCGCAAAAATGATTTGTTGACTTTTTCCTCCAAAACTCAAAAATTCTTCTTCTTCTGAGACAACATAATCAAATATCTCAAAAAAAGTGTGTCCCAAGCGCGACGAAGACTCTCGAGCCAGCCAAAGAACTCTAGAGTTGAGTATTTTCTGTAAATGAATTTTTTGTAGATGACTAATATTATCCGGGATACTAAAAGCCTTTTCCTTGGAAACTTTGTGAATCAGTATAACGAAAAAATATAGAGTTTAATACACCACACGGAGAGAAAAATCCTATAATTTTTGTAGAGAAAATTTCAGAAAAATTACCATGCTCCCCTATAATCCGTGCGCGATCGACGACCAAAATAAAAAATATGTGCTAGCATGGTAAAATTTAATGTGGTGCTAACACAACTTTTATCACACTCTTATGCATATATATTATAGTTTAATTCTTGTTGTCGTACTCTTTCATTTGCGCATCTGACTCGCGACCTTATGTTGGTTGCACTGTACCTGTAAAAACATGTATACAAAAATGATTGCCAACAATATATTCTAATACATATACTAAAGATAGGTAAATAACAAAAAGATGAATTAAACGATGACATCATCCTAAGAGAGTGTAAAAGAAACTGACTACTAGCTGCATCAAGGTGCTTGGTGCGAACTGTCTGACAAAGTTTCTTCCACAGTCCACACCTATGGTTCGCATGTAACTCGCTGATTGAGGTACATTTCATTACAGCGTTTCCAACACAACCAACCTTCTTTCTGTTTTTTTTCTATTATTAGCATATTAGCATGGTAATTTTTTTAATAAAAACAATTAAAAATTATTTTTTTGTCGGTAATGGAACTTTTTACTGTGCTGTTTTACAAATTTTACGGAGATAATATTACGAAAAGAACATTCCATCCTTTAAATTTTTTATGATTAATTATAATCTTTATATATTTTTACCTTACAGAATTGAATATGTCTTTTACACGTCGATTGTAGTGCTGAGCACAGTAATTTTTATAGGAATTTTCTCTCCGTGCAGGATCATGAATATTATGGTAATTCAATTTACTATTATATCAGTGATTTGCAACTTCCCTCTGCCGAGTTAACTTTTTTCATTTTAAACCACAATGAAACTTGGACCCGAGTAGTTCCCGATTTAAGTCCTTGTACCGGTTCTTGTAGAATATCGACTTCAACCTCATCATAACTTACAGTCAAACTCTTAAAACATCAATATTTCAGATCTAGTAGCTACGAGTGTCATCAATTTAAACAAATTTTATCATTTTTTCGTATTGATAAACACTTTTTTTTTTACCAATATGCATTTAATTGAAGTTAATTACTCTACCTGACAATATACAGTTGTTATAATAACAATTTAAAATGAAACAAAAGCTAAATAATGATCACCAGATATGGAGTTGTGCGATGGAAAAACAGCGGGAGAAGTGTACACCGTAATTCAATACAAGTTTTGTTTCCAATACAACAAATTTCCGTTTGAATAATTTTATCAAATGTAAATAATCTATAATATGTACACTATTATTATTGTTTTGAACTATTGTAGTGTAACTCGTATGCAAAATGTACCGTTTGTCCAACAATGAAAGCATCATTAGAATTAATTAGACAGAGAAGTGTAATATTTGAAACTTCCATACATATTAAATAGAAAAGTTACTTCTGTCAGTATAAAAACTGTAATGTAAGGGTATTATATTACCTATCGTAATGTACCTGCTTTATATTGTTTATATTCAAGTAGATATTTTAAGAGCCAAAATACAATTCAATTGTTTTTAGTCTGAAAAAAATACCGAAATATAGAATTTACCTTTATCACAATCAGTGGAATGGCATTTTTCAAAATAAATAAATACTGGAACAGTTTATGCAAACCTGTTCCATCATCTAAATTTTCAAATGAATTTTTAGAATTCTTGTATCCGTCTGTCACAGAAGCTTTTCTCGGAAACTATATGTAACCAGGCATTTAAATTTTGACATAATGTTACGCCTTAATGACGCACATATATATCGCCGGGTAACGATTAGAATCCTAATTGTGCGAGCCCGATTCGCTTGAGTTGTTTCTACAAAAAATTTGGAAACAACTTCGAAGTATAATAAACAAAAAAATGTAAATATTATAAATTAATTCTGTTAAGTATTTTGGATTACTTTTTCTAATACACTGGGCTAATACCGGGCATTTGTCCGGGGTGGCAAATTTTAGGGTAGCATTTTAGTAAAATTTGTAAAAAGAAGGTGGCATTTTACACTGACAAGTAAAAAAAAGAAACATTTGCAACATTTGCCTGAAACGGCAAATTTTAAGGCGGCATTTTTATTACCTGACGAGCAAAAAAAAAAGTCGTCGATTGTATAAAAAATAAAAAAGGAAAAACAATTGTAAAAGCTGAAAAGCATAAAAAAAAATTGTTCCTTTTTGCCCGGGGCTGCGTAAACGTTAGAGCGGGCTCTGCTGTAATATTGCAAGAAAATCATGATAATAGGTATATACCTACTACAGAATACTATACCTACACAAATTCGTATTTTAATAATGTATATTTGTAACAATAGTAATATATAGTATATAGTTTGATTTTAATATTGATTAAATTTTAATAATAAAAAAAATAGTTATTTGGCTAATTAATTTTTGTAGTGGATAGGAAGACGCTTTAGTGTCCATTTTTAAAAATTGAAAAACCAAAAATCTCATTATAACTAATGATTCCATACAAATGATTCGGAAACTTAAATAAAACTGTAATGGTTTAAATCATTTGAAATATATAAATAAGATTTAAGGAAGGAAATATCTTTAAAAAGGTGAAAATAAAGACAACTTCGGAAATTTTTTAACAAGGAAAAAATTGATCTATATTTCCGTCCGAGTTTCCGCCAATTTTAAAAATGCCGTTTCGAGAAAAACGTGTTTAAAATTTTGGTATGTAATAATAAAGAAACGAAGCTACTTTTTAGATTATCTCTTAGATTGTCTCTTGAATTGCATCATAAACTTCTTGTTGAATCGATTTATTTCTGATGAAAAGGACAAATTTTTGTATTTTACAAACGATATTGAAAATTTTTGCACCCACAACCTCTTTAGATATCAGTAACTGTTAAATCGTGTCTACCTACGTTTCTATAAGAACAACGACTCTAGCAACAAGATGAAATTTTAACAGTATTTAAATAGTCAAGTATCATTGGAATTCTTACAAATAAATACCACACCAAAGTGGAAAAAGAGAACAAACATAACAATTGTTGCTATCTGTGTCACTCTCTCTCTCTCTCTCACTGTCTTTTTACTCCAACAACAGCAACGGTATCCTTGAGCATCCACGAGTATAGAAAGTGTCTATAGAAAGAAGAGTACCTACCAAGGAGTATCCCGTCTAAAAACTGACTGACTGTAAGCTCATTTATTAATGCGCGTGGGCAACGAACGGAATGTACAACCTATTTGTGTGGGTGAAATGCGTGGGTCGGCCGCGACGTTACTAAATATAATTACATATTTTACTCAAAAAACTGTTTTTCTTTTTCGCTACGGTACTTTATCGAGTAAAACAAAACAAAATAAAAATGATTGTACGAGTTTCAAAAATGCGTGGGAACTTTGTTTGCATATTATGCTGTACTGTTTCCTCGCAACAAAGCGAAAATTTCAATTAAATATTTTTGCTAAAAGTAGCATCAACGAATCAAACAAAGAATTTTTAATTTTTGTTAAATCAATATCGAAAAGAATCAACTAATCTAAAGTAAAATTGAAAATTTTAATACACCATTTTTGAAAGCTGGTAATTGTGAAGTAGTTACTAGTGATGAGCAAATGCAAGACCAAGACCAAGACTTGGCAGTCTTGGTCTTGGTCTTGGTCTTGCATTAAGAATCTTGGTCTTGATCTTGCTAGAGCAGTTTGAGTCTTGGTCTTGGTCTTGCAAAATGCAGTCTTGGTCTTGGTATTGATAAAAAATCTTGCAATTTATTAGCGAATTTTTTCCTTCTAAAATCAGAATTTTCTCTCTTTACGGTATTAATTATACTTTCAAACTATTTAAATAGTTTAGCAAGAGTCTTGTTTTTTTCTTACTTTTGTCTTGGTCTTGCTCACTTGAGTCTTGGTATTGGTCTTGCAGCCATATTTATAGTCTTGGTCTTGGTCTTGCTCTTGGTATACATAGTATCGGTCTTGGTCTTGGTCTTGGTCTTGCAAAAAAATGCAAGACCAAGACCAAGACTGCAAGACCAAGACTAATTTTGCTCATCACTAGTAGTTACTAGCTACCCGGGAAAAAATTTTCATATATGGTCATATAAAATCATACATAGATCATATATGATCATATATAGACCATATATGATCATATATTATATATGGCCAATTTTCCATATATGATCATATATGACCATATATGAAAATAAGTAACAAATAAAAAAGTTTTAAAAAATCACGACGAGAAAATTCTAAAAAGTTTCAAATGAAGGTTCCTGGAATTCCATATATTCAAATTGATTATAATTTAGAATAAACTAACTTTCATTCGTCGTGTATGACATTATACTACAAAATACACAGCAAAGCATGTCACACACGAGGGCTGAAAATTAGCTTATTCTAAATCTTAATGAAATTTACGATATGGAATTCTAGGAATTTTTATTTAAAACTTTTTTATTTTATATTGCGCATCATTTTCGAGTTCTAAACACTCAACAGTTTGATTTAGAGGAATTTTGACTCCTGATTCGTAATCAGTGTCAAAAAATTCATGATATGTGTATCTTGAAATTTTGACGGATATGATATTGTGCAGCAATAGTTGTCCCCACCATACAGGGTCCTCTAAATAGGTAAAAATAACCCAGTAATTCACTTCGAAAACATTTTAACACGCCCAATTTTTTTGTTTAAAATACCTACTTATCGAAACAATGCTCATAAAATAAATTGCTGAAATAATCCGAAAATCAGTTTTTTGCTAATATATCACCTCCTATTGGTTGAAAAAATTTTTATTTAAAATGTAGGTAGGTAAAGTGTAACTCCTTTCTCGCCTACGATGCGGAAGTTGGGATTCGAAATCAAATAATAATTAAATTTTGCATAAAAATATTCCTTTGAAAAATTTCGATAAAAAAAAAAAAATAATCCATTTCCAATAAATTCCACTGGCAAAAAAGAAACGAGAAGAATTAAATTCAAATTAAGTTTATTCACACTACGGTTTGATAACCACAAACTTTTTGCATGGTCATCAATTCCATGGTGGAATGGAAACAACATACGATTCTATTTAAAAGAGTAACTTTAATAATAATAGTACAATGCAATTCTTCTTACATTGTCTATAGGTATCTCTTTCTGCTGCACACACACACACACATATAAAACAATATATTCATTTCATTCGCACTCAATCAATGTATATTTTCCGTTCCCATTCTATACACCGAAATATATAGAATCATTTGTCTACGACCATTCCTTGCATACATCGGGGATCATTTAATAATATGTGTTCGGTGTGTTGAGGGAATAATTTAATGTATAGAATGATTTGGAAAAAGGCTTTCAAAAATTTTGGTAAAAGCACAATTGTTCTTTCAAGTTTCGTAGTGGAAATGAATTTGGCTTGACCAATACAAAAGAAATTTGTATGCTTTTTAATGTTTTTTTTCTTTTTTTTTCTAAAATTTGGTCACACTTGATCAAGTGATTTTAGAGTAATCCCATTTTGGCCTCTTTTAAATCCTTCCATTCTCCAGGTAGATAAGAGGTAGCTTTTGGCTCAGTGAAACGTAGAAGTCCAGAAGGTACATATTTTATTGAAATAGTATCTTTTTTAATATAGACAATCAAAGTTAACAAATATTTTTTTTTAAAAAAAAAGTTTAGTAAAAAATTTCTTTATAAAACACGTTTCTCACTGTGAAACTATGTAACCAAATGGTAACATAACTTGTTTGAGATAATTCATGATTATTCATGAAATTTCACATTTATATTTATGTTTGTTTTAATTGTGCCAAATAAAGAAAAGAGAATTAAGAGAAGTAATTACCTAGCTCAACTCTTACTCCTCCCTCCCCTAGGTATTTCAGCATAGCTTTCTACATAACCTCGCCCTCTCCCCTATAGTCAAGCTAGGTAATTTATAGATCTTCACTTATAGTCATTTTTAAAACTTTAAAAAAATCAAAAAATGTAGGTTTCTTTTCGGAGAAGCCTACAATTGTATTGTCAGTTTTTTATATAAAGCAAATAAGGAAGGAATAGAAAGGATATGAACCTCCTTGACGAAACTGATACACTACTAAGCTCTAGGAACTTTAGGAATTTTTGTGAATTTTTTGAGAATATTATCCAAAGACTGCCTGTACACGATCAGTAATACTGTCAGTATTTACTGATAAAAATAATGAATCATTATTTTTATTACTTCAGTATTTTTATTATACTGTACACTATCATTATTTTCTTCAGTATTTTAAAACAAATTGTCAAGTATAATTTTTCGGAATTTTTAAATTAATAAAATTTTGGAATTGTTATTATTATGGAAGAACCGTGTTTAGCTATAGTACTAGCCGTACTAGCAATGCAACTCAAAACAAGAATACAAGAAAGAAAAAACGTTATGTTCGTTAAGTTGTTTCTAGCTAAGCCATACATATACGCTTGTATGTACATACGGTACATATCGTACATATTGTACATATTGCCGTACATACTAATCAAGAATATAATTATGTGATATATATACAAGCCTACTTTTCCATGATGTACATATAATACGATCTACAATCGATTTGTATTTATCTCGGTTGGTACCGCTGGTACATAAGGTACATAATATACCAGTAATATGTTTTAACGGTTTTAACTGTCATTAATGTCACTGTCCCCTCCACGTCTTAGTACTGAAGTGAATACTGATGGAATTATAAGCCATTCTTCAATATTTTCATCATTATTTCAATATCGTCAATACACGATCAATAAAAGTGTCAGTATTTTGAAATACTGACAGTATTACTGATCGCGTACAGGCAGCCAAAGAATTCACAAATATTCGTACTTACAGATCCTAAAACATTAATCAAAATTCAGAATTGAAACTTTTTTTAACCGGAATAGACTTTGATTTAAGATTGATCTTATCCAAAATCGGGGACATCCTATTTATACGAAACAAGATGTACCCATATAATAGACTTTCAAACATAATAATGTTACAGTATGATGTATAAGTTACAAATCCATGAATGAGAATCGAATAATTCGACGGTATGGTTGTTCGAAGGCTTCATATAATAATACTTTGATGTCGAAATCTAGAATGCATCAGTAGCGCGCCAAAGTTTCCCATCAACTCGTGCATCCACAAATATGCGCAAAAAGAGACAGAGAGAGGAGGCAGTTCATTAGAGCGTTGCGGTTATGATATTGCCGTTGGAAATGCTGTAGATATCGAACGTATATACAGGGTGTAATTTGAAAAAGTTACCCTATATCCGTATATTTAAGTGATTTTATATAGGTAAAAATGTTTTGCATTCTCACATTTTTACAACTCGACTTGTCGTCAACTTGGCTTGTCGTATACAATTCGAGATTAACTTTTTACAATTCCGACGAGACTATTTCGGAACACTAATGATTTTGTCACATCTGTCAAATCTTGGCACTTGGTTAGTTTAAAAATCACAGGTGCGATCATTCTTTGGGTTTCTATAGGGATCATGTGTATAAAAATAACCAAAAATACGCTGCCAATAGGGTGGGCACACAGCTTCCTCGTAGTCGTAAAAGGCTTTAAAACAGTATTCTACCAAATATACATATTATATACCGTGAAATTATATTTTCGCCTTGAAGTTTATAAAAAACTGTTGTAACTCAAAAGACTTAAAGGCTAAATTATAAAATAATAGCAAAAATATTTTAGAAACTAACCCCCAATATACCCTAAAAATTTGAGCGAGATAGGACTAGCAGTAAATAAGATATTGACATTTAATGGGACTTCATGGTAGCGGCGTAGCTACCGTTACTCCGATTTCGATTAAATTCATAGGGGACCATATAGGAACCAAACTACATAATTTCTGAAAATTTCATAAAAAAGAATTGAATAGTTCAGAAGCTATGCCACTTGGTGCAATTTTGGAATGACATGGTAGCGGCGTTGCTACCGTTACTCCGATTTTGATTAAATTCATAGGGGACCATCGCGGAGCCAAACTGCATAATTTCTGAAAATTTCATTAAAAACAATCGAATAGTTCGGAAGTTATGCCACTTGGTGCAAAATTGGAGACACACAGACGGACAGACAGACGGACAGCCCAAACCAAAATTGTTCAGGAAGCTCTAAAACGTAAAATGTGCGTAAAAAATTTGATTTTGGAGAGAAAAAATTTTTTATTTTTCAAAAGTGATCACAATGCTTCCGCTACTTTAGTAGTCTCGGAAGCAAAAGGTTAATATTCGAAATGACTGCTAATTTTTTAACTACGGTTTTCTTTACTTAGAAAGTACCACGTGATAAGGAACGTAAAAAGAAACTAAGCAAAGAGTATTTCGGTAATTTTTTCTTTAAAACCGTAGAATTTGTAAGTAGGTGCTATAAATGTAACTGAATATTTGGTGTTGATAGCAAGAAATCTTATTTTTAATACCATGTCAAATATTCTTTTATATGTATACTGGTGAAACAATTCGCTAATAAAACGATAATCCTTCGACAGAAATATAGGTTGTTTCCTTTGTTTTACAAAGAAAAAACTATTTAATCAAACACTCGGTATGCAAAACCATTTTATTTATTAACTTGCAAAGTTAAAATGATATCCCTTCTCTTTTTTCCCTAATTTTAAATATCTCTCCGACTTCACTACTTTCCCCGCTTTTGTTTACACCTTGTAAACTCAAAACATTATATGTATGCTATGTACTATATAGTATATCGTATGCGTACTCAATTCTCGTTTGAGCCACCGTGAAATGTGGTTTTTGTACAGTGACTTCGTAACGTTTAGTTGTATAATGTAATATATTTACTTTGAAAGTTATATACATATTATACGTTATATACATATCTAGTATCCATATACCATACCAATGATCAGGGTGACTTTTTTGAGAGTTTCCATTCTTATTACATCCAAACTATTGATTTAATCAAAAAAGAGTTTTAGATATTGGCTTCGATTATCAGGAGCTTTATAGCTTTTATGTTTTTCGAGCTACAAATGCAAACTATATATAGAAAATTTGAAATATGACATAATGTTAGGTCTTTATGACGCAGACTAATATTGCACAATCAACGATTAACAAAATTTTTATCATTTGAAAGAATTATTTCTAAGAATCCTAAAAATATTTTTTTTTTATAATTTTTGGTCCAATGGTCTGTACACAACCTTAATGATGTGTAAAAATGTGTAAAAATAAAAAAATCGGTATTGTGCCCAAATTTATAGTAATTAAGTTGTAGTAAGTATATAAAGTTCCGATTTTGTGGAAGCCCTGAGAACGTTATATTTACTATTTTTCTTTCCATCTATATCGTTAAACGTCTTAACTTAATAAACAATAAACAACGGGAGCGCTGCGATAAAAAAATTAATTACATTTCTAGAGTATTTTACTCTCTTTCAATTAATAAAATAGTTGAAAACTTCAGTTAAATCTATATAGTAAGCTGAATTCATAAGAAGTTATCACACTTATAACCAGTGTTGTGCTTATCTAGTTAACGTTATCTGAAATTTTACCTAGATAACGTTTTCGTTATTTATTTATCTTTTATCTAGATATTTTTAAAAGAAGTTATCTTTTATCTTATCTTTTTATTTAGCGAAGGAAATAGATAAGATAACAACAATATGTCTTGATTTTTTCTGAGAAAAAAAAGAAAATTGAAACTAAATTCATCATTTCCCTATATTCACTAACTGATATGATAGAACTGGAATGATTTCCGCCATTAATTAGAATAACATTAGGTCGTGTAATATGAAATGTCGTTTTTCGACCACTTGGCCAACCATGTAATTCAGATAAATTTTGACACTTTCTTAAGCATTGCAAAAATGTTTAAAAGCAATTCTTTGATTTTAAATAGAATTCTGGTAACTTGGAATCATTTGAGTCATTTGTTCGAATAACATTTAGTCGTGTAATATGAAATGTCGTTTTCCGACCACTTGGTTGACCATGTAATTCAGATAAATACCGACACTTAAACAGTTTCTTTAATTTTAAATATAAATAGAATTTATTTAGTTTGGAATGATTTTCCCCATTAAGTAGAATAATATTATATAGGTCATGGTATATGAAAGGTCGACCATAAATAACAGAAGCTAAATCCCGAAAAAAATATTTTTATATTCAAAAACTATTTTTTAGGTATAAAGTTAGCTCCATAGTTATCTTTTTTTTGTTCTTTGCAAAAAATGTTCTTTGTTGTGCTAGATGTGCGGCATCTGGCATCATGGGTCGTAAGTAAAAGAAAAAAAAAATGAAACTAAATTCTAAAACATGCAGTTTTTATCGCCAAAAAGATTTATTTAAACATTTTTGTAAAACGGTACATATGACCTTAACGGTTGCGGATTTTTGTAATCTATTGAAATTCACACATCTTTCTGCGGACCAGAGAGGTACACCTTCATGGCCCGGCACCGGTCCACGGATCGCCTTTTGAGAAACCTTGAACTTATGCATTATTTCTATAAATATAATCTTATCTGTTATCTAAAATTTTATCTAGATAACGGTTAAATTATCTGTTATCTTTATCTAGATATTTTAAATTTAATGTTATCTATTATCTGTTATCTAGATAATAAAATTCGATATCTTGCTCAACACTGCTTATAACATCATTGTAATTGTACTAGTGGCAGCGTTGGGAAAGGCGTTTTTTTTATTCAATTACGTAATAAAATGTATAAAATTCGACGAATAGTGGAAGCGCTGTGCACAACGTTTTTAAATGTTTTTATTTTGATATATTTTATATAATCTCCCTTATTTTAAAATATTTTATGATTTTTTTCTTAAAATTTTCGATTTATAAGCTTTTGTCAGCATGGTCAAAGCACACCTAATTTACACCTAATTCTTCATACCTACTTTAAACTACCGCAAAATTTAGCCATCCCTTTTGTTTTCCATGTTTTCTCGAAAACGGTAAGAATATGTAATTTTTTATTGACACATCTAAATAACACCTAAAATATATCTTTTCTTTTATCTAATCGTTTTCGGGGATTTTTCAAATTTTTATTTTGGGAACGATTACGTAATTGTTGCTAATATAAATAAATGAAAAAAGGTTAATTTGGTCTACAGACTGCTCACTGTACGCAACCTTAATTATGCGAGTCCAACTCACTCTTGGCCAATTTTTAATAAATAGAGTATATCAGTATAATATCTGATTTCAACTTTTGTCTTGACATAAAGTTCCATATATGTAACACTTGAACTAATATGATTGTGTTTATGTTTTTACAGGTGGTGCAAGATATTCAGAACCATATTACGGCCGATTAATCGGACGATTTCAAGCATACGCACACGGTGTAAATGGCACAGTATATGCAGTGGATGAATCAACAATATTTATCAAAGGTTTCTCATACGATGGCACGGGACCAGATGCATACTTTTGGGTTGGAAATTCACCACGACCATCACCGGAAGGGTATATTGTACCGTATCCGGAGGATTATGTCGGAATGTAAGTAACCCACAAAATTAATAATATTATCCGAGTTAAATGAAAGATATCCTTATTGTTTTTTGTCACTATTGGCCTATTCCATTTAGTAAACCATAAAAGGATTTAACTATGTAAAAAAAATTAACAATTATATTGTAAAACATTTTGATATGAAAATAAAATAGAAATAAAAACCACATCAAAAATGAAAGTGGTTAAAATTAAAAAAGTTGGTGCACTAGAGTATTCTAAGGAATAATTTTTGGATGTTTTTTTTTTTTTTTTACACAAAAAGTAAAAATTTGAACCAAATGGTTGAGATAAGAAGATCTAATAACGTATTGTTTGTGAGATAAAAGATTTAAATTTTATTTCTTAACACGCCTATAGTCAAATGAATTCCTTCTGCTATAAATTAAGTGATAAAAACTTATTTCAACCAACTTCAACTTGGTAGGAACATTTAAAGAATAATACTGACAAATTCTGGCATTCAGTATTTTAGTAATCTAATTTTTTAGTGATTGAAAAATGTGTTACGCGAAATTTAATGTCAGCCATGTTGAATATTAGGTTAAACATCCATTTGTTATTATGAAGTTATTTTTTTTTAAATTAGAAAATGATTTTCTCTAGGAATTTCAAATCACGGAATATATACCAAGAGCACAGGAGCACGTCATTATCGGGAAATTCTATTTTTTTTTTATCATCCATCTTACAGGAGTTGGGTAAAAGTGCCGGTTTTAGCCATCTTAGTACTTTTTTCGCCATTTCCAATTTTAATCATTGTGTAGAAAATTTTAATGTTAAAATAATATTTTCATAGAATTTCTTAACTTTGACATTTACATGAACAGAATTTATGATGTCATTACGTTTATAATTTATTTATACAGTAATTTGGACATTAAATGGCCAAAAAAGGTTTAGTGACCACACGTGGTAATTCTATCCTAAATATGTTAATTTCTATAATAATATTAATATTTATAAACATAAATGTGAAACAGCATGCAGTCTGTCCATACATAAATCTGCTCGGGCAGCAGCTAAGATTTTATTGACTACTGATGTCTGCTCACATTAAAATCGTCTGCCGTGAAAAATATAACCTTCTAAGACTACTTATAATAAACAAAATATATCAACGGCAGACGTGATCAATTAATTTCAAAATTGCATATTTTTTGGCACATTAAAAATCGTCGGCCACGATGCTTATCACCCGATAATGGTCTGCCATTGTCATTTTCCGATAATAATAACAATGTATTTTCAAATTTTCAAATGGCAGACGTGATCAAATACATTTGAGTTTCGTCTATTTTTGATACCTGGCCTACCTGAGCTCCAGCTGTTCTCACCGCGTTGGGCTTAGCGAGTCCCCATTTCATGTATGGTAGGTATAGGGGACTCACCGCACAAAAATCTAGGTCTGGTCAAATACATACAGGTAGCCGACCACTGGCTCTTGGACTATATCTTTTACATACCAAGAGCATATTCTTACGATTTCATTAATATTTCTGTTCGGGAAATTGTCGATTGCCCACGAGAGCGAAGTTGAGCGCACAAACGTAGTGAGTGCGCTCATTCGCTCGAGTGGGCAATCGACAATCCCGCACAAGCTGCACATATTATTTTTTTATTACGAATTTCACATATTATTTTCTACTATCATTACTATTTTTTATTACTTTTTAAAATAAAATTTTTGAGTGTTTGTCTTTTTTTTTCTGAATTAAATATTGTTTAAAATAATTTTGTTGGTGGTTTCTATAGAAATAATTATGAAATATTTATTAAATGAAAAATCAAGAGGCGGTTTTGCGTGTTTTATTGTAAATTTGCGGGTGGAAAGTAAACTTTTCGCACGGAAAACAGCAATTGAAATACTCTTAAGCCATGCGGGAAGAGTGCAGTATGGGAAATTTTCCGTACTAAAATGTGTGCGCCAAGTTAGTACTTTCTCTGCATGAGTAATAAAAAATAATTTTACTTTAGTTTCATTATTGTTACCTATCAGTTAACTTCTGCCCTTAGCAGACTATTTAAATTCAACAAATCTATGAAAACTCAAATTAATCAAAATAAATTTTAAAATTAATACAATTAAAACCATTCCAAAGCCAGTGTATCATTTCAAAGCCAACATTCTGACATAAATTATTTTATGGTAAATAGACAATAAAAATGGTGAAACAGTATATTGTGCAATAAGTGCGGGAAATTGTCGATTGCCCACGAAAGCCAAGTTGAGCGCACGAACGTAGTGAGGGAATTGGGGCAATCGACAATCCCGCACGAGTTGCACATACTACTTTTTATTACGAGTTTCACATACTTTTTTCTATTATTATCACTATTTTTGACATTTTTATTACTTTTTAAAATAATATTTTTAAGTGTTCGTCTTTTTTTCTGAATTAATTATCGTTTAAATTACTTTGTTGGTGGTTTCTATAGAAATAATTATGAAATATTTATTAAATGAAAAATTAAAAGGCGGCTTTGCGTGTTTTGATTAAATTTTGCGTGTTTTATTGTCAATTTGGGTGTGGAAAGTTACTTTCCACACGCAAAAAAGTATGCGGGAAGAGTACAGTGGGCAAACAGCTATTTTGCGTACAGAAATGTGTGCGCCAAGTTAGTACTTCTCCCGCATGAGTAATAAAAAAATTATTTCCGGTTTTATGAACTCTGTTTCGAATTTGGTGGCATTTAATCTTGAACTCTGTTTGAAAATAATTTATTATTATTTGATTTCCGTATTTTTGTTACTGATTTCGTACGTTCATCCATAACTGTGACTCGTTCAATAAAATCCTGTCTATACTTAGAATATATTTATGTTACTTCGAATCGATTACGAAATCGTCACAGAAATTTTTACTTTAGTCGTGTAGTTTTAAGTATACTCACAATTTTTTTTTTACAAGTTGGTGCATGTTTATGAACATAGAAAATGAAATGCTACAGAAAAGAGACTGTTCTCATATACATTTTCCCTATATTCAATACTCTTATTTACCTTGTGTTATGAATATATGTTCTCCAAGCTTTTTTTTCACCATTGTACGAACTTTCTATACTCACAAATACTATAGTAAATTGTGCGAGGACAATAGAAATGTTACTATAGTAACTCTGGTTATAATCCGCTTAAAATATCTACCTTTTGAATATAATAAAATATATGTATACATGTATGCATACATACATAGGTACAAATACAAATAAGTTTACCTATAAAATAGATGTTTGTAGTTTGATCATGGTAAGCCGTTTTATTAAAACAAGGACAGCTATGGGAACGTTGTAAGGATAGTAGTATACGTGTCTAATGTATTCTATATAAACAGTGTTTATGCTATTAGTTGGGAAACTGTTTGTAATTTTATTTTACTTTTTTTTTTTTAGAATTATATTTGCTTTGTTGCTGTATAAGTCAGACAGTGATAAAAAATTATTTCTCATATATGTGTATATGTTGCATTAATAGAAGTTTTTCTGATATTATGTATCTACTATGACAAAAGTAATTTTGTAACTCTACTAACATAGTGTGCAATGACTATCCACTAGAACAGAGTAGATTTTGGGTCAGTGGACCAGATTGTAAATATAAGGCCCGATTTACATTAACACTCTGCTCTCACTCCGATATCACTACGCTCTCGCTTCGATATAATCTTGTTGTGTTCACATTACAGTGCTGATATCATTCTGGTACCTATTCGTCCTCTATTCACATTATAATGCCACTCTGGGTACACTCCCAGTTCGGTCTCAGTGCGATACAAATATCTTTTCATAACAACTGAATGCAAGCGGGGTGGAGTGGAATCAAAAAAGTGTTTACACTATAGGTACAAGCCAAAGCAAGTCTGATATCGCTCCGATAAAATATTAAGCGGGTTTTACACGATGCTACGAGTGCTCCTTCCAACGTTCGATCGAACGTTTGAAGCAATTAAGTTCGACAGTTGGTGCGACGAATGTATCTGCTACACGGTGAATCGAATGTTTGATCCAATACGAATGATGATGTGTTGGTACTCAGTGGACGACGCTGTTATCTGTCTGATGTTATCTCTAATGTTATACACTGATGTTGTCTCTCTTCACATGAACGAGTCGTGCAGCTGCTGAGTCGAACCAACCAACGCAACCAACATTGACCTTCAAACGTTCGAAGCATCCCTTTGACTCGGTGCAAGAATACCGACATCGAGCGGGACATGGCCAAATTGGACACTCGTAGATTCGAACAACGGCTACACGATGCTATGAACCATCCAACGTCGAATGTTGGAAGGTGTTCGTAGCATCGTGTAGCAGCGGCTTTACCTGAGTGGCATTGATATTGGAGTGACATTGGAGCGAGAGAGAACCGTGACTGATATCGGAGCGATGATGTGAATACACTCATTTTGCGTTATTCATAGACGGTTTAAGATAAATCTAAGATCAATCTTAGCTAAGATAAAACTTAACTTATTCATAGACGACTTTAGGTCGGTTTTAACGCTAAGTTCAATCTTATCTCTTACTTAAATTTAAAATAAGCAAATGGTCGACTTAAGTCCATCTTAAATATATTTTTACATGGAATTTTTTGACATTTGAACATTTTATCAAATTTGAAAGAACTTTTTCGAATAAAAATATAAAATATACGTAATTAAATATCTATATTAAGTATTGACGTAATAAATATTTTAAATGTAAGTAAATTAAAAGAAAAATTGAATCAAATTAACTTAGTTTTATAAGTAATTCAACCTCTAAATATTTTCAGGTGCAAAAAAGTTTTCATGTATGACGAAAATATCGATTTGCAGCATGTATTTGACGAAAAACTTACAATTTTATAGATAACTAATTAAAAGATATGTGCAAAAACAGAAAAACTAAGGAATTATTACGTACTTCTGTGTGCTTCTGTGATAGAATATTTTGACTTTCTACTTACATTTTTTGTGTAACAGACGTATTTTTTTTAATGTAAATTATAAACAAAACGGTAGTTTAACATAATATTTTACCATACTTTAGTTAATCTTAATTTATTATTACATTTTTTTTAGTTGTTTTTCATACTGAAATGTTAAAAATTATCGGAAGCACACTGGAATTATTTAATGTTTTAGGCCTTTAAGTACCGCAGTTTATGTTTAAAATTATAAAAATCTAAATCATTGACAAAGTTTATATCTATTTTATACTTCTTTTGTAACAATTTTTAATAAATCAACAAATATTTTAGTATATAATTTATATTTTATTGTAACTTTATAAGTCACTCAGATTACATAAAACTGATGATATAAAAAACAGAACAAATATAATACAATTATGTCTGTTTACACACATTACATGTTTTAAAGACAATTCACATTTTTAAAAAAAATAATATTAAAATAATCACATGATACCACCTATTTTATGAAATTTTAAATTTAATAGCGACCACGTCTTTACGTTCTGCATTTTAAACAAACAAACTATACTTAGGTACTATACTACGTACTGACATATTCTAAAACAGTTTAAAATAATATTTACAACAAAGAAATTTAAATTTCCAATAAACAAATTTTTCCGTTAATATTGTTATTTATTATAAATTAAATTAAAATACATAACTATGTATACTTTTGTATTATTTTATTAATTACGGCAAAAATATTAAAAATTTTAATTATTTACTGATAGAATTTTCATTAATTTAAATATTTCGCGCTACTACTATTCAAATATTTTTCGTTTCTCTGATTGCTTTCAATTGGTGAATAATTGTAAAGCTTGTATACACCTCACAATGTATCATTATAACTAACTTCAAGCTTGTTTCTACTAGGACAATTTTAAAATCTGTCTATGAATTGTAATGTTAAGTTAAATCTTAGTGTTAACTTTGCTAAGTTCAATCTAAGAATTATCTTAAATTCTCTCTATGAATAGCGCTCATTGTTTATTGTGTAAGAATATTTTATCGGACCTGGAGCGGAGTGATATCGGAGTGAGAGCAGAGCGTTAATGTAAATCGGAAGACCCTACAAATGTATGAATGTAGACCCTACAAACGATGACTTTTCTATTGCTATCAAAAAAAAATTATATTCATGATTGTTTCCGGTTAACTTTAATATCAAATTTTAATTGTTAATTAATGAAAAATTAATTAAAGAGCTACAAACGAAAAAGAGGTAACACAAACGGTCTAAAATCGATTGAAAAAAATATTAATATTTTAATTTTGAACCTTTAGCCAAAGCTAATGTTATGCTGAATTGGGAACCACATTATGCGACCTATAGTTACGTTTGAAAGTTTACACCACTCATTTTTGCAGAAACAAACAATAATTTATTCAGTAGCGTGGCTAACTCTCTTGGGTTTACTCATATTGGGACCGCTGTAACTCAAGTGTCTTCGTGCGTTCTATTTTCTTTATTATTCACGCATCTTTGAGGCAAATTTATTCTTGTTAATGTGCACTAAACACTAAATGTGTGTTCGTATATGTACCCGCATGTATTATACAACAGTTTATCATAACGAGGAAAATTATTTGAAATGAAATTTTTTTTTATTTTGATCACCTAACAACTATTGATAGAGTGATAAGCGTTATTGATGCATATTATGGAAAAACCGGATTCAAATAAAATTATGAATATAATTTTTTTTTCCATTTATTTATTCAGCTGTTCAGGGGATCATTATTTTATAGTATAAGGAGTATTTGCTGCAAAAAAAGATTTATTTTCAGCTTTATAAAATAATCATAGTACCTATTATATTATATATTTGTAAGTTTATTACTTTCATCTCGAAAGATAAAAAATGAAAAGAACTTATGCTGTGGTCTTAAGGCGGCTTGTACACGGTCAGCAATACTGTCAGTATTTATGCAAAACGTGCGTAAAATTAGTCCGTAAATTAAGTTTTAATATTTTTTGATTTAAAGTTCCAAAACTGATTCATTTCCAACTGATCTATGGCACTAAACGTAACAAAAATTCTATAAAACATTAACTTATATTTTGTATAACTTAAATTTATGAAAAATAAAAAAGTTCAATATCGAAAAACCCACAAATAATTTCAACTTTCACATCTTTTGCACTTGTCATTACAATTTATACCATTTTAAATATTTGAATACACTAAAGTCATACATATATAAAGCTAAGGAAATTTAAATTTAAACATGCCCCATCTGATCATTCCCCTATTACTTTTTCTAAAATGTTTGTATACCTCGGTAAATTCAAATGGTGACGTAAACAAGACGTGCACGAGACGTTTCAGTTATTATAGACACTTTTCAGGGGCGTAGCTACCGCCGTATCAGCCGTATCAATGATACGGGGCCCCCGAGCTACAGAGGTCCCTAACGTGTGTAAGCAAAAATTAATAAAATGTTATCCACAATGTCACTTAATCTCGTGCTTCCCGGGAAAAAAACATGCAACAAAACTGTCATACGAGAGAATTTCAGACCCGGAATCATATTTCAAAGTCAATGTATACTATTGCTGTTTAGATATATTAATTTCTCAAACTAAACAGATTTCAGACCCTTTGTGACCTGAGTAATATGTTCGAAGTATTACAACCGAAGAAACTCCTATCTTCTTCAAACGAAGTGATAAAAAACGCTTCCGGAAAACTGTCGGCTAAATACAGTAAAGACATCTCAGTTAATCTTTATGAACAATTAATTGCACTGAAAACATGCTTAAAATCTGAAATTCAAAAGATTCATTCCATTAAGGAGCTCATGGAATTATTGCTGATAAAATTCAATAGCCTTGCATCCAGTTTTCCGGAGGTAATAACAGCATGCTTTCTATTCTTGACCCTTCCAGTTACAACCGTAACAGCTGAAAGAAGTTTTTCAAAATTAAAACTGATAAAAAATTACCTAAGGACTTCGATGGGGCAGGAACAGCTATCAGACTTGTCACTATTGTCTATAGAGGCAGAAATTTTAAAAAAACTGAAACCGTCTTCAACTATAGATGATTTATTAAATCAATTTGCCGAAAAAAGGCAAGAAAAGTGTATATTTAATTTGAATTGTTTGGCTAGCTCAATTTCTAGGAGGAAGCGATAACTTATAATCAATAAATATTTATTTTAATTTAATGCAAGCATTTTTGTTTCTTTTGTGAGAAATCTTTACCCTTCATTTGGGCCTCCCACTAATTTTGATACACGGCCCCTCCAAGGCACGCAACGCCACTGACTCTTGTTTATCATTTTGATGTGCTGGATGAACCAAAATTACTATTCGAAAAAAAAGGAATATCGTGGTTCATGCGACGCCTCATTAGAAAATAGTTTGGGTAGGAAATGGAGAAGAGCCGACAAACATGCTCTGTTTGAGTGGTCGTTTATATACTGGTGTAATAATTTTAATATAAACACTATTTTCGTGTTAAGATAAGGACTTGAATTTCAGCTCGATACAGAATAACTGCTCGAATAAAAACTTTTAATTCGAATTTCTTTCGGCGATTTCTACAGTCTTCTTCCTATAAAATTGTCCTATTTATTTATCTATTCGCCAATATTTAATTTATTCTCTGTGTTATATATAGTTATTTTTTGAAAATTTTCTGTTCTCTCGTCGAAAATTATTTATTTGCGAAAAGACAAATTTTCTTTTCTTTTATACTGCTGGTACATTGTTATGCCTTTTTATAAATCACAATGTCTAACAAAAGGAGATGAAAATTATTTAAATAACAGAAAATATATAAAAATAATAATACTTGATAATATTTGACGAATCAGTCAGTTCCTTTGTCACAAAACGGCAGCACCACTTACATTAGTTTAGTCTAACTAGGGAATGCTTCAGTCACAAAGCAATTTGAAATGCTCTACATTTTAGAAGAGATAGATTTTTAAAATACCGTTAAAATAAAAATATACTAATTTAATCATTTAAGTTAACATCGTACAAGTTTAGGCATATTCTCGAGAGGTAGCTAATGTTTTGTGATTTTTAAGGAAAGTTGTGGAAAATCAAGTTTTTGTAAATTTGTAAATAGAAACTTCTAAAATCATTTCTTCGAAAGTTTGTTCCCAGTTCCCACCAAGTGGAAAAATTTATATTGCAAGTTATTTTTCGTCTCTGTGGCTCCATTTTGAAAGGAAATCCATAGCAGACTGCAATTATGCTACGATTTCTATCCTGCTGCAAAATTTCAAAAGCTCTTTGAAAGAATGGGCACCTTTTGTAACACCTTCTATAAAATTCTCGATGATATTTATGAGCATGGTTCAAAGAAAATTGTAAGAAAAACAAAATTTTTCGGTTTTTCCAGACATTTTGAAATGAGACTAGTACTAAGTTGGACACAGACATTCAATCGGATTTCGCGGTTGCGCCATAGCTACCGTTACTTCGATTGCGATGAAATTACCATCTAAGAACTGTATCATTTTTTCTAAACACGATCGAATAGTTTCTTCAAAGTTATGCCAATTGGTGGGATCTTCGGATACACAGACGAACCGACAGACAGATATGAAACCAAAATTGTTCAGGGAACTAAAACCTAAAATGTTGGAGGGAAAGGAATGTTCATATTTCAGAAGTGATTACAGTGCTTCCCCTACTTTTTAGTAGTCTCGGAAGCAGTAAACTAATACATGTATTCAAAACTTTACTTCCAGCTTCATGTCCCATTTCCAAAATGTGACTAGAAGAAGCAACAAGGCTATAAAAAAAAGACGACGTCGTTATCGTCTTTTTTCATCCCCGTTTCCTTGACATAACAACAACATCACAATAAACAAATTTTCAATATTTACATTTTGATAATAGGTTTTAATGTCACCGTGTGATACCCATACATAAATAAGAGATGACATCTTTATGTGTGTTAAACGGTTCAATGTTAAATTTACGCAGAATGACAGCCAAGTCAAACTCACTATACCTTCCACCATAGTATATTTGGTCGGTGTAGGCCTACATATTTCATTTGTATACACATTGTGAGAAGAGAATCAGGAGCTACATCATCAGTAGACCGTAGTTTCTCCCTCGAGCTTGTTTCTAAGCTATTTAAATGCAAATGTTTAAAACGTTTGCTATAATAGATGAGTTGCTGTGAATTGTGTTTGTGATAGTATCTTAGTGTAGCTTTTGGTACATCATTGTATGTATGTATATGAGAAGTTCCCCCACGTACAAACCCGTTCCCTCTCGGTTTTTTCCCAATTTAATTGACGTGATGTCATTTCCTTAATTATTTTCTTTCATTGTTCATTTTTTTTTACTTTCTGTTTTGTCAATTAATATTTAAACACCGTTTAGTTAATTGCCATGTAAAATATTAAGAACTTTTTCTTCTTTTAGCAAATTTTCGAATCGAAAAATCAGCTATTACAGCCAGTGTCATGACACGACTTGAACCCGGGACTATGGCGGAAATTTGTTTTGAGGTCCCAAGAAACCGAAAATAATATTCACTAAAATTTATATATATACATATATATATATATATATATATATATATATATATATATATATATATATATATATATATATATATATATATATATGTCCGCACGATAACTCTCGAACGAAATGCCCTACTTTTATAAAATTTGGTGAAAATGTTGGAAGTCCCAAACCGTTGGACAAGTTCACTAGCCAGACACGTCCAATGCCCGAAACATGGTTTTTGGAGCATTTCTCGTGAAAAAAATTAGTTTTTTGCCAAAATTTCCCCTTATTCAAAATTTTTTGTGAATTTTTTTTACACCATTGGAAAGAGGAGAAAAAATCACATCAAAAAGGTCTTTAAACTATTATTCTGTGTGAACTAATTTCCAAGAAAAACTAACTTTTATAAACGGAAATTCGCTATGTTATGCAGAATCCTGCGACAGGGGTATTTTTTTGATTTATGCTTTTTTCAAGAACAATTTTCACTGAAGTTTACTAACAATTACTTTCGTCTTGTTATTCGTGGGTTAACGTTGGGAAGGTATGCGTTTGTAGCCCTTCTCTTCGAGAAACTATTTTCATCTGAAATTGTGAAATTGTGAAATTCGTTTGAAATTTTGCTTCATAACCAGCAGGGATGTTGAGAACATCTTCGAAATTCTTTATGTTCTGCGTTTAGACTAGAGTTTAGAGATTTACTTTTATTAATTACAAATTTTTAATTGATATAGCCACGGCCACGCGTATACATATATAAGGATTTTTTTTATGTGATTGTATATATGTTTAGCGCGTTAAAATGCTGATAATGCATTTCCTTCTGTCTATCTGTCTGGCGTCGCGGCGTGTGCGTGCGTCAGCCTATGTCTCCCTTATACAAAAATTCATCACGTTTAGTGATTACTTACTTACTACTAAATAATACATTTAGTTTCCCTTTTACTTTTACTCCATTGATACGCTCAATGCCTTTGTTTGTCACGCTTTACGTCAAACATTCATCCACCAACCTAGTCATTGTATATTAACGTTGTCCTTTATGTAATATCAATCCATATAATATATTATATTAAGCTTACAGAATGATCCAGAGGAGAAAATTTAAAAAAAAATATGTTTCTATTTGGAAGAGGTATCACAGCTTATAAAACACAGCGGCATTGGCATTTGTCGACTAGTTTTCTATAGTTCTCCTTTACAATTCCTGATAAATACCGCCATAGTTCCTTTAAAAAAGTCGACTGCAGACGCACACTTTCCAAACAGGCCCGACGAGAAGGGAGCAGCCGGGATTACAGTAAATTTTTAAAAAAATTTGTTTTATCCCAGGGGTACGCCATTTCTCTCCACGGTCCACCTTCCAAACCATATCCCCCCATTTACATAAATATAAAATAAATTATTTTAAAAAGAATAAAATTATAAATAAAATAGTCTTTGAGACGAGAAATTTCAAAAACGGACGTTAAACCTTAATCTATTTTTTCTCTTTTTTTTCCAGAGACCCACCAATTTTACTTTCGCACAATAATTCGGATATTATCCTACGCCTGCCAATGGGTAAAAGGATACGTGATATACGATGGCTTTCTGTATGGTGTAGAAGATTTACGGTAAGTACAAATTTTTTATTTTAGTCTAAAACTCTGTAGGCTAGAACTTAAATTTAGAAACCAAATGAGTAAAATCTAAAATACTTTAAATGTTTGACTTCAGTCGGAACCACTTCTTAAAGAGATATAATAAAAATTATTGTCTCTGCACAGACGGTTTTAAGATTTTTATTTTGGGTAGTTCCGAATTCTTCTGTATTATAAATATGCAACTTATATGTATAATTTTTCTAGAAATTTATATATTTTTTGCTGCCTAATTTTAAAACTAATGAAATCGTGGTTTTAAGAATCATTTACAAGTAAATTTAATGAATTAGGAGGGCCAATATATTACTGAACTTGGTTTGAATATTTAGTTAGGCCTGCAAGCAACACATAGTTATTATGGCAAATAGGTCTAAGTAGCTTATAAAAAAAAGTACGGACATTTTTACGAAAAGTTAATCAATGTTAATATTGCTAGCAAAAAATAAAACTCAAATATCTAGAATTACACTAAGTAGTGATGAGCAAAATTAGTCTTGGTCTTGCATTTTTTGCAAGACCAAGACCAAGACTATGTATACCAAGAGCAAGACCAAGACCAAGACTATAAGTATGGCTGCAAGACCAATACCACGACTCAAGTGAGCAAGACCAAGACAAAAGCAAGAAAAAAGCAAGACTCTTGTTAAACTATTTAAATAGTTTGAAAGTATAATTAATACCGTAAAGAGAGAAAATTCTGATTTTAGAAGGTAAAAATTCGGTAATAAAAAAATGCAAGCAAGTGCAAGATTTTTTAGCAATACCAATACCAAGACCAAGACTGCATTTTGCAAGACCAAGACTCAAACTGCTCTAGCAAGACCAAGACCAAGATTCTTAATGCAAGAACAAGACCAAGACCAAGACTGTCAAGTCTTGGTCTTGGTCTTGCATTTGCTCATCACTAACACTAAGTGAGCAGTAAATCTTTCTATGATTGCATGGTGTTTGGGACTAAAATTCCTTTTCATCTTACTTTTAGCGTGAGTTAGTCAAAGTCTTCTGCAACTCCGAGAGACGAATACTGAACCAAAGTTACACAATAGATTATATGTAGCTGTTTTCTTTTATAGAAGTGGCTTCCAGTTATTGAGTATTTATCATACTTGCAGGATTCAGATAAATCCTTGATCAAATTTTAATTTTTTTATTTTTATCTTCATTTTTTTCAAAATTTTTAAGTAGGCCTAGGCTTGCCCTATATACTCGTTAAAATCGCCACTGTGTCTCGGCTTTACATTCTTGAATTCGCTATAATTTTATACATTTTCATATTATTTTTACCATACAATAATCTTCTATAATCAGGACAGACAGCATAAACTTACACATTATATAATTCAAACAATAAGTTAAATGTACGCAACAAAAATTGCTTAAAGTTATGTTATGTATAAGTGATGATAGGCGTAAAGCCTGTTTATATATCCTGTGCGTATCCATTCTACACGGCTACGACCACGGCAAGGCTTTATGCCATTTTACCAGAATGATGGACACACAACAGGATCAATGGTGCGAACAGAATGAATCAGGAAATGGATGTTGTGTCACCCCCTGTTTTAGCATTCAAAACGTCACAATGCCACGTACGTACGTAGGAGTAAGTTTTACCCTCTGTATAATATAAAATCGTGATCAAATATATTAATATATATTATATTCAATGATGATGATTATAACAATATTAAACGGACTTTTGTTGAGGGATAACGCATTTGTACATTTTCATTTTGAAAATGTATCCATGGAATTTTCGAAAAATTATGCTGACCATCAGCAATTGAAATATTGTATGGAAACATACTTAAGAAAAAGCTTTTCGATCGGTTTTTCTTTAATTTCTTCTTTTTCTCAGCAAAACACAAGATATTTTTAGAAGATTATATAGGTACATATCTTTCTATCTTTAAGTTGATGCTACCGACTTTAAAAGGACTTATTAAAACTTTATACACAGACTTTTAGAGATGACTTTTTATGCAGTCTAACCAGTTTATTCCTGACCAAGAGATCCATGACCAACTATGATTTTTTAAAGTCTTTTTACAGTTTCTCCGCATAAATCAACATGAATTCGACTTAGATCCTCTAGCAAGTCGGCTACAGACACATACCGTCCAAATCCTAGCTTTCCATCACTTCTTGTTGTGAACAATGTTGTGAGTGATCCTTGTTATAGGCGAACATTCTCAACGACGGATCCTAAATTAGTCCTTTGATTTTGATTTTGACCAAATTCTAATAGGAATAGATTTAATGACCTAATTATCTAGTGTTCAGTACTTAGGTCTACGGATTTATGGCGTACCATATCCATATGAAATTTACAAGTTTTCTAGAAAAATATCTTTTTAATTAAAAAACTCGTTGTCAGATTTAGTCAATTCTGGTTAAACTCCTGCAACATTAAGCTGCTATTTCAAGCAAAAGTTGGTGCCAAACCACGAGTCTAATTAATGAACACTAGTTAAATCATTAATACGATTTCGAGCCATACATTTTGTATTTTTATGCTATCTCCTTTTATTTTATTTTTTTTTTTCAAAAACTAGCTGGATGTTTGATATCGGTAAAAATTATACGGCCAACGTAGGACTAAATGCACTATTATATAATTTATTCTAGTATAAAATAGTTGCTTGAATTAAATTTTGCAAATCCTGAGAACGTTCTGACTGCGTCAAAATAATTATATGTACCTTCATTCCTCCATACATTTCTTACAAACATTATCAAATTTTTCAATTGTTTTTATCGAAAATTGCGAAAACAAAGATATAAATTCCAAACCAATATTTTTACAGAAATACACCAAAGTTACACCTGAACGTAGATACATAATACAAAAACCATTATACACAATTTTTTTCCGAACAAAAAAACAGATTTTAACACTTTTTTTTTTATTTTCTTTCAAACATTATGCGAATTCAACGCCCAAGCCCGATGTGGTGCGTTTCGTTGCCTCACCATCCAATTTCCTCATTCACCTTCAAAATATCTGTACCTTGCTTGCTTATATGTATGTACGTCTAAATATCTACTCGAGTACTCGTGTAAATGGCTCTTTGGAATGTCAACGGTTTGCTTGTCAACATGAAGAGTGAATTTCATACGCCACATAACGTTAAACAACTCACTTACACATTCACCCCACTCTACTCGCTTCTCCCACTACTATGTGGCCCCCACCCTACTATTCTGTTATATAGAACATTCATTTGTGTGTGTCGTGTTCAATTGTCGAACGATGACTAAATTAAGTTGGAAATGGTTGGTAGGGGGTGCAAGCGGGTAAATTCGTTGCTAATATACATACATAATATGTACGTATCTATGTATAAGCTACTTAATTACATATTATATTATGTTTCAGTGAATTCTTTTCTTTCTTTTTAAATTTCCTGTACTTTAAGATTAGGTGTTCCATATAGTTATTTTAAGACAGTTTGTATACAGACAAGTGTATATTAGGAAGACTGAATTGTTCCTTAAAAATTTTTGTAATACTCTTTGCCTGTCAATCAAATCCCAATTATATTTTTAAATTAAACTTACAAACATGGTATAGAAACCACGTTGTGGGAATCACAAAAATAAGAAAAAAAATGTATATCGCGTTATATGGAGACCACGTTATAGAAGATTCAGAGTTAATACAAACTAAATGAATTGTATCGCATTATATGGAATCTTAGAAATAAATAATTTATACATAAATCAGACCTATATGAAAATTGCATTCTCAAAATATCAAGTTGTAACTGATATACGGTTAATTAATAAAATTTTATGATAGAAATGACAACGAATATGTAGAAATTTACATATTTAAAGTTAAGTTTATTAAATATAATAAGTATGCTATTTTAGGATCTATTTTCGATCGAAGGATTCTGAGAAGGAAAACTATTGAACAGGTGTAATATATTTGAAAGCATACAATTAAAGAAGAAGAAAAACAATTAAAAAATATTTTTTTGTCGGGAATGGAACTTTTTACTGTGCTGTTTTACAAATTTGACAGAGCTAATATTACGGAAAGAACATTCTATCCTTTAAATTTTCTATGATTAATTATAATTTTTATATTTTTACCGTACAAAATTGAATATGTTCGCCTTTTACACGTAGATTGTAGTACTGAGCACAGTAATTTTTCTATGAATTTTCTCTCTGTGTAGAACAAACAAGTTATTTTGAAACCAGATAGGGTAAAAGACCCCATTGTCGATCGGGGTTATAAGTCCGATCAGTTTTGACATTTATATCTTAATGAAGTTATTTCTGAAAGAAACCGTGATAAAAAAAATTATTATTAATAGAATGATTATTTTTCAATTTAAATTCACCTCACATTTAATGCCTCCTCACTTAATTTAAGAAATACATATATATATCGAAAAATTTTTGTTGAATTCGTGAATTTTTAGTATGATGGATGATCATTATTCAAAACACATGAGTTATAAATTGTAACATTTTTCACCGAATTTTTAAAGTTATTAGCATAATAAAAGTATACAAATAATTGTTATTAGTCCACTTAAGAGATTAGGATAGCTAAATTAAATTTTATATGCGTTAAATATTATTTGTATGACTGATTCTTCTTGGGATCTGAGTTTTACAGTTAGGTACCGCATTTTGATAATTATATATTGCATACCTATTTTATAAACATTTTTAATTAATTTTTGGGTTTAAAACACTTAACTAACCGTTTTTATAATTTTACTTTAATATTTTATTTATTTCAGAACGTAAAATCAATTGAAAAATAATTAATATTGAATTAAAACTTCCAAATTGTTATTTATATAGGTATTTTCAAATAAAAACGTCAAACATAATATGTATGATATGTATGTATTACATCTGAAACGACACATACAGATACAATATAAACTAAATTTAACTGTTTAAAAATTCACAATGGTTAACGGCTAAGTCAGATCTTATACAATGTTTTTTTAAAAGATCAGCAGAGAGCGAAACGAAATTGTGATTTTAATGGTTTATTTTATCGAATATTTAAACCGTTCTTGGCTTTTGCTTTGACGTTCTATGTTTCACTAGATGTCACTCTATGATAATACTCTATGACATATAGCCTCACCTAGTAGTGGATAGAGTGTCAAAGTGGCTGGAAGAGAATGGTTCAAATATTCGATAGTAGAAGGTACTTCATGTACATTAATGCGCGATTTTTCATAGGGGTCAGTGTATTGATCTTTCAAAGGAGGTTAATATTTTCTGTCCGCTTTTTTTATAGACGTCAACAAATTATAAAACAAAAACATTAATAAATCAAAATTTTTGGGTTATATTTTCTTAAAAACATATCCATTGGATTAAAAAAACTTGGTTTCATACTTATTAAGAAAAAAAAAATGGGTGTTTTGTTTATTTTTTAATTTTTTTAAGCTAATTTAATGATACAGCTAAAAATAGTGATCGGTCATCGGGTCTCTTACCCTATATTAAGTGGTTCTATTCTAGATGTTAAAAATCCATCAAAAACTGTCCACAGACAAAACAGGTCAGTTTTGGAAAAAGGAAATTTGATTTAAAAGTTTACTTATATTAATATTTGCCTGTTATAAATCGGCATAAAGACAAGTATTATAAGTATCAAAAGGTATGACAAATTTATCATTATAAACATTAGTATCCCATTATTACATACTGTTAATTAGAACTCATTCATATTTCATAGTATTTCAATAAAATTTAATCAATAAAAAAATAATTACTAAAAATAAATTATAAAAGTTGTAATTATCAACAAATTTGAATTGTTTTAAAAACTTTCTTAATGAGTTTTACAAAATAATCCGTCTTTAAAACTTTTCATACTTTATTATTTTCATTTAATTCATAATTATAATTTTAATCAATGCATGTTTAAAAGAAAAAAAATTCATATTTAAATTGATATAAAACCATTTTAAAAAAAGAATCACAAAAGTTACGCGCAGGCTAAAATAACATGTCTAGTAAACTTATTAAAGTAATGGTGGAAGCGCCGAACAATATTTTCAATAAGGTTATAAAATTTCATACAAAAACTGTCCAGTTTTTATTGAAAATAGTCCTTTGATTTTGAAGTTCAAACATATTGCTTTCTCTAGTAATTTTTCACTCCAACTGAATAAAGACATTCAATACTTAACTACTTTTGGAGGGACCTCAAGTCATTCTTAATTTATCTTTCCGCTTCTTAAATTTTGTGTTTAATAAACAACAAGATGAAAGATAATAAAATTAGATAATAATATAAGACAGAAGCTACTTTAATGTAAGAATTAGTAGTTTAGAAGTTTAGAATTAAGAGGGACCACTAGTGTGACTGAAAAGAAGGTGATTTTTGGGAATTTTTTAAAGAAAACTACTGTACGGAATGTTTTAATATTTTAAGGATATATTCGTTGATATATAATAAATTCATGATAAAATTTTTATTCGCGATCTCTCAAGGTTCCAAAAATAAGTTCCCCTACTGCTGCAGTGATAGCGACCTTCACAGTGCCTGAAACCAAAAAAATCAAAAAGCCTATTAAACTAGAAGGTATTTCCCGTGCCATGAACCGCAATTGAAAAAAAGTTGAAATTTAACAAAATGGCAGACTTTTTTTAAAAAAAAAAAAAAGTTTCAACATTTGCGCGAAAATTTGATGATTTTTGGCCTGCAAAAATTACATTTTTTATTCGATCGGAAAACCGGAGGTTTATAGCACGAAGAAACATAAGGTAAGAGCACCAGTAGCCATCATTGACCCAATAGCCGTCAAATTTCAGTAAAATGATAAATATTAAGATATTAAGCAAGCATATATTTTTCGTGTTTGCTGCTACACGTTCTGGAAAGTATGCCTAACGGTTATTCCATTTATGATAGCATTCAGTTAGCATTAAATATAATAACGACTCATTTGAAAGTTAGAAAGTTAGCTAAGGTAAGAAATAATATAATTTTACTGTAATTTTGGTTTAACGAATAATTAGTTATATTTTTTTGTTTTTCGAGGTTTATTATGAATTGAATTTTGTTAAAAAATAGTTTTTAGACCAGAAAACCTACCAGAAATTTATTATTTTTGATGGGGGCTACTGGTACATAAAATACAGGATTTTTCCTGTAACCGTCATAGTGACGGTTATTGGGGTAACAAATTGACAATATTGTATTTTAAAAAAGGATACATAAGTACTCTCCTATGTTCTTTACACTAAAATTTTAAAATCTGGATTACATTCACAACAATACGATAAAGCTACTAACCAGTACCCGTCATTATTTTCTGTAACAATTAAATGTTAGTAGTCCTTGTAAATTAATGTCGGATACTGGTACCCTCTAGTAACGGTTTTTGGTACCGTCTTTTTTGTAGGTAAATTTCAATATAAAATACAGTAATGAAGATTAAATAAATGCTTTTGATATGCTATTCGTTAAAAAGAATGCCGATTTCTATCGTAGTCAAACAATTTCGTATATCACAAATAATTGTCAGACCACATTGTCAGATAAATTAAAAGGAAAGTAGCCTGTATTATGCAAAAAGTGCTTCCACAATTATTTTAAACAACAAAGAAGATGAGAACGTAGTGAAGTGGATGATACATTTGAATGAAACTGTGATCCTTAATTGCGAGACAGTAGCCAACTACTAATCCAAAACTTGAGAAAATCTATTTACACCTGGACAAAAATGGTTCTTGTTCTTTTACAATAGACATCCGGAGTTATCTAAGCGATTATCTCAAAATTTAAGAAAATCAAGAACTTCGGTAGCATAAAATATCAAAAACTGGTTTAAGGAAATTAAAGAATACTTTAACCCTAGAACGACAAGGCTCTGTTATGGGACAAATTTAGCAAGGGAGCGCCATAAATGACACCTATAATACACCGGTTCTAGTGTGTCAAATCGATATTTAATTGGTCTATCTGTCTAGATGGTATTCAAATTTTTACCAAAAAAGAAACTTATTAGATATTTGTCAACTTCTAAATTATCAAAAGTTACAGCGCTGAAGCAAAAAACGTAGGTGTCATGTATGACACCGACTTGTCGTTCTTGGGTTAAGAAAGAAAAATTTATACAAATTTTGAAAGATACAGAGCGTCTGATAGAATTATGATGGATCAGTATCTTTTTGAGCCCGACTAATAACCATGTAATTGTACAGAAAAGACAAAAATCAGTACATAGTGTTATTAATTCCAATGAAAAAGAATGTACAAAAAAAGCATTTATGGATATTATGGATAATGCTTCAGAAGAATTAGCATCACAGATGGTTGTACTAAAGTTAAAGAGAATTCTAAAAGAATTAGTTCAGTGCCACTCTAAGCGATACATCAGCAAGAATTGTAGAAAGGAAATAACAGAATCAAATAATTTATTTTTAATAAAGCTTTATCCTTAAGTATTTTAATTATATAGCTCAGTTGTTTAAGATTAATCATATTCTAAAGAATGACGGATACTGGATCTCTCCTCTGCGGATACTGGAACATCGTTAATTTTTTTTTTAACGGGTACTGGTACACCACACTTTTTCCTTTATTTTATTTTTATTAATATATTTATTATAAAAATATTCAAATAAAGTAATATATTTCTGAAAGATCATAAAGTTCTCTTTCGTTTTAGCTTTACTGTTGGTTGTTTCGTATAATCATACACGAAAAAATTTAATGTAAAGTCCTGCTCATGTCTTAGCATGACGGCTACTGGTGCTCTTACCTTATATAAAAGAAGCTGCTATAAGAGTCAAATCGATCGATTTGTCTTCGAGTTATAACTGCAGCAAATTTGAAAAATGTTGTTTTTCTTTACTTTACCTTTTAGTTTTAATCACTGAGAATTTTTGCTAAAATTATTTACGATGTACCAGGGGCGTATACAGCCGAGCTTTTTTTTTGGGGGGGGGGGGGGGCGGTCACGCGGAAAATAAAAAAAATTGCTAAGACAAAATTAACAAAAAAATAATAAATTAAACTCCCTCCATACCCTTGACCAAAAAAAAAAGAAAAACGTTAACTGGTAAATTTACCGATATGTTGTTTAAACTTAAATAATACAATATCTAGTGTATACCTATGTTTAATTCCCGGGGGAGATCATAACCCCTTGACCCCCCCCCCCTTGTATATGCGCTTGCGATGTACTCACTATAACGGTCATAGTAAAACTAGATGAGTCGTTTAAATGTGCCAGAGTCTAGCTTCTCCACAACATGTGACTGGCAGCCACGTCCAGAAACTCCCGAACTATCAACCTTCATACATTTCTCAATACCTCAAAGTTAACAATTAAAATTAGAATCCGCTCTTCGGATGGCTGTAACGGCTGTATAGCTGTGTAGACTATCGAAACATACAAAAAAAAATTTCAATTTTTTCAAAATATCACACTAGTGGTCCCCCTTAATATAGATATGTATTGTGTAGAAATCGTAAATTATTTGGATTTTGAAATAACATTTGAAGGGGGGGGGGAATAAAGAGATGAAAAAAAAGAATATATAAATTTAACCAAAAACTCACGATCTTTAATGAAAAAAGGTTATGGAAAAGAAAGAAGTCCGTAGTCTTTTGATAGGTACTGATTTTTTGTTTCTGACAAAGTAATGAAAATAGCATAGAAGTGCAATTTTTATCGAACACGTTATAAATTTTTTGGTTAAATTTTCCACAAAGGGATCTAATTTTAAAACGTTTAATGATCTCAATTGAAATAAATGAACACGTAGCCTAATGAGTAACTTCATTCAGACCTTAAATTTAAATCGTTCCACTAGCTTTAAATTTTAGCAAGGGGTTATAATATTAGGCGTACTAAAAAACAAAATCTTTTTTCTCGACTACTGTTAAGGTATTCTGCGTTTTAAGGTATATAAAAATATTTTCGTGGAGGTAACCTGTGTACATTCTGGAATAACCAAACGACATCTAGAGGGATGAAACTTCTTTTACATAACCTACATTAGCTTTTCTTTGGAAGTACCAATCCGATTTCATTTCTTTTTTGGTAAAAGAATTATCCTGAAATTAATAGAATAAAAATTGTCCATGTTACGTTGAAAGACAAATTAAAAAACGTGGTTTCGAGAAAAAGGCGTGTAAAAAAGTTTCAAAACTTGTTTATTTACTATAAGAAATATTTACAATAACGAATTGCTGAATCTTTTATCTTCATTCTTCTATTCCAGGACGATAAGATATTCCTCTTAAGCCAAAATTTTGTTCTTATATCTCTTGTCTTTGATACGCCTCGGAAAATAAACTGTAAAAAAATTTAAAATTTTTCCCTGCCTATAATTCTTTTAAAATCGTTTGCAGATTGACACGTTAATAGAACGGTATAATAATATCAAATCAGCTAGTGGTTCCAAATTAATCATACACACGGTAAAAATAAAGAAAATTAGAATGGTTTCAGTTTATATATGGAGACACGTTTGTAAGCTACATCTTCATAACCGTTTCCTTACGATATAAAACGATAGCTACTCGACACTCCAACTACTCCACACTGTACTCCACCAGCTCCGCATGGAATGAGGTTATAAAACAGAGTTACATACTAACAAGCACATATCTGGATGTAAGGACCTGAATGTAAAATGTAACTTCTAGTTACAAGATTGGTGCATTGCGATGGGTGATCATTATGGATGGTGCCTAGCTCGATTCGAGCGCTACACAGACATACACGTATAGCTCCCGTATGGACAAGAGAGGTGGTGCATACAAGGACCGCCTTCGGCCCGGGGCCTTGTTGTATCGATTCAAATTACAATCGCATGCGCCTTAATATAATTATTATTGTTATTATTAATACCAAATCTCCACACATACATTATAACAAGCTCAAGTTGCTTGCCAGAATTACGCTACAACAGAGCAGTATAGGACGGTATGATCAAACACGAGCTCCTCAAAAGCTTCTAAAAAAAAAAGTGAAAAAAAAATGAAATGTCCTTCATTGTTTTTTCTTCCCCCGTCACCTTTAGTTACGTTTTCGTCTTTTAAGTAAACACTTCGGCTTTCTTTACTTGAATACACTCACCTTAGAATAAATTAACTCTTATAAATAATGGGAGACGGCAAATATCATTTTGGTCTTCGTTCCTTTTTTATATGATTAGTGAAATTTATTTTAATGTTGCTATTAATTTAAATATTGAAATTGGGTTAAATGAGCTACATATATCTTATTTGATTTATTATATCCTTCTAGAATCTCCAGATTTTCGGGCATTCCTTTACAACTTACCCGAAAAATGGGAAGGTATCTACTTTTCCTGAAGAATTTTATATAGAGCTAAAAATCGTCAAAATTTCTAAAGGGTCATTTTAAGAGTTAGCACTATGTTGTAGTCTATACTCTTTAGGTCCATTTCAAAGAAAAAGAAATTTCCTTTCTTTGTGTACTAATTTTCCCTTTAAACCATTACAGTGTCTTTTGAAAGTAAAAGTCAAATTGGTAAACATTTTTATTTTGTAAATTTATTTTAATAGCCCTTTCTAATTGTTATAGGTTGATTTTGGTGAAGTATTCATTCCACCGAATTTGGAAGTGCCAAAACCACGTGTACTGCCAGAATTCAAGCGACTGGCACATGGTCTTCGTTCCGGTAATATTAGCATATTGGATGCCAAAACATTTTATATCCCAAATTTGCACTATGATGGTGCCGGACCAGATGCATACTTTTGGGTTGGAAACGGATCGGAACCAAGTCAATTTGGTATTAAAGTGGCCAATGAAATGGGAAGCTTAGAACCGTTGCGTGGTTATCAGGGTGAAGACATTGAAATTCAACTGCCCGGCAATTTGACAGTGTACGATATCGACTGGTTGGCCATGTGGTGCGTTAAGTATCGACACAATTTTGGACATGTGATGATACCGAAAGATTTGGATGTACCGCCAGCACTTGGGCAAACGAAAATAACAGTAAGTAGATTATATTAAATTTCCTTAAATTAAATATTTCCAATGTGGAAAAACTTTAAAATTGATTGCGAAAACTCATTCTCTGTTTGTCTTCCAAAGTTTAACCAAATAAAATCACAAGTTTAAAGTTTTCCTCATATTATTAACCAAATCCAAAATGCTTTTTTGCTTTACATTATTTCAAAAATATTCTTTCGTATTCACCATAGCCATAATTTTACCAATTCAAAATATTTTCAGAAAAAGAAACGCCGTCCTATACGTCCACGACCAAGACCAAAACCAAAACCACGTCCTGAACCTGAATCATTTTTTGAATTTTTCTTTTAAAATCTTCCTTCATCTGCGTTAACCACGTTTGTTCATCTACTTTTTCATCTCTGCATTTTATTTTATCGTAAATTTTGTTAATTTTTACATTTTTATATTGTTATTATAATTATAAAATAAATCTATTTTTGTAAAATCCTTTTGTTTTTCACATTTTTCTATGAATTTTCCCAAACAAATAATATTAAAGAATAAATTACGAATTATTGTTACCAAGTTATGTACTTTAATTTTTTCATTTATTCAAAAACACAAAACTAACAATTTTTAATTTTACATCATTTTATGTATAGTGCACTAAAAATTTTACTTTGCTTTTTAGTTCGACATTTTTTCTTAAAATGATACATTAACACATTTGACTATCCGATTTTATTAATTTTAACAAAGAAGCGCAATCATATACATTATATGTAGCCAAACTTTATGTTGGTGAATGTATAGATACTTGGAAAAAGAACTTCTATGCCTAACTGTTCAAATCTAATCGGATACTCGAATCACTCAAATAGTCAAAAAAACATATTCGTCTAATAGATGCCAGAAATTATTTTGATAATTTTCTTTTGTTGCTTACCTTCTTTGAATGGATTTATAGCCTCCTTGGTGGTACAACCCTGTAAGTAAAGATTTTTTTTGCTATAATCAAAATGAAAGCTACAAATTCTCATATTCATAACCCTCAAAAATAATTTTAAAATATTTTTTTCTTATTCATTTAAAGACAAGCGCAAAACCACCATCGGCTATGATAACAAACTGTCGAGAATTTTTGGATCGACGTCTGCAAGTTCGATGGGAGATGCAAGGTGATCTTGTCCGTATCACACTCTCGGCAAAACTTCGGGAAGATCAATATATGGCATTTGGATTATCCGGAGCACAAGGTCGCCCTCAAATGATTGGCGGAGATGTCACAGTGGCGTTCTACGATGCGGAAAGCAATAGTTTTCATGCTGTAGACTACTATATGTCACACACCGCCCAATGTGATGGAACATCCGGCGTTTGTCCAGACGAGCGAATCGGAGGCCGAAATGACGTGATGTTAATATCTGGTGAACGAAAAAATAATATAACCACAATCGTGTACACGCGACCACTGCAAACAAATGAGCCGGTCAAAGATCGCGCGATACCTAGCAAAGGGGAAGTAAACGTGATTGCGGCATTTGGTCCACTAAATAGTCGAAAAGAGGCGAACGCACATTCAATTTCAGACAAAACGACCGACGATGTAAGAATCGATTTTAGTACAACAAATGATGGACAGTGTGAAGGCAGCCTGTACGAAGATATGGAAGATGACAAGATAAAACCATGGCCAATACAGAAAATTATCGGTGAAACAGAATTTTCAGCTCGAATCGGGCCCACGGGTGGCAAACGTGGCTACACACCTATTACAGGACATCCATCATGGGGTATTGCATGGTGGATTAATGACTTACTAATCCCGGAAATTTATGTTGAGCGTGGCCAAACGTACACATTCTATGTTGAAGGCGGCCAAGATTCAACAAATCCAGCCCATTATCACCCTTTCTATATTTGCGATTCAAGTGAAGGTGGTTTCGGTCAAAAATCCGAAGAAGAGCGAAGAAAACAAAAAGTATATGCTGGTGTTGAATATAACGAGGAAGGTTACCCCTATCCCACAGCGGCTGGTAGGTATTGTGAATGGGAACATAAAACTGTTGATAGATCTGCTGAAAGTGAGACGTTTGAAGAATTCATAAAAACACTTAGACTGAACTGTGAGCCCGGTGAACCTGCCGTTCTAAACTGGACTGTACCAGACGATGCGCCTGATCTACTTTACTATCAAGTAAGTTTCTATAACCTCCTTTGAAAAAAAAAAGAAATTAGAATTAAATCATCTCTTTTTTTCCAGTGTTATACACACAATAATTTAGGCTGGAAAATACGAGTAGTACCGAAAGGTTACAAAGAAGCACAAAATGGCTCCAGTATGATAAGAATGCATGGACCGTCCTTATTAATTCTAATATTGACAATAATATTTCAATTTTATTCATAAAATAAATGTTATAAGAATTAAGTTTTGAAAACAAAAAGAAAATTTTTTTCAAACTCATTCCAAAAACAATTTTAAGAAATTGTTATAAAAAATATTTGATTCTTTAAATATTGCTATGATAAGATGTTTTATTATGTAAAATCAAAAAAGACCAAGACATATCAACCCAACGAAATATATCATGTTTAAAAGTGAAACATTTAAGTTGATATATTCACAAGAATGAATATATTTTTATTTATAAGTAACAATTTCAAACAATGTATTCAACATTATGTTAGAGTCGATTGCATAAAATTCATAAAACAACGTTCAATCGATTGCAATAATTTCAAAAATATAATTGTATAAAATAAATCTTATCATTTTAATATTTTAAGAAAATGTGAAGTTGACAATAAATTTTTGATGGACTGATGTTTGGAATGCATGTTTCCTGAATACAAATAAATAATTTTAATTTTTTCAAATATTTATAGAAAAAAATATTTACAAATACATATCTTTTATTGTAAATATCTTTTAATGGACAATAAATAAAAAAAGTTAGACAATAATAATAAAATTAATTTTAAAAACATAATAAAAAAAAGGTTTACAGGTTCCAAAATAAGTAAATTTTATTTTACGTTGAAAATGTAAAAAATGATAAATTTTATATTACATTAATTTAAAATAAAATAAAACGACTTTTATTTTGTAAGTAATTTTTAAAAAAATAAAAATATAAAATGAACAAAAAAAATTGTTTTGTAGGTTAAATGAAACAAAAAAATATTATTCCTCCTTTTTGACAATAAAATGTGCTACAATACTTAAAATAATGTTTGTACTTAATTTTACTTACAATTAGTTAGGTATAATTATTTTAGATAATACGATTGGGCTTTTATACAAAATATACTAATAATTAAAATATATTATATATAGCTGAATGCAAGCTTTTTTGAGCGACAAAAATAAAGAAACTGAGATATATTTGCACAAATTATACTGAGACAATAATCTTTAAATCCCTACTTATAATAATTATTTAAATAACCATGTAAAGTTGACAAAGCACTGACAATACTTACATAAAAACCTACAAAAATAAAATAAAAATACAAGGCTGGACATGTTTAAATAAAAAAAAAATGTAATTGGAAAAATTCAATAATTTTTAAAATTTGATTTCAAAAAATAAATAATCCAATAAATAAGACGAATTATTTTATACGCATGCTTAGCCTAAAGAAGACAATAATTAAAGAAATCGAATGACAATAAAAGTTTTAAATAATATAATTTTTGTTTAGTAACAAAATTTTGTTCTAATTAATGTAAAGTCAATATATTTGAGTATATTAACAATAATTAACTTTAAAAGGAAAATAATTTATACGAACTTATTTTGTTTATTCCTAATTTAAATTAACAAATGAACTGTCCTAAAACCTATCACAGTAATGTTGCAGAAATGATTTAGAACAGTTCAAAAATTGTGAGAATAACTAGAATTTATAAAACAAATTAACTAGTAATTCAATAAGTCTGTACAACTAAAAATGATACTAAGAAGTTTAAGTTTGTACCGCCCTCCCCCTAGAAAAAATGATGTACCTAAAAATACGAAGTTTAAATGACTGTGAATATGCGCTGTTGTAAAAATTAATTAAGTAAGTGAATCATTAACCTCAAATCTTGCAACATCCGAAACGTCGTATTACATGAAGCGTAGCGAAAACTAAAATGAAGCCATATATAACTTACAAAATCGCAATCTAATAAAAAAAAAATTTCCAACCCAAACCCAATTCCCAGACAAACCTTACTTCTTTAAATTGTATTTTAAATTTATCAGATAAAAACGTAGTTCGTCACTTGCCACTTATTGGATATGTTTAGTTTTAGAAATAGATTTCTATTTTATAAAAATAACAAAATTCCCGTTATTCTCAATTTATTGAACTTTTTTTACTATATTATTTATTTTTGTAGGGTAAAAGCCCCTATACCCAAACGTGTTCAATACTCGAACAGTTTTGACATTTTATATAATTGTATTAATAGAGTTATTTCTGAAAAAGAAAAAAAAAAACGATAAGTAGTAAAACTGTTCGAGTATTGAACGCGTTCGGGTATAGGGACTTTCACGTTACTGTGAAAAATACATTAAAATTTGATAGAAGTTGGTTTGAAGTTATTGAAATTCATTTCATCTTTATAAAAAATTTAATTTTCTTTATTACATATAACTTTTGTTACATCAATTCTTTAAGTTTAAAGATTTTAAAAAGTTATCAAAAACATATAATTTGTTAATTATTACTTATTAATATGATACTAATAAATATTTATTAATAATTTTGATACAAGTTAGTTATGATTAGCTTTGAAACAGTTATAAAGTACATATATTTCCGTAGTTTTAAGGTAATTTAAAAACTAACAAGATAATTCATTGGTATTTAATTATTTAAAAACATTACAAAGCGACTCTGTAATATAACGGTAATTTATTAATTGTAAATATGAGACAGGGCAGTAAATTTTTTAGTTTGTAAATACTAAAGTGAACTGAATATTTAACATTTAAGGTTACGTTACCCTTTCTCGGTTCGGAAAAATCGCCTTTTGAAAAAGTATTTTGTTAGATAATATTATATTTCAATAAAATTCTCTGAAAATATAGTGCGAAGTGCTAACTTTGTCAAAACTTGAAATACGAATTTCTCAAAACAACATTTAACCAATCGGTCTAAAATTTTATATGTTCTTCTACACAACAATAGCCACAGAATATAGACTAGAATAAAAACGATTAGATAATCTTTTCCTCAATTTCTAACCGTTATTTTATGAAAATGCTCTTTTTGAAACCACTAATTTGAGAGGTCCACCATTTTGTGAATTTTTTCTCAAATATTAAAAAAGAACATTAAAATTTCAGTCAAACGTATTTTTTAAATGGTTATCGTGAACGTCGATTACAAAAATGTTATTTTGAGAAATTCAAATTTTGACAAAGTATCATATTATGTTTATTATAGTACTTGGCGCTGTAATCGTCTATAACTTCAAAAGTATTTAGAATTTTATCTGAAATTTACAGAAAATATTATACTCTTAAATAGGATACATTCTAAAAAGTCGATTTTTCCGATCCGGAAAAGTGTAATGTGGCTTTAAAAATCATATTTATAGGAAGTTAACAGTTAAATTTTCCGAACCTTACCTTAATTGTATTCTTAAATAGCAATGTATCATTAAAACATATCATCAAACAGAGATAAAAGCCAACCAAAATTACAGAATATTAAATTTTGAATTTTTATAATTTTTCTGTATAATTACACTGCCCTGATTTCACAAATACCTAATTTTAATGTTATTAATAATATTATAATACTACAATTTTTTCAATCTTGATATTTTTTTATTGAAACTTTAAGAATAATTACATAATAGTCGTGTTGAATGTCGAAAGAACAGTGAGTGCCTTTCGTATAACTGTGTATGTAAAATTATATATCACTACAAACGTGCGAGGTTGTGAATTTTTCCTTCATTTCTTGAATTTGAAAATGCTGTTGTGCTTTTATGAAAAAAAATACATATACCAATTTCAAATATTTATTTTACCCCAATTATCACATTTCAGTAATTTTATTCAACATCACCAGATCTAATTTTTTTTAAAAATTCGTGCGTATTAAGAATGCGTCGTTTTCACTTGTGCGCATTACTATTTTTGGCTGTAAGTTTGAATATAAATTGATAGAATATATGCAATCCGGACTTCCCCAGTATATCAATTCATTTTTATTATATTTGGGGTATTAATAAATAAGATATTAAAACTCATTTGTAAATTTGTTGAAAATATGAAATTTCATTTAATTTTAAATAGATCTATCATATCAATTTCACAGTCTGTAATTACGATCAATTATAAAAATAAATTTAAAATTTAAAACAGCAATACATAGTATTTACTATTTAAAAATACATAATGCTCAATTTCAAATTTGTCAATTATTTACCTAAAGCGTAAAATAAAATACGTATCAAAAGTAATATTAGATTATAGAGATCAATAAAGGAATTTTTCAATAATTATTTAAAATGAATTTGAAATGTACCTAGCTCTCTTAAAATTTTCATTTGAATTTTGCATCAATCAACAAATTTACAAATATTAAAATTTCACACTAATAAATAATTAATCAACATGTACAAATATAAGTAAAACAAAGGTTTTTTAGACATAAATATTAATCTCATTCCATCTCACTGTGTAAAAAAGTTGAAATTTTTGTCATTATTTAAGCTTATATAAAAAACAAAATTGAATTAAATGTAAATGTAAAAATTTGAGAGTATCATTAAATGTATATACAATTAAAATAAAATGTTTTTCTTTTTAACACTATGCAAAAAAAAAAAAAAAAAATGTGCCACTGTTTGCAGTAGAATAATAGAATTTAAATATTACCTTCGCTTAGAGTTGGCCACTTCAGAACTAACAATAAGTCTCGTCTAACAATGTGCTAAAATTCATAAAATTACATTGCGGGCGATAATTTATTTTAAAGGTATGATATTTTCGCGCCTTGGTACAATCAACGCCCTATTTTATACTGCCAGCACTGCCACTGGTTACCTGCTATATTCATTCCGTATGTCAGTCAATTGGCGCGTAAAAATAAACGGACGATAGAGGTCGCTCATCTGTATTCGTCGTTGGAATTGACAAAATTGGTCACGAAAATGGTACATATAAGGCTTTCTTTTTTTACCACTCGTGGCGTTAATAATCCACGAACACTGATGTGAATCTAGCGATTATAGTAATGCCGCTGCTACACGATGCTACGAACACCTTCCAACATTCGACGTTGGATGGTTCATAGCATCGTGTAGCCGTTGTTCGAACCTACGAGTGTCCAATGTCGAGCGTCAAACATTCGCATTTGGTCGTGTCCCGTTCGATGTCGGTATTCTTGCTCCGAGTCAAAGGGATGCTTCGAACGTTTGAAGGTCAATGTTGGTTGCGCACGACTCGTTCATGTGAAGAGAGACAACATCAGTGTATAACATTAGAGATAACATCAGACAGATAACAGCGTTGTCGACTGAGTACCAACACATCATCATTCGTATTGGATCAAACATTCGATTCACCGTGTAGCAGATACATTCGTCGCATCAACTATCGAACTTAATTGCCTCAAACGTTCGATCGAACGTTGGAAGGAACGTTCGTAGCATCGTGTAGAACCCGCTTAACATAAAACGGATAAAATAGAATGTAAATACAGTACTTATTTTCAAATGAAAACACGTCGGGACTGGGGAAGTGAGTGTTTCCATTTGAGAATCACCAATGTCGGTTGATGATATTTAATAATAAGGAAATACATATAGAAATTACATATGTATAAAATAAACTCTTATAGTTTAAATTACTTTATACGGCGGATATCCAATGGTACTGACTCCGATTTTACATAGTGACGTCAGCGAATTATATAATATACAATATAAATGATGCGACGCAAAATAAAAATTAACTTTATTTTAAAAACGATCGAAAATCCCACTTTATAACTGAGTTGAACATTGGAAAAAGATCCCAGAAGATTCTATTCAAAAGCTAACAAAGATAATATAGAAGCTCGCGTTTCCATTTTAGAATAAGAACTGTACCGCTTTCGTATCCGACGAACAGGAGTGCCATCTTTGATTTAGACATTTTTTTGAATACATTGAGTTTCGTCTCCTTGTCTTATCTCCATAGCAGTTGCGGTAGTTGCTCTGAGATGTCAGGTACAAAAGTATATCAGGGAAAAAATTTTATCAAAAATTAAATAATGAAGTTCTTCAGTTATTATATTTGTATACCACTTGTTTTTTTTTTAATTTCCGCGCGCTTATGTTGTAGCAATATAAAAGCATTACTGAAAAAGCGTTGACAAATGATGTTTATGTTATATTTAAAAAACGGTGTAGTGAATAATTTTTATTTCTTATTTAATATGGTTTGTAACTTCGTGTTATTTTATAACATATTAATTTAAATTCTTATCAAATTCCTTTAAAACGTTATCTCACGCGAAAATACAATTTTTCATTAAATTATAAAGCAAAACTCACTGAATTACATTGTGTACGATAATTTACTTCGAAATTCAAAAATACAAAAAATACGATAATTTTACAATCAAAGCCCTCTTTTTGGCTGCCAACACTGTTCTTGACCTTTTTGTGTTTCTTATTTTCGTTATTGAACCTGAAAATATATTAGTTAAAATTTAATTCGTAATTCGTAATACATACTTTGTTAATAATTTCTTAAATTAACACTATGAGGTCCGAGCACTTTCATAGTAAACTTCCCCGGAAGCCGGTAATATTTAAAAAAAAAAAACTATACAAACAAATACATAAAATGATTCAAACACTGAATAGATTCAACACAGTTCAACATGTATGTGTAAAACTGTAAACATACGTACATACTACATACATATACACTGACATTCAAATCAATTTTATTTAAAAACATAAATTATATTTTTTATGTATTTTTTGTTTATCTTGAAATTTTTATGCATAGAAACCAAAAGAGTAGTATGTGTTGGTAATGGTATGTTGTATTTTTGTAAGTAGGAACACATCCGTGTGATGAATGATGATAAATCTGGCGATGTTTTGTTTGGTTTCGGATGCCGAAGCCATGAGACTGAAAGTGTTAAAAAAATAAAATAAAATATTTTATTCAAATAGTAAACTAAATTTTTACTGCAAAGCTAAAGAAAATTTTTGAGTTATAGATTCAAAAAAAAAAAAAAAATAATAATAATAATAAAATTTTAAGCTGTTTTATTAAATTACATAAAAAAAGTCTATCAATTGCTAGATACAAAAGTTTTTATTTTCTGTAATATAGTTGGTAATTTTTCTGCTGGAAATAATAATACTCGTCGATACGGAATCATAGTTTCATCATCTTCCAACCAATGTCCAGACACTCCGGAATCACTTTCATTTTTTACTGAAAATTCAAATTTTAATTCTGCTTCTTCATCAAAAATTTCTTCTTCGGGATTCGAGAAATAAATCTCCCCTGGCTTATTTTTTTCTATAATAATCAAAATTTTATAAATAATCTAATTGCATTGGAATTACGTAAGGATATTACCTATGTTAGTAAGATCTTGCTTATAAAGTTTACAAATAAGCAGATAGTATGCAAAATCAAAACTCATTTTTTTAGAGTTGGCCCGATTAATTTCTTTGACTAATGATTCAAATAGCGGATCAGATATCTGGGCAGGAATATTGACGAATCGTTCATTAATTAACAAACCGACGTGCTTGGAATCATTGTTTAGGATATTTTTGATAGTATTTACTGTGTCATTGTCTGCGTATTTCTCTGCCAGCTCAAATAACAGGTTTCTGAGCTGTTGTATGCACTCAGTTTTCTAAGAAAACAAAAAGAACAAAAATTCAGTTAGGTAAATTGTTACTTTAAACCTTCTTTTTTAAAACAAATTTTTTGATACCTTTTTTTCTGTGATGTTTATAACCGTAGTAATTCCGAAAACATCGTCCAAATCATCATCATCATCATCACTATCGCCCTCTTCTTCGTCATCGATACTTTGCTTCAATACACTTCCGACATTATTTTGTGCAATAATCACGTCGCTTAATTGTGACAAATCAATGTGGGCTTTTAAAAAAAGTTGTTGCAGTAACTGTTTGATGCCATGAAAATCGCAACCCTCAGGATTACGTCCTTCGAACGTCGCTTGAATTTCCTATAGCATTCAATAAAATCTCAAAGCCGGTTGTATTTATAATATTAAATTTTTAAATACCTTTTGTCCTGTATAAATGTCTTCATTTTCATTATCAGAAAGGTCTGAGCCAGATTCGTTAGAATCAGTATTTTCTTGAACTTCAACAGCCTTTTTTTTAATAGGCCCTGCCATTACAGATAAATTTAATGAGGAAAATTAACACGTGCAACTGATCACATCCAGGTTTATACGGAAAGAAATAAATATAACCTCTTTATCAAAAAAATGACATTTTAAACTGACATCTATGAATAACTTAAAATTCCTACTCTAAATTAAGATCTATGGTCTCAAGCACGGTGAACCCTCAATCACCGTTGATCAACCAAAAAGAAGAGATCTAGAACATCACGGCCATCTCATGTACACGAAACTAAAGGGAGTAATGTAGATCTCCGTGAGATGGCAGCACATATTCCATATTTAAAAAATAGTGACATCTTATTTATTTTCATTCTTTTCATTATACAAGTTATACAATTACAGATGTCACTAAAATCTGTCGACGTAAATATTGACATGTAACAAATTGACAAACCGACAAAATAAAATTTGATGATTACTAAAAAATGAAGTTAATAAAACATTTTTGTTTATCTTTTCTACATTAAGTACAATGACATAAAATATGTGTAAATATTTCAATTATTGTTAGTAATTAGTGGTGTAATGTAGTTAAAAATTTGTTGTTTACATCTATTTATCCTCTAACCTCAAAATTTTATTAAAATGGATAGCACCGATTATGTTATTAATAGTGTAAGGAAAGATATCATAGATAACAATTTGAAATTGAAAGCAATAATACAAGTAAGTCTTCTAAAAATAGAATTTAAATAACTTTTGATTCTAAGATCCCAATAAATCACCTTTACAGGACATTAACAATTGTCAAGGTCCATTATCGGCGCTAGAGGAATTAAATAGTGCTGGAAGGCAAAAAATTGCAGCATTACGGAAACATATTGAACATTTGAATGAATTAATCAGTGAATGTAATGATGACGAGTTGGATAATGAAATTGATTCACATCGTAGACAGTTAACAGCGTAAGATATTTTACGCTTTAAGGGTTTATTATCATAAATTTCAGTCTTATTATTAAAAATCGATAATAAGCCAGTTTTTCATTGGGATCCGTTCATTGATGAATTTTTTAATTTTCTTTTTAGTACTTTGGCCGCTTTTCGTAAAGCAAATGTAAATGCAATGCTTACAATTGAAAAATCGAATAAACACGAGTTATTTGAAATAAAAGACGAAGAATCAACCGTCCGAAAACGTCCGGCCAATACCGGTAAAGCTGGCTTATTGAAAGTAAGTTCTAATGTGACGGAACAATTACTTTCAATCAGTCGACATTTAGCCGATACCACACAACGCAGTGCAGACACTCTTGATACATTAGTAAATTCTTCCAATACAGTACAGGTAAGTCGAAATTAAACAGTTTTTAATTTCAGTCGGAAATAAATGATAATCTTGAATAATTTTGTAAAGAGTTTGTATCTCGCCACCTATATCTATTATTAACTCTTTTAATGATTAAGACTAGTTAACTGGTCTTCCAATATGGCGGCTCAAAATGTTTAGATATGTATATATTCACTGTAGAGTCCCTGTAATAAATAGAGTCGTGACATGCCATCCATTTTCTGTCGGGTGGGAAGCTTCAAAATTAATTATCACATGTTTGAGTAAATATTTTTGAGTAATTTATTATTGTTAATAAGTTATGAATTAATGAACAATTAAAAATTTTTAAGTTAATTATTCTTTCTAGATTAAACTAAATGATTTTTGTTAATATTTAATTTATTTCCAATGTATTTTACGCAAAATTTGGACAGAAAATGCCCGAACCAATCAGCGTTCAGCACACATGTCACGACTCTATTTATTATAGGGACTCTAATACACTGGTACAAGTGCCGCTATCTGTGACAGATTTTTCGAAATACGGTATAATTTTATGTAATGTTCAATTTTACCAACATAGTTTAGTATAATTTATATTTTGCAAATTCCTAGGGTGTTATTTTTTTGATGTTGGCATCTCTGATTTTCCTTTTTCGTAACCTTATCTATTGTACTTGTCACTGGCAGTAAAAGGTCTACCATTTTGAGACCAAAAATTTTTTCCATGGTTAAAATAAAAAGGCTAAAAATTGTTATTAGGTAAACATGCTTGATCCTTAGTCGTTGGTCCCTGTGTCTACTAATTTCTAATTATAAAATTAGATGGCTTTATTTGCCGGTACCACTGAGTACTCAATCGAACATATTAACCTATGTTTCCTCGAGACACCACAGGCATTAAATTGTGAAGTATGACTCCATTTTATTAAACTCAACTTGTAACCACGAAGACTTATTTATAAATATTAGATAAACCATTAAATTTATGGTTTGATTGTCATTAAAGTAATCACGTCAGTCAATTTTTTTTGCTTCAATTTCTTAATGTATTTGTAATACACAGCATTCTCTCTAGTCGATTGTCTCCTCAATGGCCGGTATCTTTTTCAGAGCCATCTACTGTTTTGAATTTTCATTTCAGCACTGAGAAAACATTTTACACTTAAACCTGTTTTTTTGCGATTTTCTAAAGAATTGTATATAAGAAAAATGCCCATTATCAAAAGTAAAAATTGTCAATAAAATTAAGTAATTTGAAGATCAATTTGTAGTAAGTTTGATTACTGCTTTTTCAGATGTATTTCAAATCATCATATTACATAAATGTATACATTATTTCACCATTCAGTTTCTTTACATTACAGTGTTTGTAATCATAGAACACTAGAAGCCAACTAATATCAAAAAAGTGTAATTCGCTTGGAGTCATTTGTAGGCCAGTCACAGCTTAAGGCATGTAGTCAGTCAGCGTCCGTCGCCGAACACACAGTACATTGTTAGACAATGCTTAGACATTGTTACTTAAATTGGACAGCTTGGTCTGTCCCATAATACATGTGTTGTAGTCGTTGTAGTAGTATGTGTGAATACGCACACAGACGCAACCATTAAACCAATACCACTGCAAACAGTGTGTATCTACACGCTAGAGTGGGGAGATTTTACGTCACAAACTCATTACAAGTGGAACAGAGTCATAGACAATCTAGTTTGACCTCTTGTTTGTAATATTATAAAAACTAAATTCTAGTATAAAAAAATTTCATAAAAAATACCATAGTTCAAAACTTTTTGATGATTTTTTTTATTACCCGGATTATGCGTTAAAATTAAGTTTTAAAGCGACAGTTTGTCACACACTATACTTTTTATAGTAGCTATTTATGAAATTTTTGAATTTTTAATTTTGCAAACGTTTATGGGGACTTATTTTAAAAATTCTAGATCTAGTCATCCTACTACTACTATTACTATAAATTTGAAATTTGATATGAGTGTAGATCTTGACCTTAAGATTTAAAAAAAAAAAATTATAGCTAAAATATTCTCATTATTTTAAATAAAAAAAATCCATATACAGTATATAAAAATTTGAAAAAAAGATATGTTTATTTTAATTTTCTTAACTATATATGAATTTTCAGTTTTAAAATATGAAAAACTTCACCAAAAATGTTGATTTACTCCCGATATTTTTGTTTTTATTACAAATTTAAAGGTACATCATGATTTATGATACATCAAATATTTTAAAAAAAGAAATGTCAAAATTTTTTTATCGCAATACAGAAAACAGTACGAATTATAACTAATTCATACGTTAATTATCAACTCCAGAGAACCGCATTTTATTTTTTTATATGGTTCTTATCCTCCGCACCAAAAAAGTTTTCAATGTATTTTAATTCTCAATCTAGGTTATTATTTCCTTCCGTAAGATTAAAAATTGAAATTACTATGTCCTATCGTGCACGTATGCAAACATATTTAATTTTTTGTCTTTTTTAAAGTTCCTGTATTAATTATGTATCGTTTATTAAAATTATCTACATATTACTGTATTCACAGTGGTCATTTTAGAATTATATTGTAATGGTTGAATAAAGATTAATGTAAATGATTACATACAGAGTTTATGACAATTTTATTCGAATAATTATTTGTTTATTACAAAATTTCTGTCATAATTAACACTACAAGTTTTGTGTATGCCCCATAAAATATGTAACATTATTATAGATTATAATTATTTGAAAAAGAATTAACATAATACCATTAACCATATGGTCATCTGGATAGTTCAATGGCTAGTTTGGTTTTTTTTTTAATTCCCGATTAGGACAAGACAATTGAGTTCAATGCTCTTGTATACTCTTTTTCTAAAAGTTATTTAACTGTGACATGAAATATTTAATAACAGGATTTACAGTTTATTTGTTTTCGATTTTTGATCAAACGTTTCTTATTCTAGGGCACAAATGAAGAATTAGTTACAACAAAAGGAACAATTGGCCAAAGTGAAAAATTACTTGCCAAATATGGACGACGAGAATTTACTGATAAAGTTCTACTGTTTTTTGCATTTTCGTTCTTTCTTGCCTGCGTTTTATATATTGTTCAAAAACGATTACTGTAAATAGAATTTCTCTCAATCGTACAGAGTTGTGTAAAATAATTATTTATTCTTACTTAAAAAATAATTTATCTTATTATTTTAAATAACTCTGTATTATTATTGTTATGTATTTTATTTAGCATTGTAAAAAAGAAATATTTTCTTTTATATTTTTATTGTTCCCTTTTTATAATTTGCTCAATAAAAATTGTGCTTTAAAATGCTTTTTGCGTTTACTTTTATATTTATTTTTGATTACTGAAAAAAACAGAAACAGTGGACTATGTTTTAAAGGTTATTTTAAATTTTAAATTAGGAAAACTAAAATTTTAGGAAACTAACTTTTAGGAAAAGTGCTGAAAAACATTAATTCTTGGAATAAATTAATTATTAACCTAAAATCTGGCAAAGCCGCGTTAAATGAGGTTTGGTAGGAAATTCAAAAGTTATATAAAACTTACAAAATCGCAGTACAGCACAAAAATTTTTCAAAAATCGCAGATTTTTTTTGATTGTACACAAAAAAGTAGACTACTTAGTTAATGTCGTTAAACGTTTGACATTTAAAAGTTTTCACTCCGCATTTTATTACTGCGCGTGCGCTTTCTACCTGAGAATTGCGCTGATTAATAGCGAATATAACCATTAACTTCAAATCTAGTAAATTTGCCCATTGAAGCCTCTGCAAGCTACATTTTTCGTGGAATTGAAAATTCTATGGCTCATGATACCTGAAACATTTTTTTTAAGACAGGGGTCGAATCCGTGGTACTATGTCAATTTTTTTTCTTCGATTTCTCCAAATTAGTAGCATTTTATAATTTATATGATACGTTACTGTTTTCAATTAGTACTTTGTAGAAATCGTAGCTACCAATACCAGAAATTTTTTTAAAATGCCTTTGTCACTAAAAAAGTACTATAGACATCATGTGTTATGAAATTTTAATTTGTTTCGCATAAAATATGGTTTGGCAAAGTTAACTCCGTTAGGTAAAGTTCCCAGCCTGACGGTACGTAAAGTACGGCACGGTAAAACTTATAAGTGGATGTAACTGAAAATAAATTTTGAAAAAGGTTACAGAAATTGTTTATATTTTAGTTTTTAATTATAAAAATGTGTATGTATGTAAATGAGAAAAATTCTTGGAACAAAAGAGAAAAATTACGTAATATTGGAACGTGATTGAATCGTAACGGTATCACGATAACCTATATTGTAATACGGTTTTAAGAAATATACAGTGTGTTTCAAGCTAAGCACATAATAATTTTTAAAGGAAAAAGAAATCGAAAAAGATCGTGAAGATAAGAGTTGTTTTTGTGCTTTATCAAACTTTTCACTAGTCCCTTCACTTCCAGTTTTCATAGAAAGAAACAAAAATAAAATTATTTACATTTTTGTGTCAAAAACGTCTTATAGGTCCTACTTAACTCAATTTTTAAAAAAAGTTACTTGTAAACCTTTACATAATTTTTAAAGTTATCTCTGTGAGGAACAAATGCAATAAACTTTCTATCGACTCATTCTTCTGATTTCTTCTCAATACCTTGGTAAATTCAAATATGAACGCAAGTTTAGACGTATCTAAACATCCACGAGACGTTTCAGTCGTTGACTTTCACGCATAAACTATTTTCAACCAAAATAAATAAACGTTTATTGACAAGTGTGTTTACTATTCGAGGAAAATAGGAATATAGCCGCCGAAAGTTGAAAAATGTGTGCGAAAATGGCAAGGAAACAGCAAACAGCTGTTTGAGGGGTTGCTTATATAACTTGCTGTAATAATTTTAAGATAAATGTTAATGGTACATGTTAAGATAAGGATTTAAACTGCGATTAGATACAAAATACTTAATTGTTTGAATAAAAACTTTTAATTTTCACGGTTATCTTAGGCAAAAAAACGGTTGATCTTTATCTACCTCCATTTGTCAAATTGGAAAGTTTAGGTAGTTATGGATAAAGAATTTTGACCAAAGAGAAATGAGACGATGTGACACACTGTAGTTTTATTTATCTCTTTGGTGTTTGAAATAAATTATTCTTGAAATTTCCAGATAAAAATGATGAAGAATGGTGCTTTAAAATTGAATTTACGGTCGAAATGGACATCAATCATACCAACGATTGGACCTATAGTAAATCAATAAAAAATTATTAGAACAAAACAAGCATGGACCACTGATGTATAGTATTAGTTACCTTGACTATTCATGACACCTTAAGACCTATATTTTATATTTTTTTGGTCGACAACGATAATATTTCTTCTATTCCTTGTGACCACCGGGCAACATTTTTTGTATCTGTCTATTATTATATACGTATCATGATGATACCGTTATTTTTGGGGGTGTATTGACCTTCTTTTAAATAAACTTAACAAGAAGAGCCTGTTAGATGGGTCTGTTATTATTATTACGTAAGTGTATGTTTATTATCTATATATGTAAACGACTACTGTGGCATATTACCTATAGGTAAATAAAAGATCCAAGGGCGGAAGTATTTGTTCTTGAAAAAAAAAGAATGACTAAGAAAGGTGGCCACAAAAAACACTTCTTTTGGCTTTATATTATTTTTTCGGAAAAAGTACCGTTAATTTGAAATATATACAGGATGATATAAAAATAAGAAAAATGCTAGAATTTCTGGAAGTTTCTACTTATCCTAGAGATTGTATAAGTAATCGTATTGTAAATGTAGATTCTAATTTTTCTAATTGAAAGAATTATTACATTGATTTACACCAGTCCTCTTCTAAAGTTTAAGAAAAATTAATAAAGAAATGCTTTGGGCTGGGAAAAAGTGAAGAGGGTTAAAATACGTCCGAGTCGTATAGGTTTACGTAAAAACGCAATGGTCTTTAATTTTCTCATACTTCCCCAATTCAAAGTTCTGTCATTGTTAAAGGGTATAGATCTGCTGTGCGCAATGACGGTTGAATTTGACTCTATCGCTAATTTATTTTCTTCTGAGCTAGACTTTGGATTGGTTAAGATGGATATGTTTTTGGGCTGGGGCATTCACTAGGAATAAATAAAGTGTTAGTTATTCTTGTTGAAGTTATTATCACTTGATGCCAAGTAATGTCTTTTAAACGTTTTTTAAAAATATCTCTATCAATGTTCTAGCGCTACGCCTTCGTAAGGTACGTGGATCTGCGGGTACCGCCAAAATACCGTTTCCTCAATCGGTAAGATTGTCAATTTTAATTTAGCCGATTTGATCCGATCGGCTTATTAGTGGCTAAGATTAAATCCAGTGAAATTCTACGAAAAATTTTTGTATAAAGAATTTTGATCGAATCTAGGCATTTTCACATCAAAAACAGTAGCCTGGTGAGTATTTTCTGTTCAGTTATGTTTGAGATTTTTGTGGTAGAGCGCAAATGAAGATACTTTCTTCCAATAAATGAATTAAAAGTGCTAGAATTAGTTAAGGATTTACTGCATCATCCTATATTATGTGAATATGTAAAACCTATTGTGTTGCCAGAATAAAAATAAAGATTTTTTAAACCATAGTGGTTTTTGAAAAAGAATGTCCTCCAACAAAAAATTATATATTTTTTTTATTATCTTTTTTTCTTCCGTGTTTAAATATTAAATAAAAAGAAAAAACAGTTGGCTTATAGGAACAGTTGCATTTTACGCGTATTCCAAAGTAATTATATTTTTTCAAATGTAAATGTTTTTTTATTCTGTGTGAAAAGTTCACAAATCTTTATAACAGAGTCAGCCCTCTGAAGTAACTCGCCATATTACAGTGATAATTTAACTGATGTCTAGGGCCGATTTTTACAGTGGCAAAAAATGGCAGGAAACTCGGGATTTGTAATTTTATTGTAGGTAAAACATTAATTTTATAAAACAAAAGTTTAGTGATTAAATATGTATTAGATTAATAATATGAATTATACTAACTCATTTTATTCGTTAAATAGTTTTACCGTATTACACTCGATTTTTATATCTTCTTTGAATAAATTTGGGTTTTCTACAACTCAAATTTGTTGCCAAAAAGCAATTTAACTCGACGAACTGTCAACCCAAAAATACTCCAGCTTGGCAACAAATTTATTCGAAAAAATACCAACATCTCCTGTAATTTTAATTAAGTGATAAAAATTGATCTGTGTTTTATAATCAATGTAGTGAATGATATTGTTGGCCAAATTAATACAAGTTTTCCCCGAAAAGCAAAGAATACCATCATCGACTATTTATTAAATACCCTGTTAGATTTTAAAAATCACAGGTTTTCAATTCATTAAAAAAAGTGTTTTAATTTTAATAATTAAGACATTTTTTACTATTGATATACGTAAAATATTGAAAATTAAAAAAAAAAAGATTTTATGAATAATTCATAATGTAAGAAGAAATTACGTATGTATGTACTTACATATTTGTTGAATCTATTTATAATAACAATCTGATTAATAATGAACATTTAATGATATCAGATGAGGTGTCCTGACGTCTTTATTGTATTCTCAGTATTCTCACACGCACCATATGCACTGCATTGTACGCACCATATGAAATATAGGTCTAACCTAATTAAACGATTATGTATTGAATAATGTTTTCAAGCAACTGATTAGATCGTATGTTAAATATTTAATTTTTTGATTATTAATGAACCATCTACGAATTCATTGTCGTAACAAAATTTTTTTCTAAATGAAAACTTATACATACATGTAGTGATGGTAACTCTGCGTGAAAGTATAATGAAATCTGTAATGCGAGAGTGTAGTGAAATCTGTAATTAGTCAATAGTGAAAACGGTTACGTCGTAGTTGGAATAAAATTTGTAATCGTTGTAAAGTGAAATAAACGCTAGTGGTTAGCTAGTGATTAATATTTTATTGCGTCATCCGGAAAGTTCGTGCCGTTTTGGTGTAAATGATCATCCCGATTTTCTTCAAATGGCCGAAAACTGTGGATTTTGAATGTTCAAAAGTTGCAGCTAATTCTTGACAGTTTGCTTCCGGTTTCGCTTTATTTTTTGAGGCTTTATTTCATCGTCAATACACACAGGTCGACCGGAGGGAGCTTCATCTTCCAAAGAAAAATTAACCTTTTAAAATCTAGCTAACTACTTTCTACAAGTTCTGTCAGAAAGCGCATTATCACCATAAACACTACAAATATTTCTCGTTGCGTCAGCTGTATTAGTACCTTTTTTAAACTCGTATAACATGACATGATGTTCCTTGATGTCTAAGATTGCTCATTATTACTGACAAAAAAAATTATTTAAACACTGTTTAAAGATTTATGATATATATTAGAAGCAACACTATCGGCCTAACACTAACATGTTGTTTGTATGTTTCGTTTGCGGTTGCTACTTGAAGAAATATGAATTCATTCGAGCAGCTCCGAAAACGGCACTTTTCGGATGATCTAATATTTTGTTCAAATTTTATATTACTACGTTGAGAGTGTTAGATTCATCCTAGGTTCAACACGTTAAATGTAGTAAGAGTGCAATAGGATGTCACTATAAAGAAATATCATATTTAATGTATTTTTTCATAAATATACATTTTACATACTATAAAAATTGGATGAAAATAACTTTACTTTCATTATTATTACTTATCAATCAATTTCTGTCTTTCGACATTACTAAAATTCAAGAAATCTATAAAAATCAAAATATTATGTCATACTAAATTTTAAAATTAAAACAACTGAAATCACATTTAATGATTGCATTCAATTGATATCATTGATATAGAAGAATATGGATGGAGACTATTTCTTAAGAGAGGGACAAGATATAGTTTAATATGATATGTTAGAATGAATACGTAGATTCTTTTGAATGAACCACAAAAAATAAAAAACAAAAGAGTAAATATACACTATAACACGTGCAAATAAGCACTAAACATCCAGTCCTACAAAAAATTAAATTTAAAATAAAATTAGTAAACGTAATACACCGTAAATATAATATTTGGGTAAGTAAATATTGTATTGATCAATAAATGCAACCATTTCTAGGGAAAATTTGTTAATTTTTCTACATTTTTCATTTAACAGAACAGGTTTATAATAAGCGGAAAAATACCAATTTTGACATTACACAAAGTAAAGGAAATATCGAAAAAGGAATCATTCTACGTAAATAAGGAATTCGTTTTTTAGTTAAAATATGTGATAATGACGACAAAAATTTTAAAAATATTGTAAAAAATAAAATTATGTAAAAATTAAAATATAGGTTAGATTGACCCTTCATTTCAGTAGCGTCTTAGATGTAAAATTAATGAGCATATAAAAATTTAACTTCAAGATTATGTATTTTGTTTGTATTTATTTATTTATTAATAAAATGATAATTTAATAACTGTATAGTTTTATTTATGTTTGTGTCTACTTTTATCAAAAAGATATGTCTTATTAGTGATGGAAAATTATAAACCAAAACGTAATCTTTTTACAAAAATTGTTATAAATTGTAAATAATCGATTAATTTGAGCAATTTTTGTTTTCAGTTTATGGTAATTTATAATATTCTTTAAGCACCGTTAAAAAATACAATAATTTAGTAGACAATTAAGAATTCGAAAAATTAACTGATAAAATAGTCGAACAGCATTCTTAAGGAGTTGATTATTGAATTAAATAGAACAGATATTAAAAATAATTAATTAATTGTTTATGTTTTTATATAGAAATCACAACTATAAGAAAAATATACTAAATGTATTGTTTTAAAAGCAATGGCAATGTTTTAATTAAATTAAAACCGTTACTGTATATTTACAAAATGACGTCATTCATAATACGCACGTTTAATATTCAATTATGTTGATCAGTATTTTGGGAAATGCTCCTTCCTTTACAATATTATATACCTCTCCTGCTTCCATGATTGATATCAAAGAATTATATTACTTTATACCAGTGTTTTTCAACCTTTTTCATGGCGTGAAGCCCCTAGTATAGGAAAATATTTCGCGACCCCCCTAGTCCAGAAAAATATTTCGCGACCCCTACCCTCTGCTATTTCTAACTTTTATTTCATTTTATGTTATAAATATCGGATCCCTTCATCATTATTGATTCATGTTTAAAGGTTTTTTGAAAATTTTCCTTTGTATAGAGTCATTAATAATTAAGTATTTTTCATGTATTGTATTACTTAGATTGTACATGTTAGGTTAGGGTTAAGCACTAGTTGTAGGTACCTAGATTTAAGTGAAGTATTATAATTACATCAAAATTTTGTAAAATATTGTACCGTTTTTTGAAAAAATATATTTCGTATTTCGTATTTCATTATTGATTATTTTGAGTTAGGTATCAATTAAATACGTAACAAACAAACATTAAAGAGGCATATTTTTATATCAACATCGAAGTTTACGATTTTGGTAGCTTCTGAACGCACGCGTGACTTGTGTGAGCGAGACATAGCGCGACGTGATGAGCGCTGCGTGGAGCCTAAGGCGATCAAAGGATGACACTTTTGAATTCTTTTAATTGTGAATTCGCTTTGAATTGTGTTTAAATTTATTGAGTTGACTTGTTGTTTGTTTAGTAGTTGCTCACTGTCTTTTATTGTCTAATATCCAAATTCTGTACTCATTGTAATTATTGAAAATGGATAAGTTTCTGGAAAGACATGCGCAACCGCCAACTTTAAGTTTCAATGAGAGTAATGAAACAAAAGCAAAAAAAAGCGTCTAAGTATATGACGACAATTATTTAAAACTCGGATTTACTGTTATTGAAAATAAGCCGCAGTTATTTGTTTTGAAATTTTATCAAGCGAAAGTAATAAACCATCACATTAATGTAACCTTTAATTGACCTTTTCTTTATTAAATATTATATATTGAACTAGAGTGGTTTTATTGTTAAAGTAACTGCGACCCCCTTAAAAAGGCTTCGCGACCCACAGGTTGAAAAACACTGCTTTATACTATTTTAAAGCCAACCTTGTGACATAAATTATTTTTTGGTATAAACAATAATTCTGGTTATCGATTTTGGTTCTAAAAATAATTTATTATTATTTATTTTCAGCATTTTTATCATTGATTTCACACGTTTATCTATAACCGCAACTCGTTCAATAAAGTTCTATCTATAGAAAATATTTATATAAATATTACTTTGAATCGGTTACGAGGGAAAATTAAGGAATAGAATTTAGAATACCTTCAAAATTTCAAAAATGTTTATTTGTTGCAAATTCATATTTTGATCATATTCAGTTAAATTATTATTGGTTAATTTCAATTGTTTTTTAGATATATTTCACAAATTTGTATACGCTACTGTTTTATTTAAAATTAATATTTAACGGTAAAAGTGGTTATAACTCCTTCAAATATTAATTATAATTCTTCACAGGAAGGCCTACTGGGTCCTATAATAATATAATATGTATTTTATGTATGGAATGTAATTAATTCCAGATATTCAATAGGTTCTTTTCTTTCTCAACTGGCCAATAATTCGTTAGGGCATAAGAATTACTTATGTGTAAAGTTGATGAAATATTAAGATATACCTATATAATTTTTATAACAATTAAAATTTATCACTTGTCGGTTCATTTTGAAATATTTAAAATACAACCCATTTTTTAATAGGATACAATTAAGTTCTTTATTTATTTGGTATTATTGCGTAATGTTGTATGTAAGAAATTACGGTACTTCTTTTTTCAAAGGGGTAAATCTTTTTGGGTTACCTAACGGTAAAATTCTTTATTTTATTGTTGGCGAAACTGTAAAATTTTTTTTTGAACTTGAACGCTTTGTACCAAAGAATTTTTTTTCCTTTGTAATCTAATATTATAGTTTAAATTAGAAATTCGAATATACAACCAAATTTTATTGTATTTAACCTTATGTGGTAGCAAGTTTTTGACTTTTTAGTTAAGTGTGGTAATCCACATTTTAAAATCGATTTATTTAACTTTAAAAATTTCTCAAGGTTTTTAATCTTTTCATCGGTGTAATTATGACGGCCACATTTTTTTGCCATTTTTATAATTACAGGATAAATTTTACATTTTGGTATCAAAACATTGAAACTGCGCTGAAAAATGAAAGGAACTGTAGCCAAAAACCACAATTCTGTTATGACTTTATCAATTGCGTCTTAAATTATTCCATATTTTAGTCAGTAAAGGATCGGAATTCTTTTTGATAATACTACTTTTTGATTACTCCTACAGCTTTAGTTTCATTAACAATCTAAATAAAGGTAGCAAAAATGACGATTCTGCAATTAAGGCGCCAGTATACTGAAAATGAATCAATGTTTGCCACACTAACCCTTTTAAAATGAAGATTTCTTTATACAAAGGCTTTAATATAAATACTTACTTAGAATTGTATTATTTTTTTTTCGCTTGAAGTCATTTTGAAGTTTATACATGCAAAAAAATGCAATTGTGTGTACATAATTCATAACATTCATAACAAGTAAGCTTACATAAAAATGATTGGTTACTTTTTGATTGTATTCTATTTCTTAACAATCACTTTTAAAATATAAAATGACCAGTAAGTTCTATTATTCATATTCAATTCATTGTTAAATTTGTACCTTTTTGTCATACGAAAAAATACAAAAATGTACATGGATTTTGATTGTGTATTATTTATTGTGTTGTATTTTTGTAAATTTTTAAATGTTTGACGCATGCCATTTGAATGAAGAAATCAAAAAGTATACATACATAATTTGGAAAAATATATTAATGATTGTGCCTATGGTATTTATATTAATGATTTATTATTTTTAAATACTTTTGCAAGAAATTAACAGTGTAAAAAATTATTTTTTAATTATGAACCATAAATGTGACGGTCAAAACAAGAATAAAATTTTGTGTTAATTAAAAAAACATTAATTTTATGAAAGTATATTTTAAAATTTACTTTAGAATGAAGTAAAGGATGATTGAAGCATCTGCAACTAGGTATATTAAAATGCGCAAAACTTTTATTAAAATATATATTTTCTAGTTTTTAGGTTTAAATATTTTTTTCTCAATGGAACTTTTGGTGAAATAGGTGCTGCTACCTTCTGTTGGTGTCTCAGAGACTCCGTGGCATTTCTAAGTTTCGAAACCCCTTCTTCAATCCAGGCTGCGAATGGTTTATAATAATAATTTTCGAGAGGTAAAAAGGTTTTGTTTTCCAAGAAAAAATTTCCACTCTCGTTTTACCTTTTGGAATTTCTTGAACAATTTTGACTCTACATAATTATGTCTGCCAGTCTACCTGTTGGTTTATACTATTTGATGTCGATAAAATTTTCTGTGAGTTGATTTTTAAATAGTTTCCTCCGATTCATATCGATTGTGTTAGGGCAATTTTTGAGGTTAGCTAGGGGCTACACCATATATGGTTTCACGTAAGTTCCTTTGCAGTCTTACTACATGCTTACTACTCATTATGTACAAGGCATCTCAATTTTCTTTATGTACAGGGGCCCCTACAGGGTCTATTTAGAAATCCGGTCCTGCTTAGAGAATTAAGGTGGTCTCCGCATGGTAGTGATTGGACAAGTCGTGACAAGTTTAGTAGTTAATTAAAAGTTTAATTTTTTTTTAACAATTTTTTTTTTAGTTCCTAGCGGTTTTTTTCAGCAAACTCAGACGAAATTTTAAGCTATTATTCCAATATTTACGTTTTTAAATCTATGGCAACTCTATAGTGTCGCTCGAAAATAAAAACGAAGGCCATAGAAACACTTCTGATAACTTAGTAATTCTTTTAGCGTAGATGAGCTTAAATACTTATTGATCTTTCAATAGTTGAAAAATGGAATTTTAAATACCAAGTTTCATAATTTATTCCTTTTGTTCAAATTCTTTTCTATACAATCCCATAAATCCCATAGGAATTAATATTTCATACGATTATCGTAAAAATGAAAGAATGGACGAAGAAAAAAATTAGGTAGGTACCCATTTTTTTTTCATTTACAATATTTTTGAACATTTTTGAAAATTAATCACATCATTCATTCACAAAATCCAAAATAGGCCTTGTATGAAATTGTCATATGCGTGTGTATAGTGGTGGGCTGGCTATTCATTCTTTACGTTTCATCAAAATGGACACTTACACAATAAGTACAATCTTGTGCCAAAAGGATTTTGGTAAGCCTTTTTTTTTTTGGATGCTACCGCACCCGACGGACATCAAATTTTAATAATGTTGTGTGCTGCTGATGTGGCTTGTTGTGTGTCCACTATAGTGGTCAATTGCACGTTTATAAATTTATGAATAGAATTTTTTTTCTTAAATTTTTAAGTCTGTTTTAAATGAGGCGTGATTATCAGCTGCAAATTTTTATTTGAAATTGGACGAGTGTTATGTATGAGCTGTCTCTTGTCTACATAGATATTATTCATCCAAGAGACAACCAATTTTTTGGCAAACAACGGACAGTTTGGTCAGTATATTTCAGCTGTTTGTGGTAGATTCATTTTTGAAAATGCTATACAAAAAAAAAAAAAAAAATTGTAGATACATTTATTGTATTAAATTATTACTAATTGGCAGATGAGACCTACTAAGAAAAAAGGCATATAGAAAGGTCGGAAAGGTGTGATATATGTAAAATTCTTTGGCGTACGTACTGTCTGCCCTCTGGTGTTATCCATATGCCTCCTATATGTTTTCCATATATTGCTTTTATGCCTTAAAATGCTAATTAATTCTTAAATTAGGTGAGGATAATTGAAATTAATATTCTCACAAGACTCGTAATTGTTTTCTATTGATTTTTCTTCTTATTATTTTTCTATAACAATTTCAATAAATCTGTTATTCCGAAACTATAGGGCGCGCAACTATGTTTGAAACTTGTGTTACATCTTAAATAATTCTATGAGTTGCGATTCAAATGACTGACCATTACTTGAAAATGACGTCACAAATTGTAAACACTGGCAAATATGTCATTTTTGGCAATTTTCATCTATAAAGCAAAATAAGATAATATTTCTATTAGCTTGAATACACAGTAACTAATATTTGACCAGAATTTGAATAAATACTTGGTGTTACTTTGACTTGTGAATATAATAAAAGTTCTAACGTTATAAAGATTGACATTGACGTTTGTTTGTTTTCAAATTGTGATGTCATTATAGTGAACCATTCTCGGTGCCAATTTTTTCTTCAATTCAATTCTTCGGAAAACTATTTTTTAATACATTCTCAGTTAATCAGTGTTAATAAACTATTATACGGATTAATATTCAAATTTTTAGAAGATCGGGTTAAACTGACAGACTGCATTAGAAGTATGGCAAATCTTCACAGAATATTTAATTTTTCGTATTTTTTTTTTTTTTTTTTGAATGTTTTTATGGCTAATTTTTGTACATGAGTTTGTAATAGACTGGACATGGCTCCTTTGTTTGCCACAGGATCTACATTCGTATTCGCAACTTGAATTTTTACTAATACTTACCTTATGCTTGATTCATAACCTAACTTTCCTAGTTTTGTAATATTTTTATTCTTTCTTTACTTTTAGTTTCATCTTACATAAAAAAAATAATAAATTTTTTTGAAAAAAAGTAGAAATTTTTTAGTGGCCATCTATTTGCAAAATGCTTATGTAAATAAAAGTTGTTATAAACATTTTTCAAATTGTTGAATGTATTTTTGTCCTACTTCAAGGTCATTGCTCCAATCAACAATTTTTAAACTTGGTCTAATAGAAGCATTGTGAATATTTTGCCCACTTCTTTTACTATCATTTCTTTCTACATATACCTAAGTAAGTATCAAGAATGTTGTTCACTGTCGAACGTTCTCGAATTGGTTAGATTTTTTTGCTTGTTCTACACGCTGTGCAGCGCAGCGCTCTGCGGCAAAAACTGATTACATATGTATTAATAATATGTAACATATTATTATGTAGTTAGGTTATATCGTGTTAGTTTCGCGTGGTTACGGAATATTATGGTTACAGATTAATGCTTTATGATATATTTCTACAATACTTAAATTATGATATAGAAAATGTCACGCCCGAATGTTACGATGATAAAAGTGAATTAGAGTCAACATGTGACAATAAACATTTCTTGGGGATAATTCAAATAAAGTAAAACTTCTTTAAACAATGAGAATTTCGATTAATAAATATGATTTTTCTTCAAACTCTCCAGCGGCTAAACATGAAGTTAGTCGGGACGGTTTTTTGATTTTTACCAAAATTAGGTACACAGAACCACCAAATTTTTTTAGAAATACTGTCATTTTAATAGTAAAAATAAAAAGTTTCCACCCAAATCACCCTAATTTGAATTAATTAAGTTTATCGTTATTTTTATTTTTACCAAAATTTTTGCATAGGACCACAAGAGAAAAGACTTTGACCTCTACGTGAAAATTTCATTTAAATCATTTCTTGGTAGATATAAAAATTTTGAATGAAAACACTATTTTTCTTTTCCATAAGTGAAATTTCTTACTAAGTCTAGTTGTCGATGTTAGCGCTTCAAAAAAATGAAAAATATTTATTATAATTTTAATCAATTGATTATAACCCATTGGAATCGGTGTAGAAATCGAAAAAAGAACTATTGGAAACCAGTTTTGATACCGGATGCGATCCAAAGAATTAATTATACTATAATTATCTTATGCAAGAATTTAATCATTACCAGTTTTGAATTAAAATTTTATCAACCGCGGCTTCAAAATATACCATTCATTTAATAAAAAAAAAAAATAAAATGTTTAGGCCTATTATTTAATTAATATTGCAAAACTTATAGGCTGTTTGGAATTTGATTGAGTAATTAACTGATAGCCATGATGTCTTTATAAATTCTTTTACATTTTGACGATTGAACATTTTGATTCACGTGATTTAAAAAGAGTTGTATATTTGGTTGGTTTTTATAATTAATCATACAAGGATTCCTTTTTAGCTTTTGGGGATATTTAGTAGCTTTTTATTTGTTGAGAGGATGTAAATTGATTCACAAATCGTCAGAAATATATTATGTAATTCAGCGTTTCTCAACCTTTCTTCAATCACGACTCGGTAAAATCTTCAATAATTTTGAAATGTGGTTTTCGAACCACTTGGCCGAGCATTGAATTCAGATAAGCATCAACACTTTCTTAAGCATTCGAGAAATGTTTACAAGCCATTCCTTAATCTTAAATAGAATTATTGTATCATGGAAACATTTTCGCGATTAGTTGGAAATTTGGAACAACATTTGCTCGTGTAATATGAAATGTCGCTTTCCAACCACTTGGTCTACCATGTAACTTAGATAAATCTCAAAACTTTTTTAGGCATTCGAGAAATGTGTAAAAGCTATTCTTGAATTCTAAGTAGAATTATTGTTTGCTGGAATCGTTAGTTGGAATAACATTTGGTCGTGCAATATGAAATGTCGTTTTTCAATCACTTGATCTACCATGTAATTTAGGTAAATATCAACACTTTATTAAGTACTAGCCGTACCCGTGACGTTGTTCACGCGAAACGTTGGGTAGTTTCTTTTTCCAATTTGTAGTTTCTTGCAACACAAAATGCATTAAATTGTCGCCAAATTGACAATTGTGTATTTATTGTATTTTTCGGTACACAATTAGCAACATTTTTTTTTTATTTAAAATTCAGAAAAATTTCCAAACTACAAAATTTATTTACAATTTTTGTTACTATAGTTATGAAATTTTTTATGAAATATGTAAATTGGCGTAATGTGTGTAGATGCTCAAAATAGTTTTTCCATTTTCCCATGGGAATGAGACATTTTCCCGGAATAAAAAGTATCTTAGATGTTGACCCAGGTAATAAGTTATCATCACACCAAATTTCATTAAAATCCGTCCAGTAGTTTTTACGTGATGCGTGAACAGACAGACAGACAGACAGAGACAGATTTACAGTTTTATTATATGTATAGATTATGTAGTAAATAAAACACTTTGCAAAAATTCCACTTTTATTGTTTAAACTCTTATGACTTGGTTCAGTCAATATGACCATTATCAGACTTGTTGAAAAGGAATATAGCCAACCTTGGGATCAAATCCCCGCTCATCGGTCAGTACCAACGTTTAAGCAGTAAGCACGTTCTACCGCTTTACTGGTGTGCTGATTTATTTGGCAAAAGAGCTAAAGAAAATTCCCTCTAGACTTAAACAGAAATATATTGGATACGTTGCATGAACTCTGAAGAATGTCGATTGATCAAAAAAATGAAAGGAAATATGAAATGAAGACTGAACTACACAGTTGCAAAACACTCCAATAGCGATAAAATGCAAAAAGCTATTTTTAACCATTTCGAATAAGTATAACTATAAATTTTATTAGTTGTTTTTTGGTGTTGATTTTTTTTTCATGTTTGGCACTGTGATATGAACTCTACAATGAACGCTATAGTCTGCTAATTTAAGTGCGCATGTTCTATTATTTAAATATGGTATTAATTATTTATCTATGTCTTTTTTCTTTTTCTTCTTTTTTTTATTACCAAAAATAAAATTGTTTGACCCTTTCAGATAATTCGTATTTAAGAACATTTACATACTAAAGAAGTGTATACTTACTGGTTAAAATGATTGGTTGGTTCGGTTATTGACATCGTCTTCTCCATCTTCGGGTTTTAAATACCAGTAAAACTAGAAATCTGTCTTATAAAATGTGTTCCTTCCTGTAAACATTTCAAATATTATATATTTATATTATTATTTTGTGTGATGAAGACTGTTCTGTTTTGCATTAATTTTTAAAACAAAAAATACTTTTATTTTTAATAAATTAATAATTTCCTTTTTTAGGTAGAAAAATAAAATCAGCATGAAATTGGCGATTATAGATGGTGTTTAAATAGTTGATAATTTATTATATGTTCGTATGTGCGACGTTTGATACGTCTTATAAATTATTAGAAAAGTATCATATTTTATCAGATTATTGAAATAATTTCACATACTTAAGGTTAACTGAGAAATGTCTGCAATAACAACACGAGCGAAGGCAGTTTTGGTGGCCAGCTGAGTGCCTTAATGACTGAAATAAGATTAATTTTGAGACTTAATCAAATTTTCTTTCAAGATCTGCAACGGCTGGAAGATCGACACCAGGGTCGTGGTGGGAAATAACAGATGGTTCCGGACCCTCTTTTCAAATTTCGGTCCTTGAACTACAACTCCGGCGGCTTTCTACTACTTGTCGAGCCCGATCGACACATATCTATGCAAGGTTTTTCATGTGCGCGGATCACGCAAATATTATTTAGTAGACTTTCATGAAACTGAAAGAGGCTTGGTCAACATCTTTAATCAAAATTATCGCAATATTATCCACGAGAGTTGAGATTATTCATTTAGCTAAAAATAAATTTTGAGAAGGCCGGAAACCAAAATGTAATTACTGAAATAATGATTGTGATATCCAAATTGTCCATCAGAGCTGTAGGAAATGTTCCAAAAAAGACCCAAAACTATCAGTATCATCGGAAAGCTTTCAACATTGGAAAGTAGTTATATGATAATGGCTACCTTTGAATCGTTTGATGAAGTACTGTACTACACATAAACCGCAGGTCAAAGTTAGAGCATCTTATAAAAAAACTAGACGGTTGACTGCTGATATAACAATAATATCTCTGTTGCATTGTTACGATAACTGTTATGCAAGTTAATACACTCTGATAAATAGATAACAAAACATATAATTCGGTATATTTTCATTTTTGATGAAAATGAAAGAAATTGAACAGAAATCTACTTCAAGATAAAGAAGAACCTCTGTTTGATATTAGTAAATAAAAACACTTTACAAAATACCACTTTTATTGAATATAAAAATTCTTATGACATGTTTCGGTCAATATGACCATTCTCAAACACGTTTAAGAATGGTCATATTGACCGAAACATGTCATAAGATTTTTTATATTCAATAAAAGTGGTATTTTGTCAAGTGTTTTTATTTATTTTTATTTACTAATATCAAATATGGAATACCATAAAGTAACGTTCAAATCTATTAAATTTAAGAACCTCTGTTAATTAAATATTATCTCCTATTAATATTATATTACATATATATGTATATGAGAATTTATTGAATTTTGAGTATTTGACTTTTGGTTTCTGGGAGAGGTCCAAACATGTCCAACCACTCCCATGTGTGTACATGATGATGAGTTGGATCGGATTAAAAAAAAAAAAACAAACTAAAAATGCGCAATTATAATAAAAAGTCGAAAAAGTTTAATAAATTTATGTTAAAGTTAATGAATATGTAGTTAAAGAATTCAATTTTATTCTGTGGATGTAATTAGAAAAATTATTTTATAATCTGAAAAATCGGATGAATTATTTTTTGCTGATAATAAAATTATTCTATTTCTTAAAGAAAAAGAGTGGTCTTGACATTTATTCTGCAAGTTTTCTGCATTTATTATGAATTTATAATTATTCGCTGTTTTTTTTTAATTGTTGTTCCTGATATACATATATTAATATATACAGTGTATATGTATTGACTCGTCTGTTTGACATTTGCCTTGAAAAGGATATAAATATTAAGTACAATTAATGAGAGAAAAATATTATATTCGCATTTGTAATTCTTTTGTAAAGAAACGGAAGAAAAATAGCAGATTTAGATTTCCTTCAGTTATTTTAAGCTTTGGCGAAATACTGACTAGTGTGGAATATTTTTTAAAGAAACAACCAGATGGCTCATTGGTGGCCTTCGACCAAGTGGTTCGATCCCTAGTTGAGTATAGACGCTTGGCAACGATATGCCTCAGGTTTTGGATGTGATGGCCTAAATCTCTCCCAGAAAATAAAAACATTTGAGTCTTCAGAGATGTGTGAAGATTTGCTGGAGACTGTGAAGAAAATAGTATTATGTTAGTATTTTCAACTCTTTGGTAAAAAGAAAGAAAATTTTGAGGAGACTGATGCGTGATTGAGCACATATTTGACGATAGACCTGATAAGATCGATAGGAAATTGAGGAATTTGATTGGCGGTCGAGCATACTAGAATAGTTATTAGTGCCTTATTCTAATACTAGACAAAATAGACACATTTTAACTTCTACAATTGATAACCTCAATAATAGTTGTATGAAAATCTAATTTTTTCAAGAAAAGATAAAATTACAAATGACTTACAATTTTTCAATGACACCTTTGTGTCGCCAGACTCGTAAATCGCTTCATATGGGAGTATGCATGCAACTCTGAAAAAATCCTAGTTGAAAATATGGATTTATTAAACCAGTGTGACATGCTATTTCTTCTATTTTTGTACTTGAGAAAACAACTTAGAACGATAATAATCATTAGATCGTAAATATATTTGTTTATTAGCAATAGACATGAAAGAATTATATCTGACATGAGAGGCTTGCGCATACTCGTATGTACAAGAGATAACTTGAAGAACACAAAAGCATAGCAAAAATATATATATTTATTTATATTATATGAAAAACGCCTGTATGCGGATTACATATTATTATATTGCCGTATGGTGGGAAACTAGAATGGCGGGGCAATGACCTCGCGAAGTTAGTAGGTCAGGGCTTGCTTGGATCACAGCAGCGGTCGCTGACCCGCAATCAGTGTTTGTTGTTGTACGTACATACAAGAATGATATTTTTAACAAACTACAATATTACAAATCCTACAATAATATACCTACCATACCTACCTTTTATGTGCTGTAGTATGTCCAATGTAATAATTATTTATCGCCAAGATGGAAATAATAAGGTTAAAACAATAAATTTATGTGAGATCTTTGAAATTTTATAGTAAGTTGTAATAGCGTATAATTGTTTTATTTTAAATAATTAATGTCGTTTTCCCAGTTCTGTGGGCGGAAATCAACATTTCATTTTGCATTCCTTCTGGTCTTTGTTTAAATTGGTTTTTAGGCTGTTCTTGTGTTTATTGCAACAGTGGTAACACTAATTGATCTTCAAGAATATTCAAATATTATAATATACTCGTATACAATGTTCATTGACAGTGAACAAACATTAATACTTTTGTCAGTGTGATGTAAGTTATGCGAAGATAAAAATGCCAACAAGCTTGCTTGATTTCCTTGAAGATGGATCACACAGGAAGCCTTACTATCATAAGGCGAATAAACTGCCTCCGAATAAACTTAAACTCAACTTCGTTCGAAAATACAGTTTTCTTAGTATCCCTCAAAATGAGCTTTCCCCTCCACGACTTGAGATTTAATATCGACTTTAGAAATCATATACTCAAAGAAAAGGTGGCGTATAGTCAATAGAGAAACTTGATTTCACTATTATTAAAACTTGACATTCCTGCTTGTTCTCAAAAAAAAAAAAAAAAAAAAAAAAAAATCATAATATTAGACTGGAAATTCCAAAAGCTCTGTGGTGGTGGATCAGATTGTAGATAGAGAAACATTTGATCGGCCATAAGAAACAGGGTTGAGTTCAAAAATCGAAACTATACTAGTTCAGAAGCTCATAAATAACTGTGAGTCGATCTCAACTCAGCGCCCCACCACTATTCTAATCTAAATTATTGCTCAGTGTATTGAGCTCAAAATTTTTAATTCACGGAATACGAAAATTCATAAGATAAATATTTCTAATTTTGCGCTATTGTTTTAATTTTAAAACAAGTCGAGAAGGAGGAAGTAAGTCGAGAAGGGTCACTGAAAGAATGACAGAGTTATATTATTTGAGTCGCTCTAACTATTATTAATAGTAAAGCAATGAATTTTTTTAAGGCACTCATTAATCCATAATCCAAAAAAAATAAATTTATATGATAATGAAAATTTAACAGTAATAGGTTCTACATTTAATTTAAAAATTTAGTGCACATATTAATAAAATTTAATCGATGACAATCCATCAACCAAATGAGAGATTAATTGTTATTTAAATCAAACCAAAATATTTTAATATAATTTTTTACATGATGTTTCAGAAATCGTGAACCATAGGCGAACGTTTGAACGTCATTTTGTATGTTAAATTGACAGTTAATAGTGAAGTTGATGTTTGCAGCCAGTTACAATGTTTCATTTATTTTTCAATAAATTTCAAAGTCTTTAGAGGTTTAAAGTTTATTTTACGCTAATCGTTGTTTATTATAATCATATGGTATGCTATGAAAATTAGGTGAATTGGTAATACGTTGACATTTGTATTTTACAGTAATAATTCATAAAATTCTTATAAAATGATCACTTTGTATTGTCGTGTAGGAAATAAACTGATACTGAAGTCAATTTGAATATTGGAAGGGGGTGGGTATAGTCAATTTTATTTTAATTAGTATAGTTAAATAATCGAGAAATAATCGATGAACTCAAACAGTATACCATTATGAGAGTGGATCAATGTAGTTTAAATTTTTTATTATCGATTGCTTGTCACCCAGCACAATTTAAATAATACAAATCGATACCTAGGTGTTTATTAACATTTTTACTCTATATTTTTGTAAAGACGTAATACAGTACTTATACGTATCAGTGCGTAAATAGAACAAATATATTAATTTATTATACAGTAAATAAAATGCGAAGTGCGTGTTGGACGAGCGTTAAGTTAGGGTACCTCAGTGGTTAGAATTTGTCACAAATTTCGAGATAAAATATAGGACGTTTACGTATAAATAAATATACCCGACAATGTTACTTGTATATCTGTTATTCAAGAATTGACACAAGAATTTTTTTCCTTTTTCCTGTCTCTTAATGAAAGATGTATAAGCAAAAATGAAAAGTTGAAAAGTGGTTAAAAGAGCTTCAGCTTCATTTTAAAATATTTTTTTAACTTAGACGTTAGGAGTTCTTTATGAAAAATGAAAATTTTATCCATTTTCTAGTATTCCCCTTAGTGGTTTAGGCGTTAAATTTTGCAGGATATTTTCAAATTCTGAATTTACTGGAGACTATTTTCTCCATTTTAAAATACCTTTTGAATTTTCTAAACGTTTTTTTTGCCTATAGATCCGAAAATTACTAAGACAACCAAAATTTTTTTACTTTCTTTTGTATCAATTATGGGGGATGACCTATTTGCCACTTTCGTAAACAGCACTTGAAAATGAAAAATGGTAAAAGAAACCTCAGCTTCATTCTATGCGATCCTTTTCCAGCGATATCGCACACGATGTGGTATGCGAAAGCACTAAAGTGTCACTTTCAATCCTGAGTGTAAAATTTGTTGTGAGGGCCTGTAAATCTCAAGTGCAACAGTTAATATGAGAAACCAAAAAAAAAGTGAATTTTAGTTCCAAAATGGAAAAAAAACGTTTTTTTGGATTGCGAATTAATTGGTATTTTTACCTTCACCATATACATGCAAAACTTCCAAAAGATTATGGCGATGTCACTGATAGATTAGACAAAACCGTAAGCGTTCCAAAATGTTTCTTCGGAACCTTAAAAAGTCTTGATTGATTATCGTTGACAAATAATGATTTATGTATGAATATTTTTCTATAAGACTTTCTCTAATTTAGATATATTAATAAAATTAGCGCCATTCTATATTTTATGTTATATTTTTATAAAATTTCATATTCATTTATGTATTTGATTTGTTCCGATTTAGTGTTAATGGTACCAATTTGATAGGCACTCACATTGGCACTTGTCAAAGATATTATATGCTTACGTGGAAATGTTTTTTAATCAATTTATTAATATTTAGTGAAATTTTTTACGTAACAATTTAGTTTCGTATGAATTATGATTTCAATTTGAGATCATAACATTATTCGGTATTGAGATTAAAATTAGACACGTACAACAATAAATACGTCGTGGTTTGACGAAATTTTACTATGACGCGAATATTATTTCCTTAATGTGTAGCAAGAAATATTGTCAAAGCCCTAAATTACAAAACAGAAATTCGAATATACAGTATAGCACCGATAATGGAAACATCAGTTTTGGAAATTTTTTGAGAGCATCAAATTAGTCAGCATCACTTTTGGAAAGTTGCATTACATTTTTGATGCAACTTTCCAAAAGTGATGTTGACTAATTTGATGCTCTCAAAAAATTTCCAAAACTGATGTTTCCATTATCGGTGGTATACTGTATTTGATTAATTAATATTGCTTTTAGAGGCATAAATTAGGGGAGAGGCTTAATGAATGGGACGATTATTGAATGGGACAATTGAGTTTTAGTTAACAAGGAACCGTTAGTGGAAATTTGTTTTACAGTCATTAGGTGTCTTTTATATAATTCTATTTTTATGTGCGATATATGTGTTAACGATTTTCCGTTTGTTTCAACAAAAATTAGAAAATACGATTTTTAAACAGAAAAAGTAACTGATTTTTTTATAAATTACTAAATATTCTATGATAACTATATTATGTTTAGATTAATAAGTATTGTTAAGTAAAATAGACTATCATTAAATAAGTATTGCTTGCGCATTGAGGTTATGTACTTTTTATTTCTTGACTTGTTATTTGACAAGGAATATTGAATGGGACATTATAAATATGACCTTGAATTTTGTTCTTGACCTCAAAGTCAAGGTCACCAACGGATGCGCCGTGAAAAATGCTGAAACTTTTGTCCTTATCATTTATCCCAAAAATGCTTTCCCGCTGAGATTTTTGACCATTTCCATATTTTTACTAACCTGTATAAACCCCATGAATTTTACATTGTATTACATAAATGTCCCATTCAATATTCCTCTTGTCCCATTCAATGAGAATGGAATTACTGAATGGGATAAAAATCTAATTTTTTCAAAGAAAAAAATTTACTATTATTTAAAAGGAATAATTTTTTTTTTTTAAGTTAAATATAAAGTAATGTTTGAAGTATCTTATACGTATACCGCAAGAATTAAAATATTTGATTACTTTATTTTGAAGTTAAGACGATTTTTTAAAAAAATGTCCCATTAGTTAAGTCTTCCCCCTACGTCACGCAAAATTCGGCCATTTTTGACTCCTCCTCCCTCGTTGTCCCGCTACATTACATTTTGCCCCCATCAAATATTTACGTCACGTTAACCTGTTCATCGACTATATTTTTGGAAAGGTATCGTTTTCTTTTTTGTTCGTCAAACGTGACGTTACGTTTCCTTAGGTCCTTATCCCAAGTTAGTCACGCAAGGCCATTATTCTCTCTCCCCCTGTTTGAGTACGTAATTTATTTGATGGCCGCTTTGCTCATATAATACGGAGGAGCAGTGAGTCGATTAATCGATTAAAGTATAGTTTTTCAATCAACACTAGAGAAAAGTGTTTATTATTCAAAAGTATCAAGCATAGAACAGTCGGTTAATCGATTAAACTTTTAGTCGAATTTGTAAAGAGTATAAACTTGTGTAACTCTTGCAAAAAAATATTTTTAGTTTTATTTATTTATTTTATTTTATTTTATTTTGTAGTTTTATTATATAAATACCCTAATACAGAAAAATAAAACAGTCGTTTCTTGTCATTTAAAAATTTTTAGTCATTTTTTAGTCTAGGTTAAAGTAATCGACTAAAAATGACTAAATTTGAAGAAAGCTAGTCGACTAAACTGATTAGTCGATTAATCATTCAACATCTGCTTTAATTTTGGGATCATTCGCCTTTTCCAGTATTGTACTATAATATTTTCTACTAAAAGAAAGATTTTTTCGAGTAAAAATTGTGAATGTGAACATGAAGACCCAATTATTATATTAGTAGTAGGTAATATTAGTAAACATAAATTAATTTGATATTATTTTCGAATTAGTTATTCAGACTGCTATTATTTTTTAATAAAATATTAAAAGACCTTGATACGATACACGAATTTTTTTGAAAAAATTTACATACATTTAATTAATTTTTAAATAAAAACAAACAAAATTTTTCATTCAAATTGTTTTCCATATTTGGAAAATTCATTAGTTACAATAAACAGCACAGTTCCTTTAAAAAATTAATTAATTACTAAAAATTAATTACAAAAATTTTAACCTAATAATGATAAGTATGCATATTAATAAATTATATATTTATTGACTTTTTTGTTTATTAAATATGCAATTAAAAAATAAACTAAGTAATTAAACAATTTTTATAAAAGCGATATAAAAGGATAGAAACAAGATGAAATAAAAAAAATGAATAAATACTCCTGTTGTAGCATTCTGCATAACATAGGGATTTTTCTGTTACAAAAATTATTTTTTCTCAAAAACCAGCTTACATAGGATAATGGTTCAAAAATGGGTCTTATGTTATTTTTTTTTGATTCTTTGCTATATATTGTTATTATTATTACAAATGGAAAAAGCTACCTCTTAAAATCAGCTGTGACAATTTACTTTTGAAGATACTTTTTATACATTTCACCTTATTAACGAAATTCGGATGGACCACTTGAAATTTCCCAGTGGGTCACCTACTGTCACTACTTTATTAGTAGTATAATTATTACTAGGCACATGCGTTCTCTAATTAAAAACTGCGCGGGAATTGACATTGCTAATTCTCGCCAATTCTCGCGCAGTTTTTAATTAGTGTGTGCATGTACCTACATCATTTAGAAGTAAGTGATACGGACAACGAAGGCACTCATTAGCAAAAGTTGAAATATATAATAACGTCTACAAGCTTCCAAAATAGTATGCACATGCGCGAGAATTTTTTATACCATGAATCGAACACGGCCATGATTATTTAATTGCCAATGAAAATAATTCTACAGGAATTTGATTAGAAAACACTAATAGAGTAACTCTTAACTATTTCTTGATTTCTTAAAATGGGATCTCTTTCAACCAGCGAAATTTTATTCCCCGCTCAAATCTCAAGATCTTCAACAAAAGTTATGACAATTTTCTTCTAGAACACACAGTGTGATTCTTCTGAATCCCCAATATTCTGTACATCTTGTTAGCGAAATCACAAGTTGCACTTGTTTAAATATATATATAACAGATAGTGTTATAAGACTTGTGAGAGTAGTATACGTTAGTAGACAAAAATAAAAAAACTGTTATCTTTTTTGGTAATTTAGCGACATAATCTTATATTGATTATATTAAAATTGAGTTAATTCAGTTGTTACTTGGCTGTGGCTTAAATATATATCCCGGATTTGGCAAAAAGGTGTATTTGATGGTTCACATACACATCATGCCAAAACTATCGTCTAAAACGTCGTAAAAAAAGGAATCGCAGTTGAAACAGGCAACTTCATTTTTAAACAAATAACTACATTAAAATTGTAAAAATGACTCTGAAATAATACAAACGAAGTACCCTTAAAGAGTTAAAAGTAATAAAATAGATGTAATTTTATTGAACATATTAAAGTTGATTCAATTCGGATGGCGTTACACGTTAAAAATATTTTTTTATGAAATTTCCTAGAAAAATTTTTAAAGTTTCTTATGAGGGTTTCCATCTGCTTATATGTGGCCCATGGGAGGATCGAACTCATGACCTTCGCATTGTCAGTGCGACGTATTATATACTAGCTGTTGCCTGTGACTTCCCTGGCGGGATTTCCGTAGCAAAAGCGTAAACCCAATTGATAATCTTGGCCGAGGAAAATTTGTCGCTTTGAATCTACGTTTACAAAGTCCTTCTGTATTTCTTATGAAGATTTTGACACCCAAAAACGATCGCTTCTTGAGAATGATTTGGAATTTTAAATCTCTGATGGTTTTTTCGATTCGTACACCAATTTGACCTGTAATCTTCTCTCATCATTTTTGCTATCTACTATCGTTTTTGCCAAACAATTTTTAAAATTCTTATTTTGGGAAGCTTTCAAATTCTATGCCAGTTACAATTTCTTCATTGGTATTGATGCCTTTTAAAAAAATGCCAGTTTTCTTTTTTTTGGAATTGCAGATATAATAAGAATTTAATTTTAATCTATGTATAGTTAGGGTCATGTATCTTGGCAGTGCACAGAAAACAGATTTAAATAATTTACGAAATGCTTATAAAGAAAAGGGAATGAAAAAAAAAATTGTTATTGTGTTTCAAATTGCATTTTCAAATATATGTACTTCTGTCACTATCATGCGCGAGTTACTGCCAAGATATGTGGCCGTTGCTATATATTAAATTTTATCAAAGTAACATCAAGTAGAAATAACTATATATTTGAGGATATTTTTTTTTTTAAGAAGTGTTTAAAATCTGTAATTGTTGAATGTTTTGACAGATATGAAACAACAAAAATTTTAAGTAATTTAACATTCAAGAAACATTTACTTAAAAATTAACTTTTTTCATTTAATTTTCATGTAAATTTATGTAATAAAAAATATGTACTTACGTCAATTAGAATATTTTTGTACTTGTTTTATATGCAATTTTTCCATATATACATATACATACATAAAAACATATATACATACAGACATACATGTATGATACCTATATTATACGTATTTACCTGTGTATATAATATAGAGCTGTTATATTTTTTTATTTTGGGCCAATGAACTTTTAAAATTACTATTTATTTATACAGTGATGTGTCTATTTTTTTTAAAATTTTTATTTTTGTAACAAAAATATTTTTTTTCCAAAAAACATTATTTCCGATTACTGATTAATTTAGCATTAATTATTATTTATTATTAATTGTCTTATTATACAGAGGAAAGAGTTCATTGGATTCATTTTGACGAGAAATTAAAAAGGATGCTGAGTGTTTATGAATATTTTTGAAAATTATAATGAAACAACAGATCGAGGCGAGAGTAGGGGCATTATCCGTTTTCGAACCCGTAGAGCACGACTCTGAGGAAAAAAATTTTATCTTAATATTTGAATCTTCGGGTTCGAAAATGGATAGCACCCGTACTCTCGCCTTGATCTGTTGTTATTGGATAAACTGTAATAGTCTAAATTTTTCGGTCACAAATTCGGCTAAAAAGTTCGGCTAAAGGTTATTAATGTCGCTTTTCATTTATAAAATAAGAATTTTGGGTTTTTTGGAAAGAAAAAATGTCCTCAAAAAGTCCCATCCATTGGCAGTGTATTTTTGCTTGTAGTATATTTTTGCGGAAATTTTTATTTTTGAAATGTAGATTGAATAGGGATGTTCGATATTCATCGATGGTAGAAAAACATCGATGTTTAGGGGGAAAATATCGATGTAAAAACATCGATGTTATGTCCTCGATAACATCGACACATCAATGTTATGAGAATAATATCAAAACATCGATATTACTCTAACCTATCCAGTATTTATTAAGTCTTGTCGCTGACTTAAAACAAGATCCACTACTTTTATGGCAAGTTCTAGGATCCACTTATCCAAACTTGACAACAATTGCCATTAAATATTTGTATTTCACAGCAACTTCAACAGCTTCACAGAGACTTTTTTCAAAAGCTGGGCAGCGTTTGTATCAACAAAGGAACAGGGAAACTTCTAACAAAGTGACTTTTTTGCAAAGTGTACCAAATAAATACTGGCAATGTTAATTTTTAATAAATAAAATAACAGATCATAATGGTTGTTTATTTTGCTACATCGATGTTTTCGAACATCGATGTCTTTCTTTCAATATATATCGTATATCGATACTCTTAAATCGATGTTAACATCGATGTCAAAATCGATGTTTTTCTAATATCGATCATCCCTAAGATTGAATAAGTTACCGTCCCGGGTGCAATGTTTTAAAACAAGATGTAAAGAAAGTTGTTAATTGCAGCCCTTAGAGCTTTGACTACTGCCCTTTAGACGACCAGAAGACAAATGAATATTTTGCCTTACGATGATCCGAGTATCACCATTTTCACTTTTTCTCACAAGAGAAATTTTATGATTTTAGAGATGTTCTATTAGGACGTGGCCTAGAAGAATTGTCTAAAGAGATCATTATTTAAAGTAATGTGTCTTGTGCAGTAATTGTATTTATCAGACTGAATTCATTTTTCTGGATTGTTTTCTTGTCCATTCCTCACACAATTCAGTACCTGATCAATATCGCAATCGAAAGACCTTCAAACGTGGTCCGTATACATTCTGGATGTTGTAAAATAATTTAAGATTAATATCTAATAAAATATATTTTAATTCTATAAATAAAATACATAGTTGTAATCCTTGAACTTATAAAAAGCATTTTTTGATTGTTTAATATCAAATCTATGCATACATTATATTTTATCTTTAGCTAAAATACCTTTGGAAAGGATATTACGGATACATACTTAGATATTTAATTGTAAAAGTAGTTTTAGCATAATATTAAAAATATTTTAAAAAATTCCGTTCAGTCAAGGATTTAAATTGACTAAAAAATCAATTATGTGGCCAACTCCGTGTGATCTCGTGGAGACAATTTAAGATTTTAATTGTCTTGGAACGCTTTGAGGAATCTAATTAAACCATTTTGGCCCAACGCCTCAATTTCATTTTCCTCTATTATCAATCGTGTTGCTGTTAATTTAAAAACGAAAAAATTGTACTTGGTGACGTCACACCTATACAAAAATTTTCAAAAAAGTCCAAAAACGGTAATTTTGACGCTAGAAACATGAAATTTGAAGTTGCTTATAGATTTGCGACACCGCCTTTTTCCATTTTTGATAAAATCAGAATATTAAAGGCAACAGAAAAATCATTTAAGAACCTGGTTTATGTAAAAATAGATTGTCAAATATACGAGAAAAGTAACTCGCATATGGCAGAGTAAAAAAGTAATGTAGTCAGTAGAAAGATTTACTGATTTTTCTGAAAAAAGATAGAAACTATCTTCACGAACTGGTGATTTCTAGCGATCCGGCACCGTGGATTGAATTTTGGGAACGCCAGTCATAATTGTTTGTTATTCTGCTGCACTTCTGGTACGGCTGAAGTTTCATCCTTGGATTCTTCTTCAGCTGTTAATTTTAATACATTCCTTTAAATCCTTTTCTATTTTCTTTATTATAATCTACAAATTAGTTTTGTTCTTTTTCTATCACGACTACACATTTGGTAATAATATGTCTTCGCTGATGATTCTTCCGCATCTTATCTCACAATATTATGTATATGGCATCATCGCCTCAATCCAATCGTGGCTTACATGCTCCGCGAATGGTGGACGCTACGCTACTGCTAGAGTCGATCGATGGGTGTTTGTTGTGATGACGTCATCACGTTGTGGAGTTGACTGTGTGCAAGTACTTACATAGATCGAGTTGAATGACTGCTGTGACGTCACCTAGTTCAATGGCAAATCTCGACCTAGATCTTTCAGTTAAACATTTTACACGCTAATACATTATAAGTCAAAGAGTTTTATTCAATTTTTTTTTTTGTGAAAAATTTTTTTTACCTTTTAATTATTTGTGTATTTTATATTTGGTTGTTGCTTAAATATGTCTTTTTCTATCTATTTTTAAATAAAATTAACATTAGCAGTTGGTACCTGTTTTGGTATTCTTGTTCAGTTGGCAATTACAATATGTACAGAGAAGCAGGGCCGTAACTAGGTCTTCAGGGACCCCGGGGCAGAAAGTACATTGGGGCCACCTACGCCGCCCCGGGCAAAAACAGAAAATTCCACCCCCTGGCAAAAAAAGCGGCGATCTTTTTTTTTCTTGCTTGTCAGTTGTTTGCTTTTTTGCTGCCCTAAGTTTACAGAAATACCGTCCTTAAAAATTGCGAAGAAATTTAGAAATTTGGAATTGTCCTGGGGCCCCCAGCCAAAGGGGGCCCCCAATGCCCCGGCTGCCCCGTCTGCCCCAATGCCCTGGCTGCCTCAGCCTAGTTACGGCCTAGTTCATTTTTATTATTTTAAACTTTTTGTGTGCTCTATATCTTATGTGGGGGCCGGAGGGAGCCTGACAAAAAGGAAATGTCTAGAGCCCCAAAGTGGGTTAGTATACCCTGTTGACACTTTTAAGCATTAGATAAGTAGATTCCTTGTAGTCAGGAATCATTTCCGCCATTAGCTGGATTAACATTAAAAATATCTAGGGCCTCGAAGTGGGCTAAGCCGTCCCTCCAGAGAGGTGTTGACTGTGTAAAGCAAGGTGTAAATAAATTTCAAATTTAATTTGTTAATACGTTAATGAACGAATTTTTTTTTTCAGCTAATTTGCACAAATGTGTTAAATTTAGCTGAAAATTATTATTGTTAAAAAAAAGATTGTGTTGGAATTTTGTTGTGATGTTTTTGGGGTCAAGAGTTCGATTTTATAACATTAACGTAATTTTTATTTTTACTGGCGAAATTGTAGAATTAGTTTCCGATTCTTACTTAATTGTGGTCGAATTTAATAAAATTATAATTTTTTATAATACGAATTACGTTTTAATGTACTTTTTGACGTCAATATAGTGAATATTTCAATCTACTTGACATAAAAAAGTGATATATTTCTGACAAGAGTATAAATATTTGAATAATTTGAACGAAAATAGGTTGTCTTTATAATCAGCAAAAGATAAAAAAATAATTTAGATAGCTATTACAACTGATATGTTTTCAATGTTAATAGATTTGGACATTAGGGAAACCCTCTCGCCTTTATAGAGATTGCAGGTGGCTTTTACCTCGAACACTCCTCTCCCTCGGCGAAACTTAGTTTTTTCCCTAATATCTTTTTTATTTTTAAAAAGGAAAATTACCAAAATTGAAGAATTGCGTAGCTGAATGGTAAGTCGCTGGAAAGTCAGAATAAATGCAAACAGGCATTTTTTTTGGGCGTTTGCAGTCAATAAATACTCGACAATAATGATTAGATTTGTCAACATTAATAATTTTAATAGATTTGAGCGTTACTTTATGGTATTCCATATTTGTAAATAATAAACAAATATTTTACTTTGCAAAATACCACTTTTATTTTTGAAACGGTGACAATATTGTTTCGAACTTAAAAAAATTCTAGAAAAATCAAACATAAATATAGCATTTAAATCAGGCTTTAATCTAGGAAACTTAATTATATATTATATAACAATAAAACAAAAATTGATAAACTTAAAAGATCGGGTATCTACCAATTAAACTTCCAAGACTGTAATAGTTTTTACATCGGTCAAACTGGCAGAAACTTTGAAACCCGGAGAGCAGAGCATTTCAGATCCTATAGGAATAAGAAATCCGACTCTGCTTTTGCGAGGCATTTAATTGACACCGGACACACACCAGAACGGGAAATTACCGTGCTACACGAGCCAAACAAAGGACAGAAGTTAACAATCCTAGAAGCAATAGAAATAAATAAACATAACTCCGATTACCTTTTAAATGACTACACCGATATATACAGTTCAACTTTATTTTCAATATTATAATTTAATTAAACTTTTAAAATCGTATTTTTTTCTAATATTGTTTGTCAATTTCAATCTTTTGTCACGTGTTTGCTCGCATTTGTCACATGCAACGTAATCTTGTTTTTCTTGTTTTTCGGTTTCTCCCACTACTCCCGCCACTTCTCCCTCTACTACCACACCATATACCACTCCCCTTCATAAGTATAGGTAGATAAAATTAGTATATAAGGGTATGTATCGAATATAATTTTTACTCTGTTTGAAAATGGACTAACGGTTCGAAACAATATTTTTACAGTTTCAAAAATAAAAGTGGTATTTTGCAAAGTAAAATATTTGTTTATTATTTATTAATAATTTTTTTTTTTAGGAAATTGAGTACAATAAAAATATGTAATATACTTATTTATACCAATTAACCCACAGTTTCGCTCTTAATATTATAATAATTCATAGGAAATTGAGGTTATACACCATCTAAGACACAAATAAAACGGTGATAAAACGTGTTAAACATTTCACGTGTTTTATTCAATTTTTATTCTCGTTTTAAAAATAAAACACTATCGTAGTGTCCATTTTGCAATTGTTATTAACTTTACTATTTTCACTACAGTGCATTGACTCGATATTTCGTATTTCTTAACCGTATATTTATGCAAATTATATTGAAAAATTAAAAGAATTGGAAACATTGGATATTAACAATACACTTAACAAACAAATTAATTTGTCAATTAACATGATGGATATATTAAATAAGGCTTATTTGCAATAATTATTGGTATATTATACAATGGACCAATTTCTTTAAAATTAATGCTATGTGTATTAATTTTTAATTTTCCATTGTACCTAAATACATTTAAATTGAAATATTGATCGGCTTAATTATTCAATTAATTTTGTATTTGATATACACGTTTGTAAGTATTAGTCAGTGGCGGTAAATTAATCCATAAGAGATGTTGAAGATCTTGTAAAAACAATGGACTGCCTTTTAGACCTGTGTTTTCTAAACTTTTTTCATCACGGACCATTTGTTAAATTCTGAAATTTTTAAGCTACAGTAGAGTAAAAGCCCCTATACCCGAACGCGTTCAGTACTCGAACATTTTTGATATTTTATATATTAATGAAGTTACATATTTCTGAAAAAAAAACGGTAAATATTAAAACTGTTCGAGTATTGTAATGTAAATGTAAATGTAAATTTAGGTTTCCGCTAAATTTTTTTTTATATCATCGACAAAAGCGGAAAAAATCACATTAAATAGGTTTAAATCAATGTTTTCGAGAAAAACTAAAACAATTTTTCAAAAGTCTAAAGCTTTTTGAAATTTTTAAAATTAAATTTCGAAACTATACACAGAGAGAAAAAAATTCATATCAAAATTACTATGCTCAGCACTACAATCGACGTGTAAAAGGCGAACATATTCAATTTTGTACGGTAAAAATATAAAAATTATAACTAATCATAGAAAATTTAAAGCATAGAATGTTCTTTCCGTAATATTAGCTCCGTAAAATTTGTAAAACAGCACAGTAAAAAGTTCCATTGCCGACAGAAAAATATTTTTTTAATTGTTTTTCTTACAAAAATACCATACTGTCTTAAAATAGAAGAAAAGTAGAAAAGAAGAAAAGAAGCTAATAGTAGAAAGAAAGAAAGAAACAGAAGGTATCAACGCTGTCACATAGCGAGGCAAGCTGCAGAAGGTATCAACACAATCATATATGAAGGTCACATAGCCAGACTGGTGGTGTTGTAAGTAGCTGGTCACTGCTGGTGTAGTGTTGTGTGCTGTCGAAGCAGTGTTCATTAGAATGTCTTAGAGGACAGATGGTCATCGTTTAATTCATCATTTTGTTACTTGACTATCTTCAGTATTAGAATATATTGTTGCCAATCATTTTTGTATGCATTATAAAGAATCGAACGTCGGAAAAGATCGGGCATCTTCGAAGTTTTTACAGGTACAGCCCAAGCAACATAAAGTTGCGGGTCAGATGCGCAAATGAAAGAGTACGACAACAAGAATTAAACTATAACATATATGCATGAGAGTGTGATAGAAGTTGTGTTAGCACATTAAATTTTACCATGCTATAATATATTTTTTACTTTGGTCGTCGATCGCGCACGCATTATAAGAGAGCATGGCAATTTTTCTGAAATTTTATCTACAAAAATTATATGATTTTTCTCTTCGTGTACCTTCGTAAAGAACGGAAAAATCAGATAAGAAAATTTTTGAACCATTATTTTAGGTGTAAACTATAATTTCCGAAAAAAAAAAAACTGATTTTAGTTTACTTACATTTTTGTATGTAGATTTAAACAAGTGTAAATTTCGAATCAGTCAGCGAAGTGGTCGAGAGTGCTTAAGCATTGGAACTTGCAGATTGGTAGGTGGAGTGTTCGAAATCGGTGACTGTCTATGGCGATAGATTAATATCGGCATAGTTCGTTAAGGAGACCACTGCAGATGTATACCTACCAAATCCTATAGCGCCATCACTTGAGATGCAAAAACTTCATCAGCGTTTCTTTCATTCGCTTTGAAACATAGATAAAAAAACAATTAAGATTCAAGACAGTATCCATTCGTTTGCAAACAAAGCTATAGTCGAGACCAATTGTAGAGACCATTCCATTCTTCATTTATAAATTTAATTTGCCTAAAAACGTTTTTAATATTACGACCAGAGCTGGGAAAAATGGTTCATACAAACAATTTAAAATAGAAAGTGGAAAATGGTTTCCAAAAATGCATTTCAAATACAAAATGGAAAATGGTTTTGCTGAACATATTTAAAATAAAAAATGGGAAATAGGTATTTAAAATGGATTGTAAAATCCAAAATGCTTTTTTAACTTTTTTATACCATAAATCTTTTACCGTTTTGGAAAAAAAAAGTTAAGAAAATGTCAGACGTATTGAAATTATATAAGGGCAGTCTTTTGTGAAAATTTTATAAAGTTTGCATGATATGAAAACGAAATTTAACTCTTGAAATATTGTTACTCAAAAATATTGTAAAATTTAATTCAGCCTTGACATAATCAAACCTTGACTACGCTACAACTGCGACTTCTAAATTATGAAAATCATCTACTCGAAATACCAAAACATTTCTTATCGACGTGTCTTAAAGATAAAAGCACACAACTTGAGTCAGAAAAATTTGACTTGAGAGAACTATAGCTCTAGTACCAAATTTAACTCAAGTGACATTGAAATTCGAATTATAAAAAAATTGAGTCAATTGAATCGTCTTACATTTAACACAATTTGTTAAACTGCGTTTAATTCGAGTTCTATAATTAATATGAGTCATAAGTGTCATAGGTACATATACACATAAATTTGTGTGTACATGCATTTTTATTTTAAATGCAAAATGGATTCAAATTTCCATTTTAAATACAAAATGGAAAATGGTTTGACCGAACTTTAACCCTTTGCACTCGAACCATTTTTTAGTATGGGTACTCAGCTACTCGACAGTAGTTTTAAAACGTTGCAAACATGTATTAGGAGAACATAATATCATAATTCAATATATCTATTAGTTAATTAGTAATATGTATCACAATGTATTGTAGCAAGACGTCGCGTCGTTGTGTTGTATCATGTTTTCCTAATATGTATAATAATTTTCAAATAAATGAAGAAGGCTGAGAAACGGAGCGAATTGGAAATCAAAAACGTGTCATCAATATATAGGGTCTAGATATTGCTCCGATAAAATATTCTCAGTCGTATTGGTATTGGGGCGGTATTGAAGCGAGAGCGAACCGTGACTGATATCGGACCGATATCAGAGCGATGATGTGAATACACTCATTATTTATTATGTAAGAATATTTTATCGAACCGGGAGCGGAGTGATATCGTACTGAGAGCGGAGCGTTAATGTAAATCGGGCCGTAGGTCCCCTAGCGTGTTGTAAATAATAAAATACGTACCTATTGTTTATGGCGCCGCTGCGGCGCCTAACGAGTGGAATAAATATTTATTGTGTCGCCGTGGCGGCGCCCATCGAGTGCAAAGGGTTAAAATAGAAAATGCAAAATACCATTTTGTATTTTAAATACATATTTAAAATGAAATCATTTTAAATAGTTCCCAGCCCTGATTACGACATTACTGTACTATACATTTTTGTTTATTGTTTTTCTTTTAATTGTTGGTACTTAAAATCAAATAGTAAAAACGATTGTAAACAAATTACATTTATAAAAGAAGAATGGCATGGTCTGAACATTTGGTATCGACCATATTTACTCCAATTCCAAAACACTGTGCTCCGCCCCTGTTACAATTATTTATGTACATCACTTATGAGATGTCGTCACTAAATCGTTTCATCTATTAGAAAATATCTTCTCGAATTTCTCAAAATTTTTATATAAATATAATTAATGCGAATATTAATATGGTGAGAGGTCATATTATTAACATTTATCACTAGAACATGAATTTCCATTCGCACGACTTAATTTTCTGATTTTACATTAGCCTAATTTTTCAAAAATCCATATATAAAATGAACTAGCAAAAGCGACAATAACTATTTTAAACTATCAAAAAGTAAATATATAACAAATTTTTTGGGAGGTAAAAATTTTTATGCTACCCGCATCGATTTAATATCATGTTTTCTTGATAATTTTTCGGCGTAATCATATTAATTACAATTAAACGTATACGTACGAGCGTTGACCACTAAATAAAGCAGCACGTAAAAAAAAATATAATGAGACTCGAGAGGAATTTTAATCATTCTAAATCTGGTAATTTACATTACAAGCAAGTAAGAAAGTTTAGAGACATAAACTAAATAATAAAAAAAATATTTTTTTTTTCTCGAATTAGTTAATTATTTTTTTGTATCTATTATTTTCAATGTAAATAATTAACATTCTAAAGGTTTACTTTGTGAAAATTACAAAGTATGAGATTGTTTGCTTTGTCACTTTTCATACAAAAACATATCTATGCAATAAAATTGTAGCTCAAACGAAAGCTACTGTTTGTAAGCGAAAATAGAGAAATATTACAAGAAATTATAAATTATTTGGGTTCTTAAGTGGGTCTAAATGTTAAAAAAATTTCACTTTCTTAGAAATTATTATTTATTTCTGTGCAAAATTGAAATATTGGTTTTTTTGGTAATGACTAAAAGACCTACTTTTAAATAACTATATTTTCTTCATACATATTTCGTTGGAAATTTTGAATATTGGAAAAGGTGAAATTTTAATTAAATGTTTTAATAAATATTTTTGCAAGTGACGCCGAGGTAAATGTTGCACAAACATGTTGAATGTTTAATGATTCCTCGAAATGGATGCGGCTAATACTAAAAAAAAATTCCAAGAAGAAATTCATTTTTAAATAATACAGTAACCACTCATTGTTCCCGGATGATATGAAGAGCGAAAATCTCATAAATCTCTAGATCTAAATAATGTAGGCAGGGCCGGACCTACAGTTATTACGAGCGGCGGGGGAGGCAAACGCCAAATTAAAGATTTTGGCGCACTGATAGTTTTTAAAATTTTCCCCTGCAAAAAGTAAGTGGCGAGCAAAAAAAACCGTTTTCCAATTCACCGTTTTGACGCCCCTAAAAAATTCCAGGAGGACACGTGTCCCCGCTGCTCTCCCCCCCTCTAGATCCAGCCCTGAATGTAAGGTATAAGCGTAAATTATTACATTAACATTATTTCATCACCTTTTGTTACTTTTTGAAATGGATTTAATCGATCTGAATAGCATTTATAGAAGAGCAGTTGTTATTTAAGTCAAAAACATTTTGCCTCAAAAAGCCGTTGCCTCCTCAAACCTCAGGGTTATTTGGATTTATTTGACATATACAGCGTAGAAGGATAAGCTTACTATTTACTTAAAAAAGTCTTCTTCAAAATATACTATCAAATTAATGATCTGTTTGTTTACTAGTAGGAATTGTGAGTCATTTATTTCCTTAATATCCAGGTATCAAGTATGGTACAAGTTCGACTGATTAAAATATTTGCAAGTAATTTATCATTTACTACCATTTCAATTTTTTACGAAATATTTATTTTTTTAAATAAATAATAGTTTGCTGTAGTATTAGAACTTTAAAAATAAAAGTTTAGATAAGATGTAGAAGGAAACTGGAATAACTTTTCATTTATAAGTAAATTGAATAAAACATTAACTACGTACAGCAAGGATTCTTTTTATAATACATGTGCGAGAAAGAAAGGAACATATTTCGTAATCTTTTTAAGAAAGAAAGAAATATATTTTTTATTCCTTTTAAGAATGTACTACGAATATATAAGTTGTATACAGGATGTTTCATGTATGAAATATGAAATGCATTTTTAATACGAAATACATTTATTTTTTTACAAAAGTATAAGTTTTTAACTGATTATTTATTAAATATTTTGCACTAAAATGTATTGCAAACAATTATCATATACACTGTATTTTATACACATTAAAATCGCAAGTTATAGTTATCGAGCTGTGAAGATTTCTGAATTAGTATTTAAAAAGAGATAGAAATATAATTGCATTTCTATCTGATCAGGGTGCATTATAAAAATAATTCTTGCTGTATATATTATTGTGTTATGTGTTCTATGAATTTTAGTATCTAATATTTTTTAAAGAAATAGCATTTCGCTTTGCTTTTAACAACAAATTAGCATGACTGGTAGCACAAAACAGAAAGTATAACAGATTTTTTTAGGTCACAGTACGCTAAAGTTCACAATTTTCTTCAATTTTTCATCTACTTATCGTTACAAATGATTTATTTGGAAAACAAAACTGGTGGAAATCGAGGTGTATTTGCAAATATAGTAGTTCACAATGCTAATTTGAGTTTTAAAATGAGAATTTTGAAGACGTCTGTTCCGCTTTCTTTTCTACGAATTATTATTTTGTCCTTATTTTCAATATATAAGTAATTCAGTTGTCTGTATTTAAATTTTGTTTTTAAACAGAATAATACATATTTTTCCGCAATGGTTTCTTAAACAAATATAAAATTGATTAAATAAGCAAACGAATTAAAATTTTTAATGTATGTATGCATACATATTACAGGTACGTACACATAATATGTTAATAAATACGTTGAAATCTACCTTAATTTGACTATACATAAATAAATGTTCAATTGGGTAGTATTCATAACCAAAGAAGTTTTGATTATATTTGAAGGGAAAACTTCTTTAGGCGCGTTGACGGATTTTTGGTAAGGGAAAATCTTATGGATTTGCATTACCAACATGTTAATGTTAATAGTATATCTGTAGCTATGAGTATGACGTGTACACGTATACACATATACGGGGGATCCCATTCGAATGTATACATACGATTTACACGTTAATTGATAACGTTGGATTCCCATAAGGAAAAAGTTATGTCACAAGAGTGCTTTGGATAAACATTTTTATATTATTGGTAATTTTCTTTTATAAAATAATTTTTTTCCACCAAATTATCTGCACTATTTCTTCAACAGAATATTTTTTTTTTTGGTATTTTTATTATTTTTATATTATTCATTTTCAAGAGAATAATAAAATGAAGTAAAAAGAATGTTTCTTTAAGAAAAAGCTTTTATTTAAAAATGGCCAAAAAAAAAAAAAATAAAATAACTTTTGAGTGAAGTTTGAAGTAATATGCAACATAAATTATAAAAGTTGACGCGTTATTATTAATTATTTGTTTTGGATATAAGTGTAGCTATTTTACTTTTCAGTAGTTACCAAATTTAATTAAACGCCTCAAGCTTTTATAAATTATGTTGCATATTGCTTCAAACTTCACTCAAAAGTTATTTTATTTTTTTTTAGCCCATTTTTAAATAAAAGCTTTTCCTTGAAAAACATTTTTTTTATTTTATTTTATTTTCTACTTTTTAGTGTGATTACAATTAATTTAAAAAAAAATTAAAGAAGTAATTTTTTTACCTATATTTTAATGGGTTAATTTACTCTAATCAGACATAACTATAGAAACAAAAAATTGCAATGTAAAATCAATGGACAATATTTGACAATTCGAAATGTTAAATAGTTGCATAGGACTAAAAATCAACAATTTTGGTTTGGGGCGAATTAGGGAAAAACTAATTATACAATATTGCATTGTCATCAAGGTTAGACACGTATGCAAAATTTGAAACCTCCAGCTCAATTAGAACCTGTCTAAATTTTGATTCCAAGATTTGATCTAAACCAGCATACTAACATAGCAAGTTAAATAAAAGCTTTTAAACAAATGCCTTTTGAATTTACAGAAAATGACACAAATATTTATTATGTGAAAATGTGAATTTCTTGAAAATTGCGACATTCATTTCCTTATTTTACTGCATTATTATTGTTAAAGCGATAGTAACAGTAGTTATAATATTAAATTAGTATTATTAGTTTGTTTAAAGCACTCTTGTGACATAACTTTTTTCTTGTGGGAATCGAATGTTACCAATTAACGTGTAAACCGTATGTATACATCCAAACCGGACACCCGGTATACACCAACATATTGTACATATATACTCGACTGCATAATGTATGCGTTGAACGCTTTTTGGATGGGTAAAATCTTGTGAGTTTGCATCAACGCTATATCTGTATAAAGGTGGATTACATTACCTACTTACAAGGTTTCACTCGACGTCTTACAATCATCCTTAGAATAAATTGATAAATGAATAAATTTTTTTGGAATTTATAACAAAGAAAATTGGGTGGGAAGGGTGAAATATTATTGAAAGAAAGTATACTGGGAAAATCAGTAAAATTTTTATGTATTTTGAAACTACTGTAGATACAACACATGATGTCAAACATATTTGAATTTGGTGTTGAAAGAAATTGAAAACCAGTTCTTTGGGGTGTCCACACAAGATGTAACAAAAAATACAACTTCCCAATCTTTTTCTTGTTCGCCAAACAGAAAATTTTCATTAATTCGGTCACGTGTCACGTGATTGGAACCGCACTTGCTTTAAAATTTAATGAATTGTTTTGATTTTTTTAAGTCAAAAATGTGAATAACCTCTCTTTTTAGACACCAGTCAAAATTGTTTTTGGTATGACTGCGACCTAACAGGTAGGTATATTTATATAATATAGTTACTTCGAACACTACAAATGTACGCCATGTATACATATTCAAAGTAAAATAGTCAAATAAATATGGAAGAGTTCATTGACTCGATTCAAAAAAAAAAAAAAAGTATTTATAATATTATGTACTTATTGATTCGTTTTAAATGCCCATATTATAAAAATATATTTTTTTTAAGGTCGTCCATTCAGAGATTTGTTTTTTATTTATTTATAATTTTAACCATTTTGATTGTTAATCTGCCATTAAACATTTATCTGAATGTTTATATTTAGTTTTACGGTATTAACCTATTTTTATTTTTAATGATGGTTTATGTGATATTTGGGTTTTTTTTAAAACATTAAACCAGTTTTTGATACGCACTTGTGTACACGCTGTGAGGAGTGTTACACAACACAAGGAATTGTTTCCTAGAGAGATGTTGGAATAGAATGTAAAGGTGTACGAATACTTTGAAGCGGTACTGTTCATTCATTTGTAAGTAACATTTTCGTTTCTGAGTGTGTATGATGCAATATTTGCTTAAAACTATGTAATAATTTTTTTGGAGTGGAGTAACTCAAATGAGACTTGTTATGTTCGGGCATAACTCTATTGTTGATGGAGCCAGAAAACTAAAAAGTTCCCTTAAAATGCTTCCTAAAAACGTACTAAAATTTGAATCTTTATATAATCCTTAAACGTGCTATTATGGTTATTAATTTTTAAAAATTTTTTTACGGTGAAAGAGCATGGAAATCCATTAGTAAGTAATTGAACCAAGTATAGAGACATTTTGAATTTGCATAACGCAATGTAGAACTTTCTAATAGGAATTATCATGGATCAAAACAGTTATATTGCAGCTTCTACTCAACCAGGAATTTGAAATTCTTAAACAATTACATAACCAACAATGACAAAACAAAATAAAATTCCGGTTGAAATTATTTCATTAGCAAAAAAAATCTGAAAAAATTAACTAAACTAAACTATGAAAAAAAGTGGTGCTGTTATAATACACTGTTTATCAGTTTTTTTTTCTTAAAATGGTTAGAATATTTGTACCTAGGTGGCTCTGTTGGGAGGATAAAACACATGTGTTACTTTTTCCAAGGCAATGGCAAATATTTTACCAGTCGAAAACTTTTGTATTTTACAAACTGTGGCTCAGAGAGTATCATTAATAACACAAATTTACTGTAGAAATATGTGGTTTTCTTTGAAAACTTTTAGGCAGACAAAAATAAAGGCAATTTCATGAATATTTTTAATAAGAAAATAATCGGTCTATATTTTTGAGGCTTGGAATTTTATTTACTATAACTTTAAAGTGTTACAACATATCGAGCCATTACCGTCGATTTATCGTAAGCGACACTTTTATCGAAATTGAGATTTTTATTGCAAGCAACATTTTAAACTGGAACGGACCAAGCAGTGTTAACGTTTTTCTCCAAAATTTGTTAATTAACGAGTTATAGCAACTGTTTAGTTTATCGTCAATACAACACATTTTCACATTTTAGCGTAACCGACAATAACCATCTTTATCGTAAGGTTAATAAAATAATAGGAATAATACATACGCTCAGGCGTAATAAAACTAAGACAGCAGAAATATCGCAAGCGCCATACAAATATTTAAAAAATCCTTCTCCTGTAAAATTTGATATTTGTCGGTTACGCTAAGATGATGGTAATGGCACAATATTTATTTTTGTTTCAATATGTATAAAAATGACAGCTGCAGAAGCCTGTTATTGGAGTGCACTCTCCGATCCCTTGAACATGGCTTTTGGAGCATTTTTTGTGAAAAAATTATTTGACAGCATTGGAAAGAGGAGAAAAAATCACATAAAAATGTATTTAAACAATTATTCTATGTCAACTAGTTTCCAAGAAAAACTAATTTTTATAAACGGAAATTCGCTGTTCTGCAGGATGCTGCTGTAGGGGTATTTTTAGTTTTTGTAGTTCTATAGTTCAGCGAACTTCAGTAAAAGGTATCAGGGCACGTCAGTGGACCACAAAGGTACTATAGAAACACCAAAAAAATCCACAAAAACGAAATATTAATCAAACGACCTTGTTAATTTATATTTATTTACATTGAAGGTATAGGTACTGTGTACATATTATATATTCTAGAGCAGGGGTTCCCAAAATTTTCATGGACAGTACAAACTGAAAATAAGGATACAGTTAAACAAAAAAACTACTTCCGGAAAAAAAGTTACATTTTCTGAACGAACATGGCATGGCTATTTTTACAGGAAAAATTAAAATTTGATACTCAGATTACTCAAATTTCACCAAAAGATCTGAGTCAAATCAATTTTGTAGTTTTTAAATAAAAAAAAAAAAATTGAATCCGATGACGTCATTACGTCTGCCAAATTTTTTAAAAGCTCAAAAATATTTAACTACTTATAATAATATATCAAAGTGTGTACGTAGCACAAACTTCAGGACTACTAGAAAAACGTTTAAAACAACACCAGTGGGACATCAGAAGAGGAGAAGGAAAAACTGACTTGTCCCAACATTCCATCTCTATGGACCATCGTTTTAATTTTGCCAATGCGAGCATACTGCAGAAAGAAGAATATAATAAAAGACGATGCAGTATCGAAAATTTGTGGATTGCTACTGAAAACCAAAATATAAACAATCAGAATGACATTTCCTATATCAACAACTATCATCAATTTTTATTTCATGTGTAATAATTTTGTGTTTAATTTTGACAATCAGAACATATAAGTATTAAATTTTGCTTATATTCCAATTTTGTAATTTTCTTGTAATTTATTTTATGTATTTAGTTTTAGAAAAATTGCTATTGAAAACCAAAATATAAACAATCAGAATGACATTTCCTATATCAACAACTATCATCAATTTTTATTTTATGTGTAATAATTTTGTGTTTAATTTTGACAATCAGATGTTGCTTATATTCCAATTTTGTAATTTTCTTGTAATTTATTTTATGTATTTAGTTTTTTTTTTAGAAAAATTCTTGCCTGATGATAAAAATTCAATGTTTTCGAAACGTCGCAAATAAATACTTACTTTATATCAGTAACTGTTGGCGATTTTTCTCCAAAATTTTATCCTTCAATTAGTTATATACCTCATTTCAGATATAATTGATCCTGAGTATTCGTTAAAAAATTAAATAATTCTTATATTCGAAACAAATCAATCTTCTATTCTTTTCTAAATTTAAACTGCAAATTTAAAATTTACATAAATGCAATAATAAAAGAGATAAAGCCAAAAAAACGGAAATTATTTAAATTCAAAGTGACGAAGCATGGTTAAATTTAACTGAAATGAACCATAATACAGTCAAGAAAGGTTTTCTTCTTTATGAATAATCTACGAATTTACGATTGCAGACGATCTGGCCTCGCGAGCAGTGTTGCCAGAAAAATTTTAACAAAACCCGCCGATGAGAGGCGCTCGAGTAGCCCAAAAGTAGCCCATTCCGGAGCAAAGTGCACTTATATATTTTTTGAATTTTATTTTCGATGAAATTACACGAGCTTTAATGCCGTTTAATAAAACTTTATATTAATAATGATTGTTTAAAAAAATTTTATTTTTTATTAATTAAATTTAATAAACAGGCAATTCAAACTATTTAAAAATATGTCAACTTCATAATAAATATTTATCAACATCAATGTGATGACAATTTTTTTTTAATCCTTACACCTTAAACACAAATTTTACTATTAATCAAGTTTAACAATGTTATTTTTAAATTTAAAATTTTTTATGAAATTATTATATAAGAATCATAAAAATAATCACAGAAAGTCTAAATAAATAATCAACATTTATCCCACGATTAATCGCTTTTAAATAGTTACATTCTAACTTAAAATTTTTCATAAAGCTATAATAATAATTGGAATGACTGTTTTTTTTGTTTTTATCACTGAAATGGCAACTATCACAACCATAAAGTTTTGAAACAATCTTTCTGAAAATTAAACTTATTTCAATAAAATTAATCATCTGTTAGTTCTATTAAATTAATCGATTTCAACAAACTAGAATCATCACCATCAGTCGTCTTGTTATTTTGGTAAATATCACTGTTAAATAGTTGTAACATGAGCTATAAGGGAGCATAAGCGCTACAACAAAGTCTAAATGCACTCATATGAGCATGGATGCGGGCAATAGCCATAAACATGGGAACCTTAAAATGGGAAAATTAAAAATAGCCCAAACGGCTACTGGCCGCCAACAGTAAAATTTTACCGCCAATCAAAAATATGAATAGCCCAATCGGCGGTAAATAGCCCAATCTGGCAACACTGCTCGCTAGTCGCACTTTGGAAACCCCTGTTCCGCAAACGTTCAATAACTATTATAACATATTAATCAAATAGCATTGATTGATTTCAGTTTTTTTTTTAATGTTTTATTTTGAAATTAATATTAATAAATATGTGCAAATATGCGATATTGTAGTTAGCAATAACTAGAACTTATTAAGCACTTACCACTATACGTTGACCATGATAATTTGCACATAGGCATTACATGGACAAAGACGTGTGCAAAAAAGGACGAAAAAAAACCACCCATTTTCAACTGCTAAATACTACTGGATGTGTATATTTAGATTTAATTGGAAATTTTCAATCATATGACAAGGACAAGTGGATATTTATAATAATATACTAACTAATCAATTTTAGAATTTATTGGAAAGATGGCTGATTTTAATAAAACCATCTAATTTAATGTAGGTATGCGTTTATGATGAAATATGCAAGGTCTTTTGGGAAGGTATAGAAAAAAATTGGCCTTATAGCTTGTAGAATTAAAAAACAAATTATGTACTGAGTATGTATTAGACCCGCATTAAGTTAGGGTTCCTCAGTGGTTTGACTTAAAAGATCTTTCTAACGATATCCAGTTCCGGTAAAAGAAATAACGGGCGCCGGGGACAAAATTTCAATTAAAAAATTTTTTTGCCAATTTTCCCTTTTTGGACCCGGGCCCCGGCTCTATAGTCGCAACAACCCTTCCCTTTCATTGGATCTGACTCATCCCACACGATAGGGTACTTTAATGATTTTGACTTGAATTTTTGAGGGATATTTTCTGATGCTAAAATTTTATTTATTAGGGACTATTTTCTCAACGCAACTGTAAATTCGCTACTATGAGACTCGATATTTCGCAAACGGAGTTTAAAAATGAAATATGGCCACGTGGCCCCCTTGCAATTTTTTCGGGGCGCCAAAACGGTAAATTGGATCCAACCCCCAAAAAAGCAAAAAATGCCGGTGCGGCAAAATGTTTAATTTTTTGTGTTCCTAGGGGAGGGCACCAACAGTAAAGTTTGCCCCCCCCCGTAATAGCTGTAGGTCCAACTCTGTTTATAGTTTGAAAAAGTGGAGTATAACCAACAGACGAACATGACGATATTATAAGGATTCCGAGAATTTTTCTTCGGAACCCTAAAGAATAGTTATACCGATACTGGAGCAGTTATATGTGCGGTAATTAATTTGTTGTATTAAGCCTAGAATCATACGTTGGTCTATGAGTAAAGTTAATCATACATCGGCGTCATTTTGACGAATGGACTTTTTACGGAGAGTTTTAGTTTATTTGCAAAAAACATTTTTTTTACATAACAATACTACAAAACCGAACAAAATATTTAAAAAAAATTGGATTTGAAAAAATTTCTTAATATAAATATTTATTAATTTTTTTAATATTCTTATCAAAACATATTTTCATTATAAAAATTAAAAAATAGATAAATACATCAATTGTATCATAAAACATGTCTTTCAAATAATTAATTTATGAACTATTAAGAGTCAGTGGACATGTGTGACTTTGCAGAATGTGAAATTTCTCAGTCATAAATATTCCTATAGATATGTAGTTACTTCCCCATTAGGCACATTTGTAAATTTTCTAAAAGTTGTTAGTAATGTTTTGAATAAGATCTCAAAAAATAATAAAAATTAAAATATTTTCTACAAAATAAATTGTTAATCTTTTATTAAGTCACTTGAAACGCACTCTTTAGTTTTCGATTCAATATATTAAAACTTCAGTATTATGTCGTCTCTATAAGTCAAACAGCTGTAATCATCTTTCACATTATCATTATCATTGAATAAATTAATTATAACATCCATATCTTTAATAAATATTAGAAAAATTAGGAAAAATTTTATATGTAAAGTATGTACAAAATCTTAAAAAAAAAAACAGGTTAATCATACATCGTCGTCCTTTTGACGTACCCTATTTCAATATAAACAAAACGACAGTAAACAAAAACAAAATTTGTACATTTGCTGTGTTATAATAACAAATAAATTAGATAACAGAAGTTTCACAACAAGCAGACAACGACAAGTTGTAGTATTGGACCAGGTAGAGAAGTTCGTTCGTCATTTTGTACGTATGATTCTAGTGTTAAGGAAGTTGATCTGCAAGGGTTCAGTTTTAAGTATACCGAATTTGTGGATATCCCTGATAATTCGTTCACATCGAAGTGACAAATAGTAAATATAGAACGTCCAAATAGTAAGTAAAAAATGAAACATCTAAAACGAAAATGGCGTTGAGGATTCTCATGATAATGTCTACATTTTTATCTTTACTTCTTGTTTCCCAATTTTATTGATTAATTTAAAAGATGAAATCAATTTTTCGATTTGAAAAAATTAAGATGCCTCATAATTAAAATGTTCATCTCACTCAGTGAGTATGATCACAGTAGTAATTTATCGATCGATCGAATTGATTATACAGGATGTTCCAAAACTACTGCGACACAAACTAGTGAAATTAACCAAATAAAAATAATAATAAAAATTGCTCGTTGAGTCTTTTCCCTTAAAAATTTCGTCTTTGATACCAATTTTTTTAATTTTCATAACAATTAGGGTTGATTTTAGCGAATTTCCAGAATGGAAGCTCGCTATTACAGCCACTGTCATGACGCGACTTGAACCCGGGACTATGGCAGAAATTTGTTTTGAGGTCCCTAGAAACCGAAAATAATATTCACCAAAATTTATATATACATATATATATATGTATATATGTATATATATATATATATATATATATATATATATATATATATATATATATATATATATATATATATATATATATATATATATATATGTGTCCGCACGATAACTCTCGAACGAAATGTCCTAGGTTTACGAAATTTGGTGAAAATGTTGGAAATCCCAAACCGTTGGACAAGTTCGTTAGCCAGACACGTCGGATGCCAGGAACATGGTGTTTGTTCTTGCAAAAAATTAGTTTTTTGCCAAAATTTCCACTTATTTAAAATTTTTTGCGAAATTTTTTTACATCATTTAAACGACGAAAAAAAATTGCATAAAAAAGGTCTTTAAACTATTATTCTATGTCAACTAGTTTCCGAGAAAATTTAATTTTTATAAAAGAGCATTCGCTATGTTATGCAGGATGCTGCGACAGGGGTATACCTATATGCATAATTATATGAAAGAATGTGTTTGTGGTACAGGAAGATATATAGATTGTATATAAGTCATATACGTCATACATATGTATATGTTTGTATGTTACTTATATGCCGTTTTTTAGGGTTCCGAAGAAAGTTCTATTTTTTAGAGCTCCGAAATAAATTTCCGAGACTATAATAGAAATTTGTTTTGGGGTCCCTAGAAACCAAAAATAATATTCATTAAAATTTATGTATTAAATTTATATTTAGTCCCACACCGTTGGACAAATTCGTTAGCCAGCCATGTCGGATGCCTAGAACATGGTTTTTTTGACCATTTTTCGTGAAAAAAATTAGTTTTTTGCCAAAATTTTCTAAAGTTAAAATTTTTTTGACATTTATTTACACCATTAGAAAGAGGAGGAAAAATCACTTAAAAGGGTGAAAAATCACAGAAAAACGGATTTTTATAAACGGAAATTCGCTATGTTATGCAGGATGCTGCGACAGGGGTATTTTTATTCTAAAATAAAGTTATACGTATATTTTACCAGCTTTTTTTTGTTTATAACCACACCATTTTAATTTGTAACATGCTGTACACTCTAAAAAACAAAAGAAAAAAAAATTATTTTTTACTTTATGTATTATAACTATTACCTATAAGTTAGTTATATGGATATTCATGGTTCATAATATATGGTTAGAATCGTCCATTTTAGATGTGAACAGTTTGATATGATAGCGATGGTCGATTAAAATTATGATAATAACACCTATATATGAACAATATTAATCATTCCTTGATTATTATGTATTTTGAGTTCATTGTTTTAGAAAATAATATTATCTTTTTACATTTATTGAATATACATGAATCGAGTACAAATGTCTCTTACATCATATTTTCTTCTACTCAATACACTTAAGGTCGTTGGGTGTGGTTATGTAGGAAGCGCGCACGCGCGTGTAAATTGTTGCACTGAATTTATATTTTGTGGTTATGACTGTACCGCACAGTAATTTAATTGCGGTAACTTGGAGTTACCTATACTTAAGGCATTACATCACTTAGAAAAAAATATTTCACCTTTTTTATTGGTTTAAAAAATTTTTAACGAAATTGACTGCGAAAAAATTTAAAAAATACTTTTGAACCTAATTTTTGAAACAACTTTAAGTGATTGAAAATGGTCAAAAACGTAGCCTCGTTGTCCGTAGAATTTTGGAGTCTCTCAGCTCGGTCGATAATTTTCTTTCAGTATAGGCCATTTATATTTTCATGAATAGCTCACGAAAGCATAAGCAGGATACCTCTAGCAATTTTTATCCGATTGAATTAAAATTTTATCTCTAGTTTCTTAAACAGATTATCTAAGGCGGTATACAAGATTTTTGGAATTGGTTAAAAAATAAATTTTTTTATAAGAAAATTAGTATGCTGCCTTTTTTGTTGATTTTTAAAAATTTGACGTGTATTTGACGCGAGCCCGCGCCGCTGGAACAAATTTTGTTGTGTAACTTAGATCATGTATAATATACCTACTTAAAATCTTTTATGTTGAGACATTATTCGTTACGAAAAAATGAATCTATACATATAATAAAACTGTAACGAGACCGTTTCTGTGCAAGGAATATTTTTTGAAAATTCACTGCTACTGTAAATAGTTACCAACGTAGATACCAAAACAGCTATTTTTAAAAATTTTGTCTGTCTGTCAGTCTGTTCACGCATCACGCAAAAACTATTGGACGGATTTTGATGAAATTTGGTATGATGATAATTTGTTACCTGGGTCAACAGCTAAGATACTTTTCCTCCGGGAAAATGTCACGGGGAAAAAGAAAAACCATTTTGACTATGTGCACACATTACGCGAAAACCATTAAGCGGATTTTGATGAAATCTAGTGTGGTGATAACTTATTACCTGGGTCAACATCTAAGATACTTCTTACTCCTGAAAAATGTTTCATTCCCACGGGAAAATAGAAATCCCATTTTGAGCATGCGCACACATTACGCAAAAACTATATTGTTCTATGCAAGTTATGTATAATATTATTACACTTATACTGAGTGTCCCGGCCGGATGTATACATATGATTTACATGTTAATTTTTAACATTGGATTTCCATAAGGAAAAAGTTACGTCACAAGAGTACTTTGGATAAGTATATTCCTATTTTTGGTAATTTTCTTTTATAAAATAATTTTTTTCCACCAAATTATCTGCACTATTTCTTCAACAGAATATTTTTTTGGTATTTTTATTATTTTAATATTTATTTTCAAGAAAATAAAAAGATGCCTTTTTGAATTTATAGCAGATGACACAAATATTTATTATGTAAAAATGTGAATTGTTTGAAAATTGCGACATGCATTTCTTTATTTTACTGCATTATTATTGTTAAAGCTATAGTGGCAGTAGTTATAATATTAAATTGGTATTATCAGTTTGTTCAAAGCACTCTTGTGACATAACTTTTTCCTTATGGGAATCCAATGTTAAAAATTAACATGTAAATCGTATGTATACATCCAAATGGGATACCCGGTATACTTTTCATTGATTTTATAACAAATTGTCATGTAAGCAACGGCGCGGGTACAGCTAGTTCTTCAATAAAGCCCTCTTATCTGGCATTTCAAAGTAATGTATCTAAGTGTTTTTAACATTAACTATCGGGACCAGGAAACCACATTACTTATTTTTGGTAACATATTTCTTTGCATATAATTTTAATAACGCAATTAACATTGAAAATTGATTTAACAATAATTTTTATTTAAGTGTACTGATGTATGTATATGGTACAATGTGCATAATAATAAATGCATTTAATACAATAAGTTAGTTAATCAGTTAAAAACTAGACTTTTAGATTAAGTGAAAGAGAAATGATTGACCTATGTAGTACGTATACTTACCGACTGGTGAATGTACGATACGAACCTATTTGAGGTCACCGGCGTCATACGGAAATATCATAGTCGCTGGAAAAAAAAACTTCCTATATACTTACAAATAAAATTTTTAGCATACTTTAACACTTCAGTATTTTCGTTTGTCTAATCGCCATGGCGCGTATCGTAAAAAAAAATCAATTTATATTGTTTTATTGATTCATTTCAGTAAGTGTATAAGTAAATAATTAACAAATATTTTACTTTGCAAAAATACCACTATTTAAATAATTAATATTGGAAAGATTTAGGGGAACGTCGCCCAAAGCGGGTAAGCTAAGATTAAACGCCCAAAAAAGTGACTTGTGACCTCGATAAGCAGATTTTTTTTATATTATCTGATAGAATAGTTATCGAACTTTAAAATGAAACTTCACTTAAGAAATGTTTATACGATATTTATTTTTAATAAAGAAAATACACAACCTCTGCAAAAACCCGCTTTGCCCGTATAGGTAACCCCCTTTGGGCAAAGCGGGTAAGTACATTATGTATTTAAATACTGTTATTATTTTTTAATATAAACTTTCTTAATCATATAGAATTTAACAATAATAATAATTAAGTAAACAAAATTGAAAAAAGACAAAAATAATAAATTTATAACAATTAACTGTAACTTTCTTTACAACCTCCATATTGGAATATATTACTTCAGGTGATTCCACATCAAAATCACCACAAACAAGGCAGAAATATTTTTTTTAAGCTTTTTCCCTCATTCCGTCGTAAAAAGAAGATTATTTATTTTTTTTCCCCTTCCAAGAGTTTTTTCCATTAAAATGCTTCTATTGTGTTTACCCGCTTAGCCCATACTTACTTTGCCCAAAAAGACTTAATTTTGCTAACTTAGAATAATTTCAAAATGAAAGCCGATACATGTCTACCTATTTCTACATTAAAAATCAAATGATGATAACATAATATTGTAATACCAAAAAGATTACAAATAAAAAGGTTTGTGACTAGTCACAGAATATTTATCGTCAGAATTTTTAACAAAACCAACAAGAAAATTTGATGAAGCTTAACTAGGACATTAAACAACACAAGCGTTCAAGTGCAACTGATTGACATTGGTGATATTCGATCAATCTCGGTATATATATGACCTGACAAAAATATTGGATACAACGATATACAAGCGCTTACCCGCTTTAAGAAGGGTACTCGCTTTGGGCGACCTTCCCCTACTTTGTGAATATCCATATTAAAAAACATGGGATCGTTGCTTTGTCACTTTTCACAACAAAAATCGTATAAACACGAGTCGACTTTCGGCCTTACTGAAACACAAGTTGTGTTTTTCACCTGAGGATGGCGTAATGGCCGAAAGTCGACTCGTGTTTATACGATTTTTGTTGTGAAAAGTGACAAAGAAACGATCCCATGTTTTTTTTTTAATACCACTATTATTTTGAAACTGTGACAATATTGTTTCGAGCCGTCAGTTCATTTTCAAACAGATACAATATTGTCACAGTTTCAAAATAAAAGTGGTATTTTTGCGAAGTAAAATATTTATTTATTATTTACAAATATGGAATATCATAAAGTAACGATCAAATCTATTAATATTATAAAGTGTATTAGTATCAAAAATTTAAGTTTGGACTAGAATTCCATTAGGGACTAGTTAGAAGATAATTTAATTCCGTCAGATCTTTTATAGAGAAGCATAGGTATATTTTTGAAGTTGAAAGAAATTTTTTACGAAAAATGAAAGTTTTATTTATTTTGCAGCGTTTCCCTCGAAACCTCACCGAAACATTCCTCAACTGAAAATTTCAGTTGTTAGCAATCATTTCCTCTACCTCAATTTTAGCGAATTTCCAAAAGGAAAATTACAGTCGCTGTGAGACTTGTGTTTGAGACTGTGACAGAAATTTGTTTTGAGATCACTAGAATCCGAAAATGATATTTATTAAAACCTATGTATTTAGCACGATAACTCTCGAACAAAGCAGTCTATTTTTACGATATTTGAAGAAAATGGTTGAAAGTCTCAAATCCTTGGTTAAGTTATTTAACCAGATATGTTCGACACCCAGCACGCGTTTTTTTGAGCATTTCTTAAAAAAAAAAGATACTTTTGTCAAAATTTACTACAGTTCAAAAGTTTCCCTAATTTTTTTGCACTATTTTAAAGAGCAGAAAAAAATTAAGTTCTAAGTAAACTGGTTTTCGAGAGTCAATAGTTTCTTCAAAATTAGGTAGGTTTTTGAATCATAATCCTCTGTAAATTGGTTTTGGAGGAAGATTTAAAAGAAAAAAGTTTCGAAACCCAGAGGGCAAACAGATCTTATAGTTCTAATTTAGTTTTGCTAGTATAAATACGTATCGATAAAGTTCTACTTCAAAAATCTTTGACTGCCAGAAAGGAAAACTCGCTATGTTACGCAGGATGCTGCAACTGGGATACTTTTTTCTTTAATTGCTGATTGAAAGTCTTATTTAGATTACCGTTCGTAATTAGAGTCTTATTGATCTCAAATAATTGCACTATAAAATTACAACAATAGGGAAATCATTTTGGTGATCAATTCTGTTGGTTTTTTTTTTTTGTTCCAATTGTTAAACAAAAAATTAAGGTTATATCCAAGAATGTTCTTGATTGAATTCTTGATTTTTTCTTTTTGTAAAATTTTTTCGATAATTGTTTTCCGTTAATTAAATGTTTCGATCAGGTGATTGGTTAATATTGAAAACAATTGAAAAACACTGAAATATAATTGAATATAAAAATTGTTAAAACCGCAAATGTTAAAGGGTTTAATTACCTTTAGAGTTGCTAATAGAAATAAAAGTTATATGATCATTTGTACAAGGATACGGACTGATTTAAACTAATCTATAAAATACAAGATATACTGAAAAAAATAAATAAATAAATAAATAAGTTGTGTGGAAAACCTTGGAAGGAAGCAACGGTTTTATAATTATTAAAAAGTTGGTTTATAGTTAAAATTTTCGTGTTTTCTGTAGATTTATAGTGAATATTTTCGATACAAAATTAAGTAAATTAAAAATTAGTTTCTTGGTGTTTCTTCCACCAACAATTAAAAAATTTCCCCACTCAATTAAAAATTTATAATACCTACCTACCCAACCCCCTAACCCCCCCAAAAAAGTCATTGTTGATGGAAGAAACTCCAAGAAATTAATTTTTAAGTACCAGAAATTATCTACATACCTAAAAATTAAATAAAATTAGGTAAATATTTATTTAGGATCCATAAAAAAAATTCCATAAAACAACCATAAGTATAAACTATTTGATGTTACTTTTTATAAAACAGCATCCACATTTTCGCGAAGTTGACCGAAGTACGAGAATGTAGACGGTTGCTTCGTTGTTCCTCGTTGTTGGTGTTACAATAGTATTCATATGTCTCGGCCAACCTCAGCAAGGAACTTCGACGAGGAACCTCGTCCTACTTCGGCGAGAATGTGGAGACTCCTTAACACTTATAGCCATACATGCTTGGTTACTGGTGCTGACTTGTAAATTGGGATTACAACTGCTGACCTGCAATTTGGGAAAATGTCATTTTCGGACCATTTCAAATAAATAGCGACATTTTTTCCTTTAGCATTAGAAAAATGTTTGAAAGTAATTCTTTAAGTCTGAATAAATTTCCTCTTGCCTGGAAACATTTTCGCCACTATGAATATTACTAGATCGTGTAATATGAAATGTCGTTTTCCGACCACTTGGTGGACCATTGAATTTAGATAAATATCGACACTTTTTTAAGCATTAGAGAAATGTTTAAAAGCAATTTTTTAACTCTGAATAGTTTTCTTGTAGCCTGGAATGATTTCCGTCATTAATTGGAATAACTTTAGGTCGTGTAATATGAAATGTCGTTTTCCGACCACTTGATCGACCATGTAATTCAGATAAATAGCGATACTTTTTTAAACATTAAAGAATAATGTTTAAAAGTAATTTTTTAACTCTGAATAGTTTTCTTGTAACGTGGAATGATTTCCGTCATTAATTGGAATAACCTTAGGTCGTCTAATATGAAATGTCGTTTTTCGACCATTTGTACGGAGAATGTAATTGAGACAGATTTCGACACTCAGGGCCGGATCATCGCATAGACTTGTAATAAATCTATTTGTTTAAGTTTTTCACATTATTTAATGTTGTTTTATATTTTTTGTGTGCTCTTGTCGCGGTGGGAGGGGACCCGGTAAGAAGGAAATGTTTAGGGCCCCAAAGTGGGTTAATACGTCCCTCAATATCCAAAATGTGTACCATAAAAATAAAATATCCATTCTGTACACCGAACGTTTTAATAAAGATTGTAGAAGAAAGTTTTAATTTTATGTGTTTTTAATATTGTTTTTTGTTAATGAAATGACGGAATGAAAGAAAGTGCATGCGTATTTTAAAGCGTTCATTCAATTAATCTTTCAAATGGTCGATACCAAGCGCAAGTTGATTTCGGTTTCTTTTCATTCAAACCGACGAGCCGCAGACGAAACGAGACGAAACGAGAAAAAAAAACGAGGACGTTTGAAAGAAAGACGTACGATTACGTTTTACGTTTTATTTTTTTTCTCGTTAATATTTACTTTCCCCCATTATTTGTGCCGCATTGAAGCGAAAAGTAAGAGTGACCACGGCCAAGAATAACTGACACGACGAAGTAGAAAGCTTCATTTTTACGTGGCTGTAATAAAAAAAGATGCAGGTGCGGTAAAATTCTAGAACAAAAGTGAAATTGATAATAAAAAAATTAAAAAAGATCAACTAACAAAATTAGGTGCTTTTTTATGGTCGACACAAGTGATTGAATTTTTATATAAAATTTTAGTGCCCTCTTTGGCTAATATGTGATTTTTTTTAACAATGATAGAAGTTTCGATAGAAATATCTGTAAATCAAAGAAACAAATGGCATTTAATGTGATAGTTGTATTCAGTAAAGGCTAGCAAAATTTCTTAAAATTTTCTTTTAAATAAATAATAGGTACCTCTATCGTAGCATCTTGCATAACATAACTGAATTTCCGGTTGTAAAAATTACTTTTTCTCGAAAACCGCTTACATAGAAAAATGGTTGAGGTTTGAAAATGGTTGAAAAATGAGGAGGAAAATGGCCAGGCTGAGGTTTTTCTAGGGTAAGGGTACCTACTACAAAAATGCTCTAAGTAATTCATTTGACAAATTTCTCATTATCCTGATGAAATTCTACAGTTAAATATTCAGTTTACTTGAGAGGGAATTATGAAGTGAATGCCAAATTTGGTGACCAGATTTGTCTAAAGAATAATGAACTAAAAGTTTTCTTTATAGTGACCTACATACCCAGTGAAAAAAATTAACACATTTCACATGTCTAGAACGGTCCACTCAATTTTTTGTGTTATTTTAACACAAGGTATATATGTCAAATCTATACACAAGATTTGTGTCAATGATTTAACACACAAGAGGACATACAGTTTTTGTTAATTTTTCAGATTTATCAGAGTTAGTTCTTAAACTTTTTTATTCAATATTTTACTTCGACTGAAGTTTCAGATATTTGAAAACCGTCAAAAATTATAACGATTTCGTTCATATATTATTATAAATGAGGCTCAAAGAACGCAAAGTAAGTCAGTCCTTTGTAAAAATTATTATTTGTTTCCATATATATGTACCAAAATATATATAATAAAAAAGATGAGAGTAGTTCGTATTATTAAACAAAACCGAAAAATTATAAGTTATTTCAGTTATTGACGAATAATCTTTATTTTAATTATAAGTTTTTTCAGCTATTGACGAATATAGTTTTATTAAACGTTTAAAAATGAAACAATTTTCTTACATTTTAAGGTTATTTTGTTACAGATTCAGTTAAAAAAAAATTATGTAAGCTTACGAGATTGTATGTTATATAATACAATTTCAACTAAGTTTTCATGATTTTAATTTTTCGGTTTTGTTTAATAATAAGAACTACTCTCATCTTTTCTATTATATATATTTTGGTAGATATATATTCTAATCTAATTTACCTACTTATAACATTCTTTTGCTCTACACAAATATTATGTTACTTCTTTGTTGTACAAAAAAGGTTAACATTTTTATTCTGTTAAATCGAAATTTGTGTTAACATTTTCATTTAACACAAACACGAAATGTTACATTAACGCAGGGTTGTGTTACTTATTTAACACAAAAATTTTAACTACTGGGTTTTTTTTACACAGAACGTAAATTCTTTTACTGTCATATTTTTTGTTTCTTTGGTCATACTTTTGACACCCAAATTTTCAAAATTTGAAACTAAACTCCTTAGCCGCTGCTCATATAATCAGGCCAGTACAACGGAATGCAAAAGAAGTGTCGAAAAGTTTTTTTCACACGTGATAGCTTTATTTAATTGTTAAATTTTCAATTTTTTGGTGTCCCAACTCTGGTTTGACCTGAAAGTATTGATATTTTATTGGCTACGTCAAACACATTAAATTTCTTTTAAAAAAAAAACCGTTTTCTTTTGTAATTATTCATCATTGAAAGACAAAGACTCAAACGAAACTATTTTAGATAAAAATATTATCACCCAAAGAATGAAACAAGCCAATTAACTAAATAATTAATAATAATATTAACCGTAAGTGGACTGATACTGGTTACGACCTAAATTATCGTAATACAACGTAACTCTACCTACCTCTAGTATAAATATAAACTTGTTATAATTATTTTATTTTTATCTACGGTTTGAAAAAAAAAAAATAAACCGTTAATTCCAATATACTTGTTTGTATTATAAATATCGTCCGTCCGTCAGTGCAACGTTTGAACTCTGGTCATTGTAACAGATTGAGAAAAAACAAAAAAAAAAGTGGTAAATAAATAAATAAACATATTCCATTTAAATCGACACAAAATTATAATAATTTTTATTCTTTTTGAATAAATTTCATAACATGGTTATTTTTTCCGTTGCTATATGAATTCATTATATCATTCCAAATATTTTTGTTAAAATTAATAGGTATGTAATTGAGATAAAGAGTAGTAATGAGTTTGAGCAGGCTTAGTGTTTACAATCGTCCTAAAGATTCTAAAATCTTTGTAGACTTACTTATCCTTCAAGCAACTAGATTAAGTAATCTAAAATTTAAAAGGTAGTGGGCTCTGAAATGCTTATTGAACCATACATAGAAAACAGTTTTTGCTGTCTAACGGCTTCACAATTTAACTTGGAGGAATTTTGACGGATATGACATCTCTTTTCACGTATCATTTGCAATAAAGTACTGTTCTCAGCATGGAGGATCCGATGTAAAAATATTGCAAAAACTTATCGACTGGAAAGTGGTTTCTACTCCATGATAATTTTAGACCTTATGTCACTTCAACCGAATACAGCACATTTTACAAATCTGTTTACAAATGGAAGAAATTCACTGCACTAATTATGGAAAGGTATACAAAAGGTGGCTGAATGCCGCAGAGAACACAAAAGACTGCGACTTCTATCGTGCGTCGTGGTGTTGAAATCGTTTCAGAAATTCAGTTAATAGCTTCTGTAAAGACATATTTTTAATCGTATTGAAGTTAGGATAACGTCAGGTGAATCTCCAAATCATAGACAATCCTGGCACTAGTATTACAATATATTTAATCCGATTGATTAAAGCATATCAAGATCATACTTCCCAAATCTCGCAAAATTACATCGAAGAATTTCAGCAAAATGAAATCGTTTAAATATACTTCTGGAATATTCATTTCGATTCTTAACTAATACATATAAATCACGGTATACATTGTATGTAGACAAGACAATGTACATAATTAGATATTGACAGTAGCTATCAAAAACATTTGTGACGTCATCAGCACCAAAAAGATAATTTAATCCACGTTATTCATTTAATTTAAACTTTATTATTGCTTTTAAATAATTTTTACTTACTAAGTAGTGATGTCGGATAATTAATCGATTAGTCGGTTTAGTTGACTACTTTTGTTTACATTTAGTCATATTTTACCTTCGATTACCTTTACTAGTCGACTATTTTACCTTCGATTAAATGATTAAAATTATCAATTTTTTTTAAATGACTAAAACCGACTAATTTAAATAACTTTCTGTATTATTTATTGGACTTCAAAAATTGGATACTAAAAAATTATCTATCTGTATGATTTTTCACTTTTATGTGATTAATATATTGTGATATTTCATATCTTTCTTTTTCTTAATAGAAAGATATTTAAAGTCCATTATTAAATTCAAAAAAAAAACGTCGTTTTTGAAAGAGTTTCATATAGGTTACCTTACCATGAATTCGACTAAAAATTTAGTCGATTAGTCGACTACTCTGTGCTCGATATTTTCGACTAATGACTAATTTTATCTGAAAAACAATTTTAATCGATTAATCGATTAACTGCTTCTCGGGCCGACATCACTATTACTAAGAATCAGTTTCTTTGCAACTAAATCAAGAACGGCGTCAATAATCGTCTGTAATATTAGCCTATTTAAAATGATTTATATAATCTTTTCATTTTGGCAAAATTGAAAAATTTCCTATAAAAAAAAGAAACAAATATTTCAATGTATATGCAATTTTATTTATCTTGCACATTTCCGTCAACGTGTGATCACGTTGCGTTACTCAATTGGCGTATTAACGACCACAATAAATTACTCTAAATTTCTTAATAAATAAAATTTCTATTTCTTTCTGTGTAAAGAAAAAAAAATGTTTTTGAACTTATAAGCACAGTTATTTATAAGAACTTTGAAATCATAAAATGTATGCACATATTCAAAATACGTACCAATTTTAATTTGAAAATTGTAAATATATAATTGACAAAAGTATTGATTGATTTTGAATGATAATTGGAATTTAAATTGGTGGTATTGAATATTAAAATGCTGTCGATCGATTGGAAAAATACTTATCAATTTTAATAGAACTAGGTATATTGTACTTTGACTTTGTAGGTCATATTCTCATAATACTCTTTTTTACTATTTGTAAAAGCGTATGTACATATGTATGTATGTGTTGCAAACAAAATATGTATGATTGTATCAGTGGCGTAGTGTGCCTTGGAGGGGCCCTGTACCAAACTTAGTTGCAGCGACCAAATGAAGGGTATAAAGATTTTTCACAAAAGAAACAAAAATGCTTGCATTAAATTAAAATAAATATTTATTGATTATAAGTTATCGCTTCCTCCTAGAATTTGAGCTAGTCAAACAATTCAAATTAAATATACCCTTTTCTTGCCTTTTTTTCGGAAAATTGATTTATTAAATCATCTATAGCTGAAGACGGTTCCAGTTTCCCTAAAATTTTTGCCTCTATAGACAATAGTGACAAGTCTGATAGCCGTTCCTGCCCCATCGAAGTCCTTAGGTAATTTTTTATCAGTTTTAATTTTGAAAAACTTCTTTCAACTGTTGTGGTTGTAACTGGAAGGGCCAAGAATAGAAAGCATGCTGTTATTATCTCCGGAAAACTGGATGCAAGGCTATTGAATTTTATCAGAAATAATTCCATGAGTCCTTAATAGAATGAATTTTTTGAATTTCAGATTTTCAGCATGTTTTCAGAGCAATTAACCCGGGAAAACGTGAAATTTCTGAAGTGAAAACTCTATAGGCACGTATGACAGTTTTTTTTACATGTTTTTTTTCCCGGGAAGCACGAGATTAAGCGACATTATGGATAACATTTTACTAATTTTTGCTTACACACGTTAGGGGCCTCTGTAGCCCGGGGGCCCCGTATCATTGATACGACTGATATGGCGGTAGCTACGCTCCTGGATTGTATTTAGTATGAAATATTATTGTAATTTACTTTATATGACGTTTTCATTATATAAATTATCTGACGTTCTATTAAGAAAGATTGTTGTGCAGTTATAAACAAAAGTCTTCAAATGCAAGTGGATTCAATTTGGATGTAATATTACATCAATATAAATTTTATTCCTAAAATTAAACCACAAGCTTCGATTTCAAAACGATCGTATCGTTATCTTGGTCTTTTTACTAGAGATGTAGCGATACATACTTTATTTCGCCGATACGATACCGATACGATACCGATAATAAATCAAATTATATGTTCCTCGGGCGTTTATTCTACTTATATATATATATATATATATATATATATATATATATATATATATATATATATATATATATATATATATATATATATATATATACTTATTTAACAGAGACTCGACCTTGTGGAAAGTGTAAAAAAAATATTAAATCAAAATTTAAAGAAAATATTTATTACACAAAGTAATAAACCAATATACATAAAGTTAGTAGTTAAAGTTTACTTTTGGCAGATTTTTGTTAAGAAAGTGAAATTTTTTTCAAATTATTTGCAGATAATCTGTTACGTAAATCATTTTGCATGAGGCCTGCGGTTGAAAACTTTTCGATTTTTCGCTTTTTGAACTGTATGATATCGTCTGTATTCTAGTCGATACCGACGCCGATATATGCCGATTAGATCGGCCGACATATCGATATCGGAATCGGTATCGTTAGATCCCTACTTTTTACGCTTAGGTACTAGAAAGAAAGAGTGATATTTACTGAATAAACTGAATGTACTAAGGGGTGCCGTCTGCTTTTCAATTTGCTATTAAACATAAAATTTAAAAGGAGAAAGATAAATGAGTAGTTGAATTACAACAAATATGGTCAAGTTCAAAAAATTCAAAACTGAAATCATGTATGGAATCAATTTGTTGGAAAAATGGTTACCACAGTCTGAAAAATGCATATAAAAGTTTGGTTACTCTTACAAAGAAAGGTTGGAAGCCGTGGTTTGAGAAAAAATAAATTTTGTCTTTTGATAAAAAATGTCTTTTATTTCTCTTATTTTATCAGTCAAATTAAGAAAACAAAAATTAAGTTTTATTGTTTAGAAATTATTTAACGAAGCCATATACGTCTTCAACTCTTCATATGCATTCTAGTATTATAATTAAAGTCAATATATGAATTCGTATACGTTAAATAATAAATACAAATGTGCTTCATGAAAATTTTTGAAGCAATTTTATTTGTCATTGTAACATAAATAAACTTGACACTATCCACATTCCGTGAATGAAATAATTTTGAGCAGTTCTGACATATTTGTCTATTTAGTTTTGCCCATTCGGAAAGATGGTCCACGTTATCTGATCGCACAGAATTCAAAGGGAAGTCTAGATGCTTAGCTGGAGTTTTAACGTGCTTTTTATAATGGATACAGATGAGTCAAGCAAGCTAGATGGAGTACCTTCTCGGCTTGTTGGAGTACGTTTTCTGGCCACCGAAGTTGATGGACTGCCTTGGCTGGTGGGAATATTGGAGAATCAGAAACAATATCATTGTCACTCACGAAGCCATCAACAAGAATAGAATTGACATGCTTGGATGTACTATAGAAGCGAAAAAGGTTCATTGCTGTAAGGAGATGAAAGTAAGCTTAATGCATACCCGATAATAATTCGGATCAAACGCATACGAAGCCAAATATGGCAACTTCAAAATAAGCCCCAAAAATCAAAGAAAACAAGAAAACACACACGAATCACAACTATTCCATGTTCTTGAATATATAAAGAATGTGTTTTGAAAATTCTTGATTTTAGTACTTACCGTTTTATTGTTTATTTTTCACAAATAAAATTAGCACCAATTATTTGTACTGCAACGGTCGGACACTCTGAACATAACTTCAAATAATCTGACAACCCGTACTTACCATAGACAACAAAAATTAAGTTCCGGTACTCGAAAAAGTATAAAGTTAGAATTTAACATTAGTTGCGGAAAAAAAAAACATTTTAATATGTTGAAAAAAAAACCCTGTCGCAGCATCCTGCATAACATAGCAAATTTCCGTTTATAAAAATTAGTTTTTCTCGGAAACTAGTTAACATAGAATAATAGTTTAAAGACTTTTTTTATGTAATTTTTTCTCCTCTTTTAAATGGTGTAAAAAAATTTGGCAAAAATTTTTGAATAAGTGAAAATTTTGGCAAAAAACCAATTTTTTGCAAGAACAAAAACCATGTTCCTGGAACCCGACGTGTCTGGCTGAAGAACTCATCCAAGATTTTTGGACTTCCAACGTTGTCACCAAATTTCGTAAACCTAGGACATTTCATTCGAGAGTTATCGTGCTGATACATAAATACATAAATACATATATACATATATATATATATATATATATATATATATATATATATATATATATATATATATATATATAAATTTTAGTGAATGTAATTTTTGGGTTCTAGGGACCTCAAAACAAATTTCTGCCATAGTGCCGGGCTCAAAAAAAATAGTAAAACTTAGAATCCATATATGGCGTTGTATGCGATAAAGAGTTAAAATCAGGAAAGTAGGAATTAAAAAAAAATTGCGCAACTCTCTTGCTTGATTACACAAACTCTTTATAACACTTATTGTTAGATGTTTTTGTAAATAATAGAATTATTCTAGAATTATGTCAACGGAAGAAAATGCTAAGCAGACTGTATCAATATTTGCTATGTTGTTATGTATCTAATAAGAATAAGTACATGATCTTTTTAAAATTCATGAACTATGAACTTAAAAGATAAAAATTTTTATTATTGTCAGTGACAGTGCAACGTTGTCGTATAGAAATTCAATGAAATTTTCTGTGACAGATTTAATTTTAACTGCTGAGTACTATTTGTAATGATTATAAGATTGATTATTCACTATTTCTCGAATTTTCTTACTCTCTTAATTACAATTAACTAATTATGAAACTGGGTGATCCAGAATTTGCCGGATAAATTTTATAGAATTTTCTTGATTGAAGATAAATGTTTGAAACCTGGACGGAAGTAAATAGTGATGTCGGATAATTAATCGATTAGTCGGTTTAGTCGACTAATTTTGTTTACATTTAGTCATATTTTAGTCGACTATTTCACCTTCGATTAAATGATTAAAATGATTAATTCTTTTTAAATGACTAAAAACGACTAATTTGACAATTTTTCTGTATTATTTATTGGACTTCGAAAAATGGAAACTAAAAAATTATCTACAATCTGTATGATTTTCCACTTTTATGTGATTAATATCTTTCTTTTTCTTAAAAGAAAAATATTAAAAAACCATAATTAATTTAAAAGAAAACCTCGTTTTTGAAAGAGTTACATACGTTACCTTACCATTCGAATAAAAATTTAGTCGATTAGTCGACTACTCTGTGCTCGATATTTTCGACTAATGACTAATTTTTTCTGAAAAACAATTTTAGTCGATTAATCGATTAACTGCTTCTCGGCCCGACATCACTAGAAGTAACTGATTTGAGTGACTATCAAAAATACAAAAAATCATTCGAGCCAGTAGAGGCCCATCATTTATTCATAAAAGACTGCACAAGTTAAGGCGTTATATCACTTGGGAAAAAAATGTTTCCTTATTTTTGGTGACTTAAATAATATATTAACATCTCAAAATTTTCGTTGTTTCCGTGTGAGAGATAAAGAAATTGCAATTTTACTATGTAATATGTCTTATTTACGAACACTCTGTACACAGCGTGCTAGTCAACGTGATTTAATATTAAAATAGAAAAAAAAAACGGGATTTTTTTATTAACTAAAAACAATCCGATTCATTATAATGGATACTAATAATAATAATAAGTGATATTATTGATAATTCGTAACATTAAAGGGTCGTTTACATATATACATAAACTTGTTGACAAAACAAATTAGTACATACATAAATACCGGACCAGTCAAAAACAATTTTATCTTAAAAATTTTGCTAACGCGGATTTGTATTTTAGTGGCTTTTGTAACCTTTTAACACCATTAGGCCCGAGCACTTTCATAGTATCACAGTAAACCTTCCCCGGAAGCCGTTAATATTTAAAAAGAAAAACTACATATATATATATATATATATATATATATATATATATATATATATATAAACAAATACATAAAATAAAATGATGCAAACACTGAATAGATCCAACACAGTTCAACATGTATGTGTAAAACTGTAAACATACGTACGTGATACGTACATACTACATATACACTGACATTCAAACCAATTTTATTTAAAAATATAAATTATATTTTTTATGTAATTTTTGTTTATCTTTAAATTTTTTATACATAGAAACCAAAAGAGTAGTGTGTGTTGGTATCTATTTGTGTGAGTAGGAACACATCCATGTGATGACTGATGAATGATGATAAATTGATAAACATCGCACACATAATGCGTAACCAACTAATCAATACGGTACTTGACTGTATTTAAAATTTGTGTCAAATGTTATATAATTCTATGCATTATCATCACATAATATGTCCAATTCTAATCATGAAACATCAAAAAATTTGAGAACTATTTAGAAATTTTATTTTGAAAATTGCCATTTTTCAATAAATATTCAAATTAGTGAAAACGTGCCATTTCTTGAATATGACGTAACATTTTGTAGCTAAATATGTCGATTTTGATAATTTTCATCGGTGAGATGAAATTGTGTTTTCTTTTGAAATATATATATATATATATATATATATATATATATATATATATATATATATATATACATATATATATATATACATATATATATGTATATATATATATACATATATATATATATACATATATATACATATATATATATACATATATATATATATATATATATATATATATATATATATATATATATATATATATATATATATATATATATATATATATATATAATAATAATCGGCCAGAATTCTAATAAATACTTGCTTTTACTTTGACATTTTATGAATATAATCAAAGTTTTGAGGTTATAGATACTGACATTAACATTTAGTTGCTTCAAACTGTGACGTCACTATAGTGAGGTGTTTTTCCCGCCTTTTTCTCATTTAAAATTGTACGGTTACTTTTTTTGAAGATTTTTTACAGAATCTGTCGAAAACAAAAAAATCACTTAACTGATATGAAAAAACAATGCTTTTAGAATATTTTCGTAACTTCAGTCAAGTACCCTATTAATCATTGATCGCGGGATGTTTTGTTTGGTTTCGGATGCCGAAATCATGGGACTGAAAGTGTTAATATTAACATAAACGCTGTAAAATACAGAACTTTCAAAGCGAAGCAGATCATTCATGTTTTAGATGATTATTTTACAATATTTTGACCTTATGCATCTTATCTGAAATGCCACTGCCGTGTTAACGAAAAAAATTGTTCTGCAAAATGTTAAGTGTACTTTGCCAAGAGTAATTATACCGTTTAAATAAAACTAAGCTGTGAAAGGAAAGAATAAGAAGTGTTTTGTATGGATTTAACACGTTCGCGACCACTATGAAACACCTATAAACAAGTCATAACCTAAGACCACGCGTCACAAATGTGAGTTTTAGCTTCCAATAGACCACTGTTTAATGTTAATGGAATTGCCAGAAATTTCGATGAGAAATTATACAATGAGTCAATGACTATGCCTATGTCATCGTCTCCAATAACTAGTCTTTGGTCTGTTAGAAAAAAACTAAATGGCTCAAATATGAGCCGTGTGGTAGTGAACGTGTTATAGTATTTTACAATATAAGTTCGGTAAGTTACTTTTATTGATCGAGAAAATGTTGCGAAAACGAGACCCGTAGGGTCGAGTTTTTGCAATTCTCGAGATCAGTAAATGCACTTAACGCATCGTGTATTGTATAATATTTTTTGCACGATCCATTTAAAATAATTAAAGAATAAAAATATGTTAAATAAAAAATAAAAGTCGGATAATATAGGTGAAATTTATATTTCTATGTTATGAATAAATATTATAAATATTCATAACAACTAATACGAATCTTTGTAGTGACAATTGACAACTATATTTGTAAATAAAAAATTAAGTGTCAATATTTCACTGGCGTGAATGTTTTCTTTGAATTTTGTATTAAAAAATTGAATTGGCTGCAAATTTATTCTCGTAAAATGAAAGGAAGATTATGAAAACCACAGAAAATTTTAATGATTGAACGACCTTTTGAAGTGTCAATAAAATAAGAAGATTAATGCCAACAATAATAATAATAATGTGCAAACTAGTGAAAATTTTCATATTATTAATGGATTTATTTTCCTAATTGTTCAAATTGTACTTTTAATTTCAACATAAATAAATAAATACAATCATTTTTGAGCTAATTTCACTTACCACACTCCTATTCACTTACCACGTATCTATTTCACTTACCGCACTGTTATTTTTTGGTTTCCATGGATATAAACAAACGTTCGAGAAATGTGACTTACCAGCATTGTCAACAGCATCGGTAAATGCATGAAAATACACGATCATGTAAAAAATAAATTTTCATCCTTAACCTTTTTTAACGTGATGGTGACTTATATCAATCATTGCAAGTGAAGAATTTTTAACACGTTCATACACTTAATTGGAACATTAAGTTTTTTTAAGATTTCCTAATTCTAACAACGACATCCCCTATAAATTCGTCATTTTTGTTAGCGCATTAGGTGGCTGATCAATTTGTAGTAATGGTGCAGGTGGAACAGTCCCCCAGGGCGCAAAATAAAAAGGGGCGCAACAAGGAAAAGAAATAGGATGCAGCAGAGTAGGAAACATAACTCGGTAAACATTAGGGAAAACAAAGGAGTATTCGTATAATCCTGTCGCTTTTTTTTGCCCGCTTTCGCTCAGGGAAGCATTCAACTAAAAGTCGTTCTAGGGCGTAAAGCTACAGTAAGCTACGAAATCCTGACTTAATGGTAATACTCTTTGAATAAGTTAAATTCAGTCACTAGTGCCGTGCCGCGTACTGTCACAAAGCACGCAAAAATTGTTGACGCTACACAGCAGCGGTTACGCTCTAATACGGTAGCGTCCACCAGCGTGTTAATTTGCGCAACTTTACGGTATAATTATCAACGTATACATATGTCTAGGATAATTAATTCAGTGATTAATTGAGAAGCAAATAAAAATCGTGGCCGTAAAAAAAAAATAATAAACATTATTAGCGCCTGCATACATCCGCTGTTTTAATAGTTTGCAACAATAAAAAAAAAAGACTGTAGGTGAATTTAGTAATATGGACTTAAGTATTTGTACTGACACCCACATTTGCCTCATACACCAGACTGTCAGTGTTGAGATGTAAAGAGCATTTTATGTAAGTATGTATTTATTGTGACAATATCATACCAGTTTTTGTCAGTTCACATTCATAAGAAATACATCGTCGTTTGGAGTATTTGTGCCAGTGTGATTTAACAACATTTAACAACTACATTTTGAATATTTGTAAAAATATCATCTTAAGGGGGGAATAGGTTTAGATCAATGATTCTCAAAGCGGCGGTCGCAAAAACAATTTGAGGGCGTTCCAGAAACAATTGATTACAGATTACGTTCCATAGGTCAATGCCTAGTAGGCTTAGTCCATAGTCCGGCACTGATCGAACGCGTTCAATAATCGAACAGTTTTGATATTAATCGGTTTTTTTTTCCAGAAAAAACTTCATTAATATACATAAAATATCAAAACTATTCGAATATTGAACGCATTCGGGCATGGGGGCTTTTACCCTACAACAGTCGAATTAATATTTCCTTAACAAAATACTCGTTCTGTCGCTACAAATCTTGATAAAAGAAACATCGTGTTTGTTGTATCTTTTTGTTTAAGTACAGCATTTGCACAATAAATCATAAATTTTTAATTCAGAAAATATATAAAATGAGTATTTGATGAAATTGTTCAACATTAATAGCTGATTACTAATTAAATCGGAAATCTATTGTGCAGTTTGAGGATCCGGCATCTGAACAACAGAATGTAACAGTAGGTGTGCCTCAGGGTAGTAATTTGGGGCCACTTTTGTTCAACTGTTTTACAAACAATTTAGTAGAATATGTTCGTGGTGACAAAATACTGATGTATGCTGATGGCATAACAATTATTCTTATAACAGCATCTTCATTAGATGAAGCTGAAAAGAAATAGTTAAAGAAACAGTTGACGATCTTAATCTTTGCTAGTTGAAAACTTAGGCAAGACTACATATCTCCATTTTGAAATTAGAGCTCAAACCGTGCTCAACCGTACACGGGCCCGTAAATAGTCGGATTGAACGTGTTAAACTCGAATTACTGTCGCTGGGATGTTAGTCAATCCGAGGATGTGGTCTCGAATTTTGTATAATGTAATATCGACTTTTCACAAACAAACACATCCAGCAGAAAAGAAATTACTGATTAAGAATATACAAATACGACATACATCTGGTTAAATTACATTTATGTATACGTACACTTACTTAAGCAATGTAAAGCCGTCTGCACACGAAGCGTTCCGTCATAGACGCGTAATAAATTCATCATGCACTTGCTTGTCATACGAGGACGCAGCTACGCGTATACGCCACAGCGTCGAAGCTACAATACGGTTAGCGTATAGCAGTGATTGTAGCTTAGCGTAGGATGCAAGATAAAGTGAATATATACATATATTGTAGTTTTGTATGTATTTGTATTTATTTTTAACATGTATTCGAATTTTGCAACGGAATATTGTATTGTTGCTATTTTTAATTTCTTTTTGTTTCCAAATAAGTGATCGTTTGACCAAATTGTTAAATTTAAGCAATTAACGTACCGAAAATAAATTGGCTCCGGAAGTTGAAATTTTTTTTTTGTATTGTTGAATTGTTTCCAAATTGTTCCATTGAAATCAGTAATTGTTCCACCAGAAACGTAATTGTTTAATTAGTTATTTATAAACAAAAAAAGTTTGTTTCTGCGGTATTCCCGTCATCAAAATCCTGTCAAATAAGGGTTTTTAATAGAATTTTTTTACACAAATAAATTGCTCCCAGATTACGTCTTTTAATTTAAAAGTCAAAGTTTCATTTATTTTCACATTTTCTTCCATATCTGGTTAATTTCTTAGAAATGTCTGATTATTTTTTGCAAAGGGTATAATTTAACCCCTTATTGCATGAATTATGAAGGAGGTGAAGAAAAAAATTTTTTTTACTGAAAATGTCTTTCACTTCTTTTATTTTAGTAGTCAAATGAAGAAAAAAAAAAATAAGTCTTATTGTATAGAAATTACTCGCATACGAAGCCAAATATGACAACTTCAAAATAAGCCCCAAAAATCGAACAAAACAAGAAAACACACACGAATCACAACTATTCCATGTTCTTGAATATATTAAAGAATGTGTTTTGAAAATTTTTGATTTTAGTTTTATTGTTTTTAGTTTTCAGAAATAAAATTAGCACCAATTAATTGCACTGTAACGGTCGGACACTTTGAACATAACTTCAAATAATTTGAAAACCCGCACTTACCAAAGACACCAAAAATTACGTTCCCTTACTGGAGAGAGCATAAGTTAGAATTTAACATTAGTTTCAAAAAAAGTATTTTAATATGTTGAAAAAATATAGTAAAACTTAGAATCCATATATGGCTTCGTATGCGATAAGGGATTAAAATATTCCGCATCTTTTTCTCTTCATCCCCTTTGGGAACCGTTAGGTGTTTACTGTACAGATCTTCAAGCGTATAAGAATCGTCGCTGCATCATGCGTCTATGACGATACCATAGATTCGTAACCGTAACCGAAACTACCGGATATTCGAAATAATTACATATCCGAAACCGAAACCGTATCCGAAAATAAAAATTTCGTCGTTGGAAAACAGAGGTTAAATTAGATAGATAGATTTCCGTTGATTTGCGTGTGGCGTTCACTTTTTGGGGTAAAATTTTCTCCTATTTTTTTAAATAAAAGTGTTCACTGAAAGCAATTATCCGTAACCGTAACCGAAACATTATGCCATATTATTACATATCCGTAACCGAAACCGAAACCGAAAAATGTGTTTTTAAATATCCGTATCCGTATCCGTATCCGAAATTTCATATCCATAACATCCCGTATCCGTATTTTGTTAGGCTGTCTGCATTGCACGCTTCATGTGCAGACAGCCTAACAAAATACATGTGCAAAATATTAAGAGGTGTTTTGATATATCTATACACAGGTACATAACGCATACATGCATCTATCTAAATAAATAAATCCTCAATATGTATTTTATTTGTTTATTATTTATTTCAAACTGAAATATAATAAACAGAGACAGCAAGCGGAACTAATATTATATTCTGTATCAAATTTACATAAATCAATTGATTTTTTGCTCTTTGTCATACAAATTACACAGTTTTTTTTTTCCGTAAGTTTTTTCCGATGATAATAATGTCATGTACATATTCATTGAAAAATAACATTTTAACATTGCACTGTGCTTGCACGGCTTGCAGCAGGAGTAGTGGGAAAAAGGGGGTTGGTATATGCACATAAATAAATTTTTAAAATTGAAAAAAGTTGTAAATTTAATACGTTTTTTATTTGGCGTCAATTGATGTTCTGTTTATTTGTTTTTAATCAAATGGTGGTAATATTTATCATCGAATTTTCGATACGCTATGAATTTCATTGAAATACTTTTTAGAAATGTTTAGAGCTTGCAGATTAATTCTGGCAATTTATCAATGACAGAATATGAGGTGACAAATTTGGATTAACGGTAACATCTGTGTGACTTGGCACGTTGCGTTGTCCAAATATTTTCGACATGAATAAATACATAATAATATTATCTTCTTTTAGCAAATGTACGGTAAAATGTAGGTATGATGTTGAAAACGTTATGGCATATTTTGCGCGTACTCTTTCTCAACCTCGTATATCAAAAACTGCATGTTTTAGGGCACACAAAAAACATTAAATTTTGTATTTATATATATACTTATCTATATATATTTATATATGTAGGTAGCCAACATCAAACGGTGTAATTAGCATAAACATTAAGCTCATAATGATGAAAACACAGATTTAAATACGTTTTTTTTGTGTCTCCAAAAATTGGGACTTTTCAGATATGAGCTTGAGAAAGAGTACGCGCGATTTGCTATATTTTTTTTTTTTTAACAGAAATCAATTTTGGTGAAGATATTCTGAACAATCGTGCGAACTTTGAACGTCAGAAATTTTGAAAACTTTTGCTTTTAGTCAAAAAAGTTGTACCCCGTTTAAAATAGTTGGAGTTCCCGTAACAGCACTGATTCTTAAAGTTTTGCGTGATGAAACAAACCGTCAATACCAAAATATTTGGCAGAGTTTTGATCGATCATCTGATTTCCAAGTTGAAAATGGGCATACCATCTACCAGAAAAATCACATCCGGAAAATAAGTCACATTTTCGAAACGAACTTGGAAGGAAAAATGAAAATTTGTCATTATTGTAGTAAAAACTGAACTTGCCCTATTGAACTTGAACTATTGTAGTAAAAACTATACTTCATATTGCACGACGTATGTGTCAACGCGATAACTCTCGAACGAAGTATCCAATATTTACGAAATTTGGTGAAAACATTGGATGAGTTCGCAAACCCTTGGATGAGTTCTTCAGCCAGACATGTTGGATGCCAGAAACATGGTTTTTGTTCTTGCAAGAAATCAGTTTTTTGCCAAAATTTCCACTTTCTTAAAAATTTTTTTACATTATTTAAAAGAGGAGAAAAAATTACATAAAAACGCTCTTCAAACTATTGTTCTATGTCAACTAGTTTCCGAGAAAAACTAATTTTTATAAACGGAAATTAGCTATGTTATGCAGGATTCCATTTTACAACCCTTTTTGTGTGACAAAAAATTACTTTTTGTTTTCGAAGTCCGCCATTTTATTATTTTTCAATAAAATTTCATAACTCTAGTTCCGACCAGAATGACATATCTATAGATTAAGACTAACTAAGAATTTTTGATTTCAGATGTCCGCAAGAGTCAAAATCACCCGGGCCATGCACCTGCTTTTTTTTGAGACGCCAACTTCAAGTGATAATAATTTATTGTCACCTTTAGATGTACCGTAAAACCGTCTAGACCCGGACACTTTTTTACATTTTTTGGTATTATTTTATGTTTATACATGTTTCCTTCATAGATATCGCCAATAAAAGTATTACCATTAAAAAGAGCGTATATTATTTGTTATATCCCTGAGCCTTTTGTTTCATTATAAGTAAAAATAAAAAAAAAGAAAAAATAATTAGTAAGTGTCCGGGTTTACATCCCAAATCCGTCTTGACCCGGACACTTACTTAAATAATGTAATAATATGCAAACTAACCTCTCCCGTCGGGGTTAGGACAGTGTTTTATATCGTCTGATGTCTTTGAACCTGTCAAAGGCTTCAAAACATTTTGTGGGAAGAGAGAGGGGTCAATACATGGTATGCCTCTCTGTGAAGTAAACATGCGATATGACACCAGAAGAAGTCATAAACCGCGTAATTCTGGCGGGAATATAACGAATGGATAGTGGAAGTTACAGCCAGTGCGAATCGCGGCCATAGTGTAATAAACTGATGTGTCCGGGTCTAAACGGATATATGTATATAGCATGTATTTTTTTATATATACATCGAATATAACTTCAAACATCATTAAATGATGCGCGATAAAATTCTGAACACATACATATTAAAATTAAAACAATATGACAATTATGGCGAAAATTACATGTCTAAGTTAGACACACATTTTATTTCTTTGAAAAACTATAGGATAGTAATCCTGTAAAATGAGATAGTAAAAGTTGAAATCCGTAGTTTTTATTGGTACAGCTGTTTAGAGGATGTTTTTCTCTCTCTAATGACATCAAGAACAAATGTTTATTGTAGCAGGTTAATGTAGAAACTACTTACTTTGAAGATTGTTGCAAGGTGTCCGGGTCTAGACCCCCTGTCCGGGTCTAGACGATTTTACGGTAAATAAAAACATATTAAAAATTCAAAACTTTTCATTTGTTCTTTTTCAAAAAAAAAAAAAAAAAAATGCCCCTAAAAATTGGCATGGAAAACAGAGCGAGTTACCAGACTATACTACCTTAAGAAAGTGGCGATATTTATTTGAATTACATGGTTGATCAAATAGTCAGAAAACCATATTTCATATTAAATATAAATGTAATTTAGAAAACTGATAATAATCGTCATATGTGATCCTAATATATCCGATATTCAACAGGGGCCGTGACTGAAATAAGATTGAGAAATGCTGAACTAAATAACTGGCATATTATGTTAAATTTTTTATTATTATTACTGCTATTGACAAAAATTAATTTGTTTATTGCTGGACAGCACGTTTTAATTCAGATTTTTTCTTAGCAGAAAAACGTTGAATGCTTTTAATGTGCTAATAAAATGGTCAATGAATTCCTGTATGTGAATAATTAGCAAATTAATTAATTTGCAACTAGTGCAACGTCGTGTTCCACACGTGCTAATCACACATAAAAATTTTCGCAACACGGGCAGCAAATTGTAAATTTAGTACTAATGACACTAATGTAGGTTCTCAGTGCAATGCAATTATTGCTAAATTGTATACATTTATTCGAACAGGCGCGTATACCGTCTAACTAAGCGGGTCGAAGAAATGAATTTTTTAAATTTTGTCATTTATATAACAATTTTTAAAATTATTATGAACGAAAAGTGTTGGAAATTGAGCAACAGTGGTATGTAGTCGTACGGTTGAAGCGATTTTGTAAATTGAATCTTGTAAATTTAAGTGAAAAATTATTTCTACGCGACTGTTTAAAATACATGATACTGACTTACCCGTGCAAATAATTTGATCGATTAAAAATTCAAAGTTATTCCCATTATTACAAATATGCACACAAAATATAATAGAATTCTTTCCAAAGTAAAGGGATATTTAGGTTTCAAAATTATATTTTTGATTAACAATTCTCATTATTTATTAGGAATTTTAGGAAAGTATTCATCTAGAATAGCCATCAAATCTTAAATGTCAGTGATTAAGCACATTTCGTCACTTGGTTTATAAGCCATTGCAGTACAAAAGTTTAGCTACACGTCGAATAATTTTTATTACGGCTCAGTTTTTCCATAAATGGAACAAAAACATTTTGTTTTTTTTAAGTTTATTTTTTTTTTTTTACTAAAATTACGAGAACATGTAACTAAACTCCGGATAAAAATTATTTCAAATTATTTCATTCAGACATATCGAAAACCATTCAGTAGAAAAAAATTTCACGTTTTGAAAATATAATTTGGTGAATTATTTAGCCTATTGGCAACGATAAGATTCCCTGGCGATGAGTCGCGAAACTAACAATAACAATTTTTTCAAGTTTTTACCTAAATTGTGCGTATAATTACGTGATTTAAAATGCTGACATTTTACATTTATCACATAATTGTTGGAAATTATCTGTCATAGGTTAGTTCTGAAACGCCCACCAGAGAATTTGAATCGTTGCCAATATAATTTTATTATTTTAGATCAACTAGTCCAACCAATTACTTGAGAAATTCTTATAATAATTTCATGAAATCACACAATGCATTTAATTATAAAATTGCACGATGAATATTTTTGCATGATAATATAGGATTTTTTTCCAAGTTAATGATTAATAAGACATGTCATATTGTTATTTCTCTCTGACTGTTTAATTTTATTACTTTTTTGATATCAATTATTAATCAAATTTAGATTGCTTCGGGTAAATTCGCGTAAAGTAAATTCTGATTTCATTAAGGGGATATTCTAGTCTAGAAATGCGAAAAAATCGTTTTTTTTCATATTTTCAAAGTTCAGACCTTTAAGAATAAGCCTCTAAATGGATTTACGGAATTCAAATTATTTTCGGAGTTATGGTTATTTTTTCCCTGTATACTGTTTATCTTTTCAGTATTAAATTCAAATTTTTAATATAAATTACTCGAAACTACTTTTTTCGATACGGTTGACATGATATCTCAAGTTCTAATGCACCGATTTACTTGAAATTTGGTATAAATCTTCTTAATACTACCAAAATTTGTCCGAAATGGGGACTTTTGGAACTTTTTTTTTACTATTTTTAAATAGTTGTAAAAAGGAGGCCAAAAAATGATTTTTCTTTTTAAATGCACGTCATTTTGTGAAAGAAATTTATTTTTTCAAATCGGCTACGTCCAACTAATTCTACATCCTTGTTCATTAAGAATTTTATGTTTCAGATCACCAGGAGGGTTGGAATCACGTCAACCAGAAGTCCGCATTGTGCTGGCCTGTACCGATTTCAATTTTGAATTTCTTTTAAATTTTTATACATTTTTATACTTTTCAAATATCAATAAAAAACTATTAAAAAAATGGATACTAAAATTTTTACTGTTTTTTTTTTTTATTTACACTCGTAAAATCACCTTAAAATCGAGCCTCTAGACTAGAATTCCCCCTTAAATCTTACCGTTGTCTAAATCGTACCTCTTTAGTACATATGTGGTAAATAAAATAATTTTAAAAGTTTTTACGACATTTTTTACACTGTTGGAATGAGGGGAAAAATCACATTAAATAGGTTTTTGAGCCCTTATTTTATAAACTGATTTCCGAGAAAACTAATTTTTTTTAAAGGGAAGTTGGTTATGTTATGCAGACTGCTGCGACAGGGTTATTGATACTTGCAACTTTTCACAATGTTAAAACATAATTTAAATGTTTTTTTTTTTTTTTTTTACTGATATATTTATTTTACCCAGCTTTACCCGATTACCTAAAAAGAATTAAGTATGTCTAAAAAAAGAATTGAAATGTGTAATATCCTTTTGTCATTTTATGTTAAATATCATTCTAGTGACGCACTGATTGTAGTCGTTACCTGTTTGCAATAATAAAAGAGCTTGAAGTAATTTGAAAATTAAAGGAATTTTTCTCTTGATTTTCTTGGTATAAATATTTTATTGTGGTTGGTAACTAGGTTTCTTCAGTCAAAGGGTCGAAACTTTATACAAATATGTATCGAGTATCGACTAGAGAAATGTAGAAATAGCTAGTACAATAATATACAGTATGTTTTAAATACCCCTGTCACAGCATCCTGCATAGCATAGCGAACTTCCGTTTATAAAAATTCGTTTTTCTCGGAAACCAGTTTACATAGAATGATGGTTTAAAAACCTTTTTTATGTCTGGCTAACGAACTTGTCTAACGGTTTGGGATTTCCAACATTTTCATCATAGGTATTTTGTAAACCTAGGACATTTCGTTCGAGAGTTATCGTGCGGACACACATATATATATATATATATATATATATATATATATATATATATATATATATATATATATATATATATATATATATATATATATATATATATATATATATATATATAATATATATATATATATATATATATAAATATATATATATATATATATATATATATGTATATATATATATATATGTATATATATATATATATATATATATATATATATATATATATATATATATATATATATATATATATATATATATATATATATATATATATATATATATTGAAATGGCAACCAAATTGATCTACAAAATATAATTTAAAAAAAAAGAAAAAACTATTAACGCCGTTGTGGGACTTTTCCGTCCCGTTTTTATTTTTAAAACCTTCTGTGGAAGAAGGATTGGCATCAGTAACGGATTGATATAAAAGCATTTATGAATAATAAACTCAACGAAAAAGACCATTCCGTTCAAAGGTTATAAGGAATCAAAATTTATTTTGCGATTTTATGGATAAATGCAGGGCCCGCTCTAGCGTTTACGCCGTTCCGGACAAAAGGGAATAATTCCGCCCCTGCAACAAAATAAGTGATCTTTTTTTTGGTCGCTGGCTGTAGAAATCGCGCCCTCTTTTATTTTTTTATACTGGCGACCTTTTTTTTTGCTCGTCAGCTGTACAATGTCGCCCCTCTTTTACGAAATTACCGCCTCGGGCAAATCTCTTTTTTTTTACTCATTACTTGGAAAATTTGCAACCCTTTTTTAAAAAAATTTACAAAATTACCGCCCTTAAAATTTTCCGCCCCGGGAAAATACCCGGGTTGCCCGTCCTTGAAGCGGGTCCTGATAAATGGATGCATTTGTGGAGAGTTATGGAAAACAAAGTTATTGCAAATTAAAATTTTTACAAATTGTATCTCATATAATTTTTCGAAATTTTTCTCCTGTTGCCGCCCCCATGGTGAAGAGATTATATTTCGAAACACCTCAACGCACTGTGATGCCATTTTGAAAACAGTCGGTTGCCAATTCGTGACTTATGAAAAATGTGCACTTTAAATTGTGCATTTAAGTTATTGCATCATTTTTTTTAGATGTATTTTTCAAAATTTTCTAGTGTTATGAAATTGAAATATAATGTTTCTTCGTGTAAATTAATGCTTCATTTTGTTTATAGAAGAAGCTTCTAAGGAAATTTATGTTTTTTCGATGAAACTTTTTTTATGCTGTCCCGATCGCATAAAAAAAGTTTTTTTTTTACAATCTGGATCGAATTATACTTTTTATAGCTAATTTTGAATATATTTTTTTATGTGATTTTTTTATGCGGTCCCTATCTACCGTACAAAAAAAGGATCAACTGTATTTATAATGCAGTCGACTCTCGTTAATTCGAAACTCGACAGAATCTTAAAATATTACGAATTATAGAGAGGTTCGAATTATCGCGGGTAACAATTTTAATTTTTTAAGCATTTGCGATGAATGAACTTGAACTTTTCTCAAAATGTACTTACAATCTTTCCGTCTCTTTCTCTCTACAACTTTGAATTGTCGCGTGTTTGACGCCGATGAGTTCGAATTAACGCGTGGTTTTGTTACGTAGCAATGATTTTTTCGTTCGAATTACCAAGTGTATAAAAATCTATTGTTTTAGTTCGAATTATAAAGAGATTTTGAAGGGAACTCGTGATACCTTTGAATTATAGAGAGTTTTGAATTAACGAGAGTCTACTGTACCATTTAATTTACATTATTTTTTGTGTTTACATAATTTTCTAAACAGGTGTACGAGTATTAATGAAATAATTAAAAAACATACAATTTGTTATTTAGTTGGCTGTGTGCTTGGGCCCCGTTACTCTTGTCTTTGCGCACTTAAGTATTGACGTATTATTATTATAGAGTATACAGTTAATTATGCAATTCATTGATAGAAAAAAAATTTTTTAGTAGGTCAAATTTAACGGATTTTTTTTTGCTACAACGCAGCCATTAGTGCTATAGATAGTTTACATTATGTATTTTTTAATATTATTTCTTTTCTTTATCGTTGTGTGTCCGCTGAAATTTGTTGTTAGTAATTTCATTTAGATAAATATTAATTATTTGTGTAACAGTTCCCATCAGTTAAATTACCTGATTGGTTTGATTATGTAACGGAATTTATCTGACAACACTCAACCGTTTGTTTTTTCTTTTTTTTTAAGGTTTGTGGAATACAGGAACTTACTGCAGAATCCATAGGTATAGTTTTTCAATATTTAATTGAGATGACTTTTCAAGTACGGCAATAATCAACAGTATTGTTCGCAGCATGCTACCTACTTATTTATATGAATGCAAAAAGAAACCGTTGCTTGTAAAACAGGTAACAAATTTAAATACAATTGGAGTGAACATACACGGAGAGAAAAATCATATAATTTTTGTAGATAAAATTTCAGAAAAATTACCATGCTCTCTTATAATGCGTGCGCGATCGACGACCAAAGTAAAAGATATTTTACGATCATGTAAATATTATTAAATTGAAACGTAAAAAGTATTAATCATGGCTTCATAAAAATTGTTGTGCTAGCATTTAATGTGCTAACACAACTTCTATCACACTCTTATGCATGTATGTTATAGTTTAATTCTTGTCGTCGTACTCTTTCATTAGCGCATCTGACCCGCAACCTTATGTTACTTGGGCTGTACGCACTGAGGAACAATCGATGCATACAAAATAATTGGCAACAATATATTCTAATACTGAAGATAGTGAAGTAACAAAATGATGAGTTAAACGGTGACCGTCCTGTAAGACATTCTAATGAATACTGTTTAGTGTTTGCACATCACACAACACCAGCCTAGCTATGTTACTTGCCACACCAGCCTGGCTATGTGACCTTCATGTATGGTTGTGTTGATACCTTCTGCAGCCTGCCTGGCTATGTGACAGCGTTGATACTTTCACTTTCTTTCTTTCTACTATTAGCAGATAGCAGTTCAAATATTATAATACAGCATGGTAATTTTTGTAAGAAAAACAATTAAAAAATATTTTTTTGTCGGCAATGGAACTTTTTACTGTGCTGTTTTACAAATTTTACGGAGCTAATATTACGGAAACAATATTCTATCCTTTAAATTTTCTATGATTAATTATAACTGAACTTAATTATAACTGAGCACAGTAATTTGTATATGAATTTTCTCTCCGTGTAGTAATGAATTTGGCATTCTTCTTTCAGAACACACTGCTTAATTAGTTTGCGCTCAATCTCAGTCAATTCAGAACTGATGGAACTAATTAAAAGAAAAAACTTTTTGTTCAATTTATGTATTTAATTTTTTGACAGTACTTATCGCTATTTTTGGTCAAATACTTACAGATTTTTTGAATCCAAGCTTTGAATTAGTCTTCTTAATAATGTCATAATAGTAAACATTTTTTAAAAACGTCAGAAAAATTTACAATTCTTATACTGTTTAGAGCCGGATTTACTTCTGAGGAGGCCCCGGGACACGTCTAATGTGGTGACACCTGCATCCTTCACATGTGGATGTGTTCAAATTTTCCCGAAAAATAGGGTTGGCGAGCAAAAAATTAATTCTATTCCTTAATTTTTTAGATTTTATTTGATTTTGTGGAGGCCCCTGTTGTGTGGGTGTCTCGGGGCACGCGTTCCAAATGTTCCTATGTAAATCCGGCTCTGATACTGTTTTTGCTTAAGAATGTTTTTAATGGTAGCATATGTGACTGAAACTGTGACACCCTGTACCATTTAAACATACAATTTAAATAGATAATTATAATAAAAGCTGCCAATAATTTTAGCAGTTATATAAAGTGTTAAGTTGCATCGTAGGTATATTAAACCCATACCTACATACCAATCATATATAAAAATATATGAACGTGTATTATTTATCAGACATTCATTGAAATTATTTTGTTTGGGTTCTTATAATTTCGGTACCGTTAACTTAAATATACAAAGACAACATTTTCAAAATATTATTCTGTGAATGTTACGTGCGTCAAGTCGCGTGTTATCGCCTATTAACGCAGTTCAGACAAGATAATGCGAAAAATAATTAAGGTGTCCTATAGAAGCATTACCAAAACCTTCAAATATACATTTTAGCGGAATTTCCAGAATGGAATTCAGCTATTACAGCCACTGTCATAACGCCACCTGAGCCCGGGACCATGGCAGAAATTTGTTTTGAGGTCCCTAGAAACCGAAAATAATATTCGCTAAAATTTATATATATATATATATATATATATATATATATATATATATATATATATATATATATATATATATAGTATATATGTATATATATATATATATATATATATATATATATATATATATATATATGTATGTATGTATGTATGTATTTATGTATCAGCACGATAACTCTCGAACGAAATGTCCTAGGTTTACGAAATTTGGTGAGAACATTGGAAGTCGAAAAATCTTGAATGAGTTCTTCAGCCAGACACGTCGGATGCCAGGAACATGGTTTTTGTTCTTGCAAAAAATTAGTTTTTTACCAAAATTTCCACTTAATCAACAATTTTTGCGAAATTTTTTTAAACCATTTAAAAGAGGAGAAAAAAATACATAAAAAAGGTCTTTAAACTATTGTTCTATGTCAACCAGTTTCCGAAAAAAACTAACTTTTATAAACGAAAATTCGCTATGTTATGCAGGATGCTGCGACAGGGGTATTTTTTTACTTCAAACTATAGAACACATTATTAAACACAAACGTGGATACAGAGGGTGGTCATGGAGATCATGACCCCCTCCCGCTTGAACCAAGCTACGTTCAAATTTTCTGATAGTTTTTGATGGCGTCAAGTTTATTATTAAAAATTTCCAGTGTCTTAAAAATTAGAAATAAAATGATAGAACGATGAAATTGTTAGCGAATTTGTAAGTTTTCGAGGTTGTTCTTTTTATTATTACTGACACTGAAGGTCAGACTTAACCCTAAGTGCCCCCCTCAGCACCGTGAAAAATGCCGTCCTCACCTTTTGCTCAAAAACAAGAATGCCTTAAATTTCCCTACTTTTTTTCCGACTCCCCTAAAAAAAAAGTCAATTTACAACTTTTCTCGCCGCTAGGTAGGCCTAATGGACAATTCTGCCCTGCTAAAGAGTTCTATTGAATGAATCATATTTCTAAAGGGAATTTCGATATTTTGGTAACAAAAATGAAAAATTCACACAAAAGTTACCCTAACTCCAGTCACTTCAATAAAATTTAATTTGAAAAAAAAATTTAATTTTGTGACGTCATCAAGTTGAGTAAAATTTTTCAGTGCCTTAAAAATCGAAAATAACACTACAGAATGATGAACTTTGATAGGTTATAAAGTGTAGCCTCTTGACACCAGTTTAAATATATATGTATATTTTATTAAAGAATTATTGAAAATATTAAAAACAGCATTATGAAGCCGCTAAAAAGACGTGACCCTCTCCTGATTTTAAGACTGGATCCGCCCCTGACTAGACATTCTGATTAATCGTCCTGTAAACCAATTCCTGTTGTACACTATAGACAGTCGTTACCCAAAAATCGTATTAAATGTTTTTGATGAAAAATTAACAAAGTAAAAGTTCTAATTTCAGATTTGTTTAAGACCTTTAGATTACTTGTGATTCATGCGTCGAGATTCGTGCACTTTTTGGGGCTTTACAGGAACTATGTACATCCTTGTTGAAGCTATATAAATAATTTCATGAAACAAAGATCTCACTGATTTGCCAGTTTATTTTCTTTTACCACTGATAATAATTAAACTGGTGAATTTTATTAATGGGAATTTGGTCGTTTCCTTTTTCGTTTTGGTAAAAATCATGTGAATACGCCGTGTATTTTGAGAGACTACACACATACAAGAGACACGCAATTAAAATGAACAAAATTCGTATCAAAAGCAACTTTGTGGGGCCGTGGGTTGCAAAAACAAGAAACGCATATGCAAGTATATTATTGGAATTTAACCTTTTAACTTTTATAAGAAATAACTGATTGTCCGTAGTTGCTAAAATATTAAACTTTTTTTGGCAATGAGGAAAAGTGGGGATAAAAATTTTTTCACGTATCAAATCGTGTTGAATAACACTAGAAAGAGCTTTAAAATGGAGTTGAGATTCCATCTACTATTTTTAATTCTAAAGCCTCGTTTGCAAAATATTGTGTTCAAAGTGGTGATTTATCGTGTACAGTCAAGTCAACGAAGAGATGCTAGTAGGGTTTCGGGAATCTTCTCGACAAGACTGGTGCAACTGGAGTAGAGAAGAACAACGACCTCAGTTAAATTTGGACCGAGTTTAATATCTGATAGTGGTTCAAGTTCGAGTCTCGATTGATGTTATTGGACCAAGCTAGACGAATCAGACTCGGAGCAAGTCTGGCAAACCCCAAACAAGTTCCAAACGCATAATCTATAAAATGTAAATGGATTATGAAATTGTGAGAATGAAAAAGTAGCCAAACAGCACTGGTACCATCTGTTGCCGACTTAAACTAAGATTAAATAACCGACGACGTACCATTCTTAACCGAGGGTTCGACATTTCTTTGATAATTGAAAATACCACATCACATTATTTGTACATGTACACGGAGAGAAAATTCATATAAAAATTACTGTGCTCAGCACTACAATCGACGTGTAAAAGGCGAACATATTCAATTTTGTACGGTAAAAATATATAAAATTATAATGAATCATAGAAAATTTAAAGGATAGAATATTGTTTCCGTAATATTAGTTCCGTAAAATTTGTAAAACAGCACAGTAAAAAGAATATTTTTTAATTGTTTTTCTTACAAAAATTACCATGCTGTATTATAATATTTGAAATGCTATCTGCTATTAGTAGAAAGAAAAAAATAGAAGGTTGTGTTTGTTGTGAATGCTGTTGAAATGTACCTCACTCATAGCAAGTCACATAGCCAACCATAGGTTTGGACGACCAACTTGGTCGGACGGGTCGGACCAAGCACCTTGATCCATTAGACTGTCTTACAAGCAGCAAGCAGTATTCATTACACTGTGTTAGAGGACGGGGATGTCACCGTTTAATTCATCATTTTGTTACTTCTCTATCTTTAGTATTATAATATATTGTTGGCAATCATTTTTGTATGCATCATAAAGTTCTTACAGGTTCGAAGTTTTTACAGGTACCGCCCAAGCAACATAAGGTTGCGGGTCAGATGCGCAAATGAAAGAGTACGACAACAAGAATTAAACTATAACATATATGCATAAGCGTGTGATAAAAGTTGTGTTAGCACATTAAATTTTACCATGCTAGCACATATTTTTTATTTTGGTCGTCGATCGCGCACGCATTATAAGAGAGCATAATAATTTTTCTGAAATTTTATCTACAAAAATTATATGATTTTTCGCTCCGTGTATATTTTATTTGCACCGCAACTTTTGTACATTACGCATTACTTTACACATTTATGATGTGAGTGGAGGACAAGAAAAGTGGTGGCGGTGGGCGGGTAGGATTTAGAAGGTGTGTATATTTCATCCGCGTAAAACCGTCACGACCATAGTCGGTCGCAAAATACTTTTCTTTAATAAATCACTGTTTGACATGGAAAGGGTTAAATTGGTGAGGTCGATTATTTGAACAGGATGAGTACACAACATGTGTACTTTAAGCGGAGTTGACCTAGATTTGGTGGAAAGAAATAAAAAAAAAAAACACCACATGTAAACTGTATACCTACCTATACAATATATACTTAAAGGCATATATATATAAAATATTATTGCAACAAAGAATTACCAGTATAAGCAAGCAACATGTATGTGATTAAATCACGATGATACCGTACAACGGAGAGATCTGCCAGTTCTGCACTGCACAAACACGGAGATCCGTGTTCTCACAGCGTTATTAGTAACACTATGTTCGCGGTATTTTATCGCAATCGTATATTATGTGCATAGTTTGTTATAAAAACGTTATATAATAATAAAGTCAATAAATGTTGTTGTAGCGAGCCAGATGTGAATTACGACTTTATAAAGGTCTTCGGAATTCTCAATTTTTTTACGTAAATTTTTGTTTGAATTATATTATTAAGTTTTAATTATATTTAACAATAAATAACAATTCAGATAACAATTGCATATAGACGATTTTCTGAAAAGTTAAGGGGAGGTTTACTTGAGAGTCGTTAAAAAAAAAAAAACGATTTTTTTTTGCAGAAATTCGTAGCTAATTATGTGTAGAATATGTTCCCAAAGTGATTTTGCTGAAAGTAATTTAAGGGAAGGTTTACTTGAGATTTGATAAAAAAAAATCGATTTTTTTGCCGAAATTGATAGCAAATTATGTGTAGAATATGTTCCCAAAGTGATTTTACTGAAAATAATTTAAAAACAGGATTCTTGCACATTAACCGAATCCAGCTTTCTATAAAAAAAAAAAAAAAGCTCAAAAAACGTAGTTCACGCAATAATGAGTATTAAATATAAAATTTTGAAAATACATTTCTTTATTATATATTTTATAATATCTCGGAACTACATTTTTGGAACTGGTGGACACGATAACTCAAAAACTATTCGATGGATCTTTTTTTTTTTATTTTAAAGATAATTCAATTCTTCGGCACCTCTACCTAAGTTCGATACACTTTCAATTTTTTTTTTAATTTTAAATTTACTTTAAAGTGCGAAAAATAAGACAAAAATCGTAATCAAAAGTTCAAACATCCGCCATTTTTTTTTCTTTCAGCAATTTATTGATATTATAGGTAGAGATGCCGGTACTCTTCATATATTTTATAAATCTTTTTTCTTTTTGGATTTCGGTGGTTTATTACCGGCGCTAGGATGTCCACCAACAAGGCATTGGATTTTCGGATCGTCACACTGCACTATCTATAAAATGGACACTTTTTTATATTTTTCCTTGAGCTTAATACTTAATAAATATATGTACAAAATTTGAAATTGATATTTACTTCCGTTCTTGAGAAAAAAATTCTAGAAAAATACATAATTTTTAAGGACTCTCGAGTAAACCTCCCCTTAATGTACAAAAATGGTTAATTTCTTATTCTGTCAAGTTTTACACTGATTTCATTTTTAAAACCAATGGATTATTTGGGAAGGAATTAAATAATATAAAGTTAGCGACACTCGTATAGCTTGTAAGGGCAAAGCGCTGGTTAGATCAGTACAGACAAATTTTTAACTGCCTCAATCTCCGTGGCTAGTTAAGTTATTTACAGGCAGGACCGGATTACCCACTAGGCTTATCTAAACCATGGCTTAGGGGCGGCAGATTTTTAGAACAAGGCGACAAAAGTTGTAAACTGACGTTTTTTTTGCTCGTCGAAAAAGAGTTTAGATTGTCTTGTTTTTGAGCAAAAGGTGAGAGCGGCATTTTTCACGGTGCCTAGGGGGCCACTTAGGGTTAAGCTGGCCCTGTTTGCAGGATTAAATTTTCTCAAGAAGGTTGTGTACACTAGTGAAGTACTAGTGTACAAAATTACAGTTTTCAGCCCTCATTGAGTGAAGGATTAAAATAGATTATCAAAAATCTAGCCGGTAATTTCAATCGAGCTAGAGCTTTTGAATTTAAAATAGATAATGTTTAAAGTAATAAATACTAGAAAAATAGAGTCCTCCCAAGATCTCTGTAACAGACGGACGAACGGACTTACGGACACGTGAATGATCTTAAAAGTTCTGTTTTTCCTTTTAAAAAACCTAAAAATCAAAATTTACAAGGAAATTGTTACGTTCTTTTTGATCCAATTTGGACTATAAGATTAAAGAATGTGACCGACTGTAAATATTTGTAAATTTTAATTAAAATAAAAAAAATTTGAACAAAAAAACCAAAAAAAAAAAAAAAATCGTTGTTGATTAACATAAATATTTTTACTATTACTGTAAATATTAATGAAGTTGTCACATTTTTTATGAACGAAAATGTACTGCCTACCTATTTAACGAAGAGAATATTTTTAGTCGAATTTTCTCCGAAAAATTAGACTTATACAGTCTATACGATAAGAGCTGCGAGAGGCGAGAGTAGGGGCGCTATCCGTTTTCGGACCCGTAGAACACGAATATGTAGAAAAAAAAAATGTCTGATATATATATATATATATATATATATATATATATATATATATATATATATATATATATATTTTCCCGCCACCTTTTAATTTGTGTAGGGCCCCCCTATGGAAGTTAAGAGATGAAATTTGGTAAATGGGGCTCATTTTCGAGGCACCTCATACTATCAAAGTGGGGTCAAATTTTGGGCAAATTTTTTTTCTGACCCGACCTTTAAGGGGGTGGTGGGGGGCGGAAAAGCAATAAAACTTTTTCAAACCGGTTTTAAATAATGTTTCGGTCAATTATCTACAACATATCCAAAATTCAGCTTCCTAGGATGATATGGTGGGAGTAGAGGGGGGAAAAACGATTTTCGCTGGATCTAACAGGCCCCCAGCCCCCCAGAATTAACGTAGAGGGTTGAAATTTGGTGTGTTGATAAAGTTCGTACCTAGGTTGTGCTTTTTGGAGGTTTTAATATTTTACCCCCACCCCCCTCATTTTTAAGCTACAATTTCATGCATTTTCGACGTTTTCGAAGTTTGTACCACTCGCACAGGTCACCCGAATAAACCTAGAGGGCTGAAATTTTGTATTCGGATTGAGTTAGTATCAAGGGGGTGCCTTTTGGGGGTCTCGACTTTTAACCCCTACCCCCACCATTTTTATACCCAAAAGAACATGATTTTTCTTGTTTTTTAACAGTTTCGTTCGGGTCAAAATCTCCCCAAATAAACCTAGAGGGCTGAAATTTGGTGTACAGGTTAAGCTAATAGCCAGACACTGTTTTTTGGAGGTTTCTACTTTTAACCCTTACCCCCACGATTTTTACGCCAATATTTCCTTAATTTTTTTGCTTGTTTTCTAACACGTCTAGAGACTCCATAAGGAAACCTAGAGGGCTGAAATTTTGTACGTGTATTCAGTTAGTATCCAGCTAGTACCTTGTAGGGAGTCCGCATCACTTTTCCCCCCACTTCTCCCATTTTTACATCGGAATTGAATGCTATTGTTAAATGTGTTTTAAAAGCATTATGTTTATTCTAAATACAAGTAGGCGAATAGTAATTTTAAAAAATTTAAAAAAAAGTGAACTTACTTTTATGACAAATGAAATACATACATATTAAGTAATTTAAAAATGTTATTAAAGTCACTATTTATTTATAAATTAGGAATTTTGGATTTTTAGTATTTATAAAATAGAAATTTTGGATTTTTTTGGAAAGAAAAAATATCTTTATAAAGGCCTTCCAGTTTACTATTGAAGGTCCTTTTTTAATATTTAAAACTAAAACATAAAGGCAATTAGCGGATAAACATGGGCAGGAATATCCTCGTACGAATTGTGTTGGCTTTTTTTCTGCTACCTGTTTTCGGCACAAAATTGAAATTTACTGAGATACAGCCCTTAAATACTTAAAACCTTTTTTTAAAGCCTCGATCAGCCGAACACTCATCACCAGTTTTGAAACCAACAAAATGACAATTCGGTTGTAGACTTTCAATCACATTTCGCTTGTAGACATTCAATACCGAAGATGAAGGGGAAAATTCGACTACCGTGATGGGGCCCCGCTGCTCACGGCGTTTTTTTTTTTTGTTAACGAAATTTAATCATTTAATTTCGTACCAAAAATTTGGCCTAAATTTGAAACGGTACTTTGTGGTTTCGATATTAAATGTATGCCTATTCGTATAAATCTATGGTGTTTTAATTATAATAAGCATACCTAATAATAATGTGTCATATGCAGAGGTTGATAATACTTACTACATACATACTTATCTGTCTTCAAACACACAAAATCCCGTTAGGTACAATTAATAGTGGTGTAGTGAGACTATATTATTTTGATATAAATATATGTACTTACTTATTGGCTGTCAGTTTGGCTGTTTGTTTGTGTTATTTAATATGTTTGACAATCCGCAAAACAGGATATGACATACATATTAAATCACGCGCGTTGTACATATTCCTTAATAATGGTAGAGGTTGGAAATATTAAGAAATAAAATTTTGGAACAATACGAACGGGTTTCGTATTATGTATAATTTAAAAATTTATAATTATAACAATAGCGAGGTTTAATATCTGTTTTACGGATTACGTGTTTAGAGAGCGCGTGTCTGTAGAGCGCAAGTAAATACGGTATTTTTTGAGCGAATATGAGTCATAAAACTATACGCAATAAAATAAACTGACTATAAGAGGTACTGTATGGAATCAGGTACTATACTGTGCCGTTCCAAAAATGATATTGTCCTTCTGTGATTTTCAATTTGTTAACAAGATTTAAATTTTGAATGAAAATTCTAGTTTGTTATTTTACTAACGGAATAAGTAATAATTTACTTATATTTAATAACTTTATACTGACCATGTAAACTTCAGTTGTATTTTAACGTCTAATTTTCATTATTAGTTCGTACAGCCAGAGGAACAGTGATTTTAAGGATTTACCTATACATAACATTTATAAATTCAGAGATTACCTAAATTTGAAATATAAAATAAATTGTTCTACATCAATTTCAATTAAAAAATATATACTTTCCCGGAAATATTTACAGGAAAAATTTCTTTTTAAAGTCATCATTAACTTAATGCTATTTTCACCGGAAGTGTCCAAATTTGATAGAAAATTAAAAAATCGTAATGTTTCACCAAAGATATATAATTGAAAAACTGATTTTTAGTTACTGTGTACGATCTGAGATTTTTTAAGCTTAAAAAATAAAGTAATAAGTTAATCATTTTGATTTTGACAAATGTAGTTTGTGCTGAAAATAAAATTATGTTTACTTAATTTAAATTTTGTTAACAAATTGAAAATCACAGAATGTCAATATCATTTTTGGGACGGCACTGTATTATCAATGTATATTTGTACATCTGGTCAGTTTATTTTTATTGCACCATAATTATGTTCGCTCTCTGAACACTCGCCCTCTAAACACGCGCTGTACGGACACGACACCGTTTTACGGATTCCTTGCTTATAACAGGTGTCGTTCCTATTATTATCTTGTGATGTGGGTGGAGAAGGAGGAAAGTGGTAAGAGGATATTCATCTGAAATTGCGAAGAAAAACTAGACTTTAGACTTCCCACCAGTTCAAGATACCGATATTGTGGCCTTCTGTGTAGCTACAATGATATTAGCTTGAAATATGAGGCGGGCCAAAAAGAGATTTTTAAATAATATATAGGATGCAAAGGAAAAATGTGTTTCTTTATATTTTATCTCCGGAACGGCTTCAGTTGACGCGAAATTTGGTTAAATACCTAGTCAGTATATCTACTGGGGAGCAGGGACGGCTCCAGGAGGGCAACCCGGGCATTTGCCCGGGGCGGCAAATTTTAAGGGCGGGAATTTTATAAATTTTTGTAAAAAGAGGCTGACATTTTACAAGTGACCAGTAAAAAAAAAAATTTGGAAATTTTTAAAAAAGGGGCGGGAGTTTGCAGCTGACGAGCAAAAAAAAAGGTCACCGGTGTGAAAAAAAGAAAAGAGGGCGGCATTTTTATACCCAGCGACCCAAAAAAAGGTCACCGATTTTGCACAGGGGCGGAATTATTCTCTTTTGCCCGGGGTGGTGTAAACGCTAGAGCGGGTGAACTTCTCAGGTTGCACTCGTACCACTATATCACACTGCCTTTTTACTTGGTTATATAGACCAAGTTGTGTGATCGCGAAAGAATTCGATGTCGGATTTTTAGCGGAAATATGTGTTTTGAGGTTCCCTGAGTCAAAATTAGTTATTTACAAACAATGTCTGTCTGTTTGTTAGGAGAATTATTTTGATCTCTAACTATGAAACCACTTAAGACATTTTGATGAAATTTGGTACAGGGATGAAGTTTACCAAGGGACATAACCTGGTGAGGTCAATACATCCAAAAGTTGTTGTGGGCGGGGTCAAACGGGCCTTGAATTTTGAGAATGCCTTGAAAATGAACAGATTGTCCATTTGCAGAAAAACGGCTCTATCGATTTTGATTAAATTTAACCACATAAAATTGAACACATTTATGACCTAACAAAACAATTTTTGTATGTCTGGAAAAAAATCTGAAAGCTGAGACACATGCAGGCTATATGTAGAGCGTCCAAAAATGATCTAGCCGTGATTCTGCCTTCAGTGCAAGCCATTTTTTTCTCCTTCATTACATATTAATGTTACAGAAGCAAATGCTGTACGAATATTTTGAACAGTTTATTTAAATTTTAAAACTAAAAATATTTTATAATGCTTTTATCCAAAACTAGGATACGTCGGTCGTTAAACTTTTTAAAATACAAAATTCGAAAAATATCTTAATTTCCATTGTAATCATCAAAATAATATAACTGAAAAAATGTGCCGCTTCATGAATAAATTTCCTAGTTTTTTGTTTATTTTTTTCCAAAACCGAATAAACAAATCAATCATACTTAAATGATATTTTCAATTAGGAAACATTTATAATAATATATTACATACCTATCTGCATTTTAATAGATAATATTATGTATGTATATATGACGAGATAGGTACCAACATCAAAAAACAAATGGCCAAGTGTCCCACCAACGTGACGTAGACATGTACACAAGCATTTTTATTTTTTGGCACACACGAGTTCGATGACACTGTATTATAAATTTCATGTCAGTTGATCCGAATCCATGCACTCACGTAGCGAGCGCTGCAATTCGTTATAATAATTCGCTGTCCGTCATTCCCATTCGTCTTCTGTCCGTCCGTTTGTCAGTTCATTGGATCAGTGTCCATCCAATCAGTCAGCGAAGGAAGAAAAAAATAACTACAATATTCAATTTTGATTTTTTCACAAATGTATTTATCATTTCACTTGCAAGTATTTCTACTTAACCCGACATAACTGAGGTCGGGTATATTTCCGTATACGAGATTTTTTTAAATTTAAAAAATTTTAACGTTTTCCAATTTTAGTAGCCTACACGAAATTGAACTTATGGCCTTATAAAATCACCTATTTTAGATACATAATTATTTTGGTAAAAAAAGATAAAAAAATTTTGTTGGGATAATCCCAATCCTATGGTGAAACAATTTTTATCCTGGTTTAATAATTTGTATTAGGTCATTAATGATGAATACAAAATTTTCAAATCGAATGGCTTTTATGACCCTGTTCGTAATATGAATTAGTGATGAAATGGACATCGCTTCCGCTATCGCGAAAAATCTGCGCAAGAATTTGGACTTCCGTTTCTACATTACGATAAAAGATGTTTAGCAGAACTAAAAGGTTGACATTGCATGCGGCGACGAAAGAAGGAGTTTAAGGATTGGCTTCAATTTTATATCCAAAACGATTTTAAAAGAAGGTGAGTCAAGATCGGCCATCTTTTGCCCAATGTCACATTATTTAGGTGTTATCTTCGTTTAAGTGTTCTCACTTTGGTAAATTAAAATATCGGCGCAAGTTTAGACATTGATATAAGTGTGTTAATTTTACTATTCGAGAAAAAAAGGAATATCGTTATTGATGCGGTGCCTCATTTGAATATAGTTACCAAAATATCAAAAATGCCAAAAAGTCGACAAATATGCTCTATTTGAAGGGTCGTTTATATAATTTGCTGTAATAATTTTAGGTACATGTTAAGAGAATGACTTGAACTTCAACTATAGATACAGAATAATAGCTTGAATAAAATTTTTTACCCAGATCCTTTGAAATAAAAGCAAGATTGACGACCGAAATTATCGCTTCTGTGTTTAGAGCAAATCTATAAATCTATTTTTGGTATTACAAATTTCTTTAACCATTGTTTCTCCTCATTATACCTACACATACTGTTGTTAAAATCTGTACTGGTATAATATACCCAACCGCAATGACTATGTTTCATATATTCATTACAACATTGGCGGGTTAACGCTACGCAAAGTATATAAACGTAATGCGGATATGGCAATTGGCGGATACTGTCTTCGAATATTGATGTAATGATGGGTTGTAAATTAATAATCATTTTAATTTTATTATCTAGAAAAAAATATTGGATGATGAATAATAATATCGCAGATTTGTACAGAATCAAAGAAAGTGCAATCATAATTGATATTACCTTTTTTGGGCGCAAAGAAAATATCTTTCAGGGTATAATATGACGAAATAAAATTATACGTATATAAACACAAAATGATGTGGGGTTTGAAGAAATAAAAAAAAAATAATTAATTTTTATTCCTGATTATGATTGTAGTAGGCATTGTTTTGCCCTAGAGACTTATATGGTTTCTTGGAAGAATAGAAGTAACAGATATAGCAAGAAGTAACATACATAATATATACTTACAATGGAATAGTTACTGTCACAAAAAAACTTAGGGGCATGGTAAATAAGAAAATTTTATAATTCTTTTTTCAAATTTTTGACTAGCCTTTCCAAATGATACGTCTAACTACATAATTATTTTCGAAAATTGTTTTTTTTTTCGATAATTTAAAATGGAATGGATGAATTTGTGGACTGATACAAGACATCTAACTAAAGGATTAGGTAAGTTATACTACCAGGGACGCCTTCAGCATATTTGGCAGTGGGGTGTGAGGGCCGGCGTCCTATATTTTTCCTAATTTTTTCTTAACTAAGATAAGAGAGAAACTTTAATTTTTATTTTATATTATTTTACAAAAAAAAAAAAAAAAACGCCGTGAGCAGCAGGGCCCCATCACGGTAGTCGAATTTTCCCCTTCATCTTCGGTATTGAATGTCTACAAGCGAAATGTGATTGAAAGTCTACAACCGAATTGTCATTTTGTTGGTTTCAAAACTGGTGATGAGTGTTCGGCTGATCGAGGCTTTAAAAAAAGGTTTTAAGTATTTAAGGGCTGTATTTCAGTAAATTTCAATTTTATGCCGACAACAGGTAGCAGAAAAAAAGCCAACACAATTCGTACGAGGACATTCCTGCCCATGTTTATCTGCTAATTGCCTTTATGTTTTAGTTTTAAATATTAAAAAAGGACCTTCAAGAAGTTCACTTTTTTTTAAATTTTTTAAAATTACTATTCGCCTACTTGTATTTAGAATAAACATAATGCTTTTAAAACACATTTAACAATAGCATTCAATTCCGATGTAAAAATGGGAGAAGTGGGGGGAAAAGTGATGCGGACTCCCTACAAGGTACTAGCTGGATACTAACTGAATACACGTACAAAATTTCAGCCCTCTAGGTTTCCTTATGAAGTCTCTAGACGTGTTAGAAAACAAGCAAAAAAATTAAGGAAATATTGGCGTCAAAATCGTGGGGGTAAGGGTTAAAAGTTGAAACCTCCAAAAAACAGTGTCTGGCTATTAGCTTAACCTGTACACAAAATTTCAGCCCTCTAGGTTTATTTGGGGAGATTTTGACCCGAACGAAACTGTTAAAAAACAAGAAAAATCATGTTCTTTTGGGTATAAAAATGGTGGGGGTAGGGATTAAAAGTCGAGACCCCCAAAAGGCACCCCCTTGATACTAACTCAATCCGAATACAAAAGTTCAGCCCTCTAGGTTTATTCGGGTGACCTGTGCGAGTGGTACAAACTTCGAAAACGTCGAAAATGCATGAAATTGTAGCTTAAAAATGAGGTGGGTGGAGGTAAAATATTAAAACCTCCAAAAAGCACAACCTAGGTACGAACTTTATCAACACACCAAATTTCAACCCTCTACGTTAATTCTGGGGGGCTGGGGGCCTGTTAGATCCAGCGAAAATCGTTTTTCCCCCCTCTACTCCCACCATATCATCCTAGGAAGCTGAATTTTGGATATGTTGTAGATAATTGACCGAAACATTATTTAAAACCGGTTTGGAAAAGTTTTATTGCTTTTCCGCCCCCCACCACCCCCTTAAAGGTCGGGTCAGAAAAAAAATTTGCCCAAAATTTGACCCCACTTTGATAGTATGAGGTGCCTCGAAAATGAGCCCCATTTACCAAATTTCATCTCTTAACTTCCATAGGGGGGTCCTACACAAATTAAAAGGTGGCGGGAAAATATATATATATATATATATATATATATATATATATATATATATATATATATATATATATATATATATATATATATATATATATATCAGACATTTTTTTTTCTACATATTCGTGTTCTACGGGTCCGAAAACGGATAGCGCCCCTACTCTCGCCTCTCGCAGCTCTTATCGTATAGACTGTATAAGTCTAATTTTTCGGAGAAAATTCGACTAAAAAATATATTTTTCAATCTATGAGCTATTCTCTCAAAATATGTAGCAATCTGTCACCAGGGCGGCGACACAGGTAGTTGGGATTACATCTGTATGATCGAGATATTAATTTAACCAACCAAAAATCATCATTTTCTGTTAATTCCACTTTAGCAATCAAATTTTCCAATTCGGTTGCCTACGAATATTGTTTATTTAATAATTTTCTTATGCGGTTCAAGCATGTTTTTAAATTAAAATTTCAATCATAGAGATGTAGTCCCAACTTACTTGTGTCGCCGCCATGGTATCAGGACTGTTACATATTTTGAGAAAATGGCTCATTGAAAGAATACATTTCGTTGAAACAGAAATTTTTTTCGCGTTGTAGGAATAGGATATTAATTATCCTTAACCGCTACTATATACAACTCAACCAACTATGTATACTTTCCTTGCTTATATTTAATTAATATGTTTCTGTCAGATTAAATTGAAAAAATTACAGTACAGGTCAAAATATAATCACATACCCATTTGACATTTACCACCCATCTGTGCAAAATTAAGTAAATTACATTTTTTACATTCACTTTATTTTGACAATGGTAATTATGTACATACTTGTTTTTTTTTTCTTTTTTTTACAACAAAAATAATACAATAAAATTTGTTTCTATTCGGGTACTTCCGTCAACAATAGCCATCTATCTACACACACATATCTTCCTTTGCATGTAAATAGATGAACAAACACATGCATATGTATATCATTATAATTACAACTACTGAGATGATTTTTCGCTCCATCCCACTTGAACTGCTGCGCAACTATTTAACAATTCATATGTTGAAAAATTCCATATAAACACAGGCGCGGATTAAGTTTTTTTCTCAAATAAAACTTGTATCGGAAAAAGAGGCAATTTTCCTGATTGATATTTAGTTTAAAATAAATTAGAATCAAAAATTTCCGCCAGTTCTCGATATCACCGTTCACAGAATGTATAATTTTATCATTGTAAAAGAAGAGTTTGACCGGTCGAAAATAGAATTGGCGGTAGATACTAAAAGAGCCGCAAATTATTTTTGAGAAGTGAAAGTGAAGGTATCATTTTCCTGCTAAAGCATATTCCACACTTTTTCCGTAGCCGGCAGTATTTAGAGAGATTTAGGTACATCCAAATTAGAAATGTAACGAAATTGAATCAAAAATGATAATTAACCTCAAGTTGGTCTAATGGTTGCCAACACAGCTTCTTGTCTAGTAGATTCTGAGTTCGCAATCAACCGAGCCGAAAAAACTATTTAGTACACTTTAGCTATCTTTAAATGGAAAGACTTTTCAAGTACGACAATAATTATTAGTATTGTTCACAGCAGGTTATCTACTTGCCTATGTAAGTGTTAAAAGAAGCCGTCACTCGTAAAACAGGTAATATATTCAAACACAATTGTAGAGAACACAGGGTGGCATTTGTTGCAAGCAATAAAATATTTTAACTTTTTAAAAGTTTATGATCACTAATAACACACTCTCGAAAAGTCATCGCATTTAAAGATGTTTAGAGTATAATTCTCTAAAATGGTGCAAATACCCTAAGCTGTTGCGCACCTAACCAATAAAAAAAAATCGATCATTTTACCAGCCAAATAATGACTTTAGTTTTTTGTTCTAATAAATTCCAAAATTTATTTTTTTCCAATGTTTACTGTGAGAATATGACAGAAGAAGTTTAATCTAGGTTTTCTTATTATCTTTTAAGATTTGTTTTTATGTTTTTAAATATTTTAAATTGTTTCACTAAATTTCAGAACTTCCTCAGTTATGAAAGTATAAACGAATACCTATTACATCACTAATCCAAATCAGTTTGGATCAGTTTTTTTAACACCGTCAAAGATTGAATGTTGAACACACGACCTATTTGGTAAGGGACTGTTGAACACCTCTACACAATGAAATCAGAATTCGCAGAGGAATTTAGTAAAACTTAAAAACATTTTGCAATCGTTTTGAATTACTTTTTGTGTTACTTTGTATAAATAATAACACCTTTTATTACGAATATTATTTACGTTTGAAAAGAGTTAAGCCACATCTGGCTATTGCGACCTGTTCATTGACTTAACACATATATCTTAACCTAACCTAACAGCTAGTAACTTTACATAAATAGTGTTTTATTATAAATGAATATAATAAATAATGCACTGCAATTATAATTACGTATGTATGTTTACAATTTTTCTAAAATGTAGAAATTCATTTAATCAACTTTTTTCCAACTAAAGAATTCTTTATTTATTACTTTGAATATTAAAATCAATGTAATAATACTTAGTGCTTTTTATTTTATTGCTTCATTACTTATTCAGTGAATATTAGGAAGTAACTATATTTTTCGGCAAAATTGTAGAAAATATTTTCTTTACAACAAATCTGTCTGCCTTATAAATCTTTAAGTATAGTGATAAACAATATCAGTCTTGGTTTCTTGGGGAATGTAACAAGCTATATTACAGATTTTTAAAGTAGTATTACTAATAATATTTAGGGATTAAATCACTAGCGTCACTTGTATTCTAGCAAGAGTCTTACTTTTGCCACAGTCTTATAAATGTAGGTACTTAAGTCTCAGTATTCGTCTTGAAACATTGGGAGCATTCGTATCGCAACTAGCCAAAGTGTCTTGCTCTTACTTTTAAGAACATTACACTTGTTTTGAAGTGCTTTTGCCTTACTTTGGAGATATTTGTATATTCCTGTCTCACTTTCCATGTTCTTGAGAGAAGGGTGAAGGTATATATACGATGTATACCGAACGCTATTACGATACGATGATTCTAGCATACATAGTTTATAGTCAGTAATAGCATTCGGTATACATCGTATATATAGGTTCACTTTTCTCTCAAGAACATGGAAAGTGAGACAGGAATATACAAATATCTCCAAAGTAAGGCAAAGGCACTTCAAAACAAGTGTAATGTTCTTAAAAGTAAGAGCAAGACACTTTGGCTAGTTGCGTTACGAATGCTCCCATTGCTTATAATTTTGGTAATGGTCCTGTTAGATTCTCCATAATACTAGTCTTAGTTTTGGTTTCTCAATCTTTTAAGATTCTTGGACATTCAGTAAATTAGAATTCTGATTATTTTTTAGTTAGCTGAGAAGTTTTATACATTTTTAAACATGTTTTCTTCTCAAATAACTATAAAAATTTAACTATTTCCAACATGTGCGTTTGGAGAGCTATTAGAAACAAATAAAATTTTTGGTAATTTAAACTCTGTATCACATCGACCCACTAAGAGGTTGCTGACACGTAAATAAAAATGGCTAATATTAAAATTAGAATAAGTTAATTCTCGCAAAAGATCCACACGGTCATTAACCCGGACGACTTGGACGCTCGGTTATTGTGTAACAATATTATATTTATATCGTTTGATAATATTATACAGCACATGTATCATTCATTAATAAAATACTTTAAATGGATGAAAAAAAATGGCGGTTGTGGAAGGGGAAACGGTTGTGATGATGATAAAACAGAAGGAAATTGTTAATTACGTAATGCCTGGAGGTAAAGCTTTAGGTTAGGTATCTTTTTGATCATGAAATTGTCTCCCGCGTTTGAATTCTTGTCGGGGTGGTACAAGCTTGGTGGACCTTCTACCAGCAAAATATTCGAAGAGAAATCGCGCCAATTTGTTATTTGGAATATACCTACATTTAGTACCATCAATCAGTATCTGCTACCAAGTGTATAGCCAATAATATGGATGAGCCCTAAGCAGTTCTGTCCTGGCAGGGGATTGCGTTAAAAAAAATTAATAAATTCAATAATCAATGATTAATTGATTAGTTGGTTACACATTATGTGTGCGATATTTATCATCATTCATCACATGGATGTTATCCTACTCACACTAATACATACCAACACACACTACTCTTTTGGTTTGTATGTATAAAATAATTTCAAATAAAAAAAAAATACATAAAAAATATAATTTATATTTTTAAATAAAATTGGTTTGAATGTCAGTGTACATGTAGTACCTATGTACGTATCACGTACGTATGTTTACAGTTTTACACATACATGTTGAACTGTGTTGAATCTATTCAGTGTTTGAATCATTTTATTTTATGTATTTGTTTATATAAAGTTTTTTCTTTTAAATATTGCCGGCTTCCGGGGAAGTTTAGTATGAAAGTGCTCGGGCCTAATAGTGTTAACAAGCTGCTGAATCGAGTTTGTTCATCTTGTTCTTAATTTCTGTGAAATATGCAGGTTACAATGCGAATTTTAAGTTAAATAAGGGTTTCACAAAATTTTGCGTCAACAGACCAGATTATAAATACCCAAAATATATGGCAGGTTAAGAAAAAAAATTAAAATAAAAAAGGACACAAAAGGAAAAACGTTTGCGATTGGTTGATCGTAGAGGGACTTTCGGTTGATTGCCTATTTGATTCACAAATTGAAAATGGAGGTAGAGCGTAACAAAAATGTTAAATCAGGAAGGTAGGTCACATTTTCTGAACACACTTGATAATTTTTATAGAAAAATGAAAATTTGGCACTCAAGTTACCCAAACTTCACCAAAAAATCTGATTCATGCCATTTTTTAATCAATAGGTAAATTAAAAAATTAAATTTGATGACGTCATTACGTACTTCAAATTTTTAAAAGCTCCATGTACAATAGAGACATAAAGCTCATAGGTTTTCGATACTGCTTTTTTTTTGATTTCAACACAAAATAAAAATATTATAATAATAACAGAAAAATCACCTGTGGAAATTAAATCATATTTCTTGGACAAATCACCAAATAAATTACAATAGAAAAGTAAAAAGGTTTGAACACCACTGTTGTATAAAATTTACGTAATAAAAAGATATATTCCATATAAAATTTAATACTTTCCAACGGAAAAATGTTTACCTATAACATACTCAAATTCTGAGAATTTTTTGAAAAAACTGTAAGTAAATAATCACCAAAAATCCGAGATTACAGACAATCAAGCATAATCGTGGCCCATATTCTTAGAGTTCACACGCTGCACTTTGAGAACCACCTGTGTTGAATGGTTCTTAAAACTGTTGATTGAAATTTTGTATATTTCCAAAACCGAAAGTGATTACGTTAGAGTCATTACATACTAAACAAATGAAAGATTGCGGAAGTAAACAAAGATTCTATCAGTAGCCTTGCTTGAGAATAGTCTTACGTAAAACTCTAAGTTACGATATACAAGTGAATGTGATTATCGAAAGAAAGGAATTCAATATGACAATATTCTCTCCGTATACATGCATGCATAAGATTATTATGCTCTCGAATAGAATAAAATAATAATTAAATAAAATTAGCTGTAGGGTAAGAGTGTTAAGGTAGGGGCCATTAGGTGCAACAGGAAAACAACTAAGAAGAAGTAACCAATCGAGTACCTCCTAATACTCACCACAATAATTATAAACGCTCGACGATCGACGGACACAAGAATCGTTTTTAACTCTTTATTTTATCATCACCGTCATCGTCATGAGAGGCTGATGGCCGACCTAGAGCGAGTCTGACCGCAGCGGTCACTGGGCGACTGCCCTACCAGGTTCACTAGGCTAAGGGTGAGTGAACGCGACTCTAACGTCGTTTCTCCGGCAATACCAAGTTAGTGATTGAATATATTCTATATGTACGTATATACCATACAATACCACTACAGTGTAACCATATAGTTATGATCATATTCACCACAGCCACAGCAAAGTTCCACCGAATATCCGCATCATTATTCTTCTTCACTTCGTCTACACGGACCCCGGTGTGTAGTCTAGTGATGGGAATAATCGAATGATTTCAATAATCGATTATTACTAATCGAGTGATCTTTATAACCGAATATTCATTCGATTACTTTTCATTCGATTATTTCTATTAACCCTAAAATCATACGTTGGTCTACGAGAAACGTTAATCATACATCTACGTCGTTTTGACGGATGGACTTTTTACGGAGAGTTTTAGAGTTTATTTGCAAAAAACATTTTTTTACATAACAATACTACAAAAGCGAACAAAATATTTAAAAAAATTGGATTTGGAAAAATTTCTTAATGTTAAATATTTATTAATTTTTTTAATCTTTTTATCAAAGCATATTTTCATTATAAAAATTAAAAAATAGATAAATACATCAATTGTAATAATTAATTTATGAACTATTATGAGTCAGTGGACATGTGTGACTTTACAGAATGTGAAATTTCTCAGTCATAGATATTCCTATAGATATGTAGTTATTTCCCCATTAGGCACATTTGTAAATTTTCTAAAATTTGTTGGTAATTTTTCGAATAAGATCTCAAAAAATAATAAAAATTAAAATATTTTCCACAAAATAAATTGTTAATCTTTTATTAAGTCATTCGAAATGCATTTTTTAGTTTTCGATTCTATATATTAAAACGTCAGTATTATGTCGTCTCTATAAGTCTAACAGCTGTAATCATCTTTCACATTATCATTCAATGAATAAATTAATTATAACATCCATATCTTTGATAAATTTTAAAAAAAAATAGGAAAACTTTTATATGTAGTGTACAAAATCTTCAAAAAAAAAACATACGTTAATCATACATTGACGTCCTTTTGACGGACACTATTTCAATACAAACAAAACGACAATGACTATAAACAAAAAAAATATAATATTAATAGATTTGAGCGTTACTTTATGGTATTCCATATTTGTAAATAATAAACAAATATTTTACTTCGCAAAAATACCACTTTTATTTTGAAACTGTGACAATATTGTTTCGAACCGTCAGTTCATTTTCAAACAGAATTCTGTTTGAAAATGAACTGACGGTTCGAAACAATATTGCCACAGTTACAAAATAAAAGTGGTATTTTTGCGAAGTAAAATATTTGTTTATTATTTACAAAAAAAATATATGTGGTGTGTTATAATAACAAATAAATTAGATAACAGAAATCTCACGGCAAACAAGTAACAACAAGTCGTAGTATTGGAGCAGGTAGAGAAGTGCGTACGTCGTTTTGACGTGTGCGTATGATTCTAGGGTTAATTACTATCATCGATTATTTGTTATTTAAATTTAATTTAAAAATTTCAGTTTAGATTTAGGAATGGGTTTACAGCAATCCCACGAAGAACACTATTAATTGGTTCTGTGTTCTTTGAAACAGTGTTGTTCGAGACTACAAAAGACGGGATTCCATTTCATATACATTTGTGAGTAATGTGTAATATGTAATGTGTATGTAATGGATACGTTCATAGTATTCATTGCAATTAAATTGGAATGGAATTAAGCATTTATAAGCTTTGAAGTCGGTCTATAATAAAATATACCTGTATTTTATTATGTTTATTTATAAATAATGCTTTACGTTATTGAAAACTTTGATCATAAATATCTCGTAAACGGTGCATCGTAGCTCAAAGGTAACGAAATTTTTGAAGGCTTAAGCGAAGCAAGTTGTGCGTGTTTCAAACATATTGGTACTGCCTAAACCTACTTTTCGTTATCGAAAATTATCGATGTCGAAAATAACGATATTTTCAAAATTTAAATACGTAAATTTCTACATATTCATTGTCATTTCTATTACAAAACTCTCTAAAATTTTTAGTAGTTTTTATTTCCAGTATTTTTACTTTTATAATGACAGATTCAATTTACACGATTTATATTCGTGCAAATCAAATCCACATAGAACGGATATATTCGCGTACATTGAGGACCGATTTAACTTTAAATCGTGTTGTTTGAAACCGTGTAATTCGGCGGAAAGTACCCGTGTACTTCGAGAGTTACCTGTATATTTATTTTTTATTTTCAATTTCTGAAATGGTAATGGATTGCCAGTTATAACATTATGGGTATTTCCATTCTGATGGTCGTCACTTTATGGAAGTACCCCTGCAGGCTTGTGCTCTTCGTCAAATTCGGTAAAACATCACCAGTTATGGTTTTCATTTTTTATTTTTACATGCAAGACACTTCTAGCACCTCCGTTTAGTAAACATTACAAAAGTAGTCGATTGGTTTTCATTTGATTTTTTTTTTCGGATAGTTTCATTCGATTAATTAAAATTTAAATTGAAACAATTTATTAAAGTGGAGCAGAAATATTTTAAAAAACAATTAATAAAATTTATGGAACATTTATAGTATTTAGAGTGTTTGATTATTTATAAAAATATTTCGAAATATTTTGTGAGAACATGCAAATGAAAAATAGTGAGAACATGCAAAAATTGTGAGAACATGCAAATAGAATAATATTTTATCAATCGGATGATCGACTATTTTTCATTCGATTATGCCCATCACTAGTGTATACATATACGGCTAGATATTTATCATGTCCCTGTCACTCTCCATTTAGTCTATTATAAAAAAATGGACCGCTTTTTGACGTCGCTGTAACTAATATACCAGATGGCGTTGATTTACTAGGGGATAAAATTAGAGTCGAGACATGAGGTTTAATAGTTCGCTCTTTTTCATCTAAAATAAATTGGAAATAAATTAAATATTTAAAAAATACTTTAATTCAACCTAGAACGATTAATTAAATTAAAAAATTTTAATTCCTCGTTAACACAGAACTTGGTGACGATACTTTTGTGCTCAATCATATGGTAATTAATTTTGACATCTATTTGATGAAAAATGCTCACATGTCCCAACTCTATTTAGTTTACCCCCTATACCATTAGCGCCACGTAGCAAACGTAGCAAACTGTGACATGAAAAGGTCCGTCCTTGAAAACAAGTGGCAGGGACATGATATTTATATATGGATAAAAGAGTAGCCGTAGTAGCCATTAGATCTTTGCCACCAGTCACTTTTAATAATGTACATTATAAATTTGAAAAAATCGATTTATTTATTTAGTGGCCCTTGTTGAATTTAATATTAAATTATCATGCGTTTATTTTTGGATATCTTACGTAAAAATTGTAAAATATTAAAATTTTTCGGAAATGGTTTAAACAAAATTCATTGTGCTTAACATTTTTTTCTGTTATTGTGCATTTTAGTGCTGTCTTTGACCTCTGTCAATGATCGCTTTTGGTTTTTTTTCAGACATTTAATGAAACTATCACGTTTTTGAATTTTGAATATTTCTGACTTTTTTTAAAAAGTAATTTTAAATATAATAATATACTGATCGATCCAAGTTTTTCAACTCTCGCGGCATATCTTTTCGTCAAATAATCCGAATGTATAGATCAACGAACACTGTTATATTAAAGGAAATGGACAGCGCATAAGGCCACTTTTTGGACTGTTTCACTGAAGCATCTAACGCGGTGTGATATAAGGAACATAATGTAATGTCTATTATTTAGTAAAACAAGACCATAATACATTTGTTGCATGCCGTAATTTGTATAATGTGTTTTTTCTCAAAAAAAAGTTAAATTTTATTACAAAAATTATATTTTGACAATAATTATTTGAAAAGGCACTAAAAATTGTTACTACGGATACCAAGGTTATTGCAGTGATTACAATATTACAAATTAACAGTTGGTCGTTTTTTGAACATATGCTGAAACTTCATTTATACATTGATATACTAAGTCTATATACTATATGTTCGAATGTTATTATATATTAACTTACAATTAGTAGTAGTTCAACCAAGGTTAGTGAGGAGCAAATGCAAGACCAAGACCAAGACTTGGCAGTCTTGGTCTTGGTCTTGTTCTTGCATTAAGAATCTTGGTCTTGGTCTTGCTAGAGCAGTTTGAGTCTTGGTCTTGGTCTTGGTCTTGCAAAATGCAGTCTTGGTATTGGTCTTGGTCTTGGTATTGCTAAAGAATGTTGCACTTTCTTGCATTTTTTTATTAGCGAATTTTTTCCTTCTAAAATCAGAATTTTCTCTCTTTACGGTATTAATTATACTTTTAAACTATTTAAATAATTTAGGAAGAGTCTTGCTTTTTTCTTGCTATTTTCTTGGTCTTGCTCACTTGAGTTTTGGTATTGGTCTTGCAATCATACTTATAGTCGTGGTCTTGGTCTTGCTCTTGGTATACATAGTCTTGGTCTTGGTCTTGGTCTTGGTCTTGCAAAAAATGCAAGACAAAGACAAGACTGCAAGACCAAGACTAATTTTGCTCATCACTAACCAAGGTGACTGTGGTCACAAGCATAAATTAATTATGGCCCATTTCACTTAAATTTTACCATGATTCATCACTTATGAATTTAAATAATTTCTGTTTCCTTGGCTTCATCTTTTTCACTATTGCACTTACGTAAATTTTAAAATTGCAGTTTGTTTTAAAAAAGAATAGAAGATTGATTTCTTTTTTGAATATAAGAATTATTTAATTTTTTAACTTTGACTCATGATCAATTGTGTTTGAAACAGGGTATAGAATAAACTTATTCCCTTTTTAATACCAAGTTGATTGTGGTTCTGTCTGAATTAGTTTTGCCATCTTTTGCCATCTTACCATCGAAAATAAAATATTCTTGTTCGAAAGAAGGACATCATATGATTGAATGTATAAATTTATTTTAAGCTAATCAGGTTAAGGTTTTTCTATAATTTTCCTTCATAATTTCAACTGAAGAGAGGTGAGTGGTGTATTATTATAATTTTACTATTTCTTCTCACTTCCTGTAGGCATCGATGCATTGATTAAAACATCTTTTTGATAAGTTTTTGTAGGTATTAGTTTTGGAGTTTTTTCGAAAATTTTTATGTATTTCCAGTAGATGTCGCCACTTTAAATGTTATTGATTGTACACACATACACAAAATAAAGAGATATATTTGTACATATATGTACATGTAAGTATGTGTCTGTTTATATGTACAAACTCCTATAAGTACACTTTATATAATAATATTTTATAAAAGTTATACACATTATTGTTCGGGGCAATGAACCTTTGTAGGAAGAATAACTAGATATTACATATAACATTGGGTTATCATCATCCATCCAAACTCAATCTTTTTACTTTATCCAAGTCTTTTAAAGTCAGTATTTACTTACAAACATACATATTTATGTATACGACATTGACAAAAATACATTTGCCTCTGAGAAAAATCAGATGCTTAATGACCATAAATTAAATTATTCGTGCAGTGTTTAACAAAAGAGTAAAATGAGGATTGATTTTAATGAAATTTTTATAGAGACAATTTAAGGAAAGGATTCGCTAAAAAAAAAGAAATCGATTTTTTTTTCATATTTATGTTCTCTAAGGTGTTAGAAATATTTTACTAAAATTTTATTTTAAAAAAATGAAAAATCAAAAAGTTATGGGCATTTTAGTGCACGCACTTTACTATAATTCAATTTAAACAAAAAAAAAATCTCTAATGAAATTTCCTCGAAAGTACGTTTTTCAACATGATTCGTCATGTATCTCAAAAAGTATTTCAGATATGGACATAAATCAAAGTGCATATTATTCCTCGATACCGTCATTTTGGGAGAAACTACAATCTTTTGATTCCGTAATATATTTTCAAAATGGCGGCTGTTTATAGTCGAGAAAAAACGGTGATTTTTGAAATTTTTTTTTCAAAATGCGAGTTCTAACTAGTTTTTTATATTTTTTCTTTGATCCTAGTTAGTGCCATAACTGTATATGTACCTATATTTTCAGAAAATTCTTGATTTTTTTATTTTGGTTCACTGGGGATTTCAGAGCGTAAGGAACAATCAAGGTGGAAAAACCTCGCAGTGGCGACTTCAAGGCCATTTGTACTCAGCTCATTTTTAAATTTAAAAAAAAAATTTTTTTGTTACTTAAGACATGTGGTAACAATGTTGTATATTTAGTTTATTTAATAAAATACTTATTTATATATATATATATATATATATATATATATATATATATATATATATATATATATATATATATATATATATATATATATATATATATATATATATATATATATATATATATATATATAAATTATTAAGGACGATTTTTGATGTTTTTTTGGCGAATCTCCCCTTAATTCAAGTATATTCAGTATTATGGCCCTAAATGGATGAAAATGTACCAAAAAAGTGTAAAAATGTATAGAAAATGGATAAATGATCTGTAGTCAATTGCATCTGCGACCTCTCAAATATACTTTACGACACCCAGTTTGAGAGTCACTGTATTTTTAATAGATTCGAGCGTTACTTTATGCTATTCCATATTTGATATTAGTAAATAAAAACACTTCACTTTGCAAAATACCACTTTTATTGAAACGTGTCTGAGACATGTTTGAGAATGGTCAAAACAATATAAAAACTCTTGACATGTTTGAGACCGAAACATGTCATAAGAGTTTTTATATTCAATAAAAGTGGTATTTTGCAAAGTAAACTGTTTTTATTTACTAATGTCACTGTATTTATTTCTTTCACGCACTGTAGAGACAAAACTATTCTTATTGATGCATACATGCATATATATATATATATATATATATATATATATATATATATATATATATATATATATATATATATATATATATATATATATATATATATATATATATATATATATATATCATCCAAAACCGAAATAATTAATGATAACGCCTCAAGTTTTTATAAGCTATGTTGCATATTGCTTCAAACTTCACTCAAAAGTTATTTTAATATTTTAACCCATTCTTAAATAAAAGCTTTTTCTTAAAAAACATTTTTTTTACTTTGATTATTGTGTAAATTAAAATATTCTTACCTTTTATTCTTACATTTTAAATATAAATTCATATTAATGTCAATCTTGTGGAGCAACAAATGTATCTCTGCAATTAAATCGTATCTGATTGATATTAATTTCATATTATATGGAATTTATATATTAAAGCGAATAAGACAGAAAAAAAAGTTCATACTGATACAGGTAGCAAATAATTAAAGAATTTATGTATACTGTAATTAAACTAAACACTTTTAGATCAAGGTGTGGTACTTGGTTAATTGTTATCAATATGTATTAATTATATTATCTACAATTAATATTTATTTTATAAGGTAGCATTCTCATCTCAGCTAAATAGTTTTATAAAATGATTCGTTTTGAGAAATAAATGAGGTTTCATCGTTAGAGATATTCGCGTGGATTATCTACGCCTTCTTCTTGAATATTTTTTTTTTTTTTTTTAAAAGAAGAACACCTTTGAATAATTTTTAGATAAATATTAAGGTGACAATTTCTATAATTTTCTCCTTCATACGTGTTACTCCTACTCGACCTAGTTTTACAAATTTTTATGTGGTATAAAACTATTTGAAACTTCTTGAATCTACTATAGATAAATGTGTAGATATACAGAACGAAATGTTTTTTTTTTTTTCTTTTTTTTTTTTTATATATATCGAATGCAAAGCTAAAGAATTCTTTTAACTCTTTGGGGCAAATAAATTGTTTTTTTCTTATTTGGATAAGTGACAAATCCCAGCTCAAGGCGGCAAACATTCCTAAAACTAATTTCCTTCATTTTGATCGTAAAAATAATAACATTTATACTCAATTTACTCAAAGTCTTGAAAGCCACAAAGCTTGATTTAAGAAATGAGAAGTTGTTAATCTGATAAACTCATTAAGAAGAAAAATTTCGGTATCCTAAAAACCGTATATGAAATTATAGAATAATGAAATTGGAAGCAAATTATAATTATGTTTTCGAAGCTGTTATTTTTACCTAAATTAAGAATATAGAACCACTAGAACATAAACTTCTGTCGAATCAACTATATTTTTAAAAGGAATCTCGTAATTTTGGCTGGAAAATTATTGTGTTTGAAAATATTTTACGCATTTGAGAAGAGACGGTATAGACACCGATAGCCCATTGCCAGTAAAACCCTAAATCCGCTTCTGATAGGGTATCTGAGATTTTCCCTTGCAGGGGCGATTTTAGAATTGTTATTTTGGGTAGTTTTTGGCTAATTTTTTGTATTGTAAACATGTAACTTATACGTATCATTTTTCTTGAAGCTCGACATTTTTTTGTTGCATAATTTTAAACTGAACAAAATATAGCTTTTGGCAACATTTATAAGCCATTTCAGGTAATCACATACCGCTTAGGAGAGCTTATATATAACCGGGGACGGATTAGCCCACTTTGGGATCTTAGATATTTTCTTTTTACTGTACCTCCTCTCGCCACCACAAGATATAGAGCAAAAAAAAAAATAATAAAACAATAAATAAAACAAAACAAAAAGATGTGAAAAATTAATACAAATCTCAAATTTTGATTCAAACACTTCTCTAATGTTTAAAAAAAAGTCTCGGTATTTGTCTGAATTATATGGTGGGCCAAGTGGTCGGAAAACGACATTTCATATTACACGACCTAATACTATTCCAGATAATGACGAAAATGATTCCGGGCTACAAAAAATTTATTCGGAGTTAAAGAATTGCTTTTAAACATTTCTCTGAAAATATTAATAGATTTGAGCGTTACTTTATGGTATTCCATATTTGTAAATAATAAACAAATATTTTACTTCGCAAAAATACCACTTTTATTTTGAAACTGTGACAATATTGTTTCGAACCGTCAGTTCATTTTCAAACAGAATATGAAAACTGTTTGAAAATGAACTGACGGTTCGAAACAATTTCTCTGATACTTAAAAACGTGTCGATATTTGTATGAATTCTGAATTACATGATTGGCCAAGGTTGGTCGGAAAACGACATTTCATATCACACGACTTAATGTTATTCCAGTTAATGGCTACTAAGGGTTAAAGAATTGCTTTTAGGAATTTCTCAAATGCTTAAAAATGTGTTGATATTTGTCTGAATTATATATTTGTCTGAATTTTGAAAATTTTTTGGTAGGTGCGGGCTTACCCGGCCTACCCGCTAAAATTACTACTGATTCCTTTGTATCCTTTAATCCAATAACGCAACTTTTAGTAGAATTTTTTCACATATAAATATCTATATAACTTTCTCATACATAAAAAATACCCCTGTCGCAGCATCCTGCATAACATAGCGAATTTCCGTTTATAAAAATTAGTTTTTCTCGGAAACTAGTTGACACAGAATAATAGTTTAGACCTTTTTTATGTAATTTTTTCTCCTCTTTTAAATGGTGTAAATTGGCAAAATTTTTTGAATAAGTGGAAATTTTGACAAAAAACTAATTTTTTGCAAAAACAAAATCCATGTTCCTGGCATCCGACGTGTCTGGCTGAAGAACTCATCCAAGATTTTTGGACTTTCAACGTTGTTATCAAATTTCGTATAACTAAAAGGTTTTCCTGGAGAGTTATCGTGCTGATACATATATACATAAACACATACATACATATATATATATATATATATACATATATATGTATGTATGTATATATGTATATATATAAATTTTAGTGAATGCTATTTTTGGGTTCTTGGGACCTTTAAACAAATCTCTGCCATAGTCGCGGGCTAAACTTCCACCACGAGTAAGGCTGTAATAGCGAGTTTCCATTCTGGAAATTCGTTTGACATGGTTTGACATTTTTTCAAATGCATTGAAAAATAGATAACAAATAAATAAGCACAAAAAAACCATTTTAATTATAATCATCTGATTGCTCATTTCTCCATGTTGTAACCGCTTTCACCAGCGGTGAATTCACTTGTAGTAATTAAAAAAAAAAATTATTTTTTTTTAAATTTTTGATATAACATTGCAACAGTAAGAAAACATATTTAAATTTCATCTTACACGTGTAAATATATTAAGTTGTGTTTGCCATGTCAAACACTGTAACCGAAATTCGAACATGTTAAAATAACAAAATTACCTGTTTTGAAAAACACAATAAATATTTCTCATATTTCCGATATAAATGTGGAATTTTTAAAATAAAAACCAAAAATGTTGTTTGAAACTCAGCTTGCTGAAATACAAGAAAAAAATTTCCGATTAATCAATAAATTTTATAAATGATAAAATGTCTCAATTTCGGTTCTTGGTTCTATAAAGTGTACATATGTCTATGTATTTTTTTTTTTTACTTTTTTATTTATGGTATTTAAATGCAATGTGGTTTTTGCCATGATTATAACCTGTTCATCGATATTATAACTTCCTGTTTCGTTTTGAAAAAGATAATACCATATTTTTACACCTTTACTCGTAACTATACATCATATACGCTGATGCTTGCTAACATTTCCTTTTTAGGGTTCCGAAGAAATATCCCGAAACTCCATCTGTCGCACTGTCCATCCATCCGCACAGTAGGATACGAAAAAATCTAGGGGGCATTAATTCAAAAATATCGAAAATACCAAAGTCAATAAAATAGAGAAAAATCAGTCGTATAGTGTTCTACTACATTCATAGCATACAACTGCGTAGTTGCGCGGGTCTGTGTGCGCGTTGAGTTGCCATGGAAACGCTGATAACGGCACGGTTTATATGGTAACTGGTTCCTAGCCGTCGCGTGTGTTTTTCAACTTCGCGCTGTATTCACAAAACGTGGTTATTATTTGAGGTGAATTGTGTTTTCTAATAGCATTTTTCGTGCCGAATCTTATTATGCATTCATTTTTGAGTTTTCGTTGATGGTTTTTTGAATATTTCACGTTTTAAGTAAGTACCTTTGCATCGTTATTTTTACACATAATTTATTTTAAAGTTGCTGTGAAAAATGTAAACGAACTCGAACGAGAAAACGGTTTCAGTAGTTTACTCCCTTCAAGTGTACTCTATAAGATAAAATTGTCAAATTTAACCAATACTACCCAGCCGTGAGTTTACCGGCATTGGTATAGTTCGATACCCCACTCGAAAAACTTGGAAAAATTGAATTTCAACCCCCCCCTCCCCCCCTATGGACTATTTCGGAAAAATAACACCGGTATTGAATTCGGGAGGTCAGAAAACATATAGTTCGATACCCCACTTGAAAATCTGGGAAATTTCATTTTTCAACCCCCTCCCCTTCAACCCCTTTGCATTTTAGGGAAGAAATTCTTCAAAAAATGAATTCAGCGCATCAAACTACCCCCAGAACCACCGTTTAAAATTTCTTGCCGCCTAGAATTTTTCGTATCCTACTGTGATCCGGTTCGTAGGTATGTGCGTGAGTGCGGCTGTCAGACTCTCGTAATTTCTACATTAACCGACCAATATGACTTCCCGTATTGGAAAGTGAGCATGAATTTCATTTTTAAGCCCCGTTTTCGAAATATGAAAAAAAATGTTTTTTTTTTTTTTTTTACAAAAATTTGCCAAAATTTAAGTTTTCCAAGATTTTTTTGCACTATGGCAAAGAACATAAATAATCGCATCTGTTTTCGAACCATTGTCCTATGTAAGCGGGTTCCGAGAAATACTGATTTTTGAAAATGGACATTAACTATGTTATACATGATACTGCGACAGAAATATTTTTAGATACCTACACGGTAAAAAATCTACTTTAAGGGGAGACTCGCTAATAAACAAAAAAAAGAAATCGATTTTTTTCTCTTCATAACTATGTTCTAAAGTGTTAGAAATATTCTCCTAAAATTTTATTTCAAAAAAAAAAAAAAAAAATTAAAAATCAAATAGTTATGAGCATTTTAGTGCACGCACTTTATTATAATTCAGTTTAAATAAAAAACTTTAAATGCTTTTTTCTCGAAAGTATGTTTTTTGGTACTGATTCCTCAAGTATCTCAAAAAAAGTATTTGAGATATCAACATAAATCAAAGTGCATATTATTCCTCGACACCGTCATTTTGGCAGGAACTAGGGAACCCTATCTTAATATGTCTCCGGCACGCACTTGGCAAATTTGATTTGTTGTCTAGAATTAAGGAAAAGAAAAATAGACGAGTAAAAAAAAAGTATCTAAGCTGGTAATTAATGAGGCGTACTACTTTCATTTTAATTAAAGTGTTTGGTTAATTAATAAATTTTTTGCGTTTTGCATATATATTATTTATGTAGTTGCTGCTTTCTTCCATTTCATATGAATAGGTAATAGTTACAACGGAACAGAGAGTGGTTAATTGCAACTTCTTCAAAAGGAAAGAAATGATAAAATTATTTATAATAGCAGCATACATTTGAAATTTACTTCCTGCTGGCTGTGTTTTGATTATGTATTTTTTTATTTTTGATTGCAGAGTTGAATTTGATGTTGAAAGTTCAATCCATCTACTTTTTTTGTGCCCAGGACCAGATTTACTTTTGAAAAGTTTCATATGTGGAGGCTACTTGTAAGGTGATCGAATTTGGACAAAATCAAGAATGGAAAAGAATTGTGAACGGAATAAATTTTCCAGTAGCTATTTGAAATCTCTTTTCACTTCTAAAACAGAAGGTCTTAAACGAATAATTTTCTTTGCAATTTAAGTATTGTAATCACTTTTAAAATATGAAACATTTTTTCCTCCAAAATAAAAAAAAATTACATACACACATTTTACGTTTTAGAGCTTCATGAACAGTTTTGGTTTCTTGTCTATCTATCGATCTGTCTGTCGGTCACTCCGCTGGTCCATCTGTCTGTCAAAAGATTTCATCAAGTGGCATAATTTCGAAACAATTCGATCAATTTTGAAGAAGTTTTTAGAATAAGTGTGGTTTAGTTCTATTCCTAGGTGGTTCCGTCTATATGACTGAAATTTCATCGCCAGGGTGAGAAATCTCATTACATCGATATTTTATTTACTACGAAATTACTCTTTTTATAATTTACATAGTCATTTATATAGTTGCAGCCCGTTTAGAGGCGTTTTGGGAGTTTTTTTTTTCATTTTCAAATCATTATAATAGAATTTAAATTAAAAAAAAATTAAAAAATTTGGGGGGACAGGTCGACCCACACTGTCAACTTCCGATTGGGGGTCCTTAAAGACTAGAGACTATTGTACATAAATAATTCTTTTTTCATTTCAGGGAGCTCCTCCCCTGGGCCCCCGATACAGGCTTTGCCTCTTTGCACCATACCGGGGGCTTCGCCCTCTGTACCTAAGGGTGGGGGCCCTTATCAAACAAATGATATCATTATTTGTTCTCAAAATATGCGAGACAAAAATATTTCATAAAAAGTTTCTTATTCCTTTTTTTTTCTTTTTTTGTTATAATTTATTATTTACTGGCGATTTAGAAGAACGGAAGGTTCTTAGGCCATTATATAATAACGACATGGTAAAAAATCCATATAATCTATGTTATGTTAAAAAAGTTAATTCCGTTTTTTTATCACAAAAAACCAACGGCTAATTCGAATTTGCTGAAAACTTTATCCGGTCTTCATTTTTTAATTACGCATCTAATGAAATTAGTCCGGAGTTGATATCATCATTTGTTCTCGAGATATGCGAGACGAAAAAAAATTCACGAACGAACGAACGAACTAACGAACACACGCACAGACATCACGCAAAAATGATGGATTCGGACTCTAGTGACCTTGAAACGTGGAGATATGTCCAAATTAGAGATTCGTAAAATCGGACCCATTACAATAACTTCCAATGGGAAGTTAAAATACCCCGGTCGCAGCATCCTGCATAACATAACGAATTTCCGTTTATAAAAATTAGTTTTTCTCTGAAACTAGTTGATATAGACCAATAGTTTAAAGAGCTTTTTTATGTAATTTTTTCTCCTCTTTTAAATGGTGTAAAAAAATTTGGCAAAAATTTTTGAATAAGTGGAAATTTTGGCAAAAAGCAATTTTTTTCAAGAACAAAAACCATGTTCCTGGCATCCGACGTGTCTGGCTGAAGAACTCATCCAAGGGTTTATTTGGGACTTGCAATGTTTTCACCAAATTTCGTAAATATTGCATAATTCGTTCGAGAGTTATCTCGCGGACACATATATACATAATACATATATACATGTGTATATATATATATATATATATATATATATATATATATATATATATATATATATATATATATATATATATATATATATACTGTGTGAGTTTTTCGACAGTTGCCATTTATATTACAGCCAAACCGCTGATTTAATCGAAAAATTGTTGAAATAAGCGTTGTAGATGTCGACGGGGGTAACAGATTGCTATAGTCAGGAGCTTTATAGCTCTTATGGTGTTCGAAACTTATAGATTTTTAAATGGGACTATATATTAATTTTTCGATAAAACTGATCTAATGCATTAATTACCAACATAAATGAGCAAAAAAAATTTTTTACCCATGTTTAATTTTTTAATTTTTCACAAATTTATTAGTTAGGCGGTAAAAATATATCTACATATGTACTTGAGGCTACTTCAATCGATAGTGTTTTTCTTGGTTACATTTCCATTACATCCAAGAAAAGAACCTTTTTCAGTACAATTTCTATCATAAACATTTGGTTGTAATCGAAATGGCAACTCTCAAAAAACTCACCTGGTATATATATAAATTTCAGTGAATATTATTTTCGGTTTCTAGGGACCTTAAAACAGATTTCTGCCATAGTCCCGGCTTCAAGCCGCGTCATGACAGTGACTGTAATAGCTGAATTCTATTCTAGGAATTCGCTAAAAGAAAAATAATAATAATAAAGTATTAACATAAAAGCTATACAATTGCACACATTTATGTATATGCGAATATATAAAATATATGGCATTATTAAAGGTGTTTGTTTACTGCAAGGGTTTATTTTCTGGAACAGCCTTGACCAATATTTGCAATGTTAATAACATCGTTGTGTATAATGATATGTACCTATAAAATGTTACTATATACTTTATAATACCTGTATGTTTGTTATATTGTATGCAACATACATATGGGTATGTATGTACGCAATTCTACACACATTATGAAGTTATGTGAACTTCACAGATTATGCATGTGATGGTCAGTAATAAGGTGTGTTGCTGTGACCGCTGTGATATGTACTCTAGTCAACCAGTGTAAAAAAAATTTAATTCACCAAGTGTATGTTGAACACGCATTAAGTTAGGGTTCCCTAGCTTGTTGTTAGAATTTTTCACAGCATTCGGCGATAAAATATACTATATCTCCATTTATCTACAAATACATAAATACACCTTCACAACAATTTTTTTGTTCAAAGATAAAGAATTTCTTGTTTTTTTTTTGTCAAAAGGTGTCCTTAAGACTTAAAGACTAGCGACTAACTGTACATAAATAATTCTTTTTTCATTTCAGGGGGCTCCTCTCCCCGAACCCCCGACAGGGGCTTTGCCTCTTACGCTCCACTGAGGATCATCGTGCCCTGTATCCCGTGGGGGACTCCACTCATCATTAAGCAAATTATTAATTTAATCTCGAGATATGCGAGACGGTAAATATTTCACAAAAAGTTTTTAATATCGTTTTTTTATTATAAAAAACAAACCGCAAATCCGAATTTGCTGAAAACTTTATCCGGTCTTCACTTTTTAATTACGCATTTAATGAAATTAGTCCGGGGTTGATATCATCATTGGTTCTCGAAATATGTGAGACGAAAAAAATTCACGAACGAACGAACGAACGCACACACAGACATCACAGTAAAAACGATATATTCGGATTCTAGTGATCTTGAAACGTGGAGATATGTTCAAATTAGCGATTCATAAAATCGGACCCATAATTTCCAATGGGAAGTTAAAAAGAAAACAAAAAAAATGCAGAAAGAAACAAACAAAAAAGCAAAAACACAAAAAGAAAAAAAAAAAAAAAACAAAGAAAAGTTAATAAATAAATAAAATACCTCTGTCGTAACATAGCGAATCTCTGTTTACAAAAATTAGTTTTTCTCGGAAACTAGTTGACATAATATAATAGTTTTTTAACTAATCATCCGTAATGCGGAATATTAAAGAAAAAGTCATTAAAATTTTATTGAACCATTAGTTTTATTCAGCATAATTGAACTGGACCAAGGCCTTCATGCAATAGAGTAGATCCTTGGAGCAATTCATATAAGACCACTGGAATTGTCTACTTTGGTATAAAGATTTTGAATTAATTCATCAACAGAAAATTAGAATGGCATCTACAGAATTTTATGCTACTTAGCCCAAAGTTGGAACGAGTTATAGTCCTAATTTTAAAATTAATAAAGGAAGGTTAAAACTATAATATTACTTAATAAATGACGCAAAATTTACATAAATGTATTGGCACAATTTCACAGAAATTTCGATAATCTCTTCAAAAGGCGTTAACCTAAAAAGTCAATTAGATTTATCAAACCGTTTTACAACACCAATTAATTTAAAGTTCAAAATATTTTTATCTAAATACACCTAATAAAACCTCTCTGGCTACTGTAAGTCCATAAAAATGTCCACAATCAAAATTTATGACATTCTGTTTCTTGACCAAATAATTATTAACAATTACCTGAACTAAAAAATTTGCAAAAACATTTATAAAAGGGTTCACTTCTACCGTATATATGCACACCTATTTATTTTGAAAACATAAAGTTAAAAGGCTATAAAATCACAAAAAAGGGTTGGTCTTTTTGAAATTATTAAATTGTACATAAAAATAAGCAGATTATTAACTGTTTAATCCTTTTGGGTTTGTACAATATAAGAATACATAAAAATAATATATAACCCTTTCATTTGCGATATTGAATTGAAAAGGAAACTACTCCTGTGGTGCTTAGTTTCTTGTAAAATTGTTGCAACACAAAAATTTATTGATTGTAAACTTGTTATTACATGTTAAAACCACAATCAACTGCCGACAAATTTATGAAAATATAAGGAAATTTAATCCCAAGGAAAATATAATATTTTATATTATATTGAGTAATATTATTAAACAAAATGTTCTAAAATAGAAATACATAAGTCAATTATGTACATGTTTGAGATTACATTAATATTAAAAATAAAAAGACTTCTTCCATAGAAATTTTAAAAGATTTGGATATAATAAACTTTAAAGTAATCTCTGGAGCTCGAGTCTCATCAGGGAGTCACCAGAAACTGCAGAAAATCTTCACGAGCATAGCCGGTCGAGGGGTTCGAACCCTCGATCTACCAGTCGGCAAGTGTCAGTGAGTTAGCACGCTTGGTCACTCCGCTGGTTATCGAAATAGAAATTTTGATTGTGTGATATTTCCATGATTAAATTCAAGACGTTCTGTATATTATAATTCCATTGGCCTACAAAATTCTTTTGGAAAAATGATCCTCTCTTCATTAAAAGGAGATAGAATTACTCATCTCTATCATAGCACGCCTTCTTCTTCGAATTAAGAATTGGAATGGGACTTTTCGAATACCGCCGTTTATAAAATGTATAATTTTGTCACTAAAATAAGAGTTATCATGTCTATTATTTGTGAAAATTGAAGTGGCAACATTTGAAAAGCTGAGGATTAATTCTGAGAAGTAAAATATAGAACAAAATGTAAAAAAAATTAGTTTTATAACTTTTTGATCTTTCATAATATGACAGAACTCAAAATTCCGGATCTTCTTCGGGTAGATGAAAAATAATACGTCCAAAATTCGGATATCAAACTTATCAAAGCGAGGTTCTTATAGTCATCAGTCAACAATGATCAGACCTATAACACTATTAATGTAATTGATTAGGTCGTTATTTTGTCAGTAAATTGTAGATTTTTGCTTTTCCAAAACAATTCGCCCTATTTTGATGACAAAAATAAAAAGTGTACTTCTAGAGTAGCTAAAGAAAAAGTGAGAGAAAAATTTGGTATGTCTCAAGATAATTTACATCTGATATTGGTAAATAGAAACATTTTACTTTACAAAATACCACTTTTATTGGAGATAAAAACTCTTATGACATGTTTCGGTCGATATGATCATTCTCAAACGTGTCAACATGTAACACGAGTTTTTATATCCAATAAAAGTGGTAGTGATGAGCAAGACCAAAACCAAGACTATGTATACTAAGAGCAAGACTAACAAGTAAAGGTCCCGAGGCCGGACCTATCGATTTTGATGAAACTTAAATATGTTGTAGAACACTAAAAACTAAGGGACACGTATTTTTTTTTATCTGCGGAAAAACGGTTTGAAGGGGTGAAATCGCCCTCCAAAAATTGGGGTAAAAATTTAATTTTTTAAATATCTCGAAAACGGTAAGAGATAGAGCAAAAGTTTAAATTGGCGATATTACTCTTTTTTAAAGAGCTATCTATTGATATGCAATTTGTTCATATTACATCAACAGGGGTGGCTGCGGGTTAAAATTTGGGGGTTAATTTTGCAAAAAGGGGGTGAAAAATAAACAATATAAAAATTTTGTTTACAGATTTGAAATCTACGTCAAAAAATCTAATTGACCTGTTTTTAATCAATATCCTAAGATTAAGTCTAGGGGTAGTTAACTAGAGGGTGACTATGTCGAATAATCGTACTATTTGGGTATTTCAAGAAGTTCTTCTTCACGGAAAATAACTTAAGACAATTAGAATAACGTAGAAATGAAATTCTCGAATTCAAAATTGAGTTTGAGCAACATTGGAGAGGGGGTGAGTCACCCTCTTAAATACATACTAGTTTATATACACTAATTTTTGCTATTAACACACTAATAGTGGGTAAAATAATGTCACAATAAGTGGTTCTGAAGTTGGACTAAAATGAAATTCTCGAATTCAAAATTGAGTTTGAGCAACATTGGAGAGGGGGTCAGTCACCCTCTTAAATTACATACTAGTTTACATACACTAATTAACACACTGACAGGGGGTAATAATGTCACAATAGATCGTTCTGAAGTTAGACTATCGTATGTAAGGTTTTTATTAGGTTTCGTTATTTTAGGTTAGGTTATGTAATTTTCGATATCGATAATTTTCGATAAGGAAAACTATAATATCCATTAAAAAACAAACCTAATAAAGGCCTTACATATGATAGTCCAACTTCAGAACCACTTATTGTGACATTATTTTACCTACTATCAATGTGTTAATAGCAAAAATTAGTGTATATAAACTAGTATGTAATTTAAGAGGGTGACTCACCCCCTCTCCAATGTTGCTCAAACTCAATTTTGAATTCGAGAATTTCATTTCTACGTTATTCTAATTGTCTTAAGCTATTTTCCATGAAGAAGAACTTCTTGAAATACCCAAATAGTACGATTATTCGACATAGTCACCCTCTAGTTAACTACCCCTAGACTTAATATTAGGATATTGAGCAAAAACAGGTCAATTAGATTTTTTGACGTAGATTTCAAATCTGTAAACAAAATTTTTATATTGTTTATTTTTCATCCCCTTTTTGCAAAATTAACCCCCAAATTTTAACCCCCAACCACCCGTGTTGATGTAATATGAACAAATTGCATATCAATAGATAGCTCTTTAAAAAAGAGCAATATCGCCAATTTAAACTTTTGCTCTATCTCTTACTGTTTTCGAGATATTTGAAAAATTAAATTTTTACCCCAATTTTTGGAGTGCGATTTCACCCCTTCAAACCGTTTTTCCGCAGATAAAAAAAAATACGTGTCCCTTAGTTTTAAGTGTTCTACAATATATTTAAGTTTCATGGAAATCGATAGGTCCGGCCTTGGGACCTTTACTTGTAAGACCAAGACCAAGACTATAAGTATGGCTGCAAAACCAATACCAAGACTCAAGTGAGCAAGACCAAGACAATAGCAAGAAAAAAGCAAGACTCTTGCTAAATTATTTAAATAGTTTAAAAGTATAATTAATACCGTAAAGAGAGAAAATTCTGATTTTAGAAGGAAAAAATTCGCTAATACAAAAATGCAAGAAAGTGCAAGATTCTTTAGCAATACCAAGACCAAAACTAATACCAAGACTGTATTTTGCAAGACCAAGACCAAGACCAAGATTCTTAATGCAAGAACAAGACTGCCAAGTCTTGGTCTTGGTCTTGCATTTGCTCATCACTAAAAAGTGGTATTTTGTAAAGTGTTTTTATTTACCAATATCAAATATGGAATACCATAAAGTAACGCTCAAATCGATTAAATACTTTACATCGTTACAAGGCAAGTTTCTAGAATTTTCAATAATAATAATTTGCATAATAATAATTTTTTCAAATCATTTCCAAGCCACACATAATACCTAGAAGTTAAAAAATTTCTCTTTCTAATTAATATTGAATAGTTAGTTGGTCAGTAGTAAATCAATTTCCTTTTCAATTTCGAAATTAGATTTCCTAGAAATTATTGTAAATGTTAAATATCTACCTGTAATAATAATTACAATTGTATGCGAATGCATTTTATATGTAGACACATAGATGCATACAACAAACAATATGCATTACTATGATATTAATAACAACGCAGCTGTGGCCCTGACCTCACATTAAATGACAACGATTGTCCATAGCCGGCAGTAGTAAGTGCACGACCATAAGCATCTAGAAATAGTATAATATTTATTTTATCGCGATAAATAATTATTAATCGCCACGCGTACAAGGGAAGCAAAAAACTGCCACCTTGATTGGCATGAAGCCAGAAAGGCGCAGTGTACGGTCACTAGGGCGTATCCTACTACAAATGTATATAAATATCGTCACTGTATCTATAATATACGATATCTATACATATAATAAAATTGTAACGAGACCATTTCTCTACATGGAATATTTTTGGAAAATTGTACTGGTACTGTAAATAGTTGTAGATATGATGTAGATATCAAAACAGCGATTTTTAGAATTTTTGTTTGTTTGTCTGTCTGTGTGTTCACGCATCACGCAAAAACTATTGGATGGATTTTAATGAAATTTGGTGTGATGATAACTTATTACCTGGGTCAACATCTAAAATACTTTTTACTCAGGGAAAATTTCTCATTTTCACGGGAAAATGGAAAAACCCTTTTGAGTATGTGCACACATTAGGCAAAAATTTTTGGACCGATTTTCATAAAATTTGGTGTGGTGATAACTTATTACCTAGAGCAACATTTAAGATACTTTTTACTCCGGGAAAATGCGCGGGAAAATAAAAAAACCATTTTGTGCATGTGCACGCATTACGCAAAAACTATTGGACGAATTTTGATGAAATTTGGTGTGGTGATAGCTTATTACTTGGGTCAACATTTAAGATACCTTTTACTCCGGGAAAATGTTCCATTCCCAGGGGAAAATTGAAAAACCATTATGAGCATGTGCACATATTACGCAAAAACTATTAGATGAAATTTAGTGTGGTGATAGCTTATTACTTGGGTCAACATTTAGGGTACTTTTTACTCCGGGAAAATTCCTCATTCAAACAGAAAAATAGAAAAACCATTTTGAGCATGTGTATGCATTACACAAAAATTATTATTCTTTGCAAGTTTGGTATAATTATTACACTTAATACATATATACTTCTCATTGAGTTTATAGCAATGCTTTGCGCGAACAATGTCGCGGGTACGGCTAGTATCTTATAAAACGATCATAAAGTTGCCTATTTTGTATTTGTTTTATCTTCATATGGACTCGCGTTTGATTAGAATCGCAAAGAATTGAAATATTTTACGAATGTTTTATATATTTTCGTCGTATTCGATGGTAAATTGTGACTCATTGGCAGTAATTTTTGTGTCCAAATTTGTCCCGTAAATAAGAGCAAAGTTGTGTGGTATCAACGCGTAAAAGTTCCTGCGCTTGATGGGCACTAAGTCAGGATTCCTCAGTGACTATAGCTTTCATAGCTTTCGGAATAATATAGAGGCCATTCAAGTGCATTTTTTACTATTTATATCTAAAAATATATTCGACAACAGTCAAATTGAAAATGGGTTAGAAGAATTGGTTCATTTTAAAAGATCTTTCTAACGATATTCGACACGATGGGGTATGTGGAATTCTTCTGAAATTACTTACAAGCAACCTTACAAAAAATGAAAATTTTACACATTTTCCAGCATCTTTCTTAACAATTTGGATTTGAATTTTTGGAGAATGTTTCCTAATATCGAAACGTACCTCTATAAAAAATTTCATTAACAAGAGACAATTTCCTGTACTATAAATTACTTTGGGGTAAATAAAATTTTCTTCAGATTTTTTGGATCAAGACTTAAATCAGGATTTGGACTGAGATCTTTCTCTGGAGCCCTAATAAAACATCCTAGTTCTATATACAAAACATGTTTTGGCAGTAGAAAACTCGTCTCTTGGAAAAAACATATTTGTTCGCCAATGTTTTTAAGTTTTACTGATAATGTAAAATCAATGACGTCAGAACTTACCACGACAAAAAACATTAGCCAATTTTCTAAAGCTGATGTCGCATTGTGACCAAAATTTAATATTGTCGTCAAGAAAATATTTTAAAATTACTAGGTCTTTCTAGCTGCTTTTATAAAAAAATCAAATTAAATAAATAACTTTGAAATTAGAAATGTAATACACAGAAGAACTAAATAAGTATTAGCAATAATCTTAGCAATAATTTCGATAACATTTGAGATTAAAAATATAAACTGCGTCTCACATCAAAGAGAGGTTGTGTTTGATTTATTATCAGATTGGAGTGGCATTCGAACAAGCGGTCGGTGGCCTAATTGGTAAGGCGTTGGCTAGCGCCTAGAGATCCGGGTTCGAATCCCAGCCGATCCAATTTGATAGGTTTTCAAACACTATGTGAATTTTAATTAGCAAGCTGTTTATAGAATAAATATTCTACATGATTCAGCTTTTCGCTGAACCAGATTTTGTTTTATACGGAAGTAATAACGCCAAGGAAGTAAAAACAATCTTGCCACGATTTCATATTATCAGATCAATTTTATATTTAGAAATTTTCTTTGTCTAAAAATATCTACCTCTTTGACAATAGAACTTGAGGGAAATTACGCGGCTCTACCTTTCTATGCGACATTATGAATAATACTGTGTTTAAAATCATTTTTGAAAGTTATGCCAATGTCAAGGATTAACTGTGGTTTTGCCATAATTTTGCCACATAATAAATATAAAACTGACATTTAAAAATTTAATTTGTCACTAATAACAAGGAAATTAAATTGATATGATTTGACAAAAATGAAACAAAAGCTGTGCTATAGTGCACAAAAAATATTCGATAAAATTAAAAAGGATATTTGCTCATTGGCTCAAAAAATTTCCCAAGTCTTTTCTATATAAATCCGTTTGTGAAATACTTGAAGTACGAAATTAAAATCAATGTATCTACACCAATATAAATGTTTTTAAATAAGGATACGGATCCAATTTGCATTATTGCAAAATTATTAGATAACTTTAGCATTAGTACCTAATAATTTTATGTATTTTATTGACCATAGATGGCCCTGACTTTCTCCCACACATTAGTAAGTTTGCTATTGTTTTAATAATTTACTCATAGAGTAAGCATAATTAAGTATTTAAAATATTTAATTCATTTAATAATAATATTATTACGTATTCCTATAGATTAGAACATTGACTATGCACCAGGTTAGTCATCAACTGGTGATTATTTGCCAAGTATGTCTAACAATTTGTACCATTCGAGTTATGCGATAATTACGCTGGTTTCCAGGAAGTAAGATTTTGTAGTAAAAATTACATAACTCTTTTGTTCTTGTATTTAATTTGTAAGACCAGCAGCTATACAATATGGTTTCCTACCACAAAATTTACGTTATATTTGAAACTTTGACATCAATATGACATTCATCTATACATCAGTGATGTCGGATGATTAATCGATTAATCGATTTAGTCGACTAATTCTGTTTAAATTTAGTCAGTTTTCAGTCGACTATTTTACCCTCAACTAAATACCTAACTAAAATGATTAATTTTTTTTTTTTTAAATGACTAAAAACAACTAATTTAATTAATTTCCTGTATTATTTATATAAAATTCGTAAAATCAAAAACTAAACAATTATCCATTCGTACGATTTTTCATTTTTCATCTTTCTTTTTCTTAATAATAATAATAATAATAATAATAATAATAACAAAATATTAAGAATTAATAATTTATCCAATTTCAAAAGAAAACATTTTTTTTTTAAGTATTACATAGGTTACCCTATTCATGAATTTGACTAAAAATTTACTCGATTAATCGACTATTGCTTGCTCGATATTTTTGACTAAAGACTAATTTTGTCTAAAAAATAACTTTAGTCGATTAATCGACTAATTAATCTTCAACTCGATATCCCTCGGGAAAATGTGAAAACCATTTTAAAAATGTGCATGAATTACGCAAAAATTATTGCTCTATGCAAGTTCTGTATAATTATTACACTTGTATATACTTCTCATTGATTTTATAGCAATGCGTCGCGCGAACAGCGTCGCGAGTTCAGCTAGTTCTTAATATAAAAACTGTCCCTAATAAAATTGCAAGCAGGGGATTTCGTGAATGGTGAGAGATACAGGATTATGTAGAAGCACTAGAGGTCGAAAGCTATTTTTAAACGTCCTAAATTTCATATACCTATCATTAACTAATTTTATTATATTTTCTTTCTAGGAATTGTAGAAGAAAACTAGCCATGGAACCCCATGCTAATGTCTATAAGATATACATACATTTGGCTACGACTGGCAGAAAATTTGTTTTAAATTTAAACAATTAGGGGGACCACTAGTGATGAGCAAATGCAAGACCAAGACCAAGACTCCCGAGTCTTGGTCTTGGTCTTGTTCTTGCATTAAGAATCTTGGTCTTGGTCTTGCTAGAGCAGTTTGAGTCTTGGTCTTGGTCTTACAAAATGCAGTCTTGGTATTGGTCTTGGTCCTGGTATTGGTTTTGGTCTTGGTATTGCTAAAGAATTTTTCACTTTCTTGCATTTTTTTATTAACGAATTTTTTCATTCTAAAATCAGAATTTTCTTTCTTTACGGTATTAGTTATACTTTTAAACTATTTAAATAATTTAGCGAGAGTCTTGCTTTTTTCTTACTACTGTCTTGGTCTTGCTCACTTGAGTCTTGGTCTTGCTCTTGGTATACATAGTTTTGGTCTTGGTTTTGGTCTTCCCAAAAATGCAAGACCAAGACAAGACTGCAAGACCAAGTCTAATTTTGCTCATTACTAGGGACCACTAGTGTGACATTTTTAAAAATTCGAAATTTTTGCATGTTTCGATAGTCTAAACCTTTAAAAATAACATACTAAAATTTCAATTGTATATCTCAAATAGTTTTTGAGTTACAGCCATCTGAAGAGCGGATTCTGATTTTCATTGTTAACTTTACGGTGTTGAGAAATGTATGAAAGTTAATAGTTCTGGAGTTTCTGGACGTGGCTGCCAGTCACATGCTGTGGAGCAGCTAGACCCTGGCACATTTAAATAACTCATCTAGTTTTATTATGACCGTTATAGTGAGTACATCGTAAATAATTTTAGTAAAAATTCTCAGTGATTAAACCTAAAAGGTAAGGTAAAGAAAACTACATTTTTCAAATTTGCTGCAGTTGTAACTCGAAGACAAATCATCCGATCGATTTGATTCGTATTTCAACTTCTTTTGCATACGTTTCTCCATACCATGAACTTCCAGTTTTGCGATCGAATCAAAAATGTAATTTTGGCAGGCCAAAAATCATCAAATTTTCACGAAAAATTTGAATTTTTTTTTTTAAAACTCCACCATTTTGTTAAATTTCAATTTTTTTTTTCGATTGAGGTTCACGGTTCACCTTCTAGTTTAATAAAGTTTTTGTTTCTTTTCTTTTTTTTTTTACTTCCAGCACTGTGAAGGTCGCTATCACTGCTGCACTTGAGGGATTTTTTTCGGAGCCTTGGGAGATAGCGAATAACTCACTGAATTTTCGAATTTTTCGGTCCAAAAATTTTATTATTTATTTATTATATATCCATAAATGTATCCTCAAAATATTAAACATTCCATGCAGTAGTTTTCTTTAAAAAAATTCTCAAGAATTCCCTTTTTTTCAGCCGGCCACACTAGTGGTCCTCCTTAAAGACCAGAACGTTATTGATTATTTATACACATCTGAGATTTGAGACTGCTTAATCCATATTCATGTTTTTGGCTGGACTTATCACGTTACGTACACTGTTGTTCTAGCTCAAACGGATCTCTCCACCGCCCGTTTCTGTAATAATCTATCAAAATCCCCATTTAGTATATTATATTTTTAATTGTGCATAATTAATGTGAATTAAAAGTTTAATAAGCTTCTTTATTGTAGATCGATATTAATTATAATTTATGGAATCAGAAAAAAAAAGTTAAATTGTTTTATTAATTCATTTAATTTAATGTAATTAAACAATATTGTTAATTAAATATATGTTAATTAAATTATTTTAATTGTGACTTGACATAAATAAAACATTTTAATTATAGCTACAGTGTTACTTCGATAAGTGTGCCTCTTTGTGGTGAGCCTAATGTGTCAATTGGCAATATAAACAAGCAGTGTAGCGTAGTTTATTCTATTGGTTTGTATCTATCAGCATCACATTGTCGTGACAATTCTTGAAGTATTACTGTATTTTTTTTTAGACATCCTTGTTATATTCTTTTGTTAGTATAGTTATAATAAAATTATTGTATATTTTAATTATTAATATTAATTTTTTTTTGTATACTTTTGCGTTAATTATTTATAAATATTTTTCTATGTATATTTATTTTTGGTTTTTCCACAGTTTCTTTTGTTACCAATATTGTGCGATAATTTGAATCATATTTGTCACGATTTAACAATAATTACTTGCACTTTTTTATTTTGTGAATATCTGCCTCAGATTGTAGGCGGAAATGACATTTACAAAAAGTTGGTAAAGTATCTGTTACCTAGTTCTACCAGGTAACATTTTATACAAAAATTATTTGGTGACATTCGAAGAAGAGTTCTAGGAAACAGTTGAAAATTTTAAATAAAGAATGAAAACTTTTGTCGCGACGGAAAATTTTAAAAGCTGATATGTAAATTTTAGTGATTATAAATGTAATGATCCTGCTGGAATCTTGGTTTTATGTTGACGAAGATAGCGGAAAATAATCACTTATTATTACTTTAGAGATTTGTATTTTTTCCAATTAATTTTCATTTATATAATAGTATAACGAAAATTTTTTGTCCAACAATTTAACTCGAAAAACTGAAGGAACACAAATTTATTCAGAAAAATATAAAATTCGAGTGTAAAAGGCAATTTAACCAATAAGTTAGTTGTATAATTCATATTATAGGTAACTAATTAATATTTCGTTACTATGAATTTGAAATTAGTTAAATTTATCAACAAAAACTTGTTTCATTTTGTTTTGTTTACCTATAATGAAAAGATTCCTACCTCCTTTTCCGCTGTAAAAATTTGCCCTAACTTTATTTTCATGGCAAAAGTGAAAAAAAAGATACATTCTTATGGGATTAAATATGCATCATTGTCAAATTATTTTTTAATTTTTAACTGCAATTACATGTAATATTTATTTTATAACCACAGCGAAAAAAATTATCTACAAAAATTAATAGTTGTATCCAATGCCTACATCATTATTCTCAAATTTCCGGACTAGGTAATCGCATTTAAATTACATCAGAATTTGCAATTTCAGTGAATAATTGTTATTTTTTATTACTATCACATCACGACGTCTAATGCATCATTGTAATTTACTAAAAATAAAATTTGTTTATACCTTAATTTTTATTTTTGACTTATTCGATCATCAAGTCACATCTTAAGTATCGGTCAGACCAAGGCGAACGTTTTGCGAATTGAATGGAAAATTTTATTGTATTACTTGACCTATACCGAAACCGATTCGATTAACCGTCACCATTATCGATCAGTTTCTGTTGTCCATCAACGCCTAATAAAGAAGAATACAGTCTATGGCATTAGGTGTACAAATCCAGTTTTCAAACGCATACATAATTCCATAGAAAGTTAAGTATTTTATTAAAATAAAGAATCTGATTGCAAAGAATTTGAAATTATTTTATATTGGGAATGGAATGTAGGGATTTTATCTTCTTGTAAACTAAAGTTTATTTCTTATTATAACTTAAAGGTTATACGAATAAATTTTCGTTCTAAAGCTATTAGTAAAATCAATTTATTACGAAATTTCTGTTATCCATCTATTTCGATTAATCGTCACAGTCCCGGTCTGGTGACGGTGACGGTTAATCGAAGTTCTACTGTAATTAATAATTTCTCAACTATTTCTCATCATATTTGACAAAATGTGTTAAAATCTTCTATAAATCTGACAATGACCTTAATTCACTGAAGGGTGTACCACAGGGTAGTATTCTGGGACAAACTTTATTTCTTTTTTTATTTTTTCCTTCAAACTTTGAAGGTACAAGTTTTATATTTGAATGGCAACTAACAGATAATAATCAAGAAAACAGCGACTTCCTGCAAAACGAAATCAGAGAAATGTAGATCGAAGAACAAAAATCAAAATTCTACATGCCAAAAAAATAAACACAAATTTAAACGATAATTGTCAATCTAACATGTTTCGGCTCCAAGGCCATCATCACCAAGTCAAAGAAAATTACATATAAAACTTTTTTCTTACTTTTATAATTTCTTTTTAATTTTTGTTCTTTTCCATAACAAATTGATATTTGCCATTATCTCTGATGATGGCCTTGCGGCCCAAACATGTTAGATTGCAAATTATCGTTTTAATTTGTTTTTATTTTTTTTGACATGTAGATCTTTGATTTTTGTTCTTCGATCTATATTTCTCTGATTCGTTTTGCAGGAAGTCGCTTTTTCCTTGATTATTACTAACATTAAGTACCTGCAGTTGGAATAACCCCAAATTTTATTGACAACTAACATTATACTTAATAATAATGTGTTCCTGTGAAACGTGGACTTTGACTTCAGATGTGATAAAAAAAAATCGAAGCGTTTGAAATGTGGTGCTACAGAAAAATGCAGAAAATTTCTTGGAATAGTTATATATCCAACGAAAAAGTGCTAAAATAAATAGGACAGAGAAGAGAATTAGTGTCTATAATTAAACAAAGACAACTGAAATACTTTGGACATATCATGAGAGGGGAAAAATATCACATATTAAAAAGAATTCTAATGGGAAAAATATGGGGAAAAAAATCAAGAAGACGGAAGAAAACAGGATGGATAGACAACTTAAAAACTTGGACCAAAATGCAGTTTACCGAACTGATTCGAGCTCCAGAACAAAGGGAAAACTGGAGAAACGTGGTCTCCAACATCCCAAGCTAGGGATATGGAACAACATCATCATCAATGTGTTCCTCCTTAAGGTTAATACAGTGGTTTAACACAACTAGTATGTCGGCCCCCTTAATTAATTAACAAGCTTAGGACGAAAAAATTAATTTCCTACGACCGTTGTACGTCATGTCTTAATTACCACACCTTAACTTCGTAGCCGACATTATAAATGTTTGTTTGTATTTCCCAATGGCTGTATTAATACCTAATAATATGAGCCATCAACACCGTGTTATGTACCTATTTATGTAGTTAGTAAATGTGATTTATTCTAAATGGCAAATATCCAAGAAGAAAATAAAATTCAATACCCATACACTACAATATAGGCTTTGTTGTGCATATTTAATAATTGTTTAGATTAAAGTCATTAATAGTAATGTATCCATCCATGTACATATGTACGAACGGACAATACTCGCGCTAGGCCAGTCTCGGTCAAGGCGACACATCATATGTCTCTATTATGTAACCCAATGAAATTTTATTGATGCACTGCAACTGCGATGCACTCAAGAGACACAATTACATGTGTCCATCTATCTATCGGACGGTCAGTGTGTCCGTCCGTTTCGCGTGTCTATGTTGATTGTTTTGTTAAGTTTTGTCGCCATTTGGGCATTGCGCCAAGTTTTTTCTGTTGCACTTACATACAGGATATTATGTCATGGGTGTAGTGTAATATGGCCGTAAAAATTTTTATTTATAATTGTTAATATATTAGTAGGTTACGGCAATAATTTTTTTGTATTAGATGCCAAAAAGGAGTGTAGAAATTTTGAATTCGATAAGACCAGAATAAAAAGTGTTATGGAGTTCCTGTTCCAAATGCACTTCTGATTACCTTTGAGTATGCAAATTTCATAAAGGAACAATTTTTTGCTTTCAACTTTACACTTTGTTTAATTGGTTTTATAACCTCAAACTCTGATTCATCTTTGATTACGTGAAGTTCAGTAAAAGGTCTCCACACGGAGAGAAAATTATAATTAATCATAGAAAATTTAAAGGATAGAATATTGTTTCCGTAATATTAGCTCCGTAAAATTTGTAAAACAGCACAGTAAAAAGTTCCATTGCCGACAAAAGAATATTTTTTTATTGTTTTTCTTACAAAAATTACCATGCTGTATTATAATATTTGAAATGCTATCTGCTAATAGTAGAAAGAAAAAAAGAGAAAGAAGGTTGTGTGTGTTGTGAACGCTGTTGAAATGTACCTCACTCATAGCAAGTCACATAGCCAACCATAGGTGTGGACTACCAACTTGGTCGGACGGGTCGGACCAAGCACCTTGATTCATTAGACTGTCTTACAAGCAGCAAGCAGTATTCATTACACTGTCTTAGAGGACGGGGATGTCACCGTTTCATTCATCATTTTGTTACTCCACTATCTTTAGTATTAGAATATATTGTTGGCAATCATTTTTGTATGCATCATAAAGAATCGAAAGTTGGAAAAGATCGGGCATCTTCGAAGTTTTCACAGTTACAGCCCAAGCAACATAAGGTTGCGGGTCAGATGAGCAAATAAAAGAGTACGACAACAAGAATTCAACTATAACATATATGCATAAGAGTGTGATAAAAGTTGTGTTAGCACATTAAATTTTACCATGCTAGCACATATTTTTTATTTTGGTCGTCGATTATAAGAGAGCATGGTAATTTTTCTGAAATTTTATCTACAAAAATTATATGATTTTTCTCTCCGTGCAAATTTGGCTCTAAAAAAATTTTAAAATATTATATGTACATATTACTAAATAGTAAAGTTCAAAATTAATTCAATATTTAGGTTCATCTAATTATTACAATGAACTTCCTGCTATTGATTTTTAATAATTTCAAAATTCTATGTAAAATATCTAGTATAAAATAAAATACCTTTGATCACAAAAATCTGATCTTTTTCTCATGGCAAAATTTTTATGTTCCTAGTTGCTTGAAATACCCTGTTTATACTATATTATTAATGATCAATGAAATTTCTTACATTTATATTTAGAATATGTATGTATGCATAAATATGTATATTGTTTTATTTTTAAATAGATAATTACTTCAACTCAAGTAAATTAATTAATTAAGTAATTAATTATTAAACAATTAGTAATTGACTGAGTACCCTTACAGTAATTTTTTCAGTAAAAATTACAACTTATTCAGCAAATTTCATTGTAAATTCGTGTGATTTTTATTGCTATTTTTATTTTTTCTGACCTTTGTAATATGTAAGTAGGTACCAGGACCGGCTCGTGCATCTGAAGGGCCCCGGACCACTAACTTATTCTCCAAAACCAAAACTTTAAATTTGATCTTTATAAGACAATATTCATTTATTTAAGCGGGTATTCTAGTCTAGAGGCTCTATCTTGACGTGATTTTACGAGCGTAATAAAAAAAAATCAGTAAACATTTTTTTAACTGTTTTCTATTGATATTTGAAAAGTATAAAAATGTATAATTTTTTTAAAAGTATTCAAAATTGAAATCGGTACAAGCTGACAAATTAGGAACTCAAAAAAAGGTGTCTCTTGGGTGACGTGATTCCAACCCTCCTGGTGATCTGAAACATAAAATTTTAGTTAATTCTTAATAAAGAAGAGTGTAAAATTAGTTGGACGTAGCCGATTTGAAAGAATATTTTTTTTTAGAAAATGGCGTCCATTTAAAAAAAAAAACATTTTTTTCGCCGCCTTTTTTCAACTTTGGAAATTTTTTAAGAATAATAAAAAAAATATTCCAAAAACCCCTACGTCGGACCAATTTTGATAGTATTAAGAAGGTCTGTACCAAATTTCAAGTAAATCGGTGCATTAAAACTTGAGATATCATGTCAACCGTATCGAAAAAAGTAGTTTCGAGTAATTTATATTAAAAATTTAAATTTAACACTGAAAAGATACATAATACCATAACTCCGAAAATAATTCGAATTTCCGTAAATCCTTTTAGAGGCTTATTCTTAAAGATCTGAACTTTGAAAATATGAAAAAAATTGATTTTTTTCGAATTTGTAGACTAGAATACCCCCTTAATGAAATCAGAATTTACTTCAAGTTTTACATTCCAAAATCACAAAAATTTTGCAAATATGTATTGCAATCTTTATTTAAAAGTATGTAATTTAGTCGAATTTTGTTGTATAAAACCTGTTCCAAGTTCCCGCAGATGAACTACACCTGGCCTCGTTTTTGTCCCGGCCGGCCCTGCTAGGTAAATCTAAAAATATAAGTTTACTATGATGTGTAATGCAGTGAAAAAACCTGTGATTTAATATTTTCTTATCGCTATTATAAGATTTTCTGTGAATTTCTTGTTAGGAAATGATCATTTCTGTATTTGTATTTCAGTTGAAAATGATAATGCTTGTAACAAATAAGGATGTGTTTTACATCAAATTTGATATACACATACTTATATGAATATTTTGCGACAATAGTTTAACCTCAATTTTGCGGAAAATATTCCCAAGTTGGTTTAAAATAAGTTATAAACGTGTACATTAATAGAAAATATATTAGCTGTAGAAAAATTCAGTATAGTTTCCCGTGGCGAATCTCATTCTCAATATTTCAAATGAAACAAAAATAATTCTTTGAGTTTGTTCCAGCTTAGCATATCGTTAGAAGAATTTCCGCAGAAAGAACGGAGATAAACACAGGTTATTTTTTACTCCGATAAAATATCTCATTCCCGAACCATAATGTATTTAAATCAAATCAATGAAATAACGACAATTGATTTCTAAAAAAGCGGATAATTTTACCGCGGGAAAATTTATTTAAAACGATATAAAAAAAATATTGCTGAAAGAATATTATTTCAGTGGAAAAGTTCCTAAGAAAAAAGTAACAGTTTTCAATAGTGACGCAATGAAAGTATCCCCTCAACTTTTCAGCAGGTATTTAGAATTAAATAAAAAGGGACACGAAAGTGCGTTGTCAGCTTTTAGCGACTTTTCAGAAGGGAAATTCAGCTTATTACAGCCACTGTCATGTTAAGACTTTTTTTTTTTAAAATATTTCTTCTGTTTAACTTTCTGTATAGTGTCAAAATTGTAAGTGAAAATACACTTTATAAATCATAATATACAATATGATAAATTTCTCTACTTGATATCTGTATGTAAATTAATCACTCACTGTAAATCAAGCGGTCAAACTAGAATGTCTACCAAACTGTGCCCACTGTAATCAATGGGTGACGTAACACATCACACATACAATCACAACACACGATGTATGGACACGAATATACTAATGTGTTAGTAATATATTTTGATGATGATATATGCAGTTCGCATACATACACTATATACTATGATGGCCGACCTATTTGACAACTAATCAACAATTAAAAATAAATTTATTTATTTTAAGAAAGATATCCCTTTATTTTGAGAAATTTTTTATTCAATAGAATTTTTACACTTAAATACGACACACTTCATATTTTTTTCTATTTAAATTTCACGAGTTGATTAAAAAAACATGATTTTTATTTTGACGTGAACACCACGGCGGTCAGTAACAGACTAAATCAGTAATGGTGTAAATTGCTACTTACTGCAACTTTAAGATTTCACTTTTTTATACGTAGGCTTCATCTGTCTCATCTGTGCTGTAAATATTCCAAATAAAAAGGCAGGGCCGGACCTAGTCTAAGTGGCGCCCGGGACAGGGTAAAAAAATGGCGCCCTTGTAGAAAATAATTTTTTTTTCTCCACACTTAAACAAGTGACAAGTAAAAAAAAAAAACGTCACATATCTAATTTTGACGCCCTCTTAAATTTCTTTTTGGAGTCCCTCAGACCTGCCGCCCGGGGCACGTGCCCCGGCTGCCCTTCTCAAATCCGGCCCTGTAAAAAGGAAGCATGTCTTGTTGTTTGTTGCACACGTAAATACAAAAATAATATTATTTATTGTAAGGTGATAGTAGGTATAAATGATCGATTCAATTGAATAATATTATTATTATTATAGACTTTTACGCCAACCTGGCGCTCACTACTCAGTAGGACAGTACTGGGTAACATTCACCTATACCGGCATTATGCAAGGTATTTTATTATTATTATTATTATATTATTATTATTATTATTATTATTATTATTATTATTATTATTATTATTATTATTACAAACCGTAAATTATTGTTATCGAAATTAATTCCCGCACTCAACCCTTCTACATACCGTAACTCTCCATAACCGATGTCCTTCTTTCGTGTTATCATAGCTGTTTATATGTTTATATTTTATTTGTAAATATACCTAGATATAATAATAGGAATTATACGTTGTACTATAGATCATCAATTTAACCTAGCGAGTAAGCCACCGATTACTTATCTATTTTTTGCACTTTACAGACATACATACATAAATATAATACAAAAACATACCGATACAAACTTATAATGTGTTTGTAGCAGGGATGTCCAATTTAAAGGTGAGACAGTTAAGCTTCTAAACGTGTTTGGCTAGAAAAGTGTTAGCTTTTATGCAGTTTTTAGAACGCTAAAAGTAAATAGCGAAACCAGATTATATTTAAAAAAAAAATTGAAATCATAACTTGAGAGCAGAGATGGATTAACCCACTTTCAGACCCTAGACATTTTCATCTTACCGGGCCCCTGCCACCCCCACAAGATATAGAAAATGTGAAAAATTAAAACAAATCACAAATATTGATTTAAATATTCAAAATAGTTTAACTGGACCTTAAAAAAACCGGGTCTTAGCCATTTGTTTCACTTGTCTATGCCAGCGGTTCCCAACCCGGTGGAGGCGTCAGCAAATTAAAAAACATTAAATAAGTCTGTATTTTTTGAAACAGTTGTTTTTGCATGTATATTTACAACAACAAAAATTTGAATTTGTTGCTAGACACAGACACACAATCATTGAAATTTCTTTATGGCTATTAACTCAATAAAATGTAAGTGAGCGTCCGACCAGGCGTGAGAAACTAGCTGACTTGTGATTTTTTCGATGATTTGTGGAATAAAAATTAGTATTTGAAGAAATATAATTTTATATTCCTTACCAGAGTATGTCTAGCCTAAGTTCAAAGTCATTTTACTCAAACATAATGTAAGTAAATTTATCATATACTTATAAGTCTAAATTAACTTAATCCGTAAAGGGAGGCGTGACTTCACACCAAAGTATGAAGGGGGGGGGGGGCTCAGAGTCTGAAAGGTTGAGAACCCCTGGTCTATGCGATGCCATATTACACGACGAATGTTCTTCCAGTTAATGGCAGAAATATTTCCAGGTTACAAAAAATTTATTCAGAGTTAAAGAATTGTTTTTAAACATTTGTTTAACGCTTTAAAAAGTGTCGATGTTTATCTGTATTACATGCTCAGTCAAATGGTCGGGAAACGACATTTCATATTACACGACCTAATGCTGTTATTCCAGTTAATGGCAGAAATGATTCTAGACTATAAGTAATTAATTCAGAGTTAAGGAATTACTTTTAAACATTTCTCTAATACTTAAAAAAATATCAACATTTATCTGTATTACATGATCGGCCAAGTGGTCGGAAAACGACATTTCATATTACACGATCCAATGTTATTCCAATTTATGGCGGAAATGATTCAAGGCTACAATTAATTTATTCAGAGTTAAAGAATTGCTTTTAAATATCTCTCTAATACTTAAAACAGTGTCGATAGGGCAGATTAACCCCTCTTTGCGGATCTAGACGTTTTCCTTTTACCGGGCCCCTCTCACTTCCACAAGATATAGAGCACACAAAAAATATAAAACAAATCTCAAATATTGATTCAAATATTTAAAATAGTTACATTAGTCAAAATCTACCAATATTCTGGTAGCACTAACCGTTTCTTTTCAAAATGTCGTTTCGTCAAACGGAAGTCTTGTCACTAATCAAGTGAATTTTGGACAATCCTGTACATATACGTACGTATAAGTGTGTATTATTATATACAATGTGATTGTTTCTTGTGACTTTGTGACCACGTATGATCACCGTTACTTCTTCGCCATGTATATCAAGACAATGCTAATTTTTCATTATGCAATCTAGGCTAAAAGTTCATATGTACAAAAAATGTTATTGCGTACACGTTAATGGGCAATAAGTAATGCCCGGTTGGCCGCGGCCTATCTGCCTGTCTTCGACAAGAATAAAACATTTTTTATTTCTTTATACTCCTATATAGTATCGCAATTGTTACAAATGCGACATTTTTTCTTTTATAAACGTAGGTAATAAGTATAAAAATGTTAATGGATTTAAGTCTCAAGAAAAGAATCGATTCTAAAAGCTAAAATTTCTGGTGATGTCTGATTCTGATGTGATTGTAGAAAGTATGGTTATTGTATAAAGCTACAGATATTCCATCTGTATAATATTAGGAGCGAATACACTTAGAGAAGGACTTACATAAGGGCATTTGGGGCACGTGGCTCAGGGCCTCCACCCTATAAGAGCCTCCACAAAATCGAATAAAATCTCAATATCAAGGAATAGAATAGAAAGGATAAGCGCTTTTTCCAAAGGAGCCTCTATAAAAGTATTCAGGGCTTTCACATGAGAAGTGTTCAGAGGCCACCAGTTTAGGAGTGGTCCGGGGCCTCCATAGAATACACTAAAGCGTACTAAATTAAATTTTGTTGATGATGTCATTAATTGAGAGATGAATTTGTATAAACCTATATTTGTGGTAAAATCCTTCAATTTTTGTGTTCAGTTTCTGATAAGTCTTGTTTTTAGAATGTTTATCTTACTTCTAAATTTTACTGTTATCTTATTTTGTTGCCGTTTAACTTGCTATTAAATATAAAATTCGGGAAATGAGGAAGATAAAAATTATTTAATGTTCCCCCTAAAGGAAAAACAGTTATTGTTAAAATTCGTAGATAAGAATGAGAAGATACGGATTATATTTAGAAATATTTTTTATCTTCTTTTAAGGATAGAGAACATACCAAAAAATTCATTTTTCAAAACTTTTAATTCGAAAGATTCCGCCTATATTTTCTATGTATATAATAAAGTCTCTACTGGTATTGTTTCTACTGATTCTGTTCGTTAATTATGACCAACATGCAATAAACAAAATCAAATCTGGACAAAGTAAGAGTGTCTTTTTGGTAAATTCCCAGAATTGTCAACTAAATATTCAATTTTTAATCAACCAATCTGGAAAAAGTGTGTTAAAAATTACAGCGTTTAACCAATTAGAGACTTATCTCTAATTGGTTAAACCTGAACTGGTTAAATCTAAAGTTCTTAAGTTTTATTCTGAAATCTATAGCACTTCCATCTTGAGTTAATTCTATTACTTCCAAACTTATCTATTTTGGGAAATAAACTCATCCACTCAGGGCCGTAACTGGGTCTTCAGGGAGCAGAAAGTACATTCGGGGGCTCTACGCCACCCCGGGCAAAAACAAAAAATTCGGGCCCCAGCAAAAAAATCCGTGACCTTTTTTATCTGCTCAGTGTTTTAGTTCAGTGTTTCTTTTTCCATTTGAGATATTCTTTCAAAACCGTTTCGATGTCCACCAGTGAATTTTACTGGTTTCCAAAATTCGTTGGCAATGAGTATAATGACGAACGTGAACTTTATTTGCGCAGAGCTCTAATGTAATATCATTAGCAATGTTGTAGGTATGGCCGTATAAGTATTCAGCGGAATACATATTATTTTAAAATGCGTAGGTGATACTTGACTATACAACCAGGCGACTTTAAGTGTTAATTTCTTTTTATTTTCTTTTCAATTTTACTTTAATACACTACTGACTGAGATTATACATTCATTATGTTATGTTGTTTACTATTATAATGCACTTATTCGTTTATTGAAACAAAAAAATTCAATTAATTTGATATATATGGTTTAATAAATATGTAATTTATTTTGTATGCAACGTTTAGAGCGTCTATGCATATAGCATTTCGTTGGTCAAGTTTTTAAAATTCAACGTTACAATATTTTCAGTAAATAACTTTTCATTTCAAAAATTTGACGGCGGACGCGCTGGTAAATTTTTGGTTGAAATTATTAGATTTACCAAAATCGATTATATTTTTATTAATTTATAAATTTTCTACAGTACCTAATTATCTTACTTTTTCAAATTTCTTTTAGCGAATTTCCAGAATGGAATTCAGCTATTACAGCCACTGTCACAACGCGACCTGAGCCCGAGACCATGGCAGAAATTTGTTTTAAGGTCCCTAGAAACCGAAAATAATATTCGCTAAGATTTATATATATATATATATATATATATATATATATATATATATATATATATATATATATATATATGTATATATATATGTATATATATGTATATATATATGTATATATATATATGTATATATGTATGTATGTATATATATATATATGTATATATATATATATATATATATATATATATATATATATATATATATATATATATATATATATATATATATATATATATATATATATATATGTGTGTCTGCATGATAACTCTCGAACGGAATGTCCTAGGTTTACGAAATTTAGTGAAAATATTGGAAGTCCCAAACCGTTGGACGAATTCGTTAACCAGACACGTCGGATGCCAGGAACATGGTGTTTGTTCTTGCAAAAAATTAGTTTTTTGCCAAAATTTCCACTAAACCAACAATTTTTACGAAATTTTTTTACACCGTTTAAAAGAGAAGAAAAAATTACATAAAAAAGATTTTTAAACTATTGTTCTATGTCAACTAGTTTCCGAGAAAAATTAACTTCTATAAACGGAAATTCGCTATGTTATGCAGGATGCTGCGACAGGGGTATTTTAATTTTGCATTATTATAGACCAAAGTTCTGGAATGACAATTTTAACTCATGTGTATCAAGTGCCATAAGAATATTGTCGTTTTTTCACTTTTACCATAGAAAAAAAGTTAGGACAGATTTTTACAGCGAAAAAAATGGTACAAAACATTTCATTGATCATTTCATTGTAGATAAACATAATAAAATAAAAGTGAAGCAATTAAATTGCTAGGCAACAAATTTTCGTTATACAAACCCACATTTATTCAAAAAAATACAAACCTCTCGTGTAATAATAAGTGATCAAAAAATTTTAAGTATATATTTTATAAATTCAGTTTCCTATAGCAAATTTTCCACTTATCGATCAAACCGTCTTTTGATAGCTTCTAAGAAAATTTTTACTTAATAATTTTTATTTATATTTTTCCATGTTGTTCATTTGATATAACTCTTAACCGTAAAGCTTACTTAAGGCGTACACTAACACCTCCTTCATCCGATATGTAAACTTTGTTAGGATGATAATTCTGTTTGTATCAGCAATTTCGTTTCAATTACCTCACTGCTTCCTTTCATAACTCTCTTGAATTTCTGCTCGTTAATTATGACCAGCGAGTTGAGGTTACTATGGTAAAAATTAAAGGGAATCGTGGTAAAGAAACCTGCTTCTTGTAGTAATGGAAAATTACGTCACTGCTTGCAGCCAACATCGTAGAGGAGCCATGACAGTGTCCAGCACAGCAGTTCACTTGGAACTCAATCTGATAACCACTTTATGGATTTTTTTTGTCTGTAAAGTTATGAGACATTAAAGTTCTTTTTGTTACTGCCTAAAACGAAAAACCATAGTTTTGTTTTCAAAATTACTGATATAATTACTTGACATCCCTCTGACTAGTCAGTATTCTACAGATTGAATATATCTCAATCTGTTTGGAGACGTATAATAACAGTTCTTTTCCAAATTTTGCTCTAGTTAGGAAATCTGTGAATACTCTGCCATTATTAGTTACACGATTAACGGTGTTTTAAAAAAGAAATGATATAAAAATAATTTAAAACAACAACAAAAATTCTTCAAATATCAGTCAGCCAGGTGAATTACGGACTCATTGATAAATTTCAATAATAATTAATTAACAGTGGGTAAAAGTATATGTAATTACATTTTAGAAAAATAAACTTTCTAACGGGAATTCATTTATCACAAAATATTATAATTTATTTGTGAACAAATTAAAAAATTATTACAACCATATCATATACCTATATGGATGGGTCAACAAACCCGCAACTGTCAAATAATTTCAAAAAATTTTTCCCGTTAAACTACATTTTGAATATGTCCATATGTTTTTTGTGTATTACATTAACACATATTATAATGTGAAAAAAATGACTTTGTTTAAGAGGTTCCACGGTATTACTAATCGAAAAAATATGCCGTATCTCGCTACACCTTAGCTTATAACTACATATATTTACCGCGTTGTAGTTTAAAGTGTATTTTTATATAGGTGTATGTTTTCTTTCCTATATCTCCCGTTACCTAGTGATAAAATAAAATTTATAGACAAATGGTACTGTTAGAATTTTATAAAAACAAATCATATAACAGTCAATCATCAAATATGTATGTGTGTGTTCATGTGTACCCACGGACAGTGGGTCAAAAAAGTGACTAATACAATCGAATTCAAGGAAAGATTAAATTAACTGTACAGCAAAACAAATTGAGAATATATTATTAACCCTTTACAGTCGAAAAGGTATAGGCTATTTGAGAATGTAATGTAATTTTGATTTTTATTGACTCAGGCGTCAATAAAAGTTTGCTCTTTTAACCAAGGCAGTTCATTTTTTTAAACTGCTAACCACTCAAAACAGCTTTAAACTGGGTTGCCAATTTCTCATAATTGTTTGAACTAGTCTGTTTATTGTTTTAAGTAGCTTTGAACTGTTCGGGTTGAAAAAGCAGATCAGAATTTAGTCTAGGTTAATAAGAATAGCTAGCTGAAATGTGTGATCAAGTACGCAATATAGACAATGTTACTACTTGCCCCTAAATATCGGTAATTACATCGCATTGCTAAGTGACTCCATACCTACCAATAAAATTTGATAGAATTGTTTATTCTCCGACAAGGGAAATTAAAAAAAAAAATAATAATACTTACTTTTTATATGTACTTACTTTTTATATGTACATTTATGCATTTATAGGGAGCTACAAGATTTAAGGTTAGATAACGGTGATGTCATAAGGGGAACTTCAAGTTTCAAATATCTTGGGATATATATACAGCAATCCCCCGAAGAACACGATTAGTTGGCTGCGTGTTCTTTGAAACCATGTAGTTCGAGACCACCAAAAGATAGGCATTTTTTATTACAAGTGTGAAAATAAAAAAATATAAAAAAACATTCCGTTTAATTTGCAATTTGTGGGTATTCCAAACATATTGCGACTGTTAAAACCTACTTTTCGTTATCAAAAATTATCGATAGCGGACTACTTATCATAAATTGTTTAATTTAAGCTCTATTAGTCCCTCTGATTTGGTTACCAATAGAATATTTTCGAAAAAATTAGTTTCCGATACTATTCGTAAAGTTACGAAAATATCGAAAACTAATTTTTTCGAAAATATGCTATTGGTGACTAAATCAATGGAGCTAACAAAGCCTAAAGAAACCAGTTATAACCATAAGTTACGTGGTATCGATAATTTTCGATAACGAAAAGTAAGTTTTGACAGTCTCAATATGTTCGGAATACCCATAACTTGCTTCGCTTAAGCCTTCAAAAATTTCGTTATTTTTTCGCTACGACGCACCGTTTACAAGACATTTACGATCAAAAGTTTACGTCTACGTCAACAATGCCGATAAATCGTCTGGAATTGTGAAGGAAAACTGGAGAAATCTTCACCACAAGTGCTAGTGCCTAAACTAGGTGCCAATGAAATTTTGTGTCGCACTGTACACCTGCTAACCGGTAATTAGTTGTGTTTGATTAAATGTGTGTTAATGTTTGTGTTTACCTGTAGATATGTATAAAATAATAGTACATACTTTACACTAATTATGTATAACAATTACAGAAGGTAATGTAAGAAATATACATATACATACATACATATGTGCTAGGTAAAAATACTCTTCTAGGATAGATATATGTACATATTTATTTAAAACCCCCACTACTACTCTATCGGCTACACAAATAACAAGTTAACATTTAAATTTGCAAAACTCGTCATCATTAATTTGCTTAATAATAATACACTTTTATTAATTACTCTAAATGGTTTGGCGTATTAAATAATTAACTAACAACAAAAAAAAAACGGCGTGAGCAGGGGGGCCCCATCACGGTAGTCGAATTTTCCCCTTCATCTTCGGTATTGAATGTCTACAAGCGAAATATGATTGAAAGTCTACAATCGAATTGTCATTTTGTTGGTTTCAAAACTGGTGATGAGTGTTCGGCTGATCGAGGCTTTAAAAAAAGGTTTTAAGTAGACATGAAACGGATATCCGGCAACTATTCGGTATCCGGCCTATCCGGCCAAATTTTACTATCCGGCCGAATACCGAATATTAAAAGAAATTCAACTCATTAACACAAGATAAATCATACCACAATAGTTTACAAATACGATTTATTTATAATTAAAGAAACAAAGTTTGAATATAACATCTAAATTATTTTTGTTAATATTTGATTTATTTCTAATGTATTTTACGGAAACTGTGGACAGAAAATGTCAGAACCAATCAGCGTTCAGCACACATGTCACGACTCTATTTATTATAGGGACTCTATATATACCTACATTAATTTTGAATTGTATCCCACTTCACTTGCCATCTAGGCAATCATCTGAAATATACACGTTTTCCAAGGACCTTATAGTTTGATTCTCCACCAGCCTATGTCCTATTAGACAGCGGTCATAGGCCGAATATTCGGTTGCCGAATATCCGGCCATCCGGGCTTGAAGCTTGCCGAATATCCGGTATCCGGTATCCGGCCAAACTACTATCCGTTTCATCTCTAGTTTTAAGTATTTAAGGGCTGTATCTCAGTAAATTTCAATTTTGTGCCGAAAACAGGTAGCAGAAAAAAAACCAACACAATTCGTACGAGGACATTCCTGCCCATGTTTATCCGCTAATTGCCTTTATGTTTTAGTTTTAAATATTAAAAAAGGACCTTAAATAGTAAACTGGAAGGCCTTTATAAAGATATTTTTTCTTTCCAAAAAAATCCAAAATTTCTATTTTATAAATACTAAAAGATCCAAAATTCCTAATTTATAAATAAACAGTGACTTTAATAACATTTTTAAATTACTTAATATGTATGTATTTCATTTATCATAAAAGTAAGTTCACTTTTTTTTAAATTTTTTAAAATTACTATTCGCCTACTTGTATTTAGAATAAACATAATGCTTTTAAAACACATTTAACAATAGCATTCAATTCCGATGTAAAAATGGGAGAAGTGGGGGGAAAAGTGATGTGGACTCCCTACAAGGTACTAGCTGGATACTAACTGAATACACGTACAAAATTTCAGCCCTCTAGGTTTCCTTATGGAGTCTCTAGACGTGTTAGAAAACAAGCAAAAAAATTAAGGAAATATTGGCGTAAAAATCGTGGGGATAAGGGTTAAAAGTTGAAACCTTCAAAAAACAGTGTCTGGCTATTAGCTTAACCTGTACACCAAATTTCAGCCCTCTAGGTTTATTTGGGGAGATTTTGACCCGAACGAAACTGTTAAAAAACAAGAAAAATCATGTTCTTTTGGGTATAAAAATGGTGGGGGTACGGGTTAAAAGTCGAGACCCCCAAAAGGCACCCCCTTGATACTAACTCAATCCGAATACAAATTTTCAGCCCTCTAGGTTTATTCGGGTGACCTGTGCGAGTGGTACAAACTTCGAAAACGTCGAAAATGCATGAAATTGTAACTTAAAAATGAGGGGGGTGGGGGTAAAATATTAAAACCTCCAAAAAGCACAACCTAGGTACGAACTTTATCAACACACCAAATTTCAACCCTCTACGTTAATTCTGGGGGGCTGGGGGCCTGTTAGATCCAGCGAAAATCGTTTTTCCCCCCTCTTAAAGGTCGGGTCAGAAAAAAAATTTGCCCAAAATTTGACCCCACTTTGATAGTATGAGGTGCCTCGAAAATGAGCCCCATTTACCAAATTTCATCTCTTAACTTCCATAGGGGGGCCCTACACAAATTAAATATATATATATATATATATATATATATATATATATATATATATATATATATATATATATATATATATATATATATATATATATATATATATATATATATATATATCAGACATTTTTTTTCTACATATTCGTGTTCTACGGGTCCGAAAACGGATAGCGCCCCTACTCTCGCCTCTCGCAGCTCTTATCGTATAGACTGTATAAGTCTAATTTTTCGGAGAAAATTCGACTAATAAATTACGTATTATTTTATAAACATATAATTAGGCAACAAAGTAACAGTTCAAATTAATTTCGGTTGCTAATATTTTAGTCGTTTAAATGTTGGTTTGACAAGAATAATTTTGTCTGAAAGTTGTGTTAATATAAGCACGGGCAATATATCTATTAAACTCTCGTTCGGTAATCAACCATTCTGGAAGAAGTTATAGGATACCAGAAGCATTCAAGATCTAATAGGCATATCGATTTTAACATAGTTTTCACTCAAACGAGATTTCAATCTGTTACCTTTATCACCATACTCTTTTCAGAACTGGTATTTACCAAAATACAGATATATTCACCCTAGAAAGTATATCTTTCAACGAATTTCCAGAATGGAATTCAGCTATTACAGCCACTGTCATAGCGCGACTTCAACCCGGGACTATGGCAGAAATTTGTTTCGAGATGCCTAGAAACCGAAAATAATATTCACTAAAATTGATGTGTATGTATATATGTGTCCGCACGATAACTCTCGAACGAAGTATCCAACTTTTACGAAATTTGGTGAAAATGATGGACAAGTTCGTTAGATAGACACGTCCGATGCCCGGAACATGGTTTTTGTTCTTGAAAAAAAATTAGTTTTTTGCCAAAATTTCCACTTAATCAAAAATTTTTGCGAAATTTTTTTACACCATTTAAGACAGGAGAAAAAATTACATAAAAAAGGTCTTTAAACTATTATTCTGTATCAACTAGTTTCCGAGAAAAACTAATTTTTGTAAACGAAAATTCGCTATGTTATGCAGAGTGCTGCGACAGAGGTTTTTAATACTTTGGTGGCATCAACAAGCTTATAAAAATTTTTTGTTGTCTCAAAAAATGATAGAATGATAAAACTGGAGAGAATTTGAAGTTTCGAAACCGTTTTTTTTTATTTATTCTAAAATTGGGTACCTACTTAAAAGCCGCTAGAAGAAATACTTCTATCGAAACAATCATATTTTCAAAAAGAATTCCAACATTTTGATAGAGAAAATGAAAAGTTTGCATCCAAATTGTACCAATTCAACCAATCACTTACAAAGAGATTGATTTGAGATGAAATAAATTTTTAAATTGATGACGTCAAGTTTAGTAAAATTTTCCAAGGCTTTAAAACTCGTACTCGAATATAATAATTATAGAATAGGAATATATACATAAATTTCAATGAACATCATTTTCGGGTTCTAGGAACCTCAAAACAAATTTCTGTCACAGTCCCGAGCATAATAGCGGTTAGAGTAGCTGAATTTTCCTTCTGGAAATTCGCTAAAACAAAGGTTAGGAAAACTTTTTTTAAAAAATTTATCCTTTTACACTGAAATATTAATTGACATCGTCATTAATTCTTTTTACATTAATTTGATCACGTATGACGTATATAATATAAAAATTCGCTAAAAAGTAAATTAGGGAAAAATGTTTTTTAAAATATATTTCTTTACAATGAAAAACGAATTGACACTGTGATTACTTCTTCTTACGTTAATTTAATAACGTATGATTAATTTTTCAAAGATTACTTTTCCCCGATTTTTCCATGTTTAGATGAAAATTCAAATTAATCATACTATGTTTATTTTGTATTTTCTAAGAATAATTTGATAAATTAAACGACTAGTCAATTAAAAACCCAAACAAATTACTACATTTATAAGGAAAAGGTTTTACCTCAAAACATTAATTGACAAAATTGCAAGTAATACGGTTACAGGTATTTTTTTTATATCGAAGATGAACAAACAAAAATACTTTACTGGAAAAATATATTTAATTCAAAGAAAATAATAAAGGAATACTTATAATGTGAATCCATATTTCCTTCAGTTAAATAACCACACAGTTGGAATTTTCTTCAAATAAATTTATCACTTTATTGAATCGAAATTTAAAAGGAAATTATTTTTTACAAAAAATCTATTATTATTTATATTTGTTGTACGTGAATTATCAGCTGTAAAACCAAAATTTTCCGATGATTAATACGCGAAATGAATTGATTATATACAAATTTTTGCAGAAAATATTTTTGACGTAATTACCAGGCAGTGGTTAGCTTGAGTACGCTAATACATCCCAAATACTTTTTTTTTGAGAAATATGGAACTTTGTGTTTGACACTACATTTTCCACAATAATTAACATACTCATTCAACCTTGGTTGTAGAATTTTTTTTTGGTTGAGGAAAAGACGTTTTCAAACGTCCTTGCTGAAATTTGAAACCTTGTTTATGTTCGATTTGAATAATGTGACAAAATTATGTAATTAATCGAATGTTTTGAGTCGAGAAATGATGTTAATTAATTTTTTTTGGTTTTATTTTGGTCTAGTATCAGAACCACAAGCATCTAAAGAATTTATTTTAAATGTACTTTGACTCTTAATATAACGTTCAACAGTTCTTTTTAACTATGATAGAACCAAAAAAATTAAAAATTTACAACAGGATCGTACTTTTAACGTGAAAAGTTCCTTAGAGTTCGAAGTATGTTTTAAATTTTTTGGGGAGTAGGAGAAAAATTGCTTTTATCCGTGACCCCCCTTTGCACTTGAAAATTTCAAAGGATCCCCGACATAATATGTAGAAATGCTTAGGAAATGTGTAGAAAATGGGTATGTAACCCTCACTTTGAGAATCATTGATGTAGACCATTCGAAAATTTTTGAAAAAAACGTTATTATATTGACCATGTTTCCTGGTAGGGGAAAATCTTATGGGCTACTTATGGGCTCACGTTACCGATACGCTAATATTAACAATATATCTTTAGCTATGAGTATGACGTGTACTCGTATACACATATATGTATGTATACATATATGTATATACGAGTTGAAAAGTAGGATTAATGAAAATGATAGGTAAGTTATACGTATAAATTTTGTATCAATAATAATCAGTAACTCTATTGGGATCTGTCAAATGGCAGTATGACATCTAGTGTTGAAAAGTCAGACTATTCTTAAAGTGCATTTGCTGAAATGTCATTTATGAGCTGAATTTTATAGATCTGAAAATACATACAATTGATTTGATTTTTCCATTCATTTACAGTTCTCCAATTATTTTATAACGTTTGGTATTTAAATTTATATACTCTAAGTTGTAATATTCATTAACTCGTTCACCCATTTTTTCATATTTTTACCACATTTTAACTGTTTTATAGATGTAAATTTTTCTCTCCTTCAACAAAATCACTTTGCTTCGGACTTATGTCAACCCAAATACAAACAGTTCTAATATTTATCATTTTTTCTTAATATAACACTGTTTACTATATATAAAATTAATGTTAATGCACTTTTTCGTCAGCCATTTTTCTTAAGCCCCGCCTAGATGACAAATCCCAATAATTGATATAGAAAACAAATGAACACGTTTCTATAGAGAGAGAGAAAAACTATTCACAATATGATATTTTAGAATGAATACGTGGATTAAAATCAAATATTTATGAGAATACTTGTCAAATTATTTTGTGTTAATCAGTTTTTAATACTGACGCCGGCGTTAAAAAAAAGATAGTATTTGCATTTTTTATGCTATTTTAGATTCCGAATTGGTTAAAAAAAAAAAAAAAACTTAGAACGCTTAGGGTCACTTTTTCAAGGGGTCTACTTACACTTGCCCTATATATTTTTGTTTAATTTCTAATTGATTTTAAATATAAAATATGTGCTTCGATTTTTATAAGTTGTAAAATATTATTGTATTTCAATTGTATTTATTTTCAAATAACAGCAAGATCTTTTTGGTAGATTCTTTGTCGGTGTCATTAAATTACAACAACGCTATAAGTAAAAAAAAAAAAAATGGACACACAATAAAAAATTATAATGTAGTCTCTTTAAAAATTGTAATTTACATGTTGTATAAAATTTTTGTCGGTCTGTTAAACAGGAACCAGAAGGAACCATAAAAATGTAATTTTATTTATTTATTTTATTAAGTTATTCTTATTACCTACCTTTAATTTAATATTCAAATTTTGTATACCAAAATCGATACTGAAATAGATTATTGGCAAATGGTAATAAAAATTGTCCCATATTTTCTTTTTACCTGTGTCTTTCATGCAGGCATATTTACATCTAATACAATAATATAATATGAAACAATTATACAAGAAGGTTGTCCAAAGTGGTAAAAAATAATAAAAATTTGGTACAATGTACTGATTATATTTTATGAATAAATTAATAAGAGATTATGATACAATGTAGTTTTCAAAAATTCAAAGAATTTCAAAAGTTAGCAGGTATTATAGAACGAACTAAAGCATATGCAAATAAAATATTTATTTTTATGCTACCTATGTATGAAAATATAAATTTCATTGAAAAATCTTTTGCAATTTTAGACACTTGCTCAGAAAAATAGTAATTTCAATCATACTTGTGATTTTATAGATACTTATCACTTTCTGTTTCAAAATTATAAATAAATAATTATAATGCACAATTCTTTTCTGTAATTATTTAATCAATTGCGCTAAATCATGTACAAATAACTGAATTAATCCTGGAAATTCATACAAATTTTTGTACAATACAAGCGCTTAACACCATTAAAGATAGAGTTTATTTTCCTTCGATATGATATTCATTTATCTGAAGATTTAAAAATTTCCCCCAAAATTACAAAAATTATTTGGCAACGCAAAAAATTATGATTATGATTAATGTTTCTGTATAAATTTTCGTGCTCATTCAAGGAAAATTACAAGAAAACCTTTTTTTTGTCATTGTGCAGAATATTTCAGAACATAATATGATGACACAGAAAATTACGGGTATCCCCTTAATCGTGCGTTTTGTAGAAAACGTAAATCAATACGATTTTGTTTCGCCATAATTGGCATAAAATAATAAGAATACACTGCCAACCTCAGAGTGGTACACAGCTTCCATATATTCATAACAGGCTTCAAAGTGATTTTTTATATAAACCGCATCTTACCTTAAGGAAAGATTCGCCAAAAGAAAAACGTCACAACATCGACCATTTTTATTTTATTTTATTTTTTTATACAAATAAATATTTTATTAAAAAACCAAATATAGAACATTGTTTCTACATGTCTTGAGATTACTAAAAAAAAAATTTTAAAAAAAATAAAAAAAATAAAATTAAAAAATTAAAAAATGAACTGAGTATAAATGGCTTTGAAGTCGACACTGCGAGATTTTTCCACATTGATGGTTCTTCCCGTTCTAAAATCCCCAGTGAACCAAAATCAAAAAATCAAGAATTTTCTGAAAATATACATATACAGTTAATGACACCAACTAGAATCTAAGAAAAAAAATAAAAATCACCGTTTTTTCTCGACTATAAACAGCCGCCATTTTGAAAATATATTATGGAACCAAAAGATCCTAGTTCCTGCCAAAATGACAGTATCGAGGAATAAGATGCACTTTAATTTATGTCGATATTTCAAATACTTTTTAAGATACACGAGGAACCATCTCAAAAACCGTATACTTTCGAGAAAATAGCATTTAAAGTTGTGATTTTTTTTTTGTAAATTGAATTATAGTAAAGTGCGTGCACTAAAATGCCCATAACTTTTTGATTTTTCATTTTTTTTTGAAATAAAATTTTAGGAGAAAATTTTCAACACCTTAAGGAACATAATTATGGAACAAAAAAAGTACTTTTTTTTTAGCGAATCTCCCCTTAAATTTTTATTTCCAGCCTCCTTCATGGCACGACTTGAACCCGGGACTATGGCAGAAATTTTATAATATTGTTGACGTCATGTTTGAAATTCGAAACAAGAATACCTTAAAGACAGGAACACGAAACCAAAATTGTTCAGAATGTTTTACAACGTCAAATATGAGTGTAAACTTTCAATTTTAGAGGGAAAAAATTTTCATATTTCAAAGGTGATAATATTTCCGCTACTCTAGTAGTCTCGGAAACAAAATGATTAAAAATATTTACATATAGCGCCAAAAACAACGCATATTATATACAATTCCATAATTAATTGAAACCACAGTTATTTTTATTGAAATTAATCTTTGTATTATTTTTTTCGTTAAATATTTATTACATAAAAGTTTAAGCATTAAAACCTTTAAAAAAAGTGTTAAGAAATTATCTATTATGAAATTTAATTAACCATAAAATATACCACGTGTAAATATGATATATTTAAATTACAACTGAAAAAAAAAGTGCCAGAAAAAATCTGGTATGAGTTATTATACTAGATTATACGCAGATATTAATATTTTAATCTCATATTACAAATTATGTCAGAAATTAAAATAATTGAAATTATTTTCAAAAAAAAATTTTTTTTGCTATATTGAGCAAATTATTAAACAGCACTTCTAATTAAATTCTACTATACGAGTTCTACTTTGAATGGATTTAAAAAATACCCCTGTCGCGTATCCTGAAATTACAAAAAATAGTTATTCTCGGAAACCAGTTAACATATAATACTGGTTCAAAACCTTGTCTATGTGATTTTTCCTCCTCTTCCCAATGGTGTAAAAAAATGTCGCGAAAATTTTTGCTAAAAAACAATTTTTTCATAAAAAATACCAAAAAGAAACTGTGCTTCGGGCATCGGACGTGTCTGGCTGAAGAAATCATCTAAGATTTTTGGTGTTCCAACGTTTTCGCCCGGTTTTTGGACCTTACTTTAAAGATGACTAGACTGATTCATTTTAAAATCCGTTATTGCATTTCTCTCAATACAAATTCGCTCAACTTACATACTTTCTCTGTCCAAAAAAAAGAAGGTGAAACGTACATAGAGAAAGAAAGAAAGCCTTTATGTATTGATCAATGGTTCACACAGTCCGGACACTTATATTATAAGTGGGGTAAGTATGATAGTTAACTTATATGCCGTTATTTTAATTCTTCATTAGCGGAATTATCAACGAACCAAGTGAGTTATTGAGGTTGGAAGTTCACGATAACGAACCTGAACAGAATTCACAGTCATTCAAGAAAATACACTGCATTCACAACGTACATTTACAGTTCAACAACATGGGAATGCCAAAGACATTTGTTGATTTTTTTGTAAATAAATCTAAGGGCAGATTTATTGCAAACTTCTAATCAAGCTGAAATAGTTAGATAGTACAGAAAGTATATGTAGAATCAGGGACGAATCCAGCTCTCAAATTAGGATGGGGTCTGATTTTTCAAAAGGTTGCATAATTCTTTTTTAACATTGCCAATTTTAAAGCACGACTTCGAAAACGAATAATTCTCTTCCGGTTTCACCATTCTGTCATTTCACTACCGGTTTTTTAGGCTCGGAACGTTTTTAGTAAACTGGATGACATTATTAAATTAAAAATTTGGGGGACAGGTCTACCTACACTGTCAACTTCCTATTGGGTTTCCTTATAGACTAGAGACTGTCTTGCACCATACTAGGGGCTTCGCCTTCTGTACCTAAGGGTGGGGGCTCCACCCTTATCAAACAAATGATAACATCATTTGTTCTCAAGATATACGAGACAAAATATATTTTGGCAAAAACTAATTTTTTCAAGTTTCTTATTTCGTTTTTTTTTTTTCTAATTTCGTAATAAAATACTGGCGTTTTTAACATCAAGGAAGGTTCTTAGGCCATTATATAATAATGTTATGGTACAAAATCCATATAATCTATGTTATTTTAATAAAGTTAATCCGTTTTTTTACCACAAGAAAAAAACCGCTCGAATTTGCTGAAAACTTTATCCGGTCTTCATATTTTAATTACGCATCTAATGAAATTAGTCCGGAGTTGATATCATCATTTGTTCTCGAGATATGCGAGACGAAAAAAAATTCACGAACGAACTAACGAACGCACACACAGACATCACGCTAAAAACGATGTATTCGGATTCTAGTGACCTTGAAACGTGTCAAAATTAGCGATTCGTAAAATCGGACCCATTACAATAACTTCCTAGGGGAAGTTAAAAAAGTAATTTTTTCCAAATCAAGCTTTATGGGAATGATTTTAATTACGGTAATTTGGACGTGAGCTCTACATTTTGATTATAAAGTTTCTCTTTAGAATGTGGCTGGTCCAAGAGAAGATTTCTTTTAGTTGGACCTATTTGCATAGGTAATTTTGGTAAAAATGAAAAGAGCATCTTCGATAATCTATAATTCGCTTTAATTTTATCGTTCTACCATTTAATTCACGAGTTTTAGGGAATTGAAAAACATTAGTAAGCTTGATGACGTCATCAAATTAATGAAACAAAAGAAATCAAGTTCAGTTACTCCATCAGGTTTGGTTCTTAGCCCTAGTAGCGTAGTAGAAATGATTTGCTTTTTTAGACACGTTCTTATAAAAACATATTAAAAACACAAATCGCTTAGTTATAGGGAGGTAGAATTTGTAGCAAGAAAATGTGCTTTTGGTATTGCAAAATAGCTCTAAAATTTCGTTATTATTTCTATATTTTTGGAATAATGGAATAAAAAAATCTTGAAACTAAATATTATCTACGTAATTTACAGCTGAATTATATTTATGCGTGCGTGGGACTGTGGGTGCGTTTTTTACCCATCCTGGGAATTTCAACCAAGCACGATGAAAATGTTTCAAAGTAGAATTTTTTGCACATATTTATAATTATCAAACATGTTTCTTAATTACAGTGTATAAGAATTCACATGTGGTATCTTCATTAATACTATATTTTTTATTGTGTTAAAATTTTGTATATATGTATATTGTTTGTTTTAAATCATATTGATGAACTGATGTCAGATTATGTACAATGTCATTTGAGTTTTTGAATGTGGAAAGTTATGTTGGTAGTGAAGTTGGAAACATTTTTAATTCGGCAGTGAACATACTACGAATAAACAAAAACTTAAGTAATCACTACTGGATTAAAAATATTATCAATTTGAGATTAAAATATCTCGCTCGAAATTTCTTAGTTTGGAAAGAAAATAAAATTTAAGATCTTCAGAAAATACTTAATTTCCTTAAATTAGAGAACTTATTTATTTTAAATAAATTTACCCGGTTACATCTGCTCCTGCAATAGACAAAAGAAATTTAAAAAACGTCCAATTTTTTTTTTTTTAATGACCGCGAAAGTGATTTTTTGGGAATCACTGTAATCAAGATGGTTTTTCTAATTATACAGTTAATCAAAGGAAAACTGAAATTCCAAATTTTCCCCAATCGATTCTTCTTATCTTTAATAAATTGGGAAATATTATTGAGGAAATTAAAAGGAAAATATTCACATTAAATTTTCTTATATTATTTGTCACAATTACCAATGATGAAAAAGCGATTCCCAAGTACATACAGTTATTTCCTTGTAAATTTTTATATTTCATTTCCTTTCTTTGACTGAAATAGAATTTTCATTTGTATAAAATTTAAATTTTGATACTTTTTGGAAAGATTGAACTGTTGCTCGGTAACATTAAGTTCGACAAGGAGTTTGAAATCGAAGATATTAGTCAATGTACACCAAGAAAAAGTATTTTGACTCAAAGAAATTCAATAGTGTCAAAAAAAAAAAAATATATTTATCTACTTATTTATTAATTCTTTATTTACTTTATTTTTTTTTTTTGAAAAATTTTTTTTATTTCAACAATTTAGTTTATATTTTACATTAACCCTAGAATTATACGTACTCGTCAAAACGACGAACGAACTTCTCTACCTGCTCCAATACTGTGACTTCTCGGTACCTGCTCGCTGTGAAACTTCTGTTATCTAATTTATTTGTTATTATAACACATGAGACATATAAATTTTGTTTATAGCTATTGTCGTTTTTTTTATACTGAAATAGTGTGCGTCAAAAAGACGACGATGTATGATTAACCTATATTTTTTTTTTAAAGATTTTGTACTCCACATATAAAAGTTTTCCTAATTTTTCTAAAATTTATTAAAGATATGCATGTTATAATTAATTTATTCAATGATTATGATAATGTGAAAGATGATTACAGCTGTTTGACTTATAGAGACGACATAATACTGAAGTTTTAATATATTGAATCGAAAACTAAAGAATGCGTTTCGAATGACTTAATAAAAGATTAACAATTTATTTTGTGGAAAATATTTTAATTTTTATTATTTTTTGAGATCTTATTCGAAAAATTACTAACAAATTTTAGAAAATTTACAAATGTGCCTAATGGGGAAATAACTACATATCTATAGGAATATCTATGACTGAGAAATTTCACATTCTGTAAAGTCACACATGTCCACTACCTCATAATAGTTCATAAATTAATTATTACAATTGATGTATTTATCTATTTTTTAATTTTTATAATGAAAATATGCTTTGATAAAAAGATTAAAAAAATTAATAAATATTTACATTAAGAAATTTTTCCAAATCCAATTTTTTTAAATATTTTGTTCGCTTTTGTAGTATTGTTATGTAAAAAAAAATGTTTTTTGCAAATAAACTCTGAAACTGCCCGTAAAAAGTCCATTCGTCGAAACGACGCCGATGTATGATTAACTTGACTCGTAGACCAACGTATGATTCTAGGGTTAACGACATTGCATCCATACAGTCTGATTTTTGTGTACAGTCAGTAAAAAAACTGCGATTTTTGTGCCTAGCAGCGATTTTGTATATAACGTGATTTTATTTTTGAATCTCCTGCCTTTTCCTAATCATTTTGAAACTTTATGTACGTACCTATTTAAACGGATTTATATATTACCAGCTTACTACGTAAATTTTTTAGATTTTTAGCATTATTTCTTTTTGACACATACAGCTCAACCAATTAAGGTTGCCGGTCAAGGTTGTATGCGCAGTAGACAAACACAACTTTTATCACATTTTTGTGCATACATATTATATGTTTAATTCTTGTTGTCGCACTCCTTCATTTGCGCATCTGACCGGCAACCTTATGTTGGTTGGGCTGTAACAAAAATACTCTATTTCTTACAGTATACGTATTTTTCCATATACGTGTATTATAATGAATTTTTTTCTATGATGGGTTTTCCAAACCAAGATGACAATAAATGGATTTTTCTTATTCTAGAATCTATCCGATTTCGCTAGTTTCAGTTGGTTTTCATCATTTTGATCCTATAGGAACTCAAGGTCCTTAACCGTGAAAAAAAGCTAAAGCAGATTTTTACAGCGAAAAAATGATAGGAAATTTTTCATCAGCTTCTACAATTCAAATTTGTTACCTAAAAGCAATTTAACTCGAAGGACTGTCAACCTTCACGAATTGAATTACTGTAAAATTCCTATATTTCATTATCATGTTCTTGCTAGTTAACAGTTCTTCTTGTTAAATTGCTAGGCAACAAATTTCCATTAACACTTTAGTCCCACGGCTTCGGCATCCGAAAATAATTAAAGCAACCGCAGAGGCTGATCGCGATCAATGATTAATTGATTATGCATTATGTGTGTATGTGCGATATTACCACACCGATGTGTATATACTCAACTCACACAAACACCAACACACACTACTCTCTTGGTTTCTACAAACAATTTTAAAATAAACAATATAAAAACTAATATAAGTATTTGTTTGTATTTTTATCTATTTTTACCAGTTTGTTATCTAAACTTTCTGTAATTCTCTAATTGATTTGAATGCGTTTGAATGTCAAATATATGTATGGACGTACATATCACATATATGTACATATTGAATCATTTTATGTATTTGTTTATATAGTTTCTTTAACAATATTGTCGGCCTCCAGGGAAGTTTACTGTGAAAGTGCTTGGGACTCATAGTGTTAAGTATATTCAACGTAAAGGCCCCTATACCGGAACGCGTTCGATTCTCGAATAATTTTAATATTTATCGATTTTTTTCAGAAATAACTAAGGTAAGTGCGGGAGAGATGCCGCGTCGGGAGAGACGCCGCAGTAGCCAAAGTTCGTCCGTTGATTGATAGATAGCACTATTAATGGATTATATGTTTAAAATAAGTTATTTATTTAAGCTGTATATGGTTACATTTATGATCAGTGCATTAGTTTAGGAATTATCCAACTTTTTATTATTGAAAAGTAAGTTTTTTAACACAATATTTTATCAAGCATTTAATTCATTAGAATTTAAGAATGTATATTTCATTGTTTTAATGAAAATGAGTTTTGTTATTAATTTAGGTATATTTTAAAAGTACTGTATAAAATTTTAGATTAGAATTCCGCAGTATTGCTTGCTATAGTAACATGCGGCATCTATCCCAACAAAAAGGAGAGATGCCTCATTTAAAGTTGGTAAAGATGCCGCATCATATTACATATTAAAAACTTATACCTGATACCTAAATTATGCAATTTTTCTTTAGACTGTAAATTATGCCACGTAAATATAAAAGATCCATTAACGGATCAGGGAGAGCTCTCATATCAGTGAAGATAACGAAAATAATGATGATTGCCTGTGTATTGAATGTTTTGAAAAGTACTCAGAAACAACAAAAAAAGCTGACTGGTTAAGATAAGATATAAAGTGCCAAAAATGGTTACATATGGCATGCATCATGTATGGAGATGTGTGTAAAATGCAAAATTTTTAATACGAACTATGCGGGGTTTGTCGTTTTTTGATGTGGCATCTCTGCCATAGGTGTGGGAGAGACGCCGCTTTGCAGGCTCTACAAAAATGTTAATTATGAATCCTTTATGACTAAAAATTTTAAATTATTGATAAATAATTTTAAAGAACAATGTTTACGTTTACTGTGTACCAAATTTTAAATCAATTAAATGCATACTTTAAGAATTATCAAGTGTTTTCAAAATGTGCGGCATCTCTCCCGCATTCACTCTACATTAATATATAAAATATCAAAACTGTTCGAGTATTGAATGCGTTCGGATGTAGACGCTTTTACCCTCTGTATATATCCATAAAATTCGAAAAAAATACAAACCTTTCCTGTAATATGTATAAGTTAAAAAATATTTTTTTTGTCATTATTGAAACAAATTACTATTTTGAGTAAAAGGACTTTTTGTTCGTCAGTGAATTAATTTGTTATTTCTTACATTCTTGTATAGTCAAACAAAGGCTAATAATGTGTACATATAATAAAATTCACAAATACATAAAAATACAGGAAAGATATTTATAGCTTTGATCCAAGTAATCAGTGAATGTTATTATTTAACATTACAAAACAAATGAAGTCTATGTCACAAGCATTTGTCTCATGGCCTACTGTTGCGTTTTGTTTAAACGTATTTGTACTGTGTTCTGTTGATCCAATGGTGGAAGACTGCACCGAAGAGTTAGCGACGACGTTAAGCGTTCTCATTTCTCCCACCATCGCGTACTTGATCACTAACTATACACATCGACATCATCATCAACACAAACACACACATACACACACATCGCTCAGCTGGTTTGTTTTTAGTTACCGGAACTCCCCCGGAGTGTCGCTAGTGCTTTGGCGCATTTAAACAAACGTCTACCGGTCTCAGCCGTCATTCGTTCACTGATTGTTGTTCGTTCGTATTGTGTGTTTGAGTGTTTGTTACTCCTCATCCAATAATTCTATCATCACTGCCGAAAAAATATCACATTAGTTAATCTTTTACATCGTTTTTAATTGCAATTTTTCGCTAAATTTGACTGCCTAACGTTTACGGACAATCATCAAGTTATCAATATTTTTCGTGGTTTTTTCTTTGTGTAAAATGGGAGGTCTTGATCCAACTGGTCTCTATTGAGAAAATTGATTGTTTTTTTTTCAAAGCGATCTTTTTCCAAATAAAATTTTCAAAAACTTTAAGTTTTAAATATTTTCACCAACAAAAATGGATATCGTAAAGGATTTAGATCCAACTGGTCTCTACTAAAAATCGGACAATTTTATCAACAATTAAATTTAAAAATAAAGTGTTCATTGTATAAAACAAAGTGAAAATTTCTCATCACAAAAATGGCCCCAACAACAAAAGCTAGTCACAAGGAGACGGATGGTGGTTTGGATCCAACTGGTTTATATAAAAAGTAAAAAATTTAATCAAAAAAAAAAAAAATTCCCTTAAAACATACAAATTTTTTACAATTTAAAACAAACAAAACACAAATTTAAACAAAAATCTTTAAACATAAGTGAAAATTTTCTGGAAAAATGCAGAATATGCCCATGAAAATGCGTGGGCGCGAAGAAACCTCAAGCTGTCGACGCAGAAGACGACCAACGCGTCCAACAATTGTTACGATCAGCTGATCAAGTTGTGTGTACTTTTAGCGAACAGACCCCAAATAATCTGACAGGTATGTAGATTTTGTTTCAGTTAATTAATTAATCGTTTAATCAGTTTACTTTTTGTGGCGTCTAAATGCCAGAAAATATTTCCAAAAAAAAATTTGACAGTCTCTTTAGTAACACAAGGTTGCATATTAGAATTTATTTTAAAATCTCGTTAAAACCACTGCGCGTGGAAAAAAGTTGCTCATTTTTTTTTTTTTTTTTGATGTAATATTTCCTTCTAAATATTTATAATGAATATTCCACGAGCAAAAAAAACCTTATTGAATATTGACAGGTATTTCTTCGCGGTGTTTTAAGGTCGCACTCTCTTATAACTGCTGCCACTAAGTATTTGTGATTTTTTTTTTTGATGTAAAATAATAGTTTTGTACTCGAAACTATTTATAATAATTATTTTATAGAGTGAAGGTCGTATCAGATGCATTTTCCTTTATGAAAAAATATTGTATTTTTTTTCGAATGTTATTTATTGCATTTTTTTTTCAAATTAATTCGAATGTTTTTATTACATTGTAATGTCGTGACAGTCAAAAAATCATTTTGTTCATGTAATGGCATTTCAATGTAAAATTTTTTGACGAAAGACCTTGCTTGTTTGTCTGTGCATATTTTAAAATGTATTGATTGTAATCTATTTTAATTTATTAATATTTTTTTTAATTAATAAATTAATATTGTAGCTAAATTAAATTATAAAATCAATTAATTATAAATTAAAGTATATCAAGTTTTTGAAAATCCTTTTCAAGACAACTCAAGAACAAGGAGTTGATTCACAAATGTTGTTTTGCGTTTTGAATTTTTTTTTATTTTAATAGTAGACGCAAGCTATTGAATTTATTGTGTTCCCGACACCTCCACCATTATTTAAAATTGTACTCGGCACTCCTACTATATCACTAAATTTTTTTTTGTTAATTCTACAACAATAATATTAACTTTTTAGACAATTCAGAAAGGGATTAATTGAATACTCGATTCAACATTAAAGTCGTGTTTAAGCAGCCCCTACACGCTCAATAATATTGTGCAATATACTAGACAATTCAATAAGTTGTAAAAGAAATTTGTACAATATACTAAATGCACGGATTGTACAATAATTCAATTTTTGTTTAATTTTAATTATTAAGTGATGAAGATATACCATTAACCACTATATGTGGCCAATATATTATTTGTCTCTACAAACCTTGCAAATGTTACAATATTCACGTATTGCACAATATATTTTAAATTGTTTTTGATTAGCACAATATATTACAATTCCTTCAATATAACCTAGAGACAATTTGTAATATTGTGTAATCACGGATTTTATACAATATTACTGAGCGTGTAAGGGCCGCTTTACAAAGAAAACACTACGAAAGTAATATTTATTATTTCTTTTTAATTTTATTATTCTCACTATCGAAATTATTAATTTAAGACTTTGAGAATCGGTCTGACCGGAACGCATACTCAAACTATTACCCTCAGTTAATACTATAGTTGATTCAAACACAAACTCAAGTGGGCCATGATTTGTGAATAATAAATTTCCAATTTTGATTAATTTTTGTTATGTTATCCCCTTATGTCAGGTATTAGTCACTTCCACAGACCAATGAACTATTATATTATGCTACCAGACAAAGCGCAAAGCCAGTTTCTAGGCATTTTTCTTGAAGCGGGTAACACGGTGAGACGGGTGTAATTTAATGAAATAATATAATATCAGTTTTTGAGCAAATGCGACTATAATTATTGCAGGACATAATTTGTATACGTACGTATTTTGAAAATACAGCGAATACCACTTTTTTTTTCAAAATTTTGCAGTTTCTTCTCAAAAAAGTAAAATTTTATTATCGATATTATATTTTGACAATAATTATTTGAAAACGTTACTATGGATACAATCCATTACTATATTACAGAATACTATTAAGGTGGAAACTTGGTCGTAACTGGTTGCCTCAATTACACATTTTTATAATTAGTCAATATAATATAATAGAATATGTTCAGTGGTCTGTGGTCACTTCCTAGTATAGTTTTATAACGAATGCGGGCAATGTTTCGGGCACCCGTTCTACGCGGATTAACCGAACAATTTAAAGAAATTCTATAAGAGATTAGAGTCAATTATATTATTGAGGAAAGAATGCAGTTTTTATTAAACTTAAGAACAGCTTCCACATATCTGATATAGAAGATAACATACTCATCATAAACTAATAAAATTCTAATATCTGATCATTATTCTTGAATTACATTGAGTTAGTTTTACTAGTTTACAATGAGCACGATAGATCGGAACTATTGAAATCATTTCCATTCGAAATACAGTAGTAGTCCAAACATCCGTCTATCAAAAATGTATATTGTAGGGATGTAACGATACCGATTCTGATACTGATATATCGGCCGATATAATCGGCTAGCCGATATATCGGCATCGTCGATTAGAATACAGCCGATATTACACAGTTCGGAAAGTGAAAAATGAAAAGTTTTCAACCACACGCCTCATACAAAATGATTCCGCAAATAATTTGAACAAACTTTGCTTTCTTAACAAAAATCTATCAAAAGTAAACTTTAATTACTGACTTCTCTAACTGTATCGCTTTATTACTTTGTGTAATAAATATTTTCTTTAAATTTTGATTTGACATTTTTCTTTATTTACACTTTTCACAAGATCGAGTCTCTGTTAAAAATATAGGTAAGTTTTATGCATATAAACGCCTGAGGTACATATAATTTGATTTATTATTTACTGAGGCATCGATATCGGCGATTATTTACTACAATAATCGGTATCGGTATCGTATCGGCAAAATTAAGTATCGCTACATCCTTGGAGACTGGGGTAAAGTGACCATTCTAAGACAAAATGTTGTTTAGTTTATTTATTTGAAAAGAAATACAGATTAATAAGTTTTTAGCATATAGTGACTCTAGTGCAGAGCCAATAAACATCAATGTATCAACAATATCTTGAAAGGTATTTTTGCAATTTTTGTTTTTCGCAACATGTGCAAAGTGACCACTTTACTCCACAGTGTTGGGTAAAGTGGCCAGGGGTACCCATTTTAACCCAAAAAGAAATCTTAAAGTAATAAGCATGTTTATATACAAAATAAAACTATGTTTGTATCATTAATTATTATATATCAACGGACGGACAGATGGACGGGCATTGAAATCTCATCATAAGGGTTTCTTTTTCACATTGTTTCTCGGAACCCTAAAAACTGATTTTAGGCAATCCTATTGTTTATAAAATATAAAGAACTAAATAAAAGTTGTGAATTTATTATAATATGTTAAAATATTCTCAGAATTCAATTTGAGCAGCGATCGGAGACACTGGTCACTTTGGCCCATTATAAGCTTGGCCACTTTACCCCGCTAGAGGCCATTTCGGCAAACCACAACTAATTTCAAGAAAGAATTTTCTGATTCATCGATAACTATATTATTTTAAAGGTAATTAGGCAGGGTTTTTAGCTAACCCAATTAAAATTAATTTGTAATTAATAAAAAAATAATGAGAATACAACTTAAAACTTACTTTAAATCAACACTCGAAAATTCAGAAAATTCGTTATAATTTATACAATCTAGGAAACTGATCATTGACGTTTTAATAGAATACTAATGGCTTGTCTACAAGCTAGTATTCAACTTCGCTACAAGATTGGAGTAGTTTCCGATGAGTAAAGGCCAATGGTCACTTTACCGCCACTGGCCACTTTACCCCAGTTTCCCCTATTAACGTTCTATACATATACACCAGTGATCATACCATTCGGATTCTCGGACGTCTACTGTACAATAATTATATTTAATATTTAAAATAATTGAAATAAATTAAAAATTATCAAACGTAGACAAATACAGAATGATTTATTGGGTGCTGCGCGATGCGTTGCAAAAAAACAACTTAATCGGCATTTCTCTGTGTTTACGGAATGGCAAAGACTGGTGGCAAATGTTTCCGGAGGCGCACTTCCGCAATTGTCGGACGCGGCGTGTTCTAGGCCATGCCGCCGAGCACATTGTTCTGTGTTTGGTGGATTACCGCGCGATATACATATCTACATGCATACCTTGTCATTGTGCATATAAACATTGTGCTTTCTTTTCTCTCTACTTGTATATAGGTATATGTATCCATAATATATGTACACTTGGTACATGAATGTAGGTACATCTACATCCATATAGGTTGTTCACCTCATAACAAAACAAACCGGGAGGTGAATACTAGTGTGATCGTTCGCAGATCTCGTGAGGAACACCCGCTTTATATATGTAAGCTTACCTATTATAAATATTTTTCTTTATCTCTATACATAATATTATAAATATATTATAAAATGCAATGTTATTCAAAAAATTTAGGTTAACACAGCGTGTACTTAAATCAGGTAATTGATGAATGCATATGATGAATCACAACGTGTTATACCTACTCGTCGTTCCGGAATAGGTGCATACTAGTTCGCTCCCGCGGTCAGATTTTAATCTTATCTCGAAAAAGGGTCGTAGGTTAGTTCGCTACCAACTTGTTATCTACTGACAAGTAAACGTTTCCATTCAAAATTTAATTCTTTATTTTACAGTCACCATCCAAATATATTTCAATTTACCGTAAATTTTTATTTGTAGAAGGAAAAATATCATTGTTGTAACAAAATGTAAAATTTATGTCATATAAATTTACACCAAATTTATAATGTATTTAATATTAAGTTATAAATCACAAATAAAATCATTCTTATTTTGCTGTTCAATTTGTGTAATTTCTCTTTGTTTGGGTTCTTAGAATGAACCTTAATCGCACTAGCATATAGTCACGGGAGCGAACTTGTATACTACTCTTCAGGGTTATCTGACCGCGGAAGCGAACTAGTGTGCGCCGTCCGGAACAACATGAAGGTTTAAAATTGTCGCGTCGTCTAAAACTGTTGAAAACGCCTCCAAAAATGGAGGCGTAATCAAAAAAAAAAAAAATATAATTTTTAAATGAATATTATTTTCTTAACATAATTCACGAAATCATTTAACATGTGCGTACACACACATTTTCAATAAAAATAATAAAATTAAACACAATATCAGTAACAATAAAGTGATAAAGAAAATATAGAGACAATTTTTGAACAAAATATGAATAAACAATTGAAAATTACATTATAATTATATATGTATTATGTTATTCGTCTATGCGTTTAGAGAAACCATTACATGGAGATTGATTACGCGGTAGTATTACACCCAAGTGTGATCACTAATCACGATCTACAATGGTGTGTCATTAGACTATAAAGTGTCAAAAAAGTTCCAAAACTGTAAAAATTATCCCGAAATAATATAAATAAAATACCCATAAAGGTTATAAAATATTTGGAGCTTCAACTATATCCTATGCCCGAATACATTTGCACTCAGGGCCGGATTAACACAGTTTGGGAGCCTAGATATTTTGCTCTTACCGAGCCACTTCTCTCTCGCACCCGTTGAAGATTCGATTCGAAGAGAAATCGGATGAGTTTAATAATTGTCGTGTTAAATTCTAAATCGTCTCATAAAGTTTGAACTTTTTGAATCATCTGGTACATGTATTCATTCTTTTTTTTCAATACATATAAATTGTTGAGTATTGTCAGGTCATAGCAGCACAATAAGAAGGTGTATCATCCTCCCCCGTAAAATATTATGAATTATCTGTTGTTTTTTTTCTACAGTTTATTTTTAATAGTGTATTCACTACAAGAAAAGAATTAGTTAAATCCATCAATGGATATAAAAATATCTTAATTGTTTATTTTTGCAACAGCATTTTTTTCCTCTTTTAACAAATAGACGTATAATTATTTATAAAAGTGAATGGACTCACCAAATCATATATAAACAATATTTTTTTTTGACTTCATGTCAGCTGATTAGAATTTTAACAAATTAAATTTAAAAATACCTGGCGTTTATAAATAATGAAATGGGATACTTTTATCTTTTAAGAATGAAGATTAGCTCACATATAGATTGAAAATGTATTAATAAATAAAAATTTTTTGTATCACGAAAATCTTTTTGTCTAGCAATTCAACTAGAAAAACTGTCAACTGGCAAAAACGTTTAATCAATAAAATAAGAGCATTATTTATATTATTATTATTTAATATTTGGCTACTATGGTTTGGAAATCAGTTAAATGTACCAATAAAACCGTTTGTTTTATTTTTTTCGTGCTTATAATTACAATAAAATGTTCAATAAAATATTTTGTACTAATTTTTCGCTGTGAAAATTGATCCTAACTACTTTTTTTATTGTAAAAGTTAAAAATATTTGTTATCCCTTGAATGCCGTAGTTGCTATGACATATAAAATTTCTCTTCGAAAATATTTTTCATTTGATAAGAAAATGATAAGAATTTCGTAAATAGCTAAAAAATATTGATTAAATATTTGATCCAAACATGTTATTGATTACTTGATTAGTGTAATCTTTGATTTACACATAGGACAGTTCACTCACCAAGTGGCGAGGGTTATCTCGAAGTGATCAATAATCAAATATGTATGTACATATTTATTTGCTGGTGGAAATAGAGAAAATATTTAATTGGAACACTGACGTGGTTTTATGAAATTTTTAAAAATGCGTCATCAGGCTTGCTTTCTCTTCTTGTTTTACTGATACGTTAAAGATTTATGTAATTTAATTAATCATCAGCGCTAACCTCATTTAAGTATTTCGTGGAAAAAAAAAACATTTTCTATTGTGAAATATCAAAAGATTCGCCAAGTGGGTATCGAACACACATGAACCATACAAAGGTCAATTAATTATATATTATGATAATTTTTTTCTCTATATCTTCCTTAAATAAAGACGTTTTCGTTAAGAGTGTTGATTCAAAAAGTAGTAGGAATTATTGAGGGAGTTTTCTTCGGAGCCCTAAAAATCTAATTAATAGGGTTATACACGCGCTTTCATATAACCGAAAAATAGCGATGATTCAATCAAAAGTACAATGTTTTTTCAGTATTGTTTGTGATGTCTATAAGTATATTATTAATTTGGTAATGTAATAATTTCATAATTACCAACGAAATTACGCAAGGAGAATGTAAAAATATGTTAAAAATTTTTATTCTTTACTGCTTATTTATTACTGTTGCTATACGAAATTGTTTTATAGATATAGTGCATTTTTTTTTTTTTTGCTGTTAATCAGCAATTATTATTAATAACTTAAATGATTTTCGGGTCAAAGAGTTGAATTTTTTTTTCCTACTATCTTAGTGGAATGTAGACTTTTGCGCTCTGTGAAGAAAGCGTAAAATATCTAGTTGCCGAGCTCGGACTGTTAGTTTTCGCTTTAAAGCGAAAAGTAGTGCTTTGTCGTTCGTTCAACACATATTTAACTACAAATCGGGTAGGCGTTGCTTGTATTCTCTATATGATAACAAATAAACAGATTCTAAGTTTTATACATATTATTTTTTCTACAATCTCAGTGGAAAGTAGGCTTTTGCGCCCTGTGAAGAGAGCGCAAAATGTGTATTTTTCCGAAGACTAGTTGCCAGGCAACTAGGTACTAATTTTCGGTTTAACATATATTTAATTACAAATCGGGTAGGTGTTGTTTATATTTTCTATGGTAACAAATAAACAGATTCTAAAATGATTATTTTTATCGTAATCAAGTGAAATATTAATTTTATTAAATTTTAAAATAACTACAAAATATTAATTAAAAATAATAAATAACTATAATTAATGAATAATAAGAATAAAAAATTTAAAAAAATATGTACATATATGATGGAAATATGTAATAGTGACAGTGATTTCTCAAGTACAACTCCAGATATTTCTGAGACTGCAAAGATTATAACACTAAAGTAAATATTAACGTCCATTATTATTTTTTCAAGTTATCTTTTAAATAAAAAATACATTTTATAAGATTGTAGAAAAAATTTGGTGTGTAATTCGAGCACGAAGTAACATTGCCGCTCTCATGAGAATGACACGCTCCACCTGGTGCCGCGGCAGTGTACCACTTTGCGCTCTTAATACACAAAAAATAGCTATTGTTAAAGATCGAGTCACCTTACGATTTTATATAGTCTTGTAACCCATCGTCAATTTCAAATGTTATTAGCAAATATTTACTTGTTAGATAACACGCGACGACCCACAGACTATTTCTGTCTGCTGGTGAGTTGTTTAAGCTTACTTAGCTATTGGCTGCCGGTGAATTCGTAGAGGTTATCGACTGATGATTTTTATTAATATTTATATAAAAATTCTTCAATCGGAAACTTTCAATTTCGAAAATATAAGTAGTTTCAGGTGTGGCGTTTGTTGTTGGTGGTTTAAATAGGTATTATATAAATCATCTCTTTCGTTGGATTTATGATGTGAGGTTATGTTCAACAAATTGTACTGCTTGTACTGTCAATATGATGAAAATCACATAACTTCACATTTGTATTCAAAATTCAATTATTTGGTTGAAATAAATAATTTTTATGTTTAAAAAAAATAAATTATTCTATTCACATTGACCACAGAGATTGTCACTCTGACAGTTTTTCATTCATAAATTTTTACTTTATTTATTAATGGTAAATATTATAAGTAGTTGTAATCGTTTATTCAAATATGTAGATACGGGTGTCTATAAAAAAATATTTATGTACGACTGAATCATAAAAGCCTATTTTATTATATTGTTAAGAGATATAAAAAGTATTACTTTTTGGCACTAGTTGCATAATGAAAAGCAAAAAGCACTAGTGCCATAAAGAATAGTCTACTTGATAAATTTTAATTTCAATTTTACAATAAACAGGCCCTGGTAATTAATATTAATTACAAAATCTGAACTATTATTAATATTTATTCCAGACAGCTTTTTCTCCTTTCTTTTTTAAATATTAATAAGTTTTGTTGAAAAATCTTTTAAAAATGCTCCAATATTTTATTAGCTTTAGATGACAGATAATAACCAAAGCATACTTTAAACACAATAAATTTGTCTATGCCAACTATATATAAAATACATTTTTTTATTTAAAGTATAGATGTGAAATTTATAAATTCCATTTTTATCGATAACTAGGAATTTTAACAGTCATACATAAAGCTTTGTATGCAATTTGTACATACATAATTTGACTTTATGAACTCGCCTTTTTTATTGGCCTCGCTCGCAAGCTCGCTCAGCCATAAACACGCCTCGTTCATAAAGATCTTCATTATGTACTTGTTGCATAAATAGCTATTATACCATCGGATCTCAAACTTTTATGAATCGGGAGGTACTATCGATACCATTAATTTTTTGCGACCGACCTTAAAATATTATGATATTAATTTTTGCAATTCCGGGACTAAAATATCTACTTTAAGCCCTCATAATAGGAAGTAGATTGTCACCTTCAGTCCCAAGGGACTAAGAAAATTTCTGTTCCCGCTTTTAAGCCAATCAGTAAACAGAATTTGTTGAACGTCACCAATCAGTAGTGAAGAATTCAATCAAAATTTATTGGAAAGTTTTGCGAAATTTCGATGACTTTTATTTTATTTTCATCACAAATGGTAAATTCATAGATATAGGATGCATATTCTGGAATAAATATCGATCTTAAATGTCCATATGGACTGTTCTGCGTACGTAAACCTCCAAATAAGTAGATGATTAGTATTTTGACAAAATATAATTGAATAGATAAGTTCACGAACCATTTTATTTCGTAAAGATTTTTAAGTGGGTGTTCTAGTATCTATGAATGGTACATATAGGTGTATACTTGCATATCGCGGATATTTTATCTATAGTTCTAATGTTGTTATTCAAATAGACGAACATCGAACCGATTGAAGACGGTTACGTGTATCACATTCTAGTGCGATATTTCAAATTTCCAAAATAGTTATCAGAATTTACATACGAAGACATCCAGGAAAAATTGTCACACCTCCACAACGAGATAATTTCACTCGAGTTTTAGCTACTTTGAGACGTTTGCATCAGTTCATTTGTTTTGTCGCGCGTATACTCTTTCCTTTTCTCACATCATCTTTTTCACTTTCATACATCAGACCGTGGATTGAGACAAATATATTTATGATAGCGCTATTTCTGTTTATCATATTGTTCATCAGATGTGCGTGTGACAGAGAGCGGATGAACTGAAAAACTTTTGAGTGTATTGACTTGAAGGTCAGTGTCTTTTTGAACCAGAGGAAGATGTGGATGATATATAATAAGTGTATGTAATCGATGTATGTTTTATATGTGTTATTATTTATATTTGCCCATAATTTTTTTGTTTTCTTGTTTTTTTCGGTTTTTAAATGTTGGTATTATGTTTTGTGTTATAGAGATGTAAGTTAGCTTTTGTTTTTATTTTTAGAGTATGTATCTCTGTTTTACAGATAAGATTGTTCAAAAACAAAAATTATATTTATTTTCTTCCGGTATTACTGAAATTTAAATTTTGTTTACAATAAACACAAATGCGTGAGAATTTATTTTTTTGGGTAGTTTAAACGATATCTCAATCCTAAACATGGAACAATAATACATTTTGCCTTCGAGACTACTAAAGTAACGGAAGCATTATGATTACTTTTGAAGTATTAAAATTTCTTTTCCCCCGTTTTACGTTTTAGAGGTTTCGTGTTTATTTATAAAATTTTCAGAAATTGTGCGGTTTGGTCCCACTTGGGGTTTTGGTAGCCAGGACGTTACCGTGAAATTCCATTAAATGTCGATAATTTACTTACTAGTATGCTCATTTCGCTTAAATTTTGAGAGTACTTGAGGTTTAAGTCATATATATAGTCCCCTTTCAGTAATGATAGTTACTGTACATGCGCAAACGTAAAGTAGGTTAACGCTGTGGGTATCGAATGGACTCCTTGTTTTTCTTGTTACTTTTAAAACGAAAAACTTGACAGTTCCAAAAAATTCAAATAATGTCTACTGGTTTCTTTAATTTTGCCCACGGATTGTTTCCATAATTTTATAGCTGATGAGAATTAGTTAAGAAACAGCCCCCCTGTCCTTGTTTGAAAGTTATTCTCGTCTCAAAATTTAATATAAGATACAGATTGAGCACAAAATCACTTTGAAAATGAGATAAAAGTTTGTTACGAGCACAAGGAAACTGTGTGCCACACCCCGTTGGCAGTGAATTTCTACTTGAATTTACTGGAAGTCCTTATTGGGACACACAAGCACTGAAGAATTTCAACAGTTTAAATCCTAATATTGTAACACAAGTCTTTCCATGAGTGGTGTTTCGCATAGATCAGTTTTCATAAGTGTTAAATCATAAAGGCACATTCTACAAAGTCTATTTGCAGGTTTTTGACTGTATTTCTTTAAAGGGACTACTCTTGTAACATTTCTTGAAAGAATTTGAATCAGCAAATAGCTTGAAAAATTGATTTTTTATTTAATAGTGACATTAAGATAAAAGATAAAATCTTTTGTGACTTTTTTAAAAAATTTACAAACAAAATAAAAAAAAAATCTTTTTCATTTTAAATGCCGCAATTGATATGTAGGTACTCAAGCACACGTGCTATAATTTATAATTATTTAATTCAAGAAGGTATTATTCTTTTGTGCATATTTTTTCATATGCAAATAAGTTTCAAATCATTTTTATTATTCAATAAGAAATTTTTGTCGATAAGGAAATAAAAGCAATAATAGATTTTTACTTCTCTTTAATGTAATGAATCCATTAATTATGTAACGTACAAAATATAAGATAAAGATCTTTTTTTACTTTTTGTTTCAAGGTTGAATTACAAACAAAAATTTACATTTTTGTATGAAAATCATTTAATCGAGAATGTTAATTATGTTTAATGTTATATTTAATTGTTTTAAGTGTGATTTAGTTGTGAGACTTTTATAATACACGGTCGTGTTTTGTTTATAAATAGACAGAAACAGAAGTCACCATCAATTTATTTGTCTCGAAAGGTTACTAACTCTAAAAAGTTTAAAATTTTTTGCCAGTATATGTAGGTATAATCGTTTGGTTAGTTGTGAATCGTCAATATAAAGGTGGCTGTACATTGTGACGTGATACGATCGAACGAATGCGTCATAAAATAATAAAACTGTAGTAACTGATTGGTATTTTTCGTCTGATTAGAGTTAACAACATTGGTTACATTTTAACGAAATTAGCCAATTGTAAATTCATTAAAAATAATATAGAACATTTTTTTTTTGTACTGCATAACAGAACCTTTATTACTTAATAGAAATATATGTAATCTAATCATAGGTGTATACCAAAATCAAACATCACTATATTTAAAATACTATGTACATATTTTGATTACAAGGTGAATTTTAAATTGGACTGACTTAGCAAAAATACAATAAAAATATTTTACTATTTATAACATTGGATTGTACAATAACACGTGAATTTTTCCATTGTCGAAAAAAGAAGTAGCCAGTGGAATTTGCATATGCACATCACTCAAATGGATCATTTATGTATGTTATTTATTACTCTTCGAGAAAAAAAAACGTATGTATTTACATAAAACGTACTATTGCAATCAATAACAAAAATCCTTGACGAATGTGTTCTTGCAATTTATTTAAAACACTGATTAAATTCTTATTTGGAATGATATCGGATGATTTGAAATTTATTCTATTGTACCAAAAAATCCTGAGAAGACTTAAATTTAAAAATATTTTATACAATATTTGATACCTCATTTCAAAAACAATTAATCATGAGTTATCGTTAAAAAATTAAATAGTTCTAAAATATTCTATTCTTTTCTAAAAACAAACTGCAAATTTAAAATTTACGTAAATGCAATAATGAAAGAGATAAAGTCAAGAAAACGGAAATTATTTAAATTCAACGTGATGAAGCATGGTTAAATTTAAGTGAAATGGACCGCATACCTCCGCTTAACTTTCTATATGTGTGTTTTATCCAGTTTATAAAAGTTGCTACCAATCTAAGAAAAAGTTTTTCTCGAAAGTGAAAACGTCAAACTCTTATCAAGTTATTTTCTCACATTTCTGAAATACAGTTAAACATTTTTTTATGCGGTCTTTTTTTGTGCGATCTTGGCCATTAAAATGCATAATATGAATCAAAATCAAGAGACAGTAAGAAACCTAAACATTTACTATAATAACTTTCGTTGATAAAAACACTTTTTAACGGCTTTTAAGCATTTAATCAATACATTGCATAAGAACATAAGTTATTGCATCATTTAAGTTTTTTACAGATGTATTTTTCAAAATTTCCGTAATATTATAAAAATGAAATAGAATGTTCCTACGTGTAAATTAAGGCTTTATCTTGTTTAGAAAAGCAACTTTATTAAAATTGTGAGGTTTTGAGCGTTTTGACTTATGTATTTTCGATGAAACTTTTTTTATGCGGTCCCGATCCACCGCATAAAAAAAGTTTTTTTTTACAATCTGGACCGAACTAACCTTTTCTAGCTATTTATAATATTTTTGAATATATTTTTCTTGTGCGATTTTTTTATACGGTCCCTATCCACCGTGTAAAAAAAGGTTCAGCTGTATTTTTCAACAACAATTAATTTTGTGTACCTACCTTTTATCTAAAAAAAAAAATGAAAATGTAAAATTTTGTCTGTGTCTTCTTGTTTTTTATCATACAAAATTATATTAATCGTATTGTTTTGTAATATTTTGGTAATCCAAAAAAAAAAAAAAAAATTTACAATTCTAAATAAGGTCGCATTACAAAAATAAATAAATATAAATAAATAAATGTGATTGATAGTCCAAATAATATTTTCTGTCTGGACTCAATATTTTGATAAATTAAAAACAATTTGTAACACCAGCCGTGCATATTTTGCGCATAAAACAATAACTTTTTAAAAAAATTTTAATATATTCCTGTGGTGTTTACATAAAAATAAGGTCACCTTTTCCCAATAAATATAAATAAATTATATAGGCATAATATTACGTTGTTCCGCGAATGAAATAGTTTATATAGGTACTTATATGACTGTACGTTAACATAAAACTTTTAAGTCTGTTATGTCATTAAAAATACTTTACGATAGGCAAATTAAAATCTATCAAAGACGCCTCTCGCACCCCTTACGGTCCCCCGGATTCTACACTCATGCACCATAATTGGTGCATAGTAAAATTAATAAATAAGAAATTACTGTAATTATACTCGACTCGAGTAATTATGTAATTTTTTCCCCCTGATATGTAGGCAGTTTTTATAGTGTATATGTGAATTTTTAGTTCGTTTTTGTCGATAAAATGTTTTAATATGCGTAGTGAAACGATCTTTTATTAATTTTGCACATCATAAATAAATCGCTTAGATGCCTAAACTGGTTCTCAATCCTTTAATAATTTTATGTATCAAACATCATATATGTATAATATCTTGTTTCTAATCAACTCGAAACAATTTTGTGATATTTTATCATAAACTCAATCAAACAGGTGTTCTTCGTTATAAATCGTAAAAAAGTGAATTTTTTTTTTTTTTGAAAAAAGTTATCGTTAATTAATCCTTGACTCAAATTCCAAATTTTTCTAATCTTCCATTTCAAAATATTATTCTGTTCAGATGCATACCTACAGCTAAATTGCATAATTAAGGTATAAGTCTATGTTTTTAACATGTAATATAATGCGGCATCTATACCAACTTTAAATGCGGCGTTTCTCCTTTTTGTTGAGATAGATGCCGCATGTTGCTATAGCAAGCATAGTGCGGAATTCTAACCTAAAATTTTATACAATACTTTTAAAATATACCTAAATTAATAACAAAACTCATTTTCATTAAAACAATGAAATATACATTCTTAAATTCTAATGAATTAAATGCTTGATAAAATATTATGTTAAAAAACTTACTTTTCAATAATAAAAAGTTGGATAATTACTAAACTGATCATAAATGTTACCATATACAGCTTAAATAAGTAACTTATTTTAAACATATAATCCATTAATAGCGCTATCTATCAATCAACGGACGAACTATGGCTACTGCGGCATCTCTCTCGACGCGGCATCTCTCCCGCACTTACCCTACCATATACTGGATAACACCCGTCTTAATTACCATTCAATTGAATTTTAACGAAAATCGCTAAACAATATCGTGTTTCACCTTCAATGTCGTCTTCGTCCCTCTGAAAATTGTTCGTCATATATGTCACACTGGAACATTTTCTACGATTTTCCACAAAACAAAAATGTGGGTAGAAAATTGTTTGCCAATAGAAATTCCATTCATATTTTTCCAGTGGCGTCTCGCCGCCACTTATATCATGAAGGTTACATATTGAAAAAAATTAAGTAATTAAATTCTAAATATGGTATTTTCTATTTTTATAATCTATGTACATAATTATATGCGGAAGTGTTATTCAAATATTTAGCATACATCAATTGTGTAGTTTAATTTTAAAATTTAATTAAAAATTGAATTAGTTACCCACAATTTGTTCCAGTTATTTTCAATAAAATGCATACACAAGGTGTATCAACTACCAGGTACATATGTGGTACACGATTACACACATATGTATACATATTTTAAACAAAAATTTAGATCAGTATGTCACAACCAACAAGTCAATCGTTGTCAGTCACATTACGTTATTGCAAGCAATTAGCAGACACTAGCCTTTCTTTTTCTGTGTAATAAAAAGTAAAGAAAAAAATTATCTTTACTTTAAAATGTGTTACAAACAACATTTACACGTTATAAAATACACTAGCATATAAAAGTAAACGAATAGCACACTTCAAATTTTTTAGATGGGACACAGATTAAGGTCCACTTACACGCATCGTCTAATCTAAAACGGTTGGAACGCCTCAAAAAAGGGAAGGAGCAGTCGTAAAAAATGATATAGCTAAGGCCACGTATCTTGTCAGTATCCTGAAAACGAATTTAAGCAGTATACGTGGTGTTTATAGTATATTTTTTTAGTTTAGAAATGACGTCATTATCATCTCTTTCCAATTTATGATGTTAGCTGTCCTTTAAAAAAATTATACGATACTTATCCTTAAAATAGTACATAAATTAAGTTTATTTCCATTTTTCGTTTTCTCACTTATTTCAATTGACAAATTGTATAAAATTTCACTTACGGATTTGTGTATACCGAATGAAAGTTAGAAGGAGATAACATGCCATTAAATTAGGTATTATTAATTAATTTTTACCAACAATTTTTTATTCGAACCACCCATTTCAATTCATATTTTTATTGATACTTTACTACCAAGGTGTAAAAATATGAATTGAAATGGGTGGATCAAATAAAAACTTGTTGGCAAAAATTATTTAATAATACCTAATTTAATGGCATGTTATCTTCTTCTAACTTTCATTCAATATACACAAATCCGTAAGTGAAATCTTATACAATTTGTCAATTAAAATAAGTGAGAAAACGAAAAAGATGTAAATAAACTTAATTTTTGTACTATTTTAAGGATCAGTATCGTATAATTTTTTAAAGGACAGCTAACATCATAAAATGAAAAGAGATGATAATGACGCCATTTCTAAACTAAAAAAATATACTATAAAATAAACACCACGTATACTGCTTAAATTCGTTTTCAGTACACTGCCAAGATACGTGGCCTTAGCTATACCATCGCCTGAAATATGGTGGTAAATTTGTCCAAAAACAAATACAGACAGATTTTTTGGAACGCCGACAAGTAGGTACGACAGTCTTGGACGACGTCATCTAAAAAGAGTTGGACAAACATGTTGTCACGAGTGTCAATTTATGTTTGGACGTTACTGTACGTGAAATGAACTATATTTGAAAAGTGGGTTAATTTTCTATCTAAATCTATTTTACCTAAACGTAATTAGACCTTTAAATTAATTATAAATCAGAATAAAAATTATAACAGTGAAACCTTCTTAATCTTTGAAAACCACTTTTTAATTTTATCGTAAAAATTATTTACTACACTTAATACTTAAAAAATGCAACAACCGAAACAATCAAAAATTTCCATTATTTGTTAAATTTTAATCAGTTGATTCACGAAGATCAAATATCTTTTAATTACTTTACAATCCCATTGCAATTGACCATAATTTGACTGACGATGCCAGCAACTGTTTTCTTTTTTTTCTCGTGCAATAAAAATTTAATAATTTCAAAGCATTTTTTCCTATCGAGGTCAAAGTATTCCTCCATCATAATTATTAATTATATATAATATATTGGTAATGAGTTAATATTATGACTACTGATTGATGATATAACTATCTATTACATTAAAAAAAAAATGCTATAAAAAATCAATACTTTACGGTTTTAGTTAATTAATCATACTAGAATTATGACTACATTGTAAATATTTATAGTTTACAAATGTTACAGCTATCTACTTAACAAAAAAACTTCATGAGTTTTGTATTAATTGCTTTCATTGAGAACAGTACAAGATACTAGAAGTAGAATATGAGTAAGGTTCGTATTTTGAAAAAATTTTGTAGTAGTATTTTTTTAACATTTTGAAAATATACTAAAACCCCAAATAGTGGGATCTTTGATGCTGGATCTGTGCGTAAAATCCGACATTCTTTAAATACTTGAGGTCTACTTAAGGCCTTAAGGTATTTGGTGCGAGATAGTCAGGTACAAAAGTATAGCTCAGTGAAAAAATGTTCTTTTATCGAAAATTAAATAATCTATTAACATTTTTCAGTTATTATATTTGTATACCACTGGTTTTTTTGAATTTCCACGCGCTTATGTTGTAGCAATATAAAAGCATTGTTGAAAAAGTGTCGTAGAAACGTTGTAAAATGATGTTTATAAATTATATTTCAAAAACGTCGTAGTGTATAATTTTTATTTCTTATTAAATATTGTTTGTAACTTTGTATTTTCTAACTTTTTAAATTTTTATCAAATTCCTTTCACACGTTTTCATTTTATTCAAAGAAATCCTGTGAATATGTCAACTTCCCTTTTCTCAAAATCGGGGTAATCAGTTTTTTTCTGTATAGGATAAATGTCTAAAGAAGTTTCGTTAAAATCCTTTGAAAAATCGTTTTTCGGCCCAACTACCTTAACTGTTATGTAATTGGCCAAATCTTTGACGCGAATTTTGTTAAGACATCCATATTTTGTAAGTTGCTTCTTGTATTGTTTTGTATTTATTTATTTTGTATGTACATGTTCTTTTATACGTCTGTATAGCTGCAACCAGGTACAACTATAGATTTATCTTGAACTTTGCTTTTACAGCCACTATCTAAATGTCACTAGTCGACATTCTAAGCAATGCACAAGTAATTCATTTGTAATTTGAAAACTTTTTGCAATACACGTTTGATATTAATAATAATATACCATCGTATATGCAAATATTGTATTAATTCTATATAGTATGAACAAATTTTTGCAATCATATGTTCAGTGTTCCATAATAATTTATAGATTCTAGTTGAATATGATAATTTTTTCCGGATTTTTTGCTTTATTTTGTGAAGAAATTATTCAATGAAAACTTGCCACCTACAACAAAAAATTTAAAAGTGTTTTTTTTTTTTTTGAAATTTCAAAATGTAATCTTTGGGAGAAAGGGTATACAGTCAATTCTTCTATAACACTATGATATGGTTTTTGTAAAACGCATGGGTATTTGATTAATAGTTGAAACGTTGTCGTAGTCACGATTCTGATTAAATGCAAATTTCGAAGTTCCTTCGAAAAATGTAGCTTTCACAGTAAATAACGTCTTTTTCTTAATTTTAAGCTTCGAATTATGCTCCAAAAACGGCCTGTTTTGTACTAAAAGCTAGTGATATCGCATGATTAATCGATTGTTCGTTTTAGTCGACTAATTTTGTTTATATTTAGGTATTTTTAGTCGACTATTTTACTTTCGATTAAATGACTAAAATGATTAATTTTTTTTTAATGATTAAAAACGACTAATTTAACAATTTTTCTGTACTTTGGATTTCAAAAAATCAAAATTAACAAATTATAAAAAGCCAATAATTAAATTCAAAAGTAACCTCGTTATTGAAAACGTTACACAGATTAGCCCATTCATGAATTCGATTAAAAATTTAGTCGATTTGTCGACTACTCAGTGCCGAATATTTTTGATTAATGACTAATTTTGTTTGAAAAACAATTGTAAGTCGATTAATCGACTAATAATCACACCTCGGCTCGACATTGCTACTAAAAACTATCAGCTATGTTGCTATTTATATCTGTGTCATTACATAACCGAATATTCTTGTCATGTACAGTAAATTTATTCATTAAGATTGATGTTAAGGCGGCCGACGACGCCTTCTTATTTCTATATTTAAGTGAGTGCGTGTGTAGAATAGACGGTAAATTTTAATTTTCCATACACGGAAATATTTATTAATTGATACATAGCCGTCAATCTAAATATCATGATCTAGTTTCTTAGCACTCGGCAAGTTTCGTTTCAAGTACGAATAAAACTGATGTTTTTGTTTTTTTGTTTTGTTTCGATCATCTGATTCATTTTTATCTGATGAAAATACATTTTTTTTTTTTACTATAATTAAAGTAACGGAATTTTTGTGAAAATTCCAAGTATAAACACGATTTATTTACAAAGAAATTCTTTGAACTTTCAATGAACTCCGGTGTAAATAAATATTATGCTGACGTAAGTGATATTGAGTGAGATCATTCATTTTTGCAATTATTTTATTTTTATAGTAAAAAAAAAAATTGTTTTCGTTGTGATTTCGTCGTTTGGATGCACTTTGCAATTTATATCAGCTAAGAAATTCGATTGTCTTCTATTATTTTTCAAACGGACAAAAATTAGAAGAATGGTTTTTTTATATTATTATTATTAATTAAATAAAATTCAATTTTCTTAATCTTTTTATGTATAAAACAGCCTTGGAATTGATTAAATGTGTTAATTATGTATAATTAATTTATTTAATTTTTTAAAAATAATTTTTTTCATATATATATGAAATTGATATTTTATACTTAAATATTATCATACATTGTATGTAATTAGATTCATAATAAATAAAACATAATACTGGAACTGGTTATTTAAATAGGACACGTGATATCAATTGAAATTTTTGATTCGGTATGTGTTTGGTGTGAGGTTGGTGGTTTTGAGGTCCCTAGAAGCCGAAAATGACATTCACTAAAATTATATATAATTATGTAATATGTACCTACGAAAACTCTCGAACGAAACTTCCTATTTTTACGAAATTTGGTGAAACTGTTTAAGGTCCAAAACCTCAAAAAATGTATTTTTTCAAAAATTTAGAATTTTTTAATATGATACGTTTTGGAACCATTATCCTATGTAAAAGTGTTTTTCAGAAAAAAGTAATTTTTGTGATCGGAAATTCACTAGGATGTTGCCACAGGGGTTGCAACAGAATATACATTTCCATAGGCTCATAAACTGTGTTGGTAAAGTACCGACCTAATTTAATGAAAAATTCTACGATACGAGTTTACATTTTTATTACTGCAAAAGTTAGGGTTGATCCACACTATAGTGCCAATCACAGTCCGTTCCCAGTCCAGTCGCGCGCTGGTAAAATATTCTTAAATGAAAAATAATAAGTGTAGTCACACTATCGACACCAGTCCAGTCACGGTCCAACACTGATTCATTCCAAAGAATGTTTGACTGAGAACGGACTTGTTCATAGAGAAATAATAACGCAATTTCTCTATGGATAAGTACGTTATATTTCTCTATGGTTTCATTGGTTTCAGTTAATCAGTGTCAGTTATAATATTTGACAGTTATATCTAATTTAACTACTGAATGAACCGTACCGTTCATGGAACATAAATATGAATATAACAGAATTTTATCGGAGCGATACTGGACTGAGAACGGACTGTGATTGGATTATAGTGTGAATCAACCCTTAGTTTGTTTGACTGTTAGTCAAGTGGCGAGTAAATGATACTGAATGCCACCGACATGTAAGCAATTTACATTAATGTGCGACTTTTATTAGGTTATTTTTTGGGCAGTCGTTTGCGATCTTAAAACTTTTTGTTTGAATCAAATAGACCCACGCATTTTAAAAAGTTTTTTTTTTTCTTTTAATTAATTGAATAATTGGAACTCAATAAATCAGATTAATTAAATGTTTTAATCAATGAGGTTTGATGAATTAATCCAATTTTTTTTTCAATACTTTTAAAACTGGATTTTTTCCGGCTCTGTAATAAATGTTGTAGAATTTCAGATGAGTCATACGTCATACTTATTGATTTACTGAAACGATTTATAATTCTGAATTATTTTATTGCAAAGTAATGTCTAAATATAGATTATATTATGATTCCAATTCGATCGATACTAGTCGCGTCAAAAATTTGGTACCATTAACAGTATTAAACATTATTGAAGTTTTTGTTACTTATATAATTTTATTGTAAAGAAAAAATTCTTTTCTATTTTAAATTTCTAATTATTTTTCTTGCATTTAGAGTTACAGCAAAAACATTTTTTTTTTTTTGTAATTAATAATTATGACGTCCGTTTAAATTTATTATAGATAAAATATAATTACAAGCGAATGGTCATTTATTTATTCAAGGTAAAACATTTTTGCATTCAATTTATTATTTTAATATAAATTCTTTTTTTCGTTGAAAACCCTGATTTTTGTCCTTGCAAAAATGAAACCGACATGATTGTTGGTTAAAAAAATGTGTTTTTGTGTATAGAAAATTTCATGACTCAAAAATTATTTTTACAACTGCACACAACAATAAAACAACAAAATTTTTAACTTTTTGCAAAAATTTTTACAACAACCCTAAATGTTTATTACTTTACAACCATAAAAAAAACTACTTCAGAATTATACCATCCGTTGTAAAAACGTCAAATTTTACTTGGAAATATTTTTTATTTATTGCAAAAAAAAATTACATAAAATTAAATAACCAAAATAAAATTTTAAAAATTTTTTTTTCTCTTGTTACAGATTTCTAAGAAAGTTCTCTACAACACCAATCAAATTGTGCCAATTTCAAACAACATTTACAATTACTGCCTATTTATTATACTGCCTGGAACAGACCGGTCCGAAATTTTTGGATTGTCGGTAAAATAAAAACTGGAATGTAATTATTTTGCATTTATTTTAAACACTTGAAATCACTGCCAATTCTGTGTTCAAGCTATAAAAACTGTCAACATCCTGTGAATGAATAGTTTTGTCAGATTTTTTTTTAAATTATGTAAAAAATTAAATGTATCAATTAAGGAAAACCAAAAATTTTGGATCAATTGAAAATTCTTACTGGATTTCGAAATTTTAATATTTTTTTGTGGAGTAGCTCTCAAAAAAGATACATCATTTTCAAATTATAATTAAGTAGGCTGTGACTTAAATCATTATAACAATCGTGTCAGAAAATATCCCCCCCCCACTCGTGTTGGCAAAGTGTCAGTAAGAATTTTTGTTTCATCCAAACGATTTTAATTGTATATTTTTTTAATAACGCGTACTGTCTTGTTTCTTAATTGATACGAAAAATTGTATTATTTTTTTATTTTTAATGTTTTTTGTTTTTTTAAGTAAAAATAAAAAAAAAATGGAAACCAACAGACTAGAAATTAAAAAAAAAAAAATTAAAAAAAAGAACAATTAAACAATAACTGCCACGCATTTTCTCTTTTGCGAATTGTTACCGATTTTTCTTCTCTTCTCTCTCTCTTCTCGTGTTTATCTTTCTCTATCCTATGTATTATGTAACTAAGTGTATCTTTGTTTTATTCCTACGTCTTATTCTAATTTCGTAATTGTGTATTTAAAAAAGAGCAAAATAAGAATTTATTTTGTAATTTTTTTTTTTTTTAAATTTAATTTTATAAATGTAATTTGTTATTATATTTTTAATTAATTATTAATAATTTTTTTTAAAAAGAAAAATACTATTTCTTTGAAGACTGAAATTAAAAAATTTTTTTATAATTTTTTATACGATTAATATTTTCATTTTTTGTGTTGTTAAGAAAATTGTGTATTTTTTATAATGTTAATTTTTTTTTTTTGAAAAAATCATTTGGGCAGATTGAATATGACAAAACGTTTTATGGTTCCTTTTTATTTTTAATTCGTAATAATTCATTTGAAATAACCACTCAAAAAATACATTTTCAATAGTAAACAATTTTGTATAATGTACCTAATTATGTAATTCTTTTTGTACAGTACTTTCCAAAATGTATGTATCCCTTTCTTTTGTATGTATCTTTAAAAAACAAATGGAGATTCAGCACACATACATTATAAAAAATGTTCATCTACTAATTTTATTTTTTTTGTATTTTAATTTTTGTATTTTTGTTTATATATGATATAATAATATATTTTATACTAAAATAACTTTTTTCGTATGTATTGTTATTTTTAGTGCGTAGAACCTTAGGTGTAGTTCGTAGAATCCTAGAGATCCTTCCTTTTCGCACTGTTCTTTTTCAGTTATCTTGGGGGAGTTTTTCTCAAAAGTAAGGTTGGAAACTAACTGCAGTCATGAGGGATACTTTCTCATCTTATTGTTAAGTTAATGTTCCATCTAACATCTAGATTTTATAAAATTATAATTTTTTGGGGCCGTGGCTTAAATTTTAGTGTAATCGTAGGTGTAACATACTTAAAATCTAGATGTTATAAAATTATAATTTTAGTAGTAGAAATTTGTCTACTTTCTCAATTGAAATTAACCCCCAACTAAAAATCCAAATGGCAAAAACTAAAAAAATTTCATGTAGGTATAAAAGTGAGAGATGTAGCAAATGTATATCAAAATCTATTTTTAATGAACATTATTGATGAAAAAATTTACTACATACTTAACATTTTTAATGAAAAAATAAATTCTAACTTGAAATTTAGTACCATGTTAAATTGTGCAATGACCACGAATGTTTTTTAAAAACTGCCTTTTTATATCTAAGAAAAAGGCAGTTGGCGTCAAATGTCTGTAAAGTGACATTTGGCGCCATTTTTCCCCAGTAGTCGTTTTTTCAATCGGTTATAGTCGGCATAATTGGCTTATAAAATTTAGATGTTAGGTGAAACACCTCGTAAAAAATAATTTTACCATAAAATTATAATTTATCGTACCCGATATCTAAATTTTATAAAATTATAATTTTAACGTAAAATCATAATTTTATAAAATCTTGATATTAGGTGGAACACTAGCTTTAGTCCAAATTCAACGCTGTTTCTACAAAAAAAAAAAGTTGAGTTAACGTTGCAAACCTATTTGATGAACCCCTTATTTACCTAATCTCAAATTTTAGATTTCTGGAAAAATGCAGATGAGAAAGTATCACAGTATTTTAGAAGTAGTCTTACTAACCCCACGGTATGAGACTGTTGGGCTATTAAAACAGTAAGTGTATAATTTTATCATAGTTTTTCTGATCTTTTAAGAATCGAACGACTGGTCCGATCTACCGTCACAATCATTTAATTTTATTGTACTACTTACTTGAAACTTAATCCAAACACTTAAAAGTAGAAAATAATTTCTGAACACAATTGAAATCAAATAGATATTTGATTTCGACAAAGAAAATTACGGTTTAGCTCTTATGTCAAGTATATAATTTAATTACTTTATTACCGTGATGGTAGACGGGACCGGTCTGTCCTCACACACAGTTTTTAACTTGCAGTTTGTCAATAAAACTGACAATGAGTAACAAACACACAAACCGAAAAATAAAAAAAAAAAATAACACCTCTGGTACTTTCTGTTAAAATTTCCGTAATTATTGTTATATAAAATTGTAAAAATAACATTTCGAATTTTTGCAATAAAATTTTGATTTAAAACAAAATCGTTTTATTTATGTATAATTTATTTATTTGAGACAACAATAAATAAAATTTCGAATTATACGCCCATTACGTAAGAGTATGATCAAAAAAAAAAAAATTGTGAAATTGATCTTATTTTTAGAATGATGAATTGCACATATTGAAAATCAATAAATTGCAATCTGAAGAACTATTTTTGACAAAAGTAAACCATTATTTATTCAAGGTCGCCACGTTTTCATAATACAGATCGATTTTTTTTCAATATATCTAATGGTAAAATGTAAAATTCTACATTATTTGCAGTGGATATTTTTGATATCTTCCCAACTAACTTTGATCAAATTGATTGATTTGCTAATAAAATTTTGGGGAAGGTGTAAATACAAGAAGTATTCCCATATCTTGAGAAATATTTGTTACAGAATAGCGATCCTTGTGAAACTAATAGTTTGGCCCAACTATTTTGGCCCAATTTACACATCATTCTCGAAAATTATGATGACGTTTTGGTGATCAATGGGAAGGAACAGCAATTTTTCCCGCTTGAGAGTGAAATATTAAGAAAGAGAAATGAAAACATAAATATCTAATTTGTTACAAGCCGTATGTTCAATGCAATTACTGACTAAGTTAAAAACAGATGGGAGGGATCGCTTATTCCAGAATTTTTCCGGTATGGCATCATAAGATGTCACATATTAATATTGTTGAATTTCAAATTTCATGTTTCTGTAGCATCACAATTAGTGTCTGGAGCTTTTAAGAAATTTTGGTGTATACGATGACGTCATCAAGCTAAATTTTTTACGTTTCAAATTGATAGCTATCAAAATGAAATGAATTATTATATTGAAAAAATTTTTAATTTTGTCAAATTTTCACTTAAATATAAGTAAAGATATATATTATTTATCACTAACTAGTTTTCGGTTGATTAGACCATCATCAGGTGAATTCAGTTTGGATAAAAGAATATATATAAATTAAAGACAATAAGTGGACTGGTTAAGAAATGGGAAAAACCCAGAAGAGAGGTAAGCAAATACACGTGTATTTGTATCTTGAATTTGTAAGTTAAATAAAAAATCGCGATCAAAATTCGATCGCGATCAACGGGTTAAGTACCACTATTATATATAATTTGTTTACTGAAACAAGGAAATTTAAATTTACTGTTAATGGTTAACGAATTTTTAGGAACTACTGAAATTAACCACCAGAATTCTATTTGTTTGAGCCACCGAACTCTATTGTTGTACTAAATTTCAAATTTTTACGTTGAATTGTTTCGGAGAAAATCATCTCTGATTAGTGGACGGATATCGAAGTGTTTCCGCCACTGTTCCATTTTGCCAGTTTTGGTACGGATCACTAAAAAATGATTTTTCGTGAGAAGAAAAATATGAGTATCAACGTTAATATTATACGGGTAGTTCTTCAAACGATGGAAGAAAATAAACTTAATTCCGGCCACACATTTTTTTCATGCATGAGCTTTGGAAAGTAGTTTTATTTCAAGGTGATGACATTTTTTACACTATTTGAAAGTGGCCAGTCAAAATATTAAAAATTATAAATTTTATGGCCATTATAAAAAAGAGACATCCAGGAAAGTGAAAAAATGAGTAAAAAACTAAAATTTACAAAAGAGAATTTCTTATATTCATTTTTATTATTAAGCACAATTTATTAAACTATTAAACAATTTATTAATTTTTATTATTAAACAATTTTTATTATTTTTATTATTAAATTTTTAATTATTAAATAACTTATTATTTGTTTAATAGATATTATATATTATATTAGTAGTATATATATTAGTAGTTATATAGTGTATATATGTAAATATTAAAAAAAAAAAATTCCCCCCCAAAAAAAAAAAATTAAAAAAAAAAACTAAATAAAAAAAAATTGGGAATTTATTATTTATTAAAAAATGTTCGAAGTCATTTACTACAGTTTAATACATATTATATATTTAGATTAGTAGTATATAATATGTATCAGTAGTTATATTAATTATATAGTATATAGGTATTATACAAAAAAAAAAAAAAAAATAGGAATTTATTTTTTATTAAAAAATATACGGAGTCATTTATTACAGTATTCTAATGACATTTACCTAAGTTATTTACGTTATTTAAGTTAAATCCAGGAGACTGAGACCAGGAGACTGAAAATTCTTCAATATTCTTTAAAAATCGGCTAAATAACGTTTTATAAAAAAAAGACAGGTCCGCTATTCCAATACAGCATATTTACAACTCATACAACTGAAAAATTTCTTAAATCCACAGTAGTTTTTACCAAAATGTTGACCAGGATACTGAGAAATTGACTGGACCGAGTACGACCTCACTTACAATGTTAACTGAATTAATTGACACAACCCCAAATTAAATAAAGCATGTAGTTTATTTTATTTATTATATTTGAGTTAATTACTATGACAAACGATGATTTAATCGGAATATAATTTTTTTATATTTTTTAAGTGTTTTGGTTTGATAGGAGAATGATGCAAAATTCGGGAGACAAAATTCAATAGAATATTTCTTAAAGAAAATATAAAAAAATTCGAAAATTATTTATACAATAAAAAAGTACCAATATTATAGATTACTACTGCAGTGTAAATTTTTTTTTATACATTCAGAAAAAATAATTATTTAGTCTGCTATGTTTTACTTTGGAGAGGAGACATACCAGGAGACTGAGAATTTTACATTTTAAGTGTCATTTTTTATAAAAAATATATTTCAAAACCGGGTTATTTTGAGTAACCAGTTAGATGCAGTAATGGTTTACAGTTTCCATCTAGAAAAAATGTTTTTTTTCAAAATATTAATATACGAAATGCGTTGGGCCGTCCAAAATTCCATAGTTTGAAGAACTACCCATATATCAAATTATCAATAATCTCAATTCACATAAATGATTTTTTCATAAATAAAAAAAAATGATGCAAATATTGATACTCAAATCGTTACACTGTGAACATGGTCATAAATTCAATACTTATAATATGCAAATAAAAAAAAAAATTATTGACACCTATAAATAAAATTCGCTGACAACATAATATATCCTGATCTAAAAATAGCCGAAATTCATCATTTCCAAATTATACACATAATTAGCTATATTTAAAGTGACTAAAATTTGCAAATGCATGCATAATCAGCTACAATACAAGTGTCATTTAATAATCGAAAGATGGTAAAACAAGGTGATTCTCTAATACTAATTGCCAGGGAACAAATGTCAAGGATCACATCAATAGGATCAAAATAATCAATTTGGAAAAAAATCTGTAAATTTAATTATTTGTTAGATAATAATTTGTTGTTCAGAGAGATGTAGATATTTCCTCACTCTTCGTTCTTGAATCCATTCAAACACCTTTAGGACCAGTGTTGGGCAAGATATCGAATTTTATTATCTAGAAAACAGATAATTGATAACATAATTTGAAACATCTAGATAAAGATAACAGAAAATTGAACCGTTATCTAGATAAAATTTTAGATAACAGATAAAATAATATTTACAGAAATAGTGCACTAGATCAGTGTTTCTCAACCGCTCATCCGTGGACCGGTGCCGGGCTACGAAAGTAGTTCATCGGATCCCAGAAAGATGTGTTTATTATTAAAAATTACAAAAATGTTCAAGAAAGGTTTTTGGCGACAAAATTACACGTTTTGGAATTTAGTTTCTTTATTTACGGCCCATGAGAGCACACGTAGAGTACAACATTTTTTTATTTCAAAAAAAGTGCTTAAAAGTATCGGTATTTATCTACATTACCTACATGATCGACGAAGTGGTCGGAAAACGACATTTCATATTACACGACTAAATGTTATTCCAACTAATGGCCGAAATGAATCCAGGCTATAAGAATTCTATTTACAGTTAACGAAAAGTTCTTAAACATTTGTCTAATGTTTAAAAAATTGTCGATCCTTATCTAAAATTACATGGTAGACAAAGTGGTCGGAATACGACATTTCATATTACACGACTAAATGTTATTCCAACTAATGGAGGAAGTGATTCCAGACAACTTTTAAAAATTTTTGTATTCCTTAAGAAAGTGTTAAAATTTATCTGAATTATATGGTCGGCCAAGTGAATAATAGGGCAAATGGTGTGAATTTAGCTTCAATTTTCTTTTTTTTAGGAAAAATAAAAATGTATTCTTATTATCTTATCTTTTTCCTTCGCTTAATAAAAAGATAAGATAAAAGATAACTTCTTTTAAAAATATCTAGATAAAAGATAATAGATAACGGAAACGTTATCTAGATAAAATTTCAGATAACGTTATCTAGATAAGCACAACACTGTTTAGGACTAATGACGAGCTTAGCTCGTCATACTAATTTTTAGAAAAAATTCAGCTAGTGAATGTGCATTGTCTTATATCGATAACTGGAGGCTGTACAGTAAAGCGTGATCATATTGTAAATAAATTAAGCAAAACGTACCAGACTTGCAATTATACTTATAGAGATATATTTTATCTAAAATATTGGAATATATGGCGGTACTAAAGGGGTTAAAGACAAAAATCATAATAGAAAGCTGACAACGCAGTTGTAGGACTTTGCGACACGTTCTACCTGCTAAGAGGGAGAATTTCTCCTCACGTGAGAAAGTCACCCCAGCCAACATCTGACGCCATCTAGAAAAAAAGATTGATTCCCGTTGCTACTACCTTGATGGAAAATATCAAATATTTTTCACCTTAAAATTCGCCCAAGCTACCAAACGTATGAAAGTAATTTTTCCCGTCAAGTAAACGAGGTTTCTGTAACAGCTTTCATTCAAGTTTCATCAGTTTTCACAAGTTTCATCAGTTTTTCATAGGCAAGATCCGGAAAAAATCGGAAAAATCCAAAATTTGATTCTTCCAAAAAGTAAAAAATGGTTAAAACTCCAGAACCGTTGAGTAAAACGTGCTCAAATTTTGTTCTTTTTATCTCTCATCTCCGGAGAATTTTCATCGGAATTGTTATTTTCTGGACTCCTTAGGCGCCTTAAAACGCCAAGATCCGGTGGACACTGCAGATATGCTCAAATTGTTTTCATTGTCACACTTTCCCGTCGCTATATGGACCGGAAAATAAAAACATAGAACTTTTCGAGTTCTAACGTAGTAATGAATCTTAACATTAGCAGTATCTACCCGTAAATACGAGTATATAAATATCTTGTAAATGATTCGCTTGACAAAGAAAAGTAATTGAACTGTTTTTGTAGAAAATTTTGCTTATTAGACTTTTTGTTAAAAAATCAATAATTTTAAAAATATTTGCAAAAACTATTTTCATTCTTTTTGATCCGTTACTGTCGCTGAAGTTTTTGTTATGCTCCCACCAGGGTTGGCGAGACAAACGACGAAGCCTCGTGCACAGCAAAAAATTTTCAAAAATTTTTCTCCAAAGGTACAGTTAATGAGAAAAAAAGGTTTTTTATTTCCTCCGAGCCCTCTTTTTAAACTCGGGCTCCCGGGCTAGTGCCTGGTAGATACCTACCTGTTTTACTTCGGTGGAAAACAAGCTATGGAAAGTCGAAATTAGTTTTGAAAATATGACAGTGTAATAACAATTAGAATTAATAGATTAATCAACGGGGCACAAAAGTATCTGTACCACCTAAAAAGACACTTATCAGCAAAAATATTGCACTTTCAATATTCCTAATTCATATTTCAGGTAAAAATACAGCCGACTTTCGTTTTCAGTCCGCCTACGGGGCTGTAGGAAAGTATAATTCTAAGAACTTCTGTACCCCCACCTGTGCTTAGTAGTCGACCGCCGTAACTCGCACTTCCCCTACTTTTCAAGCGTGTGAGCGTGTACTTATTTATAATCAAATAGCCCGGACATTTAGTATAGTATTACCATTCGTTAGAAACGGCACAAAATCTACCTATTTTTAATAAATACATTCCGTCAAACGGGGCTATTTGAAAACGGTGAGGCTATTTGGAACAAAAAAAAAAAGAAGATTTAAACTCTTAAAGAAGAGTTTTAAAAAAGATTTAAACTCTTAAATAACATCCCCTATTAAAGACGCATTAACGTTATGAATCGTTCAGAAATCAAACAGATATAAGAGCTTAAATATTTTTCTTTTTTCTGTTCCAAATAGCCCCACCGTTTTCAAATAGCCCCGTTTGACGGTTTACTAATATTTTCTAAGTGTGTTCTCTAGTTTGTGTGACAGGAGTTTAAACGATACTACCAACACATATTTTCTTTAAGAAATTTTTTAAAATCTTTTGTAGAAATTGTAAATAATATTGTTAGTCAAACAAAGTTTGTAATATAATCCGCGCGAGGAACGAACAAAATTTCTTTTGGTCAACTACACATGTATTATGTAAACACGGACCTATAAAAAAATTATTTTAGTGAATAAAATGATTCTGACAGGATGAAATATTAGTTGCACTATTAAACCAGTGTTCCGAGAGACGTCGAATTTTTTTCGGTCATGGAGGGGGAATGTTTACAATAGAAATATAAATCGGCGGACTCATAACGAGCGGACTGATAACGAGAGTCGGCTTTACAACTTTTGGAAACCGACTTTTCTTTTTTTATATAGAAAACAAACAATTTATGATGCGGATATTTTTTTTTAATCAAAAGTTACATGATTTTTTGAAATAACAAATAGATATGTACTTAATTTTTTTTTTAAATTCTACTATTTATATTAAAAAATAAAATAAAAAAAAAAAAACCGAAAGAATTATTTAAATAAAGTTTAAGGTCAAAGTCATAGATTTAAATCTTTTTTACTTTTATAATATTTCAGTTTCACGTCCCACAATTTGATGTTTCATCGAATGGGTCGTGGGCGTCAATGTGGAACACCACCATCCGAACGAGGCATGGCAAAAACAGGGACACCCGTTCACAAAATCGAATTAGACACACAAACATCAATTAAACACTATTTACGCAAATTAGACGGTGATTGTCGTAAATCAATCGCTTTTTTTTGACAATTTTTATTCTTATGATAAATTTTTAATTGTCAGAAAAAAGTTGTCCATACACACACGTGATGAATTTTTTGAACGATTTATATTGACGATTAATGTAAAATTTAGTACGACCATAAATAAATACGCCACCTTAATTTTTCATTAAATAAATAATCAATTAAAAGTGTTTGGCGTTTTTAGTGTTCCGTATTCAAATTGGCAAAACGTAACACTTATGAAATTAATTCGGTGTTTGCCCGTCTGTAATTCGCGTCTGAGATAGAGTGTAGTGGGCCAATTATAATTGTCAAGTTGAATTTTGATTCTGGGAGTTAATTTCAGATGATAACCTGGGAGCTGGGTACTGGGAACTGGGAACAAAATTTTCCCAAAGAGCATCGAATAGGAAATCAGCGGAAAACTTATTAAAGCATAAATTCAATAATATATACAGTTGAACTTTTTTTTATGCTGTCTTTCTTTGTGCGTCACTTTTAAATTTAAATATTATTTACAATTGTTTACTCTGATAAAACCAATTATTGAGAGCATTTGAGCATTTAATCAGTACAGGTGCTATCAGTGCTTTCGAGCATTTAATCAGCATAAGAATATAAGTTACTGCAAGTTTTTTTTTTTCTTTTTTATAAATGTATTTAACGCAATTCTTACAATTTTCTTACATTTTAAGGTTATTTTGTTACAAATTCAGTTACAAAATAACCTTAAAATGTAAGAAAATTATTTCATTTTTAAACGTTTAATAAAACTATATTCGTCAATAACTGAAAAATCTTATAATTTTTTGGTTTTGTTTAATAATAAGAACTACTCTCATCTTTTTTATTATATATATTTTGGTACATATATATGGAAACAAATAACAATTTTTACAAAGGACTGACTTACTTTGCGTTCTTTGAGTCTCATTTATAATAATATATGAACAAAATCGTTATAATTTTTGACGATTTTCAAATATCTTAAACTGCAGTGAAAGTAAAATATTGAATAAAAAAGTTTAACAACTAACTCTGATAAATCTGAAAAATTAACATAAAATTTATGTCCTCTTGTGTGTTAAATCATTGTCACAAATCTTGTGTAAATATTTGACACATATGCTTTGTGTTAAAATAACACAAAAAATTGAGTGGACCATTCTGGACATGTGAAATGTGTTAATTTTAACACAATTTTTTTCACTGTGTATTTAGGAATTTTTTAAATTTTTTTTTTGTGCGATTTACTTTATCCGGTCCCTATCCATCGCATAAAAAAGGTCCAGCTGTACCTATAAGTTCTATAATAATTAGTGTCGGTAATATTTATTAAGTGCATTGATACATTCAGTAAATATCTCGTATTCTTTCTGGGAAACGTAAATAGGCCAAGACAACATCGTTTTCAAATCGAGAATTATAGTTTATATAAAATATTAATCTACTCTCGTATGTATTACGTACATTTAGTGATGAGCAAATGCAAGACCAAGACCAAGACTTGGCAGTCTTGGTCTTGGTCTTGTTCTTGCATTAAGATTCTTGGTCTTGGTCTTGCTAGAGCAGTTTGAGTCTTGATCTTGGTCTTGGTCTTGCAAAATGTAGTCTTGGTATTGGTCTTGGTCTTGGTATTGCTAAAGAATCTTGCACTTTTTTGCATTTTTTTATTAGCGAATTTTTTCCTTCTAAAATCAGAATTTTCTCTCTTTACGGTATTAATTATACTTTCAAACTATTTAAATAGTTTAGCAAGAGTCTTGCTTTTTTCTTGCTATTGTCTTGGTCTTGCTCACTTGAGTCTTGGTATTGGTCTTGCAGCCATACTTATAATCTTGGTCTTGGTCTTGCTCTTGGTATACATAGTCTTGGTCTTGGTCTTGGTCTTGCAAAAAATGCAAGACCAAGACAAGACTGCAAGACCAAGACTAATTTTGCTCATCACTACGTACATCAAATCCATAAAAGCAACTAATAGTACGGAACACTATTTACGCAAGTACAATTTGCGCCTGGCCACCTGTTTTTTATTCACTACATTTTATGCTCCCCTTACCGAAAATAAAAATTATAACCTATAAATCTGACAAATGATGTAAGTTATTATAACAAATGTATATTTTAACAAAATTTGACTCAAACAAAACTTTTTCGTTTTAACAAAAAACTTCATTTTACTTTTAAATTTTTATTTGAAATTATCTCAAGGTTAATAAGTAAGATGAAATAAGTGATAATTTTTTTTTTTTTGACGAAAAAATAGTGAAACACATATTGTACAATTTTCTTTGGACATTACTGTATATTTATAATTAATTTTTATGCTGTTTAATGGTATCTGGAAAAACAGGTGAAGTCCCTAAAATAGTAGGCAGTTTGGTCCAAACAAAAAAAAGTTTTAATTAATATATCGTGTGAGGTCCCATTTAAAAGAGCTACCTTCAAGGATTCTAAAAAAAATTCCTTTTATAATTCTTGCCTCAGTTTTGAAGTTAGTTTTGTTAATTATTTTGAAGTTGTTCTTTTTCTTAAAAAAGTTTCAAATACTAAAGACGGTAGTTTCCTTAATATACCTAATTCTGAAAGAAAAATTATTTAATAATATTGATAATTTAATCAAAATACTATTAAAGGTACTTTTAAATAATTAAATATAAAATGTATAATATTAAAATAAATTGATTGATTATTATATGAAATATTATTAATTTTATTATTCATTTAAATAACAAAAAGAATATAAATCTATATTACACAACATATCGTGTGTTCTCTGAAAAACTGGACAATTTAATGAAAAAAGAAAATTCTATGGTTGCAAATCGAAGTATTTCATTCTTTTTCTCTGAGTTAACGAAAGTTAGGATATATTAAGAATGTTAACGCACTTCTCTAAGAGAAAATCAGCTATAGTAAGATTTAAGCCCAGGTTTGTGACAGAAAAAATGAATTTTTTGACAAAATTTTTTTCACCGTAAAGAGATGATATTAAATCATTATCCTGTATAAACTAGTGTTTGAGAAAAATTAAAACACAATTGAATTTTTTATCGAATGACATTCTTGAGGCAAAATAGCCAATAAGTTCATTTGTTTGTTTATTGTATTTTAATCAAAATGAAGTGATGAAATGGATTACAAAAATGAATAAAATTTTTATAATTTGCTTTTTGCTTCCGTGTTTTAATGGAATTTAGTATTTTTATTTATAGCATCTAATAGCATTCGTCTAGCATAATACCTTCGTTGTTTTTAAAAAAAAATGAGAATAACGGAGCTAATTTTATAAACAAAAGATCGACCAAATGGTCGGAAAACGACATTTCATATTACACGACTTAATGTTTTCTCTGCTAAATGGTGGAAATGATTTCAGGATACGAGAAATATATATCAACCCTATTGATATTTATTTGAATTACATGGTAGACATAGTGGTCGCAATACGACATTTCATATTACACAACCTAATGTTATTTCAACTAATGGTGAAAATGATTCCAGGCGACAAGAATTCTATTTAAATCTAAAGAACTGTTTTTAAACATTTCTCTTATGCTTAAAATAATGTCGATATTTATTTGAATTAGTTGGTTGATCAAGTAGTCGGAAAACCATAATTCATATTAAATATAAATATGTAATTTAGAAAACTGATACTTTGTTACGTAAAATTATACACATTGCTAAGTTAAAATAAACACACTGTAGACTCTAGCAATGACTATATTTATAATAAATTATTATTTGCACATATTTCTACCGTGCCTGTAGAATAAATTTCCTACCGTAACTTCGTTTACAGTACCTAGGTAAGGAGAAGGGAGAGCAACACGTCGTAATATTCCTCTCCTTTTTCATATTTTTTTCTCATTGAACATATAATTAAATTGATTAAACATTAATAATAATATGCAATATGCAAATTATAATAATAGGTAAACATTTTTCTTAAGATGCATTTTTTTCTATTTACCACTTAAACAACTATTAATAATATAATGTAATATAAATAATGAGAAGATCATAATAATATGTACTCTTTAATTTCATTAATGTCCAATTTTTTGTGAAACCGATTATACAATTACAATTCTACTAATTAAAAATATAATTAGTTTAAAAAAAAAAAGACCAAATGAATTATTTTTGTTATTAGTGCAAGTGCAGTTTTAAACTGTGTTTATATAATTAATTTCCAATGGATTTAATAACCTACTGGATTGAAAATAGCAATGCATCAATCGATTGAATGTTCAAGGACGATCTATTCAATTTTACAATCCAGTTTAAAGTAATTACCTAACCTGTCATATAATAAAATATCATTTTCGAAAAAATTTAATCAAATAGTTCCAAGGATTAAACGATTGATGCTCATATTTAGAATTTTTATTTAAATAAAGTGAAATGTATATATGGAGTTTTAAAATGACGCAACATAGCCATGACGGTTCTTCTTTACATACAAAGATGGCACTATTTCTTATCGTAAAATAAACGATTCGGTCGACCATCGTGAAAATCAATACGGTTCCATTCTGATAGATGGCTAATCGATAAAAATCAGTATTTTCAAATTTCAAAATTTTTAGAGCTGGTTAGTAAAGATTAATTTTTTAAATCCACAATTACCCACAGTGTAATAACCTTTAATAATAATTGGAGACGGGGGGCAACAGTTCAGGTTACAAATTTGAAAGATCTTGAATCGGTAAAGGCCAAGTCAACTAGCAATCAAACCTAACCAATTTTCGTTCGACACTACCTTGTTTACGTGTAAATTTCATATTTAGTGTAAGCTCAGAAATGCTTGGCCAGCGCTTTGGAGTCCAAGCTCAATAAGGTCAAAAATTTAAATTCTTCTAAAATTATTAATATGCGTATTTACAGAAGGATCTCAAAGTGGGGAATTTAGATATATTAGTACGGCTACATTAAAGCCTGTAGGCAGGTAAATTTAAAAACAAAATAATCTTGAAGTGGATAAAACAGGATAAATGAGTATGATTTTTGGGAGGGGGGGGAAACTTTCCAATTATTCCTAGATAATTATTTAACAAATAACATTAAAAATAAATAGGATACGGAGTATAGCGGCTAGCAATTAGTGATGAGCAAAATTAGTTTTGGTCATGCAGTCTTGTCTTGGGCTTGCATTTTTTGCAAGACCAAGACCAAGACTATGTATACCAAGAGCAAGACCAAGATCAAGACTATAAGTATGGCTGCAAGACCAATACCAAGACTCAAGTGAGCAAGACCAAGACAAAAGCAAGACTCTTGCTAAACTATTTAAATAGTTTGAAAGTATAATTAATACATAAAGATAGTAAAAATTCTGATTTTAAAAGAAAAAAATTTGCTAATAAAAAAATGCAAGAAAGTGCAAGATTTTTTAGAAATAACAAGACCAAGACCAAGACTGCATTTTGCAAGACCAAGACCAAGACCAAGACTCAAACTGTTCTAGCAAGACCAATACCAAGACTCTTAATGCAAGAACAAGACCAAGATCAAGACTGCCAAGTCTTGGTCTTGGTCTTGCATTTGCTCATCACTACTAGCAATGGATAAATGAATCAATTGTAATCCTCCCAGGGTATAATAAAAAAAATTAAGATCAACAAGTTTAGAAAACGGCTAAGGAAGGGTTATCTCTATCAAATGACGCGGGCAATAGCTACCGTATAGATATATCAGATGGACTTCTACTTTTATCCTGGAAAGAATATTAGCATTTTCTTTTAAAATTTATATAACAATCTTATTTCGATTCTTTGAGTAAGATCTTATCGAAATTTGGCTCGCTTAAAAGATACTTACGGTGGATAAAATAATATAGAATTAGCTCATATTATCAGTGGTGGATTTAGCAGCAGGCTGAGTAGGCTGGAGCCTAAGGCGGCAGATTTTAAGCGCGGCCATTTGAGGGCAAAAGGGCGGAAAAATATAGAATTTGCAGTTTTTTTGCTCGTCACTTACTTTTTTAAGGAAAAAGTGTTAAAAAGTTATTAAGAAATTATTTTTTAGTTTTTTGGAATAAAGCAGCGGCGGTATTTTTCACAGAACTTAGAGCGGTACTTAGGGTAAATCCGACACTGCATATTATTATATGTTATTGAGAGGAATTAAAATAAAAATATCTATAAAAAGAATTGCAACGAAAAGTTTATATTCATAATAGGGATGTTATGGATATGAAATTTCGGATACGGATACGGATATTTAAAAACATTTATTTTGGTTTCGGTTTCGGTTACGGATTTGTAATTATATCGGATAATGTTTCGGATACGGTTACGGTTACGGATAGTTGCTTTCAGTGAACATTTTTTTTAGAAAATGGAAAAAATTTTACCCCAAAAAGTGAAAGCCAAACACAAATCAACGGAAATCTATCAAGAGAAATAAATATATGTAGCAAAAATTTGCTTCGATTTAACCTCAGTATTCCAACGGCAGCTGTCTGTTATTATTCGAAACAAATACGAAACTGTATATACAGTGTAAACTCTATATAACGAACTTCTATTTAACGAAAAACTCCTTAAAACGTAGAAATTACAAAGGTTTGTTTGGTTTACATTATCATTCGTATACTGAAACACTCTTTATAACGTAATAGCCACTCTCAATAGCGAAAAATGCGTCATTTTTTTAAGTCAAAAAAAATTTGATTTCACTGACTTTCAAACAAAATAGTGATACAGAGTCGTAAATATTTCGTACGCACAAAGGGATTCTAAAAAATCCGTTTATTTGTTTGTTGTAATTGCCTAGCACATGTTTTTGCCTACTGTACTTCCGTACTATTGTCTTATTGCTGTCTTTACGTTATCATATTCTTAGTTGCTTTCAAACTTTTTAACTGTAAACATGGCGAGTAAAAGAAAGAGTTTGTGTACTGACGAAAAAGTGTCATTTAATTCAGTCAAAATTAAAACCACTTACTAAATTCGTAAGTTGTATTCGTAAAATTATATTGTTTTCTTTTACTCTCCATATAACGAAAACTCTTTATAACGTAATAAAATACCCGGTCCCTTCAATTTCGTTATATGGAGTTTACACTGTAATTTTATTTTATCCGAGTATATTCTCTATTGTGTTTCTTGTGATTGAATCCTTCTGGAAAGAACAACTAAATCCGGGAATATTTAAGCGAAAATCGTCTCTGTAATTATTGCTACAGTGTAATTCCAAAAAAAAGTTACCATTTGTACAAGAACTGTAAGCGAGTGTGATGTCATACTGAAAATAAAATTAATTGAATTGTTGCGTAGCGTAATAATTTATTTGAGAATAAGTGAGTAATCAGTTCCTACTTGTACAAATATGGCCAATAAAAATATTTTTCTGTAATAATATTGAAAATAATACATATATACCAGTATTTTAATGTGAATGTGTTTTTATAAAAATGGCGCATATATTTTTAAAAATTGGACGGTAGACAATTTTACTGAAAAATTATCTATTGATTGGATTTTTTTTTTAAATTTTTGAAAGCCGATTAAATATAAAGGAACACTAGTTATAAAAATATCACTAGCTAAGGACCATTGTTTTTATATTTTACTTATTTATGGCTTTAAAACGATTGGAATAATTAACGATGCCATGGGAACAAATATTTATTTGATTAAAATAAAATTTTTTCTATCAAAATGTCGATATTCCTCTTACACTTTCAAAACGATTTCTTTTTTCATTGAATCAAAAAAATTGTTTATATACAACTACGATGAAATTGCTTGTTTATTGTACAAAATGCTATCTAGTTAAGCTATGTTTTACATACAGCTGTACAGAAAGTTGCACCTTACACGCACAAATGCATAAAATAACAGCACACTACACTTTTATTAATTTTTATATTGTAGGTACATTATATTAAAATCTGTACAAAAATTTTACCTAGCAACTGAATGTTTACATTTGTTTTTAATAGATTTCAAATTCTACATAATTTTAATGTATTGTATTTGTATAAAATTTTTATCGTTTATTGTGAATTTCATGTTAGTCGTAGATAAAGTATAGTACGTAACTCGGTCCTAAGATATATTATACACTCGTGCAATTACGTACTCGTCGCTGCGCGGCTCTTGCTAACTTTTTCGCTTGTGTGTAATATCTGGTAATATGCAACTTATAACCTCAATCACGTAATATACCATTATCTACGACTACTAGGCAATAATTTCTTTACTGTACAAAATACTACCTAGGTAAGCAATGTTTTACATCATACAGCTGTGGGAAATTTTGTTCTTTACACACGAGTGTGTACAAAGAATCACAGCGTAATATGACACAAAAACGTAAGAATTTTATTGCTGATTAATCCTATAGCTATAACTTTGTCGAAAAACGAAATCAGTGAGTACAAATGACAAAATTCATTTAACTTATACGACATTAAATAAACAATGATAATAATAATTAACCATAAAAATCATCTTTCGAACGTGGCCTTGTGTATTTGTAATGTAAAATGCTTTATTATGTATATTGTATCAAATAAAATTTATATAAAAATACTAAATTATACTGTCAAAATAAATCACTAAAGACCAATAATAGAATTGTTTTTATCTGATTATCATTTTTTTTGTTCTAGTCTTGTTAATAAAATTTTGCATATATTGTAAATCACATTTAAACAGCACAAATCATTCTAATAAATAGCTTTAAAAATTTTTAAAAAACTCCTCTGCACAAAGTGGATACAGAAAGGTATGCTACGTTTGAGTCCAAGATAAGCTTTTTTTGCGCAGTTCGCCATCTACGTTATAATACGTCACATACATATTTGAGTTTTTAGAAAAAGACAACATAAATTTATTATTATATTTATACAGTGTGAGTTTCTTGAGAGTTACCATTTTTATTACAGCCAAACCGTTAGAGCTATAAAGCTCCGACTGATTATAGCAATCCGTTGCCCCCGTGCATATCTACAACTCTTATTTGAACAATTTTTCAATTAAATCAACGGTTTGGCTATAATAAAAATTGAAACTCTCCAAAAACTGAAGCTCTATATACGTATGTAATTCTCCATCTACGTCATCATGATCTGCGCGTCGGCATACCTTTCTCAATCTACTTTGTCCTCTCCATCGTTACAAAACTGGTTACATCCACAGTGTGAGAGACACTTGAGGTTTTTTCTGTTAAATTTGTTATCAGTATAAAAATATTTTTAATAATTAACACGGCTAATTAGAATGTCAAAATTGCATAAACAATTTTTTTTCATCCAGTAAAATATTATTGCATATTTATTAATTAAAAGTGGTCCTCATACAACATTGGATCATGCCTACGGGAAAGCTTATTAAAAATGCATCTTTTGTTAGCAAAAAAAAAACAATAAATAAATTTAAAAAAAAAGGAGTTTCAAATGTAACTGAAAGGTCACAATGACATTTCATTTCAAAATTTGAATTTTTATAGATATAAGAATTTTTTTCTAAATTAGAAGCAATCAGAATTATTGACATTTAAATGATAAATTTGTGTGAATTTTCCATTAACTGTTCGTAAATTTTATTAGGTATATGGAAGGAATTTATTTGGTCCTTCCAGCCAGACATTCAGTGGACTTCTCAATGTTTTCAACAAGTAGCAAAACGAAATTGCTATAGATTTTGGAATGACCACAATACAGTGACTCTTTAGGAGAAGCTTTTAAAAATAGGTGATTCTTTGTTTTTTTTTAAATGGTAAGGGATATTCATTTGTTATTAAAAATAAAACAATAGTGTAATAATGATTACAATTGTACATAATTTCATGTAGCAATTAAAAGTTTGTCACTTTTTTTTTTTTAAAAAAGAGAATAATTGTTTTTTTGAATAATTTATTTACCATTTTTAGTTTAAGTTCGGGTTTATTAACTGATACAGGTTGTTTTTAAAATATCTGGATAAACAAGCTTATTGTTACTCCAAATATTAAAGGTTGTATGAATTAGAGCTACCGAATTAGAAGCGCCAGTCACTAGCAGGGGGTAACTACAATGGAGCAGATTCCAGGGCCGCATGGCGAAAGAGATCACGACAAGGAAAAATGACAAGGAAGATGACTGTGAAAAATTTTTTTATTGAGAAATGATTTTTTTTTTGTCAGCTGTATTTTTGTGGGAAATGAAATTTTGAGAGGTGGGGGACGCTTGACGCTTGAGTCAAAATCACTCCGGGACGTAAAAATTGTAATTACTAGCGTTTCATTTTGAATATCGTTTCAAAATTTTTTAACTGAATATGTCGCTATAAAAATTTGCAATGATAATATTGTAATAGCACTTGAATTTTGTGGTGGAGGCACTGAAACACATTCATGAACACAGTAGTTTTCCGTAATTATAATGTAAAATATTTTACCTCGACATTTTGTCAAGAAATTTCAACATTTCCGTTTGGTTAATACGCACTTTAGTCGAAGTTTTTTAATAGAATCTTTCAATTAGGTAATCTTGTTACGAATTTAATGTTTGTAGATTATATTATATAATATCAATAATGTGTTTAGCTGTAGAATTATTTGTATTCCTTTATTTATACAATACATATTAATTACGTTACATGATACATTTTATGATGTGGGTGGACAAGGAAAGTGGCGCTGGGGGCTAGGATTTGGTAGGGGTGTACGTATGCAGTCGTTTTCTTAAGGAACTATGCCGATATTCATCTGGAGTTGTGAAGGGAAACTGCAGAAAACCTTCACGAGCATAGCCTTCACGAGCTGGATTTGAACTCTCGACCTATCAGTCGGCAAGCGTTAGGCGCACAAGCACGCTCGGCCAAAAAAAAAAAAAACTGTAACGAGACCATTTCTGTACATGGAACATTATTTGAAAATTGTACTGATACTGTCAATAGTTATCAATGAAGATATCAAAACAGCGATTTTTAAAATTTTTGTCTGTCTGTCTGTCTGTCTGTTCACGCATCACACAAAAACTATTGGACGGATTTTAATGAAATCTGGTGTGACGATAATTTATTACCTAGGTCAACATCTAAGGTACTTTTTATTCCTGGTTCCCATGAGAAAATCGAAAAACCATTCTGAACATGTGCACACATTACGCAAAAACTATTGGACGGATTCTGATGAAATTTGGTGTGGTGATAAGTTTTTACCTGGATCAACATCCAAGATACTCTTTACTCCGGGAAAATGGCTCATTCCCACGGGAAAATAGAAAAACTATTTTAATCATGTGCACACATTGCGCAAAAACTATTGATCCGATTTTTATGAAATTTGGTGTAGTTTATTACCTGCGTCAACACTTAGGATACTTTTTATTACGGGAAAATGTCTCATTCCCATGGAAAAATAGAAAAACCATTTTAAGCATGTGCTTGCATTACATAAAAATTATTGTGCTATGCAAGTTCTGTATAATTATTACACTTATATACTTCTGATTGAGTTTATAGCAATACATCGCGCGAACGACGTTACGGGTACAGCTAGTACTATTATAAACTACTTTCGGTGTTGTAGTTTAGAATCACCTATATATAATTATATGTTAATAATTGCTTCATGACACGTTTTTGTGTTTACGTCCATTTTTCAAAATGAACTATTTGTAATCAGATAATGATCAGGGAATTTTTTTCGGCTATGAATTGTTAATGAAATATGACAATTGGTTATTAAAAATTAATGACTGGCAATCGGTGTAATTAATGTACAGTATTTGTCACAAATTGTTTTGTTATATGCGTATATGTACTAACCATGAGTATTTGTTTTCAAGTTGTATGCATTGTTTTTGAAAAAAAAAGGAAAAATAAATAAATATAATCACGGTAATTACCCATGAAATTTTTATTATTTCAAATTTATTGTTTGTTGAGTTTTAGATTTAAGTCTTACACATCGTAAAGAGCGTAAAGAAATTCATTAATCCGATTATTGAAATTACAACAGCGAAATTTCTGAATTTACTCGTTTTCGGGATCGGGATTTAGATATAATTAGTGATGAGCAAAATTAGTCTTGGTCTTGCAGTTTTGTCTTGGTCTTGCATTTTTTGCAAAACCAAGACCAAGAGCAAGACTATGTATACCAAGAGCAAGATCAAGACCAAGACTATAAGTATGGCTGCAAGACCAATACCAAGACTCAAGTGAGCAAGACCAAGACAAAAGCAAGAAAGAAGCAAGACTCTTACAAAACTATTTAAATAGTTTGAAAGCATAATTAATACCGTAAAGAGAGAAAATTCTGATTTTAGAAGGAAAAAATTCGCTAATAAGAAAATGCAAGAAAGTGCAAGATTTTTTAGCAATACCAAGACCAAGACCAAGACTACATTTTGCAAGAACAAGACCAAGACTAAGACTGCATTTTGCAAGACCAAGACCAAGACTCAAACTGCTCTAGCAAGACCAGGACCAATATTCTGAATGCAAGAGCAAGACCAAGACCAAGACTTGGCAGTCTTGGTCTTGGTCTTGAATTTGCTCATCGCTAGATATAATCTCTCATTTCGCAGTGAGGTTTGTGTTGGACACATAATAATTTTGTGAATAACACTAAAAAATACAGAAGTAATTTCTGTAAATGTAGTTGAAATCGGGATCTAAGTGCAACACTTTTTTTCTGTATTGTTTAACCGATTTATTAGTTGGCATATCAATTATTAAGTATACCTATATACATAGATAAGTATAATATATGATTATCGTAAATGAATACTTCAACTTAAATAGCAAAAGACCAATCACCTGTTTACAGTGATATACAAAAGATCTAGACGAAACTAAAGTAATTTTATTAATTTTCGTCGAAAATTTTTTCGATTTATTTTAGTCCAGTAATTTGAACGTTACTGTATTTTGAACATTTTAAGATTAAGCTGTTATTTTTGTAGATATTTCAAAAAATTATTGTAATTTTTAAATGCTTGTCACTTTTGAGTGGAGTTGTGCAATTAAAATCTGTAATTATTGAAAATAATCTGAATAAAACGGAAACAGGATATTAAAGTTTTTACTTTTCTATTTTGAAGTTATAATGAATGGTCTATAATTAAAATTTTTTATTTATATAGTTTTAATATATAATTTCTTTACAGGATTTCAATATAATTTTCTGCTGCGTATAGTGTTTACATTAAATTAACCTTAGGAATTAATTGCATAGATATTATTATTTTATCAATAATACTAAAAATATTAAATCATATATGAAGAGGGGGATTCCAAAAGGCGCTAAGTCATTTTTTGTCTAATGTGAGATTTTAGTTGATGCAGAATGTTCAAGTCCAGCTTTACACGATTTTCGTAGAGCCACCCTTCAAAATGAGCCTAGTCTACTGTAAAATGAATGATGAAAAATGGAATGTTTTCCAAAAAAGCGCTAGGTCAGTGACAGTTTTATTTCAAAACGCTCTAAGTCAAATATACTCGTAAACCATTGCATTTTTTTTCCAATAATAGCTGGTATTTTTTCCAAATTTGCTTGGAGACAGATTTTCTGTTATCTCAAACACATGAAATAGCTAATAATGCACTGTTTAAAATGTTTATTGAATAAAATATATCTGTATTTAAACAAACTAGGTTTATTTTAACCAACTCAACCCAACTTTTTAAAGTTTTTTTTTTTTTTTTTTTCAATATAATCTATTGAAAATTATATGTATAAATAAGAACAAATAAATAACATCAATAATAATTATTATCGCGTTTTGGAATCCACCTCTTCATATGTATAAAATTTCTCGAAGGTAGGTACGTCATATCTTCCTCAATACTTCATTAAAATTTTGAGACATCATTTTGAAGATTACGTTCCCCGCTAATGACGAAAATTAAACAAAAATAGTTTACATTTAATATTTTCATTAAGAAATTTACGTTAAGGTAGTTGGTCGGTGAAACGATTTTTTCAAAGGATGTTAACGAAACCTCTCTAGATATTTATTTAATTCAATACGAATAATACAGGCCTATTCCGATTAAAATTGACCATCCCAATTTTGAGAAAAACGATTTCAAAGTTTTGTAATTTTAACCCGGGCTCTTATGGGAAAACTATATATATATTTTTTTTTTTTGAATAAAATGAAAACATGTCAAAGGAATTTGATAAAAATTTAATATGTTATAAAATATAAAGTTACAAACACCATTTTACAACGTTTTTATAACGCTTTTTCAACAGTGCTTTTATATCGCTACAACATAAGCGCGCGGTAATTCAAAAAATCAAGTGGTATACAAATATAATAACTGAAGAATATTAATACATTATTTAATTTTTGATAAAAGAAAATTTTTTTGCTCCAATATACTTTTGTACCTGACTATCTCGGAACAACTACGTTAAGAAAAATTTTTAACTCCTATTTTTCAATTCGAAAATGTATCTCAAAAAACTTGAATTGAGATATAGTGCAGCACTTCACTCACCAAACGACTCTAAAGGGGCCATACTCATTCATATTTTAATAGAATATAGGTACCGTCAAGTGGGATGGAATTGATAATCGGGGGTGAGATTGTTCACTAAATCATATTTTTTTAAATTGAATATAGCGTCAGAACTATATGTGTAAATTCAAAATGTACGACAACCTGCATGAAAATAATAGAAAATTAATAAAATGTTCTACATGTTTCAATCATTTAAATGATCATCTTCAGGAAAATTCGAGTTCAGTTGTGAAAACAACCGAAAGACCTCAACAAAGGACATGACCTCAAAAATCAAAGTAGCTGTCAATTTGACAGGAGGAAAAACCAAATTAAAAACCAACTAACCCCATAATAAATAGGGAAGTCCGCAAAAGGAATTAGTTGGTTTTATTTATTATGGGGTTAGTTGGTTTTTAATTTTGTTTTTCCTCCTGTCAAATTGACAGCTACTTTGATTTTTGAGGTCATGTCCTTTGTTGAGGTCTTTCGGTTGTTTTCACAACTGAACTCGAATTTTCCTGAAGATGATCATTTAAATGATTGAAACATGTAGAACATTTTATTAATTTTCTATTATTTTCATGCAGGTTGTCGTACATTTTGAATTTACACATTTAATTTTACCTGCAGTTGGTTTTGATAATATATGTCAGAACTATAGTTTAGAATGCGATTTTCCCGACCGATAATGGAAGAAATAAGATGGCTGAAAATACCTTATACACGTCAAGTTTAGAAGTTTCATATATTTAAGAAAAATATAGTGTATTAAAAGAAGTCGTATTTTTGGGTGAAAGTGAACTTTTAAAACTTTATCTATGATAAGGCAAAATTTAAACAGTTTTTATATTTTAATAAAATACACATAATTGTTGATGCTTTGTAACCATCACGTGCTTGGCTGTATATAATCAATTCAGTATTTTTTGTCATATTGGACATATTATTGCGTGGGGTGAGATTAATCATATACATGGGGTGAGATTGTTCAAACACTGTATTGAAAGATTAATTGCATATAGCCGTATACGATGTATCTGACCATGTTTTATACTCTTTAAAACTGTTAAAATTTATTATGAGCATCAAACAAACTTTTTTACAATAAGAATTTTTTTGAAAATTTAAAAAAAGTGGTGGTCAAACAGTTTTTATACTCTTAATTAGGGCCGTGGAAAAAATGGCGGGCCCTGAGATTAAAACCGTATTTTTTAAAAATTTTCCTCCCCTAAAAATAGGCGATGAACAAAAAAAGCCCTTAACTTTTTTTTCTGGCCTTCTACGGAAAACTACGGACTCCGTCCTTAAGTCTGGACCGCCAGGCTGTAACCGCGGCTACACCACCCTCTCGTCGAGTTTTCAGGGCTGCGAATTCGTGTGAACAATCTCACCCCAAAACCATGTTTTGGCATGTGAGGTCACAATATTTTGTGTTAAGGTCCGTATTACCATATTCTGTATATATATAAACCCATTTTGTTTTGATTGTTTTTTATTTGTGTAAAATAGAGACCAAAATATGTTTTTTTTATCAATTCCGCCCCATTTGACGGAACATATATTATAATTTTCACACTTTGAAACCTTTCCGTAGATACCCAAGTTATAGAACCCCTCCGGTTTTATATCTTTCTTGAAACTCCAGACCCCCGGGGGACAAATTTTAACCTTACATACATTTATATCCGTTTTCACTAGTACTACTTACGGATACTTTGAACTAATTAATTAAAATCTAGTTTGAAATAAATATTTTATACTGGTAATAATTTTATTTAGATTTCCGTTACCAAAAGCGAACATAATTTAAAATAATTTTGAATATATTTCAATGATGGTCTTTAATGTTACTGCAATTGTTTGGTCATATAAAACAAGTGACTGAAGATGGAACTTCAATTGTTCCGTTGGGAGGCAATGAGCCGCAGTGAATAGTGACAAACAGACAACTTGTACTTAAGAATACAATTATAGTGACATACGTTACAATATCAACTTATGGACATAATGAACTCAGTGCCCAAAATATTTACTTTAAATCAGAAAAAGTATTTTGAAGTGTAAACTACAGTTAAACCTCAATAAAGATAATCAATCATTTTCTTATAATTTTCAAATTATTTTCTAAATGCAAATAGACACATAAATGATATTTATAATGGCTTTGTTCAACTGTTATAAGTATCAATAACCATACAACATTATCATTCTTCAACTTCGAATTTTTTCGGCTACAAGAATGTATTGCTTCTGTACCTATAGTTAGTTACATATTGTATAAATGTATGTATATATGCACTTCTTGCTTGCTTCTTGATTCGATCGAACGAATTTGGTTTGAAACCAAATTAGTAAATGTAGTTTTCAATTCCATTACTATTTTAATCGTACCCTTAAAGGTACGTACAGGGTGTTTCGATGATAACCGAAACACAATATGTGTTGCGAAAAGAATATTTACAAGTTTCCCTAAATTGTGTATATTTAAATGGAATGTTTGTGGTATAGAACTGAGATACAGTAACTGAAAATGCAAGAATGGGGACTATTTATATAAAAGACATGCAGTGACTCATGCAGGGCCGTGGAGAGAAATTGTGGGCCCCGGGAATAAATCGCATTTTTAAAAATTTTTCTTCCCAAAAATAAGTGATGAACAAAAAAGATCTTCTTAACTTTTTCCCGGACACTTTATCGACAGCTACCGACCCGCTCCTCAAGCTCAGACGCCGGGGCTGCAACCCCGGCTACTCCACCCTCTCGTCGGGCCTGGACTCATGGCTAGCCTTACAAACAATTTGCCTGTTAAAATCGTTGGAATTAAGTCAACTTTATAGGTTTGTTATAATCGAATCGAAAATTGTTTATGGAAATATTTTCGTCGTTTATTATTTCGTAACAGGGGCCTTCATCGAAAATGAAGCTAGAGGCGAGTAATAAGCAAAAACAGTCTTTGTTTTACAGTCTTGGTTTTCCATTTTTCACAATCATACCAGTACCACTCAAGTTGACAAAAGACTTGATTTAAGTAACTATGATGTGAGACATTTACCCAATTATGATGTGAGTGGAGGCTAAGGGAAATAACGGGATTAGGATTTGATAAGTTGTTGCAGCATTTACAGCCGTTTTTGAGGAGCTATGTTGATATTCATCTAGAATTATGAAAATCTTTATGAACAGAACCGAATGTGGCAGTTAAATCCATGACCTACCAATCCACAAGTAGCAGTGCCTCAGCATGCTTGGCTACTTGATCGATTACACTGTTAACACTTTGTCAAACGCAATTTCTCTTTTCAGTTATGCTCACACGATTGAAGATTGTCTGCTGCAGTGAACACTTGCTATTGATTTCAAACACAGAATCTATCCTATTTTCTGTACTTGTTTCTCTGCTATATTTGGCCGTTAACCAATGAGAATGTCGCATCTGTCACATGAGCACGCGTTTACCACGACTACCGTTAAACGATCCTGGTAGTAAAAGCATCGGAATCATCTTAACAGACCTAAGCCAACAATACAGTTCATTTGCAACCAACATCGCAGAGAAACCATCACAGTATCCAGCACAAGAGCGAAACAAGAGTGGTGTGATGCGACTCTTAAACGTACAGAAACTGTGACACATTGTATATAAATACATTTATAAGCATATAATATATTTCTTAAATGTCAAATATGGTTTGGCATGCAGCAATCCTCTTCATCCACAAACGCTATATAGTGGAGCGATCATCAGCCAACAAAACGAACGAACGAACCGTATGCAGTAGTATTTATCCAACAGCAAACCGTCCATAATGCATATTATACAGGTACAATTAGAGATGTGACTGCTCAGGTGATTACTGTTACTTAGAACTGCTGTGATTTGCACTGAGCAGAGAACATAGAACATTTAACTTAACTGTTCTCTTAACTGCTCCTTCGAAACTGTTCTTTTAAACAGTTTCTTTTTTAGCGAATTTCGAGTTTTCATATATACAATAACTTCATTTTTTTTTACGTAAAACAAACGGTAGTTATTAAAAATCTATGTATTATAAATACCATATCTCTGTTTCATTTTTTTAACTTAAATTAAAATTAACCAGATATTTTAAGCATGTGTAATGAAGATCTTTTTAATTTTTTTATTGAATTTTAAATGAACAAGATAATGAAGGTAATGTCATGATATAATATTATTAAATATTATAGAAAGATAACATAATAATAATGTTTATATGCCAGGATAAAAATTTAAAGAACTAGATCGATTCTGAAAATTTTTTCACTGTCAAAGATCTAAGCTATTTTAGATATTTTAAACAGATATAGATTACATAATGTAAGGTCCGCCAGGGTCCATGGGACCCAAAAGTGTGAAAAATAAACTAACCGACCGATTTTGAAAATTTTTTCACTGTTAGAGAGCTAAACTATTTTATAAAGATATAGATTACCTTATGCAAGGTCCGGTAAGGTCCATTGGATCTAGAAGTGTCAAAAATAAAATAAGCGACCGGTTTTGAAAATTTTTTCACTGTTAGAGAGCTAAACTATTTTATAAAGATATAGATTACCTTATGCAAGGTCCGGTAAGGTCCATTGGATCTAGAAGTGTCAAAAATAAAATAAGCGACCGATTTTGAAAATTTTTTCATTGTCAAAGAGCTAAGCTATTTCAGATAGATATAGAATACGTAATGTAAGGTCCGTCAAGGTCCATGGGACCCAAAAATGTCAACAATAAACTAACTGACCGATTTTGAAAATTTTTTCACTGTTAGAGAGCTAAACTATTTTAGATAGATATAGATTACCTTATGTAAGGTCCGCTAGGGTCCATTGGATCTAAAAGTGTCAAAAATACAATAACCGACTGATTTTGAAAATTTTTTCACTATTACAGAGGTAAACTATTTTAGATGGATTTAGCTTATATGTTGTATGAGGTCGGTCAGAGTCCTGGGATCTTTTAAGCGCCAAGAATAAACTAACCGACCGATTAGTTATAGATTAGTTTTAGATTAGTTATAGATTACGTTATGTAAGGTCCGTCAAAGTCCATGGGACCCAGAAGTGCCAAAAATAAAATAACTGACCGATTTTGAAAATTTTTTCACTGTTGCAGAGGTAAACTATTTTAGATAAGTACAGTATGTTATCTGAGATCCACAACTGTCCTGCGGATGCAAATGCGGCATAGAAAACTACACAACGGGTTTTAAAAATAGTTTTACTGTTAGAAAGATAAAATATCCTATATTATATAAGATAGAAATAAGCTACCGAACCGATTCTCAATATTTTCTCATTGCTAGAGAATTAACTTATTTTAGGTGGATAGCACTATGCTGTACAAAGTCCGTTCGGGGTCTTGGGTCCCAAATATACCAAAAATAAATTACCTAGCCGATTTTGAAAATTCTTTTACTCTTAGAAAGCTAAACTAGTTTAGATGGGATTATGCGCCAAGCACCTTATGCGAAAAAGCGCCAAAAATTAACTACTCAACTGATTTTGAAAATCTTTTCACTCTTAGAAAGCTGAATTATTTTAAATGGATACAGGTCTTAGATGAGATCCGCCAGTGCCCAATATTTCGAAATTCGCTATGTTATGCAGATGCTGCGACAGGGGTATTTTAAATATCGATTTGAATTGTGGTAAGTATTTGTATATCTCCTGCAGTGATCGCTGCTATTAGAACACTGTTATTTGTACTTATACATCCTGTTCTTGTCTTTTTGTCCACCAAAATTTTTTTTTTACGTATTCGTACATATTTTCAGATATGGTATTGGAGTTTAGTGTGGTAGGTAGTATATATACCCCATTTCAAATACAATTAATCATAAGCCATCCTTAAAAAATTAAATAATTCCTATATTCGAAACAAATCAATTTTCTATTCTTTTCAGTTTGCACTAGATACATATCACATTTATGCATTCTCGTTTAGTCAACAGCCCTTATTTAATTCTTATGCGGCCCATACACGGTTCAACTTGTTGTACAACTTGATTGAGTTGTACAACATGTTAAATCGTGTGTTGGGCAGTTGGTCAACTATTTTGATGGTTGCATAAACGGTTGAAGTAAATCCAAAATATTTTGATTTTACGTGAGCGGAGCAAATGGTCTATGAACATGTTGTCCTGTGTGTGGGGTAGTTGAACAACAAAACCAGTACATATATGGTGTAAAGGGTGTAAATCAACAAAATATTTACAGCGGTAACAATTGGAAAGTTTAAATATTTGATTTTGTTTGTTATTTCCAATAGCTTGCGGTGATACCGCACTTGAAAATTTTAAATCTCCAAAAGAATTTCCCGTTGCAAGAAACCTTAATGTAATTCCCAAGCGTCTTTTTGCACAAATTGCATCACGCATAAACGTATCTTCTTTGTTTATTAAAGGTGTTATTTTTACTAAAATATCATTAATAATTTCTTCGTTCATTCGCATATAATTTTTATAATCGGTTCACCTTCATTAATTTTTTGAATAGTTTTTCATTATAAAATTTTTCTCCCAACCACTCTTTGCTCTATTTTCTTTTTTTTCATTTACTCACGCTTTCTTCACTACTTTCTGCAATTACTGCTAAGGCAAGAATTTTATCCTTATTTTTAACGAAGTTCTCTTTTTCAAAAATTTTGCATAACTGAAGTTGGACAACAAGTTGAATGAATAGTTTAATAGTGTATGGCAAACAGTTCAACTTGTAGTACAACAACTTGAACCGTGTATGGGCCGCATTAGAATTGAGAATTGCAACTTAATGTCTTAACTTTCCACTTTACAACCAAATTTTTATGATAGAAATGGTACTAGAAAAGGTTTTTTGCTTCGATGTAATGGAAATGTAACCAAGAAAAACACTATCGATTGAAGTAGCTTCAAGTAGGTACATATGCATATTTTACCACCTAACTGATAAATTAAAGAAAAATTAAAGAGATTAAACCTGGGTAAAAAAGATTTTCTTGGTCATTTATGTTGTTAATTAATGGATTAGATCAGTTTTATCGAAAAATTAATATATAGTTCCATTTAAAAATCTATAAGTTGGTATCATAGCTCGAAAACCATAAGAGCTATAAAGCTCCTGACTTAGAAATCGACTGCCCCCGTCGATATCTACAACTCTTATTTGAACAATTTTTCGAATAAATCAAGGGTTTGGCTGTAATAAAAATAGCAACTCTCGAAAAACTCACACAGTGTATAACAAACTGTTCTTTAGCTTAACTGCTCTCGGCCATCACTGCTCAGTAAAAATCGCTACTAAGCCCACCTCTAGGTACAATGTATTATTATTTAAGTTAGATCGACTTGTATCTTATCAAGAGCTCTTTAGCTGCTGCGTACTTTACCTAGACACAATTGTGGATATGGGAGGACAAACACAACAGACAGATGGACCGAGAGACAATTGTGGCCATTTTAATAGGACGCGATGAGTATAGGACACGTTTGTCCACGTGTTCATTTTATTTCTTTATCCATTTTTAGACGATTAAGGCAAAAAAATTGAAAATCATTGAAATCATTTTACTATTATAAATATTATTATTTTGTTATATAGTTATATGTATGTACATATAGTTTTAATCATAAAAGCGCAGTCTTATTGTTTGGATCGCGTGCTCAACGCATTTTCTACGTTAATATTCTACTAATCTTAGACGTTTTTTTTTTTGCAGGCTACATGGCTGGCTGTACCTGTGCGTGTGCGTCTTGTCAGAGCCTCTATGACAATCCAGCATTCGTTGGTTGACTTGTTTCGTATTGCAAGTAGCCGAGAAAAGAACAATGCCCACGTAATTATGATCTTGTATCAAGATAACGCGATTGTCAATAATTGTAATGAAATTTTTACACATATTTAGAATGTGGTAAAGGCGATTGAAAGCATTTTTAAAAGAAGGATTAACAGGATGGCGAGAGAAATGTCTGTAACAGTGGCGTTAGGGATGATCGATATTAGAAAAACATCGATGTTGACATCGATGTTAACATCGATTCAAGAGTACAATATATATCGAAAGAAAGACATCGATGTTCGAAAACATTGATGTTTCTGTAGCAAAATAAACAAGGCGTTATAATCTATTGTTTTATTTATTAAAAATTAACATTGCCAGTATTTTATTTGGTACACTTTGCAAAAAAGTCACCTTGTTAGAAGTTTTCCTTTTAATCTGTTGCTTTGTTGGTACAAATGCTGCCCAGCTTTTGAAAAAAGTCTCTCTGAAGCTGTTGAAGTTTCTGTAAAATACAAATATTTAATGGCAATTTTTTTAAAGTTTGGATAAATGGATCCTAGAACTTGCCATAAAAGTAATGGATCTTCTTTTAAATCGGCGACAGGACTTTATAAATACTGGATAGGTTAGAGTAATATCGATGTTTCGATATTATTCTCATAACATCGATGTGTCGATGTTACCGAGGACATAACATCGATGTTTTTACATCGATGTTTTCCCCCTAAACATCGATGTTTTTCTAACATCGGTGAATATCGATCATCCCTAAGTGGCGTAGCGAGGGGGGTGCAGAGGGTAATATCATGACTCGGGCGCCACTTTGAGAGGGGCACCAAAAGCTAATTAGAGAACCGCCAAAAGCTAATATAGAAGGGGCGCTATTACTTTAATTTTATTTTGCGTTTGTCATTAGGATTTTGTTACGTGAAAGTGTAGGGAAATTACGAAATTACTTCCAGGTTATGGCTTCAAATAAAGCACTAGCGAGCAAAAAAAAGGTCGTTAAGGCAACTTTTGGGGAAGAATTTAAAATATAAATTTAGGAGAAAGAATTTTTTCCGAAATTTTAAAGTCACTGTTTCGAAATTTTAAAGTCACTTTTCGACTACCTGAAATTTTTAAAATTTTAGAAGTTAAGGGGTGCGCAAATAAATTGTCACTCACCGAGCGCCAGTTATGCTCGCTACGCCTCTGGTCTGTCGGAATATATTAAGCTATGGGGACATCCATTAATTACGTGAGCTGTTTTTTCTTTAATTTAAACTCCTTTCTCCCTTAGGTGAGATTTAATGAAATTTGGTTATACTCCCCCCGCCTTTATGTAAGATTTGCGCTAAAATTTTTTTTTATTTTAAAAAATCTTTTTTTTACTCTTAAAACAAATGATTTTAATAATAACCATGAGATTTTTTTAACAAGGCAAAATGAACACTCAAAATAATTTTTTTTATAAGGTATCTGTAAAGTAATTTATATTTTTTGAGAGTTGACGTGAGATTGTCGATTATGCTCTACTCCCCCCAGTAAGATTTAATGCGATTTTATCGGACCTCCGCCCTCATTTTAAGCTCACGTAATTAATGAATGTCTCCAAAGGTATGATTGTGAAGGCAATTCCTTAACAAATTCCTTGGCCATTCCTTAACAAAGACCTAAAGTGACTCAAAATATTACTGTGCTTGTTCTTAATCGATTTACTCCAGTTTCAAAATAAGCGATTAATGGTCATTCTGTTTGTACTTTTCGAGTATTCGCTTAAAAATTGAAATTTCGGAAAACTCTCCCAGCGTTACCTGAGGAAAACTATTATCTAACGAATGAACTTTAATTTTTTTTTGTTTCGGATGATCCAGCAACAAGTTATGAGGGGCATCGCAATTCACCACAATATTCTTCGAATGTCATGCTTTAATGTACCACTGGTTTTAATAAAGAGATTTTAACTGTGTCGTCACAAAAAAATAACAAAAACATGCCTTTTTTTGTATGAATTTGTTTTACCCCCTCCTTAATGAAGTTAGAATCTGTTGACCAAACTTTTTGACTAAATATCGATTAAAATAAAAATTTTAGCATTATAGAATTTTCGAGAAAAACCTCTGCCGCAGATGGACACGAGAGTTATTTTATAAGGATTCAATTTTCCCTTTTAAGTTGTGAAACCCAAAAAACCGGTTTCAAACTAAAAATTTACTCGATATCGGATAAAGGAATTGCTAGTGTAGTGGAAGTTTCACACGTAGAAGTTATCAAATGAACAATCAGGGCGCAAGATTCTTTGACAGGTGAGCGAAAAATTTTTATCGATGCAGTAGAGACTGGAGATAAGTACATCTCTCCCCCAGAAAAGGGATAAGAAGCTATTACATTCGTCACAGTTTCTGTGAGAGCACCGTTCTTTTATCGAATTAATAAAAAATAATTGTATTTAACTGTTTTAGCATGAATAATTTTATAACATCTAAATTAAATTTAACCCTCTGAAGTAATTTATTTTCAAATTTAAAATAATTTACCGTTATTTGTCCAAAAAAATTATGTAAATCAATCTGGATCTGATTTAAAAAAAAAAGGTTTTCTCAACAGCTCTTTAACTCATTTAAATATATTCTAAAGATGATAATTCGTGTTTTTGTGTACGAAATTTGATAACATTTTTTTTGCGTCAAATTAAATTAATTATATAAAAAAAAAAAAAAAATAACAGAATCACCACAGATAATTTTGTGGCCTTATAAATTTAAAATTAATGATTTGTGTAGCACGTGAGCTCGCACACGACTGGCCGGTTTTCATTTCTACTACAATTGGCACAAGTAAAATCTTATATTACATATATTACATATTGAAAAAAAAACATTGTTTATACATACAATTGTAGTAAGAATAACGTATAGGAAAAAACATGATTGTATATAAATGACAATGTATTGTATTAATTTTAAAATGATGAAGAGAGTTTCTTGCAACAGCAGCAATGTAAGTGAATATCGGATCATTTTTAATACAACAGATCAGGGATTGATGAGGAATTGTAGATTAAAACGTACATCACAATGTAGAATTTTGAAAAAATTAATTACTTTTAACTTCCCATAGGAAGTTATTGTAATGGGTCCGATTTTACGAATCGCTAATTTTGACATATCTTCACGTTTCAAGGTCACTAGAATCCAAATCCATCGTTTTTAGCGTGATGTCTGTGTGTGCGTTCGTTAGTTCGTTCGTTCGTGAACTTTTTTCGTCTCGCATATCTCGAGAACAAATGATGATATCAACTCCGGACTAATTTCATTAGATGCGTAATCAAAAAATGAAGACTGGATAAAGTTTTCATCAAATTCGGATTGGCGGTTTGTTTTTTGTGGTAAAAAAACGGAATTAACTTTATTAAGATAACATAGATTATATGGATTTTTTACCACAACATTATTATATAATGGCCTAAGAACTTTCCTTGTTGTTAAAAACGACAGTATTTTATTACAAAATTAAAAAAAAAACGAAATAAGAAAAATTGAAAAAATTAGTTTCTTGCAAAAAAACATTTTGTCTCGCATATCTTGAGAACAAATGATGTTATCATTTGTTTGATAAGGGTGGGGCCCCCACCCTTAGGTACAGAAGGCGAAGCCCCCGGTATGGTGCAAGAGGTAAAGCCTCTATCGGGGGCCCAGGGGTGGAGTCGCCTGAAATGAAAAAAGAAGTATTTATGTACAGTAGTCTCTAGTCTTTAAGGACACCCAATGGGAAGTTGACATTGTGGGTAGACCTGTCCCCCAAATTTTTTGTCTTGTTTTAAGGTATCTACATACAGAGTTATGTATGTTCTCTCAAAATTTCAAATTGAAATTCGAATTATTACGGTGGCTACGACCACCGATCAATGGATTCAGTCTAAATATAAAACTCTGTGGAACGATTGGCGCCTTTTGGCGGGATGTTATACCACTTTACATTCAGCCTTGCCACAATCAGTGAACGTATAAGATCAATTGTTATCACCACAGTATCACATTTTTGTTGAAGCAATTTTGAGACAAATTTTATACTCGTATGTCTCGAAATGCCCTTTTTAAAAACGGTACCCACTCTCAGAGGGAAAGTTTCCAAGCTATAAGTTTGAAATTTTGACAGAATATTCTCAATTCCATTCTCCATGTACCTATGGAAGCTTTTTTTTGAAATCTTCCTATTTTTGCACACGGAAAACTGTTTAAAAAAGGCCTAAATTTTGTACGTATTATTCAAACCGCCAGAATTTTTTCAAATTTAAAAAAAGAAGAAAAAGCCTCTTTAGGAACATAGCGGGTTACCTACAGATTGATAATCTATTTGATTTTTTGACTCGGACACACTTGTAATGAGCATACTTGAGCAACTCAATCATGTGCTAATCTTGCTTGTAAGATACTATAAGATTATTTGTCGTCAAAAATCATACAAGCTTTTCAGTATTAATCGAGCATTGTACGAGCATTGTCCAGCAGGACGATTATTGGTCCTTAACGTCGCGCCTTTTGCGATGGATCATAAAAAGCCATTTAAATTTCTTTAGCATCCACCAGTGAGGATATCGATCAAGTTGGGCCGAATTATAATATCCAGTTTTAATCTAATAGGGTACTTGACCGAAGTTACAAAAATATTCTAAAAACATTGTTTTCCCATATCAGTTAAGTGAGTTTTTTATTTTCGACATTCTGTAAAAAATCATCAAAAAAATAACCCTACAATTTTAAATGAGACAAAGGCGGGAAAAACATCTCACTATAGTGACGTAACAGTTTGAAGCAACTAAACCTCAATGTCAATATTTTTAACCTCAAAACTTTGATTATATTCATAAAATGTCAAAGTAATAGCAAGTATTTATTAGAATTCTGGCCGAATATTATTACTATATTATGGAAGCTAATAGAAATATTCAAAAGAGAACACAATTTCACCTCACCGACGAAAATTATCAAAATCGACATATCTAGCTACAAAATGTTACGTCATATTCAAGAAATGGCGCGTTTTCACTAATTTGAATATTTGTTGAAAAATGGCGATTTTTAAAATAAAATTTTTAAATAGTTATCAAATTTTTTTATGTTTCATCATTAAAATTGGACATACGTTTGACATACATTGGACACAAATTTTAAATATAGTCAAGTACCGTATTGTGGGCAGTTCCGTTATATATATATATAATCAAATATCTTGGAAACGTGTATTGAGTAAGCAGTGTGGAAGCAAACCTTAAGTAACACTTAAAGTAAAATTGAAATGGAATAAGTGACAACGCTGAGGTAAAAAGAATTGAAGTATTAATAATTTCCAGGGCGATAGGTATTGGGTGCTGTTGTGAGTACTGTTGTCCGTGACTCATAAGACCAAAGCGATGACTACAAACACAATCATGTTCATCACTAAACCAAAAAAAATGTTTTGACCATTTACTCCTCCATCCAACATTTCTAATAAAAACACATATGGCAGAAAAATGCATATTAAGTTATTTTGTATCTCTCCAAAACAATGCTTCAGTGTCAATCGTTTTTTCTAGAAATTTTTCGATCTTCTTATTATGGCTATAGGTTTACTATTTTTCTGTATACGTAGTCTAAAGTGAAATTCCATTGTCAAAGAATGCCAAATATTTCGTCTACACTTGCCAATATCTACTCGGCAACTTGTACCATAAAGGTGGTAATTTTTAGGTCACCGTACCGAATATAATTGGTATGTATTTGGAATAGGTAATTACGCGGGTTCATAGAATTTACAATTTTTTGAAAATAATTTAAATTATTCGCGTTGCTACCGAACTTACCATTTACGGTTCGTACCTATAAATGGACGGTGCATATAATAGCGTGCCGTGCATTCTATTATAATAAATAGTTTAGTGGAACGCGCCTATCGGCAAAGGGGCCAATTAAATGCCAAAATATTTTTTTTACAAAAAAATTTACATTTATTTATTATAATATGAATTCGTAAAATTTTGCATATTTATTTTTGATATTTTTTGAATATGAGAACTGTTTTTTGGTTAAACTGATGAGGCTGATGCGAGCGTTCCAATGCATTCTGCAACTGAATTGTATAATTTATCTTTCAAAAAACTAAAAAAAAATTATCGGGTTTCTTTGTTTTGGGAGATAAAATATAGCTTTTAGAAAATAATTCACCTTCTGTTCTTTGTTACAAATATTTAATTTTAATAAGTATATGCATTTAAATGAATTACACTGCCAGACAAAATTATATTAACCTGGAAAACATATTATAATTTTTCACTAAAAATAATCCAGAATGTAAAAGTCATGTTATGGAAATATTATCCGAAATTTCCAAAACAATTAAATAGTAAAAATTGATCGCTGACAGATTAGACGATTAAAAATAGAATTCTAGATTCTGACAAGAGAAATATATTTTACAGTTTGGAAATACAGTCGAATCTGGATAAGAGAGAGTTGAAGGGACCGCGATCTATTTTTCTCTTATAGAGGTTTCTCACTAACCCGAGTTTCTAGCTTACAGAGGTACAGGAGAAGTTTATCTCACTTACAGAGGTCTAAAAAAAAATACAACCAATATGTATTGAGAAACATGCATGTATTGTATGGATACTACTTATTAGAATAATATACATATACATATTTGGACATAGATAAGCTTACAAAAAAAAATGCATTTTGGCTATTTGAATAGAAAATGAGTTCCTCGAATTATAAGAAAACAAGAACATAAGCCACATTCAGGCATTCTAATAAAATATGTATAAGTGCTTTGAAATTTAAGAATGAGTCATAAATAGCAAATGTTAAATACGTTTAACTGTCGTTTATAGAGGTACAGGCAGTTAGCAGTTTCAGTTATAGAGGTCCACGAGCGAAAAACGACTCTCACTTATACAGGTTTTTGTTTCTTACTCATAGAGGTTTTAGAGTGGCAAAGTTACGGGACCTGGCAATTACTCTCACCGAGTTTTCTCGCTTATCCAGTTCTCCCTTATCTAGGTTTGACTGTACATAGCAATTTCTTTTTGGGCGGTTTAGGTACACATCAAAAAAATTAAAGCGACTGTTTGTGTTTGTTTTCTACGATTTTTCAAAAAAGTAAGAAAAATTCGATCCAGTAGAGTATTTTTCTTCACTTAATCGATATTTTTGTCTTAAAGAGGATAATTTGAACTTTCTAAAACCTTGTTTCTCGTTCTGTAGTATTACTGCTTTCGAAGAAATCAAGAATTATAGATAAAAGTACCGTTTTTTATTTGGGTACAAATACTCCTAAGATAATGATCGTAGAAGAGCTTAAAGTATGATACACATTTGAATGCAAAAAATTTTATGTACCTAGAGCACAATTTTAACGTGAAAGAGGGAATTTCATTTTTAATTTCTTGCTATTATTTCTTAGAAAAAGTATACTATGCTGCAGGCAAAAAAATTTAAACACCAGCGTGAAAAAGTAGACACTTCAAGTTTTTAAATGATTTTTTCAAAATCACTGTCAGAGAATCCTTGGCTGACATACAGACTTTTGAAGAAAGGACAGCAATTTTCAAAATTCTTATAAAAATTTTAGTAGGTATATATATATATTTTCTTCATATTAATGGTCATCCATCTTATAAACCAAACCAGTTTCACTTTATGCCTGAAATAGTTACTATCCAAAACAAAGAATCGTTGTAATTGTATTTTCATCCTGCTTAATATGGATCCGAATCGTCATCATATTATCATTTATTTTTGGTGAAAAGTAACAAAAGGAAATCATCTTTTCTAATATAGATTTTTACAAAATTATTTTAATGTTAATTATTTATTTGAAAACTAGCCGTACTCGCGACGTTGTTCGCGCAAAGCATTGTTATAAACTCAATAAGAAGTATGTAAGTGTCATAATTATACAGAACTTGCAAAGAATAATAATTTTTGTGTAATGCATGCACATGCACAAAATGGTTTTTCTATTTTCCCGTGGGAATGAGGAGTTTTCTCGGAGTAAAAAGTATCTCAAATGTTGACCCAAAAAATAGGTTATCACCACACCAAATTTTATCACAATCCGTCCAATAGTTTTTGCGTAATGCATGCACATGCACAAAATGGTTTTTCTATTTTCCCGTGGGAATGAGGCATTTTCCCGGAGTAAAAAGTATCTTAAATGTTGCCCTAGGTAATAAGTTATCACCACATCAAATTTTATTAAAATCGGTCCAATAGTTTTTGCCTAAGATGTGTACATGCTCAAAATGTTTTTTTCATTTTCCCGTGGGAATGAGAAACTTTCCCGGAATAAAAAATATTTTAAATGTTGACCCAGGTAATAAGTTATCATCACACCAAATTTCATTAAAATCCGTCCAATAGCTTTTGCGTGATGCGTGAACAGACAAACAGACAGACAGACATGCAATAATTCTAAAAATCGCTGTTTTGGTATCTACATCGATAACTATTTACAGTATACCAGTACAATTTTTAAAAAATATTCCAAGTACAGAAATGGTCGCGTTACAATTTCATTATATGTATAGATTCATATTTGTGACTTTATCAATTCCTATAATAATAAATAAAAACCACTTTGTAAAAAATACCACTTCTAGTTATTTAAAGGGTGTAACATGTTTCAATTAATATAGTCATTTTCATATAATCGTTCCAGCGCTACTATTCTCTCCAACTTCAGATATCAGTAAATCAGTGTTTCTTAAAATATGAGTGGCGACCTCAAACGGGGACGCGTAGCGAAATGTTGTGGTCACAAAAATTAAATTCAAATATATTGGCTCTACAAAAAAAAATTTTTTTGTCTACATATTTGGAGTCGGCTGTATAATTATAACGCCTAGGGTCCCGGTCGTGAAAAATCTTGTGATGAAAAATGGGGTCATAAATGAAAAAAGCTTAAGGTTTAGAAAAATTATGTTATAGACACGAATAACATGTTATAAACATGATTTTTAATATTGAGTATGCAAATTATCAAAAATCGTTTTCTATAAAAGAAACTTTTGCCCCATACCATAAATTTAGAATCAAAAACATAAATGCTGTGGTTAATATTTAGCTACACTATTAATTTTTCGTGTAATCGCTAAACGAAAGAACGAATTTATTTAAAAAAAAAATTAACTACTCTTCAAACCTGCTGTGTGTAAGTAAATGACAGCTTGCAGTTATTTCAGCATTGGTAAATTTTGGTAAACTCTAGTAGTGAGCAAACAGCTAATTTCATAATTATTAAAAATATGTATATTTATTATATTTAGATCAAAAACCTAAAAATACAATGCATTTTATAAATTACTTTTGAATAAATATTATTTACAGCTACAGTAAAACCGTTTGCACTTTTGTTATTATCGGCACCGTTTATTAAAATATTTCTCGGTAGAGATTATTCAGTACCACCAATTTATTAATTTATTACATTTGAACTGCTAACTGCAGAAAGTGTGTATAGACTTGTCTCTATCTGCAGTAAACGCATAAATGAACTACTTACTATAGCCATAACAGATGATAGAAAAGTTCCCTTTCTGTTGTAAATCATCCGTCTATACATCATCTTTAGTTTGACACAAAAAAACGCATTTGAAAAATTTTGGATTTGTTCCCTTTCTGCAGTTAGCATTTCATTTGTGATGCGTAGAAGAATGCATTGGAAAATTAAAATATTGTGTCGTTTAAGTTCTATTGGGATATGTAACTATATAAGGTTGTGAATTAATATCATTAACGTCTGTATTTGAGTTACGATTTTGTTATGCTTCTGAAATTAGCATGTCCTTATTAGTCTTGATACCAACAGACCAACAAATGCGTACACACATATAGTATATCTATATTGGTGAGTTGTGAAAAAAATAATGATAAAACGAAACTTTTGTATAATTTTTTTTTGCATTATCTTAGAAACTAAATAGTGGATCGTTTTCAAATTGCGTGAAATTTTTCATCATTATTATAAGTGTCAATTGTTATAAATGTCAAAATGTCAATTTTTAAGTATAGGTATTTTAAAAATAATGCATTCTGTAACCAACTTTTTTACAATATACCTCGAGTTATCTACATTATTCAAATTTATATAGAGATTTCACTGTAGGCAAATCATCAAAATCGCTTTGAGCGTATTGAAATAATTCAAAATATATAATAGCCTGTTATAATAACTAATGCCACCGGGTCCTTTTAGAAAGAAAATCACACAGACTTGAAGAATTTGTAAAATGTTCGAAATAATATACGAAATAACATATTTTGTACATACGTATATAATATGCTATACATTAAATAATATATGCCAATATTTATTTTGGAAAGTGAAATTTTAATATTAAAAAACATTTTTAATCGAAAAATAAATACCTAATTGTTTAGATTTTTTAAAAATTATTAAAAAATTTGCGCAATGTGCACATATTCAATGACATATTTTACAGGAGTACTATATGGATTCTAGCCTAAGGCGTGAATTCTAGGAGCAGCAAATATTTCTAAAAGGAAATTCGTCGTTTTAAAATTAAAAATAAAAAGTACACATCCAAATTACATTAAATCTAATTTAAATTATTTCTACATAAAGCTTGATTTTTAATTAAAATAATTTTTTTAATGTGATGACGTCTCAAAATTTTTTAATGTCCTAAAAACCATAGAGAAAATGACGTAATGATGAAACTGGAAGCAAATTATGGGTTTTTGAAGTTATTTTTCTCATTTTTACAAAAATTAAGCATGTGAGCCCAACAGAAGAAAATACTCTTATAATATAATTCATATTTCTAAAGAGAATTCAGTCATTTTGACCGCAAAATGACAATTTCACACACCAATTACTCTAATTTAACAAATCGTTTTAATTTAAATCACTTCCATAAAATTTGATTTGAGAAAAAAGAGATTTTTTAACTTAATGTCAACAAAGTTACTCAAATTTTTCAATATTTATAAATTAAATTGTTTCCTTAGCAAATCTGAACTAGTATCAGATTCTTACTTCTGGTAGGAAGATTAGAATATATTTTTGGTAAGTTGACTGGGATTTTAGGAATTAGAATCAAAGATATGTATCTCATAATAGGCACCTTTACTCTACTTAAACAAACCTATTTAATGTTTCAACAATTCAGTTTGCGATAAGTTTTTTTTAGCAGAATTTTAGAAGAATTATACTAATTTCATGGTATAATTTCTGACACGATTTCTATCTAAACTATGTGAGATCATTGCTACGATATTACTGGATCACCCCAGTATCTAATTACTGCGGAATTTATTTGTGCAAAACTAATTTTACAATGAATTAACACTAGATATTTCATACATTTGCTATACATGTGTGCATTCATATACATAATTAAAACGAATTTTTCAATTACTGATACACTTTCTCCTACTCATACTTACAAATTACGTGTTACTCTGCAAGTTTGAAGGTAAAATAATATTATTTATTCTCTCTTTCGTTTTGGCAAACCTTAAAATTACTCATGACATAAACAGCCTTTTTCTCTGATTCATTAAATATAATTTACATTAACAATAATAACATAATTTTTGGGCGTTAATTTTGCATTTTACTGAATTTGAATGAAGCGTGAAGAATTATGTTATTGAACACAATTATACATAATTAAATTTTTGGTTCCCCAATTTTTTTTGCAAAAGGTTACTGCCGGTGAATCAGAATATTATTTCTTGAAAATTGTCCTTCATATGTAATAGGATTTGTTGCAAACGTATAGGAAATGTTTTTTTTAATCATTTGAATCAAAAAGATTTTAGTAACAAACAAAGGTTTTGACCACAGAATACAGAAACGATCTTACTATCTCTATACTAGCGATACCAGTGTGGACAAAAAATTCCCCCACATCCCTCCACTATGTTATATAGGTACACACTGTTTGTAGTTGTGTATGTTTGATATTTGCATCTGTGTGAGTGATCACACACACAGCCACATATACACGGATTGCGGCAGAGCAAGATGCAGTGTAACTAACAATAATCTTAACATTCATTAACAGTTGACGCGCATTCAGTCAACGCTACTGAAAGAATGATCAGCTAAGCAGTAAGTTGACCTAGTTTGACCTACTACTGTCCACAGATTTTTATATGTACGCTGTTTCTGTATTCTGTGGTTTTGACCGTGTAATTTTCTATTGAGGCAACTGTATTTTTTCTTAAATGTTCATTTAGAAAATACTATAAGATGATTTTTTTAGAATGATAAAACTTTTGATGAAATAATGTATTAAAATTGATGTAAAGAAAAATGACATTAACGACATTATTTCAGAAAATGGTCCAATGAATTGGCATCCACAGTTTACGTTTTGAAACCAATGGACTCTTTTCCTGTGGATACATGTAAAATTGGACTGATAAAATGCAGTTAATAAGATGCTGTGGTGGCCAATAAGGCCTTGTTTACACTAGCCTAGTACTAATCATTATAATTGCACGTCAAAACAGTACATAATTCTATGAGCCTTTCTTAAAATCAAATGTAAATTTTTATATTATTAAAAACGGGATGGCTGAATCCAACTTTTACGTTACTCAGCCATTAAAGCGAAATGTATTGCGGCAAAATTGTTATATAGTATATTGTGCAATAAGTGCGGGAAATTGTCGATTGCCCACGAAAGCGAAGTTGAGCGCATGAACGTAGTGACTCACTACGTTCGTGCGCTCATTCGCTTGAGTGGGCAATCGACAATCCCGCACGAGTTGCACATACTATTTTTTATTACGAATTTCATATACTTTTTTCTATTATTATTACTATTTTTAACATTTCTATTACTTTTTAAAATAATATTTTTAAGTGTTAGTCTTTTTTTCTGAATTAATGATTGTTTAAATTACTTTGTTGGTTGTTTCTATAGAAATAATTGTGAAATATTTATTAAATGAAAAATCAAGAGGCGGCTTTGCGTATTTTGATTAAATTTTGCGTTTTATTGTCAATTTGCGTGTGGAAAGTTACTTTCCGCACGTAAAAAAGTATGTGGGAAGAGTACAGTGGGCAAACAGCTATTTTGCGTACAGAAATGTGTGCGCCAAGTTAGTACTTCTCCCGCATGAGTAATAAAAAAAAAAATTATTATAGATTGTGTCTTATTTATATCGATATTAATAACTGACTTTTCAGAAAATCTCAGTTGTTAAAAAGTATCGGGAAATTTACGAAAATGAAAAAAATACATAATAAAATCCGAAAAGAATTGATTAAACAATCGCTGCAAGTACTTAACTTTGCTAGACACTTTGTCTGAGATGATTCACCTTATTAATTGCAAAACATTGAAAAAATTCGAATTAATTATTTATAAAAACAGTTATTTTGCCGGTTAGGTACAATGTAATTTATTCACTTTTAAAAGTGCATACTTCTATAATATAGATTGATATACCTATACCTACTCCCAGCCAGAAAAAACCGAATCATGCAGGAACATTCCATGCACATACATACAATACAATAACATTGCACTCACTGCCTCAAGAATCGCGTATTTATTTGTGTTCTCAAATTTGGACAGCAGCTAACTAAATCCATACTGGGTTACAAATATGTGTATATACAAAATCGAAAAGTCAAAAAAAGAAATCGACCAAAAGCGAGTTGCGTTTGCATATTTGGGGTTCCATACAGACAACAGTCAATTGATTAAATTGAAATTATTATTTATTTATATATTTAAATCATGTCAAAATTTTCTTGTGATAACTGAAAAAAGCATGAATTATGTTCCTACACGGAGAGAAAATTCCTATAAAAATTACTGTGCTCATACTACAATCGACGTGTAACAGGCGAACATATCCAATTTTTGTACGGCAAAATTATAAAAATTACAATAATATAACTATAATTGTTATAATTTTACCGTACAAAATTCAATATGTTCGCCTGTTACACGTCGATTGTAGTATGAGCACAGTAATTTTTGCACTGTGTTTGCTTCTTGTTATTTCAAATTTTTTTTGAGCAATTATTACAATGTCGAAAAAATCTTTGACTCAATATCAACTAACTCTTATTAGAATTAAAATTTGAACTTTAGGTATGGAATTTTTGGAAATAATCACCAGTTTTTACTAAGGATTTTATTTATTTCTATAGTTACGTACGTTTCGAGACGCAATGTAATCTCTTCATCAGGCCTTAAATAATATACCAATATTACAAAAAAATTTTTGGAATAAAAATTAGTTAAAAATTACTTACAGTTTTTATTCTAAAAAATTTTTTGTACCTAATATTGGTATATTATTTAAGCCTGATGGGGAGATTACATTGCGTCTCGAAACGTACGTAGCTATACGGAGAGAAAATTCCTATAAAAATTACTGCGCTCAACACTACAATCGACGTGTAACAGGCGAACATATTCAATTTTGTACGGAAAAATTATAATAATTATAATTTTTCCGTACAAAATTGAATATGTTCGCCTGTTACACGTCGATTGTAGTGTTGAGCGCAGTAATTTTTATAGGAATTTTCTCTCCGTGTAGAAATAATTAAAATCCTTAGTAAAAACTGGTGATTTTTTCCAAAAATTCCTTACCTAATAATTAGATATCGGACATTTTTCGGATCAAACAACATGGTGTTTTGTATATGCAGGCAGATAGACAAAAAATATATGTGAGTTGTATAATATATGTATGTTTATCAAAATATCTATTCGTTTTTATTCACATTGATCACATCAAGTGCGATATACCTGCATACACAAAACACGAATGCTGCTTGATCCGAAAAATATCCGATACCTATACACTAATAATTCGTCACCAAAAATTCTTGATAATTTTAGCATTAGAAACCTAGGAGATGTTGGAGGAACGGTCATTTATATAGTGCATTAAGAGCACCAAACTTAATGCATTTAAATGCAGGGGCGTGACTCAGGCCCCTTCAGCCTTAAAAATTCTCTTTTTTCCACCAAAATACTGGCGAACAAAAAAACAATCTAAATTTCTTTCACATGCTTAGTGATGAGCAAATGCAAGACCAAGATCGAGACTTGGCAGTCTTGGTCTTGGTCTTGTTCTTGCATTAAGAATCTTGGTCTTGGTCTTGCTAGAGCAGTTTGAGTCTTGGTCTTGGTGTTGCAAAATGCAGTCTTGGTCTTGGTCTTGGTATTGGTATTGCTAAAAAATCTTGCACTTTCTTGCATTTTTTTATTACCGAATTTTTTCCTTCTAAAATCAGAATTTTCTCTCTTTACGGTATTAATTATACTATTTAAATAATTTAGCAAGAGTCTTGCTTTTTTCTTGTTATTGTCTTGGTCTTGCTCACTTGAGTCTTGGTATTGGTCTTGCAGCCATATTTATAGTCTTGGTCTGGGTCTTGGTCTTGCAAAAAAATGCAAGACCAAGACAAGACTGCAAGACCAAGACTAATTTTGCTCATCACTACACATGCTCTAGGGACTTAAATGTAGTTCTGGAAAAAACCTCTGCATGACAGACGGGCAAACGACAGTGATCCTATAATAATTCCGTTTTTCCTTCTACAGTATACGGAACCCAAAAAACGTATAAAAATCTTTTACTATTTTAGTCGTATTGACGAGCTTAACATTCTTTTAGCAATCTTCCAAAATTGGAACTGCTGCCCGCTCTGTGCATACATACGCATCACAGTTGGTTGGTTAGTTAGTTAGTTATAGGTCAATATAATAAAACAATTGATCGAATTTATACGATGGACGGATGGATGCGACATACTTGGACTTGGTCTTGGACATGATCAGCGATGTGGATGATGATGAGCCGCCAACAGCGCGCCGCGCAGTCGTGCGGTGCTGATGGATACTACAATGGCATAGTAGATTTTGACATACGGTTTGGCTTATTATTATTTATTTAACGTTTTACGTTTTATGGAGCGCGCGGATCTCCTGTATTTTTTTTTCGCGGTAAAACAAAAATACGACAAACAAACGAAATAGTAGTACAATTTACGATAGAATATTTAGTGGATTTTTTCCTTTTAAAATGTGTAGTAAAAATGATCGTGTACAGTAAAAACTCGATTAGTACAGACAACTGTAGAATAAAACTATTTGTTAAGATATTTGAGTATTTCTGAATAAATTTACATAGTCAAAAAATTTGTGTTAAAATTAACACATTTCACATGTCATTATAATATTATAATATACAATCTCAAGTAAGCTTATATGATTTTTTGTAACTGAATCTGTAACAAAATAACCTTAAAATGTATACGGAAATTGTTTCACTTTTAAACGTTTAATAAAACTATATTCGTCAACAACTGAAAAAACTTATAATTTTTCGGTTTTGTTTAATAATAAGAACTACTCTCATCTTTTTTATTATATACTTTTTGGTAGATATATATTCTAATGTAACTTACGTACTTATAACATTCTTTTGCTTTACACAAAAATTGTGTTACTTTTTTGTTGTTCAAAACAGGTTAACATGTTTATTCTGTTAAATTGAAATTTGTGTTAATATTTTCATTTAACACGAACACGAAATGTTACATTAACGCAGGGTTGTGTTACTTATTTAAGACAAAAATTTTAACCACTATTTTTTTTTTACGCAGAACACAAATTTTTTTACTGTATAGTTTTGGTTGATTGCAAAAACCAACGTATATTCACTTTCAGCGTGTCGTATTGAGAGATTTCGCCTTTAAAGTGCACACTTTCAGTGATGTAGATGACGCCATCCAAATTTCTAAAAAGATCCACGACGAAATAATTACGAGTTATAATGCTCATGAGAAAAGAAACCGGAAATCATATATAAAATTCTGGGTTATTTTTGTCCTGTCTTCAAGTAAATCAGTTTTGTAGTAAACAGCAGCTAAAACAATCCCTAATAAAGTCGGGTCGGTAAATTTTCGAACGAGGCTGACTATAAACCCCATTCTTTTACATCACAAAACCCAAAAATATTGGAATTTTTTTTTATAAAGTCCGTTTTAGTGCTATAGTTTTCAGCTATATTTTATTTCATTATCTATTTATTATCTATTCAGAACAGATGTACATATTTTCAGCCGTCCAAAATACTGCACACTTTAATTTCGCTAGGAATCGTATTTTACTCAAATTATTTTTTTCCAACCTATACTTTTTTCTTTAATTAGAATTTAACTACAATTTCTCGGTGGCCGAACAAAGAGAATTACGACTTTTACAGTTAAATCTTCCGTTCTGAATGATTTAACCTTTCTAATTTTGCTATATCTTAAGTTATGATGCATGACTGAAAAAACATAATAGTTTTTAATGATGGACGAAAATTTTGAAGGTGCTACTGTACATATAATATACGTACGCCATATATGCAGTTTAGTATTTAAAAAAAAAATTACTTTGTGTTTTCAAGCACTATTATATTTCACCCATTTTTCCATATTTGGCATTCGGTGCTTCAAAAACTACCTAATAAAAACAAAAATCTTGTACATATATCCAGTCGTAGCGTTCCTTGTAGCTAATCTATCACAGCTTATAATTCGTAAGCAGTTAATCATTGCTAAATATTAAAATTTATGTTGCCTAACTCCCCGTTCATTTCATTTCACTAAATGAAACAATTTAAATAACAGAATCTAATCCATAATAATTATCAATTTCAATGAAAATATATTCCTAGATTTATTTGTAAATAATTTAATAATTTTTTTCTTTAATAATAAATAATATAATAAAGGAAAAAACTTGTTTAAATTTAAAAAAAAATTGTTTAAATATTAGAAAATAAAAGTAATTTTATGTGAAAAGAAAAAAAATAAAATATGCGACCAATTATTATGATTTATTCTTTACGTTAATTTTAACCTTCGAAAACCTCCATGCCTCCTTTTTGTTAAGTTATAATAATTGGCGTGGAATGCAGAAACAATGTTTTCTTTTGATTTATCTATTCGAGTATTTTGATATCACTTTTGAAAAATATAATTAAATAATTAACATTCTACGAATAGTTTTCAGTAGAAATTTTTATACTCGTCCCTAGAAACGTTATCTGATTTTCGTTGAATTCTAATGGAAATTTTAACGTTTTTACATTAATCGAATCCATTGTTTGGTTATATTTTATTAATTCTAATAGGTTCTATATAATTGTGGAAGGTTAAAATTAATATAATTTTCTTTAGAATTTTTTGAAAAATCGTTTCATTCTTGATTAATAAATGTAAGTAAAATGAATATACATAAATATTATGTTAAGAATTAAAATATTTTATTGAAATAAAATAGACGCTCGCCTTGAACTTTTCATTTGTTGCCAATAAGTGGCTTTTCAATTTTTTTTCTCCTTCATTTTTTTTTTTTGTTCACTTTTGTAAAACAGGTGCCTGTGTACGCTACCTATTATAAAATAAAATGTCGGTCAACGGAAGGATAGTTCTTTCCATTATAATATTTTAATATTGTTGGAGTATTTAAGTAAAGAGATTTGTACAGTGTGATATAGGGTAACTTCAAAAATGTAAACTTTACCGCATCGATGCAGCATCATGACTTTTCTGATGGGTCTAATACTACATGATGCGCTGCTGATGCTCTCTTGAAATTTGATGCACATTAGATGTTTTTGAACGGGATATTGGCATCATTTAGCCTCTGATTTGGCTATAGATAAGACAGATAATGTAGCATGATAGACTATAGATAATATAGGAATACAGTCCTTGTATATGTATATTATCTTTGAATTTCAACTTGAACTTACTTGAAATTGAAAATATTCAAATTATTTGAATAAAAAATATTACATATTTTGAGTGCAAAATGTATTCAAATAGTTTAAACAATTTTAATAAAAGGTAAATACATTCATCTTTTTCAACAATTAGTTTTTCGGAATTATTCCTGTTGGTGTTAATACCTACATAATATGGCAAGTAGTTATAATTCTATATTATACACGTTACAGCATCTTGGACACGCATCACCAAATTTCTTGATGCATTGTTTTGACGCATCAAATGCAAAAATGAACTTTTGATTTCTCGTTGTGATGCGTCTGATGCATTTTTGAACTTTTGACTCTGCAAGCAGTGATGTATTTGTGAAGTTAGCCATACTTTACATGTTGTTTAAAAGCATAATGGGACATTTCACAAAAATACAGTCGAATCGCGTTATGAGTCCGCTTACGGGGCTGTAGGAAAATATATGATAATTCTAAGAATTCCTGTACCCCCACTTGTGCTTAATAGTCAACCGCCGTAACTCGCACTTCCCCTACTTTTCAAGCGTATGAGCGTCTACTTATTTATAATCAAATTACCCGGACGTTTAATGCAGTATTTCCATTCGTTAGAAGCGGCACAAAATCTACCTATTTTTAATAAATACATTTACTAATATTTTCTAAGTGCGTTCTATAGTTTGTGTGACAGGAGTTTAAACCATACTATACACACATATTTTCTTTAAAAAATTTTTAAAAATCTTTTGTAGAAATTGTAAATAATATTGTTAGTTAAACAAAGTTTGTAATATAATCCGCGCGATGAACGAACAAAACTTGCTTTGGTCAACTACACATGTATTATGTAAACACGGACCTATAAAAAAAATTCTTTTAGTGAATAAAAAGATCCTGACAGGATGATTTATGAGTTGCACTAATCGTACGCTTGCTAGCTCATTAAATATCAACACCAATGTTCCGGTCTCATAACGAGAGACTGAAATGAATTCTTTTTCGGTCATGGGGGGAGGGGGAAATGTTTACAACAGAAATATAAATCGGAGGATTCATAACGAGCGGACTCATAACGGGGTTCGACCTGTTATAACTACAGGATTCGACAAGATAACTTTGCTATCGTTAGGTTAAGGTAGTTTGTCGATAAAACGATATTTTCAAAGGAATTTAACGAATTTTTTCTAGATATTTATTTAATCCAATACCCATAATACGAGCCCTTACCGAAAAAAAATTGACCACCCCAATTTTGAGGAAAAACGATTTCAAAATTTTGTAATTTTAACATGGGCTCTTATGGGAAAACTCTATTTTTTTGCATAAAATGAAAACGTGTCAAAGGAATTTGATAAAAATTTAATATGTTATTTAATGCAAAATTACAAACCATATTTAATAAGAAATGAAAGTTATTGACCACGCCGTTTTTGAAAGATAATTTAAAAACATCATTTTACAACATTTTTACAACGTTTTTTCAACAATTCTTTTAAATTGCTACAACATAAGCGCGCGGAAATTCAAAAAAACATGTGGTATACAATTATAATAATTAACTGAAGAATATTAATACACTATTTAATTTCTGATAAAAGAAAATTTTTTTGCTGAGATATACTTTTGTAACTGACTATCTCAGAGCAACTCCCAATGTTCCTGAATGTCTACAATTAAAAATTGCAATGTTTTAAAGATGTTAAGGAGGGGGAATTTTAATTCGTACAAAAAAGGTATGTTTTTGTTATTTTTTTGTGACGACACAGTTAAAATCTCTTTATTAAAACCAGTGGTATATTAAAGTATAACATTCGAAGAATATTGTATAAAATTTTCACGAAGAAATATTAGAAAATACAGTAATGGCAGCAATTATTTGGACGTGTCTCGGAAATTGCGGTGCCCCTCATAACATGGTGCTGGATCATCCGAACATGGTACTGGATCATCCGAAATACAAAAATTAAAGTTCATTCGTTAGATAATAGTTTTCCTCAGGTAACGCTGGGAGGTTTTTCGAAATTTCAATTTTTCATTTTTTTGGAACACTTAGAACGGAAAAACACGATTTTTGCGAAAAAAATTGGCTAATTTGTTATTGTAAAATAAAAATTATTAACAAATTTGAAAAAGACTCTCCAGCGTTACCTCGTAAATTATGTACAGAAATAATGTTCAAAATTTCAAATGGACCGGTGCTGTAGTTTAGAAGTTATGAGGGGCACCGACTTTGAAAACGTGAGCTGTGGGGAAAACGTTTTAAAGTTTTGAACACTTAAAAATTCTTGTATAAAACTGATCTAGAATACTTACTGCTAAACTAAATTTTGTACCCTACACTGACACAATATACAGTACAGGTATAAACACGTTAGTACTTTCATTGAAATTTCTATAATATAACTGAGAGAGAGAGATATATATAGAGAGCGAAACATCTGCCAGGTAACAACAAAAATGCTTATAACTTCGTCAATTTTGCTCCAATCAACTTGAAATTTTGAGATAATATTCTTGAGATATTATGCATTCAGCTAAAAGAATAAAAAAAATTCAAAAAAAATTATTTTAATACCTTACCCTGCCCTTAATAAATTAGTATAAATAGTCTATAAGCAATTGCGCAACAGACTTTTTTGAATAAATAAATATTACGTTGATTTGAACATTAATAAAGTGCAACAACCAAACTCCACACACAATTACTTATATCACACCATTCATAATAATTATCGTATTCACTCGAACAAATTATATAAGTATTTTCCGTCTCATACTTGCCAACGCACACCAACACAATTTTCGCGTACTATTATAATAGGCGTCTAGTATTTTTAATATGACATCATAATTTAAATTTTTATTATATCGGTGACCTCCTAATCCGGAACTGACGTATATGATTTTTACGCTAAGTATATTAATAGGTATATGGAAGACTGTAGAGAGGTTGATGGTTTTGCTTAGACTGAGTGGTAAAGGTTTAAGAGGTCACAAATGAGTGGGCGTTTTCAGAGTTGGATACGGGTTCCATTTCCAAACAATTCCTTTTAAGAATGATTTGTCCTTAGGGAGTTTCCGAGTCCCTAGCACATGCATAATTTTGAACTTGATCTAGGTTTTGTAAAGGTCGCCTATGCCGATATTAGTGATGAGCAAATGCAAGACCAAGACCAAGACTTGGCAGTCTTGGTCTTGGTCTTGTTCTTGGTCTTGGTCTTGCTAGAGCAGTTTGAGTCTTGGTCTTGGTCTTGCAAAATGCAGTCTTGGTCTTGGTCTTGGTATTGGTATTGTTAAAAAATCTTGCACTTTCTTGCATTTTTTTTTATTTGCGAATTTGTTTCATCTAAAATCAGAATTTTTACTATCTTTACGTATTAATTATACTTTCAAACTATTTAAATAGTTTAGCAAGAGTCTTGCTTTTGTCTTGGTCTTGCTCACTTGAGTCTTGGTATTGGTCTTGCAGCCATAATTATAGTCTTGGTCTTGGTCTTGGTCTTGCAAAAAATGCAAGACCAAGACAAGACTGCAAGACCAAGGCTAATTTTGCTCATCACTAGCCGATATTCATTTGGAATTGTGAAGGGAAAGTACAGAAAACTTTCACGAGAATAGCCGAGCGTAGGATTTGAGTCGTCGACCTATCAGTCAGCAAGGGTCAGTGTCAAAGTACCTACGGTTGATTACTCCACTGGTCCAAAATTGCTTGTATTTTAATCAGAGGTTTGCTTGAATCTTGGTATTGGTCTTGCAAGTATGACAATTATACTTACAATCTAACTACTATAGTCTTGCTAGAGTGTGTATAGTATAGTAAGGCTACAAGACCAAGATTGCTTTTGCTTGATACTATGCTCGAGCTATGTATTATTACGCGGGCACCAAGAAAAGTATGTCAGCATTATTTTTTCAGGTTCAAAGAAGCTTTCTCGTCAAAGTCTCGTCTGTATGCGCATACACTCGAAGACATCTGAATATTTTTATTATTACATACCGAAATATAAGACACGTTATTCTTGAAACGACATTTTTACCACTGGTGGCAACTCTCACTTCAAAACTACTCAACCGATTTTTTTAAACCGATATTATACTCGCATTTATACAAGATGCAAATGATTCATATAGTTGGAATGTAAAAATGAAATTTTGTCATTTATCAAAGTTATTATAATTTTTACTATCCTTTTTCAATATATTAGGTAGTAGATCTTGTAAGAGATAGCTATATTAGAAGCTTGTCTGCTGTGCTGTCTTACGTGCATTTTTATAGCATGAAATCATTTTCATTTGGTAAAAAAATTTTTATACTACTTTCTATATGAACCAAATTTATATGTCAATATCCGTACAAAAATATTTTGCGAAAATTTCATAAAAATTCAATTTTTTTAAAAGAATTTTGTATAAATTCATCAATTTTTTACTTTCTTGAAATTTCTTGATTCAGCGGGCAGCTAGAGATTCCGCCATTTGAGAAACTTGTGGACTGTGGATACGCTTCAATAAAAGACTTTTGCAGCCGCCATTTTTATTGAAAAAAAAAAAATTAGTATATGCTGTAACACTTTAAGGTCATATTAAATAAAACACCAAACCTTAACCCCTTATCGCATACAAAGCCATATATGGATTCTAAGTTTTACTATTTTTTTTTCAACATATTAAAATATTTTTTTTTTTGAAACTAATGTTAAATCCTAACTTTATACTCTTTCGAGTAACGGAACGTAATTTTTGTTGTCTTTGGTAAGTGCGGGTTGTCAAATTATTTGAAGTTATGTTCAGATTGTCCGACCGTTACAGTGCAATTAATTGGTGCTAATTTTATTTGTGAAAACTAAAAACAATAAAACGGCAAGTACTAAAATCAAAAATTTTCAAAACACATTCTTTATATATTCAGGAACATGGAATAGTTGTGATTCGTGTGTGTTTTCTTGTTTTCTTCGATTTTTGGGGCTTATTTTGAAGTTGCCATATTTGGCTTCGTATGCGAGTAATTTCTATACAATAAGACTTAATTTTTTTTCTTAATTTGACTACTAAAATAAAAGAAGTGAAAGATATTTTCAGTAAAAAAAACATTTTTCTTCACCTCCTTTATAATTCATGCAATAAGGGGTTAAATATATAGATCAATTTCTTCCTTGTTATTACCTTTATATTAAATTACCTCCAGAAATTACCTTTACTTTCGTTTGTCTAAAGGCATTTCTCCCCCTAATGACATCTATGTGCGACCTTGAAAATTATTGACAACATTACAGATGGAACACCCTGTTAACAAACAAAACAAAAGAATGATATAAAAAATAATAACTAATCACCTTACATAATCAGATTATGTAATTGAACAGAACAGGAAATATTTCTCTCAATTTGTTGTGGGATCTATCATCAAAAAAAAAAAAAAAAACAACTTACTAATGCAATATGCAAATGTAACATTTTACTGACTAGCAAAAAAAACTCACTCACCTATTTGCGAATAATTGTAAAATGGACCGTGAAAACATTTAGTAAATTTTTAGATCTCGGATCGATTTAATAAAATGTATTATGAACTAATCATTGATTCAACCTTGTAATTATGATATTCACATATATGTGATACATATGAAAGAGTACGATCGATATTCAGATCTATGTATCTGAAATGATTTTTTTTTTCACTCGAACTTGTTCACATTGTGAATTAAAATAAATTACTATGCTGTTTTAATCGGAGACTCCACCCTATGTGATATGGAAGATTTCATATACACATTTAAGTTTGTGTTCAATAAAGATTTAACTGTCAAATTGATAAGAACGATGTTAAGTTGTTACGTTCAATGAACAGGTGTGAGTTCTAACGTACGTAATTGTGTTTACTACAAATTAAACATTATGTAATTGAAGTGGTTGTAACGGCATGACAAAAATGGTGAAAAAATTTTAGATTCAAAGAAAATTTGTTTGCATTCGGCTTATGCCGCTGCTACACGATGCTACGAACACCTTCCAACATTCGACGTTGGATGGTTCATAGCATCGTGTAGCCGTTGTTCGAACCTACGAGTGTCCAATGTCCAGCGTCAAAGGTTCGCATTTGGTCGTGTCCCGTTCGATGTCGGTATTCTTGCACCGAGTCAAAGGGATGCTTCGAACGTTTGAAGGTCAATGTTGGTTGCGTTCGTTGGTTGCGCACGACTCGTTCATGTGAAGAGAGACAACATCAGTGTATAACATTAGAGATAACATCAGACAGATAACAGCGTTGTCGACTGAGTACCAACACATCATCATTCGTATTGGATCAAACATTCGATTCACCGTGTAGCAGATACATTCGTCGCACCAACTATCGAACTTAATTGCCTCAAACGTTCGATCGAATGTTGGAAGGAACGTTCGTAGCATCGTGTAGAACCCGCTTTACATAGTAAGACAGATAAATCGGTTTAAACATGTGGGTATGCGCAGTTGAAAATTGATTAGGAGATGCGTTGTTATAAAATCCCTGTTGTATTAAAATGTTGTGTTGTTGTTGGTGAAAAATATCCCTGTCGCAGCATCCTGCATAAAATAGCAAATTTTCGTTTACTAGAAATTAGTTTTTCTCGGAAACCAGTTTACATAAAATAAGGGTTCAAAAAAATATGTAGTTTTTTTTCTCTCTTTCTAATGGTGTAAAAAAATGTCGCAAAAATTTATGAATTTTCGAAAATTTTGGCAAAAAACTTCTTTTTTACGAAAAATGCCTAAAAAATCTTGTTCCAGGCATCCGACGTGTCTGTCGAAAGAACTCGTCCAAGAACTTGAGATTTCCAACATTTTTCTCAAAGTTCATAAAAATAGAATGTTTTGTTCATATACATAGATAGCATAACAATCGGTTACCCTAAGCCAGGGGTCGACAACCTGCGGCCCGTTGCAAGCTTTCATGCGGCCCGCCAAGCAATATAACTTTTCGAATAATTTGCTCTGCCTATGCAGAATTGAGCATACTTTATAATTTTTTTGTTCTCCGATGTTTTATAACATGTAAATAAAACTGGTACTAAAAATTTTTCCTCATGTTGATTTTTAATAATATTTATATTAATTTGTGTTAAAAAAGGAATATACCTCTGTCGCAGTATCCTGCATAATGTAGCGAATTTCCGTTTACAGAACTTAGTTTTTCTCGGAAACTATTTGACATAGAATTATTGATCGAAAATCCTTTTTATGTGATTATTTTCTTCTCTTTCCAACGTTGTAAGAAAATATGACAAAAACTTGAGGAAATTTGGGCAAAAAACTTACTTTTTCCATAAAAATATTTTAGCCAAAAATGCTTAAAAATCCATTTCGGGCATCGGACGTGTCTGACTTTTTGGACTTCCAATATTTTTACCAAATTTCGTAAAAACAGGATTTTTCCTTCGAGAGTTATATAAATTTTAGTGAATGTCATTTTTGGCTTCTAGAGACTTCAAAATAAATAAATTATTTCTATCATAGTTCCGGGCTCAAGTAGCATCAAGACAGTGACTCTAATAGCTGAATTTTCGATTCGAACATTTGTTACTAAAACCTACTTAAGCCACATACTACATGGCAAAATATTTGACTATGCGGCCCGCTAAAAATTATTTTTTTAAAAATGGCCCGCCATCCAAAAAAGGTTGCCGACCCCTGTCCTAAGCGGTAGCTATAGGTCTTACTTGAATAATTTTTTGATTACGTTAATAGTTTAGCTGTAATAAAAATGGAAACTCTCAGAAAACTCACCTGTATATACCCATAGCCTCAACATACGCATATATGTTCCCCAACACTCCCACCATTAAACTGTAACACTTTCAGAGATTGCTTTTAACGTTGAGAGCTAAAATAGGTATATAAGCGGAACGGAACATTTTTGAATGAAATTTTTAGGGCCAAACGGGTTCAAATAAAATAAAATTTATGAAAATTTCGTATTGGAAATGTCATGAAATGATATTAGTAGTATTTGATATCAGAAACTGAATTACAAAATTTTTCATACAATTTTGAAAATTTAACTGAATTACGAGCTCGATGGCGGACTATTTTTTCCAACGCCAGCTATTAAAATTTGGATTATACCCACGTACAAAATATGTTAAGACTTTAATATTTTAATTTACACTGTAAGTTAAGAAAATTCTATAAACAATTATCAATTTATTGCATTCAAAAACCATCAATTATTCTACTTGTCAGTATCCATTTCAAATAATAGTTTGATTTATTAATTGTAATTATAAAAGCAAATATCTTATAGGTACGTATATTATCACGGCTACTGGATAATGGAGTTTTTTTTTCTAAGCCCAGTAATTAGCGCCAAGGTTTTATTTAGCGCCAATAAAAATGATGAAGGGAAAGTCATCCACCGAGTCAAATAACAATTTTCTTAATGAAGAAAATTTGGACCTTGTATCCACCGCGTTTTTTCCTTGAGTTGTATTATTTACTGAAAATGTACAGTCGATAAATTTGACCCACATTACAGGTACATACATATAGATATATACTTATGGTGTTAATCAAGGACATTTGTTAATTTTTTTTTTTTACTTATTAATTATTTATTTTTTAATCATTTTAGACAATTTCAGTTTTTTGTTTAATTAAAAAAAAATGAAAAAATGTATTTCTAAATTACTTATATACCTAAGTCTTTAAAATATTTTTAATTAATAAACTAGTATTTGCGACTACAATATGAGCATTAGGGAAATGTTTAAAAGCAGTTCTGTGAATTTAAATAGAATTCTTTCAGGCTGGAATCATTTCCGTCATTAGTTGGAGTAACATTAGGTCGTGTAATACGAAATATCGTTTTCCGATCACTTGGTTTATCATGTAATTCAGATAAATATTGAAAGTTTCTGAAGCATTAGATAAATGTTTAGGGGCAGTTCTTAAACTTTAAATATAATTCTTGTACCATGGAATCATTTCCGCCATTAGTTGGAATATGATTTGGTCGTGTAATATGAAATGTCGTTTCCCGACCACTTGATTTACAATGTAATTCAGATAAATATCGACACTTTTATAAGTATTAGAGAAATGTTTGGAAGAAATTCGTTAATTTTAAATGAAATTCTTATAGTCTGGAATCATTTCTGCCATTAGTTAGAATAACATTAGGTCGTGTAATATGAAATGTCGTTTTCCGACCATTTGATAAACCGTGTAATGCAGATAAATATCGACACTTTTTTAAGCATTAGAGAAATGCATAGAAGCAATATTCTTTACTTTTAAATAGGCTTCTTGTAGTCTGGAATAGTGATGAGTAAATGCAAAACCAAGACCAAGACTTGGCAGTCTTGGTCTTGGTCTTGTTCTTGCATTAAGAATCTTGGTCTTGATCTTGCTAGAGCAGTTTGAGTCTTGGTCTTCGTCTTGGTATTGCTAAAAAATCTTGCACTTTCTTGCATTTTTTCATAACCAAATTTTTTCCTTCTAAAATCAGAATTTCCTCTCTTTACGGTATTAATTATACTTTCAAACTATTTAAATAGTTTAGCAAGACTCTTGCTTTTTTCTTGTTTTTGTCTTGGTCTTGCTCACTTGAGTCTTGGTATTGGTCTTGCAGCCATACTTATGGTCTTGGTCTTGGTCTTGGTCTTGCTCTTGGTATACATAGTCTTGGTCTTGGTCTTGCAAAAAATGCAAGACAAGACAAGACTGCAAGACCAAGACTAATTTTGCTCATCACTAGTCTGGAATCTTTTCTATACTGTTTGTTGGAATAACATTCGGTCATGTAATATGAAATGTCGTTTTTTAGTCATTTGGTGAACCATTTGTCCACTCATTTAACTGTGTTAACTTACAAGTAAAGGTCCCGAGGCCGGACCTATCGATTTCGATGAAACTTAAATATATTGTAGAACACTAAAAACTAAGGGACACGTATTTTTTTTTATCTGCGGAAAAACGGTTTGAAGGGGTGAAATCGCCCTCCAAAAATTGGGGTAAAAATTTAATTTTTCAAATATCTCGAAAACAGTAAGAGATAGAGCAAAAGTTTAAATTGTCGATATTGCTCTTTTTTAAAGAGCTATCTATTGATATGCAATTTGTTCAAATTACATCAACAGGGGTGGTTGGGGATTAAAATTTGGGGGTTAATTTTGCAGAAAGGGGGTGAAAGATAAACAATATAAAAATTTTGTTTACAGATTTGAAATCTACGTCAAAAAATCTAATTGACCTGTTTTTGCTCAATGCCCTAATATTAAGTCTAGGGGTAGTTAACAAGAGGGTGACTATGTCGAATAATCGTACTATTTGGGTATTTCAAGAAGTTCTTCTTCATGGAAAATAGCTTAAGGCAATTAGAATAACGTAGAAATGAAATTCTCGAATTCAAAATTGAGTTTGAGCAACATTGGAGAGGGGGTGAGTCACCCTCTTAAATTACATACTACTTTATATACACTAATTTTTGCTATTAACACACTGATAGTGGGTAAAATAATGTCACAATAAGTGGTTCTGAAGTTGGATTATCATATGTAAGGTCTTTATTAGGTTTGTTTTTTAATGGATATTATAGTTTTCCTTATCGAAAATTATCGATACCGAAAATTATATAACCTAACCTAAAATAACGAAACCTAGTAAAAACCTTACATACGATAGTCTAACTTCAGAACCATCTATTGTGACATTATTACCCCCTGTCAGTGTGTTAATTGCAAAAATTAGTGTATGTAAAGTAGTATGTAATTTAAGAGGGTGACTCACCCCCTCTCCAATGTTGTTCAAACTCAACTTTGAATTCGAGAATTTCATTTCTACGTTATTCTAATTGTCTTAAGCTGTTTTCCATGAAGAAGAACTTCTTGAAATACCCAAATAGTACGATTATTCGACATAGTCACCCTCTAGTTAACTACCCCTAGATTTAATATTAGGATATTGAGCAAAAACAGGTCAACTAGATTTTTTGACGTAGATTTCAAATCTATAAACAAAATTTTTATATTGTTTATTTTTCACCCCCTTTTTGTAAAATTAACCCCCAAATTTTAACCCCCAACCACCCCTGTTGATGTAATTTGAACCAATTGCATATCAATAGATAGCTCTTTAAAAAAGAGTAATATCGCCAATTCAAACTTTTGCTCTATCTCTTACTGTTTTCGAGATATTTGAAAAATTAAATTTTTACCCCAATTTTTGGAGGGCGATTTCACCCCTTCAAACCGCTTTTCCGCAGATAAAAAGAAATACGTGTCCCTTAGTTTTTAGTGTTCTACAACATATTTAAGTTTCATCAAAATCGATAGGTCCGGCCTCGGGACCTTTACTTGTTAGTTGTTGTCTTTTACTAAAACAAGAAGGAGTGCTGAATCATGTGCCCGGTAAATAAAATACTAACTCCAAAACATGGAATTTTGATCACCAAAAATCTTTTTTTTTTGCATAAAGCTAGGCCGGTTACTTGTTTAAAGCAAAAATAAAAATTCATTGTCATTCATAAATTTTTCTGTGAACCGATGAGATACTTCCGCGGCCCGGCTGTTGAGAAACACTGGTTTAGAGTATCCCATTGAAATTATGTCAATCTGTTACGATATGGATTTTGTTCGTTACCATAGATAACTATGATAATATGTGATACTTTCAAATATAGTCACTGAAAAAAGAATATTAATAAATAATATTTTTCTACAATCTTAGTGGAAAGTAGGCTTTTGCTTTCTGTGAAGAGAGCACAAAATGTGTATTTGCCGAAGACTGTTGTTGCCGAGCAATGAAGTACTACTTTGCGCTTTAAAGCGGCAAAGTAATACTTTGTCGCTCGCTCAACGTATATTTAATTACGAATCGGGTAGGCGTTGTTTATATTTTCTATGGTAACAAATAAACAGATTCTAAAATTATCGTAATCAAGTGAAATATTAATTTTATTAAATTTCAAAATAACTGCAAAATATTAATTAAAAATAATAAATAACTATAATTAATAAATAATAAGAAAAAAATATTTAAAAAAATATGTATATATATGACGAAAATATGTAATAGTTACAGTGATTTCTCAAGTACACCTCCAGATATTTCTGAAGCTGCAAAAATTATAATATTAAAGTAAATATTAAAGTAAATTATAAGATTGTAGAAAAAATTTTGTGTATAATTCGAGCACAATATGGCTTGCCGCTCTCATGAGATAACTCGCTCCGCCTGGCGGCGTCGCACGTCATCATTCTCAATCGAGCGGCACACCACCATTTTGCGCTCTTAATACACAAATAACTATTTCAATTAAAAATAATTGCGTTTTTGAATTATTCAATACCATTTTTATCGATACCCTCTGTATATACAAAAATATATTGTCAATGATTTTTTTTTTTTGAATTTTACAAAAATCAATTAGAAAAACCACAATGTAGTTTTACAAAATTTATTTATGCATTTCCTATTAGAATTATACAACTCCTACTCCGCTCTGGTGTGACCACCAAACACAAAACACTGAAAAAAATTATGGCACAAATGATTTATTAATTACTTTCTGTTACTACAATAGGTGACATAATATGTAATTATATAATTAGACAGTTTAACAGCACACATTATGATTCATCCCACATATAAAGGTGCACACACACACACACACACACACACACACACACACACACACACAGGAATACATATACACGCAATTAATAAATAGTGTTGTGTTTGTGTGAGTGTGATTGTCAGATTAATAGTAATTTTTTTCTCTCGCGTATGAATTACAATTTAATACCTACTTCCGAGATAACATGATACAGAACAATAAATGTAAATTGTATAAGGTATACAGTGTAACCTCATTAATGGGGAACAAAAAAATTTATGCTGAGTATATTAAACTGTTCAAGTATTGGATCGAACTAGAGATGTCGATTCTCCAAAGAAAGATCGATTTTTGGATGGAAATTAAAAACAATCGGCTAAAAAAATCAATTTTGTGAGATCGATTTAAAAAATCGAAATTTTGAAAAGCTTAATAAAATTAGCTGATAATTTTTGTTAAGGGACTAAATTGATAGTAGATGGATAATATCGTATAAAAACGCCTTATATTATATTTTTGCGAATTTTTGCGAAAAAATCGGCTAATTTGTTATTGTAAAATAAAAATTATTAACAAATTTGAAATAAACTCTCCAGCGTTACCTCATAAATTATGTACAGAAATAATGTTCAAAATTTCAAAAGGATCGGTGCTGTAGTTTTGAAGTTATGAGGGGCACCGACTTTGAAAACGTGAGCTGTGGGGAAAACGCTTTAGTTTTGAACACTTAAAAATTCTTGTATAAAACTAATATAGAATACCTACTGCTAAACAAAATTTTGTACCCTACACTGACAAAATATACAGTACAGGTATAAACACGTTTGTACTTGCATTGAAATTTCTATAAGATAACCGAGAGAGAGAGATATATATATAGAGAGTGAAACATCTGCCAGGTAACAACAAAAATGCTTATAACTTCGTCAATTTTGCTCCAATTAACTTGAAATTTTGAGACAATATTCTTGAGATATTACGCATTCAGTTAGAAAAATAAAAAAAAGCAAAAAAAAATTATTATAATACCTTACTCCGCCCTTAATATTGAATGAAAGATTCATTGTAAAATAATGTAATAATTGTTAGCAATTCTGATATAGTTTTTGCTGTAATTATATCTGCAGATTTTAATACAATACTTTTTAAAAGTCATTGATTTTGTAATTTTGTATACAATTTCTAAACAAGGTCGGTGCAAATAATGGTTATTTACATTTTCATTTGAATAATTAGGTACTTTTTATTTTGATTTTTTTATTGGTTGGTTTGATTCAGTGATGCTATAAAATTAAAAGGACACAGAAATATTTAAAAATGACTTCTAAGTTAACTACTTACCATCTAAATACGTGTGTAAGTTTCGTACTAGATTGCATTCTAAAAACGTGAATAACACAAACTCGTTTTTGCGTTTGTTCTACAGAGTACCATCGTATATAAAATTACAATAGTTTTTTCTAAGTCACATTATAGCAAATTTTGACCATGATTCTGAACGACATGTGTATATATTATATTTTCCCACTAAAAACATTGACAATATTCATATTATGTCATCCGTGGATCAACAGTACCTGTCCTGCCTCCACCCGGTGTGGTGTGATAAATTTTTTGTGTATTTTTAATGATCAAAATTTGTATTTCTCAATCGGTTCTAATGTTTCCACTAATATTAACGCTTATAATACATATGTAAAATTTGCCAGGACAATTATTTTAAAAAAATACATTATATATACAGTATGATCTATGTAAGTGCAATTAATGTAGTTGCTCTGAGGTAATCAGATATAAAAGTATATCTCAACGAAAAAATTTTCTTTTATCAACAATTAAATAATGTATTAATATTCTTCAGTGATTAGTATACCACTTGAAGTTTTTTTTTAATTTCCGCGAACTTATATTGTAGCAATATAGAAGCGTTGTTGAAAAAGCGTTTCAAAAACGGCGTAGTGAATAATTTTTATTTGTTATTAAATATGGTTTGTGTCTTTGAATTTTTATCAAATTCCTTTGACACGTTTTCATTTTATTCAAAAAAATCGTGTGAATATGTCAACTTCCCATAAGAGCCCGTGTTAAAATTACAAAACTTTGAAATTTTTTTTCTGAAAATTGGGTTAGTCAATTTTTTTTCGGTAAGGGCTCGTATTATTGGTATTAACTTAAATAAATATCTAGGGAAGCTTCATTAAAATCCTTTGGAAAGATCGCTTTATCGACCAACTACCTTAAGCGAAATTTTGGCGGGTTATAAAGAATCTTTTAAAGACAAGTCGTAACGTGCAAGTTGTACTTGCGTAAATAGTGTTTCGTACAATAAGTAATTTTTATGAATTTAATGTAATATGTAGCATATAAAAGTACAGAAAACGAATTCCTGACGAATAAATTTTATTCCCTGCTTGGTCTGTTTTCACTTACCGCAAATAAAGAGATACATATTTGTCCGCTACATGTTTCTCTTTTCATATTAAATAATATTCAGGTGTAGGGATGATCGATATTAGAAAAACATCGATGTTAACATCGATTCAAGAGTATCGATATACGATATATATCGAAAGAAAAACATCGATGTTCGAAAACATTGATGTTTATGTAACAAAATAAACAACCATTATAATCTATTATTTTATTTATTAAAAGTTAACATTGCCAGTATTTATTTGGTACACTTTGCAAAAAAGTCACTTTGTTAGAAGTTTTCCTTTTAATCTGATGCTTTGTTGATACAAATGTTGCCCAGCTTTTGAAAAAAGTCTCTCTGAAGCTGTTGAAGTTGCTGTGCAACACAAATACTTAATGGCAACTTTTTTCAAGTTTGGATAATCCTAGAACTTGCCATAAAAATAATGGATCTTGTTTTAAATCAGCTATAGGATTTTTTAAATACTGGATAGTTTATAGTAATATCGATGTTTCGATATTATTCTCGTAACATCGATGTTTTTCTACCATCGATGAATATCGATCATCCTTATTCAGGTGCAGAAATTGTAATATGGTATATTTTTCGTGTGTAGATTTATCAATTATTCCTTCTTAAATTTCTACAACACATTTTTTAGAACTCATTTAGTAAAAAATTTACCAAATGCCCGCTCATTGTAACACACGTATATATAATTATTAACTAACAACACCTTGATCAAAGCAAAACCTGCCATCAAGATTTCTTTTTATGTACCAAGAAAATTAGGTTTCGTTCAATCTACATCTTATTCTTAATTAAAATTTTTCTGATCAGTCCTACTGAACAGACACGGAAGTGACTGTATAAGTATTCCATTTTGCCATTTTGGGAATAAACACTAACAAAAGAAATTCTGAAAAATTGAATACGCTTCAAAAATTATAGTATTTTCCATTTTCATCAATAGGCAGATACGATTGCTGAAATATTTGCGAAAAATTGAAGTAATATTCTGTAAACATCGTATACAATTTAAATAAAAAAAATTTCCATTAAATGATAATACTACATAATAAATTAAAGGTAATAAATTGCCCACACGAGCCAAAAATATTGAAATAATAAAAAAAACTTATTGTACAACCTGATAGACTCGATTTTTTTCTTTTTTTCTGGTCATACCTGTCAAATAAATTTCAATATTGAATAATAACGTAAGATTTTATAGGCAATGTTTTACCTCTTTTACATGTTCTTATTTTTAAATAAAGGCTCGACAATTCTTTATAGCAAGTTCATCAGGGCTACAAAACATTTTATATATAAGTCACGAAGGTTGTCCCCACCTTTCAGCTAAACTCATTTGCATGTAAGTGAAATCTAATTTTAGAAGTAATTAGATTTTTTTTAAATGCATTCTTCTCTAAATGGAATTTATTAATAGATTCCGAATAAAGGCAAAAAAAAAACTTCTTTTTATAAACCGAACATTTTTTATTAAATAAAAAAAAATTGATTTGCATATTGATATATCCTTGATTGTGATATAATATATACCTATAGTACGATTTTCTTTCGAATATATACATACGTTTAAAAATTTTGTATATAAATAAACTGAAAGTTTATAGCAGAAGACTGGTCTGTGTGGTATTTAAAATCTACTTGTTATTTTCCCACGAGAATGAGATGTTTTTCCAAGCTCAAATTGTAGCTTATGATCTTTATCGTGCTTTCTGTTAATAATATGGAGTCGATCATTCATTTTTTTAACGTGTTAACGGTCATGAGGCATTATGAAACATCTCGGCTCGCTCTCTGTCTACGCACAATAGATATCAAAATGGTGTCACGTGCTCTACAATAGATAAGTGTTGTGTAGTAGAGTACACCGCACCACTGTGGTACCTATAGTGCCTAGACAGAGAACAAACACTGTCTAAACCTTACTGACATTCACTTAATGCGGCATTGTTGACGTGGTACTTGATGCCATACGACGTTCATAACCGTCAACCTGTTAATAATAGCTAACTGACGTAATCTTCTATTCGTTCCGTGTGAGAGTCCGAAAGCGAGCTACGTTTGTTTATGTACCTTATAACAATAACTGGTGTATTAGTTTTTAAAATAGGGTTTCAGATGGGCGTTTTCGTCATAATTCCTCATGACCGTTAACGTGTTAATATACTGAAGTGTAACACAAATGTACAAAGAGTCATGGTGGCGGTGTAGAAGGGATTATCATCTCTGCAATTTTATTAATCAAATCAAAAATTGTAATATTTATAAATAAATAATACTCAAGGACCCTTACACATTCTTTTTACGACCTTGAAGAAGTCTTCATTAAAATTTTTCCATTATAACTGTATAGAACAAACTGTTATTTTATAAATAACAGTTTTTCTTAGTTACTGGAAAATCTCTAACTGCATTTTACTGGTTACATAACAATATCATTTACTAATTATCCTGACCTGTTAAACCTGTTCCAACATGTATACATTATGACGTAATCACGTGATTGAATTGTCAAAACGTTTTTTTTTATTCATAAATATTAGATAATTTTAATACTTGATTTAAATCAAGGTGTGTTAAAATTTTGGAAATTAGTAGTACAGTTGGGGATGTAGCTCAGTAGTAAAGCGTTCGCTTTGCATGTTAAAGGCCCCGGGTTCGATCCCCGGCATCTCCAACCACAAAATATTTTTTTATTGAGCAACTACATTTAACGTAAAAGCCCCTATACCGGAACACTATTTTTAGGTGTGTAATTAAATTGGTTTATAAAAATTGACAAACAAATTAAACACCCATTTTTTTTCCTTAATAAGCATGAAAGAAAGTCTTTTTAATCGAATGAATACGTTTTAAAAAAATATACAACCCGTAAATTTTTATTTATTAATGTTTTGCTTTTACAAAATGTCAACATCTATATCCAAACAAAGAAATATTAATGACACTAGGACTTGGGAACCGATATACAAACAGACGTATAATATGAGTAATACGACACATAGAGTAACATCTAGACTTTAAAGTAGGAAACATAGAATGGTTTCAGTATCAGACGTAAATAAAGGATCAAAATTCTGTATTCAACAAAAATTGTTTAATATATATATATATATATATATATATATATATATATATATATATATATATATATATATATATATTATTATATATATATTATATATATATATATTATTATATATATTATATATATATATATATATATATATATATATATATATATATATATATATATATATATATATATATATATATATTTTGACATTTATATATTAGTGAAGTTATTTCTGAAAGAAAGCTCTGATACCAAAAATTATTATGAATAGAATTATTATTTTTCAATTTAAATTCACCTTGCATCTAAGATTTCCTTACTTAATTAAAGAAATACAAGTATATATATATATATATATATATATATATATATATATATATATATATATATACTTATATTTCTTTAATTAAGTAAGGAAATCTTAGATGCAAGGTGAATTTAAATTGAAAAATAATAATTCTATTCATAATAATTTTTGGTATCAGAGCTTTCTTTCAGAAATAACTTCACTAATATATAAATGTCAAAACTGTTCGGACATATGATCGCGTTCCGGTATAGGGGCTTTTACGTTACCGTTGTGGAAATAAGCGAACAAAGAAGCCTCAACCGTCCTTGAAAGGTCAGCAGTTGTGAAGGAAAGCAATCGGTACCCTTGATGTGTTCCTAATAGTGTTTAAAATTCGTGAGATAGTTTGAACTTTCAGCAAACATCCTATATTTATATTATATTAATAATTAATAATTTTTTTGTCTACTTTGATAACTTATCATCTCAGTGGCGCTTTGAATGTCTGATACGTGGGCTTCACCCATGCAAATACGATAAAGATTGCACATTACATAATTCATAAGCAGTTCGGTTAGTTTCTTACTTCTTGGTTTGGCGCCACCCAAAGTCAAAGTCTAGAACAATCAAGGGCAATTTTTCATGTTTGACAATTGAAATTTGTATTTAATTATAACAGGTTTCTTTTTTCCGCTCTTTTTTTGTTTTTACTCCTTTTTTTTGTTTTAAATCGAACAGTAAAACATCAATTAAGATATATTAAACCTTTGTACGAGGTTTATATTACAAATTATTACAGAAGTAGGAAGAATTACGTAGACAATTAACATCAAACTATTTCGGCTTTTGGAAAATTAAATAAAGTAGGAATCTGGTTTAAGGCGTGTACTTTAAGGTACCATCACAGTGTGATCAGCCGAAAAATAGTTAATTTTCGCGATTTTTTTTCCGATGGATAGGATGGGGGAATGGGGGTGAATTTTCTGTTACGATTAATACCACTATTTAACAATACAAACAATTTTTTTTATTCAGTTTTATTTATTTTTTCTAATTATTATAATTTTTTGAAAAAAGTCTCTTTAAAGAGGGCAAAAATCGGTACACACAATTGCGGCCGCAGTTTTCATCCGAAAAATAAAAATCAAATAGATTATCAATCTGTGGGTAAGCCGCTATGTACCTAAGGGAGCTTTTTTTTCTTGAAATTTAAAAAAAATGGCGGCGGTTTGAATAAAAAGTACAAAATGTTTCATAGTTTTTCGTGTGGAAAAATAGGAAGATTACAAAAAAAAAGCTCCCATAGGTACATAACGGCTTAGGTACCTACAGATTGATAATTTATTTGATTTTTATTTTTCGGATGAAAACTGCGACCGCAATCGTGTGTACCGATTTTTGCCCTTTATTAAATTCACTTTTTTTAGAAAATTATAATAATCATAAAAAATAAATAAAAATGAATAAAAAGAAATATTTTTGTATTGTTAAATAGTGGTATTAATCGTAAAAAAATTCATCCCCATTCCCCCATCCTATCTATCCGAAAAAAATCGCGAAAATTGACTATTTTTCGACCATTCACACTGTGATGGTACTTTAATTTACTAGTAATTTGATTGTTATAAAATAAGCTAAAATAGGATTGATGGGAGAGATTAAGGACTAGGGAAAATGACGGTAAATACTCTTCTAAATGCTTTGATATATCAAGTTTTAACCACCTAGATGGAAGGGCCATGTTTTCAGCTTTTAAAAAATTTGAAATAAACTTCTAACTAAAACTTTTGTTCAACTTTCTCTATCCGCGAACGTATTCAGGTTAAAAACTTGCGGTCGTGTTGCAATACATAGAACCAGACGCGGCATAAAAGGTGGGTGAAGTGGGCAACCGCCCTGGGCCTTGTGGCCTTTGGGGCCTCACAGGTGCAAGAAAATTGATACCACTTGATTAAAATGGTTGTTGAGAGGGCCTCGCAAAAGTAATTTCGCCCACTTCTCATTTTAGTCTTGCGCAACCTACTCATAAGTTGTCAAACCAATTGTAGAAATGTACATGGAGAGAAAATTCCTCTAAAAATTACTGTGCTTATACTACAGTCGACGTGTAACAGGCGAACATATCCAATTTTTGTACGGTAAAGTTATAAAAATTACAATAATATAACTATAATTTTTATAATTTTACCGTACAAAAATTGGATATGTTCGCCTGTTACACGTCGACTGTAGTATAAGCACAGTAATTTTTAGAGGAATTTTCTCTCCGTGTAGTTTCAGAATTACTCAAAATAGATAGGTTCTTTTTGATCTAAAAGTTCACTTTTAAAATATTCTTCTGTAATATTAGTGTTTTATTTACACTGTCAGCGACTGTATATGTTGAGTGTGAGATCATTGAATTGCCATGGGGTGTTATTTTCTTTAAGTAGCGCCGTTATGTCGGAAAACAGTCACTGTCAATCACAGTATATAATACATATTACATATATGTCGCTTATGTATATTCAATTCAACACACACTATGTAGTAAAGTACGTATGTAACTAAAACACTTAAAATATTACTTATTGGCTTATTAGTAGTATATATATATTAGTAATGTACCGGCTATACACATACATGCACAGGTAACGTTCAATTGAGCCGAGTGTGAATTCAGTAAAAAGACCTTCAACTAGCGCCAAGGTTAGTCCCACATACACACAAATACACCTATTCGCACAGTGTGTACTTGTAATAGGTACATAGAATAAAAAACAAGTCAAATGCATTCGCAGTACATAATACATAATACAAATATTGTGTATGTTGTTTGTATAATCTATGCAGTTAAGAAAATATCAACGTCATATCAAATATTTTTTATTACTCATGCGGGAAAAGTACTAACTTGGCGCACACATTTCTGTACGCAAAATAGCTGTTTGCCCAGTACTCCCCACTGTACTCTTCCCGCATACTTTTACCTCATCACCTATATAAAATGTTTTCAAAAGCTCCAGAAACCATAATGTTGATATTAAAAAACTGAGAATTAAGGCTTCTCGTAGGTTTTCGAAACTGTTTCTTTTCTTATTTTTCACAGAATCGGAATTGTAAAAGAAACAGAAAAGCTATATGCGGAAATTAAATCCTATATTCTGAAGGAATTGAGGAAGAGTAACTGTATAATAAAAATGGTTGAACGCTACTCATATATAATCCATTTCACTTAAATTTAACCATGATTCATCACTTATGAATTTAAAGAATTTTCGATTTCTTGGATTTATGTCTTTTATTATTGCATTTGCGTAAATTTTAGATTTGCAGTTCGAATAAAATAATTTTTTAATTCTTTAAAGATAACTCATGCCCAATTGTATTTGAAATTGGGTATATAAAATCTATGTAATAGATTCGATAGAAAATCGAGTGAGGTATACGCAGAAACTCAGGTTAAGCTGGCTCACAATCAGTCTGCCATTTTTAAGGTAAAGTCGTTATCTGTCATAGAATACATGTATCTTATAAACCACAACCCAATGAGTTGATTTGCTTTACCCACTCCACCTGCGCAAATGACGCAAGGTATGCGCCATTTATAAATATTTTGGAGTTTGTGCGCCGCTTTTGATCGACGGAGCACATTTTTAGAACCTCTAATCTACACCATCATAATATTATGTATTAACTTCCGACAATAGTACATGATATACCGATACTATGTACAAACCAAGATACATCAATCTGATACTATTTGCTAGAGAGGTAGGCCAGTTCCATGTTATTGTCCTATACCCAATTTTCTTACTACAGCTTACTACGGGCAAGCCATCTTCGTAGTTATAAAAGTAAACAAACTTTTAATTACCATAGTAAATACCACAATTACAGAAAAATTATGTAATTTTCCTAAATTTTACCAGTGACGTTCAACTAGGTAAAAAGTATAGTTTAAAAATGGAAAGCAAATTTTTTATTTAAAGTAAGCAAATATTCGCCAATCCACCTTCATCAATACGAAATTAGTTATTTTCGATTTACGAAAGCACACGTTTGCAAAACATTTTTCTTTTTTATACGTACGTATATCATATAAACCCATTTAGTTTGCAATTTTTTAATAATTCGATTCTACGCCACTGAGTTATATATGAATTTAAAAATTGGGAACAAAAATCTAGCGAAACTGGCTAACCTGTATAGTATAATATACTAATCAATCAAATGATCTTGGTACAAACTGCATATTATATACCGTCCTACGGTGATTTGAACTATGCCGTGTCGTATTGTTCTAACACCTCCACTTCAAGAAGCAAATAGAAGCACATTATTCACATATGTTTTGAAGTAAAGGAAAATTAATATTAGTTTCGCTTACACGTCACGTAAAAATTAATTTTATTTTTCCGAAAAGAAGTCTACTCTAACTAAAATCTTTCAAGAGTTTTAACTCCTCTCCCAATATTTTTTGTTAAACAATTTTTTTTTTTTTTTTTTTGGATAAAAAACGAAAATTATTCTTATGCAAGGTCAATGATTAAAAAAACATATAATAGTAGGTCATAAAAATTTCAATATGTCAGGTATTAGTGAAAGAATTTTTTATTATGCATTTACGTAGTTGCATAATATACAAATTATTTTCCTACATGAACTTTTTTTTATCAGAGGAAACAAATACCGAAAATCATAAAACAATTTAAGTGTTTTATAAATTGTTACGTAATAAATGTGTTACGAAGGATTTGAAGGATAAGAAATTTACCGCCCATAAAAAGATGAAAAAAATTAAAATGTTAAAAAAATAGAACTAGGAATAGATTTTTTTATAAAATCAGTAGGTATATATGTTATGTAAGAAATCCTTTTTGTATAATAGTACAAGATCCTACTGTAAATCTTTGGATCTATCCGTTTTTTTTTTTTTTTTTAAATAAAATGTGATTTCAATTGCTAACTTTTTTCACCGTTGAGACTGTAGATAAGCGGTTTCCAAACTGGAAAGCGCAGGTTTATTGCAAATATCGTCGTCGTTTTGATAAAATTTTATTTGCCGATTTTTTTACAATATAAGAAAATATAATTTATTCACCAGCGAAGTGGCCGAGCGTGCTTGTGCACTAGCGCCTGGCGACTGGTAGGTCGGTAGTTCCAATCCCGCGGCCGGCTATGCTTGTGAAGGTTTTCTGTAGTTTCCCCTTAACAATTCCAGATGAATTTTGGCATAGTTCCTTCTGAAGACGGCTAAAGAGTGCAGACGCATACCTACCACATCCTAGCCCTCACACCACTTTCCTTCTCCTCCACCCACATCACAAATGTATAATGTTCCGAATATAATATGTAACGAATAAATAAAGTATACAAATAATGATGTGGGTGGCGTATGTTATAGACTAAATGATCTCAAAAAACGGACGTTAAACACATTACTATTACTATTACTACTATTACTACTTATTGTGCAATAAGTGCGGGAAATTGTCGATTGCCCACGAAAGCGAAGTTGAGCGCACGAACGTAGTGAGTGCGCTCATTCACTTGAGTGGGGCAATCGACAATCCCGCACGAGTTGCACATACTATTTTTTATTACGAATTTCACATACTTTTTTCTATTATTATTACAATTTTTGACATTTTTATTACTTTTTAAAATAATATTTTTAAGTGTTCGTCTTTTTTTCTGAATTAAATCTTGTTTAAATTACTTTGTTGGTTGTTTCTATAGAAATAATTATGAAATATTTATTAAATGAAAAATTAAGAGGCGGCTTTACGTGTTTTGATTAAATTTTGCTTGTTTTGTTGTCAATTTGAGTGTGGAAAGTTACTTTCCGCCCGCAAAAAAGTATGTGGGAAGAGTACAGTGGACAAGCAGCTATTTTGCGTACAGAAATGTGTGCGCCAAGTTAGTACTTCTCCCTCATGAGTAATAAAAAAAAAATTTCATGAAAATAAAAATGATAATCAGGCAATTGGCAACTAGTTTTCGAAAATCGCTGATTTTTCGCCGTGTGCAGAATAAATGGTGAAATCCTTACCTGAGATCAAAAAACAAAATTTTTTTCCATTAATAGATGCTTATGGTTTGTACTTGAACGAAGGCTTACTGTTTCCTTACATCTCATTTTACAAGTAGAAAATCAACAAAAACACGAAAATTTTTGCCAAAAATCAAAATTTTTTGTTTAAAACACTGTCAGAATTGAAATTTCATTTTTTTAAAATCCCTTCGTTCAAGTATATGAGCCATAAGGTATTAAGTATCTACTAATAGAAAGATTTTGCTTTTTGATTTCAGATAAGGATTTCACGAGTTACATTGCCTACGGTGAAAATTTAGCGAAAAAAACTAGCCGCCAATGGTCTAATTTTCATCTTTTTTCTACGAACATTATTTTACAGTTACTCAAAATAATACCTATATATAATGTATAATTAATAATAATACCTACATATATATGCCAAAAGTTGGAACAAATTATATTTTCTTATTAAACAAAAAAAAAAAAAAAAAAAAAAAAAATCGAAAAATAGTGTTTTTTGCTAAACAAAAACCATGTAACCTCTTAACACTGACTTTTCTGCTCGCTACTGTACGTAAAATTTTAACAATAACAATTCTCAGGCGGTCAAAAAGTCATATTAGCACGTAAGTATCGAATACGTGGATCAACGGTTTGCTCTCCAGTGTCGTATAGACCTGTCGTCCACTAAGAATATGAGTTTTTTCAGTAAAGAAGTAATTTAAGAATGGTTTATAAATTTTTTCAAAGGGGGCGGCAGAGGTAAGATATTTTATAAAGGGGGCGTTAATGTACAAAATTTGGAAACCGCTGCTGTAGATAGATTCGCCAAACGGAGCTTCACAGAACGAACTCTCATTATCTATCTCATCGTAATTTCTGAACATTATATTAACAATTTTCTTTTCTCGGCTCGAACAAAATTTAAAAATTTCAGGTGGTGAAAAATTCAAGTTGCGACTTGTGTGCGATAATCGCAACAAACTGAAATTTGGGCAGTGACCTCAGTATTAATTTTTGTCTCTGCTTCCTAGATCAGGACCAAGCAATAAATATATTAAAACGTATGGTACCGAATATTGAGTTAAATATTATATGGTGACGAGACCAAAACTACATATTTAGCCCTATATTTGTAAAATACACTAGCCGTTGGGAAGGACTAAATGCACTAGTGTCTTTTAGCGAATTTCCAGAAATTCAGCTATTCCAGTAGGTCTCATGACACGACTTGAGCCCGGGAATATGGCAGAAATTTGTTTTGAGGTCCCTAGAAACCAAAAATAATATTCACTAAAATTTATATATATATATATATATATATATATATATATATATATATATATATATATATATATATATATATATATATATATATATATATATATGTGTATGTATTTATGTATCAGCACGATAACTCTCGAACGAAATGTCCTAGGTTTACCAAATTTGGTGAGAACGTTGGAAATCCAAAAATCTTGGATGAGTTCTTCAGCCAGACACGTCGGATGCCAGGAACATGGTGTTTGTTCTTGCAAAAAATTAGTTTTTTGCCAAAATTTGCTATAATTTAAAAGTTTTTGCCACGTTTTTATACACCATTGCAAAGACGGAAAAAAATCACATAAAAAAGGTTTTTGAACCATTATTCTAGGTTAGCTAGTTTTTGAGAAAATAAGAAAATAAGAAAATCCACTACCGGGGCGGTTCTAGAAACCTCCGGCGGTGGGTGGAGTAATGTGAACGAAAATTTTTTCTAATCTAACTGAACTAACGGAACTTAATCTAACCTAACTGAACCTAAGAACATTTGGTCTCAAACCTAACCGAACCTAAGGAAATTTTTTGTAACGTAACCGAACCCAACAAAATTTTTTCTAACCTAACTGAACCTTATTGTTATATAATTTCTATAAACTGAATTAATTATTAGCGAATTTCCAGAATGGAATTCAGTTATTACAGGCACTGTCATGACGCGACTTTAGTCCGGGATTATGGCAGAATTATGTTTTGAGGTCCCTAGAAACCGAAAATAATATTCACTAATATATATATATATATATATATATATATATATATATATATATATATATATATATATATATATATATATATATATATATATATATATATAAAACACGATAACTCTCGAACGCAATTAAATGAAAATATTACGAAATTTAATGAAAATATTGGAAGTCCCAAACCGTTGGACAAGTTCGTTAGCCAGAACATGTCCGATGCCAGGAACATGGTTAAAAAATTGTTTTTTTTGCCAAAATTTCCACTTATTCAAGAATTTTTGTGAAGTTTTTTTACACTATTTAAAAGAGGAGAAAAGATTACATAAATACCCCTGTCGCAGCATCCTGCATAACATAGCGAATTTCCATTTACAAAAGTACGTTTTTCTCGGAAACTAGTTGATATAGAGTAACTGTAAATAAAACGTACTTTTGTAAATGGAAATTCGCTATGTTATGCAGGATGCTGCGACAGGGGTATTTTTGATCTTAAAGATTTCCCAAAAATACTTAATTTCAGGCAATCAGTTTTGTTGGTTCATGAATTCTATAAATGCAGTAGCCCACTAATACTTTTATATCAAAATTGAATTATGCAACAGTCGAAATATTTAACGATTCAATGATTCAGCTAAAATCAATTTTGTTTTTTTATATTATACAGAATTCAAAAATGGAAATGACAGGACAACATTAGTAAATGAGTAGGGGGTCAAACACAAAAAGATAAATTCATTGATAGGGGCAGATTTGGATAAAAAAATAATATCTAAATCAACATACAAAAAAAAAATATTTTTTATATTGTATCAAATTTATTTTGTTAAATTTTTTTATACCTATGTATAATAAATTGATATTTTTTTTATAAAACTATAGCGGGTCTGCGTTCTTTGTGAAGTTTTTTTTTTTTCTATAAATGCAATTTCATTCTTATGAAATATTAAGCTATAAACTATATGTAAGAAATTGTTTTGGGTAAATTATAATCAAGTTCCTACTACACTAGATGAATATTCAGTTTAATTAATTAAAATAAATGGCTGGTCCTTATGGCCTTCAAAAAATACGGAAGGGATCTTTTATGCATTTAAAAAAAATATTGGATTATAAAAAAAATAAACATATTATACTTTTTAAGAAGAAAATGATGTTTTTTGTGTTTAGGATTGCTATTGTCCCAAAACAAATATAAAAAAACAAGTTGGAGAATTTTTTTGAATAGATTTTAATAGGTTTACTAAATGCGTTACTTCCATAATAATATCCAAAAGACGTATAAAAAAGAGCATTAGAACTGAAAATAAATAAATTGAATTGTGTTTAATAGCTCGTTCTCACTAAAACGGCAAATAGCAAAGAAAAAGCAGACAACTTTATATAGAATTCTATCATGCTATTGTATTTTTCTGTGCCACTTTTGCATTCTACTTACTATTTGGTACATATTACTTTGGTGTGAGCCATTTTTAATAAAGAACTGATCACACAAATACGAATAGTTTTCAGTTCGTTACAAAATAGAAATCAATTTAAATAAAAAGCTTTTAAATTAAGCTTTTATTTAAAAATGGACTACAAAAAAATCTAAAACTACAACTTTTGAGTGAAGTTTGAAATAATGTGCAACATAATTTTTATTCTTAATTATTTCCGTTTCAGATGTAAGTAGCTACTCTCCTTTTCAGCAGTTACCAAACTTAGTTAAACGCCTCAGCTATTATAAATTATTGCTGCAAATTGCATTAAGCTTCACTTAAAGGCTATTTTATAGTTTTTAGATCATTTTTAAATAAAAACTTGATCTAAATTTTTTTTTAAATTTTTTATATAGTAAAGTATACCTACTTCTCGCTTCAGTAGATCAAACACTTATGATAATTAGTATGTGCAATTAAAATAAAATGCTGTTAGTTTGTGTTAAGTATTCAGTGAATTTATTAAGATTTATCATAATTTCATACTCTGTGAGTGCATTCGTGTATGCTCTGCGATTTTAAAATCACTTTCACTTAATTTGTTTAATGTATTTAGGTATACATGCATCTAATCCGTATAATTGGATATTTTATCATTAAAAATTGATGAAATTTCACCTTCATTTGCAAAATGGATGTAATTTTAATTTCAAACAACAAATACAAAACAGTTAGATATATTTTAATATTTTTGATCAAAAAATTTAGTAACTGAAAAAAATTTTAGGCTTGTGAAAAATACCCGATAGATATGCCATTGACCGAATTCCGAATATTCAACCAACACCCGGATGGAATAGACGAATATTTGGCGAATATTACTCAGCACTATTTGGTGCGGCAACGGTTGTTTAACAGATTATTTATTAATTGTTCTGTATTTTTGTATAATTTTAAAATATTTCTGTATATGTTACAACAATATTGATATTTCTAAATATTTTTTTTGTCTATTTTAAGTAAATAAATGCTTGAGATTTTTTTCCGAAATTCCTTATTCTACCGAACAGCGTTTGACCGAACATTCGGCCGAATATCGACAAATGGTTAAATAGGCTGCATAGCGAATAGTTGCCGAACATACGTTACCAACTTAATTTTTATTCTAGTTTTTTATTATTATTCTGCAAACATTTTTTTTTCTAAACATAACTTTTGTAATTATAAACTCTCGTGACTATAATGTGTTGACGTTTGGTTTCAAATAAGCATATTCATATCAGTTAAGTACTAATTTAGCGAAGTAATTGAATATTAGTCGCAAGACTGGCAAGATATTCATAAAAACATTTACATTACAGATACCTATTTACCTGTAAGCAAATGAATTAATATTTGTAAAATGTAAAATGCATATTACGTGGGCTGTTCGGGATGTGTAAATTTTTGAAATTGTTTGTGATATTTCCTTGGTTGCAAAAAATTCTGACAAACATTTTTTGGAGTTGCGTAATTCAAACATAAATAAAATAATTAACGGTTAATTATTTTGTTTATCAACAAAATCTGTTAAAATAGTAAACTTCATTTTAATTCATTTTACAAAGTTACAAAATTATTAAAATGAGTCGCATAAAAAAAATTTCGGAGAAAATACATACCTCAAAATGCTCAAAACCTCACGATTTCTCTAGAAGTAGCTAAATGATTACACATGGGGATATTTTTAAATATTTCATTTTTATAATATTAAAAAAATTACAGTGTATAGGTACATTTATAAAAAAAACTGATTGATGCCATAATTTATATTCTTATATAAAGAATTGATAAAATGCTTAGAAACAGACCATAACTAATTTTGCTGCAAATTAATGTTAAAATTTGGAATTGGTTTTCCATTTTGATCATGTAATTTGTCTGGCATTCTTTAAAAAGAATCATAACAAAGATCACAAAAAGAAAATCTCACAAAAAGTATCAGACGTAAATAAAGGATCAAAATACTGTATTCAACAAAAATTGTTTAATATATATTATATATATATGTATTTCTTTGATTAAGTATGGAGACATTAAATGCGAGATGAATTTAAATTGAAAAATAATCATTCTACTAATAATAATTTTTGTTATCAGAGGTTTCGTTCAGAAATAACTTCATTAATATATAAATGTCAAAACTGTTCGGACATACGATCGCATTCCGGTATAGGCGCTTTTACGTTATAGTCATTTGTGTTCAAATTATAAATGTTTCTAACTAAAGATCTAGAAATAAGTTGATTTGCACCTTTCACAGGTTTTTGTTACCGGTTTTTCATTTTTTTTTGAACAATTAAAACTTTTGGAATAACCCAAAATATTATTCTAAATTGTTTCATATAGAAAACTTTAGGTGATTTTGAACCCAACAGATTTAAAAAGATCAGTTACGGAAGAGGAAATGTCAGTTTTTTAAATTACTTATAATTCTTAATAAAATATTACTTTCACCTCTAAAATATAAAAAGAAAATGACATTTCTTTAAATTTTCAACGGTCTAATTAGTAAATCGAAGAACATCGCTTGATTTTTCCACCTTGACAGAATTGTAACGGTCCATTGATTTCAATTCACTGAAAAAAGTTAATCTAGATCAAAGAGTACACAATTAAAATTCTTTGAACTTGTACTATTTATACTATATAAATATTCATAACATCATTATTGTTGTTTATAAATTATAATATTGTAGTTATTATACACAAATACCTTTCCGTAAATGAATGGTAGGTGCATTTGTATGTATGTAAGAATATGTTATTGTACATTATGTAATACATATGGTAACTCCAGGAAGGTATGTGTATTCTGAATCAACTACCGCGTTATATGACGGTGTTCTACACTCGAAGATACACTCAATAAACTTAAGGGGGAGTTCTCCATTTAGCCACTGAATAAAGTACTCGAGATTTTTGGAGAATGAGAAAAATTTTTTTTTTCGGGAAATAATATCGTGAAAGCTTCTTACACATGTTGCAACGTAACTGCGCGGAAAACAGATGTACAATAGACGTGGATTTTAGCTCTCATAAAAGTATATGCGTTGGATAATTTGATTTTGACAGATGGGTATTACTATAAATAGACAAGACATTTTAATAATTATTTTAAAAAAGTTAAGTGTTTACCTTTAAATTAAATAGGGTAAATTGGGGGAAATTTATTAACATAAAGAAATAATTGTATAAAAAAAGAAAAAAAACTTTTTTTACCAGATTTTGATGACTGAAGTACCGGGGAAAAATTTTTTCTTTATAAATAAGTTTCTGGTGCGCTAACATCAAAGGAGCAATGTTTTTAGCTATAGGTACCTATAAAAAACAAAAAAAATTTCAACTTCCGATGAATTGTTTAGTTTAAAACGATGTTTAAATTAATTGTTTTAATTCTATTACAAGATTGTAATATTACAAATTAATTTGCTTTAAAAACAATAAATATTTTTGAAGTGATTTTATACATTTTTCCTTAGCTTTTTTTCTTACACTTTTCCTTTTCTTAAGATAGCCAAAGAGCTAGGTTTTTTTAAACCATTTTTTATTTTTAAGTCTGATTATTGGTGATTATAGGTTCAAAAACTGAGAAAATTATAAATAATAACAGACGATAAGAACTTTTAAAGACACATATTTCGATTAACTCAAGAAAATAATTTTAAGAAATACAGGTAATCAAATTATCACATCACTTGGGTTTGATACCCAAAAATAGGTCGTAAACAATTACCCACTCTTATGACGATCTGCGTCTGATAAATATATTTAAATTTGGAATAAACTTTAACTTATGATTTTCCCAGAGACGTAAGAATATATATTATGTATTATAAAAGAATCTGTAACAACATCGTTTGTTTTGAAGCAAAAGTTGTGCTAATTCTAGACAGTGGCGGCAACAAAATTAAATGTTTATATATGTATGTAGAGATTCATTCCAAATAAGTTGACTACATTTACTATTGAATTCACATAAGAAAAGTGGTCAGTTTATCTTAAGTGGTCTTTATCATGCCTTACATCTCTTGCATACTTGATATGCAATATTGAATTATTATTTAACATATAATGTATATACGCAAATATTTTTTCAAAGAGACGGCTAATATATGTCAAAAATATGTCAAGGAAATCTTATCGGTGAAATGTTATTACTTGTGCCTTTTTTCTAATAGGGTTTTTTCATTTGTAAGCAGAACTAGTTGCCATAATATTTTCTTTAAAAAAAATATAACGGAAAACGCAATAATTTAAAAAGTGAAAATAGTGAAAATTTTTACATTATTTTTTCAAATTTTCTCAAAGTATCTTAAAAAGAGAAATACTTATTGCAACTTACATACTATTGATAATACGTGTCTCTTTTTAACGTGTACGTAATATAAATTACTGGTCCCTTCATACAATAACATATTATTTATTACGTCTTTGGATTTTCCTTAAAAGATATTTCAAAAATCTTTATTTTTGTCTGTTTTATATTTCCTTATTTCCCCTTAACTCTGGTAAATGCATCTCTATAAGTAAGTTAAGCTCATACACACAGCGACACAGCTCAACGTTCGATGTAAGTATATACTCACAGTGTATACACATAATATTGAATTATGTAATAAATTATCTCATGTATTACAATGTCTGCGTAAAAATAACTTGCCACAGTGCGGTGTCCCCCAACATGACGGATGGCCTAATGAATTTTTTTTATAGATATGTTTGAATAATAAAAGAGATTTTAAAGAACAGCACTAAAGAGTTGGAAATATAGGATGTTAAAATTTTCAGTTCTTATCTACATTTCCTGTAAGAGACTCGCGAAGAAAAATGTTGATATTTTGCAACAATATCAACAAAATTTGGAAATTCTTAAGGAATTTTATGAAGAATAAATGGTCCCAAAGATGAAAAGTGTAATAATAAAAATTTTCATGACTTGCAACTGATAAGGTTGCTTAGAGATTCACATAGGTTCAGTGGATCGTCTTCCTGATTGTTGTATTTAGGTATGAATAACAAAATTTGGGCCAAAAAGCTCGTTCTCTCATTTTGTAAAAATTTGTTCCTGTTTTTGCCGAGGTACAAAACGGATATTCTCATATTAATTAATTTTGTACAAAGAAATTTAATACTATTTAATTAGCAGTGTTTTGATTTAATTTGTCATATTTTCTTGAATACTAGTGAGTTAATTTTGGTAAAATTTATATCTGAGGATTCACTCAGAAAAAACGAAGAAAAGACTTTTGGTAATTAAAAATATTTCCCCCGCTCTTATCACTTCATCTCAGGACTGTTCCTGTCGAGGTCTTACTAATTTTGTTAGAAAACTACAATAATTCTATGGATTAAAACTATACTTTATTCGTTCCATCCATAACAGAACGAACCAGGTACCTGTATGTAGGGTTGCCAGACGTCCCGACAAAGCCGGACACAGTCAGGCTTTTTGGTTGCGTGTCCGGCCAAATTACCATTTTCTTTTTCTTTCTTACATTGCCCGCTCGTGATTTGATTCATGAATTCTTTTGAATTTTATTTTTGTAATTCAAATTGCTTTTCAGAATTTCTTACTATTTGTCAATATTAATTTTCCCATTCCGGGTCATAATGCAAATGTTGAAAGAGTTTTTTCTTTGGTAGGTCAATATTGGTCAAAAGAACGCAACAAATTAAATGTTGGTTGTACAATTTAATTTTAAAAATTTGACTTGTAAAGGGTTTTGCAACTCAATTTTAAATGAAAATGAGCTTTTAAAGCAGATGTCTGCAAGTGAAAAATATTAATTATTTTATGTTACAATTAATTTAAAGTTTATTTAGTTCATTAGTGTTTTGTTTAATTTTCTTTTTCATTGCAAATTGCGATAGTAGTTACTGCTAACTATTATTGCCATGCAATTATTGAAATTAATATTGCAATGAATATTGAATGATTAATAATAAAGGAAACTTATTCAATCAATTTTATTGTTGTTTCATTAGAATTTAAGAAAATTTTCTGGTAATTTATAAAAAAGCCTTGTTTTACTTTTAAAAAAATAGTCGTGTTATACTAAGACTAAAAAATTAAGGGTGTTCGGCTTTTTTACCCAAATATCCGGCTAAACTGACTGCTGTGTCCGGCTTTTCGGTTTTACGATCTGGAAACCGTATCTGTATGGGTTGGGTCTATATTTACAAAACGACTTACAATTAGCCAATTCTGGTATGGTTTCTTTTATTTGAGAATTGGTAATTGTGGGATGATTCTTAACCAGATTTGATGCAAATTGGTAGAATCGTTTCCAGAATATTCAAGGAATTCCAGGAAAGAAATATCAAACAAAATTATAGAAATTATAGATTTCACAACAATTTAGATCAATGATTCTCAAACTTTTTGATCACGACCCCCTTTTGCATTTAAAAACTACAATCTCCCCTCCCCCTCCAAATGTGTAGAAACGGATAGAAAACGGGTATGTGATTTGTAAAAAATTATTTCTGCGACCACCCTGGAAATTGCGATCGCCACTTTGAGAATTACTGATTTAGACAGTAGCTCTAAAAAATTTCAAAAAGTTCTAAAAATTCCAAATAATATTCCTGGAATTATTACATATTTCAAAGATCACTATAATTTAGAATCACTTAGGGGAGATACTTAATGAATGGGACGATTATTGAATGGGACAAATGAGCTTTAGCTATAACAAGGAACCGTTAGTGGAAATTTGTTTTACAGTCATTAGGTGTCTTTTATATAACTATTTTTATGTGCGATATATGTGTTAACGATTTTCCGTTGGTTTCAAACAGAAAAAGTAACTTTTATTTTTTTTATAAATTACTAAATATTCTATGGTAACTATTATTCTTAGATTAATTGTATTAGTTGATTATTAAACCGCTTAGTATAGACTATCATTAAATAAGTATAGTTTGCGCATTGAGGTTATGTACTTTTTATTTCTGGACTTTAACTTGTTATTTGACAAGAAATATTGAATGGGCCATTATGAATATGACCTTGAATTTTGATCTTAACCCCAAAGTCAAGGTCACCATCGGATGCGCCGTGAAAAATGCTGAGCCATTTGTCTTTATCATTTATCCCACAAATGCTTTCCCGCAGAGATTTTTGACCATTTCCATATTTTTACTAACCTGTATAAACCGCATGAATTTTACATTGTATTACATACGTGCCATTCAATGAGAATGAAATTACTGAATGGGACAAAAATCTAATTTTTTCAAACAAAAAAATTTGCTATTATTTAAAAAGAATAAAATTTTTTCTTAGTTTAAAATATTAAGTAATGTTTGAAGTATATTATGCCGCAAGAATTAAAATACTTGATTACTTGGTTTTGAAGTTAAGATGATTTTTTAAAAAAATATCCCATTCATTAAACCTTCCCCCTAATTGTCACAGTACGCTACAAAATACACGACTAAAAGTCACGTTACGTCATTTCAAGTCAAAGTAAATCATTTTAAGAAAACTTGCGTGTTTAGAAAATTTCGTCACATATTTTCCGATGACGTAGTGATAAAATGAAAATGTAAAGTATTTATTTTACGTATATTTATCCGTATACAAGATATATATTTATATATATTACCACACATATTTGTGTACATAGCAATGAGTAGTATAGTCTTAATAATGAAAAGGTTCAATGTCCCTACAGCATCCAGTGCCTACCTATATGTTCACAAACACAGAAGGCACATATATGTACGCACCAGGCACCAGAAGAAAAAAAAACGATCCATAGATATATTATGTATATCTAGTATTCACTAGTTGAAAAGTGCTGGACACTAACCGGTGCTGGAGATCTTCACTCGCTCCGACAAATTTATTCTTAAAAATTCACTTTAATTAAATTTTATTGCTCAAGAGCAGGGTTGTCACTTGTCCCGATTCTGTCGAGGCAATCCCGATTTTCATAGTGGAGTCTTGCGTCTCGAGAAAATCCCAATTTTGTTCCAGTTTTCCAGTGTGGTTTGTTTCTTGTAGCTTGAAAGGTGGGCTGCTGTAAATATATTGGGAAAAATGTATTATTATTGCCTGTTGAAATTCAAATAACACTCAAATGGTGAGAAAATGATGCTCTGTTGAGCTAATGAAAGCAGAGCTTTCTTTAATAGTGGCTGGTAGCAATAGAAAATATGTATGAAAAAACAAATTAAATAAATAAATTCATCACAAAACATATTTACAATTTTTCTCTTCGATTGTCCCGATTTTATTTTGTTCAAAGGTGGCAATCTTGTTCGGAATAATTATCCTGAGACATTATTTTTTTTTTGACGGCTTGCGTAGAAAGATGATAAAATCTGCTTAGAAGTCTCCGTATAATACTGAAAGGCAATCCAAACAGTAAATGGTTGAATTGCTATTCATTAGCTAGTCAATTTTTGTAAATAGACCTAGAGCATTCGATACAAAGTCGCCTTAGTTAGAATCTATCTTTGTCTATTTTGATCCGTAAAGAGTGATGTTTTTTGACAACTATTTGTTTACCATTAATTTTATAAATATGCACTGTATTTTTATATATTGTTTTTATTTTTATTAAAGGAATACGCCTGAAGACGGAAGCACTAGCTCTTCCGAAACCGGTTGCGCAATTTTTAAATTAAATTAATCTTTTATTTTATTTTTCCTGAAGACTTTTACTCCTAATGTTTCCATTATTTCAATATTATAATCATCTAAACCTTTATATTTAGAAGAAAAGAATTCGCTAATAAGAAAATGCAAGAGAGTGCAAAATTTTTTAGCAATAACAAGACCAAGAGCAAGACCAAGACCAAGACCAAGACTGTGTTTTTCAAGACCACGACCACGACCAAGACCAAGACTCAAACTGCTCTAGCAAGACCAATACCAAGACTCTTAATGCAAGAACAAGACCAAGACCAAGACTGCCAAGTCTTGGTCTTGGTCTTGCATTTGTTCATCACTAGTAATATATGTAGAATCTTCTATTTGACTGAATTATTCGGCAAACTTCGGGCATAAGGTAGATAGGACTCTTATTTTTCACACAATTTTCAATATCAAAAATTAATACGACGTAAAATTAAAAGAAAATAGTTTTTAAAATAAGGAAACAGAACTTTTTGATTACACTTCTAATATATATCAGTCTGTTATTTCAGACTCCTTTTCAAAGTTCTTTTCCCTGGAATGGATACAAGGAAACCACTTCTACCGGTGTCCTAAATTTCAGTCCGATATTTAGGCGGATAGACATCGAATGTTAACAAAAAAATAAGGAAATCGGTATGGTAAACGTTTATTGTAAACAATATCGAAGTATCGGTACATCTCATAACGACACTTCAAATTCAATTCAGCGAAACTAAAATATCTACGGTTTTTTGACGGAATAAATATTATTTTGTGATTTAACAAATACACAGGAGTATGATGCACTTTATCTAATTGAATTGATCCAATAGATTCAAAAAGTAAACAGACAACATATCAGATAATTCCACCTCGTGGTATCTAATTTAGTTCATTTGCATCAGTTTGAATGTAGCCCCCCCGAATCGTGTGTGTAGATGCCTAGATGGAGTTTTTTTTTTGTTTATTTGTAATGTGGCCAGCGCGTAGTGTATGTAGAATATTAGGCGTTGTGGCCCCAGAAATATAAGTTCAATGTCCTAATGAAACGTGGAACCAAGATTTTTTTCAACAGCTTATAATAATTTTTTCTCTTTTTTTCTTTTTGTATGTACTATTTTCTTTTTAACTTTTTTTTCGTGTATATTAACTGATTTAAAAGATATTTAAAATTTTTTATTTTTATTTTTTTTATGGAGTTAAAAAAGAAGAGTTAAAATTATTTACTTATGTTCATGATAATAATAAAAAAATGTAATGATTAAGGATACTGGCTTCAAAAGGTATTTTTAAACGGAGGAATATAAATAATCTTTTTAAAATCCTTGACCTAATTTCAATTAGTGTTCTTTAATTCTACCCTTGAACTTCAATTGATATAAAGAATATTTCTTAAGATATTGTTAGCATGTTGGTGTCATCAACTAGGTTCTGTAACTCCTTTAAATTTCTAATTTAATTTTAATCATAATAGATGACTAAGAATAATCAATGTTGATAAAATATTTCATTGCTTCATTATAATAAAATAATTAATCATAAAAAATACATTTTAATTACCGTAACATAAATAGTTATTAAAGCCGAATGAATGTACCTCCTAATCTTTTTTTTTTTTTTTTGATTAAAATTGGGACACTACTGCCGGTGGATGGCGCGATCAGCAGTGTCCGGCGGCATCGCCAACTAAGGGCATGCGCCGCCACACACGATAAAATAAAAACAACACGTAAAGACAGGGACACAAAAATGCACTAGACAACGGACAAACATACACATAATAAAAACCAACGGTGAGCCCTGCCATCCCAGGGCTTAAAAGAAGTGGACAGACCTTGGTGACAGTACGATAAGTACTAGACAGAGCGTCCGGTCACCAAGGCCTGGACGCCATCGCTGGAACTCCCTCCGAGGCGTAAAAGGCACCGGAGTGGAGGAACCTGACTAGAAACACACAAATATCACAGCAATTATCACAATAAAGGATCACAGATAATACTTATTACGTCACTGGGGAGCCACAGGCCCACCAGTGACGCAATAAGGGGTTAAAACAATACCGCTGTAGAGCCATAACCTCCTAATCTTAAATATATTAATAAAACAAAATCTAGCAAAGGTAAATTCTAGCGAGAATCTTCCTTTTAGGGAATTTTCAAATTTAAATAGGTATTATAGGAGGTGTTATGATGAGACTTGAGTCCGGAACTATGATAAAAAGTTTTGAGGTCCCTAGAACTCGCAAATAATATTTTTGCCCAGAAGAGACGGTGGAGTAGCCGGGGTTCCAGCCCCAGGGCTCGGATTGGAAGAGGGGGTCCGTAGTTGTCGTTAAAGGGCCCAAGAAAAGTTAAAAAAAACTCTTTTTTGCCCGTCACATTTTTGGGGGGAAAATTTTTTTAAAAATATAATTTATTCCCCGGGGCCCGGTATTTTTTTCCACGGTCCCCACGGACATTCACTAAAAATGTGTCTGGACGATAACTTTGGAACAAAACATTCTATTTTTACAAAAATTGATGAAATAGTCCAAAAAACTTGGATGAGTTTGTTAGCCAGTCTCGTCCAATATCTAGAACCGAATATTTTGTGCTTGATTTTTTAAATTAACGAACGGGTTCAGTTCAATTAGTTGAAACTGAAAGTTTACTACTTGCAATAATTACCCCGCCCCCCGCAGACACAAAATAGTTTTTTTTTTAAATAGTGTTTCTATTTTAATCAATTATAAGCCTATTATAACCCTTATCGCATACAAAGCCATATATGGATTACTATTTTTTAAATAGTTTTACTATTTTTTTTCAACATATTAAATTTTTTTTTTTGAAACTAATGGTAAATCCTAACTTTATACTCCTTCGAGTAACGGAACGTAATTTTTGTTGTCTTTGGTAAGTACGGGTTGTCAAATTATTTGAAGTTATGTTCAGAGTGTCCGACCGTTACAGTGCAATTAATTGGTGCTAATTTTATTTGTGAAAACTAAACAATAAAACGGTAAGTACTAAAATCAAGAATTTTCAAAACACATTCTTTATATATTCAAGAACATGGAATAGTTGTGATTCGTGTGTGTTTTCTTGTTTCCTTCGATTTTTGGGGCTTATTTTGAAGTTGCCATATTTGGCTTCATATGCGTTTAATCCAAATTATTATTGGGCATATATGGCTTCGTATCGCTTTTATGGTACATCCCAGCATGTCAATTCTAATCCTGGTGATGGCTTCGTGAGTGACGATGATTTTGTTTCTGATTCCCCAGTACTCCCACCAGCCAAGGCAGTCCATCAACTTTGGTGACCAGAAAATGTACTGCAACAAGCCGAGAAGGGACTCCATTTAGCTTGCCCGACTCACCTATACTCATTGAAAAACTCCAGCTAGGCATCAAGATCTCCCTTTGAAATCTGTGCGATCAGATAAGGTGACCATTTCCACGAATGGACAAAACTAAATTGACAATTATGTCAAAACTGCTCAAAATTCCGTTCATTTGCCAAATGTGGAAAGTGTCAATGGCAAATAAAATTGCATACAGATTTTCATAAAATATAATTGTATTTTTTATTTAACGTATACGAAGTCATATATCGATTATAATTATAATACTAGAATGCATACGAAGCCATATATGGCTTCGTTAAGTAATTTCTAAACAATAAGACTTAATTTTTTTTTCTTAATTTGACTACTAAAATAAAAGAAGTGAAAGACATTTTCAGTAAAAAAATTTTTTTCTTCACCTCCTTCATAATTCATGCAATAGGGGGTTAAAATGTCGAACGTAGCCAAAACTGCTATAATACCTGTAATAAAGTTTTTTCTAAGTATGTATGCGTGTATGTATTTCACTTTTATTGGTTTAATACACATGTTTTCAAAACACCCGCCTTAAAAAAAGCTAATTTTGAAAAAAACAAAAGAAATAGATCAATATAATTTATATAGACAGTGCAAATTAATTATGGAATAGAGGATCGAAATTTTTACCTGGTTTCTGCCAGCTTTTTTGGCCATTCGTTTGGCCTCTCCACGTAATGAATCGTATAATTAATTGTCTATTATTTTATAAGAGGTTATAAAACAAATGGCGGGTATATTCGCCGTACTAACAGCTGTCAACTCTTTGGTACCTATACCTCTTCTTTCGGCTACCCTAAATTATGATATTTCATGGAGAATGTTCGCATCATTATTCATTTTTCAAAAATAGTTGCAATAAAAATGTGCAATAGTAGGAAAGGTGTTGATGTTTGATCGTGAGATCTCACTAGCCAAATTGTTAAAAGTGTATTGATTCAAATTGAGTCAAAACTAGCGATGTCGGATGATTAATCGATTAATCGGTTTAGTCGACTAATTTTGTTTTCATGTAGTCTTTTTTTAGTTGACAATTTTATCCTCGATTAATTGATTAAAATGGTTAATTACTTTAAATGACTAAAAACGACTAATTTAACAATTTTTCTGTATTATTTATTGGACTTCAAAAACTGAAAAATAAAAAATTATCTATTTGTATGATTTTTCACTTTTATGTGATAGACACAAGGTGATACGTCATAAATTATATTTCTTTTTCTTAAAAGCAAAAATATTAAAAGTCAATAATTAAATTTAAAAGAAAATCTAGTTTTTAAAAAAATTTCTTAAATTATTCATGAATTCGACTAAAAATTTAGTCGACTAATCGACTAATTCTATGTTTGGTATTTTCGACTAATGACTAATTTTGTCTGAAAATCAATTTAAGTCGATTAATCGATTAACTGCTCCTTGGCTTGACATCACTACACTCCAAACTGTAAAACTGTAGGAGCAGTAGAACTCTTAAAAACATCCCTTTTTCATCAATTTTATTTTGAAGTGGCCAATTGTGCCACTTTCAGAATCAACCATACATATATAAAATATTGCAATTTACATAACTATTTGCTTAAATTAAAAAAAAAAAAATAAAAATTAATGAAAAAGAAACAAGAAAAGAGGGAAAAAGAAGTTTAGTTTTTCTATTTATAAAATCAATAAAATATTAAAATTTTTAAATTATAAATGTTGTTAACGTAAAAGCCCCCATTATGGAACAGTATCTAATACTGGAACAGTTTTGACATGTACTTATTAATGAAGTTATTTCTGAAAGAAACGTCTCATGAAAAAAATTATTATTAATAAAATGATTGTTTTTCAATTTAAATTCATCTTGCATTTAATGTTTCTTTACTTAATTAAAGAAATAAATCTGTAAATGTTAAAACTGTTCCAGTATTAGATACCGTTCCATAATGGGGGCTTTTACGTTATATGGTTTTACTTTATTTTTTACTTTATTTTACTTTTATTTTGTTGTTACCATGTTCCTTATTTTATGAAATAATGTACCTTCAGTAGTATACATAGGTACATAGATATTAATTCTTATTTAATTACTGTAAAATAATTGTTATTTAATATTTAGATTATATTGAGGGTATTCATGTCACACCTCGTAAGCTTCATGTTTAACATTGTTATTGGAATTGCAAAACTAAAAAGGCTTTTGCGGAGTGACAGTAATACCTCGAAAGCTATTCTTGATGTAAATTACTCACTTCTTTGTCGCACTTAAATTGTTACCATGCGAGCTGTAACAAGTATACTAAAACTATTCGAAATCGATTATTAGCTTGACCACTGGATGGAGTGGAATATCATTGCAGAAAAAAAAACAAAAAATTCCGAAATAATCTCGAAAATAATAATGACGTATGGTAACCCCAACCGTAGCATCAGTTCCCCACTACCCCGTATAAGCCGATAATTAATCAACATGCAGAGCATTGGGAAAGCTGTAACTAAATTTTGTATTAAATTGTTGCACTTAATACTTTGCATCAAAACTTTTAATTGGACACAGAAAAACATAATACCCCTGTCGCAGCATCCTGCATAACATAGCGAATTTCCGTTTATAAAAATTAGTTTTTCTCAGAAACTAGTTGACATAGAATAATAGTTTAAAGACCTTTTTTATGTAATTTTTTCTCCTCTTTTAAATGATGTAAAAAAAATTTGGCAAAAATTTTCGAATAAGTGGAAATTTTGGCAAAAAACTAATTTTTTGCAAGAACAAACACCATGTTCCCGGCATCCGACGTGTCTGGCTGAAGAACTCATCTAAGATTTTTGGACTTCCAACGTTGTCACCAAATTTCGTAAATCTAGGACATTTCCTTCGAGAGTTATCGTGTTGATACATAAATACATAAATACACATATACATATATATATATATATATATATATATATATATATATATATATAATTTTAGTGAATGTTATTTTTGGGTTCTAGGGACCTCAAAACAAATTTTTGCCATAGTGCCGGGCTCAAGTCGCGTCATGAGACCTACTGTAATAGCTGAATTTCCATTCTGGAAATTCGCTAATAAAAATTACCTACGTTATAAGCCAATTATTATGTATATTTTTTTTTAATTACAAATTATGTATATTAAAATAGTGCAAGGTAACCAAATGCAGAGAGGAAAAAAATTTGAATTATAATAACAGTGTAGTGTAGCAAGTAGGAAGGAGCCTTCAGGTCGTTTATTCAGATTCAAACCATACAATTTTGACACGTGCCCAAAACAAACAGAAATGTCACACTTTTGCATACGTAATTTTTTTTTTTTTTTGGTAAATTTCTTTTTGCATTATTTTTTTGTTGTCCACCTTCTTTTTTTTTACGTACTAAATGTGCAGCAATTGGAGTGATCTTGTATGAAGGCTATCACCAGGTGTTTTTCGATTATTGCATTAGGTCCGAAATAGGGTATTTTATTTTTAGCAGATACCATGAGATATAAAGTTTTTTTTTCTAATGGATAAAAAAATTGTTATTTATTAATTTTTTTTTCTGCCATTCGTTTCCCGTGCAACGTTGAGTCCACACTACTCTCACATATTAGCGTTTTCTCTCAGGATATTTTTTTTTTAATTTAGTAGACAACGGTAAAAAGGAAATCATTACATTCCCTTGATTACATTTAATTAAATTTTATATCCGAGAAATGCTTTCCGGAACTGTGTTACCAAAAAGACACGAACATTCTACTTTTTAGGGTGTAGTTTATATAACGTTTGCAAGAAAATTTGAGGAAAATTAAAGTAAATTTATCTTACTTAAAATTTATAATATCTTTGTGCAGTATCCATTGAATATTTAAGACTTTTTCGGTATCCACTGAATATTTAAGACTTTACTGTATATACCTATAACATTTTCAGTAACGTTAATAAAATAAAGTAAATACGTGGCTTTAAGATCATTTTCTTCTGCAAATATAAACTAAGATATACTAACCTAGTTTACCTAACATCAAATGATGTAATTAAAAAGAAAAAATTCGAATAAGAGCGAGTGGAGCTCGCACAATTAGGGTTTCGTACAGAAAGCAGTCAATACACCTAACGTTTTTTATTTACAAGTTTAGAAACTTAGTTTAACTCCAAATGTATTTAACTTGTTTCAAGGAGATTAAGGAAATCAAGTTTCAATTATATTTGGGGTTAGATTAAATTTCTAAACCTCTAGATTATTAACCGCAAAAAACATTTTTAACAAATTTCCAGAATGGAAAATTCAATCGTCATTTTGTTTTTAAAAAATATAATTATATAAAATTCTTCTGATGCATGTTTCCATTTCACTGTGAACACAAGATGGTACTTCCCTTTGAGAAAATGTCCTTAATGTCTATGGGATGGAATGGAAGAGAATAGGGTACGATCCCCATGGGAGGTCCACCGCACGTAGGCCACTGTATTGGACACCTTGTGCTCCTTGAAGCGAAGAGAGAAAACTCAAAGGAAGTCAAGACCCTTCTTAATAAAGGAAAACAAGCACTTCACGTTGGTCTCGCTGATAAGTTTGGGGGTCAGGTGACTGAACCCCAGATGTCGATACTTTAACCACGACAAGGCGTCGCAGCTGCCCTTAATGTCTAAGAACGAACTTCTTATATGACAGAAATGTAGAATGGCCGTTGATCCACATGTATTGATTTCTAATTATTTTTTTTTCTACCGGACCACCCGTATTCGATCGTTCGAAGTCAATAGCATCATTATAAAAATTATCAATAAGTTTCTCAATATAGTAGTGATAATGAATGTTCTAAATCATTTTATAAGTATCAATGAAGAAACGCATGACAATGGTGTTTCATTTCCAAAAAGTTTATGTACAATGGACATAAAATTTTTTTATTGATTTAATAAAAATAGAAAAGTTCTCATAATAAGGAGTTTAACTTCTTTCTTTTTATTACTTTTTTTCGATATCAGTTATCTTTATTATGTGAAGATTATACATTACAATTGTTTGAAATGTTGACAAGTTGTTCATCTATAAGCAATATTTTATACATTGAGTGTTCGAGGGAAAGCAAGTTCGGAAGATGAATTAAATCCAAAAAGATATGACCGAAAAATTATTGGGAAAGACAGAAAAGAAATTTTCACATTAACTTAGTTACAAACTTTTTTAAATCTACGTAGCAAGGAATAGTATTGAAATATTTTTATATATAAATTTTAACTTATCAGTTAATGAAAGTCGTAAAATATTAACATAATTTTTGTTTTAAATTTAATTTCTGTTTTGAAAATTCAAAGAAATAAAAAAATTTATTCATTTTGTTACAAACAATTTATAGTTGACATAAATTTTAAGAAATTAGAATGTTTCAATTGATCAAAATGTTTTTTAAACGATCCCAGGTCAGTGTCCACTGAATACTTTACATAAATTTATAAAGAATAATAAATTTAAAAAAAAATAAAGCAATTGTTTTGATATACAGCAGAACTTCGATTAACCGTCTCTGTTGCGATCGGGACTGTGTGATAGTTAATCGAATTTGACGGATAACGAAAAATGTTTACAAATTGAAAAGTTCATATTAGTTACAAATGTATAAAACCCCTACATACCATTAACAATCTATACATATAATAAAATTGTAACGAGACCATTTCTGTACATGGAATATTTTTTGAAAATTGTACTGGTACTGTAAATAGTTATCGATGTAGATACCAAAACAGTGATTTTTAGAATTTTTGTCTGTCTATCTGTCTGTCTGTCTGTCTGTCTTTTCACGCATCACGCAAAAACTATTGGACGGATTTTAATGAAATTTGGTGTGACATCTAAAATACTTTTTACTCCGGGAAAATTTCTCATTCCCACAGAAAAATGGAAAACCCATTTTGAGCATGTGCACACATTAAGCAAAAACTACTGGACGGATTTGAATAAATTTTGGTGTGGTGATAACTTATTACCTGGGGCAACATTTAAGATATTTTTTACTCTCGGAAAATGCCATATTCCCACAGCAAAATAGAAAAACCATTTTCTGCATGTGCACGTATTACGCAAAAACTATTGGACGGATTTTGATGAAATTTGGTGTGGTGATAACCTATTACTTGGGTCAACATTTAAGATACTTTTTACTCCGGGAAAATTTCTCATCCCCACGGGAAAATAGAAAAACCATTTTGAGCATGTGCCTGCATTACACAAAAATTATTATTCTTTGCAAGTTCTGTATAATTATTACAGTTACATACTTCTCATTGAGTTTATAACAATGCTTTGCCCGAACGACGTCGCGGGTACGGCTAGTATAAAATAATTTCACATTCTTTGCAATCATATTCTTTATTTTAACAAAATATTAGTTTTTCTATGAGATTATGTATGCGCTTAAAAACTAGGTTTGTATACCTACCTAATGCCAGAGACTGCATTTTTTTATTAAGCCTTTAAAAATTAGCTTTTATCAAAAACCCTTGTGATATTTTCAACTCGTTTTGGGTATTTAACTAAAAAAATTTGTTAAACTGCGCTAAAATAAAGTTCTATTATTGTATAGGTCGTAGTTAAAATAATAATTTCGATATTTTAATCGTAAAATAGAAACTTTATTCTAAAATTACTAAAAATTCTTCGCCATATCCATAGGTAATTTTACTTAAAAAATATTAAAATTTGTCCGTGTGACGTCATGAAATATAGGTACATATATATAGTAATAATGGTAAGGAGTAGATGAACTATACACAAAAATTTTCTTTTCTCATTTTTTCTACTGTTTATACAAATTTTTTGTTGTAGGTAATCACTATATGAGTTCTTAGTATATATAAACTGATAAATTTGTCTATACCGGCTCTTCTTAAACTATGGATGGCAAGCTCAAATAGGGTCGTGAAAGTACCTTAAGGACCATAAACAGGGCCGGATTAAACCTGAGTGCCTCCCTAGGCACCGTGAAAAATACCGCCCCTACCTTTTGCTTGAATTAATTTTTCCTACATTTTTTCGAACTTTCTCTTGAAAAATAGCTGACGAGCAAAAACAAAACGTCAATCACAAATTTTCAAAATCTCCCGCCCCTAAAAACTGGCCGCCCCTAGGCCTATTAGCTAATCTGGCCCTAACCGTAAAGTCTATTAACATTTTAGAAAATATAGTAAATATTGGGGAGAGTCTGCTATATTGGACCGGCTCCTAAATTGGACCACGTCAATTTTAAGCAATTAAAAGACAGTTAGAACCATCTAACCATATAAATATTAAACAACATTCGAATTTATTTCTTCGTACGAATTTAGGTAATTGTCAAGTAAGCAGTCTTTGAAAACTCGCAAACTTATGAAAAATTGTTAAGCCGATGTTGTCATATGTAGTACAAATGTCATATGTAATTTATTATATCGACATAATCTTAAAAATATATACATGGATTAGATGTAGATAACGGTTTTTGTAGAAAAACATTATTAAGAACCAATTGGTCCAATTTAGGATACTAGTTTCCTAAATTGGACCAAATGACATAATTTTTTTTACCCAAGGTAGGGTCTTTTTAAAATTCAACTAGAGAGGAATTAATGTTTTCGTTTTATAGCATAAAGATTGAATAATCAGACAACCAAAAATGATGGCTCTATCTTAATTGATTTCCTTGTTGCAAACAAAAATGGCAAAAGTGGTCCAATATAGGAGACTCTCCCATAATTCCCAACCGTAAAATCGTAACAAATATTGTATTTAAAATTTACCGTTTATTTGATATTGTTTTAACAGAATTATCTTTCTAAAATGAGAAAACACGGAAATAAAAACGTTAGATAAACAAGTGAGAAGGTGAAAAGAGACATCACTAGAACGCGCATACCGTGCATACCCTCCCTTCTAAACAAAAGCCCCCAAAAAAAAATCTTAAAACGAAACAATTTTTTATCAAACATGTCCAAGTCAACCACAACATCCAAAAAAATCAACCAGGTGGTAAAATGTATCCATTTTTTTTTCGAAAAGCAGTAACAAAATAAGCGAACTAACGCAACGGTGGCGTGGGTTGACTAAAGATTAACGAGAAGGACCTTTCGTATAGAATGAAACGAAAAGAAACATATCGTAAAGTGCAAGTTGTACTTAAGCAAAGAGTGTTTCGTACAATCAGTGACGGTATTGATGAATTTAACCCTAAAATCATACGTACTCGTCAAAACGACGAACGAATTTCTCTACCTGCTCCAATACTACAACTTGTCGGTACCTGTTTGCTGTGAACCTTCTGTTATCTAATTTATTTGTCATTATAACACATAAGACGTATAAATTTTGTTTATAGCTATTGTCGTTTTTTTTATACTGAAATAGTGTGCGTCAAAAGGACGACGATGTATGATTAACCTATATTTTTTTAAAAGATTTTGTACTCCACATATAAAAGTTTTCCTAATTTTTCTAAAATTTATTAAAGATATGGATGTTATAATTAATTTATTCAATGATTATGATAATGTGAAAGATGATTACAGCTGTTTGACTTATAGAGACGACATAATACTGAAGTTTTAATATGTTGAATCGAAAACTAAAGAATGCGTTTCAAGTGACTTAATAAAAGGTTAACAATTCATTTTGTGGAAAATATTTTAATTTTTATTATTTTTTGAGATCTTACTCTAAAAACTACTAACAAATTTTAGAAAATTTGCAAATGTGCCTAATGGGGAAATAACTACATATCTATAGGAATATTTATGACTGAGAAATTTCACATTCTGTAAAGTCGCACATGTCCACTGATTCATAATAGTTCATAAATTAATTATTTGACACACATGTCTTAGGATACAACTGATGTATTTATCTATTTTTTAATTTTTATAGTGAAAATATGCTTTGATAAAAAGATTTAAAAAATTAATAAATATTTATATTAATAAATTTTTCCAAATCCAATTTTTTTAAATATTTTGTTCGCTTTTGTAGTATTGTTATATAAAAAAAAATGTTTTTTGCAAATAAACTCTAAAACTCCCCGTAAAAAGTCCATTCGTGGAAATGACGCCGATATATGATTAACTTGACTCGTAGACCAACGTATGATTCTAGGGTTAATATAATATGTAACATGTTCAAATAGAGAAATTACTGTACCTGACGAATAAATTTCATTTCTTACTTGGCCTGTTTTTGCCTACCAGAAAGAAAGGTATATATTAAACATTCGCTAACTGTTTTTCTTTCAATGATTTTACGTCAACAAATTATTAAATATTTTATTAATTTCTTTGGATATTTTGAATCTATTATTTCCATATAAATATGTTAGCGAAATTTTACAAAAATATTAAATAACATTCAGGTGCGGAAATTGTAATAAATTTTTCGTGTATAGGTTTATCTACTATTCCTTAAATTCTATAATTTCTAGAACTTATTTTGTAAAAAATTTTCTCATATACAGTTCCCAAAAAATACCCGTTCTACATAACATACATAATATAATTATTGACTAATAACATCAAAGCAAAGCGTGTCATCAAGTTATGTACCAAAGAAATTACGTAAGAAAACTCAATCCTGATCATTTTCGTTCAATCTTCCAATTCTTAAGGGGGGAGGGTCTTCAAGAACTTTAAAATTTTTCATTTTTTGTTTTGTTTTAAAAGTTCATTTGAACCTTAAGTAATATATTTCTAATATTTTAATCCCAACAAAAATATTATCTTAGATAACGATAAACTGCTTTTAACTCTACTTTTCAAGAACGAAAACTTTTTAATAGCGTTTTTCTCAAAACAGGTTTTTTTCCGCGCCGTGAAACATAACTTAAAAAAGTTATTAAGATATTAACTTGAAATTTTGTACAGATATTCTTTAAGATATTGGCCTCTGCATATACCTAAAATTTTGCATAAATTATTACTATAAATATTGTTTATAACAATTTGTTTATAAAAAGTGAAATTTTTTCTTTGTGGTTTTAAATTGTGAAAAAAAAAGTTTTCTCATCAGAAATAGGTAGGGTAAGAGACCCGATGACCGATCACTATTTTTTGCTGTATCATTAAATTAGCTTAAAAAAATTAAAAAATAAACAAAACACCCATTTTTTTTTTCTTAATAAGTAAGAAACTAAGTTTTTTTAATCCAATGGATATGTTTTTAAGAAAATATAACCCAAAAATTTTGATTTATTAATGTTTTGTTTTATAATTTGTTGACGTCTATGAAAAAACGGACAGAATATATTAACCTCCTTTGAAAGATCAATACACTGACCCCTATGAAAAATCGCGCATTAAGGTACATGACTTACAGTACTACAAATCTTCTACTATCGAATATTTGAACCATTCTCTTCCAGCCACTTTGACACTCTATCCACTACTAGGTGAGGCTCTATGTCATAGAGTATTATCATAGAGTGACATCTAGTGAAACATAGAACGTCAAAGCAAAAGCCAAGAATGGTTTAAATATTCGATAAAATAAACCACTAAAATCACAATTTCGTTTCGCTCTCTGCTGATGTTTTAAAAAAACATTGTGTAAGTTCTGACTTAGCCGTTAACCATTGTGAATTTTTAAACAGTTAAATTAAGTTTATATTGTATCTCTATGTGTCGTTTCAGATCTAATACATACATATCATACATATTATGTTTGACGTTTTTATTTGATAATATATAAATAACAATTTGGAAGTTTTAATTCAATATTAATTATTTTTCAATTGATTTTACGTTCTAAAATAAATAAAATATTAAAGTAAAATTATAAAAACGGTTAGTTAAGTGTTTTAAACCCAAAAATTAATTAAAAATGTTTATAAAATAGATATGCAATATATAATTCTCAAAATGCGGTACCCAACTCTAAAACTCAGATCCCAAGAAGAATCAGTCGTACAAATAATATTTAACGCATATAAAATTTAATTTAGCTATCCTAATCTCTTAAGTGGACTAATAACAATTATTTGTATACTTTTATTATGCTAATAACTTTAAAAATTCGGTGAAAAATGTTACAATTTATAACTCATGTGTTTTGAATAATGATCATCCATCATATTAAAAATTCACGAATTCAACAAAAATTGTTCGATATATATATATGTATTTTTTAAATTAAGTGAGGAGGCATTAAATGTGAGGTGAATTTAAATTGAAAAATAATCATTCTATTAATAATAATTTTTTTTATCAAAGGTTTCTTTCAGAAATAACTTCATTAAGATATAAATGTCAAAACTGTTCGGACTTATAACCCCGATCGACAATGGGGTCTTTTACCCTATATGCAAAGCGTAATGACTTATTTTAATAAAATTTTTTTGTCCGATTGAATTCAGTTGATTACAAGAGGCTGGGCATTCCACGGCGCAAATTAAAAGAGTCAACTTGGAACAGCTGTAGCGGCGCCATTTTTTCTTTTTTTGCATAAAAATTTATGAGCGAATACACCATAACATGTACTATATTATGTAACTTCATTTGATACAATAAATGCATCCAGTTTCTTAAAAAAAATTAAAAATCCTGTTGTTTGGAGGACCCTCCCTCCTTAATGTCCAAATTTTTTTTTTTTTGGGATCTTCTGAGTGATCCTATTGGTAATAAGGATTTACTGGGTTGAGGACAGCAATTTTCAAGAGTTTCTTCAAAGAAAAAAAATTAAATTCGTGCTTTAATAATATCTTCTTTGATACCCTGCTTAATGGCTTTCGGGAAAAAAATTTTTACCTCTGAAATTAAACCGCCAGAATCGAAATTTAACTTTACATCTATATATAATAATCGACGCAGCATACTCTATATCTCCATTTTCAGCGAAAATCACCTGTGACGGACGGACAAACACCGAAGTGATTGCATAAGCGCTCCGTTTTCCCAGTTTTGGTACGGCACACTAAAAAGATATCACACGCATTTTTAGAATAGTGTGACGGTTAAACGGAGTATCCATGGTGCAAGTGTGTGTGTGAGAAGAATGCGGAAGGGCTGCTGCTGCCGTAGCAGCAACGCAACGCATCAACCTTCTCTAACGGTACCTGTCGAGTTGGCTTGAGTTAGGTAAGGGATGCAAACAAGCAACCCTTTCGTTCGGATGCCCGCAGGTCATCCATCGTATATATTATACGCATTGATTAATGATGAGAGAATAATCTTTTTTTATACATCTTGTTTTGCCTACCTGTTTGTTCTCCTCCGTGTCGATTCTCTCAAGGACATTACGCAACATTTTTATTTTTTACCCTTTTATTCTTCCGTGGTAACCCTTTTTCGCTAAACACCTTTGTACGTTCGATTGAATGTAATATGATAAGTGGTGCAGATTGTTGTTATTTGGTCCTTCGTGTTTTTTTATCTGATCCTTAGGGTCGGTCGTACGGAGGGGGATACTAACGAAGGCGTAATTTTTTTTTAATTGTAATACAGACACAGCATATGGGAATTAGGAAACGTTGCCATACTCAGAGCCATGTGAATTTTTTCGAATGATCGAAAACTGTTATTTGATTTTTTTTGTGTATGTTGTATGTGTGTATTGATGAACTGACGCTATTGTCAAGGAAGGGGTTAAAAATTGAAAGATGTGCATACAGTGCCAAAATAGTATTTATTAATGTTGTGCAATTGTTTATTTGCTTGAAACATTTGCCAAAATGTACAGATGGTTTCGGTTCAAATTCCAGAATGATACCGGCATATGCCATCAAGCATCCATATGTCCTTAGAAAATTTCATTTTTCCCGCTAAAAAAATCATCATCTGCTTTAATGGGCGCTCATATTCGGGGAAGGGGGACCGCGGCCCTCCCTAGCTGACCACGTTTGAAAGAAAATTTCAAAAAAGCAGCTCGAAGAAACGAAAGTGAGGTTCTTTTTTTTTTTGCTGGTCAGTGTTATTTTTTGGGAATTTTTATGCCTACTTACAAGTCACTTTTCCTCATCCAAAATATCAAAAATATTAGAAATATTCTTTCCCCTTAAGTCAGCCCTCCCTTACAAATCATCCTATGGGCGCCCATGTCTGCTTTAGTTCATCAGAATTCTGACATTTTGACGTGATCATGTAACTTTAGTGGAACAACCAGAATTGGTAGTCAGCTCCTTCGACTCATATGTTGCAGTTACCTCAAAAAATTCCACTTTAAAATTGTTTAAACAAAATGGTACTTTCAACTGCATTCAATGAAACTACATTCATTTGGCCGAAGAGAAAATCGGGCTCGCACAATTAGGATTCCTTACAATGAGCAGTTAGCACACCAACTGTTTATCCTTGTTATTTAAAAAAAAAAAAGTTTTCAGCCAGTATTACACAGTCAAAAGAGTCATAGTTTTTCGTTAATATATGATTCAGTACCTATTGATCCTATTAAGATCAAAATTTTAAAAGTAATAAAAAAATATTTTTAGGTTTCTTAGAGGTAATTCTTTCAAATGACACTTCACAAGATATACAGGGTGGTCCAGAATCATGTACCGTAATTACTGGAGCTGATAGTATGTTCAAAAATAATGGTACCTTTTCATCTACACTTTTTTCCAAAACTCAATAATAAGGGAGATAAAGCAGAGGGGTAAAATGTAGAGGGGTGGAACGAAACTGACTTCTTTTCTTTAAAATTTTTTAGGAGCTTTTGATTACTGGATTCATATTCTAGGCGCGCGTATAAACATTAAGATAATTAAATTTATGGTATCAATTATTCAATCACTTATGATTAGGGGATAATTTGGAAATAGATACTTCTACTTTAAATTACTCGAAAACAGTAATATTTATCGAAATGTAACAAGTATACCTTTTTTGCGTGAAATTGTCTGAGGAATTATATTATCTGGGATTTCCTTTAAATAATTGCAAATTAAAAAAGAAAAGACGTGATAACTCACTCCTACCACCCAAAACCACCCCTTAGTGATGAGTGGTGGAATAAGCATTGAGATAAATATAACTCTTCTAACGCAAAATAAGTACCCCTAAAATATCAATCCGTTTTTCAAAAGCGTTTGGAAAATATTTAAGAAATAATGGTTTTTGCTCCACCCCTTTACAAAGTTGTATCTCCCTTACAATTGAGTTTTGGAAAAAAGGGTAGATGAAAAGGTACCATTATTTTTGAACATACTATCAGCTCTAGCAATTACGGTGCATAATTCTGGACCACTCTGTATAAACACCTTAACTATCACTGACGTTATGACGCCAAGTGAAACTGTACTAATTCGTTACCACGTCATTGAACGTCAACAATTCCATATAAAATGTTTTAGCTGCAAAAATAGTGTATCAGCTGGGCGTCTTGCTAAGCAAATTTTTTTTCAGGATCAGACTGACACGCCATCTCAATCCGAAATAATTTCTTTATTAATCGTTAACTAACAATATATGTGTGGTTTTCAAGACCCAAAATTGTATCGAAATTTCAACGTTACATAGTTTCCGAGAAAAATCTTTGTAATAGACGGTCACGAGAGTGATTTAACGCAACCCGAAAAATCGAGTAAAAACTACATTTGAGCATATTTGAACCAAAATCTTTGTGGCATTACTGTTCATTTTAAATAAATGTAATTACATTTATAAAAAGACATAAACATCTAACACTCAAATTCCATTCTGATGTCATAGACCTCTGACAAAAAATTACCTTTCTTCTTCACATTATATTTTAATGTATGCCCATAAATATGTATTACCAGATATTACCAATGTATGATTAGGTACATACAAGTATCTAAATAAACTGCCTATAATCACCCGTCATGTTGTCAGTAGATACTTAGTAAAATTACTACACTTTACAATTAATGTATGTATATTCCAAGCTGAATAAATAATTCAAAATACCTATAATATTACCATTACAATAATTTGACTGCTACTCTGAGAGACAATCACAAGATGATGACGTGAAATGGACGACTAGACCAACCATGACGTGACGATGCTCACTGATACTGCTGACACAATCATGGGAGACTTAATTTTTTGGTTGTTGATGATTTGGAATAACGGCGGTGGGCAGCCTCCGGCTCGTGTCGCTTGATTGCGACCCGCAAAAGAAACTCTTTCCGATGCGTGGAACAAAATAAAGAGGAATTACATGATTCCACACAGGATTTTAAACTACTAGATTTCACACAGTAAAAAGAGGATAAACATGTTTCATCCAGAAAGTTACCGAGTATGTTAGAAAATTATGGAAAAAATATGGAATAAAGTGTCACTATTGGCTCAAAAAAAGTAAAAATATCGTTGCTTCCGTTTTTAAGACCACCTGCAAACGGAATAAAACAACACAAAGGGTAATAAACTACCCATTTAATAAATAGTATATATTATGTAATTGAGATTCTAAGTTGTATATTACACACGAGTAAAAAAGTGTGTTTGCGTGAGCGTATAATATACCTTACGATCGAATTACGTACTATACTTTGTCTATGGCTAATATAAAATTCACAATAAATTATATAAAGATACTTTCAGTAGCTTGACAAAAACTTTGTACAGTGTCAGCGCCGGATAAAAGGGCGGGCAAGCCCTGCGACTGCCGGGGGCGTCTAATTTTGAGGGGCGCCGATATAAAAATAAAATTTTTTTTTACATTCGTTATTTTTTTTAAAATTTTATAAAATAAAATTGATCATTTTTCATAAGACATCGATTTTTTTAGCAAGCAATAAAGTGTTTTTTCTTTAATATTACCCAATAAAGATCACAACGCTAATTAATTTATTATTGTGAATAATTGTAATATTATTTATAAGAAAATTATTTGTATAGTCAGAATTCATAATAACTATATTTAAACAGAAAAAATAAAACCTAACAATATTAATATTAATAGACAAAAACAAAAATCTACTAATAATTATAATAAAACCTAACAATTCTTATGACTTTTATCACACAACATTGATGCAGACAAATGCTTTTTAACCTGTAAAAAGTTTATTTTTATTTTTTAAACAGTTCTTTATTGTGTATTTTTGATTTTTTGCCTTTTTTACTATTTTTTTTTTAATACGCAGTAGTATATTCTTGTATGAAAGGGCGCCGAATTTTGTTTTGCCCGAGGCGCTCAGACCCTAGAACCGGCCCTGTACAGTGTCGTAAGTCATGATTCTTTACACACAGTCATGCGTAAATTTTTTCACAGCTGTATGTAAAACATAGCTCACACCTAGATAGTATTTTGTACAATAAATAAACAATTCCATAGTATATAGTTAATAATAGCATAATTATCTGATATCAATTGTTATTATTGTTTACAGAAGTGAATAATTTTACGTTTAAGTTCTTTGAGGACCTATAAGTCAGAAACGGAACCGAATTTCGAAATATGGGTTCTGATATACGCTTTCACAAATTTTTCCCTTATTATATCGAATGTCAAATTTGCTTAATTCCTCCACAGTACCTATACTTGATGTTTTATTATTGCACACAATTTAATTGATATACGGCCCGCGGACGAAACATGAAGTTAATTCAAATCCGTGTCATCCAAATGGTAGCCCACCCTTGGCTATAGAACGTACATATAGAGCTTACTACAATGTTGTTTAATGAACTACTATTTCCAAAAAAACCGTTAGGTCGTGTTAAGAAACACAAAAACCCACCTTTCTCTTCGACGCTCGCACATAAGGCACCTATCTCAACCCTGGCCTTGATTGAGTTAGGTTGTATGTTCTTCATCGTTATTAGATATCTCGGTTGTTTTTTTTAATATTAATAATAACCGATAACTAAGTAGAGTTGATGGTCTCAGTAAGCGTCATAAATGGTAAGAGAGAGAACACGATAAATCTCACTTATTTTATACACTAAATAAATATTATTACGTATGTAACGATAGATCGTGAATGACCTCTTCGTGGATGTATCAAAACAAAACAAAACATAAAAAATCAGTTCTGTAGATTAGTAAGTTAATATAACATCTTGGATTTACCTTGGTCAAAGTTTTATTTTATACGTAGCATGGTTATGATGTTCCAGGTACATACTGCGGGTCAAAAAATCGATGATGAATTTTGACAGAATCTTTACCTTTTAACTCTTCTACTCTGGGTGATAATGCCCGAGAGAGTTTGATGAGATTTATTTTTAAATCGTTCTCTCCCGAACGAAATTATTCGGAAAACCTCGATGTGGTTTAGTCATTTAAGATGCTATTGCTAAATATTGGGCTAATGTTGCGAGCAGGGGTAGCGCAAAGGATGAGCGAAGTGAACGACCAGCCTAAGCCTTGCGCCTTTTGAGCTCTCGCATGTGCAAGAAAGTTGGTTGCTGTGGGGCGTTGTAGTAAGATAGGTGGTACAACTTGATTAAGGTGTTGTTGAGAGATTTTTTTTTTGTACATCACCTAATCTTTTGGGAAATAGTTTTTGAAAAATTAAAGAGAAAGTTCTCACAAAAGTCATCTTGCTTACTTTCTATTTTACTCTTGCGCCATCTCTGGTTTCGGGCAGCAGATATTTGTCATGCTATTACTCAACTTGGACAAAATCAAACCAATTCATTACTCATATTTCGTCAATATTAACTGTTTAAAATCGTTGTAAAAAGTGTATTTATTCAAAAATAAAAACCCACAGGTAAGGGGGGTGATACAAGGCTGCGTCATACTTGTAAGATGCTTACAGGGCTTTAACTAAGAGAAACGAAAAGCCTCGAGACCAAACCAAATTTGGTTTGTAACTTTGTATTTTATAACATATTAAATTTTTATCAAATTCCTTTGACACCTTTCCATTTTATTCAAAAAAAAAAAAAAAGAAAAAATAGAGTTTTCCCATAAAAGCCCGCGTTAAAATTATAAAACTTTGAAATCGTTTTTTCTCAAAATGGAGATAGTCAATTTTAATCGGAGTAGGCTCGTATTATTGCTATTGAATTAAATATATAGGTATCTAAAGAAGTTTTGTTAAAATCCTTTGAAAAAATCGTTTCATCGACCAACTACCTTAAGGAAATTGAAGAATATTTAAGAAAAAACACACTATTAAGGGGTATGATACATGGCTTCCTCATGCTTGCAGAGCCGTGAAGAGAAACAAAGAACTCCGGGACCAAACCAAATTTTAAATTTTTCCCCAAAAATACAGTCGTTGATCCAATAAAACAAAAGAATGTGTCATATTTACTTACATACATTTCCTTGCTCGACGAGCAAAAACAATTTAGTATATGTAAAAATTTCGCCTTCATTTTATTAAAATTTGAATCGGAAATTATGGTACGTGGATCTACGGTATTTCTTAAACCCTAAAAGTCTATTTTTCTCACCAGCTGCTTCTTAAGCAAGAACGAGTATAATAAAACTATGAACTAGAAGCTAAAATAGCACCCAAAATAGTTGTTACCGTGTCTCAACGTTTCTGTTTTAAATCATTCAAACACATTTCATCGCCAAGTCATCGGAACGTCAACAGTTTTGACAGTAACGTTTAAACAAAATTATATATATTTTCTTAAAACGTTTCCATAACCGACAATTTGTCAATAAACATTTTTCGATCCTGTCCTGTATGATCCATATGCATCGTTTGTTTTGTTTTTTATTATAATTGGCGAAATACACTTCCGTAATTTAAGAAGTTTCCAAAATAAAAAAACGGCGAAACAGCATTAAGCCCATTAACGTGAATGTGCCATTGCATATTGCATATACACAACAACATTTGATGATGTCCAATAACCAGAACATATGCAATATTAACGTTTGCAATATAATAAACTGCGCGGCTTTAGTTTCATGATTGGATTGTACCTTTACGATTACACTTTTTGGGTCCGGGGTGGTCGGGGGTGAAGTAACCCAACTAGCCGAACAGTAAGCTGTGTCCTGTCACTTATCTTACTTACGGTTCGATATCGGTTTCATGGATACACCAATAAGAGACTACAAGAGAGCGAGCCATCCACAATAATTGCTGCAAAAAAATATTCGTATTAATGTAGTAAAAGTAGTGCTCTTGATAATTGATATTGCGCAACAATTTTCGTTAAAAATCTAAAATTCGTTACATCTACGATGGAAGCTGCTTTGTTGGTAACATTTAGTCTCGATTCACACTATCGTGCCGCTCTTGATACGGTCTCAATACGCTCCCAGTTTGATAGAATCTTCTTACATAAGAAACAATGAGTGTTTTCACATCATCACTAAGCTACAACTACGGTTCTAGTCGCGGTCCAGTCTCCATACCACGCGAGTAATATTTTATCAGAGCGATATCGGAACGATATTATATTTGTATCGATAGTGTGAAAATTTTTTTTATTCCACTCCACTCCGTTACCACTCAGCAATTATGATAAGATATTTTTATCGAATTGGGACCGAACTGGGAGCGTACCGAGAGCGGTATTATAATGTGTATGGAGAGCGGGTAGGTACCGGCACTGTGATGTGAACACAACGAGATTTTACCGGAGCGAGACTGAAGCGCGAGCGTATCGAGAGCGACGCTATAGTGGGGATTGAGGCTTAAGATCTTTAGTTAGAACTGAAAATAAACCTTCGATGTAGCCTCATACTCAGTCTCAGAGTTTATTGAATTTATTAAAGAAAAACCAATATAGCAGTTTATCTACATAATGGGGAGCAAATGCAAGAATAAACCAAGACTAATGGTCTTGATTTTGGTCTTATTTTTGTATTAAAAGTCTTGATCGGGATTTTGCTAAGATTTTCACGATCTGTACCTTGGTCTTGACTCAGGGCCGGGGGTGCTGGGGAATTTCCTTCCTCGGGACCCCAGGCGTAGGGGGCACCCAAAAGAATACAAGAAATTCCAAATTTGCAAACGACTGACAAGCAAAAAAACCTAGTTACGGCCCTGCCTTGACCTTGGAATTGTCCAAAAATACTGCAATAGTCAAACTAATTTCGCTCAATTTTTCATTTTTAAACTGTGATCATACTGAGATACTTTTTTGATGAATATGAACGTAATTCTAGATGTGTTGTAGCATCCACTAATTATTAATACTGATTACATGTAAACAAGGCCTTATTAAGATAAAAACTCGAGGTAAAAAAATGGTTTATATCAAAATTCGTGCTTGAACTCAAAAGCGTGGCCGGATTGAATCGTGGAACATTTTCTGAAAAAATTGAAAAGTTTTTCTGGAATGAAGTTTTTGCTTTTATTCAACACGCTTGAGAATGTCTTCGAGTTCTTTTTCGAAAGAATCTGAAATAGTTATTTTATATAAGTATTTTATCTGATCAGCTTGAAACTTACTTATTGAACTGTGTTGATGTGATTTTGCTTGTATCAACAAGCAAGACGACATACTGTTGCACTATAAACTTTTTCCATAAATCGCAGTACAATTGTACGATTGATATAATCGACATTCAGTATGTATGTATACAATGTACATATGTACATATGTGAATTTTTTAATGATTTTTTTCTTTAGTTTTTTTCGTTCGTCTCTGTTTGCTATACGTGTCAGATATTTATCAAACAATTAATGGTTATTCGCTTCCTGGATTATTTGTTATAATATGATTTGTGATATGAAGGAATGGAGGACTGAGAAGGATCATATAACCAACCGAATGAGACAGACAGACAGATGGACGGACGGACGTACGCACCTTAGCAAATGTGCGGTTTTTTTTTCAGACATATCCGAGACACATATGTGTTGGTACTTTGGGACTGTGCATGGAGAGATAGATAGGGCTGGCTGGTATATAGGCAGTTTTTTTTTTTTTTTAATTTAAACTTTTTTAAAATTGCACATTTCATTTTTTTTTTTACTTTTAAACAGCTGTTTATGGTAAAGTACCTTTTTAATAAAAAAAAAAAACATTTTACAACTGTTTTTTGGACGTGAGTTTTTTTTTTTTTTGATTATAATTGCTTGCAGTTTATTTTAATATACGTATAAAAAACACGGTAGTTTCTTCCGCATTTTTTATTTTTTGAATGAATTTGCAAACCAGTAATGATAAACGGTAGTTTTGAAATTTTCATAGTAAGATTTTACATTAGAATGTGCTTGGTTATCAAAATAGCCACTTTGGTTGTGTCCACTTTGCGGTCATCCAGTTTATGGTAAAATGAAAAATTGTCCTGTTTGCGATAAAAAATTAAGATAAGGTAATTTAAAAGTTTATCTGAAAAAATTTTACCCCTGTTTATGATCAAACATTTCAATCATTTCGATAATTTTTCAAATAATATTCAATGATTTTTTTTCAAATTAAATTAAAATTCATTTTTTAATTGTTAGTAATACTGAATTCTTTACCGATATTATTGTTTTTATTACAAATTCAACGACTCAACATTCAATATCAAATAATTAAAATACCCCTGTCGTAGCATCCTGCATGACATAGCGAATTTCCGTTCACAAAAATTAATTTTCCTCGGAAACCAAATTTACATAGAATAATGGTTCAAAAACACATTTCTTACATATTCCCACATTCAGGTCGCGTCATAAGAGTGGCTGTAATAGCTGAATTTCTAATTCGGAAATTTAGAAAAAAAAAAAACACTAAATATTTTTATCATATTACAGGGAAGACTACGAATTATAACTCGATACTTAATCCATCGAAAGCAGGGACAATTTTAGGATTTTTATTTTGGGTAGACCCGAATTTTTAAGTATTTTTAACATGTAATTTGTACGAATCATTTTTTTTGGAAACTACATTTTTTTGCATAATTGTAAACAAAATATGATTTTAAGCAACATTTACAAGCCATTTCAGGTAACCATATAACGCTTAGGGAGCCTATATATAACTGGGGATAGATTAGCCCGCTTTGGGACCTTAGATATTTTCTTCTTATCGGACCTCTTCCCGCCCTCACAAAGATATAGAGTACACAGAAAATATAAGACAATAAATAAAACAAAACTAAATAATGTGAAAAATTAAAACAAATCTCAAATTTTTTTTTTCAAATATAAAAAATAGACTGTTTGACCATTCAAAAAACCGGGCCTTAGCCATTTGTCTCATTTTTCTGTAATATGATCTAGTGATTGTTCCTCGACTAAGTGGCCAGAATACAACATTTCGTATAACAAGACCCAAAAATATTTCAGATAATGACGGAAGCAATTCCGGACCACAAAAATAATATTCAGAATTAAAGAATCGATTTAAAACATTTCTCCAATGCTTAAAAAAAGTCAATATTTGTCTGAATGACATGGTGGCCAAATGGTCGCAAAACGACATTTCATATTACACGACCTAATGTTATTCCAGATAATGGCGAAAATGAGTCCCGCTACAAAAAATTTGTTAAAGAATGGACTTAACCCATTCACTTCTTTTATTTTAGTAGTCAAATTAAGAAAAAAAAATTAAGTCTTATTGTTTAGAAATTAATTAACGAAGCCATATATGGCTTCGTATGCATTCTAGTATTATAATTATAATCGATATATGACTTCGTATGCGTTAAATAAAAAATACAATTATATTTTATGAAAATCTGTATGCAATTTTCTTTGCCATTGTAACATAAATAAACTTGACACTTTCCACATTTGGCGAATGAACGGAATTTTGAGCAGTTTTGACATAACTGTCAATTTAGTTTTGTCCATTAGGGGAAATGGTCACCTTGGATCGCATAGACTTCAAAGGGAGGTCTTGATGCCTAGCTGGAGTTTTTCAATGAGTATAGGTGAGCCGGGCAAGCTATAGATGGAGTACCTTTTCGGCTTGTTGTAGTACATTTTCTGGCCTCAAAAGTTGATGGACTGCCTTGGCTGGTGGGAGTACTGGGGAATCAGAAGCAAAATCATCGTCACTCACGGAGCCATCACCAGGAATAGAATTGACATGCTGGGATGTACCATAAAAGCGATACGAAACCATATATGCCCAATAATAATTTGGATTAAACGCATACAAACTTCCAAATAAGCCCCAAAAATCGAAGGAAACAAGAAAACACACACGAATCACAACTATTCCATGTTCTTGAATATATAAAGAATGTGTTTTGAAAATTTTTGATTTTAGTACTTACCGTTTTATTGTTTAGTTTTCACAAATAAAATTAGCACCAATTAATTGCACAGTAACGGTCGGACACTCTGAACATAACTTCAAATAATTTCATAACCCGTACTTACCAAAGACAACAAAAATTACGTTCCGTTACTCGAAGGAGTATAAAGTTAGGATTTAACATTAGTTTCAAAATAAAAAATTTTAATATGTTTAAAAAAAAATAGTAAAACTTAGAATCCATATATGGCTTTGTATGCGATAAGGGGTTAAAACATTTCTCTAATGCTTAAAAAAAAGTGTCAAATACTTGTCTGAATTACATGATCAGGTAAGTGGTCGGAAAACATTTCATATTTCACACATTTCATATTACAGGACCTAATGTTTTTTCTGATTACATATTTGTCTGAAGTTTCGAAAATTTCGGGTAGGCCCGTGTCTACCCGGCCTACCCGCTAAAATCGCCATTGATTAAACGAATATGTAAAATTATTTAAACCCAGAGTTCAGAAATGTTTTTAACGCCACCTATCGGATCCAAGGTGCAGTATTTTTTGTTTTTAAATTTTTAACATCAGTTGTTTTTTGTTTACAGGGAAATGGTATTATCCATGAGCCCGTGCAAACCAGTTGATTAAAATGATTCCAGCACGAGTGGTTGAAAGATACTTTCCTTACATGAGGGATTTTTTTAAATAGAGACTAATGCACTTTTATACATAATATAAACCAGACACAAATTCTTTGACAATTTATCTACCATTTTTACATAAATATTTAAAATTTTTATTTTGTAATGTTGGGCGTTCTACATCTTTTGTAGTTTACTCATCGTCCACATACAATTTATGCGATCAACTTTTTGGTATTCCGAAAAAAACAAAATTATTTTCTTTTTTTTCAGATCATATTGATTATATTGATTTCAATACATTTTGTTAGGTATCCGAACACCATCGGCATTAGTTTTTATTCGCGAGTTATCGTGCAAGGAAAAAACAAACGTACCTTAAAATATATTTAAATATACTAAAAATTTTGATATTTGAACGATCCATAAATCCATATTATATAAAACATGGAATTTGGTCGGGAATGTAATTTATAAATGCGTAGTTTGCAAATTATTTTTGAACAATATGTGTCATTGTTAAAAACGTTAAAAGTCAAGATCAGAGAATACGTACGTATTTGCATACACTATCTGTTTATTGTTTTCCATGAACATAACTTACACTACGGTGAATAAGTGTAGGCACAGGGCATAAGTTTAAAATCAATATTTTAGTTTTCTCTTTGGATTGGAGAAAAATGAAAATTTTATATTTAAGATATAAAAGTAAAAGTATAACGTTTTATAATTCTGAAAATCGCCATAATATTAAAATTTTAAAGAAATTAATCTGTATTTCGCCATTTGTATCGAAGACCATGCAGTTATAAAAATGTTTAACTCCACGAAATGTTATGTTTCTGGCACTTTTCTTTAGATGTTTGTCGAGGAAAACTGTGCTAAAAAGAATCAATTATAATTCTTGGAATATTTTTATAATTTTGAGAACAAATTTTACCCTAGGCTAAATTTACGCTTTTCAATTATTTTAAAAATTACGCATTTTGTAATCGATTTTCTATAGTGTGACAAGAGTTTGATCTTGATGAACTTGTATAACTGGAAAACTTATCAGTTAGCATTTAAAAATTATTTGAATACCACTTTGCCAAAAAGAGTCATTCAAAATTAAAATTCAAACAAAATCAAAATTTTTTAGTTAGTCGTAAATTAAACAATTCGCCAAGTGCCTTACTATTTTTCACAATTCTTGGAATAAAATATTTCATGCTTTTTATTAACTTTCCATAGGAAGTTATTGTAATGGGTCCGATTTTACGAATCGCTGATTTTGACATATCTCCACGTTTCAAGGTCACTAGAATCCGAATCCATCATTTTTAGCGTGATGTCTGTGTGTGCGTTCGTTAGTTCGTTCGTTCGTTCGTGAATTTTTTTTATCTCGCATATTTCGTGAACAAATGATGATATCAACTCCGGACTAATTTCATTAGATGCATAATCAAAAAATGAAGACCGGATAAAGTTTTCAGCAAATTCGGATTAGCGGTTTGTTTTTTGTGGTAAAAAAACGGAATCAACTTTATTAAGATAACATAGATTATATGGATTTTTTACCATAACATTATTATATAATGGCCTAAGAACCTTCCCTGATGTTAAAAACGCCAGTATTTTATTATAAAATTTAAAAAAAAAAAATGAAGTAAGAAACTTTTTTGAAATATATTTTGTCTCGCATATCTTGAGAACAAATGATGTTATAATTTGTTTGATAAGGGTGGAGCCCCCATCCTTAGGCACAGAAGGCGAAGCCCCTGATATGGTGCAAGGGGCAAAGCCTCTATCGGGGGCCCAGGGGAGGAGTCACCTGAAATGAAAAAATAATTATTTATGTACAGTAATCTCTAGTCTTTAAGGACACTCAATGCGAAGTTGACAGTGTGGGTAGACCTGTCCCCCAAATCTTTTAATGTTAAAATTAGCCCTTTTATTGATAATATGATTATCTGAACCTATTATTTTCTATAACGATTAAAAAAATAACCACTTTTTTTTAAAAATGACTGTCTATTAAACTATGTACGATATTATGACCCATTTCGTTGTTATATTCCGAAACCTTAAAAATACCACATTGAAAATATTGGGAAATGTTTTGAAATTTTCAATATTATGATGTATATATCTAGTTATTTGAAATATATGGGTCCAAACTTTTTCACGGTACAGTACATAATGTAATCTGCATATATTTTGCGCAATTGCAGTTGTTAATCACTATCAGTATCGAAGAAAGAAATTTATCAATAAGGATGTGGAAAAAAGAGATTATACTTATGCAGACGTCTAGCCATCTGTAAATCAACAATAACATACATATTATAATAGATACTATTGTCTGCCTATGTTTTTTTTAATGATTTCTATGTACTTTGCCTAGATATAGACTGCTACTTAATGCCCACCCATCAAATCAACTACACATCGCATCGTGGTGTTCCGATTTTGTTTACTGTCACGCTCATATAACTGAAAATAATGCTTTAATTATTTTGAAAAAGATCGAGGTAAGTTAAAGTGTACTTATTATTGCAAAAATACATATGTACATATATACATAGATCTAGTACCGTGCCAGAACAAATGATAGTATTTCAATTTTATATCCTACAAGCCGTATACCCACCCGATGGGATTTACCACCGGCAACATCTCAGGATGTCAGTCAGTGTTAAAGATTCATTAAAATAAGATATTTTTTTTTATTAGAATTAGGGTACTGCTGCCGGTGGATGGCGCGGTCAGCAGCACCCGGCGGCATCGCCGATAAGATATTATTTATTTTAATAGCCATAATTACATATTTTTAATATGTCTAACTTCAGAAATGACGAATTTTCGTTCAAATCTTCTTCATCCCGTATTTAATCGACTTAGCAGACGAATTTTCAAAAACCCTTTTTTTTACTGCTCTAGGTGCTCACCTACGTTACATAGGGAACTCCTGTGCAAAATTTCATTCTTCTAAACCTAACGGCCTAAAATTAATAGGCCATAACAGCCAAAACCTAAAATTTTGTAATAATATCAAAAAAAAAAACAACTTTTTTTTATTGCTCATACGGGACAAGTACTGTAGTCTTATAGACAAAATAATAGCTAATTTTTCCTTGTAGCCTGGAATCATTTCAACCATTAGTCGAAACAACATTTAGTCATGTAATATGAAATATCGTTTCCCCGTTTCCCGAGCCTTTGGTCTACCGTGTAGAATAGACAAATATCGCCACTTTTTTAAGCATTGAAGAAATATTTGAAAGCAACTCTTTAGTTTTGAATAGATTTATTGTAGCCTGGAATCATTTTCGCCATTATCTGAAATAATATTATAGGTCGTGTAATATGAAATGCCATTCTTCGACCACGTGTAGACAAATGAAACAAATAGCTAGGGCTCGGTTTTTTAGCGAATTTCCAGAATGGAATTCAGCTATTACAGCCACTGTCAAATTCTCTTCACATTTACTGCTAGAGTTATAAATTTCTTGCATGGATACATGCGTGGTCAATTTTTTTTTTATAAATTTCTTTAGATATTTTATCCCCAAAGCAGTATTCCCCAAGCTATTAAATGTAAACTGATTCGCAATATTACAAAAATAATCTACAATATTTTCGCACAAATAATTAACGCAGGTGCATTTAATATTTATCTATCAATAACAATTATTTATAAATGTACCATTATTAAATAAATTTATTGTCTGTTTGTTTAATGAAATAATGAATTACTTAAGTTACTAAAAACCACCATGTGACGTAATTACTCAATAATTTTTCATTGAAGACATATATATATTGTAACGATTGATTGTGATGTTTGAGTATAAATTTTTTTAAGCGATAAAAGTAAAAGAAAAAAGCGGTTTAATTGACCTTCGTTATTATACATGACATTGGGTGCAGGACAATGTTGCAATTAAATTTATATTCGAAGTTATAATAAAGTCGATAAGAAAATAAACTCTTCATATATTCGTACAACACTTGGCCCTATAACATTAATGGATAATGAAGGGAAGAAATTAGCTTGACACTGGAGGCAGGCTAGATTTGTTACGGTAAATTATTTCGGGCCCTCGGCGTGGTCAGATCTTTTGTCGATGCCCTGGATCTCAGTTTCCAGATTTTTCTCAGACGTACGGATTGTTTTGTTAGGTTCGAAAAGTGTTCTATTTTATGTGATTAAAATTTAATTAAAATCGATATAGAGCCGATTTTCTGCAAACGGCCGATTTGTCCATTTTCGTCGGATTTTTAAAATTCAAGAGCAGTTAGGTTTCGTTCTCACCGGAGTAGTAGTGAGCAAATGCAAGACCAAGACCAAGACTTGGCAGTCTTGGTCTTGGTCTTGTTCTTGCATTAAGATTCTTAGTCTTGGTCTTGCTAGGGCAATTTGAGTCTTGATCTTGGTCTTGCAAAAACAGTCTTGGTATTGGTCTTGGTCTTGGTCTTGGTATTGTTAAAGAATCTTGTACTTTCTTGCATTTTTTTATTAGCGAATTTTTGCCTTCTAAAATCAGAATTTTCTCTCTTTATGGTAGTAATTATACTTTTAAACTATTATATTTAAATAATTTAGCAAGAGTCTTGCTTTTTTCTTGCTATTGTCTTGGTCTTGCTCACTTGAGTCTTGGTATTGGTCTTGCAGCCATACTTATAGTCTTGGTCTTGGTCTTGGTCTTGCAAAAAATGCAAGACCAAGACAAGACTGCAAGACCAAGACTAATTTTGCTCATCACTACACCGGGGTGTGTATCTTCGTGAATTTCATCTCCATACAAAATGTCATCAAAATTCCTTTAGTGATTTCATAGTTAGAGATCAAAATAGTTCTCCTAACAGACCGACCGACAGACAGACATTCTTTCTAAATGACTAATTTAGATTCAGGGGACCTCAAAAAGTCTATTGCCGCTAAAAATCCGACATTGAATTTTTTGACGATCTCATAACTTCTATAAACATGTAATGTATAGGGCCAAGTAAAAATTGGCTGAGCCTTTGACTTGGTGAGGGAACTGTTTCTGGAACTTACGGAAGCTTTAATATAGATAATTAACTCCTTGTAATCGGAGACTTTTGAAGCGAGAATGAAGACTGCTACGAGAAATGATTAAGACATGCGTATTTGCCTTTAAAAGGCTTCTTTAACGACAAATTTCATCATCAATTTCTGTTGCACTACATTCATTTTCGGAACTAGCGTATATCATAATTGTCACGTATTTTTAGTTGTTTTTTAAACAAAAACATAAAAATATCTGTTAACAGTTTATCCTCTTCGAAACTATTTCTTTGAAACTTGCGTATTACATACAAACCAACAAGATCAATCATTGGCATCATTACATTGCTCTGAATCATTATTTATTAATAAAACATTATCATTACATATTTTAATTCATTAACAGAAACAATACAATACCAACTGCTTCATTTCATACATATCACTGACAATATATTACTGTTAAACATGTTTCAACTCTGTTCCAGAATTGTGTACATAACATGATGAAAAGAAACGCTCGGTAGAGATAGGTAGCAAAAAAGAGGTAATTATTAATATACAAGTTTACTTTTTTTGAACATTAAATTATAAATTGTAATTTAAGTTTAATAAATATAACTTATTACCTCATATTTACAGATGGGCACTGGATATTGCAGTCACAACGAAAATTGCACTCAAAAGTAATATTGTATGATCATGGAAACAGTAAAACAATTTATTGTGTAGATTAGTGTGCCAACTGTCTTGGGTCTATTTCTTCAAATTTTCTAAAAAATTTAAAGAGTAGCACCTAGAGGAAAATTAAAAAAAAAAAATGTACCTAAACTAGCATTACAACAACAACTTCGAAAACCAATCATTCATTCTCTTCCAATTTTATTCTGTCATTTCATTGACAGTTTTTAAGGGCACTGAAAAACTTTAGTAAACTTGAGACGTCACTAAATTAAACAGAAACCTTTTTTTCAGAGCAAACCATATTGAAGTGATTAGTTGAATTAGGATAATTTGTGTGTAAACTTTTCATTTTTACTATTAAAATGATTCAATTTTTTTTTACAAATGTGAATAATTCAGCAGAAGACTTTTCTCTAGCCCTGGATCTACGATTTTTTAGAACCGGGACAGTAACTTGAAAGTGGCGCTCCCCCCCCTCTCCAACGTTTGACATAAATTGTCAAAAGAACTTATAAGTATATATATGTAGTGATGAGCAAAATTAGTCTTGGCCTTGTAGTCTTGTCTTGGTCTTGCATTTTTTGCAAGTCCAAGACCAAGACCAAGACTATGTATACCAAGAGCAAGACCAAGACCAAGACTATAAGTATGGCTGCAAGACCAATACCAAGACTCAAGTGAGCAAGACCAAGACAATAGCTAGAAAAAGCAAGATTCTGGCTAAATTATTTAAATAGTTTAAAAGTATAATTAATACCATAAAGAGAGAAAATTCTGAGTTTAGAAGGAAAAAATTCGCTAATAAAAAAATGCAAGAAAGTGCAAGATTTAGGAATACCAAGACCAAGACCAATACCAAGACTGCATTTTGCAAGACCAAGACCAAGACCGAGACTCAAACTGCTCTAGCAAGACCAAGACTAAGATTCTTAATGCAAGAACAAGACCAAGACCAAGACTGCTAAGTCTTGGTCTTGATCATGCATTAGCTCATCACTATATATAAGTCCTTTACAAAACTCCTGTTTTTCCCGTTGCGGCAATGGTAAAAATTGAAAGTTTTTTAAAAGATCAATATACAAGTTAATTTTTTATTTATCTACTTCGAAAGTAGGTACTACAAGTTGTGCAAATTTCAAATTTTTATCACCAGCCCCATCAAAAATACAGGGGCGCAAAGTTCCAAAATTTGGAAAAAAGTCAATTTTCGAAAGTTTATAAGGATACAAATTTCACAATTGAAATTTTTTTGGTAGTTGTACCTATATACAGCCATACCCATAAAAATGTCAAACTGTATAAAACTCTCCTTCTAGGTATAAGAAAAAAAATATTGAAAAAGTTAATTTTTGATTTAGGTAAAGTGTTCTTATGGAAGGGACGAAAATAGGTCAAATATGGATATAACTTAAAATAAAGGGAGATTTATTATATTTAAAATGGTTTTTATTTCAATCATTTAGGATCAACAATTTATAAAATACGTGCATTGGCATAAATGGCTCCAAACACGAAAATCAGCGCAAACTGGAAAACAAAAATGACTACCATGCTTAAACGGTTCAAGATAAGTTTGTTTAAGAATTGTTTTAAACACCTCAAATACAATAGAATCAACTGGAAGAATATTAATTTTTTCTAAAATGGTCAAGCAACCAAGTTTTTTTTTAGACCATTTGATATAGACCGACCTAGTATAATTTTGTTGCCACCGCCTGAAACTGACGCCCGGGCAGGGGCCCCCGTTTGTCGCCCCTTAGATCCGGGGCTACTTTTCTCTAATTGTCTTATTTGCCTAATTTTGGTAAAAATGAAAATAGAGACTTCGACCACCTATAATACGTTTACAGTTTCATCATTCTGTCATGGTGGCAGCGTTGTTAACTCTTTTGAAGTTATTATTGTTATTGTTATCGAATCGAATATTAATATTTCCACAAACAATTACTGAATTCCTGAATAATTCAAAATTACCTTATAATTTGACTTGTATTAAATATATTTTATATGATTTTATAAAGTGAAATTATGATAGAGAATTCTTATTTTTGACCTTCGAAATGAAATAAATTATTTGTAAAATATAAAATAGAATAAATGACAGACGTATTAAAAATCTTTTGAATGAAATTAAATACTACATAAATATGTTAAATGTATTTGTGTGGAGACAAACGATTTTGAAAGAAAAAAAAGTTGTGTTAAGTGAAAGACCTTTCACTAAAAAGTATGTTGTGAAAGAAAGTATACACGCGTAGACTTTCACTTTCAATTTCGTAACCTAGACCACAAATAACAGTGTTCTTTTTTTACGTGTTTGTTAACATAAAAAAAATCAAATTTTTTATGGGAAACACAAACAAGTATGTAAGGTGTATTGTAAGATTTATTTGTTTTTTAAATATTTTTAAAATGAATTTTGACACTTTCGATCGATTTTCTATTCATTTAATGATTTGTTTTGATTTTACAATTTCTTCAATGAATTTATGAAAGAATTAATGTGATCAAGTTATGATGCTAAAAATCAGTTTTTAAATTATTGAACTGTAAAAGAAAACTGAATTTGTTTTCGGAACAACAAGACATTTTTAAAACTTCAGTACACTAAATAAAATGAATTTAAACAAAATCTATGAAAAATAGTGTGACGTTATCAACAAATGAAGCAAAACTAAACGTACAACTTAAGGTATTATAGTTGACAACTACTAAACAAACAAGTCAATTGAATAAATATAAACACAATTCAAAGCGAATTCACAATTCATAGAATTCAAAAGTGCCATCCTTTACTCGCCTGGTGCTCCACGCAGCGCTCATCACGTTGTGCAATGTCTCGCTCACACAAGTCACGCGAGCGTTCAGAAGCTACTATAAGTCGTCAACTTAAATGTCGATATAAAAATATGCCTGTTCCAAATCCTTTGTTACGTATATATTTAATTGACACCTACCTAACTGAAAATAATCAATAATGATAAACGGATTCGATATTTATAACAAAATAAAATAAAAGTTAGAAACAGCAGAGGGTAGGGGTTCCGAAAAATTTTTCTATACTAGGGGGTCGCGAAACATTTTTCTATCCTAGAGGGGTCGCGCCATAAAAAGATTGATAAACACTGCTTTAATATAACAATGAAGCAGGTCTTTTAAGTAAGTCGACTGCAGACGCACACCTTCCAAACACTAGCCCCCACCACTTTCCTTGTCCTCCACTCACATCATAAATGGGTAACTTGAAGTATTGTCTAAAGGTGTATAAGTACAAATAATACCCCTGTCGCAGCATCCTGCATAACATAGCGAATTTCTGTTTATAAAAATTAGTTTTTGTTGGAAACTAGTTGACATAGAATAATAGTATAAAGGACCTTTTTTATGTGATTTTTTCTGCTCTTTCCAATGGTGTAAAAAATTTCATAGCAATTTTTGATAAGGGAGAATTTTTGTATATCTAATTTTGCTTCATTTATTGCATTTGTTTGGTGACGTGATAGTTTTTAGTTAATTTGGCGTATACCTCGAGACGAGTATAGGGAGTAACGGGAGTATTCGAAACGAAGACTTTCGTTGCTAAAGAATTATCTAAGGATTTTTCCTCGATCTTAGAAAATCTTCTGCGTAATTTTATGATAAAAAATAGTAACTTTAAACATCGATTGAAGTGACTAACTAAATTCGAAGAAAGCTCAATGAAATTTTTCTTTATCCCGAAAATGTATGGAAAAATGTCACATATCTGTTCATATGGCCCGAAAAGAATCTGGTCAATTTACACACCATATCAAGAATTTAAAAAAAAAAAAAAAACGGAACAATATATTTTTGAAAAGGGAAATCCTGATTGACCATAATGTATAAATTGTATGAACACAAAACCTATTGTGTGTGTATCACAATTTTGTTGAAGAAAAAAAATGAGCCATTGTCATTGTTTTTTTTGAAATCAATCCTACTGAGTGTGTTTGCCCAGTTTTGTATAGCCAATTTAATTTTATTTAAAAACGTCCACTTCATCCATATGCAAAACACATATTGAACGAAGGCACATTTTAATGATTATTAGGTATTGTTTTATGTTACAGGTAGCGAATTGGTCGCGTGCTCTCACTGCCAGTCTTCAAGTTGCTGCTTCAGTTGTGTGCTGACTGTCCAGCTCTTGTCCTCTTCAATAGATTAATAAAGGTATTCTATAAAATAGGTACCGTAAAACCGTCTAAACCCGGACACTATTCACCAATCTTTAAATTAACTAATTTCTACATTAACCTGCAACAATAAACATTTGTTCTTGACGTCATTAGAGAGAGAAAAACATCCTCTAAACAACTGTACCAATAAAAACTACGGATTTCAACATTTACTATCTCATTTTACAGGATTACTATCCTACAGTTTTTCAAAGAAATAAAATGTGTGTCAAACTTAGACATGTAATTTTCGTCATAATTGTTATATTGTTTTAGTTTTGACATGTATGTGTTCAAAATTTTATCGCTCATCATTTAATAATGTTTGAAGTTATATTCGATGTATATATAAAAAAATACATGCTATATATGTATATCCGTTTAGACCCGGACACATCAGTTTATTACACTATGGCCGCGATTCGCACCAGTTGTAACTCCCACTATCCATACGTTATAGTCCCGCCAGAATTACGCGGTTTATGCCTCCTTCTGGTGTCATATCGTATGTTTACTTTATAGAGAGGCACTATGCATTGCCTCCTCCCCTTCCCACAAAATATTTTGAAGTCTTTGACAGGTTCAATGATATCAGACGATATAAAACACTGTCCTAACCCGACGGGAGAGGTTAGTTTGCATGTTATTACATTATTTAAGTAAGTATCCAGGTCAAGACGGATTTGGGGTGTAGACCCGGACACTTACTAATTATTATTTTTTTTTTTATTTTTACTTATAATGAAATAAATAGGTCAGGGATATAACAAATAGTATACGCTCTTTTTAATGGTAATACTTTTATTGGGATATCTATGAAGGAAACATGTACAAACATAAAACTATACCAAAAAATGTAAAAAAGTGTCCTGGTCTAGACGGTTTTACGATACTTATGTATAATATATGATGTAGTAAGGTATACTTCAACAGATTAATTTTAGCCCACCAAACATGTTTCCTATCTTTGTTACACTATGTTGTATTCGTATTGTACTAATGCAATAAAAAAGGATACATAACAAATAGAGTTGGACTTTGAACGGTCAGAATCAATCTGTGAATCTATACTTTACTCACTTTGTACATTTATACAAAACTTAATACATTATGTCCCAATATAGACAAACCCAGTTATTGGTACCCAAATACGGGGGGCGGTTACATACGCTTTGTATATTATAAGATTTCAGTTTGTAAACAACGTTTGAAAAATCATCATAAGCAGATGATGTTCTGGGTCGGATTAAAGATTCTCGTGTTCAGAGACGTCTTAAGGGTGGAAATAGGTTTAGATGATTCAAAAATTTTTATTCCGTAAATCTATACATATAATAAATCTGTAACGAAACCATTTGTGTACATGGAATATTTTTTGAAAATTGTACTGGTACTGTAAATAGTTATCGATGTAGATATCAAAACAGCGATTTGTAAAATTGTTGTCTGTCTGTTCATGCATCACGCAAAAACTACTGAACAGATTTTAATGAAATTTGGTGTGGTGATAACTTATTACCTGGGTCAACATCTAAGACACTTTTTTCTCGGGAAAAGTTCCCATTCCCACGAGAAAATAGAAAAACCATTTTAAGCATGTACACACATTACGTAAAAACTACTGGACGGATTTTAATGAAATTTGGTGTGGTGTTTACTTATTACTTGGGTCAACATGTAAGATACTTTTTATTACAGTAAAATGTCTCCTTCCCTTGGGATATTATAAAAACCATTTTGAACATGTGCATGCAATATGCATTACGCAAAAATTATTGTTCTATGCAAGTTCTGTATAATTATTACACTTATATACCTCCCATTTTCTTTACAAGAATGCGTTGCGCGAACGACGTCGCGGGTACAGCTAGTTGTTAGTAAAACTATTCAAAAATACATTCTTAAAGTGCCAAGTAAAAATTTCAATTCATTCTGATGTTATGAGCAGTTAAGTGCATGAGCGGTTAATTAAGACTCATTTACAATAATTTCGACAATATACATTCATCTTTTTAAAATTATTATTTAAAAACTGATAGTTTCTTTATATAATTACTCTCTATCTATGTGAACCTAAATTAGGAATTACATCAAGGTTTGAAGTATTTTCTTTATTGCAATAAAGGTTATGATTTATAAATGATCGCAAAAAATTATAGTCTTTTCTTTAAACACCTGTAAATAATCCAATTTTCAATTTTTTGAGAGGAAAGTTAAGTTTATCTAAAAACGTGCATTTAAAGTACACTACGTCTGATGGTTAACTTCGATGAAATTTGGTACCCGAAGCTACAAAAATAGTACTTACGTGCAGAGCTCGAATTACATAAGGGCACTAGCTTCCACAAAATTGATAACGAATCTTTTAAAACAGGAGTAAAATAGGAAAGATAGGTTCTTTTTGATCGTTAGCTGCATTTTCCGAGTTTTCTTATTCTCTTACCAGAGATCTCAACGGAAGTATTTAGGGGTCTTCACATGTTAAGTACTCAGGGGCCTCCACATTTGAAGTACCCAGGGGCCTCTCAAAAATAATTTCGACCCTACTCACGTGTCTTCTTAAATTTTATATCTACGTTACACCCCCATAATTGTCGCTTTTGAACCTAATTTTTTCCTTTATTTTCTTGTGCAATTCACAGAGTTCTCTTAGAGTAAACTCCTTTTGAGTGAGAAAAATTGCAAACTTTAAATAAGAAGAGTGGAGGAAAACAAAAAAGCGTTATACTCAAACAATGTTCACATGTGCGCACATTTTATTATTAAACGTTTTAAAAAATATTACAAAATAAGAATAAACAATATATTTTTATATTGTATTTTGATTAGGATCTCTTCTTTTAAAGTACATACATACCTACCAATACCGGTATCAAAATGTACGTTTTTGAAATCAAATCGATTGGCTTTGATATAATATGTACATAACGTATGTGTATGTACCTTCTTATAATAATATTTATCTGAAGAGAAGAACATAGCCGAAAGGTCCGGCCTTATATATAATATAAGCTATGCGAGATTTGTAGCCTTTTTCAGAAACATGATTCTAGCCATAGTTGCATCGTTGTTATTGAATATAAAAGTAGCAGGTTTTGTTGATCATACTTTTTTTCTTTGTTTCTTTTTTGTAGTTTAAAAACTCATAGGATTGATGATTGACTCACCACTTGACTATTTTTTACCATTTTGAATCCATCATTCTGTGTCGCGTTTATATTGGCAGCCAACAAAATAATAAATTTATGGCGGGATATTTTACTATGGCGTTATTAAAAATATACATGACAATAATTTAGTTGTCTGCGGTTAAAATTTCTTGAAAAATTAAAAAGATGAATCGTTAAATTTCGGCTTTTTATAAATATCAAAGCAGTGAATAGTTGTAGTATTTCCTGAATTGAAAATAGATACGATATTCAAAATAAAAAATCATTAGAAATAACTAAAGAGACTTATAGTCCAGGAGGTATCGGTGCATGAGTACCGAAAACTATTCCACCTTAATTTTTTTATGCGATCCTGTTCAAATTGCCCTACTGATCAGGGCCAGCTTAGCCAATAAGCCACCCTAGACCATGGCCTAGGGGCGGTAAGTTTTTAAAAAATAGGGCGGAAAAATGAGTAATTAACGTTTTTTTTTTTTTTGCTCGTCACTTATTTTTTTAAAGAGAAAGTTTGTAAAAAAGGTAGGAATAGGGGCGGCAAATTTTTAAAACACAGTAGAAAAATTTGGGATTGACGTTTTTTTTTTAAGATTTCCTTTTTTCAAACAAAAGGTAGGGGCGGCATTTTTCAAGGTGCCTAGGGGCGGACTCAGGGTTAATCCGGCCCTGCTACTGATCATATAAATTCATGTTGCCGTGGGACAACCCGGGGCCATATTTGGGCCATTAAAAATTCATATCTCTAAAAATATTAACTTTATCGTGAAAAGCCATTGGACCTTTTTTTATTTGTATTTCAATAAAGAATATAAAAAAAATTTGTCCGGTTGAAAAATAACAATTCCTTGCAATTGTTTAAACAATTTCGGTTTAAACAATATGGCCCCGGGTTGCTCCATGGCAACATGCATTTATATCATCAGTAGGGCAATTTGAACATGATCGCATAAAAAAACTGAGGTGGAATAGTTTTCGGTACTCATGTGCCGATACCTCCTGGACTATTAAAAAGATTCTCCAAAAATTATTTTAGGAAATATCAACTTATTTGTATTATCGTTAATAACGAAGTAAGATGAATTTATGTTAAAGACAAGCCGACGAAAAGGGGGTAACGACAGCCGAATATGTAGCCCAACGTCCTGGATCCCAAAGGAAGCCCGGCCCGGCACGCCAGGTTTTATTTTTTACTTAATTTTGGGTGTTAGTGGTAAATTTCATGTTTGACAGGAGCCCGGGGTAGGTTAAGCCTGGATCCCTTGACTTTGCTCCACGAGAGTTACTATTGAATTGCCTGAATACTTTGCTAATGTTAAAAATTGAATGTTCACGGTTACTTGATTTACATTTTACGAACATTTAGTTTCAAAATTTTTTTCTGACACAGTCTTCTAAATATTACAATGAAAACTTTTGCCAGAACAAATTACAAGAGTATGTTACACGCCTCACTAGAGTGCTAAAAATGGACCTATAATGCGAGCATGTTCTAAAAATACTAAAATTTAAAATAATGCTATAATAAAACAAGTTTAAAGTTACTTATATGCGTGGTGACATCTATTGAAATCTTATAGTATTCGAGCCACAACCTGTATTACCTAAAACATTTCAATCAATAATAAAATCACATGACTTTATCATAGAAAATGACCATACATATGTAACTAACTACTTATACCACTATTTCTATGACCACTATGTACTTATTTAAATTAGTGTTAATGTTGAACACTATCAAGTGCTGCCACTTAAAACACTTATTTTTCTTGGCTTTTCTTAGTTTTCTTTGTATTTTAAAAGTTAGAGACAGTGATTTTGATGCTACATAAGCTACATAATATGAAATTAAAAAATCTGGGGTACTGAAAAGAAAAAAAACCTAATAGTTCTTTTTATTAATTCATTTATTTAATTTCAATATAAAATTTTTCTAATATTAAATCATATTTTAACATTTAGTAAACATCACTAAAACATAATTTATAAGAAAAATATTGTGACCCAACTGTGTCAAAACATGACCGCTGATTTTAAAACGTAGAATACGTCATCGAGACAACATAGCAAATGAAAAAGGACTGCCTAAAAATTTTTCTGGATTCATTATCTTACGATCTTTTATTTTGTATACAATTTTTGTTTTATTTATTGTTTGTAGTACAAATACTTGAATATTTTCGATTTTTTTAAAAAAATTTGTATATTTTTAAGCGAGTAAACAAACATTAAATGTATAGAGTGCAGAAAGACAAAGAAAATGAGATCTCAAACGTCATGATCGAACAACTTAAGACGGAGTTACACTTATTTACTGTCGCTCATTAATACTCGTACTAATTAACATTTATTACTAACATGATAGACGTATTCTACGTCAAAAAGATTCTAGGGCTACTCTTTAAAAACAATTTAACTATAAAAATATTTTTTTAAAAATTAAAAAGCTTAAAAAAGACAAAAATTTAAATATTTTACAGATTATCTATTTGATGAATGTATATAATATTATAAGCTTTCTTTTTTAAGAACATATTAACAATTTCATATTTTTCTCTACTTACATTAAAATTAAACACTATTTTAAGTAAATTCTATACAATAAAAATAGAATAGATTTATATCACATTTAAGATTACTTAACTAGGTATTTATTTATCAAATTACTCTTATTAAAAACTGATTTGTGATAAGTGTCATACTTTACCCCTTTGGAAATACTTTTTATTCTTACAAATATTATCAAAAAATTAAATAAGTAACGGTTTCAAACAATGATAATATGACTTCATTCTTTATTTTTAACTTAAAAATAAAATAACCAACGATGAAAGGTAATCTTTATTTTCGATTTTATTCCATCGTGTTACCGTTAACAGTTTCGGTTTTCTATTACTAGATGACTCTTGTCTTTTCGATAATATAGAATCTCTATAATAAATAGAGTCGTGACAAGTATTTTGAACGCTGATTGGTTCCGGCATTTTCTATCCAAAGTTTGCGTAAAATACATTAGAAATAAATTAAATATTAACAAAAATCATTTAGTTTAACCTAGAAAGAATAATTAAATTAAAACTTTCTAATTGTTCATTAATTCATAATTTATTAACAATAATAAATTATGTATTCCAAAAATATTTACTCAGAAAATGGCTGAGATGTCATGACTCTACTTATTTATTATAGGGATTCTACGATAGTAGAGTCTCGATAGAGTCCTTATGGTCCTTATACTAATAATAAATACCGTCAGGACATGGCAGTCATTTTCCATCAAAGAAATGTCAAAATTAACTACCACATGTTTCAGTAAAAAATTATTGTTAATAAATTATAAGTTAATGAACAACTACAAAATTTTAATTTAATTTCTAGGTTTCATATGATTTTTTTAATATTTAATTTACCTATCTTCAATTTATTTTAGGCGAACGTTGGATTGAAAATGGCGGACTATCAAAACTGGTGTCCCGACTCTATTTAGTATATAGGGATTCTACCTTTTAGTATTCCGTTATTGATCTGCTCATATTTGAACGATTTAAACCGCTACTTTTTAAATAAATTTTTAACTATTTTAAAAATTTTAAATTTATGTACATTTATATAGCGTTCAAGTGAAAAATAATGTATGCAAATATTATTAGGAATAAAATTATTTGAAATTTCAATTTCGAAATTTTAAACAGATTAAATAAATAATATTCAAAATTGATTTATATAAATTACTGCCGTTTAATTGATGGAATCTATCAAAAATTTCATTTTTAAGAAGACATAATATTGTTTAATTAATATTATAATACAATTTATTTACATTTATATATTTTAAATATTAAAATTAAATATTTAAAAAAAATAATTTTTTTTTTTTTTTTTTAAATTGACTAATGTTTTAATTTATAAATTTTCATTAAAAATTATATTTTTAAGGTGACTAGATTTTATTTTGTGTTTAACAAAAGAGATCTTACTGTAACAGTACTACAATTTAATAAAAAAATAAATTACTAGATTTATTTACATAATAAACATACACACATAGATACTGTTTTATATGTTTATTTCGATTCTCAAATAAAAAAATGTCTTTTTCTTATAAAAATTTAAAAATATATTGGTCAAAAAACATAATTATATATACACATTCATTTGCTTTTTTATTTACACAAATAAGTAATTCAATGAAGACAATTTTAATAGATTAAAATTAATATGAATAAATATATTAAATAACTTGCTTCATGTCTCAGCAATATTGAATAAAATATACTTTTTCCTGCAATCGATCTGAAAGCAGCTAATTTTTAATCAATTTTTGTCACAATGTTAAGAACCTCAAAAGACTGAAATAGAATTATTAATCCTATCGTTGTCGTTAAACTGTCAAATCTATGCTATATATTAAGTTAGTTGCGACAATAAGCCGTTCGAATAAAATCCAAAGTGGCTAGTGTTTTTTTTGAAATACTTTTACATATGAATATAATTTAAAAATAAAAAAGTAATAGTTTTTTAACAAAACAAATAAAGACAACGATTGCAGCGAAAAGTATTGTACGTAACATGTTCGAAATTATTTTACTAGACTCGCAAACTTGTAGCACAAATCTTGCTAGAGTTTATCTTATCGTCCAGTAAAATATCACTTTCCACTCTTGTTACATAAATAACTATTGATACAATAAAAATTCTTCTTAATTCAAATAAAAATCATGGTCGTACATTACTTACTGCGAGATTAAATAGTGTTAAGCTTTATAAGCTATAAAAAATTTCAATAATTTCTATGTAAACTAATGGATCTGAATTTTAGATTTTCTACAATTTTTCTCACATTTGTGACCACGTTAGTGATTAAAAAGCATTATAGTAACAGTACTGCGTACGACCATGACTTCTAGTTGATAAATCAAATTATGGATGTTTTAACGATCTGTTTTAACCAGAAAAAGCAGTATGGAAATGATTCAGTTATTACTTCACGAAGACAAGTAGAATATTAATTTTTGGTCATTCATTATCTTATGATTAGAGTTGTAACAAATTAATAAATCAGAACTGAATTTAAGCATGGACAAACAACTTTTTTATCATTATTTAAATATTAGACAAATTTTGAAAATGACTTGAAGGATAAACCAGACATGCTTAAAACATTCTGAAGAGACAAGTCGAAATAATATATAAAATAAATAATTTCGGAATGAAATACCCTGCTCTGTTTAAATTTTTGGAGTTGGCGCTACATGCAGGAAATCGTTAACAACTAGTGAAATAACACAGACACCATTTTGGACCACAACGCTCCACCAATTTTCTGAATTATTCTTCAAGTTATTTTCGAGACAACGCTTAAAAGGGACGGTCAGGGGGAACTACAACGAAGGAATTAATTTGGTTTAAACTTGGTAAATGCACACTGGTTCGCAAATGCGCGAAAATTTTGCAAGTAAGCGAACAGCCCTGTGGACTAACTTTAACAAATAAGATTAATGTTCTGCAAATATTCAACACGGATTTACTTTTCCAGACGTTTTTACAGGCGAAAAGTGAAAGAATGTTGATATACCTGAGACATCCACTGCGTAATATTTTGCATTTTCAAAATCTTTAAACAATCACAACTACGAGACTGCAGTTACGACAAAACTAGCGGCTATTTCGCTTAAAGACGTTCGTGCGCGTCCACAAAACACTACAGAATAATGTTATGTAACTATCACAAAACACTATCCCTGTATGTTATGCATACAGAGCTTGTGCTTGTTCATGTGTCATATCGTGTCGTGTATATGGGTGATTGCTATACGTACCACCTATTTACTGATCTACGACATCAATGCATACACAGTTGTTGATTGAAATTTAGTAGTCTGATTTGACATTGTATGTATATTATGTACGTGTACACATCAAAATCTACCCGAATATTAATTTAAATAATTAATATTTCATTTTAACGTTCGTCAACACGATGTTTTTGGTGCAATTATATAAATTGCATATTTCAAAGAATATTTTTAAACAATTTTATTATGATATCTACTCTTATAATATACTTACTATAATTTTTAAAATGAAAAAATGCTGTTTAGAATATTTTTTCCTAATAGCTCTGTGTTCAAATTTTGATTTTTAATCGTCAATTACTTTAAGAAATGATCTATGAAGGCCAAATCTTTGAGGGAAGATAACTATGTAATTGAAATTGTCAATTCTCTAAAATTAAAATTTTTATCTACTATTAGGTTTGACGCACGAACGTCCTTAATTGCCTTACGCCACTTTTTTTTTGTAGCCCTTCGCTTGTACTTCGGGCCAGGATATATTAATATGTCGTGCTTGCTTGCAAAATTTAAAAACCTTTATCTCACATTTCGAGTATTTACAAACAGAAAGCCGCTATAATCGCTATATGCGTGCTAGATTCGGGTGCTAATATGCATAATATATCAAGTTTGTTTGTCAAAATATTGAAATTCTGTGTTTTTTCCTTACTTCATTGAAGTTCATATTCGATTAATGTCCGGAATAATTGTAAATTCGGCTCGGTATGCAAACTATTGACTTTTGAATAACGAATGAACCAAATTGTAAATAAACTTTAACAATACTGTTTCTCATCAGGAAAATGTATACACACATCCATAGCTAAATATTATACTTATATGTATAGTAAAAGCTCATTTTTGTTTTTAGTTAATTATCATTTTAAAGTAGATATACAAACATTACAATAAATTTAAAAATTAGGCTATAAAATATGCATATATAATAAGTTTAATAAGAGTATAACTACAAAAGTTTTATGTTTTATGTAGTTGTAACCTTATTAAATTTAATATACCTTAGCTTGCGGTGAGTTTTATCATTATTTTGGTGATTTAATATTTTGCACACAACTATTTCGTTATATATCAAAAAGGCAAAAGGAATATTTTAGAATAAATACTGATTTTTATTTATAATAAAATAAGAGAGAGGTTTGTTGGACTATATCTTCGGATATGGTTTTTTTCACTAAAAAAAGGGCTTAGTTAAATAGTTTTTTAATAGTTTTATAAGTAATTCAAATACCAACGATAAGTTTTGTCTATACTGAGGGTGGGCCTGGGGAACTCGGGCTAGCAAAAAGATAGCTTTGTTAAAAAATATTTAAGATTATTAACAACTTGTTTTTCCAAAAAAAAGAGTCACTCCACTCTATAAAAAGAAAAAATTACTGAGATAGGCATTAAGTCACTCGGGGAAAAGTGATTTGTCTCGGTTTTTAAAACTACTTAATATCATAGTTTTACAGGCATAAATATAATCTTCAACTGCGTCCTAAAAGTGCATTTGGGATAGGTGGTTTTTTTCTGGAATTCGTAGAAAAGATTGCTATGTATGTAAAATTTAGTACTGATAGTGTTATATACATTCTTAAGAACGAAATTGGAAATAATTTTCCGACAATTTTCAGTTTTTTTAAATAATTAATTTGATAACCAGCACATTTTTGTTAATTTTTTGACGAACAATCAATACATTAAATACATTATGAATCCCCAAAAAGGATGAAAAACTAAGAAATAAGAAAATTTGATTAAATATTTACCTCATATCAAGAGGTACTAGTCTTTTTTTGGCGTGTTCTGATTTGATTTGATTTTTCCTCGGATATAGTACAATTTACACAAATAACGGAAGAGATTCATTAATATAGAGAGAACTTGAGGCAAAAATACGTCATTAGCAATGATATCACTAACCTAACAATATCAATATTGTCTTTACAAGACAGTCAATTTCCTTTTGCCTTAGAGCTATAAAATTGTTTGATAAAAATTCTAATTTTTTACCCTACTTATTGTGAAACGCAAAATTACTTGTTCGATGATTATTCGAACAATGTTTAAATGTTAATCGCCAGAAAGCCAAACGGAAATCCGGACTATAGAATGCATAAATGAATGGATTAATTGCCGAATTAATCCACCCTAACCATGTGAGAAATGTCATTAGTACTCCACTAAAAGAGCCCGGCGGCAAAAATGGCGTGATTAAATAATAAATAAAAAATGGAAGCCAACAAGCGATAAAGCCGCCGACCACAATACTTAACGTTTGTGCAGTTTTTGTCTCGCGACGAAACGAAGACACACGATTAGCCGGCTCGTAGGTGAGCACATTATTTCCCGATTCTAAATTTAATGATTCTGGCCGTGATCGATTGATAATGTGTGAACTTTTTAACGAGATCACGTTCATCGCGTTACTGTACACGCTTCCGGTGCGTTGTGGCGTTTTAATTTGTGCATGGTGATGATGATGATGATGTGGGTGGTCGATAGTATTGGTGGCGCCCTCGGAAGTGGTCGAGGCAGTTGAACGAAATGAATATGCCGTTGTGCCGGAATGATTTGATGCACGGAGCAAACGGGGCTGTTGACCCGAATTGACATACGTAGTGGTGGTGTTTGTGGCTTGATTGTGCGATGTCACCGCAGTACTTGGTGCCGTAGTGTTATCCGACGAGGCCGACGAGGAACAACGGTTTGCCATTTTTGTTTCGTCGCATTCCGAACATCCACGATCCACATCAGATTCCTCACGAATCAATAGTTTCTGTTTTCTTGTGCATGGCCGAATTTCGATGTTGGCTAATTGGTCGTGTCTTTGCGCTATGACGCATGAGATTCGAACGTAGACGTACAACATGACAATCATGGGCAGGAAGAACGAGCCCATCGCTGAGAATACGACGTAGCCCTCGTTTTGGTTGTACCTACATGTTTTGCCGGCATGTCGACCTGGTTCGTACCTGAAACAAGGAAATACTATTGTTAATAAAATGGACGTTCAATTTCCGATACAACTAAACATACAGGACGTGCCAGAAGTAAGAAAAAAACTAACTTATTTTGAATCATTTCAAAAAATTGTGCAGTCAAATAAAGAAGTGAAAAAATTTACTTTTTTTCTAGAAAATTTGAGAATTTATTACGCCTCGAAGTAATTATTGTTATTATCTTAAGCCAAAATAAGGTTATTAATTTTTTGGAAAATATTCATTAGGGTATAAAACTAATTAATTATTATATTTGTGACATTAAAGTATATAGACATAAAAATCCTTGAAAATTAAAATTTAATTAATTAGCGACGGGAACTGAAAGTACTCGAAACTGTTCACTTTCGAAAATTCACAAAAGTATTTTAATATTGGTTCATTATTTTATCAATTTATTTACAGTTTTTAAAGCACTTAAAAATTTTGATAAACTTAATGACGTCATCAAATTTAAAAATTCTTTTTCTCAAATCAAACTACAAAAGTGATCTGTTTTCAAAAATGATTGATTGAATTAAGAAGATTCTCTTAAAAATTAAGAGAATTTGGATGCGTGTAACTTAAAAATAGATGGACAACTTGATCATCCTTTTTTGAACTTTCTGTATATAAAATTCAGTTTAGTTATTAGCGCATGTGCTTATAAGTTGCAATTACTAATATTTAATCGTTTTTATTATACGATAAAACGTGTCGCAACCCATCTTTAACCATGGAAATAATGTAATTAAAACATATATTATTCCCTAAATATAATTACTTCATAAAATTTGCAATATTTAATTCACAGTATGTCGCCGTTCGTTTAAAATCATAGTATAAATAATTTTAAATGAATAATATGGTAATTAATATGGTAATTTAATTTATTTTAAAAAAAGGGCGTTTTCAAAAACATATTTTTATCGTCTACATATTTAGACGCGTAGGTCATCAGCGATAAGGATTAATGAAATTTTAACAATACGAATTATTTACAACACCAACTTATGGTGGAAGCGCGAAACATCACAAAAAATTACATGGAGGCGTAAATATATTTGGGTTGTTCTGGATCATTCTGTATTTTTTTTCTGTATTACGACTTTGATACAGTTCCTGTTGTTTCCTGCGAAGTTCGAATAAATGTTATAAATCATTTTGATATTCTTGTCAAACAGTTTAATTTCCCTTTTTTGATTTTTTGAGAATATCTTTTTATTTATAAGTCCATCTATAAAGATATAACCGAATTCGACCAGTTGCGGAAATATATAATACAACTTTTGGTGTGATAAAAACGAAGTTATGGTATTCAGGCTGATAATTTTACTCGAATACGCCTGAATTTGGGTCATTCAGTTGAGTCCCAGTATTCAAATTTTCATAAGGTTTTTCGAAATTTTGTGTTGTAACAATCGCTAATTACACTGTAAATATAGGTTATAAAGTGCGCAATTTTTGAAATGCCGAAAAATGGTAAAATTGTTTTAAAAATTTCTTCCTTATTCTGATCTTTACCTTGATTTTATTATTTAGTGTCACAGGAAAAACTGAATGTATTTTTAGGCAATTTATATAAATTTGATAATTTTAACTTCCCATAGGAAGTTATTGTAATGGGTTCGATATTACGAATCGTTAATTTTGACATATCTCCACGTTTCAAGGTCACTAGAATCCGAATCCATCGTTTTTAGCGTGATGCCTGTGTGTGCGTTCGTTACTTTTTCGTTCGTTCGTGAATTTTTTTTCGTCTCGCATATCTCGAGTACAAATGATGATATCAATTGCGGACTAATTTCATTAGATGCGTAATCAAAAAATGAAGACCGGATAAAGTTTTCAGCAAATTCGGATTAGCGGTTTGTTTTTTGTGGTAAAAAAACGGAATTAACTTTATTAAGATAACATAGATTATATGGATTTTTTACCATAACATTATTATATAATGGCCTAAGGATCTTCCTTGATGTTAAAAACGCCAGTATTTTATTACCAAAAAAAAAAATTATTAACAAAAAAAAACCGAAATAAGAAACTTGAAAAAATTAGTTTTTTGCCAAAATATATTTTGTCTCGCATATCTTGAGAACAAATGATGTTATCATTTGTTTGATAAGGGTGGAGCCCCCGGTATGGTGCAAGGGGCAAAGCCTCTATCGAGGGCCCAGGAGAGGAGTCGCCTGAAATGAAAAAAGAATTGTTTATGTACAGTAATCTCTAGACTTTAAGGACACCCAATGCGAAGTTGATAGTGTGAGTAGACCTGTCCCCCAAATGTTTGTTCAATTAAGGTGATTACCGTCTCGAAAAAGCAGTTGCTATCCCGCGTTTTTAATTTTTGTCTACAGGTATTTCGCCAATTGATCGACACCGACATTTCACTTTATAATCCGAAAGGTCAAGATAGAATCAACGAATAACACTGTAGTCCGGGAGGAATATCGATACAGCGAATGGGAATAAACCGCGAAAATAAACAAGGATAAAGTATTTTTTTGAACGTGACTCTAAATAAAATTAATAACTTGATATATACAGTAAACATCGGTGTAACACGGTTGAAATGTTAAGCGTTATATATATATATTTGCGTTATAGAAAATTATGTCTTATTTCTGGTATTTTTTTATGTTCTTAAAATTAGATATCTACCTATTTAAAATTACTTTTCCTTTTATCAACTAAAAAAAAAAAAATTGTCTGGTATATTTTGAAGAAGAAATTGTATTGTGTGAAAACAGTATTCGCATAATATTTTTGGGGCTTGCTACCGTAATTTATATTATACCGGGCTTTACTGTATAAGCTTTTGTAGATACATATATCTTGTCATAATATATATAAATGGATCTTTCCACATTTTGTAAAATTATTGTACAGTAATACACAAAATTTTGGGTATAAATATTGAAAAAGATATATAATGTGACATCTATATTTTCGAAAATTGAACTTAAAAGTTTTCGTTTGAACTTGAAATTTGAAATCTATTATGCTCCAATGTTAGATATGACTTGGATTAACAACAAATTCCCAGCAATAGTGGAATATTTAACAATTTTACAATAACTTTTATATTTCATTGAAAAATATAGACTGGCTAAATTAGAAATTCGTTGACATCTTAACATACTGCCGTATATTTTATTTCATTTTTTTTTTTTTTTTTTGACTAATAATTTAAGTCTTTCTGACAACCGCAGACGCCAATCGCGATCAATGATTAACTGATTACCCATTTTGTATGTGTGCGATGATACCACACCGATGTGTACTCCAACAACCACACACACTACTCTCTTGGTTTCTATAGAAATTTTTAAAATAAACAATATAAAAAGCGTTTTTTTAATTATTTATTTTTACCAGTTTGTTATCTAAACTTTCTGTAATTCTCTAACTGATTTGAATGCGTTTGAATGTCAAATATATGTATGTAACTATGTAAGTATCACATCTGTGTACATGTTGAAATTAACACTATGAGGCCCGAGCACTTCCACAGTAAACTTCCCCCGAAGCCGACAATATTTTTAAAGAAACTTTATATAAACAAATAAGTACATAAAATGATTCATCTAGTGATGAGCAAATGCAGGACCAAGACCAAGACTCGGCAGTCTTGGTCTTGGTCTTGTTCTTGCATTAAGAATCTTGGTCTTGGTCTTGCTAGAGCAGTTTGAGTCTTGGTCTTGGTCTTGGTCTTGCAAAATTCAGTCTTGGTATTGGTCTTGGTCTTGGTATTGCTAAAAATCTTGCACTTTCTTCCATTTTTTTATTAGCGAATTTTTTCCTTTTAAAATCAGAATTTTCTCTCTTTACGGTATTAATTATACTTTTAAACTATTTAAATAATTTAGCAAGAGTCTTGCTTTTTTCTTGCTATAGTCTTGGTCTTGCTCACTTGAGTCTTGGTATTGGTCTTGCAACCAGACTTATAGTCTTGGTCTTGGTCTTGGTCTTGCAAAATGCAGTCTTGGTCTTGGTCTTGGTCTTGCAAAAAATGCAAGACCAAGACAAGACTGCAAGACCAAGACTAATTTTGCTCATCACTAGATTCATCTTACAAGAAGAGGGCACGACCTGTGAAATTGACTTCGGAATGAGATTTCGCAGGATTAGAGTTCCTCTAAAGATTAATTAATTGTTAAAATATAAAGACCAGTCAATTTCGAGAATAACGCTTTCAAAATTTTAGCTTCATTTACTGAATGTTTATATATAAGTTATTGGTGTGTCAAATCAACGAATAGGTAGTGCAGTCGGTAGCGTGCTGGACTGGCGACTAGAGTGCACGGGTTCGATCCGACTGACTGCAAGTATTATTACATTTTTTTTGTTAATTAACTATTAAAATTAATAAATCTTGAAAATAAATAATTATTTCTAACAATAAATATCATAAATTAAAATATAATTGTATTTTTTTTTTAATTCGTAACCATTTACTGAATGCTTTCAAAATAAGTAATTTGGTCTTTTTTAAACAGGTAAATAATAAAATTACCAAAACCATTTTTTAATTATAAATTTACTTATAATTATATACAACAACTGGAATGATAATTTTTATAAAAACATTCAAAACAGAAAATATTTTCGCATCTTGCACAGTTGATAAAAGACGATTTTGTACACGAATATAAAAATTGTCATTCCGGTTCTTGTATATAATTATAAGTTTTACAATCAATAAAATTCTTAATTTTTTTTTAAATTTAAAAATGGTTTTGGTAATTTTATTATTTACCTGTTTAAAAAAAAACCAAAAATTTATTAAAAAAGTATTCAGTAAATGGTTACGAATTAAAAAAAAAAATACACATATTTTAATTTATGATGTTTATTGCTAAGAATAATTATTTAATTTTGAAATTTGTTAATTTTAATAATTAATTAACAAAAAAAAAAAAAAAAAAAATGGAATAATACTTGCAGTCAGTCGGATCGAACCCGTGCACTCTAGTCGCCAGTCTAGCACGGTGCTGACTGCGCTACCTATTCGTTGATTTGACACACCAATAACTTATATATAAACATTCAGTAAATGAAGCTAGAATTTTGAAAGCGTTTTTCTCGAAATTGATTGGCCAATTATGGGCCTTTATATTTTAACAATTAATCTTTAGAGGGACTCTAATCCAGCGAAATCCCATCCCGAAGTCAATTTCCCAGGTCGTGCCCTCTCCTTGTTAATTTTATTTAAATTTGAATCGTAAATTATGGTAAAGTTACGTACGCCTAAAAGGTAACATTTTCCACTGTTTAAGTACTTATGTAGGAAAATTATTGAGCGTGTTAAAAATATACGCATATGTATGAACTAATTTTGAATAAAATGACGCCATTTCATAAATGTGTTGTACGTACGGCAGCAATTCCTCTTGCTTGTTTACCTTTATTTAAAAATTAAATACTATGTACATTTCTTTATAATACCTACCCCTAATAAATTTTATTATTTCTGTGAGATTTATCAAAAGATTAAGTTATAATGTAAATTTTAATATATATGTATAATATTTTTGATTATACTGTAAATTTATCTTGTTTATAAATTTAATAATTGGAACAGTTTTATTTGATAAAACCATAAAATCTTATATTACAGAAGTATATCGTTTATTCAATTATGCGTATTGTCCATTCTTTTTTCTGAATAAAAAGATTAAAAATAATTTATCTTTGATAACTTTTGTAATTTTTGTAATTAATCTAATTTTATTGACACGAATAATTGTGCATTTGAAATTAAGCAGATCGAATAACATTGGACATTCGATGAAATGGCTGAAAACTTAGGCCCGATTCACACAATAGTGACAATATTGGTACGCTCCCGCAACGGTCTCGCTCCAATATAATCTTGTTGTGTTCACATTACGTTCGCCATTCACATTATAATGCCGCTCTAGGTACACTCCCAGTTCGATACAAACATCTCTTCATAATAACTGAATGCAAGCGGAGCGGAGTTGAATAAAAAATGTGTCTACACTATAGATACAAGTCATAACAAGTCTGATATCGCTCCAATAAAATATTACCTGAGTGATACTGTATTGGAACGGTACTGGAGCGGGACTGGACCGCGACTGATATCGGAGCGGTATCGGAGCGATGATGTGATTACATTCATTGTTTCTTGTGTAAGTATATTTTATCGAATCGCGAGCGTAGTGATATCGTACCGAGAGCGGAACGTTAGTATGAATCGGCCCTTACACTATAACTATTTTTCACAGGATAAGTAAAAAAATTACAATATATTTGATATATTCCGTTGTCAATATTATAAGATTCGTAGTTATCCGTATCAAAATATTCTTTTTGTCTTCCTCTTATGATTAATTAGATTCTTTTCGCTTTAAAACTTTTAAGTTATTTGAATTAATTAATAAAGTAAAAGTTTCATTAAAATATTCGTTTATAAAAGAAAGAATTTTTATAATTACTTGGGGAATACTTTAGAAAAATATTTGTACAGGCGGACATAAGAGAGAGGATTACTTTGAAGGAATAATCTAAGGTATTTAACACTGATAAGGTATTTAGCACTGATAGCGAAAAAAGCAACTGAGATACAGATAATTTCTATCAATTATGCGCTCAGAATTTTAAGTGTTGATATTCGAGTTTGGTTGGTGAAGAAGTGTTTAAATCCGAATTAGTTTTAAAATCAAGCAATTTTAATTGAAACCTTGCGGTAAATATTAAAGTAAGAACTAAAACAGAATAATATTCCTGTCTTAGCATCCTGCATAATCTAGCGAATTCCCGGTTACAAAAATTACTTTTTCTCGGAAACCTGATGCTTACATAGAATAGTGACTTAAAACTTATGTGACATTTTCCACCCTTACTATGGTGTAAAAAAAATTTTGAAAGTACTGAATTTTTGTAAAGGAAAAGTTTCACTTTTCTTAAAAAACCGATTTATTTAGGATAATGGTTCAAAAACTCATGTGATCATTCTTACACCATGGTGTAAAATAATGTCAAAAACTTCTGGATTTTGGCAAATAATTCATTTTTTTCAAATAAAAAATGTCCAAAATATCTAATAACGTTTTCTCCAATGTTTCATTCTAGAGTTACATATTATACGGACTTATATATTCTGGTGAATGTCATTTTCAATGTTAAAACAAATTTCTATCACTATCCCGAGTTCAAATCACACCATGACTTTTGCTGTAATAGCTCAATTTCCGTTCGAAATTTTTGCTAATATACGTGTCTTATTTATAGCCGAAAGGATAATCAAATATAGAACTATAGGAAATTTAAAACCTCTACCAGTCCAGTAAACATTACCTTACGAAATATTAAATAATTTTAATAAATATTTATAACCTTTCAGTAACCTTATTTACTGACATACGAAATATGTATGCTGAAATATTATTCTACGAATTTACATGTGTTAAAATAATGTAAACATATTTTTTAGTGTAGTGTTAAAATAACACAGAAAATATTACTTAATAATACAGGATGATCACTTATTTATATAAATTGTTGTCGTTACTGCAAGTTCTGTCTCTTTGTTTTAGCGAATTTCCAGACTAGAATTCAGCTATTACAGCCACTGTCATGACGCGACTTGGGCCCGGGGCTATGGCAGAAATTTGTTTTGAGGTCCCTAGAATTCGAAAATAATAGTCACTAAAATTTATATATATATATATATATATATATATATATATATATATATATATGTAGCTATATATATATATATATATATATATATATATATATATATATATATATATATATATATATATATATATATATACTCTGTTTCAGATACAATTGAGCGTGAGACAAAATTAAAAAATTAAATTATTCTTATATTCAAAACAAATCAATCTTTTCAATCAATCATTCTTTCTAAAAACAAACTGCAATTTTAAAATTTACGTAAGTGTAATAATGAAAGAGATAAAGCCAAGAAAACGGAAATTATTTAAATTCATAAGTGATGAATGATGGTTAAATTTAAGTGAAATGGACCATATATATATACAATATTTACACCATTGAAAAAGGAGAAAAAATCACATTATTCTAACTATTATTCTAAGTCAACTAATTTCCTAGAAAAACTAACTTTTATAAACGGAAATTCGCCATGTTATGTAGGATGCTACGACAGGGTTATTTACTTTCTACAGACACTGTTATTTATTAACAAATTATTTTCATAGTAAAACGTTATTAAGTGGTTGTGTGCACTTATTTCTTCGAAAAAATTACTTTTATTGCTTATTTTTAAGAAAACCGAGGATGTTACCATAAAATTTCATGAAAAACGGAACATTATTTAAATAAAAGTGATACATACGCCTACATGTATTTGAGATTGATAATTTTGAGAAAGTTAAAAAAAAAACGCCAGTATTTTTTAACGTCTTTTTGTCGAAAAAACACTTATAGAGAGAAATTAAAATTTTGCAAACCTATTTGTTATTACCGTTATTACAGTGACCAGTCGGTGAATGAAGAATTTTATCATAATATTAATAATTTTCTTATAATCATTATCATTATTCTTTTTTTAAATTTCAATTTAGTTTATCCTCGACACATGTAACCCCTTAAAACACACGAATTATTTAAACGACTATAAAATTACATTTTCTTTATTTCACTTCAATATTTATTTGTTCAGGAGAAACGAGTCCATCTGAATCTGAATTTTATGGTCCACTTTACAGATATATTTTTTTTGAAAATTCAATATAAAGACAGTAAGAGAATTTTATCCTCTACACGAAAAAAAAAAATTGAATTATGGATATGTTTTTATAGTTAAATAGAAACAACAATAAGCAAGCACATAGAAACAACAATAAACATTAACTATTTATCTGGTTTACTCACTTATGATCATCTGTATAACTTTATGAAAATTTAGAATAGACATTAAAATGCTATTCAAATTGTTTGAAATAAAAGGACGTCAGGACAGGACGTTCATATTACACGACCAATAATATTATTTCAGATAATGGCGAAAATGACTCCGGGATACAAGAATTCTATTTACAATTAAAGAATTACTTTGAAACATTTATCTAATGCTTAAAAAAGTGGCGATATTTGTCTATTCTACATGATAGACCAAGTGGTCGGGAAACGACATTTCATATTACACAACTAAATAGTAAATGATATTTCGACTAATGGTTGAAATGATTCCAGGCTACAAGAAAGATGTTAGCTATTTGTCGGACAAAAATACGTGCACCAAGATAGTACTTCTTCCGTATGGGTATGAGCAATAAAAATAATTTTTTTATGTATATTATTAAAAAATCTACTTAATAAATTTCTAACACTGACTGACTGACAGACAACGCACAGCCTAAACTGTTGGGTTTAGAAGAATGAAATTGTGTATAGAAGTTCTTTATGTAACGTAGATGAGCACTAAGAAAGGATTTTTGAAAATTCGTCCCCTAAGTGGGTTAAATACGGGACGAAAATTTGTATGGAAATTCGTCATTTTTGAAGTTAGAGATACATAAAAAAATGTTACTATGGCTATTAAAATAAATAATATCTTATTTAAATAAATCTCTGACTGACAGACAACGCACAACCTCAACTGTTGAGTTTAGAAGGACGAAATTAAGCACAGATGTTAATGAAAATTGGCGTTTAGGCTTCTATTTATAAATAAAAATCAGTTGTTACTGGAAATTTGTTCCCTAAGGCGTTAAAATAGAAAATGAAAATTTATATGGGAAGTTCATCATTTTTGAAGTTATAAACATTGATATTGATTTATGCTTTTGAAAAACATTAAAAGTGAGAAGAAAGTTAGTACCTAATAAAAAGATGTTGTCGATGGGAAATCCCATCGGGCATACGGCTAGTCTACTTAATAAATTTCTAACACTGACTGACTGACAGACAACGCACAGCCTAAACCGTTGGGTTTAGAAGACTGAAATTTTTCATATAGGAGTTCCCTATATAACGTAGGTGAGCACTAAGAAAGAATTTTTAAAAATTCGCCCCCTAAGTAGGTTAAATAGGGAATAAGAATTTTTATATAAATTCGTCATTTTTGAAGTTAGAAATATTGTATAAAAATATGTTACTACATGGCTATTAAAATAAATAATATTTAATAAATCTTTAACACTTATCTGACGTCCTTAAATGTTGCCGATGGTAAATCCATCGGGTGGGTATACCGCTAGTAATGAAATAATTTATCTAATTCTTTGAATTTATTTATTATTTTCAGTTAGTAGTGCATTACCTAGTAACATTACTAAACTTTTATATAATCTAATTTTGAAAATTTTTTGATATAAATTCTCAAGTGTCTATCATTTACATTAAGAAAACTAGTTAGTATAATCTTCCAGTGTAAAAATTCTTGCCCAAAAAAATTGCATACCCTATATTCAGTATCGTCTGAATAAAGTTTGTACAATTAACCATAAATTAACTTAAGAACTATGAGCGATTATAGTTTGGCGCTCAAATAGAGTTTTGTTGCAACTGGTATAAAATACGAGCAATTTACCTTTGACATTGAATGCAACAAAATAATAAACGAATTTTATTCGTGTGCTTGTGAATATATGTGAGTATAAAGTAATTTGGAATTGACGTGAACTTTCTCAATAAACATTAAAACAGAGGAGACATGAGACACTCATTTCCCCGTTGACTCAGTCAACTATTGATAAAACTTTGGAAACTATTTAAATACGCTTATATGAACAAAAAGTTGATGATTGATACTATATGTTTAATAACAAAAACATGTTTGTTGAGTTTAATTGTGTTTTAAAGTTAATGTATCTAACGAAAGTTTATAAAGAATTATGTATATTTTAATTTCAATAATATCGACGTTCTTGTGAATATTATCAAGTATGGTGAACTTTTGTTAATATTTATACGATCACTTTTGATGTTTAACTAAACTGAAACACACTATTTATTTTGATATATATATATATATATATATATATATATATATATATATATATATATATATATATATTATATATATATATATATATATATATATATATAATCCCACCAAAAACATAAATGTGAAAAACGGGCAAGTTCTTTTTATTGTGTTAGCCTGAAAAACAATTGAAATCAAAATAAACTGTCAAGTTCCAAACACATTTTTCGTGCAGAATCGGAATAAAATAAGTTGTTTTAAGAAATACACATCAAGCTTTTTTAAAGAAAATAATAGAAATTTTTCGTTAGAACTTGGGCAGTTTTCAACACCAAGTATAATATACCAGATAAATGAGTAAAAACTTCCCAAGTTCTAATGAAAAATTTCTATTATTTACTTTAAAAAAGCTTGATGTGTATTTCTTAAAACAATTTATTTTATTCCGATTCTGCACGAAAAATGTGTTTGGAACTTGACAGTTTATTTTGATTTCAATTGTTTTTCAGGCTAACACAATAAAAAGAACTTGCCCATTTTTCACATTTATGTTTTTGGTGGGATCTCACGACTTTTTGTAGGAAATGTAGTTTAATACAAACTTGTTCAATTTAAATGTTTATGAATTTATTAATCATAATAGGCAATAATAGTAGGCAATTTGTTGCTATAAATAATTATTTCTTTTTCATAGATACCGGCAACTTGTAGATTTGAATATTTAGGAAGGCTTTGAGTAATATTTTTTTTTTATATAAAATTGCCCTGTATTTTTCAAAAGAAAGGGCACAAATAACGAAAATAACGAAAAATATTATGATTTTAGATTTTTCCCTTTACTGTTAGACTAAGATCAATATTCTGATCGAATATCAATTTCCTAGGTCCACTGGAAATACCCCAGAGGTTTTGATGATCCGTCAGTGAGTGAATGAGTGAGTGACAAAATTATCGATTTTTGGAGGCCTATAACTCAGGAACTATTAAAGTTAGATCGATGAAATTTGAAATTGAGAGTGATTTCAAGTGTGTTATTGTGTATCCAAAATTTTAATTCAATACAACAAGTAGAACTAGAGATTTAAGGGGGTCAAAAATGGGTTGAAATGGTTCGTGTAAATATAGCTTCGTGCATGTACGGCTGGTGAGAACTTGCGGACGCGCTACCGCGCTTATTGATAAAATCATTATATTAATTAATAAAAATAACATAACTGACTGGGACTGGAACCTGGGCCTTAACCTATACTGATTGCCTAGTGGGAAGACGCTTGATTAGTTATCAAGAGATCCTGGGTTCGAGTCCCAGCGGATTCAATCTGACATTATGTTTTTTACTTTCTTTTAATACCTTACAAGATATTCAAGGATTTTTAAAGGGGAACAATTGTCTCAACAAACTTTTGTACAAAAATTGGTAATTAATTGAAACAACTCACAAGCAAGAATTTATTTTGATTGGCCTAAAATTATGAAAATATTGGCATTATTTACTGAGCCGGTCAAAAATGGTAGAATCTTAAGATTTCTTGACTATTCAATAACGTTGAATAGTTTCGGAGAAAATCGCCTGTGATCGACAGACGAACAGTGAAATGATGACATGAATATTCCGTTTTGCCCGTTTTGATACGGAACACTAATAAAATGAAATTATCTATAAATGAATAGAAAAATCAAAAGAAATTAGGTTAATGAGATTATAGTTTAACTAACTGATATCCCGATTAATATGAATTAATAATCCGGTTCGTTCAATCGGAAAATCCTATCCATTGAATTTACTTCCCATCGAAATCCAACAATCAAATTGTCATTCTTAACTCTTCGTATACGTGCCTACGTACTTACGTATCACGACAGACATTGTAGTGGAAGTAGAAGAGTGGAGTACTGATACGCACCCCTATTAAAAAATTCCTCTTTAAATCCTATATATTGGTAGGGGAGGTGAAATATCTCGAGAGAAAAATTGAGGCAAAAACATTCAATTCATTTTCTGTAAGCCGATTACAACGTTCTATTGTAGAAAATAATTGAAATAAAAGAAACATTAACCATTAAATCAGATATAAGATATTTATAGCTCTGAATGAAAGTAAAAATGTCAGACATCCATAGCAAATGGAAAAATACAAGCGTACGTATATATATTTGACGTCAATAAGTAAAAATATCCCTATCACAGCATCCTGCATAACATAACTAATTTCCAGTTATAGAAATTATACTTTCTTGAAAACCCGCTTACATATAAGATAATGGTCCCAAACGTATTTTATGTATTTTTTCCGCTGTTTGCCATCGTGCAAAACAATTTTGAAAAACTTTATATATTTGCAAATTTTTGTAAAAAAACATTTTTTTTTTGACGTTCTTGCCATCGGACCTGAAGAACTCATCCAAGATTTTTAAACTTCCAATATTTTCGATTTCTCGGGACCTCAAAACAAATTTCAGTCCTGCATTCAAGTCTTACCACGACAGTGGCTGTAATAGCTGAATTTTCTATTAGTAAATTCACTAAAAAAATGGATAAAGAATTGAAATAGTTTTTTTTCTTTTTTTTGCAAGTAATGTTAGACAAAATTAAATATTCCACTGACATGGTGCTCTTTTTTCCATCAGGAATTGAATTGTGTATTTGCTTCAATAAAATTGTAAATGTTCGTAATAATCATTGAAGTAATTATTTCTCGCTTGGATAGAACAGCAAAACCAGGAGCCTAGTAAATGAAAATTTATGCTTGGATTTATCAAAAAATTAGAAATATAAAATTTAACTAACTTTAAAACGATTTGCGATTTAAATTTGAATAAAAGAAAATGTTTTAAGGTAGTATAGTCTGGTAACTCTGGTAGTCTGGGGCATTTTTGTTTGAGAAAGAACAAATGAAAAATTTTGAATTCTTAATATGTTTTTAATATTTGCATCTTAAGGCAACAAAAAAATTTTTTTTGAATAATTTAAATTTTGTTTTATTATTATAATCACTTGTAGTTGGCGCCTCAAAAAAACCACCTGGATGGCCCGGGTGATTTTGACTCTTGGACTTTGACATCTGAAATCAAGAATGACTTTTATTTTGAAGTCCGCCATTTTGTTATTTTTCGATAAAATTTCATAATTCTAGTTCCGACCAGAATGACATATTTATAGATTAAGACTAATTAACAATTTTTGATTTCAGAGGTCCCCAAGAGTCAAAATCATCCGGGCCATCCACGTGCTTTTCTTTTGAGGCGCCAACTTCAAGTGATAATAATAATAATAATAAAACAAAATTTAATTTTTTCAAAAAAATTTTTTTTGTTACTTTAAGATGTGAGTCAAAACATATTAAAAATTCAAAACTTTTCATTTGTGTTTTCGCAAAAAAATGCGCCTAAAAATAGGCACGAGTTACCAGTTAAAAAAAGTAAAAAATATTAGCAAAAGTTAAATCTGATGACGTGAATCGGAACAAATGACGTAAAATTGAGAAATAAACTCAGTGTCTTGTTTGACGTAGCTCAAAATGATATAATTCAAAGAATATTTGTGCTGATTTTCTTGTAGGTAATGTCACATTAGCAAAATTAAAAAAATTACCGCAAGTACGTCATCAAGTACATTAACATCTCTAGGACTACAGAAACCATATTTTGTAAAGAGAAACTTCACCTGTATTTTTTTCCGCTGTTTGCCATGGTGCAAAAACAATTTTGAAAAACTTTATATTTTAACAAATTTTTGCAAAAAAATTTTTTTTTTGCAAATATTGCAGAGTTAAAATTAAACTAACTTATGGTCAAATACATATTGAAGCTCATATATTGTAACTCACCGTAGAAAATATTAAGTTGAAATCAATGAAAAATAGCATGGAAAAAATTATTCCGATCGAGAGAAATCCACTAAAATGATGAATCTGTCATGTTAAATATAATTTTAACTGTCAATACAATAATAAATAACTGTACAATTTATTAGTCTTTACCATTTTAAAAGCTTTTTGATGATTTGTAGTAATTTATCTTGATTATTATGGAATATGCATGTTTTTTTCATAAATATATGTAATAAATTTCCTTGAAAAAAACATTTATTTGAATATTATGATTATATTTTTTTTTTAATAGATATTTATGTAAAACAAAACATTATGCAGGAGAATTTATAAAATTAATTTTATTGATTATTTTCTTATAATTTATTTTTATAAAGCAGCTTCCACATTCTCGCCGAGGTTGGACGAGTCGAGAATGTAGAGGGTCATTTCGTTGTGCTTCGCGGTTGGTGTTTCAATGCTATTCTTATGCCTCGGCCAACCTCGCGAGGAACTACTTCGTCCAACTTCGGCGAGAATGTGGAAGCTGCTTAAAATAAAAAATAAAAAAATTTATTTATTTTTTTTTTTTTTGAATAAAATAAAAAACTAATTTGGAATTATAGTTTATTGTATTGATTGCATTGATTGCACTGATTGCACGGTAGACTGAACCGAGATTTTATTTCCACATAACAGAACATGCGTTAAATACTCATACAGTCTGTTTCAGAGAAGTAAGAGCATACAAATTTTAACATAGGAAAAAAATGTTAGGATCAAAGTATGCTTATTATATATATATATATATATATATATATATATATATATATATATATATATATATATATATATATATATATATATATAGCAGAGATGGCTAAATCGCAGTTCGTCTTGAACTTTTTTTGGCCCACGAGATTCGTCACACTTATAAAAAATATATTTATTTCATTTCAGGTGCCGTAATTGCGGGTTACTTGAGCCCTGTGGTGTAACTTGAGGCCAAAACGGAAAAAGTATTATTTTCTGTTTTGTGCTTATATTAGTCAGTAGTAGAAGTAAGTTAGATGTTTAGCTAGTAGGTAACAGCAGAAGGTTTACGGTGTTTAAGTTTAGGTAGTTCTGAAAATTGACACTAGAGGTGAGGCAGGTGTTGTTTACTCTCTAAAAGTCCTAAACCGTTGGACAAGTTCGTTAACTAGGCACTTTTTACACTATTGGAACGAGGAGAAAAAATCACACAAAAAAGGTCTTTAAACTATTATTCTATGTCAACTAGTTTCCGAGAAAAACTAATTTTTGTAAACGGAAATTCACTACGTTATGCAGGATGCTGCGATAAGAGTATTGAATAAGTAAAGTTCCTTATATGTTTGTACAATGTTTTAATTAGTAACCAACATCCTACATGGTTTCAAACTGTTTTCAAATGAAAATCACCTGGAAATTTAGGTTCGGGCTCAAGTAACCCGATCTTGAGGTTAACTTGAGCCCAAAATCTAAAGAGCTATAAAATTTATGAGCCATAAGTAAAAGATCCATATTATATAATAGACTAACCGTAGTCATATATAGATTAATATACTGAATTTCCTATCCCAAATAAGTATAACAGTTACGCTCAATTTTTGAAATTATCAGATGATTTGCAAATCTGGGCTCAAGTAACCCGCAAACACGGTAGTGAAAACTAATGTATATCTAGTATGGGAACACAAAATTTTATATATGCGGCCCGTGGAGTTATGACACGCTTTCAAAGTGGACCGCAAAATCATTTAGGTTGGACACCCCTGGTATATAATATCCTTTTTAAAAATAAAACTTGAACTAGTGTTTTTTTGTATAGTCATGACCTCTAATAGCAGGACGAAGGGAAGAAGGGAAAAATTGACGCTAGAGATACTCTCGATTAATATATACACATAATATGTATTTGATCTGTCATTTGTCATTAAATCTTTATTGTTATCTTTTGAAATCATCAGTATTTAAATATAAAAAGCATTTAATTTGCAAATTGATGCAATTAATTATTGTAATTTTACTAAAACACGTATAAATTTCAATATTTTAGCTAACAAATTGTATTATACAATATTATTTGTTACCTTTAGTTAAAAAGAGACAGATCACGATATAGGCAACGACAGCGTCAATGCTTTTCATCTCATAGACAAATAGTACAATTTTTTGCTAAATATTTCCACGTTATTAAAGTGTAATTAAATTTTTATTTATAATTATTACAATAAATTGGTCGCTTTTAGCATTTAATTTCTAAAATATTGTTTTGTTGCAATGTCATTTCCATTTTATGTTAAATATCTAGTAAAAACAAAATAAAGCACTCCTAATCAGGTTAAAATGTATATGTTTTTAGTTGTATGAAACACTCTTGTAAATCGGAAAAACTTTTTCGATACATATATAAATTTGGAAACCATTACTATAGAAGCTATAGAATTTAATATTTTTGTTGTTATAATAGTTAACCACATTTTATAATCTTCATTTAGCGTAGGAGTTCCCAAAAAGTTTTGCATTGGCAGGTTGAAATGTAAATACTAAAAAGAGTTGGGGATGAAGGGGGCGAATCGATACTAATTATAAGGCTGCTCGCCTACACACTTTATTACTGACAAACCAAATTCATAAAAAAAATTTGACATCAGATATAAAAGGAGAAAATAAATAATATTGCTTAGTATTACAATTTAGACAATAAACATTCAATAATATTGACAATATTTTAATTATTGTCAATAATATAGTCTGTGTGTGTGTGTATGCGTGTGTGAGCAGTTTATATATAGGTTTCAATATTTTTCCTGCAATTCAATCAGTTTAAAGTGCACTTCAAAAACTATCGGTTTATACATATGTTTTAATTTATGCTGTTTGATTCCTAGACAATTTTTTACGAATTTCATCGCAATCGGAGTAACGGTAGCTACGCCGCTACTGTGACATTCCATTAAGATACCAGATCGCACCAAGTGACATAACTTCTGAACTATTAAATTGTTTTTAATGAAATTTTTAAGAATTATGTGGTTTGGTTTCTAGTTGGCTCCCTATCAATTTCATCGCAATTAGAGTTATGGTAGCCACAACAATACCATGAAATCCCATTAAATGTCAATATTTAACTTGTTACTAGCTCTACTTCTCTCAAATTTTGAAAGTATTTGTGAGCTAGTCTGTAAAATATATTATGAACTGTACGACGAACATATAATTTCAGGGTGGTGGGAAACTTGGAAATTTGGTGATACTGCTGGAAATTTTGTACCTTAAACTTACTCTTACTTTAAACATCACTTTTATAGTATGATAAAACGCGAAATTGAAGAAGTTTTTTAAGCAAAAGATCACTTTAAGAATTATATAAAAGTCTATACGAGTACGAGGAAGCTGTGTGCGACACCCCACTGGCAACGTATATTTATACTTTTTAGTGTTTCATTATTCTGAAATCTTTTTCTTAAAAAGTTTTCTTTGTAGTTTAAATTTACAGCTTGTAATTATGTAAAAATCTATTAATTAAGTTTCGCTTCAAAATTGCACAAAAGTTCGTATGGAAACAGAATGGACTGTATTTAAAGAATATTTCAATTAAAACTGATTTTAAATATACATAAATTGAACGTGCATGTTGTATGTACAATGAAATTTTTGAAATAATGTTCGTCATCGCCCCCTAATCAATATTAATTATTGCATTGAATGATTGAATTACATACATGACATATGCACACATATACATGTGAAAATGGTTAATAATCGGCAATGATAGGCAAATGGCTTTACGTATGCTTTGTTGTCATTGCCTATACGACAATAGTTTTACAGTAATTTCATTTAGTATAATATGGTCATTCATTGGTAGTGGGCCAACTAGTTGCAATTGTCATCATCAAAGAAACTTCACTACAGACGTATAGTATAGTTATTTGCAATTCTGTAGTTCAATAAGTGAAAGCCTTTTAAAAGGGAATGTAGTGATCCTGTAAGATTGTAGATTGGTGTTTATTTTGAGCCTGATAAAAGCCAGTTGTAGGCCTTTGTGAGTATTGTCATTGTTTGTGATATAATTATAGAAATTATGCCTAAGGTTGGAATTTATATTCCAAAATTCTAATAAAGAGGAAAATTTGCTTGCAAATGAAGAAAAAAAACTTTTATCAGCTAAAATATAGAAGGTTTTAAAAATGTTTTAATTATTTTCACGGATTCTTTGTTTTGATGAATAACTCGATAATATAGATTAGGGTCTGGACTTTGACAATTTTAGACGAGCAATTTACCCCTACAAAATACTTAGAAATACGATATTTTTAATCGATTCCGAATTGAAAAAGGAATAAAAATCGAAATATACTTTTCATTAATAAATTTTCAGAAGAAAAATTCAATTATTACAGTCGCTGTCATGGTGAGATGCAGTTTCGGGACTAACAAAAATTTGATTTCAGGTCCCTAAAACCCCAAAATGATATTTACAAAAATTTATCTATACATACACATCTATGTATTTATATATTCAAGTGTTAGCATGACTCTCGAACAAAACATTCTATGAAACTTAGGGGAAATGCTAAAAGCTCAAACCTTTGGATGAGTTCCGCAGCCAGACACGTCCGATGCCCAGAACATGGACAAATTTTTGCTAATCAGTGGTATTTTACGCAGAAAAAATTAAAATGGAAAGAACGTCAGCTGTTTTTTTTTTTTTTTGTTACTCGTCAGCCATCATCCCACAGCTACTTTACAACAAATGTTGACGTCCCGTCGTCGAGAATTGAAAAGTTGGCAAGCCTGACTGCTAATATGATTCTATTCTATGTGTTCAACATTTAGTGTAAGCCACTGAAATTTTATGATTTTCGGAAATTGTTAAAAATGAAATCACATCCGATCGCTAAAAGGAAAATTTTTTTTTTTTGCGAAATACATTGAATATTTTATTGATATAAACTGAACGACAATAGGTATTAAGAAAATTTGAATATAAAAAACTAAATTTACTGCGACAAAAAGATGAATTATTTAAATTTAAAAGAAAATTTTTTTTACACGAAATCACAAAAAAGTTTTTTCGTTTATTTCCTGTTCTTTGAAGTTTTCTTTTTTTTTTGGTATATTTTCCAAGTTGAACCTTTTTTTTTGAACAATGATAAAATCGAATTAAAAATCATATACTTACTTCAAGATAAAAAAAATATGATTATTCTGTTTTGTGTGTGGTAAGTTCTTTTTTATTCAAACTTTTTATTTGACAATTTTATTTTCTATATTAAGTGATTTCCGGACGTTTAATGTGCTGTAAATTTTATAAAAATATAATTTATGTGTATACGTAGATGATTTGATAAATTTCAAATAAAACTTTTTTGAGATAAATCTGTTCATTTAGTTCACATTTGTGTGAATTCACCACGATACAAAAGCTCTTTATTCGTCACTAGAGTAGTAAAAAATATCTGAAATGATATTTTTATAGTAGATCTGGTAACGTAGCAAGAGAGGCCGAAGTAACATAGAGGCTGTGACGCTTTAATAGGTACTTCGATATCCATAAAATTAAAAAAAACTCAGATTTCAGTCTTTCTAAGTATGAATATAATGAGTTAGGTACTAGAAGATTAGATTTTTTTACTATAAATATAAATAATTTTTACCAAATAGAAATCAATTTAACAAAAACTTTAAAATTTCGTAAGTCGCCCTTTTCAGTTCTGAATTTTGTCCTTTAGGAATTTCACATCCGGTTTACGCAAAGATATCACATATACGAAAATAATATCAGTACAGGAAGATTTAAAAAAATATGCTTACGAGGTAAATAAACTTTGGGGTTATTCCAACTGCAGATAATGTTAAGAATAATCGAAAAGGAACGACTTCCTGCAAACAAAATTAAAGAAAATGTAGATCGAAGAATAAAATCAAAGATCTACATGCCAAAAAATAAAAACAATTAAACAATAATTGTCAATCGAACATGTTTCGGCCTCACAGGCCATCATCGGAGAAAATGGCAAAAATCATTATTTTATTAACTTTTTAGTTTTTTGCTGTTTTTTCATAAAATATTGACTTTTGCCATAATCTCTGATGATTGCCTGTGGGGCCGAAACATGTTAGATTGACAATTACTGTTTAAATTTGTTTTAATTTTTTGACATGTAGATTTAGATTCTTTGATCTATATTTTCTTCGATTTTGTTTGCAGGAAGCCGTTTCTTTTCGATTATGCTTACGGGGTATTACACTTTAATCATCGAAATATAAACCAGGTCATTCATTACATGTCCCTTTCTTCAGTTTTTAGTTAGCTGTTCAGTAATTACAAGTTATAAATTAACAATTGCGTTTTTTCTAAACCTACTAATGATATAGGTACGATGAGTTTCGAAAAACATGCAATCAACTTCAAGTAGATAATATCGATTTCGATATATTTATAATGCGTAATGATAGCAAAGCACCGTTTTTATTTGTATAAATATATGTACCTACATGTTCTGACCAGAGTAACTGTGCTCCTGAATCAAAGCGATCACAGGAAAGATAAAAAAATTGATATAAAATTGAATTCCGGGATAAAATATGAATTTATCATAAATTCATATTTTATTCCCGAATCGTCGTCGTCTTTTTACGAGATTTTGAAACCGTATACGCTTTTAAAGTATTCAAAAAAATATGAATTTCTTTGGGCTATCTGACATATTTTTTTAAGTGTTTGTTTGTTTGCCTGCTATTTTCTGCGATTTCTGTGTTGAATTTCTGCGATAAATACTCACATAATAGATGTCATGGCAAAGTCTTGTCTTGTGAACGAATTTTATAATTTCATGTAATTTTTGGGAATCGTTATAATAGTTATTTATGTATTAAGAGCGCAAAATGGTGGTTTGCCGCTCAATTGAGAATGTTGACGCGCGACGCCGCCAGGCGGAGCGCGTTAATCTTATGAGAGCGGCAAGTCATTTTGTGCTCGAATTACACACAAAATTTTTTCTACAATCTTATAATTTTTTTTTTATTTAAAAGATACTTGGAAAATAATAATGGATGTTAATATTTACTTTAATATTATAATTTTTGCAGCTTCAGAAATATCTGGAGGTGTACTTGAGAATCACTGTCACTATTACATATTTCCATCATATATGTACATATGTTTTTAAATATTTTTTTTTTCTTATTATTTATTAATTATAGTTATTTGTTCTTTTTAGTTTATATTTTGCAGTTATTTTGAAATTTAATAAAATTAATATTTCATTTGGTTACGATAATTTTAGAATCTGTTTATTTGTTACCATCGAAAATATAAAGAACGCCTACCCGATTTATACTTAAATATACGTTGAGCGAGCGACAAAGTATTACTTTGTCGCTTTAAAGCGCAAAGTAGTACTTCGTTGCTCGGCAACGACAGTCTTCGGCAAATACACATTTTGTGCTCTCTTCACAGAGCGTAAAAGCCTACTTTCCACTAAGATTGTAGAAAAAAATGTTTATGATATTTTCCTTTATATTTTATCACAGTATCTGCGCAACTGGGAGGTAAAATTACCATTATCTATATACACTACAACTAATAATCCCCGTTTTATTTTATTGCTATTGCAGTTGAACGTGTAATTCAACGATAGGGAAATGGAAAATGTAAACGTTTAATAATGATCCTCAAAACAAAACTTTATTTCCATACGAAAAACAACAAATCAATGAACAAAACAAATATTAGAAAAAACAATACAATTTTTCGATTTCACGGTCGAACGAATAGACAAAATAAATTATGATTCAAAATCAATGAGTTTTATTATTCACTTGAAATTTTGTGTGTCTAGGAAGTTCGTAAAAATATGCGATAAAGTAAGTGAATATTATTTTTATTCTTATCGGCCGATAATTAAACAACTAAATGGGTTTGTCGGAAAATTTCTTTTATATCGCTGTTTAAGGTGAATAACACTAAAAACGAATTGTTACCGTTGTAACGTGTTGTAATCATAAAATAAAGACAATAAAAATTAATATTTCTTTTTGTAATTATATCTTCAAACGAAATCTTTCTTTAACGATTTCAGTTAAGATTTTAGGTATAATATCAATTTTGCCTTTGTAGCTATAGGGAGCTGATGGTAATTTCGGTATATGATTTCATCGTCGTTGATAGTAATATGTTTTATGTAGTTTACTACTGTGCGAATAAGAAAAACTAGAACGAAGCTTAGATAAAGCTCAGACTTTTTTGAAAATAAATTTTGAAAATGCAAAAAAGGTGCTCTCTTGCCATTGGTAAATTGTAGAGATGATCGATAACTGTTATTTTGTAACTAGTATAGAAAGATAACAATTATCGTCAATAACTGGAATACCCAGTAACTGGTTACTTAAATAACTCCTTTCGAAATACCGATAACATAGGTCAATATTAATATATTCGAAAGCAAGGATCACAGTAATTTATTTTAACCACCTACGGAGAATTTCAAAACAATAACGCCCCAGGCAAGTTACACATTTTCTATTGTAGCACATTTAAAAAACCCTTAAAAATGAACTATTGTCTATTGTACAGTTATCTATTTGTATTTGTAATTTTGTATGCATAAAATTGTTAAAATTGTGTATATAAAGCCTAAATCCTTGTATAGATAAGTATTAGAACAGATATTGCAGATTATTTAGTATCCGTCAGTATTATAGATCTGTGCATATTTCACTAACAGAACCGTTTATACGCATATCGAATATCTTACAATTATAATAACTGTTATAAATAACAATTATTTATCAGTAACTGTTATTGCAATAACAGTTATTAGAAAATAACCGTTTAGCTCATCTCTAGTAAATTGTATTAAGGGTAGTAAATACATAATAAATTTGTGGAAGGCAGACGTCTACATCGTTGGACCTTTTTTTCTTTTAAAAATTTACGAACGTGATCCTGTCTGCACCTAATGTGCGTGTCAAAAAGTTACAGAAAAAATCAGAATTTGATCTTGATCATTGACCTTGAGGTCACGATCAAGGTCATATTTAGATGCAGAATTTTCATCCCTTTTCATTCATTTCCGGGGTCGAAAGAAGGGACGGGCATTTAAACTAAAACGGAGTTACCTTGATATGACCTTGAATCCTGACCTTGAGGTCAAAATCAAGGTCACCATCGGATACGCCGTAAAAAAAGGCTGAAACTTTGTGCTTTCCCGCTAAGATTTTTTACTGTTTCGATACTTTTGACTAACGCTGTATATAGATGGGAAATTCATAACACTTACCTAATTTCTTATAGACAATACTAGAACGTACATGTTTAATAGTTTGCCTATGTTATGCCAAGTTACTATATTGTTACTTACCATCCAAGTATTGGAGGACATGTAATCGCTGCTGCCAAGAGCCAAACAATTAGAATCATAAGGAGTGCTAGCCGTTTTGAACGTCTCCGTCGTGAATACTTTAACGGTTGCGTTACAGCCAAATAACGATCCACACTAATGGCACATAATGATAGTATACTGGCGGTACAAAGCAGTACATCTAACGAAATCCAAATGTCGCATAGAACGGCACCTAATTCCCATCTACCTGCGAACAGAATATGAAAATTAGGAAGTAAAAGAACAAATAACGAAAAGTGCGCGTTAGATGCGCATTAATTCAAGTTCAGTTCAGTTTAATTGTTCAGTTAATAGAGTTTTTCACAATTGTACGGATAACATATTTCTCGCTTTTATCTGATATTAAAATTCGTTTTTAATTTGTTTATAATATGATCATGTAAACCTACTATTTTCTCTCGGAAATAAAAAATTTGTTAATAGTTTTTTTAAAAACGATATTGTTTTTTAAATTTCGTAAGGTCCAACACTGACTATTATTAACTACTAGCTTTGATCCGCGGCTTCGTCCGCATTTAATTCGATCCCCTCCCCCCGTTTGTATCCCCCCTTCTTCCTCCGGGAACCTTCAATCGGGATAAAACTATTACAGTTAAAAATATTTAAAACTAATTACTATACCAGGATCCCATTTGGATGTATACATACGATTTACATGTTAATTTTTAACATTGGATTCCCATAAGGAAAAAGTTATGTCACAAGAGTGCTTTGAACAAACTAATAATACTAATTTAATATTATAACTTCTGTTACTATAGCTTTAACAATAATAATGCAGTAAAATAAAGAAATGAGTGTCGCAATTTTCAAGCAATTCACATTCTTACATAATAAATGTTTGTATTATAATGTGAAAGTTTGGATGTTTGTTGCTCAATCACGCTGAAACGACTGGCCCGATTTTGATAAAATTTTGCATACACGCTCTTTATACACTGAATTAACACATAGGCTAAATTTTGTCCCGGTTGTAAGTTCCTGAGGGATACAAAAGCAATTATTCAAATACGTCCCAAAAAATTAAACTTAATTTGATGAAATCTGGTACACAGGCACTATTTATCCTGAGTTAATTCATGTATGAAGCCTATGTGTTAATTCAGTGTATGAAGAGTGTGTATGCAAAATTTTATCAAAATCGGGCCAGCCGTTTCAGCGTGATTGCGCAACAAACATCCAAACATCCAAACTTTCACATTATAATATTATTAAGATTAAGATTACAAAGTGCGGGCAGACTATCAAACATGATGACAGATATGACGATTCCATAAAAATTTCGTGGAGAAATACGAAATCCCAAAAATCTAAAAAAATATTTTTATATAATCAATATTTTAACTATATTAAAGTTTATATAAATTTTTGCCACCTATCCTTTAATTGAAAAATATAAACTCTATTTCAAAACAGTATGAAGATCTCTACCATAAAAAACGTAATCTAGTAACTATCGAATTCACCTGATATATCCCTGTGCGATTTCTTTTTATTCGATCAAATCAAGAAAACATTACGGCGCGTTTTTGCAGCCGAAAGAAGCTAATGTAGAAATCCAAGATGGCTTTGATGGCCATACCGAAAAGGAGACTATTTCTTAAGAGAGGGACAAGATATAGTTTAATATGATATGTTAGAATGAATACGTAGATTCTTTTGAATGCACCACAAAAAATAAAAAACAAAAGAGTAAATATACACTATAACACGTGCAAATAAGCACTAAACATCCAGTCCTACAAAAAATTAAATTTAAAATAAAATTAGTAAACGTAATACACCGTAAATATAATATTTGGGTAAGTAAATATTGTATTAATCAATAAATGCAACCATTTCTAGCGAAAATTTGTTAATTTTTCTACATTTTTCATTTAAAAAAACAGGTTTATAATAAGCGGAAAAATACCAATTTTGACATTACACAAAGTAAAGGAAATATCGAAAAAGGAATCATTCTACGTAAATAAGGAATTCGTTTTTTAGTTAAAATATGTGATAATAACGACAAAAATTTTAAAAATATTGTAAAAAATAAAATTATGTAAAAATTAAAATATAGGTTAGATTGACCCTTCATTTCAGTAGCGTCTTATATGTAAAATTAATGAGCATATAAAAATTTAACTTCAAGATTATGTATCTTGTTTGTATTTATTTATTTATTAATAAAATGATAATTTAATAACTGTATAGTTTTATTTATGTTTCTGTCTACTTTTATCAAAAAGATATGTCTTATTAGTGATGGAAAATTATAAACCAAAACGTAATCTTTTTACAAAAATTGTTATAAATTGTCAATAATCGATTAATTTGAGCAATTTTTGTTTTCAGTTTATGGTAATTTATAATATTCTTTAAGCACCGTTAAAAAATACAATAATTTAGTAGACAATTAAGAATTCGAAAAATTAACTGATAAAATAGTCGAACAGCATTCTTAAGGAGTTGATTATTGAATTAAATAGAACAGATATTAAAAATAATTAATTAATTGTTTATGTTTTTATATAGAAATCACAATTATAAAAAAAATATACTAAATATATTGTTTTAAAAGCAATGGCAATGTTTTAATTAAATTAAAACCGTTACTGTATATTTACAAAATGACGTCATTCATAATACGCACGTTTAATATTCATAATATGTTGATCAGTATTTTGGGAAATGCTCCTTCCTTTACAATATTATATACCTCTCCTTCTTCCATGATACAAATTAATGTTTCGAGAACTGAATCAAGTGCACTACAGTCAATGACAAGTTTTTTTAAGGGGACAATATTAATTTTAATAAATAAACTTGTGTTTTGAATTTTCTGAATGAATTTTGGAAACTTTTTGATCAAGATGGTATAGTTATAGTGGAGCTTACGTCCGCTTCTCAAATTTGTATCTATTGTAGTATAAACACCACTCACATGATTTTTTTTTTATGTTGAAGACCTTCTACATACCAATATAATAAAAGGTAAGTTTATAGCAGGTTACAGCAATTCTACACCAAAAATATTAAAGTTGCAGCAGTATGAAAAGTAGTAAGATTACAGGGGTTCTGTACCAAAAGTAGTAAAGTTACAGCAGTTCTATACCAAAAGTAGTAAGATTATAGCGGTTCTCTGTCAGAAGAAGTAAGATCACAGCAGTTCTAGTGAAAGTAGTAAAGTTACAGCAGTTCTATACGAAAACTATACTAAATACTTTTCATCTTGCTTTTACTTTATTATTTATTTAAAATAACGAATTAATTTGTAGATAAAACAAACAGTTAAATTGTATTGTCCGATTTTATTGATTTGTCCACAGTGTACTTGATATAATATTGTTTTACACAATTTAAATAACACTTAAATAATATTTTCTCTAAATTATTATTATTTTAAATTAGAACTGGAAAAAATAATATACACGCCACGAGACTAAAATGTTTGTTTTGATCCCTCGTGTCCGGTACAAAAATCAGACTTCTGGCCCCTGATACTGTTTGTTATTAAATAATTTATAAATTTTTACACCGGAATTCGTTTGTTTCAATGAAAAATAACAAATGCAGTATAATAAATAAATATTGAAAAATATGAAAAAAATTTCATAAAAAGTTAGATAATAGTATATATTATTCAGCAAGCTGGTAATTATAGCTATTACTCACGAAAATGAAATTGCGACACGAGCCGAATTTACGAGGCGAGTGTCGTAATGAATCTGAGTGAGTAATAGCCATTGCAAGCGAGTTGAATGCGATATTTTTTCTACGATTTTTTTCCTTTTTGATTTAAATAAAATTGAATATAAATTTTAAATTAAAAGAATACAATTTTTAATTTCATTAAATGTTGATATATCATATATGTACAAACGATACAAACTACTTTGTTTACTTTGACGTTACTACACAACATATATGAAATTAAAATTTGATATATATACACAAAACAAATGCCGGCCTATTGAATAATGGTTAATACGGTGATTTCATTGGTCGATAGCCATTGAGTAATGGTCATTCTTCCACACCTTTGAATAATACCTAACTTCCTCAACAATTTACGAATATGTAATGAGTGTGTTCTTCAACAGGAGTAGAAAAATATTATTTCACTACTAACTTTCTATAGAACAAACGACAAAAATTTCTACTTGCATTACGCAAATATATATTATGAGTAATGTGAGTACGTGCAATTCAAATACATATGTGCGCTGTTGTAAAATGTAGAGGAACTCATAACATTGGGTTATATCATATAATTTTCCTTTTGTCATTCTAAATATAGATATAATTAATATTCCTTAGGGATATGGTCGTGTGTTTTGACATGCGATTCAAGCCTTGATTTATACAAGTTGGCCTCGTTCCCAACTCTTCATGCCGCCTCCACTATGCCCTCATTACGTAGATAGGTATGATTATAAATGAAATTAAAACTGGTTTGTATGGTTTATTCTAAAATACAGGTGAGTTCGTTGAAAGTTGCAATCTTTTCATCGCGGCTAAATTACTAAAGTAAACCGTATTTTGGTTATCGTATCTCATATACAAATACATATTAAAATGTTTAGGTATACAAACGCTACATGATTAGGCGTGTCAACGTGAACTTGGTAAACTTGGACAAAGTGCAGGCTGAAGGAACTTTTGCTCTGGAGAAACCAATTCAGTCATAAAGTTTTGTGTACGTACGACACAATTTCTGTGTTGAAATATACAAAAAAAGTGTACTTATAACATTCTTTTGCTTTACACGAAGATTGTGTTACTTCTTTGTTGTTCAAAACAGGTTAGCATTTTTATTCTGTTAAATCGAAATTTGTGTTAATATTTTCACTTAACACAAACACGAAATGTTACATTAACGCAGGGTTGTGTTACTTATTTAACACAAGAATTTTAACCAATAGTTTTTTTTTTTACGCAGAACACAAATTTTTTTACTGTGTACGGAAAAAATAGAATGGCAACTGTCTGAAAAAAGCACTGTAAAATATTTTATTTTATTGGAATGTTGCCATTTTTTTTTGCAATAATAGAAACTTTTTTAATTCTTTGCTTGATATTAGAACAAAGAAAAGACTTAGGTTATACATAATCTTCTATCAAATTTGTTCTCCATAAAAAAAAATGGATTTGGAGATTAAGCTCCAGAAATATTACTTTTATAATGACACTGCCTATCTCAAAAATTTTTTCAGTTTCGTCTGTTTCGTTGGATACAGACAACTGATAAAACTATTATTTTTTTTAAGGGGAGATACGCTAAAGAAAGAAAGAAAATTGATTTTTTTTCTTCATAATTATGTTTCTTAAGGTGTTAGAAATATTCTCCTAAAATTTTATTTAAAAGAAATGAAAAACCAAAAATTTATGTGTATTTTAGTGCACGCGCTTTACTATGATTAAATTTAAATAAAAACCTTTAAATGCATTTTTCTCGAAAGTACTTTTTTGACATGGTTCCCTATGTATCTTAAAAAGTATGCCGACTTCAAAACCATTTATAGATTATACTAAGATCATCTTTGAATTTAAAAAAAAAAATTTTTTTGCTTTCTCAAGACATGTAGAAAGAATGTTATATATTTAGATTTTTAATAAAATACTTATTTATATATAAAAAAAATAATAATAATAATAAAGGACGATTTTTGGCGTTTTTTTTTTTTTTTTTTTTTTTGGCGAATCTCCCCTTAATCACTTTTTTATTCTAGACTGTTAATCGGTGAAAAAAATTCGTACAATATTGTCATTTTTATGGGTATTTGGTTTTTATTTTTGACAATCAATTTAATTTTCTTGTTCTACTAGAAATCCCTTAAATCCATTTAAATGATGTCTGCTCTCGACAGATAATACAACCGATACTTGAAGTGGATCAGTGTGACAGGAGCGTTTATCAATTTTTGAAATATTATCTTCTTTATTTTATTTTTTTTTTTTTTTACCAACGATAACGTTGGATTTTTATCATTTAACAATAATTGTATGTGAAATGTTTTATTAATGAAGAAAACCATTTTGGCAACGTTTTGGAAAAAGACAAATTGTTAAGATTTTCCAAACAATACTACAGATATGCTAAAATTAGTATAGATTGCTAAAATGAATAGTTTCGTATTTGTAAAAGTATTTGTGTATAAAATGATAACAGAACGAAGCGGACTAATTCGTCAGACAAATAATTTTATGACATAAAATCATAAATCAAAATTATAATTATAATTGATGATGTTATCATTACAACTTACGTTTATTACTGAATTGAATAAGACTATATAAGTGATCCAATTTTTTTTTGTTTTAGACAATTTAACTCATGTGTATTTAAGTCTTATAAGAATATTGCAGTTATTCAATTTTTATCGTGGAAAAAAAGTTAGCACATTGGTCATCTTGTTTACTTCATCAAGGTAAACACGATAAAAATGAAACAATTTTTTTTTATATTGGAAAAGGTAGTCGATAAGAATTGACGATTTTTCGCTCATTGACTCATTCCATTGGTAAATATGACTTTTTCTTAAATGTTTATACCTTGGTCAAATTTACAAGTGTTGAGTACCTAAAGTAAATAGTTTTTAGTGAATTTTCGAACCAAAAATTCACCTGTTAGAATAGAATCAGAAATTTTTGAAGTCCCTACACGAAGAGAAAATTCATATAAAAATTAATGTGCTCAGCACTATACAATCGACGCGTAAAAGGCGAACATATTTAATTTTGTACGGTAAAAATATAAAAATTATAATTAATCATAGAAAATTTAAAGGATAGAATATTGTTTCCGTAATATTAGCTCCGTAAAATTTGTAAAACAGCACAGTAAAAAGTTCCATTGCCGACAAAAAAAATATTTTTTAATTGTTTTTCTTACAAAAATTACCATGCTGTATTATAATATTTGAAATGCTATCTGCTAATGGTAGAAAGAAAAAAAGAGGAAGAAGGTTGTGTGTGTTGTGAACGCTGTTGAAATGTACTTCACTCATAGCAAGTCACATAGCCAACCATAGGTGTGGACGACCAACTTGGTCGGACGAGTCGGACCAAGCACCTTGATTCATTAGACTGTCTTACAAGCAGCAAGCAGTATTCATTACACTGTCTTAGAGGACGGGGATGTCACCGTTTAATTCATCATTTTGTTACTTCACTATCTTTAGTATTAGAATATATTGTTGGCAATCATTTTGGTATGCATCATAAAGTTCTTACAGGTTCGAAGTTTTTACAGGTACCGTCCAAGCAACATAAGGTTGCGGGTCAGATGCGCAAATGAAAGAGTACGACAACAAGAATTAAATTATAACATATATGCATACGAGTGTGATAAAAGTTGTGTTACCACATTATATTTTACCATGCTGCACATATTTTTTATTTTGGTCGTCGATCGCGCACGCCTTATAAGAAAGAGAGCATGGTAATTTTTCTGAAATTTTATCGACCAAAATTATATGATTTTCCGTGTAGAAATCGAGAATGATATTCACTAAAATTTAAATATGTGTGTACGGACTACGGATATAATAATGTATGTATATACATATATACGATAACTCTCGAACGAAATATTCTACCTTTACGAAATTTGGTAAAAATCTTGGATGTGATCTTGATGAGCGGTAAAAATTGCGAAACAAATTGAATTTCGAAAATGGAGTATTCATGTTATACGATGAATACAAAAAATGCATATACTATAATCTGAATCATCCGAATTATTACCGAATGGAACCGATTCCATTATCAGTATTGAAAAATTTTGATATAATACGTTACAATTGTAGTAATCATTTTTATTATATTTATTGTATAACGTGTATACTATAAAATTTTACCAATTTTCTTTTTGTTCATAATGCGTGGTTATATGCCGGAAAATATGGTCACTTTACGTCGTCACGGTGTATCACAAGATTATCTATTTGATACGAAATTTTATGACCAGACCCTGTATAATATAATTATTGTACTTAATACTGTTTGAATAAATCTGAATAAATCTAAATGAGATTTTCTTATCCAGATAAAAATTTTTAAAAATATCTTTTCGTGGTGTACAATTTTATTTTATTGAAAAAAAAAATGGGGTGGTTTGGCGACGGCGCAGGTGGTGGGGGTAAAGAGAATTCTAATATATACAGAGAGACGAATTTATTGTTAAACTTAGTTGACATGTTCATTGAATTCACTTTTTAATTTTATTCCAAATTAAACAATTCGATCGAGTGCGCTGTGGGTGTTGTGGTTTTTCAAATAATTGATTCTGGTTGATGACAATGATCATAAAATTAATGGATAAAATAATTGTGACCCTCCGCTGTCTCTATTGGTGTTTATTGTTGAAAATAAATTTGAAAATGGGACACACGAGATTTGATTTTCGATACATTAATTGTTTTATTATTTGGTTTGAAATTAGGCATTGAAAAAATTTCAACTTGAAATTAAAAGTTCATTTAAAATAGAAAACTTCACAGCACTTTCATCATTTTCAGTATGATTGAACGAATGATTATAAAGTGAATGATCGAATGTTTATTTCGATGACCATTTAACTCATATGTATCAAGTCCCATAAGAATATTATAATTTTTTCACTTTTATCATGGAAAAAAAGTTAGGACAGATTTTTACAGCGCAAAAAATGGTACAAAACATTTCATTGGTCATTTAATTGTCGGTAAACACGATAAAACGAACCAAAAATTCGCATTCGTAAATTTAATTGATTTCAAAACCATAGTAACAATGTATTAAATAAGTAATATGAATTATACTAATTTATTTTATTCGTTAAATTGTCTTTTTCTGAATAAATTTGTGTTTTCTACAACTCAAATTTCTTACCTAAAAGCAAATTAACTCGAAGAATTATCAACCCAAAAACGCTTCAGTTTCGTTGTCGCGTTTTTGTTAGTTGACAAACTTTTTGATTTTTCATTTTTTTAAATACCTAAAATTTTAGAAACATAATTTGGAAAAAAAAAATCGATTTCTTTTTTCTTTCAGTGGATCTCCGTTAACGAAAGAGTAAAGTGAGGATTGATTGTTGAAATTTTTATAGAGACAATTTAATTCAGAATGTGTATCAAGCCCCATAAGAATACTGTAGTTTTTTCACTTTTACCATGGAAAAAAGTTAGGACAGATTTTTACAGCGAAAAAAATGGTACAAAACATTTCAATGGTCATTCAATTGTCGGTAAACACGATAAAAACGAACCAAAAATTCGCATTGGTTTTAATTGATTTCAGAACCATAGTAACAATGTATTAAATAAATAATATGAATTATACTAATTCATTTTATTCGTTAAATTGTCTTACCGTACTATACATTTGAGTTTTATATTTTTTTTGCATAAATTTGTGTTTTTTACAACTCAAATTTCTTGCCGAAAAACAATTAAACTCGAAGAACTATCAACCCAAAAACGCTTCAGCTTCGTTGCCGCGTTTTTGTTATTTGACAATTCTTCTCGTTAAATTGCTAGGCAACAAATTTTCGTTAGACAAACCCAAATTTATTCGAAAAAATACAAACCTCCCGTGTAATAATAATAAGTGATAATAAATCGAGAATTGTGTAATATCGCTTTTGAAAATTTGGTAGTATATTTTAAAATGTTTTACTAATGTTCTATAGAAAAAAATTTCAACTTTCTTTTTTTCAATCTCAAGGTATATCTCCTCTTAACCAATTGCAGAAATTCTACCATAAATTTTATAAATTACAGTCATAAACTAGGTACTTAATACGGCCATCAAGTATATAATAGTAAAATAACGTTCGATAAATGAGAAATTGATTTACTTTGAGGATTAATCGCACTGAATGTGTAATTTTATCTAAAAAGTTAATTTACTACTTGGATTTCTTTATTTAGGGTAAAATCCCCTATACCGGAACGCGATCCAATACTGGAACAGCATTGACATTTATATATTAATGAAGTAATTTCTGAAAGAAACCTCTGATAACAAAAATTATTATTAATAGATTGATTATTTTTCAATTTAAATACACCTCGTATTTAATGTTTCCTTACCTTTGTTTTCTTTGTTTTTATATAGGTGTCGTCATTTCGTAAAAGAAAACATTAATAAATAAAATTTTTGGGCTGTATTTTTTTAAAAACATATTTATTGGATTAAGAAAACTTGCTTTCATGCTTATTAAAAAAAAAAATTGGTGTTTAATTTATTTGTCAATTTTTATAAGCCAGTTTTATTACACACCTAAAAATAGTGTTCCGGTATAGGGGCTTTTACGTTTTTTTTATTTTATAATACTGAACATTCGAAAATAGTGTAAAATAAAAAATGAAAATGAAGGTCTACTAAATTTTATGAAATTTATATTTAATAAACCTTACTCTATTGTAAGGGACTTCACCACGATATAAAATACCAAAGAAGCAACAAATAACACAGGCCTGCAAAATTAAGGTCATAAAAAACCTTTTTAATGTTAATAGGTGATCTTTATATTTTTTTGGGTGCTAAATCCAAATTTGAATTTCATTATTTTGTAGCACCCACAGTTTTGTCACATTTTGGCTATGTCAGATTTAATGAAATATGCTAATATTCTATAGGAGTGAAAACGTTCATAAAATATATTAACACATAAAATATATTTTTATTCCTAATACTAAGTTTTATGAAGGTTTTAAGTGCCCATGGGCTTATATTTTCTTTCTCTCTTTTCTTTGAAGCTTCGGATGTGGCTTTTTCTTCTGTGTGCCGCTTGCTGACTTTCTCGGTGAAAGGACCAACAGTAATCTCTCATCGTCCTGGTGTTCCAACGTCCCTGATAGCGTTCTTCCATTATCTTGATATCCTGGTGGAAACGTTCTCCTTGTTCCTCACTGACAGCTCCTAAATTGTCCAGAAAGTAGTCTAGCTGGCTGTTTAAAAATGAACCTTTAAACTCGTTAAACATCCCAAATTCTTGAAACGATTAAGCATATTAGATACAATGGTTATATAATAGTCTGGGTCTTTTTTGTCACCCAAAAACTTGTTAACAACTTCCTTGAAAGCAATCTAAGCCTCTTTCTCTTTCACTGTTATATGTAATTCAAACTCAGAGTCAAACATCATTTTTCTTATATCAGGGCCAATGAAGACGCCCTCTTGTAACTTTGCTTCTGATAAATGCGGGAACTTTGAGCAAAGATATTGGAATTATAAGACATTATATACATTATAAGATATTGGACCGCTGGCTTTCGCATATTTAGTATTATATTGATTGTATTAATTTTCTGAACTATTTTTTTGAATATAAAGGTTTATGATGTAAAATGTAGGGAAATGGTGGGTGATATAGCAATTTTATTGTTATTTTCAGATTCAGCACACTCAAATCCATAAAAATATGGTTAAAGTATTAAAAAAGTTTTTTAGTCGTTGGCCTGTGTAATGGTAACATTTATTACAATTGACTTGTTAACGGTATTAGCGTCATTAATTTAAGTTAAAATTTTGCTACGTAATTTTCCAATCAATTATGTTTTGTTTAAAGCAGTGTGCGATAGAGTGATGGAATTTTCTTCAAAATTTAATTACATAACCTCAATTTAGTTAATGCCAGTTTTGTCGTCTATCGAACTGAATCGTTTAAATTGAAGTGGTTTTCACTTGAGCGTACAATTGAGCGTACAAAGAAAGAAAATTCTAGTAGTAAGTGGAACAACTTATTTTTCACCTGGATTTTTTTTTATTACAACCAACTTGGAGAGTGAAAAATGAAATATAATTTTATATTTTCAGAACAATTGGAAATACACTTAAAAGAATGCATAAGAGTTAAAATGTAGCATTTCAGATTAATAAGTTTATAATCATCAAAAATACTTAAAGTTTTCAAATTTCTTTATTATTTGTTTTTTATCTAATAAAAGCGAATTTCTATAAAATTTGTCATTAATTAGAATGAAAGTGATTTTTAGTGAACGTCTTCTCAGGGCCGTATTAACCCTCAGTCCGCCCCTAGGCATCTTGAAAAATGCCGCCCCTACCTTTTATTTGAAAAAAAGGAAATCTTAAAAAAACGTCAATCACAAATTTTTCTGCCCTGTTTTAAAAATTTGCCGCCCCTTTTCCTACCTTTTTTAAAAACTTTCTCTTGAAAAAAAAAAATAAGTGACGAGCAAAAAAAAAAAGAAAAAACCTTAATTACTCATTTTTCCGCCCTATTTTAAAAATTTACAGCCCCTAGGCCCATTGGCTAAGCTGGCCGTGCGTCTTCCCATGGAGATATGTTCGAAATAACTTATTGTTTAGAGTTTGTTATTGAATATCTGATTTTTTGCAACTTTACCTCGGACAAATTCTCTCAAAAATACCTACATCTCAAAAGACGCACTAATAGTTAATTTCTTGTAGCCTTTGAACGGAATGGTCTTTTCCAAAGCTCTTTTTTGGTTATTACTCATAAATAATTATATATCAGTCCAATTATCAATTACTGACCCTCGTCCTCAGTCGGTTTCAAATAAAAATTTTCTATTTCCGACATGAGAAAAGTTCTACAACTGTTCTGTCATGTTTTCTAAACAAGTCAGCTTTTGTATCCCTATTGAACTGGAACATTGTCAATGCTTACAGCTGTAGTACACATTTAAAAAAAAATTATTTAAACGACCAAGAGGAAGCTATACATATTATATGTAATGTTTGTATGCTCAAATAATTAATGGGTGCTCTAAATTTTCAGTATTTTTTTGATATAATTATAAGAAAAAAGAAATTAACCACAATTTGCATTCGAGCTTTCTATACAAAGGGAATTTTTTTTAACTGAAAAGAATAGAGGCAGGTATCCATACAAATACTTGCCATATACCGTAATTAAAATTCAAAAGTAAAAATATGTTTTTCGTACAGCTGTAATACAGAACGACGTAAAACTTGGCAACGTCAAACATAGCATGTGATGAGAGAAAATCCATTGGCGGTTTAAACATTTTTTTCGGATTTTATTGTCATCTAATATTATCATTATTAGTATAAAAGTTTACTAAAATGAGATATGGACAGTTTTAAAACATAATCTAAATAATTTAGTTCGCTCCTGACTGATATTGAACCGATATCGGAGCGATGATGTGAATACACTCACTGTTTACTGTGTAAGAATATTTTATCGAACCGGAAGCGTAGTGATATCGTACCGAGAGCGGAGCGTTAATGTAAATCGGGCCTAAGTGTGGCATATTTATACTTTTTTATTTAATTTTTTTAAAACATGGGATCGTTGCTTTGTTACTTTTCACAACAAAATCGTAGAAAAAAGACGAATCGACTTTCGGCTTTTACACCATCGTCAGGTGAAAAACATAACTAAAAATTGTTCTTTTAGGCGAAAACTATTTATAATATAAATTGAAGTAAATAATGTATTGGTGGGGAATTTTAGAGATAGAGGCAGATATGCCTCTTGCTATTATAGTAGTATGAACGAAATTCACCACTTAGCTGCAATTCAGTTACGCCATGTTATAAGGTAGGTACTATTTATTAAAAAAAAGTTATAAACCGCCACTGGTCTGGGTGGCTTAAATAAGGCATTTACGTCATAGAAAAATAACAATCATTATGCTATCTTTGACGTTAAGCTGTATGGTGTGATGATGCAAATATATAATATACCAAAGCTGGCAAAGAAGTATTGAACATCAAACGAGTAATTAATTGAAAATAAAAAGACGCCAATGTATGTTCAGGCAAAATGTTCTTGATGGTCTATTCACATTATTCCAGTCCAGTAATCGTCCAGTAAAATTAGGGCTGAAATCGGGAAATCGGAGTATATGGATGAAAATTGGAGGGAATGTTCTTAGAGTCACTAAGAACAATTTTCCCTATGAAAAAAAGAGCTCCGACCCTGGACAAGGGTAGAAATAACCTCTGAAAAGTTTATTTTCCAATTATTTCGCGAAGTGTGCAAGATATGCAAAAATTTTTTCAAATAAAAATTATAGATCTTTCGATTCTACAAAAAAAAAGTATACCACTCTCTTATCCCTATCACTAATAGTTTGCGGAGAAATCATCCCCGAAAAAAAACGGAAAATAAATTTTTTTCGCCTAATTCCAATATTTTCAAACATTTAGAGAAAAAAAGTATTCTTGGCATTTTTCGCTAAAATTGAAAATAGAGAAATTAGGAAAAATAAAGGGCCCCGATGGCACGGGACTGGTGCGACAGAGACAGCGCGATGTGTTGGCGCTCGTCGTACTCTAAATATTTGAAAATATTTGAATTAGGCCAAAAAATTTGTTTTTCTTTTTTTTTCGGGGATGATTTCTCCGCAAACTATTAGTGATAGGGGTAAGAGGGTGGTATACTTTTTTTTGTAGAATTGAAAGATCTACAATTTTTATTTGAAAAAATTTTCCATATCTCGCACACTTCGCGAAATAATTGGAAAATAAACTCTTCAGTGGTTGTTTCTACCCTTGTGCGGGGTCGGAGCACTTTTTTTCATAGGGAGAATTGTTCTTAGTGCCTCTAAGAATATTTCCTCCAATTTTCATCCATATACCCCGATTTCCCGATTTCAGCCCTAATTTTACTGGACTATAATCCAGTGAGCTAATCCAGTCCAGTGCTGGACTGGAATATATTGTTTACATTATTCCAGTCATTCAATGATCCATTCCAATCATTCAATTACATTACAAAAAACAGCAATGTTAATTCACTGTTCAACGTTTAATTCAGCACTGGATTGCTTACTGGAATGGGTACATTCCAGTGCATTTCAGTGACATTCCAGTGCTGGTTTCGATCACTGGACTGGAATGCTATTTGAATAATATGAACGGGCTATAAGTGATCCGTTCCAACAAACCTACTATTCAATCATGCGACAACTTACCCATTAAATGTAACGCAACGGCCGGCGGCATCACAAATATTCCCACTAACCAATCGGCGATTGCCAACGACGTCACAAAACAATTGGTCACAGTTCGTAATCGGCGTGTGGTAATTACCGATACAATCACTAACGTATTACCCACTAGTGTTATAATTATCACTAAACCGAACAATGTCAACAATAGAAACTCTTGCCAATCCAATTGGATTTCTGGATATATGGACGTTGTTGTGGTGGCCGATACATTTGTCGCAGCGGCACTAACATTTAATTCACTATTATAGCTCGCCGTATCAGTTCCATGAATGTTATTATTGTTATTTTTTTTAATTATTTGTTGAGTTATTAATTGAGTTAAATTGTTATTGATGATAATATTGTTGTTGTTTATATCCATGAAATTTAGCGTTGTTGTCAAATAGTATTCATTTCCTTCCATTGCCTTACGTGAATTGTACCACGTAAAATTTTGATGGGTTAACAGTGTAGATCCAGTAGATGTCCTTACTGGAGATGTCACTTCTGATTGGTGTTTTCATATCTGTAAGTAAAAAAAAAATATACATTACAAAAATTGAAACTAAAAAATTTATAGGTATTTTAAGAAAGTAATTTGATGATGCCATTCAGTATAATAAAATTTTCAAAGTTGAAATAATTTGAGTTAATTACTATATATACAGTTTTACGCGAGAACCGATTTTTGTACTAAAAGTCATAGTTTTGGTCACATCTTCAGCCAGTCACTGAAGAACCGTGCGTGTGCCGTGCGTGTGCCGTGCGTGTGTGATATTTAAAAACCGAATCGCACTTTTACTGTACATTTGAAATATTATTAGAAGTTCTTACGAAGAAGTAGTTACTATAGTGATGTCCTATAATTAATTGATTAATAGGTTTAGTCGATAAATTTTGTTTACAATTAGTCATTTTTTAATCGACTATTTGACTTTCGACTAAATGACTAACATGATTAATTTTTTTTAAATGACTAATTTATTAATTTTTCTGTATTATTTATTGGACTTCAAAAAATAAAAAATAAAAAATTATCTGTTTGTATGATTTTTCAATTTTATGTGAATAACATAATACTGGGATATGCCAGTTTTTTTCTTTTTTATTGAAAAAAATCTATCTGTGAAGGAAAAAATTAATTACCTTCAAAAAACCTTAAAAAAAGAAATAAAAATCACAAACAAAAGAAGCGCAAACAAATGTCACCGTAAATAAATGTTTCCTTTAAGAAAAAAAAGACGGTAGCTTGATGAATGAATTTAAATAAATGACTAGAGATTTGACAGTCACATTTTGTTTTTGACTCGAAAATATCACTTTTGTAAACGAATGTTCTGATCATTCACACAACTCACAAGCAGCAACACATGACACGTTGGACAGATGTCAGATTTAAAGCAAAAATGGAAAAGTGAAAAAAAAACAAATCTCTATAAAACAGCGACTTATAAAGGCCTATCCGGATTCATTATTTATGTAAATGAAGCCGTTAACATTTCTTATACGCTAACTTACTTGACATCAAAATAAAATACTCCGTTGATAGGGTTTTTTCTTTTTTTTTTTGTTAATTAACTATAAGGTATGTATATAAAGGAGACGAGACTTAGTTTAAATGGAGATTTTTCAAACGGAAATTCCTCTGAATTTTATCGTATATATAGATCTATATATCTATTAAGATATGAATGAATAAATATTTCATACTGTTAAAACGTGGTAGGAAAAAAAGGTGAAGCGATATTTATTTGCAGAGTGGGACAATGAAAATTAAAAAAAAAGCTAATTATCATTTGACAACGTTCTCGGAAAATATATAAATAATCATTTTATTTCAGTAACCCGTTCTATATTTAACGATGTATACAAAATTTCACTAAAAATTGGACAAAAAATTTTGTTTTTAAAACAAAAAATTTTTTTTAAAAGTTATCTACATTTAATTTTCTGTTTTACATTCATATTTTATGTCCCAATCACTTGATGACGTCATCAAGAGTAAATTTTTAGTGAAATTTCGATAAAGTATAGAACTATGTAAAATGTTTTAATATAAATATTATTTATATTGAAACAACTTTTTAGGAGAACTAGTACCGACGTGTTGTACCGACGTGTTGAATAGGCAATATAGCCATTGTGCCTAGGACTTATGAATTTAAAGGTTTAACAATGAGTGCTAATATGTTCTTTATATTTGGCTAACAGTTTCTATATAAAAGTGCTTAGGGTCCACGACAACTAATGCTCCTGTTTTTTCAATTTTCAATTTTGACAAAAACGATCGTCACCATTTTTATTGAAATGAAGTATACTTTATAATATCTGCCAACATGATATCAGAATAAATCTAAGTAGGTACGTGTATTTTCATTTATCTTGTACTTTTTCCTTTGGTGAGCTTTAGAAAATATAACACATAAACTAAATAAAAATTCTATGCTCGGTTTTATCCTGTGTTATTTGCTATTGATACTGTGCTATTACTTCCTTTTCTAAAAATAGTTTTCTACCGTATTCCATTTACTATATGCATCACACTAATAAAAGATTATGATATATAATATGTATTTACAATAACTTAGTGATACACACATTTTCAAAGATATAGTAGGTAGCTATATATTTTGTTAGTTTTCTTTTTTTCTTTTTGATGAATCTATTATTATCAGAAAATTCAAAAATGGGACTTAAAATAACATAGATTGATTTAAAATATATTTTATGGGTTACATAGAATGGCTTGGATAAATAATTATCAATTTTGAAAATACACCAAAATGGTTGCTACAAAAAATATGCAGGACATAATTCAAACAGAGCTTCCAATTTATAAATACTTTGCAAAAAGCATCATTTTTATTTTACAATTCTTTATGATATTATTATGTTTGGATCATTATGATCATTATCAAATAAAAGGATCGAAAAATGTCATAAATGTTTTTATTTTAATAATATAATTCATTAAGGCAATATTTTAGTTTAGAATTTCTAAAATTATTATGTATTATTATTATAATTATTATTATTATTAATATTTTATTTTATTTTCTGAAAATATAGACCTTTAAAAACGTGTCGTCAAAAGGAAGAAAAATTGAAACTTTACAAATTTAGTCATTTTAATACGATAGGTTCCAATAACACCTATTATACCTCAAAACTTTAAATGCACTTTTTTTTTTGTTTGAAATTAAATTATTCAAGCTGGGTAGCGATTCTTGAAAAGTGAAGTGAAGTGAAATGAAATAGCTGAGAATAGAACCGAACGAAATGTATTTTTGTAAGTTGGTACGTATACATTATTGTGATCGTGGGTACTCAACTGATTACTAATACAGAGGAGGTATTATTTATGGTACACAGTTTCCATTTCCGGTTATTTTCAAATTTTATGGAATTTAAAAAAAAATTAAGTGAAAGACCTAATAAAAAAAAAACTGCGTATTTTTTTTGAAAATAACTAAAGACAAATAACAACTAATTACTAACAGAAATGTATTATTAAAAAATATATATTAAAAAGAAAAAAAAAACGAATAACATTACTAAATAAGCAAACACAACAACCCTCTAGCTACAGTAACGCCGCCATTATTTACGCCTTTCTACGAACACTTTTTGATACAGAGATTGTCCTCCTTATATCTACCCTCCATAACAGCTACCTACTCAAAAATCACCACAAACGCAAACGAAATGGACGAAAGATAAAATGATCAATTTTTAAATTTTTTTTTTTTTTAAATTCCACAAAATTTGAAAATAACCGGAAATGGAAACTGTATACCATAAATAATACTCCCTCTGTATTAGTAATCAGTTTCGTCTCATGATCACAATAATGTATACGTACCAACTTACAAAAATATATTTCGTTCGGTTCTGTTCTCAGCTATTTCATTTCACTTTACTTCACTTTTCAAGAATCGCTACCCTGGTCGATATGATATCTCTCTCGACTTCTATTTATCCAATTGGCTTCACATTTGGTATACTTAACTTCAATACATGTTGCATTATGGTAGGAACTACGAATATAAAAAGAAAAAAAAAAACTGAAAAAATCGTCCAAAAGTAATTTTTTCAAACAGCTGTAATTTTTAGTTTCTTTAAAATTTTTTCATTATAGTTCCTGCTAAAATAACAATATTTCTAGAATAGAATTTTTTTTAGTTTCAAATGAACACAGACCCCAAAATCATCTCAACCAACATACCACTTTTTTGCATGGCTAGAGGTCTTTGAATTTTCATGTTTTTGTATGAATTTTTTTTTCTATGATCAGTGAATAGATGGTAAAAAAATGTACAGAATTATTAACTCTAGAATCATACGTACTCGTCAAATTAACGACCAAATTTCTCCACCTGCTCCAGTACTACAACTTGTCGTTGCTTGTATGTTCTAAAACTTCTGGTATCTAATTTATTTGTTATGATAACACAACAGACGTATCAATTTTGTTTATAATTGCTATCGTTTTGTTTAATATTAAAATAATGTGCGTCAATTTGACGACGATGTATGATTTACGTATGTAAGATTAACAATTTATTTTGTTGAAAATATTTTAATTTTTATTATTTTCTTGAGATCTTATTCGAAAAATTACTAACAAATTCAAGGAAATTTACGAATGTGCCTAATGAGGAAATAACTACATATCTACGGGAATATTTGTGATCGAGAAATTTCACATTCTGTAAGGTCACACATGTCCACCGACTCATAATAGTTCATAAATTAATTATTTCAAAGACATGTCTTCTGATACAATTGATGTACTTATTTCTTTTTTTTTAATTTTTATAATGAATAGATGCTTTGATAAAAAGATTAAAAAAATGAATAAATATTTAACGAGTATTAAAAAAATTTTTATTACTTATGCGGGAGAAGTACTAACTTGGCGCACACATTTCTTGGCGCACACTCTTCATAATAGCAGTTTGCCCACTGTACTCTTCCCACATACTGTTTTGCGTCCGGAAAGTAACTTTCCACACGCAAATTGACAATAAAACACGCAAAGTAATTTAAACAATAATTAATTCAGAAAAAAAAGACGAACACTTGAAATTTATTTTAAGAAGTAATAAAAATGTCAAAAATAGTAATAATAATAGAAAAAACTATGTCAAATTCGTAATAAAAAATAGTATGTGCAACTCGTGCGGGATTGTCGATTGTCCACTCAAGCGAATGAGCGTACTCACTACGTTCGTGCGCTCAACTTCGCTTTCGTGGACAATCGAAAATTTCCCGCACTTACTGCACAATATACTATTTCCAAATGCAATTTTTTTAAATATTTTGTTTGCTTTTGTAGTATTATTATGTAAAAAAAATGTTTTTGCAAATAAACTTTAAAATTCTCTATAAAAAAAACATTCGTCAAATTGACGACGATGTATGATTAACGTTTCTCGTAGATCAACGTATATGATTCTAGGGTTAATACTTCTTTTTCTTTATTAATTCCTGAAAAAGCTGATGTTCTCTAAACTGATTCCATGTTCTCTAACCTAAAATACTTTCTTAAGGTACCAAATTTATCAAATACGTGTTATTCATAGTTTTATTCTGTATTTCCAGAAATTTTGGTTTATTTTGACAAATATTTATCTATGTTACACAATGTGCATATGTGTGCCTATGTTTGTAAGTGCATATCCCATTTATAAACAACGTTTTTTTTTGTTACACTGTACAAATACTTAATTCCGCACTTTTTTGCCATTATTAAACTCTCTGTTCTAGTACACCATTAATGTAGACACGATACTAAACGCCATTATAAATCCTTGTTAAAATAACTCTGTGTTTGTAAAATGCAAAACTCGAACTCTTTTTTAACCACATTTAAAATGTTACTATACCAAAAATATTTTACAATAAGTAGCTATATAATATACAGTATAATACAGTAAAAGAATAACATCATTTAAAAATCCCAAAAAGCCGCAATGCCGTTTACATTGAAGTATGTACGTGTTCTTTTGTTTTCGCTGAAAAATGTTGGAAAACCTCAAAAGTTTTCAGATATAAATATTTACTTAATTACGCTATATAATATGTTGGGAGTTGTGTTTTGGACGCTATTTTTATTAAACAATGTGAAAAGTGAAAGTGTACATATTTCTACAAATTTCACAAATTTATATCGAAAAATTTTTTTAAGGGGTTATATACAGTTGCGTCGGGCGAAATGACGACCGGACTGCAACCCTGAGCCTATATGGATGAGCCGCAACTGTTTTGAAATTGAATTATAATAGTATTTCATTGTCAAATTTTTTGAAAACCATAAGAATTAATATTCAACCGTTCTATATTGTTTCCGCTCTTTGTCTCTGAGTTTGCAAGTCACTACAATAAATTTTGTACATTATTAATTTTGTCAAAATGTTTGTGCTTAACAAATAGACAGTTACAACGAGGGTGCGAGTCAAGTATACAGAGTGTCACTAATAAAATTACTAACATGGGGAGCCCGTAAATGGTGAGAGTATACAGTTCCGGTTGAATTAGAAGAAACGTGCAGAAGGGGCAGATGCATTATTTTAATCTACACATCGTGATAGTGACACTCCGTAAATATAAACAAAAAAAAATTTTTCCAGGACATATCATCTCAAACGGAGGGGTTAAGCCAAATCCAGATAAAATTTTAGTCACCTAAAATTCCCTGTTTTTAATGTTAGGAGGATATCAAATATTTTCTTGGACTTCTTGGTTAATAAAGAAAGTTCATAAAGAACATTTCTAAACTTGCCAAACTTATGACGAGGTGTCTAAAGAAAGGTGAAACAATAAAACACACTTACACTGATAAAGACACTTCTTACCTATCGCTGCGTAACCAGACTTTAATAAGAATTCGCTCTGACACCCGATGCTGGTAACGTAACTACTAGTGCTGTGGTATCACAGGGATCAACTAGAAATGATCACCTAGTTTGTTATGCATCCTGGAATCTGAATGATTTCGAACAAAATTATTTCACAGTAATGAAGAATCCCAATACTGGCAATTACATTAGAGACACCCCGTACAGTGTGAATGTATGTATATTTATGTGTGCGTAGTAACATCAAAGGATTTTGCGTAACAAAATATGGGAAAGGAAACAGTAGAACTTAACAATTATCAGAATTCTCATAATTGTTAGAAACTTTGATACGTAATAATGTATTAAAATGGTAACAAAACTGTAACTTGTAGAGTTGTGAACAAAAATATTTCAATAATACAATAACATATTATAGTCGTATATTTGGGCATATTTTCGTTTATTGTTCAGTTTTTCAGCTTTATTGAAATTGCAAAAGTCAAAAACAAATGGACTACTTTAATGAAGCATAATATTATCTGACATCGTACGGCCAATTTTTACTAGAGTGTAGTAGAAAGTCTATAAAAAAGCGATATAATTTTATGTACTGTTTAAAAAAAAATTATTTGAAACAATTCACGAATAATAATAGAATATAGGAAGAGCGTTAGTCCTTAGTTATCTAAAATTGAATCAAAATTTTATTTTCATTATAGTTTTCCTCATTACCATTTTTTAATTTTTTTTAAAATTCTAACGGACGTTATCAACTAAGAATAAGTACTGTATTTTTTAAAATTTTTCAACGCAATTTTAACCGCGTAAAATTATATCACGTATGAAACAAATTACTTTCAAACCAAATATTCTGAAATTACTAAATTTAAAAAATTTTAAATCAACTTTAACTTATGTATCAGTTCGTTTCTTAAATGACTCTCTAATTTCCACACTTTGGGACCTTGAATTTTTTTCTACCTAGTATTGATAGATTCATGAGTATTTTTATTTTGTACCATTTTTAGAGTCGTAACGTCATCGAGGGTGAAGTTGCATTTTTTCCATGATTTCAAGTTTATACGCGAAATATTTGGTTTAGTTAAGCCGTTTATTTTGATCGCCTTTTGGAGTTCCAGAGCACATAGGGAATAATGTTCACCTTATGCTCATTTGTCCTAAATTTCAATAAAAATTGTGCAAAATTTTATCAAGATTCAACTAACCGTTTATTTTAGACCATTTATAATACGAATAACTCTTATTGCGGTTATGTTTGGGTTTGTGCAACGATATTTTAAAGGAGGAAACCGGAATAACTTCTCATTCGTAAGTAAATTGAATAAGTACGTAGACGCATATGCATGAAAACGTTTCCGCACGATCCGTGACTTTACTGTTTTTGCTTAGTAACTGAATTTACATGATCTCAATATTAAATATGTATGTTTTATACGATGCGCTTTGCCTAATGAGTGTGATGGGTACACATAACCGTTTCTCAAATCAACTTCAAAGGGTTCAATTTTATTGTATCCAATAAAACACCGAAGTAAATACGATTTAGATGCATCTGTAAATTTTCCTTTTTATTCTCTGTATATCTACGTGTTTGTTGTTTTACTTGTAAATTCGATAAACGTTTCCGGTAAATGACAACTATGTAGGTAAGGTAGTTATCTCCAACGATGAACTCGAACGATCGAATAAATTGCAACAAAACAAACAAAATGATAAAGTAACAGGTACCGTTGTAGATATTCGAATGAACAAATTTCGTATGCAACAGAAATGCAATTATTTATATCGATGTCGTAAGTAAGTGCAGGTAGGCACATTTGTTACTATTGTATATCTGATCAGAAATGTATAGTGCACAAGCTGTAGATATGTCTATGAGTGTGCGTCCATGGATATCAGGAAGGGATTCACATGTACACATAAGGTTATGGTGGTGCATATAGGGTCCATTTGAGGGGTTATATCTCAGAGTATGTAATATTATAATAAACTAATAAAGAATTACCAAAGCAACCCTCGGTCCCATTAAAGTTTTGGAATGATATTTGGTAAAATACCTACACTTTCCTCATGCCTCACAACGTCTAAGCATGCTTTCGATCAGGTTTTTTGCATATTACATAGATAAACACTTTCATTTCTTTTCTATAGTTGGTAACATAATTGTTTCAAAGGGTATACATGCTTCCCTTTGAGAAATTCGCAATAGGTTTAAAGTCTGGAGCCTGTGTAGGCCATTCTAATGTTTCGATGTGATTTTTCTCCAAGGGGTCAAACTAGTATGTCTACCAAACTGTGCCCGCTGTAACCAGTAAGTGACGTAACACAGCACACACACACGACCAAAACACATGATGTATGGACACGAATATACCAATATGTTAGTATATGTTGATAATGATGTATGCAGTTCGCATACATATAGTATATACTATGATGGCCATCATATGTTACCACTAGTCAACAATTAAAAATAAATTTATTTATTTTAGGAAAGATATCCCTTTATTTTGAGAAATTTTTTATTTAATAGAATTTTAACACTTAAATACGACACACTTCATATTTTTTTCTGTGTAAATTTCATGAGTTGATTAAAAAAACATGATATTTATTATGACGTGAACACCACGACGGTCAGTAATAGACTAAATCAGTAGTGGTGTAAATTGCTACTTATTGCAACTTTTGGACTACAATTTTTTATATGTAGGCTTGATCTGTTTCATCTGTGTTTTTCTCTTTCCAGTCAGTATACAGATGGCAACAATGTTTAGGACCGTTATCCTTTTGTAAAACTCAGGATAAGTAGTGATTTTATGTTTATAGTGCACCTTCATATTTGCCGAGTCCTTTTTACCGCAGCTACCTTACACACATACATATATATTTGTGAATTGTGCTGCATTGCAGGCAAAATAATAGATGCAAATACTTCTGCAATAAATTATCTCCTTTCAAATACCCTCCCGAAGTGGGGAGGTGGAATCGTGGGGTGGGTTTGCTGGTTCGATCTCGTCCTAATACGTTTTTAATTGATGGGAACAATTGACACAAATGTATATATCTACATAAAGAACAATATCTCTGGAGCTGAGAAGCAAAAAAGATCTTGTCCAAAAAATTCAAAATTGAGATTTTTATGTATATATGGAACACATCGTAATATCTATATGTCTAAATAATTGTATTTAGCCAAAAAAATTTTTTTCCCACTAAAAAATAGATTTAAAATATGTCCCTTCAAGCAAAAAGAATCATGTCCATTTAATTCGGCCATTTGTAATTTATTTATCCAATCACAGTGTTGCTTGAGTATGTTTAGTTCAAAATTTCAGTTAGAAATGTGCTTCTGCTTGTGCTTTTCAACGTTTTTATTCTAGTTAAAATTTATAAAGTGGATAAAAAATATTATTTTTCAATTAAATATTTATTACTAATATTCTGCAAACAATTATACACAATTTTTGTTTAGTAATAAGAAAGTTATTAATGAATTTAAATTTGAAATTAACAACGGTAGGGGTGACCAACAGAGGCACTAAGACTTTTCCGAATTTTTTGTTTCTCTGTAAAATATAAAATCAATGAATTGTTGCACGTTTTATTTAAAATCTGTTAGATCCTTTGTTTTTTGTTTATTTTTGAAATAAAAAGAAATCTGCAATAGACGTGTTGTTTTTATTTACATAAAACTTATACAGCCCTACAATAATGTCTTTATAGCAAAAAGTATTATGTCCATTAAAAAATTAGGCAAATGAAATTATGTCCAATATGTTTAAGCAAAAAACATTATGTCCAACAAAAAAATATAAAAAAACGATTTTTCTTAAATTTTCTGATTAAAAAAGTATAATTAATAAGTTTCAAAATTAACTTAGTATCCATTTTACAATAAATTTTGTATTTTGATTTCATATTTAATTAAATAACCATTTTTTTTAATTTCTGAAAAAAGTGTCTTCTGTGACTAGATCTTTTTTGCATCTAAGCTCCAGATCTATATCTACATAAAGAACAATATCTATATCAACAGTTCAGATCAAATATCTGTATCTAAACTTTTTGTATTGTATTTATTGGATTTCGTTATTTCAATTTTGATTACGTTTTATTGGAATTATAAGAAGTTATTTTATTATCGCTTGGGTTTGATTATATGTAAAAATAAATGTTGAGATATTGTTAAAGATTGATATACTTGTACAGGGTGGATTCAATAGCAATATGCCCCGTCACAAAATGGTATTGTACACTAATATCTACAAATGTAATAAGATTCCAGATTTTCCACAATATTATTAAAATTTCAGGGCGACTATATCTAGTCCACGGGGTAGTTGGTGGTCCTTTGTAGCCCGTTTGGTATAGCTGTTACCAAACGGCCTGTAAAAGTCCGATGATAACAATTCACAGAAAATTAAGAAAAAAATTGTTTAAGGGGAGGGTAAGGTTTTAAAGGGGGAAAAAAAGCATATTTTCATGATTTTTTATTTTGGAGATATGAATAATGTTGGTTTATTTATTTCATATACACGTTATAGTATAACATCTGAAGTATCTTTGAAAAAATTATCAATTACAAATATCGATAAATAAGTCCGTGACAGCGAATCTCCGGAGGCGCCTCGAAAAAAAGTTGTTTTGCGGTGAACAACACTCGGTACCGGATCATCCGAGACAAAAAAAATCGAAATGCGTTTAAAAGGCGATATGTTTCCCTAGGGAGTCAGGAAGAGTTTTTTGTATTCTTTCGATCTTTTTATTTTTGGCAGCATTTTGAAGTGAAAAACGCAATTTTTGCTAAAAATTTCGGTTAATTTGTTATTATAAACTGGAAAAAAATAACAAAAAAAAAAAAAACGACCTGATTACCTGTTGATTTATGTGTAGAAACAGTGTACAAAATTTCAACAAAATTGGTGAAGTAGATTTTGAGTTATTATGTTCATGAACTTCAAAAATGTTGTTTCCGAGAAAATGGAATTAAAGTTTTTTATACTCAAAAATCCAAAACTAAGCATCTATAAAATGATATAATTTTTTATATTTACGCGGGTAATTATAGTAAGTATTTGTTTTGTATAAGATTTGTAAGTATAAAATTAAAGTAAATTTTATACTTAACAGCTAGGCGCGTCGCGCAACTACCAGGCAGGTATAAAAATCGAGCATGAGGGCCGGTCGCTTGAAACGCTATATCTTCATTAGTTTTGCTTGGATTTACTTGAAATTTTGACACAACACGCTCGACATTCAGAGAAAAAAATTTAAAAAAATATGCAAAAAAAGTTTAAAAACCTTACCCCCCCCCTTAAATGTCTGAAATAATATTACATCAGCTAATACTTTAGATAAATGTATCAATTTGGACCTTTTGTCTTTATTCCTACCAATTTTTATTATTTGTTTACTATTTTAAATTACCGAGCAACTATATACAAACTTCACACTTGGAATTAAAAGTCACACTTTAGTACCTTGGTGTTAAAAAAACATCATATAAATAATTCGAGAGTTAAAGGATTATTTAAGTATCCACGGATGATTTAAGTTTAAATCCATGTGAGTATAAAATTTCGTGAATTTTTTCAGTTATTATTATTAGATTTACGCCTTGCTAAAATTTTTTTAGGTTGATAGAAATTTTAATACCGCTAAATAACACTCAACACCAATAGAATAAAAAAAAACAAAAAAAAAAACGCCATGAGCAGCGGGGCCCCATCCCCGAAGACGGATAGCGCCACTACTCTTGCCTCATCCCGATCTTGTCGTATAGGCTTCTATTTAATAATAAATATTTCTCTGAAAAATACGACTAAAAAATTGCAAATTGATGAAAAACAAAAAACAAATAATTACAGGAACAATTAAAAAAGTTTTTCAATAAAAAAATAATACAATTATTATACTAATAAAAAAAATCAATTCAGATTTGTTACAAATGCACTGTTTAATTTCAATGTTGAAAACAATTACTTATTATTGTTTGTTTTGCAGTTGGTAACATAATTAATTTTTGAACTCACGACCATACGTGAATACGTGAATTAAATATTTACGGGCAAATAGAATTTCAATTAATTATTAGTTATATTCAATCATATATATATATATATATATATATATATATATATATATATATATATATATATATATATGTATAGCTACATGTTAAAATCAACAGCTGTATATCAATTAAACATTAAATAATAATATTAATTCGGAAAAATTGGGTAAACTTTATGAGTACAAAGACAAGTTTGACAAAATCTACTTAATAAATTTCTAACACTGACTGACTGGCAGACAACGCACAGCCTAAACCGTTGGGTTTAGACGAATGAAATTTTGTACAGGAGTTCCCTATGTAATGTAGGTGAGCACTAAGAAAAGATTTTTGAAAATTCGTCCCCTAAGTGGGTTAAATGGAGAATGAAAATTTTTATGGAAATTCGACATTTTTGGAGTTAGATATATAAAAATATGTTACTATGACTATTCAAATAAATAATATTTTATACACTATTGACAGACAACGCACAGCCTAAACTGTTGGGTTTAGAGGGACGAAATTTAGCACAGAAGATATGAAGATTGATCTTTAGGCTTCTATTTATAAATAAAAGTCAGTTGTGTAAACGTTTCTGGAAATTTATTCCCTAAGGGGTTAAAACAAGAAATGGAAATTCGTCATTTTTGAAATTAGAAACGTGGAAATTGGTATTTAGGCTTTTGAAAAACATTGAAAGTGAGCAGTGAGTACCTAATAAAAAGATGTTGCCGATGGGCAATCCCATCGGGTATACAGCTAGTTTATGAATAAAAATGTATGCAACAGTTAATAGTAAATCATATTATTTTTGAAATTATTGCAATACAAACCTATTATAATGGACCAAACTTTACTAGTAGTTATAGGAAAACCAGATATATAAATAAATAGGCTCCACAATTTTCCATAAACCTATAGTTTGTTCTGCTTAAAATAAATTATTTTTAGTTATTTCTTTTTCTTTAGTTATGTTGTGTGAATACCCTATACCTAGGGTTCTCAAACTTTGCGCCGCGGCGTCGTGAAGCATCGACAGAGAAGCCAAAGGCCTCGCTAAAATGGCGAAAGTAATGTTGAAACTGTGAAATTATTTAATATGAGAAAATAACTACTATAGAACGTGTCTTCTTATTCTTTTTTGTGTCGTCACAAATTTTTTCGGGGACAAAGCGTGTCGTTGGAAACGATTTCCACCGTAAGGGTGCCGCGAGTCTAAAGAGCTTGGAATCCCTTGCCGATGCAAAACTTAGGGAACCCCTGCTTCGTATAAATAAATCTACAGCTGAACCCGCTTTTATGCGGTCTTTTTTGTGCGGCTTTTTTTTGTGCGATTTTTTTATGCGGTTTGTAAAAAATGGCCACTAAAGTGCAAAATATGAATCAAAATCAAGAGACAGTAAGAAACCTAAACATTTGCTATAATAACTTTCTTTGATAAAAATAGCTTCTAACGGCTTTTAAGCATTTAATCAATACATTGCACAAGAACATAACTTATTATATCATTTAATTTTTTGACAGATGTATTTTTCAAAATTTCCATAATATTATAAAAATGAAATAAAATGTTCCGACGTGTAAATTAAGGCTTCATCTTATTTGGAAAAGCAACTTCTATTAAAATTGTGAGGTCTTGAGCGCTTTAAGTTATGTATTTTCGATAAAACTTTTTTTGTGCGGTCCCGATCCACCGTATAAAATTTTTTTTACAATCTGAACCGAAATAATCTTTTTATAGCTACACAGAGAAAAAATTCCAGTAAAAATTACTGAGCTGCCTCCGGTAAACGAGTCTTAAGTGACTAGTCCGTAGGAAATTATTAAGCAAAAATATAAAAAATGCGTTTCAAACATTATTTTTTACGATTCATTTGAAAATTTTTCCTGTACACCTTAAGAATTTTTCCTATACACCTTAAGAATTTTTCCTATACAGCTGCGTAAAATTCGATGGGCTAGTAAAATTTCAAGTGGACACCGGGAAAATTTACTTAATTTTTTGTAAAATTATCTGGACATATGAATAATTTTTACTGAGTCGTTGTGCATTTGTTATTTGTCACACACCACTGCATAGCCAAGCATCACATAAACTGAGAATAACAAGCATGCGCAAGCAAAACAAGCATGCGCAATAGCACCGAGCATTGTCTAACACGGCCAACACGACTTCAGACAGCAAGTAACCAGGCCTCCCCAGTTTGTTCGTTTAGTTGTTCAAATGTTCAATAGCCAAGGTGACTGGATGTTTATATAGTGTTATTTTTTTTATAATAAATTTTTAAAACAAAAAATTGTTGTGTTTCATGAATTTTTGTTTAGTTTTGATATGTTAATTGAAATATGTTTTTATACAAATTATTGTAATGTGCCTATTGTTTTATCATGTAATATGTCAAATAAAGAATTTATATATTTTTTTCCACAAATAATAAAAAACCACAAAAAATTTTTTCTATATTAATAATTTGATTTTAATGCTTACCCTTCTATCAATATCCTTTTAAACTATTTTAATTCAATTATTTATTAATAAATAAAAAAAAAGCCTTATTTATAAATAATACGGTAATTTTTACTGCGCTATAGGATAATTTAAAATTTTTACTATAAATTATCGTATTTTTTGCTTAGCCTGTCACTTATGTCCGCATTACCAGAGAGCTCAGTAATTTTTTACCAGAAATTTCAGTAAAAATTACTGTATTTTTTTCTCAGTGTATTTATGATATTTTTGAATGTATTTTTTTTTGTGCGATTTTTCTTATGCGGTCCCTATCACCGTATAAAAAAAGGTTCAGCTGTAACTAAAGCTGTACAATATGAAACCAATCATACGTTTCCTTAAGTAACCGCTACATATCATGTTTTTCATGTTTGTTCAAGTCTAATAACGTTTAGGACAATTTAACTTACAAGTCACGATTGCCTTTTAAATACAGTCTCGTTAGTAGTCTGTAGGTATTGGTCACAATCAGCTAGTGATTTCAACCGAAAATTGACCAAATTGTATATTACGCTGTTCAAATACGGTACTTGACTGTATTTAAAATTTGTGTCAAATGTTAAATAATTCTACATATGCATTGTCATTACATATGTCCAATTTTAATGATGAAACATAAAAAAAAATTGATAACTATTTAGAAATTTTATTTTGAAAATCGCCATTTTTCAACAAATATTCAAATTAGTGAAAACGCGCCATTTCTTGAAAATGACGTAACATTTTGTAGCTAGATATGTCGATTTTGATAATTTTCATCCATGAGATAAAATTGTGTTTTCTTTTGAATATTTCTATTAGCTTATATACATATATTAATAATAATCGACCAGAATTCAAATAAATACTTTTTTTACTTTGACCTTTTATGAATATAATCAAAGTTTTGAGGTTATAAATATTGACACTGACGTTTAGTTGCTTCGAAATGTAACGTCATTGTAGTGAGGTGTTTTTCCCGCCTTTTTCTCATTTAAAATTGTAGGGTTACTTTTTTTGAGGATTTTTTATATACTGTCGAAAATAAATCACTTAACTGATATGGAAAAACAATGATTTTAGAATATTTTTGTAACTTCAGTCAAGTACCCTATTGTAATTAAAACTTACATCGACAAAATTAATAAAAACCTACGAGACATTACAAGGTGCTTTTTTTAAGAATTACAAATTTAAAAATCATCCCAGGTATCTATTTGTTCATATAATATATATTTAGGAATAAAATATAGTCCTTATTGTTTATATACAATAAATCATATATTATCCTTGTCAAATAAAGCTAATCTATTCATGATTATGTAAATATAACATGTATTTAGATACATATGTAAGTTTACCGTGATAATTAATAAGAGTAATTGTACCTCTAAGAAAAGATGCGCCGTAAAAAGAATAAACCATGAATCTCACAAAAAGTTCCAGATTTTTTTGATGTCTTTTGAAACTTTTGCAGCTCCCTATAGACAGATGGCCTTTGCATAGTCTAACAACATATTGTTTTGTAAAATACAACCCCTTATTGTGGAAATTTAATTGTAAAAATTGTGTGACCAAACGGTAACCTTAATCCATTTCACACTGCCACTCAAATAAAATAGACTGAAGTATTACGCAACTCGATTCCACTTCCACCCTTCACTCATGTCGTCCAGAATAGCTTTCTACTCTTCCGTCATCCTAAACGGGTTATGTAGATTAATATCAATACCATCTAGTTTAATAATGTATAAATGATAGATGGTCACTACAGCTCTTACTTTTAGGAGGCACAGTTATTCTGGTTAATGTATAATTATTGTAATTTGTACATATATATTCAGCACTTAATATCCTGTTTTGATTTTAATGCTATTATTATCCTAGCTTATGCTGTTGTATTGTATATTTTAATGAATACAGGATATAATTCAGAAACAGATAATTGAAAATTAATTTTTATTATTATTAGATTTAATTAAATTATTACAAATTCAGTACATTTTATAAATTAAAAAAAAAAAAAATGTTAAATATAAAATTTGTGTTTGTTTTGGGATAAGTAAAAATACAGAAAAACAATTCCCAAGCGTACTACAAGGTAAAATAAGGCAAAATATGTTAGGTGTTTAGGTTCCGATTCAGTTTTTTCAAGTAATGCTTAAGTTCTTGACAAAATTTCTGACAACGATCAAAAATTTTGACTTTTCAGCGTAGTGTCAGTTCACCTATTAAAATACCATGGTGGTAGCACTGGAAAGAGTTATTTTTAGTGTTCCGTACCAAAATTGTCAAAACGGAACACTTATGCAATCACTTCGGTGTCTGTCCGAGAGTCACAGGCAATTTTCTCTGGAACCACTCGACGCGAAAATTTGAAACTTAGAACGGAGGTAGGGTGTGATGGCCTAATTTCAGATGTAAAGCTGAGTTTCGTTTCCGGGGGTTAATTTTAGCCTTTTAGGGGACAACCTGAAAAGTGAAAACGAATTTTTTTTCCAAGAGCACCGAGTAGGGTATCATTATTTTATCAACCAAAAGCCTATTAAAGCCCGAATCCAGTAATATATATAACTACATAATTTTGTCCATTATTTATTTATTTTTTTGTATCATAAAAATTGCTATCCACGGCCCTTATTACCAGAAGGATTGTTCAGAAAAATCTGAAAAAGTTCACCAACATTAACAATGGGGTGTAGATTCAGCGACAATTATCAAACCTGAATTTCCCTGCACAACTTCCTTGGTATGCAAAAAGAAAAGTTGATGACATATTTTGCTTTGATTAAGATGTAGTTAATCAAAAATTGTATTAATGTTATGTTAAACGGGTATTTTGGTAATTTTTTTACACAGTGAGTTTTAGAAATTAAATTTAAGAAGTAAGGAATAGTTGATTTTGTGCGTGAAAAATATATTACAATCTCTGAACCTGAATATTTTCTAATAATATTATTTATAAAATTTTGTTAGGTATCCATAGAAATAAAAAAAAAAAAAACCAAGCCACCTATTCGAAGAAATTGGCAAATAATCTACTTAATAAATTTCTAACACTGACTGACTGACAGACAATGCATAGCCTAAACCGTTGGGTTTAGAAGAATGAAATTTTGCGTAGGAGTTCCCTATGTAACGTAGATGAGTACTAAGAAAGGATTTTTGAAAATTCCTCCCCTAACAAGGAGGGGTCCAGGTATGGTCGTCACCGATTTCGATCAAATTTCGTCTACTAGTAGAGCATAATATCTATATTAAAAATCTAAAAAATTAAGGTCCACCTCTCAAAAATAAAAAAAAATATTTCAATTTGAAGTTTAAACAATTTGATAATATGAGATATGTATAAGTTATTAAGTCACATTGACAAGAGCGTGAAATGGCTCCGTTGCAAAGTATCTGGGTGTGGATGCTTTGGTACTGGGTTCGAATCCCACCTCAGACATTGAACTTTTTTTTAATTTTAATATATTTTTTTAAATTTATTAATTATATTGCTAAAATTATGCTACCAAATATCATTTGCTGCAAAAAATTCTTAATTTTTTTAGTTTATGAACTTTATGAATTTTTAAAGGTAATGCATATCATAAAACCTAAATCTAATTATTGTTTATATCGCAAGTACACAATACAAACATTTTATTACATGCACAGATATATAAATATTTATATTTATTTACAGAAAGAGATTGCGATAATGTAAGGTATGTTTTAGGCATATTAATTAGGGAAAATTTTCTATCGTTCGTAAGACCCAATTTTAATTTTATGATCCAAGTAAATATATTTACTTGGAATTCTAACAATATGATCATAAAATTAAAATTGGGTCTTACGAACGATAGAAAATTTTCCCTAATTAATATGCCTAAAACATACCTTACATTATCGCATTCTTTTTCTGTAAATAAATATAATCATTTATATATCTGTGCGTGTAATAAAATGTTTGTATTGTGTACTTCCAATATAAACAATTAGATTTAGGTTTTATGATATGCATTATCTTTAAAAATTCATAAAGTTCATAAATTAAAAACATTAAGAATTTTTTGCAGCAATGATATTTGGTAGCATAATTTTAGCAATATAATTAATAAATTTAAAAAAATATATTAAAATTAAAATAAAAACTCAATGGCTGAGGTGGGATTCGAACCCAGTACCAAAGCATCCACACGCAGATACTTTGCCACGGAGCTATTTCACCAAGGGGACAAACTAGATTGGCTTTGCCTCTGTTCCACTTGTAATGAGTTTGTGACGTACTCTGTTTGTGTACATACACACTGTTTGCAGTGTATTAGTTTGGTTTTTTGTAGTAGTATGTGTATACACGCATACAACCACAACACACGTATTACCAGAGAGAGCTGTTCAACGTGTTCAACTAACAATGGGTATATTGTTAATACAATGGTGTGTTGACTCGACGACGACTACTGACGGACTAATGCCTTAAGCTGTGACTGGCTTACAAATGACTCCAAGCGAATTTCACTTTTTTTATGTTAGTTGGCTTCTAGTGTTCTATGTATTTCACGCTCTTGTCAATGTGACTTAATAACTTGTACATATCCTATATTATAAAATTGTTTAAACTTTAAATTAAAATATTTTTTTTATTTTTGAGAGGTGGACCTTAATTTTTTAGATTTTTAATATAGATATTATGCTCTACTAGTAGACGAAATTTGATCGAAATCGGTGACGACCATACCTGGACCCCTCCTTGTAAGTGGGTTTAATAGAGGATGAAAATTTGTATGTAAATTTGTTATTTTTGAAGTTAGTGGTATATAAAAATATGTTGCTATGGCTATTAAAATAAATAATATAGGTATTATTGAATAAATCTTTAACACTGACTGACAGACAACGCACAGCCTAAACTGTTGAGTTTAGAAGGACGAAATTTAGCAAGCAGATATGAAAATTGGTGTTTAGGCTTCTATTTATAAATAAGAGTCATTTGTGTAAACGTTTCTGGAAATTTATTCCCAAAGGTGTTAAAACAGGAAATGAAAGTTCGTATGGGAAATTCGTCATTTTTGAAGTTAGAAACGTGGATATTGATTTAGACTTTTGAAAAACATTAAAAGTGAGCAGAAAGTGAGTACCTAATAAAAAGATGCTGTGGATGGGAAATCCCATCGGGTATACGGCTAGTATTTAAATAATTTTATGACTTAAAATATTATCTAATACAATTTTTATAATAAATAGTACTGCTAATAATATTATTATTGAAAGGGCCCACTAGAATAATTACTTCATTCGGTAGATATTACTGTTCGTTTCTGGTAAACATAAATAGACTAAGATAAACATACAATCGTTTTGAAATCGAAAAACATTGTTTATTTTAGGAATAAAATTTATTCATTAGGAAAAATATTTCATCCACTTTCATATCCCGTTACAAAAAATTCGTAAAAACAACTAATTGTACGAAACATTGTTAGCGCAAGTGCAACTTACACTTGACGACTTGTTTAAATTATTTTTAATACAGTTAGTGTATTCAATTAAAGTTCAACTTGACCAGTCGAGGATTGTTTGGATCGGTTAGTATTAGTTTGAATAATAGTCGTATATATTTAGAAAGAATCATAGAACAGAAAAAAATGTTGATATAAATATCTTTTTATTGCTTTTATTCTTGCCCTCCATTATCAACTCTATAGTTTTCTTATATGTATAAACGACACACCCCTTTTCGTGATTTTTATAAATTGTGTCGCCATTAAATGTCAACTATAACATTCGAACCAGACAGATGACCAACAATGAACAATTTTAATAGCTGTCTACATTTTTTCGTACAAAATAAATATAATTTTATTCAGATATTTAATACCCAATAGTGAAAAGAAACCGTAATCTTATCTTCAATAATTTAAAAGTGACATTTTTACTATACAACTTTACAATAAAACGTTGAGCGTATAGCTAGCATATATTTTATTTACATGTAAAAACACCAACGATTACATGAAAATATATTAACACTAGTCTACAACAATTTCGTACTTTAGTGAGTGAGAATTAGCTCCGGATACATTTTGGATATGATTATATATTCCATTAAAATCTCTGTTACGTTCGTTTTACGCCCTAAAGGTCGCTACACACTATAGTGCCGATCGCAGCTCGTTCTCGGTCCAGTCTCAGTCCGGTAAAATGTTGTTATACATATGTTCATATTTATGTTTGACGCTAATATGTCGTTCATTGTTTGTTTCCAATCTAAATTTTCGCGGAAAAGGATGTCACTCTATTTTTAACTTAAAGGATTAACTTTTTCTTGATAAAAATGATATTAGAATAAAACAAAGAAAACGTAGGTATAGGACGGAAAAGAACTTAAATGCAACAAGTTTAACAGATAACAAACACCACATTTAGCATAGAACTGCTATAATTTTACTACTTTTGGTTTAGAACCGCTATAACTTTACTACTTTTGGTACAAAAACGCTGTAATTTTACCCCGGAAAAGGATGTCACTCCATTTTTCACTTAGCTTTTTGAATTAGCTTTGTCTCGGTGAAAATGATATTAGAATAAAACAAAGAAAACGTACAGGGCGTCAAAGTTTAACAGATAACAAACACTACTTTTAGCATAGAACTGCTATAATTTTACTAGATGGAGAGAAAATTCATAGAAAAATTACTGTGCTCAGCATTACAATCGACGTGTAAAAGCCAAACATATTCAATTTTGTACGGTAAAAATATAAAAATTATAATTAATCATAGAAAATTTAAAGGATAGAATATTCTTTCCGTAATAATTAGCTCCGTAAAATTTGTAAAACAGCACAGTAAAAAGTTCCATTCCTGACAAAAAAATATTTTTTAATTATTTTTCTTACAAAAATTACCATGTTATCTTATAATATTTCAAATGCTATCTGCTAATAGTAGAAAGAAAGAAAGAGAAGGTATTAACGCTGTCACATAGCCAGGCAGGCTGCAGAAGGTATCAACACAATCATACATGAAGGTCACATAGCCAGGCTGGTGTGGCAAGTAACATAGCCAGGCTGGTGTGGTGTGATGTGCAAACACTAAACAGTATTCATTAGAATGTCTTACAGGACGGTCACCGTTTAATTCAACATTTTGTTACTTCACTATCTTCAGTATTAGAATATATTGTTGCCAATCATTTTGTATGCATCGATTGTTCCTCAGTGCGTACAGCCCAAGTAACATAAGGTTGCGGGTCAGATGCGCAAATGAAAGAGTACGACAACAAGAATTAAACTATAACATATATGCATAAGAGTGTGATTGAGGTTGTGTTAGCACATTAAATTTTACCATGCTAGCACTATTTTTTATGAAGCCATGATTAACACTTTTTACGTTTCAATTTAATAATATTTACGTGATCGTAAAATATTTTTTACTTTGGTCGTCGATCGCGCACGCATTATAAGAGAGCATGGTAATTTTTCTGAAATTTTATCTACAAAAATTATATGATTTTTCTCTCCGTGTACTTTTGATATAGAACCGCTGTAACCTTATTACTTTTGGTACAGAACCGCTGTAATTTTGCTACTTTCGGTACAGAATTGCTGCAACTTTACTACTTTGGTTACAAAATTTCTGTAACTTTACTACTCATGGTGCAAAACTTCTGTAACTTTACTATTTTTGGTACAGAACAGCTGTAACCGTACTACTTTTAGTACAGAACTTGATCTCAATTTGCAAAGCCCCCGAAGAAAATCGTTTTCAATTTTGTCCCTTTCACTTGTCGACTGACTGAAGCATTCACAGTATCAATAAATGCTTCGTTTTCATATTATCAAATCGTGTCAGTCATGTCAAACATTCTTTGAAACTGATCGTCAACGAAACGAGAACGAACTATAGTGTGAAGAGACCCTAAACATTGTGTACGACTAAAACACGAATTGCGTGGTGAAAGCGCACTGAAAAACAAAGGAACACGTGAAGATGAAATGGAGTGTGGAGAGTGTGAGAAAATGAGGAAGCATTGAGTGGAAGCGTGCGACTACATACATATGAGGTTTTCATTACTGGATTATAAATTTAAAGGCCACGATTACTTGCAACAATAAATTATTGCTAAACACAACGTACACAAAACACGAGTACATAACACGGCTACAGTGATATTCAACTAGAAGTGGGAATGTTTATTTGATGAGGTAAGTGTATTGCAGAATTATTTTTGAGAATTATGTGCATCTATTTAACTCCTTTACAAGGCAATGAAAAATAATGATGAGTAAAAGATGAGTAAAAGAGTAAATCTTTTTTTTTTTAACATCCTTGTTAATCGATTATCAGTTCTAAATAGAACTATAAATTGAGCATAACGGGAATGGTGATTACATACTGGCAATCACTCAAAATAAATTATATACTAAATATAATGTACTATTCATTAAAAGCTAAATAAATCTATACGAGTATATCTTAATTCTAAAATATTCTGTCTATTGAGTCTATACAAAGAGTCACTATTGTCAAGTAGGTTAAGGGCACACACATTAGGGTAATTTTCTAGGCGATGAATGTATTATATAATGTGGGCACTTGAAGACTGCGATGTATGTCATCGTTACATACATGGAACACTGGAAGGAATACAACTATCTCTTTTCTGCAATCACTTATGGGCAAGTATGTGCATTTTACAGAACTATGTTGTCATTCACTTACTAGCTACCAATGGGTGTGTTTCAATTAATTGTCATATTGTTGCCGTCCGTAATAACACGGTGTACATGCTATACGTACATCATACATATGATGTATATATGTATGCAAGACACCCATACTCGCAACATCCATCGGACTAACACACACAACTCCGCGTGTACATATATGGGATATTTTCTATCCTTTGGCGTTACACTGGTTTCAGTAGTATAGAGATACTACCGTTCGTTCTGTATTCTGTGGTTACATACATCATTAACACGTTTTCATTAAATAAAATGAAAACGTGTCAAAGGAATTTGATAAAATTTTAATATGTTATAAGATACAAAGTTCCAAACCATATTTAATTAGAAATAAAAATTATTCACAAGCGCGCGGAAAAAAACAAGTGGTATACAAATATAATAACTGAAGAATATTAATATATTATTTAGTTTTTGATAAAATTTTTTTTGAGATATACTTTTGTACCTGACTACCTCGCAGCAACTACGTTAAATAACTAAGCGAAATTAATAATTTTAATACGCGCAGTTAACTTTATAGCACAGATGAACTATATGGAAATACTTTCTTTAACTTTTTTGTTTTAGTGTTCTTATAATTTAGTGAAGAATAAAAGGAAGCAACACAAAAGATATTTTCATTTTTGATTTTTGTACATTGTAGTCGGTAGTTGAAACAATATACACGTGTACACGGGTGCACAACCCGTATTTGTTTAATAAATTTACGCCTTTTGGTAACAGTAAAAATTTACATATTTAATTTATTAGCTGTTTTTAAAAATAATTATCTAGGCAGCGCGAAAAGTCGTAAAATAGGACGATTTTTTTCTTTACAATTTAAATAATTTCCTTTTTAGTATTTTGTTTAATATATGATGGAAAGGGAATTAGGTTAATAATATTAACTAAACATTTCAAATAATTGCTTTACAATTAGAGCCCCTATTTATATGAGAAAAATATAAAAAATAATCTTAATTAAACGAAGAATTAATAAAGTACCTACTGCTAAAAAGGTTCAAGTTACGCTTAAATGAATATAATTATAAAAATAAATTTAAAATTAAATGTGCTCAAAATTTTCTGCTTAGTTTCTCGTGAAATAAGGTCAAGTACTAATAATATGCAATTCAGAATATATATTAGACGTTGTAAGACTTGCTATGTATAAGAAAACTTGCAATTGTATAAAATTCTTACCGCAGATAATTACATAGAGTGTACAAACAAAAATGTGTCTTCTGTTTGGTGCACTTTGGCGGTAAGCTACCGAACTTGTTGACCAGTCGCTCACACTTAATCTTAGAAATAACATCGTACATGAAATATATTTGGTTACTGTTTTTTTGAGTTAATTTGTCCATTTTAAACAAAACAAAAATATTAAAACCACTGGACCAAAAATTATTTAAAAAAAATATTTCTAGAATCCTTGGAGGTAGCTCTTTTAAATGATACCCCACACGATATATTAATTAGACCTTCTTTTTTTGGACCAAATTGGCCCTTCCATTTTAATCTTAAATTTTTTTCTCTTTAAATCCTTATGTTACATAGTTTTTAAGAAAAATCTGTGTGAAAGGCGAACGAGCGAACACGAGAGTGTTCTTATAATAGCTCCGTCTTTCTTTCTAAGGTACGAAACTCTACACAGAGAGAAAATTCATAAAAAAATTACTGTGCTCAGCACTACAATCGACGTGTAAAAGGCGAACATATTCAATTTTGTACGGTAAAAATATAAAAATTATAATTAATCATAGAAAATTTAAAGGATAGAATGTTCTTTCCGTAATATTAGCTCCGTAAAATTTGTAAAACATCACAGTAAAAAGTTCCATTGCCGACAAAAAAAATATTTTTTAATTGTTTTTCTTACAAAAATTACCATGCTGTCTTAAAATAGAAGAAAAGTAGAAAAGAAGAAAAGAAGCTAATAGTAGAAAGAAAAAAAGAGAAGGTATCAACGCTGTCACATAGCGAGGCAAGCTGCAGAAGGTATCAACACAATCATATATGAAGGTCACATAGCCAGACTGGTGGTGTTGCAAGTAGCTGGTCACACTGCTGGTGTAGTGTTGTGTCGTGCCGAAGCAGTGCTCATTAGAATGTGTTACAGGACGGATGGTCATCGTTTAATTCATCATTTTGATACGTTATACATACATCATACAAGCAACATAAGGTTGCGGATCAGATGCGCAAATGAAAGAGTATGACAACAAGAATTAAACTATAACATATATGCATAAGAGTGTGATAAAATTTGTGCTAGCACATTAAATTTTACCATGCTATAATATATTTTTAACTTTGGTCGTCGATCGCGCACGCATTATAAGAGAGCATGGTAATTTTTCTGGAATTTTATCTACAAAAATTATATGATTTTTCTCTCCGTGTAGAAAAAATCGGTTTTGCTATATCCAGCTAATTTATCTTTTAGTAACAAATGAGAACACCATTAATACCGAATACTATTAAGATATTCCCACTTATAATTCACTGATTTCGGTAAGGTCAACCTTTACACATACATATATTTATGTACCAACATTAAAATTAGCATTTTCCTAAAAAATCGGATTATATTACTTTTCATTTTCATATCTACATAGATAAAATTTATTCCCATTTCATAAATCCGTAATAAAAATTCGTTTCATTTCAACGCCAAACAGAAGGGAATAGAAAGTGATCCACGCGTAAAGCAGCAGTGAAAACATTATAAATTGTAATTTATTTTATTTAAGTGTAAAAGCAATAAATATATTATTCATATTATTATATATTTACACCTGTCTGAACGTATTATTATTTCAAGAATTTCTGTATATGTATACATATTTTATACAATCAACACTCAAAGTCTGTTAAATGTCAACAGAAACAGAAATAAAATATTAACACCTTAACGGTCATGGACGTCGTATGGCGTCAAATAAAATCTGACTAGGTGCTACGCAACGCAGTACCGCGTCAACAATGGTTACATTCAGCAGATTTCAGCGCTCAATAAGCGATTAGTGATCAATTGCAACAGTTTTTTTTTTTTTTTATTCTGGTGAACGTTTTTTTATACGACGACGACGACAGTTAACGTTTGACAAACGATCAGCCAATCAGTGTTAACTATTTCCGATAATGCATCCCGCTTTTTTGCAACGTACTTTCAGTATGATGGAAAACATGGCGACCGCCGAGTAAACATGTTGCAACTCAACGGAAAAAAAGTATCATTCAGCAGAAAATCATAAACCGTTTTGCAACTGTTGCGTTCTGCTGAACGTAGAAAATTATTCCATATGAAGAGGGTATTAGTTGCCAAAATAGTGTACCAGTTGAGCATATCGTCACAATTGGTTACGGTCGTCAACGGTGGAGGTAGACTGGAAGTGAATCATCAGTTTTTAAAGTCGGCTTTTTTCATTTATATCAAAACTAGACATGTAGTACCATTAGGAGAGGCAAAAATGAAAAAATTATAATCAGGCAACACAAACTGAAACGATTACCCTAATTCAAATCATTGTCATACACTTAATTGAAGTATTGACGTCATTAAGGTTACAAAAAAATTTAAAGGTTTAAAAACATAAAATTTTAAGATGATAAAATTGGAAATGAATTACATATTTTCGAAATTTGTCTTTTCATTTTTACCAGAAAACATTTCTAACGGATCAGTCATATTTCTAAAAGGAATTTCGACATTTTAACAACAAAAATTAAAAAGATACACCCAAATTACTTCAATTTAACCGATCACCCTGATTAAAGTCACTTCTTACAAATTTAATATAGATTCATATTTCTAAAAGGAATTTCGTCAATTTAATAGCAAAAATGACAAACATGCTCCCAAATTACTCAAGTTTAACCAATCATCCTGATTGAAGTCACTTATTATAAATTTAATATAGATTTGAGCGTTTCCACACAGAGCCGGATTTACTGACCAAATTGAAACATTCCAAAATATTGTGCGCAGAGGAGCGGCAACATTTTTCAATCGCTTGAAGTCGTTTCCGAAATCTGATTCAAAACGATTTTTAAAATATTTCCGTAGTCAAAATTCCTTCTGAATGTAATTCTAGAGATGTTTATATATCATTTAAAGGGAGGTTTACTTGAGCGTCTTTAAAAAAGATCGATTTTTTTTTTTGCAGAAATTGGTAGCTAATTATGTGTAGAATATGTTCTCAAAGTGATTTTGCTGAAAATAATTTTGAAAAAAGATTTTTGCACATTAATCGAATCCAGCTTTCTATAAAAAAAAAAAAAACTCAAAAAGCGTAGTTCACGCAATAATGAGTATTAAATATATAATTTTGAAAATATTATATTTCTTTATATATATTTTATAATATCTCGCAACCACATTTTTAGAACTGGTAGACACAATAACTCAAAAACTATTCGAGGGTCCTCTTTTTTAATTTTTTATTTTAAAAATAATTCAATTCTCCGGCCCTTATACCTAAGTCCGATACACTTTCAATATTTTTGACATTAAAGAGCGAAAAATAAGACAAAAACTGTAATTAAAAGTTCACACATCCGCCATTTTTTTTTCAGCAATTTATAGATATTATTGGTGTAGGTGCCGGTACTGTTCTTATCTTACAAATCTTATCTTATAAATCTTTTTTGTTTTTGGATTTCAGTGGTTTATTTCCGGCGCTATGATGTCAACCAACAAGACATCGGATTTTCGGATCGTCACACTGCACTATCTATAAAATGGACAATTTTTTATATTTTTCCTTAAAATAATTTTTTTGTATAGTTTAATACTTAATAAATATGTGTACAAAATTTGAAATTGATATTTACTCCCGTTCTTGAGAAGAAAATTCCAGAAAAATGCATAATTTTTAAGGACTCTCAAGTAAACCTTCCCTTAAGTCAATCAAAGAGGAAAAAAACGGAACTTTTTTTTGTCAAAGTGATATAATTATGTATCTTTGTCATTATTATTTCATTACTAATCGATTAGTTGATTGTGAAAATTCAACACTAGTTTCCAGATTGGTTGGTAGACACTACCATAAATTATAGTGAAAAATGAGTAGTTGAAACATTATTGAAATAAAACTACGAAAATGTATATTATGAAAATTTTACTTTGTTATAGTAGGTATGAATAAACGAAGAAAACTACACATAACTGTAACATACAAACAAGTTGCTTTTAGGTAAATTTCTTTTTCGGAAATCCACCTATTACAGCGGGTGCCATGAAAAGACCTGAACCCGAGACTAGGGCAGAAATTTCTTTTGAGGCCTCGCGAAACCGAAAATGACCTTCACTAAAATTTGGATATGTATAAAAGAGGTATATATGTGTCTGCGCGATAACACTCGAACGAAGTATCCAATGTTTATGAAATTTGGTGAGAAAAGGTCAAAAGTCCCAATAGCTTGGATGAGCTCGTCGGCCAGATATGTCCGATTTTTAGAAGCCAAAATTTTGACTATTTTTCGTCATTTTTAGTGGTATTTTGCCAAAATTGGCCAGATTTCAAAAATTTTTTGATTTTTTTTACACCATAGAAAAAAGCGTGAAAAATTACATAAGATAAGCTTTTAAAATATTGTTCCAAATGTACTAGCTTTTGAGAAAAATTAAGAAATTTTCTGAATTTCGTTACAATAAATGCAACATCGTTTGTTTTTTATCGTTGCAATAACGATATTTATATCTGTTTCATTTTTCAAAATACAAAATGAACTAACTTTTCAAGAACGCGTTATCATCGATTTTGAAAATTTGTTCACTGTTAGAGAGCTAAACTATTTTAGGTGGATATAAGTTATGTTACATGAGGTCTGCCAAAGTCCGCGGGTCCCAGAAGCGGCAAAAATAAAACTAAAACGAGGTTTACTCGAGAGTCCTTAAAAATTATGTATTTATCTAGAATTTTTTTCTCAAGAACGGAATTAAATATCAATTTCAAATTTTATACACATATTTATTAAGTATAAGCTATACAAAAAAAAAAAATTTTTAAGGAAAAATATAAAAAATAGATACTGCAGTGTGACGATCCAAAAATCCAATGCCTTGTTGGCGGACATCTTAGCGCCGGTAATAAACCACCGAAATCCAAAAATAAAAAAAGATTTATAAAATAAATGAAGAGTACCGGCACCTTTACCTATAATATCAATAAATTGCTGAAAAAAAAATGGCGGATGTTTGAATTTTTGATTACGATTTTTATTTTATTTTTCGCTCTTTAAAGTAAACTTAAAAATAAAAAAAATATTGAAAGTGTATCGAACTTAGGTGCCAAAGAATTGAATTATCTTTAAAATAAAAAATTAAAAAAAGGATCCATCGAATAGTTTTTGAGTTATCGTGTCCGCCAGTTCCAAAAATGTAGTTCCGAGATATTATAAAATATATATAAAGAAACGTATTTTCAAAATTTTATATTTAATACTCATTATTGCGAGAACTACGTTTTTTGAATTTTTGTTTTATAGAAAGCTGGATTCGGTTAATGTGCAAGAATCTTGTTTTTAAATTATTTTCAGTAAAATCACTTTGGGAACATATTCTACACATAACTTGCTATCACTTTCGGCAAAAAAAATTAATTTTTTTATAAAATCTCAAGTAAACCTTCCCTTAAATTACTTTCAGCAAAATCGCTTTGGGAACATATTCTACACATAATTAGCTACCAATTTCTGCAAAAAAGTATCGATTTTTTTTTAACGACTCTCAAGTAAACCTCCTCTTAAACTCGTTTAAATGCATACATGCTATACTATATGAAATGCGCCAGGGTATTGGGGACCCAAAAGCACCAAAGATGGATACAAGTTTTTATATGAGATCCGCCAATGTCCAATATATTTGGAAATTCACTATGTTATGCAGATGCTGCGTCACGGGTATTTTCTCTTTTATTTACTTTAGTGTACAAATAATTCACATTCGAATGGCAGCGTGCAAATACATTTTAAATTTATTACACTATTTAAATTTAATAAAATTTATTTTCAAGACACCTTACAATTTGTAGCCATGCTGCCTGCACGTTCCATATTATAAATTTGAGAAATGTCTATATTGGAAAAATTCTTGGAAATGAATTTTAAATCCTACAGGCTTTAAACTTTTCCCGTAAAAAATAAGTCTGTGCGAAATAAGAAATGGATATTAAATTTATATACTCCAGTGTTGCAAAGTATTCGTATAAGTGACGTCATCACGTACACCAGGGGTTCTCAACGTTTCAGACTCTGAGCCCCCCTTCATACTTTGGTGTGAGGTCACGCCTCCTTTACGGATTAAATTAATTTAGACTTATATGTATATGATAAATCTACACGGAGAGAAAATTCCTATAAAAATTACTGTGCTCAGCACTACAATCGACGTGTAAAAGGCGAACATATTAAATTCTGTAAGGTAAAAATATAAAGATTATAATTAATCATAAAAAATTTAAAGGATGGAATGTTCTTTTCGTAATATTATCTCCGTAAAATTTGTAAAACAGCACAGTAAAAAGTTCCATTACCGACAAAAAAATAATTTTTAATTGTGTTTATTAAAAAAATTACCATGCTAACATGCTAATAATAGAAAGAAAAAAAAAACAGAAAGAAGGGTGGTTGTGTTGGGAACGCTGTAATGAAATGTACCTCAATCAGCGAGTTACATGGGTTTGTCAAACTTTGTCAGACAGCTCGCACCAAGCACCTTGATGCAGCTAGTAGTCAGTTGCTTTTACACTCTCTTAGGATGATGTCATCGTTTAATTCATCTTTTTGTTATTTACCTATCTTTAGTATAATATGTATTAGAATATGTTGTTGGCAATCATTTTTGTATACATGTTTTTACAGGTACAGTGCAACCAATATAAGGTTGCGAGTCAGATGCGCAAATGAAAGAGTACGACAACAAGAATTAAACTACAATATACATGCATAAGAGTGTGATAAAAGTTATGTTAGCACCACATTAAATTTTACCATGCTAGCACATATTTTTTATTTTGGTCGTCGATCGCGCACGGATTATAGGGGAGCATGGTAATTTTTCTGAAATTTTCTCTACAAAAATTATAGGATTTTTCTCTCCGTGTACTTACATTATGTTTGAGTAAAATGACTTTGGACTTAGGCTAGACATACTCTGGTAAGGAATATAAAATTACTCGTATATTTCTTCAAATACAAATTTTTATTACACAAATCATCGAAAAAATCACAAGTCAGCTAGTTTCTCACGCCTGGCCGGACGCTTACTTACCTTTTATTGAGTTAATAGCTATATAAAGAAATTTCAATCATTGTGTGTTTGTGTCCAGCATCAAATTCAAATTTTTGTTGTTGTAAATATACATGTAAAAACAACTGTTTCAAAAACTACAAACTTATTTAATTTTTTTAAATTTGTTGACGCCTCCCCTGGAATTCTTCCACGCCCCCCAGGGGGGCGCGTCACCCGTGTTGAAAACCGCTGACGTACACTATATAAAATTTTGTCCAATTCCGAAGTAATACAAAAATTTTGGGAAATACCCGTGAAATATTTATTGTCAATTTTCTCCATATTTATAATTTTTCCGGCGGAAACACAATCAAAAAATTACTCAGATAACAGTTGTAGATATTGCTGGGAGTATTGCTTGTCAACTTCCTAACTGAAAAACTCGATAATCATTCAATTTCTCTAAATGATCTTATAAACATATAACTAGCTATCCAATCATACAGTCAGAATTAAAATTTTGTATTCCCTACAAAGTAGGCAACTTTAAAGTGGTAATTCCGGTGAATATATAATCAATCGATATATAAAGTTTTGACCATAAACAACTCTCAGTGTCAAATTGACATAATTAAATTATATTGATATAGTGATTATGGCCATTGGGTAGCAAGATCACAGTGATTATGGACCACTGGGTTGAAAGGCAATAGTAATTATGGGCCACTGAGTAGTAAGGTCATAGTGATTAAAATCGCAAAATAAATCGCAAATAAATGGATTCTTTGTAACGTTTGAACGGAACGGTGTTTTTCATTGCGCCTTGTTTTTGGCTTTTATTCTCATAAATACTTATATATAAATTTCTTGTCAGTTACTGACCCCAACCCCGCCCTTTCGAAATGAACGGAAATGGGACAAAAGTATTACTTCCGACGACATCCCTATTTTAGGGTCGTTTAGCGAGCGAAGCCAATTGCTATAAATAACATTTCGTACAGAATTTACAAAAATAGACATTCGTACAAAAATAAACACCTGGGCCAAGTGAAAAAAGAGGCACACAGATCAAATTTCATACGAAAATGTTTCCACTCCGTTAGCTATTTTTATGAAAAGTTTCATTTAATCGATTAAACTATTAAGGCGTGCAAGCAAACCAAACCAAGAAACAAACTTATTTTCGCATTTATAATATTAGTATAATAAATATCTACCAAAAAAAAAAATTGTTTTAACTACGACTGTGGATAATTTTAACAGTGTCTTTATCGCCATTATAACTGAAATCTACTGTTGTACCTATATCTTAATATTATCTGTATCGATATTTGCTCAGTAAACTGTAGAATATGTAAGTAGAGGTACACATAAGGCCGAGTTATACAATATTTACTAAGATAGAATATAGATTTATTTAGTTAAGGTTTGTATAATTTCTGTGTTTGTTTTCAATATAATGTGGATGAAGAGATAACTAAGAAGAGATACGATATAACTAACCTATGTTAGATTTACTTTTAGATGTCTAGATACGACGTAAATGATAATTCAATATGTTAAAAATGATTTAAAACTAAAAATTTTAAATTAGACTTGAGAGTATTTTTTTTAGATATTCTCGATATTCAACATTTTGCGGGCATAACAACGAAACAATTTTTGCCCCTGCTTAACAATCGTTGGTGGTTTAAAAAAAAAATTAATTATAACATTCTCCTAGAAAATATTTAAAATAATGCGATAGGAATTACCTATATGTAAAGAATAGTATATTATACACCAAGGGACTAAAATGTGATTTTTGATCCCGGATAGAAAGTTTGTTACCACAATGCGTTGTAATCGATCACCTTCGCTCAATGTGCGTTTTGGTTTTTGAGCATAACATATATACTAAATAATTTTACATAAATATTATCTAAATATACTTTTAAATAAAGTTATTTCGACTAAAGAACACGTATACACTTGTCTTCCGTTCACAATATTTAACAAAATTAATGAGATAATATTTATGGCACCGTGCGGAAATAGCGTGCGAAATAATTTCCCACGGCTTAATATAATAAAAAGTAGGCTGTTTCGTTAATTTAATGTGATTTTGATATAAATTTTACGAAAAAAAATGTGCTCGTAGAAAAAGTATAGTGTAGAATACGTGGGAGAATCATATTTTTCTTATTAAGCCTCTTTTCCAACTTATTTTACAATATACTATTTCCTACCCACATAGAAAAAAATTTTCATAGAATTTAATTAATCAATAAAGGTTCATCTGTTTTTCCTGCTCTAATTAGTAATTACTGGTTTAAATAAATATCAGCAGTATTTCAATTTACGTATTAAAGAGTACAGAGAAAATATAAAACCCACACTGTGCGCTCTATCAAACAAGTATAATTTTACCTCTAAGTTGACTAGGTAAAAGGGAGCTTAAAAATGCGTATTTTAACTTGCCACGTTGCAGTTGTATGGTGTTTCAGTTGCAGCGGATCTGCAACTGAACCACAATTTTAAAATAAAAGTCAACATTAAAAGTTTTTGTACCTTATGAGAAGAAATTTTTTTGAGATTTATAGCTTACATTAGTAGATATTTATTGCGCATAGGTAGTATTTTCAGAGGTATAATTACTTTTGCCAAGATATAAATAAATAAATATATTTAGAATTACATAATAATTTATGAAAATATTGAAAAATATACAAATTCGCATCATCGACTTTATCATTTTTAATGACGACATGTTAATTGGAATCATCATTCAAACGGAATTATTAATTAAAAAATATTTACATTTTTTAATTATTACAGAATTATAGAAGAATCACAAATAATATTATTAAGCAGAGCAAAAGTTTATCATTAGTAATAAAAAAAATACCCCTGTCGCAGCAACTGCATAACATAGCGAATTTCTAAATATTAACGAACGAAAAAATTTTTAAAATCGCTTAGACGCACGGAGTAATGGAGACACAGCAACTATCTCTATCATGAAATCTGCAGTGTGCATTTTTGTGTACCTTAGGCTCGTAGGTAGTCAGTGTCTCAGTGGCACTCACCGAGTGTAGGTCAGTCAAACAATAATGGATTTGATTGTAATGTTGGTTGTGTTGGCATTATTGAATCCCCACCATAGCGTTGTGGTATCACACATATGTATGCGAGGCCGGTCACGTGACTGCCACCTCTATGTTCGATTACGCACACATACACAGTTCAGCGCGCCAATACAAAGTAAACACCGTGCACGTATATAACATATTTTCTATCTATTACTGGTTACACTGATTCCAGTAGTGGAGAGATACGTATTGTACCTCTGTCCTCTATGGTTAGACGGTAGTTAATTTTTGGCGTATTTCGGTCACCAGGACCCTGTCACTGCACATAACATAGACCCTGACGGACTTCTTATAACTGTTATCTATCTAAAATAATTTAGCTCTGACCAGTAAAAAATTTTTAAAATCGGTTGAGTAGTTTAGTTTTGGTGCCTTAAGATCCGCAGGATGCTGACGGACCGCAAAATTTTTTTCAATAGAAATTTTGATATTTTTTTTGTTTTCCTTCAAATACCCTTATCTACTTCATCAAAACTGAAAAATTTTTGAAAATTTTAAACCAGATAGGAGTCGTAGCACACTTTTAATCGCCAATCGATTTTTTCAAAATGGCGTTACAGTGAGTGGGAGTGGCTTGAAATATATACTTTTCCCCTTGCAAGAGGTCGGAGGCAAAATTTCGAAAATTTTTTTAAAATATAATTTGTTTCCGACAAAAAACTGTACTATCCACTCCAAAAATCTCAAAATAAATTTTGATTCTTTAAAACATCTTTTTGAATAAAATGTTTTTTTTGGTTGAGAGTTTTTTGGATATTTTTCAGTTACTGACTCCTACCACCAGGTCCGGGCCTACAGTTATTATGGGGGGGGGGACTCTGCTGTTGGCACCCTCCCCGAAAAAAACGGCCATTTTAGCATTTTGGTGTACTAATAATTTTTAATTTTTTCCCTGTAGGTAAGTGACGAGAATAAAAAAAAAAAAAAAAAAAAAAAACAAATCTAAAATTCAACATTTTCGCGCCCCTTAAGTTTTGTTGTTGAGTTATACTGCTCTTCAGATTGCAAAAATAAAAATTATTATCGGGCAAGTCCGATAACTGCCTTGTCAGTTTTTTAAATGAGTCTGTATTCAAGCATAATATACGTAATATACTGCATTGCAAAAAATTGGACATAAAATTAAAAGAATAGGTTTGTAGTACACTTGATTTCTTCATGGTCACGTTTAAAAATGCAAATTATATTGAATTTTAAATTATCCGTAACATCAAAGTGTCACAACAGCTCATTTATTGAATTATTTTAAAGGCAATTTTTCACCGTTTTTTTAATTTCTCTGAAAACATCTTGTCATATAATTGTATTCAGAGCACGTACGCCAATGTCAGTTCATCCGAATGTCTACCCCGTATTGCATAATAATGTGTTTTAGCCGCACTATTAAATTCTTGTAATTAAAAACGAATGATTATCCTCAAATATCTTTATAGCTCTTTTCGTATAAAATGACAATAATCGAGCCAACATGAGCCAGATAATGGACAAATGACTTTTATTTGTAATACGATCGATTCATTTTGCGATGAAAACATTATCATTAATTGTCTGGACATCGTCTATAGAAGGTTATGTCAGTTAAAAAGGGTGCAGGAATGGTATGATGTTTGTCATTATTGTCTGACCTCTTACGGGAATACATAGGTACATTTCCAGACTGGTCAAAGAAACTAGAGAATAGATAAATAGTAAATTTTTGCCGAATGGGCGGCAGATAAAGCAATGCCTTTTTTTTAAAGTGCAAAACCAGCTTATATGACGATGATCGTACAGATTAAAACATTTCAAAAATTAATTAAATAAAGGTGGTATTTTTGCAGTGTTTTGTTCATATTGATAAATAAGAACACTTTGTAAAAAAACAGCACTTATATTTTATAACTATTATCAATTACCTATTGTTAATTATTAAAAAACAGTGTCTAGACTGTTAGATAAAGTTGCCTATAACTTCCAAAACCAATCTCCTTATTTACAGTACAACACATGTTGTATATTTAACCCATTTTGGCCTAGTGTTCCAGTTCCAATTTCTTCACAATATCCTCTCCCCACACGGAGAGAAAAATCATATAATTTTTATAGAGAAAATTTCAGAAAAATTACCATGCTCTCTTATAATGCGTGCGCGATCGACGACCAAAGTAAAAATTGTTCTGCTAGCATGGTAAAATTTAATGTGCTAACACAACTTCTATCACACTCTTATGCATGTATGTTATAGTTCAATTCTTGTTGTCGTACTCTTTCATTTGCGCATCTGACCCGCAACCTTATGTTGGTTGGGCTGTACGGGCTATACGCACTGAGGAACAGTATATGATGCATACAAAAATGATTGGCAACAATATATTCTAATACTGAAGCTAGTGAAGTAACAAAATGATGAATTAAACGGTGACAGTCCTGCCTGTAAGACAGTGTAATGAATACTGCTTGCTGCTTGTAAGACAGTCTAATGAATCAAGGTGCTTGGTCTGACCAAGTTGGTCGTGTTGGTCGTCACACCACTCACCAACCTGGCTATATGACTTGCATGTATGAGTGGAGTACATTTCAACTGCGTTGATACCTTCTTTCTCTTTCTTTCTTTCTACTATTAGCAGATAGCATTTGAATAATTATAAGACGGCATGGTAATTTTTGTAAGAAAAGCAATTAAAAAATATTTTTCTGTCGGGAATGGAACTTTTTACTGTGCTGTTTTACAAATTTTACGGAGCTAATATTACGGAAAGAATATTCTATCCTTTAAATTTTCTATGATTAATTATAATTTTTATATTTTTACCGTACAAAATTGAATATGTTCGCTTTTTACACGTCGATTGTAGTGCTGAGCACAATAATTTTTCTATGAATTTTCTCTCCGTACAGACTCCTTAATTTTCGAGCTATTTAACTTTTTGAGGATTTTTTGCCATTCTTCCCGAAAAGGTCAAACTAGTATGCCTACCAAACTGTGCCCGCTGTAACCAGCGAGTGACGTAACACAGCACACATACAACCAAAACACATAATGTATGGACACGAATATACGAATGTGTTAGTATGATATGTTGATGATGATGTATGCAGTTCGCATACATATATTATATTCTATGATGGCCACCGTATGTCACAACCAGCCAACAATTAAAAATAAATTTATTTATTTTAAAAAAGATATCCCTTTATTTTGAGAAATTTTTTTATTCAAAATAATTTTTACACTTAAATACGAAACACTTCATCTAAATACGTGATCACTTAAATACGTTAACACCATGACGGACAGTAACGCACTAAATCAGTAGTGGCGTAAATTGCTACTTACTGCAACTTTCGGGTCACACTTTTTTATATGTAGGCTTAATCTGTCTCATGTGTGTTCTTCCCCTATTTATGAGAGATTTTATATTTCAGTCATGTTGAATCATTACTAATACTCTATCTGACAATACCATTTGAATTTCAGCAACTACTACTACAGAGCTTGTTGATAAAAAAATTTTGTTATTAGTACAGAATTATCCTATGTATTTCGATATTATTAAACAGAGTATTGTGAGCTCTCTTTATATACAAATCAGATTTCGCCATACCAAAAATCAATATTTTGGAAGATACAAGAAATTTGGATTTAACAGCCTAGAATCTAGATTATTATCATTAATTTTCTACACGTTTGCTTGAAGTTACACTTTTAAAATATTACTTTTGAATTCAACACATTACAAAAAAGTAAATTAAACAAATCCATAAGCAATTTAAAAATCATAAAATGATTGAAAAAATTATCCCGATCGGCCGGGAATCGAACCCAGGATCTCCTGGTAACTAGCCAGGCGTGCTAACCACTACACCAACGATCCTATGCTCGGCAAGCGTCCGACACGGACACCCATTCAATCACCTGTGTGTATTAGTACTCTCTCTGATTCGAGAAACGGTTACAATTTTAATTTCAAATATTATCGAGTGCTTGTGAGACATTACTACTTATGACAAACTTTTGTTTGCATTTCAACACACGCAGTATTGATATGTTCACTTATCGTTCAGCTAAACTGAAACTTTAAGCACTCGATTTCCTTGGTATAGTATGACCAAAAACCACATTAAAAAAAAAAAAAAATTAAGATCTATAAGCCTAACTACCTTCAAAGCGTAATGAAAAGATGGAAGTAAGATGAAATCGGGAAAAAAATAAAAATTAAAGCAGTCAGAGGCATTAGACATTCTGTTCTATAGATATCTTTATTTTTAAATGCCCATTTTTATATATCATAAAATACTGCACTTGAAATCAGTTATGATCAATTATGCACTGAACTATTTACTTCTATGGGACCCAAAAAGCTGTAGAAACAAGAAAAAATCGAACTTGAATTTTAATACTTTTAACTGCAGTTAAGAATAATTGTCTTTTTTAAAAATAAATTAAAACAGTAGTTATATGCATACATAAACATATTCTTCAGTCACAAGAATAAATATAACATTTTGCTCATAATTTATAATTTATGAACGGTGGCTTAGAATGAGAAAACATGGTAAAGTAACGAAGAAAATGCTTCAACAAACAAAGGGCACATAAAAAAAACTAGAATGTGCATTTCATGGCTTTTTTTTATACCTATACAATATACATACGTTGTTCTACCTATCAACCGACTCCCATGTTCCCATGTGGGGGAAGGGGTGTTTTTGTGTGAAAATCCTCAAGGGGCTATTATAAATGTTATTTTAACAAGATGTACGTATGTATGCCGTGTTCAGGAGCGGATGTAGTTTTTAAGGGGAGGTTTACTCGAGAGTCCATAAAAATTATGTATTTTTCTAGAATTTTTTTCTCAAGAACGGAAGTAAATATGAATTTCAAATTTTGTACACATATTTATTAAGTATTAAGCTATACAAAAAAAAAAAAAAATTTTTTCAAGGAAAAATATAAAAAATTGTCCATTTTATAGATACTGCAGTGTGACGATCCGAAAATCCAATGCGGACTTGTTGGCGGACATCCTAGCGCCGGTAATAAATCACCGGAATCCAAAAACAAAGAAGGATTTATAAGATATATGAAGAGTATCGGCACCTCTACCTATAATATCAATAAATTGCTGAAAGAAAAAAAATGGCGGATGTTTGAACTTTTGATTACGATTTTTATCTTATTTTTCGCTCTTTAAAGTAAACTTAAAAATACAAAAAAAATATTGGAAGTGTATCGAACTTAGGTAGAGGTGCCGAAGAATTGAATTATCTTTAAAATAAAAAATTAAAAGAAAAAGATCCATCGAATAGCTTTTGAGTTATCGTGTCCGCCAGTTCCAAAAATGTAGTTTCGAGATATTATAAAATATATATAAAAAAACGTATTTTCAAAATTTTATATTTAATACTCATTATTACGTGAACTACGTTTTTTGAATTTTTTTTTATAGAAAGCTCTGGATTCGGTTAATGTGCAAGAATCTTCTTTTTAAATTATTTTCAGTAAAATCACTTTGGGAACATATTCTACACATAATTTGCTATCAATTTCGGCAAAAAAAATCGATTTTTTTTATCAAATCTCAAGTAAACCTTCCCTTAAATTACTTTCAGCAAAATCACTTTGGGAACATATTCTACACATAATTAGCTACCAATTTCTGCAAAAAAAAAAATCGATTTTTTTTAACGACTCTCAAGTAAACCTCTCCTTAAACTAGTGGGGACGAGCACATTTTTATCGCTTGGTCATTTTTTTTTTTTTTACGGTCTTTGAGGTATTGATAAATATAAGTAAATTTGTAGACATCAAATTTAAGAAAAAACAGCAAAAAAAGAACATTTTATTCGCAAACCAAGTTTTATTGAAGCAATCTGAACTAGAGCAATTGGTTGAATTTGGGCAATCTGAACTAGAGCGATTGCTTTTATACATGTAACCGATCCCATAAAAGTGCTTTTTTAGACACCATCTACGCTTAATTTTTCAAAACAACTTTAAAAACATACAGTTCGCATCCAATTTCATCATTCTACCATTTTATTTATGGTTTTTAAAGTGTTGGAAAATATTAATAACCCTGATGATGTCATCAAATAAGTGCCGATACAATTTGAATTTATCTTTGATCGAGAAGAAATGATCGTGACCCTCATGACCATTTCCCTGTATCCGCGCTTAATTGTGTTGGAACTGAGAAAAACTACAACAAATACTATGAGTTGTGGTATAAAAAATATGCACATTTATAAAAGTGGATACCCATCATTTAAAATATGTAATTTTTATTAAAAATAATACTTTTTTATATTATCATTCACTGTAACAATAAATGTATGTAGATTAGTTAATGTTTTCAAACAAAAGTTGGTGGTAAATTTAAATAAAAATATTAACAAAGGTAAATATTAACAGAGGTAACGCAACTATCTCTCATAAAATCTGCAGTGTGCAGTTCTGTGCAAGTGAGGCTACTTAGTAGTCACTTTTTTCGTAGCAGAGACTGAGTGTAGGTCAATCGCAAGTCAATTGTGTTGATTGTTGTTGGCATTGTTAGAACCCCCACACATATGTATGCGACACCACGGCCAACACCCCTCCGATCACTCACACAAAGACAGGTCACCGCACAAATACAAAGTAAACCCAGTGCACGTATATAACATACTGTCTATCCTTTACTGGTTACACTGGTATCAGTAGTATAGAGATAGATATGTGTTGTCTCTGGTATTCTGTGATCTTCCATTTACGTTTCTAATAAACAAGTTTTCTGCTAGTTAATTCTCCAGACATAAATTTTTTTAATTTTCATAAAAATTTTTAATTTCTACATCGTTCAACCTATGAGGCTGAATGTTTACATGTACCTGTCAGAAACAAAGATATCAATTAATTCGCAGCAAAATTCCGTGAAGTACTTTTCCATACTGGAAAAAGTTAAGAAAATTAATGTTTTTTTACCACTTTTCAAATTTACGCCCCGGTTGGGAAATGCTTAGCTTCAAAGTTGCGACTAGTTTGCGTTCCCTCGTAATTTTTAAGCTGTTGATTTAGAAAAACTGAAAAAATTATAGATTCTGGCCAAGGGGTCAAACTAGAATGTCTACCAAACTGTGCCCACTGTAATCAATGGGTGACGTAACACAGCACACATACGATCAAAACACACGATGTATGGACACGAATGTACCAATGTGTTAGTAATATAGTTTGATGATGATATATGCAGTTCGCATAGATACACTATATACTATGATGGCCGAACTAATCAACAATTAAAAATAAATTTATTTATTTTAAGAAAGATATCCCTTTATTTTGAGAAATTTTTTATTCAGTAGAATTTTTACACTTAAATACGACACACTTCATATTTTTTTTTGTTTAAATTTCACGAGTTGATAAAAAAAACATGAGTTTTATTTTGACGTGAACACCACGGCAGTCGGCAATAGACTAAAGCAGTAGTAGTGTAAATTGCTACTTATTGCACTTTTTTATATGTGGGCTTGATCTGTCTCATCTGTGATTCTGAAATTTTTTAAAATTGAAAATGTATGTACTTGTATTAGAAAACATTTTCCAGAAAGAAAGAAAAGTCCAAATCATAAAGGAAAGTACTGAAAAATAGACAAAATTTTCATTTTTCATCAGTAACTCCGAAACTAATTCTACGTACTCTATCGTACGGGTAACAGTCAGAAAGATCTTTTAAAATCAAGTTAAGCTTTTTTTAAACCCCTTAGAACTTATATATTTCCTACTATAACAGTTTACTGAGGCGCTCTTGTGAAAAAAAAGTAACAAATTGCCAACTGAGTATTGGTATGTATCAAGTCCACTTTTTTAAAATTTTTTCTAGATGATTGTTTTGATAGGTTTTAGCGTTGAGGAACCCAAAACCACTATCAGAAATTTTTTTTTCTAAAATGAACTTGGTACAAATCATAATTTTATTTTACATCTTGACGATCACTGACGTCATAAGATGTCAAGTGAAACCTTACTAACTCACACACCACGTCACAGGACGTCAACATTTCCATATAAACTGTATATTAGCTGACAAAATAGTGTATCAGTTGGGCGTTTTGTTAGTATAAGTTATAACCGACATGGTATTAATAAAATGTTGCAAAAACTATGGTGTAGTCGCCGGGTAGAATCAAATACTTTACCAGATTTTAATTGCGTAAGAATAATCAGCGTAAAATCGGCATATATTAGGAAATATATCGTGTAGGTACTTGCAAACTTTACCCGTAATAAATTAATCCAAAAGTTATAATATTAAATTTATATAATAAATTGTTACGTTTCGAATAACATGTATACATAATATACAGACAGTATGCATAATTGATGTATGGAAAACAATTAAAATTATACATTAATAATCCATATTAGATGCAGGATTAATATTACAATTAATTGTTGAGTCGTACTATCTACATATGTATAATAATTTTGTTACCTACTGTATTACACATCCTAATTTATGTGAGTTAATTTAATTTTAATAATACAGTACTGTCCCAAAATTAAGCGTATACCGCTTAAAACAATATATTGTCTCAATTCTTCAATCTAACGTTCAGGGTCGTAACTAGGTCTTAAGGGGCGCCGAGGCAGAAAGTACAATGTGGGCCCCTACCTGGCAAAAAAAGGGGCGATCTTTCTTTTTTACTTGTCAATCGTTTGTTCCTTTCCTACCCTAATTTTGCAAGCCCCCGGCTGCCCCAGCCCACTTACGGCTTTGCTAACGTTTAGTGATGAGCAAAATTAGCCTTGGTCTTGCAGTGTTGTCTTGGTCTTGCATTTTTTGCAAGACCAAGACCAAAACCAAGACTATGCATACCAAGAGCAAGACCAAAACCAAGACTATAAGTATGGTTGCAAGACCAATACCAAGACTCAAGTGAACAAGTCCAAGACAAAAGCAAGAAAAATGCAAGATTCTTGCTAAACTATTTAAATAGTTTGAAAGTATAATTAATACCGCAGAGAGAAAATTCTGAGTTTAGAAGGAAAAATTTCGCTATAAAAAATGCAAGAAAGTGCAAGATTTTTAGCAATAAAGACCAAGACCAATACCAAGACTGCATTTTGCAAGACCAAGACTAACACCGAGACTCAAACTGCTCTAGCAAGACCAAGACCAAGATTCATAATGCAAGAACAAGACCAAGACCAAGACTGCCAAGTCTTGGTCTTGGTCTTGCATTAGCTCATCACTACTAACGTTGCTAGTTTTGTGAAATATTTGCCATATTTTGAATAATGCATTTGAGAAATTAATTTTGAATGATGTTCTGCCTCAGTGTTATCAGTATTATCCAGGCAGCTGTAGAAATTAAACTCAAAATATTAGTAAACTTAAATTGATATGTTTTTGAAACTTATTTACTATTTACATGCACTTATTATTAGTTAAGGGGTTACATAGTTTTTTTTTTTTTTTTTATGCAAAAAAACCACAATTTTCTTAATTTTTTTTTTTTTTTGCAATATAAGAAAATAAAATGTATTCCAACTTTTGGCCTATTATTTTTGGATGCTGTAAAAAATTTTCATGAAAAAAAAAATGAATATTATCCCATTGGCAGTTAGTTGTTTAAAGTCGCTGATCGTAGACAGAGTAACTCGTCAAATCCTTATCTAAAATCACAAAACAAAATTTTTTCTATTAGTAGACGCTTATGGCTTGTATTTGAAAGAAAGGATCACTGTCAGCGTTCCTTACATCTCATTTTACATGTAGAAAATCACCAAAAAACATGAAAATCTTTACCAAAAATAAAAAAAAAATCAAAAAATCAAAAAAAGGCTTTTTCACTTTTCGAAACGAAAAAACGAAAATTTCACTTTTTTTTTTTTAAAACCCTTTATTTAAGTTTACTTTAACCATCTTTAAATGGAATGACTTTTTGAGAGGGTGTTAATTAGTGACTATAAACTTCAAAAAGTTAAATTATTTTATTTATAAAATATACTAGCCGTACCCGTGACGTTGTTCACGCGAAACGTTGTGTAGTTTCTTTTTCCAATTTGTAGTTTCTTGCAACACAAAATGCATTAAATTGTCTCCAAATTGACAATTGTGTATTTACTGTATTTTTCGGTACACAATTAGCAACACTTTTTTTGATTTAAAATTCAGAAAAATTTACAAACTACAACATTTATTTACAATTTTTGTTACTATAGTTATCAATTTTTTTATGAAATATGTAAATTGGCGTAATGTGTGTAGATGCTCAAAATAGTTTTTCCATTTTCCCGTGGGAATGAGACATTTTCCCGGAATAAAAAGTATCTTAGATGTTTACCCAGGTAATAAGTTATCATCACACCAAATTTCATTAAAATCCGTCCAGTAGTTTTTACGTGATGCGTGAACAGATAAACAGACAGACAGACAGAGACAGATTTACAGTTTTATTATATGTATAGATTATATTTTAAAAAGTTAAATTATACTAATGGGTATTGCCGTACTTGAAAAGTCATCGCATTTAGAGATGGTTAAAGTATACAAGCTATAAGCACCTACTAACAGAAAAAATTTTACTTTCTTATTTCAGATAAGAATTTCAGGAGTTACTCTGCCTATACGGCAAAAAATCAGCGATTTTCGATACTTAGCTGCCAATGGCCTCATTTTCATCTTTTTTTTTTTCATGAAAATATTTTTACTGTATCTTCAAATAATATATAGTCGTCAATACCAAACGATGCCAAGTACTGTATTGTTTGAAGGATTTTGTTATTGAAGAAACAGAACATGCAATATGCATCCGTCAATCCATTTTCTAACTTTACAACTGAACTAACGCTTACGGCAGTTTTGTAAATAGTTAACAAAGAAAACTATTCACTATAGTAGACGATAATTTTCTCATTTACATGTTTTATCGAGTATCTTTTGATAAAAGGCGCTTCGAATATAAAATTTGGTAGGAGATCGATAATTTTATCTAGAAGGAATTTTTTCTATTGGAAATTTTAACATTTTTCTTTTTTTTTTTTTACTTTTATGTCATTTTGAGCACTTGTGAATAAATACTGTTTCCAAGAGGAAAGAGGAAATTTTTCGTTTTTGTAGGCTCTGATTCTTTTTGTGGCAATAAATATTTTTAAATTTAAAAGATTTGAGCGTTACTTTATGATATTCCATATTTGCTCTTAATAAATAAAACAGTTTACTTTACAAAAATACCACTTTTTATTGCATTAAACTCCTATTGACATGTTTCGGTTCAATATAACCATTATCAAGCAAATGGCACTTGTTTAATAATTAAAAAAATAAAGAAAAAAAAAATAAATAAGAAAAATAAAACAACACAATAACAACAACAAAGGAAATTTTACATTTACTTTTTTGATTTTCGGGTCTGAAACTATTAACATTTTTTTCCTTTTTTTACGGAAACAACCACGTTGCCCTTTATAATGCTTATGGTGGTACAATTTTTAAACCCCTGTCTTACTTAGTCGGTGTGCTTGGAGAAATTTTTTTCCCAATTTCCCGATTATTTTCTCAAAGGAACCGCCAAACTCGAAATTCAAATTATCGTCTAAGTATAAGTGGGTCACCATACTATATCTCTGTGGCAATTTTTTTAATTTTCATGTCGAATAGTTTCAGAAGAAATCCGAAACACCGAAGTGATTCCATAAGTGTTCCATTTCATCAATTTTGTCATCAATTTAGAGAAGAGAGATTGATTTTTGAAGATGTCGTATGTTACGAAAAGTTGCATTTATTTATCTTTCATTCGTAACATATATTTGCTATGGAACAACAAATTCAACAATTTGCACTACTACAGAAGTTTTTCTTCAAAGATATATCGACATGGAGGTAAAAATAAACTATATACTCATCCATTTTCTTTATACAAAAAGTAGGGTAAACGGTATAGTTATTGGACAGTTAGGAAGAATTTTCAAAACAAAGTACAGAAAAAGTACGTGTTGTAACTTTATTTTTAACGAAAAAATTCATAAATAAAGTAAGACCTGTCTATTTTAATGTACCATATAAAACTTTCATATTACATATTGGTAAGTCTCTGAAAAATATAGTTATTGGACAAAAATTGCATTTATTAATTTCTGGCGTATTTCCACAATTCACAAGTCCTGTATCATGTACACAGCCTTTATCCACTCCTTGGTCAACCCTTTGCGATGATTCACAATTTAGTAGGATATTATTAAATGATTCTAGCTGTGTCACCAGGGCCGGATCTAGGGGAGGGCAGCCGGGGCACGTGCCCCCTCTGGATGATTCTAGGGGCGCGAAAATGGTGAAATTTTTTTGGGCGGAGCAAAATTAAAGAAATTTTTGAAGTGAGGAGCAAAAAAAAAAAAAGGTCGACAGTCATAATTTATGATAGAGTCAATGGTCCTGGAGCAAGTGATGAGCCAAAAAAAAAAAAAAACGTGAATAGTAACAATTTATGATAGGGTTAAAGTGAATTTGTAAGTAGGTGATGACCAAAAAAAAAAAAAGGTCAATGGTCATGGTAGGGTCCAGGTGACTTTTTTTTATCATCATTAGGGTAAAAGTTTTTTTGCTTGCGAGGGGCGCCAACAGGAAAATTTGCCCCCCCTCCTTATAACTCTTGGTCCGGCCCTGCGTGTCACTCACTAGACGCAGTAAACTTTTTTAACGAACTACCTAAGACCACGCTAAAAATGACGTAGTTACAGGTTTCTGTAAATTATGGTTAACTCAGAATGCATTTTCTGAAAATAGATACTAGAGGGTTCTGTTTAACTAAAAAATCAGGAAGTTTGCTTTACTATAAGCCTTATAATCATCAAAAGAGAGTGTCTTGTCCAATAACTGTCAATGTCCAATAACTATACCGTTTACCCTATGTACAGATAAGCTCACGATTGAGATTCTCAAATTCACACAAGATCAATTTTGATGCATTTGTATTACATGCCATTACATGTACCTACAAATGTGGTAAAAGTGGAGACATTATTTTAAAGTGACGATAAATTTTATTCATTTGTCAAGATTTACTTCGTTCACGTACGATGTACTTGCTATTCTAAATGTAAAACTATATACTTAACGGCGTACGTTGTAACACCATCAATCAGGAATAGTTTTGTGAATAGCATTGTTGTGTTTCCGTTGATTTTATTTCCATAGTTTAGTACAGGCATACAGATGATATAATAGTATTGTATATACAGATACGGCACTGTATTATCTATCTTTGTTTGTCATGTACCATCAGTTGGGGCGAATCTGGACAGAGAGCTGCTCTCGATATTTCTTCGTCAGTGATATGACCGCACAAGGCTATAGGTCGATCTATGCTACTGAATTTTGTCAGTTATGAGTTAGTCATCAAAGAAAAGCAGTGAACGTGACAACGTTGTATTTTGTTATTTTACAGGCGCATTGTTTATAATTTTTAAAAATTACGCGCGATTTGAAATCTTATAAAGAAACTGCTGTACAAAAAAAACAGTTATATATATAAGGTAGGGATTGGCAACAAAAAGTTTGGCGTTTTGTTGACAATATATCTTCCAAAAATGAAAAAGGTATTATGCTTAATTTTTTTTTATAAATTAATTAACAAAAAATTGTCTATAGGTGAGGCAAATTCATACACTATGATGCGTCAATACAAAAGGAAAGTGGGTATAAACTACATGAACTGTAGTCTAGATAACATATTAAAATCGGCTCTTTTCGACAGAGGCGCAGCAACCGGGTAGGTCCAAGGCGGCCGGACCCCTTAAAATTACCTGGAAATTTTCCTTCAATTTATTTTATTTATATTAAAAAGTAAAATTTTTAGTGTTTTACTAATATTTTTTATTTGAAAATCAAATTTTCGGAGACGACATTTTATTACAACATTTTCCATTGTTATCGGAGAAATGCGTTATCAAAAAATTGGATTATTTAAATTTTTGTTGGACCCCCTGTAGATATGTAATTGTTGCGCCCCTGCTTTCCGACATTAAAAATAAAAAGAAAATCGCTCAGACAAGCTGTTGAATATTTCCATATTCCCAAATCGACCTTGCATGATAAAATCAAAGACAAATCGAAATAAAATTCATTTAAATCGGAAATGTTTTATTCCACCCATCAAAAGTCATTCGCTGATGCAGATATTTATCTTAGCGAATTTCCAGATTGGAAATTCAGCTATTTTTGTCTTTTTATGTCCGACTTTTGTTGCAAATAAAGCACTGTCCAGATTCGCCCGACACATAGAGGCAAATCCGGATACTACATAACCCCCCCCCCAAAAAAAAAAATGTTGCAGTACCAATTTTGATATTTTTGTTACTGCCCTATTAACTACTCTATGGTACACGCCTTTTCAAATGCCCGTAGTGCCAAATTCTCTACAATCTCGTATTTGTAAATTAAACATCATCAAATTCTTATTATTACATAAATTTTATATAGGTATAACAGTAATGTTCAACCTTTCTTACTTTGCAAGTTATTTTTCTCAAATTGCCTTCAGGAAATGTGATTTAATTTGTGTTTAATGCAATTTTCCTAATTTTTCTTTTTTTTTTTGACAATTTTGATTTTGTGAAACGTGGAAAACAGTATCGTAAAAGTATGAGCAGCTTAAAATTTTAGGTTTCCAACGTCAGAATTATGGTTTTTGGAGATAAAAAGAAATTTGGTATACGTGATGTCCTCATCAAGTTTAATTTTTTCAAGTAAGGTACCTAAGGCAATTAAGGCCCACCTAAGCAAAATATGCTTATTATTTATATATCTTATAAAATATCAAAAATATAGTATTTAATTATAAAAATTTACTTATTTTTTGATAAAAATTCCTAAAAAAAATTAATGAATTTGTAATTATAAAAGTCAAAAATTTGATTCTAAAAAGTGTCTGCAATTGGGCCTTATTTCCGACTGGTGTAGAAAATAAGGCCCACCTATTACAAGTGCCTGAAATAGTACATTTATTATTTTTTTTTAAAATTAATTGGGGGATTTTAATTACTTTAAGAATAACTTGAACTTGAAAATACTTTGAAAATAACTTGAACTTATATATCAAAATATTTTGTTATTTTTACACGTTCAAAAAAGTTTCGAAAATCCTTGAATCCCGCTTGACTGCGTGAGTGCTATTGAAAACAACAATAAAAATAATTACGTCATAATAAGTCATTATTTTTAATTTTTAATTTTTTTATCATATTTTTCGAATAAGTCAAGTACTAGGTGTTTGAATAAGTATATTAAGTCGAAATAAATAAATATTAAATCTAAGAGTTCTTCTTAGAATGCTAGTGCTTCCTCAGACCACAACGCTCTCTTCTTTTTATCAGACATACTTCCAAACATACTAAGGAATAAAAATAAAAATTCGACCAAATCAACTAAAACTATAGGTATCTGGGATCTGGGATATGATCTGGGATCATTAAACAAATTCAACAAATAAATCAAAATTAAATGTACTTAGTTTTTTGTCCTTTTTCCTTTTTGTTATTTTTATATTAGAGTAACTATAGTAATTTAAGGTTGTGCGTCTAATTTTGCTTCATTTGTTAATGACTTCAGACCTGTTTTAATTGATTTGACTTTGTAGTGTTTGATTTTAATTGTGTTGGTAATAAAGCCCAAACAAAATTTGCATGGGCCTTATTATCAACATGTCAATATTTATGCTTATATCCATTTTATATAAATACTTTAGAAATAAACTAAATTAATTGATGTAAAACTTAAAGAATATTAATTTTTTTCAATTTTGATAACAATTTGAAAGAAACATACCTTTAAAAAATCATTAATATAACACTCACAATGTGCACAATTTTTATATCAACGAACGAAAATGTAACCTCTAAATTTGTTTGTTAAAATATGACATGAGTTTGTTACTCTGAGTAGCTCAACTTTTGTATCTGGTTTTGAAATGATTGAAAGTTCATTTTAAACTTGTTGATAAGTTAGAGAACTTTTCTTGGTAAGAAATATAGCTAATGGGCCTTATTACCCGCTGGGCCTTAAATGCCTTAGGTACCTTATAATTAATAACTACAAAACTGAAATTAATTAGACCGTTGGTGAATCCAAACGAATAACTTGAATAACTTAAGAAACAGCCCGTAGAAATACATTAACGTATAATATTAATAATGATATTACCTAAATTTATTTAATGTATTTTAAAACAAATAGTCGTATACCACATTTTAAATATTATTTGTTTTTTATTTATCGTTAAGACTATAGTTTAAATGAATAGTTTAGAAATTTGTATAAATAATTATTTAAATAATATCTATATGAAATAAGTTAGTAGCTTGGAAATTATCCAAATGGATAAAAGTAACCTTTTATTAAAACGATAAGAGTATTAAAATTATTTTTTAAAATGTTTAAAATAATACTTTCAACAAACAAAAGTTTTCGGGTAAAAAAAAAAAATAAATAAAAATGTTTAATATCAAATTTGTTTTTATGTAAGTATTATGTAAGGATGTACAAAAAATAAACACAGAGTTACCAAAAAATAAAATAAAATAATTAAATGTATGAAATTTATGATAATATATTAATTAAAAATAGAATGTGAAAAGAAGTGGCCAAAATGAAAAAGCCAGTGAATTTTAATAATGTAACCAAAACATTGACACTGATGATAAAAACTAAATTTAATGTTCATTTTCTTTTGCATTTTTTTGTATATTATATATTTTTAAAAACTTTTTTTTAAATAACCTATATATAGTTTAAATATACCCACCAAATCCTTCAATACGTCATATTTTATATATTTCAACCACTCTGCGAACGAGAGACAAACAATCTCTTTTGAGTTGTTTTTTAGCGAATTTCCAGAATGGATTTCAGCTACTACAGCCACTCTCATGACGCGATTTGAGCCTGGGACTATGGCAGAAATTTGATTTAAGGTCCCTAGAAACCGAAAATAATATTCACTAAAAATATATAAAAAGTTGTGTGTGTTTGTGTGTGTCCGCGCGATACCTCTCGAACGTAGTATTCAATATTTACGAAATTTGGTGAAATCATTGAAAGTCCCAAACCCTTGGATGAGTTCTTCAGCCAGACACGTCGGATGCCAGGAACATGCCAGGAACATACATACGATTGCTAAAATTTACAATTTGCGAAATTTTTTACACCATTTAAAAGAGGACAAAAAATCACATCAAAAAGGTCTTTAAACTATTATTCTATGTCAACTAGTTCTGAGAAAAACTAATTTTTATAAACGGAAATTCGCTATGTTATGCAGGATGCTGTGACAGGGGTATTTTTTTGTATATTATATGTGGTTGTATATTGTAGGTGATTTAAAGTCAGTTTTTGTATAATCTGGTATTTGTGTACAGTAAAAATAAAAACACATGAACTTTAGAAATTCTAAATTTTAAATTGGAAATTTTTTTTTTATATACTATGACTATTATACTTTTTAATTTCCTGCATAACTTCAATTAATACGATGTTGTCAGACTATAGCTTAATAATATTAATAACTCATTTATTTCAAAAATTATTTAACAAATTCTTCCTTGCTCCCTCCTATGCTATTTATACTTGTTTAAACATATTTACTATTTACTGTTTTATTATAAAATTTACTGTTTATTAAGTAAAATTTTTAATTTTTTCAGCATAATTTTTTATTAAAATTTTTAGTATAATTCAGTCTTCGTTCGTAAGAACCAAGCCCTAAGCGGATGTAAAAAAATTTGTGGATAGCAGTGTGTCAGAGTGTGTCAGAGTGTGTCAGATATCGCTTAAGGTATTTAGTCGGTCGGTGGCGATCACCGAATGCACGACAATTGTTATATATTGTTGAAATCGGTGTTGGTTACACTGCATGGATCTCTGTCTGCATGTAGGTGTTATGTAGTTGTGACCATTCACACACATTCAAACATCAAACCAACACCACTACAAACCGTGTGAACCTACATAACATAGTGGGGGGAAGTGGAAGGGATTTTTTGTCTACACTGGTATCACTAGTACAGATATTCTGAATTATTCTGTGGTAAGAACCTTAGGGCCAGATAAATAGCTCAACGTAAATAGCAAGACAAATTTTTGCCAAATTTTGCTCAAATAGTATTCAAATTTTGAAAATGAACGTGATTTTAGAATTATTCTTCAAGGTCCTGATGTGATCCTAAAAGTTATTTCACTGTAGCTAAACGCGATAAAAATGAAACAGAATTTAATTCAAATACATAATAACAAAATATTTAATATGTATTTGTTTACTAACTCATTTTATTCGTTTAATTGTCTTACCGTATTAAACTGGAATTTTATATTTTTTCTGAACAAATTTGTGTTTTCTACAGCTCAAATTTGTTGCGCCTGCAAGCAATTTAATTCAAAGAACTATTAACTATGAAAAATACTTCAGCTATGCTGTCGTATTTTTGCTAGTTAACAATTCGTCTACGATAGTTAAATTGCTGCGTAACAAATTTTTATTATATATAAACACAAATTAATTCGATAAACATACATACAAATCTCTCACGTAAAAAATGTTAATATTTCAAACATGTTAAAACATGTGAACGCTATAATGGAAGTCAAATTAAAAAAATCTCTTTCAATGAATTTACTATCAAATTCAAGATAATTCAATCAATTTTTATCACATATCATGTAACAAAACTAATTACTTGACTATACGCATATAGCAGTCTCTATCGATAATAATTATGTATACATATTAAAATTAATAATTAATAATTGTTCTAATAGAAATTACGCTGATAATTTTTGATTAATTAAGGGGGGGCTACTAGTGTGACCGCCTGAAAAAAGGTGATTTTTAGGAATTTTTTAAAAGAAAACTACTGTATGGAATGTTTCAATATTTTAAAGATATATTCGTTGATATATAATAAATTCATGATAAAATTTTTGGACCGAAAAATTGAAAATTTCAGTAAGTTATTCGCAATCTCCCAAGGCTCCAAAAAAAGTCCCCCCACTGTTGCAGTGCTAGCGACCTTCACAGTGCCTGAAATCAAAAAAAAAAAAAAACAAAAAGCCTATTAAACTAGAAGGTATTGCCCGTGCCATGAACCTCAATCGAAAAAGAAAGTTGAAATTTGACAAATTGGCGGAGTTTTTTAAAAAAAAAGTTTCAATTTTTGTGCGAAAATTTCATGATTTTTAGCCTGCAAAAATTATATTTTTTATTCGATCGGAAAACTGGAGGTTCATGGCACGATGAAACATATATAAAAGAAGCTGCAATAGGAATCAGATCGATCGGATGATTTGTCTTCGAGTTATAACTGCAGTAAATTTGAGAAACGTAGGTTTTTTTACCTTACCTTTTAGTTTTAATCACTGAGAATTTTTACTAAGATTATTTACGATGTACTCACTATAACGGTGATAGTAAAACTAGATGAGTCGTTTAAATGTGCCAGGGTCTAGCTGCTCCACAACATGTGACTGACAGCCACGTCCACAAACTCCCGAACTATGTATCAACCTTCATGCATTTCTCAATACCTCAAAGTTATCAATGAAAATCAGAATCCGCTCTTTAGATGGCTGTAACTCAAAAACTATTTGAGATATGCACTTGAAATTTTAGTATGTTATTTTTAAAGGTATAGACTATCGAATTTTCTAATTTTTTCAAAATGTCACACTAGTGGTCCCCCTTAATAAAAAAAAATTGTTGTCAACATATGCGTATAGCCCCTATAGGTATTTAATAATAATAAATGTATAAAATTTTTTATACGACATGATCACAGATGTTTATCTACGTAAATAATTATTAGCAGACAGATTAGATAAAATTAATTTCGATTTGAAGTGGGTGTAGCAAAAATTAATAAAACAGTTTTGGTTTCACTTTTATTTGAATAAATAGTAGGGATAGATTTTTATAACGAAAAAATGGTAAGAATTGGTCTATTAAGGAGTCTCCACATTCTCGCCGAGGTTGGACGAGGTTCCTCGCCGAGTTCCTCGCTGAGGTTGTCTCAGACATATGAATAGCTTTAAAATACCAACGGCGAGGCACAACGAAATGACCCTCCACATTCTCGATTCGTCCAACCTCGGCGAGAATGTGGAGACTCCTTTACAAATAGTATTTATTTATTTATTTTTATTTGAAAGGGATTTGTTAAAACATGTCGTGCTTTATATATTTTTATAAAACTTCATGAAAGCTTACGTACACACACAACGTACACAAAGATAATATATACAAAGCCGCAACACGTATTAATAATAACATCTAAATAATCTAATATCTCGTTGTTACAATAATGTACTTAGAATTTGTTAATGTACAGTGGCTTAATGTTGCGAAAATTTTGTTAATACATAGACAATTTATGATATTAAAAATATATTTTTCTACTCCTGTTGAAGAACACACTCATTACATATACGTTAATTGTTGAAAAAATTAGGAATTATTCAAAGGTGTGGAGGAATGATCATTACTCAATACCTTTCGACCAATGAAATCACCGTATTAACCATTATTCAACAGGTCTTGTGATTGTTTTGTGAATAATATATCTATAAGTTTTAGGGTGCATTCCCACTGCGCACTATGCGATGCGAGGCTTTGCTATGCGACGCAATGCTATGAAAACAAACATGCAAGAACATATTTGAATGTGCACTTTGCGCGCTATGCACAGCGATGCGATACTATACTAGTAGCAGCTTTTATACACAACAATTCAGTATGTTTGATTTTATCGCCTGAACTCGCCAGTATTGTTTGGCGAGTTATGAAAACCTCAAAAAATTGGAATTATGAGCGCCACTTTGGTGAGGATGTTTGTTTAGACATATCCTACGATATTTTGAGCGGAGAGCGAGAAAAAAAAATATTAATTTTGTTTTGGCGCACCCTATTACCCCATGCATGAGACACTGAATCAAATGCACGTTCAGTAAAAAATCCATGTTACTTTTTCAATAATGAAAATATAAAAAAACTTCTTTTTTTCAACAGCTTTATTTACACAATGTCTAGAAGGTGGTACAGACATGCATCTTGTTTACTTTAATGTCCCGCCACTGATGGCTTAACAAAACGTACATAATATACGGTTATACCGTTGTGAATAAGTTACGTAGATACGTTCCGATGAATGATATTCAACGCACCGTCATACCGGCTGAATCATCGTACCGCTGCGCTATCTCGCCGGTAGGTATGGGAATACAGACATATGAATATGTAAAATGAATGTCAGTAGGTATTATCCATCCTCGTGTAGGCAGCAAATACTCTTTTATACGGTATATATATATATATATATATATATATATATATATATATATATATATATATATATATATATATATATATATATATATATATATATATATATAATGTTTGCGTTTGTGGTATTTTAATTAATAAAATGTAATTCTTTTTTAAATTTCAAATAGATTTTAAAGTGTGATATGGAAACTATCATTCTCTATGAAAAAGGTGATATGTTTTCAATTAATATGTCAAACCGTAGTGTAAAGAAGAACTTGAGTTTCTGTCTAATAAACACCTGCCATGTTAAATATACACCAAATATAGGTCATCAAGATCTTGCTTTTTTATTAAGGTAGAAAGTTATTGTAATGAGTCCGATTTCCGAAAGTCTCAATGGACCATATTATTCATAGTACTCCATTCTATAGTACACCGTTAAGAAAAGAAGTTCGCATTTTATGAAACTGTTAAATTTTGAATTAAAAATTTCCTGATCATTTGATAGTATCAAAATTCCTTTCATCTATAAGTAATCAATTTTGCCGACAGAGCACCATGGTAACAGTTATGCACACTTACAAAAAGACAATTCTTTATGTTTGTTTCCAAACTAATCTTAGTGTAGCATAGCACATTTGAAAAACAGGGGTCCAGGTCAAAATAAATGATTAAATAATAGAACAAGATTTAGCGATTTATTCAGCTACAATACATATTGGCATTTTAACTTAAAATCAAGGCCAAAAAGTCAAATTTTACTTCCAATAAAATCAGACTATTTTAGCACGTTTCAATACTTTTGCTAAATGCTATAATATTTTTTTAGATAGATATACTAGAGTACAATAGTAAGAGCATCGTCATACCTAAATATTACCATAAAATGGGATTACTTTGAACAGGTTTTGAAGGTTTTTTAAGTATTGGTAAATATTTTTTTTAAACATCCAAAAATTCAGTTTTTTTTTGCTCCGATAGAACAATGTGTGTTTTGGCTATCGTATTTTGGAGTAACCTTAAAAACTTTCAAAATTACCATCAATTTCAATTTAACTCCATTCGACGGTATCAAATTTACACGTTTTACGAGGACAAAAAAATAATATCAAAATAAATACAAGAAAATTTGAAAATCGTAAAAAAAAGAAACAAATCATCTATATATTATTATTGGATGTTATTTCGTTTACTTTTCAAATTTTTCATAACGTGATCGGCTTCTTTGAAGACAAAAGAGAATCCATTCAAAACAAAATATGAAAAAAAAAAAACACAATCAAATAAATTACGACAAAATACAATAAAAACAAATTCACAAAGTTTTTTTTCTTATTTGTTCCTACACTTAAAAAATATATTTTCAAACATTTGTTATATTTGTTATTTGCAAATAAGTTTTCTTCTTAATTTAATTTTATATTGTTTATATAAAAAACACAATTTGTTGCTCATTATATTTAGAAACAGTTGTGACAATAGGAAACTTCTTAAAAACGAATTGTATCATATAAAAACTTTTGCTGTTTTGTAATAATTTCGATGACAATATCAAAATATCCCCTCTATCGCAGTATCGTGCATAACATAGCGAATTTGCGTTTATAAAAATTAGTTTTCCTCGAAAACCCACTTACATAGGACAAAGATTCAAAAAAAAAAAAACGTATATAAATTTTTTCGCTCTTTAGCATAGTGTAAAAAATTTAAATTTTGATAAATTTTTACAATAAGCTCATATTTTTAAACTTTTAACGTTTTTATCTAATTTCTATCATAGTCTCGGCTTAATCATGACTGATTTAGATTTGAAAATTCGCTAAAAACAATTCGAAAGTCGATTCACGTTGCAACTAGTAAATATCCAAATTCGCATTATAATACGGACGCGGATGTAAAAATTTAATGCAAATATCCCGCATATGCAGCTGCGATTACGGATATCTGTAACAACCCTGGTCAAAATATTATAGGATATTAAATGTTTTCTGTGTTGCTTTTCATACATTTTTCTCCTATTCAAGGATCGAAACCATCAAAAATATAAATTCAACATTTCGAAAACTCGATATCTTTTCGATGTTTCTAAAATTTCAACATTTCCAGATAATTGCCCTTTAAATTTAGACGATTCACTCAAATATTTATTAGGGTAAGTGCGGGAGAGATGCCGCAGTAGCCATAGTTCGTCCGTTGATTGATAGATAGCGCTATTAATGGTTTATATCTTTAAAATAGGTTACTTGTTTAGGCTGTATATGGTAACATTTATGAGTAGTCCATCAGTTTAGTAATTATCCCACTTTTTATTATTGAAAAGTAAGTTTTTTAACATAATATTTTATCAAGCATTTAATTCATTAGAATTTAAGAATGTACATTTCATTGTTTTAATGAAAATGAGTTTTGTTATTAATTTAGGTATATTTTAAAAGTATTGTATAAAATTTTAGGTTAGAATTTCGCACTATGCTTGCTATAGCAACATGCGGCATCTATCTCAACAAAAAGGAGAAACGCCGCATTTAAAGTTAGTATAGATGCCGCATCATATTACATGTTAAAAACATAGACTTGTATACCTTAATTATGAAATTTTTTTGGACTGTAAATTATGCCACGTAAATATAAAAGATCTATTAATGGATCAGGAAGAGCCCTCATATTAGTGAAGATAACAAAAATAATGATGATTGCTTGTGTATTGAATGTTTTGAAAGGTACTCAGAAACAAAAAAAGTTGACTGGTTAAGATGTATAATGGCATACATCATGTATGGAAATGTGTGTAAATTGCAAAATTTTTAATATGAACTATGCGGCGTCTCACCTTCTTTGATGCGGCATCTCTTCCATAGGTGTGGGCTCGACAAAAATGTTAATTATGAATCCTTTATGACTCAAAATTTAAAATTATTTACAAATAATTTTAAAGAACAATGTTTACATTTATTGTGTACCAAAGGGTATGACGGGATAAGAATGGCCGGTTGGCCCCCAGACGAGATCTTCAACGGCACTTTGGCTACTATAAGGGCAGCTGATAAGAAGTCTTGTGTGCAAGTTTTAGCCTCATATCTTGGGTAGTTTAGAAGTTATTTGTGATAATATGTATTAAGGACATAATTTTTTAAACCTTTATATCTCGTAAACTATTACAGATATTGAGATAAACTAAAAACCATTGAGTAGGTCTAAGTTAGTACTATAATATATATTTCTTTCAAATTTTTCCGTTAGTAAACAATCATAGAAAATTCGAGAAGAAAAATAGAAAAACATTTTTTTAGTGGTTCCTTCAGAGTGACAATCACGAAAAAAGTCTCAAATATTGCACATTAGGTCCTGTTTAAGTACTGCAAGTTTCGTTAAAAACAAAGGGGTGGAACAGGGTCAAAAGGAGAAACCTCCATCGAAGCCACCATCGGAAAGGTGAATTTCATCATTCCGTTATGTTTTATGCCGTGCGCAAGAGATTAATTAAGAACCTGGTGATGTTTTAACGATATGTACTGATATACCTATCATGACTTCCAAATATACAGTGTGTTCAAGGTCATGTGAAGCCAATATATAAATATGTAAAAAAAATTGTTGGTAGGATAGCGGTCATATTTCTTGACCGATAGAGCTGCTATTTGGTATTGTGAGTGTTTATGTCAAGTTCTAGGCTAAATTCATAGATGGAGTTGATTGTCAATATGAGATGAATTCAAAATGGTGACTTTTAATTATCAATGAATTTATTATTATATTATTAAATTATTGCCAGTTTGAAACTATTCAGCGAAAAGAGCTAGTCTACAAACAGCTTAAACATTGACCCCAATTATAATTATAATAAAATTAAGCTGTCATCCGATAAAAAGGTAGCCGCTGCCACAACTCTCATACTTCAGTATACATTTCGGAATTTGCCTGCGATACTATGATTGTATATCTATCTAACGTTAATGATAAGTAGCTATTAACTAAAACTGAAATTTACCTCGTAGATAGGTACTATTGATTAAATAGTTTCTCAAATGACAATAATTTTAAACTTAAAATTCTCAATATTTTGAAACTATCCCTATTGACAATCAACTCCATCTATGAATTTAGCCTAGAACTTGACATAAACACTCACAATACCAAATAGCAGCTCTATCGGTCAAGAAATATGACCGCTATCCTACCAACAATTTTTTTTACATATTTATATATTGGCTTCACATGACCTTGAACACACTGTATATTTGGAAGTCATGATAGGTATATCAGTACATATCGTTAAAACATCACCAGGTTCTTAATTAATCTTGTGCGCACGGCATAAAAACATAACGGAATGATGAAATTCACCTTTCCGGTGGTTGCTTCGATCGAGGTTTCTCCTTTTTGACCCTGTTCCACCCCTTTGTTTTTAACGAAACTTGCAGTACTTAAACAGGACCTGATGTGCAATATTTGAGACTTTTTTCGTGATTGTCACTCTGAAGGAACCACTAAAAAAATGTTTTTCTATTTTTCTTCTCGAATTTTCTATGATTGTTTACTAACGGAAAAATTTGAAAGAAATATATATATTATAGTACTAACTTAGACCTACTCAATGGTTTTTAGTTTATCTCAATATCTGTAATAGTTTACGAGATATAAAGGTTTAAAAAATCATGGCCTTAATACATATTATCACAAATAACTTCTAAACTACCCAAGATATGAGGCTAAAACTTGCACACAAGACTTCTTATCAGCTGCCCTTATAGTAGCCAAAGTGCCGTTGAGGATCTCGTCTGGGGGCCAACCGGCCATTCTTATCCCGTCATACCCTTTCAAATCAATTAAATGCATACTTGAAGAATTATCAAGTGGTTTCAAAATGTGAGGCATCTCTCCCGCATTCACCCTATCGTCTATTATTAGTAACCCGAAAAGTTATAAATATACCCTGCTTTAATCCACGTGAAGGTATTAATTAACATTCTAGATATTTCGAATTTCCTCGAAAATAATTGCGAACCGATAATGTACTATAGAAAGAATATCCTTATATATAGTTTTACAACCACAATCAATATTGATAATAGGTATAATACTTTAAATATTTTACAGGGGTGAACAAAAAAGCCAATACACTGTTTCCGTTCACAAGAAGTTACCAAAAAAATTTAGATAATTAAAAATGTTGTGGTACTCTGGTTCTCAATTGTGACGAATGCTGTTGTAGTACTCAACTTTCCAAATACGTTTTTCCAGAGAAATAAAGAAAAGAAGTGTTTTTTTTTCAGACCATAAATTTTATTTGCAAAATATTAAGTTGACAAAGTTTGTTTGATAATTTTTCCAAGTCCAAATTCCAGATACAAGTCTTTCCAATTCAATGTAGCGTCCAACTTCCAATCCAAGTCCAATTCTATGTCCAATTTCCGTCCGGGCCAATTCCTTCATCCACCACGATTATTTTTCGCCAACCCTTCCTTCTACGCTGATCGCACACGACTGATTACTTCGGCCTGGGTCAACTGGCTGAAATACTCTTGCTGGAGCTGACCTCAGGTTTTATGTTGTTGAGATGTTACGTAGCTGTTTGCATGTTGTTATTCTTCCAGATTCTTCTAGAATATTCGACCATGACATAAGAAAGAAAAAAAAGTATGATTAGAAAAAAAATTTATGTTATAGGTTGCCGGGGTTGGGGACGGAACACCAGTCCTTTAGGTTCACAGTCGGCCGTCTTAGAAATACAGAACAGTTTTCGTGATATTAAACCTTAAACATAAGTATTTTTAACCTATTATTATAAATAATAAGTAATGTCGATACTGGTGGTATTCACCATATTTCGTTTCAAAATTTTAACTGATAATTCTTGGGATATAAAGGAACAAAAATATCAGGAGGAAAAAATCATGAGTTTTCTTGTCCTGCAACACTAAATAATATCCCTTAACGAAAGTTGTTGGAAAGTAGATGTTGCAAATTAAAAGTTCTACAAATTATATTTTATAAAATATTTCGAAATTTTATCTCCGGTCCCCCAGCAGGGAAAAAAGTTCATATGTCAAGTCGTCCCAACGTTTTGTGACACCATTCTGAAGAAAAGTCAATTGCCAATTGAAAGTATGCTACAACTACTACCACTCTGTAAAATTTCTGTAAAATTTCAAAATTTTGCGCTTAAAATAATTTTGACCTTTTATTGTATAAATTTCCTCTAGGTTTCATCAATTTTTATAAACAAAATCCGGAGGAAATAAAAAAAAAATTCCCGATTTTCGAAAATTAAAAATAGCAAAAACCACTCACCAAAATACGTAAACGTTTTACTCCATTTAATGCCGGAGTCTGGCCTTCTCTAGCTTCCAATTCTGGCTTTCTCTAGCTTCAGTTGATCTAAAGATATTTCTTTATTTAGACGCGGAAAAAATCGGGCGAAAACCGCACACGCTAAAATTGGTCTAATGATTATCATACTTTCGCCACTCACAACTTTACTGTACTATAGGCTTATATGGACGTAAAAGCAAAAAGAAATCGATTGAACTGAAATGGCCCCCAAATAGATGTTTAATGACAAACTCGACTTTTTGACCATCCTGTTAATATATTTAATTAAAACAAGTCATTAAAAAAGCGAACGCGGAAAGAATAAAATATGTTGTTAAAAACATTTTTTCCGATTTGTGATAAACTAACAGACCGTTATTTAAATACGTTCGTATGTACGACTTAATTACTAACGCAGGTATTAACGTATTTTTATCGCCCAAATGAAAAAAATCTCTTTTTATTTGTTGTAGAATATCTTAAAAATGTTGAAAATAGCCTTTATCAGATTTTCGATAATGTGGTATGGCATGTAATTTAAATGCTACTAAGGAAATTAAATTTTAGCGAAAGATTTTTTATTTTTGGAATACTTAATTAATATTGAGTAATTTTTAACTGACAACTTTATCAATAAAAAAAAAAAACAGTCAGCATCATCTATATAGTGATTGTGTGGTATAAAAATTAAGAGGGGAGCGTCCTCCAGAACTTTCAAATTTTTAATTTTTTGTTTTGCTTTAAAAGTTCATTTGAACCTTAAGGAATATATTTCGAATGTTTTAATCCCAACAAAAAGATTATCTTAGATAACGATAAACTGCTTTTAACTCTACTTTTCAAGAACGAAAACTTTTTAATAGCGTTTTTCTCAAAACAGGTTTTTTTCCGCGCCGTGGAACCTAATTTAAAAAGTTATTAAGGTACTAACTTGAAATTTTTCACAGATACTCTTTAAGATATTGGTCTTTGCATATACCTAAAATTTTGCATAAATTATTACTGTAAATATTGTTTATAACAATTTGTTTATAAAGAAAAGTGACATTTTTTTCTTTTTGATTTTAAATTGTGAAAAAAAATTTCACGTTAGAAATAGGTATATGCAAAGCGTAATGACTTACCTTAATAAAATTTTTTTGTCCGATTGAATTCAGTTGATTACAAGAGGCTGAGCATTCCACAGCGCAAATTAAAAGAGCCAGCTTGGAACAGCTGTAGCGCCGCCATTTTTTAATTTTTTTGCATAAAAATTTATGAGTGAATACACCATAACATCTACTATACTATGTAACTTCATTTGACACAATAAATGTATCCAGTTTTTTAAAAAAAAAATTGTTAAAAAACCTGTTGTCTGGAGAACCCTCCCCCCTTAAAAGAAATTTGTTACTTTGGACTGCAATTGAGAAAACATTCTGTAAATTTGAGGGTGAGCGCTTTTCGTTAACGAAAATAACTAAAAAGTACTAATAATAAGACGAAACAATATAGTAGACGTTCACAGTAATACCTCTCTCAGTAATGCCGTTTCACTACATCGCAATATGAACCCAACCCTCTCTCCAACGTTTTGAATCACTCAATCTGAATAATGTCATTCTCAATAATATTATTCTCAAACAATAAAAATTAAACCCAGCCACTCGTACAAAAATTAGCGATTCTTTTTTTTAATTTTAACCTCTGACACTATTCAGAAGGAGTGAAACGACATGTGATGGTTTTTCAAAAATTTTACTTCACTACCGAATAAGTATCTGTATTTCGTTGAAACTATATATATAATTTTAATTGCTGAATTCATTATTTTTGCTTTTTATCAGTACCGGTACAGTTAATGCCAGGGTCATAGAAAGAACTGGCGGACCCCGGGAACAAAACATATTTTTTAAAAATTTCTCCCCCAAAAATTAGGGTAATGAAGAAAAAAAGCTCGTTTTACTTTTTCTCGGGTCCCTACCGACTACTACGGGCCCCGCTTCCAGTGTGGGCCCCTCTCGTCGGACCTGGTTAATGCTAATTTTTCTGGAACATCTTGTATAAGTTAAAGACAAAAATAAAAACACGTAAAGATTAAATTTTATTTGTCAACAGTAAAAAAAAAAGATTTAAAACTTTCATGACTAGAAGGAATCATTTTGTAACTTTTTTTTTTTTTTTTTTTTTTTTTTTTTTTTTTTTTTTTTTACATTTCCTTTAAGGCCTGTAAATAACCATAAAAATATATTTGGAAATCATTTATATCTATATATTTAAAAATAAAAAAAGACAAAAAACAATGTGGGGTATTCATAAACGATTTAAGATAAATCTAAAATCAATCTTAGCTAAGATAAAACTTAACTTATTCATAGACGACTTTAGGTCGGTTTTAACGCTAAGTTCAATCTTATCTCTTACTTAAATTTAAAATAAGCAAATGGCAGACTTAAGTCCATCTTAAATATATTTTTACATGGAATTTTTTGACATTTGAACATTTTATCAAATTTGAAAGAACTTTTTCGAATAAAAATATAAAATATACGTAATTAAATATCTATATTAAGTATTGACGTAATAAATATTTTAAATGTAAGTAAATTAAAAGAAAAATTGAATCAAATTAACTTAGTTTTATAAGTAATTCAACCTCTAAATATTTTCAGGTGTAAAAAAGTTTTCATGTATGACGAAAATATTGATTTGCAGCATGTATTTGACGAAAAACTTACAATTTTATAGATAACTAATTAAAAGATATGTGCAAAAACAGAAAAACTAAGGAATTATTACGTACTTCTGTGTGCTTGTGTGATAGAATATTTTGACTTTCTACTTACATTTTTTGTGTAAGAGACGTATTTTTTTTAATGTAAATTATAAACAAAACGGTAGTTTAACATAATATTTTACCATACTTTAGTTAATCTTAATTTATTATTACATTTTTTTTAGTTGTTTTTCATACTGAAATGTTAAAAATTATCGGAAGCACACTGGAATTATTTAATGTTTTAGGCCTTTAAGTACCGCAGTTTATGTTTAAAATTATAAAAATCTAAATCATTGACAAAGTTTATATCTATTTTATACTTCTTTTGTAAAAATTTTTAATAAATCAACAAATATTTTAGTATATAATTTATATTTTATTGTAACTTTATAAGTCACTCAGATTACATAAAACTGATGATATAAAAAACAGAACAATTATAATGCAATTATGTCTGTTTACACACATTACATGTTTTAAAGACAATTCACATTTTAAAAAAAAATAATATTAAAATAATCACATGATACCACCTATTTTATGAAATTTTAAATTTTATTAGCGACCACGTCTTTACGTTCTGCATTTTAAACAAACAAACTATAGTTAGGTACTATACTACGTACTGACATATTCTAAAACAGTTTAAAATAATATTTACAACAAAGAAATTTAAATTTCCAATAAACAAATTTTTCCGTTAATATTGTTATTTATTATAAATTAAATTAAAATACATAACTATGTATACTTTTGTATTATTTTATTAATTACGGCAAAAATAAAAAAAAATTTTAATTATTTACTGATAGAATTTTCATTAATTTAAATATTTCGGGCTACTACTATTCAAATATTTTTCGTTTCTCTGATTGCTTTCAATTGGTGAATTAATTGTAAAGCTTGTATACACCTCACAATGTATCATTATAACTAACTTCAAGCTTGTTTCTACTAGGACAATTTTAAAATCTGTCTATGAATTGTAATGTTAAGTCTTAGTGTTAACTTTGCTAAGTTCAATCTAAGAGTTATCTTAACTTCTCTTTATGAATAGCGCTAAAATTGATTTTTATTTAAGGATGTTTGGGAGGTACAATCGGAGATAAAAGTACATGAAATTAGAAATTCGTGAATAATTGCGTTGTATAACAAACTATGAGGTATAAATAAATAGTTATCTTTGTTAAATAATAGCTATCACTACAACTGATTGTACAATATATCAAACTATAGCTCTCAGCTGACTACAAAAGCTGAGTACATTCTGAGGATTTTTCGGAGAATTTCAAAATGCTACGAGACGATTCAAAATTTCAAACCGATTCACTAAGCCGTTAAAAAGTTATTAAAAAAAAAGCAAACTAATTTTACACGTAATTTTCAGCACAAAAATTTATTTGTATTGGTTTAATATTACTTGCTTGGACATTTCATTATTGTTGTTAGTTTCCAGTTCATCGAATACTTTTCGCAGACAAAAAACTACTCCGGAAAAAGCCCATTAAAGATCAATCAATGAATTATCGAAATCAGACTGGACATTATTTCACTACTTTATTACCGGTTATATGCGTAATATAAAAAAAAATTTTTATGGTGCTGGGTTCAAGTTCCATAAATTCACAATGTGCAATATTTATTATATATACATAACAGCGTTATAGATTTTCAATAAAACCATCAAAAATATTTGATATAAATTCTACACCATCATATTTACATAAAGGCACAGTGAGTGCTAGTAAAACGGGAAAAAATTGCAAATAGTCAAAAAAATATTATTATTTATTGAAATCTGATAAATATTTTTTTTTTTATTACAGTCAAGTCGTGATAAATGCCAAGCCCTTGCTGAAATATTAATGTTGATATATTTAAATATAATTCAAGCTAAGATTAGGGGCAGGAATAATTTTGGAACAAAAAAAAAAGAAAAAAACAAAAAAAAAAAAACCATAATTTTTTTTCATAAAATATTAGTAGAACTTATCAGATCTCAAGAATATACCTTCAAATTTTTGAAACGATATTCGAATTTAGTTTTTCTTGGAAGCTAGTTTACATAGAATAATAGTTCAAAAACCTTTTTTAAATAATTTTTTATTACTCATGCGGGAGAAGTACTAACTTGGCGCACACATTTCTGTACGCAAAATAGTTGTTTGCCCACTGTACTCTTCCCGCACACTTTTTTGCGTGTGGAAAGTTACTTTCCACACGCAAATTGACAATAAAACACGCAAAATTTAATCAAAAACACGCAAAGCCGCCTCTTAATTTTTCATTTAATAAATATTTCATAATTATTTCTATAGAAACCACCAATAAAGTAAGTTAAACGACAATTACTTCAGAAAAAAATGACAAACACTTAAAAAAATTATTTTAAAAAGTAATAAAAATGTCAAAAATTGTGATAATAATAGAAAAAACTATGTGAAATTCGGAATAAAAAATAGTATGTGCAACTCGTGCGGGATTGTCGATTGCCCTACTCAAGCGAATGAGCGCACTCACTACGTTCGTGCGCTCAACTTCGCTTTCGTGGGCAATCGACAATTTCCCGCACTTATTGCACAATATACTATTTTCTTCTCTTTCCAATGGTGTCAAAAATGTCGTCAAAGAGTTTTGAATTTCGGGAAATTTTCGCAAAAAATCAAATATTATTCACGTAAAATGTCCAAAAAAACCTTACCAAATTTCATAAAAGTAGGATGTTTCGTTCCTGAATTATAATGCGGATACGTATATACAACGTGAGTTTTTCAAGAGTTGCCATTTTGATTACAGCCAAACGGTTAATTTAATCGAAAAATTATTCAAATAAGAGTAGTAGATATTGACGGGGGCAACCGATTGCTATATAGTACATTAGAATCATTTATTTCACCTGCCACCTGTCGTTGGCAAAAATAAAATAAGTAAATAAAAAAAAAAATATATATTTTTCAGTAAATTAATGAAGTACTTCAAATTATTTTTAAATTAAGTTACTTTAAATACTAATTTTTTAAAATAATTTGATTTTATTATCCAAAAATGTTAAAAACTTGAAATAAAGCCCGACATCTATACTCCAAAATCTGAATTACTGTCATTCAGTATTCAATACTGTATCACAGAGAATGATACTGGAAAAGGTTCTTTTCTTGGATGTAATAGAAATGTTAGCCGTTAAAACTCTGTCGGTTGAAAGAGCCTCAAATACATATGCATATTTCTACCGCCTAATTGCTAATTTAAAAAAAATTCAACAAACTTGGGTAAAAAAATTTTTTTCTTCATTTATATTTTTAATTGATGCATTAGATAAGTTTTGTCGGAAAATTAACATATAGTCTCATTTAACAATTTATAAGTTTGTATCATAACTCGAAAGCCATAATAGCTACAAAGCTTCTGACTATAGCAATCGGTTGCCCCCGTCAATATTTACAACTCTTATTTGAACAATTTTTCGATTAAATCAATGGTTTGGCTGTAATCAGAATGGCAATTCTCGAAAAACTCACGTTGTATTGATATAGCTACAATATACATATACATACAAAAATATTTATGTAGGTACATATAAATTTTAGTGAATGTTATTTTCAGTTTCTAAAGACCTCAAAACAAATTTTTGCCGCATTCCCGGACTCAAGTTGCGTCATAATAGTGCCTGTAATAGCTGAATTTCCAATTCGAAAATTCGCTAATAAGTACCCATTTTAAACCAACCTCTAGTATCAGAACGTATTTCTAGTATTGCAGGATCGTTTAAAATTTTCATACATCATAATTTAAGTTTAAAAAAAATGACACGTCACTGAGGGTTTAAAACATTGCATTATCTATATACTTCTTCAGATCATTATCATACAAAAATTTTTGCCATTCGTAGATACTGAAATCACTCTACCTAATTCCAGATTTAATAATTTTAATGTTCCAAGAACGGATAATTCTCAATTCTGTTTTGTCTTGTGAAATTTTACGTTATTCAAATTACATTTTGCGAATTTAAAACAGCCATTTCTAATTATGTAGATTAGTGGTCCGAATGAAATTTGTTGATAATTGCTTGAACATAGATAGACAATTAAAACTTTATTTAAATTCGATTTAATTAATCCAATTTTAAGTGCCAATTAAATAACCTATTAGGGTTTTGTTTATTAGATCTAACATTTAATTCGAAATATCGAAGAAATTTATTAGTAAATTTACAAACTACACTGTACTACTGGTATACCATGATAGTCGTATTATTGTAATTTTATTTTCTTTACCAATTTTAAACAGAACAGTTTGGAAAGTAGGTAATATCGGTGTAAAAACAAGATGGGTAAAGTTCGGCCCTTTTTTCGCTCACAATAACCGTGAAAATTAAGCGCCTATCCACACTATAGTGCTGCTCTCGATACGCTCCCACTCCAGCCTCGCTCTGGTGTCGATTTTTGCTATTTTCGACAGATTTTAAAATTTCCGGTGACTGTATCCTAGTGAGCCGTGTCACATGAATCACCATATTCCTTTTTTTCGTGAATAGTATAAAGTTGACATACATGTCCAGAATTTACACATATTTAGTAATTAAGATAAGTTACTTAAAAAAGTTACTTTTAGTTACTTGCTCAAATAAGAAATTTAGTAATCTGTTTGGTCAAGTAAATAATAGAAGTCTGCTTTATTTACTTGCGCAAATAGCTTGCCCCGACAACTTTACTGCGCAAGTAGCTTATCCCCACAAAATAACCGATCGTTATCTACCTCCATTTTAAAAATAAAAATACGTTGGTAATGTGATTTCAAATAATGTTTGGTGATGGTTTCCTGAAAAACAGAATTCAAATTTTTTTCAGTGTGAAAAACTATAATTTTTGTAATTCTTGATAAGCTTCCAATAAAAATAAAAATAAAGTAACAATATATTCATCACGTTTTTTACGTTAATTATTTATGCAAAGTATTTTTTTCAACAGTTATAATTTGTTTCGGGCTATACAAAACTCTGTGAAAATGGTTGTCTTGTAATATATTTCGATAAAACGACTGCTCCGGTTACATGTAATTTTCTATTTGATTGCTACCTCCCCTGGTTCCAATTAAATGAATTGCATGTAACATTTTTATCAAAATGTTTATTGTAGCTTTTGTAACAATACTATCTGCACAAATATAGAAATACTTACTCTACCGCTCAAAAGTATTTGAGCTACCTTCATATTTCTTTATATCATAAACAATACATGTATAAAAAGGCATTTCATTTTACAAAATGTCTTTTTTGTGAGTGGCCAAATACTTTTGAGCGGTAGTGTACAGCTTCCTTAAACGTGATGTAATTTCTCGATGAACTTTTTCCGTTGCAAGAATGCGCAGATATTTTGTGCATAAAAAGAAGCGCTGACTCTTTGCTTTCATAACTAGATGAATTAATTTAAAAAAAAAATTACTTATGCAACTTAATTAGGTATAATCTTTCCAATAAACTGTATAAATTGAATAGAAGAAAACAAGTACAAATTGTAATAGAAGTAAAACGTGTATTCTAAACACCTAATTTGTTGCGAAATATTTCCATAAGCGAACGTAACAACGACTCTTTTTGAGAACAAAATTTGACCCGGCTAAAAGTTTTATAATTACTTTCGTCAGATATTTTTGAGACTAAACACTCCCGCTCAGGGCCATATTAACCCAAAGTGCCGCCCTAAGCACCGTAAAAATCCGGCCTTTCTCCGGTCAAAAATTGAATTATTTATCAGGTATAGTTGTAGCTTTAACTGTGCGCTAAAAATGTCGAATATTAGTAGAAAGGCAATGATTGCACAACATCAACATCAACGCTGGATCCCTAAACGTTTATGTTCCCTAAAGGTTAATGTCTATTTATCTCACAAGGAAAAAGTCCAAGGTGTCCCTCTACGATTTCGATGACACTCTGATATGTTATTCTTTGTCGAAATCTAAGAGACCCGTATTTTTCTTATCTGTGGAAAACGCGACTAAAGGGGTGAAAATGAACTTTAAAAATTGGGATAGAAATTTAATTTTGCAAATATTTCGAGAATGATAAGTAATCTACACAAAATTGATAAACTGATGATAAATCTCTTAAAAGAGTAGAACAGAAGAAAATAGAAAAGATAATTTGAAAAATTGAAAAATTTTGGAAAGACATTGTCCAATAAGAAATGAGAAATTTATCCCACACGTATGATTTCCTATTTATGTTAGATTGTTATGACTTATCTTATGACTAAATCTAGTGATTTCAGCAAGTTCAATTTGAAAAAAAATTTATTTTAGTTATAGAACAGTTTTTAGACATACGACGGAAAAATTTTCATGATTGTGCAAGGCCCGCTCCTAAGGCATTAAAAAAAATACACAAAAATATTTTATTTCTTTTTTAAGTATGAAGTACCTTTTTTAAAATTAAAAAAAATATACGTTATTGTATAAGACAGGTAAGGTCTTTAAAAAATACATAAAATTAAATGTATCTCAACAATTTATTAACTAAAAGTTACAAAAATTGTGTAATAACCAACGGATGTTGGTTATAACCGGAGCCCCTCGGATAAATCGCGTAGAAACCGGATGATTGCCGAAAATGTGTGGAATACATCCATTTCGTCACATATTATCCAGCGTTTTTGGCTGATTCGCCAGTTGTGTGGTGGTGAAAGGCCGCCTTTGGTTCGGGAAATCTAGATGAACTAGATTCGTGCAGGTTGTGGGTTTTCTACGCCCACGCGATGTTCACCTTTCGGTTTTGTCTCTGTAGGTCGCTATGGGTTCTTTGGTTTCGACGCCCACAACGCGTGATCGCTCGTATTGGTGAATTCAACAAATAAAACACTCGCGTATTTTTAATTATACGAATATAATTATTTATTAAAATATTTAATCAATTAACAAAATTAATAACAATATTATAAATTGAATTTGTAACAATATCAAAATAATATAAGTATCAGTTTAGACCGTTTTCGAGGGAAAGGGGACCCAAGACTAATTTAGTTGTTGTTACAAGTAAAGATAAAATTAGAATGAATCAACTTTTTCAAAGTTCGTTATAAAATTTCTTATTATTTTTACTATAGAACATCCCATGAGCTTCTATTTGAGATAAACATATTTTTCATCATATGAAAGAGTGAGATACATAAATAACTTAAGTACATAATATTAATTCTCAGAACTACCCCTTATGAGGTGTTCTCTTGACCAACCAGATCTGTTATTGAAGCACCTTTGTCACACTATCTTTCTTCTCACTTTCATTAATACATGATATTATAATTTGCATTAACTGCAATTTCTATGCAACTGGCATAACATGAATGTTTTAACTATTATCTAATCTCTTTTAAAACTGATACTTGTTAATTTTCTTAGTTTAATTACCAAGATTTTCAGTTTTTGGAAAACTTCAAATGGAAACTATTTGATTTTAGCCAACGCCTGTTCCATGCGGCGCTACAGTGGCTAGTACGTGTAATGAAACTTTCCGCATATTAGCCGTAACATATATATGTATAATTTATAAGATAAAAGTTATATTAAGTTTGAGTAATAATAATTCACCTAGCAAAATAAAATTGTATACACTGAAACTATTCGTGTTCGGAATAAATAATTAATTTTGTTTTCCATAAAAAGTTTAACAATAAATTTACATTTATTACATCGCATAGCACTGAGTAAGCTTGTGTTTGTAACGAACTATATTGTGCAATGGTAACAACCAACTGCATTGTGTTGTTAGCTTCTGATAATAAAAACATAAATCGAAACAACCAGGTGTTTGCCTAGATTTGTAGTTTTACTTGGAGAATTAAAAGTTATCACAACAGACAATAATGTAAACTGATGTTGAAGTCAAAAGTTTTGAAAATTTACGTTGCATGCACTACAAAGATAAAAAGCTCATGAAAAAATTACTAGGGTCGTGGATAAATAGACAAAAAAGTGACTAGTATAATCGTTTAAAAAAAAAAAGTGGACCAGAGTTAATACTAAATATACTTGTGTTATTAATTAAATTTCTTCCAGATATTCTGTTTCGATGACAGAGCTGGAAAATTCTTCAAGTATGTACTTAAATCAGTTTTGCAGTATATTAAATCCAATAAAAAATAGTTACCATTTTGCGTTTAGGTACCAAATTCCCGATTCCAACTGATTTTTAGAAAGTTTCCAGATCGAAATCTAATTTATGATCAGTAAATAAAAATAAGGTACAAAACTACCAAAGTGTAGATACTGCACATTTGGCCATAAATGTAACATTCAGTTTTAGATACCAATTAAATTCCGATCACGAAATCTTGAATGGTTTTTAAAGATCTCGAAATTTTGGAAACAAAATTTCAATACACAAGAGATTGATGCCTAAGATCGTAATAACCCCATCAGAGAAAGTAAAATGTTGTAAGTAATAATAAGCTTTCGAACGGCATTTCTTTTTTTTTAAATTTTTGATAAAACAGTTTTGATAAGAAAATGAATGTTATCTGAATGACATATACTATTTTGGCAATAAACTATAAAACCACTTTACAGTTCATTACAAAACTATTCATATTTTGTGGAATTTTAGATCATTTCTTAGGTAATTTAATATCATCAATGACGTAATAGTAAGTAATTATAAATAACATCTAAATTACCAACATATATTTCTCTTTCTAAAATACCCTAGACTTTAAAATTATAATTGAAGCATAGTCAGCCATGTTTGTATTAAAAAAAAATGGAAAAATAATGTAAAAATTTTCACTATTTTCACTTTTAAATTGAGTTTTTTGTTATATTTTTTTAAAGAAAATATGGCAACTAGTTCTGCTTACAAATGTAAAAACTTTGTTAAAAAAAAATACAAGATATAACATCTCACCAATAAGATTTTTTTGACATATTTTTGACATAATAATATATTAGCCGTCTCTTTGAAAAAATATTTTGTGTATTGGGATCTGTCGAATGGCGGTATGACGTCTGGTGTTGAAAAATCAGACTATTCTTAAAGTGCATTTTCTCAAATGTCATTTATGAGCTGAATTTTGTAAATCTGAAAATACATACAATCGATTTAATTTTTCCATTCATTTACATTTTTCCAGTTATTTTATGACGTTTGCTATTTAAATTTGACGCTTGTATGCTGTAAATTGTAATATTCGTTAACTCATTCACGCATTTTTTCATATTTTAACCACATTTTGACTGTTTTAGAGATGTAAAATTTTCTCTCCTTCAAAAAACGCCCTTTGCTTCGGATTTGTGTCAACCCAAATACAAACAGTTCTAATATTTATCATTTTTACTTAATATAGCACTGATTACTATATATAAAACTAATGTTAATGCACTTTTTTCAGCCATTTTTTTGAAACCCCATTCAAAGGACAGATCCCAATATACATTATATAAGTTAAATAATAATTTAATATTACATATCAAGTATGCAAAAGATGTAATACATGATAAAGTCCACTTAAGATAAATTGATCACTTTCTACATACATATATAAACAATTGACAATTGACAAATTTCTACATACATATATAAACATTTAATTTTGTTGCCGCCACTGTCTTGAATTAACACTACTTTTGCTTCAATAGAACAATATTGTTACAGGTCCTTTTATAATACACAATATATATTCTTACGTCTTTGAAAATCATTTTGTATTCATTTGTTTAAAGTCTAAAATGTTGAATTTATAAAAAGGACAATTTAAATGGCAAGAACATAACAAGTAAGAGGGATTATAAGCGTCTGGCAACATTTTCTTCATTTCTTATAAAAAAAAGCATATGAAAGGGGATAGATTTTTATATTGTGACACAGAAAGGTAGAATTCGAATTAAAAAAATTTTTAAAATATTACAAACTTGTAGAATACCTATAAATTATTTTTATAAAATTTAATTAAAAAAAAGATTAAAATATTCAGTTGTGTATATACGAGTACATAATATCGAATATACTTTAGGCAAAGCAGTTATTAATGTAGTCTAGACTTGACACTATTATTACGAGTACAATAAAATTTGCTTTTAATTCGTTTAATTATTATACTAAATCCGTTAATAAATGTCATTAATAGTTCTTTTTTCTTAAAATGTAGCATTCATAAAAAAAAGAAAATATTCCACAGATTTGAAGTTTCAAATCAAGAACAAATACTCCCTCTACACGAAATGTATGGACAGACCGGCCAAACTTATTAGCTTCTCGTAGACGGCCTCTGTGAAACGCTAAAAACTAGACTTTTCGGGCAACAGCACCACAGTTCAATCAACTTTGCACATTTTCATGATTTGCCTTTAAAATTTAAAGGAATGTAATATCGGTTTACTACAAAGTTACTCCATGTTTTTTCTGAAACAAACTATACTTCTTATCTGACTATAATTTGTTAAACAATATCAGATCCAATTACAGCTGACCATTTCATTTGAAATGACCTGACATTTTATTAGATGGCGTGAAACAAAAAACAATATCCCACCATTATTTAATGCCAGTTATACGTAACCTATCTTACAGAGTAAAGAAATAAATTAATTATAGACTATTAAAACCCACTCAAGTGTCAAATGTAAACACTGACATAACTACTAAAATGTTTTACGGTAAGACCGGAAGAAGTATGGATACTAAAGGGGTGTTGTAACTGATAACGACATGAATTGGGTCGATCACAGACGATGTTGTACGCAGGGCATAATATAACAAAGTTACTAGAAAATTCTAATGGCAGTTTTAAAGGAATTTTCTCCATTGGTGAATAAATATGATATCAGAGCAGCGCTGTGGAGCACAGATAAATTTTCTTATGTATGGGAATAAAATGTTTAGAATAATAACTGTAAAGTGAAACTTTTGACACACCACTACAGTCACAGGCAACGCCGGATAAAGGGACGGGCAAGCCGGGCGACTGCCTGGGCCGCCGACAGGGCCGGATCTACGGGGGTAGCCGGGGCATGTACCTCGGGTGGCAAGGTTGATGAGGTTGAGAAGGTTAATTAATGGTTACGTTAATGTGATAGTTTCATACTTTCACGTGATAAAGTTTCAAAATTGTGGCTTATTTTCAATAACAGTAAATCCAGAAACTTATTATTGAATTTAAAAGAATATTCATTTTCAAAAATTACAATGAGTACAGAATTCTGAATATTAGACGATAGTGAGCAATTATTAAACAAACAACAAGACAATTCAATAAATATAAACACTAACGCGAGTTCACAATTCAAAAAATTCAAATGGATTACGCTTAGAAGTGTTAAACTGCAACGACAGCCGCGCGTACGCGAGTTACTTTTTACGCCACACGCACATTCAGAAGCTACTATAAGTCGTTAATTTCGATGTCAATGTAAAACTATGCCTGTTTCAAGACCTTAATTACCTATTTAATCGAGACCTAACTGAAAATAATCAATAATGATGACCGGATTCGAACGGGGTAGGGGTTCGCGCCATGAAAAAGGTTGAAAAACACTGGTCTAGACGAAGTGGCCGTAAAAGTACATTTCATATTAAATATATAAACGTAATTTAAAAAAAAAGACTGTCATAATTGTCATAAATATGTGATATTATTAAGGTTACCGACCGCTCCGCACAAAATTCTAGGAAATTTTACCCGACCGTTACTAAACAAAGATAGAGGAACACTGTTCTATAACATATTTAAATTTCATCAAAATCGATACACAGAGTTGAAAATTCATATAAAAATTACTGTGCTCAGCACTACAATCGACGCGACGTGTAAAAGGCGACCATATTCAACTTTGTACGGTAAAAATATAAAAATTATAATTAATCATAGAAAATTTAAAGGATAGAATGTTCTTTCCGTAATATTAGCTCCCTAAAATTTGTAAAACAGCACAGTAAAAAGTTCCATTGCCGACAGTTTAATTGTTTTTCTTACAAAAATTACCATGCTGTCTTAAAATAGAAGAAAAGTAGAAAAAAATAAAAGAAGCTAATAGTAGAAAGAAAGAAAGAGAAGGTATCAACGCTGTCACATAGCGAGGCAAGCTGCAGAAAGTATCAACACAATCATATATGAAGGTCACATAGCAGGACTGGTGGTGTTGCAAGTAGCTGGTTAGCTGGTGTGGTGTCGAAGCAGTGTTCATTAGAATGTCTTGACGGATGGTCATCGTTTAATTCATCATTTTGTTACTCCACTATCATCAGTATTAAAATATATTGTTGCCAATCATTTTTGTATGGATCATAAAGAATCGAAGGTCGGAAAAGATCGGGCATCTTCGAAGTTTTTACAGGTACAGCCGAATCAACATAAGGTTGCGGGTCAGATGCGCAAATGAAAGAGTACGACAACAAGAATTAAACTATAACATAATATATGCATAAGAGCGTGACAGGAGTTGTGTTACCACATTAAATTTTACCATGCTATAATATATTTTTTACTTTGGTCGTCGATGGCGCACGCATTAAAAGAGAGCATGGTAATTTTTCTGAAATTTTATCTACAAAAATTATATAATTTTTCTCTCCGTGTAGGTCCGGCCTGGGGACCTTTACTTGTCAATTAAATTTTTTTTGTTATTTCCAATCTACTGAATGCAGTGCTTCCGGGACACATTAGACTAATTCCGGGACTGTTTTAACAAAAATTTCAATACGGGACAGCAGCTACTTTTCCGGGACGGTTGACCGCCTTAGTATTATATGGGTTAAATTATTCTCTTGGTGTTATGGCGGCATAAATGTTTATAATGGTCACTATCAATATCTAATTACATCGCCTTGTCTATATAATATAATATATTGAATGCCAGGTATAAAATATGTATCATATGTCATTGAATATATCTATTACTAATGCCTATGACATTTACATTTTGAAGAAAAACTGTGACGTCCAGATTGACATTTCCGTCTGATAAATATATATAAAATTTGTTATAAAATCAAATATAATAAATATAAACATTATATTATACCGGGTATCCCATTCGGATGTATACATACGATTTACACGTTAATTCATAACATTGGATTCCAATAAGGAAAAATTTATGTCACAAGAGTACTTTGGATAAACATTTTTTTATATTTTTGGCAATTTCCTCTTATAAAATAATTTTTTTCCACCAAATTATCTGCACGACTCTTTCAACAGAATATTTTTTCGGTATTTTTATTATTTTAATATTTATTTTCAAGAAAATTAAAAAATGCATTTTGAATTTACAGAAAATGACACAAATATTTATTATGTGAAAATTGCGACATTCATTTCCTTATTTTACTACATTATTGTTGTTAAAGCGATAGTAACAGTAGTAATAATATTAAATTAGTATTATTAGTTTGTTCAAAGCACTCCACTCTTGTGAAATAACTTTTTTCCTTATGGGAATTCAGTGTTATAAATTAACATGTAAACCGTATGTATACATCCAAACGGGACATGCGGTATACTATATATTTACAAAGCTCAGATAATATTATTTTGTTGTATGTAGGTGAAAAAGTGTTACTAGAGACACCTTAATGTTTAAACTTTGCATAAATTTAATGGACAAGTCGACTAATGATCTGAATTTATTGTAGACTAGTATTTAATTGCGATTTCACCCGCGTGGTCTTTGAAATTAGCTGTTTTCCCACGCTGTTTCTGTGCAATATTTTGAGTCCGTTGATTTAGCTGTTGAGACGTAAAGCAAGACAAACAAACAGCCAAATAAATATACAAATTCTCTTGGACATGTATAAATATAATATTAATTAAGATATGGATAGTGATTTTATATAAAGCAAATACGTATTGAAAATATAATTAAACTTAAACCTTGCCAATCTATGATCAATGCGGGTCCGACAAGAGTGGGCTCAGACGGAATTGTCGCTTCGAGGCTCCGAGGGTTACAAAGGAGGTCCGCCCCGGCCTATCTTAAATACGGATGTTATAGATATGAATTTTTGGATACAGATACGGATATTTAAAAACATTTTTTTTGGTTACGGTTACGTACACTGTTAAAAAATTTAATTGCCAACATTACATATAGTAAAATTACATTTCGAAATGTTTAGAACATTTTTCTATGTAAAATTACATTGTAGAATGTTTTACCTTACATTTCGGATGTAATTTTACTCCACTCAATGGAAATTAATTACGTACGACATGCAAAATTACATTGTCAACTTTACTGACGCCGTCAATTGCGCAGAATCAATCACGTGATACCGGTAATTTACATCCAAAAGATCAGTAATTTACTTACAAATACAATAAATTTTCGTTTCGAAATGTAATTTTACTATTTTAGCATGTCAAATACCACTTTTATATGTAATTTTACTATCAAAGTATTTAAAATTACAGTGAATATTTATTTTTAAACAAAATTTCATATTTTACAACTAAATTACTTAAATTGACTAACACATTGTAATTTTTGAAGACACATATTGTAAAAAATTTCTATATTTTTTATTGTGATAATACATATTTTTTTAACAGTGTACGAATTTTGTAAGAAATGTAACTCCACGTATTTAAATACATATCGCTCCATTATTGCAATAGTCGGTTATCTGGGAAAAACCAACTTTTGAGATATTCAAGTTTAAAGTTTTTTAGAATATATTTATTGTCTTTTGAGAGTTATTTGAAATCCAATTTTAATGCAATTTTGACAGAAAACTCTTTAAAAACAATATTAAATAATGCTATAAAAATTAAAAGAACTATTTTATTTTGTCGGTTCAAATTTTCAAATTTTCCTAGATAACTGACTATTGCATAAAAATATTTTGAATAGAATTACTACGATGGTAAAAATAACCTAATTTTAAAAATGAAAACCATTATTAAGTGAAACAAAACCATTTTATTCAACATAAAAATATCAAAAAAAAAGTTAACAAACTTATCACTAATTAAAACCTAAAAAGAAAGAACTTAATAACGACAATTTCACAAATTTTAGAGGATAGCAAAGATAAAGTTTGAGAGCTGGTATTCTCCTATCATGATTTTTCTTGGACATCCGGGCAGTATAGTTAAAACGTAGTAAAATTCTACTAACATAATTAAAATATTGATTCAATAACATTATACTAATCATAAAACGATGCATTTTGTAATACATCTACTACATTGCTAATATTTTCCTTGTTTGATTTGACATAAAGAATTTCTTATTGTTACTAATGTCAACATCACGTAATAAAAAAATCAGTTAAACTTAAATATTCATTTAAAAAACACAATAACCTACAGAAACTAAATCATTAGAAGACGTTAAAATTTTAAAATTCGGTTATGTTGTCTAATTTGTAAAATTTTCAAAATTTTTTTGCTTTAATACTCCGATAAAATGCAATAACCTAGTATTGTAGTAAAAATAAATTGAATTTGACGCTTCAACAGTTGGGATATATCGATATATCTTATTTTTGCAACAATTCAAATTTAAATTTATTAAAATTGTCATACAAGGATATCAATTATATTAGCAAAAATATTAAGCTTAGAGGTTAACTGATTGTAGCATCTGAAAGATACGCTTTTTCTCTTTCGAATGGTGTAGATAACTCAAAAACGTAATTTTGCCCAGATAACCGACTATTGCAATAATGGAGCGATATGTATTTCTGTAATCATTCGAACTTGAACGAGTAAATTTTCATACCAATTCGCAACTTTATAGGTAATAATTATTTTTTCTGCTCCTGTTGAAGAACACACTCATTACATATCCGTTAATTGTTGCGAAAGTTAGGCATTATTCAAAGGTGTGGAGGAATTTTCATTACTCACTACCTTTTTGACCAATGAAATCACCGTATTAACCATTATTCAATGGGCTGGCTTTTGTTTTATGTATAATATATTATGTATCAATTTGTAATTTCAAATATGTTGCGTAGTAACATCTAAGTAAACAAAGTAGCTTATATTTTGTTTTCATCGTTTGTACATATATAAACATTTAATGAAATTAGAGATAGATTAAAAATTGTATTCTTTTGATTTAAAAATATTCAATTTTAATTAAATCAAAAAAAAAAGTCGTAGAAAAAATGTGGTATTCTACTCGCTTGCAATGGCTATTACACACTCAGATGCATTACCGTGTCGCAATTTCATCTTCGTGAATAATACCTATCATTACCAGCTTGTTGAATAATATACTATTACATATGCCTCGTAAGACGGCCGTCTCAATTATGGGGCACAAAGTCTTATACAATAGCTAAAAATTCTAAAAGTGGACCGAAATTTTGCGTACACCAATACTCCTACCACTCCAATCCGGTGTAGGATTAAATTTTGTCCAATAAGTACTTCAAATATAAACTTCAAAGCAACATCGTACAATCGAGCACATCTATCATCAAGTATTAAAATTTTTATAGGTAAAATACGCTGGTTGTTTGTGCCAATATAACACCCATAATATTCTATTCGCTTCTATACCCTCTCCCCCCTTAACCCCTCAACGCGTATAGCTCATCTTAAAATATGACCGAATGGAACACTAAAGAATAATAATGCATAATAGAGCTATACAATATTCATATATTTGAATTGGATGAAAATGAGATACAGGAAAAAAAATTGAAATTTTCTTGAATATTATAAATAGGAGTATATTGTAAGAGTACAGTAATGTCTAAAAGTAATAGAACACAAAAATCGTTTACAAAAAAACAATGATATCTAATAAATAAACAAAAAAAGGCAATTTTTTTTAGACGAAAGTCAATGGAACTAATTTGAATATGTGATTCATAAAGGCGATTGGTGGCTTTTACAGATGTTATTTTCTAAAAATGATTTTTACTTTTTCTGTTCTCTATTGCAAGTTTGGTTTTCAGATGTTTTGTTGTTTCATATTTCCGTTTTCGTATGTCATTTGTAGTGATGTACGTATTTCCTTTTTTTGCAACCAACGAGTTGTTATATTTGACATTGTTTGATTTGATTGGTTTTGATCCAAACTAAAAGGTTTTTAGTTTCTTTTGATTATAAAAAATTTTTTTTAATTTTTTAATTTTTTATTTTTATTGATTTTTATATTTTTGTCTTGATAATGGTGTTTTGAGACACCGAAACCGGTCGACATGTTGAAGATTGGTTAAAAAATTCTGTTTAGTTTTTTGCTGGTCTTAATATTGAGGTTTATCGCCAAATAAAGTCAAATAATGAAGTTACAAGTTTAAAATTTTTTGGCGAAAATAGAGACGTAACAATTTATTTAATAAACAAAAAATTTATATTACCAACTTAATCGGGTTTGTAGTCGGTAGAAGTTTTGTATCCCACAGGTATCCGCAGTTGAGATAAAATTATTATGTGTATTAATTCAAAGCACGTAGAGTTTCTGTACTAAATTTAATCGAATTCGGTTTAGTTATTTGGGCGTTATTAGCAAATTGGTTTTGTATCCTACTGGAACATTTGATCTGGGTAAAATTTCTCCTATTTATTAATTCATATAAATAAATGATCAGCATATGAATTTTTTTTCAAAATCGGTTAAGTGTAATAATACAGAAAATATTTTTGAACGCTACTGAATAAATAATTTCTCTAAAAACCATTAAATATTTTCCAAGATCTACCCACAAGTTAAAACGTATGTACTTCGTTATATAACGGAAAAAAGTGTGACAAAGCAAAAGTATTAAATTAAACTTACAAAATTCATGAAATATATACCACAACATACATTTATAAAAAACAAAACAGACCACAACAAAAAAAGTATAAACTATAGAGGAAATGAAAAATTACCGATCATAAATTAACTTTTAAAAGAGAGAAATATGTCTAAAAAATTAATTTTAATGGTTAAAATTAAGAAAATGGGGAAAATCATAAAAGGCTTTGTCAGTAATATATCAGAGTTATAATAAAACCTATAATAATAGTCTAAAATGATTGGCATGTTGCCCAGTTTTTTTATAAACTTTATAAAAAGTTTTAGTGTTAAAGTAAATTAAAAAAAAAAAAAATATTTACATTACCATAAAGCTGGCCACATATATTACAATTCTTACCAACTTGGCTGTCCAATTTGTAAACCTCAACATTTCTTATTTTAACGATCAGAACGTCTGGTCAGAATTTAACCGGCGAACTTATCAGAAAGAGGTACGCTGTTACCGGAAAGAAGTTCAATCAGAAAATCAATTGTTAAATTCGTTAATTATAAACAAAAAAAAAAAAAATCAATATTTCAATCATCAAGATCTTGTCAAATAATGCTTTTTTATATAATTTCTTTACACCAATAAATTGATCCCCATTTGCGCTACCTAATTTAAAAGTTAAATATTAATTTTCCTGAATTATACTGGGTGTTCATAAAGTTGCGGAACAGCTGAAAATCTCAGTTAATATTGACTTTATTGAAAAATAACCCGGACAAAAAGTTTAATGGAAAGAAATGAGGAACTAGAAAATGACCTCGAATTTGACCTTGAACATGATCTTGACCAAAATTTGGAGGTCAACTTTGTTTTTTTAAATGGAAACCGCTATTTGTGACCTCGGATTCGGAAAGAGCGGGAAATTTTTCGTTGAAAACCATATTCATACTTCATATCCTAAGGTCGTGTGAAGGTCATAAAAACGAAAAAAATATGATTCAGGGTCAAATTCGAGGTTACTTTCTAGTTCCTCATTTCTTCCCATGAAACTTTAGTCCGGGTTATTTTTTGATAGAGTCAATATTAACTGAGATTTTGCGGAACTTTTGCGGAGTTGTTCCGTAACTTTATGAACGCTCTGAACAGAAAATCTTCCGCAAAATCTCAGTTAATATTGACTTTATCGAAAAATAACTCGGACAAAAGTTTCATGGGAAGAAATGAGGAACTAGAAAATGACCTTGAATTTGACCTTGAATCATATATTTTTCATTTTTATGACCTTGACACGACCTTGGGATATGAAGAATGAATATGGTTTTCAACGTAAAATTTCCCGCTCCGAGGTCAAAAATAGGGGTTTCCAGTTAAAAAAACAAAGTTGACCTCCAAATTCTGGTCAAGGTCATGTTCAAGATTAAATTCGAAGTCATCTTCTAGTTCCTCATTTTTTCCCAAGAAACTTTTGTCCGGGTCATTTTTCGATAAAGTCAATATTAACTGAGATTTTCAACTGTTCCGCAACTTTATTTACCCGGTAATTAAAATGTATTAAAATATGAATATTTGTAACTATTAAAACATATAAGCAATCCGACATACATTTGTATAGCGATTGCATATATTTAAGAATAATTCGATTTTAACAGATGGATACTGTCATGAAGATTTTCTTAAAAGAAGCATAGAAATGTTGGTATTAGTGTGACCTATTTTCGACCACGGGCGTCCAAGTATTTCTTTGAGAATTTTAATAAAATGTCTCTTTCGATAATAACTTATGGAAGTTAAGTTATGAAAATTAAATTATTCCTTATACTTTTAAGAGTTAGTTAAATGAATTTACTATGTATTTTCTACGTGGAATTTTCAGCATGAAAATTATTCACGTTATATTAAATAAATATTATATACACTCTAAGAAAAAAATGTACCGTTTTACTACTATTATAGGAGGCAATTAAATGCCTTCTATAATGACAGTAACATTACAAACCGTAATGTACGAAGGTGAAAAATACACCATCATGGTGTAATTATTACTCACTCATATGTGTAGTTTTACACATGTCGTACGTAAAATTACGGTCCAGGTGTGTAATAGATTACGTTTTATTTGTGTATTAACTACACAACAAGATGTAATTTTACACATTCAGTTCGCAATAGTGCGCAGTTAAACGTAAAATTACATCATATTAATGTATTTTTAAACCACGCCTGTACACCTGAAAATGTAATTTTACACACTTATATAGTAATGTTTACACCCAGAAAAGTGTAATATTAATCCAACTGAATCACTCATTCTGATTCAATTCAACTGAATCAGTATGAGTGATTCAATTGTGCTGAAAAAAATAAACTGATTCAACTTAATTGAAAATAACGAATCAAAAAAGATTATTGATGGTTTTTTTACATAAATATTTATAATAATATGACGTATAGAATAATTTGGAATTATATACAAAAAGATTCGAGATGTTAAATATTTTGCTTATTATGTCTAAATTTCTATATAAGTGTGTCGTATGATAAAATAATAATTCTTTTGGTAAATTTTAAAATAAACACTCCAAAAAAGTAAGATTATAAAAGTTTTATTATGAACGTTTACTTGCTTTCATGAACATAAGTAATCTTTATTTTGCAGTGTAACTGCCAATTAAACTGGTCAAAATTTTGAGATATGACTTTTTTTTACAATGCTTACGTTTTGCAGACACAATTATTTAAGCAATATCTTATAAAAAATTTAATTGTAATTAGATTACAATGATAATATTAAAAACTTATGGATTAAAATTGTAGTTACATCATATCAAAAATATAGTTTAAGAAAATTAACTAAACAATACTTAAATATAAGAAAAACAATATTCTGCTGACTCTTGCCATTCTTAGAACTTCGCAGAAAATGCATGCTGTGCTTTCATAGATGTCTTCACCAATTCCAGTTTCTAAACAAATCAGAAAATAAGGGTTACTTAATTTTATAACCATTTTTGATTATTATTTTTTTCTTTTTTTTAATAACTATTTCACAGCAATTTAAAATTAAGAAAATTTCGCTTTCGCTACAAAATTACTTCCAGGCTATTTTAATGAATGTACAGATATTAGATTTTTGATTAAAAAACTCACCAGCAAAGTGACCCGGCGTGCTTATGGCACTGGCACTTCCGAACTGGTAGACGGAGGGTTTGAATTCCGTAGCCGGTTATATGCTGGCGAAAGTTTTCTGCTATTTCCCATCATAATTCCAGATGAATATCGACATTATCCTCAAGAAGATGGTTGCAAACAGACACCTACCAAATCCTTATACCGCTTTTCTTGTCCTCCGCCCAATATTCTGCTGACTCTTGCCATTACTAGAACTTCAGGGAAAATGTAGGCTGCGGTTTCACATATGTCTTCACCAATTCCTTTTTCTAAACAAATCAAAAAATAAGGATTACTTAATTTTATAACCATTTTTGTTTATTTATTTTATTTATCTTTTTTCAATAAATATTTCACAGCAATTTAAAATTAAGAAAATTTCGTTTTTGCTACACAATTACTTCTAGGTTATTTTAATGAATGTACAGATATTAGATTTTCGATTAAAAAACTCACCAGCAAAGTAACCCGGCGTGCTTAGGCACTGGCACTTCCGAACTGGTAGACTCAGGGTTTGAATTCCGTTACCGGTTATATGCTGGTAAAAGTTTTCTGCTATTTCCCATCGCAATTCCAGATGAATATCGACATCGTCCTTAAAAAGATGGTTGCAAACAGACACCTACCAAATCCTTATACCGCTTTTCCTGTCCTCCGCCCAATATTCTGCTGACTCTTGCAATTACTAGAACTTCAGGGAAAATGTATGCTACGGTTTCACAGATGTCTTCACCAATTTCGATTTCTAAACAAATCAGAAAATAAGGGTTACTTAATTTTATAACCATTTTTGCTTATTTATTTTTTCTTTTTTCAATAACTATTTCACAGCAATTTAAAATTAAAAAAATTTCGTTTTTGCTACACAATTACTTTTAGGTTACTTTAATGAATGTACAGATATTAAATTTTTGATTAAAAAACTCACCAGCAAAGTAACCCGGCGTGCTTAGGCACTGGCACTTCCGAACTGGTAGACTGAGGGTTTGAATTCCGTAACCGGTTATATGCTGGTGAAAGTTTTCTGCTATTTCGCATCGTAATTCCAGATGAATATCGACATCGTCCTTAAGAAGATGGTTGCAAACAGACACCTGCCAAATCTTTATACCGCTTTTCTTGTTCTCCGCCCATATCATCATGAAAAAGTTGAGAAATAATGATGTGAGTGACGTCCGTTACATACCATTGTCTAAAAAACGAACGTTAAATTCCATTATTATTATTACCATTGTTATTATTACTTAAAAAACTCGATTTCCATACGTCGCGTCGTTTCAATTTAAACCTGTTATGAATTTATATTACTGTAAAGCAAAAAAAAAAAAAAATTCGTTAAGTGCGTGTTCTTGACACGCACTAACAAGTAAAGGTCCCGAGGCCGGACCTATCGATTTCGATGAAAATTGTAGAACACTAAAAACTAAGGGACACGTATTTTTTTTTATCTGCGGAAAAACGGTTTGAAGGGGTGAAATCGCCCTCCAAAAATTGGGGTAAAAATTTAATTTTTCAAATATCTCGAAAACAGTAAGAGATAGAGAAAAAGTTTAAATTGGCGATATTGCTCTTTTTTAAAGAGCTATCTATTGATATGCAATTTGTTCATATTACATCAACAGGAGTGGTTGGGGGTTAAAATTATGGGTTAATTTTGCAAAAAGGGGGTGAAAAATAAACAATATAAATTTTTTGTTTACAGATTTGAAATCTACGTCAAAAAATCTAATTGACCTGTTTTTGCTCAATGCCCTAATATTAAGTCTAGGGGTAGTTAACTAGAGGGTGACTCTGTCGAATAGTCGTACAATTTGGGTATTTCAAGGAGTTCTTCATGGAAAATAGCTTAAGACAATTAGAATAACGTAGAAATGAAATTCTCGAATTCAAAATTGAGTTTGAGCAACATTGGAGAGGGGGTGAGTCACCCTCTTAAATTACATACTAGTTTATATACACTAATTTTTGCTATTAACACACTGATAGTGGGTAAAATAATGTCACAATAAGTGGTTCTGAAGTTGGACTATCATATGTAAGGTCTTTATTAGGTTTGTTTTTTAATGGATATTATAGTTTTCCTTATCGAAAATTATCGATACCGAAAATTACATAACTTCAGCTAAAATAACGAAACCTAATAAAAACCTTACATACGATAGTTTAACTTCAGAACGATCTATTGTGACATTATTACCCCCTGTCAGTGTGTTAAAAGATATCTGAATTGTAGATAATGTTTTAATTTTCACAGAAATTGAGAGCCCCACAAAATAAATTATTAGTCAAATTGTAAAATAAACTTTTATCAAATTACATAACTATTTGTATGAAGCAAAATTAAAAAAATTAACTTACCTGAAATATTTTAAATGTATCATCAGGACAGCATTTTGGAAACAAACAAATTTATATTACAGTATTCTTTGCACATTATTCCAGAATCCATTTTACACAATGCATATAAAAAAAACAAAACATCAGTACACCGCTATAACACTGTTTTTGTAACATATTTAAAGATTAATTTATCATACACGTTGTAATTATATTAACTATATATTATATCCTATCAAAAAATACTTTTGTTTAATTCAGCTAATTTGAACACATAATTTTTAACCTTTAAGAATATTACTTATGTACGTATAAATATTACAGCAATTCAATAACCGATAATTTTAAAATACACAAAATCATATGCGCGCGCATGGGTTTTGCTATTTAGTGGTGTAAAAGTAAACCAAAAGCGTTGTAAAAATCCAAAGTTACACCTTTATTTGTGTAATGTTAAAAAAAAACAGTAATTATACACAAATTATATAAAAATACACCAATTTTTTCATATTACACAAATAATAGTGCATATTTTCAGAGCGAGGAGTAATTTTGCTCTAAATTTAAGTTATTTTACACGTTTTTGACCCTTTTTTCTTAGAGTGTATGTTTTCCTCCTAAATTCTCTACATATTCTCTACAATACATAACTTGATCGAAAAAATTTTAAACAATAGTGGCTGAAATAAAAAATAGATTTTTGTACAAAAAAAAAAAATCAAATGGAATTTTGTATTTAATTTTGAAAGCTATCCATTTCACCATGCACTGTGGTTATTCTGTGGCACATTATACCGCAAAAGGCTTTGCCGTTGATAATAAAATTAAATTGTTTTTTCCTTTTTTCCGGTATTAAGAAAATAAATATGTATATGTATGTATGTATAATATCGTATAGTATTGAATGTTATAGAAATATTTCTACCGGTATAGTTTCTCTGTATGACTAGCTTCAATATATGGAATTACTAAATCGGTTTCTTTGAAACACTCTATTTGTATTTTTCTGGCCATAAAGAGTTGTGGGTTGCTATGAAGAAAAAAAATTATGAAACTCAATTGAGGCCAATAAAGTTGGACAAATTCTAGAATAACAATTTCACTAGTTAGCGATTTTTCGAATGGCTGTATCTTCGTGAAAGATGGTCGTATCGGAGTCGTGCAATTTAAAGCTGGAAGTTTCTAGTTTCGAGATCCTGCGATAAAAAAATTTTCAAAGCAACGTGTATCGCGCAATCCTAATAAATACAATGAAAAACAAAAATTTTCGAAATTTTTTCGGCTTCTTTTCTTGGTCCACGGACTTGGAAAAAAATTTTCCGACTTAACCGTCCAAAAATTTGGAATTTTTTTTTTTTTGATCCTTTAATTTTTTCCGCTAGTGTATATATATATATATATATATATATATATATATATATATATATATATATATATATATATATATATATATAGCTCGATAAAAAATTTTTTAAGGGTCGCTCAAAACTTTTTAAAATTTGAAAATGGGCCAAAAATCGACTTTTGTTTTTCATCAAACTTTTTTTCTCATCCCTGCATATGTTTGTACATTGAATAATAAAAAATTCCTCCAAATTTTAACTCAAAAAATTGATAATAAAAGGTCGTTCAAGATTTTAAAATCAAAATATTGAATATTAAATTTTTTGACTTGAAAAATTTTCAGGGCACTTGAGCGACCTTTTATTATCAATTTTTTGAGTTAAAATTTGGAGGAATTTTTTATTATTCAATGTACAAACATGCAGGGATGAGAAAAAAAATTTGATGACAGACAAAAATCGACTCTTGGCCCATTTGCAAATTTTAAAAAGGTTTGAGCGACCCTTAAAAAATTTTTTATCGAGCTAATTTTTGGTGAGCATTCTTAAATCGAGCTAAATTAACTTTTTGTCCTATGAGACAAAAAAAGAAAAATATATTTTTTTTGCGCCACCCTAATATATATATATATATATATATATATATATATATATATATATATATATATATATATATATATATATATATATATATTTAAAAACTGAAAAGTCTCAATTCTAAAAGTTGAATAAGAACTATTGAGTAAACGAGAATGCATTATAGTGCAAACTAGTTATGGGAATAATCACTCTTTCTAGTGTGTTGAATCTTTTGTGTTGAATCTTTTCCGCTCACTGTGGTGAGTCGATTCAATGAATTGAATCACTCATTCCACTCACTCACTTTACACAACTGAGTGGTACAACTTCAAATACGAATCAACACAATAAATACACTCATATAGTTACATGTGAAACACTCACTCAAGTGAACGAGTGTTTAGATACAATTATTATATCCGAATAAAATTAATATAATTATGTACTTAAAATTAATACACGTAACCGACACAACAAATTAAAAAATTAATACAGCATTAAAAGTACACGGTTCAAAAGACAATGAAAATTTTGATTGTGGAAATCTACAATAATTTTATGTAGGAAGATATTCACTCATTGCTGTTTTAAAGAAAAACTAATTTTTGGAGACGTAATAATCTGACAATAAACGGGCAAATTTTATTTTAAAAATTTGAAAATATTGTAAAATGAAATACAAATAGTTTTTCATAGAATTTTTTTAATATCCATACTTATATCATTTATAGTGTACATAAAATTGGGTATATTTTTTATTTCGATTATTTTATTAGTTTATTAGACATTTGGACTAAATTTGATTTAAAATTTGTTTTATGCATTTTAAAAAATAAAGGATAGTAAAAAAATTAGAATATTAGTTCTAAAAAAAAGTTATACCTACATAGTATTATTAATATATACGATATATACACGTTATGTTATATACACAGTTGTAAAAAATAGATGTTGTTGGAAAAAAGTCTCTGTTCCTCTGTCTATTGTCATAAGTAAACTGAAACAGAGATTTAAAATTGAATAGAATCTTACTTATATGTAGAGAGCGGAATTTGCATATTTTGCATATCGATAAGTTCTGGTCATATATCAATAAAACTTCGGATGTATCCGAATCTCCACTTTTCGAATTGATTATTTGACAAAATTCTGCATATTTTCAAGTTTTTTGCATAAATATGCATATTTTCATCAAATTTAGCACTTTTCATAAAAGAAATACAAATTTTCTTAACAAAACATAGAATTATGCTTTGCTATTTTACACTGAGATCAGCAGAATAATTCTTGAAAAATAAATATTTAGTACCTACTCCTAAAGTTTTGGCGCGCAAGAAAAAAATATAGCAATTTTATATTTACAAATTTTATCAAACTCACTGAACGATCATTGACGATTACGCGATATCGCATGATGGAGTTACTTTACAATATGGCCAATCACACGATATCGTGTACCAAATATAAGGACCTACTTATTTAACATAAAATATTTGGCCATCTCACAAAGTCTATATTTTCAGCTTGACAATGAACATGTTAATGCCAAAAATGTTTAAAAATAAAAAAATTTGGAAACAACAGCTTTAATATTGCTTTTGTTCTTGAAGAAAATTTTGTTCCAAAACGTTTTGTAACGGAGCTTGCAAAAAATTTATCTAAAATCCCAAAAATAAAGATGTTACTAATTCAGTAAATTCTTGGATAAAATCTACTCCAGAACTTCAATTTGATACAAGAAATAACACTGCTTTCTGTAAAGTTTGTGGAAAACCTGTAAGCAGGGCCGGATTACCCACTAGGCCTATCTAGGCGTACGTTTATTTTTTTTTTTTTGCGCGTAAGTTATTAGTCGAATTTTTCCTTGAAAAAATTAGACTTATTTTTTTTAGGAAAAATTCGAAAAAAAGTAGGAAAAGTTACGATTTTTTCTTTTTAAGCAAAAGGCAGGCAAGTACCTTATGCTCTTATTTCTGTTTTAGATTTTAGAAAAAATTATATTTTTGTTATTTTACATTAAAATTATTACCTACATCAAAATTAGTAAGCCCTATTTTTACATTTATTACTGCATATTTGTGCATATTTTGAAAAAAATTGGTGCATATTTTACCATAAAATTGTGCATATTATATTGCATATTTTTCAATATTTTTGTGCATATAATTCCGCTCTCTACTTATATGTCATACACTCGTAAGTGAGTGAGTGAGTGTTGGCATATATTATTCTCTTTCAACTCACGAGTTGAAAGAGTCGATTCAGTTCTTTTTGACTGATTCAATTCAGTCAATCAGTTGAGTGATTCAACTCAGTGAATTGAATCACTCACTCACTAGCCATCTCTAGTGCAAACTGTACATAAAATATACTACCTACCACACTAAACTTCAATACCATAGCTGAAAATATGTAAGAATACGTAAAAAAAAATTTTTGGTGGATAAAAAGACAAGAACAGGATGGATAAGTACAAATAACAGTGTTCTAATAGCAACGATCACTGTAGGAGTGTAGGAGGTATAAATATTTAAAAAAAAAATGTTTAAAAGAACAGTTCCAGAAGAGCAGTTAAGAGAACAGTTAAGTTAAAGAGCAGATCAAACAGTGATCACCTGAGCAGTCACATCTCTACGCCATTCACATCATTATTTTTCTAACTTTATTTATACAGTTATACAATACATTTCGATCAATAATGCTGTAGTAGAATTAAACAGTTGAAGCAACCGATCGATCAATCATTAGTTTTTCATTTTGAATTTAGTTTCAAAATTTTTTGACACGCTACTTCGTTTTCCTGTATAAAAACTGTCAAATTTCCTAAAAACCGATTATAACCATAAATGTTGTGTTGTATTCTTTTATGTGTGTGCAAATATATAAATGTTGGATACATTAATGGTACCATTTTAGTTGATACATACCTACATATAGTCATTTAAAGACCACATACGGCACGGTATTGACTCATGGAAACAATTCAAATAGTGACGGCTGTCAATAAATATTAGGTTTATGTTGTTTATGATGCGATGTGTTTTACTTCCATTTCCCTAGTGTTTTATCAATTACTTAATATCAAATGTATAGACTATAGTAAATCTATAGGTAGTAAATCTATAGGGTATTTCAAAATAACTTTTGGTGTTGATATGTGAGATGATGTGTTGAAATTTCTTCGATAAATGTTGAAATTTTCGTCTATATTGCAAATACCTCAAAATGATTTTGTTGTTCAAACCTATTTGTTTTTTATTGTTTCCAAATTTGTCCACTGAGATCAGTAATTGTTCTAACAGAAACTTAATTTTTTAATTATTTATTTATTTACATAAAAAAAATTTCCAATATTTTAATTATCAAAATCTCGCAATAGTACATATATTGTACAATAAGTGGGAAAAAGGGCTTATGTCTCACGAATATGAGTTTGTAACAATATAACAATTCATATGAGTGAGAAATAAGAGAAATAAGCTCTTCCCACGTATTTTACACTATACTTTTTCTACGAGTGGAATGTGTGTACAATTTATTGGAAAACAGAAAAATTTGGGTAATTTTAATTTTATTAAATCGATTCTTAAATCATTTGCATTATGGTACTTTAAAAACCATCTATATATAACTATTCAAACAGTAGCATATTTGTAACCGCAATATCAACTGAAAGCAAATATTAAGCGGGTTCTACACGATGCTACGAACGTTCCTTCCAACATTCGATCGAACGTTTGAGGCAATTAAGTTCGATAGTTGGTGCGACGAATGTATCTGCTACATGGTGAATCGAATGTTTGATCCAATACGAATGATGATGTGTTGGTACTCAGTGGATGACGCTGTTATCTGTCTGATGTTATCTCTAATATTATACACTGATGTTGTCTCTCTTCACATGAACGAGTCGTGCAGCTGCTGAGTCGAACCAACCAACGCAACCAACATTGACCTTCAAACGTTCGAAGCACCCCTTTGACTCGGTGCAAAAATACCGACATCGAACGGGACACGACCAAATGCGAACGTTTGACACTCGACATTGGACACTCGTAGGTTCGAACAACGGCTACACGATGCTATGAACCATCCAACGTCGAATGTTGGAAGGTGTTCGTAGCATCGTGTAGCAGCGGCTTTAGCTTAACCAATTTGTGTAGTCAGTGACGGTTCTTGATCAATATTGTGGTAATAGTTACTTTTACGGAAAGTTTTATTAAAAAATTACAATGTATCATTAATAATAATGTGATGTCAAGAGGGTAGACTGAATAAAATTTTATAATCGTATTTCCATATACCAGATAGTTGTAAACAAATAAAAAATAATGAGGTAGGTACTGTCCGACCAATTTTTATCAAAATGAGTTTTTTTTATTTTATTTGATTCCAGATCGTTATTGTCCGATAACAAAACAGTCGATTAGAGTGATTCCTAGAAATGAATTTGTTCGTTATTCGAAGTAAGAATAAATTTGTTTTATTAATTTGATTTTTTTATTCAATTAATTGAGTGTATGTTTGCATTGTATTACGATAAAAGTTGTCATTTTGTTTCTAAATTACTCCATTACTGTTTAATTAAGGCTCGAACTGTTTGACAAATTAAGAGCACACAATAGCTGGAAGTATTCTTAGAATTTCTAAAGACGTTTGTAAACATAACAGTAATTGATTTTTCTTTTTAACCGTTGGATTCGGGGAAAAGTTTACTATTTAAGTACAAAAATGGTTACTCACAAAGAAGGTTTTTATATGTAACTCTTGGAATTTTTAATTGGTATATTTTATTGGTTGGCGTCGAAAGATACAATTTTTTTTATATGTCTCAATTACTTCCAGGTTGGAATCAAAAATCGCTCCATAGGCTTTTTAATTTACGCTGCGGGGGGTGCTTTTTAAATTATGCGGCGGCTGAAACAAACAACGATTTTGTTTCGAGAGTTCTGACCTATTGTAGCACTCCAGGAGTTCTATAGAAAAATCTTATGACATTTTCATGTAAAAAATCCGGCTTTCTGGACCTGATAAGTTGAAAATACTTTTGAAATTCATATTTAGGTAATTTTATTTTTTGTCTGCATTGACTAATTTGTAAACTTCCCTGTAATATAATAACAATATTTCGAAATTTTTTTGTTTTTTAAAATTTTGATATATTTTACAATTAAAACATAATGTACCTATCTACCTTTGAATTTGTAATAAAAACAATAATATGGGTAAAGGATCCAACATTTTTGTTAAGTTTTTCGTATTTGAAAATTGACAGCTATAAAACGTTTGACAAATTCAAAAAGGAAATTTAATTTGAAAAAAGAAAAAAATTAGTACAAAATCTCTTTTTAAAGTATTGTCTATATAGTGTGCATAGGTCTCTTTATTTTTATTTTGTATCTCTCAAAAATTGGAGAAAATGGGCACAAATAATGAATATTTTAATCAAATATTTTTGTAATAATCTTTTAGAGATCTGTACAGTCACCCCAGTTATTAAGTTTTTAGTAGCAGAAGTATCATAACAGTATGATTACACCCGAAATTTGAAATTCGTCCCTGTAAACCTTTTCAACTTTAAAAATATTGAAACCAGCATCTTGATAAATTTTTGATAAACAAAAAGCGTAGACACCTGAAAATAAACGAAATCGTTGAAATACATTGGGGGTTTCGTGTTTATTTAAGTGTGGTACTGAAAAATTCATTCATATTTTCTTTTTTGTAAATAACATTGCAAATTATAATATTTTTCTAATCTCTTGTGAATACCTTCTATCAACACAATATCATCACTTCTAGCCTACGGGAACTCCCAGCAAGATTAACAAAAGCTAAACTACATTTATAAAATTTAATGTTTCTATTTACAGAAAATTTTTTCCTTCAATACTGATACTCATTTGCAAGTTATTCCTCTCACTCAAAACAAAATAAAATATACATACATTCCTGTTTCAATCTGAATAATTTTAAATTCAAAAATCATGTGGATTCCATTTTTATTTTACAGAAGGCAAATCGCTAATTTTGCTAAATAAAATAAAACCATCAGTGCCTAGAAAATTTTTAGGTTCGTCTAGTTCGTCTTGTCGCGAAAATTTGCGATTCCGGGACAAAAATACTCATGTTTAGTGCTTCACAATATGTAGAGGGTAAAGTGTTACTTTTAGTCCCGTGGGATTGAAAAGAATTTTTTTCCCCCGTTTTTGAGCCATCAGTAAGCAGAATAAATTAATAGAATGTCGCCAATAAACAAGCGTTTAACTTAAATAGTGTTACTAATTAATAAATTTCTTATTAAAAATAATAAACAAATGAAAACTTGTAGATAAAGACAACCAGTTACAATATATTGTCTTGTTCAGTTTGAATGATTTGTCCACAGTATGCTTGATGTAAAATTATTTCAAATAACATTTAAATAATTTGTGCCTTATAAATTTTATAATTTTAAACAATATATGGAAGTGCAAAAAGTAATATCTACCCCACGGGACTAAAGATTTTCTTTTGATCCGTCGTGTGAATTATTTATTACAAGCCTTCTGGCATCAAACTTATCCCTTGGGATCAATTTTTTTCCAATAATGTCAAAAAAATACTATATATATAATATTCATTTGAACTAAACTTGTTATTTTTACGAGTAAACGCTAGTACAGCAATACCCCGAAGAACACGATTAATTGGTTCCGTGTTCTTTGAAACCGTGTTGTTCGAAACCACAAAAGGAACTTTTATTACAAGTGTGAAAATAAAAAAATAAAAAAAAACGTACCGTTTAATTTTTTTATTTTATTTTGTTAAATATAAAACTCCATTTGAATTACATATTTACATATTGATTTGTATGTAATGCGTATTTATTTCGATTAAAATAGAATGGAATTGAGCATTCGTTAGCTCTGAAATCGATCTATTATAAAAAATTATTGAAAACTTAGATCGTAAATATCTCGTAAACGGTGCATCGTAGCTCAAAAATAATGAAATTTTTGAAGGCTTAAGCGATGCCAGTTTTGGGTATTCCAAACATATTGCGACTGTTAAAACCTACTTTTCGTTATTGAAAATTATCGATAACGAACTACTTATCATAAATTGGTTATAATTGTTTAATTTAGGCTCTGTTAATCCCATTGATTTAGTCACCAGTAGAATATTTTCGAAAAAAATAGTTTTCGATATTTTTCGTAAACGTAAACTTTTGATCGTAAATATCTCGTCAACGGTGCGTCGTAGCGAAAAAAATGACGAAATTTTTAAAGTCTCAAGTGAAGCAAGTTGTAGGTATTCCGAACATATTGGGACTGTCAAAACTTATTTTTCGTTATCGAAAATTATGGATTTCGAAAATCACAACATTTATGGATTTCAAGCTATGATACAAACTTATAGATTTTTAAATAAGATTATATATTAATTTTTCGATAAAACTGATCTAATGCATTAACTAACAACATAAATGAGCAAAAAAAAATCTTTACCCCAGTTCAATTTTTGAATTTTTCTTTAATTTATCAATTAGATGGTAAAAATATCCATATGTACCTACTTGAGACTACTTCAACCGGTAGTTTTCTGCTTGGTTATATTTCTATTACATCCAAGAAAAGAACTTTTTCCAATACCATTTCTATCATACAAATTTGGCTGTAATAAAAATGGCAACTCTCAAAAAACTCACCCGGTATACAATATATGTATTTTATTCTTTTTCGGAAGAATTACCTAAAAATCGTGTTGTTTGAAACTGTGTAATTCGGGGGAATAGTACCAGTGTTCTTCGAGACCCGTGTTCTTCGGGGGTTACCTGTACAAAATGTACTTTATATTTTCTGAAAATAATTTACCATCAAAAACAGAAAATTGGTGCTTAAAAAATTTGCCAAGCAAGATCGCTTAAACTTATTGACTTTTAAATTTTTATTTTAAGAAAAAATGTATAATTTTTTTTTAAATAACATAAAAGCCCCCATTATGGAACGGTATCTAATACTGGAACAGTTATTTATGAAAGAAACGTCTGATAACAAAAATTATTATTAATAGAATGATTGTTTTTCAATTTAAATTCACCTCGCATTTAATGTTTCCTTACTTAATTAAAGAAATAAATATGTAAATGTCAAAACTGTTCCAGTATTAGATACCGTTCCATAATGGGGGCTTTTACGTTACCTATTTATGAAATTTACCGTTCTCTAAAATATTTTAAATGTTATCAATTGCTATCAAAAATTAATTAATTATGAACATAATTAATAGCTTTCAAATCAACACCGATTATCATCACAATTAATGATCTATATATACATTCACTGTGCGTAAATTCTTCACAATAAAACCACCGATTAATATTATTACGAGATTATAAATTGTTTGCGTACATACATTAATTGTTTTGATCACTATCACACATACATCATTTAATTCGTAATAGTCAGAGCCGGATACATTCTTAAAAAAAAATTAATAAAAGTAATTCCTCAAGCAGTTAATCTGCCACAATTAAGCGCGTTAAGACGATACAACTAGTTAATTATATTGATTTTTCTTTAAAGTTGAAAGCGTCTATGGTGACTTATTTCAAATTTCAGACGTAAAACATATTGTCCGGATACTTCTACTATTGCCAGAAACTTGAAATTTGATATGAATGTAAATCTTCACCTAAAAGTTCACAGAAAAAATGGAAATTTCGAACGCAAATTACGCAAAGTACACCAGCGAATCTAATTCATTTCATTTTTGTAGCTATTAATTTAACTTAAAAAAAAAAAATTGAACTTAATGACGTCACCTCGTATGCCAAATTTTTAAAAACTTCAATATCCTACAGGCACTTTGGAAATCCCTGGCTTAAATGAAATAATGAAATATTAGAATCTCTTTGTAAGGGCAAGTTTTAAGCTATAATAGAATTAACCCATATGAAAAGTACCCACGGGCCTCGCAAAGGGAAATCCAGCCCTGATATCACTCCGAATATACGCAAATTATAAAATAGGTATTAAATTATTGCCGCAATTCTCCAATATAATAATAATATTATTAAATGATAATCAAAATTATTAACATTTATTAAATTTGGTCGGCAATAATAGTAAATGAAATTGTCACAGTGTTTAACTACAAAGCAGTTAACACAAAAACTAATGTTAATTTTGGAATAAATCCAAATATTCTCAACGTTCCAGTCACACGAACTAACCTAACCTAATATCACAGAAATTTATTAACTGTATTAAACTCTTGAGAATTTTTTTTTTAATTTTTTTTAAATATTTAACTATATAATTTTAAATTTTTAAATAAGAGATGTTAATTTTTGTCGACCACGAAAAACGGGGTTTAAATTAACTCATTTAACTTTCATTAACAAAATACCTATATTATTTTGATTAGTTTTGCAGTTGGTAATATAAATACTGTACAATATTATAATTTACTTTATAAATCCGAGTATAAAAATACAATTTTAAAATAAAACGCAAGTTTTAACTAATAATATTTAAAATAGCGAAAAAGTTGTAATTAGTTTTTGTTAAAAATATATAACGTTACAATTTACCTTACCGACATGTAAATGTGAATTTTGACAAAAATAATTTTACATCTAAGTTGCGCAAATATTTTGTAAATGTGAGTACAAAATTTTCTATAGGTAGGTTTCATTACAGGACGCTTGTTTCGCTGCTGGATTCCAAGCGAGCTGCCGTGCTGCTGTGCTGGACACTGTGAGGTCCTTAGGCGATGTTGATTACGCACGGTGTGTCTTGCTGGCCTGAATCTATAGAATAGAAGACGGTCAAAGTTATACATACATGGAATGATAATGGGGGGGGGGGGGGGTTATATTAAAGTGGGAGAGCTTATTTATCTGATAAAGTTGTTTTTATTTAATATTTAGTGAAAAGAAATATTAATTTATAATAACAAGGAACACAATTCGTAGTAGTGACATGTTACTACAGACACGGACTTAGTATATACTTACATCGAACTGTAGCTCGTACAAATTTAATTAAAAAGTAGTTCTCCTGTACCGGATGTTCCATTCGGATGTATACATACGATTTACACGTTAATTGATAACAATGGAATCCCATATGGAAAAAGTTATGTCACAAGAGTGTTTTGTATAAACATTTTTATATTTATGGTAATTTTCGTTTATAAATCTTTTTCCAGCAAATTATCTACACTATTTCTTCAACAGAATATTTTTTTGGTATTTTTATTATCTTTATAGTTATTTTCAAGAGAATAAAAAAATGCTTCTTGAATTTACGGAAAATAACACAAATATCTATATATATATAAATGCGAAATGCCACTGACTTATATATCACAAATTCTGCAAAACTACAATAACTAGAAATTTGAAATTTGGCATGTAGGTCCCTATTGGGTCGTAGGCGCTCGCTAAGAAAGGGTTTTGCAAAATTTTTTGTCTAACCGTCGAAATTTACGAAAAATCGTAAAATATCAATTTTTTATTCCTGTATACAGCAGTCTGTGGCCAATTTATCAAAAAATTATACAATTTTTAAATTGTTGCTAAGTGTTTGGAAAAAAATAATTTTTCTAATAAATATTTCTATAGATACCTCCCACCTAAAATATTTTTACCTATGTCTACTATGAAATTACTTATTTACTGTACAAAATATAATTTTCAAAAAATTCAAATAAATGGTTTGATGAATTTTGACTAATGATACACAAACCCTTTTAAAATCTCGGAATAAATAAACGTCAGTTTAAAATTGATCCCCAGGAGCCTGAAGCAATAAAAATTGACCAACGGTACTCCACTCCTAAAAATCTAATTAAGTATGGTTGTCTACAGAAAAGTCACAAACTGTTAAAATTAGGTACCTATATTTCTGAAAAAAGAATATGGCTACGCTGGAATCGTTTGACGAGCAGAGCAACTTTCAAAAATTGGTTCACTGGTGGCTACGTGATACCTTATGTTCTAATATACACTTCTAAAGTAAACGGCTGGACTTTGGAAAGTAAACGGTTGGACTCTACCAGATTTTGCTTAAATAATATTAAGATCCTAAAAAATGTTTTGTTTTGTTTGTCATTAATTTCATTTAAAAAAAAAAAATGTTTTTGTTGCAAAAATGTCCCGTGCGTCCCGCGAGAATCGCCCAGTTATAATATTAAATTAGTATTATTAGTTTGTTCAAAGCACTCTTGTGACATAACTTTTTCCTTATGGGAATTCAATGTTATCAATTAACATGTAAATCGTATGTATACATCCAAACGGGACATCCGGTATAAAAAATGTTTCTACCGTTCTATACGTAGCATTACATTTTTTGCGTCACGAATTTCAGTAGTCACAAACTGTTTCTTTTGTACGTCAGTTCGAAAACACACCCATGTTCAAATAGTGATCATTATGTGTATTTTATTTCCAGTGGCGCAGTTATTCATCTCAACCAATATACGTGGCTCTTAACATTTTATTCTTAATTAATTTCATTGGGGCAGTAAAAATACGTTTTACTTTTTTATAGCGTCATAAAAAATTACATCTCATAAAAAAATGAACATAAGTGTTTTAATTATAGCAGAAAATGGCAGAATAGAACACAACACGATTGAGTGAAATGAAAGTGTGGTGAAGTTTTGCCCGTAGGAGATAAAAAAGGATGACGGTAATATATTTTCATTTGAGTTATTAGATTTTTAAATGGTCATGTAACTCGTCTAGTTGGCGTTTTAATGTGATAGATAATAATTTCTGAGGTTGGCAAGAAAATAATACCCAACAATTACAGTCTCTGAAGTATATTTAAGTGGTTAACAGTAATGGTTGAGCTTTAATAACGGTTTAAATGTAGGTATAAAGTTAAATGTACTTAATGGAAACAGGATATCCGGCTTCTTGTACACGTTTTTGGAAAATAAATAAAAGGAAAATTTAAGTTAACAACTTTAAAGTCGAAATGTTTTCTTGACTACCATCAGTTGGGGCGAACCGAAACAGTAGGGGCGAATCTAGACAGAGCTGCCTCTCGATATTTCTTCGTCAGTGTTATGACTGTACAAGGTCATAGATCAATTTATGCTACTGTCAGTTATGAGTTAGTCATCAAAGAAAAGCGGTGAACGTGACATCTTCAAAATGTTTGGCGTTTTTTTGATAATATATGTACCAAAAATGAAAGCTGTATTGTGCTTAAGTTTTTTTTTTTATAAATTGATTAACAAAAAATTGTCTATAGGTGAGGCGAATTCATACACCATGTTGCGTCAGTATAAAAAGAAAGTGGGTATAAACTACATATATTGTAGTCTAGATAACATAAAATGGGCTCTTTTCGACAGGGCGCAACAACCGGGGAGGTCCAAGGGGTCCGGACCCCCTAAAATTACCTGGAAATTTTCCTCCAATTTATTTTATTTATATTAAAAAGTAAAATTTTTAGTGGCTTACCAATATTTTTTATTTGAAAATCAAATTTTCGGAGACCACATCTTATTACAACATTTTCATTGTTATCGGAGAACTGCGTTATCAAAAAATTTGATAATTTAAATCTTTGTTGGACCCCCTGTAGATATGTAGTTGTTGCGTCCCTGCTTTCCGATATTAAGAATAAAAGAAAATTGCTTAGACAAGCTGGTGAATATTTCCATGTTCCCAAATCGACCTTGCATGATAGACTCAAAGGCAAATCGAAATAAAAGTCATTTAAATCGCAAATGTTTTATTCCACCCATTAAAAATCATTCGATGATGCAGTTATTTAGTTTAGCGAATTTACAGATTAGAAATTCAGCTATTTTTATCTTTTTATGTCCGATTTTACCCATATGCATGACTGAATGTGATTTATATTACAAATAAAGAACTGTCTCGATTCGCCCCACACATAGGGGCGAATATAGACACTATATAACCAAAAAAAAAATATAAAAAAAATGTTGCAGTACCAATTTTGATATTTTTATTACTGCCATATATGCTCGTGATATTAAAGCATTTAAATTATTTTTTTAGAATTTTTTAGATAAAGTTGAAACAATTTATTGCCAAAAAACTGAAAAAATCGTCTACATTCGCCCCAACTGACGTTACCTACTGGAAAAAATCTATTTTTTTATTTTTGATTCACTGGAAAAAATTAGACATTTTTAACCATTAAGCAAAAAAAAAATCATCTTGAGAGTGTAGCATAATTTACTAATTAATAATTCAGGAGAATTTCTTAAAAAGATTCATCCCAACACAATAAATTTAAAAAGATACGATTGAACAAGATCAGTACTGAACTACTGAACAAGACCAGGATTAAGACCGAGACCAAGATTGAATTAATGACACACGCAACCATCACACGAGCAAGAAATAATATTTTGTTTGTTCTAGCAGTTATTTATTTTAAAAAAAATGATTAGGTAATAATTCTGCGGAAAAAATACAACTACAAGGTAATATAAACACGTACAAAAATAGAAGTTAATTAATAACCAATAAACAAAGTGCATGGAATATTAGAGGTAACGTGACTGAAGAGACGACTGGGTTATTATATTACTGTCTGTGGACTAACTAACCTATTTTAATACGACCATAAATACCTATACGTAGACGATTAATTCCCCAAGTTAATTCATCGATACAATATCTACGGGTGGTTAAGAAAATAATTTATAAATATAGACACTTTAAAATATTAGTATTTGTAAAATCAAAAACTTAAATGTAACATTTGAAAAATGATATTAATTTAGATAATGAAATCAAAATTTGTCCGGGAGTTTTGCATTACAGAATCACAATTTTAGAAATACGTATTACAATATTATAAAAAAATACCTAATTTATTTGAACTGTATTCAAATCTGCTACTATTCTGAAAACTATATTAACTTCATCGATTAAATTATTACCATTACAAGATCTGTTTTCAGGGAGATTTTTTTCAAGAACGGCGACAACAAATATTACTTCAGACCAACCGTTAGTTAAGACTGATTTAACTACACACACCGGCATAATTATAGTGGAACAAAAAAAAAATAGGTTTAGGTAAAAACCTATTTTTTAAACAAAGTTGGCTGTTCTTTTTCATTTTCACTTAAAATCCTATTGAAGTAATGAATTAATTGACTCTTCATAGAATTGTTTTTATTTATTATTGATGCAAATCTTTTTAAGAGGTCTGTCACTTTCGAATTCAAATGCCGCTTCTTCTCAATGTGGTCGAGTTTCAGACTGCCGTAATTAAAGAAGGGCAAAAATTGCCTCAGGAAACTATAGATAACATCATTCTGAGTATAGCCAAACGAATGGAAGCTTTGATAAGAGCATGGGAGGAAGCACGCGGTATTAACACGCTGTGATACATTTTCTATTTGTTAAATAATCTTTAAATTAAATGATCCTTGGACGACATAAGATTCCAGAAATTTGGAATTTCATATGGCTGATTGCTTTTTCTATCAAAAATAAAGGTATATCGACTTGTGAACATGTAATTTTAAGTGAATAATTAAATAAGACTAATAGTTTCTGAAAATTAAATGGTTTGTTTGATTTTTAGAGATATTTTGTATGTTCCACTAATTATGCCGGTGAGCGTATTTTAAGTATTTTTATCCATTAAGCTTCTGTACCAAAAGTAGTGAGGTCACAAAAGTTTTATATCAAAAGTAGTAAGGTTACAGCGGTTTTATACCAAAGGACGATAAATATTGAACAAATGCATATTAAGCCACGATTTTAGTTTGTGCACTGGGCAATACATTAATGAGTACCATAAACAAAAATTTTGCTTGATTATTTGATTATTTTTTGAGATACCAGTATTACTGCATCAAAAAAAATCATTTCACAAGAACGCTACGCGCAAAGTAAACGTCCCTTTTTCTTCCTTTGCTGGCAAATTGTAAATATGTAAATATCTCCGGAACTGTTAAGTACCGTAAAACCATCTAGACCCGGACACTTTGCACCAATCTTCAAAGTAAGTAGTTTCTACATTAACCTGCTACAATGAACATTTGTTCTTGACGTCATTAGAGAGAGAAAAACATCCTCTAAACAGCTGTATACCAATAAAAACTACGGATTTCAACTTTTACTATCTCATTTTACAGGATTACTATTCTCCAGTTTTTCAAAGAAATAAAATGTTTGTCTAACTTAGACATGTAATTTTCGTCATAATTGTCATATTGTTTTAGTTTTGATATGTATGTGTTCAGAATTTTATCGCGCATCATTTAATAATGTTTGAAGTCATATTCGATGTATATATAAAAAAATACATGCTATATACATATATCCGTTTAGACCCGGACACATCAGTTTATTACACTATGGCCAGGATTCGGACTTGCTGTAACTTCCACTATTCATACGTTATATTCCCGCCAGAATTTCAGGGTTTATGCCTCCTTTTGGTGTCATATCGCATGTTTACTTCATAGAGAGGCATACTATCTATTGAATCCTCTCCCTGTCCACAAAATGTTTTGAAGCCTTTGACAGGTTCAAAGACATCAGACGATATAAAACACTGTCCTAACCCCAACGGGAGAGGTTAGTTTGCATGCTATTACATTATTTAAGTAAGTGTCCAGGCCAAGACGGATTTGGGGTGTAGACCCGGACACTTACTAATTATTTTTTATTTATTTTTTTATTTTTATTTATAATGAAACAAGTGGGTCGGGGATATAACAAATAATATACGCTCTTTCTAATGGTAATACTTTTATTGGTGATATCTATGAAGGAAACATGAATAAACATAAAATTATACCAAAAAATGTAAAAAAGTGTCCGGGTCTAGACGGTTTTATGGTACATGAAAAAAGACAAATCGACTTTTTGAAGACCAAAAAATAGGAAGTCTCCCTTAAAAGCAAATGTATTCCTACACTCCACTCAGGCAATTTGGATTTCGCTGCAGGTATTTATTATTTAAATTATAATTATTATTATTACTTTTAATTTTTTGTTTAAAAAATTCCAATCCATCCTATATCCATTTTAAACGCTATCATAATATTTATTTACATATCCTCTATACCTGAATAATAAAGATACCACACAATAAACCAATACCACAATCCAATGTATCCATATACACATAGAAATAGACCACTAAGCACACCGTAAAAGCAGCCAGCTTTAGTCTGCACACTGTGACACTATTTAAAAAAAAATAAAATTTGTTTTTAACTATTGTGCAAATTTTAGTTGGAATTTCAGGAATAATAAACTTGGGGAACGTAATTTTACCAGATGAAAAATTACTTAACTGATAACCTTATAAGTATTTAAAAATGATTTTCACCTTTACTCATTCGGGTATTAACGAGAAGTATTTTTCAAATTAAAATTTAGTTCATTTTTTAGGTTGGTTGTCAGTTTTTAACCTCGTCGTTACCGATGTACAATATATTGTACATTAAATTTAGGTTATGTTAACATGATTTTTTAATTGAGGAATAATTAAAAACTTCTTAATACAATTTAAAATTACTAAAATACGTTTACTTAAAAACGTAAGATTAAAAATTTTAATTAGAATAAAAGCTTGTTTAAATCTTTGTCCAGTATTGACGTTTAAAAATTTGTAAAAATCAGTAGCGAAAGAGCTAAATACGAAAAACTTAACAAAGGTGCTGAATTCTTCATCGAGGTCATCGTTTTTATTACAAATTTAAAGGGACATGATGTTTTAATTGTAAAATGTATCGAATATTTTATTAAGGAATCGTTTTAGTATGTAATCACATTAAAGGAAAAATTATAGGAATTCTTAACTAATCCATACAAAAAAGAAAATTTGAAATTGCTTAAATATCGAGACTAATAATTGGTTTTTTAACTATCGAATCGAAAAAGTCGTACTTTTTATTTCGTTCAACAAATAAATTATAACAAAATTAATTTTGTTTTCATTCTATTCAAATTTGAATAAAAAATTATGGTCAAGTTATTCGTTTTTCCGGTACCTATCGACCTATTGTTACATACTTTTATGAACATACATATATCCGATAATAACCGAAAATTAACGACTTTGGTTACAGTAGATAGAAAAACTATACTATTTTATCAATTTGGTGCATGATTTCTATCGAATTCTAGATTTCTAGATTTCAAGTTTCAAAATTTCAAGGTCTCAAAATTTCAAGTTGATTAGAGCAAAATTGACGAAGTTATAAGCACTTTTGTTGTTACCTGGCAGATGTTTCGCTCTCTCTCTCTCTCTCTCTCTCTCTCTCTATATATATATATATATATATATATATATATATATATATATATATATATATATATATATATATATATATATATATATATATCAGTTATAGAAATTTCAATGGAAGTACTAACGTGTTTGTACCTGTACTGCATATTTTGTCAGTGTCGGGTACAAAATTTAGTTTAGCAGTAAGTATTCTATATCAGTTTTATACAAGAATTTTAAAGGGTTCAAAACTTTAAAGCATTTTCCCCACAGCTCACGTTTTCAAAATATAACAATTCTCGGTTAAAAAAATTCCACCTAGAAATTTTTAATTATCTTATAAACAAGGGAGTTATTTTCAAATCAAACCATACAATTGTTAAAGTAGTAAAATTAGTTTCTAAAAGGTATACTTTCAAACGTGGTCGTTCAAAAAAAAAATTTAATACATTCTTTAAATTTTATATTCCGTCTCATTTACTTTAATAAATTCAAAATTTTATTTTCTCCATATTATAGGAAAACAACATGGCATATCCATTGAGTAAATTGCCTGCTCATGTAAATGATAAAATCTATGAATATTTTATTCGGCTTAGGTTCTTTTGTTCTTCGTGCTAATGAAATAAAAATAAATTTATAAAATTATTTTTTTTTAAATTTGCTTTTAGTTTATCAATGTATACACTGTAAAAAAAAAATATGTATTATTACAATAAAAAATATGGTAATTTTTTACAATATGTGTCTTGAAAATTACAACGTGTTAGTAAATTTAAATAATTTAAGTTGTAAAATATGAAATTTTGTGTAAAAATAAATTTTCATTGTAATATTAAATACTTTGATACTAAAATTACATATAAGAGTGGTATTTGACATGCTAAAATAGTAAAGTTACATTTCAAAACGAAAATTTACTGTATTTGTATGTAAATTACAGGTCTTTTGGATGTAAATTTCCGGTATCACGGTATCATTCTGCGCAATTGACGGCGTCAGTTGAGTTAACAATGTAATTTTACATGTCGTACATAAATAATTTACATTAAGTGGTGTAAAATTACATCTGAAATGTAAGGAAAAACATTCTACAATGTAATTTTACATAAAAAAATGTTCTAAAAATTTCGAAATGTAATTTTACAATATTTAATGTTGGCAATTAAATGCCAACATTAAATGTTGTAAAATTTTTTAACAGTGTATATTTAGATACTATTATAATTCTAAAATATTATTAGATTTTATTCACTAAATAGAAGTAGTAACAACTATACGGGTCAAATAAATAAATGTAGAAAATTAACAAAAATTTTCAGCATTGCAGATATTTGAAAATTAATTGCCCATTTGGCTCGCTTTTTTCATTGTAATATTATAGTGTGATCCATAATATATAATATCTGTTGTTTGTTATCTTTAAAATAAATTAATTGTTGTACTTGTATAATTTTTTATTGCAATAGAAACAGTAAATGTACGATATTGCAAACTTTAACTTACACATATTATACATAGGGGAAGTCCCGAACACGAGTAAATCTTCATGGAAACACGCACAATATTCTTAAATCATCGTTTCGATCAATATGTCAACGTTAAATGTATTGTTATACTTTCGTCATGTCCATCCGTCTGGCACACCAGGTGTAGAAAAAGTTTGGTTCTCAATTTCTTGAACTATTTTCCCGTACTGAAAAATGGAGATGAAAATTTCCATTTTTCGTACTATATGTCGTCCACATCATGTATGACAGTGATTCTCAAAATGGTGGTCATGACCCCTGGGGGAGGGGGGGGATCGAGAAAACTATTTCCGTGGTCGCAGAAACAATTGATCACATATTGATTTTCGATGCATTTCTTACACATTTGTATATATATTTTAGAGGGTGCTACCAAATTTTTAAGTGCAAAGGGTGGCCGCAGATCAAAAAGTTTGAGAACCACTGATGTAGGATATGATTATAAGTGCCCTTAAAATAAAGTTGAGGTTCCATTTATAATTTTATTTTTTCATTTTAAGTCGATTTTTGAGAAATATTGAGTTCCTTGTTGAGTACCCAAAATTACTTTGATTAAGTTGTGTCGTCAACTTTCGTAGATTTTGCCAAAAATTGCAAGATCCATAGCAGATGAAATTTTACTTGAAGGTATATTTTAGTATTAGGAAATATCCCTTAGAAACTCGATTCTAAATTTAAGAAGGTGGTAAAAAAACGGAATGAAATCTTCGTTAAACCACATAAAGAACAAAATTATTACGTAATTGACCCTCGTAGTGACATTAATAACAAATTTGCAAGTAACACTGTGAAATATATTTATCTGTTTACATGATAAACCATAAAAAGTATGCTTACTTAAGTATTAAATGTTCTATCACATAAGCTTCGAAAAGCTACTAAAAATTCTTAACTAAATGATCGAGTTGGCAAATTTTAGAAAAAATTGACTGTTCACTAACGATTAGCTTAACTCATCCAAAATTAAAAATTCGTCAGATATCAATGTACTTGACAAGAAGAGCAACTTTTAATCACCATATTCTAAACAAAATACACATGAGATTTGAAATTTTTCTTTAAATAACTATTTCCCCCATATATAAAACTACGTTAAAGCGTTATATTTAAAGCCCAATTTCCTCCCATACAAAACAAGATATAATTTATGTTGAATTCAAGAACATTAAAACTATTTTATATGTTGTTTATTCCTGTATAATTTATTTCCAACAAGTCATGTAAAGAGGCAAAAGTGCTAGGCAATTGTGTTCACTATAAAGCAGCGTTGAAAATATTCTAATAATTGCTTAAAAGACAAATTACAAATATAATTTATACTATTAATATTTGTAGTTGTGTGCACGAATTACAAATATCGGCCATATTGGTATGTACAGGGTGTTAGTGAATAAGTGAGAAAGATTTTAATGGATGATTGCTGAGGTTCTTTTGTGTAAAAAAGTTCTTAAAAAACCCAGGTCCGAAAACACAATTAGTTTCCAAAATACAGGGTGTTCAGTTTCTCGTCATTTTTAATATTTTCTTAAATATTTAAAAAAAGTTTTGAGATATTGACACAAAATTAGGGACACGCTATGACAAAATAAATACGCATATTTTGAAGTAGCCAGAATATTTCCACTCAGACCAGTAACTTCCGTACGGCCACGTGATGACATTTTTCAAGAAAAAAAGCACGCAAATGATTTTTTTTCAATTCGAGAATGTTTTTTAGTCGAATTTTCTCCGAAAAATTAGACTTATACAGTCTATACGATAAGAGCTGCGAGAGGCGAGAGTAGGGGCGCTATCCGTTTTCGGACCCGTAGAACACGAATATGTAGAAAAAAAAAATGTCTGATATATATATATCGCTGCTCTAGTATTGGTCTGTTCTATATCCACTTTTTCTACTTTTGAGATATTGCGGTTTGAAAGTTTAAAAATTCATATCTTATTTATTTTACATTTTATTACCAAATAGAAAATAATTTTTTACTTGTAAATAAGTTAGTTGTCATACAATTCAATTTCATAGAAATCTGACCTCGAATTTCGGAGTAAAATGATAATTAATATCCTCATGATTGCAAAAATTGAACTATAGATCCATATTCCCTTAGTATTGTTTTGTACTTTCAGTTTATAATTCTTGGTTTGTACTATAAGCGTGGATATAGAACAAAACAAGATTATTTTTTCCGTCTGTTACATATATGAATGGGAAAATTGTAATACATAAAATGACTTTAGCTTAAAAAAATTTTATTCTGTGTTTGATTTAAGGCAGTTGGTCGATAAAACGATTTTTCTAAAGGATTTTAACGAAACTTCTCTAGATATTTATTTAATTCAATACCAATAATACGAGCCCTTACCGAAAAAAAATTGACCACCCCAATTTTGATAAAGACGATTTCAAAGTTTTGTAATTTTAACACGGGCTCTTATGGGAAAACTCTATTTTTTTTTCTTTTGAATAAAATGAAAACGTCTTAAAGGAATTTGATAAAAATTTAATATATTATAAAATACAAAGTTACAAACCATATTTAATAAGCAACAAAAATTATTCGCCACGCCGTTTTTAAATATAATTCATAAACATCATTTTACAACGTTTTTACAACGCTTTTTCAATAATGTTTTTATATCGCTACAACATAAGTGCGCGGAAATTAAAAACAAACAAGTGGTCTACAAGTATAATCACTGAAGAATATTAATTAATACGTTATTAAATTTTTGATAAAAGAAAATTTTTATTTTGAGATATCCTTTTGTACCTGACTATCTCAGAGCAACTACGTTAACAAAATTTAAAGAAAATTAACACAAACTTATTTTCTATGTGTGGAAGTAAATTGAAACATAGGCAAGAACTTTTTGGGAAATATCGCGTTAAGAATTGTATAAAAATTAATTCTAGAAACCGATTACTATTTTAATGTGGCGTTTTTAAAAAGATGTTCAAAAAAACGAGTTTCTACTGGTAGCATATAATTGAACATTGATTTATCTCTAATTGTCTCTAGAATCTAGATACCTCTGACTTCGTTTCGATTTCAGTTAGTTTTTCAAGAAATAAAGAAGTAAAGTTATCAATTTATCATTTAATAGATTCGGTCATCCGAATTTGGATAGGAATACGGTTTTTCCGTTTATATTCATCATTTAAGCGTATATAAGCATTAGTTTATCTCGTTTTATACATATTAAAGTTTAATTATCGAAAACTTCATATAATCAAAATTTTTATACAAATTTGCAATTTTATGATAATAAAAAAAAACCCTTAGATGTTACTTGGATAATTTCAATTTTTGTTTTCATCTTTTATTAAATTAAGATTTCTGAATAAACTTAGATTTCTAAATAAATTAACATTTTTAGGTAAACTAGTTAACTGTTCAATTTTACATGTAAAATTTAAAATATAATTAATGTATTGAACTTTGCTATGGCAACTTTTAGAGAATTTATGAGAATTTGTTTTTAATTTGTGGATGACTTTCCATAAACATTTTTAATGCCTTCATCATTACTTTATACGCAAGTTTTAACACAATAGAAGATTGCATTGTACGAAATTATAATACAGTAATTAACGTAAGTTATGATGGCTTGCAATCATTACAATATCTTAATGAAAAAATAAAACATATCTACATTATTCATGCAATATAAGAGACCTTTTTATGGGATATGGAACACACCAATACTAAAATTTTTTAAAATCTAAAATTTAAGTATAGGTTTGTTCTATGTGCCACAAAAAATGTGAGTTAGTACAATCCAATAATAAATTTTTGTGAAATCGGTGGAGATAGTACAAAATAATACTAGAAAAAACATATTTATAAACGTAATATTGGCATTTTGAAACTAGAAATTGGTAGAGAAAAAATTGCTGAGTTCAAAAATGTATCAAACTCAATTTTTTTGAAAAGTGGAGATAGAACAAATCAATACTAGAGCAGCGATATATATATATATATATATATATATATATATATATATATATATATATTTTCCCGCAACCTTTTAATATGTGTAGGGCCCCCCTATGGAAGTTAAGAGATGAAATTTGGTAAGTGGGGCTTATTCCGATGCACAACAATACTATCAAAGTGGGGTCAAATTTTGGGCAAATTTTTTTTCGGACCCGACCTTTAAGGGGGTGGTGGGGGGCGGAAAAGCAATAAAACTTTTCCAAACCTTTTTAAATAATGTTTCGGTCAATTATCTACAACATATCCAAAATTCAGCTTCCTAGGATGATATGGAGGGAGTAGAGGGGGGAAAAACGATTTTCGCTGGATCTAACAGGCCCCCAGCCCCCCAGAATTAACGTAGAGGGTTGAAATTTGGTGTGTTGATAAAGTTCGTACCTAGGTTGTGCTTTTTGGAGGTTTTAATATTTTACCTCCACCCACCTCATTTTTAAGCTACAATTTCATGCATTTTCGACGTTTTCGAAGTTTGTACCACTCGCACAGGTCACCCGAATAAACCTAGAGGGCTGAAATTTTGTATTCGGATTGAGTTAGTATCAAGGGGGTGCCTTTTGGGGGTCTCGACTTTTAACCCCTACCCCCACCATTTTTATACCCAAAAGAACATGATTTTTCTTGTTTTTTAACAGTTTCGTTCGGGTCAAAATCTCCCAAAATAAACCTAGAGGGCTGAAATTTGGTGTACAGGTTAAGCTAATAGCCAGACACTGTTTTTTGGAGGTTTCAACTTTTAACCCTTACCCCCACGATTTTTACGCCAATATTTCCTTAATTTTTTTGCTTGTTTTCTAACACGTCTAGAGACTCCATAAGGAAACCTAGAGGGCTGAAATTTTGTATGTGTATTCAGTTAGTATCCAGCTAGTACCTTGTAGGGAGTCCGCATCACTTTTCCCCCCACTTCTCCCATTTTTACATCGGAATTGAATGCTATTGTTAAATGTGTTTTAAAAGCATTATGTTTATTCTAAATACAAGTAGGCGAATAGTAATTTTAAAAAATTTAAAAAAAAGTGAACTTACTTTTATGACAAATGAAATACATACATATTAAGTAATTTAAAAATGTTATTAAAGTCACTGTTTATTTATAAATTAGGAATTTTGGATTTTTAGTATTTATAAAATAGAAATTTTGGATTTTTTTGGAAAGAAAAAATATCTTTATAAAGGCCTTCCAGTTTACTATTTAAGGTTTTTTTTTTAAACTAAAACATAAAGGCAATTAGCGGATAAACATGGGCAGGAATGTCCTCGTACGAATTGTGTTGGCTTTTTTTCTGCTACCTGCTTTCAGCACAAAATTGAAATTTACTGAGATACAGCCCTTAAATACTTAAAACCTTTTTTTAAAGCCTCGATCAGCCGAACACTCATCACCAGTTTTGAAACCAACAAAATGACCATTCGGTTGTAGACTTTTAATCACATTTCGCTTGTAGACATTCAATACCGAAGATGAAGGGGAAAATTCGACTACCGTGATGGGGCCCCGCTGCTCACGGCGTTTTTTTCAAATATTCTATAAATTGTAGACAAAAATGACCAGTTAGTATTTTGTCGTTCATGTAGCCGTTTTCAAGATAAAAAATAATTTCCAGTTATTGTTCTTACCACAAAACCGGTATGAGCTATCTAGTAGTGATGTTGAGTCGAGGAGCAGTTAGTGGATTAATCGAATAATATTGTTTTTCAGATAAAATTAGTCATTAGTCGAAAATATCGAGGATAGAGTAATCGACTAATCGACTAAATTTTTAGTCGAATTCATAAATAGAGTAACCAATGTAACTCTTTCAAAGATGAGGTTTTCTTTTAAATTTAATTATAAACTTTTAATATTTTTTTTTTTTTTTTAAGAAAAAGAAAGGTATGAGATATTACAATGTGTTAATCACATAAAAGTGAAAAATCGTACAAATAATAACTAATTTTTTAGTTTTTATTTTTTGAAGTTCAATAAATAATACAGAAAAATTGTTAAATTAGTCATTTTTAGTCATTTAAAATAGTCGACTAAAATATGACTAAATGTAAACAAAATTAGTCGACTAAACCGATTAATCGACTACTCATCCGACATCACTACTATCTAGTAGCCCATCTACTCTATATCTTGGAAACTAAACTTTTCGAACCCGGATTTATATGAACTTTTTTACATAAAAGAACCTCAGCAATCACCTGTTAAAATCTTTCGCACTTATTCACTTACACCCTGTATATACGTACAATTTATTTACAGTATGAATTAATTAAAAATTTATTTGTTTTCGAAGCTAGGAATGCAAAGTAACATAATATACATATACGCAATATACTAATAATGATAAATTCATATCTTTATGATGTTTGATTATAGAGCTTGATTTAGTTAATTATCCGTTAGCGATGGGCAAATTATGAGTAAATAGGTAGTCTGTCCAAACATTGGGGTAGCTACTGTTTACGTAATAGTGACGTAAGTTAAAATGACTTTATGTGACTGCTATAGCCTGTATCGCCTATATCATTTATAGAGAAATCGAAATATATTTCTAGTTTAAATTACAAAGTCATAAGGTCATAATTGACGATTAAGCACATGTTTAAAGAATTATCGATGATTGACAGGTGACTGAAGACGAACCATACAGGATCAAGGCGGTTCAAAATGTGGTTAGGAAGGGGAGGAACAAGCACAAAAGGCTTATAAGCTAATTATTTGATGGGTAATATTTCTATACTATAGAATCCAATAAATATCAAGGTATTAAGGATTATCAGACTTTAGAACAGTAAAATCCACGTATTCCTATGGAAAGTAGGGAATATTTATCATATTACAATAAGGTATTACCTCTCTTGACCTGTTCCCCCGAACCTTTTGGAATTTAAAAAAACAAATAGCGCATAATTAGAAGCAATTTATGAGCTTTTGTATTCCGTGAATTAAAAATTTTGAATTCGACACACTGAGTAAAAATTTTATATTTTTATTGAGGAGGGGGGTTGAATCGAACTCGACTCAACCCCCTCAGCGGTACTAAAAAATAAAAATTTCAAACCAATTTTTACGATAGAATTAGGAGATATTTATGTGCTTTTGAACAAGTATGATTTCGACTTTTGAGCTCACTCCCGCGTAGTATCCAAACTACCTATAATTGATTAAATTTGAGAAACAAGTAGCTACTTAAAAAATAAGTTGGAGTTAGTCATAAAATTAGGATCTTCGAAAATACGTAACTAAATTACACATACATATCTGGCATTCATGCGTAATTTCTAAAATTGCAGTTCAGTATAAAAAGAGAATTCGTAAAATACCAAACACAGGCCAGTGAACATATTATACTATATATTATATTATAATTATAGACTAATTATAAAAATGTGTAATTGAGGCAACCAGTTACGACCAAGTTCGACCTTAATAGTATCCTGCAATATAGTAATCGATTCTATCCGTAGTAACGCTTTCAAATAATTATTTTCAACAAAATAACAAGATAAGAAAATTTTACTTTTTTAAGAAGAAACTGCAAAATTTTGAACGAAAAAAAGTGGTATTCGCTAATACGTAAGTACACAATTGATGTTCTGCAATAATTAAAGTCGCATTTGTTCAAAAATTGACATTTTATTATTTCATTAAATCTCACCCGTCTCACCCTGTTACCTGCTTCAAAAAAATGCCTAGAAACTGGCTTTACGCTTTGTCTAGTAGTATAATATAATAGTGTTCATTGGTCTGTGATACCAAATTAATTTTCTGACTACACTCAAAATTCAGACTCTACACGGAGAGAAAATTCATAGAAAAATTATTGTGCTTAGCACTACAATCGACGTGTAAAAAGCTAACATATTCAATTTTGTACGGTAAAAATATAAAAATTATAATTAATCATAGAAAATTTAAAGGATAGAATATTCTTTGCGTAATATTAGCTCCGTAAGATTTGTAAAACAGCACAGTAAAAAGTTCCATTCCCGACAGAAAAATATTTTTTAACTGTTTTTCTAATAAAAATTACCATGCCGTCTTATAATTGTTCAAATGCTATCTGCTAATAATAGAAAGAAAAAAAGATAAACAAGGTATCAACGCTGTGGAAATGTACGCCTGTCATACACGTAAGTCGTATAGCCAGGCTGGTGAGTGGTGTGACGATCAACTTGGCCGGACCCGTCGTCGGACCAAGCACCGATTCATTAGACTGTCTTACAAGCAGCAAGCAGTATTCATTACACTGTCTTACAGGACGGACGTCACCGTTTAACCACCAAGAATAGTGTATACATGTACCTACATACATTCATCATTTTGTTACTTCACTATCTTCAGTATTAAAATATTTTTCTATGATTGGCAACAATACGTACATACAGCCCAGTGCGTACAGCCCAACTAAAATAAGGTTGTCGGTCAGATACACAAATGAAAGAGTACGACAACAAGAATTAAACTATAACATATATGCATAAGAGTGTGATAGAAGTTGTGTTAGCACATTAAATTTTACCATGCTAGCACAAAAATTTTTATAAAGCCATGAGTAATACTTTTTGCGTTTCGATTTAATAATATTTACATAATCGTAAAATATTTTTTACTTTGGTCGTCGATCGCGCACGCATTATAAGAGAGCATGGTAATTTTTCTGAAATTTTATCTACAAAAGTTATAGGCTTTTTCTCTCCGTGTACCTATAAATCCAACCATTTTCCTCACATGCATCAGCATGAATATTATTAAAAACTGATGATTATCAAAGTGCAGTGTATACCGTTCTCTCAAATGCGTAAGTTTTCAAATAATTTTTTTCTATAGAGTAGTATAGTATCGCTCGGAAAAGATAACAGCTTAACACAATGTTTAGAAATTTTCTCATGATAATGTTTTAAATTAAAAAACAACAGTATATAGAGAATGAACAGCATAGTATAATGGTAAGTATAATCGTTTCGCGGAAACTGCATTATATATTGCACATATATGTATGTACATAGTCACGTTTTTTTTATAGGAGATTATTAACACAATTAAATATGCATTAAAACCATCTCTAGAGCACTGTTTGTTACCAGGGTCGCATATATGATACGTCACGTTTCTCTATAAAAATTTATCGCTTTTAGTATTTTTTTCGTATTATATATTTTTTTTAATAATCTAGTTCTAGACCAAAGTTCTCAAACTTTTCTCGCCACATACAATAATTTAACCATAAACACAAAATTGTATCATCTTCTAAAAGAACTGTTTAAGAACTATCGTGATTGTCAGCTGAGGCCCGTTAATTTCGGCACTAGGGTATCAAAATTTGGTAATTGTACAGTTTCACGATCGCAATTAATAGTCCAGTTTTAAAGATTCTTTTAAATGTTTGCCATTACTTAAAACTCGACGCCGATACAGAAATTCTTGAAAATGGACGAGAGAATATCACTGAAATCTCACTTTCGGACAAATGGTAATTAAATAACAGCCCCTCGGAAAGGAGGTTTCAGTGGTGCTCCTCTGTCCATTTATTCTTATTAAGGGGGACCACTAGTGTACTGCCTTAAAAAAGGGGTGATTTTTGGAAATTTTTAAAGAGAGAACTACTGTATGGAATGTTTTAATATTTTAAGGATATATTCGTTGATATATGGTAAATTTATGATAAAATTTTTGGACCAAAAAATTGAAAATTCAGGAAGTTATTAACGATTTTCCAAGGCTACAAAAAAAAGTTCCCCCACTGCTGTAGTGATAGCGACCTTCACAGTGCCTGAAATCAAAAAAAAGCTTATTAAACTAGAAGGCATTGCCCGTACCGTAAACTTCAATCGAAAAAAAAAGTTGAAATTTAACAAAATGGTGGAGTTTTTTAAACGAAGTTTCAAAATTTGCGCGAACATTTGATGATTTTGGGTCTGCAAAAATTACATTTTTTATTCGATCGGAATACTGGAGGTTTATGGTACAAAGAAACATATATAAAAGAAGCTGCAATAAGAATCAAATCGATCAGATGATTTGTCTTCGAGTTATAACTGCTGCAAATTTGAAAAATGTAGTTTTTCTTTATTTTACCTTTTAGTTTTAGTCACTGAGAATTTTTACTAAAATTATTTACGATGTGAGAGTAAGATTATGAGATCCCCTGGACTCTGAAAACCTAACTAGGACCTAAAGAAAACTACTCAAAAGATTTTTCCAATGTTAGACAAGTATTTCAAGTTTATTTAGGCTACGTTATATGAGATCATGTGGTTCTCCAAAGCCCTGAAGACCCAAAAGGTTCCGAAAATAAACTACCTAACCGATTTTGAAATTTATTTTTAATGTTAAAAAGCTAAATTATTCCAAAATAATATAGGCCATGTTATATGAAATTAGGGCGTCCCCCAGAGGCCTGAAGACTTGAAAAGCGCTCAAAATCAATTGCCCAACCAATTTCGAAGGCTAAACTGTTTACTGTTAAACAATTCTAGACTTTCATAGGCTATGTTACATTAGGTTGCTAAGAGGCCCGAAGACCCAAACATCGCCTAAAATAAGTGGACAGATTTTGACTAATTTTTTTTTCTCAAATACTATTAAGATATGGGAGAAATGAACGTGAGATTATTCGTCAGGGTATTAGAGATCCAAAAAGGGATTAAAATAAACGAGAACATGAGTTAAAAAATACGCTTATCTACGTACGGACATAAAAAATTAGCAGATATTTCAAACAATGTTTCGTGCTGTCTAATGTATGCCCTACAACCGCTTTCTCGAAGGGTACGCGTACTCAATTTTTAGAATCCCTGATCTAGACGTTGTGTTTTATGCATAATAAAAGTTCGACGTTCTCGAATCGTATGTAATCTAGCGTACTGAACGGTTTAGCAATTATTATTAATAAAGTTTTTTATATTCATAACGCAAGTGTTGGAACGAATTAATTTAAAAGTTGATTCCTTGTTTCCAATTTTCAATATAAAACATATTGAAATATACAATAGGCTGTGTAACTGCAACCGGAGCAATAACAGTGGGTAAACTTTAACATAATTTAAGCTAGAGTGGATTCCGTTAATATGCATTTAATACAAAGTTCGAAAACGTTTATAATTTATTAAATTGCATCAAATTTGTTATTTATATATATTTACGTTATTTTCAGGGCCGGTGCAACATTATTTGGCGTCCTAGACAAAATATTTTTAGACACTCCCCTTCAAACTGGTAAACACTTAATTAGATATACTTAATAACAGTCAAAAATCATCCAATGTATGTTTCAACTTTTCAAAAATTTCTCACACACATTTTTCCAAAAATACAAATAAAACACTTATAGATATTACTGTAGCCGATATTCGCTTCTCGTAGAGTACACCTTTTTTCGTTGAAATCATGCTTCCCAAACAGGTGTGCAACATAACTGGGGCAATTTTTATCCGATTGACTTCAAATGATAACTATACTAGCTGTACGCGCGAAGTTCAGTTATTAAAACTAATATGTCAAAATGGCCAGCGTTATTCATTCATAGTAAAATTTTGCAATTTCAAATTAATATTTTTTTGTAAATAATAAACAAATATTTTACTTCGCAAAAATACCACTTTTATTTTGTGGTATTTTCGTGGTATTTTTGTGGTTATTATAAAATAAAAGTAGTATTTTTGCGAAGTAAAATATTTGTTTATTATTTACAAATACGGAATACCATAAAGTAACGCTTAAATCTATTAATAATATTTTTTATTTGTCAATTGATTATATGTTCTTAAATAAAAAGAATATTAAAAATTTTACGATTTTAAAGCAGTAAGTAAATATTTGAGACCCAAAAAGAAATTAAAACTATTTATAATTTAAATATTTAGTTGTTTTAAGTACATTATATACGTTACATATACATGAGGTTATATGTGTACTGAGTAGTAATACACTTATATAAATAATATTTAAACAATATAAAAAGGTGATTTAGCTCTCTTAACTGGACAAATAATCTCTTAACTGGACAAATAAAAATTATTTGTAGATTTTTATTATGCTAACTTGAAAATTTAACTGGGAAATATTAAAATTAATAACTCGTGTTTTTAATAAAGACCATCGATCGAAATAAAAATAGGCGAATTCAACAAAAATTGTTTAATATTATATATATATTTCTTTAATTAAGTAAGGAAGCATTAAATGCGAGGTGAATTTAAATTGCAAAATAATAATTCTATTAATAATAATATTTGTTATGAGAGGTTTCTTTCAGAAATAACTTCATTAATATATAAATGTCAAAACTGTTCGGACATGTGATCGCATTCCGGTATAGGGGCTTTTACGTTATATGAAAAAAAATTTTTTATGAATTTGTAGATCATTTTTGTTTTTATTATTCTAATTTGAATATGATTATTTATCACTGACAAATGAATATCATTATTTTCTCGCACGGTCAGCTATTTTTACACACGCTACTGTACTTTCACGCACACTTACTATCGTTTGTTTTACCACAATGTGAATACGGCTCTTTACACCGGCCACACAAGGCTCGAATATTGAACTTTAAAAGCGGGAGTTATAAAAACAATTTAATATACATAACTACATACCTTTATCGACAACTTCTAAAGAAACATTCTGTTAGATTATATTATTTTTATTATAGAAAATATTCTTTATTATTATTTTATATCTTTTTATTATATATAATATGTACACTGGTTTGTAACATCACATCGTTTAACGATTCTCTTGTACGTATCTTATGTGTTAAGCTAAATTGAGCAAAAAATTTTTGAATAAAAAACGATAAAACAATACATTTTTTTAAACACATTGGCGGTCATGGATACCGTACGACGTCAAGTGAAACCGGGCTAACTGCGACACTACGCTGTAACGCATTAACAATTCCGTATAAAGCGTACACCATTAAAGTATACAAATATAGTTCGCTTTCTGTCTGGACAGCGTAGTGCCGGAGTGATGCAAAGTATTGTGCAACAAACGTGTGGTGTCTAGATAGAGAACGAGCTAATGGACTAGTTGTGGAAACGAAAGTAGAAAAATCAGTTGAGCGTTTCGTCATAATACCCCATAACCGTTAAAATGTTAAAAAATAACTTTCAATGATTACAAAATGTTAAAGTGTATAATGGTAAACAGGTATACATAAATAATATGTCGACGATAAACAATAAATAATTTATTCAATAAAAACAATATTTTAATCATTTAATATAAACAAGTTGTTTACATGGAAAGTATATATTGCTGGAGGAATTTTTTTCTAAATGGAAAATAAACTTGTTTTTAAAAGTAAATTTTTTCACTGTTTTTGAACGTTAGTTTTAACAAAGAATTTTTTTTAGAAAATAAATAATTTTCCCTATTGATCAATTAACGGAAGTAAGAATTTTTAGCGTCAGTCGCTACAGAAAATAATAAGCGATACTTTCTTTTTCTATTTCTAAAATTGATTTAATCCTGATACTTTGACTTTTAAAAGGATTTATTTTAAATTTGATAATTATATACCTACAATCGTTAATCGTATTGTTAGGAAACTTTTACCAGTATGATAAAAACTTGAAATTTAATATAAATTAAACGATTTAAAAAAAAATGTTTGACTAAAATATTTTTATTAATTCTGCCCTTTGAATATGTGTTTGTTCAAATGTGATGTAGGTACTATAAATAGATAGATATGATTTCTATAAACTAAAAATAATGAAACTTAGAATATAATATTATAATATTTTGGAGAGAGATACGTTTATGACATTTTTTTTTCAAATTAAATTTCAATTATCTTCTGTCAGTTTTTGAAACATGAAAAACTCAACAAAAAGTTTTAAAAATGTTGAATTTTTCACCAACACTACTGTTTTTATCATTTAGAAGTAGCGTAAAAGCCCCTATACCGGAACACTATTTTTAGGTGTGTTAAACTAGCTTATAAAAATTGATAAATAAATTAAACACCCATTTTTTTTTTAATAATCATGAAACAAATTTTTTTTAATCCAATGAATATGTTTATAAAAAAATACAGCCGAAAAATTTTTTTTATTAATGTTTTTCTTTTACAAAATGTCGACATCTATATCAAAACAAAGAAATATTAATGACACTAGGAGTTGGGAACCGATATACAAACCGACGTGTAATATGAGTAATATGACACATAGAGTGACATCTAGACGTCAATGTAGTAAATATAGAATGGTTTATGTATAAGACGTAAATAAAGGATCGAAATACTGCATTAAACAAAAATTGTTTAATATATATATAGGTATATGTATTTCTTTAATTAAGTACGGAAACATTAAATGCGAGGTGAACTTAAATTTAAAAATAATCATTCTATTAATAATAATTTGTGTTATCAGAGGTTTCTTTCAGAAATAACTTCATTAATATATAAATGTTAAAACTGTTCCAGTATTGGATCGCGTTCCGGTAGGGGCGGGCTTATCTCCTAAGCTATATCAAAAAAAAAAAAAAAAAATAAATAAATAAATAAATAAAAATAAAAATAAAATTTGGAATTGCTGTGATGTTCAAAAATGTTTTCAAAGTTAACTATATCGACTGTTTTGATTTTACTTATCGTTCGTGCTACACAAGAGTTGGTTTTCTGGCCTACGATCGACACTCTTAATGAAAATGTCTTTTTTTACTAAAGAATCAAGACTTGACATTAATTTCGTAATTTAAAAAAAAAGCAGTGTATGTGCTCAAAACCACATGACTGATCTCGTATTTATTGAACAAGTTGCGGCTATAGATGAGCGTGCGAGACCAATAACAATGATGCGGAAAACATTTAACACTTTCACGCAAAGTAACTGTCACTATACGAGTATTCACGTCCAAAAATAAATTTCGACAGTCGAAGCTTGAACGTGTTCGAATATCTATTCATTTCATTGTACTAATAATATTTCATAAAATTGTAACAAACGTCAAAAATAACAAATATTAGTATAGAGAAAGGAGAGCGTATGTAGTGAAAATAGTAGAATAATAAACATTACAAATAAACAAATAACCCATCATACAGGCGTGAAGATGGATTTTCATATATAATTTTATTTTCATTATTTTCACGGAAATACTTTCGAATTATTGCACCACTCTTTCTTACACTTGTCACTTTATATGTACGTGTTTGTTCAAAAAGTAATCCTATTTTAAATAAAGTGGAAAAATATTATCATTAGTTATTTTCGTTTCTACGAAAAATTTAACGAAAATGAAAATAAAAATTTTAAAAATTATTACTACGGATAAATAAATATACAGAGTAGCAGTCAGTCGTATTTTGAGTTTACTTTATGATATTCTATAAAGGCTATTGGCGGATAAGCGTGGGTGAAAATGCCCCCGCACGAATTGTGTTGGTTTTTTTTCTGCTAACTGCTTTCAATATAAGATTAAAATTTCAACCCTTAAAAACTCACCCTTTGGGGGTAAAAAATTATTTTTTTAAAATCAAAAAAAAATTTATAATTTTTTAGTGGCTTGACGGATTTGGCTGGAATTTTATATGTTTTAGATACCTCTATAGTGTATCTCAGAAAAAGTTATCAACTTAGAGATAGGTATAGGCTTCCGGGTACTCAATCGATTGGAAATCGTTTGCAAATTTTGAATATGTTCATAAAAACATTTGTGATTGCTTAGTTTTCGAAAAAAAGAAAATGGTCGACTCAAATCTTCAAATTCCTCAGTCAGCCAAACACTTATCATGAGTTTTTGAAACTACCAAAATGATGAATATTGCAAATGAGACTGAGAAATATTTTTTTAGTGATTATGTTAGGGGTATATTCACAAAAATATTTTTGATTCTATTTGATGCAACATGTTATAACATATTATAGCAAGTTACATTTGATAGAACATAATATGATGCAATATTATAGCTACATATAACAATAAGTTCTTACTCGACAACCAAGATCAAGATACTACATAGAAGTTTACCCAAGTTTAGTAAAAAAGAGTATCTGTCGATATATTAAATATTATTCTTTATTAGTCTCATTTGCAGTAGATAATTGTTATTTTGATGGTTTCAAAGATTGATAATAAGTGTTCGGCTGATCGAGGAATTTTAAGATTTGAGTCGACCATTTTCTTTTTTTTTTTCGAAAACTACGGAATCACAAACGTTCTTATGAACATATTCAAAATTTGCAAACGATTTCCAATCGATTGAGTACTCGGAAGCCTATGCCTATCTCTAAAAAATATTCTCGGACATTCAATTTTTTTAATTATGATGCACCTGGAAAAAAATTCTGGAAAAATTATATATTCTATCAATCATAGTGAGGAGCCTGTAGAAATATTTTAGTGATTGTACAACAAACATAACCTCGAAAAAAAATCTTTTTTGATATTTTATTTTTTTTTTAACTATGACGTACCTGGAGAAAAAATCAGAAAAAATTATATGTTGTATCGGTCATAGTAGGAAGCCTGCAAAAAAATTTTGGTGATTGTACCATAGCTACAAGTTGATGAAAAAAAAAAATATTGAAAAATTAAACAATTTTTTTTTTTGGTTATAATTTTTTTTTTTTTTTTTAGAAGCTGATAATTTTTTCTGAGATACACTATAGAGGTATCTAAAATATATAAAAATTCCTGCCAAATCCGTCAAGCCACTAAAAAATTATAAACTTTTTTTGATTTTCAAAAAATAATTTTAACCCCCAAAGGGTGAGTTATTAAGGGTTGAAACTTAATAAATTTTAATCTTATATCGAAAGCAGTTAGCAGAAAAAAAAACCAACAAAATTCGTGCGGGGGCATTTCTACCCATGCTTATCGGCCAATAGCCTTTGTACAAAATCAGCTCCTCTGCTCGCCCAACGGCTCTAAAGTAATTTTTTTTTAATTTTCAGATCACGATATCAAATACTCTAAAAATTTGAATGAAGTGGAACTGACAGAAGGTAAAATTTAATGGGGTTTCACGGTAGCGTTGTGATTACCATCACTCCGATTATGGTAAAATTCGTAGGGGATCATCTATAGAAACCAAATCGTATAATTTCCAAAAACAGTCGAATAGTGTAGATGTTATGTCACCTGATGGGATCTAGCACCTTAATCCAATGTAGCGCTGTAGCTACAGTTACTCCGATTGCGATGAAATTCGGTAGGGGCCATCTAAAAATCAAACCAGATAATTTCCAAAAAATTCAATAAAAAATCAGATAAGTAGTTCAGAAATTATGCCACTTGGTGCGATCTGGCGCACATATGGACAGATATGAAAACAAAATTGATCAGAGATTTCTTAAACTTAACGTGCAAGTAAATAATTTCATTCTGGAAATAGATATAAAAAGTTGCATTATAACACTGAGCACTTAATCGAACATATTAACATATGTTTCCTAGAGATACCACAGGCATAAAATTTTGAAGCATGACTCCATTTTAGCAAGCCCAACTTGTAACCACGGAGACTTGTTTATAAATATTAGATAAACTATTAAATTAATGGTTTGACCGCCATTAAAGTAATACAAACAGTCACTTTTTTTGCTCACATCAGTCAATTTTTTGCTTCAATTACTTAATGTATTAGTTATACACAGCATTCTCTCTAGTCGATTCTCTCCTCAATGTATTATAATGATATCATTTTTGTAAGTAAAAATTTTGAATTAAAATATCTAAAGGAACAACTGTATACACTACATTTTAACAAAAAAAAAAAAAAAAAACTTGTGATAAGGTAAACAAATAACGTTCCATCTCTTTCTCTATATTCAGTTTGTTATTGCAAAGCAAACGGTAGTACCATCGGCAATGCAAATTTGTAAACATCACATAATATTTTGTGCAATAAATCATTTGACACAAAAAGATTTTCAAACTTTATTTATCACTTCAAACCTGTAAAAATATAAAACCAATTAAAATTTATGTTCTCAAAACGTAAACATAAATACCTATATATCATGACCCTTGCTCCTTACCACCTTGGCTCCTGGCTACGAAAGGGCACTACACTAACACAGTTTCATCTATTTTCGAAATAATTATGTGATTTATTGCATATCGTATACATATTTACATGGATTATCAAGAACGTCGATACATAAGAATTAGCACTGAACTGAAAATTATTCATGTTCCTCTCGAGGGAATTACTTCTCATGTATCTAATGTAGTGATAAGCTCAGTGTATTAGAGTGCATTTAAAGTTACGCTATATTGGGTACCGAAGTTACATAGTACATGGATATGTTTATTATTTAGGAAAATTTACAACCCAATTTATTTACCTATATGTAATAAATCTGTAGGTACAGTGGTGGGTAAAATTAGTGGCACCCTGATCGGAAAAATTATTTATTTACTTTAAAGCTTACGATTATGTTTAATCCAATTTTTAGGGATCTTATGAACATCAATTTCTGCAAACTATTTTGTCTCAATTTCCTGGAGTAATTTTCCTGTATATTGGAAAGTGGGAATGGAAATTTTATTTTAATGTAAGCATGACACTATGTGAGATTTTCATTTGTAGACTCGATTTGCGAAATACTGAGCCACCCCCTTAAAGAAAATAAAAATAATTAAGCAGTTTCGATTAATGCAGTAAAGATTCGATGAAATAACAATAATTTATTCATAGGAACATCAAAATAAATTGTTTTTAGGTAAAATTTTACATAGAAAATGGTACACTTTGCTATTTAAGAATCTTGGACATAATAAAGCAGACTGCCAAGAATGCTGGATTCATCTTACCGCGAACAGGACAACTAACAGGTTCGACTCATCATACCTCCAAAACGAAAACTATGCTCAACTTGAAATTTTACCTACTTTAAAGTATCATCGTAAGCTATTATTTGAATCGAATTGATGAGATCCTCAAAATGGCCGAAATTTTGGGTCACTTTTTCATTATTTTGACAGAAATAGTATATTATTCAACAAGCTGGTAATGATAGCTATTACTCACGAAGATGAAATGAGTAGAATACGATATTTTTTCTACGACTTTTTTTTTTTGATTTAACTAAAATTTAATATTTTTAAATCAAAAGAATACAATTTTTAATCCATCTATAATTTTATTAAATGTTTATATATGTACAAACGATGAAAACAAAATACAAGCTACTTTGTTTACTTAGATGTTACTACGCAACATATTTGGAATTAAAAATTGATACTTATATTATACACAAAACAAAAGCCAGCCCATTGAATAATGGTTAATACGGTGATTTCATTGGTCAAAAAGGTAGTGAGTAATGAAAATTCCTCCACACTTTTGAATAATGCTTAACCTTCTCAACAATTAACGTATATGTAATGAATGTGTTCTTCAACAGGGATAGAAAAAAATTATTCATACTTAAATTATTAATTATTGTTCTCTTCCAAATTACTTCAATAAAGCTTGATTTATAAAAAAAGGAATTTTTTAATTCGATGATAGCAAAATAAAAAGTGAAAATTGAACATATAAGTATTTAGGCACGTAGGGGGGGGGGGAGATAAGTAATAAAAAAGCAACTTAATCTATGTGTTGACATATATATCAATCACCTTTCTAATTCTTTTCAACAATTTCAACCTTATTGATTCACGGGCAAATTGCCTGTTATAGAAAGATAATTATATATTTCATATTTACCTACATTTCAGCAAATGATTCATCAATAAATAAACATATTTATTTATATACAGATACAACATCCATATTTACACAACATGTATCGGAATAATACAAAAATAAAATATAATAGACAAACAAATGAATGTATAATGAATGCCCTGTGGCTACTCGAAATATTCGAGTACCTATAAAAAAAAGTACAAACCGAATGACAAACTGTGTACTAATTATAAGTTACCGGACAAAAAAAAATTACGTTACTATAAAGCTCGAATGATTCTGTAACTACAAATTTTCGTGCAATTTTTGAAAAAAAAAAATAAATATTTATTTTTGTTCAAATATTAGTTTTTTTTTTGTGACAATTCAACTCATGTGTATCAAGTGCCATTCTGGAAATTCACTAATTACAGCAACTCTTATGGTAAGACCTAAGTCCGGGACTATAGTAAAAATTTGTTTTGGAGCCGAAAATCTACTTCACTGAAATTTATTTATATAATATATATGTTTTTATGTGTGTACACGATAACTGTCGAACGAAACGTTTAATGCTTATGAAATTTGGTATGCGTGCTGGAATCCGGACTGGCTCGGCTAAGTTCGTTAGCCAGACACGTCGGATGCCCAGAAGTAGGTTTTTTGGCCATTTTTCGGCATTTTTAGTGTTTTATCAAAAAAGTACGTTACGGAAAGTAAATTTTTTTATGATGTCTTCCTTTAGCGAGAAAATATAATTTATATATATTTGCGTACCTAGAAAAAAATCGAAAACCATAGTTATGCAATGTAATAATATGTTGTTAAATGGATATATGCTACACTATATGAGATTCGTTAGGGTCCTGAGGACCCAAAAGCGTCAAAAATTAACTACTGAACTGATTTTGAAAATTGTTTTACTGTTAGAAAGCTAAACTATTTTAAATGGATACAGGTCTTAGATGAGATCCGCCAGTGCCCAATAATTGGAAATTCGCTATGTTATGCAGATGCTGCAAACTGGGGTATTTTCACTTTTACCAGGGAAAAAGAAACAAATTTTTACAGAGAAAAAAATGGTACAAAACACTTCGTTGGTCATTTCATTGTAGGTAAACACGATAAAACGAAACAAAAATTCGTATTGGTGAATTTAAATGATTTCAGAACCATGGTAACAATGTATTAAAAATAATAATATGAGTTATACTAATTTATTTTATTCGTTAAATTGTCTTACCGTATTACACATGAGATTTTTATTTTTTCTGAATAAATTTCTGTTTTCTACAACTCAAATTTCTTGCCTTAAAGCAATTTAACTTGAAGAACTGTCAACCCAAAAACGCGACGTTAGTTAACAGTTCTTCTCATTAAATTGCTAGGCAACAAATTTTTGTTAGACAAACCCAAATTTATTCGAAAAAATACAAATCTCTCCTGTAATATAATAAGTGATAAATTTAGGTCAGACTTACAAAGCCAACCCAAGGGTGGTGCAAACGCACAGGGCCCTACATTTCTGAAGGCTGGATGATTTTGTAAAATCGAAAATCTAATTGTGATCTTTACAATCACAATTTTCCAAACAGGTACCTATTACAATATATATTATAAAGATCTTTTACAAGACTGAAAATAATAAAATATTGCTTCGAATTTACTGTTAGTCAAGATCGATTTACATCTTCCGTAATTTTATCTATCAAATGCCTATACTAAAAGTAACAAGGTCACAGTAGTTCTATATCAAAAGTAGTAAAGTTATAGCAATTAGAACGCTACAGCGGTTCTATACCAAAAAATAATAAGACCACGGCAATTCTGTATCAAAAGTAGCAAGGTTACAACGATTCTGTACCAGAAGTGGTGGTAAGATCACAGCAGTTCTAGACCAAAACTAGTAATGTTACCGCAGTTCTGTACCAAAAGTAGTAAAATTACAGCAATTTTTAATGTAATAATAGTATATTGTGTAACAAGTGCGGGAAATTGTCGATTGCTCACGAAAGCGAAGCTGAGCGCACGAACGTAGTGAGTGCGCTCATTCGCTTGAGTGGGGCAATCGACAATTCCGCACTAGTTGCACATACTAATTTTTATTACGAATTTCACATACTTTTTTCTATTATTATCATTATTTTTGACATTTTTATTACTTTTTAAAACAATATTTTTAAGTGTTCGTCTTTTTTTTCTGAATCAATTATCGTTTAAATTACGTTTACTTTGTTGGTGGTTTCTATAGAAATAATTATGAAATATTCATTAAATGAAAAATCAATAGGCGGCTTTGCGTGTTTTATTGTCAATTTGCGTGTGGAAAGTAACTTTCTACACGCAAAAAAGTATGCGGGAAGAGTACAGTGGGCAAACAGCTATTTTGCGTACAGAAATGTGTGCGCCAAGTTAGTACTTCTCCCGCATCAGTAATAAAAAATGATTAATATGTGTATTGTATGTGTGCAAACATAGCTCGCACGGTTACAGAAATCATTACTACACTCAGTGTATGTTAACGGTATCATCCATACTACCCGTCTGCAGTAGCATCATACACATACATGATCACTGATCACAATTTACCGCTACGATTGCTCAGGCAATAACACTGTAAAATGTTAATTAGTGTTCAAAAATGTTTTTGTTAGAAATGTTATTGTAACAATTCTATACGCTATTTCCATAGCATAACCACAATACATATTCTCTATATATACATACAATAAAATTGTAGCGAGACCATTTCTGTACATGGAATATTTTTTGAAAATTTTACTGATACTGTAAATAATTTTCGTTGTAGATATCAAAACAGCGATTTTTAGTCTATCTGTCTGTTCACGCATCACGCAAAAACTATTGGACGGATTTTAATGAAATTTGGTGCGATGATAAGTTATTACCTGGGTCAGCATCCAAGGTACTCTTTACCCCGGGAAAATGTCTCATTACCATTTTGAGCATGTGTACACATTACGCAAAAACTATTGAACGGATTTTGATGAAATTTGGTGTGGTGATAGCTTATTACCTACGTCAACACTTAGGATACTTTTTATTACGGCAAAATGTGTCATTCACACGGGAAAATAGAAAAACCATTTTAAGCATGTGCATGCATTACGCAAAAATTATTGTTCTATGCAAGTTCTCCATAATTATTACACTTATATACTTCTCATTGAGTTTATAATAATGTGTCGCGCGAACGACGTCGCGAGTACAGCTAGTATGACCTATAATTTCATACATATACCAATTGTTTCAAACAAAAACATCCCTCTATTCGATTTCAACTGGACCGCCTTGTTTACAAAAGTTGATGTTTTTTTGCCGCTTGAGTTAATTTGTTTTTGATCTATAAAAATACACATACTAGATATGACGTAGTTACCAATTAGAAGTTTATTATATACAAACAATAAATTAATTAAAGCGATATAAATATAAGTTATCATTAATTCTTTCGAATGTGATTGCTATTTTTTATTTACAAGATGTATTTACAATATTTCGGTCAATAATTTTCAAAAGGAAAACCGTTACATTTAGGGCAAAATTTCTTGAAAAACAGCATCATAAAATATTTTCAAAGCAATCTCATCTATAATAAGACTTCCCTTTTAACAATAAAATTTTAATAATAATTACTGTTAGTGGTTGAAAGAACGTCGCTTCAATTATTAAGAAACTATACGATACAATATTTTGATAGTGGAAGCCATTTAATTAATTATCACAATGATAAACATTTTATAATTTTATTGAAAAGACAGGCTGTCTAGAACAGGCTTATATAACTCGCGGGTGAAAATGACTATGAATGCGGCTCTAAAAACAATCGTAAATTTACACAATGTGCGGTCTTGAGAATCGAAGAAGCTGAAATAGAAGAAACGCAAGGGGAGAGGTGGAAGAAAAATCTAGAAACCTAGCCGAAACAAAACTATTCTCATTTTATGACAACATTAATATATACTTATTCGATCTTGACTTCAAGTTGCTGTCATTTCAAAGATGGCGATATTGTACTCTTAAATTTATTATTTAAATTCCAAAGTCAATTTTGCCGTGTGCTGGTTGTCAACTTTTTTATATTGGTCAGACGTCAAAATCGTTAGAGCAACGTCTGAAACAACATCAGTGGGATTTGGCTAGAGGTGACTTTCGTACCGGACTGGTGCAACACTCCAATGAAAAAGACCACCGTTTTAATTGTCAGAACACGAAAGTGCTGCAGTATGAAAGAAATCTCAAAAAAAGACTGAATCTAGAAAGCCTGTGGATAAATACACACGAAAATTGTAACAATCAAATTGACAACTCGAATTTGACAGTTTATCATCAGCTGTGTGTAACTGCGCAGAAGATCCTAAGTGATCATAGTAGTCGGTAACACATAAACTGTCTTATCGATAAATACACTAGTCAGCAAAAATATCTTAACATATCTTAACTAGTCAATGAAATGTTTAAATACATTATATTATGGTGCTCGTTTCATAATCCTTTCATTATTCTTTTTAAAAAAAATTTAATTGTTAATCTTTTTATATAAAACAAAACATTTTATATTATTTTATTTATGTGACAATCAATGTTGCTCAATTAATTTTATTTATTTGACATTTTATTAAAGAAAAAGTTTTTTGTTTTTGTTTTTGTTCTTTTATTCCAAAAAATTGTTTTGTTGTAATACTAATATGTTATTTAGGGCCTGATGAGGTGACAGCATTGCGTCTCAAAACGTTGCTAAAAAAATAAAGAATCCTTAGTAAACTGGTGATTTTTTTTCCAAAAAATTCCGTGCCTAATAATACCTCACCAAAAATCCTTGATAAAGTCAATTTTTCGTAACTTTTCGTAAAATATTTTGGGCTATAGGTACTTTGAATGCTTTATTGAACTGTTTGTTATTTTACATTATTAGGCATTCATTTAGTTACAAGGAAACATCAGGTTAGATATTTTTCAAAGAGAATACTTGTAAGTGCTGATTTTCAGTTGAATTATCTTTAAAAAAAAAAAAAAAAAAAAAAAAAAAAAAAAAAAAAAAAAAAAAAAAAAACGTAAGACTATTGACTTACAATTTTATTTGAATACTTATATTAGTTCTATTTAACATCACATCTGGAAAGCGACATTTTCTGGACAAACCTGTCAATTTTGACAGAAAAAATGAACACTTCACATGCAAATTTTACTAACGGAAAGTTTACCAACGGATGTAATTCATTTCATTTTTGTAACTATTAACTGATTTGAAATAATTTAATTTAATGACGTCATCACGTATATTAAGTTTTCTAAGAACTCCAAAAATAGTAATTTTGATGTTAGAAACCTGAAATTTGAAGTTGCTTATAGGATTTCGATACTGTCTTACAACGGAAAACCACAGAAAAATTACAAGATGAAATTAAATCATATTTTCTGAAGGAATTTAGGAAAATCCGATCGAAAAATGACCGATTTCTAACCACTTCCATTGAGCTTATTGAGAGTTTCTCTTCCACACCTTCGACGCCTGCGCATTTGATAACCAAAAACACAGCTATTCCCGTCGATGTAGATAAGTAGTGTTTTAAAAACTTTTCAATGTTCGGTGTAAACTGAACGATATAATTAAAATTAAATTCAACTAATTACGAGTTAACAACAATTAAATCTTATCATTGTATCCATTCAATTTTAAACTCTTAAACAAAATAATCAACAATTAGATTGTGATGTACATTTGTGATAGATACAGGTTGTTTCAAGCAAATAAGAACATATAAATTTTAAATCCACATCCGCATTAGAATGATGCGGATAGAGATGCGGATGCGGATGTAAAAAAATTGCTGCAAATGTCCACAACAACCCTACTAATAACTATACTGGATGCTATACCTATAAAAAAAAAGAACTTACAATAAAATTTGTATGTTCTTACACGGAGAGAAAAATCATATAATTTTTGTAGATAAAATTTCAGAAAAATTACCATGCTCTCTTATAATACGTGCGCGATCGACGACCAAAGTAAAAAATGCATTATAGAATGGTAAAATTTAATGAGCTAACACAACTTCTATCACACTCTTATGCATATATGTTATAATTTAATTCTTGTTGTCGTACTCTTTCATTTGCGCATCTGACCCGCAACCTTATGTTGCGTGGTCTGTACCTGTAAAAACTTCGGAGATGCCCGATTTTTTCCGACGTTCGATTCTTTATGATGCATACAAAAATGATTGGCAACAATATATTCTAATACTGAAGATAGTGAAGTAACAAAATGATGAATTAAACGATGACCATCCGTCCTGTAAGACATTCTAATGAACACTACTTCGACACCACACAACACTACACTAGCAGCTTGGCCAGCTACTTGCAACACCACCAGTCTGGCTATGTGACCTTCATATATGATTGTGTTGATACGTTCTGCAGCTTGCCTCGTTATGTGACAGCGTTGATACCTTTTCTTTCTTTCTTTCTACCATTAGCTTCTTTTCTTCTTTTCTACTTTTCTTCTATTTTAAGACAGCATGGTAATTTTTGTAAGAAAAACAATTAAAAAATATTTTTCTGTCGGTAATGGAACTTTTTACTGTGCTGTTTTACAAAATTTACGGAGCTAATATTACGGAAAGAACATTCTATATTTTATATTTTTACCGTACAAAATTGAATATGTTCGCCTTTTACACGTCGATTGTCGTGTTGAGCACAGTAATTTTTATATGAATTTTCTCTCTGTGTACTTCCTTGAAGCAGACTGTATAAGGTACCTACTACTTATTTACATATTCGTTAAGAAGCAATTTTCTCTATAAACCTAATTTCTAAACTTGTTCGACAATCTCCCCTGATGGTATGTATTGTAGTTCGAACTCTGTAGCTACTGATGTTATCTCTAAATAACTGTAGACTAAAGATATGTACTTGGAGCTACACATAATTATTAAACATTCAATTAACTATACATAATTGTATAGTAGGTACATAGTTCAAGCAATAATCGAACTCTTGATTATAGCGGGTGAGTGAAAAATTATAAAAGGTATTTTAAGCGCAACTTTTGAGCCCGAGTGTTAAGTTTGTTGCCGGAGGTTCTGTAAGGGCCCGAGAGCAACATTCACACGAGTGATCAAAAGAAACACTTTAAAATCTCTCGAAATTCTCAAAAACATTAAGAAAAAAAATATTTAATTGTCATAAGCAAAATCAGTTTTGATCTTACAGTCTTGTTTTGGTCTTCCACTTTTTGTAAAATCAAGACGAAGACTGTGCCTACTCCAGCAAGACCAAGAGCTACACACTACGCCAATTCCATGACTCATATGAGCAAGACCAAGACAAAAGCAACTGAGGCAAGTGAAGCAAGACTTGCTAAAAAAAAGCTATTTTAAAGATGTACTAAAATTATATGATTTAAATTCTCTCTACAGTTACAATTTTATAATTTGATTAGTATATAATTAAAAATAAAAAAATGCAAAAAAGCACAAGATTTTTTGGCATTACCAAGACTAAGACCAAGACTTTTAGTGCAAGAACGATACCAAAACCAAGAGTTGGTAATCGTATCACTATACTACATAAAATATACCTTGGACAACTAGCAACGTCATTCAAATTAAATTTCCCTGATTGATTAGTGACGTTCTATCAATTTTGCTTACTGATTGGCTTAAAAATTGGTTCCGTAGAAACATTTTTAAAAATGGCATTCAGGAAAAATATTATTAAAAGTGGTGAGAGGAACATGGTATGCTCTAATAGTCTAATGTATGTAATCCTAAGGTTCCTTATCCTTAATAGATTTGAGCGTTACTTTATGGTATTCTATATTTGTAAATAATAAACAAATATTTTACTTCGCAAAAATACCACTTTTATTTTGAAACTGTGACAACATTGTTTCAAAATAAAAGTGGTATTTTTGCGAAGTAAAATATTTGTTTATTATTTCCTTATCCTTTTTTTTGCCAGTTAACAGTGTTTTTGGAAAGTTACAAGTAGAGGTTGAATTTTTTGAACAGAAAGTTTTTTTCGCTCGCCAATATCAATTTTAATTAGTGCTCTGTAAAAATTTTATAGCTTAAAAAGTGTTTCGCGATGAAAAAAAGCTTGGGAAACACTGCTTTAGACTAAATGAGAAAGAACAAATTTTTCAAAACAAGTACTTACGTACAATGAAAAAAGTACCTATTGTAGCTAATTTCTAGACAATAATTCATTATTTATTGTTTATTTTTATCCTTTTTTTCCAAATAAGTAATTTCCCTTGTTTTAATTTGTCCTCATAGATGTCATTATGAAATGGAATTATAAACAATGAGTGAACAGTGAAGTGGGCAGTGAAGCAGCAAATGGTAAATACAGATAAGACAATATACTACAAAACAAAACAACCTGATGTATACCAATTGCAAGAACGGTTCTTTCTCTCCGTGAGAGCATCCGTCGGAAGAATGGGCGGTGACAGGGGGTGAAAATTCCTCTCGGGTATTGTTCATTGCATAATAATCACTCAAACAATATGCTGCCATTATTACTATAAAATAGAGAGTTGTATCTTCCTATTAAGAACTCTTTCCATTTAGATAACTGTTAAGTATACTTTATATATTGTAAAGAGAAGTAGTCGACAATGAAATTACGTTCCATTTAAAATATTTTCTGTCTAGCAAAGACGAGCTCTAGCGCAAATTTGTTAAAAATCTCGAAATAATATATGGGACAATTACAGGGACAATTCTTCGATTAATAACACTTACCACGTGTTGGTCCTCCCTTGTTTCAGATTTAGCAGCGAAAGGAAACGTGAGGAGCACACTGAAAAAAAAAACTACAGATTAATACTCATTTTCCATTAATTTTGCTGTAAGAGTTTTTAGCTACAAGCTTTCGTCGCAAACAAATCTCTACTAAACTCGTTATGGCGTGTAACCTATCTAATAATAGAAGGTTACAATTATTTTATTTTTTTATCTATTTTTTGTTGTTTTTAATCAAAGACAAATCGTAAAGTGCAAGTTAGTCTTGCTCAAATAGTGTTGCGTACAACCAGTGGTTTTTATGTGGATTTATGTAATGTAATAGTAGCATATGAAAGTAGATAAGTTATTCTTTATTACTCATGCGCGAGAAGTACTAACTTGGCGCACACATTTCTGTACGCAAAATAGCTGTTTGTCCACTAAACTCTTCCCACATACTTTTTTGAGACGGAAATTGACAATAAAACACACAAAATTTAATCAAAACACGCAAAGCCGCCTCTTGATTTTTCATTTAATAAATATTTCATAATTATTTCTATAAAAACCACCAGCAAAATAATTTAAACAAGATTTAATTCAGAAAAGAAAGACGAACACTTAAAAATATTATTTTAAAAAGTAATAAAAATGTCTAAAATAGCAATAATAATAGAAAAAAGTATGTGAAATTCGTAATAAAAAATAGTATGTGCAACTCGTGAGGGATTGTCGATTGCCCACTCAAGCGAATGAGCGCACTCACTACGTTCGTGCGCTCAACTTCGCTTTCGTTGGCAATCGACAATTTCCCACACTAATTGCACAATATACTATTCCCTGACGAATAAATTTTATTCCCCATACTTGGCCTGTTTCCAAGAAAAAGGTATTTATTGAATTTATCAACGTTCGATACCCGTTTTTCTTTCATAAATACTATTCAGGTGCAGAAATTGTAATATATTTTTCGTGTGTAGGTTTATTAATTATTCGTTTTTCTTTAATTTCTAAGAGTCATTTTGTAAAAGATTTATCAAAATACGCGCTCAACATAACATAGATATATAATTACTGACTAACAACATCTTGATCAAAGGTAAAACCTGTCATTAAATTTTCTTTTTATATACCATGGAAATTACGTAAGAAAATTCAGGCCTGATAATTATCGTTCAGCCTACATCTCATTTTTGATGTTAACGAAACTTTTCAAACTTTCTTGAGCGATCCTTTTGGTAATAAGGGCCGAAGACAATAATTTTCAAGAGTCAATTTAAAAAAAACTCAATGCTCTTGGGAAAAAAAATTTTTTCACCTTTCACATTCCCTGAAATTAACCATCAGAATCGAAATTTAACCTCACATCTATAATCCGGTTACCGCACTCTATCTCTGCGCTAACTTTCAAATTTTCGGATTGAATAATTTCAGATAAAATCACCTGCGACAGATGAACAGACACCGAAATAATTGTATAAGTATCACACGTTGCCAATTTTGATCCGGAACACTAATAAATTTTTAAATTATAATCAGGAAAAGAAAGACGAACCACCTACCCAATTTTCTTCCACTGATTGCTTCTAAATTATTACAAAAAAATAAATTTAATATCAAAATTACTACTGAGCAAGCAAATAGCAATTTACGTGATATAATCAGTCATCGTTAACTTCGCTAGGCAACCATTTCGTGTGCTCACGTGAAAAAAAAAAATGAAAATTCCTTACGATAATAAAAATCGTCACAACACGTGTAAGTATAAAGGAACAAAATTTCATCGGATTTTTTTTTATATGATAAATTATACGACATTTGATATGTTCGCGTTGCGAACGATGCTACACAAAATCACTGAGAAGATACATTTTTAGTAGCGGTGTGCGAATAATGCTCGAATCGAATCGAATCGAATAGAGCTATTCGATTCGATTTCGAATCGAATAATTCCAGGTTTCGAATAATTCGAAATATCGAATTATTCGTTTTTTTTTTCGAATAATTCGAAAAATCGAATTATCTGTTTCATTTTTTCGGATAGCGCAAACTTTTTTTTTATTTCTAGGACTCAAACATACTAAGAACTTTAATAATATAATTTATAAATATCTCTTATATAGTTTGATTTACAGAGCAGATTCATCCAAAAAATAATTAAGTATTTTTTTAACTTGCAGTGGGTTCTTTTATCGCATTTTTTTATGTTTTAACGAATTTTCGAATAGAAAATTCAGCTATTACAGCCACTGTGATGGGTGACTTAAGTCGGAGACAATGGCAGAAATTTGCTTTGAAGTCCCTGAAACTTGAAAATGATATTCACTAAAATTTATATAGATATAATATAATTATTAAGCCATCGTTACTTATATATAACTTTTGTAACAATAAACTTTTATTATTACTGACTGATTTATTCTGTTATTTAGGCATAACTTTCCATTTATAAAATTATTGTAATGGATCCGATTTTTTTTTTTTTTATTTCAATTAATATTTAAAAATCTCTAAGAATCAAAAGGAAACACAAAAATTCGAGCTATTCGAAAAAAAAAACGAATAGTTTGATTTTTCGAATTATTCATTTTCTTTCGAATAATTCGATTTTTCGAATTATTCGTTTTCTTTCGAATAATTCGATTTTTAGAATTATTCGTTTTCTTTCGAATAATTCGATTTTTCGAATTATTCGAAAAATCGAATTATGCGATTCGAAATTCGAATCGAATGTTACTATTCGATTCGCTGCGAATTATTCAACATTTCGAATAATTCGCACACCCCTAATTTTTAGTGACAGAATTTATTTAAAAAATATCTATTGATTTTAATAAATGGAATGTAACATATTGCCACTGAGTAGGTGAAATAGGAAAGTAAATGGAAGGGGAATAAAGTAAGAAGGATAAGGGTCCCCAATATTCTAAAAATCATATATGTACATATTGGGTAAAAAAAAATTGAAGTACGCAATTTGTAACAAGCCATTTGCTAGAACTTTTAGAACTTATTGTTAGAATTTGGTTTTTGTAATACTTCAATTTTATTGCATTTTTTTGGTGTATGTAAGAGTGTTAACTACGAAATGGTTTGAATTATTTTACTAATTTTCGTTTAATAATTGATTAACTCAAGAAACTTAAATAGGTAGTTGCCAATTTTTATTATTATAATAGAAGTTATTGATGAGATAATTCGAATTAAAAAAAAAATTTTTAAAACCACAAATAAAAATTCTTAGTATTCTACATTCCAAATGTAATTATAATTTAGAATAAGTTAATTTTCATCCGTTTTGAAAACTTTTATTTGAAACTTTTTTAATTTTTTTTTTGTTGTAGAATCTTAAAACTTGTAATTTTTTTTTGAAAAAACAACTTATTGTACAGAACCCTATTCACCCACTTCACTTGACCAATTTTTATCAAACTTGGCTAAGTACCATCTCGCAACTTTCAACTTTCAGTGGTTTGTTAAAATTGAAAGCTTCAGTAAAGCAAGTTTTATATATTCCAAACATATTTCAACTGTCAAAATCTACTTTTCAATAACAATTTTTAACGGAATTTGATCACAAACTCACTGGTAACTTTCGATAACGAAAATTGCTTTTTAGTAGACATAATATATTTGCAATGTTTACAACTTACTTTGATTAAGCTTTCAAAGTTTTTTTGTAAATTTTTGCTGTGACACCCCGCTTACGAGATATTTATGATCACATTTAGAATAGCGAAAAATAACGAGTAGTGGTGACATGAAATACACAGTCTTACCGACGTCAGTGCGCACTCATTTGGTATTGAGTATGTAATTAAAACCTTTACCATAGCGTTAACTAATCATTCAGGTACTAGAATAAATAAAATTTACTTCTCTTTTATAGCCACAAAAATATTACGTGCGCAATCTTACACGGCCCTACCTTATACATATTCTTTCTATTGTAATTAATTTTTAAATTCTGTTTTTTTGACAATCAAATAAAATATTTTTGAATTGAAATACTTTTTTTACGTAAAAAATTACGTACAATAAAATTAATTGTTTTCCTTAAGAATCCGAAATGCTTTGCTGAGCCATACTGTCTCTAAGGTATATTAAAAAATTTAATATTTTTAACAACGCTTCCTCCAGTCAATAGTGTACTGAAAAATTCTAATACACCTATCGTATAATTTCGGAAAATTTCACGCATATCTCAAATGGTCATCGGTCGACAATTTTTTCCGATTTTTTAACAATAAAATTTTATTTCCAACATTCAACATAAATTAATGATCATTACAAAATTATATAAATTTTCGTTATCACACGATCCGTCGTCATAAAAAAAAGCATTACGTAATCGATAGGTAGGTACATATAAAATATCAAACGTATACAATCAAAAAAATGAAATTATGACTTCAGAAAATGCTGATACCGTGAATAGATGGAAAAAAAGGCCATTATAAAATAAATAAATAAAAGTCTCTTTAAATTCGCGACCAAATTACTGATAAAGCTTGACAGCGGAGAGAAAAAAATAAAAATTACACATTAGATCAGGTTCAGATCGAACTTAAGTGGTCAAAATCATTCACCCAAAATTTTTTTCTGTGTATAGGTATCAGTGATTAAGGTTCCTTCATCTTAATATAAAATTGATATTTATTCGAAATTATGTACATGATTTCGGTTGATTTCAAACCGCCATAACTACACTAATGACCTTTACAAAAGTTGTTACTTTTATTTAATGTTAAAATTAGCCTTTAATTTGTTAAAAATAAGATAGGTACTTTAGAAAAAAAATACCATTTTTAAACATTTTATTGTCCTACGAAATCCTAAAGAGTATGTAGAAAATTATTTCGATTCATTTTAAAATAGTAATGAAAACACAAATTTTCGTGAAATGAGTAGAAACATTTTTTAAATAAATTGTATTTCCATTTTTGTGGACATAAAATTTTAATTAAATAAAAATAAATAATTAATTTTTCTACATAATTAAGCTGTTTCTTAAAATTTTTCTCCTTCGTTTTTGTTTATTTTTAAACTAAAAGAAAATTAGTGTTCCATTCTAATTATAAATTAATTTTTAACAATTATACTGAGAAGAAAGGAACTGAATTTTAAATAAATGTATTTTTTATAAAACTCTATCAAAATATACTTATAACATATTGTATACTTTACAAAAAAACAATGTTATTTTTTAAAATTATTACTGCAAACAAAGTGGATAATATGCCTATAAATTAAATACGGTATTTTTTTATAAACACACTACAGAAGCTAGATGAATCAGAACTTTTCGGATACTTTAAACCGGTTCCTACTTTTAGTCGAGCCGGCAAATTTGGCCTGCGGAGCCTTGAAACAAATTTCGAACAACAACCATCACAGTTTCCGCTATGACTGCGACTGCTAAACAAAATTACTCGCATAATATATGTTTTGGAATTTTTCATATATAGAAAAATTTGAGTTGAAAATAGGCTCTTTGAACGTAATACACGACTGTACTCATTTTTCATTATTATAAAATTATAATTGCAATGAAAAACGTACCTAGATATATTCATATATGTATTTCATTTTCGTAAATTCCTTTAGTATAGAACTGCTGTAACCTTACTACTTTTGCTACAGGACCGCTGTAACCTTATTACTTTGGTACAGAATTACTATGACTTTACTACTTTTGCTACAGAATCGCTATAACCTTATTACTTTCAGTATAAAATTACTGTGACCTTACTACTTTCGGTACAGAATCGCTTTAGCCTTACTACTTTTAGTATAGAACTGTTGTAACCTTACTACTTTTGGTACAGAATTACTGTGACCTTATTACTTTGGTACAGAATTACTGTAACCTTACCACTTTTGGTACAGAATCACTATAACCTTACTACTTTCAGTAAAAAATTGCTGTGTCCTTACCACTTTTGCTACAGAATCGCTATAACCTTACTACTTTCAGTATAGAACTGCCGTGACCTTGCTACTTTCAGTATAGAATTGTTGTAATCTTACTATTTTTGGTAAAGAATCACTGTAACCTTACTACTTTTGGTAGAGAACCGGCGTAACTTTATTACTTTGATACAAAACTACTGTGACCTTACTACTTTTGCTACAGAATCGCTATAACCTCGCTAATTTCAGTATAGAATTACTAAAACCATACTACGGTGGTACAAAATTACTGTGACTTTACTATTTTTGCTTCAGAATCGCTATAATCTTACTACTTTAAGTATAAAATTGCTATGACCTTACTACTTTTGGTACAGAATCGCTATAACCTTACTACTTTCAGTATAGGATGGCTAAAACCTTTCTGTGACTGTGACCTTATCATTCTCGGTACAGAATCACACTAACCTTCTATTTTCAGTATAGAACTGCCGTGACCTTATTACTTACAGTATAGAACTGTTGGAACCTTACTACTTTTGGTAGAGAATAGCTGTTGTGATCTTACTACTCTATATTTGTGAAATTTGTGTAGATAGATACTAACTTTTTTCTTTTCCTGCAGCATAACTAAAAAGCTATTTTTGTCCGAATAATTAAATTTAAATAAAAAAAAAAAACCATTATAATATTTTATTATTAATCACACTAAAATCACTGAATTGCTGTTTTCATATTAAACTAGCTATGTACATGTGTTATTAAATATTGAAAATATTGTAGTAGTAATACTCTAGAGGAAAAATAATTCTTTCTGACAGAACAATCGTGTGTAACAAATAGAGAACAGATAGAAAAGTAAACACAATAGACAATGTTAGAGATACATAAACAGGTTTACTGAACACAGTAGAATATTATTAATGACTAGATGTGAAATACTTTATATACTTTATATAGTTTCCTACAGCGAATATGCGCCAATATGCCATATTAAAGCGTTGTGCATTTTAGTATGCATTGTTATCATCGCTTTCTATAGAATTGAAAATGTGAAAATGTTTACAATCACTAAACACTCTGTTACGATTGTAATGAAATTTTATTTATATACAACATAGGTATGTATAATATGCATGTACGTGCAAACATATCGAAAGTGATGTTAGCGATCCAATCATTAACGAAGCACGAAAATAAACGAATATTACTTTTAACAACCATTCAATATAATTCAATGATAACGTAATATGTTCAAAACATGACGGAAGAAATTTTTAGTGTTCCGTACCAAAACTGGCAAAACAAAACATTTATGCAGTCACTTTGGTGTCTGTCCGTCTGTCACAGGCGATTTTTTTTGAAACTATTCAATGTGAAAATTTGAAATTTAGTACAAGGAAGAGAGAGAACGGTGGCTTGATTATGGATGTGAAGTTAAATTTCGATTTTGACGATCAGAAAGTTTCGTAAATGCCAAGGATACATCAATCCCAGACTATTTTCTAGAAAGGTACGCCAGAATTTAATGAATTGTAGCAATAGGTTCAAATTGGCTAAAATAAAGTTTAAACATGAACAGCAGATGCTGCATTAAAACAAAATATTCGCGACCTTAGCCTTCTTAAGACCATACAAGCAATTTTCGATTACCTGAAGACCTTTGTAACCAAAAGTAATGATAATACAGCTATGTGAAAAAAGAAAACATCGATGGGAAAGTTTTTGTTTGCTTCAAAATTTTGAAAAGAGAACAAATCTTAAAAACGAAACTGTTGCTTTGAGTTAAGAATTATTAACACTTTCAGTCCCAGGGCTTCGGAATCCGAAAATAACCAAACCAACCGCAGAGGCCGGTCGCGAATGATTAATTGATTACGCATTATGTGTGTGTGCGATGTTACCACAAACTCACACAAACACCAACACACACTACTCTCTTGGATTCTATAAAAAATTGTAAAATAAACAATACAAAAACTAATAAAAATATTTGTTTGTTTTTAGCGAATTTCCATTCTGGAAATTCAGCTATTACAGCAGCTCTTATGGTAAAACCTAAGTCCGGGACTATGGTAGAAATTTGTTTTGAAGCCTTTAGAACATATGTATGTATTTATGTGTGTGCACGGTAACTCTCGAACGAAACGTTTAATGCTTCTGAAATTTGGTATGCGAGCTGGAATCCGGACTGGCTCGGCTAAGTTCGTTAGCCAGACACGTCGGATGCCCAGAAGTAGGTTTTTTGGCCATTTTTCGCCATTTTTAGTGGTTTTTTTGCAAAATTTGGCTAGAATTCAACAATTTTTTTAATTTTTTTGACACCATCGAAAAGGGCGTAAAAAATTGTATAACTAGCTTTTCAGAAATATTCAGAAATTTATTTATTAATTAAGAAATTTTTTTTATAATAAATGTTTTATCGTTTTAGCAATTCTCTTCTAGATAAAACAAGTGCTAGTTGGTTATTCAATATGTATGTATGTGTTATAATAACAATAGCTTTGCCTTATCTTGTTAAATTAAAATTAATCGGATTTTTTAAGAGTACGTTATGGAAAGGAAATTTTTGTATGATATCCTCCTTTAGAGAGAAAATATAATTTATATAGGTATATTTGCATATCTAGAAAAAAAAATCGAAATCTATAGTTATGTAATGTAATAATATGTTAAATGGATACATGCTACACTATCTGAGATTCGTTAGGGTCCTGAGGACCCAAAAGCGCCAAAAATTAACTACTGAAAATTGTTTTACTGTTAGAAATCTAAACTATTTTAAATGGATACAGGTCTTAGATGAGATCCGCCAGTGCCCATTATTTGGAAATTCGCTGTGTTATGCTGCGACAGAGGTATTTATTTTTATCAGTTTGTTATCTAAACTTTCTGTGATTCTCTAATTGATTTAAATATGTTTGAATGTCAAATATATGTTTGTACGTATCACATATATGTACATGTCGAATCATTTTATAAAAAATATTGTCGGCTTCCGGGGAAGTTTCGTGAATGTGCTCGGGTCTCATAGTGTTAAAATTTTTCTTTCTTTTAGAATTTGTTAATATTTAAATTCTATGTCACTGAGTTTATATCTGTTTTAAAAATGGGACCACAAAAGTACACAATCTGGTCTGAATGCTATTTATGCTGCACGTGTCCAAAGTATTAAAGTTAGAACATCCGGGAAAAAATTCTTAACACGCAAACCATTATTAATTCCCAAGCGTAAAATCAAGATTTAACAACTAATAAAAACAAAAAAACGTTCTACACCATAAATATCAAACCATACAACTGTCTCTGCGGTATTTTTAATTTCCTAACCAACCCAAAAAAAAAACTCCCCCTCCGCAGCAGATCAACGAGGATTGAAAAAATTTGTTAACATGGAAACAATTGTACATTTTTCAAATTAAAGAAAAAAAAGGAATAGAAAAAAAGTATATAAGTAAATAAATATATTCATTATACGGCCCTTTGGAGAGTGTTAGACGGAGCGAAAATAATGCAGCGTGTATATGAAATTGCCAACAAAAGCAATCCTCAAAAATTCATTATTTGAAATTAGTTTTATCCGTACATACCTATGTATGTCCACTGTACGTCCATACACATACATGTAAGCCTCTATGTAACATAAATTTTATATTTTATATAAAATGTAATTTTATATTTATTATTTTAATGATACCATCCGTGTTACCACAATACAACATAGAATAGAGGTGTTAAAATAAACAAAACAAAGTTTATATACAGGTGATCTACAATTCTTCGATAAATAACTTTTTTGTGAGTAAACCATAAATTGAAATAAACTCTTTGAATACTCGTATAACACTTGGTCCTATAACCGGAGGCAAGTTAGATTTGCTGAGGTAAATTATTTCCAGTCCTCGGCATAGTCAGATCCTTTTTCAACGACCCATGTCTCAGCTTTTAAATTTTTTCAAAGCACAATCAAAATTATTGGAGCCGTTTCTCCGCAAATGGCTAATCTGTCCATTTTCGGGACATTTAGGCCCTAACCATAACAATTTTTGAGTGTATTGACCAGGGCTGGAAAAAATGGTTCATAGAAACCATTTAAAATACAAAATGGAAAATGGTTTTGCGATAAACATATTTAAAATAGGAAACAGAAAATAGTTTTTTAAAATGGATTATAAAATGCAAAATGCTCTTTAAATTTATTCTATAAAATTTATCTTGATTTATATTAATAAAAAAAAAAAAGGTTCAGAAAATGGCAGTCCTTTGAGAAAATTTTATAAAGTTTGCATGATATGAAAACGAAATTTAACTCTTGAAATATTGTTACTCAAAAATATTGTAAAATTTAATTCAGCTTTAATATATTCAAACCTTGAGTACGCTACAACTGCGACTTCTAAAATACATACAAAAATCATCTACTCGAAATACCAAAAAATTTCTTATCGACGTGTCTTAAAGACAATAACACAGAACTTGAGTCATGAAAGTTTGACTTGAGAGAACTGGAACTCTAGAAATTAATTTAACTTAAGTAACATTGCAACTCGAGTTATAAAAAATTTCAGTCAATTGAATCAATCATACATTTAACTTATAATTTGTTAGACTGCGTTCAACTCGAGTTCTATGGTTAATATGAATCATAATCGTCACATCTATAAACATAAATTTAAGTATACAAGCATTTTCATTTTAAATGTAAAATGAATTCAAATTTTCATTTTAAATACAAAATGGAAAATGGTTTGAACGAACTTATTTAAAATAGAAAATGCAAAATGCCATTTTGTATTCTAAATACATATTTAAAATGAAATCATTTTGGACTTAACAGACCTCAAAACGTATATTTATGTAATGCATACATGTAATGCATATAGGATTAACTAAAAAGTTTCTTTCTTAAAGTGAAAGAAAAAACTTTCTCAAGTGTTTATCGCAAGTCTTTGCTTTTACTATTAAAATTTTTAAATTTGTTCCACTTTCCTGGACTCCCATGTAAATTACTTTATAATCAGCTGTATGGTGTTTACATTTAGTAAATGGAAATGGTAGTTACAGGGGAAAAAATGAAACAGTTTCAAATATATATATGTATGTGGTATACATATGAATTCTCACCATTTGGTTCACAATATTACCAACACATTATTACGACCCTGTGGTAAAAGATATAACTTGAAATAAGGGTAGAGTAGCACCGGAACAGTTAGCTCCGTTAGTACCCGACAACCGTGAAATTATAATAAAATCTGTAATGCTTTGGCTGTACTAAAATTTGTACCTAATGATTGTGAGGTGCAACAAACGCTATTGGCTAGCTGATCTTTGCTATAAGTGATTAATATTATATATTGCTAAAAATTATTTAATTTATCCACAACAGTCCTGACGTCATTGTTTGTACTAGCTGTACCTGCGACGTCATTCGCGCGACGCATTGTTATAATGCCAATGAGAAGTATATAAGTGCGTAATGCATGTACATGCTTAAAATGGTTTTTCTATTTTCCCGTGAGAATGAGACACTTTCCCGTAATAAAAAGTATCCTAAGTGTTGACGCAAGTAATAAGCTACCATCACACCAATTTTCAACAAAATCTGTCCAATAGTTTTTGCGTAACGCATGCACATGCTCAAAATGGTTTTTATATTTTCCCGCAGGAAGGAAACATTTTCCCGGAATAAAGGGTATCCTAGATATTGACCCAGGTAATAAGTTATCATCATACCAAATTTCATTAAAATTCGTCCAATAGTTTTTGCGTAATGCGTGAACAGACAGACAGACAAAAAAGTTAAAAATCGCTGTTTTGATATCTACATCGATAACTATTTACAGTACCAGTACAATTTTCAAAAAATATTCCATGTACAGAAATGGTCTCGTTACAGTTTTATTATGCACACACCGGCATAATTAGCGGAACATAAAAAAAATATAAAAACCTATTTATTAAACTGTCTCCTTTTTTCATTCCCACTTAAAATAGTATTGAAGTAATGAATCAATTGACTTTTCATAGAATTGTTCTTATTTGTTATTGATGCAAATCTTTTTAAGAGGTCTGTCACTTTCGAATTTAAATGCCGTTTTTTCTCAAAGTGTTCGTGCTCCGCACTGCCGTAATTGAAGAATTGCAAAGACTCTCCCGGGAGACTATAGATAACATCATTCTGAGTATAGAAAGACGAATGGAAGCTTTGATAAGAGCACGGGAGGAACCAGGCGGTATTAAAACGCTGTTTTTCATTTTCTATTTTTTAAATAATCTTTAACTTAAATTATTCTTAGACGACATAAGATTCTAAAATTTGCCATTTTATATGGTTACTTGTTTTTTCTACCAAAAATAAAGGTATATCGACTTGTGAACATGTTATTTTAAGTGAGTAATTAGATAAGATTAATATTTTCTTGAAATTAAATGATTTGTTTGATTTTTACAGATAATTTGTATGTTCCGCTAATTGTGCCCGTGTGTGTATGTATAGATTATTCCAGGATCCAATCACATTTCACTACCAAGAAATCTTATTTTCCTATGTGTTCATAAATTGAAAGATTGGCATTGACGAAATTATGAGGGTTCCGAAATATTTCTTCGGAACCCTCTAAAAAAGAATATGTAAAGTAAGAAACTGACAGCGTATCCAATAATAAACTACACAGATGAACCAACAAATTATATGTACAACTTACAAATCATTATTGCTAATTCTTTCTCACTCACAGCCCCATATACATAAAGAAAGCAGTTAAATAAAGATACACGAACAAAAGACTATAATATGTTTTTGAGTAATTGCACATAATGAATGAGGAATGAAAAGTACCAAACTATTAAAATAGAAAACGGATGTACCCACAATGTGTATGAATGAGTGATTAGATTTATAGCAAGATGGATAAAGATGGATTATTTGGTCGTAAGCAAAATAAATAGAGACAAAAATAATGTAGTTTCTTTTTTAAGGGAAGAGAATATATTTATTATTTTTACTATTTTTACATTATTCGAGCTGGCGTCAGACGTCATACACCACTGGATATGTAGAATGTTCGAAAGAGTTCGGAAAAGTTTATTTATTATACGAAATTTCTTCTGGATATTTAAATTAATGGACAAGTATGAAACTCGATTTGTTTAAACTTGAAAACAACGGAATTGCAACCTTGACACAGTTCTAATGTTTCTTAATATTGGGTCATCCGGAAAGGTCGTGCCGCTTTTGACGTAAATAACCATCCTGATTTTCTTCAAATGGCCGAAAACTGTGGATTTTGAATTTGAGTTTGCCTCGGATTTTGCATTGTTTCTTGACGCTTTGTTTCATCGTCAATACATACAGGTTGACCGGAGGGAGCTTCATCCTGAAAGGAAAAATTGCCCTTTTGAAATCTAACAAACCAATTTCTACAAGTTCTGACAGATAGTACATCGTATGTTTCGTTTGCGGTTGCCACTTGAAGAAATATGAATTCATTCGAGCGGCTCCAAAAACGGCCCAAACTTTCCGGATGATCTAATAAAGTGTACAAATAAAAATTTAAAAAATCACTTTTTTATCTGGCTTCGATTTTTCAACATTTAACTTTCAACTTGACGATTTTAAATACAAAAATATCCCTATCACAGTATCCTGCGTAAAATAACGAATTTCCCAGATTTTCTCGGAAAACTATCAACAGTAGAATCAAAATTTCGAACAATCTTTTCAAATTATAATCTCATTTTTATTTCTCTCGAAAATCAATTCACTGAGAACACTTATCGTTTCAAAAGCTTATCTTAATTTTTCCACTACTTCCGATGGTATAACAAAAAAAAATTGGAAAAGGTTTGGCATTTTGGTAAATTTTGGTTTAAATCCTGGCAAAATGAAAAATTTTTTTAACGAAAAAGACTCAGAATATCCAGATCTGAAAGCTGGATGAAACTGGCTAACCGTTTAATCATAGGCTTTCGAACTTCGACCGTTTTTACGAACATTTATAAAAATGTGATGGTTTGTTCGAGAGTTATCGCCCGAGTCTAAGTTAGCATAAAATAGTCGTATAAAAAATCCTATAAAAAGTGTTAATAATAAAGCTAATATTTAAAAATAAATTCTCTTTTGTAATTAAAATGGGATATTTGACAATTTTTTAAAAACCATCTTAGTGTGTTTATTACTTCTTACTAAGCTCATAATACACATTTTAAAATTATTTTGTACTATATTTTTAATAAAAATCGCCGCTAAAATTTCAGCTTTTAAAAAGACCGCAAAAACGATGCTTTCTGTCTCTTTCAAATCGTATGACGTCATTGGCTCTAAAACATTAAGTAGTAGTAGTAGGTCTAGTAGACAGTGGTTTTATTTATGACTAAAAATTAATAATGAAAAATTTCTTCCATAGTTACCAAAAAAGTAAACAGTTTTTTTTTCCTAACCTCAAAATAATACAACGAGCTTATGACGTAAACTGCATTTGCTTGATATTTTTGATTACGTCATTTTTAATGTAAATTCTGTAATTTTATTTAATTAAAATTTTTATATTTTTGAATGAAATAACTTGTAAAAAAGCAATATTCAGTATCATTATGACTCGAGTAATTATTTAAAAATCAAAATAGATATTTTTTCAACTACTGTCAAATACCCCATTATATACATGGCCTTAATTATTGTATTTGATATTATATTTTATTTTATTATTTAGGCTGGGTTCCACAAGTCATCTAGGCAATATGAAAAAATGTGATATTTTAAAATCATTTATTTCAAGATACACCCCCACAGTCTATTAAAAACTTAAAAATAATTGCATAATCTAATTACAAGAAGTGCTACCATTCTTCGACCCACGACTGTAAATTTTAATTATACATATAAAATTGACAAATAAAGGTGTGAATTCATTAGAGTATATCAATAATAAAGTAATAACAGCGCTCACTGGCCGAATGGACGGGGCTGATACGTGCATTGACGGATGTCAATTATTTTAAAAGGCCATAAAAGTTTTTTTTATTGTTTTATAGTCAATAAAAAAACAGGAAAAAAAAATAAACATTCGATCAAGTGCGCCCACTAACGTTATTAATTAAAAGTATAAACAAGTTCAATAATTAATATCCTCTTCTGCTCACCACCCCCCCCTATGATAAAGTCCATTAAAACTGAAATGTATGAAACATGGATTATTTGCATATTTGTATTTACCAAAGTTTTGTGGTTTCGATACTACGCAGAATGTCTATCATATTTTGCACGTTGAGAAATAATATGTATAACATGTAAACAGTTGCTAATAATTTTGCCTGAAAATGACTAAAGGAGGTATTTGGTTTGTAATATTTGTAAAAATTAAACAATTTTTTAATTATGGGCCGAATAAATATTTACATTAAATTGAAATATTTAACCTTGTGATGTCATTAGGTCTCCTTGCGGTAGCCCTATAGTACCATAAGTTATGAACAGATATTGGATTTCTTTCGGATCAGACAGTTTCGTCTTTAGCATATGCAGGTATACATATTTCACTCAATGTGACTAAAAGTTCAAAATATTTTCATAAAAACAACGTACACAAGTTACATACACATACATACATATGTGTAGCAAAATATTATTTATACGTATTTTATGTAAACATCCTTTTATTCTTTTATTTATTAGCTCCACAATTGAAAAGTACCACTGTAATTTTAATTGACTATCAAAAGTATTTATATTATGTATGTGATTTATGTGTAAATTCATCTTTTTTTATTGTTTTCAATTATGAGAGATAGAAGTATAGTTGCTTGTTAAAAATTTGTCTTTCAATAATAAAAAATCTTAGTAAATACGTACGTCTTAGCTATTATAGTGGACCGTCTAAATATTCAACAACTTTTCAATATATTTTACAAAAATTTTTTCCGATTTTTTGAATTTTCTTATTTTCGTCAAATAAAAAATGCTGTTAGTATTCTAAATGGTGAAAAATGTAATTTTTGACCAATTATATTCATTCAAATGTGCATCATTTAATGTAATTTAGTTGCAAAATTTTATTGAAATAAGTACGGTCCTGACCTGTCCGAAGAAACCCGGTACCTAGTTATGAATTATACTAAAGAAGTACCTACTTATACTAATTAACTAAATTTTCACATAATTTAACAAAATAATTCACATTTCAAAAATTAGGACTTAGTGTTTAATAAATTTGCATTTAAATTCGTATATTCATACTAGGTTTTTAAGTATAGTTTAGTTCTTTATTTCAACATACACTATCTACTTTCTGACTACAAGGAACGTATTTCCACTCTTGCTATACAAAATTAATTTTTTACACCTTTTTTTTACACGATTTTCTGATGAAATATCTACAGTGTAAAAAAAAATTGTATGTACACTGTGAATTCTGAACAATATAAAAATGTATTTACTGTGAATTCTGAACAATATAAAAATGTATTTATTTATTCTCTAGCTCTTTTGTCTGATAATACACTGCAAAAAATTAATTTTTTTTTTTAAATTTAGTGTAGTGTTGTCCATTGTTTTTAAACGGTCTTATTACATACTCGGGTTTACGGTGTGGAAATATAAAACAAAAACCCCGTAAAAATTTGAAGTTGTGTATTTTTTATTCAATTATGTAAAAGTACACACTTCTCATCATAAAAAGCTAACAACAATTGTAAGACTTTTCCGTCTCATTTTTATTCGAAATATTGTGAAAGGTGGAGGTATTGGAGTCAGTAATTGATAAGGAGCTGATATAAAAGCATTTATAAATAATAGCCAAAAAAGAATTGTAACGAAAAATGAGAAAAAATGGATAAATTTAAAATGTTTTTATAATCATTTTTTACAGTGTATGTTTACTTAACACACACACCAACCGTATATCCTATTATACACAATATGACTGAAATACAATACCATAATATGTAACATACCAAATATGAATAGGTATATGCGACTACTTTTTATCTACGAAAACACGCACTAAGATAAATTGGCTTTTACTCAACACAGAACAAAAAAAGGCTATAAGAAACCGAAAAAAATTTAAAGAAATAAATTACATCTTCCATAATATCACCAACCTAAATAGAAATACAAAAATTTCAAGCTTCAAATGATTCATGCTATTACTGCTGACATACCTAAGTGGTACCCTATTTATACAGCTGTTGTCTCGAAATTATAATTAAATTTAATTAGATTTCCACCTCTACTTCGTCCCGTCACTCCCCCCCCCCCCCCCCGCGATAAACGTATTCGTGTCTGGAGCACTCATTTCCCCGTAAGGCAATGGACGGGAGAATTCACTGATTGACATTAACTCAGGTGGGTTACAGAAACAGGTACCGTAAAGCCGTCTAGACCCGGACACTTTTTTACATTTTTTTGGTTAATTTTATGTTTATACATGTTTCCGTCATAGATATCACCAATAAAAGTATAATCATTAGAAAGAGTGTATATTGTTTGTTATATCCCTAACCCATTTGTTTCATTATAAGTAAAAATAAAAAAAATAAAAAATAAAAAATAATTAGTAAGTGTCCGGGTCTATACTCTAAATCGGTCTTGACCCGGACACTTACTTAAATAATGTAATAACATGCAAACTAATCTCTCCCGTCGGGGTTAGGATAGTGTTTTATATCGTCTGACGTCTTTGAACCTATCAAAGGCTTCAAAACATTTTGTGGGAAGGGAGAGGGGTCAATGCACAGTATGCCTCCCTATGAAGCAAACATGCGATATGACACCAAAAGGAGGCATAAACCGCGTAATTCTGGCGGGAATATACCGTATGGATAGTGGAAGTTACAGCCAGTGCGAATCGCGGCCAGAATGTAATAAACTGATGTGTCCGAATCTAAACGGATACATATATGTATATGGCATGTATTTTTATATATATACATCAAATATAACTTCAAACATCATTAAATGATGCACGATAAAATTCTGACCACATACATATCAAAGTATGACAGTTATGACGAAAATTACATGTCTAAGTTAGACACACACATTTTATTTCTTCGAAAAACTGGAGGATAGTAATCCTGTAAAATGAGACAGTAAAAATTGATATCCGTAGTTTTTATTAGTACAGCTGTTTAGAGGATGTTTTTCTCTCTCTAATAACGTCAAGAACAAATGTTTATTGTTGCAGGTTAATGTAAAAATTATTTACTTTGAAGATTGGTGCAAAGTGTCCGGGTCTAGACCCCCTGTCCGGGTCTAGACGGTTTTACGGTAAGTGATTCAACTATATATCCACAGTTAGAATGTAGGATAGGATCTATGGATATGAATGATAGACAATCCACTTTTCAATTATGAATGAGTAAACCATGTCGGTGTAAATTCAATAATTTTAAACAAACAAAATTAATTTGATTTGATTTTCATATCTCTTGTTGTGCGTTAGTAATGCGATTATAGAGTTTTATCGTGCGCATTTATACCTCTTATAGGGTGATTCAGTTTAATTGTGCAGTTTTTTACTTGTGCATCTGATACAATGAACGAAACAAATTGACTTATTAATATTCGATATATCCAGTTCCGGATTTACCTAAAGGCAAATTAGGCAATTGCCTAAGGCGCACTTTTTGGAAGGACGCATTTATTCAAACTGAAAACATTTAATGCAATTGTTATTCAGAATAAAAACATTTTTATTCATACGAAGTTTCTTCAAGTTAACTTTTATAACGTATTTTTCAATTACTTATAAAAATAATTGGCAACAATTTATCTGCCATTCTATTTCCACTTCAGAAATAATAATCTCTATACTTTCTATAGTATTTTGATACTCTCACTGCTGGATTTACACTAGGGGCACAAAGCGTTAAAATTTGGAACACAGTGTGACAATTTGGCTTTTTTTTGTAGAAAAAAGTAAAAAAAAGAAATTTTTTTTGCTCATCACTTATTTTTTTTAGTGAAGAGTTGATATGATTTTCTTCCAGGGGCGGCATTTTTCATGGTGCCTAGGGCGGCACTTGGGGTAAATCCGGCCCTGGGTATATCACGTGACTGCGATTGTAAGTTGTATGTTGCACACAAACGAAAAAGTTACACAAGAAGCGTGGAACGACGAATGCGTAATTGTGTGAGTGTGTAATATGCCTTACAACCAAATTACATACTATACTTTATCAACAACTAGCATGAAATTCAGAATAAACAATAAAAATTTGATACAAATACAACAAGTTCCTATCTGGAACTTGAAACTTATCAAAAACCAATGTAAGTAAACATTCAGTTGCCGTAGTAAAATTTTTGTATAGATTTTACAACAATTAATAAAAGTGTAGTGTGCTGTGTACAATTATGCGTACGTGCGTGTAAAGTGCAACTTTTTGTACAGCTGTATGTAAAACATAGCTTACCTACTTAGTATTTTGTACAATAAACAAGCAATTTCATGGTAGTCGTAGATAAAATATACATCACTTCTATCTAATTTAATATCGCACATTTTCAATCTATAGTCTAGTGTCATATGTATATGTATATATATATATATATATATATATATATATATATATATATATATATATATATATATATATATATATATATATATATATATATATATATATATATATATATATATATATATATATATATATATATATATGAATGTTTATTTTAGTTTTCTTGGAATTGTCTGGTGTTTCAATCGGTGTCATATAATCCTGAAGTTTTTTCCAGAAGACCCTGGCAGCGAACGACTTAAGACGAAACATCCGGTATTACACTAAGCCTATAAAACGATAACGGTCCGTTATGTTTATCTATTGATTTAAAAAATAGTGAATTATTCTAGTTTTTTCCAAACTAGTATGTAGTTTTTGTTTTACCTTCATTATGTTTGTACTTCCCTGAGCACTCAAATAAAAATAGACCATTTTAAAAACTGTGGGAAATTGTAATTGGTTTAGGAAAATTTTTCCAACACTAGTAAAATTTTTATTATACTATATAATTTTAATTTTTCACAGTCGAATCATTGTACGGAAAATCGGATTTGATCTGTTGCCTTAAATATATTTTTAAGGATTATTGTATATTTTATTTTATGGCAATATAAACTTCTTTATGGCTATTAAGTTAATTTTGTTGAAAGGAATTTAGTTTTTATAGCATTTATAACTCTTTATTCATCCAAAATAAAATTTAACATTAATCGTTTACTTGAAACCATTTCCGTAATATTATTCTCACGACACAATTAAAAATTATTTACTAAGTAAAATCATGCAAAGACGCTAAATTTTGATTACTGTCGCTTTTGGTGACATTTAACTCAACAACAAAGTGATCCTATTTCGTATTTTCAGTATTTGCCAAGAAATAAATGAGGGATAGAAGGGAGAAAGGAATGGTGCTGCTATAATAATACGTGGTCTTTGAAAATAAAATATTGTATCAAGTATCAGCTGTTAAAAATTTAATAAATATTTTTTTAGAGTTGAACGAATTTGTAATGAGAGAATTCTTAATGGTTGGTTGATTTTTCTTATTATATGTAGATATTTGGATTTTGTGTACAATTTCCGTTTTAACAGCTTCTGTGTTAATTGTAAAAATTTGTCTTTGAAAAGATATGTGATTTATATTTATCGATAAAAAATTATGATAATGTCTATTATAGTTTTATTAATGAACTAATAGATATTATCATAAAAGAGCTATATTCAGCTAACAGTTTGCGATAAGTAAATTCAAAAACCTCAAAATAATTTTCAAATTTACTCTTCTACGGGGAGTAAAACGTTTAGGCAGACGAAAGTAATGGTAGTGTCGGTCGGTCGAGTAGTTTCAGAGTAAAAGTTCTCGCCAATTTTAAAAACGCGTTTCGAACGCGTTTTATGTTCAGAGGCTAAAATATATGAAGGACTTTGAATATTGTTCTAAAAATTTGGCAGTATATTCTAGTAGCTACGGGGCTGGTGGGAATTTCGGTACATTATTTCATCCTCATTGATACTAATATGTTATATAGTTTACTACTGTGCGAATAAGGAAAAATTAGAGCAGAGTTCAGATGGTCCTGACATATCTTGAAATTGAATTTTTAAAATTTTAAGAATAAGAAATCTCCCTTAAATTATATCATCGTGTCTGCCATTGATATATGGTATTAAGGGCGGTAAGTATATAATAAATATGTGGAAGGCAGACGTCTACACTGCTGCATTTAAAAAAAAAATGACAAATTTATTTTTAAAAAAATATTTTAAAGAAAAATACAGCAATCTTATTTTCAAAATTCATTTTCAAGAAAAGTCAGCACCATCTGAACTCTGCTCCAATTTTTCCGTATTTGCACAGTAGTCAACTATATAACATATTAGTATCAATGACGATGAAATCATATACCGAAATTCCCACCAGCTCCCTAGCTTTAGAGCTGGTCTACTAAATATTCTACGCAAAAAAGATTAGAATTTTTTTTCTTTCTAAAAGTATTTCTTCCTTGACCTCCATCAAGGAGGAAACAGTATCCAACAATTTCACCTACGCAAACGAAGAGGCGTCTCTCATTTCAAATTCGTTCGAGAATTATTAACAAAATTACAAAAGATTGCGTGAGACAGGATGGTAGACCGTGCACTATTATAGCACACTCCAAACACATGACAACAGAATAACGAATTAAGACGCATAAGGCAGGTATTTAATTTAACATTTATCTACGCGTCAAATTAAAAAGTATCACAAGCACAACATAAAAACGAAAACTTTTAATTTACAAGTTCAAAAGTTTGTTGAGTGAGATTTATCAATCTGTGTAAAAACTTTTCGATCGAACTTTTCGTTATTTGATCGTGATTAAAATTGTTCATTTATGTTGGCATAAATGAGGTAAAAGATAACTGTGAGTACAAAATTAAATTTAAATCTTCACAGTATTCGTTCTCCCAACCTCTTATTCAGTACAATATTTTGTTTACTGTTGGTAACAATAATTCTTCTGTCTATACGCATGAGTGAATCCTCCACGGATACGATTAATTCATTAACGAAAAATAAATATTATTGGTTTAATTTGTGATTCAGCTAAGAATTGTTCACTGAAGAGTCAGCAAAATCCTAAACAGAAATTAATTAAAATATAAACTTCCGTTTTGTACTTAAAAAACATGATTAATATCGAATAATATATTTTATGAGCTTGAAGTTTTGTTGAGAACAGTCAAAATTATTTGTTAGGTCATCCGGATATTTCGTGCCGTTTTCGGAGCCGCTCGAATGAATTCATATTTCTTCAAGTAGAAACCGCAAATGAAACATGTAACAACATTTTAGTGTTAGGCCGACAGTGTTGCTTGTAATATGTATCATAAATCTTTAAACAGTGCTTAAATAATTCTTTTTGGAACATCAAGGAACATCAAGTCATGTTATTCAAATTTAAAAAAAGTACTAATGTAGCTGACGCAACGAGAAATATTTGTAGTGTTTATGGTGACGATGCACTTTCTGACAGAACTTGTAGAAAGTGGTTTGCTAGATTTCAAAAGGGTAATTATTCTTTGGAAGATGAAGCTCCCTGATGACCTGCGCAATAGTATACACCGTATGTCTTATGTACATAAGGTGGAAATTTGAACAAGATGAATGATATTTAGTATTGTCCCTTTCATAAATTATCGTGTTCCTTTCAATACAGTCTATTGATGAAAGGGACAAAATGCATTTTTTTAAAAACCGAGAAAAATTACAACTAATAACAAAGAAATGTTTATTATTGGATTTCATTTCAAGAGTAATATAACTGAAGTTTCTAATTCCGTTCGTAAGTATTTAATTTGTTATCTCGTTTATTTACTAGAGCGCTTAAAACAAAAACGTCCCTTTCATACCACTTCTTCCCGATTGAAAAACAATAGTAAACTCGATGTCTTCCTATTAAGGATGTTTGGGAGGTACAATCGGAGATAAAAGTACATGAAATTAGAAATTCGTGAATAATTGCGTTGTATAACAAACTATGAGGTAAATAAATAGTTATCTTTGTTAAATAATAGCTATCACTACAACTGATTGTGCAATACATCAAACTATAGCTCTCAGCTGAGTACATTTTGAGGATTTTTCGGAGAATTTCAAAATGCTACGAGACGATTGAAAATTTAGTAGGATGTTCATCATTAAATACTAAGGCTCCTGTGAAAATTTCAAACCGATTCACTAAGCCGTTAAAAAGTTATTAAAAAAAAAGCAAACAAACTAATTTTGCACGTACTCTTATGGAAATTCGAAAACAGAACAGATTAAATAACTTTTCAACGGCTTAGTGAATCGGTTTGAAATTTTCACAAGGGCCTTAGTATTTAATGAGGAACATTCTAGTAAATTTTCAATCGTCTCGTAGCATTTTGAAATTCCTCCGAAAAATCCTCAGAATGTACTCAGCTCTTGTAGTCAGCTGAGAGCTATAGTTTGATGTATTGTACAATCAGTTGTAGTGATAGCTATTATTTAACAAAGATAACTATTTATTTACCTCATAGTTTGTTATACAACGCAATTATTCACGAATTTCTAATTTCATGTACATTTATCTCCGATTGTACCTCCCAAACATCCTTAAGCTTTATGGAAGTGAATTGATCGAAATGACTGGCCGAATTTCGATAATTTTGGTGTTCAACTTTAATTTTTTTTTACTACATTAAACCGCCGAAATTCTTGTTAGAAATATTTCCACCACGGACTTAGTTTCCTTTATAGGTACGCTACTGGGCATCCACGTCTATAGAAGGAAACAAAATAATTTAATTATTTAAAATCGATTCATACCTACCTACGAAATCCACACTTATAAATAAAATTTATTGCTTTCTGGATGTATATATCGACATACGCACGTTAGCTACGTGCGTTTATTTACGTACCGTAGTGAAAAATTGCCAGAAGCACATTTAATCAAATATGCATATTATGAGTTATTGTTATTACCCATACGGCACAACGGAACGAAGCAAAGATGTATGTGTTTCCAGTAAGAGGTATGTGTACGTGTGTCCATTATCAAATAAAGTTTCGTTATTTGAAATTCTTAGTCGGCCAAGTGGTCGGAAAACGACATGTCATATTACACGACGTAATGTTATTCCAGTTAATGGTGGAAATGATTCCAAACTATAAGAATCTATTCAGAGATAAAGAATTACTTTTGAACATTTCTCTAATGTAGAAAAAAAATGTCGATATTTGTCAAAATTATATGGCAGATTAAGTGGTCGGAAAACGACATTTCATATTACACAACTTAATGTTGTTCAAATTAATAGCAAAAATGATTCCAGGCTACAACAAATCTATTCAAAATTTAAAAAAAAATGCTTTTGAACATTTCCTTAATCTTAAAAAAGTATCGATATTTGTTTGAATTACATGGTCGACCAGGTGGTCGGAAAACGACATTTCATATTACACGACTTAATGTTGTTCCAATTAATAGCGGAAAAGATTCCAGGCTACAACAAATCTATTCAAAGTTAAAAAAAATGCTTTTGAACATTTCCCTTAAAAAAGTGTCAATATTTGTCTGAATTATGCACTGAGAAAAAATTACAGTAAAAATTACGGAGCTGCTTCCGGTAAACCAGACTCAAGTGACCAGTCGGTAGGAAATTATCAAGCAAAAATATAAAAAATGCCTTTCAAACATTATTTTTTACGATTCATATGAAAATTTTTCCTGTACAGCTATAAATTTTTCCTATACAGCTCCGAAAAATTCGATGGGCTGGTAAAATTTCAAGTGGATACCAGAAAAATTTACTCAATTTTTGTAAAATTATACTAGACATACAATAATTTTTACGGAGTCACAGTGTAATTTTTACTAAGCTAGACGGTAGACGCTATTTGTTATCTCTATTTTTCCCTTGAAAACTGTCTTTCAGCATCACTCTCACACAAGCATCACACATAACTGACGATAAAGAGGCCGCACCAAGGTCATTTTGAATACCTAACTCACCAGCAGTCCGACCGTTACCAGTTTAGTAGCTGTGGAGCCATGTTAGTGCGTGGATGTGTACCAGGAGTGTCACCATTTTTTTTTTTTTTTATAATAAACTATTTAATGGACTTTACATTTAAAACAAAGAATTGTTATTTGTGTCTCATGAAAATCGCATTATTTTATTATTAATAAAGAACTAATAATTAAGATCTAACAATTAAGATTTTTATATGTACTGATGTTTATTGAAACATGGTCTTCCACAAATAATAAAAAAAAACCACAGAACATTTTTCAATATTAATAATTTGATTTTAATCCTTACTTTTCTATTAATACCTTTATAAACTATTTTAATTCAATTATTTATTAATAAATTAAAAAAAAACCTTATAAATAATATAGTAAGAGAGTAGAATTTTTCCTGTATAGCGCCGAAATTTTTACGGAGTCACAGTGTAATTTTTACTGTGCAGTCAAATTTTACGGAGTCATAGGATAATTTTTACTATACTCATCGTACTTTTTCCTTTGCCTGTCACTTATGCCCGCATTATCAGAGAGCTCCGTAATTTTTTACTAGAAATTTCCGTAAAAATTATCATTTTTTTTTCTCAGTGTGGGGTCAGCCAAGTGGTCGGAAAACGACATGTCATATTACACGAGTTAATGTTGCTCCAATTAATAGCGGAAGAGATTCCAGGTTACAAGACATCTATTCAGAATTAAAGAATTGTGTTTAAACATTTCTCTAATGTTTAAAAGAGTATCAATATTTGTCCGAATTACATGGTCAGTCAAGTGGTCGGAATACGACATTTCATAATACACGATTTAATATTATTTCAATTGATGGCAAAAATTATTCCGGGCAAGAAAACATCTATTCAGATTTAAAAAATTGTCTTTAAACTTGTCTCTAATGCTTAAAATAGTGTCAATATTTTTCTGAATACGAACATAGTCGGGCAAGTGGCCGGAACGACAGATAATCCGAAATTTTAATTATTTACTATTTTTAAAAAAATAAAAACTTTGAGAAATACCTCAAAAAATAATTTTTTAAACAACCGCTATTTTTAGATACTCAAACTCAAACCCCAAAACCATGTCAACTATAACATATCACTTTTTTGGATGGCTATATTTAAATCTATAGTTCTCGAATCTTCATATTATATGTTCTCAAAATATCAATAAAGAGATAGTAAAACAACGGACAGTAAAAATATGAATAATGTTTTTTTTTTTTTATCAATTCCTAAAAAAAGTTTAAATTTTTTCTCATCAACCTAGAATACCCCCTTAATGAAAGGAAATAATTACGAATGTAGATATAATATCCATAATAAATTTTTATGGCCAATTAAAATAGACGCGTTATAATTTTATTTTAATAGAAAATTTTAAAGTTATCAGGCACAGGCAACGGTTTATGAACATGAACTGTATTAATATCAATAATTTGATTTTAATATTATTTTTTATATTATTACATAATTAAAATGATAATAAAAGTTTTAATTTGTATTTTTAATTTAAAAAAGTTTTATTCTTACAAATTTAAATAATATTATTGTTTATTTATTAGGGGAAGTGGTGTGTTAATTACAAAAAAAGGTATTTAATGTTAAGCTGATGCTCTGATATAATAAGCTGATGTAATTGAGAATATCAGTTTTTGGGCGATTCTCGCGTGAGGCGCATATTTTCCACTAGCTCTATTGAAATCAAAATTTTAGCTTCAAAAATCTAGGAGATCAGAAAGGACCGGGAATTTTTAGCAAAATTTGAGCTATATAATTAAGAACGCTAGACCAAAAATTATAAAAAAAAATATATTGTTAAAATCCTTCTTTTACACGATGTATTAATTAAAACTTCTTTGGATTAAACTGCCCTATCCCTCCCCCCATTTTAATCCAAAATAACTTGTTTCTCACCGTTAAGGTGAATCGATCACTTGAAATTTTCCAAGTTTAGAATTTGAAATTTTAGTGTATTATAGAGAAAGATATGATGCACTCACTGACACTATTTTGAATAATTTCTGACGTGTAGTTTAGAAGAAATAAATTTTCAAAGTTAGAATTTTTAACGTACAAGTAAATGCCAAAGAATGATTAGAGATGAATCAGTGGTATGTATTTAAGTAAGTTGTGTCATTAAAAACCAACTTTAAGATTTAAAAAACACAAAATTATTTTCTTTTATGCTTTTGAATCATTAAAAAACTATTTTTTTTTAATATTAGACGTTTAGTTATTGTAATAAATAAAAAAAAACTATAAAAATGTCATCTTATACTAATACATCCATAATGTATTTGTGTACGTGTTAGTTATTATATGTGCGGACACGTCACTACCAGAATCAAATTCATTACTTTTAAAATTATTAAAATTAGAAGATTGAACAGTATTCAAATATTAATACTGTTACATGCATTATAAAATTTAACTTATTTTTCTACACATTAATTATAACTATTTATAGAGAAAAAAATAGCCTCTGCAAGTCATTTGTCACAAATTCGTCAGTACTGATCGAATCACCTTAACCAATAATACAAGTGCGCATCATCAAGATGTAACATTATGCCAAATTTCAAATTCCTACATTACATAGATTTCGAGAAAAACGTCTGTGATAGACAGAGGGGTTTAAACACGAGAGTGATCTCACAAGAGTTCCATTCTTCCCTTTAAGGTACGGAACCCTACAAATATCATTGTGTATACAGTAAATTCACCGGCTTTTTGAAAAAGTTGTTTATCATGTCTGAGAAACGTAAAATTGACCTTTACCATTTTAAATTTAATTTTGAGATTATTAATCTTTTCAAGCTATTTCTAAAAGATTAATTAAGAGTAGGCCATTTATCAAACCTTTTTTACTTTCAATGAAAACGAACAAAACCATAGACAACATAGAAAACACACGACTGCAGACGGAATCGATTAAATTCTTATAGAATAGCAAGAAATTTTCATTAAAAATACAATTAATTTTCCATTTAAGTATCTTTGACTGACAGAAAAGAGATTGCCTTAACAATTTAACATCGCATTCATATTACAATTACTAGACACTTATCTACCAATAAATGTCTCTCATGGCGAAATTTCGGAGTGATGAACTAGTACAAGTACATTGTCACTTATTACCACAAAATAGAAAATGGTTTTCCCCCTACAACACGGGGAAACAAAGGGTAATAACATTATAAATCACTCACCAACATTAACCCGTAATTTTCATAATTTTCCAAGAGTGGAAAAACGTACCCACACATGTAAGTATGAAAATATTATGTGAAAAGAGATTTTCCACTTAGTAATTCCACGTTAGGTACATTTCGAATATAAATTTTTTTGCAAGAAAAAAATATAAATTTTATTTCTTGGTATTTTATTAGCAAATTTCCAGAATGGAATTCAGCTATTACAGCCACTGTCATGACGGGACTTGGGCCTGGGACTATGGCAGAAATTTGTTTTGAGGTCCCTAGAAACCGAAAATAATATTCATTAAAATTTATATGTATACCTATGTATATATGTGTCCGCACGATAACTCTCGAACGAAACGTTCTAGGTTTATGAAATTTGGTGAAAATGTTGGAAATGCCAAACCGTTGGACAAGTTCGTTAGCCAGACACGTCGGATGCCAGGAACATGCTTTTTGTTCTTGCAAAAAATTAGTCTTTTGCCAAAATTTCCACTTAATCAACAATTTTTACACAATCTTTTTACACCATTTAAAAGAGGAGAAAAAATTACATAAACAAGGTCTTTAAACTATTGTTCTATGTCAACTAGTTTCCGAGAAAAACTAATTTTTTATAAATGGAAATTCGCTATGTTATGTAGGATGCTGCGACAGAGGTATATATTATTAGGTACATTTTGAAGAAGGCGTGTATGGCGAATACGAAACACATCAGCGATGATAAATGACAATCCTTTCGTGAAAAAATAAAAAAAATAGAAAAAAATGGAGACAAAAATGAAATGGGCGGAGGTTGGTATAGCAAGTACGGTTTAAGTCTGCATCAAATTGCCCTTTTTGTTTTACCACTGGCATACATATACAAACATTAATTTTGGGTCGAGTTGCCTATTTTGTACTAGCATTTCAATCGTACCATCTTAAAATTTACCAAACTAAGGGGCCCTTTACAAGTGATGTGCTAAAAAAACACTTTTTTGGAACTTTTTTGTGGAAAAACTATTTATTGTAATGAAAAAATAAGTTTTGTACATTAAAGTATTAAGGTACATATAATTAAGTATATATCTTGAATTTTTTTTGTCTAGCGTTCCATCTGCTCTTGTAGGTCTGTTGAATGTGACATGTTAATTTTGTAATTCAAAATGGTCACAACAATTTAAAAAAAAATAAAATAAAACTATAAGGACTGAAATTGGATGTACTCGTATTCTCTTTATTATGGTGTTTTTTGTAAGACTATTTATAATCAGCCCATCAGACCTTACACTTTTTCTTTTTGGCGTCAATTTTAATAAAAAAGAAAAATTGCTCCGTTTTCTGACCTTTCAGGTGTTCTAAAAAATCGATTTTTTTATTCTAAATAAGCTGATTCTAGATAATCTTATAAAAAACACCATAATAAAGAGAATCCATCCAATTTTAGTCCAATCATACTTACAGTTTTCTTTGAATCATTAGCACCGATTTTCTTTGAGCCTGCGACCTTCAACAGGCTTACAAGAGCAGACGGCTGATCAAAAATAAAAGAAAAAATATTCAAGATACAATTAATTATATGTACTTTAATGTTCAAAAGTTTTTCTTTTTTCAGGAAAATTCCAAAAAGTGTTTTTTTTAATAGCACATCTCTTGTAAAAGATCCCTTAAATGCATTTGAAGTACCACAAAAATTACCACATAATTCTTCAAAATATCCTTAAACAATATAATTTTGTTCCACTCCAGTAACATGACTGTTTTTTGAGTACTTAAACAAGAAGTAAAACTAACAGAAAACAGTAAAACGGATAGTAGAAAATCCAGTAACGATTTTTCTTAAAAGTTCCTCAAAAGTACTTTTACTTACATAATTTTAGGCTAAATATTTTTTTTGTCTGAGATTACGTTAGCTAGCCAAATATTAAATGAAAAAGTCTCAGATATGCTTAATTTGTCCCAATGATGACGTGGAATATCATAATTGTAGGTACTGATCCAACAAACAAGTATGGAATTTTTAAGATACATTTTTCAGTATTCGTTTAGTTTTATTTTTTTTTTAAATGAAAACATTTTAAGAACTTAAGAATTTCTACTATTTCGCCACATTTATTTTAAAAAGTATCAGTGAGAAAGGCAAATAAATGTTCTTGCTGTGCCGTGAAAACACTAGGATGTACAATATATAGGCAACTTTCCCTTAGGTAGGTACAGACTCACAATATTTCAACGTCCAAAAGAGCCATGATTAATTTTCCGAAATTTTGTATGTAAATACGATGTAAATATGGTAGACCGAGCGAAACGAATGATTGAAGAATAGCTGGCACACAAGAGGTAACGAAAATTATTTTGAAATGATGGAAAATAATATTTCGTATTTGTCTTGAACAATTTTGATTTTACCCGGTGAAGAAAATTGTGTACATAAAATGGTACTAAATAAATAAACTTTGAATATTATTTTCGTTTCTTTACTTATTCATTTGGTATTATTTGGCAGAGTACAGGCGAACGGTGAATAACACGGTAAATATACGTGATCAATCAAAAAAGGTAGGTACGTAAATTTTAGTTGAGACAGACAAATTTTCAGGTTGTGATCGGAAACAAAAATTTTGAATTTTCTTTACGCGGCTTAATGCTTCAACAAAATTAATTTCAATATGAAAATTTTTAAAATATCATTTTCAATCTTAGAGTTTCGGAGAAAAATCTTCGTTTGTTTGTTGCATATCAAAATTTTATTTCAGTATTTACGATATCATGTGAGATATTGCTACAAAGACCTTTAAAATGAAGCTAAGATTCATTTTAGCATTTCTCATATTTAAACCCTGCTTTACGAAGTAATAAGCTTTATCCTCTTTCAGTAATTCTTCAACAGTGGATTCAACAAATTTGAGAAAATACGGTTAGTCGCACTTCATAAGAAGGATTAAAAAGAGAAACATTATGGTTTCTGCAATCAATATTTTAACAAATAATTCAACAAATCTTTGAACGATTAACGAACGATTATCTTACCAATAGTACCTCAACCTCTCCCCAGTTTTTTGTCTAAATTTTCTAAAACTAAAACATTACTGCAAAAACTGTAATTACACCCGACAGAAAATGAACTGAAATATGCAGAAACGTATTTTACAATAAAATGGATCAATTTAAATTATTTTTAAAGTAAGGTCGATATCTGTCAAATACATATCGTCTTATGAACCATAGGGTAGTGAGTGAATTGATTCATTTACAAATTCAAGTCTATCATTTCAAAATCGTTTGACTATTTTTGTGCATTCAATTACAAATTTTAATCACCGTATCGCACAAGAGGTACTAGTACTTTAATATTACATATGAAAAAGCCTGTGAAATGAGTTTTAAATAAGAAACAAAATATTCAACAATGAATATAGGTACAAGCGGTAAATTTGCGTTTTTCTATACTTCCGTTTTATTCGATTCTCTTCTATACCTTTTTCAAATGAAAGTGAACTTGACTTTTAAAATTCTTATCATTATATTTGGTGCGTTTCGTTCGAATACTCACGATAAGGCCATTCCACTTGTTGATGAATTTTTTATCACATTATTAACGTACCAATTCAAAAAAATTTTTTAAGAAATATCAGAAATAGCACAATTGTCGAAGAAGTTTTTAGTACTATAGTAGAAATATCCAAACGATATTATTTCATTTGAAATTCGAAATAACTCTCCATAAACGTCTTGAATGTTGAAAATAAAAAAGAATGAAAATACATCTTTTATCACTCCTGTATATAAATGAAAGTTTCATTTCAATATATTACATATACGCAGTGGCGTAGCAAGCGGGTGGCAGTGATGGCCCCCGCCAGGAGCGCTGAAGCACGGGGGCGCCGCCGCAACGGTTTCGCCAAATCGTCAAAGTATAGATATTACCTGATTTTGATCCTACGAACACTCAAAAACATAGACTGAGATAAAATAATAATTAACACATATGGCTAAACTGGCTAGTCTTAAACTAGGCTACAAGTTGAAAGTAGTGATGAGCAAATGCAAGACCAAGACCAAGACTTGGAAGTCTTGGTCTTGGTCTTGTTCTTGGATTAAGAATCTTGGTATTGGTCTTGCTAGAGCAATTTGAGTTTTGGTCTTGGTCTTGCAAAATGCAGTCTTGGTCTTGGTATTGCTAAAAAATCTTGCACTTTCTTGCATTTTTTTATTACCGAATTTTTTCGTTCTAAAATCAGAATTTTCTCTCTTTACGGTATTAATTATACTTTCAAACTATTTAAATAGTTTAGCAAGAGTCTTGCTTTTTTCTTGCTTTTGCTTGGTCTTGCAGCCATACTTATAGTCTTGGTCTTGGTCTTGCTCTTGGTATACATAGTCTTCGTCTTGGTCTTCGTCTTGCAAAAAATGCAAGACCAAGACAAGACTACAAGACCAAGACAAATTTTGCTCATCACTAGTTGAAAGTAAAAAGATTACCAGCATTTCTACAAATCTGAGAAACAAAAATGAGCGTCGTCTTCGCGTAATTCCGTGAAGTTCGATAAATCTTGACACAGAAGCCCTGGTAGCTGTAGTTTGTGCAAAAGATGAGAGGAGACGTATGATGTTATTGTGGGTAGAGGGCAGATTTTTTAAGTTACTGAACCCTCCACTCCTCTTTTAATTAAAGAGGAAGCGCCACTTTCGAGTCTGGCCAGGGGCGCCAGTCACCTCAGCTACGCCACTGCATATACGTAATATAAAAAGGCAGTATTTAACATAAGAATACAATGAAAATAAATAAATTAAGGACTAATGTAAGTAAAAAGCAATAGACAAAAGATGTAATGAAGTTTTTTTTTTGATAAAATGTAAGCCTGACAAACGAATTTAAACGTATTAAGTATACACTAGCAATTTTCTATTATTTTGCTCAATGACGATTCATTTTATACGTGATGTTAAAGTCAACGGTTACAAAGTACGTCTCTTTCAGAGCACAGAACAGGACTAAAACAGATCAAACAGGGGGGCAAAAACTATTTTTTTGCAATTCTGGGACTAAATTTAGTCGCTCATAAGAGGGAATAAAACATCACTTTTAGTGCCAAGAGACTAAAAATATTTTTGCTTCCGCTTTTTAGCCAATCAACAAACACAATTTATAGAACATCACCGATTAGCAAGCGAAAAATTTAACTTAAATAGTGTTGCTAGGTCATTTTTCGGTTTTCCAAAGACTATTTTTCGATTTTTTAAAAAACTTGAAATGGGTGAATTATTAGATCTATAGTGACCCGGAAAATTTTCAGTTTTTCCGAACCAACGATCGAACTGAGTACTGTAATTAAAACTGGACGTGTAGGATCAACTCATATAACAAAAACCTTGTCAAAAATTGCTTTATAGATTGTTTTTAATATATACTGGCTGTTTACTAGTGATTTCGAGTCGAGATGCAGTTAGTCGATTAATCGACTAAAGTTGTTTTTCCGACAAAAAAAGTCATTAGCCGAAAATATCGAGCATAGAATAGTCGATTAATCGACTAAATTTTTAGTCGAATTCATGAATAGAGTAACCTATATAACTATGATATTTTCTTTTGAAATTAATTATTAACTTTTAGTTTTTCTTTAAGATAAAGAAAGATATGACATAATCACAATCTGTTAATCACATAAAAGTGAAAAATCATACAAATAGGTTCTTTTTTATTTTTCATTTTTTGAAATAAAATAAATAGTACAGAAAAGTTATTAAATTAGTCGTACAATAGTCGACTAAAAAATGACTAAATGTAAACAAAATTATTCGACTAAACCGATTAATCGATTAATCATCCGACATCACTACTGTTCACACCAAATATTAGAAGCACAATAAAAATTTCAAATATAAAATTATACAACATAATATTTCTGGCAATCCTTATTAATATTATAAATGCGAAAGTGAGTTTGTTTGTTTGCTTGTTTGTTTGACTGGCTTTCACGCCTCAACAGCTTAACCAATCAACTTGAAACTTTGCACAGACGTTGCTTGCGGACCAGAGACGGTTATAGGCTACTTTTTATTTCGGGAAAATATTTCATTCCCGAGGGAAAATGTATTAAATTACAACAGCTGACTATTAAAAAACGGATGAATGATTTCAAACTTTGTATATTGATAACAGAAGGGATGAGAAAGAACACAAACTACTTTATACCCCGGGAAATTTCCCGTGGAAAATTTCATTCTTGTGGAAAAATATATTTTAAATGAAACAAAAAATGATGATAGACAAATATAACGATATACAGCGATAAACATAGGTTATTTTTTATTCCGATAAAATATCTCATTCCCGAGGGAAAATTTATTTAAAACGAAACAATGAAATAACAACTGACTATTAAAAAAAAGCATGATTGATTTCAAACTTTGCATATTGTTTACAGAGACGATGAGAAAGGATACAGACTACTTTCTATCCCGGGAAAGTATCTAACTCTCGTGGGAAGTCTTATTCCCGTGGGAAAATATATATTTAAAACAGTATAAAAAAGAATCATTGATTTCATTTGAACTTGGCATGTTGTTAAAGGAATGTTATAGTCTATTTTTTGCCCGGGGAAAATATTGTATTTCTGTGGGAAAATTCCAAAGAAAAAAGTAATAATACCTACTCGACGCGTAATAGCGACGTGATGAAAGTACACTTTATATGTTTTAACTAGATGCCATAATTTCAAAAGCCACGCGAGCGAAGCCGCGGGTAACAGCTATATGTTATAAATTACACAACATCAATTTTACATTAAAAAAAAAATAGATTTCGTACTGAATAAAATTATACTTACATTTAAAGTCAGTGTTGATGTCATATTATGTATATATATACATAATCGTTTAACGATATTTTTTTGGCAAGTTATCTATAGACGAATCAATAGCTAAATATGAAAACTGTCAATCGTTTTTCTCATTTTTATGACATGAATACAATATGAGAAAATTACACCATACGCTTTGACGCATAGTTAACATAATAATACATATTTAAAAATAGTTTCAGATTGCCGTTTTGAAAGCAATAATAAAAGTGATTTCTCGAAATAATTTTTAGCATTGTAAAAAAAAAAAAAAAAAAAAAAAAACAAGATATACTTACCTCTAGACGATTTTGTACACAGGGAATTTTTTTTGCAAGTGCAGTCAAGTCTGTTAGCAACTTGAGATTATTCTTTTTTAAAGAGTAAAGATATTTGTTAAGTTTGTATCCACAATGACGCCAGAGAATTAAATTCGATGTGTAGAAATTCGTATACAGCATAAGCTTTTTGTACGGTTTTTTTTAAAAAAAAATGCCCATTAAAGTGCACAATTAGAATGAGAAGTAACAAAAAGTAAGAAATTTGAACCTTATCATCAAATTTTTTTGCAGATGTACTTATCGCAATTTTTATAATATTATAACGCCTTTCGTTGTTTTAAATACCAACTTCTAAAGGAATCGTGAGGTTTTGAGCATTGTGACTTGTGTATTTTCTATGAAACTTTTTTTATGCGGTCCCAATCTACCGCGTAAAAAAGCTTTTTTTCTTTTTTGTTAGAATCTAAATAAAAAGGTTATGTATGATGGATAAAAAAATAATATTTCAACTATCAATGAAATCAGAGTATTTTGTTGATGTTATCATTTGTATAGAAATTTTAGAAAAAATTCCGCAATTTCTGAAAAGAAATTAGAAATGGTTGTGAGTAATTTGTTTTATTAAAAAGTCAACTTCCATTAATTTAATTCAAGAATATTTAAAATTATAAACAAAAAAAAATATATTAAATGGAAAGTTATAAATATTTCACTCTCTTAAAGTTAAAACATATGGTCGAAATATAATATTTTTAAAATATATCTGTATAAAAAGAAAATATAATAACAATAAATAATATAGAATACAATAAAAATATTTAAAAAAAAAAGAAGGATTTTATTTACTACTCCTCGAACTGAATTATGAAAATAGTTAATACTGACAGAATGTAATTTCAATATTCATATAACTAGAGCAGGTAAACAAGCTTTTTCAACATAGTTTTTCTTTTGACAACATAGAAATCACTTCGAATTTTCTAAATTCTGATTGATTAGTCGACCGTCGTAACATAAATTATACCTATATTTGTCAACGCATGTACTTACTTCTATGAAACAGACTGTATTAAAAAAAAAAAGTTGAATATTTTGAGATTAAACACAATAGAAATTTTTCCAAGCATTTAAACTATTCAATAACACTCCAAAAAATATCATATAAAGTGTCAATAAACATTCTCTTTGTTAAATTTATTTGAAATACTTTATTTAACGCCTACTACAATCCAAGCAACTTATATAACCCATTATTGAGGAAAGTGAAAAATACAAGAACACTTTCGAAGAAGTTCATTTATATCCTGATTGAACTGAAATGGTTAACACTCACATATATATAGATATTATACTTATATATCATAAGAAAAAGACACAGGTGGCAAATATGGAAAAAATATCAAAAATAAAAATAATATTTACTGTAAACATTACATAAACATAAATATATTGCAATACCTTGGCCTCGGGTTTTTCTTTCTTATGCTCCAATTACATAATCGTCATAAAATTTATTATTATTATTTTATTTATTTATTTTCTTTTGTTTCCGGAACTACTAAAGTAGCAGCGAAAGCATTATGATCACTTTTTGAAATGATAAATTTTTTTCCCCCCTAAATGAAAAATACGGCCGACTCTCGTTATAAGTCCGCCGATTTATATTTCTATTATATTATATTAATTGAAAACAAATGTATTAAAATTTGATAAATGTATAATATATCAATAAAGTCATTATAATAATAATATATTTCTATTGTAAACATTTCCCCCCCCCCCCTGACCGAAAAAATGTTCATTTAAGTCTCTCGTTATGTGTCTCGTTGGTGTTGAAGTTTAATGAAAACGATGCTATTCAGGTGTATTTTGTTTATACAAACTGATAATTAGTACAATCTGCCAAATAAAGTTTGTAGCATCACTTGCACCACAAGCGGACAGAACTTGTTTTGTCCAACTACATTTATATTACTAGGTACCGGATTTCTTCGGACAGGTCAGGACCGTACTTATTTCAATAAAATTTTGCAACTAAATTACATTAAATTATGCACATTTGAATGAATATAATTGGTCAAAAATTACATTTTTCACCATTTAGAATAATAACAGCATTTTTTATTTGACGAAAGTAAGAAAATTCAAAAAATCGGAAAAAAAATTATAAAATATATTGAAAAGTTGTTGAATATTTAGACGGTCCACTATAATAGCTAAGACGTACGTATTTACTAAGATTTTTTATTACTGAAAAACAAATTTTTAACAAGCAACTATACTTCTATCTCTCAAAATTGAAAACAATAAAAAAAGATGAATTTATTTAATTTAAATGACATGTCACATAAATCACATACATAATATAAACAAAAATTCTTTTGATAGTCAATTAAAATTACAGTGGCACTTTTCAACTGTGCAGGTAATAAATAAAAGAAAAAAAGGATGTTTACATAAAATACCTATAAATAATATTTTGATACACATATGTATGTGTGTGTATGTAACTTGTGTACGTTGTTTTTATGAAAATATTTTGAACTTTTAGTCACATTGAGTGCAATATGTATACCTGCATATGCTAAAGACGAAACTGTTTCATCCGAAATAAATCCGATACCTGTATATTACATATAAAAATAATTCCTTTTCACTTCATGGCAAAAATTATAAACAATTATTTAAAGGAGTGTAGTTCTGTAAAATTTTAAGAGGAGATAGGTATTTCATAGACAGCAGACATCAATAAATTAAACATATTATCTAATATTTCGAATTATTTTGAATTACTTTAATTACTTACATAGAAACATACATTTTAAGCGATAATTTAAATGAAGTAAAGCTTGTAAATACTTTACAAAAAATATTTAATTTTTTGACAGGATGATTCATAATACACTAAACGTCAGCGCTTTGAATATAAGTAAGCACACAGTCACACGCTTGAAAAGTAGGGGAAGTGCGAGTTACGGCGGTCGCTTACTAAGCACAAGTGGGGGTACAGGAACTCTTAGAATTATATTCTCCTACAACCCCGTAAGCGGACTCATAAAGAGATTCGAATGTATCACGCGCATGTAGATCCGTCGTTGTATCAAAAACCAGATACATCCATATCTTTCTAAACCTTAAAAAAATTAAAATATTATTTAAATTGTGCGGAATAACATGTCATCAAATATACTTTGGATAAATTAAACAATCAGCGCAGAAAAAAAGAATAAGCAATTAACTTTTTGTGAAAACTACTTAATAATATTCTTATGTTAGATGTTATTTAAACAAAGTATTGCTCTACAAACGTACTTTTTTTTATTTTCATCACAATACTTAGGTACTCTGAATTCAAAGTAGAATATTCAATGAATTATTTGTTTTTACGAAAATTTCGCCGAAGGCCATTTCAATGCAAATTACATAATTAAATGTTTGGCATCAACGTTATCTACCATAAAACTATGAACGTTACATAATTGAAACATTATCGCATATTATTAACTTGATGTTCAAAATTGAAAAATGTATTAATTTTTTTTTTTTTTTTTGGTATTTGGTGATAATTAAATCTGGTATCACAGTGCTCCATTTATTTATGTATAATAATTCCATTTAATTTCGTGTTATAATCCTACAATTATACATATGTTGTAGATAGGGGAAGGTCGCCCAAAGCGGGTAAGCTAAGATTAAACGCCCAAAAAAGGGACTTTTGACCTCGATAAGCAGATCTTTTTTATATTATCAGATAGAATAGTTATCGAACTTTAAAATGAAACTTCGCTTAAGAAATGTTTATACGATATTTATTTTTAATAAAGAAAATACAAAACCTCTGCAAAAACCCGCTTTGCCCGTATAGGTGTCCTAAAGCGGGTAACCCCCTTTGGGCAAAGCGGGTAAGTACATTATGTATTTAAATACTGTTATTATTTTTTAATATAAACTTTCTTAATCATATTGAACTTAGCAATAATAATAATTAAGTACAAAAAATTGAAAAAAGGCAAAAATAATAAATTTATAACAATTAACTGTAACTTTCTTTACAACCTCCATATTGGAATATATTACTTCAAGTGATTCCACATAAAAATCACCACAAACAAGGCAGAAATATTTTTTTAAAGCTTTTTCCGTCATTTCGTCGTAAAAAGAAGAATATTTATTTTTTTTCCCCTTCCAACAGTTTTTTCCATTAAGATGCTTCTATTTGGTCTACCCGCTTTGCCCATACCCGCTTTGCCCAAGAAGACTTAATTTTGTTAACTTTGAATAATTTCAAAATGAAAGCCGATACATGTCTACCTTTTTCTACATTAAAAGTCAAATGATGATAACATAATATGGTAATACCAAAAAGATTACAAATATAAAGGTTTGTGACTAGTCACAGAATATTTATCGTCAAAATTTTTAACAAAACCAGCAAAAAAATTTGATGAAGCTTAACTAGGACATTAAACGACACAACCGTTCAAGTTCAACTGATTGACATCGGTTGATATTCGGTTAATCTCAATATACACACGACCTCACAAAAACATTCGATATAACGATATACAAGCGCTTACCCGCTTTGAGAGGGGTACCCGCTTTGGGCGACCTTCCCCTACTCCATGGTCAGATTCACAGGAATAAAACTACGATTGAAAATCAGATGCGCGGTGCCCAAAGAGCAATTTTTTATAGAACATATAAAGAAAATTTCATAACATAAAAATGAAAATTCATAAGAATTCAAGGACTTCCAAAAATCTAAAAATGGCGGTTTGAAAAAATTTCGAAATATCCGTAGTCCCTACCATAAAGCAACATGTATTGAAGGTGTACGTCAAATTCGAAGTCGATTGGGTAAATATAACTCGAGATATCATGTCGACCAGTTTGAAAAATGTAGTTTGAAGAAAAATGCATTCAAAGTTTTGAAGTATAATACCTGATATCTGAGCTTACCCAATAAAAATCACTATAACTTTGTAAAACTTCAAAATATTTTAATTTCCTTTTGAGGACACATTTTTGAAGGTCTATACTTTCAGAAAATGAAACAAAAATATCAAATTTTAAAAAAATTCTAAGTTAGAATGCTACCTTATAGATTTCTGAAAATAGGCACTTATTTGTTTTTGTACCAATTATATGTGATTATATGCGCAACTGCTAAGTAAATTTATTCTTGTCAACATATAAATTTCAATCTAAACTACAGTAAGATAACAAATGTATAAGTACTTACAGACAGACAAATAGCACATATTATATTAGTTGGCGCATTTAACCAGGTGATAATTGAAATTCTGAATGTAATTTTAAATTCGAGCACAATAAAATGACATAGAATGATATAGTTCCATTTCCCTGCGACTATATCTCATTTTTCTATATAGGGTGTAAAACAAATAACTTTCGTCCTTTTGTGGAGTGACTCATAGCACCCTGTAGACACTAAAACCGCAGGAATTTTTTCGGAATTAACAGTCGCGTCACCCTTTAAAAGGATAAGAGTTATTTCCCTTGCACCCTATATATATGGAGTGACGTGACTGTTAATTCCGAAAAAATTCCTGCGGTTTTAGTGTCTACAGGGTGCTATGAGTCACCCCACAAAAGGACGAAAGTTATTTGTTTTACACCCTGTATGAGTATACAAGGTGGAAAGTAAATAACACTCGTCGTTTACAGGAGTGACTCATAACACCGTATAGACACTAAAACCACAGGATTTTTTCCGAAATCAACAGTTTGAGAAAATCGCAAATGAACTGGCCTCACGATGTTTCCAAATTTTTTTAAGTACGGCCCTGATTAAATTATGCATACATCTCTTTAGTACCAACGGTACAAAATAATTTTGTTGACCAAAATTCAATAAAATTTTGTGAACATGTTTAATTCCAGTTACTATTAATTTTATGTTGCTTTTTTAAAAACAGAAAATTTATCTTAAAACATAAGATAGTCAGAATCGGATTACAAAAAACTTTTTAAGGGCCCCTTTTTTGACCCATATTTAGTATTAAATTTTCTCTGTTAAAAAACATTTCTGGTTCAAATGTATTGGTAAATGAGGTGAGATTTACCCACTGTTTTTACAACGAGACTTTTCCATCTTATATATATTCAGTATAGCTACCTCAGACTAAATAAATAGACATTTTAATAAAACAACCATTACTTTCACACACAGCTTTAAGCACAGATTTGAATACTACTACGTACTACACATTTTTGGGATTCCGAAGAAAAAGAAATCGGAACGTATATAATTCGGAACCCCCATCACTCCTACATCTTTGGACCAATATAAAGATAAAATTTCGTATATATGTGTTACAGATGTGAATTTCAATTAATATAAATATAAGAAGGAAATATTTTCAAAATTAAATATTTTCAAAATTTGTCACGATACTTTCCCGTATTGGAAAGTGAGGATCAGAAGTTTTCTTTTTTTTGAATATCGTTGGAAAAAGGTTGTAACATAAAGTTGAGATTTGTTTACCATTTTTAGTCTTCCGTACCAAAATTTCCAAAACGGAACACTTATGCAATCACTACATTGTCTGTCCGTCTGTCACAGGCAATTTTTTCTGAAACTGTTCGACGCGAAAATTTGAAATTCGGCACACAGATAGAGTATTGTGGCCCAATTATGGATTTGATGTCAAATTACGATTCTGGTGGTTAATTTTAGCGGAGATTTTTTTTAAGAAAATGGTTTTTAAGAAAATAAAAAAGAATAAAGAAATAATATTGCAGAAAATAAATTTAGGCGCGAAAAATATAACAAATTTTGTTAACCCTAGAATCATACGTACACGTCAAAACGACGAACGAAGTTCTCTACCTGCTCCAATACTGTAACTTGTCGGTACCTGCTTCCTGTGAGATTTCTGTTATCTAATTTATTTGTTGTTATAAGTTATAACACATAAGACGTATTTATTTTGTTTATAGTCATTGTCGTTTTGTTTGTATTGAAATAGTGTCCATCAAAAGGACGTCAATGTATGATTACGCGATGTTTTTTTTTTTAAAGATTTCGTACTTCACATATAAAAGTTTTCCTAATTTTTCTAAAATTTATTAAAGATATGGATGTTATAATTAATTTATTCAATGATTATGATAATGTGAAAGATGATTACAGCTGTTTGAGTTATAGAGACGACATAATACTGAAGTTTTTATATTGAATCGAAAACTAAAGAATGCGTTTCAAGTGACTTAATAAAAGATTAACAATTTATTTTGTGGAAAATAATAATAATAATAATAATAATAAATTTATTTGTATATCGGCCGTAGCCATTACAAAGGTGGCAATTCATACATGAAATTTAATAAACAGTTCAAAAGTTCATAATAAACACAGTAGAGAAAAAAGAAAAAAAGATACATTAATATACATTAAAAAATACATTAATTACACAAGTAGTAACATGCCACAAACACACAGGTATGACCAGATAAATAAATAATTTTAAACAGTATCAATTTACAATTAATTCATTTGAAAAATTTGAAGGAGACAGGTTATTCGTTTATAATGAAGGTTCTTAATAAAAGTATGTTATGCAGAAAGTAAAATAGATCATTAATTTGCTCCAAATTACAGATATTAAGTAAAATACTAGTAAAATTATTTTCGTTAACAATAGTGCTAGATGGGTTTAAGTATTTGTACAAATAATTTTGGCGAATACTTTCATATATAGGACACTCAATAAATATATGAAATAATGTTTCTAAAGAATGACTGTTACAAATGGTGCAGTTCATGTTAGGGTCGATCTTATACGAAACACCCCTTATATAAAAATATATGGAACGACTGTTGGTAGTCCGAAGTTGGTGCATCACACGGAGTTTGGCAAAAGCGGCATGGGAGTACAACAAAACATTTCTGTCCTCTATTACTGACTGGTAAAGGGGACTATATGTTGATTCATGAATTCTTGCATAATCTTCTGAGAAATAGTACTCAGTTAACTTATCAACTAGCCGATTTATATTGAGTTTTATTAAACGTGCATTTTGAGTTTCCCATATATCATCACAATTAATTAGATTGAAAAATTGCCGAAGCTGGGACACCCAATTATATTTAATATCATTATTCACAGAGCCACTAAGAGAATATAATCTGTTGTAACAAATACGTGGTAATCTATCAGAGTTCATTAATAATATTTTGCATAACCATTTCAGTGCACGTTTGAATACAAATGCTATTAACCTGGGCAAATGAAATTCAGTTCGAATCACATAGCCAGGTGTGGACTTGTCTAAAGAAAATAGCGACTTAAAAAACCTCACCTGAGTTTTTTCGACAATATCAGGGTACCTTAAAGCCCATATTTCCGACCCATAAAGCAGAACACTCAAAACAAATGATCTGTATAATTGTAAGCGAGGTTCATGGGCATTCATTTTGGATTTTAACATGACAGTTTTAACTGACGACGACGCAATAGCAGCTTTTGATACCATATTGTTACTAGCTTTCAAAAAGAGTCCAGAGGAGCTAAAATTAATTCCAAGATAGGTGAATTCATTTACTACTTCTAAAGGAGTGCTAGAATATGTAAAATTAGTGAAATTTTCTCTACCACCTCTCCTAAAGACCATAATTTTAGATTTAGGTATATTCACTTCTAAAAGATTAATCTCGCAGTAATGTTCGAGTACATTTAACGCATGTTGTAGTTTATGAGGGTTGGCAATTCTGCTGTTCGAGTGATCGGTCGTGTTTTTTTCACCGCCTCTGATTTTTTTTAAATTTTTAAGTTAAATTTTAAATTACTCCATGTAATAATTTTGAAATGTTTATTGAAAAGATCAAAATTAATCAAAATTAATTATTGTTAGTGTATTTACTGTTTTCCTTACAAAAAAAGTGAAAATAAAACTACACAGTTGAGCACATGTTTGACTAACCTGTTTTAACTATTTTTTTTGTTATCTAAGTATATTGAAATCTGCTGATAATAATGTTAATCGGCTTTAATACGACTATAATTAATAAATTTAAAAATATTTAGGTATATAAATAATTAATAAAAGATTTTGAATGTTATTGTGAATATAAATATAATAAATTGTGTTGTTCTGTGAAGGTTACGTTGGTGTAACACAATAGTATTGGTACTAATAAACAAGACCGGCTGTCTTATTTATTTCATTTTGTATTGAAATTTACGATATTTGTAAAAAAAAAAAAAAAAAACAAAAAACAAAAAAACAAAAAAAAAAAAAACAAAAAAAAAAAAAACAAAATAAAAGTGAGTTACTTATTGTTAGCTATCTAAAAACAACAATGGATGCCAAACTCGATGAAATTTTAAACAGAATTAATGCGGTTGAGTTGAATCTTGACAAAAAAATCCAAGAACTGACAGCTGCCTATTTGAATACGGAGGCAAAATATTCGTCTATGGAACTAATTGTTCAAGAACAGCAACAAACAATTAATGCTCTATACCGTCAACTTAACAAAAATAATTTGATTATTCACGGCTTTAGTGACACCGAAAATGAAAATAAAGAGTTTCTACTCAACACGTTTATTTCTACTTTTAATAAATTATTAAATTTACAACTGGACACCACAATGATCGAAGATATTTTTCGTCTGGGGAAAACCGTCGGAAACAGACCCATTAAAGTTTGTTTCATAAGTAATGTAGCCAAAATGTCAGTTTTTCAAGTTAGAAAAAACCTAAAAGGAAGTAATTTCTTTGTGAATGAAGATCTAACGTTGAATATGCGGAACCAACTGAAGCAAAGAAGACTTCTCTACCATAAAAGTGAAAGGAAAAGACTGCCTTCTCACTCTCCTGACGATGCCTTATGTAACAAGAACCGGGTTATGAAAAAAATTAAAGAATCCTTGTCTCAGCCAGTTACAACAAATCAACCTACCACGTCGTCCATTACGCCACCAACTGCAAACACTGACGTCCCTTTAAAGTTATTAAAAAATCAGAAAATTTCAAAATAAATAATTTGATAAAACTAATTTTCTGGAACACCCAAGGTTATAATAACTTTAAAGATTCGTTTTTAGAAAGTAATCAGTCTTCTCTCTTTGACCTTGACATCGTTTGTTTATATGAAACTTGGCTTGTAAACCCACTAGCAGCCTGTTTAGATGGATATAATGTTTTTTCTTGTGAAGCAACAAAAGATAAATCCAGAGGCAGAGCTAGTGGTGGAATTGCTTTATTTGTAAAAGAAAAATTCAGAGTTGAAGTCATAGAGAGAAACAATTTATGGTTATTTGTACGTATAGACTGTACTAATTTTGATTTTATTTTAGGTATATTTTACTTTTCCCCATGCACAGATATTAAATATTGCTTGGAAATTTTGAAGGAGACGCTTACACATATTACTGCAGATTCTCTATCTGACAATATAATGCTTGCCGGCGATTTTAATGCACGGATCGGCGAACTAAACCAAGTAGATCCCGTCATTTGTAATAATACTTTTTTAAAATCTGAAAGATTGACCTACGATAAATTTGTTAATCCTAGAGGACGTAGCTTAGTGCAGTTCATGGAAGAGATCGGCTTATTAGTTTTAAATGGCCGTACTGTGAATGACAGCCCAGCTAAGTACACCTATATTTCTAATCATGGTAAGTCCATAATTGATCTAGCTTGGGTTAATGATTGTCTCGTTAATTCAATTTACGACGCAGGAACTACTGATTTGGGTTTAGGTTCTGATCACTTGCCATTTGAGGTGTTATTAAATATAAATTCACTTCAGGGTACTACTATGCAACAGGCAACTGGTCCTCCCAACAAAAAACTCGTCTGGACAGATGAGTTGTCTGATTTATATAACGAACGACTGTTGACAGCCCTTGATGCTGTAATTACGGATAATTTAAGCACTTCTGAATTGTATAACCACTTTATCAGCTCGGTAAACGCGGTCGCGGAAAGTCTTGATATGTATAAAATTATTTTTAATACTCCTAGGTCAGGCAAACTTAGCAAACGGTGGTTTAATTCGCAATGTGTAAAAGCAAGAAAAGAGGTCAGATCTGCACTTAGAATTTGTCGTAAAGATGGATTTAGTGAAAACAGTCTTAAATTATATAATGATTGTAAAAGTCATTATAAAGAAATTACTAAGACGTGTAAAAGAGATTATTATAATAATATATCGGAAAAACTAGTTAATGTAAGAAACCCAACGGAATTCTGGAAAACCGTCCGGCTGTTCGGTCATAAGAAAAATTTAATGAACCCTATCAGTGTTGAATCTTGGCAGGCGTATTTTAGTTCTCTGTTTGATATAAATAATTCTGCAAATTTCTGTTTTAGTCATGAAATTAAGCATTATGATTTGGACAGTGAAATTACTATTCTAGAATTGGATAAAGCACTGAATAGTTGTAAAAGAGGCAAATCTCCTGGGGTTGATGGAGTGCCCAATGAATTTTATAAATACTCTTCCGTTGAAATTCGGCATATTTTGTTAAAATTATTTAATAAAATTTTATATGAAGAACGATTACCTCCTTACTGGTCTGAAATTAAAGTTTTCCTATTATTTAAAAAAGGGGACCCCAACACCCCTTCTAATTACAAAGGAATTTCCTTGATTAATAATTTAACGAAAATTTTTACGCAGATTATCTGTCAAAGAATTACAACCTGGGCTGAATCAAATAACAAAATCCCTGAAACTCAGTCTGGATTCCGAAACGGTCGAGGTTGCACGGATAATTTATTTATTTTAACATCTCTCATATGTAACCGCTTAAGGTTAAAGCATGGTAGACTATTCAGTGCTTTCGTAGATTTTAAAGCGGCTTTCGATAGAGTTAATCATTTATTACTATGGGAAAAATTACATAATATCGGTTTATCATCTAAGCTTATTCGTATAATAATGACTTTTTATGATAATGCAAAATTTAAAATACAAGTCAATGGTCAATCTTCGGATGCCATTAAAGTTAGTAATGGCGTCTTACAGGGCGACACCCTCAGCCCTCTTCTTTTTTCACTATTTATTTCTGATTTTAATGACTTCTTACTACGAAAAGGTGTTGAGGGTGTCAGTCTGGATGGTCATACTGATATTTCAGCCATTTTTTATGCTGATGATCTAGTCTTAGTGGCGGATTTTGTGGAAAATATAATTTTTATTATTTTTTGAGATTTTATTCGAAAAATTACTGACAAATTTTAGAAAATTTACAAATGTGCCTAATGGAGAAATAACTACATATCTATAGGAATATTTATGACTGAGAAATTTCACATTCTGTAAAGTCACACATGTCCACTGACTCATAATAGTTCATAAATTAATTATTACAATTGATGTATTTATCTATTTTTTAATTTTTATAATGAAAATATGCTTTGATAAAAAGATTAAAAAAATTAATAAATATTTACATTAAGAAATTTTTCCAAATGGCGTGGATGTATGATTAACGTTTCTCGTAGACCAACGTATGATACTAGGGTTAATAAACCTTAGCTTACTTTTATTATATTTCTCCAGGCATGCCACACTTGTACACACCGTCGCTGGACATTATAGAATATAAAGACAGCTCCACATAATTAAATAACAGGTAAATATTCTATATTTTTAAAATCAAAAACAAAAATTGGAAACTGTATTAGTCAAACAAAAAAATTTTAACAAACTTTAAACGAAAATTTTCGATATAATCCGTTTTTAATTCACTCTAATTGACACTAAATCAATACGACCCAAATTGAAATATCAAAATTTTTGACAATGAAATTCTCGAGTGGCCATCAGACGAAATACATAATATTCAAGATTCCCAATTCGCATGTTTTTCATCAAACCATATGATTACATATGTGTTATACAATTCTATTCTTTACATATATATGTTCGTATACAATATTTACAATGTCTAAAAAAGTGTGCCAAGTATATTGTTTTCATAACATAACATTTCATGTCATAAATGTATTAAAATAAATAAACACCTTTCAAAAATTTATATTGTCTAATAAAATTAAACATTTGTTCTATACGTAACATGTAAATATTTTCGTTAAAGGTCCTCTAGTTGTAAAATTATTGTTTAAAAATATTAAATCCATTAAAAATTACCTATATATACTGCTTAATCGAGATAAATGTTAAGTTACCGTCACAGTGTAGAATTTTGAAAAAACCAATTTTTTTTTTGGTCTTATCTTAAAGTACATATAATTACGCACGTTCTCTCAAAATTTCAAATTAAAATTCAAATTATTACGGTCGCTACGACCACAAATCAATGGATTCAGTTTAAATACAAAATTCAGTGGATCGATTGGCGCCTTTACATTTAGTCTTTCCACAACCAGTGAACATACATATAAAGTGCCCTGTAAACGATCAAATTGTTTGTCAAATTTTACGTGTTTGTCAAATTATTTGATAGTATGCAGCTTTGTTTGACGGGTTTGTCAAACAATCTACGTGTTTGACGTGTTTGATAAAAATCTTGATTGATCAACTTGTTTGACGTGTTTGACCAACAAGTTTGAAGGCGAGCGGCAGTGTTTGTTGTGTTTGTCAAACAAGCTCTATTATTATATCATATCTAACATCTCAGCCTTTGGCTTTAAATTGCCGCGAAATGAATAGCAAATTTGACAAAATGTTTGCGAATCTCTGTACGAGCAACCTTTTTTTCGTAATTTTAATTATTTATTCTATGTTTGGCCAAGTTTTATCCAATAAAATTATTTTATGGAGACCACTAGTGTGACAAACTACGGCCAAGTTTGTCAAATTTGTTTGACCTTTGATTTGATCGTTTAAGCTATTGTTTGATGAAAACGTGAAGTTTAACAAACAAATTTGTCAAACAAATTTGATCGTTTACAGGGTGCTTAAGATCAATTGTTATCATCACTGTATCACATTGTTGTTGAAACAATGATTTGAAACAATTTCGAGACAAACTTTAAACGTGTTTGTCTCGAAATGCCCTTTTTAAAAACGGTACCCACTCTCAGAGGGGAAGTTTCCAAGCTATAAGTTTGAAATGTTGACACAATATCCTTTATTCCATTCTCCATGTAGCTATGGAAGCTTTTTTCTGAAATCTTCTTATTTTTTCACACGGAAAACTGTTAAAAAAAGGCCTAAATTTTGTACTTTTTATTCTAATCGCCGCCATATTTTCAAATTTCAAAAAAAAAAAAACACAAGAACGTAGCGGGTTACTTATAGATTGATAATCTATTTGATGTTTTTTTCAGATGAAAACTGCGGCCGCAATCGTGGGCACTAATAGCCGCCCTTTTTAAAAGACACTTTTTTCAAAAAATTATAATAACTATAAAAAAAAAATAGAAATGAATAAGAAAAGTATTTTTGTATTATTAAATAGTGGTATTAATCGTAAAAAAGATTCATCCCCGTTCACCCATCCTATCCATCCGAAAAAAAATCGCGAGAATTGACTATATTTCAGCCAGTCACACTGCGATGGTACCTTAATAAAAGTTGGAAAAGTGTTGACGTTGACTAGATAAACAGTTATACCTGCAAAGAATACATAACAAGATTTTCCCTCACAGAAGAGCGCTACAGAAAGCTCTGCGACAGTCATGTATGTCAACTTACAAATATTAATTCACATTATCGAAGTAGATAAAGAGTTTACAAATAAACATGTTAGAAAACGTTTGAACTAAAGAAAGTTGTTTAAGGAAGAAAATATAAATCCTTATAAAGTTAAACGCATTTTTATTCGATGCTTTTAACGAAAAAAAGAAAAAGTTGAGTTAACTTAAGTGGATTACTAGATCTAGATAAAATATTTAGAGTAGGGAGGTATCAGGGCCGCGCCAAGGGACATTTGCGCTGGGGTGCAAGACAAAAATTGCCGCCCCTAAAACGCCAAACTTATTTGTAATACATTTTTGATAATAAAATATATGCCTCCCGGCTACCAGTTTACTTACTATATATACTTACTTTAATGAAATGCAAGATTGATAAATGTTTTATGTGTAGAATTCAACGACGGTTTTTATAAAATTAAAGCGTGCAAGAGCATGTTCGATCCCGATCCCGTTTGATCTCGCCAATTACTGCGCAAATGATTGTTGTCGCTGGTCAACAATCGGAATAATCGGATTACCGACGGGTCACAACAATCATAATAGACAAGTATTTAAGCAAAATGCGGGTAACATTTAAGTGTCATCAAAATTACCACATAAAAATAGTAATAATTTTATATTTTATTTGCCGCCCCCAAAGCCTGCCGCCGGGGTACTAGGCACCCCTAACACCCCCGCTTGGCGCGGCCCTGGGAGGTATTCGTATTCGGTATTCTATCCCGTTACTCCCGTTTCTTGTATTAAAGTGGTTATTAACTTAGGTATCTTATAGTATTTTGTTGCCTTTCAAGTTACAAGTATACACAGTCAAAAAATTTATGTTAAAATTAACACATTTCACATGTCCAGAATGGTCCACTCAATTTTTTATGTTATTTTAACACAAAGCATATGTGTCAAATCTTTACACAAAATTTGTGTCAATGATTTAACACACAAAAGGACATTCATTTTATGTTAATTTTACACAATTACTTAGTTATAATTTTACCACAATAATGTGTAAAATTAACTAATTTAGAATGTAGAAGTTTACTCAATAAATGTATGGATATATTTTGACAGTTTTTTTAAGTCAGTATTTTTTTTATTATTTTATAATGTAAATGAAAGGAAATAGTAAAAAATAATTTTTCAGTACTTAAACTTTTTTATTTAATATTTCCACAAAGTTGTGCTCTGATGAAAATAATGTTAAAGCAATACCCAAAAATTGTGAACATCGTTGTCAAACTAAACGTAGAAGACAAAATACTACGACTACTCTTCCTTCTTTATCTGATCTTCTTTGCCCTTTGAATATGTTCTCAAACATTCGATAATTTTTTAATTAATTGAAGTAAATTCTGCAAACAAAGAAAAAATTCAGTCTATAATATTTTTAATTAACTTACCTAATCAATATTTAATATCTATATAACTAAAACCAATTTAACTTTAGAAATACGCTTTTGATTTTGAAATATTCCGTCTTCTATACATCTCGTACATATATTTCTGTTGAAGGCACAATGTCCAATTATTGGCAATGATGCTACCGATGCTACAAGTTACCACTACCCCCGCTCTTAACTAAACCAGTAAATGCGCGCGAAATCAATCTTTTGGTATTGGAAATACACAAATATGTGTACTTATAGACATTCTTTTCCTTTTACAGAAAGATTGTGTTTTTTTTTGTTGTTCAAAACAGATTAACTAATTTATTCTGTTAAATCAAAACTTTTGTTAATATTTTCATTTAACACAAACACTAAACCTTACATTAACATAGGATTGGGTTACTTATTTAACAAAAATTTTAACCACTAGCTTTTTTTTACGCAGATACAAATTTTTTCACTGTGTAATAAGTACTTTAAGCCTCTGTTAATTAGTTAGAAATCGGATATTTTTGTTTACGCCTCAAGTTAACTGCTATATAAACACCAACTTACGATACAAAAGGTTTTACAAAAATATTTCTTTATTTTTAGTATTTAATTAAACATTAAAATATTCATTTTAATAATCCGTTAATAAGGAACTCACATAAATACGGAAAACTTTTTATTGAAAGAAAACATGTCACCAAATATGACATATTGTTATTTTAATTAGATCTTAAAATGTTTGAAGTACTTTAAAATTAATAAGGAAAATATTGTCTAACAGAAATGTAAAGTTTCTTATTCTAACTTCTAACTACACCAGAAGTTTTCAAACCATTTACAATAGACAATCTATATAGGCAAATAAACCGGTAACTATATGAATAAGGGGGATGATACGTTTTAATTAGCATATGCCATTAAAATGTTTAAATCATAACTACCAACCGAAATTTCTAATTTTGTCATCAATCTCATCAAAATCGTTATTGCGGTTATTGTTAAAGATGGTAATAGGAACAAAACAAGGTTGTAAAACAAAAGCACGAGATTGAAATAGAGGAAAGTTTCCAAAAATTTAAATTAATTGTGTTTGCAGAAATACTTGATTAGAATTAACCTTAGAATAATATAAAACAAAATTACAGAATTCAATTTATAAAAATATTAACATGCATGAAATCGCATAATTTGCGATTAATATATTTTTTAATCTTTGCGACAAAATAAGATTTTAGAATTAAATGGCTCAAATTCATTTTTCTTTCTTTCTGCATAAATGTCGTCGGTAAATTTTAATTCACAAAACTCACCCGTTTTTTGTCTTTGTTACAACAACAATTTCTTTTTTCTCCTCGGAAAGATTTCTTTCGAATATAGAAAACATTTTGAAGAATTAACGTTCAAGAGAAAATATTAAAAGTTGATTGAAGTTCTTCGAATACGGTACTTGACTGTATTCAAAATTTGTTTTAAATGTTGAATAATTTTAGGTATTGTCCTTAAATATATTCAATTTTAGTAGTGACAAATAAAAATATTCTTTAGTTACTTAAAAATTCGATTTCGAAAATTATAAATTTTTAGCCTTCATTTAAATGGTTAAAAACGCAGTGATATTTGAAAATGACGTCATTTTTTAATAGCAGATTTATTACTCTAGTTACGGTTTGTCTATGACAAATTGCATTTTCATTGTGACATTTTTATAATTCTAGTTGACCAAGAGAAGTTGTTTTTCTTTGTAATTTATTTTGAACTTTTTGGTTTGCAATTAATTTTGCACGCAAAAAAGATTGATGGAAGAAATACATCGTCACTTAATACGTAAAATATCCTTATCAACTTGTTTTAAATATTATGTTAAAAATGCTTTTATTTTTTGCTACAATTTTGAAGTTACGTTTTCTTAAAGTGCATTTAATACTTGTAGGGCTTCATGAAAATCTTACGATGATGATAAATGAAGAAGATAACAAAGTAGAAAGTTGTAAATACCACTAAAACTGAGCATGATGACTGCTGAATATTGTGTACAAATTTGAAACCGTGTTGACAAGTGTTGATATGAATGAAAGCGACATCTGTTTGAGTTAAATCGTGACGTGATTGCATACGTCACTACGCCAAATCGTTTTTCCCGCCAATTTGTTCATTTAAAATTGAACAATGGTTTTTTTTGAAGATTTTTAAAAATTTAACAAATATTAACTAATTTATACGTAAGAACAAAGCATTTCTCAATTGCAGTCAAGTACCCTATTGTTTTACTGTTTTCTGACTACTGAAACATTACTTTTCAAATCATTTAAACGACAAGTATTGATTTACATAAACAAAAATTTTCCTTTTCAACAAATTTTGGTACGTTTACCTAATTTATATTTTAATACAAGCATACATAGTGACTTATAGTGCGCTATATGTAAAGATTATGATAATTATAATGATTATGTTAAATGTTTATGACACGTATTTTAAAACAAAAGCTAAATTTTAAATCTATATCTTCATTAATGTGAAAAGACAACGCACTAAGCCTATAAAATACAAAATCACCGTGCAAAAGTAAAGGTTGCTCCACAAAAAATAATTGTACGCCCGACAATCGAAAAGCGCAGTGACCACTTGCATAAAATATATACAATATTGGTGAAATGTTTTAACTAACAAAAGAATTTTGATAGTTTGATAATTCATGCCAAGGTAGATTCATAATCTCATAGACATTAGAAATGGAAGGACCAGTAATTTATATTACGTACGAAAAATATTACGTAGGTACACGTTAAAAAGAAGCAAATATTATAAATAGCACGTAAATTGCCAATATATATTTCTCTTTCTAAGATATCCTAGACTTTAAAATTAAAATTGAAACATAGTCAGCCATGTTTGTATTAGGAAATTTGAAAAAAACAATGTAAAAATTTTCACTATTTTCACTTTTTAAATTGCGTTTTTCGTTATATTTTTTTAAAGAAAATATTATGGCAACTAGTTCTGTTTACAAATGTAAAAATTCTATTAGAAAAAAAGCACAAGGAATAACATTTCACCGATAAGACTTTTTTGACATATTTTTGACATAATATATTAGCCGTCTTTTTGAAAAAATATTTGCGTATATACATTATAATATGTTAAATAATAATTTAATATTACATATCAAGTATGCAAAGGATGTAAAGTATGATAAAGTTCACTTAAGATAAATTGACCACTTTTCTTATGTGAATTCAATAGTAAATGTAGTCAACTTATTTAAAATGAATTTCTACATTCATATATAAACATTTAATTTTGTTGCCGCCACTGTCTAGTATTAGCACAACTTTTGCTTCGTATATTCTTTGGTTTTTGGATAATCCTTAGGTTCTACATGGATACTTTTTCTTTTCTTCTTTTTGTTTATTTAATTTGTTCAATCTCTCCCAAAAATTTAATATTTACTTCGTATTTAAAATTAAATTTCCATTGGAACATCTACGATTCGAACCAGCAACATTCGTGTTTCATTAAATATCCCGTTCATTTACCCATAGGCGCCAACTTTGGGTTGTTTCGAATTTACTGAATCGATTAGAATATTGTATAATATTGAATTCTGCGCTATTTAGAAATTATACTATTTCTGTTTACAAGCTACAAGCGGTAAGTAGGTACAGGGGCACCATCTGTGTATGTTTGCTTTCAATGCACATAAACGTGTCTGTTCATGACTACTTATAAAATTATTATAATAGATTTTAGTCATTATGTCTATAATTAACATATGAATAGAATATACGAGTATACGAGAAACATACAACGGTCTAACCATGCCTACTACGTGAGTTTACTGAGTGCAATTACTGTTAGAGTATATTATAAACAGGATGTTTAATATTCTGATCGTTAGAATGTCGTAAGTAATTCGACGCATGTTAGTACGTAGTAAAGTGGATTAAGAAGAAAATTTAATTAAAAAAAAAAAACATACAAGGTCACACAAATTGAGATGAAGTAGTAGCAAGGTCATACGTCCGGAAATAATGAATTTAAGTTGGCAACTCACTTTCATAAGGTGTGGATTTTTAGTGTTCCGTAGCAAAATTGGAAAAACGGAGCGCTTATGCAATCACTTCGGTGTCTGTCCGAGTGTCCCAGGCAATTTTCTGTGAAACTACTCGATGCGAAAGTTTGAAACTTATCACGGAGATAGGGTGTGGGGGTCTAATTACAGTTGTGAAGTTGAATTTCGATTCTGGAGGTTAATTTTAGGGGATAGCCTGGAAAGTAAAAACAAAATTTTTTGCCAAGAGCACCGAGTAGGGTATCAAATGAAAGCCTGTTAAAGAACTAATTCAATAATATATATAATTACATACTTTTGTCGAATTTTTTCTTTTGGGAGGGGGGGAAACCTCATAAAAATTGCTGTCTCCTTTATTACCAGAAGGATTGTTCAGAAAAATTTGAAAAAATTCACGAACATTAAGAATGGGGTGTAGATATTGAGTGAAAATTATCAAACCTGAATTTCCTTGCACAATTTCCTTTGTATGTAAAAAGAAAAGTTGATGACATATTTTGCTTTAATCAAGATGTTGTTAATCAATAATTGTATTGCTATTATGTTAAACGGGTATTTTGGTAATTTTTTTGGAAAGTAAGTTTTAGAAATTAAAGAAGAAGTAAGGAATAATTGATAAATTTATGCACGAAAAATATATTACAATCTATACCAGAATATTTATCTAATAAATATTTGTAAAATTTTGTTAGGTATCCATAGAAATAATAAAATTCAAGCTATTCAGAAAATTGACAATCTATACATATAATAAAACTGTAACGAGACCGTTTCTGTACATGGAATATTTTTTGAAAATTGTACTGGTACTGTAAATAGTTATCGATGTAGATATCAAAACAGTGATTTTTAAAATTTTTGTATGTCTGTCTTTCTGTCTGTCTGTTCACGCATCACGTAAAAACTACTGGACGGATTTTAATGAAATTTGGTGTGATGATAACTTATTATCTGGGTCAGTATCTAAGATACTTTTCATTCCGGGAAAATGTCTCATTCCCACGGGAAAATGGAAAAAGTATTTTGAGCATGTACACACATTACGTAAATTTACATACTTCATAATTTCATAACTATAGTAACAAAATGTAATGTAAGTAAATTGAATATTGTAGCTTGGATATCTTTCTGAATTTGAAATCAAAGAAAATGTTGCTAATTATGTACCGAAAAATTCAACATATGCACAATTGTCAATTTGGAGACAATTTAATGCATTTTGTGTTGCAAGAAACTACCAATTGGAAAAAGAAACTACTCAACGTTTCGCGTGAACAACGTCACGGGTACGGCTAGTATTTAAATAATTTTCTTACCATATAATAAATAATACCGCTAATAAATTGTATTATTTTTGAAAAAGATGACCTTTAGTACATTTACTTTATTCTATTCAGTAAATATCACTGTTCATTTCTGGTAAACGTAAACAGACCAAGGTTACTATACGATCTTTTGAAATTGAAAATATGGTTTACTTTAGGAATAAAATTTATTCATTAAGAAAAATATTTCATTCACTTTCATATCCTACTACAACAAATCCATAAAAACAACTGATTGTACGAAACACTGTTAGCGCAAGTACAACTTGCACTTGACGACTTGTTTATTACCACTATACTACCACTAAACTAATTATTACATTATAGTGGCTACTATCCCACTACATATCAGATTAAAGAGAAAATTTAAGTAAGAAAAAAATATGCTGCCAATGGGGCCTTACCTCAACTCATGATATAAATCCTCAGCGATATGTTCTAGAGGTTCTAGAATGGATTTAAAATCCATCTCCACTTTGATCAGATCACTTTGGATACGATAACATAGCAAGGTAAGCATTCCCCACTCTTCGCACTCTATCTCAAGAGCGGTTCATTGTATAAAATTTTACTTAAACCTAGAATCATATACGTATACGTCAAAACGACAAACGAACTTCTTTACCTGCTCCAATACTACAACTTGTCGGTACCTACTCGCTGTGAGATTTCTGTTATCTAATTTATTTGTTGTTATAACACATAAGACGTATTTATTTTGTTTATAGTCATTGTCGTTTTGTTTGTATTGAAATAGTGTCCGTCAAAAGGACGTCGATGTATGATTACGCGATGTTTTTTTTTTTAAGATTTTGTACTTCACATATAAAAGTTTTCCTGATTTTTCTAAAATTTATTAAAGATATGCATATCATAACTAATTTATTCAATGATTATGATAATGTGAAAAATGATTACAGCTGTTTGACTTATAGAGACGACATAATACTGAAGTTTTAATATATTGAATCGAAAACTAAAGAATGCGTTTCAAGTTACTTAATAAAAGATTAACAATTTATTTTGTGGAAAATATTTTAATTTTTATTATTCTTTGAGAGCTTATTCGAAAAATTACTAACAAATTTTAGAAAATTTACAAATGTGCCTAATAGTTCATAAATTAATTATTTGAAACACTTGTTTTATGATACAATTGATGTATTTATCTATTTTCTAATTTTTATAATGAAAATATGCTTTGATAAAAAGATTAAAAAAATTAATAAATATTTATATTAAGAAATTTTTCCAAATCCAATTTTTTTAAATATTTTGTTCGCTTTTGTAGTATTGTTATGTAAAAAAAATGTTTTTTGCAAATAAACTCTAAAACTCTCCGTAAAAAGTCCATCCGTCAAAACGACGTCGATGTATGATTAACGTTTCTCGTAGACCAACGTATGATTCTCGGGTTAAGATCCGATTTGTAGAGAACTTTCCTGATAATTTCAAAAGTTATTTAAGGCATAGGAAACAAGATATTTTAAAAAGACTCGTTCTTGAAACCTTGAATCTTGAATTTCTTGACTCGCTACACGAAATTCTATGAGACCTTTGAGACAATATATTAAACATATCGAAATATCGAAACAAAGATTTATAGCTTATTATGTTTCATTAAGAGGTTTAGTCACTTGACTGGGTTACAACAAAAATTTATTTCTTAAAACATTTCTCTAATAATTGTTTCAGAATATTCCACAAAATCTTATACATAAATTAAATATTAATTCTTCGTATGTCACAAATATTTATCGTATATGCAAAACAATTGTGAGAACAAAAGATTACACCTAAGCTATTTCCCCTTCCTCCTGCTACGATAAATATTTCCGAACATATATGTATATTTATACTGAAGACTAAAGAAAACGATAAATAGAAGAACCAGGGAATAAGAACAAAACGTAATTGAATTAGTTTATATACGTGCAAGCGATATCTTAAGAAGCACACACAGTGCGTTAATTCACGTCGTTACAGGTATCTCCTGCTGTACCTGATTTAATTAATAACATAATTTATTGAAATACATAATATTACTTAACGTGAATTAAATACATTCATAACATGTCGTAATTTTCGTATTAATTATATTTTCCATTGTTGTGTGAATAGGTATATTGAATTGAATATAGAGCCAATTACAAATTAAATTTGTTTGTAGCGACATAACTTAAATGTCAATAATTTTCATTTGTAAATTGAAAAAGTGCCAACAACGATTGAAAACTTCTACTTTTAGTATCTGGAATTTAAACGAGAATGTGAACTTTAAGGCAGTATTCTAGTCTAGAAATTCGAAAAAATCGATTTCTATTTCATATTTTCAAATTTTTAGACCCTTAAAAATAAGCCTCTAAAAGGATTTACGGAAATTTGAATTATTTTCGGAGTTATGGTTATTTTTTCCCTGTGTACTGTGTGTCTTTTCAGTGTTAAATTCAAAATTTTAATATAAATTACTCGAAACTACTTTTTTCGATACGGTTGACATGATATCTCAATTTCTAATGCACCGATTTACTTGAAACTTGGTATACAGACCTTCTTAATACTATCAAAATTGGCCCGACGCGACGTAGGAGTTTTTGGAATTTTTGGACAGTTGTAAAAAGGAGGCGAAAAAATGATACGAAACGTCCGGCTAATTATACATACTTGTTTATTAAGAATTAACTAAAATTTTATGTTTCAGATCACCAGGAGGGTTGGAATCACGTCAACCAGGAGACACCATTTTATTTTTGAGTCCCCACTTTGTCGGCCTGTACCGATTTCAATTTTGATTTTTTTTTAAGTTTTATACATTTTTATACTTTTCAAATATCAATAAAAAACTGGTAAAAAATGGATACTAAAAATGTTTACTGTTTTTTTTTTTTTTTTTTTTTTTTTTATTACGCCCGTAAAATCACTTCAAAATCGAGCCTCTAGACTAGAATACCTAGAAAATACTTAGAAAAGTAAGAAGTAGTGACGCAACCACAATGAAGCAGGTGGAGCAATTGTTCCAGGGCGCATAACCCAAAAAAGGGACCCGGGAAGGAAGAGTAAAAATTTTGAATTATAGAAAACTCACATCGGTTTTCTGAACAGTCAGGTGGCAACACGTATGACAAATAGCCATGACATGGTGTTTTGTAAAAAAAAATTCAAGTTCCATTATCTAATAAATATATGACAACAATTCCAAGTACTTTGCCTGAGTACTTATATAAAAAAAAAACAATTCCAGAAAATTTATTTTAGGTTGATACAGAGTCGGACTTACATAAGGGCACTTGGGTCACGTACCTCAGGGCCTCGACACAATGGAGGCCTTCAAAAATACAAAAATAACAATGAATTCTTCAAAACCGGAGTAAAATAGGAAAGATAAAAACCACCTTACCAGAGAGACCTCCATACAGAAGTACTCAGCAGTCCCCATATATGAAGTACTCAGAGATCTCCACATGGGAACTGCCTACGGGCCCCTCAAGGGTAAATCCGGCCCTAGATGAATAGATGATAACTGTCGCTTAAGCGATCTATCTTTGTTTGAATATTTGCAATCAAACTTAAACAAAAAAATCTCGAAATCTTTTTGACGAAAATATTTTGAATTACAGTTTAAAAATTTAAACAATTTGTAGATAATTGCTTATTGAACAGAGAAATTTGTAAATATGACACTATATGTACGTTTTGATTAATTCAGCAAAACAGATTTTCACTTAGACAAACAATCGTTAAAGATAAATAGACATCATAAACAAAGCTTTGACGACATTTCAGAAACGTATTATTATGTATGACGATACAGTAGAACCATAGAATCAAAACTGGTTTGCAAAAAAAAAAAAATAAAAATAAAAATAAAAATAAAAATAAAAATATGATATAAGGTAAGGATATCTGAGGTAAGGATTTACTCGAAACTTTTCGAGTTTCCAGACTTCTAGAAATATTGAAAAGAACGGTATACATTACTAAAAAAAATTGCATTCAAAATTTAGAGTGGGCAAGAATATATATTTTTGTCTTTTACACGTTCCCAGAAACTTTTCATGGGTTTTGCTTCTACGTATGTTTTCTGGTTCTTTGCTGCTCACTCCCAAAATCGATTTACCATTTCCGTTCACTCATAATCTCGAGCAAAAATTCTCATATGTCGTTCGATTTACCAGTTCTAATCCCGTTTCCGTTGAGGCTCAATTTTTACTCCAGGTCCCAAAATCCTATCAAATCTTAAATTTCCGTAGGAATCTATGTTACGATGATTTAAACTTATAAACTAATTAATGAAATTTATAAATTAAATTATTATACTCTAAATAGTTTTGAAATGAAAATTTGAAACTTAATAGGACAACTACATTCTCGCAAAGTTGACCGAGTACGAGAATGTAGACGGTCACCTCGTGGTGCCGCGTGGTTGGTGTTATAATGCTATTTATGTACTTTAGCCTGCCTCAGTCAACCTCGCCTCGGTCAACTTCGCGAGAATGTAGTAGCTCCCTTAAACTTGGTTCTGAGAAAATATATACGTACCGGGCAACCTTAAAATTGAAGTCATTCTTGGGATAATACGGTACTTGACTGTATTCAAAATTTGTTTTAAATGTTGAATAATTTTATGTATTGTCCTTAAATATATTCAATTTTAGTAGTGACAGATAAAAATATTCTTTAGTTACTTAAAAATTCGATTTCGAAAATTATTAATTTTTAGCCTTCATTTAAATGGTTAAAAACGCAGTGATATTTGAAAATGACGTCATTTTTTAATAGCAGATCTTATTACTGTAGTTAAGGTTTGTCTATGACAAATTGCATTTTCATTGTGACATTTTTACAATTCTAATTGACCAAGAGAAGTTGTTTTTCTTTGTAATTTATTTTGAACTTTTTGGTTTGCAATTAATTTTGCACTCAAAAAAGATTGATGGAAGGAATACATCGTCACTTAATACGTAAAATATCCTTATCAACTTGTTTTAAATATTATGTTAAAAATGCTTTTATTTTTTGCTACAATTTTAAAGTTACGTTTTCTTAAAGTGCATTTAATACTTGTAGGGCTTCATGAAAATCTTACGATGATGACAAATGAAGGAGATAACAAAGTAGAAAGTTGTAAATACCACTAAAACTGAGCATGATGACTGCTGAATATTGTGTACAAATTTAAAACCGTGTTGACAAGGTGTTGATATGAATGAAAGCGACATCTGTTTAAGTTAAATCGTGACGTCATTGCATACGTCACTACGCCAAATCGTTTTTCCCGCCAATTTGTTCATTTAAAATTGAACAATGGTTTTTTTGAAGATTTTTAAAAATTTAACAAAAATTAACTAATTTATACGTAAGAACAAAGCATTTAGAATCATTTCTCAATTGCAGTCAAGTACCCTATTGTACTAGTAAAATTTCTTAACGATTCCACTGTAGCATTAAGAATTCTGCCGTATATTATGTAAATGTTAAAATATGATTAGTTAATTATTAATGTAAAATAAATATTCATTAAAATAATAAAACTAAGCGGTAAAGCATAAGGCCGAGTCTACATATAACGAACGAACACGAACGAATGCGAACAAACGCGAACAAACGCGAACAAACGCGAACGAACGTGAACGAACATGAACAAACAAAAACAAACACAAACGAACGCGAATGAACAATTAACGTCAATTCATTGATGTTCGTTTATGTTTCGGCTACACAATAATTTTTTAAATAAGTTTAATTAATTTTTACAGTAAGAGTTTTATGGTCCATTAATATCGCCCACATTATGACGCCAATTTTATCATGCGGCCTTTAAAAACCAACAACTCAAAAAGATGTATTGGTAGATAGCTTTGTTTCATAAAAGCAAAACTCGTTATAATGCCTCTAATTTACTAACTGATTTGATTTTGTGAAAATTCCTAATATTTTGGAAATTTTACAAGATCGCCACTATCAGATTTCGAAAAGTTACTGAAATAGTTGGACCAAAAATATCTAAACAAAATATATATACACTTATTATCGAAAAGCAATTCCTATTAAAGAAAGACTTCAGTGTTATTACACATTGCGACTTCTGCTAATTAAATTTTCCTTCTAAAGATTCCCACACGTCATTTCTTTTCCTGGTAATTTTGTAAAAATTATCTAAAACATTCCAAAACATAGGAATAAAATTTCAAAATTTATTTTAAACTGTCTGTCTTAATTTATTGTTCGAATAATTTTTAATCGTCCACATCTGACAGACACAAACAAACACGAACGAATATTTTTCTTTGATGTACCGACAACAAATGGAAAACATTCGTGAGTGTCCGAAACTGTTCGTTCGCGTTCGTTCGTTATATGTAGACCCGGCTTAACGCTGTAGTAATATTAATATTAATTATATAATCTATTTGAACAAACTTGTCAGTTTTTTGCTTTAGTGTTTCTTAAGTTGTTAAAAAAAATTCAGTAATTAGGCCAGCGTTTTCCGAACTGTGTTCCGAAAGCAGTCACTAACAAGTAAAGGTCCCAAGGCTGGAACTATCGATTTTAATGAAACTTGGCTACGTTGTACAGCATTAAAAAAATAACTGACACATTTTTTTTATCTGCGGAAAAACGGTTTGAAGAAGCGAAACCGTCCTTCAAAATTTTGGGTGAAAATTTAATTTTTCATATATCTCGAACAAGTAATTAGTCTTATTTCGTCAATGTTATAAATTATGTTGGAATTCCAGTTTAATCATTTAAGTATCTAGTTATAAGAATTAACTTTTACTTGTAAGTAAATACTTGATTTTGGAGAATTATAACAAACGCCAAATTACTTATTGATTTAAGGCATTACTTGTTTTTATTGAACTAGAAAGAAGTACTTACTGCAAAATATCAGTAAATACTTCCATACTAAGTAAATACTGGAAATTATTAAGTAATCACTTATTTTTCTGTTTAAGTAAGAAATTAAAAAATAGGAAGTAAAGGTTCTTTACTTCCTTCTTCTTTCTTCTTTCTTAAAACTTCTTTTTATTCAATAGACCCAATGTTATAATATAAATTTTTTTAAGCAAAATTTTATTTTGAAAACTTAGAAAGTGTTCCACGATGAGAACAGTTTAGGAAACCCTGGATTAGGCAGTAATATTCCAGTCATTAAGATACAATGTTAATCAATAAATGCTTAGTACATATCGTATAAACAAAAGCCAAAAGTTTCCTGTACATATTTAGAACATCAAAAAAATAAAAAATTAGTATGCAACGATCATAAGCTCCATTAATTAATGCTAAAAAAAATCACGCAATAGGGTAAGTGCGGAAGAGATGCCGCAATAGCCATAGTTCGTCCGTTGATTGGAAGATAGCGCTATTAATGGATTATATGTTTAAAATAAGTTACTTAGTTAAGCTGTATATGGTAATATTTATGATTAGTCCATCAGTTTAGCAATTATCCAACTTTTCATTTGTGAAAAGTAAGTTTTTTAGCATAATATTTTATCAAGCATTTAATTCATTAGAATTTAAGAATGTATATTTCATTGTTTTAATGAAAATGAGTTTTGTTATTAATTTAGGTAGGTATATTTTAAAAGTACTGTATAAAATTGTAGGTTCGAATTCCGCACTATACGGTATCTATCCCAACAAAAAGGAGAGATGCCGCATTTAAAGTTGGTATAGATGCCGCATCATATTACATGTTAAAAACATAGACCTATATACCTTAATTATGCAATTTTTTTTTTTTGGATTGTAAATTATGCCACGTAAATATAAAAGATCTATTAATGGATCAGGCAGAGCCCTCATATTAGTGAAGATAACGAAAATAATGATGATTACCTGTGTATTGAATGTTTTGAAAAGTACTCAGAAACAAAAAAAAAAGTTGACTAGTTAATATGTATAAAGTGCCAAAAATGGTTAAATATGGCAGGCATCATGTATGGAGATGTGTGTAAAATGCAAAATTTTTAATATGTACTATGCGGCGTCTCACCTTCTTTGATGCGGCATCTCTCCCATAGGTGTGGGAGAAACGCCGCTTTGCAGGCTCTACAAAAATGTTAATTATGAATCCTTTATGACTCAAAATTTAAAATTATTTATAAATAATTTTAAAGAATAATGTTTACATTTATTGTGTCCCAAATTTAAAATCAATTAAATGCATACTTTAAGAATTATCAAGTGTTTTCAAAATGTGCGGCATCACTCCCGCATTCACCCTATATCAAACAACGTTTTAATTAGTATGAACACATCTGCATCAAAAATGAGACAATGAAATTTAATCAAAACATATCCTTTTCCACCCTCATTTCCGATAAAATTTCCATCAAACGGTAAAAGTTTTCCCCGTCACATTGGATAATTAGCCTATTAATACGGTGAGTGAGGACATGACGAACAAAACAACATCAAGGATGCTTTCTATAACAAAATATTACGTATACGAATATTATACACAATACAGGACTTAGTCTTTTAAGGATATTAGATACAAAAACCTTTTTACTATGTTGTTCAAAAATTTAATATAATTTTCCTGAAATTATTTGTCGTAAAATTTTCATAAATATTAATCGGAGCAAAAAATTTTAATGTCCACAATCAGCCACATTCGGTTTTTGCGCCAATAGTATTGCAGAAATTGTCGGCTAGTTACTCGTATATGTAAATTATTGTCACGGCAGTAACATATTATATTATGTAGACATTAGACAAGGCAATGTATTTAAATTTTTGACAAATAAATGTGGCGCACTATTGGTAATCGTTAATCGCGATTAACTTCTGACTAACAATAAACTACAATAATATTGTATTTAAAACCAAACATTTACTTTTATACATTTCGACAATGAATAAAAGAGTGTCAATTTTTAGTTTAAAATGCGACTGATTTTATACGTTTTTACAATGGTTAAAAAAAGGTCGATTTTTATCTAAAGTCCATATGGTCGGCCAAGTGATCGGAAAACGACATTTCATATTACACGACCTAATGCTGTTCCAAATTACGATGGCAATGATACCAAGCCATAAGAACTTTATTTAAAATTAAACAACTAGTTTTATACACGGAGAGAAAATTCATATAAAAATTACTGTGCTCAGCACTACAATCGACGTGTAAAAGGCGAACATATTCAATTTTGTACGGTAAAAAATATAAAAATTATAATTAATCATAGAAAATTTAAAGGATAGAATATTGTTTCCGTAATATTAGGTCCGTAAAATTTGTAAAACAGCACAGTAAAAAGTTCCATTGCTGACACAAAAATATTTTTTAATTGTTTTTCTTACAAAAATTACCATGCTGTATTATAATATTTGAAATGCTATCTGCAAATAGTAGAAAGAAAAAAGGAAAAAGAAGGTTGTGTGTGTTGTGAACGCTGTTGAAGTGTACCTCACTCATAGCAAGTCACATAGCCAACCATAGGTGTGGACGACCAACTTGGTCGGACGGGTCGGACCAAACACCTTGATTGATTAGACTGTCTTACAAGCAGCAAGCAGTATTCATTACACTGTCTTGGAGGACGGGGATGTCACCGTTAAATTCATCATTTTGTTACTTCACTATCTTTAGTATTAGAATATATTGTTGGCAATCATTTTTGTATGCATCATAAAGAATCGAAAGTCGGAAAAGATCGGGCATCTTCGAAGTATTTACAGGTACAGCCCAAGCAACATAAGGTTGCGGGTCAGATACGCAAATGAAAGAATACGACAACCAGAATTAAACTATAATATATATGCATAAGAGTGTGATAAAAGTTGTGTTATCACATTAAATTTTACCATGCTAGCACATATTTTTTATTTTGGTCGTCGATCGTGCACGCATTTTAAGAGAACATGGTAATTTTTCTGAAATTTTATCTACAAAAATTATATGATTTTTCTCTCCATGATACATTTCTACAATGGTTATAGAAGTGTCAATTTTTAACTGGAAATCCATGGACGGAAAAGTGGTCGGAAAACGACATTTCATATTACACGACCAATATAATGCACGACCAATTTCACAGTTAGGCAGATTACTCCTTTAACTTGTTTAAAAATGATTTTAAAGCTATATTAAATGTATCCATACCATAACCAGTTCAAAAAATTCTAAAAGTCTATATAATAATCTACGAGAGCTGCCCAACAAAACTAACCCTCTATGTTGACCTTTTTCTCATTTTCATCAGCTCTGGTTGATTTTATTAACTACTGAGCTTCTTCTTCTTCGACCAACCGCAACTGTTCCGAAAATTCTGAAAAAGTATAAATACGGCTAAAATTTTTTTTTTAATGTAGAAGACTGGAGTCACCTCTTACAAGTAAAGGTCCCGAGGCCGGACCTATCGATTTTGATGAAACTAAAATATGTTGTAGAACACTAAAAACTAAGGGACACGTATTTTTTTTTATCTGCGGAAAAACGGTTTGAAGGGGTGAAATCGCCCTCCAAAAATTGGGGTAAAAATTTAATTTTTCAAATATCTCGAAAACAGTAAGAGATAGAGCAAAAGTTTAAATTGGCGATATTACCCTTTTTTAAAGAGCTATCTATTGATATGCAATTTGTTCAAATTACATCAACAGGGGTGGTTGGGGGTTAAAATTTGGGGGTTAATTTTGCAAAAATGGGGTGAAAAATAAACAATATAAAAGTTTTGTTTACAGATTTGAAATTTACGTCAAAAAATCTAATTGACCTGTTTTTGCTTAATATCCTAATATTAAGTCTAGGGGTAGTTAACTAGAGGGTGACTATGTCGAATAATCGTACTATTTGGGTATTTTAAGAAGCTCTTCTTCATGGAAAATAGCTTAAGACAATTAAAATAACGTAGAAATGAAATTCTCGAATTCAAAATTAAGTTTAAGCAACATTGGAGAGGGGGTGAGTCACCCTCTTAAATTACATACTAGTTTATATACACTAATTTTTGCTATTAACACACTGATAGTGGGTAAAATAATGTCACAATAAGTGGTTCTGAAATTGGATTAAAATGAAATTCTCGAATTCAAAATTGAGTTTGAGCAACATTGGAGAGGGGGTGAGTCACCCTCTTAAATTATATACTAATTTACATACACTAATTTTTGCAATTAACACACTGACAGGGGGTAATAATGTCACACTAGATGCTTCTGAAGTTGGACTAAAATGAAATTCTCGAATTCAAAATTGAGTTTGAACAACATTGGAGAGGGGGTGAGTCACCCTCTTAAATTATATACTAATTTACATACACTAATTTTTGCAATTAACACACTGACAGGGGGTAATAATGTCACAATAGATGGTTCTGAAGTTGGACTAAAATGAAATTCTCGAATTCAAAATTGAGTTTGAACAACATTGGAGAGGGGGTGAGTCACCCTCTTAAATTACATACTAGTTTACATACACTAATTTTTGCAATTAACACACTGACAGGGGGTAATAATGTCACAATAGATGGTTCTGAAGTTAGACTATCGTATGTAAGGTTTTTATTAGGTTTCGTTATTTTAGGTTAGGTTATGTAATTTTCGGTATCGATAATGTTCGATAAGGAAAACTATGATATTCATTAGAAAACAAACCTAATAAAGACTTTACATATGATAGTCCAACTTCAGAACCACTTATTGTGACATTATTTTACCCACTATCAGTGTGTTAATAGCAAAAATTAGTGTATATAAACTGGTATGTAATTTAAGAGGGTGACTCACCCCCTCTCCAATGTTGCTCCAACTCAATTTTGAATTCGAGAATTTCATTTCTACGTTATTCTAATTGTCTTAAGCTATTTTCCATGAAGAAGAACTTCTTGAAATACCCAAATTATACGACTATTCGACATAGTCACCCTCTAGTTAACTACCCCTAGACTTAATATTAGGGCATTGAGCAAAAACAGGTCAATTAGATTTTTTGACGTAGATTTCAAATCTATAAACAAAATTTTTATATTGTTTATTTTTCACCCCCTTTTTGCAAAATTAACCCCCAAATTTTAACCCCCAACCACCCCTGTTGATGTAATATGAACAAATTGCATATCAATAGATAGCTCTTTAAAAAAGAGCAATATCGCCAATTTAAACTTTTGCTCTATCTCTTACTGTTTTCGAGATATTTGAAAAATTAAATTTTTACCCCAATTTTTAGAGGGCGATTTCACCCCTTCAAACCGTTTTTCCGCAGATAAAAAAAAATACGTGTCCCTTAGTTTTTAGTGTTCTACAATATATTTAAGTTTCATCGAAATCGATAGGTCCGGCCTCGGGACCTTTACTTGTTAGTATGTATACTTACGCTCTGTATTACAGAAATAACTTTACTTTTACGATAATATCGAGTAAACCACAAATATTTCAGTTTTAACAAAATTTTAGTAGAAATTTAAATGTTCGTTTATAAAAGGTAAAATATTTTCACAAATATCTAACCAGAGGCGTAACTATAATGGAGCAGGTGGAGCAATCGCTCCAGGGCGAATGATAATGAGGAGTGCAATATAGGAGATGAAAAATTAGAAAAATTTGGGAATTTGTTATTTGATAGTGCTGTTCGGCCTCTATTTTACTTGCCAGATCGTTTTTGGAGGAAAACGACAAGGACAATGCTCTTTTTTCACACAACTTCTATTTTTCTGTAAAAATGGACTCTTCCTAGGGGGGCGTTTGGCTTCAGTCACCACTAGAGTCCCTATAATAAATAGAGTCGTGACATGTATCCTGAACGCTGATTGGTTCCGGTATTTTCTGTCCAAAGTTTGCGTAAAATACATTGGAAATAAAGTAAATATTAATAAAAATCATTTAGTTTAAATTAAATTAAAAAAAATTAATTATTCATTAATTTGTACCTACCTTATTAACGATAATTATGTACTCAAATATGTGTTAATTAATTTTGAAGCTTCCCGCTCTGTTTTGGACAGAAAATGCATGACATGTCACGACTCTATTTATTATAGAGACTCTAGTCACCACGTAAGGTGCAAACTTTGTAGTTACGCCACTGTATCTAACGTATATATTAGAAAATAATTATTACAGAATATTTTACCTAAAATTTCTGAATTCCACGTTACATTAAATTTGTGAAACCTTCACTGAAATTAATATTAATACTCTAATTTCATGCTATTGTCTACACCGAAACAATCGATTTTATGTTATACACATAACATTTTCTAAATAAGTGTTCGTTTTTGTTCGAATAAGTAATTGTTTATGTTTTCCTGCGTAATATACACCATTTGTATTCAGTCCGAAAGTTCGTATAATTTTTATTTTCGTACATAAAGAAATCAAGTAAACATAACAAATTTATTCTGTTCGGCCGAGCGGCGTTCAAATGCTATAACAAATTTGACCCAATATTTTTCCCAAGACACTGACATAAATAATTTTGGTTTTTAGTTGTAGGTACACATGTAACATATAAACCGATAAAATATATTTTTAGTGCTCCAAATTCAAAATCATTAAACCTTTATAGGTGAAATTGTCACACTCTCATAACTATAGATATGGATTCTAAGTAAAAATCTCAATTAGTAAGCAGTAAGAACATTATTTTAATTCCAAAAGTATTGAACAGTGGATATAAATAGTATATTGTACAATAAATGGGAAAAGAGGCTTATTTCGAGCCCACAGGGCGAGTGCAACAAACTCATATAAGTGAGAAATAAGCTTCTCCCACGTATTTTACACTATACTTTTTCTACGAGCACATTTTTTGGTAAAATTTAACACAAATAATTAAAATAAAATTTAAATAAGTAGTAAAAATTTTTTAAATTTATAATGTCAGTGGTAAGATGTTCAAATTTTTGCCAAAGCATACTCTGAAACTATGGAAACAATAATAAATAATCAACATACATTACATATGTATAATTTTAAAATTTCATATGACATTATATATTAAATCAGACATAGCCAACCTTTTTATTATATTAAGCCGTGCGAAATAATTTCCCACTGCTATAATATTTCCGCACAGTGTGGGCAACTGTTAATTTTTACATATAGTTAGCCGTGCACAAAATATTACTTTTAATAGTAGGAGTAGAAAAAAATTTTTTTAAGCTATACCACTGCGTGAGAGATATCATTAGAGGTAACTCTTAAAATTAAGTTAGGTTTTTTTTGATCAGTTTCCATTGTTAAGCCTTATTTGGGAAATTTTGCAAAGCATCATTTTCAAAATATTAAAAAAGTAAGAAATTTGAACAATAATTTAAGGTAAATTTAGCTATAAATAAAAAGACCATTTTTACTTCACTAATACCACTTTATTTAAAATTTTAAATGTCTATGACATGTTTCGGCCCGTATGGCCGACTGTTGATTAATAGCCATACGGGCCGAAACATGTCACATATATTTAAAACTTTAAATAAAGTGGTACTAAAGTAAATTTAGCTGATGACTATTTTTAACGCATTTTCTTATCACATTACATAAATGTACAAATTACAGAATCATTCAATTTCTTTACATAGGTATATATTGCAATTTTTTTAGTATTCTAAAATTAAAACTAAATATTTAAAAAAAATGTTTCCATGTGTAAATTAAATTTTTATCTTGCTTAAAAAAGCTATTTCTAGCAAAATTATGAAGTTTTGAATTTTGTGTTTTCTGTTAAACTTTTTTATGTGGTCCCTATCCATCGCATAAAAGGAGGTTTCGCTGTATTATATACTAGCGATCCACCCTGATGGTTCACAAAATTTTAAATATTTTTAGAAGAAAATATACCTACTTTCCAACGGAGACAGAATTTTATACATAAACTCTATTTTTAAATCTGCATTTATACTTTTTTATCACTATGATCTTTGTGTAATGGTCAATGCACATTTTGTCTTCAGAGGCGCAATTATCCATGTCAAAAATACAATAAACTCGCATAATTATTCCCATGCTTGTTTGTATAGATAAGTATAGAAAAGATGATGCTTATAAAAATATACAAAATATCGTCTTATTTGGATATTTTGTTGGCCAGGTACATTAAAAAAAAAGTATCACTAACCCGTATCAATAAAAAGAATATGAATAGGGTCCAGTTTTCTGTGCATGGTACACTTTTGGAATTTTAATATAATTCTTCCTTTATTTTGCGGAAAATGATATTTTTTTCTTTTAGTGAACCGAAAATGTACATAACATAAGTTAGCACTTAATAAGTGCCGCTAAGGGAACGAAAATTGTTTTCATTTTCGGTTTGTTGTGTAAGTAAACACGTTATGTAAACATTAAATGTGAAACTTAAAGAGCAAAATTTAATATCAAAATGTGATACATATATCTATGTAAAGAGAGAAAATAAACAATTTTGTTTTTCTTGATGGCTATAAAAACTGATATTAATCGTTCTATGAAAATATACGTATACAGGATGTTTCAAAAATTTGTTACAATAGATTGTTAAAACAGAATTTTTGTTATGTTTTGTTGCGAAACTTTTTTCCACAAAAATTGTTGTCTTTTCTCTCTTTTTACTAGACCGATTCCAATCACTTTTATGATCCTCTTCAATAATTTTTTTTTACTGAATTACATAGGATGGTATTACCTATATACGATACCGGCTCCATAATTGTACCACTTTAATGTTTACGAAATTTAAAGGTGTTTCTTCGGAGTGGTAATTTTTATAAACGGAAATTCGCTATGTTATGCAGGATGCTGCGACAGAGGTATTTAGTAATAGATAACAAGTACGCTAAATTTTCAAAAAATTACGAATTTTGTAATTATTATTTTTTTACAGCGCAGTATTGAAATGTGTAAACAAAGCCAATTCATATGATATCCAACTTGACCTTGTTATTCCACTTTTAAATTCTACCTACCACTCCCCTCCCCACTCCTACTTTTCGAAAAGAAATTTCATCTGGAATAGACACGACCTAGCAACTTCTGCCACTGTGCCAAATTTCAATTCGATATCGATAGTAGTTACTGAGCAAAATGGACAGGTTTACAGAGATCTCGCTATAAGGGTCCCTTTTCCCCGTTTTATGTTTCCGGAACCGGGATTGTAGGTACTGATGTAAAGTGCTGCAAACACAAAATCTTGGAATTGATACGACCGTATGGTGTGCTGACAACTTTTTTGGAGGGACGTACTTTTAGGATAATAACGAGTGACTCCAAAAGAAACCTATTTTTCGCCTTTTTTGGGGACATTATGACAGTGGCGATTTTAGCGAGTTGACAGGATAGGCCCGGCCGGGCCTACCCAAAAAATTTGAAAATTTAGACAAATTGGCATGTAATTCAGACAAATTTCGACAAATTCTTAAGCAGTGCAAAAATGTCTAAAAGCAATTCTTTAACCCTTAGTAGCCTGGAATCATTTCCGTCATTAACCAGAATAACATTAGGTCATGTAACATGAAATGTCGTCTTCCGATCAACCTTGGTCAACCATGTAATTCAGAATTCAAACAAATATCGACACTTTTTTAAGCATGAGAGAAATGTTTAAAAGCAATTCTTTAATTCTGAACAGATTTTTTGTAGCCCGAAATCATTTTCGCCATTATCTAGAATAGTATTATGTCGTGTAATATGAAATGTCGTTTTCCGACCACTTGGCCGACCATGTAATTCAGACCAATATGAGACTTTTTCAAACATTAGAGAAATGTTTGAAAGCAATTCTTTACTTTGAAATATTATTCTTGTAGCCCGTCATTGATTCCGTCATTATCTGAAATATTATTGGGTCTTGTAATATGACATGTCGTTTTTCGACCACTTAGTCGAGGGCTAAACACTAGATCAAATCATAGACAAATGAGACAAATGGCTAATGCCCTATTTTTTGAAAGGCTTAGTCAAATTGTCTATTCTGAATATTTGGATCAAAATTTGAGATTTGTTTTAATTTTTCACATTATTTAGTTTTGTTTTATTTATTGTTTTATATTTTTTGTGTGCTCTATATCCTGTGGGGGTGGGAAAAGGTTCGGTTAGAAGAAAATATCTAAGGTCCCAAAGTAGACTAATTCGTCCCCGTTTATATATAAGCTCTTCTAAGCGGTATGTGATTACCTGAAATGGCTTATAAATGTTGCTAAAAGTTACATTTTGTTCAGTTTAAAATTATGGAATAAAAAATGTCCAGCTTCAAGAAAAAAAATGCTTCGCATAAGTTACATGTTTACAATACAGAAAAATTCAGGTCTACCGAAAATAAAAATTCTATATATCGCCCCTGCTTTATGAATTTTATTTAAAAATATAGACTAACTATAGAGGAAAACTTTTCTGAACATAAAATATTAAAATAAAATACTTAACAGAGAAAAAATTTCGATTATATACCTACCTAAAAGAAAAGTGAAAGACAGATTACGTAGTTAAAAAGAAAGAAATTATAGCGTTAGAAATTCCGACATTTGACCGGAAATCGTTACAGTTAATTGATCTTCGGTCGAATAATCTGACACTGAAATATATCGGCTAATTCATCCAACCAAAAACCGATTTATACGTTTACTCGATATAGTATATTATGCTTTCGATTCAACTGGTTTGCCAAATTGATTACCACTAGTGTTAATGCTGTGGAGCTACACGATAGTGTGCTTCTTCACCCCGTCAGTGTTAATCAACTATTAGTAGTTTATCTAGAGTCGTATTTTAGGTACAAAATTAATATTTTTATGTTAACAAAAAAACTACTGAAGAGAATAACGAAATTTTTATGGGAAAAAGGACACAAAGAGATTATATTCATTGTCTGGTTATCTCAATATTATAATCACATATTAAATTTTTTGTTATAAGTATTAAAATTAATCTAAGAAATATAGCTAATATTCTGGAGCGTAGTTATTTCATCAGGGTTTTTACGAATGTAATATATATTTTAAGACATCTGTAGACGCTGATGCGAATTTTTTAAGAGTAATATCTGCAGATGCCGAAGCGGATGTGGATTTTTCAAAAGTAATAATCATAGGCAAAGTTTTTTTGTCCTTTTCGCGAATAAATATTTTCACAAATATTACACAACGCCATTTCAAAACTGGATAACATAAAATATTTTTAAATTAACCAGTTTTTAGTCTGAATATCAGGAAAATATAAGGGTTTCTGTACATATTACGGCAATAAATAAATTAGTTTCAATTTCAATACCATATGACTTAAAAAGGGAAAGCAGATCCGCACCTCCGAACCATCAATTCAATAGTTGGTTCAAGTTGCAACTCATAAACATCTGCATCAACATTACGAGATTCAAATTAAAATAATGCAGATACGGATGTAAGAAATTAATGCAGATGTTTCGCATATGCGAATGCGAATACGGAAGTCTACAACAACCCTAATTTTTATAACTTTAATTAAATCGAAAATGAAATTAGTAAACGTAGTAAACTATAATTGTAGTAAAAACCTATAAAATTACCGATAAATATTCTTTAAAAACTCCAAATGAGTTTCGATGGTTTGTGGAAAGAATTCTTGTATTTTATGGTTGAATACTATATTCTTGCTATAAAAATATCAAAATTTGATTTAAGATTCCTAGGTACTTAGCAAGCATATCAACTAGATATGATTCTCTTTCTCCAACAAAGCAAATTGTTTTTACAAAAATACTACGCAATTTTTAAAATTTTTATCCTATTAACATATAATCGACATATTATTATTATTAGAAATAAACGAAAAAAAGCTTCCGTATTCAATTCCTCTTAATTTGTTCTGTCTCACTCTCACTAACTCCCATTCTATATTCAAAATATGCTTACCAATCGAATATATTTAAATATTTAAATATGTATGCTGTCTTTTCTTTAAAATTACGTATGTTAATTGAGTTTTACTTATTTTTCTTTTACATTCCAATAGCTTTCAGTTTATAATGTCCAAAAGAAAATTGGAAAATATATTAAAATTTTAAAATTGATTCTATCTTCGATATCAATCGGATGTTTTCAATTTTGTTCTTCTAATGCTTTTAAGGCGGACCACCAGTGTGACCGCCTGAAAAAAGGTGATTTTTGGAAATTTTTTTTAAAGAAAACTACTGTATAGAATGTTTTAATATTTTAAGGATATATTCGTTGATATATAATAAATTCATGATAAAATTTTTGGACCAAAAAATTGAAAATTCAGTGAATTTTCGCCACCTTCCAAGGCTCTAAAGAAAAAAGTTCCCCCACTGCTGCAGTGATAGCGACCTTCACAGTGCCTGAAATCAACAAAACCAAAAAGCCTACTAAACTAAAAGGTGTTGCCCGTGCCATGAACCTCAATCGAAAAAAAAAGTTGAAATTTAACAAAATGGAGGAGTTTTTTAAAAAAAATTTCAAAATTTGCGCGAAAATTTGATGATTTTTGGGCTGCAAAAATTACATTTTTTATTCGATCTGAAAACTGGAGGTTCATGGCACGAAGAAACATATATAAAAGAAACTGCAATAAGAGTCAAATCGATCGGATGATTTGTCTTCGAGTTATGACTGAAGCAAATATGAAAAATGTAGTTTAGTTTTAATCACTGAGAATTTTTACTAAAATTATTTACGATATAACGATGTACCAAATTGTTCTTTTTACGGAACAGTTCCGAAGAGAACAGTCCTGTAAAAACAACAGTTCCAGGAGAACAGTTCCAAAAGAACAGTTTGCAAAAGAACAGGTTTTAAAAGAACAGTTTCTAAAAGAACAGTTTTATGTATACTCATACCTGTTCATTGAGCGAGAACTGTTCATGATACAAACAAGAGTTTGTAGGACGACATCGTTCTAGTAATATGTTCAACTAGATATTTCACTGACAATTTTATTAGTGCCTAAAAATAATTTCGCTGATATTTACAAAAAATATATAATTAATAATTGTCAAGCTGCAAATACAAAATAAATAATGAATCTCAAATTATAAATATCAGTTATCTATGTTTTATTCTAAATTCACACATTCATCAATTATTTAAAAAGTTACTTTTGGAGATAAATTGTTAATTCTATTAATAAACCACATTAGTATTTTTTTAAAAATAAAATATCTTTTGGACATATTTGGTTTTCAAACCACTTTTTTAGTCCTTTATTTTTGTGTCCGGTTTTGGAAAAATTCATTCCGATGGAACTGAAGTTGGCAGCATACAACCATTTTTTATCAAAACATTTAATTCTAGATAATGTTCATTTCTACAATATCAACCATCGATTAGTTTTTTGGTTTCACTAAAATTGATTAAATTAAACTTGTTTTATTCTTTGTACCATTGCAGTATAGTTTACTTAGTATAATCTTCCACAGAAATGTTGAATTTTATGCTGAATAGCTGAATGTCTATCTGACAATAACCATTATATTATTTAAATTCAAAATTTAAATCAAACAATGCTACTTTATTCGTTATATCCGTTAAAATTTAGAATAAAAATCTACCAACAAAGTTTATTGTAGTGCAGACATCTATAATATTAAAGTGACATCGTGGTCAACTATTTTTAAAGAACAGAGAATACGTATACACGTACATATATAACAACATATCGCTGAACAGTTTTACAAATTGAACAGATATATCAATAAAGCACAGAACAGACGAACAGATGAACAGATGAACAGGTGAACAGGCTAAATCGCGGAACTGTTCATTTACGGAACAGTTCCAACAAAAGAACAGTTTCAAAAGAACAGTTCTCTTCTTTTTGGCACATCACTATTACGATGTACTCACTATAACGGTCATAGTAAAACTAGATGAGTGATTTAAATGTGCCAGGGTCTAGCTTCTCCACAACATGTGACTGGCAGCCACGTCCAGAAACTCCCGAACCATCAACCTTCCTACATTTATCAATACCTCTTTTCGGATGGCTGTAACTCAAAAACTATTTGAGATATGCACTTGAAATTTTAGTATGTTATTTTTAAAAGTATAGACTATTGAAACATGCGAAAAAAAAATTTTCAAATTTTTTCAAAATGTCACACTAGTGGCCCGCTTTAATTCACATATAGTTAAAGAAAACCTAACACTGACACGATATGATCCTGATCATAAAGCAGTTTAAAAAAATTGACATGAAAAGAAAACACAAATTGATCAGAACACTCATTTAATTTTCTTTGTTCAAAAACCATAACAACGATCCATCTTCGTGTGAATTGAATGATTTTGTTCGCATATACATTTCTAAACTACAAAGTAATTTCGACCAGCTCTGTATAACTCTTAAATAATGTTTCAAGTATTTTCACAATGTCACTACTTGTAACTCGTTTAGTATAATATGTACCTATATTAAGAAGAAAGTCTGGTATACCAATAAATTTTATATAGATGCGTGTAAATAATCCTTTTCCTTCGCCCCCACCAGCAATAATAATCAAGTCGAAGACACACATATGGGTAGTGTAGCAGTTAAGTCCAGGACCGTATTATCCAGTACAGTACACGGAGAGAAAATTCCCTTAAAAATTAGTGTCCTCATACTACAATCGACGTGTAACAGGCAAACATATCCAATTTTTTTACGGTAAAATTATAAAAATTACAATAATATAACTATAATTTTTATAATTTTACCGTACAAAATTGAATATGTTCGCCTGCTACACGTCGATTGTAGTATGAGCACAGTAATTTTTATAGGAATTTTCTTTCCGTGTACAGAAGACAATGTGCCTAAAGCCTAACAACCTCTAGTTAATACAAATTCATTCAGTACAAATGGATCGACAACCAAAACTACTACACATTTATCCAAAATTCCAGAGACTTGGGTAATGGTCACCATCCGTAAAGGATCCCTTCAATTATGTTATACCTGATGATGAGTTAATTACTCGAAAGTTAGCTCATAATCGAACAGCTCAATTTAGTGAAAAGTGACAGCGTAAATTATTGCCATATTTTAAAAATAGTAAAATAAAAGCTTATTGCACCAATGGGGTGTGGCACACAGCTTCCTCGTACTCGTAAAAGCACCTTGGTAATTTAATGCCCAATATATCTTTGTATAATTTAATATAGGTATATAAATTAATAAAAATAAATAAACAAAACGATTCATAAAAAATTGAGAGAAGTGGGACTAGCAGTAAATAAGATATTGACATTTAATGGGATTTCGTAGTAGCGCCGTGGATACTATTACTCCGAATGCAACGAAATTTGTAGGGGACCATCTAGGGACCAAACAATTTCATTAAAAACAATTGAATTGTTCAGAAATTATGCCACTTGGTGCAATTTAGTATATTAATGGAATGACATGGTAACGGCGTAGCTACCGTTACTCCGATTTCGATTAAATTCATAGGGGACCATCTAGGAACCAAACTACATAATTTCTGAAAATTTCGAACAAAAAAAATCGAATAGTTCAGAAGTTGTGCCACTTGGTGCAAACTGGCGACACACAGACGAACAGACAGACGGACGGACGGACAGACATCAAATCAAAATTGTTCAGAAAGCTCTAAAACGTAAAATGTGCGTAAACAATTTTATTTTGGAGGGAAAAAATTTTTTATTTACTTCCCATTGGAAGTTTTTGTAATGGGTCCGATTTTACGAATCGCTAATTTTGACATATCTCCACTTTCAAGGTCATTAGAATCCGAATCCATCGTTTTTATCGTGTTGTCTGTGTGTGCCTTCGTTGGTTCGTTCGTTCGTGAATTTTTTTCGTCTCGCATATCTCGAGAACAAATGATGATATCAACTTCGAACAAATTTCATTAAATACGTAATCAAAAAATGAAGACCAGCTAAAATTTTCAGCAAATTCGGATTAGCGGTTTGTTCTTCGTGGTAAAAAAACGGAATTAACTTTATTAAAATAACATAGATTTTATGGATTTTTTACCATAACATTATTATATAATGGCCTAAGAACCTTCCTTGATGTTAAAAACGCCAGTATTTTATTAAAAATTAAAAATTTAAAAAAAAAAGGAAATAAGAAATTTTTTTTGAAATATACTTTGTCTCGTAAGTATATCCTGAGAACAAATAATGATGTTATCATTTGTTTGATGAAGGTGGACCCCCCACCCTTAGATATAGAAGGCGAAGCCCTGGGTATGGTGCAAGGGGCAAAGCCCCTATCGGGGGCCCAGGGGAGGAGTCGCCTGAAATGAAAAAAGAATTATTTATGTACAGTAGTCTCTAGTCTTTAAGGACACCCAAAGGGAAGTTGACAGTGTGGGTAGACCTGTCCCACAAATTTTTTTTTCAAAACTGATCACAATGCTTTTGCTACTTTAGTAGTCTCGGAAGCAAAATTTGCCAATATAAAACAATGAAAACTTTTCAATTCGAATATACATGATCCTTTAACGTTTTCTATCCATATGATTCCGCTAACTTTAAGTGATCTTAAAATCTATTTCTTTGTACTCGTATTTATAATCTCTTTGGTCTTTGTTATCATTTATAAATACTGTAGTTTTATATATAATATTATTTTCTATCAAGATAATAGATAGATAGATAGTTTTATATATACCTAGATAAATAAATAGATAGATAGATATCTAGGTAGTTTTATATTAAAATTTAATATAATGTACATACATTTTGCCATTTAATATATATATTTTTTAAATTGAAATAAAGTATATTTTATAAAAAAAAATTATGAAAAATGAAAAACTGAGAATGATAAACATGTCGCCTTACATGATTTTTAGTGATGAGCAAATGCAAGACCAAGACCAAGACTTAGCAGGCTTGGTCTTGGTCTTGGTATTGCTAAAAAATCTTGCACTTTCTTGCATTTTTTATTAGCGAATTTTTTCCTTCTAAAATCAGAATTTTCTCTCTTTACGGTATTAATTATACTTTCAAATTATTTAAATATTTCAGCAAGAGTCTTGCTTTTTTCTTGCTTTTGTCTTGGTCTTGCTCTCTTGAGTCTTGGTATTGGTCTTGCAGCCATACTTATAGTCTTGGTCTTGGTCTTGCTCTTGGTATACATAGTCTTGGTCTTGGTCTGGTCTTGCAAAAAATGCAAGACCAAGACAAGACTGCAAGACCAAGACTAATTTTGCTCATCGTTAATGATTTTGCGCAACTTACGGAATTTCTGAAAACCCTAAAAAAGACCCCTTCGCTATACGCGTTTAATAGATACGTGTTTTCATTACTTTGACTATAATTCTATAAATAACTCAAATATGATAGGTATAAACACAGAAAACAATAAAGGGCTTTATATACCTACGTTTTTCTCAAAACTACGTTTCCTAAAATGGTGGGCAAGATAACTACAGCAATTTTCAGCTGATTGACTTGAAATTTTACCAGTAGCTTCTTAAATAAATTATCTAAGACGGTACACACGGATTTTTAAAATTGGTTCAGAAATAAAATTTTTATAAACAAATTAGTGTTGATTTTTTAAACGATTTTCAAAATTCGTTATCAAACTGGTGCCATTTATGGATAAGTCAATATTTTTTAATATAATCTTGTGTACCACTTTAACAAAACTAATTTTTGTGATGACAAAAAATTACCGTCTGGCTGCTGTTTGAAAATCGTTCAAAAGAATCTTCTTTTCTGACATTTCAAAGTGATGTAATGCCTTAAGGGGGATCGCTTGTGTGTCCGCCTGAAAAAAAGGTAACTTTTGGGAATTTTTTTAAAGAAAACTACTGTATGGAATGTTTTAAATTTTAAGGATATATATTCGTTGATATATACTAAATTCATGATAAAATTTTTGGACCAAAAAATTGAAAATTCAGTGAGTTATTCGCGATCTCCCAAAACTCCAAAAAAAGCCCCCCCCACTGCTGCAATGATAGCGACCTTCACAGTGCTTGAATTCAAAAAAACAAAAAAGCGTATTAAGCTCGAAGGTATTGCCCGTTCCATGAACCTCAATCGAAAAAAAGTTGATATTTAACAAAATGGTGGAGTTTTAAAATAATGTTTCAAATTTTGCGCGAAAATTTTATGATTTTTGGCCTACAAAAATTACGGTTTTTATTCGATCGGAAAACTGGAGGTTCGTGGCACGAAAAACATATATAAAAGAAGCTGCAATAAGAATCAGATCGATCGGATAATTTATCTTCGAGTTATAACTGCAGCAAATTTGAAAAATGTAGTTTTTCTTTACTTTACCTTTTAGTTTTAATCACTGAGAAATTTTACTAAAATTATTTACGATATACTCACTGTAACGGTCATAGTAAAACTCGATGAGTCGTGTAAATGTGCCAGGGTCTAGCTGCTCCACAACATGTGACTAGCAGCTACGTCCAGAAACTCCCGATCTATCAACCTTCATACATTTCTCAATACCTCAAAGTTAACAATGAAAATCAGAATCCACTCTTCAGATGGCTGTAACTCAAAAACTATTTGAGATATGCACTTTAAATTTTAGTACGTTATTTTTAAAGGGATAGACTATCGAAACATGCAAAAAAAAATTTACAATTTTTTCAAAAAATTTTTACAAAAAATATGCAAATATATTAACAATTTCTAAATCCAATTTTTAATACAAAGATCCACATAGGGGGGGGGGGGTCTACGACATTTCTAAAAACGGTCCTGGTTAAACTGACATATACTACAATGTTGCCCTTAAAACATTCATTTCAAGTTAATATAATTAATAATAAACGGACATAGGCAGATGTCCAGCCTGTTTCTCCGTACGTACTCAATGTTGTAGAACATTCAAATAATATATTTTGTGCTTTGTGACATTTTGACAAAAACATATTATTATCGAAATATACACACACATACATACGGAAATTTTCATTCGTTACAGCACATCTCGGGGCTGACGTCGAGAGTATATAGATGAACTGTTTTTTGCTGGTTGTTGTCTATGTCCATCGATCTGACCGACTCTTGTGTTGTTAGTTACGGGAATACAAATAAAACTTTTGTACTTATTACATTTCGAAATCAAATTATACAACTCACAACCGGATTGATAGATCGAAATGATTTTGGGAATGAGCGCTTGAATACAATTATATAATTGTAGGTTTAATAACAGTGAAGGTAAGAGGAGTGAGTGAGTTTTGAAATTCAAAAGTTTTGACGTGATATGTGGTGCTCAAAGTTAGTTTAGAAGGATTGTGATAGCTTGCATTGTGGAACTGTTGTAGGTGGCTCTTTATAATCCAATAGCACTAAATTTTATCTACACAGAGAAAAAATTCCAGTAAAAATTACTGAGCTGCCTCCGGTAAACGAGTCTTAAGTGACCAGTCCGTAGGAAATTATTAAGCAAAAATATAAAAAATGCGTTTCAAACATTATTTTTTACGATTCATTTGAAAATATGTCCTGTACACCTTAAGAATTTTTCCTATACACCTTAAGAATTTTTCCTATACAGCTGCGTAAAATTCGATGGGCTAGTAAAATTTCATGTGGACACCGGGAAAATTTACTTAATTTTTTGTAAAATTATACTGAGTCGCTGTGCATTTCATCCCTCTCACATATCATTGCAACCAAGCATCACACAGACATGAGAATAAATAAAACAAGCACGCAAGCGCACCGAGCATTGTCTAACACGACCAACACGAGTTACAGGCGTAGCAACTAAGCAGGTTTGGACGGTTTGGTTCAGTTGTTCAATAACAACCATTATGACTGGATGTTTATGAAGTGTTTGTTTGTTGTGTTTCATGAATTTTTGTTTAGTTTTTATTTTAATTCTTGTATGTTTTTTTTTATATGTATTGATTGTATGTTAATTGAAATATGTTTTTATACAGATTATTGTAATGTGCCTATTGTTTTATCATGTAATATGTCAAATAAAGAATTTATATATTTTTTTCCACAAATAATAAAAAACCACAAAAAAATTTTTCTATATTAATAATTTGATTTTAAAGCTTACCCTTCTATCAATATCCTTTTAAACTATTTTAATTCAATTATTTATTAATAAATAAAAAAAAACCTTATTTATAAATAATACGGTAATTTTTACTGAGCTATAGGGTAATTTACAATTTTTACTATAAATTATCTTACTTTTTGCTTAGCTTGTCACTTATGTCCGCATTACCAGAGAGCTCAGTAATTTTTTACCAGAAATTTCAGTAAAAATTACTGTATTTTTTTCTCAGTGTATACGTTAATTTTAGAATAGACATAAAAAATTTTTAAAAAGAGATTTTTTGTAGGGATTGCCGAGGAGAACATTTGTGCAAAATGTGAACTCCCGGAAATGTTTTTTTTTATATTTAAACATTCATAAATAACGTTTTTTGACTTTTCACCGCTTACGTAGCGAAAACGGTGATAGGTACATTAAAAAGTCCGCGAGAACACCTGTCTATCTTGTACAGGTGAAAAGATGCAACGCTCCAAATGCGCGAGCGTTTCGGCAAGGTTCCGGACGCCACACCCTGCCGGAACGCTCGAAAAAGTGGATTTTTGAGCGCGCGTTTGGAGCGTTGTATCTTTTCACCTGTACAAGATACGAGGTGCTCTCGCGGACTTTTTTGTAGAGAATTCGAACTTCTACAAAAAAGGTCTTAACACTTTTTAATGTATCTATCACCGTTTTCGCTACGTAAGCGGTGAAAGGTCAAAAAACGTTATTCATGAATTTTCAATATTGTTTAAGCAATAAAAAAAAAAACATTTCCGAGAGTTCACATTTTGCACAAATGTTCTCCTCGGAAATCCCTACAAGAATCTCTTTTTAAAAAATTTTTATATCTATTCTAAAATTAATGTTTAGTGAGATAGGGCTTAAAATTACTACTATTGGACTATTAGTGGCGATATCTAATGCGTGAGTTCTTGCAAACGACTTTTTTCTCCATGCAAATTTTTTATCACTTATTATTACAACAGAGGTTTGTATTTTTTTTTTTTTTTTTTTTTAATAAATTTGGGTTTGTCTTACGAAAATTTGTTGCCTTGCAATTTAACGCGAAGAATTGTCAACTAACAAAAACGCGACAGCGAAGCAAGAAATTTGAGTTTTAGAAAACACAAATTTATTCAGAAAAAATATAAAACTCAAAATACATATTTAGTTTTGAACAGTATATGTAATACGATAAGACAATTTAACGAATAAAATAAATTAGTATAATTCATATTATTATTTAATTCATTATTACTATGGTTCTGAAATCAGTTGAATCAATACGAATTTTAGTTTCATTTTCATCATGTTTACCTACAATGAAATGACCAATGAAATGTTTTGTACCATTTTTTTTGCTGTGAAAATATGTCCTAACTTTTCTTTCCATGGTAAAAGTGAAAAAACTACAATATTCTTATGCCACTTGATACATATGAGTTAAATTGTCTATATTATACTGTACTGTAAAAATAAATACCCCTGTCGCAGTATCCTGCATAACATAGCGAATTTCCGTTTATAAAAATTAGTTTTTCTCGGAAACTAGTTGACATAGAATAATAGTTTAAAGACCTTTTTTATGTAATTTTCTCTCCTCTTTTAAATGATGTAAAAAAATTTGGTAAAAATTTTTGAATAAGTGGAAATTTTGGCAAAAAACTAATTCTTTGCAAAAACAAAAACCATGTTCCTGGCATCCGACGTGTCTGGCTGAAGAACTCATCCAAGATTTTTGGACTTCCAACGTTGTCACCAAATTTCGTAAACCTAGGACATTTCGTTCGAGAGTTATCGTGCTGATACATATATACATACATACATATATATATATATATATATATATATATATATATATATATATATATATATATATATATATATATATATATATATATATAATTTTAGTGAATATTATTTTCGGTTTCTAGGGACCTCAAAACAAATTTCTGCCATAGTCCCGGGCCCAAGTCGCGTCATAACACCTACTGTAATAGCTGAATTTCCAGAATTCATTCTAGAAATTCGCTAAAATAAAAAAAATCGAAAATCTTTTGTGTAATGAATCATCGCTACTGAACTGAAAGTTTCCTCCATCGCTTGGTTAGTCAAGTGTCCATCTAGAAAAGATTAATTGATTAATTATATTGATCGACGCTTGTAATCGATCATGTTCTAGCAATAGAAATAAAATGGTCAAAAATAAATTTTGGCAAATAATATATTAGGTACTCTGAACGTAATATGCAAAATACATATTAATGGTCTGTTTAGTTTTATATATTAATTTCATTTTTGATAGACACTTACTTGACGTCGTAAGTGGTTTGGTCATTATTATATTACGTTGCAAAATTTCGTTTACGGCGAATATCATATGTATACGTTATTCAAAAGTATACACAATGTTAAGATATTTTATTTATTATTTGACATATTAGGGTCAATTGGTTTTAATATATAAAATGAACTATAAATGTAGGGTAACTTCAAAAATGTTAACTTTACCGCATCGATGCAGCGTCATGACCTTTCTGATGCGTCTAATACTACATGATGCGATACTGATGCTCTCTTGAAATTTGATACACATTAGATGTTTTTGAACGGGATATTGGCATCATTTAACCTCTGATTTAACTATAGATAATATAGCATGATTAGACTATAGATAATACAGCAATACAGTCCTTGTATATATTATCTTTGAATTTCAACTTGAAGTTACTTGAAATTGAAAAAACTGAAATTATTTGAATAAAAAATATTACATATTTTAAGTGCAAGATGTATTCAGATAGTTTAAACAATTTTAATGAGAGGTAAATAAATTCATCTTTTTCAACATTTAGTTTTTCTGAATTATTCCTATAACCATTATTGTCATAGCATCATTGACATCATCCTTTATTCACATTACCAGACCCTAGCCACGACAGCCACCTATATTTTAAATGTAAGTAGCTGTGATATTACATTATGCGCATGACACGCATCACCAAATTTCTTGAAGCATTGTTTTGACGCATCAAATGCAAAAATGAATTTTGATTTTTCGTTGTGATGCGTCTGATGCGTTTTTGAACTTTTGACTCTGCCTCATGCAAGCAGTGATGCATTTTTGAAGTTAGCCGTACTTAAATAAGCAAGGAATTTGTAATAAAAACTGAATTTAAGGACCAAACAGATCGGTCCGGTTACCGTCAGCCGACCGCAATTTGATGGTCACCTATCCTGTCATACCGTAAAATTATTTAGATAAAAATCATGACACTGAGTTGATCATGACACTAAAATAAATATTTATATGCAAGTTGAATTTTAAAAAAAGAAATAAAAGAAATTGCTACCTCGCTAATGTTTAACGCTTTAACCTAGTTTTCATAAAAAATAAAATTTCAGCAAAATTTCAACCATTCCGCAGTTTGTTCATTAATGTTTTTACCGTTGCAATTTTCAAATAAAATTTTAAATTATTCAATTCGAAAATAGTTTAGTTCAATAAAACATTGAATCAATATTGTGGAAGGAACACGAAGGAACTAAGTATAACTTTTACAGGTTTTTAATAAAGTAAATATATACTTAACGAACTTACATCTATCTTCAATTTCTTCTTTTATAGTTATATACGAAAAATAAATATCATTTCATGCAATTATTTTACAAGTTTCTTTCAATATTTATTTGAAAAATTTTCTCCTTACGTTTCATTACTTTGAAATCTGTCGAGTTTATACAATAATATGTGCTAAATATTTACTGTTTTCATCCACACTTATTGTGTCGTCAGTTAGTGTGGTAAATATGGAACCAACCAAGACCTTCATATAGTAAATGTATTATGTGTGCGATTAACACATAACCAGTAATTTATCAAAATCATGTTTTTTATAATATAAACTAAAGTATACGAACAGACAGTAAATATAAGAATAAAAAAAAAAAATAAAAAAAAGTTTTTCTCTCCATTAAGCAAGTAAATGTACACCAAAGGACAGTTATTGGGAAATGATAGATCCAAAAAATATTCATCAAGACTTTCACAATCAGATCAATGTCCTCAAGAATCACAGAAGAATAGATGAAAACTAAAATCAAACATATGTCGATCGCTTGGAGTCATTTGTTAGTCTGTCACAGCTTAGGTTTGTTCCGTCGGGCACTAGTTGTAGCGGTGCAAACATCGTGAACATTGATTGCTGGTCACTGTTTATCAACCACTTGCAACAATGTAATACATACATATGTAGGTACGCCTCGAATACATACTTATTACAAGGTTTATATATATGTTTATGAGGTACACTAAATCCGTATACTACAACGTATTTCTTTCGGACTGCAATCAGCTGGTTTATAGCGTCAACTGATCATCACTTGATCATCAATAATATTTGTATATGAACTGTCATTTTTAAATTTTAAAGTATTATTTCTGAATAATTTTATTAGTTATTATAATATAATATTCAGTTTAATATAATTATTTTTATCAATTTTTCACATTTTGTTTGTTATTTTGTGCCAAATGTAAGTTATTTAGTTATTTTATCTAATTTCATTAATTGCTGCTTTAAAAATCGTCATTTCAGGGCCGGCATCTAAAATTATTCTTACGTATTTTTATAGTCACGCCTGGTATATGGTGTTCTGTGCCAAATTGTTGAAATTCACAGTATAAGACATTAAACAAAGACATTGGCTATTTTCGATATCCAAAAAAAGGTGTAGAATAATGTTGTTGAATTAAAAACATTGAAAACACCTAAATTAATCCGTAATTAACAAAGTAAGACAGAATTTTTCAATAATGTTTCATAATTCCCGAATTCTATGACATACAGAGAATGAACACATGTGTAACATTATCGAATATATTTGTATCTATTTTTCTGACAAACCGTAATAAATATATTTCAAATACTTATTTTATCTATATTTAATTGAAAAAATTATATTAATTATTTTTTATTTTTTTCTGTAAACGACTCAGGTATTTTATATTTTCATTAATTTAAATGTTTTTGTTCACTTCCAACATTGCTAAGACATAATAAAAAGAAAAATATTCCGGACCTGGCTATACTGCAGTCCACAGTGAAGCGTCGTTTTCATTTGATTGGTGAACCTCGTAAACATAAATAGTCCTTATACTTATTACACCAAGCACACCCCACCCGTCACAGATTGAGTGTGACGTATGACACACACGCAGACGTAGATCCCGTGTACATAGATACGAGATTTAATGTAGTAACAAGTTGTGCGTTTGGAGTGGCAGAGAAATTTTACATCATTTTTCTGCCACAGTCATCTCTACGCTATAGAGATAGTTCGTTTCTGCTCTTCTGTGTCAAAAATTCTTACATAAAATGCGTTTCTTTCCTGAAAGCTTGGCTTCTCACAATAAAAGTACAAAGATGAAATCACAAACATGAGTTAGAAATGAATCAAAAAGACACCAGTGTTTGGAAAAGTTCTGTTAGTAAGTATACCTTCTGGTAGGTCTAAAACTCTTAAATATGATTTCTTTGTTGGTGTAGTTTCAGCTCTTTTCAGTCCTTTTCCTTCCTGCTTGCCTGCTAATATTTTAGACCAACTTACAAAACCAGTAATTCCTTATATGTTTCCAAAACCAGATAAAATACTACGGTCGTAACATTCTCCATAACATACAGAATTTTCGATTAAATTACCTCCATTTTCAGCTCAAAATTTCGCAAACGGAGCTTAAAAACGAAAAATGGTAAAAGAAGTTTTAACTTCACTGAACTTTACCTCATTTTTCTTGTTTTGCGGTTCCGAGCATTGGACGTGTCTGGCTAAAGAACTCATTCAACGGTTTGGGACTTCCAACATTTTCACCAAATTTCGTAATTTTTGGTTCGAGAATCATCGTGCGAGGCACAAATATACATATTATATACATAGATATTAGTGAATATCATTTTCGAGTTCAACAAATTTCTGCCACAGTTTCGGACACAAGTATCACCATGACACATGCTGTGATAGCTCAATTTCTGTTCGGAAATTCACCAAATCAAATATTCGTGGTCCAGTTTTTTTTTTTTGTATACCCGGTATTTTAAAAGGCCGAGCTAGTAAAAAAAAGGAATTACGCTCTAATTGGGATAAATACTTGTGTTTGGATACGGATCAAGTTGTACAATAAAATTTTATAACCATTCGGGTAGATCGTGTTGGTATGACCGTTACTTTATATCTAGGTAAAAGTACCTATCTAAAAAAAATATTTTAACGACGATAAACTTAATATTTAATAATTTGCCTGGAGTTCAAGATGAACTTTCTTGTTTGGAAAAATTTTTTCCTCTTGTTATAAGCAAACTTCACTTCTGACTCGCTCGGAAAAAAATATTAACTTTTATTTCTTGATTATAAGTTTTAAAAAACAATTTCTTTATAACCCTCGACAAAAACGTTCCAACTTTTATTAAAAGATGTACAGCTTGACAATGGTAACTGTGCCTGTGAACAAAAATATTTGATAAATACATTATTTTGCTTTTTTCATTCATCTGCGCCACTTAATGGTAGAGATACTCTTGTAAAACGTTATAAATAAAATAATCAATGGTATGCATAAGATTGAGTACTGTGAGACTCTGCTCAAGTGAATATGAATATATTGTTAGATACATACACTCGGATACACACAGATGTGTACAAGTTTGCTTCGCAATAAGGTTACTTCACAAACTGAATACAGAGAAAGAGATAGAACGTTATTTTTTTACCTTATCACAAGTTTTTTTTTTTTTTTGCTAAAATGTATTGTATACAGTTGTTCCTTTAGATATTTGAATTCAAAATTTTTACTTACAAAAATGATATCATTATAATGCAACTTTTTAAATAACAGAAATACGTACATAATTGATGTATCCTCAAGATACGTCATATGTATATTCTGATTTATTTAAACATTAATTGATAGGCTTTTAGTCACATATGTACATATTATTTTCATATCTTCAAATTGTCATATGTTTATGTATTTTTTATACAAAATTATAATTAATTATAAATTAATATATTAGATAATTAAATACATATTTAGTTTTGAACAGTATATGTGCATTTTTCACGATGTTTTTTCTCGGGAACGTATCATAACATGAATATTTAAAAATATTTTTAATTTGAAAAAGTTATATGGTTATTATGTGCATTTATTATTACGGATCTGGTATGTACAAAACTTTTTTTATTTTTTTTATTTTTTTTTTTTTTATTTTTATCACACTTATGTTACCTTTATTGCCTTTATGTGTATATCTACATATGTGTACATTTTAAACAACCTATATATGCTTCACTTATAGTAACATAGAAAGAGACAAACCTTTCTTGGTGTACCGTTTTGCGCAGCATTCGTGTATATGACAAACATATTCATATTCTCTTGAGCAAAGTCTCACAATACTCAACCTTATGCATACCATTGAATATCATGGAAAAGACAATAATTGTAATTGTTCAATTTGACAGCCAAACAAATAATCTAATATTGCTTATAACAGTCAGTTTTAATCTCTTAATATAATTTTTCTGATATAAAAATTTTATAATTTCTTTTTAAATGAATATGGCAAATTCTTTTAAAAATATAGTTTTATGTTCATTTAGATAGTGACCTAGTTTTTATAAAATTTTAATCAACAAACTATCCATATCACTACAAAAATGATTCGTTTAAATTGAGAATTTAATAAATTCGAAATTTTCAATGAAATTTTATTAAACAGATATAGATATCAACAGGAACTGTCGGATAACCAATTCTAGAAATTAATTTTTACCATAAATATAATTACAAATGTCTATACAGTCCATTTGTTATTTTATGAGCAATGAAAACGTTATAACGATCGATAGAAATTTCGTTAAAATGAATTTTCTTTGTATAAAAAAACATTTCCGATTAAAATTGATGCAAATTAAATTCCACCTATACGTAGTCAAAAACTGACTTAAATTTAAATTTTTAAAATTTTAAATTTTAAATAAGACAGATTTTATACAGTTCTTATAAATTGCACATTCGCAATACATACTTAGTTTCCGATTCCTTAATAATATTCCTTTCGCAGCATCCTGCATAATATGACGAATTTCTCAAGACTAAGTTTTAACGGAATAACCTTGAAAGTATTTAAAATTTTCTACAATGTATACTGCAAAATTTATAGTTACTAATATAATAATAATCAGGTTTTACGTCAACTTTTTGGACTTTCGTCTAATACCAGCACCACTCACATCCTTTACTAACGATTAATTTTCATACCCATTTTTTAATTCGAAAAATAAATTTAAAAAATATAAAGAAAATTACAGCGTTGTATGGTACCTACATATAAAGCATATGCCATAAGAAAATTCACAAATTTTTAAAATTTTTCTCGAACCCCAATTTACATAGAACAATGGTTCAAAAAGCTATAATATTTCTGCTTATTAAAATAGAGTAAACGGTATAGTTATTGAACGTTGACAGTTATTGGACAAGACACTCTCTTTTGAAGATTATAAGGCTTATAGACTTGTAAAGCAAACTTCCTGATTTTTTAGTTAAACAGAACCTTCTAGTATCTACAGAACTTGTGGATTTATACATAAGAAATTAATACATAAAGTTTTTGTCCAATAACTGTATTTTTCTACACGCACAACTTTAATATCTTTTTTTTTTTTAGATACTTGCCAATATGTAATATGGAAATTTTATATGGTACATTAAAATAGACAGGTCTTACTTTATTTATGAATTTTTCGTTAAAAATAAAGCTACAACACGTACTTTTTCTGTACTTTGTTTTGAAAATTATTCTTAACTGTCCAATAACTATACCATTTAGCCTAATGTCAAAAAAAGAAAAAAAAATTTGGAAAATTCTGAAAAATTGTTTTTATAGAAAAATGCCCAAAAGAGTCCGTTCCATGCATCAGACATGTCTGTTTGAAGAACTTCTTCAAGGTTTTGAGACTCAACATTTTCGTAAGAATTGTTTCGTTCGAGGACACATAAATATGGGAGAGCCTCCTATATTGGACCACTTTTGCCATTTTAGTTTGCAACAAGGAAACCAATTAAGATAGAGCCATCATTTTTGGTTGTCCGATTAATCAATCTTTATGCTATAAAACGAAAACATTAATTCGTCTCTAGTTGAATTTTAAAAAGACCCTACCTTGGGTAAAAAAATTTATGTCATTTGGTCCAATTTAGGAAACTAGTATCCTAAATTGGATCGATTGGTTCTTAATATTTTTTTTCTACAAAACCGTTATCTACATCTAATCCATGTATATATTTTTAAGATTATGTCGTTATAATAAATTACGTATGACATAGATAAAATATAAATATAAAAAGAAAAAGTTATACCTACCTGTTAAGTGTTTGGTCGAATGGTAAGTAATCAAAATTTAACATCGGCTTAACAATTTTTCAGAAATTTGCGAGTTTTCAAAGACTGCTTACTTGACAATTACCTAAATTCATACTAAGAAATAAATTCGAATGTTGTTTAATATTTATATTGTTAGATGGCTCTAACTGTCTTTTAATTGCTTAAAACTGACGCGGTCCAATTTAGGAGCCGGTCCAATATAGGAGACTCTCCCCTATATGTGCATATATGTGCCACCCGCTGTATCTACTGAATTTCCATAACGGAAATTCACAAAATTTATCCGGTTCGTATGAGTATGTTTAGTCGAATAAATTTACTATAGGTATATTGATCTGGTAACCGAGTGGATGATAAAATTACTGAAGCGAAATAATAAATACCTAAGTAGAACATGACGAAAATTATTCTTACGCTGAAAAAGGAATAATTTAAAAAATATGCACACAGATATTCTTCAATGAATAGAAACGTCGAGATGGAATAATTCGTAATCGCAACTATCGTTATTGAAAATATTATTAAAAATATTAAAATCAATTTTCTTATGTAAATCAGAAACACTGAAAATTGTTCAGCATTTTTTTTTCTCGATTTTTTTCTAAGCGACATTGCAGCATACATTCTCATAGATGACAATGGATATTAAAATTTGCAATATCTATCTGATACACTGCACACATCTCGCCTTAAAGTTTCCGGATATTTTTAATTAAGAAAATTTAAAGATGAAAATTCTTTTATGCTATAAAATAAACATTCATAAATTGATATTTTCTGCAGCGAATTAAAATTAGAACTGTATCTGATTTTAACTCTTCATTTCTTTTTTCCGATATTGCCATATTTATAGAGAATGTCTAATTCAATACTTAAAATAATAAAATTACTTAAAAAGATGTACCCTTTAAGAATGCAATATATCTTTGAATGGTTGTATTCTTTCATATCTTAATTTGTGATTCGGTATGCAGTTCTGATTTTGGTAAAAACGAAAAAGACGACTTTGAAAACCTATAATTCACTTCCAATTTTATCATTTTAATATTTTATTTACGATTTTTAAAGAATTGAAAAATTTAAGTAAACTTAATAGATTTGAGGGTAATTTTGTAGCATTCAATATTTGTTATTAACAAATAAAACACTTTATTTTGCATGTTTTGATCAATATGATCATTATCAAACAAGTGAAATTACGCTACAGCTCATGCCTTGTTTATACTAAATGCATCTATAAGTGATATTAGTGGTGAGTAGTAGTAAAGGAGTAGGGAGAGAATTTGGTAGTAGTAAAAGAGTAGGGCTAGAAATAGTGACCAAAACCAAAAACAAGAAAAAAAGTTTGGAATACCTATATCTGAATTACTGACATTATTAACCCTAGAATTATACGTTGGTCTACGAGAAACGTTAATCATACATCATCGTCAATTTGACGAATGAACTTTTTACGGAGAATTGTAGAGTTTATTTGCAAAAAACATTTTTTTTACATAACAATACTACAAAAGCGAACAAAATATTTAAAAAAAATTGCCTTTGGAAAAATTTTTTAATATAAGTATTTATTAATTTTTTGAATCTTTTTATTACAACATATTTTCATTATAAAAATAGATAAATACATCAATTGTATCATAAGACATGTCTTTCAAATAATTAATTTGTGAACTATTATGAGTCGGTGGACATGTATGACTTTACAGAATGTGAAATTTCTCGGTCACAAATATTCCCGTAGATATGTAGTTATTTCCTCATTAGGCACATTTGTAAATTTTCTAAAATTTGTTAGTAATTTTTTGAATAAGAACTCAGAAAATAATAAAAATTAAAATATTTCCACAAAATAAATTGTTAATCTTTTATTAAGTCACCCGAAACGCATTTTTGGTTTTCGATTCAATATATTAAAACGTCAGTACTCAGTACTATATCGTCTCCATAAGTCAAACAGCTGTAATCATCTTTCACGTTATCGTTATCATTGAATTAATTAACTATAACATCCATATCTTTAATAGATTTTAGAAAAATTAGGGAAACTTTTATAAGTAAAGAACAAAATCTTTAAAAAAAAAAAAAAAACATACGTTAATATACATCGTCGTCAAATCGTCTTTTGTGTTATCATAACAAATAAATTAGATACCAGAAGCTTTAGAACAGACAAGCAACGACAAGTTGTAGTACTGGAGCAGGTAGAGAAGTTTGTTCGTCATTTAAATTAAAAAAAAAATTTTCTCAAATCAAACTTTATAAGTAAGTTGAATTTAAGCGACTGGTTGTATTGGTTGTAAGACACTGAAAAACCTTATTAAACATGCTTTCCAATTTTCCTATTATAATGACGAAATTCTGGTTTGGTGTATTTTCACAAAAAATCGAAAACATTTACAAACAACTGCAAATACTTTTTTCCGGTACCTTTATGTAAATCAAAAATACTGATAATTATTCATTAGGTTATACAATTTATTAAACCTGGTCATAATACCTCAACAGAGGGAACTACCTTTATCTCTCAGTACTTTGAATATAATCTATTTCTCAAACTAAGATTGTAAATGTAGTTACATCTCATCCCAAATTGCGGTTACTCGAAAAATACTGCGGGATTCACGAGGCAAACAAAACGTTCGGGTATTATAACGTAAACTAAAATTTCTGCAGACATATTTTATTCATTGTATATATGATGAAATGTACTACATGAAAACTTTGGTGTTTCATTTACATAACTTTCCTGCTGGAATAATATATATTAAAAGTATATTTATATCAAAAGGCAAACAATGGATGAATGGAAAAGTGCAGCATATTCATGAGCACTGATCACGTCCATTTACATACAGAACAACTTGTACACGATGAGTAACTAAACACACCCGACTAGAAATTTTCCTTATTTGCAGAAAGTATGATCGGGTCCTTATCAGGTTTAGATAAGGCAATCCCTAATAGGGAAACCTGATAAGGTCCTTATGAGGATGTGGTCAGGATAACCTTCTTTGAAAAAAAATACTTTTCATCGGGTTAACCTGATGAGGAAATTATCAGGTCCATGTCAGGATAACCTTACTTGTAATTTTTAACAGGTTATCATGATCAGGACCTTATCAGGATCATATCAGGATAACCTTATGTAAAAAACATAAATTTCCGATCGGGTTATCCTACTCAGAACATTATCAGGTCCATGTCAGGATAACCTTACTTTACAATCTCATGTAAGCTTACATGATTTTTTTTAACTGAATCTGTAACAAAATAACCTTAAAATGTAAGAAAATTGTTTCATTTTTAAACTTTTAATAAAACTATATTCGTCAATAACTGAAAAAACTTATAATTTTTCGGTTTTGTTTAATAATAAGAACTACTCTCATCTTTATTATTATATATTTGGGTACATATATATATTCCAATAGTAAGGTACAGGAACAAATAGAACGAATACATCTGTCTCTTTTCTGCAATCACTTATGTGCTTTTATGTGCATCTTAGGCTGCTTAGTCCTCATTCATTCGCGAGCACTCAATGGGTATGTTTCAATTGTTGTTACACCACAAATCCAATTTTACGTAGTGGTCGGTGCAAATTTAAGGGGAAGTACGTAAAATCGGAAGATCAGGGGCGTCAGTAAACTTTTGTTTTGGGGGGTTGGTAAATATTATTTATCTGAATTTATTTAAAACAATATTATTTTAAGAGACAATTTACACCTAAAATTCGGTTGTGTAGACAAAGGAAATCCAATGTTATACTAATGAATATTATGAGTGACGACTTTTAGAAAACTGTCGAAAAATCAACTTCACTATCGCATTCATCAGCGTAAAAGACGCCAAATAGCGGAACCTGTCAAAAATTCTAGAATATTCTACTCGTGAACGGGCAAAGATACCAAAAAACAAACTTCACTATTGAATTGCGCACTAAAAATTAGATTAAGCAGCGCATTTTGACAAAAATTCTAGAATATTCTATTCATCAACTAACAAAGATATCGAAAAATCGATTGCACCATTTAATTGGTCATCGAATAAAAGACGGAATAGCACATTTTGATAAATGTTCTAGAATATTCTATTTGTCAAATAGCAAAAATTGTTTGTCAAAATCGGACATTTGGTTTACATTAGTTTAATTTCGGTTGGACAATTAAGTGGTGCAGTAGATTTTCCAATATCTTTGTTAGTTGACAAATAGAATATTCTAGAACATTTCTCAAAATATGTAACTTGGTCTCTTTTTTGGTACCCAATTCAATGGCGACGTTTGTTTTTGAATATCTTTGCTAGTTGACAAATAGAATATTCCAGAACATTTGCCAAAATGTGTAATTTGATCTCTTTTTCAATGAAGAATTAAATGGTACAATTGATTTTTCAACATCTTTGTTAGTTGACAAATAGAACATTCTAGAATTTGTGTCAAACTACACTGTTTAATCTCCTTTTTAATGACCAATTCAACAGTGAAGTTTGTTTTTTGATATCTCTGCTAGTTAATGATTAGAATATTCTAGAATTTTACGTTACTCATTTTGCAATTGCATTTTGCATATTACGTATACAGAATATGTGCATATATATCTGCAGTGAAATTTTAAAATCTTTAAAGGCTACGAGACCCTCAGACAATATTACCTACGGCCCTGACTCTGGCTTGGTACATAAATTTTCACCAACACAGACAAACAACAACATATCTGTGAGAGGAGAACCCCACTAAATCGCTGACGTCACTACGTAAAATCGGAGTACGTACCATTGGATGGCCACTGTATATTGTTACCTCTTGTATTAACACGGTATATGTACGTGGTATACGTACAACGTACATCATACGTTCCACCACCACGTATATATTATGTATGTATGTATGCAAGACACTAATACACACACCATCCAACGGACTAACACACACAACTCCGCGTGCACATATATAACATAGTGGTGGGTTATTTTCTATCCTTTGTGGTTACGCTCGTTTCCCTAGTATAAACATAGTAATGTTTCGTTCTCTTTGTTCTCTGGTAAGGTACTTATAGCATTATTTGCTGTACACAAATATTGTTGCTGTTCAAAACAGGTTAACATTTTTGTTCTGTTAAATGGAAATTTGTGTTAATATTTTCATTTAACATAAACATGAAATGTTACATTTAACGTTGAACTCATTTTATCTACATTGAAGTATTAATACGATTAATACTGTATATATGGATCTAACCCGATAAGGACAGCCTGATTAGGATTAAATAAGGTTATTCTGATCATGATCTGATATGGTAGTCCTGATGAGGACCTGATAAGGTTGTCATGATAAGGACCCGATGACTGTTTTGCGTGACAAACCTGATAAGGACCTCATACGGTAATCCTGATCTGGACCTCATCAGAATGTAAGGCACGCCTGATAAGGTCCTTGTCGGGATCTTATTAAAATTTCTAGTCGGGCAAGTATGAATGTAAGTAAATTCTATGAATAGGATAAAATAGTTAAATATACTACCATAGTAAATAACAAGAAACCTCATATTAGAATATCATACGTACAATCAACATACATTTAAATGACAAGTCCAATATATGAAATATTGTTGTTAGTAAAAATGAAATAGTGTTGTAATTAGAGCTTGGGAAATGTAGAATAACACCGGATTTTAAAATTTGTTTGCTCTATACATATTGATGAATATCAGCTTTTGTGGTTTATCATCTTCAAATTTTTCTGGTTTCTTCTGATCGTATTTTATTGAAAGTCAGAGTAGAAATGGCGCTTAATTTTCGATAACGAAAAGTAGATTTTAACAGTCGCAATACATTTGGAATATCTACAATTTGTTTCGCTTAAGCCTTCAAAAATTTTATTATTTTTTCGCTATGACACAGCGACTGGGAGATATTTACGATAAAAGTTTTCGATAACGAAAAGTATTATTTAAAAACAAACATAATAAAAAAAAACTATACATTTTATGATAGATCGACTTCAGAAGCACTTCGAAAATTTAACATATCGTCTAAGTGCTGCTATAGATAATTTATTCAAATCATTTTTTGAATCATTAAAATTTTCTTGTACAAAAATCACATTGTCGAAGAACTGTGGCAATTTCATACCGTGTTGTATGAAATTCGCTTTTTAAGAACACCGCGATATAGGAGACTTAACTGTACTGTAAAGACGATTCTGAGAACCACTGTGTATAATGCAGACTAATTTTTGGCTTGTCCAAAAGTCAGTATTTGAATTTATTCGAAACGTATCTGAAATCCTACTGAACAGTTTTACAAGTTTCCTTCCGCTTTTTCTTACTGTACATCCATTTAATATTTATTAATGACCTTTCCTTAACCCTTAACAAATGTATAAATTAATTAATATAAAACAATGATTGTGTTTTATTTATTTATTATGATTATTCTGGTCCTTCGAAAAATTTAAACCAATAACTTTCCTACATTTTCCGCAAATTCCTTGGCAGCCTTGTACCATTATACTGAACACTAAATATACCTTACTTACCTTGTAATGTATACAAGACAACAGAAATCCAAATTAAATCACAAAAAGCTTTCTTAATAGTTTTCGTAACAAAATTACAACAAATTGTTCGTTGAAAATCTGCTAATGCGCTTAAATGCAAGTTTAAGGAAAAAAGCAAACAAGTTTTTGCTATTATACAATAAAAAAACTCAACATTATTTAATATTTAGAGTGCAAAAAATGTCTTCCAATCACTGATCATCTCGAATAAAATATTTTTGACCACGTCTCGTTTATTTCATTAGCCAACATAAAAATCCATTCCCTACTCGCATTATAATAAAGTCAGTAAATATAAACAATTTATTAATCAAATTTACTTATTATGCCGGCGACTCCTACCAATTGTATTTGCCGTATTAATAAAATATAGCGGTCACTAACTAAATATTGTTCTATATTTTATATACTCGGTGCGGTTTGCAGTGGATACCGCAAGTTAGGTACGTACCAGCACTGACTGGATGGCTAGCACAGAATAAAAGTATAAAATTAAATTTAAACTAACTATTAACATGCTGATCATATTTATTTCCTTCTCCAATGCACATACTACACGAATTCACAGTAAAAATATGTATATGCATATATTATTTTATAGGGTTGACCGGGGTATTTGTGAATTGGGGCAATTGTGAACGGCGCCTATAATTTCTAAAATAACATTAATATTGTTAAAAATCAACTCTTAATATGTTTTTCTGTCCTTTCTTAATATGCTATTAAAATTTCATAACAATTCTCCAAGTATTAGTATCTTTTTATTTATTTTGAAAAAATCCTTGCAAAATTTTATGTATCTTACTTCGACCAATCCTCAAAAAAAATTTTTTTTTAAATACATTTTCTTTTTTTAAAAGGTAAGAAATGGTTAAAAGTACTTCTAAAGAAGTGGTCTAAGCCCTGACAGGGTTCCTTATTAACTGCTAAAGAAATTGGACAATTTATCACCAATTCACAATTACCCCATGATTTTAAAATTGTGGGGTAATTGTGAACGTCATTCACAAATGCTCCCATGCGGTCAAAAATTTCAGTAGTGTCCTTTTCAGAGTTGAAAATGTTGATGAAGGTGCTGGTGACCTTATTGTACAAGTTTCCGTTGTACAAACAATACAAAAAAAGTTATTGTTTTTTATTCATGTAAACTAAATGTATTTCCTTGAAAAAGTCTTATTTTCCTTGTTTTTGTGTGAATACATGTAATTTTTTGATTTTTTATATGATAAAATGACAAAATATCATCAAAATATCATTTTTAGCTTGTAATAAATTTGTTCCTACAATTTTTGTTATTTTTCTGTAACCTTGATTTTTTGTAGAAATTTGAGGTATGCGTAACTTGCATTAAGCAAAGAGAAATTGTAACCGCTAAATTATGATGGAAAATTTGAAAGTGGAATAAATGTGAAGAATTTGAGTTGGGCTTTACTCTGACGTACCACACTTCTCTTGTAATCTATTCTAAATAATTTTTCTGATGGCATTCACTTTTACCCCGAAATTCATAAGATCTGCAAAATTGCACCGGGGAAATGTGAATGGCTTATAAAATTGTTGTTTTTCATACGAATTTGCTCAAAATTTGTGTGGCGCATCCTGAATAATGTAAAATTAAAAATAAATCAACCATAATGTGATATATAAAATAAGAAATACTTAAAACAACGCTTTTATCTCAACTCATGAAAATCCATTCACAATTACCCCGGTCAACCCTATTGCATAAAATTTCCACAAATTTACATCGTAGATTCATTTTAATTCAATTTGTCTCTGTGGGAAAAAATAATAAACTGAAAATTGTTCAGACTAATTATTTTGTATATTATGTATTCATAAATTATTGGCTTGAATTATAAATATTCCTTTTGTGAACTTTTGTTTACGTGATCTTTCATTTCCACATTCAATAATCTCAAATGAATACTGAAAACATAGATAAAACCCAACAAACAGTGCAGTTTTAAACTTGTTAACTTCCCAGTGGAAGTTATTGTAATAGATTAGATTTGGCGAATCGCTAATTTGAACATATCTCCACACTTCAAGGTCACTAGAATCCGAATCCATCGTTTCGGGCGAAATGTCTGTGTGTCCGTTCGCTCGTTAGTTCCTTTGTGACTTTTCTTTGGTCTCGAATATCTCGAGAATAAATGATAATACCGACTCTGGATCAATTTTGTTAGATGTGTAATTAAATAAGAAACAAACACCGAATAACATTTGCAGAAGTCTCCCCAAATTTTTTCGTGTAAAGTGTATGAACTGACAAAAGTTACATTTTGAAGAACTGTGCTCAAAAAAAAAAAAAATCAGAACTAAATATTTTTATTGGAGGATTGTAAAAGATACCGCTCCGGCGGTGGGTGGAGCAAAATTTTTTTCTAGCCTAGTGGAACTTGATCCAACCTTAGAGAACCTAAGGAAATTTGGTGTAACCTAACAAATATTTTCTAACCTAAGAATCCCCCTAATAGATGGCGCAGCCACCTTCGAGTTTTGTAAATTCACTGCTAGATGGCGCAGCCACCTTTGATAGCGTTGCTAGTCTGGATTCCTGTGTGTAAGTTTGAAAAATTGTCAATAGATGGTGCTGAAAATCCTTTTTGATATTTAAAAGATGGCGTTGCTAGTAGGAACCACCGCGAATTCTGTGCCTAGATTCAAAATTTTATCATATTTTTATCTAAAAACAGGTTTAAACTGTTAGCTGACGTCATTAGAAGATTTCTGTCTAATATGCAAAAAAAAAAAATGACTTTTATCGTATGATTTCATATAGGTAAGAAATGGGGGTCGCCTTGCTTTCAACTACCGTGTTTCAACTACTTTTTCAAGGTCACCATTTTCACTTCGGATGTTTTCGGCTTTCATCGCTAATATTCGCACCCGTCCAATATAAATATATTTAGTGGGATTCTATGTTTTTAGTTAGTTATTAAAAATAGTTGAAAGAGTGAAGATGAGCTCGTCCAAAATGTATAGTATTTCTCAGCTGTTTGGAAATAAATTAAAACCAACTAACGAGAGGTTTGGATTGTGGTTATTGTTGGAAGATTTGGATAACAACAATCTGATTACTGATATTGGGAATATAAATTATACAGAAGAAGAAAAGCTATTGTCCAACAGCAATTTAAAACTGCTAACACCAATTACAGAACCTTTTTGTGACAATATAATGCTTGTGAAAATAAGTGATATTCGGAATTGTGAAGAACGAGTGCTAAAGGAAAACAGTTTTATTGTGAAAAAAGAAATATGTGGTGCTTTTAATAGTTACTTACGAGGAAAATTTTCTAAATTTATTTCTACAAGACATGCAGTAAAAGCAAAACTACCTTTTCTTTTACAAAGTGAAAATAAAATGGCAAAAGGAGTTAAAGAAATTATTGGAAAGGAAGAAATGGAAAATATTAATAAAAAATACATAAATCCAATATGTATTCCGTATAAAGTGGAACTAGCGGACGTTAAGGTGGAGACTCTACTGGAAGAACTGCCAAACGTTTTAAATCAACTTAAAGTGGACGACTACTATCTTTTAGATTTGGACATAACACAGGATTTTGCGGGAATATTTAACAAGATAGAAATGTGTCAATTTTTAACGAATAATTGTAACTTCTGTTACCAGGGAGAGTACAAAGAGAATTGCAATGTAATTGTGGATAATGATAAAACAGTTGGAATTGATTGCTTAACATGGCTAAATTCGAATGCTAGAATTAAAATATATAACAAATTTGTCTGCCAAATAACAAGTCCTGGAGTCAATAAACAAATTGGTAATCACATCATTGACTTTATCAGTTGTCCAGATATGCGATTAAACGAAACATTTTCATCTGTTTTGGCTAAGGAACACGGAGTTACAAGATTGGAAGCAACAATATATAACTATAATATTGGAAATTATTATAAGATGGTAAATACATTTAATCCATTAGAAGATTGCTTAACGTTATTAGAAGATAATAAACGCTACTTCCAAAATGCGCCAATATATTCTGTTTCGATTGCCAAAATGTGGACAAAATTGCCGGAAAGTCTACAGAACAGCTGTTGCCTCGTGTTTAATAATCTTTTGCAGTATGTATACTGGGGAAACAAAAACACCAAAAAATTGACTGGATTACAAATTAAACTACCAGATAATTCGGAATTTAGAAATAAAGTAATTAATTACTGCATCTCTGCGTTCAGCTTTAATTGCTTACCTATTAATTATATAGAAATTGTCGAAGATGCTACTGACAAAAGTAATATACGTATTATACAAAAATGCTATATTAAAAATGGAGAAACATTTTTCTCTAAATCCAGGACAGTTTTTTCCACGATCTCGAAAGATATAAGTATTGAGTACACTGGACTGATCAAAACTAATAATGTAATTCCGCAAGTCCTAAGGAAAAGGACTAATATAACTAACAAATTGACTCCATATACAATGAAAGTCACTCTCAAAAAGACCCACTCCCAAAAAGAGTCACTCCCCAAAAAGAGTCACTCCCTAAATGAGTGACTCTTTGGTGTCTTTTTGGCGTAATTTTGGTGTCATTTGGTGTATTTTTGGTGTAAGTTTGGTGTCATTTGGTGTATTTTTGGTGTAATTTTGGTGTTATTTGGTGTATTTTTGGAGTATTTTTGGTGTTATTTGGTGTATTTTTGGTGTAATTTGGTGTAACTTAGGTGTCATTTTGGTGTAATTTGGTGTAATTTTGATGTTATTTGGTGTATTTTTGGTGATAAACGGTGTATCTTTGGTGTCATTTTGGTGTAATTTGGTGTAATTTTGGTGTAATTTTGGTGTTTTTTGGTGTAATTTGGTGTATTTTTGGTGTAATTTTGGTGTAATTTGGTGTAATTTTTTGGTGTAATTTGGTGTATTTTTGGTGTCATTTGGTGTATTTTTTGGTGTCATTTTAGTTGGTGCCTTTTGGTGTCTGGTGTAAATAGCAACGGTTAACTTATTGGGAATATACGAGTATGACCGATGACACTAGTACTATGAGAAGGATTTTGAGGTTTTATGTAGTAACTCCATTAGTTTTAAATGTCATAATCGGCTCTTCTGTTTGTAAAAGGATTAAATCCATTCCATTGTGTGGAATAATAAAGTATCCATTGTCTTTAAGTTTTTCTCTGGTGTCGTAAATATTTATAAACCAATTTTTTAAGTATCCTTTTAAGAAATAAATACTTTTACTTCCATCTTTTTCTGCGAGGACTCCCACATAGGGGTATTTCCCCTTTTTATTAATAGTAAATGCATAAATATTATAAATTCCAGTTATATCCAAATTCTTCCATTGTTTTTTAAAATAATTTATTTTTTCTCTTTTAGTTCTGTTAACTTACGTTCCCTTTCTAGCAAATGTTTATATTCTTCTTTTATAGCGACGGTTTTTGTTAAATACTCTATTTTTCTTTTCTTCAAATCTATTTCTTCCAACTCTAATTTCCGTTTCCTTGCTGATATTACATAAACTGGTAGTAGCGGTTCTATTTCCTTAATTGTATATGGAGTCAATTTGTTAGTTATATTAGTCCTTTTCCTTAGGACTTGCGGAATTACATTATTAGTTTTGATCAGTCCAGTGTACTCAGTACTTATATCTTTCGAGATCGTGGAAAAAACTGTCCTGGATTTAGAGAAAAATGTTTCTCCATTTTTAATATAGCATTTTTGTATAATACGTATATTACTTTTGTCAGTAGCATCTTCGACAATTTCTATATAATTAATAGGTAAGCAATTAAAGCTGAACGCAGAGATGCAGTAATTAATTACTTTATTTCTAAATTCCGAATTATCTGGTAGTTTAATTTGTAATCCAGTCAATTTTTTGGTGTTTTTGTTTCCCCAGTATACATACTGCAAAAGATTATTAAACACGAGGCAACAGCTGTTCTGTAGACTTTCCGGCAATTTTGTCCACATTTTGGCAATCGAAACAGAATATATTGGCGCATTTTGGAAGTAGCGTTTATTATCTTCTAATAACGTTAAGCAATCTTCTAATGGATTAAATGTATTTTCCATCTTATAATAATTTCCAATATTATAGTTATATATTGTTGCTTCCAATCTTGTAACTCCGTGTTCCTTAGCCAAAACAGATGAAAATGTTTCGTTTAATCGCATATCTGGACAACTGATAAAGTCAATGATGTGATTACCAATTTGTTTATTGACTCCAGGACTTGTTATTTGGCAGACAAATTTGTTATATATTTTAATTCTAGCATTCGAATTTAGCCATGTTAAGCAATCAATTCCAACTGTTTTATCATTATCCACAATTACATTGCAATTCTCTTTGTACTCTCCCTGGTAACAGAAGTTACAATTATTCGTTAAAAATTGACACATTTCTATCTTGTTAAATATTCCCGCAAAATCCTGTGTTATGTCCAAATCTAAAAGATACTAGTCGTCCACTTTAAGTTGATTTAAAACGTTTGGCAGTTCTTCCAGTAGAGTCTCCACCTTAACGTCCGCTAGTTCCACTTTATACGGAATACATATTGGATTTATGTATTTTTTATTAATATTTTCCATTTCTTCCTTTCCAATAATTTCTTTAACTCCTTTTGCCATTTTATTTTCACTTTGTAAAAGAAAAGGTAGTTTTGCTTTTACTGCATGTCTTATAGAAATAAATTTAGAAAATTTTCCTCGTAAGTAACTATTAAAAGCACCACATATTTTTTTTTTTCACAATAAAACTGTTTTCCTTTAGCACTCGTTCTTCACAATTCCAAATATCACTTATTTTCACAAGCATTATATTGTCACAAAAAGGTTCTGTAATTGGTGTTAGCAGTTTTAAATTGCTGTTGGACAATAGCTTTTCTTCTTCTGTATAATTTATATTCCCAATATCAGTAATCAGATTGTTGTTATCCAAATTTTCCAACAATAACCACAATCCAAACCTCTCGTTAGTTGGTTTTAATTTATTTCCAAACAGCTAAGAAATACTATACATTTTGGACGAGCTCATCTTCACTCTTTCAACTATTTTTAATAACTAACTAAAAACATAAAATCCCACTAAATATATTTATATTGGACGGGTGCGAATATTAGCGATGAAAGCCGAAAACATCCGAAGTGAAAATGGTGACCTTGAAAAAGTAGTTGAAACACGGTAGTTGAAAGCAAGGCGACCCCCATTTCTTACCTATATGAAATCATACGATAAAATTCATTTTTTTTTTGCATATTAGACAGAAATCTTCTAATGACGTCAGCTAACAGTTTAAACCTGTTTTTAGATAAAAATATGATAAAATTTTGAATCTAGGCACAGAATTCGCGGTGGTTCCTACTAGCAACGCCATCTTTTAAATATCAAAAAGGATTTTCAGCACCATCTATTGACAATTTTTCAAACTTACACACAGGAATCCAGACTAGCAACGCTATCAAAGGTGGCTGCGCCATCTAGCAGTGAATTTACAAAACTCGAAGGTGGCTGCGCCATCTATTAGGGGGATTCTTAGGTTAGAAAAAATTTGTTAGGTTACACCAAATTTCCTTAGGTTCTCTAAGGTTGGATCAAGTTCCACTAGGCTAGAAAAAAATTTTGCTCCACCCACCGCCGGAGGCTTCTAGAACCGCCTCGGTAGTTTTGCCTCCTGCCGAGGTCACTTAAAAAGTTGGATGGTGGGATGGTGGTTCCAGAACTCTTATATTCCTACTACTGTTGTAATAGAAAAAATTTTCAAATTTAAGAAAAATTAGGTGTTGGATATATTCTCTGTTGGACGAACATCTGTGAAAACTGTGAAAACTGAATTTTGAACGCTCAAAAGTTGTCGCTAATTCTTGACAGCTTGCCTCGGGTCTCGCTTTGTTTCATCGTCAGTACACACAGGTCGACCGGAGGAAGCTTCATTTTCCAAAGAAAAATTACCCTTTTGAAATCTAGCAAACCCCTTTCTACAAGTTCTGTCAGAAAGCCCATCGTCACCATAAACACTCCCAATATTTCTCGTTGCGTCAGCTGCATTAGTACCTTTTTTAAACTCGTATAACATGACATGGTGTTCCTTGATGTCTAAGAATGCTCATTATTACTGACAAAAAAAAATATTTAAACACTGTTTAAAGATTTATGATATATATTACAAGCAACACTATCATCCTAACACTAACATGTTGTTGCATGTTTCGTTTGCGGTTACTACTTGAAGAAATATATGATCTAATAGCATTCAATTCCTTTTATTTCCTAACAATTCATTCTACGGAGACTTAGGTATGCAAGCCCAACTCGCTCTTGATCGCTTTTTAAAGAAATCCATAGAGAAAAAGTGTTTATTTTTTTTTAATGTACTAAAAAAACAATATTTGAAATGACTTGAAAAATCATTTGACTTAAAATTGTCTTTTAGAACCATAATATCTTTATTATAACACGAATATTTTCGATTTACGAAAAAAAACGCCGTGAGCAGCGGGGCCCCATCACGGTAGTCGAATTTTCCCCTTCATCTTCGGTATTGAATGTCTACAAGCGAAATGTGATTGAAAGTCTACAACCGAATTGTCATTTTGTTGGTTTCAAAACTGGTGATGAGTGTTCGGCTGATCGAGGCTTTAAAAAAAGGTTTTAAGTATTTAAGGGCTGTATCTCAGTAAATTTCAATTTTGTGCCGAAAACAGGTAGCAGAAAAAAAGCCAACACAATTCGTACGAGGACATTCCTGCCCATGTTTATCCGCTAATTGCCTTTATGTTTTAGTTTTAAATATTAAAAAAGGACCTTCAATAGTAAACTGGAAGGCCTTTATAAAGATATTTTTTCTTTCCAAAAAAATCCAAAATTTCTATTTTATAAATACTAAAAATCCAAAATTCCTAATTTATAAATAAACAGTGACTTTAATAACATTTTTAAATTACTTAATATGTATGTATTTCATTTGTCATAAAAGTAAGTTCACTTTTTTTTAAATTTTTTAAAATTACTATTCGCCTACTTGTATTTAGAATAAACATAATGCTTTTAAAACACATTTAACAATAGCATTCAATTCCGATGTAAAAATGGGAGAAGTGGGGGGAAAAGTGATGCGGACTCCCTGCAAGGTACTAGCTGGATACTAACTGAATACACGTACAAAATTTCAGCCCTCTAGGTTTATTTGGGGAGATTTTGACCCGAACGAAACTGTTAAAAAACAAGAAAAATCATGTTCTTTTGGGTATAAAAATGGTGGGGGTAGGGGTTAAAAGTCGAGAGCCCCAAAAGGCACCCCCTTGATACTAACTCAATCCGAATACAAAATTTCAGCCCTCTAGGTTTATTCGGGTGACCTGTGCGAGTGGTACAAACTTCGAAAACGTCGAAAATGCATGAAATTGTAGCTTAAAAATGAGGGGGGTGGGGGTAAAATATTAAAACCTCCAAAAAGCACAACCTAGGTACAAACTTTATCAACACACCAAATTTCAACCCTCTACGTTAATTCTGGGGGGCTGGGGGCCTGTTAGATCCAGCGAAAATCGTTTTTCCCCCCTCTACTCCCTCCATATCATCCTAGGAAGCTGAATTTTGGATATGTTGTAGATAATTGACCGAAACATTAGTTAAAACCGGTTTGAAAAAGTTTTATTGCTTTTCCGCCCCCCACCACCCCCTTAAAGGTCGGGTCAGAAAAAAAATTTGCCCAAAATTTGACCCCACTTTGATAGTATGAGGTGCCTCGAAAATGAGCCCCATTTACCAAATTTCATCTCTTAACTTCCATAGGGGGGCCCTACACAAATTAAAAGGTGGCGGGAAAAAAAAAATATATATATATATATATATATATATATATATATATATATATATATATATATATATATATATATATCAGACTTTTTTTTTTCTACATATTCGTGTTCTACGGGTCCGAAAACGGATAGCGCCCCTACTCTCGCCTCTCGCAGCTCTTATCGTATAGACTGTATAAGTCTAATTTTTCGGAGAAAATTCGACTAAAAATGTACGGAAAAATGTTTGAGATCACATTACCTGGAAACGTTATCAAACAGGTCAACAACTTTTTGATATCTCCCTCGATAACACCAACATCGTATGATATAAAAATAACATTCACCGAAAACAGTGAATATCATTCTAATAAATTCGATCAAAAGTTGTAATCATTTTATCCCCTAAAGGCTTCGATATCTTCTCAAATACCTATGTATGATAATATCATATTGGATACAAATAAAGGAAAAAAATTACCTACTTCATTTTCGACTTTTTCTCTTGTCGGATACTGTAAATCAATGATCCAGTAAAAATAAATTGTAACCGGAATTAATACCCACTCTAGAGGTGGGCTTAACAGCGATCACAAAGAACAATTAAGCAAAAGAACAGTTACAATTATTAATTTCAAATATTATCGAGTGCTTGTGAGACACTACTACGTATGACAAACTTTTGTTTGCATTTCGACACACGCAGTATTGATATGTTCACTAATCGTTCAGCTAAACTGAAACTTTAAGCACTCGATTTCTTTGGTATAGTATGACCAAAAACCACATGTAAATTAAAAATCACAAAGTGATTGAAAAAATTATCCGGATCGGCCGGCAATCGAGCCCAGGATCTCCTGGTAATATTACCAGGCGGCCGGCGGTGTCCGGCTCGGCCGCTTACCGAGCATGGGATCGTTGGTGTAGAGGCAGCACGCCTGGCTAGTTACCAGGAGATCCTGGGTTCGATTCCCGGCCGATCCGGATAATTTTTTCAATCACATTGTGATTTTTAATTTACATGTGGTTTTTGGTCATACTATACCAAAGAAATCGAGTGCTTAAAGTTTCAGTTTAGCTGAACGATTAGTGAACATATCAATACTGCGTGTGTTGAAATGCAAACAAAAGTTTGTCATACGTAGTAGTGTCTCACAAGCACTCGATAATATTTGAAATTAATAATTGTAACTGTTTCTCGAATCAGAGAGTGTACTAGTACACATAGGTGATTGAATGGGTGTCCGGCTCGGCCGCTTACCGAGCATGGGATCGTTGGTGTAGAGACAGCACGCCTGGCTAGTTACCAGGAGATCCTGGGTTCGATTCCCGGCCGATCCGGATAATTTTTTCAATCACTTTGTGATTTTTAATCAAAAGAACAGTGTTATAGTCACATTTTGTTTTCTGGCTTGTTCTATCTTTTTTGATTATTTTACAATTACTTCGGTTAATCAACTTTTAACACATAATACTATGATACTAAAATAATTCAAAATAAAAAGTCAAAACAGAATGAAGATTTGTCTTTCAAAGAAAAATTTAAAAATCTGAAATAGAATATGAAAAGATAAAAAAAATCAAGATATCTAGAAAATTATTGACAATTACTGTACAAAAAAAATAACAGTTGGACAATTATTTATTGAAGAATTTAAAATTTTAAAAAATAAAATAAAAACGGGCTTCTGAATTCTAAAAACAGAATAAGTATTTTTCAAAAAAACGTGCATCGAAATGTAATACACAGTAACGTTTTAGAAAACATTCTAGTCTAGAATTTTAAAAAAACTCGATTATTTTTTTCATTTTCTGAAAGCATAAACCTTTAAAAATATTTTATGTCCCTAGAATTAAATTTAAACATTTTGAAATTTACGAAGCTATATCGATTTTAATAGGGTGGATTAAACCTTTAAATACATTTTTCTCGAAAGCACTTTTTTAAGCCGGTTGGCATAATATCTCGAGCCTTATTCTTCCAAACGACTTCAATTTTGATATGTCCCTTCAATGTATGTTACTTTATAGTAGAAACTTAGGTAGGATATGGCGATAGTTAAATTTTTACTATTTTTTTAGAACATACAAAAACTTTTTTTTCTTACAGATCCACCCATAATTACAACCTTTCTAAACTAGAGTGTTTTTCCTTTTCGTTTCAGATGAAGACAAACCCCGAAATCATGTCAATCAGCACATTACTTTTTTTCCATTCCAATATTTAAATGTTCTTAAAATATCAAAAAATAGATAATAAAACAATGGGTAGTAAAAATATAAATATTTTATTATTAAACCCTAAAAAAAAATCTTAAATTATCGCTCACTAGACTAAAATATTCCTTTAAAATTTTATCTAATACTAATTAGTGTTTATATACTTACCACAGTTAAAAATGTTTAAGAATAAATATTTGGGAAAAAGTGTTTTCGATAGCAGTGATCACCAGAACAGTCTCACCACTCCTACCACCATCTATATCAACAACAATCTCTTGGTTTTCCAGCCCATTTTTATTTTATGTACGGCGTTGGACAAAAGATAAATATTAAGGAACTTCAACCGCAGAAAGGTCACAAGTCTTTTCATGTAAGTTATTTATATTGTAACTCTGTGCTCATAAATAAAATTTCTAATACAACTATAATGGTCCTTATCGTACAGTTCGTAATTATGTGTGCGTGCGAAAGTTATTGAAAGATAAACTGCTGTGTCTGTTACTTGGCAGTATAGATAACATTCTACTTAATATAGTACCTATGTCTGCCTCTAAAGGGAATCAAAAGAATTGCGGTGTCGATGTAATCACAGTTAGGAAAATCTATTTTTATTAGTTTTTACTTTGAGGTCATTGCCTCGAAGACAGAAATAAAATTCTTATTTATCAAATACACTTTTACCAAACCAATTAAAATGAAATAATAGAACAAGAAAGTATTTTTAATGGACTTAAGGGAGTTACCGTGACATTCAACTTTTCGACAGAATAGTTTCAAATTTTAATAGTATAAGGAAGAATACTATATCTGATTATCCTTGTAATTTGGGAGAGATTGATCGCTTCTGAGTTAAGATAATTAGGGTTAAATTTTGTATCTACTCCATGTATTAGATCTTAAAATGCTGACTACGTACCCTTATTTTGTATTTAACAATATAATGACGACAGAATTCAATAAAACACTAGGGAAAGAAAGATTATTAACTCTTTGCACTCAAGCAAAAAAAAGTGAGTTGTAAATAGGCTGGTAAGACATGTAGCACATGACAACGACCGACGTTCTTTTTTTGACGGATTCTTTTGACGTTCTAACCTTGTTTCCCCAAAGTTGAATACTAAATGCGCTAAATACGTCCTTAATGCTGTTTTTATTAGTTTTTAATTTTAAAAAGATAATTCAACGTGATTTTGTATTATTTTATTTACAATTTTTCTAATAAATGAATGTGTTTGTAGTTATTAAATAAAATATTCATGTAAAGTGAAGTATGAGCAGCCATTACAGTTCAACATTCAGTGTGTCATGTGGTACATGTCTTATGATCCAACAGACAAAACACCCTTAAATATGGTAGAGTTAATGGACAAACCACCTTGTCATGCTGTACATGTCTTATAAGCGCAAAGGGTTAAGTTCTGGATGTAAAGAAAAAATTTGAATTATTTGTTGATCGTTTTGAATTGAAGATATCATCAGAGAAATTATAGTATTTTAATAAATATACCAATTCCAAGCAACTGAACCGAAGCAATCTGGCAACCCTGTATATTAAATAACTTATTTATTCGTATTTATTGTTTAAACAGTACTAAAAATTTATGAATAGCATTTTTTGACCTTTCACCGCTTACGTAGTAAAAACGGTGATAGATACATTAAAAAGTGTTAAGACCTTTTTTGTAGAGAATCGAATTCTCTACAAAAAAGTCCGCGAGGGCACCTGTCTATCTTGTATAGGTGAAGAAATAAAGCACTCCAAACGCATACGCATACCACTTAATATGCTTGTTGGGCAAATAACAATAATGTCAAAGCATTTATTATAAAAAAACTTTGATAGTATACGTGTGTATGCACAGACTATGTTTGAATGTATGCGTACACGTTCGTATTAAAAATAGTATGCATCAACATCTATCCATTAATACATACAATAATGACATAAAGTGTAGTTTGGTTTGCAATTTTTTCTACTAGCATGTCACACAGTAACTACCTTAATAATTGTCATGGGAAATTACAGCTTCGAATTTTATATACATTTGACCTTAGGTTATATTTTCAGTATATCACGTCTATTAATTTCCATAAGAATATTCTAGTTTTTCCACCTTTACTATAAAAAAAATGGAGGAGAGGATTTGAAAGGTATCCGTTTATAGCCGTACTCCTAAAAGAAAAAAACTGCAGAAAAATCCGTGAGAATCGAATGCCGATCTACTAGAAGTAACAAGAGCTAAACACCTTCGCCACTTAACTCAGCAAGACCATAAAAAGTAAAATTAGAAATTATTTATAATATTGTATCTTCTACTTACATCTCTGCTTCTAAATCAAATAATTCCATCGTTTGAAATAAATAAACTTTTTAGAACAACTTCAACAAAAAATATTATAATTATAGTAATCGCTGCATCTACATCCTCCTCTCTAGAGATGTAATTTTTACTCATCTTACTTATATTTCTGTCACGTATTTGCACGTGTAAATTTTGGTACAGTTTATGACAAATGTTTGATCTAGTCATTTCAAAAACTCACCGGAGAGATTAACTCGACTAATCAGGAAATGTTACATGTCAATGTTAGGTACTACCGTAGGTACTTCTCAACAGTAGATATGGAAGTAAATAAAAACCAAGAAATTTTATTATGAATATCATAAAATTAAATGACGGAATAGAAATAAACTTTTTTTGGACATTTAGAGTATTCGTAGTATAAAGTAAAACATCGCGTATTTTTTCATATTAGAAAAATGGCAACATAAAAATATATAAAAGCGCAACTGTAAAAAATAAATTCATGTAATGCTTTATATCAGTGTTTCCCAACCGCTGGCCCGCGAAAGTACCTCACCGCGGTCTGCAAAAAGACGTATTATGAATTAAAATCAATTACAAAAATATTTGATAGTTTTTATTGTTGCCTTAAAAACAAGAAAATAGCAGGGCTAGCGTTCTGTGAAGAAAGGTTTTTGGCGAACAAAATCGTATCGATCAAATTTGATAACTATCTATAATTTGCTCCAACTTAAAAGGTCGGATAGTTTTTATTGCAAAATTCTTAGTCTAACCGTAGAAATTTACGAAAAACCAAAAAATATCAATTTTTTATTACTGTATACAAATACCTGTGGAAAAATTTATAAAAAAAACCATGCAAATTAAATTGTTGCTAAGCATTTGGAGAAAAATAATTTTGGAATTTTTGTAAGTATTAATAAGTATTTCTACAGATACCGCCAATAATATTTTTACTTACGACTACTATGAAATTACTTATGTACTGTGCAAAATAGGTACTATTTGTATCCTATAAAAAAAATAAACAACTGGATTGTCCAGTTATCATCAATTGGCACTTCTGCTGTTTTCAGCAAATTACATACATATGAAAATTAGATATGCTACAAAAAATATGAATATGACTTGAAAATATGAAAATATGAATAATACTTTAGAGTCGTCGAGCGAGCGAAGCGAAGCACATAAGGAACTGATTTTGTACAAAATTTCAGAATATCAAATTTAAATGAACGTGTGATCACATTGTCCGTCAGTTACACCAAATAGGGCGCAAATTAAAAAGCTGAAGAAATTTGACAATTTTTACTTAAGTACTGTTGAGATCTCTGTGAAAGATGAAAGTGACATTAAAATGGTTTCCCATGGCCTTGGTGACTTGAAGGGTCTAAAATAAAAACAATTCTAAAATTGCTGGTATAGGTACCCATACTAAGTTCTTACGGTGCGGAAATTAGCCATGCTAATAAAATATGAAAATAGTTATTTTAGAGGCATTGGACGAGCAGGGTCAAGTGCTATAAATAATTGACTTTACACAAAATTTTGGAATACATGATTGAATTGACCTATAAATTTTACCTATAACTGAATCTAACATCGTTTGACATCTAGCTTGTGTAGACACCCGGTAGATGTCGCTGTATTTCGATATCTAGATTATACATTCTATTCCACGTCATATTTGTTTATGTTCACGATGTCAATGATTTCTATAATTATACTGTGTATTGTGTTATAATTGTGCAGTGTATCGTTTGAAATGATAAGAAAAAATTATTCCAAAGAATGGCGGTAATGATTCTCGGGTACAGTAAGATTTACATGGTTAATTAGGTGGTCGAATAAAGACATTTATAATTGGAGTTGGTATTTCAACTTCTGACGAAAATGGTTCCAGACTACAGGCATTCCATTTAAGATTAAGAAATTGGCTTCAAACATTTCTGAATTACATGGTCGGCCAGGTGGTAGGAAAACCACTTTTCATATTCAATATAAAATGTAATTTAGAAAACTGATACTCCTCATATGCCATCCTAGATGTGATTGTTTTGCACAAAATTATCCGAGACATTACCGGGCCGTGACTGAAAAAATATTCAGAAACGCTACTTTATATACTTTTTTTTTATCATGAACTACAAATTTCAATTTTTAATTTTCAATTTGTTAGGCATAAGTTAAAATAAATTATTTATGTTATGTGTTGGAGTCGGACATACGACTTGCATAAATGTAGAATTTACGTTTAATTCAATAATGTGACAAATGTAAATATTATATTCTATAACAGACTTTTATTCAATTTTTAAACTGCATCTTATAAAATATCCACTACCGTTCAAACGTTTGGAAACACATATTTTTGCAGATTACAAAATTTCTTTACCAGACATTTTAATAAATAATTAGTTTCTTATTAAAATAAATTAGTTCGTACCACAATAATAACTAACAATATTATAAAAGCTTTTACATCTTTTGTCGGTAGTCTCCCGTATTGTTTTTGATAAATGCACGTGTTTTATTACAGTCTCGCTAATGACACAACAGACAACAGCTGTTCTCTTAAAGTAACTGTGTAGCTGGTGAAAAGGCCTTTTTTCGATCTAGTGTAGCACAACTCGGAACATTCTTAAAAGATGAATGGAAAAATTGGAGAAAAAAGATTTTGATAAATTTCTAAACAGATGCCTAGAATTTGTGAACAAGTCATCAAGAAAAAAGATGGTTACTTTGATGAAGTTAGAATCTAATATTTAAGCCATAATTTTTTTCTACGTATGATTAACATGTCTAAATAAAATTCATATTTTAAAACAAATAAATGTGAATATTATCTATCCAGTGATGATTTAACTGAATTTTTATAGTGTTTCCAAGCTTTTGAACGGTAGTGTATCTTTCTTTTAAATTAGCCTTTAGTTTGTTAATAATATTATGATTATCTATCTATTTGAACCTTTTGCTTTCCATATGAGAACTCAACTACATTCCACTTAACAATCCTAAAAATAATCATTCGCTCCCCTAAAGTAATCCTCGGCAAATTACACTTAATTGTTTATTGAACTAAAATTGTGGTCAAGCTCCGGAAACGTATGTCGTTGGTTTAAGTCAATATGAGTGACTTGACTTACTCTAAATAACACTCAAGGGATATCTTAAAGAAAAGATTTTTTTCTGTTGTTTCATAAAAAAGAAAATACTGATGTCACTTAGTGCATATTTCTTCGTAAGCGTTCCATATAAAATTCATATTAACATATTCATATATTCATTTTAGGAAATTTTGTACGGAACATTACGAACGCGAAATGTTTAAATGGCGAAAAAGATGGCACAAAATGTGAACGTAAAAATAAAAATAAATAAAAGAAAAAAAACATAAATTTATTTTTATTATGTGTAATCAAATTGCAAATATTTTTTATTTTATCAGTGGGCGCAACAATTTTTCGGTTTTTTATTATCAAAATGACAGTTTTTATTGAGTTTCCCTAAAGATTAATTTGCAGAAAGTGAAGCGAAAACTGTAAAAAGTATTAAAATATTTGATGAAGGTAGGTACATACTAAAAAAATAATACACTTTATTTTTCTTGTAGGAAAACTAAATCAATTTTATTGAAATTTATGCACAAAACAAGCGTGAATAGGATTTCTTGTGTTGAGAATTTTTTAAAATGAGAGTATCACTTTGATGTGTTGTAAAAATTTAAAGTGTGTAAACAAACACTGTCAATCATTGAATCAATGTTAAACACTACCTAATATTTCTAAATTATAATAAATGTGTAGAATACCAACCAAATATAATTTTTAAGTTAGACTCTGAAACAATTCCTTATTATAGCGTTAGATTTCAAACACAGAACCTATACTAATTTCCATGCTTGTTTCTCTGCCATATTTGACCATTAAACGCAATGAAAAAGTCCCGAATTGTTTACCACAGCGGGTAGTAAATGCGTCGCAGGGCATCTGCAAGTTCAGTCCAGCAACACACATCGTGTACAGGCAACATCAGATGAGCCATCACAGTATCCAACACAGCAACGAAAAAACCGTTGTGTAATGCGGGCTTTATATATTTTCGAATCATACTAAATGCACAAATATGATCTTACCCCGTTAATTTTGTCCGCTCGTAACATTAGTGATAGCACGATATCCCAGATACCTATTAAGTATGCAATAAAAAAACTGAAGCTATTAACATTTATTGTATATATATATATATATATATATATATATATATATATATATATATATATATATATATATATATATATATATATATACATATATATATATATATATATATATATATATATATATATATATATATATATATATATATATATATATATATATTTTTATTACCACTCACAGAAATATTCTATACATTTTAAATAATTTTTATACATATTTCTACTAAAAATAAAAAAGATACATCGAAATAAAAAAACATTTATTTATAAAAAAACATCTTTTTGCACTATTAATACACAAAAGCCGCTTTTAGAATTACTGGTAGCTCAAACTGTTGATTTAAAAACATTTTCCACAGGTCCTTGTACTTTTTTTTCTATAATTTCCCATAAATTATAACTTTTAAAAAATGTTTTTTTGTTTTTTATGTCAGCTATAATACGTATAAAAGTACTAAGCATTCTCTAATCCATTTATTTATATAATTCCCAAATGCTTAAACTTTGATATATGTATATTCATTTATGCAAACATAAATATTTTAAATATAGGTATATTGTGAAGTTTTTTTTTTTTTCAAACAAAAAAGAGGATAATCCCTTGATTATGATAGTACCCCTGTCGCAGCGTCTGCATAACACAGCGAATTTGCAAATACTGGGCACTGGCGGATCTCATCTAAGACCTGTATCCATTTAAAATAGTTAGCTTTCTAAAAGTGAAACAATTTTCAAAATCAGTTCAGTAGTTAATTTTTAGCACTTTTGCGTCCTCAGGACCCTAACGAATCTCATATAGTGTAGCATAATATATCCATTTAACAATATATTATTACATTACATAACTATAGTTTTCGATTTTTTTTTCTAAGTATGCAAATATATATAAATTATATTTTTTCTCTAAAGGACAACATTATACAAAAATTTCCTTTCTATAACGTACTCTTGAAAAATCTGGCTAATTTTAATTTAAAAAGATGAGACAGAGCTATTGTCATTATAACACACTGAGTACTGAATCGAACATATTAACATGTTTCCTAGAGATACCACAGGCATTAAATTTTGAAACATGACTCCATTTTAGTAAGCCCAACTTGCAACCACGGAGACTTATTTATAAATATTAGATAAACCACTAAATTAATGGTTTGACCGCCATTAAAGTAATCCCATCAGTCAATTTTTTTGCTCACATCAGTCAAATTTTTTGCTTCAATTTCTTAATGTATTTGTAATACACACACCATTCTCTCTAGTCGATTCTGTCCTCAGTGTTATAACACATACATGCACAGTGAATAACTAACTAGCACTTGTTTTATCTAGAAAAAAATTATGCATTTATTGTAAAATAAATTCAGCAAATTTCTTAATTTTTCTCAAAAGCTAGTTCACTTAAAACAATGTTTTAAAAGCTTGTCTTATGAAATTTTTTACGCTCTTTTCGATAGTGTAAAAAAAAATTTTAAAAATTTTTGACTTCTGGCCAATTTTTGCAAAAAAACACTAAAAACGGCGAAAAATGGCCAATAAACCTACTTCTGGGCATCCGACGTGTCTGGCTAACGAACTTAGCCAAGCGAATCCGGATTCCATCTCGGATACCAAATTTCATAAGCATTAAACGTTTCGTTCGAGAGTTATCGCGTACACACATAAATACACACACACATATATATATATATATATATATATATATATATATATATATATATATATATATATATATATATATATATATATATTAGTGAAGTAGATTTTCGGGTTCTCGAGGCTCCAAAATAAATTTCTACCATAGTCCCTGACTTAGGTCTTACCATAAGAGCTGCTGCAATAGCTGAATTTCCAGAAAATTGGCTAAAAAGTGAAAGGTTTATGTACACAGTCCACAAATGATGCTAATATTTATAAATAGGTGTGAAAAATAATTTTCGTAGGAGTATTACTTCTCAATATTATACCATTTGTGTTATTATTCCTTATACGTTTATTCAAAAAGTGAAAAAGTGAAATGTAATCGCTTTTCTCAGCATTGTCTTAGATAGTATTTTTATTTTCTTGAAGATCTAAAATAATAATCATAAGAATAATTATATTTTATTTCAGTTTTAACTTACCCATCTTTAGTAGAGATTGTTTTACCCTCTTCTCTCTGCTACGCGTACGTAATAAAAGCAATATTTAGTTAAAAATATTATTAAAAGACAAATAATTAAAAATTTAGGGAATACTGACTAGTGGAAATAAATTTCAAAACGGAAATTTTCTCCAGTAATGTAGTTTTGTAATTCTCTTTATTTTGATAATTGCATTTATAGCATAAAACCACATTTCAACTTGCACATACTATATCCTATATTGTTCAATACAAAATGCATATTTTCCTAAAATTACTAATCTGAACCGCACTCACCAAAACTTTCTATAAAATTCCTTTCAAAGTTTACTCGTATCAACTGAATATACGTAACAAGAACTTTATCTTGACAAAACCAAAATAACCAGCGATAGTTAACCAAACTACACTTAATATAATTTGAAATATATGTTTGACAAGTCTAGTTCAAACTTATGTAAAATTTGCCTAATTTACAACAAAACTTAGTACATAATATATAATAGTGAGTCACTTGATAAAGCTACATATTTAAGTAGGTAAGGCAGTGATAACAAATAAGACCCACTCGATTTTACCGCAGCAAAAGAATCATTTGAATAGATAGTGTCTCACCTTGCATACATACTGATTAACTGAACGAATTGGGATTGAGGATGGTTCAGATAATCATATACGCTCACGTATCCTTCCGTTAATTTCGTTTCCTAAACGGCGAAGTGAAAACTAAGCATGTACTCGATTTTAGCGACGGCTATCGGAACCAAAATTAGTCGTTTATGTAAAAAAAAAAAACGTAAATTTTACACTTTTTGAGTGTCTTAAGGGGAGGTTTACTCGAGAGTCCTTAAAAATTATGTATTTTTCTGGAATTTTTTTCTCAAGAACAAAAGTAAATATCAATTTCAAATTTTGTACACATATTTATTACGTATTAAACTACATAAAAAATTTTTTCAAGGAAAAATATAAAAAAGTGTCCATTTTATAGATAGTGCAGTGTGACGATCCGAAAATCCAATGCATTCGTGGTGGACATCCTAGCGCCGGTAATAAACCACCAAAATCCAAAAACAAAAAAGATTTATAAAATATATGAAGAGTACCGGCACCCCTACCTATAATATCAGTAAATTGCTGAAAGAAAAAAAAATGGCGGATGTTTGAACTTTTGATTACGATTTTTATCTTATTTTTCGTTCTTTAAAGTAAATTTAAAAATAAAAAAAAATATTGAAAGTGTATCAAACTTAGGTACAGATGCCGAAGAAATAAATTATCTTTAAAATAAAAAATTTAAAATACCCCTGTCGCAGCATCCTGCATAACATAGCGAATTTTCATTTACAAAAGTACGTTTTTCTCGGAAACTAGTTGATATAGAGTAATTGTAAATAAAAAAAAACTTTCTTTATGTGATTTTCCCGCCTCATTCCGCCAAATTTTTTCAAAAAAAATGTCCAAAAAACCGTAGACGTTTTCACAAAATTTCTTAAAAATAAGATGTTTCGTTCTTGAGTTATCGTGCGGACACTTAGTAAACATATATATATATATATATATATATATATATATATATATATATATATATATATATATATATATATATATATATATATATATATATATATATATATACGTGTGTGTGTCCGCACGATAACTCAAAAACGAAACATCTTATTTTTAAAAAATATCGTGAAAACGTTTCGTGAAAAAAATTTGGCGGAATGAGGCGGAAAAATCACATAAAGTTTTTTTTATTTACAATTACTCTATATCAACTAGTTTCCAAGAAAAACGTACTTTTGTAAATGGAAATTCGCTATGTTATGCAGGATGCTGCGACAGGGGTATTTTAATAACAGATGCGTTTATGTACAGGGCCGGTGAGAGAAATGACCGGTGAAATATCTATTATACAAATTATGTGTATTTTTATCACCAATTAAACATATACGTATTTTTACTTGACACTAGGTCTAATTTTACCACCAGAGGCGCAACTGAGAATCTTTGCCTTACCAATACTGAATTTAATATTTTGAGCTAAATTTTTTAACGGTTACGAAAAAAAATTTAGAACGGAATTTATTTTCCAAACGTAACAAAACATTTCGACGGTACACCGAAAGTGACACAACTCAAAAATTTACATTTTCGAGTTTATTGTGTAAATGTATAGCAAAATTTGCATATTTTTATGTCCCAGAACGACATATTGCTACTTCCAAAATTAACCGCTAGAAGGCGGTTTTGTCGTTTTTTCCTTACTTCAAAGTAGCGAATTTTTTTTATCAAAATCTTTAATGTTATCAAAATTAACTTGTTATTTTTATTGTTGGAATACAAGGTGAGTATCAACGGGTTATCTCCAAAAAAATTTTGAAAATTTTAGAAATCCGAAACTATGATAACTTTTGAAGTAAATAATAAAACTTTTGAATAGAGATATTGAAGTAGCTGTTTTTTTTTTTTTTTTTTTGAACTGTGTCACTCTTTCTGTGTACCGACGATTTTACCTTTTTAAATTCTCTTGCTGAAGAAAATAACCATTCGACACGGAAACAAAGTTGATGTTTTCCTTCTTAATCCAAGTTTTTAGTTTACTGTGTGTTCTCTTTTTCTTCTTATTATATCTTTAAATTCACCATCCATGTTTTAAATAGGAATTTATAATACATAAAAGTATTGCTGTTGATATTAACCTTTTAACATGTACATTCAAATTATTAGAAAAAATTCAATCACAAAATCCACAGTTTTTAATAGATATGTATTTACCTTATTATGTTGACAAATTCTATTAATAATTGCCTGTTTAGAATTTATATTTTTTTTTTATTTTAGCTATATTCTTCTCGTATTTAAATAACATTTGCTTCACGGTTTCATGTAATTTTTAATGTGGTTTTAAATTTTTTACCTATATAAAACAAAACAAAAAACAAATAATAGGACAAATATTAATTACTATTTGATTTTAAAAATGTAATATATAAATTAACATGAATTATTACCTATTTTTCTCAAATATCAGTCAAATATCAGCACCGAATCTATATGTCAACATTTCAACACAAAGACGAGTTGATTTGAAATTCTGATTGTTGAAATATTAGTTTAAATTCAAGCTAATTTGGCAGTATTGTACATACCTGTGGTGCTATCTGGTTAAAAACGCTGACACAATAGAATTTTTAAAATAAAAAATTATTAAATATATTTAAAGAATTTGTTTAAATAATTAAAATATTAAAAATATTAATAATTTTAAAAATATTATTATAATTTTTTAACGTAATGTGTTAAATAAAGAGATTAAAATAATGTGCAGTATTTAGGAAAAAAAAATCAATTCTACTACAATTTGAATTTGAAAGCAAAAATAAATTTTCGAAAACAAAATAACAGATCTAATCTACTTATACTAGAGATATTATGTTTACAAATGCATAAGGCTATTTGTGCACTACCAAAAATATAATTTTAAAATTTTATTTAATCAAAGAAATATTATAGTTTAATTAATTAAATTTAATAATATTACATTTATATAACCGTAGAAATTTATTAAGGCATTATTCTGAATATTTATCCAAAGAAATTTGAAATATGATAGGTAGTAGAAGTACTAAGTGTAGTAATACCCTTAAAATACGTGTATAATCAAAATAAATAAAAATAGGATTTTTCCAATACAACAGAAAGAGATAATACGATAAAAAGAGACTCTATATAAAAATTATTTTTGATTTTTCTTGAAAACCAGTTTATACAGAGGAAAAGTTTAAAAAGCTCGCTAATATAACTTCTTACAATTTTTTTGATAGTATCACAAAATTTTTGAAAAAGTTATAAATTCTGATCAAAAAACACAAAAAAAGACTTTAAAGCCCAAAATATCCGGTCTGTAGCATCGGATGTGTCTGGCTAACGAACTTAGGCGAGCGAAATTGAATTCAAACCTACACACCAAATTTCATAAGCATTAAACGTTTTGTTCGAGAGTTATCGTGTACACACATAAATACATATATATATATCTATATATATATAAATTTTAGTGAAGTAGATTTTCGGGTTCTAGAGGCTCCAAAACAAATTTCTGCCATAGTCCCGGGCTTAGGTCTTACCATAAGAGCTGCTGTAATAGCTGAATTTTCATTCTGAAAATTCGCTAAAAAGGATCCATCGAATAGTTTTTGAGTTGTCGTGTCCACCAGTTCCAAAAATGTAGTTCCGAGATATTATAAAATATACATAAAGAAACGTATTTTCAAAATTTTATATTTAATACTCATTAGTGCGTGAACTACGTTTTTTGAATTTTTTTTATAGAAAGCTGGATTCGGTTAATGTGCAAGAATCTTGTTTTTAAATTATTTTCAGTAAAATCACTTTGGGAACATATTCTACACATAATTTGCTATCAATTTCGGCAAAAAAAATCGATTTTTTTATCAATTCTCAAGTAAACCTTCCCTTAAGTTACTTTCAGCAAAATCACTTTGGGAACATATTCTACACATAATTAGCTACCAATTTCTGCAAAAAAAAAATCGATTTTTTTTAACGACTCTCAAGTAAACCTCCCTTTAATAACTGATATTCACTGTATTTCAATAAGTTGGTTTCGAATCGCGAAGTCGATCAATGCCTGTGGTCCCCTAAGCAACTGCCTACTTTTCCTATTTAGAAAGCTCTAGCTCTGATTATGATATAAATTTAATAAAAGAACTTTTTTTCTAATAATTCCAAGTATGAACCACATTTTATTTTTTATTTTATAAGTCTTTCATAGTGATTTTTCGAAGAAATTCTTTTTTTCTGTAAAAAAATTAATCAAGTGAGAAAACATATATTGATCAATACGCTACCTGTACCCTCATATTCAGTTCTATAGTTCATAATCATTACTTCTAGGTAATCAACTTGACCGTTAAATCTGATAAAATCGTAATACGATTCATTTAGAAAAATATATAAAGGAACAGAAGGAGTTGAAGTCTGACGATGTAACCATCATCATCACCTTTTATTATACTATTGACTTAAAAAACCATATAGTTATCAGCAAAAATACTGGGTCAGTTATTAATTATGTTCTTTTGATCAAACGTTAAATAGAATGTTAAGAAATTTCAGGCTATATTTTTAAAAAGGATCGCTGAACAACCAGAAATTGTTTTTTATTACTAATGCGGGAGAAGTACTAACTTGGTGCACACATTTCATACTTTTCCCGCATACTTTTTTGCGTGTGGAAAGTAACTTTCCACACGTAAATTGAGAATAAAACACGTAAAATTTAATCAAAACACGCAAAGCCGCCTCTTAATTTTTCATTTAATAAAAATTTCATAATTATTTCTATAGAAACAAACAACAAAGTAATTTAAACGATAATTAATTCAGAAAAAAAAGAACACTTAAAAATTTTATTTTAAAAAGTAATAAAAATGTCAAAAATAGTGATAATAATAGAAAAAAGTATGTGAAATTCGTAATAAAAAATAGTATGTGCAACTCGTGCGGGATTGTCGATTGCCCCACTCAAGCGAATGAGCGCACAAACGTAATGAGTGCGCTCAGCTTCGCTTTCGTGGGCAATCGACAATTTCCCGCACTTATTGCGCAATATACTATTTTATTACTCATGCGGGAGTAATAAATAGCTGTTTGTCCACTGTACTCTCCCCACATAGTTTTTTACGTGCGGAAAGTTTACTGACAATAAAACACGTAAAATTTAATCAAAACCCGAAAAGCCGCCTTTTAATTTTTCATTTAATAAATATTTCATAATTATTTCTAGAGAAACCACCAACAAAGTAATTTCAACAATATATTTAATTCAGAAAAAAAGACGAACACTCAAAAATATTATTTTAAAAAGTAATAAAAATGTCAAAAATAGTAATAATAATAGAAAAAAGTATGTGATATTCATAATAAAGAATAGTATGTGCAACTCGTGCGGGATTGTCGATTGCCCACTCAAGCGAATGAGCGCACTCACTACGTTCGTGCGCTCAACTTCGCTTTCGTGGGCAATCGAGAATTTCCCGCACTTATTGCACAATACAATATTTTATTACTCATGCGGCAGAAGTACTTACTTGGCGCACACATTTCTGTACGCAAATTAGCTGTTTGCCCACTGTACTCTTCCCACATACTTTTTTGCGTGCGGAAAGTAAGAATTGACAACAAAACACGCCAAATTTAATCAAAACACGCAAAGCCGCCTCTTGATTTTTCATTTAATAAATATACATATTTCATAATTATTTCGATAGAAACCACCAACAGAGTAATTTAAACAATATTTAATTCAGAAAAACAAGACAAACACTCAAAAATATTATTTTAAAAAGTAATAAAAACGTCAAAAATAGTAATAATAATAGAAAAAATTATGTGAAATTCGTAATAAAAAATAGTACAGGCAACTCGTGCGGGATTGTCGATTGCCCACTTGAACGAATGAGCGCACGATCGTAGTGAGTGCGCTCAACTTCGCTCTCGTGGGCAATCGACAATTTTCCGCACTTATTGCATAATATACTATTTCAACGTCTGTAGCAACCAATGGTAATACCAAGGCTCAAGTGAAGAAAAAAGCAAGACTGTTTTTTTTTTTTTTCGAAAAATCTTTAGTATGGCTTATTAAATTTTTTAAAAAACTTCATTGCAACGTAATTTAAGATATTTTTCAATTATTTCTTCATTTTTCTAAATAATTCAGAAAAATATCCTTTTAACATAACATTAACATAATTATTGACTAACAACATCTTTATCAAAGAAAAATGTGTCATCACCTTTTCTTTTTTTATACAAAGGAAATTAAGTAAAAAATTCACACCTGATAATTTTCACTCAATCTACACCTCATTCTTAACGAATTTTTTCAGATTTTTCTGTGTGGCCCTTCTGATAATAAGGGCCGGAAAAAGTAAATTTCACTTGATTTTTCAAAAAAGAAAAAAAAAAAAGAAAAAAATGGCCGAAAATATATAGTTATATACATATATCATTAAATTCAAGTTTTAATAAGTTTTCGAGGGGAAGAATTTCTCTTCCACTTTTCACGTTATCTTCTGAAATTAACGATTAGATTTGAAATTTAACTTAACATATTATATCTCGGTGCTAAATATCAAATTTTCGCGTCAGAAGTCGAATTTTGATACGGAAGACTAAATATAATGTTACTTTTTTTTTGCTACTTCTACGGAAAATTTTACTGTTATCAGGAAATAACAAATACCAAACGGAGACACTTTCTTGATATTAATACAATAAAGTTAAATAACAACCCACATTCTTAAATTTCTTACATTTTTCTTTAAATATTTTTAAATATGAAACGACCTTTGTGGCAAATATACAAGTGATTCTTTTAAAATATCTTTTTCTAATAGTTTCTTGTATGAAAGACAATTAAACAAGTTTTTAGAATTAAAATACATGATACAAAACCATCTTAACTTTAATTATTTTCTCCTTTTTAAGTTTGTCAATTCTGAATTAATTTCAAAAAGAATGGGAAAAGTTGCACGAATAAATTTTATTGCGAATTAAAAATTTTATATTTTCTGTTGATTTTTCCATCTGATTAAATAAAGTTAATGACATAATAATTAACAAGTTAAAGAATAATTAAGAGAGATAAAGAAAATCCCTCAGACAATAAACTGAGTTGTAACTTTTATATAGCTTCTATAAAATGAAATATCCGTTTCAAAAATTTTCATAGATGGTAGCAACAACGGTATATATAAATAAACAAACAAAGTTCATTAAGGTTTACAGAAACAATTATGTTTTTATAACTTATTTTTTTTACATAATTTATTTTTTGAAGCTTTAATTTTTAAGTACCAATAATTTACCTTAATGTGTGTGTTTTTATGTTATCTACTTTCAAGTATATTATTTTTAGTACACGTTTTAAATTAACACACTTCAATAACACTCACAATACCATAACTAATATCGCGCATACTCTGTCTCAACCTCGTATCTGAAAACTCCCAATTTTTGAACACAAAAAAAAACATTTTAAATCCGTGTTTTCATTAAGATTTATATATATATATATATATATATATATATATATATATATATATATATATATATATATATATATATATATATATATATATATATATATATATATATGTATATATATATATATATATATATATATATATATATATATATATATATATAATATATATATATATATATATATATATATATATATATATATACACCCATATATATTTATATATATATATATATATATATATATATATATATATATATATATATATATATATATATGTATATGTATATATTTATTATCGTGTTTTATTGTCAATGTGGGAAGAATACAGTGGGCAAACAGCTATTTTGCGTACAAAAATTTGTACGCCAAGTTAGTACTTTCCCCGTATGAGTAATAAAAAATTATTTTTTGTTAATTTTTTTCTGACGAGATTTTTTAAAAATGTATGAGGTAAGGGAGTCCATATCCAACACCATATCCACAGTTCAAAGCAACGACCGTACTGGAAAAAGATTTGGATAATGTGACCAATTGTATTGTTACTGTATTATTAGTATGAGTGACTGCAGTATCGCATTAGTTATTTTAGATTCTTGGATGTTAGTCGTAATTCCGCCTATACAAAATATGAAAGTGAGAAGCAAGAAAAACTTCGGTGTAGTGTTCATAATGGTTATACTGTTTGAAATAAGTCATCAAATTTATAAAATAGAAATTGAAACTTTTTGCAAAGTACTTTTATCAATTAATAAATAAATATTAAATACCAAAAAGTTTACGTTCAAATCTACTAAATTCTTCAATGTTTATTATATTCAACTTTTAAATATTAAAATTAAAATTTTATATACGTCTATGTATTTTAATTCTAATTTAATAAGATTTACTCTCTTATTACGCTACAAATTGATGTCGCATTTACTTCAAAGAAATATTTCCAACTAAATTATACTTATTAAATTCTGTCTACCCGTAATACCTACGTATTTGTGAAATGAAAAATTCGTGAAAATTTATTATTAAATTATAAAGGCACCTAATGAAAGTCTATTTGGAAAAGAGAAATGGTGGCAAATAAAAACTTTTTTATTACAAATATATCCGAAAGTTTATTATTATAATTTGTCATAATAAACAAACACCATCTACCGTAATTAAGCACTGATTTTATTAATTCCAAAAAAGTAAATACCTAATTATTTAATTGTATAAAATTTAGTTATACATATTTCATTCTAGATTTTATATATAGGTAGATTAAAAATAGTATAAAAAAGTTTTAAAAGCCACGATGAAAAATCTCTAAAAAGTTTAAAAAAAATTTTTTTCTTGATTCAAAAAAAAAAAAAACAAATTTAAAGAAATTTTTGATCTTTGAACAAACAAATCATTTTGAGAATGCACTTGACCAATTTTTATCACACCTGGCTAAGAATCATCTCGCAGCTACCAGCTTTCAAAATCGTTTGTTAGTAGAATTTTGAATATTAATTTTTATTCTGGAAATCCTGAAATATCCTGAATATGGCTGGACCAGTATTGATCGAAACTGATTAAAAACAATCCCGCAAAATTACTAATTTTTAAAGAAGGTTTTTAAAGTTCTTAGTTTTATTTTTATCTGAGAAATTCTGGAATATCCTGGAAATGGCTGAACCAATTTTCATCAAACAACTGGCTAAAAACTATCCCGAAATCGCCAATTTTACAATTGCTTAAGCCCAGGCCCGACGAGAGGGTGGGGCAGCCGGGGCTACAGCCCTGGAGCCCGGGCTGGAAGAGGGGGCCCGTAGCGGTCATTAGAGGCCCCGAAAAAAGTAAAATCAGCTTTTTTTTACTCATAATTTATTTTTTGGGGAGAAATTTTTATGAAATGTGCCCCTTTTCTCGGGGCTCGCCATTTCTTTCCAGGGCACTGCTTAAACCGTACTGAAAATAGATAAGTAGCGAAATAATAATTAGAAAATTCAACATAGGTATCTTAATCTACCCAACCCTCAGGGTCAGTTTGGCCAATAGGCCATCCTAGGCCAAAAATGAATAATTAACGTTTCTTTTTTTTTTTGCTCGTCACTTATTTTTTTTAAGAGAAAGTTTGTAAAAAAGGTAGGAATAGGGGCGGCAAATTTTTAAAACACGGTAAAAAAATTTGTGTTTTGCCCGTCACTTATTTTTTTTAAGAGGAAGTTTGTAAAAAAAGTAGGAAAAGAGGCGGCAAATTTTTAAAACAGCAGAAAAATTTGTGATTGACTTTTTTTTTCAAGATTTAATTTTTTCAAACAAAAGGCGTCATTTTTCAAGGTGTTTAGGGGCGGACTCAGGGTTAATCCGGTCCTGCCAACCCTACACGTATTTCGGCGCACTGTCAAAGTAGACCAGAAAACTATCAAAGTTACTCTTGTAATATTAATGTAACTCCGTTTTACGGTAGTAAATAATCCTCCAAATATTTTTAAGTTTTCAATGAAGTCCAAACATTTTAAACATTACATTTTTTCAATACAATACCAAAGATATTATTACAAATATTTAAAATTCTTTCATATATACGAAGTACTTAATAAAAATGTTTATTATTTATCTATTCTCAAAGCAGTGACGGCTCATCCGTAACACTTATGCGTGGCTGCAGACTGTGAGAATTTCATTGGCAAATTATCTTAATTTTTTCAAATTCAATTGTGTTCGACAGTCATTCATAAAACATTTTGGCGACAACTTTCGGACTGCAATCTGCGCTGTCTGAAATGAAACTAAAGGTGTTCTTAAGCATCTACTTAATAAATTTCTAACACTCACTGACTGACTGACTGACTGACAGACAACGCACAGCCTAAACCGCTGGGTTTAGAAGAATGAAATTTTGCACAGGAGTTCCCTATGTAACGTAGGTGACCACTAAGAAAGGATTTTTGAAAATTCGCCCCCTAAGTGGGTTAAATAGAGAATACAAATTTTTATGAAAAAACGTCATTTTTGAAGTTAGATATATAAAAATATGTTACTATGACTATTCAAATAAATAATATTTTATACACTTGATTGACAGACAACGCACAGCTTAAACTGTTGGGTTTAGAAGGACGAAATTTAGCACAGAAGATATGAAGATTGATCCTTAGGCATTACTACTTATAAATAAAAGTCAGTTGTGTAAACGTTTCTGGAAATTTATTCCCTAAGGGGTTAAAACAGGAAATGAAAGCTCGTATGGGAAGTTCGCCATTTTTGAAATTAGAAACGTGGAAATTGGTATTTAGGCTTTTGAAAAATATTGAAAGTGAGCAGTGAGTACCTAATAAAAAGATGTTGTCGATGGGAAATCCCATCGGGTATACGGCTAGTCTATATATAATACACATATAAGTTAAAAAATTCCAGTAGTCGCCACTGTCTCATACTATGAAAAAAGAACTTATATCCTTGAATGATAAAAATTTCATGAATGTTGTTGATATTCGGTGATAGTATTGACATATGCAAATCTAAAAAATATGTATGTTTACTGAACGTTTACACACTCATGTCTCTTCTAGTAGTGTGTCTCCCGCCATATTTGATAACTAAATATGTAAATATTTTACCGAAAACAGATAAAAGGAGAAAAAATTGAAAATAAATAACGTTCTTGCAAAGATATTTCATATCTATACATGTACTGGATACTTACAATACTTGATGTCGATACTGTGAGCCGATAAAACTATAAACGGTATTCAAATAAATTTTTAAACTGAATAAAATAATTTTTAGTGTTCCATACCAAAACTGGCAAAAACTGTCTGTTTATCACAGTCGCTTTTTTCTGAAACCGTTCGAAAATTTTAAATTTAGCATAGAAACAGAGTGTATACTGGAGCGATGATAGATGTGAGGTTAAATTTTGATTTCGGTCATTTAATTTCGGATTTATCTATACTTTCATATGCTACATATACTAGGTAGGTACCTACACGGAGAGAAAAATCATATCATTTACTTGTCACATACAATCAGAAAAATTACCATGCTCTCTTATAATGCGTGCGCGATCGACGACCAAAATAAAAAATATGTGCTAGCATGGTAAAATTTAATGTGCTAACACAACTTTTATCACACTCTTATGCATATATGTTATAGTTTAATTCTTGTTGACGTACTCTTTCATTTGCGCATCTGACCCACAACCTTATGTTGCTTGGGCGGTATCTGTAAAACTTCGAACCTGTAAGAACTTTATGATGCATACAAAAATGATTGCCAACAATATATTCTAATACTAAAAATAGTGAAGTAACAAAATGATGAATTAAACGGTGACATCCCCGTCCTCTAAGACAGTGTAATGAATACTGCTTGCTGCTTGTAAGACAGTCTAATGAATCAAGGTGCTTGATCCGACCCTTCCGACCAAGTTGGTCGTCCAAGCCTATGGTTGGCTATGTGACTTGCTATGAGTGAGGTACATTTCAACAGCGTTCACAACACAAAACCTTCTTTCTCTTTTTTCCCTTTCTACTATTAGCAGATAGCATTTCAAATATTATAATACAGCATGGTAATTTTTGTAAGAAAAACAATTAGAAAATATTTTTTTGCGGCAATGGAACTTTTTACTGTACTGTTTTACAAATTTTACGGAGCTAATATTACGGAAACAATATTCTATCCTTTAAATTTTCTATGATTAATTATAATTTTTATATTTTTACCGTACAAAATTGAATATGTTCGCCTTTTACACGTCGATTGTAGTGCTGAGCACAGTAATTTTTATATGAATTTTCTCTCCGTGTACATTAAATCTATAAAAATCACTGACTGTACGGAACACTATTTGCGCTGGTACAACTTGCACTTTACGATTTGTTTTAATTTATTTAAGGCTAGATTTGATGAGAAACTAATTTAATTGTGTACGACAATCAAACTCTTACATTCATATAAAACACTCTTGTAAACCGACTTGCTTGGTCTTTGATAAAACCACAAAACCACAACAAAGCCATCGATTGTAAGTGATCCGTTGGTTGAAACTGAAAGAGAAGATTGTAAAAAACGATGATTGATTCTTGCCCAATGGGCAGCAAGTAAAGCATAGGTTATTTCTAATTACAGTCTTTGATTCGTACAATTTAAAAATCTATAGCTGCAAGGGAACATTTTGAAAACTGAACGTAACTATCTAATATACCCTACTTACGCAGGCTTAGTAGTACTAATCAATAGTAGTTGCTGCAACAACACATAGAATTAAGGTACCATCACAGGGTGATCGGCCGAAAAATAGTCAATTTTCGAAATTTTTTTCGGATGGATAGGATGGGGGAATGGGGATGAATTTTTTTTACGATTAATACCATTATTTAACGATACAAAAATATTTTTTTATTCATCTTTATTTATTTTTTATAATTATTATAATTTTTTGAAAAAAATGTCTTTAAAAACGAGCGATATTTGGCGTCCACGATTGCGGCCGCAGCTTTTATTCGAAAAAAAAAATCAAATATATTATAAATGTGTAGGTAAGCCGCTAGGTTCCTATGGGAGCCTTTATTTTTTAAAATTTGAAAAAATGGCGGTGGTATGAATAAAAAGTACAAAATTTTTTATAGTTTTCCGTGTGAAGAAATAGGAAGATTTCAAAAAAAAAAAAGCTCCCATAGGAACACAGCGGCTTACCTACAGATTAATAATCTATTTGATTTTTTTTTTTTTTTCGTATAAAAACTACGGCCGCAATCGTGGGCACAAATATCGCCCTTTTTTACAGGCACTTTTTTCAAAAAATTATAATAAATATAATAAATAAATAAAAATGAATAAAAAAAAATATTTTTGTATTGTTGAATAATGGTATTAATCGTAAAAAAAATTGTCCAACCAAAAATTGAAAATTCAGTGAGTTATTCGCGATCTTCCAAGGCTCTAACGAAAAAAGTTCCCCCACTGCTGCAGTGATAGCAACCTTCAAAATGCCTGAAATCAAAAAAACCAAAAAGCCTATTAAATTAAAAAATATTGCCCGTGCCATGAACCTCAATCGAAAAAAAAAGTTGAAACTTAACAAAATGGCAGTTTTTTAAAAAAAATTTCAAAATTTGCGCGAAAATTTGATGATTTTTGGGTTGTAAAAATTACATTTTTTATTCGATCGGAAAACTGGAGGTTCATGGTACGAAGAAACATACAGATATAAAAGAAGCTGCAATAAGAATTTAATCGATCGGATGATTTGCCTTCGAGTTATAACTGCAGCAAATTTGAAAAATGTAATTTTTCTTTACTTGACCTTTTAGTTTTAATCACTGAGAATTTTTACTAAAATTATTTAGGATACGCTCACTATAACTGTCATAGTATGGTCAGAGTAAAACTAGATGAGTTGTTTAAATGTGCCAGGATCTAGCTTCTCCACAACATGTGACTGGCAGCCACGTACAGAAACTCCCGAACTATCAACCTTCATACATTTTGTCGATACCTCAAAGTTAACAATGAATATCAGAATCCGCTCTTCGGATGGCTGTAACTCAAAAACTATTTGAGATATGCACTTGAAATTTTAGTATGTTATTCTTAAAGGTATAGATTATCGAAACATGCAAAAAAAAATTTCAAATTTTTTCAAAATGTCACACTAGTGGTCCCCCTTAAGTTTAAGTATAAAAAATCCGGACCTTCTTATTATCTACTTCCCGTATAATCGGAAACGGCAGAACAATAAAATGTTTACAGCCGGAAATTTCTATGATAAAATTTTTAAAAATTAAAAAAAAATCCTTTTTTCTTATACTTACATTTACATTTTCAGAAAATTGTGAGCGTTATCAATTTATAGCAGATTTTTCGATACCAAAAGATTATAAGCAATCATTATTTAAGGATTTAGACGGTTATCTTCAATTTTTAAAATGTCCTTCTAGAGTTTCTAATTCTATGGATCAAAAACTGTCAGAAACAGTCACTGTTTTACGATCTAATTTTTTTTTTGTTTTTTTTGCTAACTTCTATTTTTTAGTATCAAACGATAGATCATCTCCCCGTTACCAGTATGACCAAATAATAGCAGTAAACAATATAGTTACCGAAATATAACTTAAATTAACCTTAGGCAATTACTTATATATGCGTATTAAATAAATAATGCACAAACTGCACATTAAGCAATTGATGTAATTCGTTTTACATCAATGACTGGAATCAATCAATAAATTATTTATCTCAAATTACCAATGGTAATTGTGTTACAATACATGTGTAGCCACAAGCTTTTCAATCAGTAGCGTATCCTGAGGGGAGCAGATTATTTGATAAATAAATAAATAAAAGGAATAATTAAGGTATTAAGAATAATTAATAAATAAAGGAATAATAAAGGTGAAATAAATGTTTATAGAAATCTTTTTACAAAAATAGCCGGTAAACACATCTTTAAGTGTCAAAAATACAAATATCATTTATGTATAAGAACTGTTAGCAATCCACAAATGCTAACAAATTAATCCTTTTTAAAAATTTCCTCCACTCCTTTATAATTTATTAAAATTAATGATAAAGACATCTTGTGATAAAGAGAGCTAAGTGATAAAGACATCATTTTGAAGATAATGTTCCCCGCTAATAACAAAAAATAAGTAGTTTAAAATTAACGTTTTTATTAAAAAATCGTGTTTGAATAATGAGTGTAGAAGGCGCCGTCTGTTGACATTCTGCCGGTTAGAGTTGTTTCATTGTTTAAAATTTAAATAATGTAAAAGATGCTATCTATTCACCTATTTTTAGATAGTTTGTGCACCATTTGAATCAATTTAAAAAAAAGAATGAAATTATAAGTCCCGCAAAAACAAAACTATTCTTATTGTATGATAACACCTATGTCACCAAGCTACTGTCATTTCAAAGATGGCGGCATTGTCCTTTGGAATTTGTTTGTTCTTCAGGCACTACATTATCAGTCATTCATTCAATTACAGGAAAACAGCAGGTCTGGTTTTATAGAAAACTACAGCTTTAGATGTTAATTTTTTAGTTAACCATGAATTATCGTATCCCTTCAAATACAGCCTATTAAAGAAAGGGACAATTTACAAATTTATTTTTTTTTTTTAAATTCAAAAAATAACAATTAAGAATAGATAGATATATATTATTATATTTTCTTTCAATAGTGACATAACTAAGATTTCTAATTCTGCAAGTCCGTGGAGACAAATAGCACATTTCTTAAAAATTTCTCCCTATAAAAAATAAGTGACAAGCAAAAAAAAGTTCGTTTTAGTTTTTCCCGGACCCCAGGGCTGCAACCCCTCGTCGGGCCTTGTAATCCTGTTCGTAAATTTAATTTCCGATTTAATTTAGTTACTAGATTCATTAAAACAAAAATGTCTCTTTCATGCCACATTTCCCCCATTAAAATTTATTAGATGATGGAATTAGCTTGCCAAGTCATTTCCGATTTAAAAATGAATCCAACCTGACATCTTCGACAGTTAAAAAAACTTCCAATAAATGATTAATTACCGCGATTACCAACGTTCAGTTCACTTAGATTATTTAAAAATAAAAAACTTCTTGATAACTTATTTTAATATTCTTGTATAAGTACTAAAATAGTATCTTATAGATGAAAATTCTGCATATAAACCTGTATAAGACTATTTTCAACAAAAATTTTCCCGGTTAGAGTAATAAAAAAAATAAAAGAAATTTTCAAAGAAATTATAATTCAAAACAAGACATTTAATTTTTCCACTATGTCAACACAATTTTGATGCTTACGAAAACCTACAAAGCAAGAACCTACGGCTGCAGCTGCTTATCTTCCATCATACAATTTATTTGAGCGAATATCCTTTTGCATTTATTTTATTAAGATAATAAACGTTTTTATTATACAGTTAAAAGATGCAAAACCATTTTCTAGTTTCCTGTACCAATTTCTTTTTTTATAGACCGCAAAAAGCGAATAATCAACTTAGTAAGAACATCAGTCAAATTTTTCGCATGTTTATATAACGTTCATTTTGTTTGCTATTTTAACTAGCTTGCAAAATTTTTTATTTTCGTTTTTTTATTAGAACCGTAAAATTAATGAATTTTTTTTTTATTATTCAAAAAGGGTTCATAGGTTTTTAAATTATATATATTATTTTAAACGCGCAAGCAACAAACACTATTTTTTAGGCAATGACACAAAAAGAAGTATTACACTGTTTTGTGTCTCTCACAATCTGAATTTTGATAAAATCGTATCTTTATGCTTGTAAAATACGATCAACAGAGGGAACAAATTTTAAATACCAGAGTAAGAATTTCGATTTCGTCCGTATTAACAATCTTAATAGTTTTTTTAACTCTAAAACATCCTCTATAATCTATACCAGTGGCGTTAAAAATTTCTAATTTGGCTATCTACTTCGTTACATAAATAAGGAACCCAACCAATCACAACGAATTATCTTACTACACATAATTTTTTAATTCACCCAAATTTTAAAAAATTTTCAAAAAATTAATACTTTGTTTTGCTTACTGAAAAAGTCATAAGCTATCTTTAATTGATTTCCCGCCAGTTCAAATGACCCTACTAGTTTTTCTTAGAAGCTATAGCTCGGAAAAATTAAAATTTTTTAATGCCATGCAAAACATTTTTTGTAATAAACAAACTTTAGGTCAATATAGTTGTGAAAAAGTTCCTCGGCCTTTTATTAATTAAAGAATTTTAACAAAAAATACATAAATAATGAATTAACGACTACTGCTGTACCTAGTAAAAAATTTAAAAAAAATGATGCAAAAAATGATCAAAATAATAATATGAATTTCATTTTCAGTTTCAATCGACCAAAATTCACCCTAAGATCGGTTACGTCGACGACTTTAAAACCACCGGTTTATCCGAATCACAGTTATTCAATTTAGGGATGTTTCTACACTGTACAATGATTGATTAAATATTTACTTACTACTTAAATAAAAAGATAAAACTTTGTAGAATACAAAATCTTAGAAAGTTTAATTAGCTGATAATCAAGGTAAAAAAGAATTATTAAATCAAGAAAAACTAGCTACAAACTGAATATGTAATGCTTCTAATAACTTTTCCAAAACTTTTTGATAATAAACACATTTGGCAAGCACACGAGACATGGTTAATGAAAATAAAAAAAAAAATACAATTTTCTAATGTAAATTATGTAAATAAAATTAAAATTGAAAAGATAACTTTGTAAACTTTTCAAACTCTAAAGAAAAGAAAAACCCACGTAACTCTTTCATAACAAATTTATAACAAACATCGAATTATTTGAATTAAAATTTAATTAAAAATACTCCACTTACCAAACAAATAACTTTCTTCAAGTTTTTTTCTTTCTTTCTTTCCGCAACCAGAACTTTAGCGACAAGCAATTTGCATTGTTACACTTTTAAACAGTTCGAATATTTTCGCTAAACAAACAAAATTCAAAATAACCAATCACTTTAAAATAAAAATTAAACAAAACAAACACAATCAAACAATCAATTTTTTTTTTAAAAAAACAAAACAAAAAAATGAACGAATAAAGAAGAAAAACGCACTTTCACGTGACCACACGTATTCGATATAAATTTTTCAATTTTTAATTGTTTCGAACAACAATTATTGTAATTTGATTATTCAATGATTTCGGCGTTTGCATCAAATTAACTACACGCGGCCGAAATTGCAGCTTAAATAATTGACAGTGAAAAATCATCATTGTTGCGTTTCGGTTGTATGGATGGAGGTGTAGTTCAGTTTGAGTATAGAATAGTGTTCAGTGAGTAATGAGAAGCAAGTACGTTTAGTACACAGCTTTTAGTTCATACATAACAGCTATGTATGCTCTCTAGCTGTTATATTATGGGAACAGATTGAACGAATGCAAGTTGAAAACATACTAACAGAACAGTACTGACAGTACGAACACTTAGTATAGGTACAGTAACCGGTTCGACAATGGCATCTCGAAACGCGGCGAATAGCGAATAATCAGAATGTATAGTGTACAAGTTGTTTCTTTTTCGGTGACCTCGCTCTTCGAATAGCACGATGTTGTCGGTACTAAACAACGTACGTATGTGTAATACCACGTAATACAAAATAATTATATACAGTGTGGTCCAGAATTATGTAGGTACCGTGATTACTAGAGCTGATAGTAGGTTCAAAAATAATGGTACCTTTTCATCTACACTTTTTTCCAAAACTCATTAATACAACCCTGTAAAGCAGTGTTTTTCAACTTGTGGGTCGCGACCGCCTGGGGCTCGTAGTTATTTTGAAAATGAAACCACTCTAATTCAAAATATAATATTTAATAAAGAAAATGTTAATTAAAGGTTACATTAATGTGATGGTTGCGCCTGTTTTTCGTTGCGTCAGTTTTTCCTATCGCGGATTTGTTCTTGATACGCAGAGAATTAGCTCATTTTATACATTTAGATGATTTCTCAGTTTGCCTTTTATTCGAGCCATCGAAGAAAATGTCAACTCACACAGGTAGGAGATGGAACATGGGATCAAACACTTCAAAGCTTCTATAGTTAATTGTGGGTATTCACTATAGGGTACTTGACTGAAGTTAAAAACATATTCTAAAAGCTTTGTTTTTCCATATCAGTTAAGTGATTTTTTTATTTTCGACAGATTCTGTAAAAAATCATCAAGAAAAATAACCCTACAATTTTAAATGAGAAAAAGGCGGGAAAAACGCCTCACTATAGTGACGTCACAGTAAAGCCGCTGCTACACGATGCTACGAACACCTTCCAACATTCGACGTTGGATGGTTCATAGCATCGTGTAGCCGTTGTTCGAACCTACGAGTGTCCAATGTCGAGCGTTAAACGTTCGCATTTGGTCGTGTCCCGTTCGATGTCGGTATTTTTGCACCGAGTCAAAGGGATGCTTCGAACGTTTGAAGGTCAATGTTGGTTGCGTTGGTTGGTTCGACTCAGCAGCTGCACGACTCGTTCATGTGAAGAGAGACAACATCAGTGTATAACATTAGAGATAACATCAGACAGGTAACAGCGTCGTCCACTGAGTACCAACATATCACCATTCGTATTCGATCAAACATTCGATTCACCGTGTAGCAGATACATTCGTCGCACCAACTATCGAACTTAATTGCCTCAAACGTTCGATCGAACGTTGGAAGGAACGTTCGTAGCACCGTGTAGAACCCGCTTTAGAAGCAAGTAAACGTTAATGTCAATATTTATAACCTCAAAACTTTCATTAGGTATATTCATAAAATATCAAAGTAAAAGCAAGTATTTATTAGAATTCCGGTCGATTATATATACTTATATATATATATATATATATATATATATATATATATATATATATATATATATATATATATGTATATATATATATATATATATATATATATATATATAAAAGCTAATAGAAATATTCAAAAGATAACACAATTTCACCTCATCGATGAAAATTATCAAAATCGACATATCTAGCTACAAAATGTTACGTCATATTCTAGAAATGGCGCGTTTTCACTAATTTGAATATTTGTTGAAAAATGGCGATTTTCAAAATAAAATTTCTAAATAGTTATCAAATTTTTTTTAAGTTTGATCATTTAAAATTGGACATATGTAATGATAATGCATACAATTATTTAATATTTGACACAAATTTTAAATACAGTCAAGTACCGTATTCTGTTTCTCTCTTTAATCAAAAAGTATCCAAAGTAACAGACTTGAATTCCAAGTGTAGCATTTTGTCAGCAGATAATTCCAGTAGAATTTCTTTTACGTTGATTTCCAAGCTTGGCTCGTCTGTAGCCTTTAAAATATGCCAATTTCAGGTAATTACGTTACATTACGTATTTAGTCGATACCTAATTATGAAAATAATCTATAATGATGAACGGATTCGCTATGTATTACGTAAAAAATAAAAGAAATAACGGAAGCTAGGAGTCGGAAAATATTTTTCCATACTAGGGGGTCGCACCATAAAAAACTTGAAAAATACTGCTGCAAAGGAATGAAATGAAAACCATTATTTTTTTCAAATAATTTCCAAACGCTTTTGAATAACGGATTGACATTTTAGGGGTGCATATTTTGCATTAGGATAATTACATGTGAATTATCATGTCTTTATTTAGTAATTTATAAATATCTAAGCAAAACTCTTAAAAAATATGATTCTCCAGACTATTCTACGCAAAAGCATGCATTTGAGTACCTATCATAATTTTTGAACGTACTATCAGTGCTAGTAATTACGGTACATAATTCTGAACCGCCTGTATATACATACATGTATACGTAGTGTGATAAGTTAGTATGTCCGTGGGCTCATACTGGATGTGATAGTAGAATCAATGGATTAGATTATCACGTAGGTATTCAATGAAAATTGAACATTATTGGTAAATAAAAAATGATTTTTATAATTTGGATTAAAAAATTTATTTGAGATGAGATAATGTTTACAAATAAACAAAATAGTATATTACGTGATTGAGCCTGTAAGTTACATATTACACACGAGCAAAAGTTACGCAAGAGTCGCACAGTGTGTAATAATATACCTTACAACCGAGTTGCGTACTATACTTTATCTACGACTAACATGAAATACAGTATAAAATAATAATATAAATTTGATACGAACACAATATAATATACTAAAATTATGTAGAACTTGAAATTTATTAAGGTACCATCACAGTGTGACAGGCCGAAAAATAGTCAATTTTCGCGATTTTTTTCGGATGGGTAGGGTGCAGGAATTTGGATAAATTTTTTTTACGATTAATATCACTATTTAACAATACCTACAAAAATATTTTTTTATTCAATTTTATTTATTTTTTTTAATTATTATAATTTTTTGAAAAAGTGTCTCTAGAAAGGGGCGGATATTGGTGCCCACGATTGCGGCCGCAGTTGTCATCTGACAAAAAAAATCAAATAGATTATCAGTCTGTATGTAAGCCGCTATGTACCTATGGAGGTTTTCTTTTGAAATTTAAAAAAATGGCGGCGGTTTGAATAAAAAGTACACAATTTTTTAGTTCCCCGTGTGGAAAAATAGGAAGATTTCAAAAAAAAAAAGAAAAAAAATAAAATAAAGCGTTTTAAATTTTTTCTGAATAAATTTGTGTTTCCTACAAATCAAATTGCTTGCTTAACAGTAATTTAACGAAAAGAACTGTCAACAAACAAAAACGCTTCAGTTTCGCTGTCGCGTTTTTGTTAGTTGACATTTCTTCTCGTTAAATTGCTAGGCAACAAATTTTCGTTAGACAAACCCAAATTTATTCGAAAAAATACAAACCTCTCGTGTAATTAATAAGTGAAAAATTGTGTACAGCTGTCTGTGGAACATAGTTTGCCTACTTAGATACAGTTTAAGGACAGAATTACGTAGGGATTGGATAAAACTATGTTACAAGTTGGAGAAAACTGTGCACCATCCCCCACTGGCAGTGTACTTTCGTCTTAATCTGGCATAGTGGAGAAGGTGAAACTAAAATGAAGATATAGCTTTTCCAAAAGTTTTTCCCAGCTTTTGAAAAAATAAAATTTTTGGCTAAAACTACGCTTTAAATTTTAATCTACTCTTCCCCAGTTCTAATGTCGATAGTAAAAAAAAATTATAAAAATAAATAAATAAGTATATTTTGTGAAGCGTAGAATTGGTAGTATTTTTTTCGGATTTAAATAAAATTTTAACATTCATATTTCGAATTTGACATAAAAATATTTTTATTTATTTATATTTAGAAATGTTTTATAAACTTTTCATATAAAAATAATAATATAATATTTATATAACTATAAAGTGACTACCAGACTGTCATAAATTTAACAAAAACAGTTAGGGAACTGATTGAACACCAAAAAAGAAAGAAAAACTTATAAATCTTGTTTAATAAAAAAATTCATATTTCATATTTTATTCAGAAAAAATTTGTGGTTACCGCACCCCCAAGCATGTATCATTATTTATCAATATATCGAGATATTGAATGTCAGATTTGATTAAAGACTAATTCGGGGAATGAAAATTTTCGAATTTTCCAATAAATATAATAATAAACTGATTATATTTACGGAAAATAGACGGTCCGAACCAGGGCCGGCGCAAGGTTAGTTGGCGCCCTAGGCGAAATATCTTTTGGTGCCCCCGAACTTGATAAACACTTTTTATGTCGCCGGAGGAAGCAGAACTTCCTTCGGGACATAGTATTTTACTTCTGTGATCGTATTTTTGGATAGTGGGGGAAATATTAATAATAATAATAAAAAAATCGTATTTTTTCTGAAAACCTCAGGCGCGCGTCTAGAAAATATGTTATGTATTTTTGTGAGAGTATTTTTAAAATAGAAAAAAAAAACAAACTATTAATGAGATTTTTTTAGACATAATAACGTTTAAAAGTCATACAATGAATTTTCAACTTTTAACGAGTAAAAGCTTTTCACAAAGTATAACAACACAACTAAATCAGTAGGTACTTAATGTTTATTTATTTACAATAAATTATCAAAGAAGAAAACAAAAAATTGTATATTATATTTTACTTTTCCTAGCTTTAAGCTTAGAAAATATAAATACCCCTGTCGCAGCATCCTGCATAACATAGCGAATTTCCATTTACAAAAGTACGTTTTTCTCGGAAACTAGTTGATATAGAGTAATTGTAAATAAAAAAAACCTTCTTTATGTGAATTTTCTGCCTCATTCCGCCAAATCTTTTTCACGAAAAATGTCCAAAACATCGTAAACGTTTTCACGAAATTTCTTAAAAATAAGATGTTTCGTTCTTGAGTTATCGTGCGGACACATTTATATATATATTTACTAAGTGTCCGCACGATAACTCAAGAAAGAAACATCTTATTTTTAAGAAATTTCGTGAAAACGTTTACGATGTTTTGGACATTTTTCGTGAAAAAGATTTGGCGGAATGAGGCAGAAAATTCACATAAAGAAGGTTTTTTTTATTTACAATTACTCTATATCAACTAGTTTCCGAGAAAAACGTACTTTTGTAAATGGAAATTCGCTATGTTATGCAGGATGCTGCGACAGGGGTATTTATTGTATTTACACTCTACAATTAATATTTAAACTAAAATATTGGATAAAATTTTATTATAATGTTATTCGTACGAATTAAGGGCTCTGTACAAATTCCGGTAGCTCTAGTTAATATTGGAAACTGCTGAAATATTTTAATAAAAACGCAATTGGTAGAGGTAAAATTTAAATTGACGTAGCATATAATTGTTTTAGAGCTCGAAAAAATATACAGGGATATTAACATATATAAATCCAGGGTCGTAGAAAAAATTAAATGTTTAAACGGGTCTGGAGAAAAAATTAAAGGTTATACAGGAGAAAAACGTACTTTTGTAAATGGAAATTCGCTATGTTATGCAGGATGCTCCGACAGGGGTACATAACTATGTGATCGTATGGGTATACGCACACGATATTGGCGTTATACATATATACACTATATCTTCTTTGACTATACAATATAGTGTGTCGAATATATGCTTAGAATGTGAGTAACTTAAGACTTTAAGATTACATCACTTAAGATTACATCTCTAAGATCACATTCTAAGACACATAGCTTTTCTCGGAAACTAATTGACATATAAAAAAAGTTTAAAGACCTTTTTTATGTAATTTTTTCTTCTCTTTTATATGGTGTAAAAAAATTTCCCAAAAATTTTTGAATAAGTGGAAATTTTGGCAAAAAACTAATTTTTTGCAAGAACAAAAACCATGTTCCTGGCATCCGACGTGTCTGGTTAACGAACTCATCCAACGGTTTGGGACTTCCAATACTTTCACCAAATTTCGTAATCCTAGGACATTCCGTTCGAGAGTTATCGTGCGGACATATATATATATATATATATATATATATATATATATATATATATATATATATATATATATATATATATATATATATATATATATATATATATAAATTTTAGCGAATATTATTTTCGGTTTCTAGGGACCTCAAAACAAATTTCTGCCAGGGTCCCGGACTCAGGTCGCGTTGTGACAGTGGCTGTAATAGCTCAATTCCATTCTGGAAATTCGCTGAAACTTAGGTAGTTCATTAAAGACGATGGTTTGTACTAGTTCCTGTTCGATTGATACTGTCGTCAAGCCTACCAGCCTTTCCTGCGTCATGGACAGCGTCATTCTTGTTGGCTGGAATCATTTCAGTCATTGATTGGAATAACATTAGATTGTGTAATATGAAATGTCGTTTTTCGACCACTTGGCCGACCATGTGATGCAAATAAATATCGACACTTTTTTGAGCATTAAAAAAATATTTTAATAAAAATTCATATAACTTAAAAGCCCCTATACCGGAACGCGATCATACGTTCGAACAGTTTTGACATTTATATATTAATGAAGTTATTTCTGAAAAAATCCTCTGATAAGAATAATTATTATTAATAGAATGATTATTTTTTTTATTTAAATTCTCCTCGAATTTAATGTATTCCTTATTTAATTAAAGATATATATATATATATATATATATATATATATATATATATATATATATATATATATATATATATATATATATATATATTAAGCAATTTTTGTTGAATATAGCATTTTGATCCTTTATTTACGTCTGATAATTAAACCATTCTGTGTTTCCTACTTTGACGTCTAGATGTCACTCTATGTGTCATATTACTCATATTGCACTTCTGTTTGTATACCGGTTCCCAACTTCTAGTGTCACTAATGTTTCTTTATTTGGATATAGATGTCGACATTTTGTAAAAGAAAAACATTAATAAATAAAAATTTTTGGGTTGTATTTTTTTAAAAAGATATTCATTGGATTAAAAAGACTTTCTTTCATGCTTATGAAGAAAAAAAATAGGTGTTTAATTTATTTGTCAATTTTTATAAGCCATTTTAATTACACACCTAAAAATAGTGTTCCGGTATAGGGGCTTTTACGTTACCTAAAGAGATTATTAAAAATAAAAAAAGAAAACTTTCACTGGTCCATTTCTTAATACCTATACTTTTCTAGATACAATGTATCCGATCAAACTTTTTGACATAAAAATACATAAGTATTAAAATCGTTTGGAAAGTGAATTTAGTAAACAAAAATACGTACCTATAGTGCTTGCAAAATTTATAATTTTTACATCTCCAGACTGTTAGCGCCCCTGGGTTTCTGGCGCCCTTGGTGCTCGCCCAGTTCGCCTATATAGTCGCGCCGACCCTGGTCCGAACTGATACCATCGCATACAGACGATATCTATCAACTTCATTTTTAATATTTTCAAAATTTCAAAAATAAATTGAGTTTATCAGCTTTGCCAATATTCTTCAAATAATCCTATTGAATTTAAAATTCAATGCGGAATAAATAAATTTTCCTCTGAGGACAAATAAAATTGGATATTTGACGGCAGTTGTTAAAACGACTATTTTGATTTTTAAGTGATTATTTAAGTTATGATTACCTACTGAATGCTATATTGTCCTTTTAAATATTCTATCAGACAAAATTATATCAATTTTAATAATTAAACAAAATTACAAAATTTAGGTTAACTAATGACGCAATCAGAAACACCAATCAGAAATAGTTTACGTCGCGGGTCAGTATTATTAAAATTTATATACTGATTTCAGTGGCGCATTTACCAGCAGGCTGAGTAGGCTGGAGCCTAGGGCGGCAGATTTTAAGGGCGGCAAATTTATTTTTTAGCTTTTCAGGGGCAGCATTTTTCACTGAGCCTAGAGCGGCACCTAGGGTAAATCCGTCACTGACTTATTTACTATACTTATACTTAAAAATTTTTAAAAGCCCCGAAACTAAAATATAACCTATATTTTTCTGTTAAAATTTATTCAAAACGTTTAATATAGAATTTTTCTTCACTTTTCTTGGATTAATCATTTTTATAGTTCCGAAAACAAATTTCGGAAGTCTTGTAATTTCGTCATTCAAGAAAAGAAATTGATTTAAAAAGGACTCGTAAAATTAAGTTGAGATACTTTTTACCATTTTTCATTTCTAAACCTAATCGTTTTCGATTTAAGCCCCTGATCCAAATTGTTTTAATAGCAGTTACGAATACAATACAGTTCTCCTTACAATAAACCAAGACAGAGTACGTTAAATGTCTATGTCAGCATTTGAAAGCTTACAAACAGGAAACAAACATCAAATGAATTTTCACCTGTCATGTCGGTAGAAAAATAGAATACATTACGCTAGTTCAGTTTCATTGTCAGTTATATTGATAACAATCGCTCGTTTACAATCGTCTGCCCTTATAACCACTACTGTGTAATTATAGAAATAAACCAAAGAATAAATAAGTAAATAAAACCATTTTTCATTCTTTCAATACATTACACCTTGACTAATGGTTTACCCCTTTGATATTCATATCCAAAAGAAAGCCAAACAAAACCTTAGTTATACAATAACATTATAGAAGTACGATGTGTTCATCCAAATACTGTGTATCTCTTAAGGAGGGGGGGGGGGGTAAGGTTTTTAAATTTTTTTTTGCATTTTTTTAAATTTTTTTTTTTTTTGAATGTACAACATGTCGAGCGTGTTGTGTCAAAATTTCAAGTAAATCCGAGCAAAACTAATGAAGATACAGCGTTTCAAGCGACTGGCCCTCATGCTCGATTTTTATACCTGCCTGGTAGCTGCGCGACGCGCCTACCTGGTAAGTATAAAATTTACTTTAAATTTATACTTACAAATCTTATACAAAACAAATACTTACTATAATTACCCGCGTAAGTATAAAAAATTATATCATTTTATTGATGTTTAGTTTTGGATTTTTGAGTATAAAAAACTTTAAATCCATTTTCTCGCAAATAACATTTTTGAAGTTCGTGAACATCATAACTCAAAATCTACTTCACCAATTTTGTTGAAATTTTGTACACTGTTTCTACACATAAATCAACACGTTTCTTTATTGTTTAAGAAAGTGTTAATCTGTTAATCTGTTAATCTGAATTGCATAACTGATTAAATGGTCGCAAAACGACATTTGATATTACACGACCAAATGTGTAGATTTCGGAATTCGGAATATGTAACAAAAACCACTTCTGTTTTAAACTCATTCTACATATAAAGTTATCTTACATTTACAGTACAATATATGCTATTACCTACATTGAAATTATACAAAACATTTTATCAAAATTTTCAAAAAATTTCATTTATTGAATAATCCACAATTTGACTTACTAAAATTTCAAAAATTATCATATTTACCTAACTTAATCAAATTCACCGATATATGTTTATCAATAATTTTTATTTTTATTTTTAACATAATTACTAAATAATGTTATTGATTAGTCAGTTATCTATAATAATAAAAATAAACCATATTGTATACTGTAATTCAATAAATTATCATAGGCGTAGATACGAACAATAATTTCTGTATCTTAACACTAAATATATGTTTTAAACAGGAAACTTTTAAATGACATTGTACTTTTTTAATGACAACATATAGAGTAATATAATCTGATGTGTATCAATATCAGACATTGAAATTTGCGGCTTTATATTTCATGTTATATGTAGACAACTCTATCTTTAAAAATAGATTATAATATATTGTAGAGCTCACATGTCTATCTATAAATTAGTCTTGGTTAGAGGCGAGTCTTTTATATGTGTTGTTAGCACACATGAGTCCGCACCAAGAAAGGCGTGAGGCATAGAATGAGTATGACTCTTTCGAGAGTCTTAACTCTTTTAGAGCATATAACACACTAACTAGCACTAACTAGCTCAGAACGATCTTAGATCCATTTATGTCAAATAAAAAATTATTACTATTTACCTTTTGAATGTAGGGGAAGGTCGTCCAAAGCGGGTAAGCGATTGTATATCGTTGCACCGAATGTTTTTTTCAGGTCGTGTATATATCGAGATTAACCGAATATATCAACCAATATTAATCAGTTGCATTTGAACGCTTATGTCGTTTAATGTCCTAATTAAGCGTCATCAAATTTTTTTGTTGGTTTTGTTAAAAATTTTGACGATAAATATTCTGTGACTAGTCACGAATCTTTTTATTTGAAATCTTTTTGATATTACTGTATTATGTTATCATCATTTCACTTTTAATGTAGAAAAAGATAGACATGTATCGGCTTTCATTTCGAAAGTCAACAAAATTAAGTCTTTTTGGGCAAAGCGGGTAAACAAAATAGAAGTATCTTAATGGAAAAAACTGTTGGAAGGGGAAAAAAAATAAAAAATCTTCTATTTACGACGGAATGAGGGCAAAAGCTTAAAAAAAGTTATTTCTGCCTTGTTTGTGTGGAACCACCTGAAGTAAAATACTGCAATGTGGAGGTTCCAAATAAAGTTACAGTTAATTGTTAAAATTGATTATTTGTCTTCTTTAAATTTTTTTTTACTTAATTATTATTATTATTGTTAAGTTCAATATGATTAAGAATGTTTATATTAAAAAATAATAACAGTATTTAAATACATAATGTACTTACCCGGTTTGCCCAAAGAAGATTACCCGCTTTAGGATACCTATACGGGCAAAGCGGGTTTTTGCAGAGGTTTTGTATTTTCTTTATTAAAAATAAATATTGTATAAAAATTTCTTAAGCGAAGTTTCATTTTAAAGTTCGATAACTAATATATCTGATAATATAAAAAAGGTTTGCTTATCGATGTCAAAAATCATTTTTTGGGACGTTTAATCTTAGCTCACCTTTGGGTAGCTCGCTTTGGGCTACCTTCCCCTACAGTTCCAATTTGTACCATTACTCCTGACTCAGCCTGTATACATAGCATACATGTCGGAGTCAATAGAGTAGAACCATGACTCTTTTTTAAATAGTCACTAGCATAGTTTTGTATTGCTTTTATACATTGCCAACAATTACAAACTTCGTTACATTATCAAACATTATTCAAATTTTCTACACAAATACATTACAGAAATTTTCTACACATTTCATAAATAAACAGAAAAATAGTATATTTTTGTACTTTTTAGTGCCATAACATCCGGAAAATCTGATGTATTCTGTCTACTTTTATGTAAATGTAAAAAAAAAAAATATTTATTTTACCACCCGTCTGATAAAAGTTTTAAACTCGAAACTGAAATTTTTATGTCTAGACTGGCGCGGTTATTTATTGACCTTTTGAAAATATACACACAGCACTGACCATCATTTGTCACTTGCAAATTGGTACCTGAACGTAAAAAACGACTTTAACAATTTTACTTCAATACAGAGGCACTTTACTTCAATTTATTGAGATATGTATATGTATAGATTCACAGATTGATTCTGACCGTTCACAGTCCAACTTTATTTGTTATGTATCCTTTTTTATTGCGTTAGTACAATACCAATACAACATAGTGTAACAAAGATAGGAAACATGTTTGGTGGGCCAAAATTAATCTGTTGAAGTATACGTTATTCAAGTTTTTCGGTTTTTAGGGCTCGGTAAAAAAAAAATCGAACGATTGTAAGGTTACTATGCCATCCGCTTGTCCGTCACTCATAGACGTGACGTCCATGAAAACTGCGTGACATGGGATTTTTAAATTTGGCATGATACTAGGTATTATCCTACAACTCTAAGAAAAAAGTAAACGTAATAAAATTTTACAAGTTGGATTTACACTATAGCAAAAAATGAAGTAAATTATTTTCAATACGAAACTACCCTCTTGCAGTAACATTCATAAAAGTATTACTTTTCAATTTAAAATAGAATACGGCAATACAAAATACCATTTAGAAATGTTAAATTATAATCTAAATCAAGGGATTATAACTAAATTATATACATTCATTTAACTTTTTGAATTATGAAGTTTTTTTTTAGCTAGGTAAATCCAACTTGGTTTGTCACATTTTTGTGTGAGAGAGATAAGTAAATTAAACTGTCATTGTACAAGCTGGGTCTGTCCATAACAAATGGTCCATAACATAAAAAAATAAAAAATATGATAAAATTATAATATTACTTGTATTGTGTTGTGTATTAGATGTAGGAAGTGGGCACCACTGTGTTTTTGGAGGAAACTTGTGTTTTGTTGGTTTTTTTGCCAGTTCTTTGGAGAATATGTTGATTGTTAATGGTGTGTTGATTATTTTGTGTCCTTTTCAAGGATAATGTTACAGTTATAGTTGAAAGTTGAGAAGTTTTGATAAACGAAGAAGAATCTACAGGATCTAAGGTAACTGTAACCCTAAAAATTTTACTCCAAACTAATTTCATATAATTATGAAATGGATGAAAGATTAGCAACCCAGTAACTGTAACGTGAGTTACCAAAACATTAATTTGTTTCTGTAACTTTTAGAAACTTGGACTCAGACATATGATTTTTTGTATTCTCTTCACAAATAATACATTGATTGCAGAACTAATTTTTTTATATTTTTACAAAAAACAAAAATGTAAATTTAAGGCACCTAAAAAGTGTAACGTGAGTTACCAGAATGGTAACTCACGTTACGGAGTATCTTAAGTAGGAATTGTTTCTTTAGTTGTTTCTTTATTCCAAAAATGATGTGTGCCAGAGTGATGGGATTGCCATCCCTGAAGTAAAAGTTATGTGTTTGAGTGTTTCTGGACAAAATAACAAATTTTTCAAAATATATGAAAATGATGTTACTTTTGTTAGTGTTAAACAGGTTTCAAATGTACTTCCTTACCCAGAAATTGAAATGAAAGGTGGTAGGATGTACTACAAGTTCAAAAAATCAGTTGATGTTAAAGAGAAGTAAAAAAACAGTAAGGGTTTCCCATTATGAATTTAGAAATGTTTTAACCATTATTATAAGACAACCTACTATAAATTGTAGGATTAAAATAAATAGACTACTTTTTCACCTTCTGTTTAAAACTTCTATTGTTTAAGATTAGTATTTTATAGTTTATACTTTATAGCAGATATTATAAAACTGTTCTGTTATTCTGATATTTAGTAATAATAAAACTTCCCTAGTATTTCATATGTGTCGCTTAATTTGTTTGCCCAAACACTTCTTCTCTAAAATTACTTCTAAATAAAAAAGGGCTTCAGCGTTGTATAATATTCTTTTAAAAACTGTATACATTGATTTGAGTTATGTATACAAGTAATAATTATTTTACATAACTATTTTCAGGCTATTTTCCAATGAAGACAAAATGTAACGTGAGTTACCGTAACGTGAGTTACCGACATCGATATGGGATTTTAATAATAAAGTCTTCTACAGGCATAGGAAAATTTTGACAAACTTATCATCTTCCATATAACACACACAGGTTGAATATAAAAAAAAATTATTCTTGTAACTTTGAATCGGGAGCAGAAAGAAACAATCTACTCAAAAGTAAATTTTGTACTGTCCCTTTTTTGTAACGTGAGTTACCAAAATGTTTAAATTATTATTTCAGTTGTGGACAACCCAAAAGCTTTAAAAAAAATGATGGTAAAAGCAGATCATCATACTAATACTAGGAAAAATTCCAATTAAAAAAAATGTTTTAACTTAGTGTTGTTATAATACAAAAACTCTTAAATTTTGATTCACTTAGTAACGTGAGTTACCGTGGACACACCCAGCTGCTTTTTTATCCTTGTCATCTTTTTTACCCAATCATATTTTTTTCAAAATTTTATTACCTTTACTTTTTTCTTAGAGTTGTAATACAGTACTTATAACGCACACCATAATTCGATAATCAAATAGGTAAATTTGGTTCCCTAAGAAACGCTGGATTTATTGTATCATGCAAGGTATCGAACATATTTTTACAAATTGTGGTAGTGAATTAATTATAAAGGTATAATATTTCTAAACTTAAAACTATGACACTGTGGAATCAATTGATAGGTAATAATAATGAAAGTAAAGTGAATTTATTTTTATTATTATAGTCATTAAAAATAGGATTTCTCGTTATTGACATACTAATGCACCTTTACTGTATAAGTATACTGAATTGAAACTATGTAATGTAAATTTAAACAATACGAAATATGACATTAATTTATTAATCTACAAAGGTACATAAAACTGTAACAAGAACGTTTCTGTACATTGAATATTTTTTGAAAATTGTACTGGTAGGTACTGTAAATAGTTATCGATTTTTAAAATTTTTGTTTTCTCTCTGTCTTTCTGTCTGTCTTTCTGTCTGTCTTTCTGTCTGTCTGTCTGTCTGTCTGTCTGTCTCTACGTCTTTCTATCGGTCTGTCTGTCTCTCTGTCTTTCTGTCTGTCTGTCTGTCTCTCTGTCTTTCTGTCTGTCTGTCTGTCTGATCGTGCATCACGCAAAAACTACTGGTCGAATTTCGATAAAATTTGGTGTGATAATAACTTATTACCTGGGTCAACAACTAGGATATTTTTTACTCCGGAAAAATCTCTCAACCCAAAAAAACCATTTTGAGCAAGTGCACACATTACGCAAAAACTATTGAACGGATTTTAATGAAATTAGATGTGATGATAACTTGTTACCTGGGTCAACATCTAAGGTACTTTTTACTCCGGAAAAATGTCTCATTCCCACAGGAAAATAGAAAAACCATCGTGAGCATGTGCACACATTACATACAAACTATTGAACGGATTAAAGACCAATTTGAGCTTGTGTACTCATTACGCAAAAACTATTAAACAGATTTGAATGATGCGATGATAACTTATAATTTGCGTTAACACTTAGGATATTTTTTATTGTGGTAAAATGTCTCCTTTCCTCGGGAAAATATGAAAACTATTTTGAGCATGTGCATGCATTACGTAAAAACTATTGTTCTATGCAAGTTCTGTATAATTATTACATTTGTACACTTCTCATTGATTTTAAACGAATATGTCGCGCGAACGACGTCGCGGGTACAGTTAGTAATAAATAATTCAAATAAACCATAACCTCTAATTCAACTTAAAACCATTACAGATTTCATTACACTCTCACATTACAGATTTCTACACACTTGTTAGTTTCGGTCATTTCCCGTAAATTTTTCGATTAAATTTATACTTATATTCGTCCGATCGACTGTTTGTTGACAAAACTCTCACACAGAACCCAGACTGTGCGGCCCCGATTTGCTCTTGATCGATTTATTTTATTTTCGCCAGCTATATAAGATAAAAAATACATAATTCTTTCACTTCAGTATTTGTGGTTGAAACCAAAGGTGAAATTAAAACTTTTTTGTAAAAAAAGAAAACTTTCAACACTTTCGTAACAACCATTAAATAATAGAAAGTTTAGATAAAAATATACTGTAGGTGTTTTATTAAGAATAATGAACCAAGTTCTTTAAGTATTGACAAGTTTGATCAAAAATTTCAAAATATATATTATTACTTCGGAAAATTATTTTTTAATACTAGTCCTACGAAGTTTAGTATTTAATTTTCTTTTCTTTTTCTTTTTTGAAACTTGAAAAAACCCGATTTCAAATTTCTTAAGTCTCTGTACAAGATTGCCAAATAATGATAGTGTCAGATCAAAGTCTTAAAGTAGCAAAACATTTGAGTTTATTAAAGCTATACAAAAACAAAAAGAAAACTTAAGCTTTGATCCACACTATCGTGCCGCGCTCGATACACTCCCGGTACGCTCTCAGTTCGGTAAAACATTCTTACACGAGACACAATGAATGTGTTCACATCAACGCTACGATCCAAGTACCGTTTCAATCACAGTCCAATACTCAATCTCACTCAGATAATATTTTTTTATTACTCATGCGGGAGAAGTACTAACTTGGCGCACACATTTCTGTACGCAAAATAGCTGTTTGCCCACTGTACTCTTCCCACATACTTTTTTGCACGTGGAAAGTAACTTTCCACACGCAAATTGACAATAAAACACACTAAAAATCAAAACACCCAAAGCCGCCTCTTCATTTTTCATTTAATAAATATTTCATAATTATTTCTATAGAAACCACCAGCAAAGTAATTTGAACAATAATAATTAATTCAGAAAACAAAAGACGAACACTTAAAAATATTATTTTAAAAAGTAATAAAAATGTCAAAAATAGTGATAATAATAGAAAAAAGTATGTGAAATTCGTAATAAAAAATAGTATGTGCAACTCGTGCGGGATTTCGATTGCCCACTCAAGCGAATGAGCGCACGAACGTAGTGAGTGCGCTCAAGTTCGCTTTCGTGAGCAATCGACAATTTCCCGCACTTATTGCATAATATACTATATCGGAGCCATATCAGATTTATACCGATAGGGTGAACATTTATTTCTTTATTCCACTCCACTCCGTTAGCACTCAGTTATTATTAGAAGATTTTTTTACCGGCAAAAGATCCTTATTTCTGGACCATTTATCCTCAGTATCAGCCAGTTTCATCAAAAGAATAAATACGTTTTTAAGAAGCAACAGACAAACAAAGAATCTAGAAGTAATGAACATCATAAATACCGAATTCAATTATTAAGCCTTATTTCGCATAAAACTAAAGAGAGTAAAGGAAACGAAACAGAATTTACTATTGTATTCGACGGTAAACTAATATCGCAATTCTGGGGGGGGGGACTGACACACCTACGCACAAAGTTCAAGTATTGTTAACATTTAGTCGATTGAACTTTTTTTCTTTCGTTTTTTTGTATAACGATATCGGAAATTACGATGGAAAGATTTCATTTTTTAGGGTCCCGTACACTAAAAGGAAAAACGGAAACCTTACAAGATCACTCTGGTGTCCATCCACAGAGGACAGAGGTACAATACGTATCTCTATAATATTGAACCCAGTGTAACCAGTAAGAGATAGAAAATATGTTATATACCTGCACGGTGTTTACTTTGTATTCGTGCGCTACTGTGTATTTGTGTTAGTCTTGGTGGTACTAGTCGTCACGAGACCATGCTTCACATACATATGTATGATACCACAACGCTCCGTGTGGGGATGTAACAATGCAAACAACAATCTAATCCATTGTACTGCAATTGACCTACACTCACCGACTGCCGATGAGCGTGTGACTATTAAGAAGCCTAACGTACACAGAAGTGCACACTGCAGATTTCATGAGATAGTTGCTGTACCTCTGCTCTGTGTGTCCATCCGTCCCTTCAAATATCATAGAGGTTTTTCTTGAAAACGTATGTAACGTAGGAATTTGAAATTTGGCATTATGTTAGGTTTTGATGACGCGTATATATATCGCTAGTCAACAATTAGAAAATTTTTTTTTTAAGATTAAGGGGGTATTCTAGTCTAAAAATTCGAAAAACTCGATTTTTTATTTTTTTTATGTTTTCAAAGTTTAGATCTTTAGGAATAAGCTTCTAAAAGGATTTAGGGAAATTCGAATTATTTTTGGAGTTATGGTGATTTTTTCCCTGTGTACTGTGTATCTTCTCAGTGTTAAATTCAAATTTTTAATATAAATTATTCGAAGCTATTTTTTTCGATACGGTTGATATGATATCTCAAATTCTAATGCACCGATTTACTTGAAATTTGATACAGACCTTCTTAATACTATCAAAATTGGTCCCACGTAGGGGTTTTTGAATTTTTTTTTTACTATTTAAAAAAATTTCCAAAGTTGAGAAAAGGAGGCGAAAAAATAATATTTTTTTAAATGGACGTCATTTTTTGAAAAAAATAATTTTTTCAAATCGGCTATGTCCAACTAATTCTACATCCTCGTTTATTAAGAATTAACTAAAATTTTATGTTTCAGATCATCAGGAGGTTTGGACTCACGTCAACCAGGAGACACCTTTTTCTTTTGAGTCTCCACTTGTCACTTTGGTGGCCTGTACCGATTTCAATTTTGAATTTTTTTTTTAATTTTTATACATATTTATACTTTTTAAATATCAGTAAAAAACTGTTAAAAAATGTATACTAAAAATGTTTACTGTTTTTCTTTTATTACGCCCGTAAAATGACCTCAAAATCGAGCCTCTCGACTAGAATACCACCTTAAAATGCGGAGGCAGTTTGGTCTAAGAAAAAGTTTTGATTAATATATCGTGTGAGGTTTCATTTAAAAGAGCTACCTTCAACAGTAGTTTTAATGGTATAGTTAGTAAAAAATGACCGTTCCCCTTTGATCTCCGAGGTTTCTGAAGCTAAAATTTTAATTTTTATAGGGTTGGTAAATATTGAGCTCTGGCTCGATTGGAATTACCCTAAATATTTAATAATCGATTTGTCACTCAGTCAATGAGTATCCAAAACTGTGATTTTTATATACACTAGTATTTTGGAAATTATTCCACCTAAACACATGAAATTTAGTTGGGAAAATTGCTTCTATTGATCGCAACCTTCCGTAACGAAACTATTCTCGGACATTGAGGCGGTCAAAATTTTGGATAAAGTTTAAATATACATAAATGAAAATAGTTTAATTTGGTCTATTGATTGCTCACTGTACCGGACCCTAATTTTGTGAGCCCGACCCGCTTTTGGCCAATTTTTTTTTTTTATGCACACTAACACTTTTGAGAGTCATAAAAGTTTTTGAACGTAAAATATCAGTTGTTATAAGTTCGATGTATAATAGAAGACAATTATTAGACATGTCAAAAAAAGAAAATGTTAATCTATCGAATTTTCTTATTAGTAATTTTCAGTCATTTCAGTTCAAGTTTCTTTGTCAACGGAAAGCAGATAAGGAAAAGTTGCGTCAATAACAGAATGGAAAATATGTACATACGTATATAGGGACTATGAAATGAGTTTTTATAAATTTTATAAATTTTCTCGTCGTAAAATATTATTAATTATACAATTCGTGTTTTTTCTTTCTTTTGACTCAAGTTTGGAGAATTAAACGACTATGAAATAAATTTTAATTTTTTATACGATTTTTTTACTTTTTTTAATTTCAAACATAATTTAGGTAATTCACCAAGATTTACATGTCTGTCGGTGGAAACTGTTAAAAATTTTTATTTTTAATTTTATGCCACACGAAACTAAATAAAATATTATATCTCTGAAGCTAATTTGATAATAAAATGGAAGGTTTTCTGAGCAAACTAATAAAAAAACTATATGCGTCTCTCTCTGGCTAAAAATTACCATCCTGCCGTTAATTTTTCTTGTCATCTTATGACAAATGATTAAAGTAAGGCTGGTCGGCCATTGGTTGCGGACAACTGCGAAATTCAATTCAGACGATTACGCACGTTTGCCGTTCGGCCGAAGTGATATGTCTGCTGTCCGTCCACTAGCCCAATATTCGTCAGTAAAACTTCATTTTACAACGTTTTTACAAAGCTTTTTAGTTAACGTAGTTGCTCTGAGCTAGTCAGATACAAAAGTATATCTCGGCAAAAAAATTTTCTTTTATCAAAAATTAAATAATGTATTAATATTCTTCAGTTATTATATTTGTATGCCACTTGTTTTTTTGAATTTCCGCGCGCTTATGTTGTAGCAATTTAAGAGAATTGTTGAAAAAGCGTTGTAAGAACGTTGTAAAATAATGTTTTAAATTATATTTCAAAAACGGCGTGGTTAATAATTGTTATTTCTTATTAACTATGGTTTGTAACTTTGTATTAATTAAATAACATATTAAAATTTTATCAAATTCCTTTCACACGTTTTCATTTTATTCAAAAAAAAAAAAGTAGAATTTTCCCATAAGAGCCCGTGTTAAAATTACAAAACTTTGAAATCATTTTTCTCAAAATTGGTATGGTCAATTTTTTTTCGGTAAGGGCTCGTATTATTGGTATTGGATTAAATAAATATCTAGAGAAGTTTCGTTAAAATCCTTTGAAAAAATCGTTCTATCGACCAACTGCCTTAGTACGCATGAGTTAAATTGTCACTGTTACGAATTAATATAATATACGCTTCCTCTGAGAAAATTCATGGTTCAAATTCCATTACTGGTTAATATCAATGTCGATGTTACCCGAAGGAAAAGCATTAACAAACAAATATTTCCAGCAACAAACTCTTCTCCCTCTAATTTTTAGAAGATATACACAATTTTTCGCTCTTCCATTTTCTAATTAGTACTACTCTATTGTTATACTGCGTATATATATTTTCACTAAAAAGGAAATTCAAAACCGCACAGAAAACAGAACATTTTCATAAACCGGAAAAGTTAAATAGGTAATAATTTATAAAGTTAATGTTCAAGCTGCGTATATAAAATATGATACTAGACAAACGTCGTATCAGACACCATAGAAAGTGCTTTATCAAGGGTATATTAGTTTTAGCTTTTTTTTCTTGTCTTTCGAAAAGCTTTTACAAGTAACACACATAATTTACAATTTTAAAATTTCTGGACATACATACTTAATGTAAAAACGAGAATGTTGTGAATAAAAATTTTTTCATAAATGGGACAAGGACTTTCAATTAGGATATGTATTAAAAACATTTTACATAAACATATAGTACACACTGTAGCGTCGCGACGCTTTATAACACAGGCGTACATACATGTTCCATTCATAACTTTTGAATATTACTAATGTCATTAGTAGATAAACGAAATGTTCATTTACACGTCCGTATTTATGTTAAGGTTAAAAAATACATTAATTTTTTTTTTTTTTTAATAAATGGCAATATTAACGGGTTAATATCACCTTGTGTGCAGTAAAAGTAGTCATTTATCTAAATTCATTATAAAAAAAAAGTGAAAAGATTTATTCGTATTTGGATTTATGCATATCTTAAAAGGCACAAAAAAATTTTTTTTCAGTTTTTAAAAACAACATGGCGGTACAACAGCTCTTGCAAAACTGTTCCTTTTTTGTCGGCGAACCGCCACAGAACGCAATTTTGCACCGAGAATAAATGGCCAAGAATTTAGTGAGCACAATATAGGATTAAATTTTTTTAATTTTTTATCAGTTTATTGTTATTATATTTCCTGTTATTATTTATATTAAAAATGTGTACGTTTACACATACAGAGTTATTTCGTGAATTCTTCGTATTAAAAATAGTTCTTTGGTGATTTTTTGGGTAATTTTCGATCTTAGAAGATGAGAATGAACTCTTTATTTTTCGCATAACACTATGTTAGAAAGGCTTATCAAACAATGTTACAATTTTCCATTTCTAAAGCCTATTTGGAAAATATTGAATGTAAAAATGAGTCTTTTTGCCCTGACTACTTTAACTTTTTAACCGTAATACGGATAAAAAATTTAAATTTTCAGAGACAGTTTTTACCGAATCCACTAAAGCCAGGGTAACTCTATACACTCTTTAGATATTTTTACTTACTTCTCGTACACGGGTCAAGCGGTTATGGCCACTCCTCCCACACTAGATATTATTTAATTTTAGAGACCATATCGGTAAATTTACCAGTTGAAGTTTTTCTTTTTGCTCGTCAAGGATATGGAGAAAGTTTAATTTATTATTTTTTTGTTAATTTTGTCTCAAAATTTTTATTATTTTCCGCGTGACCCCCCCGTCCCTACAGCTCGGCTGTATACGCCGTTGCTGTAAATTAACATTATAACAATACAAACAATATCCAGTAGATGTAATTTCATGTTACATAATTCATATGAATGATTTTGATGTATGTATTTATTAATCAGGGTGGGCCATTTTAATCTATGCATCTAAATATCTCGCCAGAGGCGCCACCTATCAAAAAATGACCTTTACTAAAGTTGTTAGGTACGACGGGGGACATTGAATGGTGACCTTAAATTTGACCTTGACCGTCATTCTCAAGGTCATTTTGAGGTCAAGTCGTATTTTTCAAATGGAAAGCCCTATTTTTATTTCGGATTCTGAAAGAGCGTGAAATTTCAAGTCGAAAATGCTATAAACAAATTTTTTTTTATTATTGGCCTTAAGAGGCGTAAAGACCACCAAAGAACAATAAAAAATTAGATTTTAAAGGAAAAACGTAAATTTAAAGTGTCGGCATCTTTTGAAAACGTAAAATAGGAGCTTCTGTTCGTTTTTAATGACCTTTGAAGGTCATTCTAAGGTCAAAACCCAGAAAATAATGACACTAAAAAGTTATGAAAAATTAATTTTTAGGAAACAAACTTAAGATAAGTTATTTAAATTTCTTGTTTATGTTTGCATTTCTTGAAGCATATGATGTGTTTAACGATCCGTCATATCAAAGTTGTACAGAAGAATTCGACATGGCCCCAAAATGACCTTGAGAATTAAGGTCAAGGTCAAATTTAAGGTCACCATTTATTGTCCCCCTTTGTACCTAACAACTTTTGTTGAAGTCATTTTCTATTAGGTTGCTATCGTGACGGGATATTTAATTGCCTAATTCAAAATGGTTTGCCCTTGAATTAACCTCTTAAGGTCCATATAGAAAATTCGTTCATAGCATTTTCGACCCGAAATTTCACGCTCTTTCAAAATTCGAAATAAAAAATAGGGCTTTCCGTTTGAAAAATACGACTTGACCTCAAAATGACCTTGAGAATGAAGGTCAAGATCAAATTTATGGACACCATTTAATGTCCCCCTTCGTACCTAATAACTTTTGTAAAGGTCAATTTTTGATAAGTGGCGCCTCTGGCGAGATATTTAGATGCATAGATTAAAATGGCCCACCCTGTATATAACAAATTAAATTACGTAATTCACACACAATTAGTTGAATGCAGTTAGAGCGTGGTATTATCATCCAAATGCAACTGGTTGCTATTGTCTAGGTATTATCAGAACAAACAACAGATCGTCCAATTTAATAAGGATTATCCTACAATATAATTTTAGATACGATCAAGCGTATGTACAGATAGTTCAGTAGCACTAAATTTCATCTACACATTAATTCTAGAATAGACATAAAAATTTTTTAAAAAGAGATTCTTGTAGGAATTGCCGAGGAGACCATTTGTGCAAAATGTTAACTCCCGGAAATGTTTTTTTATATTGTTTAAACAATATTGAAAATTCATGAATAGCGTTTTTTGACCTTTCACCGCTTACGTAGCGAAAACGGTGATAGATACATTAAAAAGTGTTAAGACCTTTTTTGTAGAGAATCGAATTCTTTACAAAAAAGTCCGCAAGAGCACTTGTCTATCTTGTACAGGTGAAAAGGTACAGCGCTCCAAACGCACACTCAAAAATTCACTTTTTCGAGCGTTACGGCAAGGTTCCGGACGCCACACCCTGCCGGAACGCTAGAAAAAGTGGATTTTTGAGTGCGCGTTTAGAGCGCTGTATCTTTCCACCTGTACAAGATAGACAGGTGCTCTCGCGAACTTTTGTAGAGAATTCTATTCTTTACAAAAAAGATCTTAACACTTTTTAATGTATCTATCACCGTTTTCGCTACGTAAGCGGTGAAAGGTCAAAAAACGCTATTCATGAATTTTCAATATTGTTTAAACAATATAAAAAAACATTTCTGGGAGTTATCATTTTGCACAAATGGTCTCCTCGGCAATTCCTACAAGAATCTCTTTTTAAAAAATTTTTATACCTATTCTAAAATTAATGTTTAGTGAGATAGGGCTTAAAATTAGTGCTATTGGACTATAAGAAACTTCTATTACGGAAGAATATTATAAAATCTGGAGTATAGTATTCTGATTGAGAGACTATATAATACCTATTTTTTCACCTTCAGACAACACAAAACCGAATTTGGATCTAAGTGTCCAGCGCTACCACCATTCGGTTATTGTATATTGCAAATCACATTGGTTGCAAACATTAACCTACAGAGTCAAAAAAATTGTGTTAAAATTAACACATTTCACATGTCCAGAACGGTCCACTAAATTTTTTGTGTTATTTTAATAGAAAGCATATGTGTCAAATCTTTAAACAAGATTTGTGTCAATGATTTAACACACAAGTGGACATACATTTTGTGTTAATTTTTCAGATTTATCAGAGTTAGTTGTTAAACTTTTTTATTCAATATTTTACTTTCACTGCAGCTTAAGATATTTGAAAATCGTCAAAAATTATAACGATTTTGTTCATATATCATTATAAATGAGACCCAAAGCACGCAAAGTAAGTCCTTTGTAAAAATTCGTACTTGTTTCCAAATACAGAGCGGAACAGTTCCGGGACAGCTGAAAATCTCAGTTAATATTGACTTTATCGAAAAATAACCCGGACAAAAGTTTCATGGAAAGAAATGAGGAACTAGAAAATGACCTCGAATTTGACCTTGAACATGACCTTGACCAAAATCTGGGGATCAACTTTGTTTTTTTAAATAGAACCCCCTATTTTTGACCTCGGATTCGGAAAGAGCGGGAAATTCTACGTTCAAAACCATATTCATACTTCATGTTCCAAAGTCGTGTGAAGGTCATAAAAACGAAAAAATTATAATACTGGTTGGTCAAGGTCATGTTCAAGGTCAAATTCGAGGTCATTTTCTAGTTCCTCATTTCTTCCCATGAAACTTTTATCCCGGTTATTTTTCGATAAAGTCAATATTAACTGAGATTTTGCGGAACTTTTGCGGAGCTGTTTCGGAACTTTATAAACGCTCTGTATATCTACCAAAATATATATAATAAAAAAGATAAGAGTAGTTCTTATTATTAAACAAAACCGAAAACTTACAAGTTTTTTCAGTTATTGACGAATATAGTTTTATTAAACGTTTAAAAATGAAACAATTTTCTTACATTTTAAGGTTATTTTGTAACTGAATCTGTAACAAATTATATAATTTTTCGGTTTTGTTTAATAATAAGTACTACACTCTTCTTTTTTATTATATATATTTTGATAGATATTCAAAATATATTTAAAATAAAGAACACTAGTTTCGTGTACGTATGACACAATTTTTGTATTGAAATATACAAAAAAAGCGTACTTATAACATTCTTTTGCTTTACACAAAGATTGTGTTACTTTTTTGTTGTTCAAAAGAGATTAACATTTTTATTCTGTTAAATCGGCACAAATTTCCTTTGAAATTCTTCAAATTTTAAAGATTTACGATACTTATTAAAGTAAAAAAGAAAATTGGTTTTTTAAAAATTTCACTGTATCCTAATCCCTCACGGCAATCAAGATTAATGGAATATTTAAAAGTATTGCCTGTGTTAAAATTTAAATTAGAAAAGTGCCATTTTCAGACTTATTTTCAAACGACATCAGCTGTCCATCATTCATATTCAAACACTGTCGCCTACATAAATATCATAACAATAATTTCAAGAAAAATGAAACTTTGTATGAGAGTGAAAATAAATTTCAATTTTTCAGCAAATTACGACTATCTTGAGTTAACTATTTCCATTGTGGCAGACTTAATAGTAATTTATCAGAGTCAGAGACGTGAAGTAGACTTTGATTTTTTGCAAGCTTTGTGCAAAATGTTTCGTTTTCTTTGGGATTTAACCCCCCCCCCACTCACTTACTTACTCCTCAACAGGTTTTAAATAAAAACAGGACGGAAAAGTCTTACAACTGTGTTGTTAACTTCTTTACAATATATTGATACATTTTTATGAACTTTTATTTCGTTTCACTTCAAGTAAACTTTGATGGGAATAATAAAAAATATACTAGCCTATAACTTAACTAACAAGCGTTATTGAAAACACAGGTCCAACGAGAGGGGAGCAGCCGACGTTACAGCCCCGGGACCCGGGCTTGAAGAGGGGGTGCAGAACTGTCAGTAAAAGATCCGGGAAAGAATGAAAAGATTTTTTGCTCGTCAATTATTTTTTTCTATTTATGTCTACTTTCTCCACGGACCTGGCTCAAACAAAAAATGCAATATTGGGGCTGAGTTATATTTGAATGGATCTATTTGCCTAGCGTAAACACATTAATAACTGCAGCTGTAATCTTACCAGTTTTTTTATTTTTTCATTAGCAACATTTGCCAGGCATTTTATGATCGTCATTTTGTTTACTTTTTCAGGTAACAAAAGATTAAAAACTTTACTTGTTTGTTTCCTGTCCTCCCTCGTAAACTCTCTAAACGAATGAACATTTTTTTTTTTTGTTCATGTTCATGTTTTACAAAAAAGAGAAACTCTGTTTCATTCATTTGCCATTAGCACGACACCTTTTATTATTAGTTGTTACATATTATGTATGCCTAGTAACATTGTAGTGTACCGTAAACTGGAATGAACCGAAACATAAAAGTGAATTGAAACAAATCCCAAAAAAAAAAATTATTTACTTGATTTAAAAATATTATTTGGACGTCAAGACAAAACTGTAGTAAGATAATTCTTTTGGGTAGCAACACCGACTAGGCTTGAAGTTGGATGGGAAACGTCAAAAAATCAATTTAAATTGATATCTTAAGGCTGTCCAATTCATCTTCTTTTACCCCAATTTCCTTTTACACAAGCAATTACAAAATTTTGATTATTTTTTTTTAAAAACTAGAAATATTTTCAAAAATTTTTAGTTAGTATTATAAATATATTAAAAAATAGGCACTCGTAAAAGAAATACAAAAAATACACGATGTGAAGTTTGAATTCGGATCGATTGGTTCCTATTTACGGTACGTAAGTAGAAAGCGAATGAGGAACAGTTTATGATTAGAGCCAACATAATCGTTCAAGCACGAGAAAAAAATCATAAACTTTACTTGAGAAACTTACATAACTTTGTAGAGCTTTACATATAAAAAATATTGTGGAAGGATATATGTATATGTATACTTAGCTCGAACAAATTAATGTTCCGTAGAGAGACAGCAGCTTAAAACTATCTAGTTTTAGTTGAAGGTATTTATAGGAAAGAAAATAAATCCCTTAAATTCAGTTTCGATTTAAACGCTCCTATAGAAAATATGCACAGTACTTACATGTAAATATTCGCAAGACTTTTAAAGCAAAAATAAATTTAACCCTTTGCGCTTATAAGACATGTACAGCATGACAAGGTGATTTGTCCATTAACTCTACCATATTTAAAGGTGTTTTGTCTGTTGGATCATAAGACATGTACCACATGACACACTGAATGTTGAACTGTAATGACTGCTCATACTTCACATTACATGAATATTTTATTTAATAACTGCAAACACATTCATTTATTAGAAAAATTGTAAATAAAATAATACAAAATCACGTTGAATATTCTTTTTAAAATTAAAAATTAATAAAACAGCATTGAGGACGTATTTAGCGCATTTAGTATTCAACTTTGGGGAAACAAGGTTAGAACGTCAAAAGAATCCGTCAAAAAAAGAACGTCGGTCGTTGTCATGTGCTACATGTCTTACCAGCCTATTTACAACTCACTTTTTTTTTGCTTGAGTGCAAAGAGTTAAACTTTATTCATAGGTAATTTTGAAGAACTATACAAAATTTATCACATTTATTCATCAAATTTACTTTTATTACTATTCATCTAACAAAAATTTTAAAGTTTCTGATTAACACAAACACGTAATATCTGCAAAGACCACTAAAATTATATTTTCACCTTATTTATCACCAAAATAAATCATTTCACCCCAAAAGAAATTAATGTTCTAGAAATATTAGGGTGAATGCGGGAGAGATGCCACACATTTTGAAAACACTTGATAGTTCTTAAAGTATGCATTTAATTGATTTGAAATTTGGTACACAATAAATTTAAACATTGTTATTTAAATTTTGAGTCATAAGGGATTCATAATTAACATTTTTATAGAGCCTGCAAAGCGACGTCTCTCCCACACCTATGGAAGAGATGCCGCATCAAAGAAGGAGAGACACCGCATAGTTCACCTTAAAAATTTTGCATTTTACACACATTTCCATACATGATGCACATGATGCATTTCATATGTAACCATTTTTGGCACTTTATACATCTTAACCAGTTAACATTTTTTGTTTCTGAGTACTTTTCAAAACATTCAATACACAGGCAATCATCATTATTTTTGTTATCTTTACTAATATGAGAGCTCTTCCTGATCCATTAATGGATCTTTTATATTTACGTGGCATAATTTTCAGTCCAAAAAATAATTGTATTATTAAGGTATAAGTCTATGTATTTAATATGGAATATGATGCGGAATCTATAGCAACTTTAAATGCGGCATCTCTCCTTTTTGTTGGGATAGATGCCGCATGTTGCTATAGCAAGCATAGTGCGGAATTCTAACCTTAAATCTTATACAGTACTTTTAAAATATAACTAAATTAATAACAAAACTCATTTTCATTAAAACAATGAAATATACATTCTTAAATTCTAATGAATTAAATGTTTGATAAAATATTATGTTAAAAAACTTACTTTTCAATAATAAAAATTTTGTATAATTACTAAACTGATGGACTAATCATAAATGTTACCATATACAGCTTAAATAAGTAATAACTTATTTCAAACATATAATCCATTAATAGCGCTATCTATCCATCAACGGACGAACAATGGCTATTGCGGCATCTCTCCCGCACTTACCCTATTAAACAACTTGAATAAATAACATATTGTTTACTCTTACAAAAAAAATTATTGGTATAAATTTAAAGATGCAGTAAGCGTGGATAATTGTATTATTATTTTTCTCGTGTTTCCCAATTTTTTTTTTTATTTTATTTTCGACACTCGTAAATATTAAATTGACAATAATTTCGTGTTACGTGATCCTTTTACAGATCATTTAATAGAACAAAATTCGCAATTTGTTATTGGTTTTCATGTTTATTTATTTAATATCAAGATAAATATGACGAACTTTAGAAAATAACATTTTTTTTTAAATCTTCTATTATAAAGTTCCAGACAAAATTATTCAACATTTATTTTATTGAGGGGGGGAAGGTTTTTAAACTTTTTTTTTGCATTTTTTTTTTAAATTTTTTTTCTGAATGTAAAATTGCAAGTAAATCCAAGCAAAACTAATGAAGATACAGCGTTTCAAGCGACCGGCCCTCATGCTCGATTTTTATACCTGCCTGGTAGCTGCGCGACGCGCCTACCTGGGTAAGTATAAAATTTACTTTAATATTATACTTATAAATCTTATACAAAACAAATACTTACTATAATTATCCGCGTAAGTATAAAAAATTATATCATTTTATTGATGCTTAGTTTTGGATTTTTAAGTATAAAAAACTTTAAATCCATTTTCTCGCAAACAACATTTTTGAGGTTCGTGAACATCATAATTCAAAATCTACTTCACCAATTTTGTTGAAATTTTGTACACTGTTTCTACAGATAAATCGACAGGTAATCAGGTCGAGTTTTTTTTTTTGCTATTTTTTTCCAGTTTATAATAACAAATTAACCGAAATTTTTAGCAAAAATTGCGTTTTCCACTTCAAAATGCTGCCAAAAACAAAAAAAATCGAAAAAATACAAAAAACTCTTCCTGACTCCCTAGGGAAACATATCGCCTTTTAAACGCATTTCGATTTTTTTGTCTCGGAGGATCCGGTACCAAGTTATGATGTTCACCGCAAAACAACTTTTTTTTGAGGCGCCTCCGGAAATTCGCTGTCACGGACTTATTTATCCATATTTGTAATTGATAATTTTTTCAAAGATACTTCAGATGTTATACTATGACGTGTATATGAAATAAATAAGCCAACATTATTCATATCTCAAAAAAAAATCATGAAAACATGCCTTTTTTTCGCTTTTAAAACCTTACCCCCCCCCCCTTAAGATGTTATACCTATGCATTTGCTTTAAAAAGTATTGACTTATGACAACGCTCTGTGTATTGATTTTTGTAAACACTTAACTATAGAAGAATAAAGTAACATTTAAAAATATAAATTTTATATTATCATTTTATCATTTATTTTATTTTTATCTTTTTGTAATTGTTTGAAATGCGTACACGTAATTTGTAACAAAAGTATTTAATTGTTTGTATTTTTGTATATTTTCTTATCATTATCAGTTTTAATGTTTGTTTGTTATTATTTTTATTAAAAATGTGTATGTTTACACATGCTGGATAATATCCGGTAAATTTATCAAGTTGATATTCTCTAACTCTACCCAAGGGTTGATAAATTAATCCTTGGGTATTTATATAAATTTTTCATTTTCTGAAAGTTTTAAATATGTTACTTTGTTTTCAAATAATATATTGTTAACAAATTAAATTGTTGGAGTAGAGGATAATAAATTATTCTAGTTTCGCAGGCACATTGTTTGCGTAATTTAAAATGAAAAGAGGGTTAATGATAGTTTTATTATTCACACAAATGTTTTACTAAATGGAATATTGTCAGGAAAAGTATAACAAGATATTAAATACGCGAAAATTTTATAAAATGAATTGTTTTAAAATAGTTGTTAATTATTAACAGGCACGGATATGGATGGATGGACAGACGCGTCATTCTGAAAGTAATTCATTTGATGACGTCATTATGTTTACACAATTTGTTTTAATACTTTAGAAATGGTAAATAAAATTGTAGGTTTTCAAAATCATTCTTTCTATTTTTAGCAAAATTAGATATTTATTATTATTTTTAAAAAAAGGCGTCTGTCGAATCAGTTAAATTTTTAAATTATTAATTTATTTTTTAATTAATTAATTATTCAAATCATTTCTGTAAATCTTTATTAACGAAAAACAATTATTTTTAATTTTCAGTAAAAAGTGATTATGTGCGAGTAGATCACCTAATACAATGACAGACAGGACGAATCTATAAAGATTTCGTACCGGAAAGAAGTAGCGCCGGAAGTTTAAAAGTCGTCTTGTTTCTTATATGGTTAAATTGCTGCCAAATTGCTCCTTTGAAATCAGTAATTGCTCCACCTGAAACTTAATTATTTAATTAGGTAGTTATTTATAAAGAAAAAAATTATTTTTCCGTTATTTAAGTTATCAAAATCTTCCAAAACAATACTTGTTTATATAATTTCTTTACGTCAATAAATTACTCCCAATTTACTCTATTTAATTTAAAAGCTAAACATTAATTTTTTTGAATAATTATATTATTAAAATATTTTGTTTTCTTATAATGTTATTTAACTGTCAAAATTCCATTATCCTTAAATATATAAACGACTTAAAGAGTATTTCGGATTGTCTGTACGTTTTAATAATGCATAACCTAATTCTAAATATTCTTTAGTTTAATATATGTATTTTAATTATTATTCAGAAAAATTAATATTTAACTTTTAAATTAGAGCGAGCAAATTAGACACAATTTTTTGATATAAAATTATTAAATAAAAATGCATTATTTGACAAGATTTTGATAATAGAAGTGGTGAAACAATAAAGTTTTTTGGTTTGTATATAACTAATTAAATAATTAAGTTTCAGGTGGAGCAATTACTAATTCCAAAGGAGCAATTTGGAAGTAATTTAGCCATACAAAAAACAAAAAAAATTTCCAACTTTCGGCGCCAACTTCTTTCCGGTGCCTTCGTGGCTGTGAGTACCAGATCCTAAAAAGAACCTGTAATAGAGAAGTCTCTGTTCTAATTTGAGATTGGTAGATACTTTGATGATATAAGAATATAGAATATATTGGTATCGTAAAAAATTAATATTAATTTGTAAAAATACCTATAAAAAGTGATCAGTCTTCTCAGCAAAAGGAGGTGATTGTAAACAGAACTTTAGAAACAATCAAAATTATGAAAAAATATATAAGCGTAATCCATTTTACTTTCAAAACAATAAAAGGAGTGAGAAAAATTTTTTAATCTGTTGTTATCGAACGAAAATTACATCAAAATTTTTATAGTCAATAAACACATACAAATACAATGTCCAAAATACAATGTGTCCATAATATATCTATCTCAAAAATCAATTACTGGGGTTATATTTTAATCATTTGAAATATTTTAAAATGCTTTTCCAAAATTTGTCAAATATACAATTTCGTAACATCATGGCAGTTATAACCTATAATGACAAAACGCCCAACTGGTACACTATTTTAACAGTTAAAACACTTTATATGGAATTGCTGACGTCGTACGACGTAGTGTATGAGTTAATCAAGTTCCCGTTGACGTCTTATGATGTCAATGACCCCGTCAAGGTGTTAAGATATATTTTGTGTTATTTTCTATTTTTAACCATGAAAATTCAATGTAAAACAATATTCTTTGCATATTTTTGATATACACATAGAATGTACCTACACGGAGGGAAAATTCCTATAAAAATTACTGTGCTCATACTACAATCGACGTGCAACAGGCGAACATATTCAATTTTACCGTACAAAAATTGGATATGTTCGTCTGTTACACGTCGATTGTAGTATGAGCACAGTAATTTTTATAGGAATTTTCTCTCCGTGTATGTTGAAGAATTAAATTTTGCCTGACCACCATTAAACTCAGCTCAATAGTCATTTATTTTGCTTCAATTTCTTGATATATACTTGTAATACAAGACATTCTATTTATTCTATTCAGTCCTCAATGCAATATATTAATACAGGTAATACCCATAGATTATATTAAAAAATTGTTTGATATTTTTGTCAGACCATGTACATGCGATACGTGCCTTACGTACTGTAAAGTAATTTATTTAATGTTAAAGTTTTCTTTATTTATTAAAATTATCACAAAATATACAAAGTGTAACAAAAACTCCCTCAAAAACCAATTACTGATCCTTATAAAATGTTTTTATACGGCCTAATTATTAAAATAGAAAAGCCTTTTTTATCGTAAAATGTGGAAATTTTTATTGCCATTTGATGATTTACTTTTTCTGAATTCTAAGTATTTAATTTATGTAGATTTCTATCCCACCTTATATACTCTCGAAAAGTGTTTTTTTTTTATCTTATTTTATTTTATATATAATCGAAGAGAATTATAAAAGAAAAGAAAGTAGGATTAAATAGAAAAGTGATCGGAATTCATATCTATGTAAGTAGTTAAGTTTTGCTCATAAACGATATGAAGTTTGTGCGGTGTAGGTGTTCAATTTTTCTGAAAATTTACCTGTGCATCTTAAAACTTCAATAATAAAATTATTAAAATTTACTGTAAGAGTGTAAGGAATATATTAGTGACACTTTTGTGTCAAATTCTCACAACGATCATAACTGTGTCATGTGCGTTTGTCTGTTACACTCAAATAATATTTTACGATATAAGGTAAACGGTATAGTTATTTGACAATTAAGAAAATTTTGAAAACAAAGTACAGAGAAAGTACGTGTTGTAATTTTATTTTTAACGAAAAAATTCATAAATAAAGTAAGACCTGTCTATTTTAATGTACCATATAAAACTTTCATATTACATATTGGTAAGTCTCTGAAAAAAAAATATTCAAGTTGTGTGTGTAGAAAAATATGGTTATTGGAGAAAAATTTCATTTATTAATTTCTAGCGTATTTCCACAATTCACAAGTTCTGTATCATGTACACAGCTTTTATTCACTCCTTGATCAACCCTTTACGATGATTCACAATTTAGTAGGATATTATTAAATGATTCTAGCCGTGTCACTCACTAGACGCAGTAAACTTTCTTAGCGAACTACCTAAAACCACGCTAAGAATGGCGTAGTTACAGGTTTCTGTAAATTATGGTTAACTCAGAATGCATTTTCTAAAAATTGATACTAGAGGGTTCTGTTTAACTGAAAAATCAGGAAGTTTGCTTTACTATAAGCTTTATAATCTCCAAAAGAGAGTGTCTTGTCCAATAACTGTCGACGTCCAATAACTATACCGTTTTCCCTACTTAAGTTTTGCTCATAAACGATATCAAGTCTCTGGTGTAGGTGTCCCATTTTTTTTTTAAATTTACCTGTGCATCTTAAACTTCAATAGTAAAGAATATATATCTAGCGCAGGCAGACAAAAGTAGTTAGGTCCATTTTTAATTTTTTTTTTTTTTTATAATAAGGTCCAAGAGAGTCTATCTCATATCTTTCCAAAAGGGCAAAAGTCAATTTCACCCTTAACATCATTTTTTATGCACTTGTTATAAAAAAAAATTCTTTTCAGAAACTAACAAAAAAAGTTAAGTTCTTGAAATTCTTGATAAAATAATAAATAAGTACACATAGTTTAAGTAAATTGGAAATGTATTTTTATGGCGACAACTACCCGCTACAACAGGTTAAGTCCACAAATGGTTTTAATAATTTTTATATGTTATGTCCATAAAAATGTCTTAAAAAATTTTAGTTTAAGGTTTAAAGTTAATTTTTTTTACGGTTTACTGTGTTACATGTTAAGAAAGTATTTAATTAAAAAAAAAAAATTACAAAATGTCCTGTAAACTTGACGATAATAATTCAAATAAACTGATGTTGTCTGCATTTCATTTTAGTTTTTACTCTCTACTGTAAAGTTGATATTTTGGAGTTAACTACTTTTGTCTGCCTACGCTAGATATTATTATAGTTACACCTTTATGACAAATTCTCAGAATGATTATAATTATTGTGACATGTTCGACTGTCTGTCACACCCAAATAGCTCCTACTATTTAATATGCAGTAAGAAATAATATTTTACGATATAAGTTCAATAAGTTGCCTTTACTAATTGAGACAATGTTGCAAAAACGACACCCAAAAATTCTCTGGATCTTTTACTTTCTACATGAGTTAAAAAAATCAATGACAGTTTTTAATAAAATTCGACAAATGCATATTAAGCACGCATTAAGTCAGGATTTCGTACACAGTGAAAAAATTGGTGTTCTACGTAATAAAAAACTAGTGGTTAAAATTTTTATGTTAAATAAGTAACCCTGTTACATTTACTTATTTAACATAAAACATAAACATAAAACTAAACGTTACATTAACCCTGTGTTAATGTAACGTTTAGTTTTTGTGTTAATTTTGATTTAACAGAATAAAAATATTAATCTGTTTTGAACAACAAAAATTAACACAATATTTGTGTAGTTTGGAAGAATGTCTGTAAGTACACCTTTTTTTATGTATCTCCCACACAAAAAACCGGTTTGGCGAGCATTTATTGTTTTAGTTAAGAGCGGAGGTAGTGGTAGCTTGTACAGCATCATTCGACAACTGTGCATTCAACAAAAACATATACTGTGTGAGTTTTTCGAGAGTTGCTATTTTTATTACAGCCAAACCGTTGATTTAATCGAAAAATTGTTCAAATAAGAGTTGTAGATATCGACGTGGGCAACCGATTGCTATAGTCGGGAACTTTATAGCTCTAATGGTTTTCGAGCTATGATACAAACTTATTGATTTTTAAATGGGACTATATATTAATTTTTCGATAAAACTGATCTAATGCATTAATAAACAACATAAATGAGCAAAAAAATTTTTTTTACCCAAGTTTAATTTTTTAATTTTTCTTTAATTTATCTGTTAGGCGGTAAAAATATGCATATGTACTTGAGGCTACTTAAACCGATAGTATTTTTCTTGGTTACATTTCCATTACATCCAAGAAAAGAACCTTTTCCAGTAAGTACCATTTCTATCATGAAAATTTGGTTGTAATAGAAATGGCAACTGTCAAAAAACTCACATGGTATATGTATGAACAGGGAATATTTCAAAATAAAAAGTGTATTTCTAAAGTTAAATTGGTTTTAATTATATAGATATTATATATTGATTAGGTTAATTAAAATTAGATCAGGTTAAAAATATTATAGATTGAATTTCTTTTTTTGTTTGCAGAATTTACCACAATTCAAAGGGCAAAGAAGATCAGGTAAAGAAGGAAGAGTATAGTGGTTCCAATTTGTCCTCGACGTTCAGTTTGACAACGATCTTCACAATTTTTGGGTATTGTTTAAACATTATTTTCATCAAATACCAAGTGAAATGCAACAATATCATCGTCGAAATCTTTACAAAAATTGTAGAAATATTAAATAAAAAAGTTTGAGTACTGAAAAATTAATATTTACTGTTTCCTTTCATTTACATAATAAATAAATAAATAAAAGAAATATTTACTGGTAAAATTATAACTAAGTTACTGTGTGAAATTAACACAAAATTTATGTCTTTTTGTGTGTTAAATTATTGACACAAATCTTGTGTATAGATTTAACACATATGCTTTGTGTTAAAATAACACTAAAAATTGAGTGGAACATTCTGGACATGTGAAATGTGTTAATTTTAACACAAATTTTTTCACTGTGTAGCTCAGCAGCTAAATTTTTTTCAGGATTTTTGGTTTTATTTCATCTATTAGCCTTTGATTTGTTAATGATTATTTAAATATTTTAATTTCTATATAAGTTAAAAAAATTTCGATATTAGATCTTAAAAGACGACACTGTCTTTTGAATTGCCTAAGACCGACACTGACTACTAAAAAGTGGACAAATGCGGGCAAACCAGCTATTGCGATGACAGAAGTAACGAATTCATAAGAATTTCATTGTTAGAACAACGAAATTTTAAGAACAACACTCTCCATTAAGTTGCGTAAAGTCCAACACTTTTTATTTAAAAGTGGTCAAGTACGGGAACAGACATGATGAATTTATAACGATTTCGTTGTTGTACCAGTATGAAATTCTAAAAATGTTTTTAAGATAATTTCAATTTCAAATGACTACGGAATACTAAATTATTTGTAAATCGGCACCCGCGTAACGAATTTTTGGGTGCATACTAGTTCGCTCCCGCGGTCAAATTTTAATCTTATCTTGAAAAAGGGTCGTAGGTTAGTTCGCTCCCGGATTGCATACTAGTTCGCTCCCGCGGTTAGATTTTAATCTTATCTTGAAAAGGGGTCGTAGGTTAGTTCGCTCCCGACTTATTATTTACTGACAGGTAATAGTATATTGTGCAATAAGTGCGGGAAATTGTCGATTGCCCACGAAAGCGAAGTTGAGCGTACGAACGTAGTGAGTGCGCTCATTCGCTTGAGTAGGCAATGGACAATCCCGCACGAGTTGCACATATTATTTTTTATTACGAATTTCACATACTTTTTTCTATTATTATTACTATTTTTGACATTTTTATTACTTTTTAAAATAATATTTTTAGGTGTTCGTCTTTTTTTTCTGAATTAAATATTGTTTAAATTACTTTGTTGGTGGTTTCTATAGAAATAATTATGAAATATTTATTAAATGAAAAATCAAGAGGCGGCTTTGCGTGTTTTATTGTCAATTTGCGTGTGGAAAGTTTACTTCCCGCACGCAAAAAAGTATGTGGGAAGAGTACAGTGGGAAAACAGCTATTTTGCATACAGAAATGTGTGCGCCAAGTTAGTACTTCTCCTGCATGAGTAATAAAAAATTAATTACCTAAATGACGGTGGGAATATTCCATATAGTAAGATGAATAGCAAATATTCGCACATTAGTTATTATTTGTGGTCAATCAGTTGAAGATAAAACTAGTTTAACAACCAATCTGTATAATTTTGTCATCGATATGGAAGTGTTCGAAATGGTAAGTGAAAAAGTCAAACCCATGTTAACTGTAAATAATTATAATTTTTATAAGAACACTAAAACATTTTAATAAATACAGAAAAAAGTGTATCGCAAGGCAGTTAATCTGCGTAAAGAATTTGTAGAAGGAAAAATATCATTATTGAAACAAAATGTACATAATAAGTAGATTTGACTTTGTAAAATTTATGTCATATAAATTTACACCAAATTTGTAATGTATCTAATATTAATTTGCGAAAGGAATTTGTAGAGGAAAAAATATCATTATTGAAACAAAATGTAATAAGTAGATTCGACTTTGCAAAATTTATGTCACATAAATTTACACCAAATTTATAATGTCTTTAATATTAAGTTAAAAAACACAAATAAAAACATTCTTATTTTGCTTTTTAATTTGTGTAATTTCTGTATCTTTGGGTTCTTAGAAGGAACCTTAATCGCATTAGCATATAGTTACGGGATCGAACTACATAGTATACGACCCTTCAGAGTTATCTGACTGCCGGAGCAACCTAGTGTGCGCCGGAATTTTTTTTACTAATACATTTATAGCACGTGTATCGTAAATTATAATCGTCTGTTTTATTTCATTGTCGAATCCATCGCATATATCAATCTAGTCAACAAGATGAGAACCGTTCGAAAATTGAAAGAAAAACGAACAGAACAATGGAATTACATTCGTCACTACAATCTACCACCACTACCACCGTCCTCCACTCCTCACCGCTATCCAACGAAAATTGTCTTCCACAAAAACGCAATAGGAAACTAATCAGACAAATCAAATGGAACATATCGAAATGATTACGCGACATCAAGAATCAAACGGACTTTATCAAAATTGAGACAATTTTCATCATCATATTTTGTTATACTTGCGTCCCTCTCGTCTCACGGACGGAGAATTATTAATAATTGATTCAATATAACAAGATTATTATTTACGATGAGTCTTTCTTTTAAGCAAACATCGTCACATCATAAAAGAAGAAAAATGTTATAACAAAACGGACATTAATTTTGGAAATTACTGATCAGCATCAGATAACACGCATAAAAATCGAGATTGACGTTTTTCATTTATATTAATAATTAGTACACACGCACACGGAAAGACTAAACTATTTAATGTATAGGGGAAATTGGGGATGATTAAATAAAGAAAAAGAATCATTGTATGTTTATAGAATAACTAAAACAGTGAAAAAATTTTTCCGTACTTTAAATTACCTTTCTTTTAATTTTAATTTTGAAAAATAACTTCATTTTACTTTCATTATTACTCCCTATCAGCTAATTTCTGTCTTCGTCAGACTATTAAAATTAAACAAATCTATGAAAACCAAAATAAATAAAAATGAATATTTAAATTGAAACAATTGAAATCACATTTAAGATGAATTTAACTCACAGAGTACTGAATCGAACATATTAACATAATATGTTTCCTAGAGATACCACGAGGCATTAAATTTTGAAGCATGACTTTTGTAGACCCAACTTATAACCACGGAGACTTGTTTATAAATATTAGATAAACCATTAAATTCACATTAAATTAATGATTTGACCGCCATTAATCACATCAGTTAATCTTTTTGCTTCAATTTCTTAATATATATGTAATACACAGCATTCTTTCTAGTCGATTCTCTCGTCAATGATTTGACTGATATCAAATGTTTGTATTATTTCAAAGTTAGCTTACTGACGTAAATAGATGGTATAGGGTGGGAAATAGTTCTGGTTATCGATTCTGGTTCTAACTAGATGGAATTTAATCTTAAACTCAGTTTGAAAATGATTTATTATTAAGTATTTGTTTTTGGCATTTTTGTTATTCGCTTCGCACGTCTATCTATAACCGCGACTCCTTCAATAAAGTCCTATTTATAGAATACCTATCTATACTTATTTAAATTACATCGAAACGGTTACAAAATCGCCATAGATGTTTTCAATTCGGTCTTAAACACTCACAATTTTTATTTTATAGAAATTATTCTATGTTTATTTTGATATAGTTACTTAGTTTATAAAATTTATATCATTACCAACTTTATGATTTAAAAAAATATATAGATATAAAAACACTAATTCGAATAACAGGCCAAACATTTTTGAAAAAGTATCATCGTAAAAGAAGTCTAGAAATAATTTTTAACTTTAACATCCAAAATGTTATAGGTAACGGGCGAAAAAATGGTTATTGAAATCATCAAAAATAGTATTCCCAAAGTATAATTTTTTTTTAGTTTGAAAACTTTTAATTGGAAAACCTCACAACATGTTTGCTGACCAAAAGTTTTATAACCTACTCAACCCTCTGCTATGATCCGTCCATTTATTACGCAATATTTATTACATTAAATTTATGTTAGGCCATCATTTTAAACATAGTGCACAACCAACTTTAAATTTAAAAATTTGAATATAATACTATTCATAAATTTATCTTTTCATAGATCAAGAAGAAAAAATTGCAAAAACTTCTAGTTAAAAACATATTTCAATAATTACAGTCAGCCCCGGTATCCTCACAGCACATTAGTTGTCGAAAATATTATGGAATGTCATATGAACAAATAATTCTACATAATGACCATTATCCAATATTGAGCAACCATTATGTCACCATAATTAATCAAAATATCAATCAGCCACTGTTTATTTAAAACGTCATTAAAAAAAAATATTTTAATTTTCAAACATTATTTAGTGTTCGTTAGTCAAATACAATTTAAAATTAATATATTAAATGGTCTTATTATTTCCATTAGTGGCGTATGGCACTAAAGTGGTCATATTCGTACAACTCAGTTGTCTGATAGCTTTAAAAGTAATTCAATTTTGGAACCTACTTTTTCAGTCCACTATGTATATGTATTTCACATAGAATTTCGGTTACTTTAAGGTTCCCGAATCACCAAATAAGAAGTATCTCATTACTAAGAGACTAGCTCAGGGACATCCTAAAATTAATGTACATTTTTTATCTTAATTGACAGCCATGAAGGTATTCTAATTTAAATTAATTCGTTGAATTTGCATTGAAAATTCCTTTTGAAAAATACGGTCGAGTTCAATTGCAAATAAACTACACACACCGGCATAATTAGCGGAACAGAAGAAAAAAATAAAAACCTATTTATTAAACAAAGTTGGCGGTTGTTTTTCATTTTTACTTAAAATAATATTGAAGTAACGAATCAATTGACTTTCCATAGAATTATTTTTATTTATTATTGATGAAGTTCTTTTTAAGAGGTCTGTCACTTTCGAATTCAAATGCCGTTTCTTCTCAATGTGGTCGAGCTTCAAAGAATGGCAAAGACTGTCCTAGGAAACTATAGATAACATCATGCTGAGTATAGAAAAACGAATGGAAGCTTTGATAAGAGCACGGGGGCAACCAGGCGGGATTAAAACGCTGTGTTTCATTTTCTATTTGTTAAATAATCTTTAACTTTAATTATTCTTAGACGGCATAAGATTCCAAAAATTTGCCATTTTATATAGTTACTTGTTTTGTTACCGAAAATAAAGGTATATCGACTTGAACATGTGTCAGGTGAACATGTAACTTTGTTATTTTTGTCGACTAGTGAATTTGTAATTTTTTTTGTCGACTAGTGAATAATTAAATAAGATTAATATTTTCTTGAAATTAAATGGTTTGTTTGACTTTTACAGATATTTTGTATGTTCCGCTAATTTTGCCGGTGTGTGTATTTGAATGAAATGAATCTAAATATTATAAAGTTACAATTGTAAGGAAAAAACGCATATTCATATGTGATTTTTATTTCGTTTTCGTAAATATTTTGGTACAGAATCGCTGTAACCTTACTACTTTTGGCACAGAACTGCTGTCACCTTACTACTTTTGATATAGAACTGCTGTGACCTTATTATTTTTGGTACAAAACTGCTGTCACCTTACTATTTTTGATATAGAACTGCTGTGACCTTACTATTTTTGGTACAAAACTGCTGTCACCTTACTATTTTTGATATAGAACTGCTGTGACCTTACTATTTTTGGTACAAAACTGCTGTCACCTTACTACTTTTGATATAGAACTGCTGTGACCTTACTATTTTTGGTACAAAACTGCTGTCACCTTACTACTTTTGATATAGAACTGCTGTGACCTTACTATTTTTGGTACAAAACTGCTGTCACCTTACTACTTTTTTTTATTAAATCGCTGTAAATTTTTACTTTTGATATAAAACTACTATGATTTAACTACATTTAGTATATGAATGTGATGGATAAAAACACTGAAGAGGTAAATCTGTCTTTACTAATGGTAACAGTTAATATAGTTTTTCTACAATCTTAGTGGAAAGTAGGCTTTTGCGCTCTATGAAGGGAGCGTAAAATGTCTAGTTGCCGATGTTTTAAAGCGGAAAAGTAATAATTTGTCGCTCGCTTAAGGTATACTTAATTACAAATCGGGTAGGTGTTGTTTATATTTTCTATGGCAACAAATAAACAGATTCTAAATTTATTATAATTTTTATCGTGATCAAAGCAAATATTAATTTTATTAAATTTCAAAATAACTACAATATATTATAAAAAATTTATAATATCGTAAAAATTTATAGTAACGTAAAAGCCTCTATATTGGAACACTATTTTTAGGTGTGTAATTAAACTGGCTTATAAAAATTGACAAGTAAATTAAACACCCATTTTCTTTTTCTTAATAAGCATGAAGGAAAGTTTTTTTAATCCAATGAATATGTTTTTAAAAAAATACAAACCAAAAATTTGTATTTATTAATGTTTTTCTTTTACAAAATGTCGACATCTATATCCAAACAAAGAAATATTAATGACACAAGGAGTTGGGAACCGATATACAAACAGACGTATAATATGAGCAATATGACACACAGAGTGACATCTAGACGTCAAAGTAGGAAACATAAAATGGTTTAAGTATCAGAGGTAAATAAAGGATCAAAATACTGTATTCAACAAAAATTCTTTAATATTTATATATGTATTTCTTTAATTAAGTAAGGAAACATTAAATGCGAGATGAATTTAAATTGAAAAATAATCATTCTATTAATAATAATTTTTTTTTATCAGAGGTTTCTTTTAGAAATAACTTCATTAATATTTATATAAATGTCAAAATTGTTCGGACATATGATCGTGTTCCGGTATAGGGGCTTTTACGTTAATACATATTTATTGGTGTCTACATAAAAAGTCAGTTTCATCCATAATTCATTATGTTGCATTTTCTTGTAGATTATAGAACTACCGAGCTTTTTTAATAAAATAAAATTATTATACTTTCTCTTTGTAAACGTGTTTACATTATCTGTAAACGTTATTTTTATTGCATTCTCATCTTTTATCGGGTGCATTTGTACATTACATATACATATACTGTGTGTATGTGTATACGTTTCATGCTTTTTCTAAGCAAACACAAGAGATCAAAAGATCAGTAATTGTATTGAACGTGTATTATCGCGTATTTGTTTATAACAAACAAAATTGTATTTTGAGAAAATTGAATTTGAAGTAGATACAAAAGGAATTGAAATTTTAAACAAATAAATCCCTAGATAGCTGACATGTTTACTGCATTCATTTATTAGGATAAAAGTAAAGGAGAAATTCTGGGAATTTTTTCCTCACGATCTAAAAGAGCTGTAAATGCTAACAGTGTTGTAAACTCGTCATAGAAATTGATAAATTCTAAAAATACCCCTGTCGCAGAATCCTGCATAACATAGCGAATTTCCGTTTATAAAAGTTAGTTTTTCTTGAAAACTAGTTTACATAGAATAATAGTTTAAAGGAATTTTTTTGTGATTTTTTTTCCTCTTTCCAATAATATAAAAAAATTTCGCAACAATTTTTGAATAAGGGGAAATTTTGGCAAAAAACTAATTTTTTTCACGAAAAATGCCCCAAAAACCATATTCCGGGCATCGGACGTGTCTGGCTAGCGAACTTATCTAACGGTTTGGGACTTTCAACATTTTCACCAAATTTTGTAAAAGTTGGACATTTCGTTCGAGAGTTATCGGGCGGACATATATATACATACATACATACATACATATATATATATATATATATATATATATATATATATATATATATATATATATATATATATATATATATATATATATATATATAAATTTTAGTGATTATTTGCGGTTTCTAGGCACCTCAAAACAAATTTCTACCACAGTCCCGGGTTCAAGTCGTGTCATGACAGTGGCTGTAATAGCAAATTTTTCGATTCGAAAATTAGCTAATAGAGCGAAGCCACGTTATGTTTGAAACAGGAATAACTTTAAGACAAGGATAGGATGAACTGACTTCCTGGCTTTTTAGTATTTCGTAACAAAGACAGAACGGAACACTTATGGAATCACGCCGGTTTTTGTTAGTCTGTCACAGGCGATTTTCGCGATTTTCTCTGAAACAACTCGACGCGAAAATTTGCAACTTAGTGCAAAGATAGCGTATGATGACCTAATTATAACGTCCTAATTCGATTCTGGTGGTTAATTTGAGGCGATAACCTGGAAAATCGTATTTTTTCTTGAATTTTCTTAGGCACAATAGATTTTTAAATACATATCTATAGGAAATAAAAACCTATGGAAGTCTACGAGCACCTGTAGCGTTTGTCAAGGTGTAGCTGAATCATACTGTAAAAAAAAATATTTATTTTAACACGACATTTTTCAAAAGTTAAGTAATTAACAAAGAAAATAAAGATATAAAATTTGAAATAAGTAAAGGCGTTATATTATTCAAAACAAACAGACGACAATAAACCTTGAACTTTCAATCAACTAAAATGTATTATTATTTGAACATCACAAACATTTTTTCTTTATTTTTTCAAAGAATTATGAATATATTTTTATTACAACAATAATTCTGAACAAATATTTATTAAAATAAATTATTTTACTATAAAATAAATATGTATAGTTAGTTACTTCGCGTTAAATGTGTACGTAAGTATAAAGTCAACCTTGAGGTGACAATGCACTATGAATAATTGTATAAATACGTTAGAAAACGTAAGTTTAAGAATTTGTACCCACATTACGAATTTTTGTCCCCTGTAAAATTTCTGGCAGACATGAATACGTGAGTATGGACGAAAACAAACGATTCTCTCATTCGTAAACGAACACGATATGATATTTCGAAGCGTGGGCATAATAGCCTGTTCACATTATTCCAGTCTAGTAATCCAGTAAGCTAATCCAGTCCAGTGTTGGACTGGATTATATCGTTTACATTATTCCAGTCATTTAATGGGTCATACACAATCAATGAAATAAGGAATAAAAAATAAGGAATAAGAAGTATGCCATCTAATGACGTAGAATGGAACTTTAACGTAACTGCCCATAGGTATATGTATTTGGGTATTTTTGTACATCAAAATTCATGAAAAAATAACGTTCGTGATGACTTTTTTGTCACTAAAGTGAAAAAATCACGAATTTTAACGTACAAAAGTACCTACATATTTAGGTACATCTATGAGCAGTTACGTTAAAGTTCCACGCAACGTCACTAGATGGCATACTTCTTATTCCTTATTTCTTATTTCTTATTCCTTATTTCATTGATTGTGTAGACACCCTAACCTCGATCGCTGGACTGGAATGCTATAAGCTCCAAGTATGCATTTCATATTTTATCTATAAGTGAAGTGATATAAGTACATCGGAATATAAAAATCGACCAAGAGCGAGTCAGACTCGCACAATTAGAGTTCCTTTTCAAGAAGTTCCAAGTTCCAAGAAGATCAAGGCGGACCACGAGTCGGTTTAGTGACTAAACAACTCCGCTTTTATCTGATAGACGGTGAATTCAACTCCCACCAGGGGAGAGAGGTCATCATTAACATTAAAATTTAGTTATCAGTAACCATCATACCAATACCAAACATAACAGTACTTAACAAATGATGCATATGACCAAAACTGCGGCGTATCTTCTCTAGATTTACAAAATTGTATAAGTACCAGTGTTGGGCATGATATCGAATTTTATTATCTAAATAACAGATAATAGATAACATAATTTAGAACATCTACATAAAGATAACAGATAATTAAACCGTTATCTAGATAAAATTTTAGATAGCAGATAAGATAATATTTACAGAAATAATGCACTAGGTCAGTGTTTCAATAGTTCACCAGTCCCCAGAAAGATGTATTTATTATTAGAAATTACAAAAATGTTCAAGAAAGGTTTTTGGAGACAAAATTACATGTTTTGGAATTTAGTTTCTTTATTTACGGCCCATGATAGCACACGCAGAGTACAAAATTTTTTATTTCAAGAAAAGTGCTTAAAAAGTGTTGATATTTATCTACATTACATGATCGACCAAGTGGTCGGAAAACGACATTTCATATTACACGACTAAATGTTATTCCAACTAATGGCCGAAATGAATCCAGGCTATAAGAATTCTATTTACAATTAACGAAAAGTTCTTAAACATTTCTCTAATGTTTAAAAAATTGTCGATACTTATCTAAATTACATGGTAGACCAAGTGGTCGGAATACGACATTTCATATTACACGACTAAATGTTATTCCAACTAATGGCGGAAATGATTCCAGACAACAAAAATTCAGTTTAAAATTAAATAATTACTTTTAAAAATTTTTGTATTTCTTAAGAAAGTGTCAAAATTTATCTGAATTATATGGTCGGCCAAGTGAATAATAGGTAAATGGTGAATTTAGCTTCAATTTTCTTTTTTTAGGAAAAATAAAAATGTATTCTTATTATCTTATCTTTTTCCTTCGCTTAATAAAAAGATAAGATAAAAAATAACTTCTTTTAAAAATATCTAGATAAAAGATAATAGATAACGGAAACGTTATCTAGATAAAATTTCAGATAACGTTATCTAGATAAGCACAACACTGGTAAGTACGCCCCTGACATATCTACAGTCGTTATTACTTCTGACTATAAATTAATAAAATTATGAATCAAATTGCTCTAATGAAAACATACAATAATAAATTATATATTTTAAAATGTTTATATTAAAATTTAAATTTAGCCCAAGTATTACAATAAAATTTTTTCAAATACTTATCTTGAAAAGCACCACGCATTATTACACGATTTATTTGAAAATGACATAAGTACCTACATTTTAATATCTTTTTAATTAATTTTCGAAAAACGATGTTTTTCTGACTGAAAAATTATGACTTAATTAATCATACGATTATTAATAGTTGATGCGCAATAAAAATTAGTGAAATTATTGAATAACATCATCTCTAAGAAAAGCGTGAAAAAATGACCAATTTTTGCCCAATATGGAGCAAGTACTAGTATATTGTACAATAAGTGGGAAAAGAGGCTTATTTCTCACGAATATGAGTTTGTTGCGCGAGCCCGCAGAGCGAGTGCAACAATTCGAATGAGTGAGAAATAAGCTTTTCCCACGCATTTTACACTATACTTTTTCTACGAGCACATTTTTTTTCGTAAAATTTAACATAAATAATTAAAATAAAATTTAAGCAAGTAGTAAAAATTTTTTTAATTTATAATGTCAGTGCTAAGATGTTCAAATTTTTGCCAAAGCATACTTTGAAACTATGGAAATAATAAATAATCAACATACATATGAGTATATTTTTAGTATTATTTCTATATATTATAATATATTAAACTAACGGAACAGCCTACTTTTTTATTATATTAAGGCGTGGGGAATAATTTCCCACTGTATTTCGGCACAGTGTGGGCAATTGTTAATTTTTACATATAGTTAGCCGTGCACAAAATCTTACTTTTAATAGTAGGAGTAGAAAAAATAGTTTTTAATGTGTAAAATTCAAAAATAACCGTTAAAAAGTTTATTAACTTTTTATTCTTTAAATATTTTTAATCGATTTTTGTATTATTTGTACTTTTGATAAGACCTAATAAGAGGCTTTTTTGACCTCGGAACGTACGTCGCGACGTAAATGAATTCCAAATAATATACTGTTATTAATTATTTTCAATTTCCTTCTTATTTAAAACAAAAAAAGTGTAACTCCTAAGAAACATTCTGAAAATTGGACGGCGTTATGTCTAAACAGTAGATTAAGCGCAAAATAGATTAAGGTAAATAACGGTAGATCTTCTTTGCCATTGAGAAGAAGATGTACCGTTATTAAAATGAACCAATATGGCGCTTAATCTGTTATTACAGAACGCCGTCCAATTAGAGATGTTCGTCTAAACTATAAATAACGATTACTTAACTAAAATTTAGCGTCAACTTCCCTATTTTAACTAAAATGTGGTACTTATCTTTCGGTCATGTTCCTTTAGTTCGGTTTTTACCTTTCGGTCACGTTCGGATAAAGTTCCGGAACAACTCCGCAAAAGTTCCGCAAAATCTTAGTTAATATTGACTTTATCGAAAAATAACTCAGACAAAAATTTCATGGGAAGAAATGAGGAACTAGAAAATGACCTCGAATTTGACCTTGAATCATATTTTTTTCGTTTTTATGACCTTCACACGACCTTGGGATATGAAGTATGAATATGGTTTTCAACGTAACATTTCCCGCTCTTTCCGAGTCCGAGGTCAAAAATAGGGGTTTCCATTTAAAAAAAAACAAAGTTGACCTCCAAATTCTGATCAAGGTCATGTTCAAGGTCAAATTCGAGGTCATTTTCTAGTTCCTCATTTCTTCCCATGAAACTTTTGTCCGGGTCATTTTTCGATAAAGTCAATATTAACTGAGATTTTCAGCTGTTCCGCAACTTTATGAACACCCCGTATAAGAACATTTAATAATCTGTTGCTAACTAATTGGTAAGAATCTTGGAGTAATGGAGACACAGCAACTATCTCGATCACGAAATCTGCAGTGTGCACTTTTGTGTACCTTAGGCTCGTAGGTAGTCAGTGCCTCACTGGCATTCACCCACTGTAGTTCAGTCAAACAACAATGGATTTGATTGTTGTTAACACTGTAGAACCCCCACACGCAGCGTTTTGGTATCACACATATGTATGCGAAGAAGGGTCACGTGATTGCCACCTCTATTTCGATTACGCACACATACACAGTGTAGCGCGCCAATACAAAGTAAACACCGCGCACGTATATAACATATTTTCTATCTCTTACTGGTTACACTGATTCCAGTAGTGGAGAGATACGTATTGGACCTCTGTCCTCTGTGGTAAGAATAATAGATGATGTTCATTCTAATCTCATCATTCTAAATTTATTATTCCTAACACAATACCTACACATCACCCTCTTCTGGTATACTTTTTAACATCCTTTTTTATCTACGTGAAACTTATATGCGAAAATATACAAAAGAGTAGTTAAAATACTTTCATAACATTTTATTTTTCATTCACTGACGATAGAAAGAAAAACAATGTTTGGCGTAGCACGCGGCAAAAAGTAAATACAAATATTTGTTAAAGTAAACAATTTTCTTGACATTAGACAAAATAAACAGGCGAAAAGTTTAGCGACCATGTTAAATATTACCACCCTGACGGTCATGGACGTCATAAAATATCAAGTGAAACCTTACTAAGTTACACACCACGTCGAAGGACGTCAGCACTTCCGTACAGAGTGTATTAGCTGTCAAAGTAGTGTGCCAGTTGGGCGTTTTGTCACTATACGTCATGACCGTCACGGTATTAAATGTTAGTATTAATTTTATCGAATGTGTTCTTTTCACAAAAAAATGTTGACTTTGTTAACGTATCCCTTTTTTATTTTCAAAAGAAAAACAAATAAACAGTTGATGATTTTGTTCATAATTTGTACGGATATTTCGAAAGACCAAAAAATATTTTGTGTTTTCATTGTAAACTTTAAGGTTTGGAAATTATTATCTCTTTATGACTTTTCCGAGGAGTTATTTAATGTTCCGGCTAGTGCTCCAAATATATAATATCTACCAGTAACTTACAGATCCCTAGTCGAGTAAAACTCATAATACTTAAGTATACAGTTGAACCATTTTTTATACGATCGCATACATGGGATCGCATACAAAAGTTTCATAAAAAATACGTAACTCAAAACGCTGAAAGTCTCACGATTTCCTTAGAAGTTGCTTTTCTAAACAAGATAAAGCATTAATTTACACATAAGAACATTTTATTTCATTTTTATAACACTATAAAAATTGCTATAAGTACATCTGTAGAAAAACTTAATATACTGACTAAATGCTCAAAAACAATCAATAAGTGATTTTTTCAAAATAAATTATTATAAATAATGTTTAAATTTCTTACTCTCTCTTGCTATTTATTAACATTATGCACTTTAATGGCCTTTAATGTACAAGATTTTTTTAAAAACCGCATAAAAAAGTTGTACGAAAAAAGACGGCATAAAAAATTTTTTTTCTGTGTAAGCAAATTTTTTTTTTAAAATAAGTACCTACATATTAAGAAATATATATACACCGCATATGACTGTAAATTCCATCTTTATTTACTATGACATCTTAATTCGTATAGAATTATTTACTGTATTGTTTTAGTAAATAAATTTTATAAAATAGCTAAACATACATTTTTCACAATACATTTTCAAATTACTGAAGAATATACGACGTTTCTAGTGCGCATGTGACATGGATTATGATAATAAATACTTACGTACTTGGTTTGTATAACCACTTGATGTGTGTAAATCTACACTACCGTTTAAAGAGTTTATAAATTTTCACTTACCTAATGGTGAATTTAACTCTTCAAACTATCTTCGAATTTTAAAATTCCAAATAAATACCTAATTTGCAATGTTGCTAAAATGCCTAAAATTAACTAATAATGCGTAAGTAATAGTTATTTATGCAACAAGTACCTACATAATGTGAAGATTCTTATGTGCAAGTCGTATTTATAAGAAAGTGAGTTCATAAAATTTAATTTTGTAAATTTGCATTACTCCTAAAATTTCTAATTATCGGTAAAAATTAACTTTATTGATACGACGTCTATATTTTAGACAAAAAAAAATTGATCGAAACCATCTATTAGGGGCCCGGATAAAAAAGGAAAGGTGTTTTTTATTGTATTTTTTTTTTTCGCTCGTAGCTTGTGTTTTTAGGGAAAAATTTTATTTGTCTCCGTGGTCGGCAATTTCTCCCTACGGCCCTGAGCAAATGTAGTGCTCTGTCTTTTTTAACCTAATATTTAACCTAATAATCTGATTGTCATGAAATTGTAACTATGATTGTAATACGTAAAAATTTGGGAGACAGGTCTACCCACACTGTCAACTTCCCATTGTGTGTTCTTAAAGACTAGAGACTGCTGTACATAAATAATTCTTTTTTCATTTCAGGCAACTTCTCCCCTGGGCCCCCGATAGAGGCTTTGCCCCTTGCACCATACCGGGGGCTTCGCCTTCTGTACCTAAGGGTGGGGGCTCCACCCTTATCAAACAAATGATAACATCATTTGTTCTCAAGATATGCGAGGCAAAATATATTTCAAAAACAGTTTCTTATTTCGTTTTTTTTTTTAAGTTCATAATAAAATACTGGCGTTTTTAACATCAAGGAAGGTTGTTAGGCCATTATATAATTATGTTATGGTAAAAATCCATATAATCTATGTTATCTTAATAAAGTTAATTCTGTTTTTTTACCACAAAAAATAAACCGCTAATCCGAATTTGCTGAAAACTTTATCCGGTCGTCATTTTTTGATTACGCATCTAATGAAATTAGTCCGGAGTTGATGTCATTATTTGTTCTCGAGATATGCGAGACGAAAAAAATTCACGAACGAACGAACGAACGAACTAACGAACACACGCACAGACATCACGCTAAAAACGATGGATTCGGATTCTAGTGACATTGAAACGTGGAGATATGTCAAAATTAGCGATTCGTAAAATCGGACCCATTACAATAACTTCCTATGGGAAGTTAATAAATTAATGATTGCAGTACAATTTGTAGGTACCTACTTTTGAGATGTGCTAAAATTGGAACAGCGAATATTTAGTTTGTCCATTGAATATTTACTTTCCAGCAAATGTATCGTTAAAAATTTTTACCAAGCACTGTATTGTAAGTTTCTGTCATACCAAATGTGATATATTTTCCATATATTAAAGATTTTTTTCTTAAAAGAATTTCCAAGTACGTTTTTTTCAAGAGAGCTTAAAAACACCTTTTGAAAATATTACAAAAGAAAGTATCTCTCAAAAAAGAAGAAGAAAATTCTATCTTACAAAAAAATTTTATACACAAATTATTGTGTATGCCTTATATAATACGTTCAGTTGCATCACATATGTGGAGGAGGATTTTCTGCTTTTACTTTTCCCTAGAAAACTTTATATTAAATTTCTTTTTTTTTTAACAAAGTTTTCCATCTCACTTTTACCGGGAAGAGATTTTCTACTCGAGCTAGAAAAATGAAAATATGTAACTACATTTTATACTACTACTAGTCTGCGATACAGTATGTTATTCTAAATTTAAAACAACAAAGCGAATAAATGTTATTTTATAAAAGAAAAATATGTACAACATATATAATAAAAGATTATAAATAAAGGAATATGCCGGGGAATTTAACCTTTTCATTCATACCGTGTAAACGTAAGGAAATTTTCAAGAAAAACTCTACTGTACGTTCCTTTCACAATTCATAAAAACTGAGAAAGTATTTCTGAAATATCCAAATATAATTTTAACCCTAGAACGAGAAACCGGGATAGATATCTACCCCAGATAAACTTTAAACTATACGTTTTTAAATTAGTCAGTGACATTATCAACTGGACACCTATACCATAATTTAGTTCAAGTTTCTAACAGTAGATTGAGGTCGCGAGACCCTTCAGTTTCTTGTCTACTGTGACGGAGTAAAGACGTGAAGGCAGTGTGGGGTTGATATCTATACCCCGGTTTGTAGTGTGCGTCAGTGTTTTGTGTAAGTAAATTATTTTTATTTTTCTTGCTAGAATAATTTTGATTCACTTATAATAACCTTATTTTGTAATAAAACATTAGATATAGCCAGCCCGATGCGGCTTGTCTTCCCAATCGAAAAATCGTAAAACATATTATATTGCACGAAGTCCAAGCGACCGACCTGCGAGAATCATAGAATACTATATTGCAGCGATTTTAGGGCCTTTGAATAAGTTAAATTCTCTTTTCTTTACATTTTGCATGACAGAAACCGAAATATATTCTTAAAAACCAATGTTTCATGTTTTTTTGTTTAAATTCTTCCACATATAAAATTCCCAATTTTTTTTAATTTTCAAAATCCCAAATTAATAGACTTTTTTGGCAAAACATCATGATGTCCTTTGTTTTCTTGAAGTCTTTTGTGTCCTCTTTAGAATCCCGTCTCAAATTTGAAAATCGGTTCACTAGAAAAATAGTTATCAATTTTCGTTTATTAAATATCAGTTTGACCGTTTTTGAACACTTTTAGCTATTTAAATCGATTTTTCACCGATTAAACTTAGATTAAATTGAATTTTCTCTTCACCATTCTCTTCGGTATGAAAATTCGAAATAATTCATGTACTCATAAGTGAAATTACTGCTGCCAGAACGATTTTACGACCAAAAATCCCGTGGGGTAAATATATACCCCGGTTTGTAGTTTAACAGTAAAAAAAATGGGTTTGTCGTTCTAGGGTTAAAACCACTAATATATCATTTAAAATATTCAAGAGCACAAGCGTAACTATAATCGAGCAGGTGGAGCATTCGCTCCACTGCATCATGAAAAAAAATTTGGAAAAGAATAAGTATCAAGAAGTATAATCCTTTTTTATAGGCCTGTCAGGCTACATTTTTGGTAAAATGGTAGGAATCGACGACAAATTTGTTTTTTTTCTGTTGCTCCAGGCCGCAAAATTTGTAGTTACGCCTCTGTCCAAGAGTAGACCCATGTTAAAAAGAAATCTATTAGCAGCGAAATATCTTTTTTTTGTATTTTTCTCTTTCTCTTTTTCAGTCTGAATTTCAATAATTTGTCATTGAACTTAAACTTCTTGTATCAAATACAAATGTTTGGTGACTATAATAGAACCAGATTTCGTCAGATGAGTAAGGTAAAAAAAAAGTGTTTGTAAAGACGTAAGATGAGTGGAGTAAAGTTTGAAAGGGGACCGAGCAGGCTTTAATGGGTTAAGAAGGCATCATTTCTTCAATATTTTTATGAAAGTAAACATTTAAAAAAAATTATTTCGATACAACTATGTATATTCCCAATTCGAAACCTACCACTCTTATAGTGAGTGGTTCGTGGAATATTATAAGGGGTATTTTTGTATTTACAAATTTACACATAAAAAATAAATAAAAATCTGTTAGTATTAGGAAGTTATGTATACAAGTAGATGTTTAACCGACATAATAGGTTTTAAATTTGATTGGAACCAGGGCCGACGGGAGAAACGACGGGCCCTCGCGTAAAACGAAAAATTTTCCCCAAAAAAAAAAAATTGACTTACAAAAAAAAAACGTCTTTTCACTTTATCCGGGCTCCTAATCGAAGCTGCGGATCCCCTTTTTAGACTAGGGCCCTCGAGCAATTGTCCACATGTGATTGGAACACATCATCAATAAATACACAAAATAATTTCCGAAATAAATAGGTAATTGTATTTTAATTTTCAAAATCGAGGTATAGTATATAAATAAGTAATGCATTTATATTATTTTAAATCATAGATCAATGAACATATTAAAATAATATAGTCTATAGACTGAATGTATCAATAAATAAATAAAGCCTCAAAATACAATTAACTGCTACTTTATAATATTGCAGGTAATTGGTGTAATAACCGTGGTATTCATAATACCAACTTTTAGTACCTTTTCAAATAATAGGGTACTTGACTGCAATTAAAAAATGATTCGAAATACTTTGTTTTTACGTATTAACTAATTAATATTTAATAAATTTCTGAAAATTGTAAAAAAACATTGTTCAATTTTAAATGAATAAATTGGCGCGAAAAACGATCCACCATGGTGACGTATGCGATGACGTCACATTTTGATGCAAGCAAGTATTAATGTGTTTGCACTACTATAACGTTAGGAAACGTTTTGCAGCATAAAATTTTCAACAAAAATATATTTTCAATAGATGTTAGTCTTTTAGTCAATATGTTAGTCAATTACTTATTGTGTCCAGCCGAAATAATATTTAACACATGTGTAAAAATTATGCATCAAACTACAATAACTATTTACATCATTTACATGTTCTTTATCTTATCTATGATAGTTGTCATATTTGCTACAAAATATGACGTCATTTTAATTAACGGCGCGTTTTTACTCATTTAAATGAAGGTTAAAAATTTATCAATTTCAAAGTAGAATTTTTAAATAACTAAAGAATATTTTTATTTTTCACTACTAAAATTAAATATATTTACGAATAATACATAAAATTATTTAATATTTAAAACAAATTTTGAATACAGTCAGGTACCCTATTGTCAAAATATAATATTGATAATAAAATTTAACTTTTTCTGGGAGAAAACTGTAAAATTCTAAAAATAGAAATGGTACTGGTGTCATTTTCAATACGTATGTATACAAATTATATTTTACAACAAATATGCTCCTGTTTACTGAATAATATGTAGATAGCACACTATGCTCCTCATATCACATCTCGCTAGGTGCTTCACTATACAGTAACCCATAAACTGACTTTACGCTCTGTCTACTTACTATATCATATTTGGTCTATGATTTGAATAGAACTAAATAAAAATTTAATTATTTTTGAATTTAGAAATATTTTGTCATGATTTTCCTTTGATTAATTTACCACAACCCCATCGTTCTTTCTTTGTGACAACTAGAAATGGATAAAATCAATTTTTGAAGCTAAAAAATGATTCGTACGGTCAATTTTTTTTAAATTATATAACACAAAAAAATGTAATAAATTTAACATTTTTGTACCATACATGCAAAAAATTCCAATGAAATAATTTAAAATAAAAAAGAAATTGTTGAACAAAATTGTCATTTGCAAAGACACACGTTACAAAATAAAAAAAAAAAAGTTTTATAAATCTAGTTGTTCCATCGTTGTGGTTGAAGAAAAAAACTAATATCATTTTTTTTTTGTAACAATATAAAATAGAGTAAAAGCAGGGAATGGCGGAAATTTTTATGGAGATTAAAAGAAGAAAATTTTTAAATGAGAAAAAGTGATGTGTTAGTTGACATGATTTTGTGATTTGTGTTCATCTGAAACGAAAAACTGAAAATTATTTTGTTTTGGAAAGGTTATCATACTGGCAGAAACTACAATAAAAAAACAATAATTCAAAATATCTAAAAAATGGCATCTGTTTGAAAACAATTTCTTTATGTCGTTTTTTCAAAATTTGCTAATTTTTAAAAAAGAGTAAAAATTAAAATTTCACAATATTCGTAGTTCCTGCCATGTACTGGAAGTGCATGCCAAATTTGAAGTCGACTGGATAAATAAAACTCAAGATATCATGTAGATAGTAAATTTAATAATGTAGTTAGAGTTTATTTAGTAACGGAATTATAAACTTATGGCAGGAATGGCCGTATGCTTTGAACTTTTTCGGCCCGCGAGATTCATCACACTTATACAAAATATATTTATTTTATAATGACCAAGGCATTAAGAAAATACATAATATATAGGAACACATAATTTTATATGCGGCCCGTGGATTTATGATGCGCCTCCAAAGTGGCCCGCAAGATCATTTGGATTGGCGCTCCCTAACTTACAGAATATTTTCAAGGCATAAAAATTAAATATATTAATAAGACTACCTTATAGAGACTTTAGGGTCGTTCGGCAAGCGTAAGGAAGCACTGTATGAAACCGATTTTATAAAGAATTAGACTGTGTAGCGAGCGAAGTCAAGCACAATAAGACACTGATTTTACGCAAATATCAAAGTATCCAAGTGAAAAATAGTTCTGTTCACAATTAAGATAATTCTAGGCAAACAAAATCGCAAGGCATAACTAGTCAATAAATATTTCTTTCTACTCCTATTAAAGAACACACTCATTACATATCCGTAAACTGTTGAGAAAGTTAGGCATTATTCAAAGGTGTGGAAGAATGATCATTACTCAATACCTTTCGACCAATGAAATCACCGTATTAACCATTATTCAATAGGTTTGCGATTGTTTTGTGAATAATATATCTATAATATAAGTTTTAATTTCATATATGTTGCGTAGTAACGTCTAAATAAACAAAGTAGTTTGTATTTTGTTTTCATCGTTTGTACATATATGTATAAACATTTAATGAAACTAGAGATAGATTAAAAATTGTATTTTTTTGATTTAAAATTTATATTCAATTTTATTTAAATCAAAAAGGAAAAAAGTCGTAGAAAAAATATCGTATTCTACTCGCTTGCAATGGCTATTATACTCACTCAGATGCACTACGACACTCGCCTCGTAAACTCGGCTCGTGTCGCAATTTCATCTTCGTGAGTAATAGCTATCATTACCAACTTGTTGAAAAATATACTGATCATTACACATTTAATAATTTGAGGCATAATAAATTATTCTTATCAAATTATTGTTTTATTAAATTATTACCTGATTAATAAATGTTATATTGAACAAATCAGATTATGTGTACGACATATATAACAAAACGTGAAGAATATGACTGTATTCTCTAAAATTGTTGTTATTAAATTATTACTTTAATTAATTTAATTTATTATGTTAAACTATTATTATCAACAACAATACCAGTATGAATAAGGGGAGCAAATATTATAAACGCTAACATGATTTTGTTAATATTATATATGATAAAATACTATTTATGTAGAAGATAGCTACAACACATATAGGTAAATTTATTAAATTAAAACAATTATTTAAGAATTTATTGATTAGAGATTTCGGGAATAATTCGAGAATATGTATAATAATAAATTTTACACGTGGGCTCACTCTGAAAATTACCTAAATAACGAACTGTAAAATTGAAATTTTCAGATGTACGCTAAAAATAGGCCAACAACAGCTGATACCGTACCACGCTTTTTATAGTTAATTTTTGTGGCTAAAATAGATATAGTTTCCCAAATTTTTTTTATCAGAATATCGAAATTTAATTTGAAAATATGACACCCTTTAAAACACTGTTCTCGGAAAAAAGCCGGTTCTACACAGTACTACGAACGCTCGCTCCAATATTGGATGGAACGTTTGAGACAAATAAGTTCGACAGTTGGTGCAACGAATGTTCTGCTACACATTGAGTCGAACCCAACGTTGGCCCAACGAACATTTTTTTTTAAACGTTGAAAGCATGCTTTTGACTTGATACAAGAATACCGAAATCGGCTAGAACATGGGCAAATGTGACCGTTCAACGCTCGTAGGTTTGGACAATGGCCACACGATGTCATGAGTCATCGAACATCCCATGTTCTCTGCTTGAATTTTAAAAGATTTTGTAGAGTACGAACTTAACCCTAATTTTTAACAAAAAGCGACCACGAGCGTTTTAGTGGTTGATTTTTCTTTTAATCCAATCAAAGTTTAAAAAGGAATCAAAAATTCCAATAACTATTGTTTTATCAAATGCCGGCGTCACTGTGAAAAGTTGAAATTAATGAAAATAATAGCTAAGATACATGTATTAATACTTCACAAATCAAACCAACTGCGGGGAAAAGTTACAATTAGTAATAGAAAGGACGACAAGCCCGCAAAAAAAAGTGATAAAAATCACCACATCAAATTAATCAACAAAAAGAAAAGAAATTAAACAATAAAAAAGGAATAAAAAGGTCAAGTTTGACTAGTTTCGACTCTATTAACAGTCATTTGTCTGCTGTTTTTGAAAATGACTGTTAATATAGTCGAAACTAGTCAAACTTGACCTTTTTATTCCTTTTTTATTGTTTAATTTCTTTTCTTTTTGTTGATTAATTTGATGTGGTGATTTTTATCACTTTTTTTGTGGGCTTGTCGTCCTTTCTATTACTAATTACATGTATTAAATTTTGTAGTAGTAGTATTCTATAAGCACAATTGATATATAAAAAAAAATTTATAACATTTTTTTAGAGAGAGAAAATACTATTAACAAATATGATATTTTAGAATGAATACGTAGACTAAAATCAAACCTTTATAAGAATACTTGTTAAATTATTGATTTTTATCAATTTTTAGCATTGAAGCCGTGGTTTAATCAAAAAATAGTATTTGAATTTTATATTTTATTTTAAATTCTGCATCGATAGAAAAAAAACCAGCCACTAAAACGTTCGTGGTCACTTTTTCAATTTCTAAGCATCTTTTTAAGGGTAAGTTCCTAGCCTATTGTCTTTTGTTCGCATACGAGCTCCAACATTTATTTTATTTCCATGGTATCAGTCGAATTTAAATCTTGTCAAAGTCATTTTTAATTCCTTGTTAAAAATGTCATATCAACAATTTTTATTTATGGTATTTTTTTGATAATTTTCATGTGTATTACATTTATATTTATCAGTCGATTAAGCGTTAAAAATTTTAAAATCGTATTGTTCGCTTTTGCGAAATTAATTGTTACAGTTTTCACAAATTCTCACCAAAATAAAATTCATTTAATTGTTGAAAGTTAATTTAAATGTAAGGAAGTAGTAAACTAAAAAAAAACAGTTCGTGAAAATCTAAAGAAAAATTCCATCAATACCAATTTTGTTGTTCAACTCACTATTGAAAATGTCACAGAAATTACCAAACAAACTCCAATTATACCAGTTATCATTATCGCAATGCTATTGTCAATGAACACAAGCCGGAAATGACACAACAAGATGTCGACTTCAGATCACACTCGACCACTGACCTACGGCAACCTGTTGATAATGAACACAACAGTAATTGCAATAATTACTCTGACGGTGATGGTGATGATTATTCAGAAGAAAATTATGGTCATGAAACGGATGCGGCATCGCCAATATCGACGACAAATATAGACGACAGTGAAAATGCCGATGGTGATAGGACAACATTGAACTATACCAATAGTAAAACGTCACAATTACCAATTGTATCACCGGCAGCGGAAAAATCGGTGGACACGGACACCCCTGTTCCTGTACATAATAAACCGAATATTGTATTATTGAACAATAATGATATTAATAGGCACATAAATATATCGCAGGACAAAACGCAAATACATCAAGTCAATATAAAAGTAAGACTTCATATTTTGATAGTGGCAAAGAAGCTACACGGAGCGAAAAATCCTATAATTTTTGTAGAAAAAATTTCAGAAAAATTACCATGCTCTCTTATAATGCGTGCGCGATCGATGACCAAAGTAAAAAATATTTTACGATCATGTAAATATTATTAAATTGAAACTCAAAAAGTATTACTCATGGCTTTATAAAAATTGGCTGGAGTTCCGAAAACCGCATACCTCCGATTGAGCTGAAATTTGGTATACACACTCTCCTTGGCTTAAGAAGTTACCCCCTAGACGGATTTTTGGCGACGCGGACCAGAAGTGTATTTTTCAACCCTCCGAATGTCTAAATCTAGGGGTTACTAAAAGATGGTTTCCGTTACCATGGTAACAAAAATTAAAGATAGATTCTTATAGAACTTTGTGAGTAGAGCAAAAAAGGAAGAATAAAATTTTTTGATATCTTGCTTCGTTTTCGAGATATGACGTGTTAAAGTTCTAAAACTTACTATAATTATTGAATAGATAGATAACGTATTGTACTTCTTATACATACTATGTATCGTATAATGTATACCCATTTAGTATAAATTTTTATGTGTATGTTAGCTAGTTTTTATATCATATACTATTTATAGCGTATATTGGACGTAATTTTTAAACTATTTAAAAAGTTTAACCTGAGAAACATATTATTTTTTACGATCAAATAGTAGATGACCTAAAAATTAGGTGGTGAGGTTAGTTTAGTTAGTTTTGACAATATACTTCGACTTTGATATAAAAATTACGTGGTAAGGTTAGTTAAGGTTAGGTTAGTTTAGTTAGTTTTGACAATATACTTCGACTTTGATATAAAAGCTAGGTGGTGAGGTTAGTTAAGGTTAGGTTAGTTTAGTTAGTTTTGACAATATACTTCTACTTTGATATAAAAATTAGGTGGTGAGGTTAGTTAAGGTTACCTTTTGCCCGAAGGTTAGGTTAGTTTAGTTAATTTTAACAATATACTTCGACTTTGATATAAAAATTAGTTGGTGAGGTTAGTTAAGGTTACCCTTTGCCCGAAGGTTAGGTTAGTTTAGTTACCGTTGACAATATACATCGACTTTGATATTCGACCGAAGGTTAGGTTAGTTAAGGTTATGTTAGGTTAGTTTCGGTTAGTTTACCATTGAAATTTCATTTCCGGGCAAAGGGTAATTAAATTATATATAATAATAACCCTTTACCCGACGTTTCAGTAATAAACTAACCAAAACTAACCGAACCTAACCTTAATTAGCCTCACCACCTAGTTTTTATATCAAAGTCCAAGTATATTGTCAAAACTAACTAAACTAACCAAATCTTAACTAACCTCACCACCTAGTTTTTATATCAAAGTCGAAGTATATTTTCAAAATCAACTAAACTAACCTTACCTTACCTAACCTCACCACCTAGTTTTGCGTTAAAAAATACATTTCCGGTTCGAGTTGCCAAAAATTCATTCAGAGAATACTTTTTAATTTATGAGAAATATATTTAAAAAAAATTTGTTCAATTGGGGGTATCCAATAGTATATTTATTTACATCTACTATACTACTTCTTGCTATTTTAGACCTTTAAAAGTACAACTTCCGGTTCACGTCACCAAGAATCCGCCTAGGGGGCAACTTCTTAAGCCAAAAAGAGTATGTATACCGAATTTCAGCTCAATCGGAGGTAAGCGATTATACTACTTTTTGCTACTTTAGTTAGACCCTCAAAAGTATAACTTCCGGTCCGAGTCACCAAAAATCCGTCTAGGAGGTAACTTCTTGAGCCAAAAAGAGTATGTATATCAAATTTGAGCTCAATCGGAGATATACGATTATACTACTTTTTGATACTTTAAACCCTCAAAAGTATAACTTCCGGTCCGCGTCGCCAAAAATCCGTCTAGGGGGTAACTTCTTAAGCCAAAGAGAGTGTGTATACCAAATTTCAGCTCAATCGGAGGTATGCGGTTTTCGGAACTCCAGCCGTTTAATTCTTGTTGTCGTACTCTTTCATTTGCGCATCTGACCCGCAACCTTATGTTACTTGGGCTGTACGCACTGGGCTGTACGTACGTATTGTTGCCAATCATACAAAAATGATTGGCAACAGTATATTTTAATACTGATGAATGTATGTACATGTAACAAAATGATGAATGTATGTACATGTATGCACTATTCTTGATGGTTAAACGGTGACGTCCGTCCTGTAAGACAGTGTAATGAATACTTCTTGCTGCTTGTAAGACAGTCTAATGAATCGTTGATTGGTCCGACCACGGGTCCGACCAAGTTGGTCGTCACACCATTCACCAGCTTGGCTATACGACTTGCATGTATGACAGGGGTACATTTCAACAGCGTTGATACCTTATTTATCTTTTTTTCTTTCTATTATTAGCAAATAGCATTTGAATAATTAGAAGACGGCATGGTAATTTTTGTTAGAAAAACAATTAAAAAATATTTTTCTGTCGGGAATGGAACTTTTTACTGTGCTGTTTTACAAATTTTACGGAGCTAATATCACGGAAAGAACATTCTATCCTTTAAATTTTCTATGATTAATTATAACTTTTATATTTTTACCGTACAAAATTGAATATGTTCGCCTTTTACACGTCGATTGTAGTGCTGAGCACAGTAATTTTTCTATGAATTTTCTCTCCGTGTAATTGTGAAAAAAAATCTTCATTTACAGACACAAAATCAACCATCTACTCAACATCGACCACACACGGCTGATAAGAATAATGTGAGGGAAATATTTCGGCAGGATAAAGCCAGTGAACGACAAAATATTCCAATAAATCCAGTCTATCATGCTCAATATGTGTCTGATGGAGCAGAACACTTACAGACGCCGGTATTTGGTGTGACTGTTGCAAGCCCTAGAGTAATATCGCCCGAACAATCATATTATCGAACCACTGCAACTGGTGATTTTGACCAATATCTAACTCCATCGTTCAGGTAACCTGGATTTCCAAGTATAAATTATGAAATTTAGTTTGGGAAATTAAGGAAAACAACGAATTATGATCCAAGTTTCGACTCGCTACGATAGATTTCTGAAGCTGCAATGTGCACCCAAATAGTAGTAACTTCACTGGTATAACCAGGAATAAAAAAAATTTGTTTAATTTTAAAATCCATCACTAGACGGCGCGGGCGATGGTAACTCAGGTACGAAAACTAAAAATTCGGTAACTTCTGTCATTTTTTTTTACAGCGGTCATTTTAGAAATCGGTGGAACAAGAATTTTAAGGAAACAAGATTCTCTACTGATTTTTGAAAGAACATTTATATGAGGATACTTTCTAGGTACCTATCTTGCGCAAATTTCTCAAAATTTTACATTTAATTTTGTTAATATAAGTTCTTACAATCGACTAAAACGTGAATAGAGTGAATTTATTTTCTCAAAAAAGAAAACTTTTCGGATAAGCCCTCCACCAAATTCTAAAATCAAATAAAATTAACAGATAAAAATCCAAATTTTCATTTTTTTGAGCACAAAATTCTAATGGCTGTAAATGATAAATATATATCAAATAATATATCGTCACCACCCTGAAGTTACTGTCGCTGAATATTACGGTGCTCTAGAATTTTTTAGTACCTGATTATTTCAGTTAGGCTGTTACAATTTCATCTTAAAGAATGAAAATAAATTTCAAATTTAATTAGGTAAAATAATATCGAAAAATCTGCTCCAAGAAATACCACTTCCATAAAACTGTTCATTAATCTTCCAAAAGTTGATTTTATGTTCAAAAAATAAAATATATGACTTCGACATGATTCCTTTCGTAGATATTATGCAAATATCGCACCTGGTGAACGCTACTTGGTTCCACATGTGACAACAGTTGATGCAACGATGACTACTAAACCACCATTTGAATACTACCGAGATCATGTGATGGACGACACAATATGGTGCACCAGTGACGATGATATCTATGTCGATGCTAACCTAATCGAAGATCCACATCGACAGTTTACAAGAATACTACAACATGGCACTTCACTTGAACATCATCAGCCAGAACACAATGTCGTACATAACATTATACGAAAAAGAACACCACTTGACGATCAAGTGTTGAAACAGACACCAATACCAAATATCTATCAACAACCACCACCGTCTCAAGTCCCGATACGTGCCAGAGGTGGCGGTGGCGTTGGCGGTGGCGGTGGTGGTGTCAGTAGTGCCGATGGTCGAATTGTTACTTCAAAGCATTATCATCATCTATATTCATCGGACGTGGTTAACGCTACGACACCATCGCCGATGTCAAGTCTTGTACAAACGTCACATGTCCCCGGCACATTGAAAGGTGAAAATGTTATTTGTAGTCTTCCGACAGCTGGCGCGACAATGATACACCATGTTCCGCATCGTGTTCGAAATCGTGCCACAACAATTCCCACTGCTCTGGCACCGAGGTAAGATATTGTCTAAGATTGATATGAAATCGCCACAGGAACTTTTTGAACACAGTTTTACTTCCACTTTAAAATTTTATTCGATACATAATCAAATCTTACAGCACACTTTACATATTCGAAATTCGAAATCCGGTGTAAAACTTTGTCAACAACCGAGGCTATACAACTCAAGAATTTTCAGCAGCACTTCTAGCCAAAAGATTTTAGAAGTCTAAATGAGTTTGTCGTTACTTTTTGCCCGATTACCTATCCTGAATGTACAAAAATTTGCTCTTTCTTCACCCCAGTTCAGATTTGCATATGTCATCTTAACGGTTCTAGACAAGCTTGTTAACCACTAAGCTACTAAATCGACAGAATAGATACACTATATTTCAACTAATAAAGACGTTTTCCATATTTTATAAGACACTGAATTTAATTAGCACACAAAAAAAATGTTAAACCTCGTTGTTTGGAAAATGATTCTTTTATTTTCTTATTTTCTTTTCTATTCAATGTTTCGCCTATTCAAATTGTATAATAATAAAATTACATGTATTTTCGAAATTTTCACACTAATTGGCCAATTATTGTTACTTGAAAATTTTAGAAAACAGTAATGATGATAACAACCAGTTTTCATATTTTTATTATTACACGTTCCCGTATAACGTGTAAAAAATGTTGTTTAATATTATTGATTTAACAACTGTCTAAAGTTTCGACTGTATGTTTTAAAGATTGCTTATTTTAATTCTCATACGGTTGTCTCCTATAACACGATTAATGTGTAAGGCATCGTATAGAAACCGTGTTATAAGAAACTCAGAAAGAAGAAAAATGTAACATCTTTAAAAAATAATTAAACCACACATAAAACGTCAACTGACTTTCGAAAAATATTAGTAAGTTCCCTGGGAAAATTAAGGATAAATAACGACCAATTGTGAACAAAAAATGTTCAAATATGAAGATAATAAGCCAATTTTCGTACCTCTAAGCCCTAAGCCCTAGGCGTATATATAAAAAAACTGTGGACAGTAGCGTGTCAAACTGAGCGAGGCCAATATCGATTCAAACCGATTGTTTGTCATACTCATTACATTATTTTCAACCACATTCCAACAATAAGTACGCATACAATGCACTCCCCACTTTCCAGAGATTGAGGTGTGGCGATTAACACACACACAAGGGTACTTCCCGTGTACATAGATACGAGATTTATGTAGTAACATGTTGTGCGTTTAGGGTGGGAGAGAAATTTTACGCCATCTTTCTGCCACAGTGATCTTACTAGAGTATATGTAGAGATACGAACAGCAATCCCCCGAAGAACACGATTAATAGGTTCCGTGTTCTTTGAAACCGTGTTGTTCGAGACCACAAAAGATAGGCATTTTCTATTACAAGTGTGAAATTTGAATTACATTCTTACATACACATTTGTATGTAATGCGTATTATGCGATTAAAATAGAATGGAATTATGCATTCGTTAGCTCTGAAGTCGGTCTATCATAAAAATTTATTCAAAACTTAGATCGTAAATATCTCGTAAACGATGAACTGTAGCTCAAAAATAACGAAATTTTTGAAGGCTTAAGCGAAGCATGTTGTGGGTATTCCAAACATATTGCGACTGTTAAAACCTACTTTTCGTTATCGAAAATTATCGATAACGAACTACTTATCAAAAATTGATTATAATTATTTAATTTAAGCTCTATTATAGTCCCTCTGATTTGGTCACCAATAGAATATTTTCGAAAAAATTAGTTTTCGATACTTCTCGTAAATGTAAACTTTTGATCGTAAATATCTCGTAAACGGTGCGTCGTAGCGAAAAAATAACGAAATTTTTGACGGCTTAAGCGAAGCAAATTCTGGGTATTCCGAACATTTTTATTCGTATAAATCAAAGCCACATGGAACTGATATATTCGCGTACATTGAACACCGATGTAACTTTATATCAAATATATAATATAAATGTATTTTATTCTTTTTTAGAAGAATTACTTAAAAATAGTGTTTGAAACCGTGTAATTCGGGGGAAGGGTACCCGTGTTCTTCGAGTACCGTGTTCTTCGGAGCTTACCTGTAGTTGGTTTATGTATTATGTGGTCCGAATTTATAATTTTCTTATAAAGCTATTATTTGGCACATCCCTGTAGATATTACAGGTACTGTATTCGACAATTTGAACAAAAACACACACACTAGTGTCTTTCCAATTCCACTTTCGGTACGTGTTTACAACCGATTTCGTGCATACTATTCACACTACAAATAATTAATTTGAAGTTTTTAAAGGTAATTGTTGAAACACGTAATGCAAATACGAACAAATTAACGCTTTAAATGATTAAGACGAGTTAACTCGTCCTGCAATATGACGGCTCAAATGCTGTGACATGTATACATTCACTGGTACAGGTGCCGCGATCTGTGACAGATTTTCCGAAATACGGGATAATTCTAAATAATGTTCAATATCAAAATAGTTTAGTATAATTTATATTTTGAAAATTCCTAGCGTTCACTTTTTTGATGTTAGGATCTTTGACATTTTTTCTTTTTCTTTTTTTCGTAACCTTATCTATTGTACTTATTACTGGCAGTAAAAAGTCCGGCATTTTGAGACAAAAAACTTTTTCCATATGGTTTGTTTAAAAGGGCTAACTCCCAGTGAAATGCCTGAAGTAAGAAAGGCTACTCTGCTACTCCATGGCATGGTGAGAAATTGTAACACATGAATAATAATTAGACAAACGACATAACAGTCGTGTATAAGAAATTGCTGATATTACGTTTGAAGCATGTCTAGATGGAGAACAAAACTGCATAAAATATTCTTAAAATATGCAATTGTGAAAATATAGGTATTATATGTATTTAAGGCAGTCTTCTTGTCGCAAACTTGAACAAAAGATTTATTGATAATCAATCATTTTTATCGATTCATATAATAATATAATGGTGAATTTGACCTATATATGTGTGCATTGTTTGTGAATACAGTAAACATGCTTAGAAATCTCAAAATAGTTCATATTCATTGCAGACATTGGACTGATCAAGCGGTCAAGTATTTTTTTACTTTAACAGTGACAATTTTCTCTCAAATTAGAAGAGGGTCACATTTTTTTATTTTAAGGTTTGATAGTGCAAATTAAAAAAAAAGTACTTTAGTTAGAATTAGAAGAACGATTTCGAAAACCAAAAATTCTCTTCCAGTTTCATCATTCTGTCATTTCACTGACGATTTTTAAGGCACTAAAAAATCTTAGTAAGCTTGAGACGTCATCAGATTGAAAAAAATTTAATCTCTCAAAACGAACTTGATGGGAGTAATTTAAATTCGGATAATTGATAGAATTAGCGTAGTTTGGGCGCCAGCTTTTCATTTTCGCTATAAAAATGACCAAATTTCTTTTATAGGGTATGCGATTGATACAAAACTTTTATTGAACTAGAGTCACTATCGAACAGAGGATCATGTAGTGTAGGGGGCTAGACACCTGGCTAGTTACCAGGAGATCCTTTGTTCGAGTCCCAGTCGATTCAGTTTGATAATCTTTCAATTACTGTGTGAATTTTAAACTATGTAAAAATCAATCCAAAATATCATTTAACAGATTGTATAGACAAAGCCGTTTGGCATTTACTCTAATTTAATATGAGTTTAAAAAATATGACAATATTATAAGTTCTCGTTGACAGATTTTACTGTATTCCGTTTTTAGAACATAATGTACTTAAGCAATATTAATGATACAAACAGTAATTTCGTTTTAGTGAAAAAATTTTATATAGGTAACGCATGTAATGTGTACACTTATTGGTACCGGAATATTTTATAAAGTCATCATATACATATAAGTATGTAAAACAGTTTTAAAATAAATGTTAGGAAAATTTTAACAAATTTTAAATTGACGATAAAATTTACGACTTTTTTATGCTTTTCACCATAAAAGAAATTTCTTTTACATATTTTTTATAGATTGATTTATGATAAAAGAATGATGAAAATCATAACATTTTCAATTTTTCATGCATATTCTTTCATTATATTGCGCACTTTACTGCTGATTTAAAAGCAATAATTTGCCTAAGAGACTGATATCTGGATTGGAAATATGATGCTCTTCTTTACTTTGATTTAAACTTACTTTCGAAAATGTTGAAAAAAATGTAACTACTTAACTGATTCGAAATGGCAAGTTCCTGCTAACAAGTTTATGTATATACGCGATAACTCTTGTAAAAATGAAAATCTCAGTCGCTTGGATGAGTTCTTTAGCCAGACATGTCGGATGTTCACAAACGGGTTTTTTGGGCACTTTTTATCAAGAAATTTAGAGTTTTTTTACACCACTGGAAAGAACGGAAAAAACGACATGGTTTTTTATCTGTCTAAGATACCTATATAAAATAGTTCCTGAGAAAAATTAAAAATTATTTCCAAAATTTTCAAAATAGATTTTTCTGCCTCTCTTTTCTTATATAAAAATTCTTAGTCATGCATAATTTGTATGCTTAAAGTATGCCTGTAAACGTACTATATTTACTTCATGATGCTATTACGCCCAGGGCCAGATTAGCCAATAGACCTACCTAGGCCATCTAGGCCATGGCCTAGTGGCGGCAGATTTTTGAAAACAGGGCGTTTGTAGCTAATATAGATATGTAATCTTGTCAACCTCGAATAGAATACAGTTGAGGCAATTAAAAATACAATAAATGTTGAATTCGGTGAGAATAAAGGTGGTGAAAAAATGGTTTAACGATGTGTCCAGAACTTTGTCTCTAGATTTTGGGGAAACCAATTCAGTCATCTAATCAGTCCAACAATATTAAGCAAGTCATCAATATAGAAACTCTGATAGCAGACAACCTTCCGACATTTTATTTGCTACAACCTAATACTTAAACATAATATGTTTACAATAAATTAACTGAATAAAAAAAGAATCGAAAGAAATATAGTAATAATTCATTGTAACAATAAACCGCTAATGTGATACATTCTCCCTTCTATCCTCCACATCAAATAAAATATAAATTTTTTATTATCTACAACGAAAATTCTATCAATACTAACCACAAAAATCTTTCCTACTTATAGATATTTTCTCATTTATTGCCACTTTCAGTCTTCTTCTATTGTGAAAATGATTATTAGTTTTTCCTCTTAATAATTTCGTATAAAATGATATTGAAAATTAGGAAAACAGGGATGAGCATTTTGAAATGTTCTATAAATCCAACACTCATATCGCAATATTTTCGATTGTGTTATATTACGTAATAACTATAGATAACTCGTTTTAAAGCATAAGTAAACCCAAATAGTAAGATGGAGTTGGTTCGATTCCCAGCCGATCCAGTTTGCCAATTTTTCAATCACTATAATTTTTAATTAAAGCATTACAATACTTTGAAAGGTTTTATTGGAAACTTTTTTCTTCATAGCAAATAATGGAATTAATATAAAACTTCTTAGAATATTATAAGTATACGTGATCTGAGGGACACAAACAATTTTTTCCGATTGAAAAAAGCCAAAAGGGCAGCGCGGAGGCAGCTCCAACGCAGACGCTTTTCTCGGAAAGGTTCATGGTGGGCGGCATAACAAGTTTCAAATAGCAACCAGAAGATAAATTTTTTTCGTCATTTACATTAGTTTTACTAAGGCCGAGTCAAGATTGCTAAAAAATATTAACTAATCGATAAATGGCACCAGTGTGAAAAAAAAAACTGAAAATCAATGAAAAAACAGCATTAATTTTTCTATGAAAAAAATTATTTGGTAACCAATTTCAAAAACCGTGTAAGAAGCTACAAGTAAAATTTCAAGTCATTCAGATAAAAATTGCTGGAGTTATCTTGCCCATCGTTTGGAAAACTTAGTTTCGCGAAAAACGCATGCAGTTTCAAAACGTGTTAAGACACACATTAAGTAAGGATTTTGTAGTTCTGTGGATAGAGTTTGTTACAGTTCTCGAAACAACATTTAATATAAATACCCCTGTCGCAGCATCCTGCATAACATAGCGAATTTCCATTTACAAAAGTACGTTTTTCTCGGAAACTAGTTGATATAGAGTAATTGTAAATAAAAAACCTTTTTTATGTGATTTTTCCGCCTCATTCCGCCAAATTTTTTTAACGAAAAATGCCCAAAAATCCGTAAACATTTTTAGGAAATTTCTTAATAATAAGATGTTTCGTTCTTGAGTTATCGTGCGGACACATTTATATATATGTTTACTAAATATCCGCACGATAACTCAAGAACGAAACATCTTATTATTAAGAAATTTCCTAAAAATGTTTACGGTTTTTTGGGCATTTTTCGTTAAAAAAATTTGGCGGAATGAGGCGGAAAAATCACATAAAAAAGGTTTTTTATTTACATCTACTCTATATCAACTAGTTTCCGAGAAAAACGTACTTTTGTAAATGGAAATTCGCTATGTTATGCAGGATGCTGCGACAGGGGTATTTTTATTATTTTAATATTTATTTTCAAGAAAATACAAAAATGCCTTTTTGAATTTACAGCAGATGACACAAATATTTATTATGTAAAAGTGAATTGCTTGGAAATTGCGACATACATTTCTTTATTTTACTGCACTATTGTTGTTAAAGCGATAGTAACAGTAGTAGTTATAATATTAAATTAGTATTATTAGTTTATTCAAAGCACTGTTGTGACATAACCTTTTCCTTATAGGAATCCAATGGTAAAAATTAACATGTAAATCGTATGTATACATCCAAAGGGGACAGCTGGTATATTATGTAGGTATATGGGTATAATATACGATATAATGTATGCAGTATATACTTAAATTGTATCGAGTATGTGCTTAGATTGTGAATAACTTCGCACTTTTTACGAGAAAAATATCACAGTCTAAACAACCTAGTTTTTCTCGGAAACTAGTTGACATAGAAAAATAGTTTAAGGACCTTTTTTATGTAATTTTTTCTCGTCTTTTAAATAGTGTAAAAAAATTTCACAAAAATTTTTGAATAAGTGGAAACTTTGGCAAAAAACTAATTTTTTGCAAGAACAAACACCATGTTCCTGGCATCCGACGTGTCTGGCTAACGAACTTGTCCAACGGTTTGGGATTTCCAACATTTTCACCAAATTTCGTAAACCTAGGACATTTCGTTCGAGAGTTATCGTGCGGACACACACATATATATATATATATATATATATATATATATATATATATATATATATATATATATATATATATATATATATATATATATACATATATATATAAATTTTGGTGAATATTATTTTCGGTTTCTAGGGACCTCAAAACAAATTTCTGCCATGGTCCCGGGTTCAAGTCGTGTCATGACAGTGGCTGTAATAGCGAGCTTCCATTCTGGAAATTCGCTAAAATTAACTTTTACTTTCTGTAGGAGCGACAGTGTTCTCTTACTTAAATTGCTTTACATTCAACACTATGGCTGTTACAAAGTGATTAAGTGCGGGTAAGACCACTTAATGTGATGACAGGAATGGCAAAATAAGGATTTTGTTGTTAGTACAACGAAATCCTAATTAATATATTTAATATTATAAATAAATATGAATCGCTTTGATTTGCGACTGTAACATATTTTATTCCTGTTAGGCAGCCAAAAATATATTTTATCATAATACTTACCGTTTATTTTATGTTTCAATCAAAATATCTAGGTTACATTTTATAAAACCGACGATTAAACATCTATACATTTGATAGACAGATATTTTGTGCATATATTACAATTTTTTTTGTATTCATTACAGATATTATAGACGTGATGCATTGCTGTCATCGAATGGTGCCACAACTGGCATCAATAAACCGTCCTCAAAACTATGTTTACCTGTTCTATGTCAACCCGAATGGCAAACATTAATTTCATCGTCGAGGAAGCAACGACATCCACTACCTCATCGCGCTAGTCTATTGTATCAACCACCCGCACACTTTGCCGCCGCCGCCAGCGCCACCGCAAGTGGTAGTGTTGGTGACGGTACGACACATCAACGTATGCAACATCAACAAAATCCTTTTGTTGTTGCTAATAATGAAGGAAATCTAGCAGAAAGGTAATATTTATCTATCAGCCGCTTCCATACTGCAGACAACATAATCAGTTCTTGCTGTAGTTCTAACTAAAGTTAACCATATGTTGTGTCGGTTGATATGACGTAAGTTACAACATAGGTACATATTATATGTGTTAAACATATGCGAATAGCATTAACCACATTTTAATCTTTTATGTTGTTTATTTCTGTGCTTGTCGTTTTTCGTCTCGAATATCCGATTAGAAGCGTGAATATGTATGCATCTAACTATACAGTACCCATCAAAAAAGCAGTCGTATACGGCCTTCAAACACCTCGTTGCTACTTGTATTTATACATAATTTTTATCCCAAATAATTTGGGGGACAGGTCCACCCACACTGTCAACTTTCCACTGGGTGTCCTTAAAGACTAGAGACTACTGTACATAAATAATTCTTTTTTCATTTCAGGCGACTCCTCCCCTGGGCCCCCGATAGAGGCTTTGCCTCATGCACCATACCGGGGGCTTCGCCTTCTGTACCTAAGGGTGGGGGCTCCACCCTTATCAAACAAATGATAACACCATTTGTTCTCAAGATATGCGAAACAAAATTTTTTTTTTTGTAATAAAATATTGGCGTTTTTAACATCAAGGAAAGTTCTTAGGCCATTATATAACAATGTTATGGTAAAAAATCCATATAATCTATGTTGTCTTAATAAAGTTAATTCCGTTTTTTTACCACAAAAAACAAACCGCTAATCCGAATTTGCTGAAAACTTTATCCAGTCTACATTTTTTGATTACGCATCTAATGAAATTAGTCCGGAGTTGATACCATCATTTGTCCTCGAGATATACGAGACGAAAAAAAATTCACGAACGAACGAACGAACTAACGAACGCACACACAGACATCACGCTAAAAACGATGGATTCGGATTCTAGTGACCTTGAAACGTGGAGATATGTCAAAATTAGCAATTCGTAAAATCGGACCCATTACAATAACTTCCTATGGGATGTTAATAATTCCTTGAATTGTTGAAAGCTGAATTTATATGAAAAATTAGAATTCATTTTAGTTAAATATACTAAACACTCCGATGATCCAATATGGTGATCCAATAACCTTTGATCAGAAAATGTGATTTAATTTCCGCCTATGATTTTTCTGTTCTCTTTACAATTCCGATTTTGTCAAAAATGAAAAGAGCAGTATCAAAAACCTATGGCCAGCTTCAAAATTTCATGTTTCTAGCATCAAAATTATGATCTTTGGAAAAATTTGGTAACCGTTATGACGTCATCAAGTCCAATTGTTTTTTAATTATTAGCTACAAAAATGATTTGTATCAAATCTGTTGGTGAAATTTTGGGTAAACTTAGTGTCAAGTTTTCATTTTTCCCGTAATTATGGCCAAGTTCGTTCAGAAAATGTGACTTATTTTCCGGATGTGATTTTTCTGTTAGGCTGTACTTCTTTTTAAATTTGTAAATTAAAAAGGAAACTATCAAAATTCGCTCTGCGATTGACGGATTCGATACCACTCTTATATACAATCTGTTCACAGAAAAGGCGAAGCTTAAATAAACAAACACATTTTTCCTTTATGCACTTCCTTATTTTAAAATTTTTTCATGACCTACCAAATATTTTGGTATTTACCTACAATTTGGCCCGCTGATGCAAAACTTTGGCAATGTGGCAACGAATAATAATTGTTTTTAACATGTATATAGTATTATTATACATATAAGAAACATAAATTTGGTTGAAGTCTTGAGGATTATTTCTTTGGAGAGCTCCATAATAGATCTCCAGAAATTGAAAGGCCAAATTCGTTGAGACCATTATTTTAAAACATATTTATTTTCCTATCGGTACGGTAGATTAAAATTATGAAACAAGCTTGCTGTAATTGAATTATTTCCGTTACATCGTGCAAAATTCTGTTGTAATTTCTAAAATCAGAGTAGGTATAATAATAATTCCTACCAACAATCTACACATTGGTTTCCGTACGAAACATACACACGTACACCTATGCATATTTAATATTCAACTAACTGAATTATAACACTTAAAATATTGTTTCCATTAACTGCTTATTTCAATATTCCGTTTTCCCATGTTACTGTATTAGGATATACATTTATACAATGTGGATATATTAAGTATTTGTACAAGGCATAACATATGAATTAAATTTTGTTTATACGTATTAAATAGCTTCATTATGTATTTCAAGGTTTATTTAAGGGGAGGTTTACTCGAGAGTCCTTAAAAATTATGTATTTTTCTAGAATTTTTTTCTCAAGAACGGAAGTAAATATCAATTTCAAATTTTGTACACATATTTATTAAGTATTAAACTATACAAAAAAATTTTTCAACCAAAAATATAAAAAATTATCCATTTTATAGATAGTGCAGTGTGACGATCCGAAAATCCAATACCTTGTTGGCGGACATCCTAGCGCCGGTAATAAACCACCGAAATCCAAAAACAAAAAAGATTTATAAAATATATGAAGAATACCGTCACCTCTACCTATAATATCAATAAATTGCTGAAAGAAAAAAAAATGGCGGATGTTTGAACTTTTGATTACGATTTTTATCTTATTTTTCGCTCTTTAAAGTAAACTTAAAAATAAAAAAAATATTGAAAGTGTATCAAACTTAGGTAGAGGTACCGAAGAATTGAATTATCTTTAAAATAAAAAAATTTAAAAAAAGGATCCATCGAATAGTTTTTGAGTTATCGTGTCCGCCAGTTCCAAAAATGTAGTTCCGAGATATTATAAAATATATATAAAGAAACGTATTTTCAAAATTTTATATTTAATACTCATTATTGCGTGAACTACGTTTTTTGAATTCTTTTTTATAAAAAGCTGGATTCGGTTAATGTGCAAGAATCTTGTTTTTAAATTACTTTCAGCAAAATCACTTGGGGAACATATTCTACACATAATTAGCTACCAATTTCTGCAAAAAAAAATCGATTTTTTTTTTTAACGATTCTCAAGTAAACCTCCCCTTAAAATGTACCCTAAGTTTCAAAAAGAGTACGTCGGGAATAATAAGTATGTATTTAACTTAAATATTTAAGTTGCTAGACAAAACCAGTGAAATCAAGAAGAGTGGAAAAAAGTTTTTGTCAGGATCGTGATAATCATCAGATGAAATTTAACGTTTAAAAAAATCTGTACTTTTAATGTATTTACTTAATTTACTTACAAAAGAAAAATTATTCCAGTTGCAATACAATAACAAACCATTATTTATTTAAAAAAACAAAATCGTAAAAAGTAATTTTATCACAGTAATACAACTAAGATGAGAGTAATTTGATAGACGAATATGCAAATGTATTAAAACCGTAATTCGACCATGAATGAGGCACTACGAAATTAATAAATAGCTTAGCACTTTAACCATATTATGTGCGTATGTAATACATTTATGCACGTATTCTAAATAACCTAAAATTGAGATTTTTTTAAAACTAGTCGACCTAACACTAGTAATAAATATGTGATTGTTCTTAGTTTTCTAATTATTGTAGATAAAAATATTGTCCATACTCTACTGTAGGACACAAAGGTAAGTTTCCAAGAAAAAAAGCAAGAAATAAAGAATGAAAATACTCGCTAATGACAATACCTACTCTCAAATCGAAGTACCTAATTATCCGTTGCCAAAATCACTTACAGACAAAATTCTTAAGAACTTTAAGTTCCTAAGATCAAAAGAATTCATAGATTTTAGAATAAAAAAAAATCCTTGAAATTAGGGAAAAAGGTCATTTTCGAGAAAAATGCATTATAATATACGGTGAAATACATGTTAATCTTTTTTAAACATTTTTTTAAAAAAATTTGAAATCAAAGTTTAACTAAACCTTTGTCAAATAACAAATATATTTGTACAACCAATATTGACTAATTAAAATTCGGTCAAATATACTTTTGACCAATTAAGAGTTCTGACTATAACATATATTTATAAATTTAAAAGAAAGCCTCTATTTGTACTTACCTATTTTTATTTTTGAAGCTCTCCGAGAGGTGTTATGCGTTCAACATCAGAATTGGAAGCATTATTAACGCATTATGAGAAATTATTTCAAAGTAAAGAATACAACACAGCTGAGAAATCTCCAAGGCAAGAAACTGAAAAATCTAAAAGTGTCACCCATAAACGACGCCGCAAAAAGAATATTATTTCATCTTACGTTCAAACATCACGTGTATGTATTAAAAATTACTAAAATTTAGCTCTGGATTTACATTTTAGTCGACATTATCCAGTAACTTTGTTTGCTTCCTCTACATTTTCTTGAGGGATTCGAATCATTTTTAAGAGACTTATTAATAGTCTAAAGTCTAAGCACATAAATATTTCACATTCTTCAAACATTTTAGGCATCCTCTGCGACAGGAATTAAAGATGATTATTTGAAGAAAAAATTAACAAAGAAACTTTCAAAAACGAATATTGTAAAAGATTCAGAATCGAATAGCAGTGTTCAAACAACACAAAAAATAATTGAACAGAATATAGCTAATAATAATCTAATCAAAAATTTATCAAAAAATCAACCATCACCACAGCTTACCAAACCAACAACCGAAGAATATTCCAAAAATGAATCTCTCTCAAAATCTATTGATAATTTATTGGCTGATTTAATGTCATCTGACTGTCATATTCACCCTGGAGACAGCAAAACTTCAGTTAATAATGTAGAAAACCAATCTTCAAATCTAAAAATATATGACAACGTAGAAAGTAATCACAGCATTTCTATTGCACAAACATCAACTACCTCTAAATCTTTAATTAATGAAATCAATACGAATAACAGTGGTGTCACATATCCCAAGAAGACACTGTCTAATCATAAGACCAGTTTAAACGTAAGACATTTATTTGAATTTTATTTAGAACAAAAAATGATTTATATTGCATTACTTATAGAAAACTACAATTCAAGTTCAACCAGAAAAACTTGAAATTTCAAAATATAACTTAACAGAAACGAAATCACCCGATACGCCTACAATTATTAAAGAAACACAAACGGCTTCAAATCAAAATAAAAGCCAATTAAATACGGAAACAGTTAATTCAAAGATAGAATCAACACCAAAACCAAACGAGAAACATTCAAATGAAACCACTAGAAGTATCACGGAAAATAAATCGAAGGAAAAACTTTTCTCTGCAATTCAACATCATGATATCAGTACAACAATTGCGGGTATGGTTGATAAATTTACCAACAAAATAAACGACCATCAAATAGCGACGGAATTGCATCATTCAAAAAGTTATATAATCAAATTAATTGATCGAGCCTTGAGTAAAGAACTAGGAACAGCACCCGATTCAGCGTACGCATCTCCAAAGGTAAATACATTATCGAAAAGTTTCAGTTTATAAAAGTTACTTTTTCTCGAAAACCCGCTTAGAAAGAATTGTGATTCAGAAACGTATCTTATGTGATTTCTTCCGCTCTTTGCTATGGTATAAAAAAATTCCAAAAACCTTTATATTTTGGCAAATTTATGTAAAAAACTCATTTTTTGAGGTTTCACACGTTGGACCTATCTGATTGAAGAACTCATTCAAGAGTTTGGAACTTCTAATGTTTTCATAAATCTCGTAAAGTAAGATGTTTCGTTCGAGAATTATCGTGTGAGCATATATGAAACAAATGTTTGTTTAATTAATACAGTATTTAAAGAAAAAAATCGGTTAACTTCAAGTTATGGAGGGTAGAGGTAAGGAGAAGTATCTCCATGTATAAAAAGTGGCCCCAAAAGTGGATGAAATTAAGATGGCGCTAGTGTACTAAAATTCTTAAATTTAAAATTATGCGCTGAAAATTGTTAGAGTGAGATAGAATTTTAATATGTCAAACATAACCACATTTTAGTACAATACTTTTATTAAGATTTATTAGTATGTCTTTTAAATTCTAGATAGAATTAATTAAATTATAGAAAATAATTTGCATTAAATAGCATTATAAAATAATTAGGTAACAAAAAAAGCAAAATAAGTAGTTTTTTGAATAAACATCTATAACACACGTACATATTTATAATCGCCAAGTTCAGATCGAACCCTGATTGCTTATCAGCGTCGTTCTGGGTACTTATTGAACTATTATTTCATCAAATTCAGGAGCCACTTTTTCGATTCGGGTCCCATATGAGATACTCCTCCTTACCTCTACCCTCCATACTTCAAGTAGTGTTTCTGATAATTTTGGTTCAGTCTCTACATCTTATTCTTAATGCTCATGATTATTTTCAGGTTTTTTTCAGCTATATTTTTGGTGGTAAGGTTAAAAGACAGCAATTTTAAAGCAGCTTTTCTGAAAAATGTTTTTCAAAGAATGCATAAAAAATACAACATATATATTAAATTTATGTTTCAATAAATTTTCCTATGACATCTTACACGAAAAATTTTCCCCATTACTCAATTTAGCCTTGTAATTAACCCTCCGAATCAAAATTCAACTTCACGTCTATAGCTGAACTACCACATTCCATGCTAAATTTCATATTTTCCGTCCATACTTCAGTCAGACACTGAAGTAAATCCATAAATGTTCTGTTTTGCCAGTTTTTTTGACGGGATACTAAAAATGTTCAAGAAAAAGCAAAATATTCAACGGAAACGGAAAGCGAAATTTTTATTTTTCATATAAAAAAATACTTTCCTTTTTTTTAAAATAATCACAAATAAAACAATGAAAAATAAATACTAAGGCACATAATTTAGACAAATATTAAATTCCTAACAAAAAATATCTTCATAATGGGGCCAGATTATTTACGCATGATGGTTTCATTGTGCGCTTTCGTATATTTTTATTTTAAAAATGCTTTGTCATTAAAGCGCCTGCAGACGCTGTGAAAAAAAAAATAAACCTAAACAAACTTTGACATTGGTAGTGTGGGGCAAGTCGAGTTTATGTGAAAAATATCGCTGATTATTTTTCATTAGAAACGGAAATTAGGTTATTACGTTTCATTGAGAATACTTTTAAAAAATTGAAGACTTAAATTAGTTACGTGGTGATAATATCGATTTAGCGATATCGATTAGCAACTTTTACCCTAGTAAGATTGCCAATAGAACAGAGATGAATAAATGCGCAAGCTAAGTAAGTTAAAATCAATCAATTAATTCATATAGTGAACAGTGGTAAGATCCGAACTTGAGACAATTCGTACTATATTCAACCAAGAAAAGCCTAAAATAGAAATATTTGTAAAACTATTGGTCTTACAGTGCGAAAATTAACAATACTATTGAAATATGAAGATGGTTACTTTAGAACTGTTTGGCGACCAGGCCAAGCCAATTCAAATAATATTATGCGAGTGAAATTGCGGACCAATGCTTATTAGTTCCAATTGAATATTTGTTACTTTCTTTTCGTAATTACGTAAGCATTAAAACATAGTTCGATATGTAAAAATTCCTGTTTCAACCAACGGGAATAGGTATTTGTAAAATTCGTATTTGGGTATGTAGGCGTTAATTGAAATGTAACCTAGTTTATTCCAGTTTCTGTTAGTACCGTGAACATTTGGTTTAAATTACATTGTTCGGTAAATTTAACAGACATTTACACCTTCACATTCTATGCAGTAGACTGATCAAATCCAAACCGGAAACCAGTTTGTACCTAATTTTCGAAAAATCTTCATAACGGATCTTCAAATTGTGTTTTCGCAGAAAATATGTTATTCTTTTATTCTTTCCGTAAAGGTTTCTAGCATTCGAGCAAATATACGAACCTTTTTGACGGTATTGAATTATTTCGGTGCCATGTGTGGTATCCACACGTCCCGATTTTCCTGAATTTGTTCCGATGTTGACTTTTTTGTTCCGGTGTCGAGACAGTTATTTGTCCCGGCTTTTAAAACTTATTATTATCAGTTTATACAATTTTTCACTTCAATTTATAACGCATGGAACTCATATAATTTAATGCATTGTTCTCAAATTCGTGCATTAATTTTCCGATGTGTGAAAAACTTAATTTCCGGGACTGATGGTGTTGTAGTTGATCACATTCTTGAGAAGAAAATTGAAATTAATTTTTCAACAATCTCCAAAGATATGAGAAATTATCAAAAGGGAGGATGAAAAACGATGAAAAACTTAAATAATTAATAATTTGATTAATTCTTTACAAAAATAACCATTTCATTCTTAGTCGCTTATGAAAAAATGTTTGACAAATATTTCAATTTAAAATTCCATATCAAGTTGATACAAAATCAAAAACATGATCGCTTTAAGCCAACAGTAGCCTGTTCTTCTGAATTTGATTCTTTTGAATCTGAATACTTTTTGGTTCTAGTATAGTGAACGAATCTTTTTTTTTTTAATTATTATTATTTAATTTCTTTTGTAGCGATGAAATATTACGAAGAAGTTTGTTCATCTGCGTGTAACAAAATGATATATGATCTCCTTAATTTAAAAAGTACAATGCATTATATAGTAGTTCATTTTTTTCTGTCTTCTAAGAAAATTCCTTTTGTAATGAATGATTCTTTAATCTAACCTTCCATTTACATTTTTCTTATTTCAAATTCATTTTACTATTTCAAAAATAAAGTAGGGTATTATTTTTTTCTTTTCTTCATATAGTTATGTATGATAAAATGGAAATTCCATTTGAAGCACATCTTTATAAAACTGTAACTCGTATTTTAATTTTTTAATCAAACAGAAAGTAAACGTTTATTTTTTACTTTTAAGAAATAATAAATAAAAGCTAATTTGGATTATTAATTTAACCACGCTTCATTGTTTTGAGAATTACGTCTAATCCACAATTCTAGGGCTTTCGTTCGATTAAATACAATTATTAAAAATTTCAGTTTTTTTTTTTTTTTTTTTTTTTTTTTTGGTTTGTACAGCTACCTTCACCACAAGCTGGAACTTGCAGTAGTAAATTGGCTGAAGCTGAATCGGAAATTTTTTCCAAGATTACAGCTGCTCTTAATGAAACACTTCATTCTCAACTTCATAATCAGAATCAAACAAAATCAATGGTATCCGAACTTTTATTGTGTTCCGGTGAGCATAACAAATTTCTATCAACTACTAATAAACTAAATTAAATATAAAAAAAAAAAAACAAAAATCTTACCGGTGTAAATTTTATTGTAATCTACACATTGAGAGGGTATCAATAAAATTGACGTAATTGACATCTTACCCTTATAAATTATTATCGTTACCACCTCAAGGTGTGATCAACAATAAAATTATTTTCAACATTCAGTAAATAAATTCAATAGTTTCTCAAAAGTAAATAAATCTCACCATTCAACCTTCAATCAAACTGACATACAGCTTTAAATTTAAGCAGCCGTACTGGCATCTAGTTATCTGCATCGAATACATACTGTTATTATATACATTAGCAACCTTAGCAACGGGTATGTTACTTTGATGTGCCACAGATGTCACTTAAAAATTAAAATTGTTAAGAGTGTCTTCGTGACATGTCATCCATTTTCTTTCTAAAACAGAGCGGGAAGCTTCAAAATTAATTACATATCACATGTTTGAGTAAATATTTTTGAGTACATAATTATTGTTAATAAGTTATAAATTAATGAAAAATTAAAAATGCTTAATTTAATTATTCTTCCTAAGTTAAAATAAATGATTTTTGTTAATATTTAATTTATTTCCAATGTATATTACGCAAACTTTGGACAGAAAATGCCTGAACCAATCAGCGTTCAGCACACATGTTACGACTCTATTTATTATAGGGACTATAGGGACTCTAATAATTGTTTTTGAATTTGTGCCATCTATCAAACAGTGGCTGAAATTTTGTTACTAGCAAATAGCAATACAAATTTATATACTTTTGTTTTAATTTTTAAAGATTTCTTATATTTTATTTATATTAATTTATAGACGTATACTTAAAAAAAATAAAATAAATTAAAAAAAGTGTTTACTTTAACTTATAACGTTAACAATAAATTATTAATTTTGGTATTAACAATAATTATTAGGTAGTTGTTCTTTTCAATTATTAATTATATTTTGTCGACAGAAGAGCCATCATATATAAAACAATTAAAAAAATTGCGCTGGGATCAATTAAAGCACATTCAACAGGAAATTCGAAGGCTGGAAGACCTAGAAAGATTTTTAGATAGTTGTAGTTCAACTGGTTCCTTGTATTTCCAACCCACTTCAAATACAAATTTGTGAATTCTAATATTATTTTATAATAAAATAATTGTTTTATATTTTTTACACAATAAATTAATTTTTATATTAATGTTGTAGTACTTTCTGTTTATCCTTTCTTATTTGTGTTAACAGAATTTATATTTCCCGCTTTTATGAACGTCTAGCTACAGTAGAGCCATATGTTTACTCTGCAACCTAAATCAAGGTTACAAAACAACGCTATATTCAGTATTATTTAATCAATAGTGTTCTTGTTTGATGATAAATGTCAAAAATTGTTTTAAAATTTAATAAATCTATTTTACAAAATGTTTGATCATTTAAAATGGAAGTGATGAATAATACACAGTTACTTCCTGGTGATCCTCGTTTAGTTGATCATATTGTCGGTGAATTAAAATCACAAGGTATTTTTGATCAGTTTCGTAAAGAATGTATTGCCGATGTTGATACAAAACCAGCATATCAAAATCTTCGTCAACGAGTCGAAGGAAATGTGCATAATTTTCTTAGTATGCAAAAATGGAAATCAGATATGAATAAAAATCAACTTCGAGAAATGCTCCGAAAAAATATTCAAGAGTAAGTTTGTTGCAATATTACATCAGCTAGGATTTTAATTTTGTTTTCTTTTTAGATCAGGATTTTTAGAAACCGGTGTTGAACGTATCGTGGATCAAGTTGTTAATCCAAAAATAAATACGACATTTTTTCCACAAGTTGAGGAAGTTGTTTATAAATTTTTGGGGATGGAAAAACCCGAAAAATCAACTTGTTACAATCGATCAAACACGAAAGTTTTATCAGTAAGCACCGCGGATCTCTTACCTACTGATTTAGACCCCATATCACCCGCGTCCGACAAAGGTACCAATCAAAAAAGTGCATTTGAATTTGACAAAGATCCAGAAAATGACTTGAAAGGTGATGACGATATGAACGATTCTGAAAAAATGGATGACAGTTTCAAAGCAGATGACGAAGAATCACCACCGTTCGAACCAATTGGTGAAACCAGTTTTACATTAAATGATGAAAATACAAACGATTCAAATCTATCAGGAATTTCGGGTTTAAGTAGTCACGAATCAAATCACAGTCCTCGTGAAACATTCAATTCTGAAGTGAAATTAAACAACGTTGACGTGAAATTGGAGGAAAAAACTGAAAAAATGCACATTTCGGACGAAAATCATAAAAATGAAATTAAATTGGAAATTTCCAATGAAATCGAATCAAAAATTAAACCCAATATGGATCATACTTATAACAGTGACAACATGGACATTAGTACAGATAGTAACGATGAAATTTCAGACACCGGTTCACACAGTTTGAAAATCGATGAAGACCGTGTCATGGAAGTTGATAATAATAATGAAAGTATCGTAAACGACAAGGAAAAAGATAATACGGATATTAAGACTGAAGAAAGTGTGCCAGAAATAAAGAAAGAACCTGAAGAAATTCAGGTGAATGGTAACAGTGAAATTTCAAAAGATCCTCCGATTGAAATAAAGGAAGAAAAGGATAAAGATGATAAAAAAGATTTAATTGAAAATGATACTGAAAAAAAATCAGAACAAATCCCAAAAGATTCCGAGCCACGAAAAAGCAAAGAACATCGGGATTCTCACGATAAGAAAAAAGAACGTCACACTAGTACAAGCAGTAGAAGTCGTGATCGCGAAAGAGATCACAAATCAAAAAGTCACAAATCCGACAGAGATAAAGACCGTAAAGAAATTAAAAAAGAGAGTGATAAAGATAAGAAAGATGATAAACGTGACAAGGATAAAAAAGATAGTAAATACAGAGAAAAAGACAAGGATGACAAATACAAAAGTAAAGACTCGTCTCGGAGTAGTCGGGACACATCGAAAAAATCCGACGAAAAAGACAAGTCAAGTAGTAGTCATTCATCAAAACGAAGTTCTTCATCTCACCACGATAACCGAAAATCATCATCCAGCTCGAAGGACCATAGTAGTAGTCGTGACAAATCAAGCAATAAATCAAGTTCCGCGAAATCCAGTTCAAGTAAAGATCGTCGAGAGCATTCAAAAGATAATAGTGACAAAAAGCACAAAGATTCAAAAGGAAAAAGTGACAAACACGGAAAGGATGGGAAAGACGAAAAATCAAGCGAATCAGAACGAAAAAGCCGGGACGAAAAGCGTAGAGCTGATAAAAACGGCACCGATAAATCCGACCATAAACATAAAGATTCGAAGGATCGATCCGACAAAGATTCTAAGTCGAAAGATTCAAAACATTCGAGTAAACCGGAACAAAAACATTCATCACAACATCGATCATCATCATCCAGTCGCGATCGTAAAAAGGACCCAAAAAAAGAGAGCAATAACAAAAAACAATCCAAGGACGATCATCCAAGTTCACGTGATAAAAATAACGACAATAGCCGTCGATCAGCAGACCGTGATTCAAATGATGGTTCTTCCGGTAATTTTTCTCAAGCGTCCAGTGTTCACTCGACTAATTCATCAAAAGATAAATCATCCAAAGAAATCACATCGGAAAATATCAATTCACAATCGGGAGATCAATCGTCTGATTCAACCACCGACAAAAATGAAGGAAAAATAGAAGAATCCAACACAAATAATACGACCACAATTAAATCACCAGTTGTGGTTAATGTAACCGAGTCAACGGAAATCACCTTAAACACATCGCTAAATGGCATCACTCAACCAAAAAAACGTCAACTGGACGACTCATTGGATATGCATGATGGTCAGTTTTCCACGGAAATTGTTGATGGTCAAGTCCACGTCAAATTGAAAAAACCAAAATTTGCATCAAACATATTTGAAGCGCGACGTCTAATGAAAATCCGTAAGCGATTGGAAAAGTTGGAGCGCAAACGACAAAAACAATTAAATCAAGTACAAAAAGTTGGACCATCTAGTCCTGATCAAAATTCCTTAGATTCATTGCCAAATGGAATCTCATCTAGTGATGAAAAAGATGATGAAGGCAATGAAGCATCAAAAATCGTTCCAGAACAAATATCCGAACAAACAGTAGAAAAAGATAAAATTGTAAAAACTGAAAAAGTTGAGGAACTAACTCAAAAAATACCAGTTGAACCAGAAGCGAAGAGTCCAACTGAATCAGAGAAACCTAAAGTATCCTCTCCAGAACGTATACCAAAAGAAAATAAAGACCTTCCAACTGAATCAGAAAAACCTAAAGATTCATCTCCAAAACGTACACCGAAAGAAAACAAAGATCTTCCCACAGAATCAGAAAAACCTAAAGTTTCATCACCAAAACATACACCGAAAGAAAACAAAGACCTTCCTACAGAATCAGAAAAACCTAAAGTTTCATCACCAAAACGTACACCGAAAGAAAACAAAGACCTTCCCACAGAATCAGAGAAACCTAAAGTCTCTTCTCCAAAACATACACCAAAAGATATCAAAAATCTTCCAAGACAATGTTCTGTGGTAGTGACAAAATATGACGACACGAAAGTTGTAGACATAAAAGTTACAGATACAAAAGTTATAGATACAAAAGATACAGATACAAAAGTTGTATACTTATCCGATAGTGAAGACTGTTTATACTTAAATCCTGTAACTAGCCCAACCACTGAACGATTCCTCAAAGAAGTTGCCGCGATATTGAAACGTGGAACAAAAATTGGCGACTTTTCCGAAACGGATGATACATTAAGTGATATCTCGGAAAATTCAAATATCGATCGTAGGAATCGTCGATCGCGCAAACCAAATTTGAAATATTGTTCTACAGAATTTACGTCCGATATCGAATTGAATGACGAAGCGGATCTAATTATCGTGGAGAAGGACGATAAAAAATCGAATAATAAAAATCCAAAATCTCTTAAGCGGAAATCAACAACACAAATTGAAAATACCAACGAGATTATTGCAGATTTGAATGAGAATAATAACATTAAAAATGGCAAACTCAAGAATCAAGGTATTTTTTTTTTTAAATAAGTTATTTAATTATATATATTTATCATTTTGTTCAAGTAGTGGCCATTTTTTATATCTGTTTTGGTTAGAAACCAAAAAGTCCGACCAATTTTTTGTTGCCTTATTTACTTTTTTTATATTGCGTAACATCATTTTTACAGGCGCCATTTTGTTTGATTAATTATGTCTAACCAAAACATTTTCTCAGATAATTTAGTTATGTATGGATAACTCTTATTTGTTCATTTATTTATTTATTTATTTTTATTTATTAATTATTTTATTTTAATTATATTAATTTTGTTCATGCTACCTTTATTTTATTTTTTTGATTTCCACAAAATTTTCCGTTTTTTGTTTTTTAAACAGAAAATATCATAAATATGGATACAAACATCAAATCCCCAGCTAGCAGTACAAATGCAGCTGAACCAGTAAATAAACCCACGAAGAAAACACCCAAACCTCGAAAAGCCAAGCGAAATAGTTCTTCAGGTTGATTAATTTTATTTTCTTAAAAATATTTTTATTTTTATTTTTTGTTCAAGTTACATTTTATTGTGTTTCCTAACATTTTTTTTAAAAAAAATTTTATTTTAGCAATAAACGATTCATTTGTGTTGCCTCTGAGTCCAGAGAGTGACATCTCTATTCCACCTGTTGAGATAAAATCGAAAAGTAAAGAGAAAGAAGAGACGCCGAATAAAATTCAAAAGCTTGACAAAGGTAAGTACACCTATTTGACATTTATCATTTTATTTTACTAGCGATATAACCTAATTTTTTGTCGTTGACAGCAAATAAAGCGGCAAAAGCTGCGGCTGCGCAACGTTATTCAAGTGATGATTTATATAAACCACGTCCAATAATTGGGTCAACGCGACGAAGTCGAGCGGCACAGAATCAAGCAATCATGTAAAATAGTTTAGTAGATATATTTTTTTATTACGTGTATTTATAATTTACGTATTTTGTAAGTTTGTATTTAACTGTTACCAATACAAATTTTAAAAAAGTACATACTTTATAAAATAAATTTTTATGATTTATTAATTTTTTTCGAAATACTGTATTATTATTAATACTAATAAATAAAACTTTTTTTATTTAATTTAGATTTTCTTGTTTTACGAACAACCAACATTGTCACAAGTTATTATTTCAGATGCGTAGGAAACGAAATATTCAGGTAAATATAATATACATATATGACAAAATACATTGTTAAATGTTTCATAAAAATGTTTAGATGACATTACGATGGGCTAATTTTGAAAAATAACATTGGGAATCTGAATCGAGCAACTGGTTGATTTTTATATTCAAGAATAAAAAATATGGAGCCGGGTTCTTGTCTAATTACCCGATTTATTTAGTAATAATTTTTAAAATCAAAGAAAATAGTATGTATTTCAGATGCCATAAGGCTTCATAATATAAAAATGCTTCATAGCATTTATAATATCTTAAGGCCCGATTTATATTAACGTTCTGCTCTCACTCCGATATCACTACGCTCCCGATTCGATATAATCTTGTGTTCACATTACAGTGTTGATATCATGCTGGTACCTATTTGTTCTCTATTCACATTATAATGCTGCTCTGGGTACACTCCCAGTTCGGTCTCGACCATACAAATATCTTTTCATAACAACTGAATGCAAGCGGAGTGGAGTGGAATCAAAAAAGCGTTTACACTATAGGTACAAGGGGTACAAGCCATAACAAGTCTGATATCGCTCCGATAAAATATTACCTGAGTGGTATTGATATTGGAGTGACATTGGAGCGAGAACCAACCGTGACTGATATCGGACCGATATCAGAGCGATGATGTGAATACACTCATTGTTTATTGTGTAAGAATATTTTATCGAACCTGGAGCGGAGTGAGAGTAGAGCGTTAATATAAATCGGGCCTTATTGGGAAAATAAATGGAGGCGTGGTTTAATATTTAGCCTACTGGCAGTAGTTTCTCTATTCGCTATCAGATGGCAGAAATTGACACTTAAAAAAATGGTAGCAATTTGGAATTGCCCGTTTTTATTTGAAAACAGTAAATTATTATTAAAAAATTAAAATGACATTTAAAAAAATTTGCCTGTTTGTATTTTGTAAATTAAACTCGTCGGGACACGAGTCTTGATAATCAGCCATTTTCAATCAAAGGTTCGCCAAAAATAAATCGGAAATAAATATTTTAAAAAAATCATTTAATTTAACCTAGAAAGAATAAGTAATTTAAAACTTTTGTATTATTCATTAACACATAACCTGTTAGAAATAATTATGAACTCAAATATAATGAGCCATTTTCTCAAAATATCTACATCACATTTAAAAATTGCTATGTAACCGCATGATAAAATTGTTTAACACCAGGGCGGCGACACGGGTTATTCGGAACTACATCTCTATAGTTGGAATATTAATTCTTTGCACTCAAGCAAAAAAAAAAAAAGTGAGTTGTAAATAGGCTGGTAAGACATGTAGCACATGACAACGACCGACGTTCTTTTTTTGACGGATTCTTTTGACGTTCTAACCTTGTTTCCCCAAAGTTGAATACTAAATGCGCTAAATACGTCCTCAATGCTGTTTTTATTAGTTTTTAATTTTAAAAAGATAATTCAACGCGATTTTGTACTATTTTATTTACAATTTTTCTAATAAATGAATGTGTTTGCAGTTATTAAATAAAATATTCATGTAATGTGAAGTATGAGCAGTCATTACAGTTCAACATTCAGTGTGTCATGTGGTACATGTCTTATGATCCAACAGACAAAACACCTTTAAATATGGTAGAGTTAATGGACAAACCACCTTGCCATGCTGTACATGTCTTATAAGCGCAAAGAGTTAATTTTGATATTTCCTACTACTAGAGTTTTGTGACACCTAGTACACATTACTAGTTTTTTGTGACACCTAGCGGGAAATTATAATTAATGCGAGGATTCATAGTACAGGTAATAAATTATCCTGTTAAAAATTGCCGGAAAAACGTTTCACCATTCGTTAGAAGCGGCACATAATTTATCTATTTTTCATAAGTACATTTATAATTTTTTTCTAAATGCGCTTTATAGTTTGGGTGACACGAACTAAAGAGGTACTCTACAAATATATTTTGTTTTGAAAACAATTAAATTTCATATAAATAACATAGTCGCTCAATTTAAATTTGTAACATCGCTCGCGCGACGAACGAACACAGTTTAATTTGATCAACTGCATGTGAGTTATGTAAACATCTAACTGAATAAAAAATTTTTTTCCATACACTAAAACTATAAATCATCCTGTCAAAAAATTGAATTCCATACACAAATTGAATAAACATATCTGAGAGGAGCGTAATCTTGTAAATTTTTATGAGGAAATATTTATTCTACAAAGATATAGATAAATTAAAATCATTACAGATTTCGATTTCACCACTGGGTTGGTCATCGAAAAGATGCTTGAATAGCAAAATCTGGCAAAAGTTCTAGAATATTCTTTCAATAATCAGAAAAGATATCAAAAATCTTTAATCAATGGATTGACCGACGAAAAAATAACCAAGTACCGATATTTAGAAAAAGTTCCAGAATATTCTTTTTGAAAATTACAAAAAATATCGAATACCTGATTTCACCACCCAATTTTTCATCGAAAAGCGATCAATTAGCGGAATTCGGCAAAAATTCGAGAATATTCTATTCTGAAAATAGAAAATATATCCAAAAACCGACTTCGCCATTGGTTTGGGTATCAAAAAAGTATCCAAATAACAGAATTCGTCAAAAGTTCTAGAATATTTTTTTTGGAAATCAGAACAATTATTGGAAATTTGGCATCACCATTAGATTGTTCATCAAAAAAGTGACCAAAAAATGAAATTCGGTAAAAGCTCTAGAATATTCTATGCGAAAATCAGATAAGATATCCAAAACTTGATTTCACCATCGAATTAGTTAGTTTAAAAGGATCCATGTAGCGAACTTTAACGAAAGTTCGAGAATGTTCTATCTGGATATCAACAAAGATATCGAAAAATTTACTTCACCATTTGTTTAGTCATCGAAAAACAAGCTAAATACAAGTGAAAACATTTGACAAAAGTTTCTATTCGAAAATTAATAAAGATGTCGAAAAACGAATATCACTATTAGAAGAATTATTGAAATAGAAGCTAAATAAAGATATTTAACAAAATTTTTAGAATGTTCTGTTCGAGAACTAGCAAAGATAAAGAATTATTTATCATAAACTGGTTATAATTGATGAATTTAGGCTTCATTAGTCCCATTGATTTCGTCAACGATAGTGTATTTTTAAAAAAATGACAAATCGTTACTTTTCGCTATCGAAAATTTCAATCGTAAATATCTCCTAAACGGTGCGTCGTAGCTCAAAAATAACGAAATTTTTGAAGGCTTAAGCGAAGCAAGTTATGGGTATTCCGAACGTACTGCAACTGTCAAAACCTACTTTTCGCTATCGAAAATTATCGAGACCACGTAACTTGTCATAAATTGGTTATAACTAGTTAATTTAGGCTCTTTTAGGCCCACTGATCTGGTCAGTAACAGAACAATTATTTTAAAAACTACTTTTCGTTAACTTACGCTATCGAAAACTTTAATCGTAAATATCTCCTAAACGGTGCGTCGTAGCTCAAAAATAACGAAATTTTTGAAGGCTTAAGCGAAGCAAGTTGTGGGTATTCCGAACGTATTGCGACTGTCAAAACCTACTTTTCGCTATCGAAAATTATCGATACCGCGTAACTTGTCATAAATTGGTTATAACTAGTTAATTTAGGCTCTTTTAGGCCCACTGATCTGGTCAGTAACAGAACAATTATTTTAAAAACTACTTTTCGTTAACTTACGCTATCGAAAACTTTAATCGTAAATATCTCCTAAACGGTGCGTCGTAGCTCAAAAATAACGAAATGTTTGAAGGCTTAAGCGAAGCAAGTTGTGGGTATTCCGAACGTATTGCGACTGTCAAAACCTACTTTTCGCTATCGAAAATTATCGATATCGAAAATAACGATATTTTCAAAATGGATGATATAAGGAAAGAAAGTATCCTTTCAAATATATAACATCTACTGTAAATTATACTTATTTTTCGTTAGCAAAATCTTTCGATCGAAAACAGATTGCAAATAGTATCTAGGCATCTAGCCATATATCTAGGCATCTAGCCAGTATTGACTACTGTTTTGTTGAAAATTAATATGTGAATGAGGTGTGCTATATTTCAATGAAAGTAACATTTTCGTTTGCATAAACATAATAACAATTCAAATTTTTAAACGACTATAGATTTTAAAGTTATAATTTATTGTCATTTTTTGACCCCCAGTACTTGTTTTTGCGCTCCTGGAGAAGGATTCAATTTTTTGACATAATGATTTATACTACACTACAATTCCTCGCTTTAATTATAATACTTCGTTCAAAAACAGTAAAATAGTTTCGACTCCATTTGGACGCACACTGCATAGGTAGCAGTTTATGTATATTTTCTGAAAATTGAAAAAAAAGAAAATTATTTTGGGATAAAAAAAGTATACTTTTAATATTTTAACAAAATAAATCCTTTTATTTAAAAATTACATATAATTACATCACTTAATTTAATATCACTATCCTTACCGCAAAACTGAACAGTATTTGATATACGGATCAATGTCGTAGTGACATGTCGTTAAATACAAAATTTGTTGGTTTTCAATATTATAAATAAAAATATGTACAATGGCTGTTGACATATTAAAATACAGTTTTCCCAATTATTTATTTTCTAGTATTAATATACATGTTTGTAAAAATATAATTAAATGCACATGGTTAACGAAAAAAAAATAAATAAATAAATAAAAAAATTCTCCAGTTATGTGGATTTTAATTTTTTATTCATTTATATTATTAAATGTACATATAGTTTGTACATATAGTTATGTATATTGAGATAAAAACAATAATTTAGAACATATAAAGTACATCATAAGAATATGAATCTTCAAATCTCTGAGTATTGAATACAATAGAGGGATTGCACGTTTATTGGCAACGCAAAGATTACGACAATATTAGAAACTGCATCAAATAAAAATGTACGTTCAATTGGCATAGAAATATGTATTAATTATACAAATTATTTGTCATAACTATTTTTTCCACCTTTCAAAGTCTGAACATATTCAAAAGAGATCACTTTTCATCAAAAATATATGTTAAAAAAAAATTAATATAATTATATTATTCACAAATTAACATATTTTATATTCAGACTTTGTCCTGCTTCTAAGACAATAATTTTGTTTATTGGTCGCAACGATAACAAGTGATTACTAACTACTAAAGTTAGTAAAAGCACATTAATAAATCATTCTTTGGTTTATACTTTAAAAGTGGGCTTAAACAAACTAACTTTCCATAAAGTTTGTAAGTAAAATGGGAATTCAACTTCCCAAATATACGTAACTTATTTATATCTATGTTTGAAATAATTTGTCCAGCCCCGACTTTTTTTTGTTATCAATTAATTGAAAAATATTTACCTATAATTAATAAATTATTTAACCTTTTCGTTTTAATATAAAGAAACATAGTAATGAGAACAAAACAAACCATATCACTGAGACAATAAAACCGAGATCTACTTCGAAGTATTCTAACCCCCATCCTTTAAATATAATGTCACGTGCCGTTTGAATGGGCATAGTAAATGGTAAACAGTACGCGACGTATCTTAACGCACCTGGCATCCCTTCTAATGGCCAAATCAGTCCTGAAAAATATTTCAATGTCATTAATTTTAAATATTGATAAAAATAAATTAATCCCCTATTGCTTACCACATGTGAGAATCATAATGATAAATGAACCTGTTACCAGGAAATTCGCAAGAAATTGTGTCGGGCATATAATTGATACAAGAAATCCTAAAAAGAAAAAATGACAACAATTTTTGATTTTCGCACTGGATTTTGAATGTTGTTCTTTTCGACTTACCATTTAACATTCCACCCACTCCTTGAAATATAAATAGGACAAGCACTAACGCAGGACTGCCTACCCATTTCATATCGAAAAATGCCAGTGAAGCCAACAACATTACAGCGATCTGAGCCATAATTAACGAAAATTGTGCAATGAAATGTGTTACTAATATTTCACCGTACGCAACACCTGCTACCAAGGATCGATACCAGACGCCCTCTAATCGATCGACAATTATTGTGGTGCTGGTTGTTGACGTCGCCAAGTAAAAAATTAAACTGTAAAAAAAGAAGCAGTAAATTTTACGGTCTGAATTTGCCACAAATTCGATAACTTACGTGATAAGGAAAGCAGGGTACATGAATTCAATATATTCAGCATTATAACTTCCGTATACTGGTGTTTCAAATCGGACAGGTATATCAATCAATTTCGAAAGATACTGGCAATCTTCTAGAAGACTATGAACATAATCATTGTACAAATCAAAGACTTTTTTCTTCAGGATACCTCCAACGTTTTTATCTAATTATTTATTTTGACATAAAAATTAAATTGCGAAATTCTTAAAAAACCATCTATGAAATTATAACTTACCGGTCATATCAATCCAAAATTGTAATTGTCCTGCTTCTAAATCACCGTCTTCAGCAAATCTGCCTTCTTCTAATCGCATCATGATCGCATCAGAGAAATTTCGGGCGAAATACAGCACGCCAGTCTTTTCACCAACCTTAACCGTTTCTAAAGCCGTCTCTAAATCGTCATAAAACACCTGAAAATTACATAATAAAAATAGTACTAAAAATAAATATATTTTGGTGTTTTTAGTAAAAAAATTTTGTGTTATTTATGGAAAATTACCTTTTTCGCTATTGAATCATTTAACATCATTAAATAACGACAACTTATCAACGTTAACTGACATGTTTGGTTTTCCGGAATATATTGAGCAACAGGATTATACTGAGTATAATTTAGACAATTTTCCCAACTACTTTCTTCGTTCACTACACTTAATTGTAGATCTCGAGGATCTGAGCCGACACCATAAAAGAAGGCAAACGTTTCTAATACTGGAAATACAAACGAAAACCATATACCACTGAAAGATAAAAATTATTTAGTAAAAAAAAATTATCTAAATATTTGTGGAGACAAAAAAGTGCTAATAAAATACTTACGCAGGATTCCGTAAGATTTGTTGCCCATTTTTTATTAAGAGAGCTTTTAATCGTCCACTACTATAGGCTTTTACTTTCTTTTTCGGTTTCTCGTAATTGTTTATATGACTATTTAAATGGCTTTCTTTATGAACTATAGGCTAGAAAAAAGGATAAAAGTTAATTTTCTTCCAAATTAAATTCAAGCTTAAAACCAATACTTACGTCGATGCTACCATTAATATTAATATTTGTACAGTCTTCAACGCTATCGCTAAGTTGAGCATCAAATTTTGCATCACGAAGTTTTTTACCCGTTTGGTATTCTTCATTTTGCAATTGAGGTACTGGTTCACTACGATTTTGATATTCACTTAAAATTAAAAATGCTTGTTCCAATGTTTCCGCATTGAATAGTTTTATAATTGTGTCCGGTGATTCTTCAGCTATTAATGTTCCACGACGCATTAACCCAATCTATAATAATTTATTATATTTTTAAACTATTTTCAAAGCTATGATTTTTTGTTGACTTACGTAGTTAGCTTGTTTCGTTTCTTCGATATAATGCGTAGTTATAATAACGGTTACGTTGTTTTTGGTCGTAATATCCACTAAGTGGTCCCAAATACTTTCTCGAAGAATCGGATCAATTCCGACTGTCGGTTCATCGAGAATTAGTAATTCTGGTTCATGTACTAACGCGGCAGCTAGTGATACTCGTCGTTGTTGACCTCCGCTACAATTTTTGATATATCTGTTGGCGGGAGGTAACTGTAATAGCTTCGATAAAAATTCAAAACGTTCCTTCATTTTCTTCTCAGGCATTTCAAACAAACGCCCAAAATAGTATACAGCCCCTTCTACAGTAAACTCACTAATTAATGATATATCCTACAAAAAGTTTTCTGTTTTTATTTTTACAATTCAAAATGAATAATTAACGAAAATTCTTACTTGAGGCATAAAGCCGACACGTGGACCCGGTACACCACTCTTGATCGATCCCGGTTTTCCACCTAGAACCCATAATTGACCCGAATTTAATTCTTTAATTCCAACAATGCAACTTAATAGTGTCGTTTTTCCGCAACCACTGGCGCCCAATAAACCATATCTGTTGGTTGAAAAGGATTAGATAATTGCAAATTGAATTGAATTTTGTTTTTTTCGGCTTACATGCAACCTCTGGGAACAGTCATATTTAAATTTTCAAATACAACTGTGCCACTCTCCCTGGAGCCGTAAATTTTTGTGGCATTTCGTATCAGAATTGCAGCCTCTCTTGGTTTATCCGACATGGTTGATAATTTTAATTCGTCTTATCTACAAAAGAATATTATTTTTAGAATAATTCATGGATATTTTTTAGGGCGTTAATAAAAGAATTTACCTATGACAATTATTGCAAATATATTACATTTTAATGATTAATTTCGTAATTACAAACAAAAGATAATAAAGTTTTGCAATCTATTTAAAATTTTAATTAAATCAACACAAGTTATTTCAAATAATTTTCATTAATGTGATACATCTGTTCAGTCACCACTGTATAAATTAATGTGTAGAATATTAATATGGTCATTCATGACAGTCGTCAATGGTCAAATGAGTCAATCATTCAATTATTAATTTTATTAACATAAATTATAATAGAAAAATGTACGTTTGTCCACATTACTTTGTCCAGTGCAGCACAATGTATATTGTAGTTGATACTCATTGTTAGCCATTGACAATTAAATTGATTATGCAGTACTTAAGATAAATTTAGAGGTGTCTGCCGTATAAATTAATTTACTATATGAAAATCAATCGATCATAAAAGGAAGTTCTTAAAAGATTAGAATTACACTAAAAATGATTGCAAAAACAGCAGTGCCAAAAAAATTTAAATCAAGTTAAATTGGTTAACTTACATTATCAATACCTTTAACTTACAAATGAGACAATTTTTTACAAATAAACTTTATTGTGGACCTTTGAAGCCATAACAATTAGGTAATAAAGCTATGCCTAATAGAAAGGTAGAAAAAATACGTTCCTAAATTGAATTTAGTGAAAAATATAAAAGGAAATTCTTATCAAAGTTATCAAAATTTGAATAATTTTTTATTTAAACAGAAACTATTTGATATCGATAAACACATTTAAGCGATTTCAAATGATAAAATTAGAAGTTTTTGAAATTTTCCGCTAGTTGTAAGCTTTTGCTCTTATTCGTTTTTGTACTTTTATTTTTGATCAAATAATAGATATCGGATTGATGAAAAATTGAGTTCTGGTATCAAAATCACATTTATAAGAAAGTTTTTGAATTGTTCTCTATTTAAGAAAATACAGGCACTATTATGAAGGTTTTAAACGAATACCTTTCTTATAAAATTGCATTTAATCATATCATTGATTCGAAAAAACATAAAAGGTTTTCCGTTTTATATCCGTTTCCTAGTATATTATGTATATACATAAAACAATCTTTATCTGGAATATCTTTTTTTAAATGTTTTGTGGAAAATTATTTAAAGAATGAAATTTGGAGTAAATACTAAAATGTTCAAAATTTTTAAACAGAAATTAGATTATTTCTAAATTTGTATTAATAAAGAAAATAATTAGTATAAGATTACAAATGAATCACTGGGATTTACAAAATTGTAAATATTAAAAGCTTAAATTATTTTTTCCTTCAAAATTTTGTCGTTGGTTTGATAGTTAAAAAGATAGGTATTTTGGAATCATAATAAATAAACTAATTACAGCTGAACAACCTATTAAACATAACAAGTCTATTAAATAAACTTAAATCGTTATTAAACTTAAAAAAAAAAAACATTTACTGTTTAAATAATATATTTTTTCGCAGCAGGTTAGTTACATAATTCCTATTAATTTTGAATTAATTATTTCCACAGCGGAGAATGTTGTTCACAGTCGTTTAAGTTTTTTTATGCTTGCTAAAAATAGTTATCATTTCTCTATCAGAACACGTGTCGTAATCTGATGTAATAGAAATGAATGGAATATTTCCAGGATTTTAAAACTGCATTTTCGTTTTTTAATGGACTGTAATGGACTTTTCTTTAAAAGGATCAAATACGCAATGTATTGAATAAATATGAAAGATGTGTTGCCTATATTGACAATTACTAACAATTTTTTCTACATCCACACTTTTTTCTTGGAGTTAATAACACTTTTTAATAGAACTCAAAGTGCAATTCTAATTTAGCCTAAACTCTTGCAACTACAACCCAGTTTTTTCTAGACACTTACTAGATTTTCACAGGGTTACCCGATTAGGCTATTGACCGCCAATTGGGCTATATACATATTCGATTAGCGGTTAAATTTTATTGCTGAACTTTTTTAACAACATTGCACATTCATACGAGTAAGTATATATTTGGTTCAGTTAACCGAAACATTTTAGTTCATTACCAAAATTTTAAAAACCACTCCTTAACTTTATATTGTTAGCAATTACATAATTTTTATGTACAGAGCCTCAAGTGTTTCGTAAATTTATATGATTTTGAAAAGTAATTAACAAATTAATCGATGTAATAATGAATTCTGATTATAGGTAGAAGAAATTAATTGAAGGTGAGCATATAATCTTATTAAATCACTGGTAGTTTTGTAGGTTAAAAAATTTTTACACCCATTGTACCTATGTATAATTATCGAAGGTTTAGATTTAAATTATTATTACGTTATAATTTTTCTTATTCGTTCTCAGATATAAGAAAATAATAATAATAAATACTGCTATGTATATATTTTTATGGATGATTTATTTTATCTGTAATTTACATTTATATTATTTGTAGGAATGCATACCTATGTACTATTTTTTAAATCATATTCTTAAGCCGGTTCTACACAACGCTACGAAGACCTTCCAACATTGGACGTTCGATGGTTCATCGCATCGTGTGGCCGTTGTTCGAACCTACGAGTGTCCAATGTCGAGCGTCAAACATTCGCATTTGGCCATGTCCCGCTCGATGTCGGTATTCTTGCACCGAGTCAAAGGGATGCTTCGAACGTTTGAAGGTCAATGTTGGTTACGTTGGTTGGTTCGACTCAGCAGCTGCACGACTGTTCATGTGAAGAGAGACAACATCAGTGTATAACATTAGAGATCACCATAGAACACTAGAAGCCAACTAACATAAAAAAAGTGAAATTCGCTTGGAGTCCTTTGTAACCCAGTCACAGCTTAAGGCATTAGTCCGTCAGTAGTCGTCGTCGAGTCAACACACCATTATATTAACAATATACGCATTGTTAGTTGAACACGTTGAACAGCTCTCTCTGGTAATACGTGTATTGTGGTTGTATTAGTGTATACACATACTACTACAAAAAACCAAACTAATACACTGCAAACAGTGTGTATGTACACAAACAGACTACGTCACAAACTCATTACAAGTGGAACAGAGGCAAAGCCAATCTAGTTTGTCCCCTTGGAGATCACATAAGACAGATGACACCCTCGTCCACTGAATAAACGTTTGTACCAACACATTATACAAGAGAGACAACATCAGTGTATAACATTAGAGATAACATCAGACAGATAACAGCCTCGTCCACTGAATAAATGTTTGCACCAACACATCATCATTCGTATTGGATCAAACATTCGATTCACCGTGTAGCAGATACATTCGTCGCACCAACTATCGAACTTAATTGCCTCAAACGTTCGATCGAACGTTGGAAGGAACGTTCGTAGCATCGTGTAGAACCGGCTTTAGAATAATTACCGTTGTTTATTGTGTATTTTTTAAACTGTTCTTTTTCTCAGTTTTTTAATTTACATAATTTGTATTTTTGTTTTTATTTTCTTCACGGAGGCTCCATAGTCCAGGAGGTAGGCGACGCATATTTGTGAGCGCGCGGAATTAACAATTAAAATAAAAAACAGGTATAAACAATGAAATTTCTTTAAATCTCTATTAAGGATATCATTAACTATTGTATAAAGAATTAAAAAAATATTATTTATATATATTTTTTTTTAAATATATTTTTCATGGGTCAAAAGTACCAAAATTTGAGATTTTTCGGACCTTTAAAATTCATATCACTAATAGTATATTGTGCAATAAGTGCGGGAAATTGTCGATTGCCCACGAAAGCGAAGTTGAGCGCACGAACGTAGTGAGTGCGCTCATTCGCTTGAGTAGGGCAATCGACAATCCCGCACGAGTTGCACATAGAGATGTAAAATTACCGGTAATTTTGAAAATTACGTTACCACTGGTAATATTACGGTAATTTTCGGTAAAATTCGGTAATATTGGTATTTTAAATTGAACTAGATGTACATTAATGTGACTTTTTAGTTTTTTGTTTTTTTGTTAATAAAACGCGAGGAGGTGTGTATATCAGTTAAGTAATTTTCTTTAATTTTTGATCATTTTTGTAAAACTCATCAAAAATAAATTGTACAATTTCAAATTAAAAAAATTGCCGCTACAAAATAAAAACAGTACACTACAATGACATCCACATCACAATTTGAAGATAAAAAGTAAATCAAAGTGGGTATTTATTATAATTCTGGTCGATTATCATAATTATTATTATTGTGTATTCAAACTAACAGAAATATTGAAAATAAAACACAATTTCAATTCATCGATGAAAATTATTAGTAGATACCGACATGTTTGTTTATAAATTGCAACTTCATTTTGAAATAATGGCGTATTTTCAGTAATTTGAGTCGTTGTTGAATTTAAATTAAAAAATAAGAATAAATTAAAGTAAATAAATGTAGGAATCATAAAAATCGTAACACAACATTTGCTAGGGAGTAAAACACGAAATGCTATTTTTACCACTTCTCTACTATCTTAATTCACATTATGTCTGTAATTAATATTTCAGATAATAGATGTCATAAAGATCAAAATTACCTGTGGTAATTTTTGTCGGGTAAATTACCAAAATTACCGTCGGGTAAATTACGGTAATTTGGTAATATTACCAGACTCACATCACTAGTTGCACATACTATTTTTTATTACGAATTTCACATAGTTTTTTCTATTATTATCACAATTTTTGACATTTTTATTACTTTTTAAAATAATTTTTTTAAGTGTTCGTTTTTTTTTCTGAATTAATTATTGTTTAAATTACTTTTTTGGTGGTTTCTATAGAAATAATTATGAAATATTTATTAAATGAAAAATTAAGAGGCGGCTTTGCGTGTTTTTGGTTAAATTTTGCGTGTTTTATTGTCAATTTGCGTGTGGAAAGTTACTTTCCACACGCAAAAAAGTGTGCGGGAAGAGTACAGTGGGCAAACAGCTATTTTGCGTACAGAAATGTGTGCGCCAAGTTAGTACTTCTCCCGCATGAGTAATAAAAAAATATTAACTTTATAGTGACAAGCCATAGGACCTTTTAAAGCCATAGAATATAAAAAAAATTTGTCCGGTTGAAAAATAACAATTCCTTGCAATTGTTTAAACAATTTCGGTTTAAACAATATGGCCCCGGGTTTCATCATTTATATCATCAGTAGGGCAATTTAAACAGGATCGCATAAAAAAATTGAGGTGGAATAGTTTTCGGTACTCATGCGCCGATACCTCCTGCACTATCATATTTTCAGAGATAAAAGGACCATAAAAGTGTTGTACTTGAAATATACATTATTTTTATTACAGTAGGGTAGGTGGAGCGTTCCAGAGCGTATGATAGGGGCGCAGAAGGTGGAAAAAAATAAGGCGCAAATCAGTATCGTATTAAATTTTCATTTAAATGATTTGAATTTTTTATTATAAAAAATAAAAAAAATTTATTTCTCTTAAAGTTATTGTGAAAAAATGGATTTAATTAAATTCAAAAAATCAAAATTGTATAATTATATTAGAATTTATAATACAGTATGAGAATATGCAAATAAATAATCAGTACTAACACAAATAAATAATGAAGTGTTATTTTGCTGCACAGGAGTTGCAATTTTAATTTAAAATTTAAATTTTATATCTGCTAACAACAAATTAATCTCGTTTACTACAAATTATTTCGATTTTCAATTGCATTTCCGTATTGTTCAACTTGTTTCACTTTTTTTTCTTGCTAAGATCAAGTAAGTAATTTACTAATTTATAATTACATTAATTACAATATTATAATAACTTAAGCTATTTTGCATACTAGAAAATAAATAATAAAAGAAAAGTGAAATATTAACGATTTTGGTTACATAAATATAAAAGTTTTAAGGCGGAAAATATTTCTAGAAGGAAAATTTTTAAATAATTTTCATTTTAAGTATCAGAATACAGAATTCCATACTACAAAATTTAAAAAAATGGTAAATGGAAAATTATTAATGTAATTAACGCATTTTTGCATTCATAATAATAATAGTATACTTTAACTATCTTTAAATGGGATGACTTTTCAAGTACAATAATCATTAGTACTGTTCGCAGCAGGTTAGCTACTTGACTATGTAAGTGTTAAAAGAAACCATCATTCGTAAAACAGGTAATATATTTAAACACAATTGTAGAGAAGATAGGGTGGCATTTGTTGCAAACAATAAAATAATTTAACTTTCTAAAATTTATGATCAGTAATAACAGCCTCTCGAAAAGTTATCCCATTTAAAGATGGTTAAAGTATACCTACATTTACAGGAAGTATACTTATTTATTTTATTTTAAAACATTATAATTTTTATTTGTGAAGTTAGTGATACCTTAATATTGCGTCTGTAATTCCCAGCACCTCCACCATAGTAATTTAAAAGAAAAGCTGAATGTGATTTCCAAAAGTAATTTTAAGAAAATTACAGTTAGACTGTTATAATTAAGTTGGTTTTCGACTAAAAAATCTTTTATACATTAGTAATTTTTTTTTTTAAACCAAACCCAGATTTTCACATTGTACATGCTGGTTTTGGGGGTAGTATTGCTTCTGAGAATACTAAACGAGCGGAAGCATTGTGATCACTTTTGAAATATAAAAATAACTTTGGCCTATAAACATGAAATTTTTCACGTACATGCTACATGTAGAGATTTCAATTAGCATGTAGCAAAAAAAATTTTTTTTCGCTTTTTCCAGTATTGGAGAATGCAAATAAAACATTTTCTTCATTCTTGGAGAAATATCGTAAAGGATAACGTTAGAAATGGATCTTAAATTGAAGTTGAAATTCTTTTTATAATATTTTATTTTTTACATTTTCAGAAAATATTCAGCTGCAATTTTTAAGACTTTTCAATTATAACTGATTCGTTGTTAAATCGACCGATCGATTAAATAATGTTTCTAAGCATGCCGACAAAACTGAAACAATTTCGTAAAACTGGAAGTTCATTTTCACTAACATCGTCTTTCTCCTACTTAGTTTTTAGCGAATTTTCGAATGGAAAATTCAGCTATTACAGCCACTGTTTTGTATGTATGTTTGTATGTATGTATATCATACATACATCCTATTTTTACGATATTTGATGAAAACGATGCAAGTCCAGAGTTCTAAAAATCTTGGATAAGTTCCTCAGCTAGACACGTCTGATGCCAAAAACCTCCAAAAAATGTGTTTATTGCAGTTTTTCGCAATTTTTTTTACACTATAGTAAAGAGTAGAAAAATCATATAAAATACGTTTTGAATCTTTATCCAATGTAAGCGAGTTATCGAGATAAAGCAATTTCTATAACTAGAAATTCGCTGTGTTATGAAGGATGCTGTGACTGGAGTTTTATTTTTTTATTACAAAAATTAAATTACTCAACTAAATTAATAATAAATTATGTGTGCACAAGTTAATTATGATTAAATTTTATAATTATAATAACTCAGTTTTAAAATACAATTGTAATACACACTTTGAAAATCACTTTTAATTATTAATTAACTTTCGCTTAATAATTAATAATTACTAATTATCTAACCTTCACAAAAATAAAAAAAAATAAAAATATATAAAAATATTTACAATAACAATTCAAGACCATCTCATTTATAAGTAAAATCAAACGTCTGATGATAAGTTAATATACAATATAACCTCTTTTTATGCGGTGGATAGGTAACGCATAAATTGCTATAAAAGTAACCTTAATACTACATAACTCAAAACCTTAAAACTTCTCTAGAAATTGCTTTCCTAAACCACAGTACAGGAAAGTAATAACATGGGAACATTTTTAAATATTTTATTTCATTTTTATATTATTGCAAAAAATGCAATACATTCACATATGTATAAAAACTGAATGATGTAATAATTTATATACTTACGTAATTTGATAATAAAATGCGTTAAAAATAGTCAACAGAAAATTTTATCTCAAATTAATGTTTAAATTTTGTACTTTCTCTTATTTTTTTATTCACATTATACATACACATAAAAAATTTGTACAAAAAGGATCACATAAAAAGGGGTTATGCTGTAAGTAATTTAAGTTACTATTAATTAGTAGTACAGTTTAACCTTTTTTGTGCGGTGGATAGGGACTGCATAAAAAAAATCGCACAAAAAAATATAATAAATTAAAAACTTTTTTAATGCCGTGGATTGGGAAAATATATACCTCAAAACGCTCAAAACCTCACGATTTCCTTAGAAGTTGCTTTTCTAAACAAGATAAAGCATTAATTTACACGTGGGAACATTTTATTTCATTTTTATAATATTATGAAAATTGTGAAAAGTACATCTGTAAAAACATTAAATGATGCAATAACATATTATGTTCTGATTAAATGCTTAAAAACCATTAAAGAGTATTTTGATCAAAGAAAGTTATTGCAATAAATGTCTAACAAGGAAGGTACCTCGGGTGTACCTCACCGATTTCTTTCATTTTGTGATATGTTAGTGTATTAGAAAAAATATTAGATACGCATTCATTTTTAAGTGCTAGCTCGTCGATTTAAAGAATAAAAATCACTCTTAAAGTTCACCCCCAAAAGCACCTTTTCTTAAATATCTCGTAAACTATTTGGAATTTTGAAATAAAACCAACGCCAAAATGTTTCTTATAAAATGGCACTTATACAGGCAAAACTAGTTTACGAGATATTTAAAAAAAATTGTTTTTGGAGGTGAATTTTAAGGGCGATTTTCACTCCTTAAATCGGCGAGTTAGCACTTAAAAAAGAATATGTACGTATCTAATATTTTTTAAATATTCTCACATATCACAAAATGAAAGAAATCGGTAAGGTACACCTGGGGTACCTTCCTTGTAAGTTTCTTACTGTCTCTTGATTTTGATTCACATTATATGCATTTTAATGGTCATTTCTTAAAAACCGCATGAAAAAAATCCCATAAAAAAAATCACCAAAAGAAAAATTTCACAAAAAAGGACCGCATAAAAAAGATTTAGCTGTATTATTTTGGTGCTAAAAATTAATTTATAACGTAAATTACAACCATTTAGATAAAGTTCACTTTCTTATGCTATTCTACGGACTAGACCTAATTCATTAGCATGATAATTATATACATTTACGTAATTCCGCAATATTATTGCGAAAATGACCTATTAAATTCCTATCTAATTATTTTTAATATCAAAGTACATGGCTATAGGAGCTAATAGTTTTCCTTATTTATAAAGCCAATCAGTACTGACAAATGCGTTTTCAAGATATCAATAATTAATGGTAGAAAGCAGGTGGGTAAAGATTGCCCATTTTTTGTCTTTGATAACCGTGAAAATTAAAAGTTCTTATGCGGGTAATTATTCTGTATCTAGCTGAAGTTCACTTCATTACTTATACATAATTATTTAATATATTTATTTTAAAATTATTCTAATCTTATTATCTACAAAAAACTTATATAAATATATAAATATAAATGACTTGCAAACAGAGCCTGTTTTGTTGACTTCTTGCCATCTTCGACATATTTGTGAATTTTGGTTGGCTGTCTCGCATTGAAATTTTTGTCAAAAAATAGTCCCGGAATGGGTCTGATGCGTTCCGGAAATCCCGCATTTTGTAAATTGGAAATAGGGTAAAAGCCCCGATTGTGGAACACTATTTTTAGGTATTTCATCAAACTTGCTTACAAAAATTAATAAATGAATTAAACACCCATTTTTTTTTCTTAATAAGCATGAAACCAAGTTTTTTTAATCCAATGAATATGTTTTTAAGAAAATATAACCCAAAAATTTTGATTTATTAATGTTTTGTTTTATAATTTGTTGACATCTATAAAAAAACGGACAGAAAATATTAACACCCTTTAAAAAATCAGCACATTGACACCTAAAAAAGAACACGTATGTACGAACATGAGATACATCAGATACATCTTTTGCCATCTTTTCACTCTATGACATGGAGTGACATCTAGTAGTAAATAGAATGTCAAATTAAAAAATATAGAATGGTTTAAATATTCGATAAAATAAACGACCAAAATCACAGAATATACCAAAATACCACAGAAAAATACTATATTTTGTTTCGCCATCTATGTATTTTGGTAAAGTTCTAATCAATTCTAAATCTTCTAAACTAACTTATCAAAATGGCGACAATTTTTCATTATTAATAAAATTTTGCAACTTTAAATCAATATTTTTTTATTTATCAATTGACGATACGCTCCGAAATAAAAAAAAAATATTAAAAATTTTACGATTTTAAAGCAGTAAGTAAATATTTTAGACTTAAAAAGAAATTAAAGCTATTTATAATATAAATTTTTAGTTATTTTACGTACATGATTTTAGTTAAATACACAGGTTATATGTGTACTCAAAGAAATACACATATATATATATATATATAAATTACATTTAAACCGAATAAAAAGATGATTTAGCTCTTATAATCTCTTAACTGGACTAATAAAAATTATTTGTATAGTTTTATTGCGCTAACTTCGAAAATTAACTGGAAAATGTTGAAATTTATAAGGCATGTGTTTCTATAAATAAGCATTGATCAAACGCAAAAGAGACACATTTAGCAAAAACTGTTTAATTTATATATGTATTTCTTTAATTAAGTAAAGAAACATTAAATGTGAGATGAATTTAAATTGAAAAACAATCATTCTATTAATAATAATTTTTGTTATCAGACGTTTCTTTCAGAAATAACTTCATTAAGATATAAATGTCAAAACTGTTTTTCTATTGGATCGCGTTCCACAAACGGGGCTTTTACCCTAGTTAAAAAATTTAATTCTGTGCTTTTTTTTTGGTTGATAAATTGTCTTTTTTGTTATGTTATTCTCTTCTTTTTTGGTCATTAATTGTATTTTTGAAATAAATATCACACCAATAAAAATCAGGTCAAGATTGTTATATTGTCCCGCATTGACTAGTTAAGGCTGGTCGTCCATTGGTTGCGGACAACTGCGAAATTCGATTCAGACGATTACGCACGTTGGTCGTCCGTCCGAAATGATATGTCTGCTGTCCGTCCACTAGCCCAATATTCGTCAGTATTTTTCTTTTTAATTTTTTTTTTCTCAAGCTATAGATGCTATAAAAATACGTAAAAAAACAATTTAATGCACGTAATATGTAAAGGTACACAGTTATAATTGTAATTTACCTTCAGTTTCATCTCAATAAAAATAAGAATCTTATGAAAAGGACTACTTCGCGCGAAAAAATGCAAACAAAATTGGATTTGTTCGCACGTTGCAATTATACGTAGGGCTAAGAACGAACGAGACGCTTCCATTTTTATACTGTTGCAAAAAGTGCAATACATACACATGTATAAAAACTTGATGATGTAATAATTTATATTCTTACGCAGGGGAACGGATGAACAAAACGCTTTCAATGGACGAGAATGTATAGCTTCACAGCTGTTTGGATCGTTTGTCCGTTTTCATGCGTATTCGTCCGAATTAAATTTCGCACGTTTCCGTATCCAATGGACGACCACCCTAAAAAGTTGACTGCCTCATACAAAAATCAGTTATATTATTGACCTAATATTAAAATTTGATTAGTATTTTATTAATAAAAATGTATTTTAATATTTATTAATGTACATAATATAAAAATTATTAACTGGCAATTTATAAAATTATAATATTTATTTAATAATTTAATTATACTTTTTGATGAATTTCACATAATTATGAAAATTTTGTAAATGAGGAGCAATATTTCCGGGCGGGTAGCTAGGTCATTTGAATTTTCCTTATAATTATGTTTGTATCCAATATTATTTTATTAAATGCATTAATTTCTAAGATGATAAGGTCACTTCTCTACTTGGCTCTCATTAAGCCAATGTCAAATACGCTATCATAGTGGGGTGTGGTACACAGCTTCCTCTTACTCCTAACAGATTTTTTCCAGTCTTTAAGAGTTACGCCACTTAGTGGAATTAGCGATCACATTAACGGACAGGCAGATGAACCGACAGATAGATACGAAACTAGAACTATTCGGGAAGCTCTCAAAAATTTAATATTTCGAAAGTAATATAATATCCTAAAATAATATAATATCCTAAAATAATCCTGGTTTTTATATTAAAGAAATTTCACCTTGACATAGTAATATAAAATTATTGACGACTGAAAATTGAATATGTAATAAATTTGACACTTTTATCGAATTGAACAGAGAAGTATTAAAGAAAGTTTTACTAAAATTTAAAAATTATAAATTAAATATTAATTCATTTATATTGTAGTGTGTCAGTTTTTTTGGAAAAACTGTATCCTTATGCTAGTTTCGCACTTTTCACCCTCCCAATTTATTTCATTTCATTTACAAGATTACAACGAATATTCGTATTCGCATTTGCAAACAATTGTACTATTCTACTTGCATTCGCCAAAAAGAGGAAATATTTCGTAAATATTGTTATTACTACAGAATACAGAAACGAACTTACTATCTCTGTACTAGCGATACCAGCGCGGATAAAAAATCCCTACCACACCCCTTCACTATGTTATGTAGGTACACACTGTTTGTAGTTGTGTATGTTTGATGTCTGCATCTGTGTAAATGGTCACACACACAGCCACATATACACGTATTGCGGCAGAGCAACATGCAGTGTAACTAATAATGATCTTAACAATCAGTAACATTACATCTATGCTCTTGCATAGCTGGTGTACGACTAGTTACCTTAAACTGTGACAGATCAACAAATGACTCCAAGCGAACCACACAATTTTGCTTTTAATTTCCTTCTAGTGTTCTGTGGTTATTACGAATTTTCATTAAGAAGTTGAACGAAAATTACATTTTTTTCATTTAAGAAATAAAATGTTACACAATTTCAAATGCCAAACGAAAAGATCCTTCTACATATACCACCATGAAAGTGGACACACGCGGCTTCATTCTTCTATGTGTGCTCACCGATTTGAATCTTCTTTCACTGGGAAGTTGGAAAGCTTGGAAGTAACAGCTAGTTTTCACATGGCATCACGGTAATTAGATGAAACGATTCAAAATTTTATTTGAAACGAAATTATGTGACAGAAGCGGTACAACCCCCACTGAGCTGCAGGGGAATGTCACTATTAACTGTTTGACGGTAACTGATCATCATAAAACGTCAAGTGAAACAAAATTAAACTCACACACCACGTCGTACGACGTCAACAATTCCATGTAAAGTGTATTTGGCTGCCAAAATACAGTAACAGTTTGGTCATTATGACTGTTAATAATGTCGATGAAAAATATTGAGTAATAGTCTCAATTCGAAAACTTTGACTAGTCCAAGCAGGGCCGGATTAACCCTGAGTGCCGCCCTAGTCATCGTGAAAAATGCGGCCCCTTTTGCTTGACAAGAAGAAAATCCTAATTTTTCCTACTTTATTTTCGAACTCTCTCTTAAAAAATAACTGACGAGCAAAAAAACAAAAAACGTCAATTTTGCCACCCTGTTTTCAAAATCTTCCGCCCCTAAAAACTGGCCGCCCCTAGGCCATGTCCTAGGTTGGCCTATTGGCTAATCTGGCCCTGAGTCCTATTCAAGGTATATTTATGTATAATTTTGTCACACTAAGTACAAGCATTTGTTACATAATACAAGTATACTCGTATACCTCATGGGAATTATTCATAGAGCTTAGTTTTTCTTATTGATTTATTTTGAATTTACATATTTAATTTTTACCCACATAATGTGAAGATTTTAATCAACAGCTTGGAGTAAATATGAATTATAAAACAACATATATTATATTTGAGAATTTACGTTATGTTATTTTACTAGAAAAAATCTATAAATAACCCAAAATTTTCCTTATTATTGCGGTAGTAAGATATAAAGAACAAAAACAACATTTTTTTTTTTTTACACTAAGGAAAAGTTCTTTAACTCAAAGAATCTCAAAGATCTTTTTCAATAGTGTCAAAAAATACTTTTTAGGCGAATAAATTATTTTTGGAACAAACAGGATATTATAATATACTAAGGGACTAATATTTGATTCCCAATGCGAAGAATCTTTGACAACAATTTGCATCAGGAATTAAAAGATATACATAAGCCCCGTGACACATATAATTCTCTTCCAATTCCGGATAATTTATAGAAATTAAGATAAGAAATATTTAAGTGTCATTTCAATTATATAGAATAATATGACATCACATTTAATGTGGTTATATTAAGCAAATTGAACGAGAAGTATGTATCTCCTTTAGGGCTTTAGTCCCAAAATTGCAAAAAATATTATTCTTGTTTTATAAAAAAAACTGTTTTTGAAATAAAAAAATATTTCATGATAGTATTGAAGCATGGTATGTATTCCTTTGAAACAACGAACCTTTTTCTAAGTGTTAGGTTCAATTTTTTTTTCAAGTTTTTATCAGTTTTTTTTAAAAAAAAAAACCTCCATGACTCACAAAAAAAATACTCCAATTTCTGTATTTTATCTAATTTTCAATTATTTTTGTGTAGTCGCGCAGATACCAGAGGAAAACCTATTAAAATTAAATTACACTTTTATAAAATTATCAAACCACATAATTGCCCAATACGATTTTAACTAGCCTTGGGGGAAAATTTTTTTGTTATATTGTTACATACGCATATCAAAACTGAACAAAAAGATTGACATTAATAAGACTTTATTGTTATTTCAATCGAAAAAAAAAATGTTTCGATTAAAAAAATTATTTTCTAAATAATAATAACAGTAATGAGATAATGGCACTTACTATTAGGAATGATTATCGTTGACTAGTTAAAAATACTTAATACACAAATTACAGACATATTTTATTGAAAAATTGAAAAGTAATAATTTCAAGTGACAAACTTATTTTGAACTTTAACCCTTTGCATAACGAGATTTTGTTTTAAACCAACAAAGAAAGTTAATGTCACAATGATTTATGTTTTTGAAGTCAGAGCCTGTCTGTTTAGCAACATACTTGAAACATTCCAAGAGTTCCAGTTAATCGAACATTTATGTTAACATCAACTGGGGGGGGGGGGTAACACATGGCTGGAGAGTAAAGGGTTAATATTTAAATGTAAATATTTTCTATTTTTCTGACCACAACGTTTGGAAAATTGTTACATTACTAATAAAAATTAATTAATAAATAACATTAAAAATAGATACAGTCACAAAATCTTACGTAATAATTTAAAAAAAAAAAAATTAATTAAAAAATCATCATAAAAATAAAATACTTTTTATAAAAACTGAGTGGCACTAAAACAGTATTAAAACAATATAAAACAATATAAACAGTATAAAACAATACAAACATTAATATGGCCTCGGATACAATTTGAGAATGCGAAACTGGAAACCGAGGATTCTTAAGCATTCAAGCTTACATACAGAAGCAACTTACAGACCGAATACAAATAATTTTTTCATCCAAAAAATATTATGAAATTTATTGAAGTAATATGAGTTTATAAATAACTGTTTCTATAGAAGTTTCATGATCTTTTTTAGCCTGTTATCTGGGGTAACTCCAGTACCAAGAAAGCAGAATGGTAAATAATGGCTGTGTTCGAGCAGAAAAAAATTCTTTAAGCGCTTCAAGCCGCTTCATATTGCTGACTAATTTTCTGCTTGGACAGAAATCAAGTGACATGTAGTTCTGTCTTACACCAAATTTAAATTTTACTGCGATAAGTTACAAAATTTTGCCATATGTTGTTTACTCTGATGATTCTTCAATAATATGACCTATAATGTTATTGATATTGTTTAAAATATAAAAGAAATAACAAATTTTCTTATGAATAACTCTTATTGAGGTTAATTTGTTTAAATACCTACGACGACATTTTGCTTTTTGGTGCTTTGTTATTCTTAGTAAATCGCCATTTTGCTTTAAAGCGCTTTAAAGAATTTTTTCTGCTCGAACGAAGCCAATGTTTACGCCTCAAATTATCTGCTATGTAAACGTCAACTTATGTTAAAGTAGTAGGTACTGCAGAAAAAACAGTTTTACTGTCTTGGCTGCTTGGACAGTGAAATAAAAATAATTTCAATATTAGTTTTGGTAGTGAAACTGTTTGTTTTCTGCTATGCTATTACTAATACTATTTTTAAAATGATATAGTAACAATTTTTTTTTCCATTTATAATTTATTTCAACAACAGTCATATAAAAAATAATTACTAGCAGTAGATTGTAAAAACAGTTAAAAATTTGTTTTAATTACACTAGAAAGAAGATGTTGAAATAGGAATAATTATTATTTAAATTACTTTTATAAAAATTTGTAAGGTGTCCTTACAAATTATTGGACCAAAAAATTAATGTTACTAATTTCTCGATTCATTACATTCAAAAATTTTAACATTTATCATTAGTACTACTGAAAAAATAGCATAGTTTCATTTCAAATTTTAAAACTGGTGTCACTGAAAAATCACTATACAAAAATAAAAACTGGATACAAAAAAAAAAACCTTAGATTTATTCTTCTCGTTGTTTTCGAAATATTTCATGCTTAACCCATCTGTAATACTTGATATTTTCTTTGCTTAATATTTTCCACGGTTACCATTGCCTATGTTCTGTCACCTATACTTCAAGCCTATAAGTGACACTAAAATTTATGAATTTTTTTTAAAATCTTTTTTTTATTTTTTTTTCGTGTAGTTATCAGCGCTGCCACCGTAACATTTTTCAGCGCTCTCAGATCATCAATGTTGGTAGGCCTAGTTACAATATTAAAATGTGTTACGTGCTTTTGCTTGTTGATCTGCACTTCTTCTAAATATACGTCTATAAGTTGTGCGATTTTACACAATTGTTTAATTTTTTTGTTTCTTATCAGAAGAGCATCTTACTGAAAATCTATTATAGCTAACCTTGCAGTTTAATAGCTATTTAAAAATAATTGTTATACAATACAATAATAATTAACTAATTCAATTCGGCAAAGATAAGTTTTTCCTGGAATTCATCAAAATTTTAAAAAATTTCTTAAAAATGGATATGGTCGTGGATAGTGATGAGCAAATGCAAGACCAAGACTACCAAGTCTTGATCTTGTTCTTGCATGAAAAATCTTGGGCTTGGTCTTACTAGAGCAGTTTGAGTCTTGGTCTTGCAAAATGCAGTCTTGGTCTTGCTTTTGGTATTGCTAAAAAATCTTGCACTTTCTTGCAATCTTTTTATTAACGAATTTTTTCCTTCTAAAATCAGAATTTCACTTTTTACGGTTCCTAAAAAATTTTTTGTTTTGTAACTGCCTCTCTGTCCAACGCGCAACTTGGGAACTCTTCGACTAATTTCGATGAAATTTTCAGGGCTTCAGCTAGTCACACATGAATTTCTATTAAACGTGGTAAAATCTATTATTATTCTTAAAGTGATTAAATCTATTAAACGCCGATATTTTACTTACTATCCGACCAAAAAATTTTGAAGGCAGTTGAAAGCATTATACCTACTGATTTACGACAGCATCACGCATTTTTATTTGCAAGTATTTAATTAACTTCGAACTTTTAAAAAAACAATTTTTAATATTGCTTCAAAAAGTTTCAGTATTAATTATACTTTCAAATTATTTAACTAGTTTAGCAAGAGTCTTGCATTTCTCTTGCTTTAGTCATAATCTTGCTCGCTTAAGTCTTGGTATTGGTCTTGCAGCCATACTTATAGTCTTGGTCTTGGTCTTTCTCTTGGTATACATAGTCTTGGTCTTGGTCTTTCTCTTGGTATACATAGTCTTGGTCTTGGTCTTGCAAAAAGTGCAAAACCAAGAGAAGACTGCAAGACCAAGACTACTTTTGCTCATCACTAGTCGTGGATAGCTCAAATAATGAAATTTTGAAAAGAAAACTGTTCTCACCATACACTTCGTTCCAAAATGTCATTTTGGAACGATGTGTATGACTACCTTAGGCTCTCATGTTTGGGTAGTTGTGTTACTGATTTTATAATACATCCTCGATTGTAATGGTATGATCCGGTGATTCTAGTATTTTTTTATTTGGCACCAGGCCTTAATTTCAGAAAAATTTTCTTAAAAAATGAAGTGGCGGGCAAAAAAAAAACATCATAGGTCTTCGCCTTGGCTTTGCCACGGTGGGCCGCTGCTCTCAACCTTACAGTCTCTAACGACACTGATCAAAAACAAAAATCTTACGACGTGCCGGATCGTTCCGGTAAAATATAAAAGTCCCTGGGAGGTGCTGGAATACCGTTCCGGCGTGTTCCGGTCAAAATTAAGCCTTGTTTGGCACCATAACAAAAATTAAGCTATACAATGATCAAAATAATTGTAGGTATATAGTTTCTTAACAACTTCACATTGTCAATCTAGTATCGCCTTTCCAAATAACAAAATCATTCATAATTTTTACTAGTTTTCATTAGAGCCTTGTTGTCATTTTTTACAATATTTAACAAAAATCGATAATTTAAATACAACGTAATATTGGAGCCGTTACTCAAGTTTGAAAAACAATGATTTAACCATTAAAATGCAATATATATATATATATATATATATATATATATATATATATATATATATATATATATATATATATATTTGGCTAACAATAATATATATATATATATATATATATATATATATATATATATATATATATATATATATATATTATTGTTAGCCAAAAAAATGAATTTTTCCTTGTTCCATAACAATTACATACCCAAAAAAGTCCACCAAGAAACACAACACTATTTTATTATATTACCACCTTTTGCAATTGTAACAAATTTTCAAAATACACAAGAAAATTTAAATCAAACTTTTGTTTTCATTGTTTTATTTTTAAAACGAGCAAATTAAAGTTTCGGCACAGCACTCAATAATAACAAAAAATCAACAAAAATTTAGTTTTTTTCAAAATGTTAATTCACTTTTAAAATCACAAATTAAATAACGAAATTTTATACAAATATTACCTTTTAGTCCAATTAATGTAATTTAATATAATCCAATACACAATACATAATATAAATTACTAGCAATACGCATGAGGTGTCTAATATACTATTGTATCAAATTACACCATGCTTAGTGGTAAGTAAGTATGCAATGTAGTAATATATTAAATAAAATTCATATAATCGCAATATATATTAGCGTGTAAGAGGGGGGTATGGATAATTTTATTCATAACTTTTCGTTATACGAACTATAACTACAAAATTTTCTTGAGGGATTGGATGAGAATATTGATTTAAATTTAGATGAGTGTGGTTTCAAATAAAAACAACAGAATAATATAAGGTGTTCCATAAAAGAAGAAATCAAAAGTATTTAATAGAACACAGCCAACTTCTCAATAGGATCAGCTGAGATCATTTAGATGGATAATTTAACTGTATTCAAAATTAATGCCTTCTGGTTAGGTCAGTGTTGGGCAATACATCGCATTTAATTATCTAGGTAACAGATACAATTTTTGATAACAGATAACATTTACAGAAATAATACACTGGGCTTACTTTACTATTTTAATACACTGGGTTTACTTTACTATTTTAATGATTATATCCAATTCTAGATACTTTCTGTGATGAACTATTAACTTCAAAACTTATTCAAATTTCGAAAAAGCAATATTTCATTAAGAAAATATAAATTTCGCAAGCGGTAACTTTTCCTTATTATATTTATACTTACTAGCCGTATACCCACCCGATGGAATTTACCATCGGTAACATTTCAGGATGTCAGTCAGTGTCAAGGATTTATTAAATAAGATATTATTTATTTTAGTAGCCATAGTAACATATTTTTATACTCGTATATCTCTAACTTCAAAAATGACGAATTCCATACTAATTTTTATCCTCTATTTAACTCATTTAGGGGACGAATTTCCAAAAATCCTTTTTTAGTGCTCACTTACATTACATCGGGAACTTCTGTGCAAAATTTCATTCATTCTAAACCCAACGGTTTAAGCTGTGCATTGTCGGTCAGTCAGTCAGTGTTAGAGATTTATTAAGTAGACTAGCCGTATACCTAACCGATCGGATTTAACATCGGCAACATCTCAGGATGTCAGTCAGTGTTAAAAAATTATTAAATAAGATATTTTCTTTGATAGTCATAGTAACATATTTTTGTATAATATCTGTAACTTCAGAAATGACGAATTTCTATAAAAAATTTTCATCCCTTATTTAACCCACTTAGGGGACAAATTTTCAAAAATCCTTACTTAGTGCTCATCTACATTACATAGGGAATTCCTATGCAAAATTTCATTCTCCTAAACCCAACGGTTTAGGCTAGGTCTCCTAAAACTAACGGTCACTCAGTGTTAGAAATTTATTAAGTAGATTCCTAGTAATATGTATAACAATATCACATAGATAATCATATTATAAATCGCATAAATGCATGAAAGTGAAAAATAAGTCGATGATGCATAAGTCACTTCAGTAATCAGGGTCGGATTTACCCTAAGTGCAGTCCGGGGCACGCCTCTGCTTTTCCCTTTTCCTATAAAAATAAAAAGTGACGAGCAAAAAAAGAACAATTCGCATTTTTTATTTTCCGATTCAAAAATAAAGTGCTGAACAAAAAAAAGCCAAATTGTCACGTGTGTTCAAAATTTTGCCGCCCCTAAAAATCTACCGCCCGGGGGCAGTGCGTCGCATGCCCCTAGTGTAAATCCAGCACTGTGTCAGTTAATAAATACAGAGAAATTAAGAATTTCGTTTCAGTTTTATTTTTTCAGCAAAAATAAACATAATTTTGGTTATTTTATTATTTTTCTTCGCAGAAGAAATAACTTAACAGAAAAATAAGATAACTTATTTTGCAAATTAAGCCTAAACTCGAAATTTTTTATCTTTCTTTCTCAAATTTTCATAAAAATAGATTGCTTTGTTCGGGAGTTATCGTGCGGACAACATACATACATTTAATATGTAAATTTTAATGAATGTCATTTTCGGTTTCTAGGGACCTCAAAACAAGTTCCTATCATAGTCCTGGACTCAGGTCGCACTATGTGAGTGGCTGTAAGCTGAGTTTTCCATTTGGAAATTAACTAAAAAGTTATTTCTCTATATTTAGTAACACATTATCTACATTGAATTTAAAAAAAAAAACTTGTTTAAATTGATTTTTTATTAATATAATCCAAACTCTTGGAGAAATTCATTAACAAAGATAATATAGCTAATATGTAAATTTACATGTATGTGAATAACCTTCAGTTTTCAGTGAACTGAAACAAATAGTACCTATATTATTATACCATAATTTTCCATGATTTTGTCAATAATTTAAACATTTTCTTTTCAATTTTCCAACGTAGTGTTACATTTTGAAACTGACGTACCACTGAGGTGTCATGTATTTTGTCCTCTTAAGCTTGAGGGATTTTATAAGTTAACTTATAAATGAACTGTGGGATTTTTGAAAAGTTACGACGCCTTACCTAAATTTGACGCGTCGCGCTTCCGAAAAAATCTCGGAATCCTTATAGTTTTACTGAGGGACCTTGTCTCCATGCGTGTCTAATACGCACTTAGCATTCTTTTAAAATCTGGTTTTTTTTTTAAGTGTAAATTTTGCCAATACATTGGGTCATTACAGTACACACTGGTCTCCTCTGGCTTATAGATCGAACAAAAAGGTTCATTGAACGACTCAAAATTGTAGTTGGATTCACATAGCAACAGAATCAAAATTTCCAAACTTACAAATAACTTTGTCTGATCAATATTTCCAGAAAATAATTTCATAATAAATTATATTCCTCCACTTTGCGAAAACAATTTATTTCTTTTGAAAAATATGTAAATTGTTTATATTTGTGGTTTTTACTTTAATTAATTTACATTGGAGTGATTCGTTGAATAAAATTTGATTTATTTAAAATGGAAAATTTTTATAATTATTTTCAATTTCATCAGAATCATCACGTCTTACATATAACTATTACCTATAATATTCTAGCGCAGACAGACAAAAGTAGTTAAGTCCATTTTTTTTTTATTTTATAATGAGGAACAAGAGAGTCTATCTCATATATTTCCAAAAGGGCAAAAGTCAATTCCACCCCTAACATCATTCATTTATGCACTTGTTATAAACATTTTTTTAGAAACTAACAAAAGAAGTTAAGGTCTTAAAATTGTTAATAAAATAATAAATAAGTACATAGTTTAATTAAATTGGAAATGTATTTTTATGGCAACAACTACCAGCTAAAACCGGTTAAGTAGACAAATGGTTTTAATAATGAAATTTATTGTTGTTTTTTAAATGTTAAGTCCATAAAAATGTCTAAAAAAATTTTATTTTAAGGTTTAAAGTTTATTTTTTTTTATGATTTACTGTGTTACATGTTAAGAAAGTAATTGATGACAAAAAATTTACAAAATGTCATGTAAACTTGAAGATAATTCAAATAAACTGATCTTGCCTGCATTTTATTTTAGTTTTTACTCTCTACTGTAAAGTTGATATTTTGGACTTAACTACTTTTGTCTGCCTGCGCTAGATATATTGTACAAAATTGTATAAAATTAAAATTCTAAACTGTTTTGAAATATTAGTTATTTGGCAATGAACTTTTCATAACCTTTCATAAAATTTTGTTAGAAATACAGCGACATTACGATGTATGCAGAATAGAAAATTATTTTATAGCTCAAATAGTATATTATGCAACAATGGATTAAGGTGTAATTTTTAATCCTAAGTGAAAAATTAGTCGTTTATCCGCGGAATCTATAAAGGTCCAATGGCAACAATTCATTCGAGAGATTAACAGACACAGTTCATTTCCGTGGTGTATTTACAATTTTCTTCAATTCCGGGTAATTAAAAATTATAAAAACTAGGAAAAATATTGTTAAAAGTCATTTTAAAATTATGCCGAATAATATAACATCATATATACTGTCTACTGTCGGCAAATTAAACAACTGTTTATTTTTAAACAACTGTTAACCCTGCTTCACCTGAGTTAAATTTAACTTAATAATCGGCTGAAAAGCGAAAGAAAAAGTATTTTTGCTCATTAGGAACTAAAAGTGACACTTTACTCCGTATTATGAAGGAATAAAGTACTTTAGTCCTGGAATTACAAAATACCCCTGTCGCAATATCCTGCATAACATAGTGAATTTCCGTTTATAAAAGTTAGTTTTTCTTGGAAACTAGTTGACATAGAATAATAGTTTAAAGACCTTTTTATGTGATTTTTTTCCTCTTTCAAATGGTGTAAAAAATTTCACAAAAATTTTTGAATAAGGGAAAATTTTGGCAAGAATCTAATTTTTTTCACGAAAATTTCCAAAAAAACATATATATATATATATATATATAACATATATATATATATATATATATATATATATATATATATATATATATATGTTTATATATATATATATATATATATATATATATATGTTTATATATATATATATATATATATATATATATATATATATATATATATATATATATATATATATAAATTTTAGTGAATATTATTTTCGGTTTCTAGGGACCTCAAAACAAATTTCTGCCATCCATAGTCCCGGGTTCAAGTCGCGTCATGACAGTGGCTGTAATAGCTGAATTCCATTCTAGAAATTCGCTAAAAAGAAAAAATTATCTATTGTCGATGTCAGTTTATGATAAAATTTACGTCTATAAAATCTAGACCATAAAACAAAGCAAAAAATTTTTATGTAAAATATAATAGATACAGTAATTACAATGTTGCCGTAATTAACAGAGGCTGGCAAAAAATTGTTGGAGACTTTGGATTATAACTTGAATAGTTTTTCTAATTCTCATGTCTATAATTTTTTCTTTCGCTAACGTATTTATATGTATTTGGATTACTAAAAAACACGTTTAATTAAATAGTAAATTAACATGTTGACCATCATAAGGACGCCCAACTAATACACTGTTCGGAAACTAATACACCGGTTGCTTTTGTAATACACATAAACAAACGTAGCTCACTCTCTGTGTAGGCACAATTGGTACAAAAGTTACTGCTACGCAGTAAATAATGTATTTATAGAGCACATCACTCCACTGCGATATCAGACATTTGAAAGATTTACTTTGTGAAAATTCATATTAGAAAATATGAAAATGGCTGCTTAGTCACTTTTCACGAAAAACGACAAGCGGGTGTATATTTGATACAAATAACAATGATCTAACATAAAATATTATAGGTATATTTGATGAGATGTAATATGCATAGGTAAATAAGATACTTAAACAAACATAATTTACTCTTTCTTTAGACGCAATAGGTATCGTAGGCACAAGAAGTGCTACGCAATACATAATGTATTGTAGAGCACACTTAATATTTGTGGTACCTCCTGTGGCTAGACAAAGAGCGAGCTACATTTGTTTATGTACCTTACATCTCATATACAAACAATAATTGTATGATCTTATCCAAGCGGAAAGTTATAAAATTAACAATGTACAAATAAATTTAAGAGAATATTTAATTTTTAATAAAATAAATGATTAATAATAATTTAAATTTCAAAAGGTCATATTAAAATCATATGAAGTTCATTCTGTTTCACTCATAACAAACAGTCGCGTGTCAGTTGTTTGTTAGAAGAACAAAAATTACGTTTCGTTTTTATTTGAAACCTGTAGGTCGGTGAACGCTGAGTTCAGCAACTGATAAAAGACCGATGTTTAATAATCAATACCAATAAATAAAATAGAAGGGCCTATCTGTGATTTTCGAATTTTTAGGTATTAATGTATTTTCCAATTAGCAAATTCGACATATATACCAAATATAACTTTAAAAAAATTTTCGTCTATCTGTTTGTACGTACCGATCTAACTCAAAAACTATTCAAGTTATTGAGTAGAAATTTACAGGGAATATAGATATTAACCTCCCGATCAATCTTAGCCACATTTTAATGTGATCTCCCAAATGGTTATGTGCAGGATGATTCAAATATAATCTTCATTAAAAGTTTATGGTCTTCTAAATAAAATAGATTTTTGAAAATTTGATTATAGAAGTTTTCAATTATGAAGATTTTAATTAAAATATTTTTAACTTGGTGCTATTTCCACTTATACCGGAAGTTGACACCAAATTTGTTATTTGAAGTGTTTTTGACAGCAAATTTGAATTCGCAGGAAATTGTTACTATTAATATTCTATGTGACAGTGACATTTCAGCTTTTTGGCTTGATATAGGGTGGTCACATTGTCAAACAAATATGACGTGAAATAGAATGTATAATATAGAAATCGAAACACAGCGCCATTTACCGGGTGTCTACACAACCATAGCTTCATTAATTAAAATATTAAAACTGTTACCCTACTTTTGTGCGGTGCTTATCTAAGGTAGAGTTTCAGCTAATGAAAGAAAAATCAACAATAATGATGTCTCTATCGTAAATAGTAGCTCTGAAGATATTCGTTAATTTATAAACGTCGCCATTTATATGTAGGTATAATGTATACGTTAATAACATCCGGAAATTTTCTAACCGGTTTTTTAGTTTCCTGGGTTTTTTAGGCCCTAAAATGTCAAGATCTGAGGAAAACCACGTACGCCCAAATTGGTTTTATTATTAGTTATTACCATATAAATTTTTTATATAATAATAACGATTAATAAATAATTATGAAAATACAATTTAAGATTAATAATGAAATAATTCAAATGGATACAAATAGAAAGAAATTTATATTCAAGGATAATTTCGATTGTTTATATATAATTATTTAAAACAAAAACGAAAAAAATACTCACTTTTAGCAAATTTCCGAATAGTAAATTTTGCTGTTACAGCAACTGCCTTGGTAAGACTTGAGACTATTATGGAAATTTGTTTTGATGTCTCTAGAAGCGGAAAAAATCATTTATGTATATATGTGTACATACGATAAATCTCGAACGAAACCACTTACTTTTACGTAATTTGGTGAAAACTGTAGAAGTCCCAAACCCTTGGACCTTGGTAGAGTTCCAAAACTGTTTGTATATATTATCATATATATCCAGCAGTCAATTTTATTGTTGGTTATTTTAAATTTCCTATAAGAAAAATCTGGAAACTCTTATAGTTTCATGAAATCTTGCATGTACATGCTACAGGCAAGGGCACATTATGTGTGTGTGTTTTTTTTTTTTTATTTAATTATTTCAGCTATAATAAGTAGCTTAGAGTTAGAAGCTTAGTAACTTAGAAACTAAAACTAAAGCAAAAATATGTATTAGAGGTACAGCTGAACTCTTTTTTATGCGGTCTTTAAAAATATGGCCATTAAAATGCATAATATAAATCAAAATCAAGAGACAGTAAGAAACTTAAGCATTTACTATAATAACTTTCTTTGATAAAAATACTTTTTAACGACTTTTAAGCATTTAATCAATACATTGCATAAGAACATAAGTTACTGCTTCATTTAATTTTGTTACAGATGTATTTTTCAAAATTTTCATAATAATTTAAAATTGAAATAAAATGTTTTTACGTGTAAATTAATGCTTTATCTTGTTTATAGAAGCAACTTCTAAGGAAAGTTTTGAGCGTTTTGAGTTATGTTTTTTCGATGAAACTTTTTTTATGTGGTCCCGACCCAGCGCCCGCTCTAGTGTTTACGTCGCCCCGGGCAAAAAGGAAAAATTTCGCCCCGGTGAAACCGCCGTTCTTTCCTTTTTTTTTGCTCGTTAGTTGTAAAAATGTCACCCTGTTGTTACAGAAATGCCGCCCTTAAAATTTGCCACCGCGGGCTAATTCCCGGGTTGCCCCCCCCCCCTGGAGTGGACCCAGCCCGACCAACCGTATAAAAAAACTTTTTTGTACAATCTGGATCGAACTATACTTTTTAGAGCTATTTATGATACTTTTGAATATATTTTTTTTGTGCGATTTTTTTTATGCGGTCCCTATCCACCGCACAAAAAAAAGCATCAACTGTAATACAAATTCTTACTAGTAAAAATAACAAGTCTTTTCAGCTACACACTTTTTCACAGAGAAGGTTTTTATTACTCTATCTGAGATATTCGAAAATGTAACATGTACCCTTTCTGCAATAACCGATTAAATTAATAAATAGAAAAAAATAATTTTTTAGGTAAATTAAATGTACTGGGAAGTGGAGATGACAATTCTTTTCTCACGTACCAGATCGTGAAGGATGTCTTGAGGAAGAACTTTTAAAGTGAGGTTGAGATTCCTTCTCTCAGTTTTCATTTCTCAGCTCCATTTGCGAAATATTGAATTTCGAAATGAGGTAATTTTTGTCAGCAAGAATTCGCTATGTTATGGAGGATGCTGCGACAGAGGTATTTTCTTCTAATTTATAATACCTATAGATAAATATAATAAATTAGGTAATATAAAATATAAAGATTGTAGTTATAAATAATTATAATTTGTTTTATCTCATGTGTTTATGTTAATTTATGACGGAGTCATCTAATTAGACTCTACGGTTCAATTAATTCATTAACAATTACAAGATCCAATGTTTTTTAGTAGTAATTTCCAGGGCCGGCGAGAGTGGATACAGGCGGGGCTGTAACCCCAAGACTTGCCTCGGAAAAGGAGGCCCGGTGAAAAAGTGAATGCCCGGAGTCCGTCATTTTTTTTTCTGGTAATTTTACAAGGATAAGAATGAAGATCTGAGGTGGCCAACTTTTAGCACCGTATCGAAATCTTTTTTTTTAGAGAATAGATTTAAAACTAAAATTTAAAATAAATAAAATTTCGAATGTGTACTTATTTGTAAAAAAATAATTTCTTTTTTTTACACAACTTAAAGACCAGCAGGTTATTCGATCAAGATATACTATAACTATAATGGTATTCTTCTTTATTGTTAATTTTTCTGAATTAGGTTAAAAATTTGTTAAATTAATCGACTATTATGCATATATTCAGCATTTTCGACTATAAACTGTTTCTGAGAATCGATACAATTTTAATTAAGGGGTCTTAGCCACTTAAAAAAAAAAAAAAAAAAAAAAAAAAAAAAAAAAAAAAACATTTTATTTAAGGATCTATACCTGAAACGAAAATTCCAACTTTTTCCATTGAGTTTGAAATATGTTAAACAATAGACGATTCTGCATCGATTAGCAAAAAGAAAATTGTATGTAACGGACAAATTAAACGAAATAATTAATGTTAATGTTCTCATTTGTCGTGTGTTTGAACCGGAAGAAACTTAGCTACGAATAAATTTGTAAAATTGATCATATTTTATCTAACTTTCGTGAGAAAAAAAAATAGTTTTATGAACCTTATACTTTGTATTATTTTTTAATGAAAAAAAAAACCGGACCCACCGGCGTATCTATTTTGTAAAAATTAAAATAAAAATTAGAAACCGAAACCACGCGGTTTTTACACTATTTTAAAAAACTGTGCCCGCCATTTTCGACGAGAAAGGTGGTACAACATATAATGAATATTTTCCATTTAGAAAACACAGACGACACAGTGCATTTTTTTTTTTTGCACAAAAAACTAATTTTTTAAAATTTTAACCTTTTAATTGCTTTTAAATGCAATTAAAAGATTAGTTTTGCAATAAAATTTAAAAAAAATTAGTTTTTTTGCCAAAAAAAAAAAGAATATGCATTGTGTCACACAGTGTTTTCTAAATAGAACATACTCTAGACGTCAACTGTCAGGATTATTAATAATTCCGATAGGTGCTAAATCCAACGTCAACCATAGTCAAATTAAATCTTTATTTTATAGAAAAAAAATTATTAATTGATATAATTTCTTATAACTACAGTACCATCTTAATTCATAAAATAAGTGTTTCTAGTAATAATTTAACATTATGATTAATTTTCAAAAAATTTTAGATGTAGTACTCGATTTAACTGGATACACATCCTTAATGCTTTAAGTGAAAGTTAATGCCATCAAAGAATAATATCTCAGTAGAATTTTAAAACGAAAATCAGTAATAGTCACAGATATCTTTCTGTTACTACTTTTCGGGAGGGAGAAACATAATAAATTCTTTATTTTTAATAAATTCCGTAATTCACAAACGGTGAAATTTAAAAATTTTGAAAGAACCTTCGATTTTATTTTAAGATCCTTTTCGAACGGTACTTTACAGAATGAGATACCTGAAAGCAATTTTCCATCCCCACCATTCCATCTTCACAACAAATTTTGATTTTCGGTCGTCGAAAATTGAAAAGTTTGCTCAGAGTAGCAAAAAGTCAACCTTGTAAGATGTTGAAAATGTGACAAAATTATTAATATACTTTCATTCTGAACTTTTTAAATTTTTAACCAAATATTTTCCGTCTTATGCAAAACTTTTTAACTACAATTTAGTAAATTAATTGAGCAAAAACTGATTAAAACAAATTTTAAATTACCTCATTAACTCTGGAAAATTCGCAATTGCATATCAAATATTGCAATTACGGATAATAATATATTATTATCTATAATATATTGTATACTCTATTTATCTTCCTGGAGCATTATAAACTATAATATTATTTATACTGTTAGAACTATGTGCTAAGATACATCATACATTCAAAATCCTTGATACGAGAACAAAATTGTCCCATTAATTTTTTTGGTGCGTATATTATAGATATATAAAGCTGGGAGTGTTAAATTAAAAAAAAATTAATGATTACACTAATATAATACTTAATCTATAATTATTGGTTATTTTAACAACTTATAATTTATAAGTTTACCAATTTATTAATTTTTTTCGAAAATTAATTTTTGTTAGGATATTGAAAATTCTTAGGATAATTAAAAACAAAAATTGAAAAAGTCTTAAATCTTTGCAAATTTTGACAACACAATAATTTTTTGATGAAAAGTGTTCCTTTTTCAATTTTTCTCGAAAACCGGTTTACGTAGAATAATGGCTCAGAAACCTTGAACCTTGCGATTCATTTTCGCTCTTTACTGTGGTGAAGAAAGAAGCAAATTTAACTACAATGGAGTAGATGAAGTTGTCGCTTCCGGGCACATGTCGAAAAAGGGTGCAACAGGAAAAATAGAACAGGGGGGAATAATTTTTTATTGGGAAGTGCTTTAGTTAAAGGTAAAGAAATTCCTCTGTTGTATTGTTGAGGAAGGCGCGCATAAGTTGAAATGATTCTTAAACGCAAAAATTGTAGTTACTCCATTCAGGGCCAGATCATCGCATAGACAAATGAGATACATGGCTAGGACCCGGCTTTTTGAAGGGTCCGGTCAAACTGTCTGTTTTGAATATTTTAATAAATATTTGAGATTTGTTTTAGTTTTTCACATTATTTAATTTTGTTTTATTTATTTTTTGACATTCGTTGTATGCTCTATATCTTGTGGGAGTGGAAGGGGGCCCGGTAAGAAGAAAATGTTTAGGGCCCCAAAGTGGGTTAATCTGTCCCTGACTCTGTTGCGGACACCTATATACAAAGCTTTGTGAATGTCATCTTCGGATTTTAGAGATTTGAAGACAAATTTCATAGTGCCGAGCTCAAATCTCACCATGAATCTTGTTCTAACAGTTCAATTTCCGTTCGAAAATTTTCTAATATAAACAAAAATAAATTTTATCCTGAGAATTGTGTACAATTCTAACAACTGGCTACAAAATCCTGACTTAATGCGTATTAAACACACACTTGGGGAATTTTTCATTACTCAAATGGTAAGTATTCTTAAAGATTTATAATGTAGAGGATTAAAGAAAAACAAAAAATAATGATTACACGAATATTACTTAATCGATAATTATTGGTTATTTTAGCAATTTATAATTTTAAAATCGACCTTCATTATTTCACTCAGGGCCGCGCCAAGCGGGGGTGTTAGGGGTGCCTAGTACCCCGGCGGCAGACTTTGGGGGCGGCAAATAAAATATAAAATTATTACTATTTTTATGTGGTAATTTTGATGACACTAAATGTTACTCGCATTTTGCTTAAATACTTGTCTATTATGATTGTTGTGACCCGTCGCTAATCCGATTATTCCGATTGTCGACCAGCGACAACAATCATTTGCGCGGTAATCGGCGAGATCAAACGGGATCGGGATCGAACATGTTCTTGCACGCTTTAATTTTATAAAAACCGTCGTTGAATTCTACACATAAAACATTTATCAATCTTTAAAATTGTTTAGTTTTCGTTGCGTTACGTTGTATATAGTACGTGACGATTAGTAAACAAAACAAACTAAAAATTGATGACTGAGGATCTCTCAGTAAAATATTATTCTTTTAAATAAGACTTGGTAAACACTGTATTGGACAGTCGAAATATAATAAAAGAGTTTAAGATTTCAATTGTTTGGTTTTAAAACCAACATTTTTATTTTATCTTCTTTTTCCTATTTGGTTGATATCTTAAACCTAATTTATTATTTCTTTTTTTTTTTATTATAAATTTTGTTTTCAATATTTGCTTATCTACATCTGCAAGCAATTTCGTTTAAAATATACATGTTCTTTCGATATTGCTTATTCCACTTAGGATAAGATAAGATTTATGGATGTTCTTTAAATTAGAGCACTGCATACTCTTTTCTTGGAAAAGTTACATTATTTCGTTTCTCAGAAATTTAAGTAAAAAACATCCCCTTTTGGGCTCTGCGGAACGAATCTGATATAAATGCGTTAGATTTATGTGATGAAATAGAAACTCTTTTAACATATATTAATCCCGACATGAATGCATTAACAGTTTCTAATGATCTTACTACAATGTTTCCGAATATGACAATTGCATTAAGAATATTTTTGACAATACCCGTGACAGTGGCATCTGGTGAGAGAAGTTTTTCGAAACTTAAGTTAATAAAAAATTATTTAAGATCTAGTATGCCACAGGAAAGAATGTCGCATTTAAGTTTAATTAGCATAGAAAACAAAATTGCTGCAGATATTGACATGTCAGATTTAATAAATGAATTTGCAATAAAAAAGGCAAGGAAAGTGAATTTTATATAAAATTTTAAAATTGTTACTATTCGTTTTTGTTTTGTGTAAAATTATTTATTTTTATTTACTTGTTCTTGAAATTTATGCGAACTAAATTGTTAAAAAAAGTTTAAGTGTTTATTCCATTTATAATCCTAAATATTTTATAATATTTTATGCATTTCATTAAAGTAAGTATATATAGTAAGTCAACTGGTAGCCGGGAGACATATATTTTATTATCAAAAATGTATTACAAATAAGTTTGGCGTTTTAGGGGCGGCAATTTTTGTCTTGCACCCCAGCGCAAATGTCCCTTGGCGCGGCCCTGATTTCACTAGACGTATAAACATGTATATAATTGGAAAACTAGTAATAATTTTTAAAAAGTACCTAAAACTAACTATTAAAATGTTAATTGAAAAAATATTATTATTTTTTATAGTTTTTTTGCCTCAGGAATATCTCAATAAGTGAAAATGTAACCTTTATAACTTTAATTATTGATTTCTATGTAATAAATTTAACTGTTTTCATTACATATTTGGATGGTATCGTTAGGTTTTTATTACATTTTCAAATACTAAAAATATTTGTCAAGTATATGTTGGACAACATTAAGTTAGGGTTCTACATAATGCGTGGTGGATACACGGAAAGCGCCAGAATTTACGAAACATAAGAATTTTGCAGTTGTGCTACAAAATCGTAAAAATCTCTAACGATATTATCTATACGTGCAAAATTTTGATCTGCATAGGTTCAGAGTTGTGGAAATGATGAGGATGTGACAGGTAGACAGACATGAAAAAATTATCAATCAATAAAAATAAAATTAACATACTAATTTGTATGGCTTGTGTAAGTTACTTTCGTATAGTATCATTGATATTAGCAAAAATACATAAAGTCAAATTTATATATAAAGAAAATGATTCATTTCAAAAAAGAAAATTTTGTCACATATAAAAGACATTATAATTTCTACTATCCTTTTTCTATATATTGGATAGTAGATCTTGTGAGAGATAGCCATATTACAAATTTGTCTAAAACATAAATTTATGAGAATGAGTCATTTGCAGTTGTCGTTGGTTTCTATTATATAATATCATAGAACTAAGAAACTAAATAATATGTTTTCTATTAGTATTTGAGTTAACACAGCGTAGGCAATTATCAGACCAGATTTGTTAAGATATAGTATCACTAACATTATTTTTATAGTTTATTGTTAGTATAAAACACCAAGGCTGCAGCATTCATTAGCAATTTGAAAATTTATTGATAGTATGATGATTATATATTGTTGTTAAATACATTTAGGCAACTTTAATAACCGATTTGATAAAATACTAGTAGAAGTTTACCAAACTGATAATATACTATCTCTGTAAATATGGAATAACCACAGAGGACAGAGGTACAATACGTATCTCTCCACTACTGGAATCAGTGTAACCAGTAAGATATAGAAAATATGTTATATACGTGCACGGTGTTTACTTTGTATTGGCGCGCTAAACTGTGTACATGTGTGTAATCTAAGATAGGGGTGACAGTCACGTGACCCTACTCGCATACGTATGTGTAAAACCACAACGCTATGTGTGGGAATGCAACAATGTCAACACAACCAACATAACAATCAAATCCATTATTGTTTGACTGACCTACACTCGGTGAGTGCCACTGAGCGAGTAACTGCACAGTAGCCTTAGGTACACAAAAATGCACACTGCAGATTTCATGATAGAGATAGTTGCTGTGTCTCCATTACTCCGTGGGAATAACCAATAAATATTGTCAAACTCTATTTTATTTTATAAAATACTATTACAATTAGTGGTACTTTATTATAATAGTAAGCATGCTCATGTCTAGAGTGCTCAAAATGTAAATGAATTGTCAATTTTGATATAATAGAAAAACGTGATAACTTGTTCAATACATCTATTAACATTTTTGTCCAGAACCAATATCTACTTGACTTTGTTGCTTCTGTAAATATGATAAAAATGTAAACAAATTTTCATTAGCTTCTTGGAGGTAATGAATGAACTTAATATGAGCCGTTTATTTTGAAAGTGGGGCAAGTCCATATTTTGTTCTTACGAGATATTTAAGGGTTTGCGTTTCAATAAATTTAAAAATATTAGTAAGTGTTAATAGACATATTTTTTGTATTTTGTGGTATTAGATAATGTAAGTTTATAATCCAATAGTGTTTATAGTGCTGGCTAAAAAAATAGTGGTTTTATTATAAACTAAATGGACTTGCCTCACTTTCAAAATTAATGAATTATTGTAATCGTTAATTTTAATGGATAATATTTGAGTTTTATTATTTAAAAATAAACATAATAAAAACTTTTCATACGACAATTTAACTTCAGGAGCACATACTGTGACATTATTACCTCCTGCCAGTGCCTTAGGAGTAGAAATGAGTGTATGAAAATAAGTAGGTACTTTAAAAGGGCGACTCCCCCCTTTGCAGTGTTGCTTAAAATGAATTTGGAAATTTATTCTAATTGTTTTAAACTATTTCCCTTGAAGAAGTTTTTAATTGCTCAAATAGTACGATTATGTCGACACAGTCACCCCCGTAGTTAACTACCCCTAGATTTAATATTAGGAAATTGAGTAAAAACAGGTCGATTAGATTTTTTTACGTACATTTGAAATCGGTAAATAAAACGTTATTATATTTATTTTTTACTTTTTTCGCAAAATTAACCCCCAAATTTTAGCCCTAAACTACCCCTGTTGGTGTAATTTAAACAAATTACATATCAATGGATAGCTTTTTAAAAAAGAGAAATATCGCCAATTTAAGCTTTTGCTCTATTTCTTACCGTTTTCCAGATATTTGAAAAATTAAATTTTCACCCCAATTTTTGCAGGACGATTTCACCACTTCAGACCGCTTTTCCGCAGATAAAAAAATACGTATTACTTATTATTTAGTGTTCTACAACATATCTAACTTTCATCAAAATCAATAGGTCCGGTCTCGGAAATTTTACTTGTAAGATGGACTTGCACCACTATCAAAATAAACAGATTTACAATACTTTTAAGAGCTAAAACTTCAATCTTCCAAATATTAGGCTTCTAAATTTTTTTTGACTATGAATTGTTGACAGATAAAAAGATCATACTAAGTCTTATCTATAACTACCATTATCTTCATTTTTTTCAAAAGTGGACTTGCCCCACTTTCAAAATAAACGGCTCATATGTTATTGTAATTAAAACTGGTTCCTGTAAATTTATACACCTACTTATTAATTTTTTTTAAAAAGTTTCAAATTTTTTTTACAACAAAAAATTATAAAAGTTAAAATTTATATACACGAGCATGTCATTCACACTGAATTAGTAAATAAAGAGAACGCAGAAGTAAGACGAGTTAGATTGAAAAATACAATTTTAGCATGATAGATTGACAGATGCATAAGTAACCTACTTATACGTTCTGCGTAGTACGTTACTAGTTTACTACTTACTAGTCTTACTACTTTTTGCTTCGATGTGAACGTCAGTAGAAACCTACCGATTAGATATTTTTAATTAGTTAAAATAGTAACAAATATTGTCAGCAATCTAAGAAAATTATGAGTATGAGAATAGTTATTATACAATTTTAATTTATTTAAATTTAATGCAGCCTTTTGTTATATTTTTTCGTTAATTAGGCACATTAATTAACAAAATCAGTGAATTTACTGATAACTTTATTTAAACTTTAACGAAATTTAAGAATATATACGTATGTCTAGACAAAAACAACATATTGATTTAACCTTTCTTTCTCAAAGTTATATAATATACTTAATTATTAAATAATTATGATAAACTTAGGAAAAATATGAAAAAAAAAATAAATAAATAAAAGAAATTGATAGTATAAATATTGATTTTATTTATTTGAACGTAAAATCCCTTTTTTTAGTATAATTGTAATTTATTTAATAAAGTTACTTTACTTCATTTGTATAACAGTTATTCAAAGGAATTTACTTCCATTTAAGGATTTGAATCCACATAAGATATTTCTTAAAAAGTATCACACAGTTAGCTAACTTACCAGACCACACTTTATGTTTTTTTAACAAACTGTTAATGTTATATAAATTTTTCTGGTTTTGGCGGCCTTGATTATTATCATTAATTTTTTTTCAGTTCATATGAGAAATTAGTGTCGTAATCGAATCTGCAATCATTAAATGGTATTTCAAAAACTATAAACTATAAAACTTAGGTAGCCAATTTCGGAATACGAGAAATTATATAATCTCGTAAGTATATTTAATAATTTTCATGTTTATTTATTTGCGAATTATCAAATTATTTGTTTAAGTAATGTTTACTGTCTGTTTATCAAAACATTATAAAGTAATGTTTAGCAAATTTACAATCCTTCAACAACGAGTAACATTACTCGTGTACGCCTAAAACAGACTGTAAAAATATTCCATTTCAATATAAATATGTAACTAGATCAACTGCCCGAAATTTCCAACATACTATACGATTTATTATTAGATATTACTTACAATATCTTTGATATTTTAGTAACAATCATAGGTAGGCAAAATTATGAATTTGTTGGTATTTTAACCTATTATTGTCTACGTTTTTTTTTTTTCTTTTTTTTTTAAATTTTATTTATGTAAATAACTACCTGAAATATTTATTTATGATTCAGATCAAATATTTTAATCATTCTATTTTATTAAAACTGCTAAATATAACTAAATTAATTCCTCCAATTTATTCAAATTTAAATCGAAAATTTGAGCAATGTTGGCTATCTTTAGTTATGTAGATTTTCTCTAGATATTTGCTAATTGTAAAGCAATTTTCTTAAGAATGACGTTTTGTCACAAAAAACCAAGTTTGTACTATAATTTATACATATTATTATACTTAGACCATAATATTTCGCAATATTTGTCAAACAACTTTCGTAACTGATGCTCTTTTTATTTTACAAACTATATTATTATTAATTTATAATTTTATGATTTTGTCTGTTAAAAAAACAGTTTTAAAAAAATAAATAAAAGTTATTAAGGGAAAAAAATTGTTTTAATTTATTAACTTATTAACTTTTAAAATTACATTAACCTTTTTTCTTCAGTATAATATAACTTAATACTGAAAATATAATTATCCATAATAATAATACTAAAAGTCCTAGTGTCACTTCAAGGTACATTAAACTCCAACCTTTATTGATAATATCACGGGCGGCATTTACGGGAATTGTGCATGGCAGGACTAAGAAGAACCATTTCATTATAGATGGCATTGCTTCAGCTGGCCATATCAAACCTAGAAAATATTAACGTATATTTAAAAAAAATTCGTATATAATGAAAAAGTTAAAAATTACCGCATGAAAATGTAATCAGTATGGTAATGCCAAACACAGCAGAATGTGATGTGACATGCGTTGGACAAATACTTGATAAAAGTAGACCTAAAGTAAAAAAAAAAAAAATTATTAATGTAGTAAAACTTCATAGGATTAATAGAGTAAAACTTCATAGGATTATTTGCAGAAAATTCGATAAAAACAGAACTTGGAATATAATTTTTTATCTAGGGAACTAGCACAATATTCTTCTGTTACTTTAGAGTAGGGGTTCTCATAGTTTTGCGTCAGTCGGCCATATTGTAAGTACTGTAAAATATTGTAAATAGATCATCGAATAAACTATAAGCCCGGCTGCACACCTAGCAGATACGACACAGCAGATACGACATAAGAGACACAGACATTTGTCTTAAGACATGGCATCTGCACACCTAGGAGATAAGACACGAGAGATACGACATGAAAAACACTACAACAAGGGGAACTTTTCAATTTGCTAGCAGTAGTTTTTCATGTCAAATTGGTGATATTACTTTTACAATACTGTTTTAGGGCATAATTGCATAAAAATGGGTAATTTTTAACGTTATTAACAAAATTAATTGTAAATGATACATTTTTTGGAACGTTTTTGGACTTACCTCCTTGGTAATACACAGTATTTGAATACGGTATTTGACAGTTTTTCAAAAAGTATTTAAAATTGTCGTAATGCATCTAATATTACATTAAAAAAAATATTTTTGGAGAAAATTTACCATTTCTTTCAAATGTACACCCAGAGAAAAAACAATATTAATAAAAACCATATTGATTCAATGTAAAACATTAACGAAAGTCTAGTAAGGTTGAAATTTATTGTTTTAATGAAAAACAGCTTTATTTTAAAAGTTTAATAATATTGATTTCCTACACAGTTCCCTATTTTTTCAATACACTTTTTTAAATTGTACATTACTGAAACAATAATGATCGTATTTAATTTTAAGTTGCCATTTTTCTCTCAGTGTATAATATAATTTTTAAATTTATCTTACATGTCGTTCGACACGAGCGACAGCAGACTAGCATGCTATGTCGCTTAAGACAAATGTCAGTGTCTGCTATGTCGTATCTCCTAGGTGTGCAGCAGTTTTTGTGTTTTCAATGCAATTTAAATGTACTCAAGCGATGCGTGTCTCCAAGCGACACATATCTTATGTCTCTTATGTCGTATCTGCTGTGTCGTATCTGCTAGGTGTGCAGCCGCACTAAATGAGAAGTAACTTGCACAGTAAAAAATGTAGAATACCACTGATAACAATATATATTTTTGGATTTTGCGGGGACTATATTTGGCCCGTGAACCGCACTTTGAGAATTCCTGCTTTAGAATAAATAAATTATTTACTACTCACCATTTAGCATCCCACAAATTCCACTGAAGATCATAAATATATATAACAAAAGAACACTTCCATGAATTACTAGATCAAAAAAGTAAAATTGTATTACTAGATATATAAGTGCCTGTACCACCATCAGTGGAAATTGTGCAATAAAATGCGTCATCAATATTTCGCCATGTGTAACACCTGCCACTAACGAACGATCCCAAATCCCCTCTAGACGATCATCAATTATTAGTGTGTTTGTAATTATTGTTGCCATATAATAAACGATGCTAAAAATAAAGAAATAATTTTGAATTTTCTAACGGAATTCGACTAAAAAATAATGTACGTACGATATTAAAATGCCAGGAAGTAGAAAAACTTTATTTGGATCATCCAAATTACCATAAATAGTTTCCACACGAAGTGGAAATTGTAATGTATCAATAAAATCATCGCAATCATTTTTAAGACTTCCGATATATTTTTTAAATGTATCATACATTTTTGTTTTTAATAAAAGTCCTACATTCCATTCTGAAATTAAAAATTTTATTTGTAAATTGCTATTTTTATTAAATGTATTTCATTTTCCTAGAACTCAATTTTTCTTCAAAATATTGAAACCAAAGTAAAAAATTTAAAATGAACACTTTTCCTCAAGCTGGTATGTAAATGTAAATTCTAAAATTAATTAAGAGTTTAAAAGCTGAAAAGATTTCAAGATCAATTACAATCACAATTTAATGGCAAAAAATTTAAATAAAAAACGTGTCAGTAAGTACATATTTTAGTATTGGTAAATAAAAACACTTTACTTCATAAAATACCACTTTTATTAGATATAAAAACTCTTATGACATGTTTCGGTCAATATGACCATTCTCAAACGTGTAAATACGTTTTTTACACGTTTGAGAATGGTCATAATGACCGAAACATGTCGTAAGAGTTTTTATATCCAATAAAAGTGGTATTTTGTGAAGTAAAATGTTTTTATTTACCAATATCAAATATGGAATACCATAAAGTAACGCTCAAATCTATTAAATTTACATATTTTAGTATTCAGAATGAATTTTTGTTTACATTTTAACAGTTCCGGAAAAACATTCGATATTTTTTTTAAAAATGATCTTGCAATAAATTACGCATAGGCACTTGATATTTATTTTTTATAAACAAAATTTTCCCATTGTCTGAACGCACACGAACAACATCTCATTATATATAAAGTAGATTTTTAATTTTTAAAGTATAAAAAACCATTTTGGAAAAAATTCTTACGTGTCATATCTAAAAAAAATTGAAATTCACTAGCTTCCAATTCATAATCTTCGAGACTGAAACCATCGTAGAGTCGAAGTTCTGAAGCTTCTGTAAAATTCTGAGCAATATATAATACGCCAATTGCGTTTCCGTTGGCAGCATACTGCTTCGCACTTTTTAAGTCATCGTAAAATACCTTAAAAACAATCCAATTTTTAGTATTTTTCGTAAGGAGTAAAAAAGAAGATACTATTTACCTTTTTTATTAGTTTTTCATCTATCAATTGTAAAAATCGACAACTAACTAGAAATAATTCACAAATTTCAAGCTCTTCGTTATATTTTATTACTGGATTATGTTCGGTAAAATTCAAACAATTTTCCCATGAACTTTCTTCGTTAACAATTGCTAACTTTATTTCTTTTGGATTTAATCCAATGCCGTAGCAACAAGCGAAAATTTGTATTATTGGATAGATAAGTATAAAATATGCACCCCTAAAATATTATATTAGTTGTAAAAAATAACAATTTTAATTAAATGAAAAACTTTAGTAACTAGATAAATCCAACAGTCGGTAAAGTTAAACAAGAATAAATTAAAAATCTAAAAAAAATCACCGTTTAAAAAAAATGGACGGTGTCTACGACAGAGCTTAATTAGTTCAGTTTTCCTGGTTGGTTTTAACTACGAAACCTAAAAATACTCGCATAAATATTTCATCCAAATTCCATCAGCCATGGAATAATCAGCCGATAAGATAAGTCCTTTATCCTTATAAAGGGGGACTGGAATACGTAACTCAAGAGACAAAATTAGATTTATCTAGTTCCTTACATTATCAAAACAATAAATATTTAATTACATTGGATTTCTTACTATTTGATTGAAATTTTTCAATAATAGAGCCTTTAATCGCCCAGTGCTATACAGTTTGTTTTTCCTTTTTGGTTTTCTAAAACACTGCGTGGTATCCTACAAACAAAAATTGAATTAGACCTAAAATAATAGTTAACGATAGAATGTAGTTGAAAGATTCAAGAACGAATTTAACAATTACATTTGTTCTATTTGTGTTATTTAATGATGAGTCGTTGATTTTCGAAACAAATATCTCTTCATACAATTTTTGTCTTACTAAATCTTTAGTTTGTATCTCCCGCAATAGTTCTGGTTTATTTTGATATGAACTTAATTTGAAGAAAGCTTCCTCTAGCGTGCCAACATTAAATCGATTTAAAAGACTTTGTGGAGATTCTTCAGCTATTAATGTACCAATTCGCATTAATCCAATCTAAGAAAAATTTGAAAAAAAATTGTTGATTTTAACAGCTGTTACTTTTAGAACTGTTACAATTATTATGCAATCTTTGTGGATTGTGATATTATCTCAATAATGTGGATGCGCGAAAGTAATTAAATAATTTGGTCATACTGGTACGGCCAGAAGTAATTTAAATTTTCTTCCAATACGTATAATTCATTTTTGCGAAAATGGCCATGTTTGTGACCACTTTTAATAAAGATTTATTAAAAATAATAAATTAATTTGGAATGAAACAAATACATCAACCTTGAAAATTTAAATTAAAAATTCGACAAGTGCCTATTACGATGTGGTGTGTGAAAAAAATTGTTATCCCCACTTTTCATAGGGGTGATAAAAAATTAGGAAATTTATTTAGGTAGGGGAGGGGAGAGAGTTCTTCGAAACTAAAAAAACTGACGTTGAATTACAAATAAACAGATAAGGAAATTGTGTGTTTATATTTAAGATAAATTTTCCTATTTAAAAAAAAAAATTCTACTTACACAATCCGCTTTCCGGGCCTCATCAATATAATGCGTTGTAATAATTACGGTTACTCCTTGATTTCGAGTGAGGTCAATTAAATGATTCCAAATACTTTCTCGAAGTACAGCGTCCAATCCGACCGTGGGCTCATCTAAAATTAACAATTCCGGTTCGTGAACCAGAGCTGCAGCGAGCGAAACACGACGTTGTTGTCCACCGCTACAATCTTTAATGTACTGATGACTCGACGATAAATCTAATAATTTCGTTAAAAAATCAAAACGTTCTCGAATTTTTGATTCGCTCAGTTCGAATATTCGCCCAAAATAATACACAGCGTCTTTAACTGTAAATTCTTTGATTAATGATACTTCCTAAAATTAATGAAAAATAATATTATTTTTGTTTATAAAATATATTACTTTTGTAGTTTTAATTTACCTGTGGCATATATCCAACAAGTGGGCCAGGAATTCCACTTTCAGCTGTTCCTGGTTTCCCGCCTAGTACAAATATATTGCCATTATTTAATTCTTTCATTCCTAGTATACAATTCAATAATGTAGTCTTTCCACAACCGCTTGAACCCAACAATCCATAACTGTTGATATCACATAAATATTTTATTTACATTCATTTCAGGTACCATCACAGTGTAGAATTTTGAAACAATTAATTTCTTTTTGTCTTATCTTAAAGTATATACAGTTTATGCATGTTCTCTTAAAATTTCAAATTGAAATTCGAATTATTACGGTCACTATGACCACGGATCAATGGTTTCAGTCTAAATACAAAACTCTGTGGATCGATTGGCGCCTTTTGACGGGATGTTATACCACTTTACATTCAGTCTTTCCACAACCGTCCCAGTGAGCGTATGAGATCAATTGTTATCACCACAGTAGGTATCACATTTTTATTGAAACAATGATTTGAAACCATTTTGAGACAAACTTTAAATGCGTATATCTCGAAATGCCTTCTTTAAAAACGGTACCCACTCTCAGCGGGAAAGTTTTCAAGTTTGAAATTTTGACAGAATATTCTTTATTCCATTCTCCATGTATCTATGGAAGCTTTTTTTTTAAATCTTCCTATTTTTTCACACGGGAAACTGTTAAAAAGATTCCTAAGTTTTGTACTTTTTATTTAAAACCGCCGCTATTTTTTCAAATTTCAAAAAAAAAAAGAAAAAACCTCCATATGAACATAGCGGCTTACCTACAGATTCATAATCTATTTGATTTTTTTTCGGATGAAAACTGCGGCCACAATGGTGGGCACCAATATCCGCGCTTTTTTAAAAACACTTTTTTCAGAAAACTATAATAATTATAAAAAATAAATAAAAATTAATAAAAACAATTCATCCCTATTCCCCCATCCTATCCATCCGAAAAAAATTGCGAAAATTGACTATTTTTCTTCGGTCGATCACACTGTGATGGTACCTTAAGCACTCAAGTTTTAAACTTACATTTGCCCTTTTGGGACGGTCATATTTAAATTTTCGAACACTGGATGAACATTTTTGCCCATTTTGTGAACTTTCGTAGCATTTCTAATAATTACCGCAGCAGCACAATTATCTTCGCACATTTTCTATATTTTATCTGAAGAACCACCAAACAACACAATATAATCAACAACTGAAAGACATTTGTATGCGAAAATTAACAATAGAATGAATATTCAGAGTACTAACAAAGAAAACAATTTTTAAAAAAAATGACTTCACAACATTATTAGTCATAGATCAAAACCGTCAATAATTTTTCTCGGTGATAAATACTGAAACAAAGCAGGAAAGTAGACAAAATAAAATACAGTAGTCAATAATAAAAATTGTACACTGTACCCGTTAAAAAATATAAATGATTTAATTGGCACCTGTATCTACTTTAAAATCAAGTGTCGCATTTTATTTTGTGTAACCGTATCTTATAAGAAAACAAAGTACGTTAAAATTAGGGTGTATGTACATATCTTGATAAAGCCAATGAAAAAGTACACCTTGATATGGAATTTTTAACTGAATTATTCGATATGAAAGTAGGGGGCGGGGGGTAGAACTGGGGGTAAGGAAAATTTTTAATATTTTGGATGACGTATGGCGACTTCTAAGTAGCCATAAATACACTGCTGATCCGATTGAGAGAAAAAAATGCATATGTATTGGTCACACGGATATAAAGAAAAGTAAACAAATCATTATATATGTATACAGGGTGGACGTTTAATAACTCTTATACTTTTGGTGATTTCGATAAAATTTTACGATGATTTAGAACGGAATTTGTTGGAAATAACATAGTTATGTTTTAAACTATGTTGTTTCCAACAAATTCTGTTCTAAATCATCGTAAAATTTTATCGAAATTCACCAAAAGGTATAAGAGTTATCAAAATTACACCCTTTATTCATATATAATGATTTGTTTACTCAAAAAATTCCTAATGTTTTTTTTTATATCTGTGTGACCAATACATATGCATTTTTCTTTCTCTCAATCGGATCAACAGTGTAGTTTCAATTCTGACATTCAGGGCCGGTGAGAGAAATGACGGCCCCCCGGGCACAAAAAAATTATTTTATTACATTTTCTCCTCAAAAATCCATGTGACGAGCAAAAAAAAAAACGAAAAACGCTTTCCGGGCTCTTTATTAAATTTCTGCCGGCCCCATGTTTGGGTCCCATATTTTCTCCCAAAAACAGTACTGACGAGCAAAAAAAAGAAAAACCTCTTCCTCGGACCTCTTTTGAAATTTTCCCCAAACATAATACAATTAAAGATAAAAAATAAACATTTATATTCTTTATCGTTTCCCTAAAAACTAGGGGTCCGCCCCTCCCCTTGTCCCCGGGTATGGGCGTTCTTGCTTGTACATGACTATGAACCCATAAAAATGATATGAAGATTGTTTTTCATGGAATTAACCAATTTATAAGTAATTTGACCTTGTTCATCTGCCTTCATTCAACTTCTAATTTAATATTGATTGTTTGTAAAAATTTTGACAAATCATATGTGACCGAGCTACAACATCACTAGTCTCGAAAACTCAGTTTTATATTACACTCATGGAAAACTTCTCTATGAATCTTGGAAAAAAGCTACTTACCAAAGAGGCAGAGTTGGTTATTTCGAAACGATACGTACTAAATTATATCTTGCCACTCGCTATTGAAATCAAAGGCATAACTATAATGGAGCAGGTAAAGCAGCCACGACAGAGCCCCTAATAAGAGGGGCCTAATAAGGGAAAGAAAAACAGAGAAGAGGACGACGTTTTTTTTTTCCTGTTCGCCACTTTTATTTTTTGGGGACTTTTTCTAGAGGGCACTTAGCTTAAAGTCGCTTCAGGGTGCAAAATTAGTGGTTACGGCCGCACAAGAGATTTAAAATCGAGACAAATCCGGGAAAACCCGAATCCACGCATAACCTAGTTCAAATACTTTATTTTTAATACACACGAAATTTTAATTCATTTCCAACTTTTAAGTCCTCGGAATTTTGCATTAAAAGCTAGGGTGCAAATCACTCGCCCAAGTACAGCACCTATTTAAATACGACAAAATATGAGTTGATGTTCCAATAATTATTGAGCTAAAAATGTTTTACTTTATTTTCTGGGCCAGAATTTGAAATACACTGTATTTTCTTAAAGAAGGTCGTAAACCTCAGTGGGTGTGTTTATAAAAACATTTTTGAAATTCTTTTACCACATCCCCTACTACGGGTCAATCAATTTCGGACACGGTTTGACTCACCGACTTGAAGCCAACTCTACTACTGATAATTAATTAAGAACCTAAGTAAAGTTTTGGAGATTTTTTCTTCGTCTGGTGTTTTTTACATGAAAGAAATAATTTAACTTTGTACAACTGTACAGGAAAGAAAATAAAGAAAAAAGGTATAGAACCAGTCGCAGGGAATTTATTATGTACCTATAGTACAATTTTTGGAAATCTTGTTGTCCTTCGTTAATAAAATGGGTGAAACTTAAGTTTATACAAAAGAAAAATGTAAAGAATTTTAATCACTGTTTCCAGTCAAGTATGATAATAACTCTCGTTATTCTTAATGTATACGATATTCTAATATACAATTCACTTTTTTAAAGAAATTCTAGAACCGAACTAAACTTCTAATAGAAGAAAATGGGTAAAGATCAGCCATTCTTTGCCCCTGATAACCGTGAAAATTAAAAGTTTTTATACAATAAACTTTTCTCGTTCATCACATCTAGTTCATAGTAACTATTTATTTTTAAATTATTACAACAAATTACATAAACGACCTCAGAGCATATTTGTTTAATTTTTTACCAACTTGACAAATTTTTGAACTTTCAGTAACTATATCCTAGTCACATAAACCACGACGATATTGCTTTTTTCTCGAATAGAAGACAAAATATTTATGTAGCTTTGGCAGGTAATAAAAGTCATGTAAATTTTCAAAATTTTCCAAGACGTTAACCTCTTTATATCTACTCTTTCGGCCAATAGAAACCTTCTGCCATTTTTTCGTGATGGGTATTATTGTACTATTTCTTTCATTTTATGTAACGACAAATAAAAAGGAAACATCAAAAATCCCCAAAAATGTGCTTACGAGAAAATCCATTTCCCGTTTCCGCGTTACCGGGGCAACGGTTAAGACACTGTTTATTTTCATTGTCACGCTGAGCATTGCTGCTCCTCAAAAAGGTAGGTAAAGAAACCACAACCTTTCACCTGCCGCTAGCTCACGGTCTATAGGTAATATAAATTATGTCGAACTTGAAATTTATTAAAAACAAATGTCAACATTTAGTTACCAGGTAAAAGGGATCCTCCGCATAAGATAGGTGAATCTGCCTAAGGCTCAGCCTGGGTCGAGAGTACCATGATAGCGTTCGCTCTTGCACATGTATTCCATAGCTGCAATATCAGGTCAAGATAGCTTTGTGTTTTCGAGTTGTACCAAAATGTTCAATTTTGGACTTTTTCCGATTTTCCACTTTCCTTCCCCGCAAGTGCATGAGTATTATATATATATATATATATATATATATATATATATATATATATATATATATATATATATATATATATATACAGGTAGGGTTCTAAGAGCTCCATAAGACAGTGCATCCAGCTCTCCAAAAATTTCTAAATGACCTATAAAAACACACAAAATGCGTCCTTTGACCAAAATGAGACATAGATTTTTGAAATCTACGCCTTTGAATTAGCAAATATATGCCAAAAAATATTTCGCAAAATTGGGCCAAGTAAGGTTAATTTAGAATTTAAATACAAGGGGCTCTAGTGACACTAGGTGTCGCAGCCGCCTTAGTGGGCTTGTTTAGTCATAAAATATGGCGACGCCTTCCCCTTATGGAGCTCTTAGAGCCCTACGTACATATATATAATACTTATGCACTTGAGGGAAAGGAAAATGGAAAATCGGGAAAAGTCAAAAATTGAACATTTTGGTACAACTCGAAAACGCAAAGCTACCTTGACCTGATATTGCAGCTATGGAATACATGTGCAAGGGCGAACGCTACCATGGCACTGCCGACCCAGGTTACGCCTTAGGCAGACTCACCTATCTTATCCGGAGGGGTCCTTTTGTACAGATATTAATACAATATACCGTATAAAGATTAATAAAAATACAGTAAGTTGTGGTTCTTTACTCACAATCGTGTGAAAGAACATTTGTATATATCGTGTAGGTAAAATATAGCTTACCTAGATAATATTTTGTACACTAAATAAGCAATTTCATTGCAGTCGTAGATGTCTAAGTATATTTATTAACCATCTGTGGAACATTTTGTATACAATACCAGATTAAATGCCACAAATAACTGAGAAAGAAAAGAAATTACGAATTCTAAAACATTACTCATTATATCAATTATAGACAATTAATTAAATAACTGACCATAGGCGTAGTCAGAAATTTATTCTGTGGCTTAGTTTTTCTATCTTTTTTAGATTCATAACTTATCTAATACTGACTTTTCGTCAAGAAATTTCGAATAAAATTTGCACACAATCAAATTATTTACACAGAAATATTAATATAACTAACCTACACTACCCTTAGTTCTGTAAACTCAGTTTTCATGTATGGCAACCTTCCCTTTGAAATCTAGCAAAAAATTACCCATTCAAAATGGGCGGCTTAGAACCTTCCTGAACTATGTCGTGTCAGGAGTAGAGATGTGCCAAACTCGTGAATTCACGCGTGACCCGACGGGTCACGCGTGACCCATCGTGATCGTGAACAATTTTTTATGATCGTGCGTGAGTGGGCGTGATCGTGACATTTAATTTCTTGCCGTGAATAATTAGTGAGTCACGAAAATTTAAAGACCATGAATAAAAAAATTTTAAAAATAATTTTTTTCAATTTTAGGGAATATTAACTAAACCAATTTGATTTTTTAAATACCAAAAAAAAAAAAACGTTTCTTTTATATTAGATACTTTTTATGAGTACAAGTAGGTAGAAATCCAATAACCCTTTGTACTAACAAATTCCAGTTTTTTACCGAGATACTTGGAGTGTATACAAAATGATTTACAATTTAGAAATGTCCAACTGTGTTTATGATGTTGTCCTGATTATTTCTTCCGTTTTTAAATAATTCCTTAAATTCTTAAAATTGGCCTGTCTACATATATTCGGTCTCAGTCAATGGGTATATTTGAAAATATTACAAGGTCAGTTTTACAGCTTTCAATAGTATGATCTATCATTCTATGAAGGAATAATATAAAGAACATATGGGTTAATTTTAAGGAAATATTGTCTTTTGCAACATTTTAAGTTGTTTATTGTCATTATTATTTTTTTTTTCAATTTTATTATTTATGTATGTATTTATGGGTAGGTACCTTCTAAAAAAATATTTTGCCACAATTTTGTTAAAAAACTACATATATTATGTAGTTTGGTTGTGCGAAATATCATATTTATATACAAATACAGTACCTACAATAAGAACAAAAATTAAACAATAAATCACCAGATGAAAAATTTTGAAAATTTTCTCACTTTCCAGAGAAAAATAAATAGCATGTAACTTGCATCAGTATTAATCTCAGTGAACCGTACTAACCGTATTTCTGATTTTATCGTGAGGACATAATTTTTACTGACTGTTAAAACGCTAGTGATTTTTACTCAAAATTCAAACGATTATATTTAAAAGTTTTTATGTTGAATTCGTAAGCGTGCGTGAGTGTGAAAGTATTACATTTTTTTGTTCGTGATCGTGCGTGAGTGTGAAAAGAAATAAATTTTCTCGTTCGTGATTGGGCGTGAGTACAAAACCTAATTCGTGACTGTGCGTGATCGTGAGTAAAAATGTACTCACGAGCACATCTCTAGTCAGGAGCTATTGAAAATCTATATAATACCTGTATGGTGACGATAATTTGAAAAAATGAGACAAATAATAATTCCGTTAGAATTTTTCGGGACACTGGGGAAAGAGTTTTTGATGGGACTGCGGAGAAGCAGTTCAACAAAAAATTTATTTTTGTAACTATTAATTTACTTTGTTGAAATTTTCAAGATTTTTTTGCAAAATATATTTTATTTAGTCGAACTCCTGACTATGCTCATGTAATTGACAAGTTTTTTTGTTACAAATTCTAAAACAATATTTTATTACTATTAAGTAATATTTGAATGATAGTCAGGGACGTCAGGACCATAACGTAATAGACGTCATACAACCATAACATGTTTTTCTTGTTTTCAGTTTTACCATTTATAACTTATTGTTAGTGAATTTGAATGATCGATTATGCTAATTAAATTCAGTAAGTAGTTAAGTGCGTATGCACCCGTCATTTAGCACATAAGCTGCCCACAAACACACACAATATTATTGTTTATTATTCCTATATGATCAGCATTGCAATATATGAACAATATTATTTTATTTTGCTTTTAGACGGAATGTCTAATATTAGGGTTTCGATGAGAAAATCAGTTCAACCGTCACACTCCCATAATTCCTATATCTTTCGGCCTATGAATACAAAATTTTGCATGTACATGTTACTAGAAGCAAAAAATATGTTTTCTCTCTTTTGAGGAAGCTCCCTCAGGAGCGAATCCAGCTCACAAATTAGTAGAGGATCACATTTTTCTAAACGTTTTATAATGCTTTCATGACGTCGCAAATTTAAAATAAAAATGTATAATACCTGAAATTGTGATTTCGAAAACCTACAATTCGCTTTCAATTTCATCATTACATAATTTTTGTTTATGATTTTTAAGTGACATTAAAAATTTTTGTAAACTTGATGATGTCACCAAGTTAAAAAGTTTTCTTTTTTCTCAAAGCAAGCCATAATGAAGTGATTTGAATTAGGATGAGCGGTTTAATTAGGGTAATTTGAGTGATAACTTTTCTCATTTACTATCAGAATGAGCCAGTTTCTTTTATAAATGTGACTGACTCAACAGAAATCCTTTTTCTAGTAGTACTACGTGCTAAAATTTTTTTCAGTCGTCAGAGAAATATTTCTTTGAAGCAAAAAAACCAAAAAAATTATTATTCTTTGAACAAAAAAATCGTTTTGACAGTATGTGATAATTTTATTCGGAGCATTGGATTTTTATTTTCTTGTTAAGGGGAGATGCGCAAAAAAAAAAGAAAAAGAAATCGATTTTTTTTCTTCATAATTATGTTCCTTAAGGTGTTAGAAATATTCTTCTAAGATTTTATTTTAAAAAAATGAAAAATCAGACAGTTATGGGCATTTTAGTACACGCACTTTACTATAATTCAATTAAAAGAAAAAATTTTAAGTGCTACTTTCTCAAAAGTACGTTTTTCGACATCGTTCTCCATGTATCTCAAAATGTATTTGAGATATCGACATAAATCAAAGTACATATTATTCCTGGATACCGTCATTTTGACAGAACTATAGGATCTTTTGGTTCCGTAATATATTTACAAAATGGCGGCTGTTTATAGTCGAGAAAAAGCGGTAATTTTTGAATAATTATTTTCAAAATGCAATTTCTCGCTGGTTTTTTATTTTTTTCTTAAATCCTAGTTAGTGCCTAAATATGTATATTTTAAAAAAAAAGTTTTTGATTTTTTGATTTTGGTTCACTGCGAATTTCAGAACTCGAGGAACCATCAAGGTGGAGAAATCTCGCAGTGTCGACTTCAAGGCCATTTATACTCAGCCCATTTTTGAATTTGTAAAAAAATTTTTTTTTGTAATCTCAAGACATGTAGAAACAATGTTGTATATTTAGTTTTTTAATAAAATGTTTAGGTATCTGTATATAAAAAAATAATAAAAAAAGGTCGATTTTTGATTTTTTTTTTGGCGAATCTCCCATTAATGCAATTTATTCCGAATAATTTAGGTCGACCAATATAAGAGATGGGCGCATGTAATTTCCGCATTTTTTTTAAAGTGCATCAACTGTTTGTTAATTTATGTAGTAAATTCCGAACTGGTCAGAAAATTAACATAAGTATGTACACGACAAACCTATATACCGGGTGAGTTTTTTGATAACTGCCATTCTATTTATTCCTAAAATATTCACAGCAAAAATGAAACTACTTTTTTAGAAATTTGGACAAAAGGAAATGCTAATTATGAAGGTGATTAATATTCAGCTAGCTCCTTATTATCATAAAAATTTAGGCAAAGGAAAATGCTAAAAATGCTAATCAGACATTTTCAATTAACTGCTTCTATTTCATAAGAATTCGGGCAAAGTGAAACTAAACTAACCAAACCTTAACTAACCTCACCACCTAGTTTATATCAAAGTCGAAGTATATTATTAAAACTAACTAAACTAAGCTAACCTAAATTAACCTCACCACCTAGTTTTTATATGAAAGTCGAAATATATTGTCAAAACTAAACTAAACTAACCTAACGTTAACTAACCTTACCACTTAGTTTTATAATAAAGTCGAAGTATATCGTCAAAACTAATTAAACTAACCTTCCATTTTTAAAGAACTTTCCAATGATGTACCATAAGTGGGGTCTTACAATTTAAAAATATAGGATTGGGGTGGCTGAAGTCTAAAGAGTTGGTTGCAAAAATTTCCCATGCCAGTCATAATAGTTCCCCCTTCATATTCTAGAAACTATTTTAACAGATTTTAATTGCCTATTATCGTTCCAAAGATACAAGGCCTGGCTTGTTTTTAAATTGACACCCTGTTTATGTATTATACACACCAGTTAAATATAATTTTATCAAAACGTAATTAGTTTTATTTTCAATTGTTTAGTGCGGAAAATACACATAGGATCATGATAATTTCAAAAGATGAGTGCGGAATTTAACTGTAATCTTTTGTTTGGTGCGGAAATTACTACCGCCCTAAGAGATATAGGAATAGAGATATATTATAATACCTGTGCAAGTAATACTGACGAAAGCTGTGAAAAACTTCTGAGAGCGACTTAATGCATGTCTAACAAGCAACTTTATGATTTTTTTTATTTGTACGCACACACAAACAATTTGCTTGTGTGGGCAGCCTTAACTTTTGTTTACTTTTCAATTTTTTATTTTGTTACATTTCCTTGAATCAAAATATAAAAACAATTCAGAACCTATCACTGTCACATTTTTTTTACTAATTAATTCAGATCTGATTTTAATTATTATTGTACGTAAACTGATCTTGAATATCTTAAAAAATATAGGCAAAGAGTTTCAGCTGTCGCTAATGACCATGAAAACGACTTTCAATTCAATCACTATATCCGAAAGTCTGTTGTACACAAAATACAAAGAAATTAGGCGATTAGGAGGCGATTTAAACGCCAGTAATGTAGACCTTCGTATTTAAGGAAATTCCACAGCTGGTCTCAATGGTCTCATTGAATCCCATTTTAATTATGCAATAAAGTCAAGTCAGTCGGTAATTGAAGTCACTCATTTATTTCCTTTACCTTTCGTGTAAACTTAATTTAGAAAAGGCAAGTAAGGAAGTAACAACTCTAAGTAGCTTACTAGCTATTGAAGGTTTTGAATAGAGAAGAGAAAACATTTTTTTTAATTCTTTGGACTATTAAAATACTTATTTAAAAAAGAAAATACGATTTTAAACAAATCGACGATTACTGGTATAATTTGGGTGTAACGGATTGTAATTAAGAGTTGAGAACTTAACTTTATTACTGAATTTTTTAGGAAAATCACGTACCTAACTTTTAATTTTCTGGATAATTTTAAAACCGAAATGTCGCAGTTTAAACTCATTTTACTTTTCGTTTCCATACAAAATTATTTCCTTTCTTCAAATACGAAAAACAAGGATTATCTTAAAATAATTCAGTCATTAGAGAATACTCTATGAAAAGATTGCAATGGCAAATCTGTTTATTATCTTAAAAATAATATCCCCAGAAAAGAACTGAATTCTAAATTTGATGATACTAGTCGAACTCAAAGGGTTGTTCTCAAAAAACCATTTATACAAGGATATTAATTAACAGTTCAATGCGGGAAAGGTTAAATTATCTTTCAGAAAAAATATACATACCTCTTATTTTACATCTGAATAGTCTCCTAGACAGGGTCTACAAAATATGAACTGATTGACAGTTGACACGTTTTGATTATCAAAGAAGGTAAATTTACCGAATTAGGCGGAAGTAGTATTTAAAAAATCGATACAGAAAAGATATGATACCTTTGAGTATGGATACGTACGGATGCGATCAAAACACAAAACTTTCAAAAAAATTTGTATAACCAACTATATAAGAATATTATCATTAAAATTTAAAAATTTTGTACTTGAAAATTTGAAATAACTAAATAATAATTCTGTGGCCACAAGCCAAAGTATCTTAAGTCTAAAATTTTTATTTTTCAGAAGCCGTTTTTACGTTTGATAGAGCCTATAATAAAATAACTTAAACTACTATTTTTCTGCTGTAAATTTTTTCCTATTTAAGTTGAGTAAAATGTAGGTCAACTTGACATTATTACGTAATGTTCTAATGAACAGTATGTAATAATCAATAGAAGTCTGTTTTTTTACTTAAATTGACTTAAGATACTTTGGTTTGTGGCCACAGAATTATGTATGTATTAAATGTAAGATAAATATTACATAACTACGCTATCAAAGCTATCAAGTTTATTTAGAGTAACCAACTATCTTCTGATCAAAAGTACAAGTCTATTTCAACAGAGATTACATAAAAATATAAAAAGGGGATAAATAAATAACATATAATTCGTTTTAAATAAATTTTACAGACCTATTTAAATTACTTAAAGCAATAAATGTTTTGCATCAAAAGAATTGTCAAAATTACTTAGTAATTTTTTCTGAATGCAACACTGTATAGTTAAATTATATCACTATATTTATTAGATTTAAAATATGCACTTTAAAAAATTACATTACATTACATTTTTCGAAAATACTGTAAACTAAAATTTGTATTATAATAATATTGCCTTTGTAAGTTTCACTGTTAATAAAAATTATCGAACTAATTGGTAAACAAAATCAAATAAATCATTAACAATAAATTAATTAATCGTATAAATTGGCGCCTGAGTACACTTTTTATTTCCAGTAACGATCTAAACAGCGAATTGACTATTCGTTTGAATTATTTTAAACATTAAGTGGTGTGATGTCCATCAAAAAATTTAGCAGTACAAAATGAAAAGGAGAATGATTTTAAACCATGAATTTACTGGCTATTAATCTAAAGAAACAACAACAAATATGAAGGTGTCAAATTTTTATTTAATAAATTCATGAGATTTATAATTTATTTAAATTTAATGATTTTATCTAGTTTTCATAATTCATCTTTTCTTAATTGGTTGTGTTGGGTGTTAACTCGAAATAGTCGAGTAATTTTATTAAATTTTTTGTTTCTTTGTGAAAATGTTTTTATAAGCTACTTAAGTTTTTAATCTAACAATAAAATAAAATAGCTTCATATAGCTGAATTTTATATGTATCTATTTTTTCATAAACTTATTTGAAATAATAACGGTGCTCCATATTCCTATGGCGCTCAGATCTAAGTAAATATTTAAACGAAATTCATTAGTACATAAGCTTTTCTAAGTCATATTATTTGATTCACTGAAGTGGATTGTAAAAATTGCTAAGAACTACGTTTTGTACGGTTTGAAAATTTTACAAAAAAAAAAATTACAGCTTCAAGAAAAATTGTATCATACATACAAATTACATATTAATATATAGAAAAATTTGGGCCTACCCAAAACAAACATTCTAAATTTACCTTTTGTCTCTCCCGAAATTATAATATAGTTTTGCGTTGAAAACAATTATAAAATTCTACAAAATTTCTAGAATCGATTAATCGATTATGAAAAATAACTGAAATCATCTAACACTATCAAAACTTTCGGTTTCTGTAATAATAAATAATCTAACCCTTTCGTTTTAAAACAATGTAATTTAATACTGAATAGATAAAAATCCATAATAATAAAACAAACAATCCAAGGGATACTTCGAAATGCATTAAGGTCCATCCTTTGTTGACAATATCGCGTACAGCATTCACTGGTATTGTACATGGTAAGACTAATAAACTTAATCGTAATGCCTCAGGCATTGCTTCCGCTGGCCATATTAAACCTACAAAAATTAACAGGTTTGATAATGGGTAAGTACTTAAGATTTGAACGGTTTAGTTTGTGAAAATTCATACTCCGAAATATAAAAATAAATATTTTACGTTCGTTTACGAGCTAACTTTCGAGTAATTAGCTCACCACCAGATACAACAACTGAAGAATTCCTTTAAAGTTATCTAGTTATCAACAGAGACCTAAATTTTTAAGTTAAATACTCGAAAGCTAACCAGAGAGTTAAATACTCGAAAGCTAACTAGTGACTAAACAGTTCAATTTAATGAAAAGTGATAAAGAAAATTGTTGTCATATTTTTAGTAATGAATGTTTAAATAGATTTAATAGAATAATTTTTATATTGAAAAATAAATTACCACATGAGAATGTCATCAAATAAAGAATTCCTGCTACGGCTGCGTGAGCTGAAAGGTGCGAGGGGCAGATAATTGAAACAAGCAAACCTAAAAGTATATTTCACTTTTAATTTTGTGTTTAAAATTCAAGCCTTCTTCTAATTTAATTAATTCAATTAATTTTCTTTTTGTAGCGATTGCTTTAAAAAGAAAAACTGAATTTAATGACGTCATCACGTAGTTTTCCATACCAATTTGATTTCATTTTTTATAAATTCAGAATTGCAAAGGTTGAACGAATTTGGCTATTTTGACCTAAAAGTTGTTATAAGGATAAAAATGTTAATTAACTAAGCCGTGTTTTTCGCTAAAATTATTTAATCTTGAAGTCTTAAAAACATTCATTTTTCTTAGATAAAGCTTCCAAAAGTCCCGAAGGGTCATATACCTTAGCTGATAGATAATTTTGGCAAGAAGTGTGCTCTGGAAAAGTTTGATTTCATAATAGAAAAATAGTTCAAAAAAATATTAAACACCACTGCCACTATATATATAAAAGTAAATTTTATGCCTTAAAAGGTTAATATACTTGATTCAAAATCTTTTTGACTGAGATATGATTTAAATGGAGGCCATATTTTGTCAAAGGTTACAAATACGATCAAGGTAATCTACTTGGTTAACATAGTTAGTTAGGTAATAGAACTCAAGGTATCAATTGAAATATTGCAATTAGACATTTTTTAGTGTTGTTTTCTAACATTTCTTCTACTTACCATTTAATAAGCCGCATATCCCGTTCAAAAATATAAACATGAATAACAGGGCAAAGTTTCCATGAATCTTTAAATCAAAAAAGTAGATTTCAATCAACAAATATTCAATCATTTGAATTAAGGCCAATGGAAATTGTGCGAGCAAATGGGTTAATAGTATTTCACCATACGTAACGCCTGCAACCAATGAACGATGCCAAATTCCTTCCAAACGATCATCAATAATTACAGTGCATATTGTTGACGTAGCAATATAAAAGACTAGACTAAAGACAAAATTATAAGCATTTAGTATTCAAAATTATTTATTCTACTTACGTAATTAATACGGCAGGATACACAAAATTCGAATATGGATCATCTAAATGGCCATAAAAGGTTTTCACACGCAGAGGAAATTGGAAGAAATCAACAAATTCATCACAGTCTCCCTCAAGACTCTTTATATATTTTTTAAATGTATCATACATCTTGGTTTTCAATAAGAGTCCGACATTCCACTCTAAAATTAAAAGTTTCCAAATCACATTCACTGTTAACCAGCAGGCTGAAATATTCACTTACGAGTCATGTCCACAAAGAAATGAAATTCGCTTGCCTCCAGATCGTAATCGTCAAGACCAAAACTATCATATAATCGAAGTTCGGTGGCTGCCGTAAAATTTTTAGGAATATGTAGTACTCCAATTGCATTTCCGCTCTCAACATATTTTCGACCACTTTCTATGTCGTCAACAAATATCTTTAATAAGAATGAAACCAGTCAATTTAAGGAGATTTTTTTGAATTAACAAGTCTCAACTTACTTTCGTTATGCGTTTATCGTCAATAAGTTCTAAGAATCGACAACTAACTAATGAAAATTCACACGTTGCTTCTTCCGCATTGTATCGTATCACTGAATTATGTTTTGTAAAATTAAGACAATGTTCCCAAGAACTTTCCTCGTTAACAATTACTAATTTTAATTCTTTTGGGTCTAATCCAATTCCATAGCAAAATGAAATCATTTGCAGAATTGGATAAATAATTATGAAATATAAACCACTAAAAATTAATTTACTTCATTATGAAAGCTTTAGAATAGGGATTCCCAAAGTGCGGCTTGCGAGCCAAATGCGGTCCGTGAACTTCAAAAGTGTCGCCTACAATACATTATCGTCTATTTATAAAGATTATTTACCTATGTTTTTAGTTAAAAAAAAATTGGCAAATTCGTTCAGAAAACATATTTTCAGAAAATTGTCTTTACGATTTTGATTCTGTTAAAAATGAAAATCTAGTATTGACAATCTAACATTAAAATTACGGTTTATGGAGCTAAAAAAAAAAAAAAAAACTGATACACGTGATGACTTCATCAAGTTCAATTTTTCCTTCTTTAAATTAATAGCTATAAAATGATATGAATCCGATTCTTTGGTGAAATTTAGATAATCTGAGTGCCAAATTTTTATTTTTCTGTAAAAATGGCCAAGTTTATTCAGAAAATATATAACTTATTGTCCGGTTGTGACTAATGATTTTTCTGTTGGATTGGACGACCATTATAAATTTATAAATTAAAATAGGAGCTCGACCAGTCCAACGAAATCGATGGCTTAAACACCACTGGTATATTACACAGTTTGTTCACCAAAACAACGGAGTTTAAGTCAACAAACGCATTTTTCCTTTGTGTTCTTCCTTATTTTAGAAATATATAATTTGGACCGCCAGCACAAAACTTTGAGAACCCCCGCTTTAAAAATTCGAACAAAACACTGAAATAAATGAAATTACATCGGATTCCGTATAATTTGATTTATATTTTTCAATAATAACGCTTTCAGTCGCCCCAGACTATAGTGTTTGTTTCTTCTCATTGGTTTTCTTACAGCTTCTTCTTCACTCTGTAAAAACATTGAAATAATAAATAAAATGAATATAATATAAGAGGAGTTAAAGACTAATATTGTTAAGACTCCTAAATATTATAACAGTTTACTTACTTACATTTGTTCTATTTGTTAAGTCTCTGATTCTCGATTCAAATTTTTCATCACGAGATTTCTTTTTTGCTAAATATTGTTCATTTTGCAATTGAGGAACAATTTGTCCACAATTCTGATATTCACTCAATTTTAGAAAAACTTCTTCTAATGTTTCAACATTAAATATACTTAATAGATATTCTGGAGACTCTTCAACCATTAATGTTCCCACCCGCATTAATCCAATCTAATATACAAAACAATAATTTTTAAATAATTTACAAAATATGTGAATTAAATTGCAAACTTACACAATCTGCATTTCTAGCCTCATCTATATAATGAGTTGTAATAATCACTGTTGTTCTTTGATTTTTCGTAAGATCAATTAAATGTTTCCAAATATTATCACGTAAAACCGCATCTAATCCTACCGTAGGTTCGTCTAAAATTAACAGTTCTGGCTCATGAACCAAAGCGGCGGCAAATGAAACACGGCGTTGTTGGCCACCACTACAATTTTTAATAAATTTTCCGCTCGATGGTAAATCTAATAATTTTGTTAAAAAATCAAAACGTTCTCGTATTTTTGCCTCGCTTAATTCAAATATTCGCCCAAAATAATACACCGCATCTTTAACCGTAAATTCGCTCATCAATGATATATCCTACAATTAGTAAAGTGAATTTTGAAAATACAACTTATTATTACCACTTACTGAGGTTTTCAAGTTACTTGCGGCATATATCCAACAACTGGACCTGGAATACCGCAATCAATTGTGCCAGGTCTCCCACCCAAAACCCATATATCACCTGAGTTCAGTTGTTTCATTCCTAGAATGCAATGTAATAAGGTAGTTTTTCCACAACCACTTGAACCCAATAGTCCATAGCTATTAACCGAAAAATCCATATTTAATATTTGAATATACATTTTTTTATGAACTTACATTTGACCTTTTGGAACTGTCATATTTAAATTTTTAAATACGGTGTAACAATTTTTTCCTGACCCAAACGTTTTGCTGGCATTTCGAATAACTATTGCGGCTTCACAGTCATCTGCATCCATTTTGGGAGAGAATCAAAGCTTATTGTTTACAAAATAAAGTTAAAAGTAGAAAAAATGTGGCGAATCAGGGGAGATCCTTAAAAACATTTTTCTTTCAAAAACCTTGTATACAGATATTCCAGCAACAATGAACGACATCTAATCTTTCACACACTTTGTAAAGTAGGTATCGTAATAAAAACCTTAAGCATCTATTATTTTCATTTCAAACACAAATAAATATTTAAATTTTGAAAAGAAAAAAAATAAATTAAAATTATAAAACAATAACTTATAATTATATAACCTGGCGCATAATTCATTTACAACCATTTAATTGTATTTATTTAAAATAAAACACTTTTACACCGGTCAATAACATAAATGAATTAGTAACGTCAGTGAATATATTTAAACTGCTTCAAACAGAAACATCTTTACAACAATGACGTTTGTTTACAAGAAATAATTAAAATTTGTTTTAAAAATAATTAATTGTTGTGCGCTTTACTTTGTGGAAATTCATATTTATTTAAAGATAATTGTTGGTATAATAAAAAGGTTGATATAAAACTATAATTATTATTATATACGCTTCGGGGTAGATTTCAAGTGCGTTACTACAGTAGAAACTCTAAAAAATAATGTCAAGTTTGTCTAGTTGGGAAGTAAAATTTTTGGAAGAGCTATACCGCACATAACTTCTTTGGATAATAATGTCATCGTTTAGTATGTGTAAAATTTGAATTGTTTATCTTAAAATTTGACTGCAACAACTATTTGATTGTTCTATCGGATAGGCTGATTTAAAACATCGCTCGGAACGAAATTTTGTGACAAAACATTAATCACTGTGACATTTCGTTTGACTCTTTCTAAATAATGCCAGCGATTAAAAACAACATAATTGTATAATTTTTTGGTTTATTTTCGTATTTGTATGAGTCTGTGAAAAATTTGGGTTTCTTTTATCCAAAGTAAGTATGTATATTTTTAATGATTTGTTATTAACAAGAAGTGAAAATTAAAAGAAAATATACAGTTAGTTAAAGGTGTTGTAAAACTACATTCTGAATTTAGTCGACCACGCATAATTGAGGTTGTACAACATTATGGACCGTCTGTAGGTTATATTGAAGGATTGTACAGTATATTGTTCTGATTAAGAACAGTTTTAAATATATTGTGTAATTCGTGAGTACTAAAGTTTCAATTTGTTTGTTACTTTGCAGTGTCACATATTATAATGGCTCTTTTTTTTAACCAGTTTGAACTATTATTTTGTGAAAATAATTAATTATTCCTACATTCAATTTATTCTACAACCTTTTTAACAAATTATTGGACTGTCTAGAGAAAACGTCAATAAATTTCACATGTTTATTGCACAATTTCATTGAGTTTGTAGGGGCCGCTTTAATTATCTTTGCTCTTACATAAATAAATAAAAACAATTTTTTTTAATTTTTTTTTTGTTTATTTATTTGTGGTTTATAGAACGCTTTAAAATCTCGCTCTGAACGTAACTATGTGGCGGGAGTGGTAGGATTCCTACGTAGGTGTAAGAAAACGACACTATTGAGAGGTTCTACTGTAACAAAATTATGTTAATATTGTTTTTTAATCTATATGACCTTTATGGGTAAAATATTGTGGTTGTTAACTGTTACTCTTTGGTGTAGGTTTATCGGAGACTAATAAAAAAAAATAAAAATAAAAAAATTAATATCTTTTCAAAACAAAAAATGAAGGCGATACAATCCCGAGAAACTTTTTATAAGACTGAAAAATTCGGATCTCTTTTATTCGAAATATGTATATTTTTAGTAATTTGTAAAGTTTTAATAATTTACTTTTGTAGAGCCCCAAATATTATAGAGAAACTAACAAAAATAAAATCTCCGTCACAGTAAACATTTCGATCAACCAAATTCCCCGATCAAATTTCTTAGATGCGGCCCTGTACTGTGGTTTTTTTTACAGCTAAATCAAATTACAAAAATTAACTTTTTCTAATTATAGAAAAACAATAATTATGTTAAGATAATTACAAAAACGTAAAAAATGTTTACTTTTATTTACTTTTCTTCAATGCTATAAATATTAATAACAGATAAATAACAATCCATAAAAATGATATAAAATATCCTAAAAATACTTCAAAATGAAATAGTGACCATCCTTTCAAAATTATATCTCGAACTGAAATAATTGGTGTGGTAAATGGTAAACATAACGAAATCCATCGTAGGCCAGTTGGCATGCCTTCCAATGGCCATAATAAACCTGAAAAATTGTTATTTAAGAAATAAGTGTGAGCATATCAATTCGTTCTACTTATTACAATACTTACCACAAATTGGAATCATAATCGCAAATGAACCAGTAACAATAAAATTAGCTAAAAACTGTGAATTACATACGACTGAAGTAAGCAGACCTAAAATATTCATATCCAAATTATAATTACAGTCTTTACAGTCATGCGGATTTGCATCGTCACGTACGCGATTCTATTCCTCATTCGGGGACTATTAGTACCTTAATTGATCATTCTGTACTTAGCGTTTATGAGCACAGTTATGTATTGGGAGGAAATCGACAGCGGATAATGAATCCGCATGACTGTAAAAACAGCCTTAAGCCGGTCCTACACGATGCTACGAACACCTTCCAACATTGGACGTTCGATGGTTCATCGCATCGTGTGGTCGTTGTTCGAACCTACGAGTGTCCAATGTCGAGCGTCAAACATTTGCATTTGGCCATGTCCCGCTCGATGTCGGTATTCTTGCACCGAGTCAAAGGAATGCTTCGAACGTTTGAAGGTCAATGTTGGTTGCGTTGGTTGGTTCGACTCAGCAGCTGCACGACTCGTTCATATGAAGAGAGACAACATCAGTGTATAACATTAGAGATAATATCAGACAGATAACAGCCCGTCCACTGAGTACCAACACATCATCATTCGTATTGGATCAGACATTCGATTCACCGTGTAGCAGATACATTCGTCGCACCAACTATCGAACTTAATTGCCTCAAACGTTCGATCGAACGTTGGAAGGAACGTTCGTAGCATCGTGTAGAACCCGCTTTAGACAAGCATAGTTCTTTGACTTTTTGAATTAGGTACATCTATGAATGATTATAATTTATAATAATAAGAGTGAAGCTGGGGGTTATTTTGTACAAATATATTATTATTGGATACATTAAACTGACAATAAGAAATTTCACTTCCAACGCATTTCCCCTATCGTTACTTACCACTTAGCATTCCATTGATTCCTTGCAGCAACAACATTATTGTTAACAACATGAAACTACCATTACATTTCATTTGGAAGAATCCGATTGCAACAATTAAAATTTCAACTAATTGTATAAATATTAGAAAAAATTGTGCTACGAAATGTGTCAGTAAAATTTCACTATAAGTAACACCTGCCACTAAAGATCGATCCCATAATCCACTCAAGCGATCATCAATTATTAATGTACTGCTCACAGAAATTCCCATAAAGAAGATTAATCTGGAAGAAAACGCAATGAAAGTTTTTCAAATTTTTTATTAAAAAAAGTAATTGCTAGGAGGGAGGTATGGACTATAGGGAGGGTGGTTCACTTAATTGAAGCCAGTTTCTCACTGACTTTGCCTTTTCTTTTTTTAATTACACAAAGCGTAATAAAACTAATGACGAAGAAACTTTCTTATAATATAGTGCGTAGACCGTAGACGTCCCTCAACTAGAAACCCGTCAGATGAGTAATTAGCACGCCTGCAAGTACCCTTTCTTAGCGATCCTTCGTATTCTTAATATTTTTTAAAAGTTCCTGAGGTATTAACTTTAAACTTAAGTATTAGCATATCAAATTAATATCTAAAACTGATCTACCATAGGTCCATAGCACACTTACGTAACAAGGAAGGCTGGATACAAGAAAACCAAGTACGGATCATTAAAATGTCCATAGACTGGGGTTTCAAATTGAACTAAGCTATCCATCGATCTTTCTAGCTGTTGACAATCGTTCATAATACTATGAAGAAATTGCTCATAGACATCGTACAGTTTTCTTTGCAATATTCCACCAATATTTATATCTATAATAATAAAAATTATGAAAATATAATTTTTTTGTTAAATATCTCTGTTAAGATTAATTTTACACGTTATAATTTTAAATTATTACAATAAGAAATAAATTCAATAAAAATAAATCAATAATCAATTATATTGATACTCTTGAAAAAATTAACTAAATGAAATTGGTACGTCGAATAAATTAACTGGAATACGATGATTTTTTATACCGAAAAGCGTAAACCAATTAACAAACAAATTTTTCCCGAAACTAAATTAATTAAACTCACGCCTCAGTAGATTTTACAATCAATTATTATTAAAAATTACTACATTTGTGTGTAAATTGTAACTTTTAAAGAGATTTTGAATAAAATATATAGTGGACTGGGGCGTTAAAAACATGAAAACCTCGGATTTCCGTTACAGTGAATGAAATTTAATAATTCAAAGTGGAATGTTTAGTTTATAATACTTATGTATCAAAAAAGTTTACCTGTTACAATATTGTGATCTCAATTTTAAAAAAAAAAATTGATATTTTCGATAATTTAAATTGTATAAGACCCAATAATATTAAGCTGTAGAATATTTTCGTATCCCAAAACTAATTATAAGTTAATTATATTTATATAGAGATAGTAATCGGGGACAAAAAATAAATGAATATGTCTATATATTATAGACGATTCATGATTTGACGTAAAATTTCGGGGAAAACGGCCAGCCGTGTATCTTCTGCTGGCATGGCGCTTTCATCTTCGTATCATTTTGCTCCAGTATCTTTAAAAAATGTTCTTTTATGTCTATTTAGGTAAAATTGAACGTACACATTTGAAAAAAAATTATTTAAATTAAAATTATATGCTCAGGTTTTAATTTTTTATAGTTTTTGTTATAAATAATAAAAAAATCAAAAGCACAAAAAAAAATAATTGTTGATAAACTTTACACTTTATACTATAGTAAACAAAACCCCACCTCGATCATTTAAATTCATTCACTGTAATAGAAGGCCGAGGTCAAAACCCCCAGGCACTCGACTAATAATATATTCAAACTTTTGTTGGAATTCCATTCATATTTCATATAAAATTTTAGTCGCCTCTTACTTGACATGTCTAACCAAAACTTAATTTCACTCATATTCAAATCGGCCTCTGAAGTTAATCTTCCATTTTCGATGCGTGCCATTGTTGCATCGGTGAAATTCGATGAAAAATATATCATACCGGTCGACTCGCCATCTATTACTGACAATCGTCCCTTTTCTAAACTGTCGTAAAACATCTTTAAACAAAAAGATAAAGTCATAAATTTTTCATATATAAATTGATTAATCAATATGACTTGTTACCTTAATCGCAACAGAATCATTTAAAATATTCAAAAATTTACAACTTATCAGTGTCATGTGGCAACTATAATCTTCAGGAACATATTTTGAAAAAGATCCATTTGTTTTAGTAAAATTCACACAATTCGACCATGTACTTTCATCGTTTACAACAGCTAATCGTATATCTTTTGGATCTGATCCAAGACCATAAAAGAAAGTACATAATTCAATAATTGGGAAGATAAAAGTTAAAAATATTCCCCTAAAATCGAAATATCATAATTTATATTGTATTTCTATTAGAATAAAAATTAAGTATAATTTACATTGGATTTCTTAAAATTTGGTAGACATTTTTAATGAGTAAGGCTTTTATTCGTTTTGAACTGAACAGTTTACAACGTCTCTTAAACGTTTCTGCACTAAATAATTTGTTATGATGCTGCAAACCGATTTGTTTCTCTTCCAAATTCTAAAACAATAATAAAGAGTGTTTTGCAATATTCAGACTAATGTGTAAATTTATTTTGAATTTTTTCTATCTGTTATCAAATTTTGAACACAGTGTTCATAATTCAGCCGTGCATTAAATATAATCTAACGTTCAATGTCCAAAAGTTTGAGAGTCTAAGACCCTCAGTCTATGTTGATTATACGTGTAATTTGGCAAGGCGCGCTGCTGTTTGGTTTCAGACGAAACTCACTAGTTTGTTATTGAACCAGTAGTACTTCTTAAATGTTTACTATGATAATCAGACCATAAAAATATGATTTATCCTTAAACTCTAACTGAACTCTATATGAACTCTAAAATTATTATTTCATCTCTAGCCTATTTAATGAATCCATAAAATGTTTAATCAATAATAAGTTTTTACGCTGCTTATTAAAACACAAGACAAAATTCTGCTTGATGATGCGCTCAATATTTAAACATGTAGGTAGAACTCCAATCAAACGAATTATTACGAAAACAAGCATCATTAGGGCCGTAACTAGGCTGGGGCAGCCGGGGCAGCCGGGGCATTACATAGCCCAGTCAAGGGGGGCCCCCAAGAGAATACAAGAATTATTTCTTGGCAAATTTTAAGGGCGGTATTTCTGTAAAATTAGGGTGGCAAAAGACTTACGAGCAAAAAAAATTTTGGTTGTACTTTCTGCCCGAATGTACTTTCTGCTCCGGGGCCCCTGAAGACCTAGTTACGACCCTGAGCATCATGTGTGGCACGCTCTATATAATTTATTGTATTATCTATTGATTCTGAAGACATACGAAAAATCAAAATTTTAAATTGTTTAACAAGTTTACTTCGAAAATTGGCGTTTAACTTTCCACAACTAACAACCGATCAAAATTTTCCATTTTTGTAAATATTATAAATAAATATTTTACTTCGCAAAATACCACTGTTATTTTTAACCGACTTCAAAAACGAGGAGGTTCTCAATTCAACCCGTATGTCTTTTTTTGTTTTTTTTTATTTACACCGATTTCTCCCACATTTCTGAACCAATTTGTGCCATTCTTTTTTTGGTTAGTAGATAAAGCTCTTCAGATGGTCCCATAAAAATTTTATTGATATTGGTTAAGTGATTTTTTAACTATCTTCAATAATATGAATAATTATGGCAATTTTAAAATTTGTATATGTAAAATTATTTACTTTCAAAACTATAGTATGAAACATATTTTTTAATTTATGTTGATCCAATTATCCTAAAAATAATTTTCTATCAGTAACTACCTAGTTTAAGAAAATTTTTTTGATGACTTGAAAAATTGGTTGATTTCCATCCATTTTTATTTTTCTAGTAAAACACTAGGTATGTTCCAAATTTCAAAGCAAAGTTAGTGATTGCCCAAAATTATGATTTTTGGACACTGGTATTTTGGAAGCTATTCCACCTAAACGTATGAAGTTTGTAATTTAAGAAAAAAAATTCAAAAAGCAAATAAAATATTGCAGTAGGGTGGATTGATAAGCATTGTCACTAAAAGGTATGAAATAAAAGCTCTTTTAAAAAACCGACTTCAAAAAGTAATAAATAATTAATAGCACGTATTTTTAAGTCAGGCGTAAAAGCGTAGTGGAAAAATATAGATCCACGAGAATTCATTAATTTTGCAAGTACATCCGATCGCATCTTTTTATACTACGCCACGCCTGACTTCAAAATACGTGCTATTAATTATTTATTACTTTTTGAAGTCGGTTTTTTAAAAAAGCTTTTATTGAGACAATATTGTCACAATTTCAAAAATAAAAGTGATATTTTGCGAAGTAAAATATTTGTTTATTATTTACAAATATGGAATACCATAAAATAACGCTCAAATCTATTAATAAAATAATTTTGTTTATTGGTGACGTCATCATGTTTATTAATACGATACAGTCCTCGTATCTGCGCAGTAAACTTTCCCAGGAGCCGATAAAATTTTAATATGACTGATGTGTTGCCCATAGTATGCTACCTCTACGCGGTACCAACACACATACATGTGATTACTGATCGCGATTGGCCTCTACTGTTGTTCTGGCTAAGACACAGAGTGTGTTATCGAACTGTAAAATGTTAATTTAGTATCATGAAAATTGTAAATGAAATGATACACATGATGTAACTAAAACCGAATTATAGATTTGTGAAGTCTTTTCACTTTTACCAAAATTCAACATGTAGGACCATTAGAAAAATTATTCGGTTGAATCAGTCACATTTTTAATTAGAGTAAAAAACACCCGATTGCTCCATCTTTCGAATTTCAATAGCAATATAACCAAAGTTGAATTACCTACTCAATACATATTGAATTACTTTCTATTGATACTGCAAACTAATACTCACAGATGGGTCACCGTTTGCATTATTCGTCTGCTTGTGAAATAATTCAACTGCTTGTCTTTCACCTTCAGAATTACTTTTTAATTCACATTTTTCCCCATTTTGATTTTGTTGCTTACTCAAAATTAGAAAAACTTCTTCCAAATTTTTAACCTTACATATCTGCATTAAATAGTTTGGTGATTCTTCAACCAATAAAATTCCATTTCGCATCAATCCAATCTAATAAATATAAAATAAAAACTACAGAGTGTCCATTTTTCCGTTTTAAAATTATCTTACTTACATAATTAGCTTTTCTAGCCTCTTCGATATAATGTGTCGTAATAATGACTGTTGTTTTTCGATTAGTTGTAATATCAATTAGATAATTCCAAATTTTCTCTCGTAAAACAGAATCCAAGCCAACCGTTGGCTCATCTAAAATCAATAATTCCGGTTCGTGTATTAATGCGACTGCAAACGAAACATTTCGTTGTTGTCCACCGCTACAGTGTTTCAAAAAACGATTGATGTCCGTTAAATTAAGCAACTTGACTAACATATGAAACCGTTCCTCAATTTTACTGTCCGACATTTTGTAGATTCGACCAAAGTAGTACATGGCATCTCGAATTGTAAATTCACCCATTAGACCAACATTCTAAAAATAAAATTCATAAATCTTATTATATAATCCTTTTTTGTTTGTTTAAATGGGGTTCACAAAGGTTCCCAAACTTTTTAAGCCCGTAAGGTACACATCATTACTGGCGGTGCTCCTTGATTTAAAAATTTTCTACCTCTCTCCGGAAATAAAACACACCTCTTGAAAATTTTCCAACAAAAAAATAAATGACCAGCAAAAAAAAATTTTTACTCTTTCCCGGGCCCCTATCGACCGCTACGAGCCCCCTCTTCCAGCTCGGACTCCGGGGCTACAACGCCAGTTACCCCATCTTCTCGTCGGGCCTGGTGATGAGCAAGAAAAAAGAAAACTTCCAACATTTTTTATTTCCCTCTTTTTAACATGTTAGCCGTGGCGTCTCTTGTCATTCTTCATGAGTTTGGGAAGTGTAAGTTGTACTTGCACAAATAGAAATATAGTAATATACGGGAAATTCCCAACTGATTAGACATATTTATTATCGTACCGGTCGTACCGGTCGTTAAATGATGATAAAATGTTTATAAACCGTCAATAACTAACCTTACGGCAAATTAAAGTCCAAATTTCTTATTTTCTCTTACTTTTCATTCTCATTATACACTTTAATAGACATCAAAAAAAGTCGCACATAAAAAGAGCGCATAAAAAAAAGTTTTGCTCTACTTATCTGGCTATACCCTTTAATTAAGGTGTGCCTACACAGGACGTGGCCTCATATTTTAAACAGAAATTTTAATTAGATGATTAGATCACATATTGTTGGAGGTTATTGTAAGATAACAAGTTCACGTATTAAATCATAAATTGAGATTAATGCTTGTCACCTTGTAAACAAATATTACGAAATATTTATTAGTACTTTAAAAACATTGAAGTAATATACGAAAAAAAAAATTGTATCAAAGAGATTACCTGTGGCATGTATCCAACGCGTGCACCTGGAATTCCACACTCTGGCGCTCCTGGTTTACCGTCCAAAACATATATATGACCATTATCTAATTTTTTTATTCCAACAATGCAGTTTAATAATGTAGTTTTTCCACAACCACTTGGACCCAGCAATCCATATCTAAAATGTATTTAAATAAATAAATACACGCTACCCAAAAAAAGTATTATTTTGCAGGCCAATTCATTTTTAAGTCATCTAAGTTAAATGGAAATTGTTAAGCTGCTTATGAATAAAAAGCCCACTTTGACTAATACGAGCGAACAGGCCATTGCATTTATTTGTTATAAAACTATGAAATAAATAACCAAGTAAATAAAATAGGAATTAAATTCTTTTCAGAATTTATGACACACTTCAATTTAGATTTGAGTCAAGCAATATAACAGAATTTTATAAATAATGCGGGCACGAGGACAATCGCCCAGACCTCTGTGGCTGGTCATCAAAATAATTATACTGTGATAAGTGACATAAAAGGATAACGTTATAAATTAACCACGATCGGTGTTAATTTTTTTTTTTTTTTTTGTTCAAGATTATCATCTACTTGATTTTTATTGTTCAGAAATTATGGCCCACTTGAATTTCGACTTAAGTAATAGTGTGATACAATTAAATTTTACAATCATTGCGTACAACACGTACAATAATCTGGACGCCGGTATTAGTCCAGACACTGATATCTATGGCTAAAGTCGGGTTCAAAATCCATTTACGTAAATTCAGACCAATACTAGAACACAATATTGCCAAAGTGAAAAGATTATTAATTCAACAATTACCTACGTGTCAATATTTACACTTAAGAATCACTATTTAACTTAACGAACTCATTATTTTAATGTCTCAAAAACTGTAATTGATCTTAAAACTACTCTATATATTCAATTTACAAATTCTATTGTTACAGAACATGGTTGCTAGATTGGGCTAATTACCGCCTAGCGATTGAATTTTGTTTTTAGCGGCAAATAGCCGTTTGGATAATTTTGAAGTTTTAGTCAAAATTCAGTTTTTAGTTTAAAAGTTACAATTTTTTTTTTCTTTAATTTTCCTTTTCTTTTTTTTTTTGCTTATAAACTGTACTTATGGAAAGGCATTCTTCAAAAAGTTGGCCACCTTAGGCACTGGGCTAATTTTGGGCCACTCGAACGCCGTTCATCGGCGGTTTTCGTTGAAATTTTTCTGGCAACTCTGTTATCGAACTCATTAGTCAGTAACTCATTTTTAAAGTTCACTGTTCTTTATTACTATAAAATGATTTCTTATGAAATTAACATTAGTTGCGTTGTTAATTTTAGATTTAAATTTGTAGCAGAAGATTTAAGTTTATAGAAAATTCAAATTTGTTAGCATAAAAAATATACAATTACTTACATACTCCATTTTCGCACTGTCATATTTAAATTTTGAAAAACCACATTATGTTTTTTACGTGAATGATAGATTTTAGTAGCATCTTGTACAACAATTGCATTATTTATAAAACTTGACATTTTGGTAAAAGAAAAACCATCCAAAAATTTTTAAAAAGACCGAAAATAACTTCACTAAAACTTTAAAACGTTGTTTATACCATTCATCCGCAACTCAAGATGTAAAAAATATTACAGTTTTAGGATTTCGTTTGTTAATATTCAAAACGAATAATTTTACGAAACTTTTTATTGTCTTTTTAATTGTACAATTTTTAATATTCAAGGCAAATGACACAAGAACTAACATCAATTATTACAACATAAAAACGCACACAAATTAACAATATTTCTTCTTTAGAAATTATTATATTATTTAACAGAAATTCTGAAAAAGCGGTACATTATTTGTGTAACTGCAAAAATCCAACAACAATATTTAAGAATTGAAAAAAACAGTATTGTAATACCAATTAGAATCAAAGTCTCAATAATAGTAAATGTAAATATACTTAAACGCATTTTTATATAAAATATTATATTTCGTTCCGCGAAATCCTTTTTCTGTTTGTTTAAAAAATGTTGAAAGCAAAAAATAAATTAAAATCAATGTTAAAAATATTAAATATTTACTTAGATATTTGTTGAACAATTATTATGTTAATAGTTTTAATTTTTTTCCTTAAATATTTCTTTGCAGACTTGTTACATGTATTCAAAATAACTGAGCTGATACAATAGAAGAATTTTTAAACAGAGGTGGGTATCATTTTCATTAATGTAGAACACAATAATGAATTAAGAAAACTGGTCAAGTGCATGTTTAAGTCATCCATCAAGAATTCTTCGTAACTTTATAATATAATTTTATTGCTCGTTAAACTAATGACCTGTAATTACGCGAACTCGATAAACAAGGATAATTACCTTGTTTTGTTTAATGAGTAATTTCAAATTCTTATTTAAGAGGTACACAGAGGACCTAAAAGGATGATGATATCTCAACGAATGCTTGCGAATAATTCTCTAAAATTAGTAATTTCGTTTGCACCTTGCAAAAACTAATTGAAGAATTTACGTTACAAGAACAAACTAACTAAATCTGGCTGTGACAAAATTATTTGATATTTTTAAATTAGAAATCGTTAAATTCAATTTTTGAAAAAAGTGTTACATAACCATTTTTTCTGCTTAGCCCTTCAATTCTTACTTTCAATGGACTTATTTAATTGGTGCCTTTGACTTTGATGAAATCATCGAAGTGTTCTTTCATACTAATTCGTTCGATTTTTGATATAAAATAAATATGAAGAGTTTTTCAGAATTACTAACTAATCTTTACTGCATTTTCAGATACCTGGCGACATACGTATTTTCTCATTTTTTATGGAGCATTAATTCCAAATTTGGGATGAACATCACCGGAGGTTCAAATCCGTAGCAGAATGAACGAACTTATAGGACTATAATTATTTTTTTTATAATTTCAAATTTCTAGTATGAGTAAAAAATGTTTCTTTAGATAAAAGAAAAACAAAAGTTAGGACGGTATTCAGTGCGCTCCGAGGATTGAAGTGATATTTTTAATTTTAAGAACACAAAATAATTTTTTGAAATTCCGGAACTAAAACACATGATTTAGTTCATCATAATAGGAAGTAAAGTGTCACTTTTAGTCCCATGGGACTAAAAATACTCTTGCTCTCGGTATTAAGCCAATCAACAAGCAAAATTTACAGGGTATCACAAATCAGCAAGCGAAATTTAACTTAAATAGCGATGCTAGGTAATTTTAAATAAACAAATACAATTTTGTTGACTTATTCAAAGTACATTTGGTATAATATTATTTCATACAATTTGAATAACATTTAAAAAAAATTTTTCTTAATTTTTATAACTTTAGATTATCCGGAATTACAAAAAAATTATATATACACCACGGGATTAAAAGTCACACTTTAATCCCTTGGTGTTTAATATACTATTCTTTTCTTTTACTTTTTGTGACTTAGAAATTGATGATTTTGAATAAATAAAAACATATCTTATTATCAAATATTTATTATATTTTTTTTTTCTAAATTTAACATAAAATAGATAACATTTATTTATTTATTCATAACATTAATCAATACTATTTCTGCCAGTTTATATTGAAAAATTCAATTTGGCGTTAGGATCACAGATTTTTAAACATAAATAAAATTAATTGAAACTAACAAACAAATAAAAAAAATTATTTTCTAATTTTTCTTCCTTAAAAGTAAGTAGGAAGTTATCGTATATATTATAAACCAGACAAATGACACGATAAATCCAAGCGAAACTTCAAAATCCTGAAATGACCACCCTTTCAGAAGAATATCTCGGAATGATAAAATTGGAACTGTGAATGGTAGACAAAGGGAAAACCAACGTAATGGAGTTGGCATACCTTCTAATGGCCATATTAAACCTAAAAAAAATATACAAATATTATATTTGAAGAGCTAGAAAATTCAGAAGAGTATTTAAATTTTGCTATTTCATTTATTCATTTATTCAATTCGGTTTCTTTAGGATATAATCATTCGTATATCATCCATTCGTACAGATATCCAAATTTTAATACTAAAACTAAAAAAAATAGGAAACCAGTTGTATTTTTTTGATGACTTTCTTTTCAATTCTACCAAAACTAGGAACGTAGATATCATCAAAAAATGACTATCGTTGGAGGAGGGGGGACTATATACATATCAGTTATATGGGAATTTATATATTTTGAAATTGAACAACTGAAATAACAGTACATTTTAGTCAAAATAACCCAAATTGTCAATCAACCTCATAACTTACCACATATTAAAATCATAATTAAAAATGATCCCGTAACAGCGTAATTAGCGAGTGATATAGTCCTACAAGTTATCGATGTAAAAAAGCCTGAAAAATACAAAAAATAAATAAATAACAGAAACTGAAATCAACTAAGATCAACAAACGAATAATATATTGTACACCAAGCGACTAAGGTGTGACTTTTGATCCCGCGTAGTGAAATTTGTTGTCAGAGAGTCTATAAAGGCCCTCCGGTAACAATTCATTGGAAGGATTGGCAGAAATACTTTAATTCCGTGGAATTTTCTGTAATTCCAATTAATTTAAAACTAAAAAAATTATTTAAATTGTATAAAATAATATGACATCAAGTATACTATAGAATGTAGACAAATTAAACAAATTGGTCATAATGCAATATAACTGTGTTTATTTACAAGTTTTTAATCTGTTCATTATTTTAAATAAGTGTTTCATTACCTAACAAAGCTATTTAATTTTAGTTTAATTCGGTAACTGGTGCCGTTCTATTAATTTCAACTGCTGATTGGCTTAAAAGGAGGGAGAAAAAGTATTTTTAATCCATTGGGACTAAAAATGACACTTTTCTCCCTATTATAATGGACTAAAGTATGTATTTTAGTCCCAAAATTGCAAAAATGTAATTTTGTTTAAAATTGGAAATAATTTATTGAGTATCTGTCACTTTGTTGTAAGGATACTCTTCCTTAAATACGGAGGAATTAAGAATATTCCTCTATAAGTAGATCTATCAACTTACTTTTAGAATATTTAAAAAATGATAGTCATTAAAATCGTTTTATGCTTTTCTTTTTATAAATTTGGAGCAATTATATATACACACACTTACCATTCAGCATCCCATTGATACCCTGCAAAATTATCAATGCGAATGCAATCAAAAAATTCCCTTTACATTCCATTTGAAACATAACCATCGCCACAAAAAGCGCAGTGATAATTTGAAGGAAAATTAGGAAGAATTGCGAAACAAAATGGGTAAATAAAATCTCCCCATGAGTGACCCCGGCAACCAAAGATCGATCCCATACACCTTCTAAACGATCGACAATAATTGTGGTACATGTTACAGAAGTTGACATAAAGTAAATTAACCTAAAAATATAATCCATAAAAAAATGCCCAAATTTTTTTTTGACAACCAACCTTTCCCCACTTACGTAACAAGTACAGCCGGGTACATAAATACCAAGTATGGGTCACTTGTCCTTCCATATACCGGTGTTTCAAAATAAATTGGTGTGCTAAATTTTTCTGATATATTACAATCACGAAAAATGTCTTGTTCATATTCACGATAAATATCGTAGAGATTTTTCTGCAAAATTCCACCAATTTGTCGATCTGAAAAATAGTATTAAATTATAATTTGTTGTAATGGCAAAATTCACTTATCTTGGCTAAGATTTACTTACTCGACATATCAATCCACGCTTGAATTTCGCTAGCTTCAATATCAGATTCATCCACATATAAACCATTGTAAATACGCATTTTAGTGGCCGTTGAATAATTTTGCGAAAAATACAATAATCCCGTTGAGGACCCATTTACCACTGTTTGTTTAGCAGTTTCCAAGTCATCGTAAAACACCTGTCACAATTCAATACTGAAATAATTATTTCAAATCAAAAATTGTGTTTAAAATTTACTTACTTTTACTGCTATAAGATCATCTATTGAATTCAAAAATCGACAACTTAACAAACTAAGGTCACACGTATCGTTTCCTGGATAGTAGCGTACTGTTGGATATCTGGAGGTATAATTAAGGCAATTTTGCCAAGAACTTTCATTGTTAACCACAGCCAGTGTCAAATATTTTGGATCTGTTCCAACACCCAAAAAGAACGATATCATTTCCATAATTGGGAACATAAACGCGTAACAAAGTCCACTGGAAATGTCAAAAATTTTTAAGAATTCACCTGATTATGAAAACTCTCGGAAATCTGAAATACTTACGATCTATTTCGTAAAATTTGATGCATATTTTTGATAAACAACGCTTTTAATCTCCCAGAACTATATGGTTTGTATTTTTGTTTCGGTTTCGGTAATTTAACATTAATTTTTGGAACAGTCGGCTCGTTATTATTTACTAGAGACTGAAAGCAAAAAAAAAAGGTCAATGGAATTACTACTTCCAACATAAAAAAGGATTGCTTACAAATGTACTACTATGAGAATGAAGATTATCTTCAGGGGCGGCGATCGGATTTAAAGCGGCACTATATTTTTCTTCCTCGTTACGTTTTAAAGTTTGATACGTTTCATTTTGAAATTCAGGTACAAGCTCGCCTCGAGATTGTCGTTCACTTAAATTTAAAAACACTTCTTCTAATGTTTCCACCCGAAAAAGTTCGATTAATCGTTCTGGTGATTCTTCAGCCATTAAAGTTCCACCTCGCATTAGTCCTATCTACAAAACAGTAATTTATTTTTACCTTACTTAAGGCCCAACTCAAAAATATAAAGCTTACACAATTCGCCTTTTTTGTTTCTTCAATATAATGCGTCGTTATTATTACGGCTGTTCCTTGTTTTACGGTAATATCTACTAAATGATTCCATATGTTATCCCGAAGAACTGGATCTAATCCAACAGTTGGTTCGTCTAAAATCAAAAGTTCTGGCTCGTGAACCATGGCTGCTGCAAATGAAACACGACGCTGTTGTCCACCACTACAGTCTTTAATATAACGATTCGATGGTGGAAGATCTAATAATTTTGATAAAAAATCGAAACGTTCTTGAATTTTTTTATCAGATAATTCAAACAGTCGACCAAAATAATAAACGGCACCTTTAACTGTGAATTCACTAATTAAAGATATATCCTAAAAGGATAAAACAAAAGTTTATTTGAGAAAAATACGCTACCAAAGAATTTCATACTTGCGGCATGAATCCTATTCGTGGTCCTGGAACACCACTACCAGGAGTTCCCGGTTTACCACCTAGCACCCAAATTTCGCCAGAATTCAATTCTTTAATACCAACAACGCAACTTAATAATGTAGTTTTACCACAGCCGCTGGCTCCCAATAATCCATATCTAAAACAAAATGTCTGTTCAAACCAAGTCTAAAACAAAATATATTTCCAAAATCTATATACGTACATAGTACCTCTTTTGACCGTCATATTCAAATTTTCAAAAATTATTTTCGCTTTCGTGCCTGATCCATAAATTTTTGTAGCTCCTCGTACTAATACAGCTGCGTCGTAAGCCATGGTTGGTACTTCTTCCCCCACTTGGACGGTATCCATACGACACTTACTTGGATCTGAAAACGAGAAGTTCAATTTTTATTAATAAAGATATAAAATTTGATATCCTGTATATTTTTTTCCCATTCATTGTTTTTATTTTTGGAAAAACAATACAATTTTGAGTAAAATTGAATTATTAGAGAATGCGTTAAGGAATAGCGTTAAAAAATGGTCGAATTTTCCACAATAGTCGAAAAACAAAACAGTAGTTGTTTCTTATAATCTTTAATGGGCGAAAATAATAATTTTTCACATACTTCGTCAAAAATAAAATTTTTTTAAGCACAGAATCATTAATTTAACCACAGCTGTACCTGTGGTCGTAACAATGTGTCAACAATTAAATAAAAATATGCAAAAATGTGTGAGGTCAGAACAAAAGTAAATAATTTTATTGTAAATACAGAATTATATATTAATTTCATTATTAATTAATTTTAAACACGTTCTCTTTAATTCTTTTTCATTCAAATTAATACTTTATTTCATTTTTAGTAAAAAAAATTGATTAATGTGGTTGTGGCCTACTGAATTTTGTTACGTCATATCTCATTACAAATAAACTACATAGTGAAATAATGTTAGTTAAACTTAGAAGTATATAAAATAAATTAATTTTTTAACAAAGTTCAATGATATTAAAGTCCTTTGCGGTATGTGTGGCCAAAGCTATTAAAGTAAACACATATTCGAAGAAAGTATGGGAGGTCCCCGTGCATTATTAATTAGAAAACATTTAAAAACAGTTTATTTTGAAAGCCTGACGTACTTTCCTTATTGTATTGAACTCAATAACCAGCCAAGTGACCGAGCCTTCTGAAGACAGGTAGTTCGAGGATTCTACAATTTTTTCCTATAGTTCCGCTGTAGACACGTATCTTTCAAATCCTACCACTCACTCTATCACTTGGCTCATCCTCCACTCACATCGTAATATAAGACAATTGTAACGTGCCTAAATAAAGTATAAAATAATGATGCTGGTGGCGTCTGTTATAGAACAAGATGTCTAAAAAACGGACTATAAGACTAAAAGATGTGAGAATATAAAGAAATTATAAATTTATATGTAAAAAAATAAATCTACGTTATGGTTCTTTCTCAAACCTATAATTTCACTCTTAAGTGTGCTAGAAGTGCTGGAAAAGTGCTTTTTTTCTGTACAACTTGAAAATTGCGTTGAAACTTCTTTCATCGCTGTCAAACTTTAAATCCCGGCTTCCATTACTATTGACCCGATTGAATATAAAATTATAAAGTAATTGTAATTCCGTAATACTTGAAATAAGAGGAAAACGTGACAATTTAATCAAAACATGTAGTACATATTAAATTTTTTTGGTACAAGACCAATATCTAATTGATTTTTATTGTTCAAAAATTATGATCTGCTTGAGTTTGGCGTTGCGTTAAATAGTACAATTAAATTTTACAACCATTTTGGATAATAGTAAGAGAATGTACGAGTCAGATTGAGGCTTTTAAAGGCTGAACACACCAACACGAACTTGGATTTAAACTTTCCAGAAGATTATACAGTTTTATTTTAACATATGAGAACGTTTTCCCTGTCACCACTAATATTATAACTACAAGTCGGCAAGTATCATCAGGATAATTACGACTAATTTTTTGCGTAAAATGAAACTATATTATATAAAATTATATCTATTGAAACGAGCTGATAGAAAAACCCATGTATATGAAAACTAACATCAGTATTGTTTGTATAAAGCCGCTGCTATACGATGCTACGAACACCTTCCAACATTCGACGTTGGATGGTTCATAGCATCGTGTAGCCGTTGTTCGAACCTACGAGTGTCCAATGTCGAGCGTCAAACGTTCGCATTTGGTCGTGTCCCGTTCGATGTCGGTATTCTTGCACCGAGTCAAAGGGATGCTTCGAACGTTTGAAGGTCAATGTTGGTTGCGTTCGTTGGTTGCGCACGACTCGTTCATGTGAAGAGAGACAACATCAGTGTATAACATTAGAGATAACATCAGACAGATAACAGCGTGGTCCACTGAGTACCAACACATCATCATTCGTATTGGATCAAACATTCGATTCACCGTGTAGCAGATACATTCGTCGCATCAACTATCGAACTTAATTGCCTCAAACGTTCGATCGAACGTTGGAAGGAACGTTCGTAGCATCGTGTAGAAGCCGCTTAAGAAAAACATTCCCAACAAGGCGCATTATTCGATCCAGTGGGTGTCTGGTCTTCTATTTATTCAGGCTATTATAGACTACACCACAATTCTATGCAAGTTCACTATCATTAACTCAAAAGAATTCAAGTAAACATAAGGAATATTCAAATGATACAAAGTTTATATTTGTACAATAATTTTATTTTAATTATCTTTCTCTTATGAATAAAAAAAAAAACATCGTTGATAATCTTCGCACGACTGAATTAATTACACGGTAAATCTTAGCTATGCCGCTAGCTTAGCTCCTCATTAATGGTCTCATGTTTTGTTTTAATTACAACTAATCCAAAAACAAAATTAAATAATGTTTAGGGTAAAAGCCCCTTTTGTGGAACGGTATCTAATACTGGAACAGTTTTGACATTTACATATTTATTTCTTTAATTAAGTAAGGAAACTTTAAGGCCCGATTTACATTATCACTCCACTCTCACTCCGATATCATTACGCTTCCGATTCGATATAATCTTGTTGTGTTCACATTACAGTGCTGATATCATGCTGGTACCCATTCGTTCTCTATTCACATTATAATGCCACTCTGGGTACACTCCCAGTTCGGTCTCAGTTCGATACAAATATCTTTTCATAACAACTGAATGCAAGCGGAGTGGACTGGAATCAAAAAAGTGTTTACACTATAGGTACAAGCCATAACAAGTCTGATATCGCTCCAATAAAATATTACCTGAGTGGTATTGATATTGGAGTGGCATCGAAACGGGAGCGAACCGCGACTGATATCGGACCGATATCAGAGCGATGATGTGAATACACTCATTGTTTATTGTGTAAGAATATTTTATCGAACCTGGAGTGGAGTGATATCGGAGTGAGAACAGAGCGTTAATGTAAATCGGACCTAAATGCGAGGTGAATTTAAATTGAAAAACAATCATTCTATTAATAATAATTTTTGTTATCAGACGTTTCTTTCAGAAATAACTTCATTAATATGTAAATGTTCATAATTAGATACCGTTCCACAAAGGGGATTTTTACCCTATATGGAAAAATACAGGAAATTATAAATTGCATGAATGGATTTTTTCCCCGGTGCTTGTCATTTTTTTCCACGGCCCTGACTATCAGAAGAGTATACTCGTGTAAACGGATCCACTTGTCACTGGTAAATAGAAATAATTTTTATTCATTTACAACTTTATTCCTAATTAGTACTGTTTCGATGAGTTTTGCGAGCAAATAGCAAGTACTTATGATTAGTACTAAGCCTGTATAAAACAAAGCTTGACTCGTACATATCCTTGCAATCTATTTGTGTCGCCCTGAAGTTGGTGTTGAAGAAACTTTTATAGTAAATAATTCTTGACCACTCTTGACATTAATTTAACGGCAGAAAAAAATGTATTTACACAGTAAATATTTTGTTTCAATTCATGGATGCACTTTTATTAAAAATAAATATTTAATTTGCAGAAAAAATTTATATAAAAGCAATATCTCAATATAGTATTGATTCTGAATAATATGTTGACAATAAATAATTCAAGGATTTTATGATTTCTTTCTTATTTACAAGAACCAACAAAGATTTTAAATATTTGTGCAATATTACAGCGTGCAGTTTACAGTCGTTCTATAGAAAATATTGCCTGATGAATTTGTATGTCCAATGTCTTCCTCTGACGTTGCCAGAAAAGTTTCAATTAGTGGAGATAATAAAATCTATGGCTGCCTTTTAACATTACTTTTATAATTCCTTGTTGAATTATAATCCTTTCTGGCACATTTCCGTATTGACACAATTATTTACTATATGACACCCAAAACCTAAATTTACGAGCATGAAATCCAAGTGTGAACATCGTAAATTTTAGTATCGAAGTCTAATTGTATTTAAATGTATCATGAAACCTCACATGTGTGATCTACATATTTCCTTTTATCAAATTCTTGCCAAAGAAATGACCAGTTTGTCAATTAGTTGACACGTTTTTGGTCAGTACAAATTTATTAACAAACAAATTTTAAAAATGTAATTAATTCATACGCAATCAATTCCAATTAAACGGACCACGAGTGAGTTCAACAAATGATTGTCAATATTATTACTGAAGTCAAAAACTTCTATGCAATTTATTATTTTTGGTTAATATCCAATAGTATTTTTATTATTTTTGCCTTTCACTTATTTCACTAAGCATAATATTTAAGCGTTGACAGAAATAATTTTACCGCTTAATCAGTTATGTGCACATCAAAAATTAAACGTTAATATTTGAATTATTAGAATAAATGTAGAAAAGCTCCCGAAAACATTTAAGTCAAAACTTTTAAGTTACGCTAACTTAGATTATCAAAATCTCCATAAAATTTCCATAAAATATGTACTACGGAGATATTATTATTGGGTACATTCGACAGAAAGAATTCTTTAAAAAGCTTTAAGGGGGTTCTCCCGTGTGATGGGTTCAGGAAAAAAAAATTTTTCCCGCTTAAAAACAATTCACTTTGAAAGATTTTCAAGAGAAACAGGAAAAAAGTACTCTATGGACCGAGCATCAAAGATTGATGGTAAGTTAAAATTTTCATACTTTTAACCGTATTTGAAACATTAAACGCATTTTCTCAAAACTGTGTTTTTCAAACTTTCCTCCGTCATATCTCGAGAATTCTTTAACCGATTCACTTGAAATTTATAGGGTAGACTCAGCACTTGTAAACGCACTAAGTGGACTAGAATCGTCCAAAAATTCCAAGTATATCTATTTTTTTTTTTTTTTTTTTTGTAGCGAAAATTTAAAAAAAAATAATCATCCAATTTAAAACTGTTTTTCAGAAGTCTGCCAAAAACTCAATTTTCAATATTTTCAGATGATTCTAGTTCATTCGATGGATTTAGGCTTACAGATTAAAACGCCGTTTATTTTATTTTTTTCAGATAAGCCAATCAGCCGATATCGTGGAGGAAGTGAGAGTCCTTTCTTTCGAGGCGTGTGTCTTCGGAGTGGTATAACGTACGTTCTAATGAAAATTTTTACTCGGAATTTGTTTTACATACTTTTGAGATAGTAATAAATAAATGATAAAAAAACTCAAAGTTCTAACTTTTCATTAGTCGTCAAAAAAAATTCCTCAAAAATGCTTAAAAAACAGGCGGTCACACGTGAGAACCGCCTTAAAGCGAAATTACTATTTACTAATTGTAAGAATAACAGCACCAAAAAGCAAAATGTCGTCAGACATACTTAAACAAAATAAACTCAATAAGAGTTATTCATCGGAAAAATTGTTATTTTTTCTATTTTATACAAGATGGGTAACATTTTAAATCATATGAGAAAATTTTGTAATAATATCTCAGCAAAATTTAAATCTGGTGCAAGACAGAACTACGTGTCACTTGATTTCTGTCCTGCCAGAAAATTAGTCAACAACGTGAAGCGGCTTGAAGTGTTTTAAAAAATTTTCTCCTGCCGAACACACTCATCGATTTTAATTGTCACTGCTATTTCAAGTTAATAGATGATCACTGATATGCAGAGGTACACTTATTCTTATTTAATGGTATAACAGAAACGTGTATAATTATGCGTGTATTGTCAAGGTATACAAGACAAGCAGTCCAAACTGAAACTACTAAGAAATTCTATATGACCAGATTTTGAATAAAATTATTTGTATTTGTGTGTAAAAAGAAGAAAATGTGTAACGGAAGATCGTTGATCTAGCTCAAGGATGAGACTAAATTTGTATTGTAGAAGTAAAACGTTTGATTAGAATTGCACAACTTATTGCAAATTAATAATCTACTCGTATTTATGTATGTTTTATGAAGAGTTTTAAAAAGTTAACCAAAAATATGTATACGATAATTATGATTTCAAAAGTATTATAATAAACTGGCTAAGCAAACATCTAAAAATAATTGTGTAATTCAAGCCAATGGTATTGAATCGCACATGTGAGAGTCACACTAAAGGAACGACTCTTTCAAATGTACCGGTCAATTTCCATTGTATGTTTACGACTGGATATCCTATACCCTATGGTATTATTACAGAACTACTTAAGGGGATTCGCTAAAAAAAAATATAAATCGATTTTTTTTCTTCATAATAATTATGTTCCTCAAGTTGTTATAAATATTCTCCTAAAATTTTATTTTAAAAAAAAAATGCAAAATCAAAGTTATATGGGCAAGTTATATTTTAGTGCACGCACTTTACTATAATTCAATTTAAGAAAATATTTTAAATGCTATTTTCTCGAAAGTAGGTTTTTTGACATGGTTCCTCGTGTATCTCAAAAAGTATTTGAGATGTTGACATAAATGAAAGTGCATATTATGCCTCGATACCGTCATTTTGGCAGGAACTAAGATCTTTTGTTTCCGTAATATATTTTCAAAATGGCGGCTGTTTATAATCAAGAAAAAGCGGTGATTTTTGAAATTTTATTTTCAAAATGCGATTTCTCGCTGGTTTTTTATATTTTTCTTAGATCCTATTTAGTGCCATAACTGTATATGTATATTTTCAGAAAGTATGACCCCAGAAGAGTCACCAACATCCAACATTAGATATCAACATTTGGTCTCCTCTGTAAAGTGGCCGCAGTCTTATTACTGGATTCAAAGAAACCGAAAGAAGTATAACATGGAGAAAGGAAGAGCGCCTTTAAAGCGGTATACTACAATACAGCCATACAGGTAGTCGGGTATTTTACATAAACTATTGTCATCCAATTCATTTCGGCACATTTAAATAGCTATAACTGCATAAATATTAGGAATTTTAAAACATCTTCTTGAAAACATATTCCTAAAGGTCTAAACGCTAAGAATATGCATAAAAAATCGACTGTTTAAAGTTTTTAAACTAGAATAGCGCTTTAATAAAATTTTATAAAACTATTGTAATTGAAGGTGGGAAAAAAACGCAAAATCACTCTCACAATCATTACCAGTTTTCCCTCAAAAAATAATATGACGATTTCTCTCGGAATTCTTATTGACTACAAACTATAATTCAATTTCTGAAACTATAACCTTCTCTGCTTTGTTCCACTTTACCGTACATTCAATGAAAATTGAATTGTTATATTCAAATAGTAATAAATTTATTTGTCATTTTCATATTCACCACAGCAAATTTTATTATCATCTTTTCAAATTTCAAAGAAAAGATAAATAGTTAAATAATTGAAAATGACTAAAGAAAACCAATTTTAACCTTGGTCTAATTTATTTATGGTTAATAAAATTGATTAGCAAGCATTGTACACGAAAATTTATTCAAGCATATCGAAATAATATAATTACGTGAATTGTTTAGTTTTCCTTTTTGTTTTTGTGAATGACAGGATGTGACTAAAAAAAATTTGACATTTTGTTTTTTATACAAGATCAACAAATTCGAAGGTGATACAGAGATCGAGAATTATATTTTTCCGTATAAGTAGTTCAATATTAATAATACAATACATATTCGAAATAAATCGTCATTTCCTTTGTTTTTAAAATTTTTATAGAGACATAGAAGGAAATCTACAATAATTCTCATTTTTCAATTTTTGTTAAGATTAATGTGTATTTAACATACCACCTTGAAAAGATTTTTTAAATCAATACAAAATGCAAATTTCGAATAATTAATAGATCCAACTACGATTTATATTCCATACGTTAATCAATTGATGATTTTTTTCAATAGAACAGTATAAATATTTAGTACGTTGAGAGCGTTTATAAAGTAAAAATTTATCTGAACAGTATAATATTTAAAGAAAATTAGTATGTAGATTTAATGTAGGTATTACAAATACTTTATCCCAAGGACCAAACTTAGTAACCAAAATGCCAATTCAGTAGGTTATTCAAATAGTTTTTTATAAATAAATATTATAATAATAAATAAAATTTTATAAATTTATTGTAAAAACACGTATTATGTTAAAAATAATAAAATTTTAACCTTCGGTACATTATGTTGATCTAAATAAAGTTAGAGTCACCAACCGTTTAAAATCTTGAATCAGTTAAGGTGGTTTTACCGCACTAGAGCATTTTTGGGTACGTTATTTTTTAATATTTTTGATAATTTCACAATTGAATATGTAAAATTAATTTGCTACAGTAAATAATAGACTTTTTTTAAAATTGTAGTACTTAATTAAGCTCTAATACACCAACGACAATAATAATAATATATTACGTAATTGAAAACAAATAATATGAGAAGAGAATACAAGATAATATGATTTTAATACAAGATTCAATGCAAGATTTTAATACAATAAATAGTAAAAGTGAAGTAAACTGTGCTTCTTTACACATAGTCATGTGCAAAATACGAAAGTATGCACAGCCGTGTATAAAACATAACTCATCTAGATAGTATTTTGTATGATAAATAAATAATTTCATAGTGGCCCTAGATAAAATTTTTTCCCAACTAAAAAAATTCTTGGATTACTCTAGATTTTGCTAAAAATGTAAACTAGATTTTGTTCAATATGTAAGAAAATTAAATATAATTTATTATTTGCAAAAATTCCTTACCGGGAAAACTTGTTTGATGAATCACATTAGTTACAGAATTAAGTAACAGAATAATAATTAAACGTTGGGCTTAAGAAATATTTAAAAAAGGCATCGTTCATGGTTAGCATGAATTCAAATAGTAACTGTATCAAAAATCAAATTTTTTCAAAATTATAATAAACCTTTATTGACTACAATTGTGAGTAAATTTAAAAGATTTTTTCAAGTAGAAAGAAACAGTAATAATCTTTTATAAACAGATACTTTTACGCAGAATTTTAGACGCAAAAGATTCATATTGTTGTAAGCCGTGAATACAAAAAATGGCGGGCCCCGGGAAAAAAATAACAATTTTTAAAAATAATTTTTACTTCTAAAGAAAAAAGTAATAAACAAAAAAGAGCTCTTTTTTATTTTTCTCCGGTTTCTTCCCAACAACTACGGGACTCCTTTTCCAGCCCGGGCCCCGGGACTAGAACCCCGGCTACCCCACAGAACTATAGGCAAAACCGATAATTGAAATTAATTTTTAGCGAATTTCCAGAATAAAATTCAGCTATTACAGCCACTGTCATGGCGCGACTTGAGCCCGCGACTGTGGCAGAAAGTTGTTTTAGGTCCGTAGAAACCGAAAATAATATTCACTAAAATTTATATATATATATATATATATATATATATATATATATATATATATATATATATATATGTGTGTGTGTGTGTGTGTGTGTGTGTGTGTGTGTCCGCGCGAAATATTGGAAGTCCCAAACCGTTGGACTAGTGCTGTTAGCAAAACACGTCCGATGCCCGGAACATGGATTTTTTGGCAATTTTCGTGAAAAAAATTAGTTTTTTGCCAAAATTTCCCCTTTTCAAAAATTTTTGCGACATTTTTTTGAAACGAAGAGAAAAATCCCACAAAAAAGGTCTTTAAACTATTATTCTATGTCAACTAGTTTCCAAGAAAAATTAATTTTTGTAAACGGAAATTCGCTATGTCATGCAGGATGCTGAGATAGAAGTATTTTTATCTAAACGTGTCTAAACCTTACTCCTATAAAATGTTGACGCTAAGCAATGTTATCGCTCTAAATAAATCCTTCTCATATAATGCTCCAAAAAATACTCAATAAATATTTGAATTATTATTTTGGGTCAGAAAATTTCCAAAAAATATTCAATGTTCAAAGTTTAAAAAAAATATTTTTTATAAAGAGCAGAAAAATGAAAAAGAGTCAACTGTGTGTAAAAAATTGAAACGACTTTTTTTTAAAAAATGATTGTTGAATCATAATTAATTTAAATTTAATATATAAATTTAATATAATTTACTTACAAACATTTAACATAAGCATTTTCCACTTAGTTCCGTGAAAACAATTTTGTTTAAAAAACAAAAAAGTTGATGCACTTTTAATTTATATCAATACCAAACAAAAATAATGTAAAAATTATTTAATTCCACTTATTGGTAACAGTCAACAAATAAATAAAACAAATCCATTATAAGAAATTCAAACGAAACGATCATTCAAACAAACGTACGTTTGAAAGTAAAAATATATTTTAAATTGCGCGCACAAAAACCTACTTTTTCGTGTTACATGTGTATTTGCTATACATTTTATTTTCATAAAAAGTACCATTTATGCACGAATCGTATAGTAATAATGATTTAGGTACTTATTTTTGTTTTAACGCAGAAGCAACTACAACAAGTGGGGAGGTTTTATTTTGAGTTTATTGTTTTAATAAAAAATAATTTTTTTATAATTAGCAATTATTTATTAAATCTTATTAGCGATTTTGTTCACCTACGTGTAGTGGCACGAACGGACCTTGATCGTGAAAATTTGTCACGGTGTATCACATTTTAATAGAAAGTATTTACAGTAAAACGAATTCTGAAAAGAAAATACGCAAAGGTTTCAAAATTTTTCAATATCTATATAATTTTCCGGTAACTCTTCTAGTTACCGTCAAACAACCTATAAACTTTATTTATCGATGGTAACTTTATATAACGTAATCAGGGATATTACTTGATTTTCAAGCCAGAAAATTCTTAACATGTTTTTAGAAGGATTTCAACTCAAGAATTCACTTAAATAATCACCTATGTAATGTCATCACAGCTTTAAAGTTTTTATTTTGTAGTTTCAAATTTCATGATTGCCTCAACTAAACTATTTTTGCAACCATACTTTTCATATTTTACGAATATAAAACTGTAGCATACATCGAAATTCCAAATAAAATTTTAGCTTTTTGAAAGTCAGCATCGAAAATTTACTTCTAAATTCCACTGAAAAATTCATAGGAATAAACCCCAGAGTGCAGAGACAACATATCTATCTCTATACTACTGAAACCAGTGTAACCAATAAGGGATAGAAAATATGCTATATACGTGCACTGGGCTTACTTTGTATTTGTGCGGTAAACTGCCTTTGTGTGAGTGATCGGAGGTGGTGGTGGCTGTGCTTCGCATACATATGTATGATAACACAACGCATGTATGTGGCTCCGTGTGGAGGTTCTACAATGCCAACAACAATCAAATCAATTGACTTGTGATTGATCTACACTCATCCACTGCTACGGAGATAGTGGCTACTAAGTAGCCTAACGTGCACAGAAGTACACACTGCAGATTATACGATAGAGATAGTTGCATTACCTCTGTACTCTAGGGGAATAAACTCAATTAATCCTGATTTAATTCCCGAAAATCTTATGATACAACTAGAAAATCGAAATTTCGATAAACAGCATAATCCTGTAATAATGAATGACGATATCATTCATATTCCAGACGAGATTTAACTGTAATCCAGAAATAATTATAATGATATTATTAAACATTTATATTTCTATCAACACCCACGATATAATTAATATTCTGTACAATTTCGACGCAAAATATTAAAACATCCACAATTATTCGTAATCACCACATCGAGCACGAATCACCATTAGGAAGTATTTGTTCACTTTATGCTGTTACTGCATTTTATGGGAATTTTTATTATTATCCAGTGATATTTATAGAATAAGAGGCGATAAAATGCAGCACATTTAAACACAATTATGACGCATTTTTAAGTAATAATTGTGATTGACGTAGACAGAATTTCCTTTTAGAATCCAGAAATTTTGACGATCACCATAAAAATTTGAAATATTGAGTGCCAAATAATTTTGGACCACCCATGGTGTATAATCCATGTGTAATTGTTTCATTTAGAGCTTTGCTGCCAAAATTCTTTAGCGTTTTTTGGCGTTATATGAATGCAGAGCAACACAAGATTGTTGTGTTAAAATTTGAAGTGGATTAAAGCAAAATTAACGGAGATATAGAGTTTTAAGTTTCCGTCCCTTCACCCTTAGAACTGCAGTGAACAGCGGCCCAACATATGCGCAGCGGAAGTATCTGTTTCCCTGAAAGCTCTTTGCTTTATGGAGCTGGCATCGATGTTTCTGTGTAACTATAAAATGAACACTCATTACCTTTTATATTCTTACAATCCGCTACATGTGCAGGTAATCAAATTTGAATTGAATGGTCTACTCTCTCTTAGATTAATAGCAAATTATAAATTAAGAAATATAAAAATACTAGCCGTATACCCGATGGAATTTCCGATCGGCAACATCTTTTTATTAGGTGCTCACTTTTTGCTCATTGTTCAATGTTTTTCAAAAGCCTAAATACCAACTTCCACGTTTCTAATTTCAAAAATGACTTCTAAACCATTGAGGAGAGAATCGACTAGAGAGAATGCTGTGTATTACAAATACATTAAGAAACTGAAGCAAAAAAATTGACTGATGTGAGCAAAAAAATTAACTGATGGGATTACTATAATGGCGGTCAAACCATTAATTTAATGGTTTATCTAATATTTATAAACAAATCTCCGTGGTTACAAGTTGGGCTTACTAAAATGGAGTCATGCTTCAAAATTTAATACCTGTGGTATCTCTAGGAAACATATGTTAATATGTTCGAATTACTGCTCAGTGTTCTAAACCCAACAGTTTAGGCTGTACGTTGTCTGTCAGTCAGTGTTAAAGATTTATTAAATAAGATATTATTTATTCTAATAGCCATAGTAACATATTTTTATATATTTCTAACTTCAAAAATGACGAATTTCCATACAAATTTTCATTCCCTATTTAACCCACTTAGGGGACGAATTTTCAAAAATCCTTTCTTAGTGCTTACCTAAATTATATAGGTTAATTATTTAATAATTCCTGTGCAAAATTTCATTCTTGTAAACCCAACAGTTTAGGCTGCGCGTTGTCTGTCAGTCAGTCAGTCAGTCAGTGTTAGAGATTAATTAAGTAGATAAATGAAATTAAATATCAATGAAATAAGTTAAAGTGCAAATTGTTTAATTATTTTTATTATTACTAATTATACATCCATTTTTAATGGCAAATTAATAAAATATATACTGCAATTAAATAATTGTTTCACATGTTTATTATGCACAAGTAGTAATATAAATATGTAGTGGGTATTTATGACCGGCGTGTTATGCAATATTGCAAATAAAACATAAAGCAGTAGACTACATAGTTCAATACTTCATAATATATCACTGTATACAAATAAAAAAAAAATCAACACACAAAATATCTGTTGAGGAGAAAGTAGGTTCATTTTTATTTTTCAAGGATAACAAAAATTTTACACCGCTTGATGTACAAACGACATAGGTTTATATTGACTGAACGAAAATAACTGTCCAACCGTGAAATTTTGTAAACCAAAATCAAATATGATACCAAAGTTAACACTTTGACGATCATTGACGCTATAAAACGCTAAGTGAAACTTTACTAACCCAAACACCACGTCGTACGACGTCAACAGTATCATATAAAGTTTATTAGTTATCGAAATAGTTTACTAGTTGGGTGTTGTTTCATTTTTTTTATGCGACGCCAAAATATTTTAGAGAAACTGAATTTTTAGATGAAAAAAGGACTTTTCGGTGGGGGTGCTCAAATCAAAATTGCTTCAGGGAGGAAAATTTGTAGTTACGTAGGACATGGGAAAACTTTTTTTTTGTTTGTTTGTTGCTAAGGGTACAAGTAATCTTGGATAACGGATGAAGGCACTTAATAGATCTGTAAAATTACACGCTTTACGTATGCACTACTTTCATTGCTAATCTATAACTCATTGGGAAATTATGTGCAAGTAGCTACCGTTCCACGAATTATATTTTTAAAAAATCATACTATTTTTTTTTATCTTTTTTGTATCACTTGGTACATACAAAAAATGATAAAAATGTAGTATTAAATCAAAGCAGAACACTGAACCATAATTACGAAAAATTTATTAACTATTTGTTAATAAATACCTGTTGTGATGCAATATAAAAACTGTTAAGTATACATGCGCAGTATCTGATCAACGGAGAAGCAAAAGAAATTTTTTAAAAAGATTAATATAAACCATGAATTTTGATAGTAATCGTTAGTAATAGTAATTGTTCCCCTTCTTCGCTTATGGTTGACTTAAACAATTTACGTTTATTATTATCGGGTTCTAGTATTTTAATGAATAAAATATGAATGAAAGTGATTCTTTGGGTTCCAAAGAAAAAAATCTCGGGACCCTTTAATAATTTCGTCATTTCTGTCTGTTTGTACGCATGTCTACGCACGCCATATATGCAGAATTATGCATAGTAAAAAAAAATTCTAAATTTATTGAGGCAGTTTCTCATAGAAACAGGGGAAAATTAGAAAAAAATTTTTTGATATTATTCTCAAAAAAAGAAGATTCCTTTTACCATTTTTTCATTTTTCAACACTATTTGCGATATACTGAACTTCAAAATGAGATTTTCATCTACCCCCTTCCCATCCGTAACTTTTCAATTATGGATCAAAGAAATTTGAACAAAAATATGGGTACTGGTACCTAATGAGAAGAATATTTCATTTTTGCCATTAAAATAATGAAACTCTATTTAGAAATATGATTAATTCAATAAAAGTCTATTCTAATGATCCCACGTATTTAATTTTGGTATAAATGAAACTAACTTCTTTGGAAACCTATAATTCATTTCCAGGTTCACCATTTTAATGTTTTATTTACGGTCTTTAAGGCAATCAAAAATCTTAGTAGACTCAATGACGTTAAAAGAAATTTTTTTTCAAACTAAGCTTTATGGAAGTTATTTAAATAAAGGTTATTAATTTAATTACGCTAATTTGGGCGTGGAAATGATGAAAGGCATCGTTAAGGGAGATACAGAGAATCAAATTATCAAGTAATTGATCCAAGGCCGGATCTATGGGGCAGCGGGGCCACGCGCCCCTCCTGCAGGTTTTAGGGGGCGCCAAAAGCGCAAGTTCGGGGGCGTTAAAATGTTGTATTTAAGTTTTTTTGCTCGTCACTTCCTTTTTGCAGGAAAGAAGTAAAAATATTGGTGCGTCAAAATTTTAAATTTGTAATTTTTCTCGGGGAAGGTGCCAAAAGCAAAGTTGGATCCGCCCCTCTCCTGATAATTGTAGGTCCGGCCCTGAATTGATCCTCATAGCAACATTCGTAATACATGAACAAGTAATATTGTTGAATACATTAATCTGTAATATAAGTAAATATGCCAGAGATAATATATTTAAATATCTCATATTTTATATCGAAAGCTGTACAAAAATCTAGCTACTGATGAATCTTGACTTAATGCGTATCCACCACACACTTGGTGAATTTTTTTTCAAAATAAAACATGTTAGGTTATAAGTATTCGATAAATAATATCCGATAATTATAATCTTTAAAACTTGATTGAACTGAATTTGAAATCCTAATTCTAATTATACCAAAACATTAATGAGATTCATCCGTATTGCATTTTTCGGAAAAGTTTTTTATAAAGCAGTATAACAATCCGATTTTCAACAATAGAAATAGCGCAAATTTATCAAACTGCCATCTGTTTCAATTTCCTTGAAACTAATCAAATGCAAATTTTAATAAAGGTAGACAGAGGTATTTGTTATTAACAAATCCAACAACACTTGTGATTTATAATAACTGCAATACCGTGAAAAAAAAAATTAATTCTTTTTTATCAACAGAACTTAATTTAATTTTCACAATATAGATGACGCTAGTGTATATCATTTATGATATTTTAAACTATTATGGTGGAGGCGTATACCAAAATGTTTTTTTGTTTTGATGCATTTGATGGACAAAGATCATCTATACTGTAAGTCCATAACTGATAAAACCTCCAAGTTTGCGTCAAAATAATTTATTCTAAAAAAAAATTTAAAGGTGACAAAACACACGTACATAGATAATTTAAAATTTTAATGGCGGGGACGCTGGTAACAAGATTAAAAATCATTAGTTCTCACCTCAGCAGCTTAACCAGTCGACTTAAACTTTGTATAGTGATAGATGGGAAAATGAAAAAAGAATACAGACTACTTTTTACCGCAGAAAAGCATTCCGATTTCCGTGGAAAAATATATTAAAATTATTCTTAACCGTTTAATCAGTTCACTTGAAACTTTGTATAGTGAAAGTCGTCGACATGTAGGTGGGCAGAGGCTACTTTTTAGGGGAGGAAGAATCTAGTTCCCACAGGAAAATAAATTTCAAAGTTTAATCCGATGTCATAATTTTAAATGCCATGCGGGCGAAGTTGTCGTCGAAATAAACACCTTCACCAGGATAATCTAGTATTGTTAATAATCAAAATTAGGGTGATTACAAATGTATATACTTACAACGAATACGAGTGCGAATGCGAATATAGAAAAAAAGTAACAAATGCGAACAACAACAACGTTTGTATGAGGCAAGACAAAAATGTTGCGAACACAATTATTAAGGTAGTTGGTCGATAAAACGATTTTTCCAAATGATTTTAACGAAACTTCTCTAGATATTTATTTAATTCAATACCAATAATACGAGCCATTACCGAAAAAAAAAATTGACCAACCCAATTTTGAGAAAAACGATTTCAAAGTTTTGTAATTTTAACACGGGCTCTTATGGGAAAACTCTATTTTTTTTTAATAAAATGAAAACGTGTCAAAGGTATTTGATAAAAATTTAATATGTTATAAAATAACAAGTTAAAAAACCCTATTTAATAAGAAATAAAAATTATTCACCACGCCGCTTTTGAAATATAATTTATAAACATCATTTTACAACGTTTTTACAACGCTTTTTCAACAATGTGTTTATATTGCTACATCATAAGCACGCGGAAATTAAAAAAAAGAAAGTGGTATACAAATATAATCACTGAAGAATATTAATACATTGTTTACTTTTTGATAAAAGAAATTTTTTTTTGAGATATACTTTTGTACCTTACTATCTCAGAGCAACTATGTTAATATAGATATTGAATACTTGCGAATCTTTCACATATTGCGAATGCGAAAATGAGTACATGTACATTACCAGCCTAATCAAAACAACTTTTTTTGTCAGCAGTAAAATATAATTTAAACTGTTCGTTGTTATTTTTCTATTGTAATTAATAAATTGAGTCGATGAGTTTCAAAACCATCTAATTAACACAACTAAAAATGTTCAGGAAACACAAAAAACTGTTTTCTCACTTATGATAATGATTTTGATGCGGTTTTTACCATTAAATTTTTAGGAAAAATCATACAATTCTTACAAAGAAATAATAACAACGATACCACTCTTCAATAATTAGTAATTAACGATTAAAAATTATAATTAACTACTGTTGCAGCAGTTTTCTTTAATTAGATGGTTTTGAAACGGTTGATTTTCTAATTAGCTACTTTTGCAGCAGTAACACTAACAATTAGACACTTTTGCAGCAGTAACGCTAACAATTAGATACTTTTGCAACAGTTTATTATTCTTTCAATAAAACAACATTCGTAGAAATCTATCTATTTACATCGTACAACGTCGTTTATATTATAACTTATGAAAACTAAGATATTTTATTATAATTTAGTAGAATATTTTCCCATAAAGCAAATCTCTTTACTGTAATTTAACAGTAAAACTCAAATTAGAAACACGATGTTTCACACAATTTTATTCTGCACACATTCGCAGCCTGTTATATTTGACAATTCCACAAGTTTTTTTGTATTTTTTTCTAGTTATTTCAATAGTAAATACTTTCTTAGAGAGAGTAATAAAATTATCACATACCATTATTTGATCCTCTGCAGATTGACCACCTAACTAGCTACTTTTGTTCCAGGTTTTTCTAATGACGCCATTTTTATATAAGTAATTAGATAGTTTCGTAACTGGTTTGTGTTGCTTGCAACTCCATGTTTTTTCAATTGGAAAATATTGCAATTAGCTACTTTTGACACAGTTTCGTATTTTTCTCATTAAAATTAAAGGGGAAAAAGCTGACTTTGCACCGTCTAGTTGATATTTTTTGGTGCAGTTTATCCTCCTGAATAATAAACTTTTTAAAAAATCGTCAATTAGATGGTTTTGAAACTCAGCGACTCAATTATACTACATAAACATATCCATGGAGGACAAATTATATATTTTTTATTGGCTTGTATCGATTATATTATTAGATAATTCAATACCTGTGCTTGGACATCACGTGTAGACTCACGATAATTTACCTGAATCATTTGCATAATGAGATTTTTTCTATTGATGATCAGAAAAAGCAAAATAATGAATAAATATACACATGACATGAATAATTAAAGGAAAACTTTAATACAAACAAGCCTCGACTTATGTCATTTCGAGTTATACCTATCAAATATTTTTACAATATTATTTCTCAATGTTACGTCACTTTTTAACCAATTTCCGCATTTTTAAGGAATTTCCGAAATTGAGATTTAAGCCCAAGACTGTAACGGAAATTAGTTTTGAGTAAAACTTGAAAACGTTCGAGTCCTTCGTGGAGTTCTTCATCCAAACACCTACATGGCCTAAACCCTCTCAAAAAAATGAATTTTTTGCCAAAGTTTGCTAAAATCTAAAAGCGTTGAAACTTTTTTACATCGTGGCAAAGAACGGAAAAAATCACATAATGTACATTTTTGAATCACTATCCTATGTAAGAAAGTTTTCGAGAAAAAGTAGCTTTTGTAACTGGAAATTCGCTAAGTGTATTTCGATTTTACATCACCAAGTTTGACATATTATGGGCGCAAGCATAAGAGACCTCTAGAAATTGCGGTGAGAGGAACAAAAAATTGTATTTTTTACATAGTTGCCAACCAAACCAAGTAATCATGTTTTTATATGAGTGAGTGAGTAAACTTCTGTTTATTAATATGATAGACAAAGATAAAAAAATGTAGGTAAAAAGGTTCTTTTTGGCTTGCGCCCATAATACATTTTTTTACCACGTCTAGTAGCAATAATTGTGCGCAAAAACACTTTGTGGGCCCACAAAATTAATATTTTGATCGGTACATCTCAAACCATTTAATATTTGAATATAATTAAAACAATTATTTTATATGAATTACAATTAAATCATTTCCATTTTAAGATAATATTTAATTATAATGACGATAATATATTTTTAACAAATTATATTAGGTACCAAATATTTAATTTAAAGATAATATTGATCATTTTAACCAAAAATGTAATTAATTTATAATTAAAATTATTATTACAGTTAGCAATTAAAAAATATTAAATTAGGAAGTTGCCAAAATTGAAAGTATGATTTATGATTTCCGATTGAAAAATAAAAACTAAATAATCCGAGGAAAAATATATAGAGAAGATTAGTAAAATTTTAATCTTGTTATATTTTCTGGTTCCTACAAAAAATTTAGGAACCTTATACCCAGGTCTTTAACTTATACATAAACTAACTTTATATTCTCTATTGAATCAGATATCTATAATTTGTTTATGTTCTTTGGAATATGAACACCATATTTCTTTCTCTATTTTGCACATTTTTTCTATTCTGCAAAACAGAGAAGGAAATATGGTGTTCATATCCCAAACAAAATAAACAAACTATATCTTCTTTTAGCAAATTTTCAGAATGGAAACTCGCTATTATATTACAGTTTACTCATGGTGGAAGTTCCGCCCGCGACTGTGGCAGAAATTTGTTTTGAGGTCCCTAGAACCCAAAAATGACATTCACTAAAATTTATATATATATATATATATATATATATATATATATATATATATATATATATATATATATATATATATATATATATATATATAATATATATATATATATATATATATATATATATATATATATATATGTATATATATGCATATATGTATTTATGTATATATGGAGGGGTCAGTGTAAAAGTGAACCAAGTCCATAAAAAAAATTTTTTTTTAAAATGCCTTTTTCGTTAAAGAATTGTAATTTCTAAAACTTTAAACGCATTTTTAGAAAAATAAAAATTTATGGACTTGGTTCACTTTTACACTGACCCCTCCATATGAATCAGCACGATAACTCTCCAGGGAAACCTTTTAGTTATACGAAATAATGTTCGTTCAATATAAGGTAACGGGCCTAGTTTCTGACCTTTTAAGAGTGACGGCTGAGGTTAAACGACAGTAATAAATATAAGTTTAAACTTAAGAGACAATTAATAATTTTATCAACTAGTTTATGGCTTTCAAAATAAAGTCATACAAGTAAAATAATTATTTGAATTGAATTAATAATTTAAATTAATGTTTTAAAAATTGACAAAAAGGACCCAGTTTCTGACCTTCAAAATTTCTCATGTGACAGTTTTTGACCCTGACAGTGGCCTAGTTTCTGATTCTTAAATTTAAAAATACAGTTTTTTAAAATTTAATTTATAAATAATTTTTTATTGATAAAAATGAATGTTTAATGTTATATACGTTATGAAAAATAACAAAAACTAATCGAAGATAACTATAATAACAAAATAACTAACAAAAACTGGTTAGAATTTAATTGGGCCATACCACTTTAGAAGTGAGCCTAGTAATTGACCCTCATATTTCAATAATAAAAATCATTCTAAGGTATTTTATAAATATTTTAAAATAAATTTTAAACAAATATTAACCTGCTCATATGTTTTTAATTAAGTTTTCATACTTACATGATGAATATTGCACAGATCAAAATGAGTACTTTGTTACATAAACTGTTAGGAAACTACCAAAAAAATAGTTTTTACACACATTTTAAACTTAAAAATTTTTTTTTATTTAGTTAATATATTCTAAACTTTTTAAATTGCTGTTCATTAGACACAGAATAGATTACTTTAAATTAAGAATTTATTTTTTTTCTTATTTAAAATATAGTTTTTTTATTAATTTATAACAAAGTTGAAAAGTTCAGAACCTGGGCCGGGGTCAATTACCGGGTCTTTTACCTTACACCTCATTCTTAATGTTCATGTTTTTTCTCAAATTTTTCTGAGCGACTGATAGCAATTTTCAAGAGGTTGTTGAGAAAAATTAACATATATATGTAGGTAATTATATATAATATATTATTGAATTCGTGTTTTAATAAGCTTTCGTTTGATTTTCTATAACCAATGCTCTTGTAGAAAAAAGTTTTCTACTTTTCAAATTATCTCCTGAAATTAACCATCAGAATCAAAATTCAACTTCACATCTATATAATCAGGGCACCATATTCTATCTGTGTACTAAATTTCAAATTTTCGTATCGAATAGTTTCAGAGAAAATCGCCTGTGACAAACGGACAGACACCGAAGTGATTGCATAAGTGTTCCGTTTTGCCAATTTTGGTACGGAACACGAAAAAGATATTATTTTTAAAATTTTACTATCTTCTAAACTAGAAATACTAATAATAAAAAAAACATATTATCAAGCCCTTATCATTTAAATCAGAAATTTAATAGCCCAAAAGAATTGAATATGATTTTTGTACAATCTCAAAAAGAAATTATCTGTGTAGAAAAAATGATTTCTGTCAATAGTGATGTATCATACAAAGAAATTTTTCCTTACTTTAAAAAAAATGTTACATTTTTTTCAATCAAAACGTGGAAACTGAATGTAAAATTTGATTTTCGATCATCTTATAACTTATGATTTTAACAAGTAACTTTTTATACTTACCTATTTGACGTGGCATTTTCTGAAATTGTTACCTCCTCACAATTTTGTAGTTAAAATAACAAGTTAATATTATAAAATTCAACTTTATTTACATTATAAAAACTACACTATTTTCTGTCACAAATTTTATGAACTAAATAATTAAAACAACTAAATTTTTTTGAAAAAAGGAGTTAGAAAAGTCTTATTAGCGTGACAATTAACACACGTTTTAATTTTTTGTTATTGTTAAAAAAAAATATTATGAATTATTTATTTACAATTGTTATATACATGTTTTTTTTAAAACTAACATAAATTCATAATAAAATTTTGCTGAATAGGACAGAAACGATTGCAGTAATTCATTCAGTTTTGATATATAATAGCTATATTATAAGATATATAATAAAATTATTAAAAAATATATTATTTTTTAATTAAAATAATATATTTTTGAAAAGAAATATTTTAGTATCTAGAGCCCTCAGCAGCTGCCCATAATACAATGTTTCTTAGTACCTACTTGTATTAAAAAACACTTTATCTTCAATAGTTATTTCTTTCTTTTGTGTGACGTTCAGACCGAAAAAAGACGTAAATGCAGACGTCAAAACCGATAAAGAGACTCAGACTACTTTGGACTATTACAATAATAAAATTGTTTTCAAATTGTTAATTTTATCTATTTACGTAATTAGAAGATAAATTTTGAAGAACGATGCTTTGCACTTATTTTAATATTTTATTAATCATGTACTGTTAATTTTGTCGAAAATTGCTACAAAATTTCCGCCTTAAGCTTCATTCATATCTACAGACATTGAACGTCACAGACACGTAACGTGGCAGACACGACAAATATTGTTCAATGCTTTTCTTATGAACATGTTCATACAATATAGAGTCTATTAGGCTGTGCGGTTACGTTACATTATTATGCCGCTGCTACACGATGCTACGAACACCTTCCAACATTCGACGTTGGATGGTTCATAGCATCGTGTAGCCGTTGTTCGAACCTACGAGTGTCCAATGTCGAGCGTCAAACATTCGCATTTGGTCGTGTCCCGTTCGATGTCGGTATTCTTGCACCGAGTCAAAGGGATGCTTCGAACGTTTGAAGGTCAATGTTGGTTGCGTTCGTTGGTTGCGCACGACTCGTTCATGTGAAGAGAGACAACATCAGTGTATAACATTAGAGATAACATCAGACAGATAACAGCGTTGTCGACTGAGTACCAACACACATCATTCGTATTGGATCAAACATTCGATTCACCGTGTAGCAGATACATTCGTCGCATCAACTATCGAACTTAATTGCCTCAAACGTTCGATCGAACGTTGGAAGGAACGTTCGTAGCATCGTGTAGAACCCGCTTTATATGAATACACTCAAAAGAAAAGCTTTAAACAATATATATCGTGTCTGCCACCATACATGTCTGTGATGTTCAGTGTCTGTAGATATGAATGGAACTTTAAAAATTAATAGTTTTAATAATACCAGATGGCAAAAAATATGTACATTGTCTTTAAAATAATTAAAACTGAATGTAAAGAAAGGAATCAATGTTAAAAATCATTTGGAGTTAATGTAACCATATGGTAACAAAAATCTTAAAGACTTAAGTAGATTCTATTTCATTTGTTTTAAAAATATTCATTATTTTGTATTGGTGAATTTATAATTAACAAACACGCAAGTGTTTTACTTTTTTGGCTGTTCGTCCCGCCGCGCCGCAGATATTTCTTTTAAAACTGGCCCACTGCCCTTAAAACGTTGCCGACTCCTGGCGTAGACATTTAAAATAATATTAAGTATGCCTGTTTAATTTTTGGTTATTTCGTAACTAAAAAAAAATCTTCTGAATAATTCATTAAAAGTACAAAACAAAACAAAGAGGAAACATCACTTTTAATTTAATATTTAATATTTAATATTTACATACATTACAAAATCACTATTTGTAGCTAAGTAAGTAATGATCTATCCTATCTTTACTAATCAATCAATTAATAATTAACAGAACAATTAGTAAACTTTGGTTTTGATCATCAACTTTTATTTGTTAATTCAACAATGTTGCCGACATCCTTGACCTAATGATAGAGTTTTAATTTTTTTTTAGGTGTCAAGTCAGGTGTAAACATGCATGTACTTTTATCGTTAAATCATTTTTTGTCATTATTAAGTATGTTGGATATTGTTTCAATTAAAACCTTCTAAACGGTAATTTAATTTGTAACCCAAATTTAGTAATACAAGGATCTTTGTGACGGTCAGGGCTATTAGTTCAAAAAAAAAAATTAATATTTTCAAAAGTACTTTATGAAATGTAATATGTACGGATTTTTAGCTGACTCACTGACTTACAAAGACGTAATTATGACTGGAGACAAGATAACAAAGTGCTTCTAATAAATAAAACAAATTCTTGAAAAACTTAAAATTTTTTGCTAAGTGATAGTCGATTTTTCTGCGTATTTGAGATAAATTTTATAAAATTACAATCTGAAATATTTTAAATTTCCGTCTACATACTCACTTTGATAATTTCTTGTGGTTTAAGGGTAATTAATAATTAAAATTATTTTTTCCACTTCCTGTATATGTTTAAATCGGAAACCATTTTGATATAACAGGATGTTTTTAGTGTTATTTAAATTTTAAAAAATTGCTGTAAAATATTTAGCTAGTTAAAAAAAAAAAAAATATTTAAAAATTTAATTTTGTCCAACAAAGACCCAAAAAAGAAAGTCTGCTTATTATTATGAATTAAATACCCAGTTTTATTCTTATTTATAGCTATTTTATGCAATTAGCAATACATGTATGTTCAAAATATGCTTAAATTTGATAAAAGTGCAAGTTCTTATTAAAAAGAAAGAGTAGCAAATTGTTTAAAAGGAAAATTTATTAAATTATGTTTTCTCAAATAATTCTACTCTTCAAAAACGGTACTTTTTAAGTATCATTATATAATATATTATTCAAACAAACAATCCATGTAATAAACAAAGTAAATTTATTGTAAAAAGATTAATTAATGATTAAAGTAAAGTAATTTATTTTATTACCTTATTCATAACTCAATGTTTTTTTTTTGCTTTTTTTGTTGTTTTTTTTTAACAAAAATATCATTGCGTTTGGCAATCCAATGCGCTCTGACCATCTATAAATATATTCTCGTTTTATACCTCATTTCAGATACAATTGATCATGAGTTTTCGTTAAAAAATTAAATAATTCTTATATTCGAAACAAATCAATCTATTCTTTCTTCTATTCTTTTCTAAAAACAAACTGTAAATTTAAAATTTACGTAAATGCAATAATGAAAGAGATAAAGCCAAGAAAACTTATTTAAATTCAAAATGACGAAGCATGGTTAAATTTAACTGAAATGAACTATACTTTAGTTATAGAGATTCATTACAAGAGTAGGTTCAAAACAAAGGAATTGCGAAACTCTTTTTTTATTGGTAGGTACTAAAATTCCCGTGTTACAATTAAATACCCGTGTCGCAGCATCCTGCATAACATAGCGAATTTCCGTTTATAAAAGTTAGTTTTTCTTGGAAACTAGTTGACATAGAATAATAGTTTAAAGATCTTTTTTATGTGATTTTTTCTCCTCTTTCCAATGGTATAAAAAAATTACACAAAAATTTTTAAATAAGGGGAAATTTTGGCAAAAGACTAATTTTTTCACGAAAATTGCCAAAAAAAACATGTTCCGGGCATCGGACGTGTCTGGTTAACGAACTCGTCCAACGGTTTGGGACTTCAAATATTTTCACCAATATATATATATATATATATATATATATATATATATATATATATATATATATATATATATATATATATATATATATATATATATATATAAATTTTAGTGAATATTATTTTCGGTTTCTAGGGACCTCAAAACAAATTTCTGCCATGGTTTCGGGCTCAAGTCGCGTCATCACAGTGGCTGTAATAGCTGAATTCCATTCTGGAAATTCGCTAAAACCAAAATATATACTGAATCCTGTTTAGGCTTTGATACAAGTATAGAACAATTTACTATAGTAGAGACGATAATATCAAATGAAATTAAACTGAGACTTTCTTTTAAACTCCTTTTATTATTATTGGAGGCAAACATTACTTGTCGTCATGTTGTTAACGACGTTAGACGATTTTTAGTTGATTTGAGCTATACATTTAACAATTTAAGTTACATCAAAGTCTGTACCAACCTACTGTATTATATGTTTTATAATAAAACAATAAAATTATCAAGGTTGCAATGTGATTCTTTAATGATAATTTTCATGTTCATAAAGATTGTCTAAAGTACAAATTGTTGTAATTAATGTAAACAGAAACGCAAAGCAATTAAGGAAAATGAATTTTCATTAATTTTGTTGTTGCTTGATATTAAAGGTGAGAGAACATGTATGTATTTCTTCAATTTTATGTACAATAATGAATGATATCTTTGAAGTCCAGTTTGTAAAATTATTAAAATAAATTATATTACAATAACAAAATTTTATTAATTATTACTTCCTACATAGATAAAAATATTCCTGTACTTCTAAATTAAGACGTTTTATACTCATTTCATGCGTGAAGAATACTATATCGAGGGACTAAAATATGACTGTATTCCTTATGTAATTGTTGCCCGAGGATCTTTGCCCTTTCTCATCTAGAACAAATTAAAATTGTAAAAATTTTGTGAAATGATATGACATCAAATAAACTGTGAACTAATTAAAGAAACTGGACAATTTATAAAATATTAGTAAGAAATCTGAAGAATATTCTTCCGAATTTTCAAAGCGATATTCCAAGTCCTTCGAATCCTTGAAAGTAAAATACACTCAAGAGTGTGAAATGTCACTAAGACCCGCCACACACGTACAGTTTCAACTGACAGTTTGAACTGAACAGTTCAACTATACAGTTTCAACTCTACGTGTGTGGGTATTTCAGTCTCAGTTCAACGCAACTCTACAGTTCTCAGTTCAGTTTGTGTCAGGAGCATAGACCAATGAACACTATTATTATTATACTACTAGACAAAGCGTAAAGCCAGTTTGTAGGCATTTTTCTTGGGGCAGGTAACGGGGTGAGACAGGTGAGATTTAAGGATTATAATATATTGTCCACTTTTCCGCAAATGGAACTATAATTAAAACGAATACCACTCTTTTTCTTTCAAAATTTTGCAGTTTCTTCTCAAGAAAGTAAAATTTGATTATCAATATTATATTTTGACAATAATTATTTGAAAACGTTACTACAAATACTACAGGTTATCGCATTGATTACTACATTACAGAATACTATTAAGTCGTATACTGGTCGTATCTGGCTGCTTCATTTATAAATTGATTGAGTGAGTCTATAGGATATCCAGAATATGTTCTTTGGTCAGGGGTCAGGAGCAAGTGCCTTTTAAATTTTTTTTTTCACAGTATAATTTCCGTGGAATCAAAGATGTTGCTAGGTGAAATTGTTCTGCTGTTTTCAATCCATTGTAAAAACTGAAGGATTGAACTGTACGTGTGTGTGCTCCTACACTGTACAGTTCCAGCTGACAGTTTTATCTGTTCAGTTCAAACCGTCATGTCAGTTGAAACTGTACGTGTGTGGCGAGCCTAAGACTTATTCGTATGTCTGTATCATATACGTATGTATCTATATGTACATATCTATATATAGTTATTTGCATATATAAATTATATATATATATATATATATATATATATATATATATATATATATATATATATATATATATATATATATATCCCATTGTGTGGAAAAGTAATTTTATTTTTATTATTACATATACCTACTGAATCTCAAACAAATTTTTTTCGAAACAGCATTTTTATAATTGATCTGGCCGATTTTTTTTTTAATTTATACCAGATATATTTATATTATTATCTTCTATGTGAACCAAACTTATACGTCAATATCCGGATAAAAATATTTTTTTTAATGCAAAAATAGACGAAAATTTTATAAAAACTTTTACAAATTTGTCAATTTTTTACTATTTTAAAATTTTTTTGGTTCAGCGACATTTTTTTTTAATTTTTCAAATCATAATTATGACGGCTAGAGCGCCCACCATTTGGGAACTTGTGGAGTAATAAGCTCTAATGAAAAACTTCTACAACCGGTATTTTTATATATGCTGGAAAAAAATATATATTTATAAAAATACTTTAAGATCACACTTCAAAACTTGAAAGTAAATAATATACCAAACCTCAAAAATATATAGATTAATTTTGTCCTTGTGAGAAAATGTGATTTGAGTTACGTCTTTTAGATTTAACACATAATTTGAAGGAACAAAGATTTACAGTACGTAGGTATATTAAAATCGTTCAAGACTATAATTTCATATTTACACTGTGTTTCTATTATTTACTTTTAAATCAATTTAATAGTATTTAAATACTTGAGAGCCATTTCCTTTGATCAAAAAAATAATGATTTATTAATAATTTATTCTCGGAAATTAATAAAATGTCTACTTTTTGAATATTTGGAAAATACTTTAGGCTTACGTCAAATTAAGTCAACATATTACAAGTAGTCAAGTATGTAATCATGTGGCAAATTCATACATAATAATATAATTCATGAATTTACCAACATTATTTCTACAAAGTATGAAAGTATGCAACAATTTTTGTATTTTTACTTTTTAGTCAACTTTGTTTGTTATTCTAATAAAGCAAAATTGAAATTAGGTACCTGCGAGCAATAACGCCCACATTGTAATAATTTTATTAGTTCCTCCTAAAACCGATGCGGTGTGAAGTTAGCACCTCATTTTTTAAGCGGGTTCTACACGATGCTACGAACGTTCCTTCCAACGTTCGATCGAACGTTTGAGGCAATTAAGTTCGATAGTTGGTGCGACGAATGTATCTGCTACACGGTGTATCTGCTAAATCGAATGTTTGATCCAATACGAATGATGATGTGTTGGTACTCAGTGGACGAGGCTGTTATCTGTCTGATGTTATCTCTAATGTTATACACTGATGTTGTCTCTCTTCACATGTACGAGTTGTGCAACTGCTGAGTCGAACCAACCAACGCAACCAACATTGACCTTCAAACGTTCGAAGCATCCCTTTGACTCGGTGCAAGAATACCGACATCGAGCGGGACATGGCCAAATGCGAATGTTTGACGCTCGACATTGGACACTCGTAGGTTCGAACAACGGCCACACGATGCGATGAACCATCGAACGTCCAATGTTGGAAGGTGTTCGTAGCATCGTGTAGAACCCGCTTTAGCAAAAAATTTAGTGATAGTTTTATTAGCACATGATTACCCGTCAAATTAGCTTTACCGGAAATATCTTGAATGTTATTTGAGCCGTCTTATCCGCAAGTACTCCCACAGTATGCACATTTTCTCACAAGGAATATTTTCTCATATATATCCCACAGTATGCACATTTAAATATCATCAACCAGTTACGAGTTCACAATTGAATAACTTGTTTTTAATATTAAAAATTTTTATGCCTATGACGTAATAATATTTATCCATTTAATTCATAAAATAAGATTAAGAAACAAGAAATTCGAGTCTATTAGTAGTAGATATGTACTATTTTTTCTATAACAAATTAAATGCGAAAATTTACAAAAGAATTATAAATTCAAATTCACTTTAATTTTGGATCAGTCCGAAAGAATTTATGCATAACCTAACAATGTTCACTGTGTCGCTGTATACGCAAAAATGTCTGACGTTTCTAAAAGTAGCGGTTAGAATATTTTTCCAGTATTTTTTCTAATAAGACTCCTCATATCTCCAGGAATAATTTCGTTTTGCACCGGGAACCATTTTATCTACTTTATTTTTCTTTACTTGACTTATAAAAATTCGTTTACATGTATTTTTGAAAGTTACTATAATAACACAATTTACTCATAATAATTTTAATAGGTTTTTTTTTCTCAAGTGCTAGTATTTATGCTTTTTTAACTTCTTACATCCACGGTTAAAATGTTAAAAGGGGCAGAGACTTTGAAACCCAACATTTCGCAAACGGGATTATAAAATAAAATGTGGTAAAAGGAATGTCAACATTTTTTGTTAGAGCCTTCTTATTGTATCCTAAAAATGGAATTCTTCAGCTGTGCTTAACAACCAATAGCTCTAATAATGCTTACATAATTCTACGTATTAGTTTCGATCAAATATGGCCTAGTATTATTTTCTTTCCATAGATGATTTTTCCAGTATTTTAAGTTACGATTGCAACTTAAAAACTTGATTAGTTTTCTTCACCTACTAAATAATGTGCCCCACTTAACTTTTTTTGCTGAATTTACTTAATTATGTATTTATTTGTTAACCTTGCCAATGGTCAGTTTATAATATTATTTAAAAAAAATTGTATAGCAAATAAAAAATTTAGCATACAACAATTTCTTATACCTACATATACGAGTATTATCAAGAAATCAAAAATATTTATCACAACAATGTTATACATTTTAATTCAAGAATTAATAATAGTTTAAAAAAATATCACTGCATATTGTTGAGATGAAATCAGAAATAATAATTATTTACCTTGAAAAATACTTCATGGTGTATGTTCTCAAGCAAAAAATTTGTTTTTAATCAAAGGAATAATAATTAATAAATGTCTTATGCTTATAAAAAGAAAAATGTTTTTAAGAAGCAATTTTTTGTTTCTCGGATCATTTCAAATTAATTTGGTGGTTTTGCTATTAAAATGACTTAATTTTTAAAAATCGGAAAAATTACTATCTTTTTTGCAGATTACAGTTACGAGCCAAATGATTCCAAGTTACAAGAAATAGATTCATAAATAAAGAATTGCTATTAAACATTCCTCTAATGCTTAAAAAAGTTTCGATATTTGTCTAAATTACATGGTCGGTCCAGTGATCGGAAAACAACATTTCATATTACACGGACTAAATGGTTTTTCCAGTTAATGGCGGAAATGATACCAGCCTACAAGAAATTTATTCAGAGTTTAAGAATTGCTTTTAAACATTTCTCTGATGCTTAAAAGTGTCTACCTATATTTATCAGAATTATATGTTCGCCCAAATGGTCAGAAAACGACATTTCACATTACACGACATAATATTATTCCAATAAATTAAGGATGCAAATGATTGCAGCCTGCAATAAATCTATTCAGCGTTAAAGAATTGCTTTTAAATATTTCGCTAATGCTTAAAAAGTGTCAATTACCAGTGTAAAGTATTTCAATTACATAGTCGGCCAAGTGTCAAGTATTTCAATTACATAGTCGGCCAAGTGGTCGGAAAACGACATTTCATATTACACGATCTAATATTATTCCAATTAATGGCGGAAATGATTCCAGTCTACAAGATATTTATTCAGAGTCAAAGAATTGCTTTTAAGGGGGCCACTAGTGTGACCGTTTGAAAAAAAGGTGATTTTTGGGAATTTTTTTTAAAGAAAACTACTGCATGGAATGTTTTAATATTTTAAGGATATATTCATTGATATTTAATAAATTCATGATAAAATTTTTGGACCAAAAAATTGAATTCAGTCAGTTATTCGCGATCTCCCAAGGCTCCAAAAACAGTCCCCCCACTGCTGCAGTGATAACGACCTTCACAGTGCGTGAAATAAAAAAAAGTCTATTAAACTAGAAGGTGTTGCCCGTGCCATGAATCTCAATCGAAAAAAAGTTGAAATTTAACAAAATGACGGAGTCTTTAAAAAAAAGTTTCAAATTTTGCGCTAAAATTTGATGATTTTTGGCCTGCAAAAGTTACATTTTTTATTCGATCGAAAAACTAGAGGTTCATGGCTCGAAGAAACATATATAAATGAAGCTGCAATAAGAATCAAATCGATCGGATGATTTGTCTTCGAGTTATAACTGCAGCAAATTTGAAAAATGTAGTTTTTCTTTACCTTACCTTTTAGTTTTAATCACTGAGAATTTTTACTAAAATTATTTACGATTATAGGTCATAGTAAAACTAGATGAGTCGTTTAAATGTGCCAGGGAATAGCTGCTCCACAACATGTGACTGGGAACCACGTCCAGAAACTCCCGAACTATCAACTTTCATACATTTCTCAATATCTCAAAGTTAAGAATGAAAATCAGAATCCGCTCTTCAAATGGCTGTAACTCAAAAACAATTTGAGATATGCGTTTGAAATTTTAGTATGTTATTTTTGAACGTATAGACTCGAAATATGCAAAAGAAAAATTTCCAATTTTTTCAGAATGTCATACTAGTGGTCCCCTTTATACATTTCTTTCGTTGCTTAAAATATAATTGACAGGGCAAACTAACCCACTTTGGAGGCCTAGAGATTTTTTTCTTACCGAGCTACTCTCAACCCCAGATAAAATATAAAACAACAACTAAAAAAAATTTAAAAAAAAAAAAAACTAAAACAAATTTCAAATATTGATTCAAGTATTTAAAATAAACAATTTAACCGGGCCCTTTAAAACCCGGATCCTAGCCATTTGTCTCATTATTCTATACGATGATCTGGCGCTGTTCATAAGGAATGTTAACTATTTTAATACTTTGTAAACAAAAACTGTGGAAAATTTCCTCTTGTATTTTGTCATAAAAAAAACATATCAATTATTTATTAACAATAACTTTTTGCATTATTTGTCATTTTTTCACTCGTGGCATGTATAAAATGCCACTGGGGCAAAGTGTAACCTTCTTGGAGGTTATAAATGATACACAAGTTTCTACTTATACATGTAATTCCAATAAAAGATACAATTATCATTGATCAGTTGATCGGATCAGAGGTCATATTCATATTTATAAAATAATAAAATGGTCGTATACGGCGACTAACAATTTTTCTACCCTTTTGATCAGTGAACCCGTTCATTGTTTAGTTTCTTTTTTTTTATTTGTCGACATTGACATTGCACGATCGATAGATAAAATAGGGGGAATATTGCTAATTAATTATTAATAATATAAGGATAGAAAACAAATAATAAAAATATTGAAAAACCTTCAAAATAGATAGAATAATTATTATACAAGTGTATCTATCTATCTAACTATCAATGTAAAATAATGGCTATGAAGCAATAATCATTAGTATATGTATATTGTTACATTCAATTGTATATTGAGTGTCTCGCAAGTACGAATCGCTTGGAATTACTTTAGTGTAGCTATTTTTATAGAAAACCATTCTTTTCAGTTCTACTTGGAATTCTAGTAAGAATACTATTTTGACAATATTAAGAGATTATTCAGGGTTGCAGAAAAAAGAATAATAATTTTTCCCCCGGTATTTTTGTTCATTTATTACTTAAAAATTATTAACCCTTTACGCTTATAAGACATGTCTAGCATGACAAGATGGTTTGGCTTGACCATATTTTACATTTAAACATGAAAATCTGGGTCTGTGGATAATAAAGAGCGTTGAACCAACTTTTGAAATTAACAAATCTAACAAAAAGAGCATTTAAAACATTTAATTCGAACTTTGGGAAAAAACGTTGCAAGTTTTTTTTTTAAAAATAGGAATAAAAATCATGCGCCATGTCATGTGTCACACGTCTTACCAGCTAGCCGAGAAACACGTTTATTTTTGCTTGAGTGCAAAGAGTTAATTAAAATTTAAAAACGAAATACTGAGCAGTTGGACTTATATATACATATATAAAATATTATACATTAATAAATGTAAAATATAAAACTTCAAACGTGTTTTACTCAAAGCGAAAACGTTTCAATTTTATTGGGTCAGTAAACCTAAAAAAAATTCACCCCCTTTAAATTTCAGTCCCTTTTTTACAGAAAATAAAAAACAGAAAAGAGACGACATTTTTTAATTTCTTTTTGAAGATTACAATTTTTTATTTTTTTATGAACCAGTATAATTTTAGATTTTGTGACCCAGGAAATTTTTTTTCTCAAAACCTCGTTTAATTTTCTAATTTATGACCATCCGCTGAAACTGTGTGCTGTGCTCCGTAAAAAATGTTGTTTTTAAGTGTTGACTTTAACATCACGCATAATACATCGCCATCGGGCAAAAGAAAAATGAAAATTTTCTTGATACTTAAAAGAATGCTTGATAATATGTAAAAATATCTTTGTGAGTTTGTAAAGACTTCAGTTTAATAGGATTTGAAAATTTTTACGAGGGCCGGATAAATTCAAGTTGAGGGTGTGATCCGTTCTGCTGGTCATGCTTTGCACATGCCTGATTTACAGCAAGCCTCAGGAACCAATGACTCGCAAGTAACGAAGTGATCCGTTTCATAATTTCAAGTTACTTGCTTGAGTTCTGCAAATAAAATATAGTAACAATAATTATAAAACAACAATATTACAGTCAATTAGTACAATACGAATTTTTTAAGAAAATAAAGACACTGCACTACTACAGTAACAATATGTTTTAATTTGTCGAGTTTTCCAAAATTTCAATAAAAAATCTAGTTGTTTAATAAAACACCTATGTTAAAATGAAAATACCATTGATTGGAATCGTCGCCTTATTATTTATTAGTCATATACCGTAAACGCGAATTACTTGAGCCCTATGGTGTAACTTGAGATGAAAATGGAAAAATTATTATTTTTTGTTTTGTGCTTAGTATAGCCAGTAGTAAAAGTAAGTTACATGTTTATCTGATAGGTAGCAGCACTAGGTTCACTGTGTTTATGTTTAGGTAGTTCTGAAAATTGACACTAGGGGTCAGGCGAGTGTTGTTTACCCCTATTTGAAGTTGCTGTTTTTGTTATGTTGCTAACTTTCAACTGTAAAAAATATTTCGATAGCTCACAAAGTAAGGTAAGTGTATAATTTTCATATTTGCTTCGTTACTAAAGCAAATTCAGACATATTCCTATGCCAGCTATTTCCTTAGTTTCTTAATTTAAGGTTTTGATAAACCAGTTAACATAACCTTCAGATTAGGGTAACTTGAGCCCATTATAACTTTGGTATAAAATGGTACAAGAGTAGACTGCATGGAGCCAATTAAAAAGGCATGGAAGTGGTCCAAGAACAAGGACGTATTGTACTATAAATGGGAAGATATAGTTAAGAAAATACCTCCACCTACACTAATCAAAAAATAATTATTCTCTTTAGGTAGACTAAAAAACACACTCTAACTCATAAAAATAATTTGGGATCCATAACAATTTTTATTCAGTTTTGGTACCTATATTCATGTTTTTCTGAATAAATAAATGTTTGTACAATGTGTTTTAGTTAGTAACCAATATCCTGCATGGTCTCAAACTGTTTTCAAATGGAAATCACTTGGAAATTTTTAAGTTTGGGCTCAAGTACCCCGATCTTGAGATTAATTTGAACAAAAATCTGAAAATTTATAAAATTTATGAACCATCAGAAAAAAATCCATATTATATAATAAACTAACCGTAGTCATATACAGGTTAATATACTGAATTCCCTATCCCAAATAATTATAACAGTTACGCTCAATTTTCAAAATTATCAGATGATTTGCAAATCTGGGCTCAAGTAACCCGGTTTACGGTGTTGATAGTTTTGACCTGCAACCAAAAAAAGTTTAAACTAACTACCAAGATCCGATCGACAATTTCGTAATGTGGTGATTACTAGTGCTTCAAATACATGCTTGAGATAATAAGTCTAAGAAGTCTAAAATTACATACTAATTCACAAAATAGTGCATTTCTAAGATTTGGTATCTTTGAAATATGGTCAGTATGTACACTTCTTCTTACGTCCAAGGTGTCTTCAAAATATTCCAAATAAATTCTGTCTTCCCAATACTCCCACCATATTGTTATGATAATTAAAATAAATGTTACATTTATATTTTTAGAAGAATATCTTTAAATTACAGTTTTTATGGCTTTCAACTCCTTAGTAATATTTTGGAAAGTTTGAAAAAGTCAACAAATTAAATTTCACAATCGAGAAATTCGCTTATCCTGTTGGTTTTGATGGTGGCGGTGTTGAGAAGTAAATACAATTCTTCAACTCTTTCCAAAAATTCTAGTTTATGTGGCCTTGCTTTTGTGAAAACACGTCAGTACATTAAAATGGAATATTTTGAAGAAAAAAGCATAGATATTCAGAAATAAATTAAACTCCTTTCAAATAATCCTACACTATTACGTCAAGTGATGTAAATTCCATAAACAATTTCCAATCCAAAACTTTTTTATATTTATGACGTTCAAAAATTTCCATCCACCATTTTATATCTCACTCAATAACCACCACAGGGGGACAAGAAAATAAAATTAACAAAACCAATGGATTTTTACAAGTTCTACCACAAAACAAAAATCAACTTCATTCCACACGAGAACGTATTCCACAGTCTTTGCACAAGTAAACAATAACAAATTCCTCATATGTAACCGGACTACACGGTAATATAGTAAAGATATTACCTCCTCAATAATCGTACAGTTTAATCGGCGCGATATCAATTCCGTCGTCATTGCATTCAACAAAACCAGTTAAAAATCACGTCACCGTGTAGAACCACTCTTGCAACTTCTTCACCAACCGTTCTTCAGTGATTCAGTGATTTGGTGTTTCAACAAACAATTTTTGAATTCAAATTTTTGTACACATGTGACGTTTGTTTGTTGTGTTCAGTTTCGATTTTTTTTTTTTAAATTTAAATGTGTGTTCCAAAGTGAATACGGTGATTGTTAATTTGTATTTTGTTTGTTTAAATTTAATTTAAAAGGTAATTTATTGTATTATGTTTTGTTTTTTTTTAAATTTAAACAATAATTATAGAAATTAAGTTGAATAACCACAAATCTTAATATGTGCAACTATTAAGGAAATATTTTCTACTATATAGAGAATTTTTTATGTAAAATTATATAAGAAGTTGTTTGAAATTAGGTCAGTGTTTTATAATATTGAATATTTATCAAACAATTAAATAACGCTATCCATACTGTAAAGAATTTATTGTACATGTTCTTCTTCAGCGAAGAAAAATTTAACCATATTTTTCTAATAGTTTGTTTTAGTGTTATAATTCCCAACTTTTGATTTTGTGTATATGCAGCAGTAACCACTAAAACGGTCTTTTAGTGGAAATAAAATTTTTAACACACCAAATTAATAAAGTTTGTTTTTCTCTCGTGTTTTCAATATAAAAACAAGTTTTAATTTAGGAAAATTATACGTATTTCGGAAAGTTGTAATTTTTCAAATTGCCTATGGTTTGCATGATTATAATGAGCAAAAATCTACGCATGAAAAAAGTAATATTTTTTTAAATAATAGCCAATTATTTAAATGTTTGCTTTTACTAATTTTACAACTGACAATTGAATACCTAGTCGGAGACTTGATTGGTTAATAATAACTTGAATTATGACCCATAAAATTTAATAAATTAATTAAGGAAATATCAAATTGTTCCGTAATGAAAAAACTGACTTTAATCACTATACATAAATATATATTAAGATTAGTACATTTTCTACTTATAGCGTCCTTATAGAATGCAAGAGGTACCCGGATCTGGGATCTGCAAGCTAGGATTTTTCTGATTTAAATTATTAATTTTATAGTATGGTCTATTTCAGTTAAATTTAACCATGCTTCATCACTTACGAATTTAAATAATTTCCGTTTTCGTGGCTTTACCTCTTCCATTATTGCACTTACGTAAATTTTAAAATTGCAGTTTGTTTTTAGAAAAGAATAGAAGATTGATTTGTTTTGAATATAAGAATTATTTAATTTTTTAACTTTGACTGATGATCAATTGTATTTGAAACAGGGTATACCAAATAGTTGGATACAGTGGCGTAACTACAATGGAACAAGTGAAGTAGTTCCTTCAGGGAACTTGGAAATAGAATTTTAATAATTTAGTAGCAAAATAAACAGTTTTGAGTTCAAAATACCGAAACCTCAAGTTAATATCTAATCCTTAGCTTAGAATTTTTTTCGGTTAATATAAAAACTTTTTTTTAAGAATGAAAAGGAAACAATAGATAACTATAGCCTTAAACTATTTTCTATAAAATTTTGACTAAACTCACTTAATGAATATTAGTTCGTTTGAACAACTTTTATTGCAATAGACAAATTTTTACCGATTATCGGTACTCAATGACTTGATTCTATATATTCGAAATATATTATTCAGTCAATCGAATAAACCATCAATATTGCTTATTACCTTTCAAATTTCATATTTTTTCTATCGATAAAATTTTTTAAAAAATAACATTGGCATTTTCAAACGAAAGGTCAACCATATTTTTATGAAATATACGATTGTACTTACAGGTGTTTTTGCAAAATTTTATGTGTAGAGGTTTACTTAACCATTTCATAGTGGAATTTCCGTTCTATTATAAATTACTCACGTAATTACGAAACCCATTTTTTGCTTCTGTAACCGATCTATTTTTCAGTTTATTTATTGTTACCAAGAAAAAGATGATTATAATCTTTTCAAGTATTATGGAAAGTTTTTAATCATTTTTGTTTTATAATAACCGAGGCCAATTTTTGATAGAATTTAAGGTCATTACTCCGCATTTTATCAACTTAGGTTATTGCCAGATATTCAGTTGTGTTATTTGAGCTCCCCAGAAAGGAATATACTATAAAGGATTCCTTTTTCTTTTCCTAAAGTAATGTCCCCCAAACCTTTTTCATTATAAAATACTTTTTAAATTCTCAAATTTTTAAGGAACACTAGTGTAAGTTTAGCAGTAATCCTGCCATTCCAAATAACAGTGACTTATTAGCTCATTCGACCACTTGACTGGTATAATTCTTAAATAATATATGTAGGGTAAAAGCCCCCTTTGTGGAACGGTATCTAATTATGAACATTTACATACTAATGAAGTTATTTCTGAAAGAAACGTCTGATAACAAAAATTATTATTAATAGAATGATTGTTTTTTCAATTTAAATTCACCTCGCATTTAAAGTTTCCTTACTTAATTAAAGAAATAAATATGTAAATGTCAAAACTGTTCCAGTATTAGATACCGTTCCACAAAGGGGGCTTTTACCCTACGTAATAATGAAAATTATCCAAAAAGAAACCACAATTTTATCCTTGCATTATAAACTATTGTTAAAAATTTAAATGTAGGTAGTTAAAAACGAGTTTTTTCTTATGTACATAATTTCATATACACGTGCATCTGTTTACGTCAAGTTATGATAATTATCAAATTGTAAATTTTTCATAATTAACCATAATTAATCATAAATTACTTATGTTTTATTGTTCCTCATATTGATTAATATTTTTAAATTTTTTTGCTACGTAATGCTGATTTACTATTATTTATCCAGATGAATAAGTATTGTTAATTAAATTTGCATTTACACTTAGGTATATTAACACTTATTAACAAAGTAAGCGTAACTGATGCTAATGATATAAGATGCACTTAATTATTTTTTACGTGTGTAAAAATTATCCAACAGTGTATGTACTTTTAATGACTAATGCGTCAGCCTCGGATTTTAACAATAAACATTATTGTACTGTGGATAATTTCTCAAAAAAAGTCGGCAAGTACGTGTTAAACACACATTAAGTCATGATTTCGTATAGTTCAGTAGCTAGAATTTTTCGCAATTCTCGGGATAAATATTTTGTACTTTTACTATTTAATATTACAATGTTAGACTTTAATTTGTTAATAACAAAAAACAACACTGTCTCTTTGCGATTTTAAAAAACGATACTGTCTCTTAAATTGCGTAAGTCAAGTGTATAGGGAGACCACTTGTGATATAACAGCAATCACGAATTCATAAGGATTTCGTTGTTAGAACTACGAAATCCTTAATATTCACTTTTAATCATCTTTTTAAACAAAGTAGGTTTTGTTCTGTCAAACATGATTCCATTTTTCACCCCTTTTTTGAATATTTATTATGAACCTGTCTACAGATTCTTGACCTTAGAAGCTGCTGGCTTATATTCAGTTTACTGTATAATACGGGTCTCTAGAAAACTCCAAGAATCCGTAAAATCACTCTACGTGTAGACAGACCTGCGCAACCAGGCACTATTCTTGCCGACTTTGAAAATTCTATGGAGTCCAGGGGCGTAGCTACCGCCGTGTCAGCCGTATCAATGATACGGGGCCCCCGGACTACAGAGGCCCCTAACGTGTGTAAGCAAAAATTAGTAAAATGTTATCCACAATGTCACTTAATCTCGTGCTTCCCGGGAAAAAACATACAAAAAAACTGTCACACGAGAGAATTTCAGACCCGGAATCATATTTCAATGCCAATATATACTATTGCTGTTTAGATATATTAATTTCTCAAACTAAACAGATTTCAGAGCCTTTGTGACCTGACGACCTGAGTAATATGTTTGAAGTATTACAACCGAAGAAACTCCTATCTTCTTCAAACGAAGTGATAAAAAACGCTTCCGGAAAACTGTCGGCTAAATACAATAAAGACATCTCAGTTAATCTTTATGAACAATTAATTGCTCTGAAAACATGCTTAAAATCTGAAATTCAAAAAATTCATTCCATTAAGGAGCTCATGGAATTATTGCTGATAAAATCCAATAGCCTTGCATCCAGTTTTCCGGAGGTAATAACAGTATGCTTTCTATTCTCGATCCTTCCAGTTACAATCGAAACAGCTCAAAGAAGTTTTTCAAAATTAAAACTGATAAAAAATTACCTAAGGACTTCGATGGGGCAGGAACGGCTATCAGACTTGTCACTATTGTCTATAGAGGCAGAAATTTTAAAAAAACAAACCATCTTCAGCTATAGATGATTTAATAAATCAATTTGCCGAAAAAAGGCAAGAAAAGTGTATATTTACCTAATTTGAATTGTTTGGCTAGCTCAATTTCTAGAAGGAGGCGATAACTTATAATAAATATTTATTTTAATTTAATGCAAGCATTTTTGTTTCTTTTGTGAAAAATCTTTACCCTTCATTTGCCCCCCCCCAACTAATTTTGATACAGAGCCCCTCCAAGGCACGCTACGCCACTGATGGAGTCGTTAAGCGTCAAAATAGAATTCTATTGATTTTCATGCTGACTGGTCGAATAAACTTTGACGTCTTTTTTTTTTTGAATCATAAAATGATATTCTTGTTTAAAGAAAATATTTTTTTAAAATAAAGAGTAGGCTCTTTTTTGAGTAGATAGTTAAAGAAATATTTCTTTAGTTTAAAGAAAATTGAAATAATATTTTTTTGATTTAAAGAAAAAGAAAATCAAAGACTATTCGATCAATCATAGTGAAAATCAATAGAATTCTATTGTGGCGGTTGATGATTTTATAGAAACTGAAATTTTCAAAATCAACAAGAATAGTGTATAGTTTTAATTTTTAATCTTTGAACACAGAAACCGTTTTTAAATTGTACTAGTTTATTTAAATGAAATTATTTCATATTTTACTCTCAGGTATCGCTATATTTTTTTTTATAAATGATGCAAACTTTTTGGAGTTTACTATTATTTACCTTATTTTTTTCACACTTGTATTAATTACCTTGACAAAATAAAAATAAAAAATAAATATAGTATAAATTATTTTATTTATTTATAAACAACAACTCATTTAACAATTACCAACATCTTTATTAATAAATTATTACATTTATTATATTTTTGCAACCTTTCATAAACAATAAATAGTAACATAATAAAAAAAATATTTACAATCTCGATTTAACTTTGCATTAATCAGCTAAACTGATTTTTTTTAGTACAATTACGAAAAAGTATGTACTAATGAATCATATGGGTATCGAAAAAATTTACATTTACAAATTAGTCATAAAAATGGAAAAAATATTTTAAAATTAGTAGGAAAATCAGAATTTATTTATTTTTTTTTAGAGAATGTAATTTATTGATGTGTATGCATTGGTGTGGTCGATTTTCGACCACGGGCCAGTAACAGTCAGCACGAATGCTCGCAACCAAATTTTTATATTTTTGTCAAAAAGAATTTTAAAAATTTTAAAACTTTTACTATTAAGGCACCATATCTATAAATTACGTCACGCAAGATTCACACATTTTTGACCCTCATCCGTTTTTGTCACGCTGCATTAAAATTTATGGAATTCCCTACTTAATATTATATCCGAAAAACCTGGATCCTCCCCAAAGGGATCGATTTTTACTCCCCAACTGTAAGACAAATTGAACACCCTTTGAAAGTTTGAGCTACGAGGCACCATTTTATGAAAATTGGTTCGACAAGTTGGTGGGTCTGGACAGACCTTCGTTTTATCGAAACGATTTGTAGTATTTTTACATAATATCGTAGTATTCTGTTGCTTCGTGTCCATGAATTGGAACATTTTTTGCATTTAATTGTGTTTTTTATATTATAATTTTATAAAAAGTGTCTGATCTTCGTCAGTGCTCCCGTCAATTTTTGTGCGAATTTGTTGAACTTTAACGGAGTTTTTCTTGCTTATGGAAAATTAAAAGCCCAGAGTACAGTGACCAGAACAAAAAGTCCAGGCATATGAAGTTCTGATAGAAAAATACAAAGAAATTGATGAAACGGCCAAAATGAAACTGAAATTTGAACGATAAGTTGGAAACGTGTAGACACGCTAATTTTTGTACGTTTTGTCGAACAACTTGTATAAACATTTTATCGTTCAGATAAGACGTTGCGTCTGGATCGGCCTTAAAGGAAATTTTGAAAAAGAAAATTTACAATTAACGAATTTTAATTTTTGACAATAATTAATAGACTTATTTGCAATTTAGTGATTACATAATTTTAAGTAGTTTAACCACCTTAAGGGGGACCACTAATGTGACTGCCTTAAAAAAAGATGATTTTTGTGAATTTTTTTAAAGAAAACTACTGTATGGAATGTTTCAATATTTTAAGGATATATTCATTGATATATAATAAATTCATGATAAAATTTTTGGACCAAAAAATGGAAAATTCAGGGAGTTATTCGCGATCTCCCAAGGCTCCAAAAAAAAGTTCCCCCTCTGCTGCAGTGATAGCGACCTTCACAGTGCCTGAAATCAAAAAAACCAAAAAGCCTATTAAACTAGAAGGTATTGCCCGTACCGTGAACCTCAGTCGAAGAAAAAAATTTGAAATTTAACAAAATGGTTTTTTAAAAAAAGTTTCAAAATTTGCGCGAAAATTTGATGATTTTTGGCTTGCAAAAATTACATTCATTATTCGATCGGAAAACTGGAGGTTCATGGTACGGAGAAACATATATAAAAAAAAACTGCAATAAGAATCAACTCGATCGGATGATTTGTCTTCGAGTTATAACTGCAGCAAATTTGAAAAATGTAGTGTCTCTATATTTTACCTTTTAGTTTTAATCACTGAGAATTTTTACTAAAATTATTTAGGATGTACTCACTATAACGGTCATAGTAGATGAGTCGTTTAAATGTTACGGGCAGCCCCGTCCAGAAACTCCCGAACTATCAACCTTTACACATTTCTCAATACCTCAAAGTTAACAATGAAAATCAGAATCCGCTCTTCGGATGGCTGTAACTCAAAAATTATTTGAGATACGCACTTCAAATTTTAATATGTTATTTTTAAAGGTATAGACTATCAAAACATGCAAAAAAAAAATTTTACAATTTTTTGAAAACGTCACACTAGTGATCCGCCTTAAGCTCATCATACACTTTTTTTTTCAAACAATTCAAATTTTAGTCGCCATCTTTAAATTTTGAATTATATGTAGGTATATTATAATAATCGGATTGGAATGTTGGCAATGAAGTTCATGTTATATACAAATATTAAATAATATTTTGGTGGTAGAGCCGGTAAAGCGAAAAATTTGTGAATTTGAAGGTAGTATCCAATAAAATTATTTAGCAAATTTCACTCACAAATAAAAATTTTTCCAAAGGACACGTTAATTATAATTAAGTGTTATTGTAACCTTTGTTTTACAATTTTAAATATATTTTACTAATAAACTGGTTTATCCACTCCACCAGAATCGTATCCATGTAAGAATATTTCAAGATGAATTGGTCAAGGAAAAATAAAAAAAAATAAAAATAAATACAAGACAATGACAAACATTTTGCTAAAAACAATTTTATTGTCCAAATCCTTCTCTATATTTAAAAAAATTAATAAAGTAGCAAATAAATACTAATTAGTAAGATTACTTAAAATTAAAAATTTGGTATACAGTTTAAAATAAAAAGTTAATTGGCTGTAAATTTTTTTCAAGAACACCTCTTGGCTGTTTTTTTCTCGTTCCTAGTCTTGTTAATTAAAACATGTTTTAAACCTACATAAATTTCTTTATTTTTAAATTAAATTAGTTTAAGGAAAAAACATAGTCTTCCTTATTATCATTTTCTTCTATTTAGAATTCAAAAATTATGAAAATGTCTGTAAGAAACGGAAAAATTCTGAGGAAAATATGTCAAAATGTATGTCCCATAAGAATATTGGTAGTTTTTCCACTTTTACCGTGAAAAAGATGTTAGAACAGATTTTTACAGCGAAAAAAATGGTAGGAAATTTTTTGTTGTAGGCAGACATGATAAAAATGAAAAAAAAATTGGTACCTAAATTTAACAGATTTCAAAACCATAGTAACGAAATATTAAATAATATTATCATGAATTATATTATTAGCGAATTTCCAAAACTGGAAATTCAGCTTTTACGCCAGGTGTCATGGTGCGACCTAAGCCCGGGACCATATCAGAAATATGTTTTGAGGTCCCTAGAATACGAAAATGATATTCACTAAAATTTATATATATATATATATATATATATATATATATATATATATATATATATATATATATATATATATATGTATCCGCGCGATAACTCTCGAATGAAACGTCTAACGCTTATGAAATTTTGTGTGCGGACTGGATTCTGAATTGGCTTGGCTAAGTTCGTTAGCCAGACACGTCGGATGCCCAGAAGTAGGTTTTCTGGCCATTTTTTATCATTCGATCCTATCATAAGGCAGTTCGATTTTTACATCGTTGAAAAGGAAAAAAAAAATTATGAAGAAAATATTCTTATAATTTTCTTTCTATTTTAAGTATTTTTCGAGAAAATGTAAATTTTCACTTTTATTCTTTCTTTGTTAGTCTAATAAGTAATTTATATTTATATCTCAGTTCTTTATAAAGTATAAAAATATTTCACTTTTTTATTAAAGAATTTTGTGAGAACAAGTGAAAACTATTCACATATATGTGTAATAACACACATACATGTATAGAGTTTTGTTTCTCATTTATTGCATTATAATTAGCATGGTTCTATCCCATGTTAAAAAATGTAAATTAAACAGATTTTCTAAGCTAATGTACCTAATGAAGAATTTTTTTTTTTTTTTTTATTGAATTTTTAAGTAAACAAGAAATTGAAGATTATGTTATGATATAAATATTAAATATAAAACAAAACAAAATATGTACAATGTACATATGTATGTACGGAAAAATATTTTGAATCGATTTTGAAAATTTTTCCACTAATAATTAATAATGTTAAAAAATTAAACCATTTCAAATGGATTTAAGGTATTTTATGTGAAGTCAAGGTTTTCGGGACCTAAAAAGGCCAGAAATTAATTAACCAATCGATTTTAAAAATTTTTTCACAGTTAGTAAGTTAAAGTATTTGAATTAATTAATTAAATGATGTCCGCAAGAAGCTTACGGACTGCCATAAGTTATATGAGATCCTTAGAACCCTTTTCTTACTGTTAGAGTACTAGATTTGTATGAGTTTCGCCAGGATTTACTGATCCCATAATTGTAAAAAATAAACTAAACGACCAATTTTAAAAATTTCTTCACTGTTACAGAGCTAAACTATTTTAGATAGATTTAGAATACATTATGTAAGGTCCGTCAGGGTCCACAGGACCCAAAAGTGTCAAAAATAAACTAACTGACCGATTTTGAAAATTTTTTCACTGTTACAGAGCTAAACTATTTTAGATAAATATCGATTACGTTATGTAAGGTCCGCCTGGGTTCATAGGACCCAAAAGTGTCAAAAATAAACTGCCTGATCGATTTTGAAAATTTTTTCACTGTTACAGAGCTAAACTGTTTTAGATAAATATAGATTCCGTTATGTAAGGTCTGCCAGGGTCCATAGGATCCAGAAGTGTCAAAAATAAACTAACTGACCGATTTTGAAAATTTTTTCACTGTTACAGAGCTAAACTATTATAGATAAATATAAATTACGTTATGTAAGGTCCACCAAGGTCCATAGAACCCAAAAGTGTCAAAAATAAACTAACTGACCGATTTTGAAAATTTTTTCACTGTTACAGAGCTAAACTATTTTAGATAAGTATAGATTACGTTATGTAAGGTCTGCCAGGGTCCATAGGATCCAGAAGCGTCAAAAATAAACTAACCGACCGATTTTGAAAATTTTTTCACTGTTACAGAGCTAAACTATTTTAGATAAATATAGATTACGTTATGTAAAGTCTGCCAGGGTCCATCGGATCCAAAAGCGTCAAAAATAAACTAGCCGACCGATTTTGAAAATTTTTTCACTGTTGGGGAGCTAAGCTATTTTAGATACATATAGATTACGTTATGTAAGGTCTGAAGTGTCAGTAGGACCTAAAAGTGTCAAAAATAAAATAACTGACCGATTTTGAAACCTTTTTACTATTACCGAGGTAAACTATTTTAGATAGGTACAGGTTGTGTTATCTGAGATCCACAACTGTCCTGCGGATGCAAATGCGGCGTAGAATGCTACACAACGGGTTTTGAATATATATATATATATATATATATATATATATATATATATATATATATATATATATATATATATATATATATATATATATATATATATATATATATATTACATAAAGTCCGCCTAGAATATACGGTCGAGCTGATTTTTTAATGAGGTCCACCGGGATCTTGCAGATCCGAAAACGCCAGTAATAAGCTATCGAAAAGATGCTAAAAAATTTCTCACTGCTAGAGAACTAAATTATTTTAGATGGATACAACTATGCTGCACAAAATTCGTTCGGGTTCTTGGGTCCCCAAAAATACCAAAACTAATTACCCAGCCGATTTTAAAAATTCTTTTACTCTTAGAAAGCTAAACTATTTTAAATAGGTACAGGTCTTAGATGAGATCCGCCAGTGCCCAAGATTTGGAAATTCGCTATGTTATGCAGATGCTGCGACAGGGGTATTTTGTTCGTTAGGTTGTCTTACCGTATTACAATCGAATCTTATCTATTTTTTGAATAAATTTGTGTGTTTGAATAAATAAAGCGTCCATAAAATTTTTGCAATTGCTCCAATGGTGGGAGCGCTGGTGCAACTACTTTATGTAATTTTAGCTCTAATTATACCATGTAGGAATACCTACATAAATCGATTGTGGATTCTCTGCCTCTGAGTAAAATATTAGTTTTATGGCTATTACTAATTATAAAACAAATAAATATTTTATTAGCAAATCATTTTATAATGGCCATAACAAACAATTTATTACTTATGCCTTGACATATTTAGTGGAACTATGAACTATGAAAAGTGATTAATGCAACCCATATAATAGCAAAATCAAAGGGGCAAAGTCACTGCAAAGTAATTTACCAAAAAAAGAAAAAAAATCGAGGTTTCTCTTAATAATTACTGAATAAGTTTTTCTAAGCTTCGTTCTTGACCGCTTTCACTGGCAGTTTTTCATTGAAGTTTAAAAGCCTAATTACTTTTTTCCTAATTTCGGCAATTGAGGTTATATAGTCTTAATTGGAGATTATTCGTGTGAGATGTTATTGCGCAACACAATGACTGGTTTTGAAGGTTAAATTTATTGTCACACCCAAAACCAAATAAAAATAGCCAAATGTTGTCTTCCGATTTATTTGTCAATGTGTGTTTTGGTGAGATCTTCTCAATAAAAATGTGATTTATTGATCAAGTTCGATCAATTCTGGTCAAGGTTTATCTTGTTACAATTATGTATTTCCATGAATTAAAAATATATTGGATAAGAATTCTATGAATTTAAATGCAACATTATTAATTATTTCAAATATTTGATGTGTCATATGTGATCTATTAAGCGAAAAAAAAACTGGTCAAGTCCATATCAAATATCTACTTATCATAAAAATAGTTAAGCAGCAATTTTTATGGAAGTTATTTAGGGTTCGTATTTTATCTAACTTCCTAAGTTTCGGTCAACTAATATTATTCTACTTTTTAACTTGAAAGTTGCTACTAACTTAAGAAAGAGTATCACATTTATTAATTTTTTATATTATTATTTTTAATTTTTGATAATATTTTAGAACTTTGACTTTTTTGAAACTTAGTAGTTACTTAATCTTAAGCCTCGCAAATCCCGCTGGGATGCTGCCCGGACGCCCTCAAGGGCGGACAAGTTCGGGGAAACCCGAACGAATGGCAATCCTAGCTAAGAACGTATACTTTTTTTGCCCAAAATTTTAAATTGATAAAAACAATTTAAAGTCCTATACATTGTAAACTTCCCGTGATATTAAATTTCTTAATTAAAACAACGTGAGTGTGTTTTATTAATAATGTCATAAATAATTTTTTTTTTCTATTTTATTTATTTGTTGATTGATGTAATGGAAAAATTCTTATATATAGTAATATTCATTTTCAAAGAAAACCGGTTCAGATACTAAATAAAATGTTTACCTCAAATTCATAAAAAAAAAAAAATAAACTTTAACTATTTTTTTATGTTTGCAATTATGTATCACTAAGATTTTATATCCCATTTTCCGGCGTATAACGCGCACCCCAAAATTTTGAATATTTTTTTAGTTTTTTTGTATGTTCGCCGTACAATATTTTTGGTGTTCAAGGTGCACGTTAAAATTTTTAAAAGGTTGACGAAAAGAAAATATACCGAGATATGTATATGTACCTAAGATTTTCTTCAGTATTATCAGTTTCCTTATTATTTTTTATACACTAAAAACTGTATCTAATTATGTTGACTATGAATGGAATAAATATTTGAATATTTACTCTCTGTTCTAGAGCCAAATTTATTATATTTATCAAGTGGATTCAACAAAAAAGTTTTTTTTTTTTAGAAATTTTCAAAAATTACAAAAAAAAAATAGTTACTTATTAAAATATACGCTACTCTTTAGGAATATTATGACAAAGGACTAAAGGACGCAAATAATGCAAATAACGCAAATAAAAGCTTAAAAATGAGTCATATAAGTTGATATTGGTTTTGGGTAAAAAAAAATTTATTATGTATCTTGGGAAATTTGTCACAAGTATGATATTTGTATCCGTTTATAAGGTGTACGTCTGCTCGAAGATATCAGTTCAGCATTAACTTAAGCGTACTTAACATTTATAGAAAAAATGGATACGCCTCATTCGTAGAAATACTACATATCCGCAATTCCAGCACTGTTATTAACAGTTACAAGAATTTCCGTGACCAAGAGTAATATTAAAATTCCCAGTTTTAGGTACAAAAAAAAAAAATTAATAAATAAAATGGTTGGCAACTTAATATTCCGCATAATTAAACATAGATACAAAAAAATATTTCCATCAACTAATAATAATCAATGATAGGTGAATATAAAAATATTATCCTTGAAAAGTGAAATTCTTATCAAATTCAGGAAATAAAAAAAGTACAGAAAATATTTGCCACATTCACAAAGAAATTCTTACATTTCTACAAAATGTGAATTAGTAAACGTGTTGAATTTTTAATACACTATTAATATTAAAATCTTTATGAAATTCTGCGCAATATTGAAAATTTCGTTATTCATGCATAAATTCAAATTTTCAAGTACTGTAAAATTGCATGTTTTTGATGCACTGATGGAGCAACCTCATATGCTAAGTGTCACGCTCTTTTACTTTTCATCATTTTATTCCATAAATATTTTAAAAAAATCAGTCGAGCTTAAATGTACCTACTTCATGCGCCGAGAATTTCGTATATCCGAAAATTGATTTTGAAATTATTACAAAAACAAAATATAGCATTTTTTTTCATATACGTATCGTGAATTCCCATTAAACGTACAACGTACAAAAATTTTAGAATTAAAAAGTCTATTACAGACTTAAATGATTTACAATGTTACTACCACGATTATGTAGATTTTAATTTTTAAAGCACCCTTAAAATTTTAATACAGTAACGACCATGTGCTGTGCCGGATTTACCCCAAGTGCAGCCCAAGAGCACGGTGAAAGATGCCGCCCCTGGTTTTTCCTAAAATGAAAATTTCAAAAAAATTCCTTAGTAAGTTTTTTTCTTTCTGACTTTTTTACTTTTTCCTATAAAAATTAAAGTGACAAAAGAAAATAAACCTCAAATTCCAAATTTTGCCACCCTTTTCAAAATTTGGTGCACACTATTGTCTACGTCTACCGTGTGACCAAAAATTTGGGTACGATAGTTATCCACTTTCTGTTGTATAAGAATTTAAAGTTAACTAGTTTATTTTTAAGCAGTCCTCTCCCTGAAATGCGATCCGGCTCTGCCACAGTCAGTGTGCTACCGTGTATGTAATGCTACCACGGACGGGTATTAGCCGACAGCAAGGGTAACACACTCTCAGTGTAGTGAAGATTTTTATAAACGTAATAGACGAAGAGCTTAAGTGCCGATGCACACATGCGTGTTTTTAACGCTGCGTGCACGCTGCGACGCCGCACGGCACCGCAAGTATGTGTGCATCACACAATTTAACTCAATGTATTTTATAACTGCTGCGGCGCCGCACCGTGCACGCAACGTGCAAAAACCGTGTGTGTGCATCACATTTTGCGATGCCGCTGCGTGCACGCAGCGGTAAAAAAACGCATGTGTGCATCGACACTAATACATAATATAATAGATCCGATAGTTGCAACAGGTCTGTTGCACAATCAATAAAGTAATGTATTATACATAATCGATATACGTTCACATGTTAACATGTAGACAGACAAAACGCCCAACTAGTACACTATTTTGACAAGTAATATACAATTTAATGTAATTGTTGATGCGGTACATGTTAAAAATATTACTAGCTCCTGGGACTGATTACTGCGTAGGCCGTAGACTATATAGTGTTAATAAAAAATTCCTAGAAAGTTTTTTTTTTTAAATATATTGATTAAATTAGTAGAAAGAATTTGCTATTTAACCTTAAACTTTTGATCGATAGTGTATACGTGTAAATCTGTGGATATCTGATTTTGCACATAATGAAATTATTTAAGAATTTCCCTTTTTATTTATTATTTATTGTTAAATCGTTATTTAATATTATTTGAAATATTAATTATGAAAGTTAACAGGTATGCACCTATTTACTACCTGTAAATTGATTTTGTAATAATTAGTACCCTTGAAATAAAAGTGAAATCTTCTTCATAATCATAATCCGAGATCACTTACCATTTATTTACTAACAAATACTATCTACGTAAGTGTTCCAACTAGGTGAATTGTATCATAACACAGATACCAATTAGCAATCAGTGAATAAGTTGGTCGAGTGAATTGACCGATAAATACACATTTTATAACATTACGATATACCGGATAGATGAAAGTAAAAGTAAAATGCAGTCATGTACAATATCATTGGAAAGTATTTTCAACTTCTTTTGTAAAATTTTGAATAATCTTCTAATGTGAAATATCTTCGAAGCCTGTACATAAACTGTCAAGGGCTATAAAATCTGTCAAAAAGAAATACTCCTTTATCAAATAGTATGTTATACAGTATACACCAAGGGGCTAAAGTGTGGGCTTTAATCCCGAGTGTAAAGTTCGTTACTATAGGGCCTGTAAAGACCCGAGGGCAACAAATTACACAAGGGATGAAAGAAACACTTTAGTCCTGTGGTGTAGGTATATACTATTTTTTGCAATTCCAAATAATTTAAAATTATAAAAATTTAAAAAAATTACTTAAATGTCATTCAAACTGTATGTAATAATAATCCATCAAGTATACTTTGAATAAATCAATCGAATTGTACAATGCAATGTTTGTCTCTATCTGCAAGTTTGAATTTGTTTATTATTTTCAATTATCTATAGCAACGCTATTTAATTTAAGTTATATTTCTGTAAATTATGTTTGCTGATTGGTTAAAAAGCGGGAGAAAAATAATTTTTTAGTCCCTTGGGACTAAAAGTGGCACGTTACTCCCTATTATGAGGGACCAAATCATGTCTTTTAGTCCTGGAATTGCAAAAAATTATTTTTTTGAACGCCGTAAATTTCTTAAGGACTTTGAATCCCCAGGATCAGAATGATGAGAACCAGTTGAAACCAATAAAATTGGATAGATTTTAGTATAACAAAATCCCTTGAATTTTCATGTTGATAAAAAATGCATTATAATATATAGCAAAATACAATATGGGCTCTTATGGGAGTGTATTCTTGCTATACAGTATAGAGCAAAACCTTTTTATTGCGGTCCTTTTTTGTGCGGCTTTTTTATGCGGTTTTTAAAAAATGCGCATTAAATTGCATAATATGAATAAAAAGCAAAGGAAAGTAAGAAATTTGAACATTAATTTGCGATAATTTATCAATAAAATTACTTTTTGATTATTTCTAAGCATATAATCAGTACATTGCATAAGAACAGGGCCAGATTAGCCAATAGGCCAACCTAGGCCATGGCCTAGGGGCGGAAGATTTTCAAAACAGGGCGGTAAAATTTGTAATTGACGTTTTTTTTTTTGCTCGTCACTTATTTTCTAAAAGAAAATTGGAAAAAAAGTAGGAAAAATTAAGATTTCCGTCTTTTCAAGCAAAAAATAGGGGCGGCATTTTTCACTGTGCCTAGGGGCGGCACTGAAGGTTAATCCGGCCCTGCATAAGAATATATGTATAAGTTATTGCCTTCTAATATTGTATAAGATATAAGACCTTAGAATTCTAGGAATTTTAAATCTTCAACAATCCTTGGCTCTGGTAGCTGCAGAAGATGCATTGACTCTATTCTAGGTAATGAAAAAGTAAACTGCTGTGTAAAGGCCAAAATAAACAACTTTACTGTAAAGCAATTTTGTTATAATTAGTTGCACCTTGGCTGTCGCGAAAAAATCATCGCGTATGTAATGTTTATGAAAAAATTATCAATTATGTAAATTAAACTTAATTATTTTGGCTTACCTACATCGCATGCAAAAAGAAAAAAAAATATCTGCTAAAACGCAATTAAAACACTGCTTTCTACAGTAGATAAATAAATAAGTCAACACAAACAGCCTTGATGGATGTTTTTTGGTCATTTTTTTTTTTTTATTGAAATTTAATAATGACAATAATACATAAATTAAAGTCAATTATTTGCTGTACACTAATTGAAAAATTTGTATTTTATACTTTGAAATTTTAAAATTCATCCATCAAAAAATAACGTGATTAAAATTAATGGATTGTCTTCAGGATCATAAAAAAATATCATTTTATAGTTTTTTTGATAAATCGATTTTTTTTATACAATACTATTCTATAAAAAAAGTTATAGAGGCCCAGCAACCTCACCCAAGAAATAAAATTCCATAAAAATTTACAGAACAGGGTCATCCACATACGAATATATTAAAATTATCTTGGTTTGCATATCTTGATCTGTTGGGACATTCAGTAAATCATCAAATTTAATAAAATTGTGGGCAGAAATTTGCCTTCGTTTGTGATCTTGGGTTTTGTTTTTTTTTAAATCTCATTCTAACAGTAGGTATATTACTTAATGAGGTTCGTAGGTGTTATTTTTGCAGAAAGCCAAGGATTCTTATAAGCATCCATGGCCACAAAATAAACTCACATGTCGAGTACGACACGTTTATTTTTATGGCCCTGAATGCTTAAGTGTCCTCGACTTTCAGTGTTGGATTTCCAAATTTCATCCAAAACCACAAAAATAGCACGAATTTAGTAAACTTTACATGGAAACATAATACGGTTAATATTTTAAAATTTATATAGTAAGCATTAGTACAAAAAATTTCATAAAATAATTCCGAAACTCTATAAAACTATCATTTATGTCAAAATATTACGACTTCTCGTGGAAGTTTAGAAGATAATTGACTTTTACGTAATTAAAAATACAATCCACATAGATGGCTCATAAAATTCAAAATAATGATGTAATAATTTTTAAGTATTTATGAATTCTTTTTAGCAATTCGTCACACTGCTACAACTTCAAGATTATTAATTGCAATCATTACTAATTCTTTATAGCTTCATAGTCTTGTCAATATTTTCTTCAGTTTCTTAATTAATTTCAGCAAAAAATATTAACATTATATTAATGTCATTAAAAAATCACATACTTAATGAAGTTTTATTACTTGCTTGTAAATTATCGCGTAATCATTTCCTTCGCTACCCAGGCAATTAAAACAGAATAAAATTAACAATATAAGTGTTGCTACTTTTCCATAATGTTGGAATTCCTTCAGTCATTAAATTTTTTAAAATATTCTGACTGGTAATTGGTTGTAATAATTAGTTCAAGTCACTTAAAATGCATGTCTTAAGTAGCGTATTGTTTGTAATTTCTAGATATTTCAAAATGATCTATAATCTATATATATATATATATATATATATATATATATATATATATATATATATATATATATATATATATATATATAGAGAGAGAGAGAGAGAGAGAGAGAGACAGAAATGTGAAACTGTAAAAGTAATAAATAGAGACAAGATTTTCTCGTACTGTTACAAACTAGTAAAAAAAAATATCACTCAAAAGATCAGTATTTCATAAACGGAGCTTAAAATGGAAAATCGTAAAAGAAAACTTCAACCTCATTTTAAGAACCATTTCTAATTAATTCTCTTGATATGTCACACGAATACTTTTTCCACGGTAGGTGGAAAAAAAATTTCCATTCTCATTTTTAATTATAACAGTGTACAATGAGCATGCAAAATTTCATCTTGATAGGTCCAAGGTATAGAAACTATGAAAATGTGGCAGATAGATTTGACGAAACCATAAGGTTACCATGGTTTTAACTACGAAACCCTAAATAGGGAGAATGAAAAATATATAAAAATTTTCATTTTTGCTCTAGAAAGGGAGGCACCACTTCCTTTTAAATTGTAAGCTTAGAACCGCGTAAGACTTGATCCACTGTACTACTATTTAATCCGGCACTGATTGCAAATTTATCTATTTTTTTTTTTTTTTTTTTTTTGTTGGACCTTTCAAAATACTATTTGAACATATTTTACCAAAAATGACAATTCTGCACCCAAATTACCCGATTTTCACAGAATGGTTCAATTAAATTTGCTTGCATAACAGTGAATACCAAAAACTAAATTTTTCAACTTGATGACGTCATCAGGTACACAAAAATATTGACATTTTTAGAAATCATGATTTTAACGATAGAAATATAGGAAAAGAAATTAATATCCTAGGTTTTCGATAGTGTATTCTTTTCATTTCTAATAAAATTAAACAACGGACTAATATAAGCATTTACGAATAATAGTCAAAATAACTCAATGAGAAAAAGCATTCTGTGCAAAGGTTGCAAAGGATCAAAATTTATTGCGATTTTAGGGGTAGATTAGATGGGTGCATTTTTAAGGAAAATTGTCGAAAACAAAGTTGTTGCAAATTAAAAATTCTACAAATTATACTATACAATTTTTCAAAATCTTGCTTCCGGTCTCCTCCAGGTCAGGGAAAAGATCGACTGCCGATTGGAAGGGGACTCCTACCTTACTATAAAATTTTTTCAGTTCTGATAAGGAAGATAAAGAAGAGAAACATACTTGGAAAAAAACACAAAGAAATTAAAATTATCCTAAGCTACGAAACTTGTGAAAAAAAAGTTTACCCTTAAAATAGTCATGACCCTTTATTAAACAATAAAGCTTTGTCGATTTTTATAAACAAGGTCCAAACAAATCGGAAAAAAACCAAAATTGTTCGATTTTTACACAAAGTTAAAAATGGCAATAACTCCAGAAATACGCCACATATACATAGAATTATTTTGAGCGTCAGTAGATCTGGAGATAATCATTAAATTAGAACCCAACATATGTTTTGGATTCCTTGGGCCCCAAAAAGTGAGGCCTAAGAATCCCAGAAAAACACATATGCTCAAATTGGTCCTGATAATCATATTTTCCCTTCTCATAGCTATAGCTTCGCTATATAGCCTATATTTTTGTTTTGTTTTTTGTTTTGTTTTGGCGCGCAGCGACTAGGCTATATGCGCCATAGCCTATATTGATAAAAAAGAAAAACGTATTAAGATTAAGACAAATCAGAATTACAGTGAAACAATTAAACTCGTTACATAAATGAAAACTGCAAATGCAATTCAAAATTTTATGTAACATTTTTATAACTGTAATTAATTTTTAAAATGGAACTGGTATTTTCTAAATTCCTCAATTATATTATTAATTTCCTCCACAGGTTTCACCTTCATTAAATTAGACAATCAACCATCTAATCAATTTTTAAGTTCACAGTCAAAGGTTTTTAACCTTTTAGAAGAATTGAAGAGTTAACAAGTTTTTAACATTTTTACAGCTGTAAAAGTCGTCTTCTAGATCAAAAACATTAAGTTATTACTAATTTTTAAAACGGAATTGGTATTTTCTAAAACTCTCAATTATAATTAATTTCCTCCATAGGTTTCACCTTCATTGAGTTAGGTAATCAACCATCTAATTAATTTTTAAGTTCACAGTCAAAGGTTTTTAACCTTTTAGAAAAATTGAAGAGTTATTAAGTTTTATTTTGATGATAATTTAGCTTCATAAGTAGGAGAGATAATAAAAGTATATATTCATATGATATTCATATGATGCACAGACCACCGGTGAGAAACACATATTTTAGAGTAGTATTAATTAACTGTACTTGAACTTGAAAAAATTTACTTTCTCTTTCATTTGGTACGATTAAAAGTGTTACGCAAACTACATTATGAATTTTTTTTTGATAATTACCTATAATCATATGTATATTTTACCTGCGGCTTTTAAAAAAATATTCGCTAATATTTTTTATTATTTTTTTTTCTAGACATTTGCAATGATTACGGCCGAAGCTGCTACAGCGCCCATATCATCAACGTCATATCAAGACAATGTGCTACAAGAACGTCGAAAACAGTTTAGACCGCAACAGAGTACAGTACAAACTAGACGTCAACAAGCCGTATGTGTTCGACGAGCCTATAAACGTTATGGATCGAAGAATAATCCGAATGTTATTCTGGATGGTCTGAATATGACTGTACCAAAAGGCACAATGTACGTTAATATATTTATTATTATTATGATGGTAGCAAACAGTGTGCCATATTGGGTACCAAGCGTGTAGCATTAAAATTTTTTAAACCAGTATTTAAAAAAAGTTTATATGGCCAATATTGAAAGACGTGGCCAATATTCGTAGATTTTCTAGGTTTCTAATTTCATTAACGCGAACAAACCAAATATATTATGTTACTTTAGAAATAAATTACTGACTTCATAAGCAGAATATTTTTATACCAATCTCATGACTGCACGCCATGTGGATTTTGAACCCTATATTTCTCTTCCTGAACACTCTTAATTTGATATTTCTCCTATAACTAAGGATTCTAGCTACACGGGGAGAAAATTCCTATAAAAATTACTGTGCTCATACTACAATCGACGTGTAACAGGCGAACATATCCAATTTTTGTACGGTAAAATTATAAAAATTATAGTTATATTATTGTAATTTTTATAATTTTACCGTACAAAAATTGGATATGTTCGCCTGTTACACGTCGATTGTAGTATGAGCACAGTAATTTTTATAGGAATTTTCTCTCCGTGTAGGGCCAGCCCAAGTGTGGTGTAAACGGTACGACATACTAGGTCTCGCCTTTCTAAAGGTCCCACGTCGCTGACTAATTTTGCAAAATCGAAACGTAAATGTAACCCTTGCAGACAATATTGATTTATTTAATGAAATGAAAATTTTTCATCGAATTTTACGTTCCAGAATCACCATTTTACAAATATCTACAGAAAAATCTTTTTCAAGATTTAATATAATAAAATTTTACCTAGAATCTAGTATTATATTAAGATTAACTTATCTCTTCATTAATTTTATCTATCAAATTCGTATTAGCAATAAATTTAAATTATGGTGATATTAGCGATTTTATACCGCATAAAAATATGCGATTATTCACTGCAATTTTAACCTTATAAAACGAGTATAGTCATTCATTTTATTCATTTCGTTAAACAGCTACGTCGTGATCCCATAAGAACCAGCCATTTATTCAAAATTGCTAAATCATTTTCATGTATTTCATCCTACCTCTTACTATACGAATTTTTACAATGTAAAAGTAGCAAAATGTAATAAATTGTTATACGAAATTTGCCTCAAGGTCCCGCAAAAGTCAACATTGCAATACTCAATTCTAGCAATACTCTCTTTAGTAACGATTCCACGATAATTTTTTATTCATATCTAACAACTATATGTTTGCTCTCGTTGATCAAATTCCAAACCCAGAAAGTCTATGAAGCCCAGGTTTTTTCAACGTTGATCATAGATATATATTTTTTTTAAGTACTCACTCAGAGGAAAACATATATATAAATTTTAATACTGTGTGCATGAGGCCCAAGATGCATATTGAAAAAAACATTTTAAACTTTAATATATTCATAACCTTGTAAAAATTGTAAATCAGTATTAGGAAATGAAAAATATATTTTGACTTTTGCAATGATTTTTAAGCGCGGTTTAAATGAACAAAAATCTAACCAACAACCAACCAAGTATTCAGTAGTTACTTCAATTCAATGCTAACAACAATATCAGTTGTTTTTTGGATGGAATATTTTCAAATTAATTTTTGAAAAGTAGTTGAATATTTCCATTTGGTAATTTAGCGTCAATTTTTCCGTAATTTTTTTTTTTATTAACAAATTAGTTATCATAAAAGTGAAGGAGATACGGAAATCTACAATCTGTTACCTCATTCGTAGTTGGGTAATACGACAAAAGTATTTACGTGAACATTTCCGAAATATTAAGGAGGAAATAAAAAAACAATTGGTTTTAGATTCCTACACCGCAACGGTTAGAATGATATGCAATTTACATTTTCCAAATTTCTGATTTTGATTTTTCTTTTTAACACTTTCAGTCCCATGGCTTCGGTATCCGAAACCAAACAAAACATCCACAGAGACCGACCGCGACCAATATTTAGAATAATAAACAAAGCACCTAAAAATATTTATAAAAAAGATTTTATATTATTCTAATAAAAATAATTTATTACTATGTACTGGACACTTTTCATTTTTTGTACATATAATTATACATAATATGTTTTATCATCAAAATATCTAGGCTTCGTCCTTTATTTACAATAATATTTTTATCCACAAATGTATGTATAATATGTGTGTATTGTATGCTTGTATGTATATGTGTATTTTATCAAAATAATAATAACTATGTACTCATCTTCTGACCTGCATAACACATACATGTTGAATCATTTAGTGTTCTGTGGAATCATTTTATATACTTGTTTACATAAAATTTGTTTAAAAATATTGTCGGCTTCCGGGGAAGTTTACTGTGAAAGTGCTCGGGCCTCATAGTGTTAATATGTGGTAAATTAAAATCTTATTTATATCCCGCAAAAGTCTCTTCTACATACTGGAGGAATATAGCATTTCCATTGTGTAGATAGGATTAAAATTTTGAATCAAAACAATCCTCCTTCCAAAAATATCTTTTCAAAGTATTAGCATTAAAAAACCAGCCTCAATTGTTATCACTAAACTTTCTCGAAAAAATCTCGTATACAGTCAAACTTAATTTCAATGTTTTAAATAATCTTATTTTGGAACTTGACTCATTGTCCCTGGCCAATACTTGTTTGACACAGAGACTTCAATTTATTTGTCAATTAACTATTTTTCTTCAAAAATACAGACCTCTTCGAAAAACGAAATGTCGAAAATGGGCATAGACTTTACCCTGAGAAATCTGTGTCGCCTTTAAGCTTCAATCGATTAACCAAAATCAACGTGAAATTTTGTTCCTTTCTTCCACCATACGAAAACATATGACGCGAACGAAGCCGCGATTAAAAACTAGTTTTACTTTAAATCTACAATTTTCGTGCAAAGTTGGAAAAGTAAATATTGGTACACAGAGCAGGTGATATGGACACAATCACTCCGAATTAATTTGAATAGAATTTTTTTTGTTGAAATCAGTTTAAGAGACAGTTCTGATTATGAAAATCCATACTACCAAATTGTAACCTGATTGTTTAAACAATTTTGTTTATAACAAAAAATAATAATATTTTTGAAAAAGCATATTGTATTGTAATATGTAATATAAGTTTTATATTATACTCTTATAAATTAATAACATCAAGAATACCACTTGACGGAAAGAAGTTACTGAACATTTTTTGTTAGAAATCGGTTAAAAAGTATAAAAAAATTGCTTTATTTCAAAAATGTTATTTTTTCTTGTTTTATAAATAAAATTGTTTCAAACAATATCTAACCAAGTTACCATTTGGTAAGATGAATTGCCATAATCGGCACTGTCTCCTGAACTAATTTCAACAAAACAATTCCATTCAAAGCGCTCATACCATCTGCTATAACACTGCATTTAATGATTAATGATTATTATTTTCTAAATAAATAAGCACTTTAAAAACATTTGTAAATTACATAATAAAAAATAAATAGATAGGTACAGCTTGTTCGGCCATTATATTCATTGTTCTTTTGCCTGTTTGATGACAGATTAAACAATAGAATAAGCGGCTACTTTATGGAAATTTATAAGAAAATAAAAATTGTTATCTCATTAATAAAATAATAGTTTTAACAAAACATCAAATATGAAAAAAAAATGGAAACACTACAAAAAAATCCTTTTGCGTCAATTGATTGCAAGGACTCATAGTTTCCAATTTTATATATTATTTGTGAATATCGTACCTACATACTATCTAGGTAATTTTATATGTTGACCGTGAAAATTCTAATCAACCAGTTTTCTTTCATATTTAAAAGAAAAACAATATTAAGTACAACAAAAGTTGATTTTATATCTTTTTTTTTTAATAATGCTAAGTATTTAATTAAAACTATTATCCGTCTATTATTATAAAACAAACTTTATAACACCTTTGTAAGATATAAATAATAAGTTTAATAACAGTGGAAATTAAGTTAATTTTGTGCTAGTTAAAGCTAAAATTTGCTAATAATAGAGAAGAGAAATCATTTCAGGCAATATTTTAGATAAGCCGATTTTTTCAAATTAAGCTTTATAATTTTACAAAAGATGACAATTTATAAAAATATCCTTTATATTATCTATGTTGAAAAATTTTTATTTTGTAATAAAAATATTATTTCCGGAATGTACAGCTACGTCAGACACTAAAGGTTAATTTATTTATAATGGATTTTGTAACATGCCCTTAAGCATATTGAAACTATGATTCAGCAAAAATTTCTGTTAAAAACTTAAACTAGGGTAAAGTGGGGTAAGTGCACTCCCATTTTTTGATAGTTAACTTTCAGACCATTATTGTATCAATGTTATTAATCGCATCTGATTGTTTATCAGCGTTATCAACTACCTGGTCTTTAAACTTAAATAATCATAAGAAAGAAATTCTAGAGAGCTTCGCGATAATGAACTGTAATTATTTTTTTGAAATGTGTACGTGTAACGCACTTGCCCCATGGTTTGGGGCAAGTGCGTTATGCTTACGTACAGAAATGCTTACGTAGAGAAAACTATGCTTATTCAACGCACTTGAATAAGCATACTTTTCTCTACGTAACTGTATAAAAAAATTTTAAATATCTTTTTATCTTAAGTGATAAATTACCTTTTATTATACATATTATATTATATTATAATTGAGAGGTATGCTAATATCATCTAATGCAGTTTCCAAGGCCACTGCTGAATACTGTGTGCTTCTGGCAGTTTTTCTTATGTAATTTCGTACCATTTCTACCTAAAATAAATAATTATGGGCAAAAAAAAGCAGAATTTACATCATATAACACAGTGGGGTAAGTGCGCTCCGTTTAGCGCTACATCATATAATACATTAAGAGCGCACTTACCCCAATCCAAAAGACGCACTTGCCCCGTAGGAAAAAATGTTGGGGTAAGTGCGCTCCCTTTAGTGTTTCTAAAATAACAGAATAATAAAAAAAATCTTCTCAATTAATTAAAATTTACCTTAATAACAACTAAAAATATTAAATAAAAAATATAAAAATATTATAATAGACTCTATTAAAAATTTATTGAAAATGTACTCAGCAACTCGTTGTTAAACCATAAAACACATTGTTGAAAAACATAGCCGTTACTACTCTATATAATTGACAGAAGTGTCAAATTAAGGTTGACCTGTTTCTCTTGAGTGTTAGCGGATATTTTAAAATTGATTTTAAATCCCTTTATAGTTAATTGGAAATTCTATTTGACGCGAAGGCACTTGCCCCGGGTGCGCACTTACCCCACTTTACCCTACAAATTAAAATATCACAAAAAATTTTCTTCCAGAAGTTCAGTCGATTTTACATTCCCCTCTCTTATAGTAAATATGTAAATACAATTATTTAATTATATTATACCTAATTTTATTTTCAATGTGACCTTCCCGTATCTTGGTGAACGCAATCCTTTAATATCAAAATTTTGAGGGATCCCGTGATTTGATCAACGCATGTGTGTTGTAAATGCATTTTAGATCTTTTCTCCCTATAGTAGCGTTGAAGTAAATTAGTCTAACAAATCTTAAAACATTCTTGTGAGTGCTTGAGATTTTGAGAAGCTTATGTTGTATGCGTATGACATACAATGGCCAATTTTTACGATTAACCAACTTTTTAAAATATTTAGTTATTAGTAGATGTTTAAAGAACGTTATAGGACCAGAGGCTTCCAAAAATCACATCCGGAAACAAAGGCATATTTTCTGAAAAAATAAAAATTTCACACGCAATAATAAGCCAAAGTTTATCAACGGACCTAATTCATATCATTTTTGTAGCTACTAATCGAATTTGAAAAAATTGAACTTTATTACGTCATCACGTTCAATTGATGCGGAAATTAAGTCACATTTCCTGATGGCATTTGAGAAAAGCGAGTTACGGTAAAAAAGGCTGAACATCGCTAATATATAGAATCTATGTAATAACAAGATATATTGAATATAAAATTTAATACATTTCAAGGGAAAAATGTTTAGTTTACGAGGGCCACATTTTGCCCCCGGGCCGCACTTTTGGAACCCCTGTTATAGACGGTGTACGACTAACATTTTGGCATAAAGAATTAGGACAGTACACCACACCACAAGCTTATACAAATGATTGCTTTAGAAGTTTAGAAATACCTGAACCTACGTCTATTTTATAACAACCTCTTTTCCAAAAACTTTTACTTTTGGGTGAAGTTTTCAGGTATCAATTTCAGAAACTGTAGTATCAAGTTCAAGAATATTTTGTTTTTCTTATCTGATCAAAACGATACCATTAAACATAATTAAATACACCTAAACAAAAATATAATGTAAATGCTAATTACCCCCGTATAATTATAGCTTTATCTAACTTGTTCTAATTATAGCTTTATTAAAACGTATATTTTATGATTCTAGTTGTCAGTATAAAATTGAAACGGTCACGGAAAAAGTAATTTTGTTTGTTTTTATGATTGCAAACCGTTACTAACCAAGGTAATATTTCAAAGGATGGTTTAGATGTAATTTTCTCATAAAACTAAAAGGTCATAATAAGTACTAATCCACTGTTCTTTTTTTGTTTTTTGTTTTTTTCTTCTTTTTGCAAATATTGCAATTTTTATGTTTATATTGTACAATTACAATACTTGAATGGTCAACAAATAAAATTAACATCAGATATTGTAAAAATACAGTTAGAAATTTTGTTAATTTTTAGCGAATTTCCAGAATGGAATTCAGCTATTACTGCCATTGTCGTGGCGCTACTATGCAGGATGCTGCGACAGGGGTACTTTTTATTAGCAACGTCTGATGTACAAAATTAGAATTACAAACGCTAAATCTCACCGTGCTCTTTCCGATATAGATTTTCTAGTTTAAAAGTTTCCATGAATTTCAATTAATGAAAGTATCGTCTTCATAGGTTACCGTAATTTACTTTAGACAACAAAAGCTATTTATCTGTCTCAAGGCTATTTTGATCAATAAGAATATATTTACAAACAGTGGTTTTACCTCTTCATGGGTTATTGTTCTTTTAGACGAAATATATTTATGACTGTTACTTCTTAGCGGCTATTCATTAATTACATAAGAATATTTAGAGGTTGAACAGGATTTTAGAAATTATAGACTAATACTTAGATGAAAAATTCACCTGCTACAATTCTCACCATTTGTCCGAGAAAACGTTTAAGTTCATATTATTAAAATTCCGACTGAACAGGAAAGTATTGTTTTAAAAAAACGATTACGGGTCAGCTGAGACTGCTTTTTCCTCTTTTTACAATACTAATACAAAATTGTATTAAAAAAGTTGTCTGGTGGGTTATACCATTTTATCTGTTCTTAGCCTTGACTGCTAATTTGCAATAAACCGTAGCAAGGTGAATGTCCATTTAAAGAAAAGAGGTACATCAAAAAAATTCTTTACATCAATAAAAGTTGTATGACGTCAATATCGCAAGGCGTAATTAACCAAGCCAATAACGAGATTTGATTGGATATCGTTTTATTAATGGTATATTAGTTAAGTAATCAAATTTTAACTTGCAAAAAATCCAGTTTTTTTATGTTTATTGCCTTCGTCAAATTTGTGGGGAATTTAAATAGTTAGGTCATCGCAAATGGAGGGCTATAAACTTGTTAGGAAATAAATTGGTAAAATGTTACCGTTTACCTTTAGCAGACAAAGAGAGGAAATCCACACATTCCTCTTAAGATAAACCTTGAAGCTTTTAAGAGAAATCTGAAGCATTTTAAAAAATGTCGCTTATTACATTTCCTTATTGTTCAGAAATAACTTACTAGAAGAACAAGAGAAGGTATAATATTTATTAAAATCGTATCTTTCCTTTAGATATGGCCTTCTTGGTGCTAGCGGCTGTGGAAAAACTACACTTTTAAGTTGTATAGTTGGTAGAAGACGGTTAAATTCCGGTGAAATATGGGTTCTCGGTGGAAAACCAGGATCACGAGGTAGCGGTGTACCAGGACCACGTGTAGGATATATGCCTCAAGTGAGTAAATTCAAGTTTTCAAAAACAAATTGGAATTAATAACATTTTTCGTCTTAGGAACTCGCTTTATACGGTGAATTTTCTATTAGAGAAACATTAATATATTTCGGATGGATTGCCGGAATGACTACAGATGAAGTTGATGAGAGATTGGACTTCCTAGTTAAATTTCTAATGTTACCGACAGCAAGTAGATTTGTTAAAAACTTGAGTGGTGGCCAACAGAGACGTGTGTCGTTAGCGGCTGCTTTACTCAACGAACCAGAGTTGTTAATATTGGATGAACCAACTGTAGGAGTAGATCCATTGCTTCGACAAAGCATATGGGATCACTTGGTGCAGATAACCAAAGGCGGAAAAAGGACTGTCATTATCACAACGCATTATATTGATGAAACTCGACAAGCTCATCTTGTAAGTGAAACGACTTGATAATATATTATATAATTAATTTGATAATTTGTTTGTTCATAAAGTATTGCAAAATTTCAGATAGGTCTAATGCGTGGTGGACATTTCTTAGCTGAAGAATCACCTGACAATCTATTGATGAGATATGGCGCCGAATCGTTAGAAGATGTATTTTTAAAACTTAGCGTAATTCAAAATATGGGAAAACGAAGACGATCCTCTATATTGCATGAAGTGACTGAAAATATTGTAGTGCCATCAACAGCAATAGTAAGTTTCTTTTCTCGAATACCAAAATTTCTTTCTCGAAATATAATTCTACAATAAATGTTGTGATTGAAGGAAAATGTTATTATTGGTGAGGAAATTGGCGAAATTTCTGGTGAGTTTGGTGATAATGTGTCAATGTCGAGTCGAGGTGGTAGAATTTCTTTACACGAAGAAAGGGAACAACCACCTGATTTGCCGCCCGATGAAGAGCCACCATTAACATGTAAAGATATGTTCCATATATTAAAAGCGAATCATATGAAAGCCTTAATATGGAAAAACTTCCTATGGTTATGGAGAAATGTTGGGTAATGTATCATTAGTTTTTTTTTTTACAAAACTTGCTTATTTTTTATTAATTTTTGGTATTTTTATAGATTTTTAGCATTTTTGCTTGGTTTACCCATAATGCAAATAGTACTATTTTGTGTATCGATCGGGCGAGATCCAGTCGGTTTAGGTGTAGCCGTAGCAAATTACGAATTAAATCATCCACTAGATCCATGCATTCCGTCAACCGGTTGTAATTTCACCAAATTAAGTTGTCGATATTTATCCCATTTACAAAAACGAAAAGTGAAATTAGTAAGTTTAAATTTATTTAGCAATCAAACTTAAACTGGTTTTTTCAAAATTATTTTATTGTATTCTAGTATCATTTTGAAACTGACGAAGAGGCCCGGCAATATGTTCGAAGAGGGTACGCGTGGGTAGCATTAAAATTCGCCAAGAATTACACCGATGCTTTGGTACGACGAGTAGAAGACGGCCGAAGTGCTGATAACGGTACACTAGACGCTTCCGATTTGAATGTTTGGCTTGACATGTCCAGTAAGTAAATCTATACATATAATAAAACTGTAACGACACCATTTCTGTACATGGAATATTTTTTGAAAATTGTACTGGTACTGTAAATAGTTATCGATTTAGATATCAAAACAGCGATTTTTAAAATTTTTGTCTGTCTGTCTGTCTGTCTGTCTTGACTCATCACGCAAAAACTATTGGACGGATTTTAATGAAATTTGGTATGATGATAACTGATTACTTGGGTCAATATTTAAGATACTTTTCACTCCGGGAAAATTTCTTATTCCCACGGGAAAATAGAAAAATCATTTTGAGCATGTGCACACATTATACAAAAACTATTGGACGGGTTTTGATGAAATTTGGTGTGGCGATAACTTATTACCTGGGGCAACATTTAAGATACTTTTTACTCCGGGAAAATGTCTCATTCCCACGGGAAAAATGAAAAACCATTTTGAGCATGTGCATGTGTTACGCAAAAATTATTGTTCTGTGCAAGTTCTGTATAATTATTACGTTTATATACTTCTCATTGATTTTATAACAATGCGTCGCGCGAACGACGTCGCAGGTACAGCTAGTTATAATATAAGACTCGAATATTATTTTACAAAGTTTACAAATTTTAAAATTTTTAATTTTATTTTATAGATCAACAGATTGGTACAATGTTGGTGCGCGATATCCACTTCAGTTTCTTCGATTTCTTAGCAGATATGACCAGATCTTGTAATTACAGTGAAAAATTGGGTAAAATTCCATTAAGGGTACGTCAAATTTTCTCTATTTCTTCTGACATAAAATAAAAAAAATAAAAAATGTTAATTTATGCTTTTAGGTCAATGAACCTGCGCCTGTGTATGGTGATCTGGTTCCAAACTTTACCGACTTTGCGGCACCTGGAGTAATTTTAACGTAAGTAATTAAAACTGATGAAAACTGTTAATGCCACTATAGAATATCATTTACATTTATCTTTGGTGTTTTAGAATCGTTTTCTTCTTATCGGTCGCTTTGACGTCAGGAGCGATGTTAATCGAACGTAATGAAGGAATGTTGGAGCGATGTTTTGTCGCGGGAATCACCGGAACGGAAATCTTGTTTGCCCACGTCACTGTACAATTCGTTGTGATGTGTGTTCAAACATTCCTAGTACTTGTGTTCTCGTTTGCCATTTTCCAGTTGAAAATGGACGGTGATTTAGCTTGGGTCACAATTTTGACAATTTTGACCGGATTGTGTGGCATGTGTTTCGGTGAGTAAATTATTTATCATTTTAAAATACAAAATTTTTTGGCAGAATTGAGACAGTAATTGTTTAAGGTAGTTGGTCGACAAAACGATTTCTTCAAAGTATTTTAACGAAACTTCTTTAGATATTTATTTAATTCAATACCAACAATACAAGCCTTTACCGAAAAAAAATTGACCACCCCAATTTTGAGAAAAAGGATTTCAAGGTTTTGTAATTTTAACACGGGCTTTTATGGGAAAACTCTATTTTTTTTTCGAATAAAATGAAAACGTGTCAAAGAAATTTGATAAAAATTTAATATGTTATAAAATACAAAGTTACAAACCCTATTTAATAAGAAATAAAAATTATTCACCACGCCGTTTTTTAAATATAATTTATAAACATCATTTTACAACTTTTTTACAACGCTATTTCAACAATGTTTTTACATTACTACAACATAAGCGCGTGGAAATTAAAAAAACAAGTGATATACAAATATAATCACTGAAGAATATTAATACATTATTTAATTTTTGATAAAGGAAATTTTTTTTTGAGATATATTTTTGTACCTGATTATCTCAGAGCAACTACGTTAAAAATATTTTTTAAAAAATTATAACTCCCTACAGCAACTTTAAAAAAAATTTTCCGGTACCGGGAATCGAACCCGAGCCTCCTGGGTGAGAGCCAGGTATCCTAGCCACTAGACCATACCGGACGTTAGTATCATTGCTGATAAAATAAATTCTATGCAGCTATCAATTTTAAAAGAAAGAAACATTAAACCAGAAACTTTGAGGCATTTAACAAATTTTTACCCCAAAATTCAATTTTATTTTACAGGTTTTGTTGTATCTTGCTGCTGTGAAAATGAACGATCGGCAACATATATGGCCCTGGGAAGTTTCCTGCCAATTGTTATGCTTTGCGGTATTATTTGGCCGATTGAGGGCATGCATAAAATATTACGTTGGGCCTCAGTATTTTTGCCATTGACTAAGTCAACAGAGAGTTTACGATCAATTCTACAACGTGGTTGGCCAATTACGTATCCAAGCGTATATAATGGCTTTATTGCCACATTAATTTGGATCTTCGCTTTCTTAACAATTAGTATACTGGTTTTGAAATTTAAGAAAGGTTAATTTTGTAAATGTTTGTAAAGATAAGACAAAGCCACGCTCATGCCATTTCTTACTTAGATATTGTTTTAAGTTGTTTTTAGTTTGTCTTTTGTAGTTTAAGTAGTATTTTGAATGAAGACTTAAATGGATGGTTAAATGTTCGCAACTTGCTTGGAAACAATTAGTAATATAAATTTTTTTTTTTTTAATTTACTAAAATTAAGAAAAGATTTTAAAATTTTTCAATATACAAAGTTATATTTACTAGTCGAATCAAATATTTGTTGTAAACCAGTTAAAAATGAATTTTCTAAAGTTTGTTTATCAGAAACATATCGATGACTTAAATCTAACATAAGTAGCAAACTGAAATGTTAACCATAAATAAACGAAGGCAAAATACAAAAATGCAAGGTTGACTTTACCGAGGTGAACTGCCAAAGATTCGACTGTATTTACGGATAATATTATAAAACTAGGCAAATATCATGCCTATCCATTCCAAGAGTAGACTAAAAAAAATTGGTCTTCCAAAAACAACTTCTATTTTGTAGTAATGAGGGACTTCATGAAACGAGAAGCTTTGTAGCAGCCTAACACTGACATCTGTTGAACAATTTATTAAATAATAATTTAATAAAACCAACGAAATGGGATATTATGAATGCCTAGAAACCATGAAACGTTTTAAATAAGGAAGCTTCAAGGTAGACTGTATTATCAATAACATGTTAGTTTAAACCACTAGATGTCAGTGTTAGGCTGCTACAGAGTTGCATTATTCCCTGAAGTCACTCAATTTGTACAGTGGGCTCGACAAATATATCATATAATATTTACGTAAAATAGAATAGAACAAATTGTATATTTAATTATTCTATTTATTATAAATGGTAACGGATTTATAAATATTTTAATATTTTGTTGAGTCGTTTTCAGGTAAAAACCGTATAATTTTTAACTGTAAAATATATAGTTTGTACTTAATTAAAAGGTCGAAACTAACTTAAAAGAGCCAGTACTCGAATATGTGAAAGTTTTAGTAGGGAATAAAAGTTAAAAAGTATAATAATCTGCCATTAAAAATGACTCGCCAAAATGAAGGCTTCGACCGTTCACTCATTATTGAAATACTGTATATAAATATATTGAAGTTTTATAGAACAAAATTTAAATATAGATTATTTATATGGAATAGAAGTATGATGGTCTAATTAATATTTAAGGTAGTTGGTCGATAAAACAATTTTTTAAAGGAAACTTCTCCAGATATTTATTTAATCCAATACCAATAATACGAGCCCTTACCCAAAAAAAAAAACTGACCACCCCAATTTTGAGAAAAACGATTTCACAATTTTGTAATTTTAACACAGACTCTTATGGGAAAAGGAATTTGATAAAAATTTAGTATGTTATAAAATACAAGGTTACAAACCATATTTAATAAGAAATGAAAATGATTCACCACGCCGTTTTTGAAATATAATTTAAAAACATCATTTTACAATGTTTTTACAGCGCTTTTTCAACAATTCTTTTAAATTGCTACAAGTGCGCGGAAATTCAAAAAAACAAGTGGTATACAAATATAATAACTGAAAAATATTAATAGGTACATTATTTAATGTTTGATAAAAGAAAATTTTTTTGCTGAGATATACTTTTGTACCTGACTATCTCAGAGCAACTACGTTAACGTTAATTTAGCAATTAACAAATAAAAGGAGTCATAACAGTGAAATAGGTGAAGGATTAACAGTATTTATACTTCTATTCCATGAAAAATTTAGTTCAAGTACATATTTATGTCTTTGTACAGTTTATTAGTAGAACATTTGCAATCCTTAATTTTGTATCCTGTGATGTTGTGTCATGCAATTGTTGAATGTATGCAATTAATTTTAATTGATAATGCAATTATAATTTTTATTTTATTTATCGTTTTTTTTTTTATTTGTGCTTTGCCTTTTGCACCATTATTGCACCTATCCTTGTTATTTATGTGTATTAAAAATAAAAATTAATAAATATTATTTTATATAGGAGGATAAAACAATGAAGATGCGTATCACTCCAATTAAGCAATTAATCGGATTCAGTAAATGACTAATTTATTTTTATTTTTACTCAGTAAATATATATGTATGTAAGTATATAATATAATCAAATCATCAGAACATGATTAAAGGAATGAATAAAACTTGAGTATGGTATCCAATAATCAACAAGATGTGTATGGTATCCAGGAATCAAGCCTAGGTCAACCAGTTTGCAGGCACTTGGAACAAATTGTCTTATTGTGCACCTGTTCACTACCAATGTTACAGTACTGTTATCTATTTGAAATATATGGAAATATACATAATTACATATATTTATTTTCCTCCCTTCCTAAAGGAGCATCCACATTCTCGCGTAGTTGACCGAAGTTCGAGAGTGTAGACGGTCGCTTCGTTGTCCCTCGTTGTTGGTGTTATAATACTATTCATATGCCTCGGCCAACCTCAGCGAGGAACTTCGATGAGGAACCTTGTCCTACTTTGGCGAGAATGTGGTTGGTCCATAAGAGAAATAATCATTCGATGAATAGACCCTAACCTGAATATATTTATCTTACATTACGCACTAAAATATGAAACTACGACTCCATTTTATTCAACCACACTTGTAACGATAGAGACGAAAGAAAATTTAATTTTTGTGTTTTTGTGAATTAAATCTGAAAAGAAATTTTAAATAATTAAAAGAAAACATTTTAAAATATCGTAGATGGTAGATGGTAAACTCTGCTGTGAAAAATAATTCAAAAAGACCGCCGTTAAATTCAGCCCATTTGTCATTTTGTTTTGCTTGAATTTCTTAACGTATTTGAAATACACAGCATTCTCTCTAATTTATTCCGTGCTCAAAGCTCCATCCATTGGACCATTTTCTCAAATATGTAGCAATTTGTCACCAGGGCGGCGACACAAGTATTTGGGAATACATGTCTATAATCGAGATATTAATTTAACCAACCAAAAATCACCTTCTGTTAATTCCACTTTAGCAATGAAATTTTCCAATTCGGTTACCTAGGAATATTGTTTATTTTTTAGAAATTAATATTCCAACTATAGAGCTGTAGTTCCGAATAACTGCTCGTAGATATAAATATGTAGGTACTTTTGTACGTCAAAATTCGTGGCTTTTTTCACTTTAGTGACAAAAAAAGTCATCACCTCATCACGAACGTTATTTTTTCATGAATTTTGATGTACAAAAATACCTAGATACTTATACCTATGGGCAGTTATGTTAAAGTTCCATTCAACGTCACTAGATGGCATACTTCTTATTCCTTATCTCATTGATTGTGTATGACCCCTTACTTACATAGCAATTTTTAAATTAAAATTTCAATCATAGAGATGTAGATATTTTGAGAAAATGGCTCAGTGACATCTAGAATTTAAATTTTTAACCGATATCAAATTTTCTGTAAAAGAATTTCAAGAATAAAAACATTTTTTTTATTTAACTACTTAGGTAGTTGTTTATTTGGAATAACATTTACAAACGTATACAAAGTCTATTAAATAATTTATTTACAAAATACTGCATACAATATAAAATTTGTACCTTAACATATAAAAAAAAATCACAACATACAATTTAAAAATAAATCCCATACATATAAACAATAAATTTTGAGTACCTTAAAAAAGTGCGTTAACATAATAGGAACAATGGATTATTAAGAGTTATAAGTTACATTTCAGATATGAAGGCTAAAAAAAATAAAGAGTATTTAGAGGTTAGAGGTTAAAAAGAAGTTTAATAATTTTGAAAAAAACATATTTCTTATGCACTAAAAGAAGTCTATTTTCGTCTGTTTTGTCCACCACCAGCCAAAATCATCGCAATTCGAATGAAAATGTTCAACGTATCCATATAAATCGAAAGAGCCCTAAAAACAACATAAATTTTTAGAAATTTAAATTTTATCTTATATTTGTACAAAAATACTTACGCATTGATAGGATCAAACTGTCGGACACCATAGCCTTGAGGATGTGTTTCAGCAATCTTGATAATCCGTTGCGTATCGTAGAGTAAAAATCCTCCGAAAATAATCAAACCACCATACAACGAAAATGAATAAATACTAGCACCAAGAGCTGTGGTCGGTGGAAGCCACATATTTGCGAACGATGCCGCGACAACTGCACCAAGACCCATTCCAAGTGGAGCGCCCAATGATAAGAATTTTTCACTAGGTGCACAAATCTACCAATTAAAAAAAAAATATTTATTATTATTTTAAATAAATTGTTTTTATTATATTTCTGATAGAATGAAAGAAAGTATGGTATTCAGACCAGTTTGAACAAATTCAGTTTTCATAAGATTTTGATAATTTAGGACTTAAGAAACCCACAAAACCAAAAAAATTAAATTCAAAAGTCAAAAACACAAAAAACATACAAAATCTGTCGTTCGTTTGGTGTCGGTTAGACAACTTGCTGATCATTCGCTTACAGCTTGTTTTTCTCATTGCTTTTCTAATTACCTTTTTAAATTTAAATAGAAAATACGATGCCAGTGGGGTGTGGCACAGAGCTTCCTCGCACTCATAAAAGACTTTAAAACAGTATTCTACCAAATATATATACAGTGAAATTATATTTTCGCCTTAAAGTTCATAAAAAATTGTTCTAACTCAAAATACTTAGAGGTTAAATTATAAAATAATAGCAAAAATATTTTAGAAACTAACCCCCCCCCCAAATACTTTAAAGATTTGAGCGAAGTGGGACTAGCAGTAAATAAGATATTGACATTTAATGGGATTTCATGGTAGCGCCGTGGATACTATTACTCCGAATCCAATGAAATTTGTAGGGGACCATCTAAGAACCAGACCGCGTAATTTCTGACAATTTCATAAAAAAAGAATTGAATAGTTCAGAAGTTATGCCACTTGGTGCAATTTAGTATATTAATGGAATGACATGGTAGCGGCGTAGCTACCGTTACTCCGATTTCGACTAAATTCATAGGGAATCATCTAGGAACTAAACTGCCTAATTTCTGAAAATTTCATTAAAAACAATCGAATAGTTCAGAAGTTATGCCGCTTGGTGCAAACTGGCGACACACAGACGGACGGACAGACAGACACCAAACCAAAATTGTTCAGGAAGCTCTAAAACGTAAAATGTGCGTAAAAAATTTTATTTTGGAGAGAAAAAATTTTTTATTTTTCAAAAGTGATCACAATGCTTCCGTTACTTTAGTAGTCTCGGAAGCAAAAATATGAAGTGTGTCGTATCTAAGTGTAAAAATTCCATTAAACAAACAAATACTCAAAATAAAGGATAATAAAACCTTTTTTTAGGTAAGTAAATATATTTTGTTTAATTTTTGTTTGTCAGCCATAATGGAATAGGTATATGTATACGTATGTATACAATGATATGTGTACAGTGATGTACACACATATACAATTACAGATTTGTGTACATACAATGACAGGTTTATGTAGTAATGTGGGGGCACCACTCTTACGTCATATTTTGGCGACAGTGATTCACCCATAATGCGTACCCATACGGTACGCGTTAATTTTTAATCAATGGTATCACGTACCGAAATCGCTGATAGTCCTCCAACCACTCCCGCTGTATACCAACAAGCCCGAATCAAAATTGGTCCACCCAAGAAACATATTGGGGCCAATACACCGCCCATCACTGATGCATGAAGTAACCACGCCAACTGTTTAACACCAAAACCTGGCTGATATTCAATCGCCTGAGCTACCATTCCGGTACCAATCATTGCAGCAAACACTCCGATTAGCGAAAGCCAACCGCTCCGAGTCACCAGTCTTAATAATGTGGGATTTCGAAAAACGGCCATTGCACTCGCAGCCGACACTGCAATACTCCCTCCAAAGTACATATACGTTGCCTTGATACGCTCCTTTACTAGTGGAGGCCATAACCTACCCCAAAAAAAAGTCATTAACCCTAGATTCATACGTTGGTCTACGAGAAACGTTAATCATACGTCATCGTAAATTTTACAAATGGACTTTTTACGAAAAATTTTAGAGTTTATTTGCAAAAAACATTTTGTTTTTACATAACAATACTACAAAAACGAATAAAATATTTAAAAAAAATTGCATTTGGAAAAAGTTTTTAATATAGTTAAATATAATTATAAAAATTAAAAAATACATAAATACATCAATTGTATCATAAGACATGTCTTTCAAATAATTAATTTATGAACTATTGTGAGTCACATGTGAGCATGTGAAATTTCTCCGTCACAAATATTCCCGTAGATTACACATTCGCAGATAGTTATTACACATTCGTAAATTTTCTAATATTTGTTAGTAATTTATCGAATAAGATCTCAAAAAATAATAAAAATTTAAATATTTTCCTACAAAATAAATTGTTAATCTTTTACTAAGTCACTTGAAACGTATTTTTTGGTTTTCAACTCAATATATTAAAACTTTAGTATTATGTCGTCCAGGGCCGGACCTAGAGTTATAAGGTGGGGGGGCAAATTTTCCTGTTGGCGCCTCTCGCAGCAAAACAATTTTTACCTGGATGATGACAAAAAAAAGTTACCTGGACCCTACCATAAATCGGTACCATCCACCTTTTTTTTTTTTGGTCATCACTTACTTACAAAATTACTTTAACCCTATCATAAATTGTTACTATTCACGTTTTTTTTTTTTTTTGCTCGTCACTTGCTCCAGGACCATTGACCCTATCATAAATTATGACTGTCGGCCTTTTTTTTTTTTGCTCCTCACTTCAAAAATTTTTTAAATTTTGCTCCGCCCAAAAAAATTTCACCATTTTCGCGCCCCTCAAATTACGTTTTTGGCGCTCCTAAAATCATCCAGGGGGGCACGTGCCCCCGCTGCCCCCCCCCCTAGATCCGGCCCTGATGTCGTCCTTATAAGTCAAACAGATGCCATCATCTTTCACATTATCATTATCACTAAATAAATTAATTACAATATCCACATCTTTAATAAATTTTAGAAAAATTAGAAAAAGTTTTATATTTAAAGTACAAAATCTTAAAAAAAAAAAAAAAATAAAGAAAACACGTTAATCATACATCGTCGTTAAATTTACGAGCATTATTTTAATGTAAACAAAATTGATAGGCGTTCTGTGTTATAATAACAAATAAATTAGATAACAGAAGTTTTAGAACGGACAAACAATTACAACTTGTAGTATTGGAGCAGGTAGAGAAGTTTGGTCGTCAATTTTACGAGTACGTATGATTACAGGGTTAAATACTCAAAAATTTCGTCAAGAGTTTATTAGATACACATTAAACCAGAATTTTTCATAAATTTTACGATAAAATGTAGAAAAAATTTTAATCACAAACATTAAATCACTTACATCGATTTTTCTACGGCTCCTGTTTCATTGGACAATCCTAATCCATAGTAACATAACGCCCCAAGACCGATTATACTGGCTCCAGCTAGTGCACCTTGTCCCACACTATAAGCTACAATTCGAAAAAAAAATTTTAGTCTTTATTATTTCTTAACAATTCAGATAATAAACTTACCGTTTGGACCCGGTGGTGCCATAGCTCGTTCTTTGAGAGTGGCACGTCGTGCCGCTCGACTAACAGTTTCACGGCTATCATCGGCCAATGTTCGAAAAACCTGGCCACGAATTAAATACGGTTTCGTTAATGTAACACGCACAACCGGTGCACGACAAAGTGTTGTAATTAACATTTTGTGAAATCTGTAAATTGGAAAATTTTTAAAAATAGTATACCGATAATCAAATAGTTTTTCAGTGTTATGAAGATCTCTAATTCTGGATCTAATTTTTATATTGACACGTCAAATTAAATAATTATTATCAACAGATTCAACAAACCATGGGAAATAAGTAAACAAATAATTTTCGAGAAATTTCGGGAATAAACCATGATGCAATGTGATGAAATAAATGAAAAAAATTAACAAAATAGAACAAAACATACTAACCTTTAATTTTATAACCAAAAAGCAATATTTAACAAACGTTTAAAATGTTGTACAAGCTATAAATTTTGTATTTTTATTCTTTATATGAAAATTTTGGTATATTTTATTTTATGTAATGCGATGTATGTAATCTAATGTCACTTTTAAAACTGCATCAAATTTCAGTTGTCTTTCGAATCGTTAAAAAATGAAACAGCACTTCCAACTAAGGATGGGCGATAGTAATCGATGTTTGGACAATCGATGTTTTTTTGAAGAAATATTTTTTCAGAACGATGTTTCTGGTCGATTATTTTTTTAAAGTCGAAACATGGATGGTCGATGGAATTTACTGAACCATCGACATCGTCGAGCCGGAAGTAAATTAAATTTTTGTTTCATTTCATTTTGTTTCAGTAAATTTCATTATTAAAATCAAATTATTTTAATTATTTAAATACCTAAAGAATAAATTGAAAATTTGAAATTATTGCTATTGTATGTCTATTTGAACCTCGTCACTACCGATGTAAACATAATTTTTTAATTAAAAAATAACTAAAAACTTAATATTATTTAAAATTATTAAATTACGCGTATTCGCTATGAGCTTTTGCCTGGAGGGGATACAAAAATCGGTTAGAGCGCTCAAGGTGGACAAATAAATCAGTTTATCAGGACGGCATTTGTACAAAATTAAAAATTTTAAAAAAGTATTTTTTTTAACTACTTGTTTGATTTTTTTCAAATCCAGTACTTATTACGATGTCTATTTACCAGATTTTACAAAATAATAAAAAAAATTATTTGTAACCCTACTATCAAACATCATTTTATTTTGAAATTTTCACAAAATATAAAAATTATCTCTTATGCTTTTTCTTAATTAATTATTGAAAAATGTTCTATCTTCAGACATTTTTGAGGTAAAATGAGCAGATGTATATGACTTTTATTAAATAAAATTTAGTTTTTTAATATATTTTCCATTCATTTATAATAGTAAAATGTCCTAATAAATTGTTAAATAATCATTTGATATAGGTGGCTATACTTTCGGCTCGGAACGAATTTAACCCGCTGTCTGCATTGTGAACTTTACCTACGTCATCTGCAAACTGGGTCATTAATGTCCTCCCTATGTTATACACTAAATAAAATGTCCAAAAAATTTCCGTAAAATGTTCAGTTATTCACTACATTAGCTACAATATTTTCAGATTACTTAGCATAGTTAAATGTCAATTCTTATATTACTACAAAGCGTAATTTGTTCAAAAAAGAATTTAGGAATAAAATTTTGTCTAAAAACCAATAACTTTGAAATAAATAAATATTTTAAAAAACTATTATAGGGTATTTTGTCTCAGTATAGGCTCCCTTAGAAAAAATTGTATTGACTGGATTAGCTAAAAAAAAGTACAATTTATTGGTCGAGTGAATACTAAGTATTTTTGGGGATATTATATCAACATTAGAAGTTTAGAAAAACAAATTTAAATGTCAAATATACTTATTTATTAAAAGTTCCTCTTCATTCTCTTCATTTTATGCATCGTTTTCAGGGGCCTTGTTATAACACACTATAGATGATTGAGTAATGAATAACGTAATATATTTCTTTATATTGCTTAGCGGTGTTTTAATGTTAGATATGGTATTAAAACAGTATAATTTTGTAATAATGCGTATCAAAAAAGTTACGAAATCGATCATAAAAATTTTTCTTACTACAAAAAATATCAACGCGCTCTGCAATGTGGGTCCTTAATAACCCTGCGTCAATTTTATTAAACAGTTTTTCAAATACTATTGAAGACCGGACGACATCAGTTGGTATAAGCGACCTACTCTTTGTAAACATTTTTTATGAATAGATATTAATTACACACATTTGGCTGTTTCAGAAATATTCACATAAATAGTTTCATTTGTGCCACAAATGACCCAGATTGTAGACGGAGGGTTAAAGACGTAAGATTAAAAATTTTAATTAAACGCTTGTTTAAATCTTTGTCCAGTATGCTGAACAAAAGTATATTCATTGACGTAAAAAAATTTTAAAAAATCAGTAGCGAAGAAGTTAAATATAACTCTTTTAAATTTTCGCGCTCGTTTTCGATATTTTTATAAGAACATCGATGGTTCGATGGCGAAAAATTAAAAAATCGATAGTCCGATGTTGATGTTTTTTTAACAACATTGCCCATCTCTACTTCCAACGTAGTTAAGTGACATCTATAAGTTAAAATAAAAACCAATAATAATTGGAACGATAAGTGTCAAATTTGAACGTTTCGAAAATAAATTTGTATAAAAAAAATATTTAAAATTTTTTTCCTATGTTTAATTTATCAATTTTTTGATTTAATTTATTGCTTGATTATTTGAAAGGAATATATACGTAACTGTTAGACAAACAAAAATTTATTTTTTAAAAAATTTTATGTGTATATGCTGCAGGGTACATAATTCAAGTTAAAAGTAAGAAAATTAAAAATGAAAACAAAGAAGAAAGCGAAACGTAGTTGGAAAAACGAAAAAAATTCATCAACATCCAGCAGTGATAGTGAAGCAGCCTTAGAAAAGAATGATGAACATGATCTTACTGTATACGCTGGAAATAGTATTAAATTAATGACGGAAATTTTTAAAATACTCGGCGATAAAAAATTGAAAAAAATGACCCCAAACATTTTAAAACCAATCGACATGAACGATCTAAAAGCATGTTTAGTCGAAGAGTCCATGGCACTGTCAAAAAAACGAGTTATATCAATTTTAAACGGAGAAACATACACGTCAAGTAGTAGCGATAGTGAAGATGAAATCTTAGAACAATCAAACAAACCAAAAAAAGAGAAAAAGGAAGCCGATGTGATTTCATTAGACTGTATCAGTGACGACAGTGACATATCCTGTTTTGATGATCTACCGGAAGTCGAAGTTATAACCGAAGTAAAACTAGAAGATTCCGATGACACCAAGAAAGATAAGAAGAAGAATAAAAAGAAGAAACATAAACGGGGAGGTGTTGAAATTAAAAAAACTAGTGAGAAATCAACACTTTCAGTGGCCGAAGAAAAGGCAATGACTGCCCTCGAGTTGCTTGAATTACAGGCGCGTGCTCGAGCTATTAAATCACAGTTGGCATTGGAAAGTGTCACATCGCCCATCGATAATGTTGACGACGAAATTAAAAATGAACCAAAAAAGGAAACCGAAACTAATGAACCACCGAATCAATCCGGCTCGAAAGAACCAACTAAAACTCAAACAAAACCACCCGCGAAAAAAGTTAAATTACGCCGAGATCATTTACGAATTGACCCGAACAGAACCACAACGAATCTAAACAAAAATAAACCTACAGGCGATGAATCAAAAGGGGTAAGTATTCCAAAAGAGGTAAGTATTCCAAAAGAAGAAACTGCACCAGAGATTTGTGTAGAAAAAGTGCAAGAAGAAGAAACCAAAAAGGTACGTCGAAGTTCGTCCGAATCCATAATTCTGGAAAGTCCATCCCATCCATTAATTGTTATCAGTTCGGAAGACGAAGACGGAAATAAAAAGAAGAAACCAGAACGTAAAGACAATTCAAAAGCAGTGACGGAAGATAGTACAAAATTCACTGAAATGGAATCCAATTTAGTCGAACGGAACCTTTGTGAGAGTCCCACTGAGGTCAGTTCACAAGAGGAAGGTGAAATTTATAGCGATCAAGAAATTAAAGAAAATTTAACTATAAAAGACAAAGATAATTTACCTAAAAATTCCGAACATAAGGGAACGGTAGAAACAGAATCAAAGGCAGTAGAAAGTACTAAAACAGCGGAAGAAGAAAACACTAAAACAATTGAAGAGGAAAAAACTAAAAGGACGGATGAAGAAAACACTAAAACAATTGAACAAGAAAATACTAAAACAACTGAGAGTGAAGGTTCTAAAGAAAACCAAAAATCAGAAGTTGAAAATGTAAAAGAAGGAGAAAAAAGTAAACAAGAAGCATCGAAAAATACATCAAAGGATAAAGAATGTGTCGAAACAGGCACGGAAACAGTATGTATTGAGATAGACACAGAAAGTCCAGAAAAAAAAACTGGCCCGACTGATACAGAAATAACTAAAGAACAAGATGAACCAAAAACCACCGTAACTAAAGCAGATACAGGAAATGATAACACTAAATCGAGTGTAGAAGAAACAAAAGATAAAACTAAACATAAAAAGAAAAAAAATATAGATAAAATATCAAAAACAGCAAATCAAGAAATTAATGAAAAAGAAAAAGAACCGGAATCACCAACACAACAAGAAGACTCGACCACAACCCAAAAACGCGATTCCATTGATCAAGATTGTATCGTTATCGATTCTGAACCAGAATTTGATTCAGAACCGGATGAAAATGGTAAAGAGAGAATGGGAGAAATAGAGACGCGAACATCTAGTGATAATGACGTAACGCCTAACGACAGTAATACTACATGGAAGGAGCGTTGGTTAGGTAGTAAAAAAGTGAAAACTGTCCTACAAACCAGTAAACTTTACAATAACATGAAACGTAAGATATCGTTGAAAAAAGATCAAGAAAAATCACAGTCTCCTACGCCACCTACTGGTAAGGAAATAGAAGCGGAAAAAATTGAGGAAACACCAAAGGAGAAAGAAGGAACAGTTGAACATTTTAATTCGATTTCAAGCTCAAAATAATTTATTTTCTGAATGACTTTGATTGTATATACTTGTCTTTTTGTAAATATAATAGTTATCAATTATTAGTATAATTATTGTTGTTTTGTCATGCGTACACGTAGATTAGGTAATTCCCCTTTTAAGGAGATATTCTAGTCTCGACGGTCAAATTTTAGGTGTTAAACATTTTTACTATGGTTTTTTTTATTAACATTTAAAAAGTACAAAAAAGTAAAAAAAAAGTTAAAATTGGAAAAAAGTACAGGCCGACAAAGTAGGGACACAAAAAGGCTGTCCCCTCCCTCGGTGATCTGAAACACAAAATTTTAGTGAATTCTTAACGAGTAAGAATGTCATTTTTGTTTGACGGGAGCGATTTGAAAAAAAAATTGTTTTTGGCAAAATGGATTTTTTTCCCCGTTTTTTGTTTTGAGAATTTTTTAAAAATAGTAAAAAAAAAATTCAAAGGTCCACTAGAACTTGAGATATGTCAACCGTTTCAAAAAACATAGTTTCGAGAAAAACGGGTTTAAAATTTGGTCTCATTTCAGGCAGTCTGAATCATTTATGGTGTTATACTTAATTTTTTTTAATCAGCGATCCCTGCCTCATACAATATTCCTTCCTCTAAACTTTGAAAATATGCAAAAAAAAAAAAAAATCAATTTTTTTGATTTTCTAGACTAAAATACCCCCTTAATAATTATAATACTTGGAGATTCTGTTGTAACATTTATATTTACAAAATTTTAAATTACATCGTAACTATAATTTATTTTAAACTAACAGATATTTTTAATGATGATCTTCCTTGAAAAATCGAAGACCACAATAACCACACGTATGATTTCCTGGTTTATCTAAATTGATATACACCTTTGGATGACCTAGTGGTCCACCACCACCATCACACCATACAACACGCTCCTTCGCCGGTTTCGGGGGAACTTCTTCAATTAATTTAATCGCAAAATTTTCATTGACATGTTTCGGTCTATCGATAAATCGTACATTTCGATAATCATCTGGGTCCCATTGCTAAAATAAAAACGTTAGGTAATCATGCTTATGAGGATGATTATTTTTGGATACCTGTGAAGTATGTGTGGGATTCGGTTTTGGAATCCAATCTTTTGAGTATGATTTTGTTGTATTATATTGAATGCCAGCAATTAAATGCTGTTTTGGAACTTTAAATTTTAATATATTAACCAATGCCATATTTTGACATGTAATTCGAATAACATGAAGTTAGATGTATTCTCTATTCGTTTCATAAAAGATGTATTCTGTGTAGGGAAGGGCAAAAAATATCGATATTTTTTCAGAAAACAATCGATAGATATCGTCAATATTTTTAATCCCGAAATATCGATGATCGATATTTATTTTCGAGTATCAAATTTGATATTTTTTTAAGTTTTATTATATTTTATATTAATTATGTATTCCACTTATTGTTGCAATACTTTTGCCCGTTTCATGTATAAATTGATAAATTGGCGACGCAAAGATTAGACGAGCGCTCCTGGTTTTTTAAATTAGAAGCTGTATCAAGTAAAAAATTTTGTATACGTTTAGTTGTCGATCGAAAAATGTACTATACAAATTATGCGCGGATTACTAGATTTTATATCGTCCGTTAATCGTAAACGTATATTGCGTATATTTTTACTTGATGCTAGTTCTAATTTTACCACCAGAGGCGCGAGTGAGAATCTTTGCGTCGCCAATTACACGGGGTTTACTATGATTTGCTGGCGCCAACACAAAGTGGCGTGCCAGTAAAAACAAAATGAACGTGTATACATCTACTGGCGTGCAAGGTAGATCAGTGCATGCATGGATGAAAAAAGTTAGCAACCTTCTAACTTTTTTGGCACTAATAATGATTCATGCGCCACTAAAATTAAAACATGTAAATGTAAATTTGTATTGGTGCCAGTATTATTAAAAAAAAAATGTCAATTTTACGCCTTGATTCAAGTTTGAATGTCATTTCGAGGTACCTATTATGCTTTTTTCTCTTCTAATTCATCGTTTATTTTATATTTAGATACAAATTACAATTTTGAAAGCTATATTATGACAGTTATTTATCCAATTCAGCCATTTGTGACCTGCGCAGTACTTACCAAATTATATACTATGCAAATTATGTGTAAACGGAAGTGCAAGTAGTGTAAACTTTACAGACATGCAAACTTAAAAATGGCGCTAGCAAATCATTGCAAATTTAAGCCCGTTATTAAATAAATAAATTAATATAAACCAGACCGCGCCAACTTTGGTGTAAGTGTTACCTCTTGCCTCTATATGTAACTAATATGCGCAGTATCCCTTTGTAGTTTGTGACTTTACTAATAATTTTATTTTAACATTACTAATAATACTTAAATACTTATTTTAATAATAAATAAAACTAATAAAATTGCCAAATATGTATTGTTTTTTTTTATCACGTTCGTTTTTTTTTCACAATTTTTTAGGTAATTGCGCCTTGGGGTAAAAATATCGAAATATCGATATTTTTAACTCTGCATATATCGTTTTTGTCTAAAAATATCGATACGATATATATCGATATATTTTTTTCCATTTGCCCATCCCTAATTCTGTGTGTTCTTATGTTTAGTGATATTTGATGTTTCTTATGTAATGTTAAAAATAACTAGATAAAAGAAAAGGGTATAGTAATTTTGAAGACCGGACAAGGATAGTAGAGAGAATTTTCTAGAAAATTTAAAATAACTTTTTAGTGTCTCATGGTCATGTCATGTCAAACAGCTGATAATTTATATTGTACGAATTGTGTGACGACAAACAATTTATCAATAAAAACAATTTAAGTAAAAGCGATAATTACAAACAAACAAACAATAAGAAAGTGATTCATTTTGGAAATATATATTTTTTTTTTAAATAAACTGTGTTTGTTTGTATAAATAAGTTTATAACAAAATGCGTTGTTAATTTCTAATTTAACCATAAATGGGTAATCGATGTGTTCAAAATGAGTTGAATTAAACATTTTTTGGAAATTTGTGAAATTTATAGACATTAGTTAAAGTACAAATATTTTTTACGGTTATTGAAATTATCAAGTGTGATCGTGTCTATTGCTACTTATTATTAATTCATATTTTAATTGAAAAATTTATAATTATCTTCAGAGATAACTGTAAGAAAACACAAATGATGAGTGAACCAACTCCCACCCAAACTGCCGTGCCCCCTGAACGAACCAGTGTAGTTACTTTAACTACAACAGAACCTACTGAACAGGTGAGCTAACGTTAATAAATTTTTGAATTGCTTAAAAACTGTATATTACAAAAATGTTATTAAATCGATTTAGAAGAATTTTCAATAAATCTATTCGAAAAATATCTTTCAAATCATATTCAAATACCAGTTGTGATAATCAATCACCGTTGAGTGGAATTAAAGTGTTAGATTTAACACGAATAATCGCAGGCCCGTACTGCACGATGATATTGGGCGATTTAGGTGCCGATATTTATAAAATTGAACGTCCAGGTATTGGCGATGAATGTCGAAAATGGGGCCCACCATTTTTAAATGATTCGGATATGAGTGTGTATTTTAGTTGTGTAAATCGTAATAAAAAGAGTATCTGTATCGATTTTACCAAAGAGCAAGGTCGAAAAGTGATCTACGATATGGTAAAAGTATGCGACGTGCTGGTGGAAAATTATGTGCCCGGCAAATTAGGCAAATATAAACTTGGCTATGACGATTTGAAGGACGTTGCGCCACATTTAATATATTGTTCAGTGACCGGTTATGGTAGCACGGGGCGCTACAGTCGCAGACCTGGGTATGATGTGATCGCAGCGTCGATGGGTGGTTTACTTCATATAACCGGACCAGAAAATGGGGAGCCGGTCAAATGCGGTGTCGCCATTACCGATCTTTGTACCGGTCTGTATGCGCACGGAGCAATAATGGCTGCGCTAGTGAAACGGACACGGACAAATCGTGGACAAAAAGTCGATTGTAATTTACTGTCAACACAACTGTCAACTTTAATAAATATCGGAGCGAATTATTTAAATGCCGGTATTGAAGCCAAGCGTTGGGGCACTGCGCATGCGAGTATTGTCCCATACGAAGCGTTCCCCACCAAAGATGGTTATTTAACTATTTGCTGTGGATCGGATGCTCAATATTTCGATTTTTGTACGCGTCTAGGTAAACCAGAATTGGCGAAAGATAGTAGATTTTTAAATAATGCTGAACGCGTGAAAAATCGAAGTATACTGATCCCGATTTTACGCGACGTATTCCGAACGAAAACGAAAGTTGAATTGATCGAAATTTTTAAGGGAGCCACATTTCCGTACGGGCCTGTTAACACGCTAGCAGAAACGTTCAGTGATCCTCACGTTAGAGAGATCGGTATTGTTAAAAATATGGAACATCCTCAGTATGGGGCAGTGAGGGTCGTTGGACCACCGGTTGTGTATAGTGAGGGTGGTAATGAAGTGCGTACTCCACCCCCAATATTAGGCGAGCATACAACTGAAGTTTTAAGCAACGTTTTAGGATACGACCAAGAAAAAATTGATTCTTTAAAGCAAGAGCAGATTATTCAATAGTTGATTGTCAATTTTAATAAAATTGTAGTTTACAATTTTGTATTTTGTTTTATTACATTGTCTCCTAATTTGTCCTGTTTTATTTCCTTTGATTTCAGGATATTCCAGTATTACGTTTACGGCTGAAAAAACCGAAAACTGACAAACAAGTACAATGGACCAGTGGCACTGTTGATAATGAATTTTTGAACAAAAAGAAATCAAAATGTTTGTATTACTTTCACAATATTTAATTTTTTTTTTATATAATTTAGATAATAATAATCTCCATTTAGATAAGCATTTTACTATAAAAAAATATTTAAAGTGACTCTTGTCATTGTATATTTTAGTGTATTTGCACAATTTTATTGCAAAAAAAAAAAAAAAAAAAAAAATAAAGAAATAAATACAATGGGGAATTTGACTAATTTTGAGAAACAATTTTAAAACACACATATTTATGTATTATGCATGTATACGTTTTTAATTTTTAAAAATAATGCCGAAAATTGTTAGAAAAAATTATTTTAGTATTTGTTCCCAAAATTTGCGCGAAAACGTTTACTAGCTGTCAGTTACGTCACATTCTCTAGATAGCAACAGGTGTCCTGTAACTAAGAAAAAAAAAATGTTTATTTTTCCTGTAACTAGGAAAAGAAAGTGTTGATTTTTAAAAAAATTAATTAAATTTTAATTAATTTCCATAGTTATGTTTGCTAACCGAAATTTAAGGGGCGATATCGACACTAGTGGCGATAGTGTTGAAATATAAGAGAAAGCAACGTCACAGCCCGTTTCTGCTTAAACATGGATTTTAGCTAAAAAATTACTTTTTTAATTAATTTATAATGATAATTAAGATGAATTAGTATAATAAATTTCTGTCTTTTATTATAAATTTTCATTAAAATTTGTTTTAATTACTTTTCTTTGATACTGTCAAATACCCCATTGTTTATTAGAAACACTTGAAATCTGCAGTTTAATGGTATACATGTATGGTAACGAATACCGTAAAATGGAGTTCGGGAATTTTCTCGGGAAAATTCCCATTTGGCTATTTATTGGGTATTTTTCCGGGAAAATTCCCGAAATTTGGGTAAAAACGATTACTTAGCTGTACTTCTTTTCAAATGTGTTTTTAATTAGATCTCTGTATATTTGTTAATTGTGCGTGGAGGTTTAAATAAAATAATGTTGAAGACCATTTATTTCAAATGATAAAGGTACAAAATATACAAATTAACATTAAAAATGAACAAGTATCAATACAAAATCAAATCTTTTGTCAGTGTTATGTTGTAAATGATAATCAGTCTTATACAAATTATTAAATATGTAACATTACAGATATTATCATTAAGAAATGAAGAAACTAAAAATCAACAATGTAATTTTAAAACAAAGTTATTTAAATTATTAATAAGCAAATTCTGTTTAAACTGCTGTCCAATATTATAAAACCACTTCAGTACATATTGAATGTTTATTTATTTTCAAATTTAAAAATACATGCATATATGTATATTATGTATGTCGAATCAACTTAAGATGACTTCAACAAAGTTAGCAATTAATTTAAATTTAATTATAAATTTATATGTAACTCAGTGTGTTCAAATTTCAGAGAAATAACTACGTTTTTAAAAAAAATCAAAATACCACGAAATTCAAAATTGAAAAGTGAGAAACGAGCTTGTAGTACATAAAACATAATCCATGGGGGGACTATAGAAAAAACTGTCGTGGTAGGCCCAGGAAATTGGCACCGAAAAATGAAACGCATATTGTACAACTAGTGACGAAAATAAATTGTCTAGAGAAAAACTGTCAAACAAAATTTGTATAATAACGCGATATATTAATTAGTATTTATGTAGTCTGAAGATTATTTACTTACGTTTAACAAATATTTTTTATGAAACAGCGGTTTTGATACTAAAATCCAAAATATTACGATAAATAGTAAATTAAAATAAATACCCACTTTTCGGGAATTTACCCCGTTTTTACCCACTTTGGGAATTTTCTCGGGAAAATTCCGGGTAGAATCCCATCTCTAATTGCAACAAACTCTTAAGAATACTTAAAACAAATTTTATTTATTATTTTTCTTTTTATTAATTGTAGGTTGTTGTATATTTGAAAAGAAACGTTTACCCACAGACGAAAGTTCCGATGAGGATAGTGATCAGGACGAATGTGAACACTGTCATGGACATATTGAACAACGGGTGAAAAGTCGACCCGCCACGACAGTTAATGTGGATAAATCAGAGGCTGGTCCAACAATACATGTTCTAGGCTTTGATAATCCGGACGATGTAAACGGGTCACCAGACGGGGATGTGAATATGCCCGATGCTGCGGAATAAAATTGAATTCCTATTTTGTCTCAATAGATTGTAATATGAAGTATTTTTTAAATATTATTTAAAACAAGTATACTACTAATTCAATGTTATTTAAATTATTATCTTTTGTTTAATAAATACGTTTCTCTCTTTGGATCTCAAATACTTTTTTTTTTATTGTCAAAATTTCAGTTTGTGCTATTATCTGTTATAATTTATTCGAATAAAACTTTTTATTTTTTTCTTTACTTGTAATAAAGTTGGTTATTGTAAATATTTTTTATTTTTAATAAATATTTTATCCAATTAAATTTTAAAGAAATTTATATTTTAAGAAATATTTTTATTTGGGACATACAGGCTGCGTTTGTTTTTGTCATCTGCACAGCAAATAATTTTTGTTACTCGTTCGGTTTTGCAGATGATTTTGTCACTCGTTCGGTTTTGCAGATGATTTTTATCATTCGTTCGGTTTTGCAGATGATTTTTGTTATGCGTTTGGTATTTCAGTTTTCGTTAAAAATATGCGCAGATATTGCAGAACATATAAATGTCTGCCATTTTTGCTGTTAACATTATGGCATATGAACGCATAAGTTAGAAAAACTATGAAAAAAAAGAGATAAAAGCGAACCAAAACAAGGAAAGTGGAAACACTACGTACGTAAATTTGATAATATTTTTTCCTTTCTTTTCCTTTTTTTTTAGCTTGGTTCAAAAATTAAATATAACCTCTATAACATTTGAATTATATTCCAATTAACAAATTGGCAGTTTCACCGTCATGCGCAAAAACTCACTCAACCAATGTCAACGTAATCAACTGGTGAATTTACAATGAGTAAAATATGTAGCAATTTGTCACCAGGGCGGCGACACAGGTATTTGGGATTACATGTTTACAGTGAATATAGACGTACGTGAATATAGATATATGTGAATATAGATAGTGAATATAGATTTACGTCTCTGTTCCCTGATGTTTATAATCGTGATATTAATTTAACCAACAAAAAGAATCTTCTGTCAATTTCACTTCAGCAACGAAATTTTCCAATTCGGTTGGCTAGGAATATTGTTTATTTTTTAGAAATTAATATTCCATCTATAGAGATGTAGTTTCGAATATCCCGTGCTGCCGCTCTGGTGTTAAACAATTTTCTTACGCGGTTACATAGCAATTTTTGAAATTAAAATTTTAATCATAGAGATGTAGTCCCAAATTACTGTGTCGCCGCCCTGGTGTCAGACTGTTATATATTTTGAGAAAATGGCTCATTGTCATTTACATTAAATGACAGTCGGTTGAAGATCAAATTACAATATGATTGACAATCAATTAATAAAACGAACGCAGCCATATTTTATTTTGTGTAAATAAAAATTTTCTTAAATACGTTTCTGTTAAAACGGAATCCAGTAGATTAATATTTATGCAGTTAATTTAAGTTTTAACACAATTCAAAGCTCAATAATAAAAAATACAAAAGGTTACTAGTTAAAAAATAACTTAATTGTTTGCTTCCCTGTTAACATTTAAGATTTTACATATAAACTCTGGTTACTTACGTACGATAATAATTATTTATTTTGAAGCGGGGAGCCTGATTTAGACAGTAAACAAAAATTTAAATGATTGATATTGTTGTTATATTTAATTAGTCAAGTGCAAACGACCGCAACCGGATTTAGCAGAATTCACGATTCCATTAGGGTACCGTAATTCTATTACGAAACTCTAAAAATGGGTCATTTTTAAAAAAGCTCGTTTTATATTGTAAAATTTGGACAAATTTTACTTGAGGTAAATCAACAAAAAAAAGTGGATTTTTTCAAGTGGCTAAAACAGGCCCCCATCTTAACATTATTAGTTTTTATTTAATTTTCTAGTACATACCTAGGTATAATTGTTAATTATTTACTAAAAGTTTTATTAAATATATTGAATTGTAGGACATACTGGGACGAGATCGTCGTAATCAGTATTGCCAACTGTGACAAACTCTAACGAGCTTGATTTTTTACATTCACCTGTTATGACCGGTCTACATTACACAAACTCATGTTAGTGCGAGTACATAAAAGCTTGTATAGTGTTGACCGAGTATTCGAAGCTTACGGAAGAACTTGATGTTAATTTTGGGGATTTATTTTTTTACGGTTGGTAACCCTGTCGGTAACACAAGCTACAATTTGTATCACTTATGAAACGTCCACTTTTTAGACTCTCTAGTATGTTGTATAGTTCAATTAAATAATCATGAGCGTTACAGTTTAAAATTTGTAAGAATCTGACCTATCTTAAATGTTAAAATCAATTATTTATATAGTTAACTATAATAAATTTTTATTTTCAGGCATTTTTGTAAAATTGAAATTAAAATAAAAATATCATATCAGCTCATGGTATTTTTTCTTTTTTATGAAATTTCTAGATAGAGTTGATATCTACCCGATACACCGTAAACACATTGAATTTTCAGCACTGATAATTGGTGGGAACCTTTCTATATAATGAAATTACACACAAAAAATAAATTTTTAAGATGTTTAATAACAATAATCAGAACAACCTTAAGGTACAATTTTTGATTAAAATTAGGAATTTTTGAAAGTATTGACTGACATGTTGTCTGTATAATTAAAAGTACGATGATCAATTTTGTTTATAATCTGGTCGAGTTTACTCATAAACTGAAATAAGAAAGATTTTATTAAAAGATTGAATTGCAATTAAAATTTTTTTTTTACTTTATTATGATTAAGGCTATCATCTGATAGTATATGTTTCTTTTTTAAAATTTTTGTTTTTACATATTTTCGTTCTTCGATATTTTTATTCGGTAATAAATTATTTTTATACTGAATATTACAAAATCTGTAAGCAGATGGTAATTATTAAAATAAATATCTTGTTTTTTTGAATCCAAATTATATCTAGAATTGCATTCCTAATGGTTTTTTAATTTGGTGTAACCGATTGGTATAAATAAGTATAACAAAAATTATTAATACAACCTTGTGGTTTGAATATTTTCATGAGAATATTTAGCTGGGAAATCTTCATAAAATTTCCCATTCGTTTCAGTCTAAATATTGAAATAGAAAATTTATTTAATATTTAAAAATAGTTTACTTTTCATGTAGCGTATAAGTGTACTTAACTGTTTTTGGAAATGTAGTCAAATCTGTATCCGAAGAAAAATTTATAATATTTCTGAGTGATTCTTCTGATTTATTAGGATCATATTCACTTTGTTCCTACAAAAATTGAGCTTATTTACTGTCAGGGTCAAAAATGATCAAAAGAGTTAATTTATTGTATATTGGTTTAATTTATTTTTGAATATTTAAAATAAACGTGTTGATTGTCAAGGTCGAATTAGTTATATGTAATTGAATTTTAATTTATTCAAAAAAATACAAACCTTTCGTTTCTTTCCTCTAATAATAAATAATTCACACAAGAAATCATAAGATGTATAAAGTGTTACCATCTAGTGATGTTGGATGAAACTGTGTAATTTTCTAACTTAACCACTCATAGATGTATGTACATAGGTATTTTTGAATACCTTGAATACCAACGTTGGTGAAAACGACCTTCGTTGTAATTTTTTATGACTAAGAAGTCAAAAGTGTCAAAACGAATGTTGTGTTTTCAACAACTTTGATATTGCTACATGGACAATTGTAACCTTTAATAACAAAACGCCCAACTGGTACACTCTTTTGACAGCTAATACATTTTATATGGAATTGTTGACATCGTACAACGTGATGTGGAGGTTAGTCTGTTTCAATGGACGTCGTACAGTGAACGTCGTACGGTCCATGACCGTCAATGTGTTAAAAAGTGCCTACAAGATCTACGAGTGTACGAGTGCGTAAACCACACAAAGTTTCCTCCAACCTCACTAGATGGCAACATTCCTGCGTCTTATACGCACGTCTTACGGCATTTTCTTGTGTGAAATCCGAAATTGATAAAAATCTATATTATTTATACTTATGCGTATGCCTTATTATTATTGACATGTGCTGCCCTCAAACGGATATTTAAAATAGAAATACGGCGGAAATTTCAAAGTTCGAAATAACGAAAGTTAACAAAAATTAAAAGTTCACACCTAAATTACTGTAACTCAACCAATCACCTTAAGGATGTTTGGGAGGTACAATCGGAGATAAAAGTACATGAAATTAGAAATTCGTGAATAATTGCGTTGTATAACAAACTATGAGGTAAATAAATAGTTATCTTTGTTAAATAATAGCTATCACTACAACTGATTGTACAATACATCAAACTATAGCTCTCGGCTGACTACATTCTGAGGATTTTTCGGAGAATTTCAAAATGCTACGAGACGATTGAAAATTTAGTAGAATGTTTCTCATTAAATACTAAGGCCCCTGTGAAAATTTCAAACCGATTCACTAAGCCGTTAAAAAGTTATTAAAAAAAAAAAAAAAACTAACTAATTTTACACGTACTCTTATGGAAATTCGAAAACAGAACAGATTAAATAACTTTTTAACGGCTTAGTGAATCGGTTTGAAATTTTCACAGGGGCCTTAGTATTTAATGACGAACATTCCACTAAATTTTCAATCGTCTCGTAGCATTTTGAAATTCCGCCGAAAAATCCTCGGAATGTACTCAGCTGAGAGCTATAATTTGATGTATTGTACTATCAGTTGTGGTGATAGCTATTATTTAACAAAGATAACTATTTATTTACCTCATAGTTTGTTATACAAAGATAAATTGACTTGAGAAAAGATAAATTTTTTGAGTCGAAAAGTCCACAAATGGCAAAACTCTAAATCCGTCTTTGATGAGATACGTAAAGGAGTCTCCACATTCTCGCCGAGGTTGGACGAGGACAGGAGTTCCTCGCTGAGGTTGGCTCAGGCATACGAATAGTATTAAAACACCAACCGCGAGGCACAACGAAATGACAAATGACCCTCTACATTCTCGATCCGTCAAACCTCGGCGAGAATGTGGAGACTCCTTAAATGACACCACGTAATACGCGTCATTAGTCTTGAATGTACTAAATTGTAAATATTACTATTCAAAGCCCCTCCCATCGCTCTCTATAGCAATTAAAAATTTCATTTGCAGTTATTGTATTTGTCTTAAAATTGTTTTAACTACTTTGAGGCTTCAAACTTTTCAAATTTATTTTATGTTAATTACGTTTTCAGTAACTTCTTCAATTTTTTGAAGTGAATCTGTGTCAATTTGAAATTGCCTCCTTTGAGTCGGATGTATGTTAGATTCCATTGCATTTTTTATAATTGATGGTCTGTTCATTCTATAGATAAAGCAATTTTTATAGTTAATTTATTAATTAATCTGGTTCTAGTAAAAATGTTTTTTCTTACTCTGTGTCCAAGTTTAAGCTACTATTAAACATTCCACAAATAAATAAGACACTTATAGCTTTCTCAGTGGATTCTTCGGACTTATTCGATGATTTCAAATTCGAACAATCTGGATCTTCTCTTTGCGTAGGTTCATTAGAAGTAACAATATTTTGGTTATTTTTAATTTGTTCTTTTAAAAGATCATTTTGCTTTTCTATTCTATTTTCAAAGTCACGATGGCTCACATCATTATTATTAAAATTTTTTTGTTCATCCAATTGATGATTTTTAGATTCGGGTCTGAGGGAATAATAGTTATTATTATTGACCATGATTTCGTCAGTTTTATACAGTGTATTTTCATGTTGTGTTTGTATAGGGTTTTCATCATCAGTACATTCATCCTCTTCTGGAATAGTTTTAGGCCTTCGTAAATTAAAATATTGAATTTAAATGTGTAAAAATTTGAAAATAATGGACATTTTTAATAGTTGGAATTTACTGTTATATACATTACTTCTCTTGACGTTTTTGTATTAGATGTGGTGAATCTTCTGGTATTACATAATATTCTGTGGGAAGGTTATATTCTGCCATCGGGTATTGTTCTTTTATGTATTTTTGGTTTAGTTTTTGGGATCTGTATAAAAAAGTTTGATGGTCAACCATTTGTTTGCTTTATTTTATTTTATTTGTTTTTGAAGGTTATGAAATCTGGTTTTACCTTCTGCAAGGCGGGTCAAAACTCGTAGACGGGTTGATATCTTGCATATCCGTATGTTTGGGTAGGGATGGGATTATAGATTCTGGTAAATAAGTATGTTGCCTATAATAATTTTTTAATAAACATCGTTTTTTGTTAATTAATAAAAATAAAACAAACCTTGGACTCGGAATATACGCATGGGCCATGGTGGGATTAGGACTAACTCTACGATATAATAGGTCTTGTTGCGGTGCTTGATAATAATATTTTGACGGAATGGGATTCGAATAAACAGGGGATGATGAAGGTCTTTGGACATAATAGACGTTTTGCGGTTGCGTTGTTATTTTTGTGGGAATACTGAAAGATTACAATGTGAAAAATGATTTTGTTTTTGAAGACTGTACGTAAATTTATTTTACTGGTAGTATTTTGGTCGAGGAGACGCTTGATAAGTTCTATACAATGGTGTTTGAATTGGATAACTTTCTTCATAAGTAGGGTAATATGAGTTATGATGAACGTTCTGTACGTTAGGATATTGAGGCTGTTTAAAGAAAAAATCGATGATTAAAAAGATAAATTCGAATTTATAAATTACTCACTTGTTTAATTGTGTATTCTGTAGGGTACTGATATTGCACGTACGATCTTAGTTTTGAAGTTTCAGGTAAAACTTGAGCATAATTTTGTGGCACTGCAGAACGTCGTACATATTCTTTTTGTTGAAGAGGCTATTTAAAGTTCAACATGGGATATAAAGCTACCTCGAATTTTTTTTTGAAATGGGAAATTTACTTACGACTTTTACAGTGGGTTTTCGATATTCTGATTCTGCATACCACTGATAATACTCAGCTTCTCCAGTAGGGTCCTCTTCAAAATATTCCTCCTCATTTTGTGCGGTATTCTCTTAATTAATTGCATAAAATATTAAGCCATTATTTAAGTTTAGTTTTGAGTATGGAATGTTATTTAATAAGTAAGTAATAATACTCACTTGAGTTACTTTCATTTTGCATGTGTGCTGATACTGGTCGCGTATTTATGTTTCTATCTGTGGCTTCACTAAGATGTCTATTTGGTGATGGACTTCTATTTCGAGATTTTTTTATTGTGCTTTAAAGAGATTGAAATTTAGCTTTGAATTACAAATGAGCGAACGTTTAAGCTTGGTAAGGATTTAGATTAAAACAATATTTCTTATAAATTTACCCAGTAATTGAATCTTGTCTTTCGGAGGCAAAAGTCCTGGGATTCATTAAGCTTACTCTCTCGCCTTCATTCCTTGCAGCCATCCTAGCAGAAATATTCAGTTGCTGTGCATCTCTTGATAAATGTGACGACATTTATTAAAATCATTAATTAATTTGTAAAATAAAACAACTAATAATTTTGAATTTTTTAATAAAGAATTGTTACAAATGATTTAAATGAATTTTTTAAAATCCGAATTATTACAGTTTGCATGAAAATTATTTATTCATTTATTTTTGCATAAATGATTGCCTAGTAGCAAATATTTTATTATTTTATAGTTAGTTATATGATAGAAGGAATGCAATTTTTGCTAATAAGCCTTTAAGGTTAGATGGTGTTTAGCACTTTTACGATTCCTTTATCATTGTAATTCATCATGCTATTTATTGGGCTTCCTCGAAAATTCCTAAATATATAATGCAAATTAAACAAAACAAAAAATGTATAAAAACCTACAAACTGTTTTGAGGGTAAACATTGAGTCAAAATCGTTTCTAATAAAATTATACTTAAGTAAACAATCAACATATTTTTCTTTTGCAAAGTAATTACTATTAAGTAGTAAGTACATAAAATTAAACGATATTTGTAATTGATTTAAAAAATAAATACCGATTAAATATTCCTTCCTATCTTTTTTGTTTACTTTCCTAACAAAAAGTTAGAAATTGCACGACATAAAAAAGTATTTTTATTAATGCAATTTCTACGTCATTTCTTTTTCAATAAACATGTTCGAAATGTATTTGCTCCAAGTTATTTAAGAATTACAGCATTCAATACATTTTGATACAATGATTTTGATACATTAATTCAAAAGCTAATCAACTTGAGTTCAGATTGGAAGTTTGTAAGTTTCCCTTATTGCAATCAAATATTTAAAAAAAAAACAAAAACTAAATGTGCTATACAAGCCAAATGGTAAGAAAGATTTTCTTTAACTTTTCTAATTATAATTAAAAAAAAATTTTTCTATTATGATTAGATTCCAAGAGCCAACTGATTGTAATTTCCGAGTCATTTACGAAAATGTGCCAGTTTTGGATGTTTACAATTTATTTTGTAGTTTATTTACTTTGTTATGGAATTTGTTCTAAAAATGATTTGATTTTAGACGTTGTTAAATCGTATGAACAATTAACACGAATTACTTCATTTTTTTGTGACTCAAAAGGTGAAAACTCTTTTTCAAATGATGTCTTATTTTGTTAGTTTTTCTTTTTTTTTAGATTCAATTTATCTGTATAAACATATTTCCAAAAATGGAATATTAGTTAACACTTTTCATATTGATCAAAGACCGCTACCGTACCCATTTATGACTCATCAAACCTTGTTCATTTTAGATATTAACTGTGAGAATTTGAAGCCATTTTTACAAAATGTAAGCTACAAAAAATTAAAGCTCTGAAGCACGAGAAAGATCGAATGTTTTTATCTTTTTTTAGGCTAACAATACAGATTTATTTCGGGCGCCATTTAGGTGGCTAATTTATAATGACACATCCTCTAATGATATCAATCAAACTTACCAAAACTTTGAACTTATGTTTCAAGAACTTCATATATTAGTCGATAGTGAAGTAACTTTTGTTATGCGTGCTAATAGTGATTCCGAATATCAAATAATTCAAGTTTATAAGATTGCTATGGGTTGGCCAATACAACGGGAACATTTTGCATTTTGGAATAAGGATAAAAAATTATATGATATTGAACCGGACCGAATATTAGCACGACGTCGTAAAAATTTACAAAGCTTACTTTTGGTAGCTGTGTTGGTAATTACGAATAACGATACTTTGAATCATTTAACTGATTACAAGTATGTATGAAAATTTATATAGTAAGTAAACCTCCCGTTTTGAACGAGACCGTTCTTTTTTCGGGTGATTTCGAAAATTAAAAAATATTAATGATAAGAATTATAGGGATAATTTGTGGCATAAATCACCCATTACTGCTGTTAAAATGCTCGGCTTGGAACAATGCTTTACAGCAGGGGTGGCTAACCCAAATGATCTCGCGGGCCACTTTGGAAGCGCATCATAACTCCGCGGGCCGTATATAAAATTATGTGTTCCCATATATATTATGTATTTTTCTTTTATATTGGTTTTCACTACCTTGCTCTTTATAAAATAAACTAAAATAAATAAATATTTTGTATAAGTATGATGAATTTTGCGGGCCAAAAGAAGTTCAAGGCGGATCGCGGGTTGGCCATCCCTGCTTCACAGCATACCTTTCCGACATTTCGGAATTGCGAAATTAAAGAGCAACTCACTTTTTGGACAAAATGTTTTATTATAACCTAATGTAGGAAGCCTTACAGCCTGTATAGCGAATCCTAAGCCTTAATATTATATTTAATGTAGGGATTAAAATTAGAAAAATTTGTTTGAAACGTATTTTTAAAATTTTTGTTTATTAGTATAGCCTCTCAATCGTATATTCTATTAATTATCTAGACTGCAGAAATATTTCAAAATAAAATACTTCCTTATTTTAGGCATCCGTTAATCGATACAATCACAAAAACAAATTATTTCATTGTACGTAATGTTGCACAAATGATAAACGTATCTTTAACCTACCTAATTGAAAGTACGTGGGGTTATCCTAAAGTAAACTCAACGGGTTGGACCGGTTTAATTGGACGTTTAATGCATAAGGAGGCACACATTGCGGGTACAGCTTTATTTTTCACGGGAGAACGTATACCTCTTGTTCAATATTTATTAACTGATACAAAAACCCAATCAAAATTTGTATTTCGACAACCAAAATTGAGTTTCGTAACCAATGTTTATCTATTACCATTTTCGCCCAGTGTTTGGATTGCATCGTTTGTATTAATTTTATTGGTTGGATTGACTTTATACTTTGCCGTGAAGTGGGAAAAAGTTTATAAAGATAAGTACGATAAGGTAACGTAATATCAAGGGAATCAGTAAGGGAATCAGAATTTATAAATTTGTTTGTTAAAAGGAAGAAGATACATTCCTTGATGGTGACTTAAAAGAAGTATTCTTTATTGCTATTGGCGCCGTTTGCCAGCAAGGCGCGTCTTCGTTGCCATCAAGAGTTTCAGGACGTATAGTCTCAATTATGTTGTTCTTAAGTTTTATGTTTTTGTACACATCTTATTCAGCCAACATTGTGTCATTGCTACAATCACCATCAAAAGCTGTAAATACATTGGCTGATTTGCTTAAGTCTCGATTAGAACTTGGAGTCCATGATACAGTATTTAATCGATTCTATTTCCCGGCTGCCACAGAGCCAGTTCGCAAGGCAATATATAAAGAAAAAATCGCACCGCCTGGACAAAAATCACGATTTATGTCCCTGGATGAAGGTATAAAAAGAATGCGTGCCGGTTTGTTTGCATTTCACTTTGAAGAAGGCATTGGTTACAAACGAATTCAAGAAACATTTTTTGAACATGAAAAATGTGGTTTGAAATATATTCAATTTTTGCAAGTGACAAATCCATTTATGTGTACTCAAAAAAATTTGTCATATATAGAACATTTTAGAATAGCGTAGGTTTCTGTTGAAATTACTTTTAATGAGAGTGTGATTTACAATCAAGTATAATGAACTTCTTTTTAGATACTTACGAAATCGTGAGACTGGTCTTATTGATCGTGAGACTAGACGGATGTATGCGAAAAAGCCACATTGTGAGTCTCATGGCAGTGCTTTTGTATCCGTCAGTCTTATTGATTGCTATCCACTTGCTGTAATATTTTCGATTGGAATTGTTATGGCTATAATCACTCTTCTTTTGGAAATATATATTAAAATGAGGTTTTTACGAATTTAAAAGCTTAGTAGAGATGGGGAAATGGTCACTGGAGTAGATAGAGCAAACAAAATTTACTGTGTCCCGAATTGGCCTAACACTTTCGGTCAACAAAAGACTGGACTAGAATTTGGTTTTTTGTAAGCCTGACAGTTTTAAATTAAAGAAAGTATACCTGAAACGTATAATTACCAGGAAACAAGAAGAAAACTTTATGACTAAACCAGGTATTTCAATGCTTTGTTGAGGCATTTGAATGGATATAAAAATGGACACCAGGTATTTGAATGCTAGGCTTGATGATGTCAAAATTTAAGTTAATGCAAATGGCTTGTTATCGATTTCTTGGTGAAATGTTAACAATCTTGAGGTAAATTTTTTTATTCATATCATCGAGATACCAAAATCTGGTTTGGAAAAATGACTAAAAACGTAAAGAACGCTACGTCCTAGTTTTTCTCTTTAGTTATTTTCTTACTCTCTACTAGGCTTTATATCTTTAATTTAGTTTTAGGAATGTAAAGGAAATTATATTTTAGGGCACGTGCTTATCGTTTTGCAAATTGTTGTAAAAAAACTTTCTAAACAAAATGTACTAGAAAAAATATAGTTTTTGAAATTAGTTACAAAAACGTATCAACAAGAAGTAATTACAATAAAAATAAACGAAATTTTTGCAAAGTGATCACTGACTAGCATTGAAAACATTTAATAAGTTAATTCGTCAAAATTTTAAATATTTGAAATGGGGTAATTTTTGGACTCTTAATTGAATTTAGTATTAGTCAGTTATAAAGAAAAGTAATTTTAACGATGTAGGCTACAAAAATTTGCTTCTTTTTCTTTTTAAAAATCCTAATAAAAATTAGAAAAACATAAAATGACAACAGCAGCCTCCAAATTTGACACTAAATCACAACGGATATGGGAAGATTGCTGTTTAAAAGAGGAAAAATTAAAACTGAAATGGTTTCTCAATAATAAATCTCAAATAGAAAAAAGTGCTCAACCAAAAGAGAAAAATCAAGAAACGCAACGTCTTTTCAAAGAAACAGAGGAGAATGTGGTGAAAAGTTACCGTAATGAAAAACGAGCAATTAGATGTCCGATTCCTGAACCGGAACTCAAAGTTGAATATAGCGTCATATTAGCACCAATGAGAGAAGTGGATGAAAGCTTAAAGAAATTATTCTATGAACGTAAAAACTATGAATTTATTGATACAAGATTCCTAATATATCTACCTATATATTTTAATTTTCAGCAAACACCCAACACCGCAAGTTATATTTGAAAGAACGATATAAAATATTACCAGAAGATCGTTACTATTTACCGGAAACCGCGTCATTTGAGTACGGTTGGAAAATGTTCCATGAATCAAAGAAACGTATTGGTGAAATTCGATTTGCTAAACAACATATTATACGAGATTCATTCTATAGACCTTCAGGAGTTTACAGAGATCCTGACAATTATCGAGAGCCAACGAAATTAAGTCCAACTGTTTGTAATATGAATTAATTGTTAGTCATCCCAAATATTTGTAGTTAAAATACTAAATAAAGAACGTTTTAATATTTTCCCCAAATTTTTCTTCCCTAAATGTTTTTTTCAAGCAGTAAACTTAATTTTTGATAAGATTTTTCATAATTTGCTGAAGTTTAAACCTTGATTGGATGATATAATCCTTTAAGAACTGTTAATAAGTTTTTTCTCAAGTTGAGATGAAACAAGCATCCAGGTTTGCCGGTAATCAGAAAAAATTCAATTTTTAATATTTGAACTACTAATTTAAAAATAATTGACATTCAAAAACCTTCTTGTCATTTTAATGTAAACATTTAACAATTTGATCGGTTTTAAAACCAAATTTTATAAGAAGTTAGCACAAAATGAGTGTTGAAAAAGTAACTGATGATATACAAGATTTGTCGCAGGAATCAGATGAAGAAAGTGTTGAGACAATTTATAAAGTAAATCTATTTCAAAGTGAAACAAATTTACTAAGCCAACTCAAAAGATTCTTGTCAATCTATTTTTAAGGAGTTAAAATTTGAACGAAATCGTCATAGTAATACCGCAATAAATAAATGTGTCGAATTTTGGCGTTATATTTATTCTCGTCCCGATATAAAACCTGTAAGTGAAATGGTCGGAAAATCCTTCAATAAAAACAAAACAGAGAGTAAACTTCAACCATGTGAAAAATCGAAAAATAAAAATGGCATACGGTGGATTATGAGGCTTCTAGAGCTTCATGATTTAGGATGCGATCGGATGGCTGTAAGTTTAACTTTACAAAAAATACGTGAAAATAAATGTGTTATTTATCCATCAAAATATATATTAAAAAATTTTAGATTGATTTAAATCGGGACTGTAAAATTTGTGTTCAAAATCGATGTCTATTGCAACAGAAAACTTCTGAAGATCAATATAAAAAAAATATACAAAAAGAAATAAAAAATTTAAGTAAATGGGAGCCTGATCCAACAAAATTGTCAAAAAATGTCTACTAGTGAGAGCAAACTATTTTGCCAGTATATAAATATACTAATCGATTTGGGATGAGATTTTTTATTTTATTAATTTCTTACCTATCTGTTTAAAAATTTTCATTGTTTTAATCTGCTGCAGACTAAAAGATGGATTTGTTTCTTTATATTTGTCTTTACCTCATGATCCAATTTAAAGGACACTCTATTTTGAGAAATATAATAAAAAGTCCGTTTAGTTTACCTTAAATTTGTACTTTTACTTTCGCCATGCATATAGTATAGGCTATATTAACTTCTTTGTCAAACGCTGCGCGTAGAGTGTAATTAGAAAAAAGTTTCGTATGCCAAATATTGAGTTTCAAAATGGCATGTCGTGCGTCCTCTTCTCTAACTCTTAATCCTCTCTTCAAAAAAATTTGAAAAAATATTCTTTAGTAGTACCTGGTAAGAACTTTGAAAGGGATGGACAACCCTAGCGACGGAACCCTAGCGAAAAGATTTTTATGTTGAAATTCAGGTCTTAACAATAGGAAAAGGTACAGATAAGAAATAAAAAACCGTTATTTTTTTTTAAAAGTTCCTCTTTGGCCACTCTTGTGTATATAGCTTCAGATAATTTTCACACATTAATTACATTAACTTATTTTTAGTTTCTAAAACGGAAAAATAAAATAAAATTTAGACGATTACAAAAGTAATTTTAGTTTTTTCACGAAAATAATTTTTAACGCAGTGATTTTTAACAAGGATGAAAGCACAACAAAAAATTGAAGAAAAATATTAAATGTTCGTTGAAGCTGTATGGAATTATTTAAAGGCAAGATAAAATTCATATTTACAATTTATCACAAAATAAAATAAAGTACATAATTTTATAGCTTTAACATTATTTTTGTAATCGCCATCATTTTTTACTATTTTTTTTTTAATTTTCTCTTTTTTTACATTAATTTGAGTATTATTTTGTCATATTATCTTATTGTTATGATACAATGAACATCGATAGCTCTCAACAATAATTAAATTTTTGTTTTATTTTATCAGTCTACCCAAAGCATGAAATATATTTACAAATGTAAAGATTTCAGCAAAATATTTATAAAAAAAAATGACACACAGGAGATCATTACATCACTATTTTATTTATGAAGATTAATTGGGTTCACGTATATATATTTCAATAAATTATCCTCAATTCGCTTTTTGAAATACGCAAAAAGTTTGGTTATTGTATAAATCAATTTGATATTTGTAACCATTTGTAACGATACTGAGCCGAGTTCATTTTTGGTGTATGCGATAAAACAGTATTGCCAACCAAAACACAAAATTGTTTGATTTTATATTGATAACGAATTGAAGATAGAGCTAGTTGATTTACAGAGATTGATAGAATAGTGCTTATTTTTCCTGTTTAATAATACACAGACAAAACTACAAACTAAAAAAATATAATTTTGTGTTTATTTACCTCAAACATTCCAATTCTTTTTTTTTTTAAATCAAACAGTATTAAAAATAATACATTAATTAATTATTATAGAACTAATACAAAAAAAAAAACTGAATTACAATTATTATAATTTGTTTTTGAGTTCTATCAAATATTTTTTTTTTTTTTTTTTGGGTTAGTTTAGTCAAATATTTTTTGGTCTTGTGCATATATTTTCGGTCCCATAAAATTATTTGGTCAAACTAAGCTTTAAAATATTTGGAACCATCGAAACAATTAAATAGAGAATATTTTATAAGTAATTACTTACATAAATAAGTGTTCTGTTTGAGATTCAACTAATTAGAACAAATACTAGATATGTTACCTGCACATACCGGAAAACTGTAAATCAGACATAAGTTTTTCAAGGTATAAAATATACTCTATTTACAAAATGCATAAGTATTTTCTTTGCTTTATGCAGTATAAATTTAGTATTTTAATTTGATTAACAACGAAAAAAATACAACTGATATTTTTATGACCCTGCATTTACCAGTTATACTCTTCACAAACGTTTAAAAAAAAATTCTTAAAAAATATAAAATAAAATTTCAACAAAATTATTTGTGTAATATTTTTGCTATTTATTTTTCATCTATATGTAGAGCGCCTGCGCTAAACATAAAATAGTAAAAATTAACAAATTCATAAAATATTAGTACATTTTAGTTAAAATAAAATTAACATAATTTTATTTTTTAAAAGATGCGTTTAATAACAAAAGTGAAAATAAACCGAATTTGATTTAAACCACATTGTAGTGGATTGTGAGTATTCCAAAATTTTAAAATTATGCTCACCATCCCAAACTATTTTTTATTAATATTTAGTACTACTAATACATTCTTTTAAAAAATAAAATATATATTTATATGTATAAAAATACAAAGCAAAAATAAATATTAAAATTTTTTATACAATATATTGTTTACTTTTGTTATATTCTTTTTTAAAATGTGTTTTTTTTTTGGATTATATACATTAGCAACATTCAACTGACATTTATACAAAATTTTCATATATATATATATATATATTTAAAATAAAAAGAAAATATATAGGTGCCCGCACCTTAAGTTACAAACAGAAATATTTTTGTGACGATTTTCCATGATGACTTTTTCTTTGTTTTATATTTTTTCGAAAGGTCTACAGTATTTTTTTTAGTTATTGTTGATATTTAAAATGCTGTTAAAATATGTTTTTTGTTATATAATCACACCAAATTGATTCCTAAAAATGTATATTAGACTAAAACATTTTATGTTAGATAATACTTTCACTAAATAATATTTATTATATTCTAAACTGAATATTTGCTATCAAACATATCTCACATTTTTATTATGTATTTTTAAAATTGATCAACGCTCAAAAAACAAACAGGACTAGATTTACATTGTCAAATGTTTCTATTTTTGATTAATTACTATTATTTTTTATTTAATTTTATTATATTTTTTTTTATTACAACGGGTAGCAAAACAAAAAAGTCACTTTATCAAGATATTTTAACTCTTTTATTTATTATATATTTATGCGAATTTACTAAACGTCGCCATATTGAACAGTTACTGAAACTTTACATTAATTATTTTTTGGTGTTTATTTTTGTAAAGTTGAATGATAGATACTAAAAATTATTACTTCATGTAATCCTAAGCGTTTTTTAAAATACTAAACGTATTCTAAAGTGTTATATTTTTAAATATAACCTCAACGTACTGAAACTATATTTGTAAAAAAAAAAAAAAGAAATGAAAAATTATAACCATTCAAACACTTAATATAGAGTAGAACGTCTAAAGTATCGCTCGTCTTAACCGTAAATTTTTAAAGAAAATTACGTATAATTCTTTTAATAGAAAATTTATTTGTTTTTGAAAATTGTGTATTTATGAGGTTGGTAGAAAAAAGCACCAATCAGCTGTTTTTATGCTGGTCGTAATATACATCTAATACAGTTTTTTTTTACTTTTAAAGATGCACTGAATAAGTTTGTTATTTAATTTTCATTGTCATCATAATAAATAAAAGAGTTATATAAATTATAAAATATAAAGCATTAAAAATAGAAAGTAAATTTTTCTTGGCAAATTAAATATTTAAAAAACATACAAAAGAATTTGACCCCATTCTGTATTCTGTGATATTCATAAAACAAAACATGAATATTTTTATAGACAGACATTAGCGACATTAGTGTGTAGTGTGGAATTAAGCGGATCATTAAAAAAAATTAGGATATAAATTAAATTTTCATTGGCAAATTAAAAACACGACTGAAAAGATATATAACATATATCTGATAAAATGTTCGTTTAATACTTTTTTTGAAGCACACAACTAGTCGTTTAGAGTTATTTATAACAATTAATTATTTTCTTTCATTTTGTATTAATTGTAAGCGTAATTTTGTTTGAAGAGTCATTTAAACATAAGGCAATATAAAATGTTGTGTATATGAGTTGTTTTAAACGGAATTATAAAATGTATATCATTCAAGAACAATGTCAAAAATCTTATGGATGCTGGGGGCCATAAGTGGCACAAATCCAAACTGGTACCGACTGATCGAGCTCTATTAGACACGCAAAAATGTTAATGGGACTATAACTCACCGAGACGGCATTCAAAAGTTATTTCTGACAGATCACATGACATAAAAAATTAATATTTCCTTGTTTCAATTAATCTGATCGATAACACTTACTGAAAATGGGGTAAGTTTTTAACTAAAGGAATCTAGTTGAGACATATGGTGATTTTTGGCTTATAATTTTTGAACGCAGGCTCGAAGGACTTCATTTCCAATTGACACTTTTGTATATCTAACAGACTTCTATCGATTAGTCAATCATTATCAGATTGGGGGCATCGGTGGCCCATTCTTGGTATTGTTCTTTCGATAATTTTTTTTCAAAAATTTATTGATTTTAGATGATCGATAGGATCTTTAACGAACGATGATCGATAGATAATAGTTAGATATGCCGATTGTTTTATTTAATTTAATCAGTCTATAATTTTTCCTCTGTTTATTTACTCCCCTTTAAAATATAAAGTTTTTTTTTCATTTATTTAAATTTAAAATTATAATTTATATAGAAATAGATCACAAATAGATCAATACAGAATAGTAGGATTATTATCTTTTATATGCTCGAAAGAGTAGAAAAGATATATTATTTGTTGTTGAAAAAGATGTGTGACACTGAGCAATCGCAGTAATAAAACTACTACAACAGCGTGTTGATTGATATAAATGCGCGTGTGCTTACTGTGGCGCACTCTATTCACTAATCATTGACGTATACGCCACCAAAGCTGCACTTTGGCATGTAATTTTCTACAAAGGCCGATTAGTCTCCGTCACATTCCTGCGGCTCCGTCATCGCTTCCTTCTGTATCGCCCTCTTCTGTTTCACCTTCTTCAAGCGTTACCTGTGGGAAATGAGTGGAAATTTGCAGTTAGCAGAATGTTAAATTATTTCCTGTAAAAAAGAGTATTTTCTTATATTTACTTGAAAACGAATTTTATCCGGACGCCTATCTTCCTCTTCAGTGGGTTCGGCTTGTTGTTGTGGTGTACTTGAACCGCCCGAAGGAGGACTGGGTGGAATCATTGACTGATACCAATCACGATTTTCTTCTAATGTGTCTAAAATATCTTGCGCGTCTGGATGCACTAAATCTGCCCATGTTTCCCATAGTGGATGTACGATATAATCTATGAAACCGACCTGAAAGCAAAAATTTAGAACTTAGCACTAAGTCTTAGTTTGTGATGTGGGCAAATAAAGTGTCGTTTTGACAGTACCGAATTGAGTTTCTTGTGGATCCTAGATAAATATCACTCCCGAGAGTGACACACTGTTAAGGGATTTCAATTATTTTTGACCTTTTTCAAAAGAGTTACTTTTATAACTAACTAAACACTCTTGGGATTTAGTTGGGAAGTCAAATTTGTATTTGTTACGAGCCCTAGACATTTGTCTTTTGTATTTTGATCACGTACCTGTGATTTTTCGATAGTCGCCGAGTGTCGATCACACATTGGACTTATATCCATATTTTGTTCCCGTTCTTTATCACCTTGCAGGAAAAATTCCTCCATTAATAAATCTACCCATCTTCTGTACAACGGTAACGGTTTGGTTGGATTACTTAAATCAGCACAATGAACTAAATTTTCTAAAACCTAAAAAGAGGAATCATATTAAACAAAAACCCTTTGGCTAAGGGTGGGAGTTGGGGTAATACCTGTATTCGATCCGTATAATTATCTAATAATAAAACACCGGAGCCTGCCACTTTCTTCGTTTCGACCATAGTTTTTAAATCGGCTAATAAACTCATATGTTTCGACATATCTGTTGATAAGACCTAGAAAAAATTAAATGGGGATCAATATTTCGGCGAGTTTCGATGGAAGTTATCGTGGCTTAAAAGTTTCGGGTCTAAATCTTACCATGTCTATCACCATTTTTCTAAGCGTTTGCCTTTGTTTTTTCCCCATGTTACAAAAGATGTCACAGCCTTCATTTTGTAGCAGTTTGAACGCGACTGCCAAATGATGATTTTCTAATACACTTTCATCGTTATACATTAGCGCTAACTCTGAACCTATAATCAAATCATTCAACATGAGATTAGAGAAATTAACTTGAATTAAACTTGAAAACTTACTTGAATTTATAAGAAACTGATTTGTGAGGCCAGGATGATCCACATCGTGTACCGTTGCCGCAAATAATGCTGCCGTTACTTCTAACGGTGTAAAGACAGCATCCAACGCGGGCGTATTTAATAACACATGTGTGCTTTGAGTAACATCGGCCGCATGCGTACTATTGTGGAATGGATTATCTTTGACGTAATGATCTTCGACGGTCATCATAAATGTTAAAAATGTTTTCGGAGGTATCATTAACGTTTTCAATAAATCTCGACTCTAAAAAAGATTCGATTATGAAAAAAATCATCTTTCAAATTTCCCTAGAGATTCTTTCAATTACCTGAAAAGCGGTGTATGCGACACAAGTTAACGGTTTCATATTTGAAAGTTCAGCCACTTTAAATATATCGATACCCCATTTATCAATATCCAATAATAACTGAAATTAAAAATGAATTTTATATAACGAAACTGAATACACAAGTGTCTAAGAAGAGAGGCAATTTTTTTTCGCACTAACGGAAAGTTATAAACATAATATTAAAGTGATTTAACAATATCTTTTCGGATATACCTATTATTCCTTTACCGAAATTTGGCAATGAAATTATCTTACTTTGTGAAAAATGCAAAATGTCAGCAATTTTGAATAGAAAAATAAGTTTTCACTTTTTTTAAAATTTATTCAAATAATAAAATTCTCAATTACGAAAATAGTGAAATGAAAGTTAAGGACAGTTTAACATTCTTGAAAATCGACCCTTCTATTATTAGTGAAGTGACGGATGGTCAAGGATAGATTAACATTCTTGACAATCGTCTCTTTGTTTACCTGACGAGAAACTGAAAGTACAGAGATGGGATGACAAGAGCGGATACCATGGGGGTCACAAGCCCCCCGCTTGAACAGAGACTAATTCAAATTTTATCGGGGTTTACCTGATGACATTGTGAAGTTTACTAAAATTTTCAATGATTTAAAAACCAAACATAATAACACAAAATGATGAAACTGGAAACAAATTATAGATTTTTGAAGTCGTTCTTTTCACTTTTACCAAAATTAGGTATGTAGGACGATTAGAAAAAAGACTTCTGCCAAATTAGTCACATTTATAAAAGGAATTCGGTCATTTTGATTACAAAAATGGAAAGTTCACACCCAAATTACCCTAATTCAATCAATCACCCTAACTCAGATCACTTCAATAGGACTTTTGGGAAAAAGAAAATTTTTTAATTTGGTGACGTCATCAAGTTTACTAGAATTTTTTAATACTTTAAAAATCGTAAATAAAATGATAGAACAATGAAATTGGAAGCAAAATATAGGTCATCGAAGTCGTTCTCTCCATTTTTACCAAAATTAGGTAAATATAACTACTAGAAAAGAGTCTTCTGTTGGAATAGTCACATTTATAAAAGGAATTCGGTCATTTTGATTACAAAAATGAAAAGTTCACACCCAAATTACCCTAATTCAATCAATCACCCTAACTCAGATCACTTCAATAGGACTTTTGGGAAAAAGAAAATTTTTTAATTTGGTGACGTCATCAAGTTTACTAGAATTTTTTAATACTTTAAAAATCGTAAATAAAATGATAGAACAATGAAATTGGAAGCAAAATATAGGTCATCGAAGTCGTTCTCTCCATTTTTACCAAAATTAGGTAAATATAACTACTAGAAAAGAGTCTTCTGTTGGAATAGTCACATTTATAAAAGAAATTCGGTCATTTTGATAGCAAAAATGAAAAGTTCACACCCAAATTACCCTAACTCAATCAATCACGCTATATAAAATCATTCCCATAAAGCCTAATTTGAGAAAAAAAGAATTTTTAATTTGGTGACATCATCAAGTTACTAAAAATTTTCAGTGGCTTAAAAACCGCTAATGAAATGAGGAAACTGAAAGAGAATTATTGGTTTTCAAAGTCGTTCTTATAGCGCTAACTTAGGTACATTTTTTTAAAATTTTTAATAAAAAAGGATTATGAAGTTTTTACAAAAATGTGACCCCCTTTTAGTTTGAGAGCTGTATTCGCCCCTGTAGGTTGAGAACTGTGTTGCCAACACTCTCTAAGGAAAAAGTTGTATTGTCTTAAAAAAGCTATAGAAACCGAAAAAAGATTGCCTCTATTTATGAATCTAATTACGGAATATACTTAATACAAACCTTGCCCAGCTCATCTTCGTACGGTGTCTCGACGCCATATAGAGGTAATTTTTCTCCGGTAAATGAATTTGTATGGCACAATGGTCGTCGATTCACACCGTGGATTTGTGACATTGTCGAACCTGGTCCATGTCGGGGACGTTCTTTTTTCTTACTAGTTATTTTTACCTCGGGATCTTCTATTCTTAACGATGGTATATCGAGCTCTTGTTGTTTATCTAAAAATCAACAAAAAAAAAAAAAAAGAATCAGTTAAAAGAAAGATTTTGCAGAAAAGATAAATAGAAGTGGAAATAGATATTCACCTAAGAATGTAGAACAAATATATTCCGATATTTGATTTCCTGATTTGCTAGATTCTGAGAAATGGGATAATTCCTTGTTTAACATTCGTTTAAACTGTAAAATGGAAATATTTTTGGTGAGTAATTAGGTATTTACCACGACGGAAGACAAAAAAAGTACCTTAAGAGAGGCCATGTCAGAAACAGATCGATGTGTTTGGATTGTTTCAAGTTGATCTAAACACCAATCTAGTTCTTCCATGGTCTCTAATGCCAATTTCATGTACGCTTCATCATTTGGATTGAGATTCTTTGGTGGGACAGTGGTAGTTGATGCGGCCCCGGAGGATCTTCGTGATCTGGAAACAATTTTATGTTTATTGAATTTCATTATTTCTTACATACTGTTAGGAATTCATTAGGATTGACAGGTGCCCCTTGGTGGAACGTAGTTTTTTTACTATTAGATTATTATAAAATATGAAAATTAAAACATTTCCCCCCAAAACAGGTTTTTTTACCGTTTGTAAAAAGTGTGTGACCAAATGGTAACATAACTCGTGTGAGATAGTACAGTGAAATTTCAAAATGTCCTAAACACGTCGTAAGTAATTCATGATCATTCATGAGATTTCACTTTTACATTCATGTTTGTTTTAATTATAACTAAGTACCTATCGACTAAGCTGCAGAGTTTATGGACGCTCTCTAATCAGTTAGGAGGGTTCGAATTTGGCACGCTACACATTTTAGATTTCCTAATTTCAATTTAAATAAACAGCGTTGGATAATTAAACTGGAATAATATTATTTGTGCCATGAATAAAGTTTCGTAACTTTCTGTGTAATGTATGTAAATTTTCTGTAGGTAATCCTTTCCTGAAAATGATGAATATCAATTGAGGCATAAATAATAACGTTTACATTTACAAATATTGTCAAGTTCATTCGCAGAAATGTCAGTTCTGGTCTGAAAATTAAATTTGACAACTGTTCAATCAAAGTTGCTGTTTCTCTGAGCCAATGGTGTAGAATCGAATTATAAAGTTTTTATCAAATTTAAAATTTACATCAACCGAAAATTATTAAACAATTTTTTTGAGTTTTTCTTGGTAAATGAAAATAAAGATTGAAAATATTTTCACCTATATTTGAGAAAAAGTTACTAAAAAAAAAACTAGCTGATCTGTGCGATTATTTCGCACAGTGACTTCGACGCCTTCTGTATTCTCTAAGTAAATCAGAGGTGTAATTACAACGGAGTAGTCTCTCGAAGGCGCATAACAAAAAAGGCGACACAATTTTTTGGTAGTTCTCAGCTTTTAAGGTAAACTCATTTATCAGAAAGCAGGGAAGTAAGAATGGCTTCTCCTTTTTTGCTGGTCATCGCTACTTTAGAGAAAATGGATAATTGAACAATGAGAAAATGACATTTCGTTTTATTTTTGCTTGCCAGCTATATTTTTGGGAAAAACTAAACGTTTTAAAAGTGGGCACTTGAGTCTCAATCGCTCTACGGCGCAAATTTTGTAGTTATTTTAAAAATTTAGTTTTTTAACGAAAACATTAATTTTAAATTATTTATTTTTCGTCATTAGGGTAATCTTCAATAATGATGTCTTGATTATCAATTTTGATGAAGTATTAAGGGAGATATGGCGTATCGACAAAAAACCACTTTTGAAAATTAATATATAAAATAATAATAGTAATACTTACTTGTTTGTGGGCACATTGGTGAGAACAAGGAAATTTGTACGAATACTTCTTAAACTTGCCAAAATTTGTGCAAATGGTGTAACAATCAAATCTTCACCATGACTGCAACAAAAAGAAAACTAATATGAATATCAGCAAAAAATATAAATAAAATATTATATACATTTCTAATATTATATGTATATATCTATCTATAAGAAGTATAGTAAGATTATATTATGTTACTTTACTATAAAAATATGTATTTCTTTTTATTTATGTATTAAAAATATTTAAATTTAGCATGCAAAAAAAAAAAAATAATAAAACTATAGCACATACTAGATTACAAATGGAACGAGAATTAAAAATTACTTTTAGTAATACAACAAAGCAAAATATACAATGAAATACTTATATTTCTACACGGAGTCACAAAGAAAAATCTAAAAATTATGCAAATAAACTCGCAGATACAAGAGCAGAAATATCATCTATTATTATTTATTTATTTGTTGTTTACTTTGCAATTCGCTAGGCAAACGATATCACATATTTGTTTGGTAGATTGCCAACAAATTGTATGTATCGATTGATTAAATAGATATATTATTTACGTTTTTAACTTTGATAAAAGAAATAAAAAAAAACGCCGTGAGCAGCGGGGCCCCATCACGGTAGTCGAATTTTCCCCTTCATCTTCGGTATTGAATGTTTACAAGCGAAATGTGATTGAAAGTCTACAACCGCATTGTCATTTTGTTGGTTTCAAAACTGGTGATGAGTGTTCGGCTGATCGAGGCTTTAAGAAAAGGTTTTAAGTATTTAAGGGCTGTATCTCAGTAAATTTCAATTTTGTGCCGAAAACAGGTAGCAGAAAAAAAACCAACACAATTCGTACGAGGGCATTCCTGCCCATGTTTATCCGCTAATTGCCTTTATGTTTTAGTTTTAAATATTAAAAAAGGACCTTCAATAGTAAACTGGAAGGCCTTTATAAAGATATTTTTTCTTTCAAAAAGAAAAAAAAAATAAAAAATAAAAAAAATAAAAAATAAAAAATTATTTCTTCGGTATTGAGTGTCTACAAGCGAAATATAATTGAAAGTCCACAAGCGATTTGTAATTTTGGTGGTTTCAAAACTGATAATGAGTGTCCGGTTGATCGGGGCTTTAAAAAAAGATTTTAAGTTTTTAAGGGCTGAATCTCAGTAAATTTCAATTTTGTGCCGATAAAAGTTAACAGGGAAAAAGCCAACACAATTCGTACGAGGGCATTTCTATCCATGCTTATCCGCCAATTGCCTTTGTGTTTTATTTTTAAATATTAAAAAAGGAACTTAAATAGTAAACTGGAAGGCTTTTATGAAGATATTTTTTCTTTCCAAAAAAATCAAAAATTTCTATTTTATAAATAATAAAAATCCAAAATTCCTAAATAATAATTAAATAAATAAATAAACAGTGACTTTAATAACATTTTCAAATTACTTAATATGTATGTATTTCATTTGTTAAAAAATTGTATTCACTTTTTTTTAAATTTTTTAAAATTACTATTCGCCTACTTGTATTTACAATAAAAGTAATGCATTTAAAACACATTTAACAATAGCATTCAATTCCGATGTAAAAATGATGGAAGTGGGGGGAAAAGTGATGCGGACTCCCTACAAGGTACTAGCTGGATACTAACTGAATACACGTACAAAATTTCAGCCCTCTAGGTTTCCTTATGGAGTCTCTAGACGTGTTAGAAAACAAGCAAAAAAATTAAGGAAATATTGGCGTAAAAATCGTGGGGGTAAGGGTTAAAAGTTGAAACCTCCAAAAAACAGTGTCTGGCTATTAGCTTAACCTGTACACCAAATTTCAGCCCTCTAGGTTTATTTGGGGAGATTTTGACCCGAACGAAACTGTTAAAAAACAAGAAAAATCATGTTCTTTTGGGTATAAAAATGGTGGGGATAGGGGTTAAAAGTCGAGACCCCCAAAAGGCACCCCCTTGATACTAACTCAATCCGAATACAAAATTTCAGCCCTCTAGGTTTATTCGGGTGACCTGTGCGAGTGGTACAAACTTCGAAAACGTCGAAAATGCATGAAATTGTAGCTTAAAAATGAGGGGGGTGGGAGTAAAATATTAAAACCTCCAAAAAGCACAACCTAGGTACGAACTTTATCAACACACCAAATTTCAACCCTCTACGTTAATTCTGGGGGGCTGGGGGCCTGTAGGATCCAGCGAAAATCGTTTTTCCCCCCTCTACTCCCACCATATCATCCTAGGAAGCTGAATTTTGGATATGTTGTAGATAATTGACCGAAACATTATTTAAAACCGGTTTGGAAAAGTTTTATTGCTTTTCCGCCCCCCACCACCCCCTTAAAGTTCGGGTCAGAAAAAAAATTTGCCCAAAATTTGACCCCACTTTGATAGTATGAGGTGCCTCGAAAATGAGCCCCATTTACCAAATTTCATCTCTTAACTTCCATAGGGGGGCCCTACACAAATTAAAAGGTGGCGGGAAAATATATATATATATATATATATATATATATATATATATATATCAGACATTTTTTTTTTCTACATATTCGTGTTCTACGGGTCCGAAAACGGATAGCGCCCCTACTCTCGCCTCTCGCAGCTCTTATCGTATAGACTGTATAAGTCTAATTTTTCGGAGAAAATTCGACTAAAAATCAAGCAGAACGTGTTTTATTGAACAAAAAAGTGTTGTGGTTCTTAAATAAACGAAGCAATAATTTTGAATATTCTGTATATGTCAAATATAGTACCAAAAATGATACAAACCTCGAAAAATCACGAACAAACAAATATAAAGTTGGCACCGGATGATAAAAATTTTTATATTAAAAAATAATGTTTTTTACATAATTTAGTCCATTTACTTTAAAAGTTAAATATTAATATTTAATAATTAAAATCAAACATACACAGTGTATGTTTGGTTGCCTATATTTTCCAATAGTTTTCAGAAGAATTAATTTAATATTTAACTTTTAAATTAACACGTTCATTGCTAAAAGCTAAAATTATAGACTTTGTGACATGGCCAAATAATTTATGTTAAATAAGTACGTTCTTATATTTGTCGCGTGAATCGCGTGATTGGCCATATAGTAAAGTAGTTGTATTTCGCGATCACGCGTGATCGACAATGAAAGTGTTAAATAGAGTAAATTGGGAGTAATTTACTGGTGTAAAGAATTTATATAACATTATTTTTCTGGATATCAATGAATTCTTTTTATATTTATAAACAACTAATTAATTGATAATTAATTAATTTGATCTTCTGGAGCTAATCTGGTACGAATTTAATAATTTTATTAGGAAACATAATAACAACTTCAAACTTGAAATCCTGTTCACTGTGGGCCATGACACTACTCCTTGGACCCCGCTTTTTTTTTAAGTAATTTTGAAATATTTATGAGATTAAGATACACTTTTTTTAATCAAAGTGTATATCGCAACACTACTATAATCAAATTAAATTCCTAAGAGATATAAACACAATAAAAACCTTTAACTTAGTTATTTTGTTTTTTCAAAAAAATTAATACGGTGGCACACAATATGGCCGCAATGATCGTAATTAGAAATTTAAATACAAAAGTTTTATTTGTGTTAGAGATTTGTGTATTTTACTCCCTTGGATCAAATCAGAACAGAGGCTATGCAAATGTTAATTTAAACTTTATAATGAAACTCACAATATAGAAAGTTTTAACTTTAATTTGCCTATCAGTAACATGTAGGTATAGTAATTTCACATATGAATATGGAGATTAATGCCGAACAGAATCGGTATCATAAAAAAGTTTAATCAGATATTGGAAATATTCGTTTAATATCTTTGTAAATGAACTGTCTGCAGCATCTGTTTATCTGCTTGTAATTGATTTTCTCGCGATAATTACTGAACGGATTTTGTTCCAATTAATTCATTAATGCATAGAGTGATTCACGGAGAAACTTTAGAAGTATATTTATGACATTAGCCTTTGACGACGAATGTCGCTAAAGTTGTCAGATAAGGTAATTATGAGTGCGCTGCGTAAATAGTTCAAGATAGTTAAAAAACCCGAAAAATAGATGCGTTTAAATATTTCAACTGAGAAGAGTTGTGTTAAACGATTAAAATGCATTCTTTTTTGTATAATTAACGCTGATAAATTGCTGCTACTGATTCCAACTCCTCCTTCTCGCCAGTTTTAAAAAAGTAAACATGGGTAATTCCTTTTAGGGCTTTCGAATATCTTAAGACGATCCTGCAGACTATTGGTGATCAATTAGTAAATGCAAGACAAACACAAATATCCTAGTAGTTTTGGTCTTGCATTAAGTCTTAGTTTGAATATTAAAAAATATTGCAAGAACAAAACTGAACTGACTTATGTTAGCCTTACATTAATTTGTAAATTGTGTTGCGATAAATATTTTTGAGAAATTACCAGAAATTACAGTAATTTATTAATCACTCGAATATACTGTTGAGGGCTTCCTAAAAAAAATGACCTTGTAAAAACCACTTTTAAGCCAAGAATTAGCTTGCTCGTTATTAGTGTAGACATTAAAAATACCCCTGTCGCAGCATTTGCATAACATAGCGAATTTTCCTGTATCCATTTAAAATAGTTTAGCTTTCTAACAGGGAAACAATTTTCAAAATCAGTTCAGTAGTTAATTTTTGGCGCTTTTGGGTCCTCAGGACCCTAACGGATCTCATATAGTGTAGCATCTATAGTTTTCGATTTTTTTTTTCTAGGTATGCAAATATTATATAAACTATATGTTCTCTCTAAACGAGGACATCATATACACAAATTTCCTTTCCATAACGTACCCTTAAAAATCTGCCTAATTTTAATTTAAAAAGATGAGACAGACGTATTGTTATTATAACACATACATACATATTAAATAACTAACTAGCACTTGTTTTATCTAGAAAAGAATTGCTAAAACGATGAAGCATTCATAAAAAAAATTCAGCAAATTTCTTAATTTTTCTTAAAAACTAGTTCACTTAGAACAATATTTTAAAAGCTTGTGTTATGTAGTTTTTTACGCTCTTTTCGATGGTGTAAAAAAAAATTAAAAAAGTTTTTGACTTCGGGCCACAAAAACCCACAAAAAATGGCGAAAATGGCGAAAAAACCTACTTCTGGGAATCCGGCGTATCTGGCTAATGAACTTAACCGAGCGAATCCGGATGCCAGCTCGCATACTAAATTTCATAAGCATTAAACGTTTCGTTCGAGATATATATACATATATATATATATATATATATATATATATATATATATATATATATATATATATATATATATATATATATATATATATAAATTTTAGTGAAGTAGATTTTCGGGTTCTAGAGGCTCCAAAACAAAGTTCAACCATAGTCCCGGACCTAGGTCTTCCATAAGAGCTGCCTTAATAGCTGAATTTCCAGAATGGAAATTCGCTAAAAAAAAAAGTTTTTGAAATATTTGAAAGCTTTATTAATTACATAAATCGATGATAAAACATTTTTGTATGATAACGTACGAATAATATGTACGCAATCCTCTAAATGGCATATTTTTTTTATTAAATATATTTATACTATTTGATGTAAATATTTGATTAAAAGTCCATTAAAAGTTTGTAAGTTTATCGAGGTATAGCAAGTAAGAAACAGGTAAGATAAAATACACAAAATGTTTTTATTGCAGTTTGAAAGTAAATGTTTTATGAAAATTTATAAATAAATATTGAAAATATCAAAGATAATGAAAATATTATTAATAGTAAAACTATTTTCGCATATTTTAAACAAAATGTGATGACTATACAAAGGGTTAAAAAAAAACTAAATAAAAAAGAAGATAAAAAGTTAAATTTCTTTACCTATTGCCGCTTGGTTGTGAATTATACATTGATTTCCAATAATTTTGGAAAAATTTAAATTCACTTTAAAGATATCTGACAGTTTTGGATGCCATTTTGTTACTAGGTGTAGATAAGAAAAAAATTAGTTAGCAACAAAATATGTATAGGATCACTAGAAGAAAGACTTTAAGGTATTTGGTGCAAGATAATCAGGAGAAACAAGCAGCAAAAAATGTTCTTTTATCAAAAATTAAATACTTAATGTATTAATATTCTTCAGTTATTATATTTGTATACCACTTGTTTTTTTGAATTTCCGCGCGCTTATGTTGTAGCAATATAAAAGCATTGTTAAAAAACCGTTGTAAAAACGTTGTAAAATGATGTTTATAAATTATATTTCAAAAACGGCGTTGTGAATAATTTTTATTTCTTATTAAATATGGTTTGTAACTTTGTATTTTATAACATACTAAATTTTTATCAAATTCTTTTGACACGTTGTCATTTTCTTAAAAAAAAATCGTGTGAATATGTCAACTTCCTATAAGAGCCCGTGTTAAAATTATAAAACTTTGAAATCGTTTTTCTCAAAATTTTTTTTTTCGGTATAGGCTCGTATTATTGGTCTTGAATTAAATAAATGTCTAGAGAAGTTACGTTAAAATCCTTTGAAAAATCGTTTTTTGGACCAATTACCTTAATAGTTCATAAATTTTAATAGGAAAAATGAAAAGTTTACATCCAAATTCCCGTATATCAATCATTTCAATTAAAAGAACTTCCAATAAAAATTTTTTTGGGAAAAAAAATTTTTTTCACTTTACCTAATGACGTCATCAGGTTCACTAAAATTTTTCAAAGCCTTTAAAACCGTAAAAAATGATGCGAATTATATATAAGTTTTACCAAAATTAGTTATGTATAAACTAGTGCGGATTCAGGAGGAAAATAATGCCCCCCCCCCCCATCCTGAATGAAGATACCTTAAAATTTTATTACTTTTTCAATTATCATCTTAGTTTTACTGCAAATGTAAATAAATACCTTACAATACGCTTTTATAGACAAATGAACATGTTACGTATACCTATGTATATAGTGTATAGACTTAGTATCCCAGTGTATAAATGAAGGCTCAAGATAGGTTCAAGATACAACCAACTGCTACGTTGTAATCAGTGCAATAACCGTGGTGCTTGTAGTTGCAATTTTTGGTGTCTTTTCAACTAATTATTGACTTTTTTTGAGAAAAAACTGAGAAAATATTTTGAAAATAAAAATGGTATTGGTCCTGTCTACTGAATAATAGACAGCATATTATGTTCCGTATATCGGATCCCATTGGCTGCTTCAGTAAAATACCCTGGAAACTGGCTTTATGTTCTATTATACTATAATAGTGTTCATTGCTTTATGTAGGCTATCTATCAAACTTGTAATATCAAAAAAAACGTTATGAAGCCATTTAAAAATTTGGTAACTCCCACCTAGTTTGAAGGTTGTAACTGTCCCTACTCTGCGGTATTAAATTTTGCTGACGCACTGTAATAATAATTGAGTTGAAAAATTAAAAATACACCTGTGATTTTGGTCCTCTTCCCCATTCTTTTCAATTGTAATCATCAAACACATTTTAGATAATTGAGTTTGAATTTTCGACACAAATAAATCAATTTAACGAAGAATTTTTTCAACCTTCTCCCAAATTGCGTGGACTAGCTTTATAGAAGGATGGACATAATGAAACCAATATCTTCTATTTCATAGCTTTTCTTTATTAAAATTGCCAAAATATTTTCGATATGTTTAATATCATCTTCAGTGGCAGAAATTATCTAAATTTCAGATTGTCATTCTTGGATAACAACCAACCATACCAACAATCCATTAGAACAATTTAACTAGTTTTTTTGCATTTCACATGGAAATTTGTCAATCGAAAAAATTTTTTATAAAATAATTACTTTAATTTAAAACAATTAAAAAAGTCAAACATATTTAAAATGTAAAATCAAAAAAATTTCAAGAGAATTTTTTTTACAGTCGGACTCATGTATTTTCAACACCATCTATTTTCAACTGATTTTACTCACGTATTTTCAAGTTTTTGGTCCCCACTTCTCACGCAATACTTTAATACAGAAAAATAACTGTCAGATTAACCGATCGACCACTAGTGGTTTTATCCTATAATCCTACAATATATGATTTTATTTCATTTGCAATTCCTAAAAAAATGATTTTACTACAAGTTTATTACACTTTTTTCATGTTTCACTTTTTTGTTTATCATATTATGTTACTTGACATTCTGTCATTTTAAGGTTATTCACTGGGGAAGTACACGTGACTACTGTTATTGTGTAAAAATTTACGCGGGCTTTTTGTGATTGGTTCTATGTCTGTCAAGTGGTTCTATGATTGCCACGGAGTGAGGATGAAGGAGAAGTTGAAAATACATGAGCGGATTAGTCCCGACAGGTTGAAAATACATGAGTTTGACTGTAAATTATCACAGTTTGTACAATGTACTCCTCAAGTACATTGTTATTGGTATGGTAGCACAGTGATCAACGTTGCTCACTGTTGATCACTGTGCTACCATACCAATAACAATGTACTTGAGGAGTACATTGTACAAACTGTGATAATTTTAAAAAAATTCTCTTGAAATTTTTTTGATTTTACATTTTAAATATGTTTGACTTTTTTAATTGTTTTAAATTAAAGTAATTATTTTATAAAAAATTTTTTCGATTGACAAATTTCCATGTGAAATGCAAAAAAACTAGTTAAATTGTTCTAATGGATTGTTGGTATGGTTGGTTGTTATCCAAGAATGACAATCTGAAATTTAGATAATTTCTGCCACTGAAGATGATATTAAACATATCGAAAATATTTTGGCAATTTTAATAAAGAAAAGCTATGAAATAGAAGATATTGGTTTCATTATGTCCATCCTTCTATAAAGCTAGTCCACGCAATTTGGGAGAAGGTTGAAAAAATTCTTCGTGAAATTTATATATCCCAAAAAAAATTTTGTTGTAAATCAATTTAAATTATGTTTAACCGAGACTCTGAAATTAATAAATTATTAAAAGTAACCGTTCCAAAACATATTGTATAGATTAATAAAAAATAACATGATCAAATTAACACACAAATTAACCCTAGAATCATACGTACTCGTCAAAATGACGAACGAACTTCTCATAACACAGTAAATTTATAAATTTTGTTTATAGTTGCTGTCGTTTTGTTTGTATTGAAATAGTGTACGTCAAAAGACGACGATGTATGATTAACCGATGTTTTTTTTTTTAGAGAATTTGCACTTTACATATAAAAGTTTTCCTAATTTTTCTAAAATTTATTAAAGATATGGATGTTATGATTAATTTATTCAATGATAATGATAATATGAAAGGTGATTACTACAGCTGTTTGACTTATAGAGACGACATAATGCTGAAGTTTTAATATATTGAATCGAAAACCAAAGAATGCGTTTCAAGTGACTTAATAAAAGATTAACAATTTATTTTGTGGAAAATAATTTAATTTTATTATTTTTTGAGATCTTATTCGAAAAATTACTAACAAATTTTAGAAAATTTACACATGTGCCTAATCAGAAAATAACTACATATCTACGGGAATATTTGTGACCGAAAAATTTCTCATTCTGTAAAGTCACACATGTCCACCGACTCATAATAGTTCATAAATTAATTATTTGAAAGACATGTCTTATGATACAATTGATGTATTTATCTATTTTTTAATTTTTATAATAAAAATATGCTTTGATAAAAAAATTAAAAAAATTAATAAATATTTATATTAAAAAATTTTTCCAAATGCAATTTTTGTAAATATTTTGTTCACTTTTGTAGTATTGTTATGTAAAAAAGTGTTTTTTGCAAATAAACTCTAAAATTCTCCGTAAGAAGTCCATTCGTCAAAATGACGCCGATGTATGATTAACGTTTCTCGTAGACCAACGTATGATTCTAGGGTTAAACGAACATGAAAAGAGATTGTAAACATGTAAACATATTTATTTGATTTACCAATATTTATACGTAATTCTGTTGACATTGAATTACTCAGAAAAAATATCACTATAGACTTACATATCACGTTTGGTTCGCTCTTCCCAAAATTTATCCCAGAATGATGAACGATGTTTGATTCGTAGTACACTTGTTGATAATGTTCGTGGCAATTTATTTCCACCGCCACCGAGCGTCCCACCGCTGCCGCCTCCCGGGTCCGGTTGATGGTGATGCACGTCCGTCATTTTGCACTGTTCACTGTCGAACGAGAATTGATTATTGGCCGCAGCAGCTGCAGCTGAGGTCGCGGCATCTAAAATTGATGGACTCGAACAATTTCCAACACCCGTGGAATCTGACAGTTTACGATTCGGCAATTCTTGCGTCAAATAATTGATAAACTCCTTGATAGGACTCGCCGGGCCCGATGAAAGTGCAAGACTATCGTTTGAGGAGTAGCTACAACATCGTCGTGAGCAGCAGATTCGTTGACCGGACGAGTTACGTCGAATTTGTAGCAGATTTTGTTGACATTCGGAACAGTTGGGTGAAAAATAGCCGGTGCCTACAGTGCCGGAACCGTCCACATCAGGTCCGTTCGACGTTGTACAATGTGGACATTTGGCGTGCGGTGAACTTTTCGATTCAGTGCAACAATGATTTGGTGCTGAATGTATTGGAGACGTGGAACTATTTTGGCTCACTGAGCCTGGTGATAGGTAGCCGGTGGTTGCTGCGTTGTAGAGGTTTCCTGATGCGGTTCGACGTACTCCTACACCACGTTGTTTTGGTAAACACAAATACGATAATGAATTGAGATTCGATTGTTGTAAACTGGTGGTGTCGCGCTCCGTTGTGACGGCTCCTCCGAGTGCGTCTCCTCGTAAATTGTCACATGATGATGTTGTATTTTTAGTTAATAAATTTGAATCGCCGTCGTGGTGATTATTTATAATATATTTATTATAATCGACATCACCTGTTGTTTTTATCTTTTGTCCACTTTCGGTGTATTCTATTGTGTGTTCTTGTTTATTGTCGTCGTCACCTTCATCAGATGATTCAGTATGACGTATTGTTGGAATAATTATATTTTCATATGATGATAATTTTTTATTGTGACTTGGGGAAGTTTGTGATGATGACGAAATTTGTAGCTGTTGTTGTACAGGTAGTTCAGATGATGATAATGATGATGATGAAGGGGCAAGGGGCTCTTCTGTTTGATTTTCAACCTCAGCCAGGTTTATCAATTTTTTATGATATTTTATTATAGTAGCTAAATTAATGTTTGAAGAAAAAAAAGTGTACATTTCACATTGAATATATCAAACGCTGTTTATACAAAAAGTGTATGAAGTTCCGAAAATTGTTTTTTAAAAGTAGTGGCAAAATTATTTTATAATTAATTAAAGTTATTTATAAAGGTTCAATTTTTAATCGAATGAAGAAAAATCAATAATCGACCGTATAAATTTTCGAATTCATTTGTATCAACTTATTAATATTTTCCAATACTTATTGTTAGTTGAAAGTATAAATGAGCGTAATTTAAAGTCATATTTTATTTATTGATTGTTTTATTTATAATTATAAATACGTACGACAATTTAACTCATTGGTATCAGGTCTTATAAGAATGTTAAAGATTTTTCACTTTAACAGTGAACAATAGGTACAAGTTATTTTTTAGTGAAAAAATTCTAGGAAACTTTTTATTGGCTATTTTATTGTAAGAAAACGTGATAAAAAGAAAGTGAAACAAAAGATTTTTTTTGGTAAATTTAACTGATTTTAAAACCATAGTGAACGAAATATACTAACTTGTTTTATTGTTTTAACTTTTTACATTCGAGTTTTATACTTTTTTTTTTCTGAATAAATTTATACTTTCTAAAACTCAAATCTATTCGCAAAAATACAAACTTTTCGTGTAATAATAAGTGATAAAATATTATAAGTTTTCAAAACATAATGGGAAATTTTTTTCGGCATTATTAAATAAAATCTATTAAGTGTAATTACTAATTATTTTTAGAAAATAAACATTTGCGTGTAATTCAATTTGCATACGAAGAATTGAAAAAAAAATTGTGGCTTTACCATTTTGTTTAGCTTATTGAAGGTCAATTAAGAATAATGACGCTTCAGGTTTTTTTTTTTTTTTTTTTTGAAGACGTCATGTTATTATTACAATTTTATACATTTAACCAAAATAGAATAACCCGTTATCTTATTGATGCACCACCGCTAATAATATTCTAGGCTTTATGTAAATTTTGAATTGAAATATCAATAAGATCAGTACAGGGACAAATATATATATTAAAAAGGAAATTTGTTTCGATTCGATATTGGAATGATATATAAACATTTTAGTTATATATTACTGTAATTGGAACCATATTAATTTGATTTAATTTATTTGAGATAACTAAATTAATTGATTTACTTTGAAACGTACGACAACATTGTTAATATTCAACATAATAAATTTTGTCTCTAATTGGGAAATTCTATTATACTCGTTGACAAATACATTGTATCTACATAGTACGGAATAGTATCTAGATGTAGAGTATTTTATCGTTTAAATTAGAAATGTTTGTTTTAAATATTAATAATTATTAACCCTTCACACACCAACGACTCTAAGAAGATAATTATTATATGTATGCGAGATTGCTGAAACTATGTGTTGTACACTTTACACTTATATACAGGGGCGTTGCCAGAATTAGTTATCAGAACAGTTACTATGAAGATTAGACAAGGAGTCGACACTCAGTGTACTCAAAAAAATGTTCAAATCAAAGATGGCACTCGTGTTCGTACGATACGAAAGCGGTACAGTACTTATTCTCAAATGGAAACGCGAGCTTCTATATTATCTTTGTTAGCTTTTGAATAGAATCTTCTGGAATCTTTTTTAATGTTCAACTCAGTTATAAAGTGGGTTTTTCGATCGTTTTTAAAATAAACTTAACAATTTTTATTTTGCGTCGCGTCATTTATATTGTATATTATATAATTCGCTGACGTCACTATGTAAAATCGGAGTCAGTACCATTGGACATTCGCCGTATAAAATAATTTAAACTATAAGAGTTTATTTCATACATATGTAATTTCTATGTATTTTCTTATTATTAAATATCATCAACCGACATTGGTGATTCTCAATGGAAACACTCACTTCCCCAGTCCCGGCGTGTTTCTATTTGAGAATAAGTACTGTAGTTACATTCTGTTTTATCCGTTTTATGTTACTATATTCGCTATATTCACATCAGTATTTTGAGATTATTAACGCCACGAGTGGTAAAAAAAGAAAGGCCTTATATTTACCATTTTCCTGACCAATTTTGTCAATTCCTCTCATATGAGTTAGATCTCCATCTTATAATACTCCATTACAGTTACGATAAAAAAAGGACTTTTAAGAAAAGTACAAAGACTAGGTAACTAGCACACACGTCACAAAAAATGTTTTCCACAATTGGAGGAGATCAAAGTATTTTTAGGGAAAATGTTTAAAAAATCCTAAACCAAATTTCTAATTTCATTATTTTTTTTGTAAAATGTTTAGCTGAAAAGTATTCTTACTGAATTTTTGAAGTCATACGCCTTTTGGCGCGTTATTATGAAAAAATAACACTGTAACATCAAAATTACCAGGATGAAATTAGCCACTAAACAGAAGGCTATCTGCGCGTTGCGTTTAATAACTGTATCTAGACTATTTATTCAGTTGTGTCTAGATTACATAACAAGTGTTTTATTTCGATACGAATAAAAACTATACACAGTAGGGATTGATAGTAAATATTTAATGAAAACATTTGCTCTAGTTGTGAATACTGCTGATAAAAATTGTGTTTACTAAATATCGAATTTTGAATTTAAATGAGTATTTTTAAAAGTATAGGTAAGTGAACATTAATTAATTTAATGGAATCAAATACTGAATAACTCATTCAGTTTTATTGACATCATTTTTCGTTATATTCACGAAGTGTAGGTACGCAATTTACGTATACGTTTGAATGGCGTAATGAATAATGTACCATGAAAATTTATGTAAATATAGTATTCAGTGTTGCTTATTATTAATATTTCAAAAATCAATATTGAAACTCTTAACGAGAAAACTCTATTTACTTACTTTGTCTATGGTATTACATTCATACATACATATTGGCACATGTCAACACAGTAGAAAACGTAAGTTTGTAACTATTTGATTTTAAACGTTACATTATAAGAGTTAAAATGACGGGAAAATTACCTTTTTTTGAGAAAAGTTTTTCTAACACGCTGGAGAGGGAAGGGATACTACATTCAACGGCAATAGAGTTATGAAATAAAGAATGGGGAATACAATTTTTTTGCTATATGTATTTTTGTCGTTTGTTTATTTAGTGAAAATTCATTCATATCTTTGCGTTTTGCAAAGGCGTAGGAGGAAAAATAATTTATATTATGCACGAAAAACACTACGTACACATTAAACAGAGACAAGTATTATAAATAACATGTAAAGAGCCAATATATATTTCTTTGTTTGAAATACATTCGGTTTTAGAAATAAAATTGAAGCATAGTCAGCTATATTTGTATTAGCAAATTTGGAAAAATAATATTGTAAAAAATAGCTATATTTTTACTTTTTCAATTGTGTTTTTCGTTATATATACGTTTTTCTTACGTCTTTGGCGTATTGTGTTTTGTTGCTACAAAAATAATAACGAAAACCAGATACTTAATATCAACAAAAATTCTGAAATTAAAAAAATTCAGTTAAAGTTGTGGGTCTTAGTTTACAAAAATGCACTGATTGTTTAGCTTGTTAGTATTTTTTGTTTTAAATTCCAATGATCGCTTTCAGACTGTTCAAAAATATCAGATTGTAAAAATCCGAGTTTTTTTTCCATAAGAATACGGTACTTGACTGTATTTAAAATTTGTGTAAAATGTTAAATAATTCTATGCATTATCATTTCATATGTCCAGTTTTAATAATGAAACATAAAAAAAATTTGATAACTAGTTAGAAATTTTATTTTGAAAATTGTCATTTTTCAACAAATATTCAAATTAGTGAAAACGCGCCATTTCTTGAATATGACGTAACATTTTGTAGTTAGATATGCCGATTTTAATAATTTTCATCGGTGATGTGAAATTGTGTTTTCTTTTGAATATTTCTATTAGCTTATATATAGTAATAATAATCGGCGAGAATTCTAATAAATACTTGTTTTTACTTTCACATTTCATGAATATAATCAAAAGCTTGAGGTTATAAATATTGACATTGACGTTTAGTTGCTTCAAACTGTGACGTCACTATAGTGAGGTGTTTTTCCCGCCTTTTTCTCATTTAAAATTATAGGGTTATATTTTTTTTTTTTTTTGATGATTTTTTACAGAATCTGTCAAAAATAAAAAATCACTTAACTGATATAGCAAAACAATGCTTTTAGAATATTATTGTAACTTCAGTCAAGTACTCTATTATCAACTGTTTGACAACTGAATACATTTCGATGTCTATCACGGTATTCAATGTAGCTGATTTCTGTTAACGATTTGTATAGCGCAGATGTTATGTATTGTTATTTATTGTTAGTACGTAAATATAAATAGCAACATAACAACTTTTCGCTGTAATTATTTTTAGTAAATTATAGGGGAGAAAGGTAGTGACGAATATATTAATGAAAACTTCGTTGAATTAAAATTAAATGTTTTGTTAAATAATTAAGATGAATTTTAAACATTAAGATGTTTTAAGCATTCCACAGGTAACATCTGATATGCAATGGCTCCCGTTTTTGTTTTTTCGTTCTCAATAGGATTTCTTTGATAGTTATTGATCGATTCAGAAGTGTTCAAGTTGAGGATTTGCCATTAATTGTTGGTGTTGCAAAAATACGTCAAGATTTTAATTAAAACCACTGGAGTTCTGAAGAGGAAATATTTTAATTTTACTTACTTTCAACAGACAGTACATCAGTATTTGAACTATTCTATGTATTACTTCGGTTTATTATAATTTAAAATTATATTACGTATATGGTTTTATACGGAACATGAAGATATGTATGAATTAATTCCTCGCCCTGTTGACTGTTTCATTGTGAAATTACGCACGAATTTATTATGGTTAATGAAAATAATATACACAAAGTTAGAATGGCTTCACTTCCAGGTACAGTGTAGAAAAAAGAAACGACAAAAAAGCAAAAAAGGAACAAAATAAAAAGGAAAACTGTTAATGGACGCTTTTTCCGCAAAACACCACTGCAAGATTATACGGTTTTTTTTTTGGCTACATGTAATGGATTAAACCACACTAGTTTTTAAATTATCCCTCCCTCCTTTATTTTTTCAATTTAGAAGAGTTTGGTGACAGACTTTCTAACAGAGACGGAATTTTCTACGCCACCCACCGGACCACCGGTCCAAAAATTTGTGAGTTTTTTCACTGATGGACACTGCTCATCTTATTTTCAAAGATATAATAATTATTCTTGTCACAATAATGTAATATTTTATGAAAATTATTAAGTATTACGGACGTGTTTGAAAATTTTTGCGAATAGTTTGTAATAAAAATTTAAAAAGCGTCGCAACAAAAAAAAAAAAAAAAAAAAAAAAAAAAATATTAAAATTGTAATTTTTTTTTTGAAGTTTGAAAAAATATTTGAAATACCGAAAATTAATATTTATTGCACATAAAAAGTTAATTATATTACTATTGTGACGTCAACAAAATTTCCAAGGTTTTTCATTTAACAGTAAAATTATTTTACTACACCGAACGAAGCATGTCATAGTTAAGTAGTAAGGTGGCTAATATGGAAGAGATATATAAGGTGGATCTCCGCGGAATATTAAATCTCGCTTGTAATTTTACAAACTTATGTAATCAAATTTACGTAACTCCTGAGGTAATTATAAATTTTGCAATTTACTGTAGACAATTTGATAATACTCGAAGGAACAAGCTAATAGATGTAGCAAAATCAACTAATACGTTTATTTCTATTTTAAATTCGAAGAAAATGGGTAACCTAAAAAAATTACGTCAGTTAAGCACACCCGAGGTTTTCTTATCTTCGGTTTCTGTATCTTGCTTCACGTTTCAATGGTTTAACAGGAGACGTAGATGGGGTATTACAGAGGCATAGGCCATAGGCTACTCTATTTAATTTGGAAAAAGATTTGAGTGGCATGGCGAAAAATCAAAAAACTGTTTGTACCACCAGACCAGCGGAGTGGCCGACTACTAGATTGAGGGTTTGAATTTCGCGGCCGGTTATACTCGTGAAGGTTTTCTGCCGTTTTTCTTCACAATTCCAGATGAATATCGGCATAGTTCCTTTAAAAAGATGGCTGCAGACGTAGCTTCACACCTTCTAAATTCCTTGTCCACCACTCACGTAAAAGAATATAAAATATGCAAATAATGATGTGACAAGTGGCGTCTGTCGTAGACGAAACAGTCTCAAAAACATATATTAAACACATTTAAAACTGTCGGCGTATATTTTTAAGATAGTTTATTCTGGGACATACTGTACACACCGTCCTTCTCATGATTTATTTACATAGCGTAATAGTATTGGCAGCAGCAACGATAAAAGGTTGTTCTTAGAATATTTATGGGCTTCTTTCTTTATTCTTTTTGTTTTAAATATTGATTAAACTGATGTTACATGCTATGTGAAAAGATAGATAGTTTATATGTAATATTAAAGTGATTTACTGATTTATTTTTATAATTTGAGCTAAACGATGAACTAAAATACTCGCAGTATAAGTATTGCTGGTAACGTTAATTAAAAACTTTAACTATATGCGATAACTTTTTTTTTTTTTTATAAATTCATTTAAAATTTTTCTATGCAGAGTTTAGAACTTAGGGTAATCTTATATGGGAATAGTTGGTTCTATTACAAAAGTTAAAATGAAGTTTTTGATAAAAAATTCTTTCTTTTAATAAACAATTTTTTTATAATTTTTTTTTTGTAGATATCAGGCGACAGGATTCAAGCCAACAGGTTACGTAACCTTAAAATTATTGAATAAATGAATGCTTTGAGTGTTTTCATTGAAATTGTTAATGTGGCTCAAACTGTCTGACGATTTTGAGATAAGTAATCGTAAAGCTACAAGCTTGTTTTTTTCATATTCGATGTTGAATTTTCGAAAGTCCATATCTACACTACTACTCCAAAGTTTCAAGGTTATATATTTCGAACAAAACAATAGAGCGGCGAAAGTCGACGCACCGCTTATATTATATTATACCGAGCGGCAGCTGTGCAGGAGCAGTCGCGAGCGCTACTCGAGGTAGTGCGCTATAAATAGCTATAACTTCGGATCTAATGCTCCGACCGTTACGAAATTTGGTGAGAATATTCACGAGATAATGTACTTAAAGAATATCCAATAAAAAAATAAACTTTTCCGACCATCACAACTGTATATAACCCCTTAAACTATATTTATTGTTAGTAGTCTCTTGTGTAGCTAATTATAAAGCTATAAGTTTTCATGTCTTAACTTTGTTCGTATACTTGAGAGGAGTCAAGTTGTATATTGTATTTTTATTAGGTTTCATGTTAAATTTATTGAATTAAAATTGTTAGAATACTTATGCAGATTTGTCACGGAGAAAAGTATTATTAGAAAAGAATTTTTTTACAGGTAATTACTTTTAATAAGATTATAATTTATGTAAGTACTAGAGAAATTATTCAATTGATACGATATTTGCGGGTAAAAAAGTCTAATAAATTATTTCTGTTTGTCCATTCTAACTACTAATGTAGGTGTTACCCACAAGTACCTTATTCGAAAATTAAAATCTATATTAAATGATGCGTAATGTTTTACATTTTTCCCTTCATTAAAAAAAGTGTCGCAATATTCAACACGATATTCATGTGATTATGTATGAAGGTATTAATTTTCAATGATAATATTATATTGTGTGGAGTAAATGAGCTGTAAGCAATTCTTTAAATTCCTTATAAATTATATTATTAGACCAAGTCAGCATTTTACGTTTCATAAAAAAAAATGTATAAAATTTGCTATAATGAGAAAATTTCTTTCAAAATATTTATTTGTAAAACGTAAAAAATTTTTGTAGATAAAATTGCGACGTTAGTGATAATTTTTTCAATATTGTGCGTATCAATTTGTTATGAAATGACTGCAGAAAATATAACTCCTGCAATGGAAATCCTCCCAAAATATTCTACTGTCTCCAAATTTTATATTTAATGACGTCACCACGGTAAATATTTTAACATTATTTTAATCTTGTTTGAAAAAGCTATTTATCTTTGGCAAGTATTGTGACACTGAAGTCATTTTGGTCATTGGTCAGATAGTCATCTTTTTCCCAGAATCATGCTTCTATTTACTTCAAAAGTGTATAAAAATCGCATTACCGAAAGCAAGTCTTTCAATCACTCAAATTTTTATCTTTATGGTTTTAAAAAATTTTAATAATCTTGGTAATGTCAACAAGTTAAAATTTTTATTTTGTTCAATTAAAGCCACATTACACTTTTCTGGGTTGTAAAAATCGAATTTTTAGAAAGTATCCGATATATTTCTATCTGAAATATTCAGAGCATATTATTGAAATACATTTTTTGAACCGAAAAAGTATAATGGGTCCTTTTCATAATTTTTAATCAGTAAAAAGAATTTATAGAATCTGAATAACATTGGACGAAAAATATTCATCCTTTTCTATCAAAATATTTTCCAGTTCAAGTTGTTTAACAAAAAGCGATCAAGTAAGTTTTGGAAAGCACGAAAATAGCGCAAAATTTATTCGTAGGTTTCTTTTTCTTATCATCATTTTGGTTGCGACTGGTTTTCCCTATTGATTTCCCTTCTATAGATTAATTAAACCATTTCCTTTAGATTTTCCGCTTTTCTATTCAGCTCTGAAACAGCGTAAAATTACTGTACGACAGTGCGAAATTAGGTGGCAATTAAAAATTTTGTTAGCCCAATTCCTCTGTACTTATAAGAATGTGGGAAAAGCCGCTTCGTTTTGTGTTAATCATCTTTTGTCATTAACAATGTATTTATTGCTTTACCAAAAGTGAGTTTAAAAAAATTAATAAAACACAAAACGATTGGAAATAATTGATACAAACAACAATTTATTTTTGAATTGAATAATTAAACATTGTTCAATTTATTAAATTTGGCAATTACCAACATCTAATTATAAATTTCTATGATAATTAATTGTTACTGCTGCAAGGTTTTAACACATTAACGGTCACATATATACCGGGTCTCCCGTTTGCATGTGTACATACGGTTTGTATGTTAATTGATAATACTGAATTCCCATAAGAAAAAAATTATGTCACAAGTGTGCTTTGAATAAAATAATAATACAGTCGACTCTCGTTAATTCGAAACTCGAGGGACTCTTAAAATATTACGAATTGTAGAGAGGTTCGAATTATCGCAGGTAACAATTTTAATTTTTTAAGCATTTGCGATGAATGAACTTGAACATTTCTCAAAATGTACTTACAATCTTTCTGTCTCTTTCTCTCTGCAACTTTGAATTGTCGAGTGTTTGACGCCGATGAGTTCGAATTAACGCGTCATTTTGTTACGTAGCAATAATTTTTTCATCCGAATTACCAAGTGTATAAAAATGTATTGTTTTAGTTCGAAATATAAAGAGATTTTGTAGGGAACTCGTGATACCTTTGAATTATAGAGAGTTTCGAATTATCGCAGGTTTGAATTAACGAAAGTCTACTGTATCAATTTAAAATTATAACTACTGTTACTATCGCTTTAATAACAATAATGCAGTAAAATAAAGAAATGAATGTCGCAATTTTCAAGCAATTCACATTTTCACATAATAAATATTAGTTTAATTTTCTATAAATTTAAAAAGCATTTTTTATTCTCTTGGAAATAAATATTAAAATAATAAAAATACCGAAAGAATATTTCTGTTGAAGAAATAGTGTAGACAATTTGGTGGAAAAAAATTATTTTATAAAGGAAAATTACCAAAAATATAAATATGTTTATCCAAAGCACTCTTGTGACATCATTTTTTCCTTATGGGAATCCAATGTTATTAGTTAACGTGTAAATCGTATGTATACATTCGAATGGAATACCCTGTATATATTTTATTGGTGTATATTTTATATGAAATTGTTGACTGTCAACGTGTTAATAAGACTATATAAACATAGATACATAATAATTATAGTTTATGTATAGTTTTCATATGTATATTTCATTTTCAAAATTAATTTTTGGAAACCAAATATAATGAAATGTCTATTAAATAATGAGTTCTCGGAAAATTTGTATATAAATTTATTCTATACATAAAATAAAATCGCAAATTTGAAATTTCTATCTGTTTGTCCGTTTGTTTTGGCTACATATCACATAAAAACTACTGACCCAATTCAGTTTGAGTTTTCAGAAAAATAGAATATTGTCAGAACTTTTGGCTACAATGAGGATTGATAAATTAACAATTTTCATATTCAGAGTCTTTTAAAAAAGTTCATTCCAAATGGAAAATTTTTTACTATTGACTTTTAAATAATACATAGGAAACTCCCAGTACGCAATCCACTGGGACCAAATTGCTAAATGAGAAAGTCAAAGATCACGGGCGTCAATGTTTCTGATTTATATATTTGTATGATTTACTGTTGCAAACTATTACTTAGACACTAACACATTCAAACATATTTGCTTTAAAACACGGAGGGGTGCCATATTATACACATTTTGTGTGCGACGAAATTGTTAAATGGGAGCGTGCTATGTATTTCAATGAAATCAGTTGATGCACCGATTGAAATAAGCCCGCCGAAACCAGATATTTCAAAATGGCAAAATATGAAAAATCGTAAAAATGTAAATTTCTGATAATGTACCCATGAGATTTTCGAATTATACCAAAATTAGATCTAGTAAGAAGATTTTGATAACCAAGCTCTATAATTTGAAGGAAGATATACTAAAAGTCAAAAAGTTCACTTCTCAAAAATGCAATTTTATAAATTCCTATACCATTCTTTCATTTGTATTAATTTATTCATGATGTCACCACTGTGAGCAAATAATTGAAACAGACATAATGTTTTCATTAAGCAAATAGAAATTTTTCGTCAAAAAAAACCCCAACAGTTTTAGTAAATATGCTGCTAACAAGAAAAACAACAGATATACGAGTTTCGTGAAAAGATTTACTGCAAATACGTATATGTATAAATTCGGCGAGAAATTTCTCATTTCCCGTCAAATTGCTAGCGATAAGTAAGATGTGTTTAGCAAATTTTTGATTTCAATTGATGTACCATAACTGACCGCAGTACAATATTTTTAAAAAAGTCAACAGTTCACAAAGTTTTTCCATTTGTAACGAATTTTATGGAAGACACTGTATAAATCAAAATACCAAAAAAAAGAAAAACAACAAATGATTGCTTCCATGGTTACTTCAAAATAATATTGACAAAAAAGAATAGTTATTGATGTGGATAGGTTTTATCACAGACCAATGAACATACATATTATATATTATATTATATAAAAACTAATTATATAAATGTATAATTGAGGCAGCCAGATACGACCAAGTTCCGACCTAATAGTATTCTGTAATATAGTAATCAATGCAATAACCAATGGTATCCGTAGTAACGTTTTCAAATAATTATTGTTAAAATATAATACTGATAATAAAATTTTACTTTTTTGAGAAGAAACTGCAAAATTTTGAAAGGAAGAAAGTGGTATTTGCTTTATTTTCAAAATACGTACATATTTGTTAAATCTCACCCGTCTCACCCTGTTACCTGCTTCAAGAAAAATGCCTACAAACTGCTTTTACGTTTATAGTCTAGTAGTATAACATAATAGTGTTCATTGGTCTGTGGTATAGATTCTATGAACATTTTATTATTATTATTTGGACAATTTAGAAACATACACGTGGATCAAAATTTGATTAAAACTATCGACGGCAGACAAAATAACTTTTTGTCTAAAAATAACTTAATATTTCCCGACGTGTGTACCTATATGTATATTATAAAAATATTGTTACGCAATCAATTATCTTGCTCTCAATAATTCTCAACGGCTCGAGTAAATAGAAATTGTAATTTTGTTGAAACGAATTTGTTTCGCCCACATGTATATTGGGATCAATTTATAGAAAGACAGATATCCATTAGAGAAAACTACAGCAACAACTTGAGTCAATCTTCGTATATAGTAATTTAAGTTGATGAGGTGTGTATGTTTTAGCTATTTTCTTTTAGTGTGTTTATTTGAGCAGTTCTAACACAAATTCCCATGTTGGTTGGTAAAATGTATTTATTTAATTTTATGGAGACAAAAAAAAAATAAAATAAAATGTTTTGACAATAAAAATCATCAATATAGTATGTATATGTATGTAGGGTTGACCGGGGTAATTGTGAATGGATTTTCATGAATTGAGATAAAAGCGTTGTTTTAAGTATTTTTTATTTTATATATCACATTATGGTTGATTTATTTTTAATTCTACATTATTCAGGATGCACCACACAAATTTTGAGCAAATTCGTATGAAAAACAAAGATTTTATAAGCCATTCACATTTCCCCGGTGCGGTTTTGCAAATCCTATGAATTTCGGGGTAAATGTGAATGCCATCAGAAAAATTATTTAGAATGGATTACAAGAGGAGTGAGGTACATTAGAGTAAGGATCAACTCAAATTCTTCATATTTACCCCACTTTCAAATTTTTCATCATACTTTAGCGGTCACAATTTCTCTTTGTTTAATGCAAGTTACGCATACCTCAAATTTGTACAAAAAATCAAGGTTAAATAAAAATAACAAAAATTGTAAGAACAAATTTGTTACAAGCTAAAAATCATATTTTGATGATATTTTGTCATTTTATCAAATAAAAAAATTAAATGATTTTCACACAAAAACAAGGAAAATAAGACTTTTTCAAGGAAATATAATTATTCAGTTTACATGAACAAAAAAAAAAATCTATTTTTTTTTGTGTTGTTTGTACAATGTACAAACAATGTACTTGTACAATAATGTCATTGTACATCATCATCAACATTTTCAACTGTGAAAAGGACACTACTGAAATTTTTTACCGGATGGAGACATTTGTGAATGACGTTCACAATTACCCCGGAATTTTAAAATCATGGGGTAATTGTGAATTGGTAATAAATTGTCCAATTTATTTAGCAGTTAATAAGGAACCCTCTCAGGCTTTAGACCACTTCTTTAGAAGTACCTTTATCCATTTCTTACCTTTTAAAAAAAAGAAAATGTATTTAAAAAAATTTTTTTTTGAGGATTGGTCGAAGTAAGATACACAAAATTTTGCAGGCGTTTTTTTAAAATAAAAAAAAAGATACTAATACTTGGAGAAATGTTATGAAATTTTAATAGCATATTAAGAAAGGATAGAAAAACATACTAAGATTTGATTTTTAACAAAATTAATGTTATTTTAGAAATTATAGGCGCCGTTCACAATTGCCCCAATTCACATTTACCCCGGTCAACCCTATATTATTTTTAGTTCTTTTTACGCGTGTCACTCAAATGTCATACTACGTCATACATAATATATGTGAATGCAACATTAAACTAGAAGAAACTAATTATGGTAAGTTCTGGTTTAACTGGAAATATACAATATAAAATAGAACAAAGAAACATAGATGTAACCTATTTGAGAAAAGGAATATATCCTATAACTAATAAATTATAAATGTGAAAGTGAGTTTGTTTGTTTGATTTTCTTTCACGCCTCAACTGCTTAATTAATCCAGCTTTGCACAGAGATAGCTTGGGGAACAAAAAGTGTTATTGGCTATTTTTTATCCCGAGAAAATTGTTAAAAATAAAATTGTAACAGCATATTTTGAAACACCTCACAGGCGAAGCTACCGGTAAATGTCGGTTTGCTTATAAAATTATTCTTTTTACTATATTTGCTTATTATTAATTATTATACTAGTATTTTTTTAAACGTGAAATTTCATATGACGATTATTATGATCCTGATAAAAACTTAAACAAAAGGGATATGTATGTATGAAGACCCTCCCGCATATATCTTAACTCCACCGGTTTTCGAAGCATTCTCTCGAAAAGGTTCCGCAGTTTTTCTTTCAAGGGGAGTATCAAACATGGGAATCACGGATTTGGGAGAAATTAATATATGTTGTGGAATATATTTCTCTGAGTATTCTAGTGATAATAATTTAGGCCAATGCGACTTTATTTAGAAATTAAACGCACGAAAAATTTCGAATAACATATCGTGTTTGATGTGTATCAGTTAGTTGATATTGTCTGCAAAAAGAATCGCTGGTGGTGTGGTTAGTGCATGCTCTCATGTACGTAACTTTTTTTAATATACAGACGGAAAGGTTCTATGTTAGAATCTATACCTTTCCAACATAAATAATTCTCTTTCCAATTTTTTTTAAACATAAAAAAGAATACCATATCTCCATTTAAAAAAAGAATTATAGCATCGTCAATGTAATTGACCGTTGTACAATATTGAAAAAATTTAAAAAAAATTGGAAAGAGAATTATTTATGTTGGAAAGGCATAGATTCGAACATAGAACCTTTCCGTCTGTATATTAAAAAAAGTTACATACATGAGAGCATGCACTAACCACACCACCAGCGACTCTTTTTGCAGACAATATCAACTAACTGATACATATCAAACACGATATGTTATTCGAAATTTTTCGTGCGTTTAATTTCTAAATAAAGTTGCATTGGCCTAAATTATTATCACCACAATACTCAAAGAAATATATTCCACAACATATGTATATTCATTTCTCCCAAATCCGTGATTCCCATGTTTGATACTCCCCTTGTTAGTTAAGTCAGTACTTAAAAGGGAATAAAAAATACAATTAATGTTAGAATGAGTACACCCTTATATTAAATCATTCAGAATACGTTAATCATATTTTTAATTTCAATTCTAAGATTTAATTTAAAAATACAAAAAAAAAAACCACACAAATCTAGATTTTTTTCGTTATTACTTTAAATGGTCAACATGTAGGATTATTTTAACTCTCTAGTTGACCAACCGAAGTAAAAAATCAAGGAATTAAAATCAAATAATTTTTATAAATTATTCCCATAAAACGAAAAGCACTATCCACAATAGTATCTTTATTATGTCACTACATTAAAGCTAATGTTGTAGTGGTTACATAAACTTACTGTCATTTCTTGTGTATAAAAAAATGATAAATTACTTCCGCTAAAATCTTCGTTCTTGTATAGTCGAGTTAAAAAGGTTAAGCTCGATATGTATATGTAAATATATACCGAAATTTACGACGTATATATACACATCAACCCAAGTTTTAGAGAATCTACTCGTATTATGAATACAAAGTAACTTTGCAAACAATTGGGAACGATACTAGCACTATCAGTTGTTAGAAAGCTGTACTTACATAGAAATGTCTTTATAAGTAGGTACAGAATCGAAATTTCTCTAAGATTGATGGTAATAGTATATATGTAGAAATATATATTTTTGATCCAATTATCTACTAAAGTGCTCCTGTTTAAATTCCGACAACATTAGACTTGTATATTATACTAATTTCTAATATTTAATTTCCGAATTCGATAATTTTAGGGTTCAAAAAACACAAAACAAAACAAAAACATCTTGAGGTTGAAATCAATAAACACCTCCAAATCTACTGTAGGTCTTTGGTCACATTTTTCCAGTAATTTTAAAGTTATTGACATTTTTAATATTGTAACAAAACTGAAAAATTTTCAATTTTTTTTTGTGATTTCTATCAGAAATATGGACGATAATATCAAAAGATTGCCAAATCTTTCGCGTTTTTTCAAAAACCCTGACCTCTCTTATAATATCAATGCCGAAAAGATTTTTTTTACACTATTGGAAAGAGTGGACAAATTACATAAGATCAGTTTTTGACCCATTGTTCCAATTAAAGTGGTTTTCGAGATACGATTAAAAAAACTAATTTTCAAATTTCGAGAGTTTTTCGAAATTTTTATTAGTAAATACAGAATTATGTACCGACAAAGTTTTAAAGATTTTTGATTACTAAAAAGGTGAATTCACTGTGTTACGCAGTATGTTGTGACACGGGTATTTTTAGTTTGATATAACAGTACATAATATGAATATTGTAGATAAAAAAATAAAAATTTAATATATAGGTAGAGAACTTCAGAGAAAATTTTAAAAATTAAGCTACAGACTTTATTTATTTTTTTTACCTTTTTTTTTAATAAGTGGATTTAATTTCGTTTTATTATTTCTCTTTATTCCTGTGTGATTTAAACGGCCTACGAAATTAACGATAAATAAACATAAATATTTATGTTTTTTCCGCTCTTCTGATAATAAACAAAATGCCAGACCAACGAAAAAAAAAAAAAGTAAAAACGGAAAATAGAAAATTCGAATGTGAACGAAGTGGGTATTTTTGTAAATAAAAATACACGCTTATCTACGTACTTACAACACAAAAGAGCTACACCATGTATTTCCTGAAAGATTTGCTTACGTAATTTGATTTTTTTCAAATCGTTTAGGAGACGGCTAACGGTAACAGGACTGGCAAAATTCTATTTATAGTTTTTAAGCTCCACGTATTTCTCGCATTAAATACAAAGCTAGAACTTTTTTTATTTTACTTTAGCTTCAGTTGTTAATTAAAGTAATAATGATTTTGAATGAGAGCTTTCAGAAGTGTTTTTTTTTATGTTTATAAAACATAACGAATTAGGGATGCCACTGAGGTAAATAATTGGGTTTATGAAAAGTGATTTTTTAATTTTAATCAAAAGTTAAATATCGACACTTTTTTCAGCATTACTGAAATATTTAGAAGTAGTTTTTAATTTTAAATAGAAATTTACATCTTGTAGCTTGAAATCATTTTCATTGTTAGTTAGAATAACATGAGGTTGTGTAATATGAAATGTCGTTTCGCGACCACGTGAGAGAATCATGAAATTCAGATAATATCGACACTTTTTTAAACATTACTGAAATATTTAAAGGCAGTTCTTCAATTTTAAATAGAATTTTTGTAGTTTGAAATAATTTCCACCATTAATTGGAATAACATTAAGTCGTGTAATATGAAATGTCGTTTTCCGACCATCTGCCGTCCCGTTGTTTGTCCGTCTCGGCCCGCGGGCTTCGTTGGACAAACTTACGACTCGTGAAAAAAACACTTTCATTTTGTAACTTGTTGCATAAATAACTATTATTCTGAATAACAATTGCATCAAATGTTTTCAGTTTGAATAAATGCGCCCTTCCAAAAAGTGCGCCTTAGACAATTGCCTAATTTGCCTTTAGGTAAATCCGGAACTGACTGTTAGAGAGCTAAATTATTTTAGATTAATATAAGTTATGTTATATGAGGTCTGCCAGTGTCCGGCGATCCCAAAAGTACCAAAAATAAAACTACCCAACTGATTTTGAAAATGTTTTCACCTTTTAAAAGTTAAATCTTTTAAATGCATATATATGCTATAATATATAAGATTCGTCAGGGTCCTGGGGGCCCAAAGCGCTAAAAATTAACTACACGGAGAGAAAAATCATATAATTTTTGTAGATAAAATTTCAGAAAAATTACCATGCTCTCTTATAATGCGTGCGCGATCGACGACCAAAGTAAAAAATATTTTACGATCATGTAAATATTATTAAATTGAAACGTAAAAAGTATTAGTCATGGCTTCATAAAAATTGTTGTGCTAGCATGGTAAAATTTAATGTGCTAACACAACTTCTATCACACTCCGATGCATATAATTATGTTATATTTTAATTCTTGTTGTCGTACCCTTTCATTTGCGCATCTGACCCGCAACCTTATGTTGCTTGGGCTGTACGCACTGAGGAACAATCAATCTTTTCCGACCTTCGATTCTTTATGATGCATACAAAATGATTGGCAACAATATATTCTAATACTGAATATAGTGAAGTAACAAAATGATGAATTAAACGGTGACCGTCCTGTAAGACATTTTAATGAATACTGTTTCCACACAACACCACACCAGCAGTGACCAGCCTGGCTATGTTACTTGCCACACCAGCCTGGCTATGTTACCTTCATGTATGATTGTGTTGATATCTTCTGCAGCCTGCCTCGCTATGTGACAGCGTTGATACCTTCTCTTTCTTTCTACTATTAGCAGATAGCAATTGAAATATTATAAGACAGCATGGTAATTTTTTTAAGAAAAACAATTAAAAAATATTTTTTTGTTGGGAATAGAACTTTTTACTGTACTGTTTTACAAATTTTACGGAGCTAATATTACGGAAAGAACATTCTATTCTTTAAATTCTCTATGATTAATTATAATTTTTATATTTTTACCGCACAAAATTGAATACGTTCACCTTTTACACGTCGATTGTAGTGCTGAGTACAGTAATTTTTCTATGAATTTTCTCTTCGTGTACTTAACCGATTTTGAAAATGTTTTCACAGTTAGAGAGTAAAAAATAAAAATAAAATTTATTTTTGTAATTCATTGTAATTAACACATCTGTTTACGCCTTTTACGGCCCCCCGTGATATTGCGTGACCCGGTACTGGTCCGCGGACTGGCGGTTAGAAATATTTTGTTAGAAATTATTTAAATCGATCTGAACAAATTGGAAAAATGTTAGTGTGAGGGTTATATACAAACACAGTCCCTGTCCCTACACTAAATAACTTCATAATTATTAAAAAAAAAAACCTCCTGTAAAAAAGGTAATTTATTGATTAAAACAAGCTAGACCTTTTTCAAACAGATATTTTATATAGATGCCGGCATCCATATGCAAAAGAGGAACATTCACAAGCACAGAAATCAAACGAAATATCTCAAAAAAAGTAATGTTCATACAAAACGAACGAAAGAACGGAAGAATTTTTAGTTTTTCATATTACTCTTTTGGGAAAATGAAATGAAAAGCTCTCACAAAGAATATGAACACAAACAGTATGTTGACTTTGTATCACTGTAGACAAAGTGACTGTATTTTTAACCAATTTTTAGGGTCCCGTACCTTAAAAGGAAAAATGGAACACTTATAAGATCACTCTCGAAGACTATGTAACGTAGGAATTTGAAATTGGGCATAATGTTAGGTTTTGATGACGTGCACATTTATATCGTCGATCAATTAGAAAAAGTTTTTGTAGATTTAAAATGGCGGATCAGTTTTGTCAAAAAAAGTTTTAATATACCTATCGTATGAGATCATGTAAAAGAGCCACCTTCAAAGGTTCTAAAACATTGCCTCAAAATGATAAAAAAATTTTATACACCAGTATTTTGGAAACTATTCCACCAACTATTTTGGTTTGTAAAATTGCTTCTATTAGCCTCTACTTTCCTGAGAACATTTAATCCTGTAACGTAACTAGCCTTGGAGATTGAGGTAGTCGAAAATTTGAATTAAATATACGTAAATGAAAATAGTTTAATTTTCGTCTAATCTAGTCCGGAACTAGTCACTGTACGAAACCCTAATTGTGCGAGCCTGACTCACTCCTGACCGATTTTTTTTGTTCTTCAATAATGGTTACTTTTTTGTTTACTCTACAAGATACAGTACATTTTTCGAGCAAGCGAGATGTAATTAATTTGAAAATGGACGCAGGATATTGCAGAGAATTTTTAATTTCCGTTATGATACAAGAGGGATTGCAAAAATTTCAAGAAACAGAGACAGTATTATCATTTTAATGGTTTCGAATGGCTAGTATCCGAAATTTGAGCATATTTAAATGAGATGGGTAATAAATTTTTTACGAGGAGCATGGATATGAAATTTCCTTTTTCAGAAACGAATTTTTTGTTTCTTTTATTATAAGCAGGAAGATTTGGGTTCTTTGCAGTACTTTATGTTATATAATTAAGGATAAGTTAGAAACTATTAATTATATCTAAACTTGTTACACACGTCCCTTTGTGTCGTTTTACTTTGCATGTACAGTCAGGAACAAAACAAATTGTTCTTTTCACGATAAATTTATTGGTAATACGAAGACTATCCGGAAAGTAAGTTCGGTTTGGAAAGTAAGTTAGTGTTCCGAACTATAAGTTGTTATTATGGATTTGAATATTTTTCTTAATGAAAAAAATTTTATTGCTGAAATCAAATTAAAAAGTTTATGCGACCTTTTTTAACACCATTGAAAAGAGTAGAAAAAATCACAAAATATCCCTGTCGCAGCATCCTGCATAACATAGCGAATTTCCGTTTATAAAAATTAGTTTTTCTCGGAAACTAGTTGACATAGACATACAACAATAGTTTGAAGACCTTTTTTATGTAATTTTTGTTGAAAAAATTGTTGATTAAGTGAAAATTTTAGCAAAAAATTAATTTTTTGCAAGAACAAAAACCATGTTCCTGTCATCCGACGTGTCTGGTTAACGAACTCGTCCAACGGTTTGGGACTTCCAATATTTTTACCAAATTTCGTAAACCTAGGACATTCCGTTCGAGAGTTATCGTGCGGACATATATATATATATATATATATATATATATATATATATATATATATATATATATATATATATAAATTTTGGCGAATATTATTTTCGGTTTCTAGGGACCTCAAAACAATTTTCTGCCATGGTCTCGGGCTCAGGTCGCGTTATGACAGTGGCTGTAATAGCTGAATTCCATTCTGGAAATTCGCTAAAAGATTTTTAAACCATTTATTCTATGTAAACTGATATACTAGAAAAACTAGTTTGTAATTATTGACTAGTACAACAAATTAATCAAAGCAAAATGTGTCATCAAATTACGTAAAAAAATTTAGTCCTGGTAACTTTCGTTCTTCCTATGGTAACTTTCATTCTACATCCTAATTTTTTTTCGGATCCTTTGTGTCTCGTTTTTATAACATTTTCTGGATCAGTAAAAGCCTACTTATCGAACTTATGTATATCGTAAAATACTATTTCTTTACTGTTCTAGTTATCATGAACTTAACTGTATATGCGTATATATGTATACGTAAAAGGGTAAAAGATAAAAATAATTAGTAAACACATATATGGTTTCCACATATTGCGGTAACAACGTAGGTACCTAACCGTCTTGTACCCTCAAACCCACTTGCATCGCCCATTTTTGTGGAAAGGCTCATTCGTTTTCAATTTTAATTTTATTAAAATTTCACTGTTGTTTATACAATTTATTAAATGTACATATTTACTTTCTAGTTACATTTCGATGGATAATTTTAACGATTGTCAGTGTTATGTTGTAAATATTGGTGGGCTAATTTATGCTGTTCGTATACAATAAAAGTCAGAAAATATGAAAAATGAATCGAAACTTTTCACGTACTATTTAGTTGGTTTATTCGTTTGGATAATTTGTGTAGTAGTAAATAATTCTGTTTATTTTTAACGCCTTTAAATATTATTTAATCCCCTCTCTACTATCCGCGAAAATATCATTTTTAATATATGAAAATTTACAGTTAAATAGTGTTTCAACATTATTTTTAATAATAAACAAATATTTTACTTCGATAAATACCACTTTTATTGTTGAAACTTTGACAATATTGTTTCGAACCATCACACAGTGGGGCCAAATACCATTAAAGGTGGCAAAACTACAAAAAATTAAATTATAAGCTACAATTTATATGACCCCTTAAATCAATAGCTAAAATATTCTAGCAACGACCTCTGTAATTAACTTATGTAAAATAGCGCGTGGGGTGCAAATATATCGACAATTATTTGTCATTGTTTATTAAAATCAGTACTCGTATTGATACTATCAAGCTTTAATGAAACATGGTTGAATTATCTAGAAAAATTCTGTAAAAATTAATTTCTCAAAGAATTTTAGTTACGCCAATCGAATCCAACGGATATATTTGTGGTATTTGATAAAGCAATTAGTCTATTTTGGTATTATGATTGTAGAGTTTGCACCAAATTGCATCTTTTCTCAAAATTTGCTGATTTTATTTTCATTTTATTTGAGAAAAAAATCATCAATAAGAAGCTTAGAAAGTTCATATAAGCTCTCAGTGGTGCTAAAAAATATCAAATAATTAAATAAAACACTCAAATTTATTAGATTTATGTAGGTACCAAATATTCCAGTTAAGTTAAAGCTAAAATTAAGCGTATCATCGAAATTCGTTGTCAAAAATTCCATATCCCATTTAAAATTTATAAGTTTATACCACGTTGCTAGAAATCAGTAACCGGAAATGAAATCGAGTTGTGTGAAAAAAATCTCAACCTAGGGTCAAACAAGATTTTTGATATATCATTTGACTAATCGTTATGGGACACTCAGTATTTTATTAATAAATATCAAGTACCTAAAATTAAAATATAGTGTTATATAACTATTCTGTAGTCAATAAAAGAATTAAATAATTTTTGCCATCTTTTACCTACTTTGGCCCCACTGTGCGTCAGTTAATTTTTAAACAGAATAAAAATTACATTCCATACAAGGCATGTATCGAATGTAATTTTTATTCTGTTTGAAAATGAACTGATGGTTCGAAACAATATTGTCAAAGTCTCAAAAATAAAAGTGGTATTTTGCGAAGTAAAACATTTGTTTATTATTTACAAATATGGAATACCATAAAGTAACGATCAAATCTATTAATATTATTTTTAATAATAACATAAAATTAGACAATTTTCACAATAAATTTTCTTGTTTTTTTCTATATTTATTCGTTTACGGCGTTCTCATACATACAGTGTCAAGTATACTCAATATTTTTGTTTATTGATTTTTGGAAAATTTAACGAAGTTAATAAAGCTGCGCAAGAATAGAGCTTTTCTAAGATGTTTAAATATATTGTACAAAAAATATCTTTACTGGAAGTTATTAGGAAAGAGGATGAATAAAATAAAATCGGTCATGGTCTTTCAGTGCCGTCTCATTGTCAGCTTTGTATTTTCCCCAAGCCCAGGCAGAACAAAGGCTTATTAAAGTACAAAAAACCGTAGAGATTTACCAGCTATTCTCAACATAGCCTACTAATTTACCAGCATTTTTGAAAATTTATTAAAAGTCTTCATCGGGCCATAATTTAAAATACCCTTATCACAGCATCCTGCGTAACACAATGAATTTTCCTGTTTTTCTTGGTAAACAGTTCAATAAAAAAATGGTTTAAAAATTTATCGTGCGTGATTTTTTCCACTGTTTAAGATGGTGTAATTAAAAAAATTTTGAAACAAAAAATTTAATTTTCTCGAGAACCAGTCTACTTAGAACGATGGTTCAAAAAAAAAAAAAAAAACATTCAGTGTAAGTTTTTCCACTTTTTCCAATGGAGTAAAAAAAAATTGGAAAATGTTTGAATTTTTTTTTGTTCTGTTTTAATGTATTAATATTTAATCTTTTTGTATCCCTTGTAAGTACTTACTTACTCAATGTTTACTACATATTTAAAACTAAATTTCTAGTGGAACATCTACGATTCGAACCAGTAACATAGCTGTGTTTCATTAAGATATCCAGCTCCTTTTATTTATTTTTACTTAATATTTACTTATCATTATTATTGAGATTATTGAGAAGTTCTGTCCATATATGTAGCTTAAAATCTTTGAATACTAACATATGGGAAATCATAGGAAGACTCTGTTTTGTGCTAGTACAGATTATAAATCAATAGAAAATTAACTATGAACCTATGAATTTCACTTTTAATTCACTATTTACGTATATTAGTTTTTGAACGGTACTGTATATCTCCTCGTACATTCATATTGAGTTTCGGAACTACGTGTTAAAATTATCTTTCATCTGAATGTTTTTTTCTGCTTGAAACGAACGAGGAGAGAAGTAGATTCGTAATGTGATTTCGATTAATAAAATTAATTTTAGTGCTGACGACGGAAATTAGAATGAGATGGCTATATATTATCGGTTATAAATAATGTGCAGAGCAATCCAATTTTGCCATAACGTGATTTTTCAAGATGAATGATGACAAATTTGATCAAATTAAATTCTTTAATTTTCTTACAAAAAAATGTAAGACCTTTTTTGATCTTTCAAAATGACGGTTATATAAAATAAACTGTTCGAATATTCGGATAACACTTGGTCCTATAACATTAATAGATAATGAAGGGGAAAAAATAGCTTGCGACCGGAAGCAAGCTAGATTTGGTGCGGTAAATTATTTCCGGCTCTCAGCCGTCGGATAGTTATCGGGCATATATATTTATATATACAAATTTTAGTGAAGATCCTTTTCGGTTTCCCAAGGCTTCAGGAAAACGCAAAGATTAGAAGGTTAGTCATTAGGGCTAGCAGCCAATACTAATAGTCATAAAAGTTACACATTTGAAGCCGAGTGGAAAAATTGCCACAGAGAGTCTGGTGAATAAAGAAAAGTAAATGTTTAGATTTTTTTATTTTTAGGTTTTGGATTTTTTGAAGTGAACACTCACGTTGGAGAGAATAGCTTGTACTCAAATTTAAGACTCTTCTATTCTTTTGACCTATGAATCTTTCCCCAAATATTCAATTGGAATTTATATGTCCAATAGATAAAATGGTAGTTTTTATAAATTTTTATAAAGAATCATGTTATCAACAACGCAAAGCTATAAGCTTTAATAATTTAAAAAAATTATTACTTGAACCTAATAAAGCTTATTTTTTGATAAATCAGTTTTTACCTGAAGATGGCGTCTTTAAGATGTGTCACAAAATACTGGATTTTCTTGTTGGTAAAAGTTCTATCATTTCTTGTTCCCAATCAGTTTATTTAATTGATTTGTTGACTCTATAACATTGGCATAAGTTTTTTTTTTCACTATTGCTTTCATTCTTCGAGTAGTTTCTTTTCTACTGGGCAATAGAAAGTATTTTGTCAATATTTTGGACATGAATCTCTCGGGCCGTAATTCAAGTTTTTATTTTTGCAAAATTATCCTTCTAATCATCGCGTTTCGTTGAACACGTATTTGGAAAAAGAGTTTGCATTACAAACCCGTGTACGTTTAGAGGACGGGAGACTTGAATTGTACACGTGTTTCGAGTGTTACAAAATCGTACGGATTTCGAGGCAATAGTGCCTCCTAATGACCACGCAAACGGAAATACGCTCCTGGGTTCCGATCTTACCATAAAAGCCGTTGTAATAGCTGAATTTCCATACAGAATGGAAATTCGCTAAAAACTACAATATCTTATGAGATTAAATATAGATGAGTCAACAAAAAACTTTACTAAACGAAGTTGAAACAGTATTAGAAGGTTCGTTTTGAAAAATGTTTGACTATTTTCCCAACCGAAGACGTAATTAATTTTCTAAATTACTTCTGAATTCGAATAAGTAAACTTGCTCTATAAAATTAATTTAATGGTAAAATGTTGTACAAAAATTAATAGTTTCAACGCCAGTTACTTTTTTATTGGCCGCACATTTATTACATTAACTCCAGCGATAAAACTTGAATGTACATTTTTTTCATATATGTAGGTACATAATATTATGTATCCACTAATATGTACATATATTGTAACATTTTCCCCGACAAAACGGGAACATATGTTACACATTTTTTTTTATGTTAGCAAAAAATATGTATTTTCATACGAAACAGGGAACTGAAATATTCATTTTTGTGATAAAAGACATATAACTGAAAATGTGTGTTCTATCTTGTTGACAAAAAATTATATTTTGAAAGAAAAATTATTTCTTTTAAGTTTACATCTCAAATTCGATCAAATTGAAAATTTACATTCGAAACCACAGTCGTATTGAATTTATCTATTTTCTTTTTTTTTGAATCGATTGAAATCGATTTAGGTATTATATGAATAAATTTTCAAATTTAATTTTCTTGGTGTTTATTCGTTTTATGTATTTTGTTTTCGCAGAAAATGGAAAATATTCTTTTATCGATCCTTTAGCAAATATTTTGATAGTTGGTAAGGCAAGGTACAACCTTTTTTTTAGAAGTTAATATTCAAAAAATTTTTGTCTTAACTAGCAGTCTTTATTGTGTACTTTTGATAATCGAACCGTTAGTTTTGTTTTTATAGCCAAAAATAAGTGGCGCCCCAATTCTAAATAATTACTGTACTTTTACGTTTTACTTTCACTGAAGCTCTAATTCACAAAATTAATCGTTTAATTCCAGAAACGAGATTGTAGCTACGTGAATCACGATTCTAACTCGAAGTAATACCACTTAAGAGTATCTAAAATGTCGGTAGTCATTCGGCCAAGTACGTTTACCCGAAAACGAATCAGTGTGAATGCCCCAGGAACAGCATCGATCGTGAGGTTATTTGATTACAGAGACTGCAAGCTATTTAAGGTCTTGTCTTAGCGAATGGATTGAACACAGTGAATAAAATTATGCATATTACAAACAATAAATATATAGTATTCACTCCACTAAACAAAATCAAGATATTCCTCTCAATGTATTCAAAGATTCTGATTTCTTTATGACAAACAAACAATCAAATGAAACGTTGTATTTACTGATAAAAAACTATAAACAGTCAAAACAATACTTCTCTTAAAGTTTTTAAAAATATAAGTTTCTTTATTGCAATGTCGTTACTTGTGTATTTGTTGTGTACCTAATAATATATACATTGTAAATTGTAACGATAAATATGTCTTGTTTATCAACCAGAAGCAAACAAGAAAACAAGTTTTTTCTGTTTTTCTCTTTCTTTCTAAATCCGTTCGCTACTCTTTTATTCATCACTCTATTTATTTCCTTCATTTGTTTTAACAAATGCGATATTTTTAGTTTCTTTTGTTTGTTAGCGTTTGATTCGAATAAGAAAATAAAAGTATGGTTAGATGATACACTTGAATTTAAAAGTTGCAGGTTGCTTCCGAGAGTACTAAAGTAGCGGAAACATTGTGATCACTTTCGCGGTTTAGTTTCTAGATGGTCCTCTGTGAATTTCATCGCAATCGGAATAACGGTAACCACAGCGCTATCGGGAAATTATGTTGATATCTTTCTATTAGCTCCTTAGTCCTCTGTAAATGTTGTCACAATCAGAGTAATGATATTTATGGTACATGCGCAAGGGCTGTTAATAGACTAGTGACCTATGCCTAAAAGGACGCTTAGAAATTGAAAAAGTGACCACGGTTAAGTCGCTATTCTTGCTATTATGAAAACAAAAAGATAACTATAAAAAACAAAAAAACTTTTGCAATTATTTGACAGTTTAAGTAAAGTCTATTAGTTTCTTTAATTTTTCCTACGGATTGATTTGACATTAGAAAAACGTCTGGAAGAGCATTGTTTGAATTTCCTACCAAATTATCTCAACTATTTTCCCCTCGTTAAAATTAATTTTTATTAACTGATTCAGAATTTTTGAATGAAAGCATAATCAGAACATTTATATTCTTATTTGGAATACAATTTATATTAGAGTTAAGTTTCTTCGAATAGACAAAGACAGATCAGCTTGAGGCATTCATTTGCATTATTTTTCAATGTTTTACTGTGTTGAGGCAAGACAAGAAGGCATTATTTATTCAAAACGTTATTAGTAAATTGAATAATTAGCATTCTGTTGGTAAGGTAAATATCCCCTTTATTTTATTTTATATTAAAATATTTAAATTAGATAAATATCCAGATAGAATTTACAATACCGAGGAGGGACTATTTATTTTAAAACATGTATAATCCATCTATTCAGTTATTCAGTATTTTTATGTGCTAACTTTAAACGTTAACTCATAAAAATTGTGAGGGAACTTTGATAACGTTTTAGCCTTCGCAAAACGCAATGATATCGTTAAAAATTACAAATCAATACTTCAGTGATACGAAACCAGCGAAGAAAAAATATTACAATCGAATGAATTTTTCTTCTTTTTAGTATTCCGTACCAAAATTGGTGAAACTTCTGTGAAACTGTTCGGCGTGATTATTTGAAATTTAGCATAGGGATAGAGTGTGGTGGCCTAATTACAGATGTGAAGCTGTGAGTTAATTTCAGACGGTAATTTGGAAAATGGGAAAATTTGTTTTTTCTAAGAACATTTAGTAATGTATCAAAGGAAAATTTATTAAAGCACCAATTCAATAATACATACAACTGTATTTTTTGTTTTTGGAAAAGCTTTTGAAAATTCCCGTCTCCGACTTTTATCATCAAAAGGATTTCTCAGAAATATTTGACAAGATTCATAAACATTAAGAATGAGGTGTAGACTGAACGAAAATTATCAGAACTGAATTTTTTTACATGATTTCTTTGGCAAATAAAAAGAAAGATTGATGACAAATTTTGCTTTGACTAAGATGTTCTTAGTAATAATTATGTAAATATTATGGTAAATGAATATTTTTGGAAATTCTTTAAATAATGAGTTCTAGAAATTAAAGAAGAAAGAAGGAATAATTGATGAAGCAAAAAATGTAACAATTTCTATATACTAATTAGCATAGGTTACTTTCATATATTTATCAGCATATCAAATCAATAATAACAATCGATTGTACGGAACACTATTTGCGCAAGTACAACTTGCACCAGACGATTCGTTCTTTTAGTACCTATTCATTTTAACAATTAGCGTGTATTTTCCAAACAAAGAAAACATTATAATTTATTATGCTAATATCCTTACTTTCCTTTTTTCTTATATTTTACCTCAATTAGAAAATCCAGCATGATTTTTCTTGTTGTATTTCGCAATATTTGAATTAAATATTCTTGACTAATTTATTTCTCGTCACTAATTCTTTTACTTTACATCATAACTGAGAGGGGAAAAATCATTAATATACCGAATTTTTCTTTTGAATTACAATTTTTTTTCTATTTTCCTTCCCCAGCTACTTAATTAAATTCTCGCCAAGAAAATTATTAAAAAGAAACAGTCGGTCGGAATGGATTTCATAAGACAAAAAAAAATCCCCTCTTCGCACCGCTACCTATGCGTAAATGTACGTTGTTCTCGTGTCACTATCAAGTTCACCCATTTGATTTCCGCCGTTTCATCTTACGGATGATGGAATGTGTGAAGCGATCAGACCAATTGACTGATCGATTTTCTCGATATAAGTTGAATGTCTGCGTTCGACATTTTCGAATAAGATATTCAATACAATATTATGTTAATAATAAAAGTTTCGACAGTGTTTGACACACACTGAAATACGGTAGCTGCTTCGGCGTAAATTTTAATTAAAATATATTCTATAGCTTAAAGTTAACTATCGTCGTACCTATAGCTTTGTGGGGATAATTTTAATTTCAAAAGTTTCTTTAATACCTGTAAAGCAAACAAATGCTTAGAGAAGTTTAATATCTTGAACGTGTTACCCTTGTCAGAAATGAGAAAATAGTTTCTGATACAACATTATTAGTAAAAAAAAATAAATTGTTAAGTCTACAAGGAATTACACCACTGGATAAAATTCATTTGTCTTGTTGCTTAATTTGATATAATACAGCTGATACCTTCTTGTAGGACTTTCCTTTTGTGACCTTTTATTCACATTATGTATTTTGAGGGATATTTTTTATAAATTGTATAAAAAAAATCCTACAAATAGGTATCGTACAAAAAATTATCGCATAATAAAGGTTATATAGTCGAGAGTCACAAAGAATAAATTTTTCATTTTTGAAATCTATAGTCGATTGTTGGCCAAAATAAAGATACCCAAGATAAAGTCAGTACTCTTCGGTAATAGTCAGTTACTGTACTGTTATAATAATACCTAGAAAGTTTCGTATTCTCTGTGAGATCAACGAGATCTAAACAATGTTTTTCAATAATATTCATTGGAAAGGTTTATTTCATGAAAATCCATATTAAAAAATTGACAACACAGTTATAGAACCTTCCCGTCCTGTTTTCATTTTCTGAAGGGAAGCTGAAGGGAAATATTTGAAGACAACAGGAGATAGGGGATCGATATATAAGCATTTCTGAATAACAGCGAAAAAAATTTTAAAGAAGAACACCATTTCGTTCAAAAGTTACAAAGAATTAAAATTTATTTTGCGATTTTAGGAATAGATGGATGCATTTTTAAGGAAAGTTGTCGGAAACAAAGCTGCTGCAAACTGAAATTTCTACAAATTATAGTTTATAACCCTTTTCAAAATTTTGCCCTCGGTCCTCCAGGGGAAAAAGTTTATATTTCAAGTGACCCCAACCCAGTGTGAAGCTATTTTCAAAAAAAAAAAATTTCCTTCGTATAATCATAACTTTGCTATTTTATCGCCTATGTGGACGGGAAAGTAAAATATAAGATCATTCGCTTTGTCACTTTTTACTAAAAGCATATATGATATGATCACAAGCCGATCTTGTTAGCCAAACTGAAGGTTGGCTCATGATTATATTATATATGTTTTTGATTAAAACTCACAAAACACTGTTATAATAAAAAAATTCTAAGTTAGTCCTTGAAAACATTGTACAAAAATTTACTAGAGTAGCGCAATTTTTCTAAATACACGGAAAAAAACTTTTGCCGCGAATCGACTTTTCTAGAAGATTTTACAAAGACAATATTGTTATCACAGTTTAATTAAAGTTATCATCAATAATATATCATCTTCTGAATTGATTCTTTTTTATGTGACTCACCCTACTTATCTGATATTTACTCTGTGGTTTTCTCTCAAGTGGCCAACGTCAATACATCGATACGTATGCCTATAATGGCACCTGTTCTTCTTAAAAATCGCAATAAAACGAATGTGAATAAAACAATAATGAAAATTGTATAAAAAGACACCTTATTGAATTTTTATGTCTTATAAAAACATAATAAGAGCAAAAAACCGTTACCATAAATAAATCATAAAACTCAGCTTTTATTACAGTGATATTGTAAGTAAGCATCGAAACACTTTGAGAAGAGTAACTTGGTTTTGGAAAAACTGATGCGCGTGGTGACCTTTCGAAAAATATTATTTGGGCAGCATTCTAGTCTAGAAATTTTTAAAATTCGATTTTGTTGTTTCATTTTCTGAAAGTATAGATCTTTAAAAATGTGTCCTCAAATGGAAATTTAAAAATTTTGAAAATTTATAAAGTTATAGCCATTTTAATAAGATAGGTTCCGGTATCAGGTATTATACTTCAAAATTTTAAATGCATTTCTCTTGTTACAACCAGTAATTATAAGAGCAATCAACGCTCTTCTTTCTCCACATGAATAGACTTCGTAGCTGATTTGTTCCGGTAATAAGCCGATTCTACACGATGCTACGAACGTTTCTTCCAACGTTCGATCGAACTTTTGATGGAAGTAAGTTCGACAGTTGGTGCTGAGAATGTTCCTGCTACACGGGGAATCGAATGTTTGATCCAATACATATGAAAATAGTTTGGTACAAACGTTTATTCAGTGGACGAGGATGTTATCTGTCTGATATTATCTCTAATGTTATACACTGATGTTGTCTCTTTTCATATATATGAACGAGTCGTGTAGCCGTTGAGTCAATATCTTTGACTCCTTGCAAGAATACCGACATCGGTTGGAACAACAGCCACACGATTCGACGAATCATCAAACGTCCAATGTTGGAAGGTGTTCGTAGCATCGTGTAGCACCGGCTTTAAGGATCAAATGTTTCAAAATCTGCCCATGTACGGCTACTTATCGCATTGCGTTCCAAAGAGACAATGTTACTGTTATCGAGATAAATTGACATAGTTCCATTATTCAAAATGGCCGGTTCCATCCACTTAAACATCTAAACATAAGTAAGTATATTTTTAATATAACGAACGTTAAAACAGTCAAGTCGAATAATATTAATACCACGCCACATTTTCATTTTCGTTTTTCGTTTCAATTTGAGTTTTGTGATAGGTTCCCGTTTGATAGAAGCAGACAAAAGGCACGATGTCTATTGTTAGATAGAGGGCACTTACGACAGCCGTACGATACAGTGCGTCCATTTGACGATTGCACGTAGGAGAAGCAAGTGATGGTTTTTCTATATACGAAAACTGATAATATCGCTTTATTTTTACTAAATTTTGTCAGCATAAAAATCTATTAATGTAATTAAATACTTCAAATGAAGCGAAAATAGAAAATGTATGCGCGGAATTTTAAGGAAAGCGAAGTGTCGGCTTCTTTTCATGTCAAATATATTCGCAGAAAACATTTACTTGTTAAGTTTCTTAAATAAATTATTCAATAAAATTTATATTACATTATCCCACGGGATACATATTATATTACATAGAGAAGGCAATGTAATTAGCTATCGACAAACGTCGTTATAAACGTTTGTGACGTCATCAATGCCAAAAAATAATTTAATCCAGAATATTCATTTACTTTATAATTGCTTTTAAATAATATTTAATCAGTATGCTTGATGATATCACAAGTGTTTATAATGGCGATTGTTAATATCCAATAAATTACATTGCCTTGTCTACATAATGTAATATGAGTATGGAGCGACATTACGCAATGTGTGATCTTGAAATGAACGCACTGTATATAATATGCGAATCGAGGCAGAAACAAATTTTTCGGAAGGAATTAGAAAAATGGGATAGATGTCGAGGCTTAGGTTAACAAAGAGTAATGAAGCTAATCGTATTCTGTTGTTTGTTCGTCTTTTACATCTAGATACGGGCAAAAAGTTTAAGACTACAATACTGATTTTTCTGTTTTGTAGAGAGGTACCTAAGTATATTTTATTTTCTAGATGACGGGTTTTTTATTTTGCAAAAAATGTCATTTAAGGAAATACGAAAAACTTTTACTAAAGTAAATTAGATCGAAATATTTCTGTAAAACAATATAAAATAATTATTTGAAGTTTTGTATTCTTTGGGCTAAAATAATTGGATATTTTGAACAATGATAATAGTTTGAAGTCGAATTCCTTCCTGTTTGGAATATATTATTTGGAGTAGGAGTTACCAAGGAGCTACCTCTTTGAAACAATTGTAAGTGTAAACTCTAATGAACAAATTCAAATTACATGACACCGACTCAAATTCCACTGTCAAAATTGAAAATAATTTAGAAAATTTTAGTTACTTTTCAAAGCGCAATTTCTTTTATATGACATTAGATTTTATATTTAATGAGTTATCTACTTGTTCGGTAATTTGTTTATTTTTCGACCCAAACTTACGAAAAAATTTTCGAAGCACTATTTTTTTTAACTTTTTGAGATTATCTGTGAAGAGTGATATAATATATCAATACAAAGAGGCGAAAAAAATGTTATTTAACTGTGCCGAAATCTCAGGGTCAAGATTAAAGTCTGCAATTTGGAATGAACAGTGCGTTAATTTTTTTTTTGGCTGTGGCTCCTAAGCTATAAGGGAGTTAAGAAGTTTGAAGGCAGCCTTCTATGCGTCTAGTGCTTCCATATATTTCATCTAATCGAAACTATAACTCGCCGAGACTTTACGAGATCCCTTTGTTGGCAATCTTGTTAGGAATCTCCTGTATATTCCATGATTATTTTAGTAAACTAATGTTTATACGAATATTATTATTATGTTATGATATCTACGAAGTGCTGTGGCTTTTTGAAACACACAATCAGTATATAGGTACAATACGTAATATGTTAAAAGTAAAAATATAAAATTTCTTCCAACCACATAATTTAACTTGAACAATACAAATTTTCGCAAACACTATCGCTAAGTGTAACACAATTCTGATTTATGTTGAATATTGTTGTCGCGAACGCCTACCATATACGCAATTCATGTACGTAATTATCATATTTCATTTCCTTCCGTTTGTTAATGAGTTATGTGTGGTATATCGGGTTTCTGGGTACCGTCAGCTAATATATATTTGGCCTTCACCTATGTATGTGTCTATACACAAGCGTCAGAACTATGAGAAAAGACAAAAAAAAAAAAATTGTGAAATAATATAAAAGTTTCTCAGGAACATCTTTCCAATGAGAATTAACGGTTTTATTTGGGTCTCTGGACTCCGATTCTTCAAATGTTCTATGCCAGTGTTTTTCAACCTTTTCCATGGCGCGACCCCCTACCCTCCGCTATTACTAACTTTTATTTTTTTATGTTATAAATATCGAATCCGTTCATCATTATTGATTATTTTCATAGTTAGGTATCGATTAAATACGTAATTAAGGGCTTGAAACAGGCATATTTTTATATCTACATCGAAGTTGACGACTTATAGTAGCTCCTGAACGCGCGCATGGCATAAAAAGTGACACGCGTACGCGCGACGGTCGTCGCCGTTTAACACTTCCGAGCGTAATCCATTTGAATTCTTTGAATTGTGAACTCGCCTTAGTGTTTAAATTTATTGAATTGCCTTGTTTAGTAGTTGCTCACTTATTATTGTCTAATATTCAAAATTCTATGCTCATTGTAATTATTGAAAATGGATAAGTTTTTGGAAACATATGCACAACCGTCAACTTCAAGTTCCAATGAGAATAATAAAACAAAACCAAAGAAAAAGTGTCTATATGACGACAATTATTTAAAATTCAGATTTACTGTTATTGAAAATAAGTCGCAATTTTGAAATTTTATTGCGCAAAAGTATGAAACTCTCATATTAATGTAACCATTAATTAACCTTCTCTTTATTAAATATCATATATTGAACTAGAGTGGTTTTATTTTTAAAGTACTGCGGCCCTCTTAGAAAGGCTTCGCGACCCCCTAGGGGGTCGCGACCCACAGGTTGAAAAACACTGTTCTATGCTATGCTTAGATTGGAAACAAACACAAAGAAATGTATTTTTGTGGTTGGTAAGTATCCATAACTATGACCATGGTGCTCTGTTGGTGAAATTTGTTACTTATAAATACAAATGCTTATTCTTTATAGTACTAACATTTCCTCATTGAATTGGAGTTGTTCAACCAGGTTATCGGCATACTATATTTCAGTGTTTTCCCACAAAATTTCGACGTGCAAAAACCTTTTTAAATAAATGGCTCAACAGCTCTCTATCTATACGTATTATCTGTATAAAAACGATATGAAGCAGACAGTTATGAATATGTAATATTAAAATATTTTAAAACAAAATATCATATTTTCCATTTTACTTTTAGATATTATTAAATATATTCCAAGTACCTCTATTTCTATATTCATATTATGATATAACGATGGATTAAAAGTTTCTCTAAATTTCACAAAATTAGCTAAGCTAATCTAGAAAAAACAAAACCATTTCAGAAAACAAAATAACATAATATTAATAGGTTTGAACGTTGCTTTATGATATTCCATATTTATAAATTATAAATAATAAACAAATAATATCTTACTTTGCAAAATATTTGTTTTTATAATTATTTACAAAATAGTATAGATAATCCCTATTTTTTTTTATTGCAATTCGCGTCGTTCCAAAATAAATATTTCGATGTAATTTTTTTGTACTATGCAATGGAAGATCCCACTAAAAAAATATTTTTCGGACTAGCACCATTCAATCATTCTTGTAAAAATTGGAAAAGAATAATGAATCCCGAAAAACTGTACTATTAATACTCAAATAGAAAGGTAACAGTGAATTAGCTGTGATAATTTTTAGTTGAACTGACAACAAAATTTCAGAATACCTGAATTAAGAGTCACGTGAATTCAAAATTGCCCTCAGATTCTTCAGAGAGGGCCCAAATTAAATAGGTAAACAGATTTTAATGAGAGTTCGGAAACAAATGAAAGTAAAGTTAAAATTATCTGTTCAGATTGATATCTCCGCGAAATTAAATATAAACTGTTGAAATATTTACTCACTTTTAAAACGTCTGCTAAAAAAAAAACTGAAGCACTGTAAGTGACTGATTTTGCATAGTAATTTGGGATATCTGATTTAAAACTTCTCTGACTCACAATCCGAATAATTTAACGCGCATAAAATCGCTGACCATTTTTAGTTTGAAGTTTAACTTTGGTTTTTAGTTAGTTTTTCCGCAAGTTAACTCTGCTTTATTACGGTGAAAGAGTGGAGGGCAAAATAAATGAGCCATAAAGTTCACTAGTAAAGCAAGTTAAAAAAAAAAATGAGTTAAATTTCATCGTATGTTTTGGGGTGAATAATATACGCAAACATAAAACTTCAATAATTTGATATGATAAAGAAATTTTTTTTTGTAAATTAACGTTGGATAAAAAACGTATACTCAGTTTAAAAATTAATTTGTAATTCCCGTCATCTATTCTCGTTATTTTTTTCTTTAAAGAATATGGCTTCTTGTTGTTAAAATAAAAGTTTTTTTTAATATTGTATTCCAAATTGAAAATACACATTATATAGCTACGGTCCCTATGTATTCTACGTACCTAAATATGAAAATTAAAATTTATAACAAAAGAAAAAAGGTAGGTAGGTACTTTAATTTTTTTTAAAAAATTTTCTTTAATAATAATTCAAAAATGCCACAGTCATTACTTTTATTAAATTTTCTGTTTTTCATATTAACAATAAAATTTGCGAAGGACGCAAAAAATAGAATTTTGATTAAAATTGTTACATTTATTTTCAGTGGATAATTAAAGCAACAAATTCGGTTGAATTGTTTTAAATGGCTTAGATTGATTCCGGTTATCAAATAAGAGTAGCAGAAAATTAAAGTTTATTATTTTAAGATTTTCTTTTTGGAAACTGAAACTAATTTCCCTTGCGGCTGAACTCATACCACAAAAAAATAATAAATAATTATTGTTATTTTTAAATTTATGTATTTTAAGTCTCCTACATTCTTGTAATTTTTCGGTTAAGTCCCGAATATATTTTTTAATTACAAACATTCAATTTGATTGAAAAATGAATATATAGGGAATCCTATAAAAAAGGACTTTAACATGATCAACAATAGGGTAAGTGCGGGAGAGATGCCGCGTCGGGAGAGCTGCCGCAGTAGCCATAGTTCGTCCGTTGATTGATAGATAGCGCTATTAATGGATTATATGTTTAAAATAAGTTACTTATTTAAGCTGTATATGGTAACATTTATGATTAATTCATCAGTTTAGTAATTATCCAACCTTTTACTATTGAAAAGTAATTTTTTTAACATAAATTTTATCAAGCATTTAATTCATTAGAATTCAAGAATGTACATTTCATTGTTTTACTGAAAATGAGTTTTGTTATTAATTTACGTATATTTTAAAAGTACTGTATACAATTTTAGGTTAGAATTCCGCACTATGCTTGCTATAGCAACATGCGGCATATATCCCAACAAAAAGGAGAGATGCCGTATTTAAAGTTGGTATAGATGCCGCACCATATTACATAGACTTATACCTTAATTATGCAATTTTTTTGGGGGATTGTAAATTATGCCAAGTAAATATAAAAAATCCAAAAATTGGATCAGGAAGAGCTCTCATATTAGTGAAGATAACGAAAATAATGATGATTGCCTGTGTATTGAATGTTTTGGAAAGTACTTAGTAACAAAAAAAAAAAGGTTGACTGGTTAAGATGTATAAAGTGCCAAAAATGGTTACATGTGGTATGCATCATGTACGGAGATGTGTGTAAAATGCAAAATTTTTAATATGAACTATGCGGCGTCTAACCTTCTTTGATGCGGCATCTCTCCCATAGGTGTGGGAGAGACGCCACTTTGCAGGCTCTACAAAAATGTTAATTATGAATTCTTTATGAGTCAAAATTTAAAATTATTTATAATTAATTTTAAAGAACAATGTTTACATTTATTGCGTACCAAATTTCAAATCAATTAAATGCATACTTTAAGAATTATCAAGTGTTTTCAAAATGTGCGGCATCTCTCCCGCATTCACCCTATTTTCTTTAATGCACTTTGTTATCATTTCTATAACGGTACTTGTACATGGAATATTTTTTGAAAAATGTTGATATTAATAATTATCAGCCTTTTGTTTGTTTGTTTGTATCATATTCGCATGACTCAAAATCTACTGAACGGATTTTACCCAGGTCAACGCATAAGATACTTTTTAATGCAAAAAAAAGTCTCATTCTCACAATAAGTTTGAAAGATATAAATACAGGATTAAAATAGTGGCAAATTTGGGACAAAAATAAATGTTTCAGTTAAAAATATTTTATGAGTATAAGCTTTCGCAAACGGTCGACGCGGATATATCATTCTGTATTGGTTTATACATGAAAAACTTCAAGTAAATTAAGAAGATTGATACTTGACTAAACTTGTGTCGTTATAAAGATGAAAATTAACTTCATACAAAAGAAAATAATGAAAAAATTTTTAATCGAATTTTCCTTTCCAGGCCATCTATCTATGCTTTGTTTTCAAGTTGTTAATTGATTTACTCTTATAAAAATGTTTTAATTCTGTTCACCTCCCCCTACCACTGCTTTTCGTCACAATTTCACCATGTTCTTCTGCCTACATTAGTTAGTAATATTTTGTATCTTACGTCTTATATTATGTGCAAATTTTAGTGTGGGTGCCGACACGAGAAATGAATTATTTATTAAATTATGGGAATCGAACAAACGGGAGCAAAGATGAAAATTAATATGGCAATGTAAACCCTCTAGGTTTATATTCTGATTGTTTCCGTTTTCAATATTATGAATAATTAATTAATATTAAATCTTTCATCATGTCACTAATGAAAAATCTATCATATAGTTACTATTGTTGTAATTTTCTTTCAATAATTTTTTATTAATGTAAATAATGAGAAATCTAGAAACACCGAAAAATGTAACTGTGCGTTAAACATTTCTTTTTTTAGATTCAAAAAGAATTAGTGTCTGAGTTTAAAGTAGCGATGAGCATCGATGGTCGATGTTTTCAAAACATCGATGTTTTGTTGTCGATGTTCGATGTTTTTGACATCGATGGTAAGTCGTCGATGTTTTTATACATCGATGTTTTATATACACTATGGGTACTATGAACTTTGTAGGAACGGAAATATTTTACTTAATTAATAGGTATACTTTATTCTAATTCCCAATTTACAGTTAGTGATAGTTTATAACAATTATTTTCTGTATTTATATTTTGCGATCGATGTTTAAACAATACAAAACATCGATGTTTAAGACGGCAAAACATCGATGTTTCGAGATCGATGTTTTTGATATATCGATGGTTTACAGTCTATGTTAACTTCGATGGTAATCATCGATGTTTTCTTATTGATGCTCATCCCTAGTTTAAAGCAATTCTCTATCTTGCCTTTGAAAGAAAAATATACAAAATACAGTAATTACCACAAGAGCGTGGCGTGAATATCTTAGATAATGTAACTAGAGGAAAGAAAATAATATTGTGAAATAAAACGAATATAAATGGGGAACGATGCATTGTATTTAATACACAGTTCAGTCACCATTATTATCAAGTATAGCTTAACACCGATGAGGCATGCTTGTTACAAGATTTTCCGCATATGATTGAGGAAGTGAGCGCCATATTTTTCCTATCTGTTGAGACAGTTGCGTTAATGTAAAGACACACTTTCCTGAAGCCTATGTTTATAACAGCCCATTTTCCACCAGGTTTGCATCGGGAGATTGAGATGGCCAAGAAAAACCGATTCAAAACGAGATACGTTAGCAGCACTCATTTTTAAAATCCAGTAATTCACACAAGAGCGTGGCGTTTGAAACTCTCGTACAGTTAAAAATAGCATGGAGTGGAGGTATTATAACTGTTGGTGTTAGTGTTCTTGAATGCAATATACTTAGTAATTAGTATGTCAATATTCCGTAAGCTGTTGAATTGTCAGTTTGATTTTTAAAATGAGTGCTGCTTGCGCATCTCGTTTTGAATCGGTTTTTCTTGGCCATCTCAATCTCCCGATGCAAACCTGGTGGAAAATGGACGTTTATAAACACAGGCTTCAGGAAAGTGTGTCTTTACATTAAAGCAACTGTCTCAACAGATAGGAAAAATATGGCGCTCCTCACTTCCTCAATCATATGCGAAAAATCTTGTAACACAAGCATGCCTCATCGGTGTCAAGCTATACTTGATAATAATGGTGACTGAACTGTGTATTAAATACAATGCATCCTTCCCCATTTATATTCGTTTTATTTCACATTATTATTTTCTTTCCTCGAGTTACATTATCTAAGATATTCACGTCACGCTCTTGTGGTAATTACTGTAATATGGTTTGACTGTACCAATAAGTTTTACTGTTATTACTCTTAATATTTTAAATAAAGAAAATAATATGGAAAATTAAATACTAAGGAAATTATAATTAAAAATTTAATACATAATTAATTTTAACGGACAAAACACACACCTACAGGTAAATTTTATATCATTTAATATTAAACAATACAATACTTATTACAAACATAATACATTTGTTTAGGTACGTAACGTACGTATATATTAATTTACGTAGGCATTGTTATTTAACCTCACTTTTTGATTTAATTGAATTAACGCTAATAGATACAGAATTAATAATTATGAAAATTTAATGTTTATTCAATTAAAACAAATCACAGTTATAGATTTTTTTTGAATATCAAATTTTTTTTTAAATAATTTAATCGAAATATTAATTGAACTGTCAATCGAACACCATATTGTTCTACATAATATGGGCAACTGACACGATAGTTATGTAATGTCACTGTTAAATTTTATTCTAATACAAGGTTAATTGGCTAAATTTCAAATATTCCGGTTTTTTGTTTCGAACGAGAATAAATTATTTAAACATTTTGTAATTGAATTTTTTTAGGGTGAGGAGAGAATATTCTAATATTGATAGAACATGTTGTAGGCGTTTCGATAAATAAGGTGGATATTATAATTTCTCTAGAGCCTATTTTCCTTTTTCGAATAATACCTAATTGTATTCTGGGAGGATAAATGACATTCCCTGTACCCCCTGATCGTTTAATAACCTATACCTATCGATTGTAATTTTGTAATGTCAAAATCAATTTCATATTCAAATGTTCTTTAGTATTTTGTACTTTGTGGTATTCAGGAGTGTTCTCCATTTCCAATAAGTGTTCTTTGTGACATACACCTACTTTAAATATAATTTCCAGATTAATATTTCTTGGAATTTTATTTGAATGAAATTATTTCTATATTTTTATTTCTAAAATACTGGGATTCATTTGCCCGTTAAGTCATAAAGGTACATCTGGAGTCATCTTTTAAAAGATATTTTGATCTAGATTTGTGAAGGGAAACTGTAGAAGACCCCGAGCTATCTCAGTGGTTAGCAGTTCCACTCTCGTCTAATAGATCATGAGTTCGAAACCAACCGTAGGAGATACGTCATCATCAATGTATTATATCTTATATTTAATTATTAATAATAATCTTTCTAATCACAAACCAAATAATACTATACCAAACGATAGAAAGACTACACCAAATTGTAGAAAAACTTTCACAAGCATACCCGCCTGCAGAATTCTTACTGTTACGTTTGACCCCTTGAATGGTCACGTAGAAGTCAATTCTTAGTTGGTCTGTTATTATGTGCCGTAAATAAAAAAGCTAAATGCAAATAATACAGCCAAAAACTATTTTTGAGCCTAAAATTAGCTCTGCCGTGCTAAACGTGTTCTCTTATAGACTGTAAATAAAAAAAATAAAAAAATAGATTCCAAAACATACGATATCTATCGTCAAAAACCTTTCTGTTTCAGAAAGCTAGCCCCACCATTTTCTTGCTATAAGGCAAAAATAAAAATTTTGTTATTAATTCATTTTAATTTGCACAGCTTTCTGCGGATTGGTGAGATATTTCCGCGGACCGGAGGTTGCGAAACATTGGTCTAGTGATTTATTTTGAATTTAACCCTGGAGATAGACTTTTTTCTGCCCACTTACAGAATATATAAAAAAAAGTTTTTTCTTCCATTATGTATGAGGTACTTGAGTTGCCAATTTCAACAATTTAACAGAAAGAAAGAAAAAGAAATTGCTTATACAAAAAAGAACATTTTTTTTAAGATTTACAACATCTGTGGCTGTTTAAATATTATTTGTATGTGAAAGAAACATTCGGTAACCTGTTCTCGGTAAATAATTTAGCAAATCGCTTTGGAGACAATAAATATTTACTAATCGACAAATGCTCAAAATCCTTGTGACAGGATGGGACGTTGGGGACGCAGTAATAAACTGAAACATGTCATTTCGTTTGACAGTAATACTGACATTTTTCCGTTATACACATATTTTTGACGTGGGTAATCTCTACATAAAACGCATAAATGATTAAACAAGTTGAAAGGACTTTGCGGTAATGTAACTAAAAACGTGTAGAACGGTGAAAGAAGATACTTTAAGGCCTACACATAAAAAAAAAAAATTAATTACAAAAGAATAATTTTAGGTACCCGTACTTAGGTGTAATCATTTTCCTAGAAATATGGAAAAAATTGGTGTAGGTTGTGTGCTGAGACATAATCACAAATTTTAACATAGATACGTCTGTGAGTAGAAAAAATCTTAATTAGACGTTTAATTTAATTATTGATTTAAGAGTTGAAGATATTAATTTATTGTTTCCATACTGTAATTCGAGGGCTGAGTTTACCCTTTAGAAATGAAGATGGTCTATGTGCGTTATGTGCATGTCAATCATTTATTCCAATTTTACAATGTCAACGTTTTAACGTCGTCACAGTATTTTTAAAAATTTTTACTCGGCTAGATAACATAAAACACTGTTTTCCACTTTAACAGGGTTTTACTACTTAACAGATTTGATTCCTGAACAAAAAACACTCTCTGTAAGAGAAGAGAGCGAAAGACAATGTATTATGACAGTTCTTTTGAAAGTACGGTGGTGTAAAAAATGAAAGAATAATATTCAAGAAAATGAGAGGTCGTTAAGGTGAATTATTTCTGAAAAAAAAAAGAAGAAAAAACGGGATTCCTAAGACGAGATAATATCATTAGAAAGAAAAAAAAAGGTAATATATATTATTTTTATAATGTCTATTACATATTATACTATAACAGACGTATATAATTTGGAATTAAGAGTCAGTTTAGCCCTTTCCATGTTGAATGTTTGAATACTCGTCTTCATTTTATGTACGTACTTGAAGCTAAGGTGAGGGATTAGAGCTGTCTCGATGAATTACCAATAAATACCCCTGTCGCAGCATCTGCATAACATAGCGAATTTCCAATCATAAAAGTTACTTTCTTTCGAAAACCCGCTTACCTAGAATAATGGTTCAAAATGTATTTTCTGTGATTTTCTTGGTTCTTTACCACAATGTAAAAAAAAATTGGAAAAACTTTTAAATTTTGGCAAATTGTTTGCAAAAAAACTCATTTTTTTGAGGTTTTTGGAATTGGACGTGTCTGACTGGAGAACTCATACAAAATTTTTGGACTTCCAACGTTTTATTGTTTTATTATATTTGCATCCCAAACTAGTATCTATCCTATAAATATAACAAGTTTCATCCAAAATGAATTTTTCGGATATATAGGCACTTAAATTTTCGAAATTTCTAAATTAATTTAAAATAGAGTTAGTCTCCAGAAATTTTGTATTATGGTAAATTTAATGTAATAAATGACAAGTATATAAGTATAGTAATTATAAAGCATTCGCATAGAACAATAGTTTTAAGTATACATGCACATAAGCAAAATAATTTTTGAATTTTCCTGAAGGAAGGAAATATTTTCCCGTAATAAAAAGTATCCTAAATGTTGACGCAGGTAATAAGTTACCACTACACCAGATTTCATAAAAATCCGTTCAATAGTTTTCGCGTAATATGTGCACATGCTCAAAAAGTTTTTTTATTTTCCTGTGGGAATGAGCCACTTTCCCGAAATAAAAAGTATCTGAGATGCGGACTCAGGTAATAAGTTATCACCACACCAAATTGCATCAAAATCCGTTCAATAGTTTTTGCGTACTGTATGCACATGCTCAACATGGTTTTTCCATTTTCCCGTGGGAATGAGACATTTTCTCGAAGTAGAAAGTATCTTAGATGTTGATCCGGGTAATAAGTTGTCGGCACACCAAATTTCATTAAAATCCATCCAGTAGTAGATGCGTGAACAGACGAACAGACAGACAGACAGACAAAAATTTAAAAAATCGCTGTTTTGATATCTACATCGATAACTATTTACAGTATCTGCACAATTTTTAAAAAATATTCCCTATACAGAAACGGTCTCGTTACATTTGTATTATATGTATAGATTACCTATTAATGGCTCTTTATTTAAAATATTAATTTTTTTTTTAAAATAAATCGCCCCCTGTTCTAGGAAATATATATTTTTTAAATTTTTATAAAATTTCTTATGAAAGTGAGCTTCTTAGACAATTTTATTTTGTATTAATGTATTTTATTTTGTATTAATGTGAAACATGAACATTTAAATGTTGGCAATTTCTGTATTGTGGCGTTATCTATCTAGCGCGTTAGTTAACTACTTTATTTAAAAGTTCGAATAAAATTCCAGTCATTTTAATTTTTAATTGTTCAATAACTTCAGTACCTTCAGTATCATAAAAGCAAGCAAAATAATATTACAATTTATTTATGTAGATACATATATGATGGAAAGTTAAGAAAAGAAAATGTTTTTTTGGAAGTTCGTGTTTAAGGTAAAATCGAAAAAACTTGGAAAATTTAATTAGTAATTAATTTTTTTTAAATATTTTTAGGTTTGGTTGTAAATGAATCTACTGTTGATCTTTTAATATGATACTGAACTATTCATTATTTAAAATGAAAAATTGTGTACTTATTAGATGATGAAATTAAAAAATTAGTCGTTTGAAAAACCGAAACAAATCGACCGACGTCTTGAAAAAGTCTGTCGGGACACCGGAGCAACGGAGCTAGAACCGTGACAAATCCGGGAAAACCAAGACGTATGGACACTCTACACGGATTGTGAATGTTATAAACTTTAAGTTTTGATTTTTAAGCACATTATGAGTGAAATTGAAAATTAACAACCTGTGAAATTTGACATTTTAGTTAAAGTGCATATAAAATATAATACCTACATGTTTTTATAAAAATGCAAATATAAATAAATGTTTTCTGTTTTTTTTTTTTTTTTTATTTTAATTGTTATTAATTATTTGGCTTTTTTAATAATTTAGAATTTTTCTGTCAAATGAATAAATTCTGAAAATATGAATTTATGACATAATTTCAGTAAAAGTGAAAATGAAATTTTTCACCCACACTTTTGTAGTGTCAATGTACATCACTGGATCCCAATTTTCAAATGGATAGATAATTTCAGTAGCGTAGAAACTAATTATTAAAAAATTGCAAACCAAATGTGTTTATATGATAATACGTACTTATAAAATTTATATACGTGTTCTTCCGAAAATCGTAAATACCTAATTAACTTTCTCTCGATGAAGTTGGATTGACAAACATTTACATTAGGGATGTTATGGATATTCGTAACCGTAACTAAAACTACCGATATCCGAAATAATTAAATTTCCGAAACCGAAAGCGTATACGAAAATGAAAGTTTATAAGTCTAGTAAGTACTTAACACATTAAATATTTCAGTCCCTTTTTGACAATCTTGCCAGAACTTAAACACTTTTTTAAATATTTTTATTGTTAAAATCGAAACGTTATTTTGAAGCCGGTTAAAATTAATATATTTTACATTAAAATGTGTGGTCAATACAATCACCCGCTAGTTAATTATCGCTAGATTTGATGCTAGAAAATTGAGAAAAAACAGGTCATAGAGATTTTTTTTTATTTAGATTTTATTTGTAATGATTGAATTACAAAATTCAAAAGGATGTTAAAAAATGTGTGTATTCACTATGAGCTTTTGCCTGTAGTAAATCCAGCTGCTCAAAATCGGTTCCAATATATCAGTTGGTCAGGACGGCATTTGTACATAATTTTAATATTTTCTTTAAGAAATAGTATTTTTTTTTTTAAATACTTGTTTGATTTTTTCAAGGCGAGTACTTTTTACGATGTGTGTTTACCAAATTCTACAAAATAATTAAAAAAAAAACATTGTAACCCTACTATTTTGAAATTTTCAAAAAAATATCATGAAAATTACCTCATATATGCTTTTTCTGAGTTAATTATTGAAAAATATTCTATTTTCCGAGATTTTTAAGGTAAAACGAGCAGATGTATGGTTTTTGTTAAACAAATTTCAGATCTTTAATACATTTTTGCCTTAAAAAAATAAATATTTAATATTTTCAAAAATGTATGATACAACTTGTCAAAATTTAAAATTATTTGTTTTGTTGTCAAAAGAAAAAAAAAACTGAATGTGCAAATTTATTTACCACTAAAATGATGGGTTTATACATATAATTATAACGTAGTATTGTCATTTGGATAGAAAATTACGTAAAAATATTATTGTTTGAATATGATTTAACGTAATTTTTATGCGATTGTAGCAAGCTCTTATTAATTTTAGGAAGGTGTAAACATCATCTAAATTCTGATCATATCACATAAAAAACTGCGCCGTGATTTTTTATCTAAAAAAAATGGAATAGAGATACATTATAAAAACATTTAACTGACAAAGAAAAAGAATATAGCCGAATCGTTAAATTGGATTAAAAAAATCATGACATGCTACTTAAAAAGCGGTTTTTTTCGAATTTAGCTCGTAAAAAATGAGACAGAAAAAAAAGAATGCGAGTGCGAGTGAAATGGAGAACGACATATTTCCTAGTTTTTCTCGAAAAGTAAGTAATTTAGAGCAACTGTATAAAAACATTTTTTATGCATTTTACCTTTTACTAGGGCTTGGTGTAAAAAAAAATTTGAAAAATTGCTTAATTCTGGCAAAAAACTCATTTTGTTGACAAAAAACGCCCGGAAAACCTACTTCTGGGCATCCGACGTGTCTGGCTAACGAACTCATCCAACGATTTGGAAAATCGAATTCGCACACAAAATTTCATAAGCATTAAACGTTTCGTTCGAGAGTTATCGCGCGGATACATATATATATATATATATATATATATATATATATATATATATAAATTTTAGTGAATATCATTTTCGTATTCTAGGGACCTCAAAACATATTTCTGATATGGTCTCGGGCTTAGGTTGCACCATGACACCTGGCGTAAAAGCTGAATTTCCAGTTTTGGAAATTCGCTAATAGACGACTTATTTTAACTACGAAAGAAAGAAACTATCTTTTTCTCGAAGTAGCGTAAAACTAACGACAATATTGCTCAATATTTCAAACAAAAAAATCGAATTCTGACTGGCCTTCTTAGTTCTCTGCCCTCATTTAGAAGCCTTTGTAATTACAGTGGCCGTCCAAGTTAGTCACTTCTAAGATAGTCACACTTCGAGTGAAATAGACATACACATACGTCATCCACATACTATGATTACTCTTGTCTATACGCACAAGTGCGTCACATGTAATACTTGCATACTCACTACATACATACCCCGTGTACCTGCCGTGTGGTACTTTGTGAGGTAGCTACCGTGTAATGTGTGTCGTGTATGATACGTATGTACGTATATTAGTCTAGAGTGAAGACACTGGTCCGCACAAACGAGATCACACATTTTTTATAGTGGGCTCTAGTACACACAACGTCGTCAAAAGTATGATGACACCTTGACCCAAGCGGGTGCCCACACTTTTGACGCGGTACTGTACTTAATGTTGTGGTACACTGCCGTGTCAAAAGTGTGGGACCCTCCCCCTTCCCGGGTCAAGGTGTCGCCATACTTTTGACCCACTATAAAAAATTGGGAACAAGTTTGTGCGGACCAATGTCTTCACTATTCATACTAATTTAAATAATAAATATTTGTAATGTTGTGTTTTTCTAAAAATTCAAATATGTGACGTAATTATAACGTAGATGGCGAATTACGCAAAAGCAGCTTATTTTGGCTTCAAATGTCGTGTACCTTTCTCTGTGTACTTTGACTTGAACATAATTTTTTTTTTATAATAATATTGTTGAAAAAATTCCAATTTGTTATGTTGACTAAATATTTACCTCACCTGACGGACGTCTATGACTTCCAAGATAGTCACTAGAGGAACATTTGTGTGACTATCTTGGACGGCTACTGTAAATTGTTGTTTAAGAACGTCACGCAAGCACTAAAGCATGACTGCCTATGTTTTTTCTCTTTACTATACATTATTTCTCAGTCCTGGTTCTTATTTTCTAAAGTAAATACTTAATTTCAATCTTTGACGTTCCAGTGAAATTACCAAGAATTAATTTTTTGCTTAAATACAAGGTTTATTCAAGTAAAGTCAATATCTGTTGCGCTAACTATACTCTTTCATCTTTGGCCAGAACTGTCACGTGTATATGAAAAATTTGCAGCTATACTATAGCCAAAATATCCTGGGACATTCTTTGTTACACATTGCTCAGCCAGGTGAAGGTTAAACTCAGTTATAACATGGTTTATCAACACTCTAAATACTTCTTTTTAACATTTCCTCTTGAAGACATATTCTTAAATACTACCTTGGATGGATCTAATCCGTCTGACACTAAATATATCTAACGATTCCTGGTATAAGATATTTGTGTTCGAAAGAGTCAATTTTCTTTTCTTTTTCTAGTGTGTTTATGTCGTTAAGCGAATGTAAAAACAAAAATATGATGATATAAATTTTGCTACACTCTTATGCTCGCTCCATCGCTCAAACAATTTAAAACTTTTTCCATAAAGCTTGTAACTTTTACTTTTTCTCGTCTTTTTTACTCATACGCAAAATATTCTAGTGTCAAGGATTTTTTTTTTATTAAATTTCCGAATCGAAAATTCAGCTCTTACAGCCACTATCATAGTAAGACTTGAGTGCGGGACTATGATAGTTTGTTGTGGGATCCCTCGAAGCCGAGTCTGCACGATAACTTGCAAAATTTGGTAAAAAAAATGAAAGTCCAAAATTCTTTAGCCAGACATGTCCAATGCCAAAAAACTCAAAAAAAAATGTTTTTTTTTCTTTTTTGAAAAAAATTTGCTAAAATTCCAAATGTTTATTAACGCCTTTAGGACTAATGACGAACTGAGCTCGTCATACAAATTTTTAGAAAAAATTCAACTGACGAGTGTGCATTGTCTTATATCGGTAACTGGAGGCTGTATAGTAAAGGGCGGTCATATTGTAAATAAATTAAGCAAAATGTACCAAACTTGCAATTATACTTATAGAGATATTAAATTTTTTATCTAAAAAATTGGAATATATGGCGGTACCAAAGGAGTTAAATAAAGTTAAATTCAAAAACCATTATTTTATATCAGCGGGCTTCCGAGAAAAAGTAATTTTTATAACTGAAAATTAGCTATGTTACGCGGGACGCTGCGTCAAGGGTATTTTTATTTTTCACAACGCTATTGTGCCGAAAAGATTGACATGTAAAAATAATTTAATATTTGGCTGAGTTGCGCTGTTGTGAATATTGATTTCTTTCAATGGGCGAATTTATAGAAGTAGGAAATTTTATAATTTCGTCATAGAATCGAACTATTTTCAAAATAAATCAATTGATAAATAATACTGTGTAATCGTTATGGAAAAAGACAAAATATAATTTCTGATAATTGTCACCTGAGGATACATTTATATAATATACAAATTTACGTTTAATAGTTAGCTAGTTAAAAGCTAACAAAATAAGATAATAGTAAGACAAAACCTAATTTAATATAGGAATAAGATAAAATATGCAATTAATAATGCCTGGTATGGGCGATCGTTTCACTGCATGAACGCTCGATCGTCCGGTCAATTCAACACATGTATTTAAATTTATTTGTTTATGCGGTCAGATTTTGTATACCGGTCAATAACGGTCAGAAATACGATCAGATTTCAAGTGGACCACAAAATTAAAAATCCCTTAGCAAAAGAAATTTAATACCTCTGCAATCTATTTTGCCACGTTTTGTCAGTATTGAACGTTTTTTTTGTGGATATACCGTTTCCCGATAATCATTTTTGTATATAGCTATGGTCCATTTCAATTAAATTTAACCATGCTTCATCACTTATGAATTTAAATTATTTCCGTTTTCTTGGTTTTATCTCTTTCATTATTGCACTTACGTAAATTTTAAAATTGCAGTTTGCTCTTAGAAAAAAATAGAAGATTGATTTGTTTTGAATATAAGAATTATTTAATTTTTGAATTTTGACTCATGATCAATTGTATTTGAAACAGGGTATACATATTTTAGCGTACATAGATGGTTCCTTTTTTTTATAGGAAAAAAATTTCTTAAGAATTAAATAAAACTTATTAATATGTACGCATACGTGTTAATGTAGTAATCAGCTAATCACTATAATTAGTGGGGATTTGTCATTCATAAAATAATCTAATAAATACATAATACGAGTAAGTATATGTTATTTTTATATTAAAATTTAGAAAAGCGATTTAAATTATTATGTTGTCACTATTACATTATTTAACAGGAAAATTAGAAACATCTTAACAAAATTAATAAAATTGATAGTGAAGAATTTTTCCGTTTGTAGCGAACTGGTACCAACGGTACTGTATATTTTTTTAACTATTTTAAAAATTTTTAACTATTCTAGCTTATAGCTTTTGACTATTATTTGAAAACTATTTGAATGAACTCAATTGATGCTTCAGTTGAAATAAAAGAAAATTTGCCTAACACATTTTACTCTCCGTCTACTGTTTGGCGGGAAATCAAAAATTTCGAAATTATGAAAAATCATAATAATTTGAAAATTATTGATTAAGTATTTCTTCAAGAAATTTCGATACAAAATACTAAGGATATTCAAACAAAATACAAAATACTAAGGATATTCAAATATGAATGTGTATCTACATTCATATTTTGATTTATTTGCAAATATTCGCATTTATACATAATGTAAGCATTGACAAGCCATAAGATAACATATACATACATACTTAGGTTTTTTATAGGCCTTTGATATAAATTAAAAGCGTACTAGTCACGTATAAACATATCATTTTTATCTAATTAGTTTTACGATCTGACCGGATTGGTCACGCGTAACAATTCGGTCAAGTTGCGGTCGTGTTACGGTCATACCAACCGGTCTCTTCGATTCTTTACTACACATATGTAGATTGTAAATAAAAGGACGAAACAAAAAAGTAAAATATAATAGGATATTTTAAGATTAGTGTGAACTCGGATCTATTATATTATCGGCTGATTAATAATATTGATTTTGTCTTTATATGCATTACTACGGAAATACATCTAAAAAAACGGTCGTTTTTGCCGCCGAGAATATTTTGTCCCCCTACACTTTGAAAGCCTGAACAGACCGTTATTATACAGTTCAAAAGAATAACCATGATGTATCCAAATTTTTCTTTTCGTTTTTACGTAATAATTATTGATATTTATGTCAAAATGTCCTTAAATGTCTTATATAAATCAACTATAAGCTTTCCATTTTTCCTACTAAAAATGATTTTCCCTCAATATTTTCACAGATAATTTGACGAAAATAATAAGCCCCGCCCCTAGAACCTCCGAATCGCCAAAACCGAAACTTGAATTAGGGGAATTTTCCCCTTAAAACTAGATTTAGCCGACTTAGGACTCGATTTTTTGGCGATATCTGAATATGTACATAAATATATATACCTATCCTTGTCTGTTCTTAGCAAATTTTTATTTTTTAAAAATTCAAGTTTGTCGAGGAAACACGATACGTCATTCCTTCATACATACCAAACTAGTAAAACCACTTGAAGGGGAGACTGCAATAGGAGAACACACCCCGTCAACCAAACTACGTATATTAGTAATATATATGGTAATATTGACAATCCATGAGCGTCATTCTTACATGTTTACAGTGAATACAGTATATGTATAATTATGTACCATATGTAAAGTATTGTTCTATATTATACTCATATGAAACATATTATCTAATATAATTTTGCATGTAATACTTTTAGTATACAATAAATATTTTATAATATGTATAGTCAGAATTACTTTTTATTTATTCAGCATTTATGTTTCCAATATTTAAAAAATATCTTAAATCTTTTTGTTCAAAAACCGCCAATGCTCAGTCAAACAAGAAACTAAAGGGGAACAGAAGAGTTCTGTGGCAATAAATAACATGCCACCTGCTGTGTCCATAATAACTAAAGCCCGGACCTATAGTGCAGGTCATAAATTATCCTGTCAAAAATTGCCGGAAAAACGTATCACCATTCGTTAGAAGCGGCACATAATTTATCTATTTTTCATAAATACATTTATAATTTTTTTCTAAATGCGCTCTATAGTTTGTGTGGCACGAACTAAAGAGGTACTCTACAAATATATTTTGTTTTGAAAACAATAAAATTTCATATCAACAACATAGTCGCTCAATTTAAGTTTGTAACATCGCTCGCGGACGAACGAACACAGTTTAATTTGATCAACTGCATGTGAATTATGTAAACAACCATTTGAAGAAAACATTTTTTTTCATACACTGAAGCTATAAATCATCCTGTCAAAAAATCGAATTGTTTGAAAAACATATATGAGAGGAGCGTAGTCTTGTAAATTTTTATGAGGAGATATTTCTTGTACAAAGATACAGATAAATTAAAACTATTACATAATTCGATTTCACCACTGGGTTGGTCATCGAAAAGATGCTTGAATAGCGAAATCTGGCAAAAGTTCTAGAATATTTTTTCAATAATCAGAAAAGATATAAAAAATCCTTAATCAATGGATTGACCAACGAAAAAGTAATCAAGTACCGATATTTAGAATAAGTTCTAGAATATTCTTTTTGGAAATTAGAAAAAATATCGAATATCTGATTTCACCACCAAATTTTTCATCGAAAAGCGATCAATTAACGGAATTCGGCAAAAGTTCGAGAATATTCTATTCTGAAAATAGAAAATATATCCAAAAACCAACTTCACCATTGGTTTGGGCATCAAAAAAGTGTCCAAATAGCAGAATCCGTCAAAAGTTCTAGAATATTCTTTTTGGAAATCAGAAAAATTATTGAAAATTTGGCATCACCATCAGATTGTTCATCAAAAAGGTAACCAAAAAATGAAATTCGGTAAAAGTTCTAGAATATTCTATGTGAAAATCAGATAAGATAACCAAAACTTGTTTTCACCATCGAATTAGTTAGTTAAAAAGGATCCATGTAGCGAAATTTAACGAAAGTTCGAGAATGTTCTATCTGGAAATCAGCAAAGATTACGAAAATTTTACTTCACCATTTGTTTAGTCATCGAAAAACAAATTGAATACAGGTGAGAAGATTTGACAAAAGTTTCTATTCGAAAATTAATAAAGATGTCGAAAAACCAATATCAGTATTAGAAGAACTATTATAAAAGCTAAATAAAGATATTTAACAAAAGTTTTAGAATGTTCTGTTCGAGAACTAACAAAGATAACGAATTATTTATCATAAACTGCTCATAATTGATGAATTTAGGCTCCATTAGTCCCATTGATTTGGTCAACGATACTGTATTTTTAAAAGAAATGACAAATCGTTACTTTTCGCAATCGTAAACTTTAATCGTAAATATCTCCTAAACGGTGCGTCGTAGCTCAAAAATAACGAAATTTTTGAAGGCTTAAGCGAAGCAAGTTGTGGGTATTCCGAACGGATTGCGACTGTCAAAACCTAGTTTTCGTTATCGAAAATTATCGATACCGCGTAACTTGTCATAAGTTGGTTATAACTAGTTAATTTAGGCTCTGTTAGTCCCATTGACCTGGTTAGTAACAGAACAATTTTTTAAAAAACAATTTTTCGTTAACTTTCGCTATCGAAAACTTTAATCGTAAATATCTCGTAAACGGTGCGTCCTAGCTCAAAAATAACGAAATTTTTGAAGGCTTAAGCGAAGCAAGTTGTGGGTATTCCGAACGGATTGCGACTGTCAAAACCTACTTTTCGTTATCGAAAATTATCGATACCGCGTAACTTGTCATAAGTTGGTTATAACTAGTTAATTTAGGCTCTGTTAGTCCCATTGATCTGGTTAGTAACAGAACAATTTTTTAAAAAACAATTTTCCGTTAACTTTCGCTATCGAAAACTTTAATCGTAAATATCTCCTAAACGGTGCGTCGTAGCTCAAAAATAACGAAATTTTTGAAGGCTTAAGCGAAGCAAGTTGTGGGTATTCCGAACGGATTGCGACTGTCAAAACCAACTTTTCGTTATCGAACATCAAGGCATCTAGCCAGTATTGGACTACTGTTTTGTTGAAAATTAATACCTATGTTAATAAGATGTGCTACACTTCACTGAAAGTATCATTTTTCTTTGCATTTACATGATAACAATTAAAATTTATAAATGACTCTAGATTTTGAAATTACAGTTTATTTTCATTTTTTAACCCCTCATACTTGTTATTTATAGTGCACTATAGTGTCCGGGCTCTACCTATGTATTTTGTTGACTTGTTCTTTTATTTATTGTTTTATGTGTTTCTTATTCTAGGAATGGTTTGTGTGCAGGCTGAAAACATTCATCAGGATTAACAGGGGTGAACTTTTTTTTTTAAGGTACACTATATTTTTGGGTCAATGTTTATATATTTTGACATATAAAAGTCATTTGAAAGACTTTCTTTAAAAGTAATAGCCATTTAGAATACATTGTTTTTTTTTTGTTAATTTAAATTTTTTGTAATAATATCAGTTTTTTTTTTGGTTTTAACAATCAATAAATAAATAATACAACATACTTCATGACTAATACCTATTTTACTTTAATAATGTCACTATATTATACATACATATTTGCATCTTTCGATAAAAATTAACTGAAATTTAATTAATATTAAAAATATTTAAAATAATAAAATACATAGGTACTTGAATAAATTCGCAATACCTACTCGTATGTATATTATGTGTGATGTACTGATGTACCTATTCTGCTGAATCGGTAAACTCATATTCAGAGAAAAGACATTCATCCGGATTTGAGGACCGAATTAGGAAAATTTTTTAAACTAGTTCGTTCAAACTCAAAAATTACCTGTTTTTTACGCTGTAATGAGCGATTTTTCGATAAAAAAATGTTTGTATTAAGTAATGTGAAAATTTAGTTCCATTATTTTTAGTTATATTTGAAAAAATAAAATTTTTTGGAAAACTTAAGAAATGTAATTGTTGAGAAAATAAGTGGTCTACTGTAAAGCAATAAATTAAGAAGATGTCAACTGTGATTATTACTTTTAAATAAAGTCTTTCAAATGACTTTTATATGTCATAATATAATATATAAAAATTGACTCAAAAATATACTGTACCTTAAAAAAAAAAGTTCACCCCTGTTAAAGACACGAAAGGACCACTGTCTGACATATTGTTTATATTATGTATGTATTCTGTTGTGTTTTGTGAATTATCTCTCTACCTGTGTAAGTAAGTGAGATATATTTGTTTTTAAATAATTATAAGAGAAATAGAAATATGTTTACATTAACTAACAACAGAAAATTTTTATATAACAATTGACATCTTTTTAATTTATTACTTTACAGTAGACCACTTATTTTCTCAACAGTTATATTTCTTAATATTTTTGAAAAATTTTATTTTTTCAAATATAACTAAAAATAATGGAACTAAATTTTCACATTGCTTAATACAAACATTTTTCTATCAAAAAATTACTTATCACAGCATAAAAAATAGGTAATTTTTGAGATTGAACGAGCTAGTTTAAAAAATTTTCCGGCTAGTTTAAAAAATGGCGGTAATTGCTTGGCGGGCCGCATGAAAGCTTCCAAAGGGCCGCATGCGGACCGCGGGCCGCAGGTTGCCGACCCCTGATCTATAGTATCTATACATATAATAAAACTCTAACGAGACCGTGTCTGTACAGGGAATATTTTTTTAAAATTATACTAGTACTGTAGATAGTTATCAATTTAGATATTAAAACAGCGTTTTTTAAAATTGTTGTCTATCTGTCTGTCTGTTTACGCATCACGCAATAACTACTGGACGAATTTTGATGAAATTTGGTGTGGCGATAACTTATTACCTGGGTCAACATCTAGGATAATTTTTACTCCAGGAAAATTTGTCATTCCTACGGGAAAATACAAAAACTATTTTGAACATGTCCACACATTACGTACCAACTCGGTCTGGTGTTATTACCTGGGTCAATATAATATACTTTTTACTACGGAAAAATGTGTCATTCCCATGGAAAAATACAAAAACTATTTTGAGCGTGTGTACACATTACGCAAAAACTATTGAAAGGATTTTGATGAAATTTGATCTGATGATAACTTATTACCTGTATTAACACTTAGGATGCTTTTATTTTCGGGAAAATATCTCCTTCCCTTGGGAAAATACAAAAACCATTTTGGGCATGCGCATGCATTACGCAAAACTATTTTTCTATGTAAATTCTTTATAACTAGCCGTATACCAACCAAATGGGCTTTACCATCGGCAACATCTCAGGATGTCAGTCAGTGCTTAAGATTTATTATTAAATAATTAACTTTAATAACCATCGTAACATATTTTTATATATCACTAACTTCAAAAATAAATAATTTCTATCTATGCAAATTTTCATCGCCTATTTAACCCACTTAAGGGACGAATTTTCAAAATTCCTTTTTTAGTGCTCACCTACGTTATATAGGGAACTCCTATGCGAAACTTCATTCTTTTAAAGTCAACAGTTTAGGCTGTGCGTTGTCTGTCGGTCAGTCAGTGTTAGAGACTTATTAAGTAGAATTATTATATACTTCTCATTGATTTTATGCGCGAATGACGTCGCGGGTGTACAGCTAGTGTCAAATATGATACTATTTCAACGCCTATTTTCTATTATAATTTTTTTGAATGTTTTACAAATATAACTTTCTGATTGGTCTACAGCAGCGGTTTCCAAACTTTGTGCATTAACGCACCCCTTACTTTTCCCACCCCGCTCTTGAAAAAATTTATAAACAATTCGTAAATTACTTTTTTACTGAAAAAACTCACATTCTTGGCGGACGGGTCTATACGACACTGGAGGGGAAACCGTTGATCAGACATATTATTCGATACTTACGCGCTAACATGACTCTGACCGCTTGAGAATTGTTATTGTTAAAGTATTACGTACAGTAGCGAGCAGGAAAATCATTGTTAAGAGTTACATGGCTTTTTTTAGCAAAAAAACCTAATTTATTCCAACTTTTACCAATTTGTTTCTATCAGTAATAGCTTATGGCTTGTACTTGAACAAAGGGATTTAAAAAAAATGAAATTTCAACTTTGGACAGTGTTTTAAACAAAAAATTTTTATTTTTGGTAAAAATTTTCGTGTTTTTCATTGACTTCCGACTTATAAAATGAGATGTAATGAACGGAAACAGTAATTTTTCGTTCAAGTACAAGCCATAAGCATCTAATAATAGAAAAAATTTTGTTTTAGCGAATTTCCAGAATGGAATTCAGATATTACAGCCACTGTCATGACGCGACTTGAACCTGGGACTATGGCAGAAATTTGTTTTGAGGTCCCTAGAAACCGAAAATATTATTCACTAAAATTTATATATGAGGCGTTGAGAACAAGAACGGCCTAACTAACAAATTTTATAAAATTGAGATATTGGACCTAAGTATACATGAGGGTCTAATTATTGAAACAAAAACTGTCTAGATGTGTTTTTAATATGAATCTTGAGATGGCAGCATGCAAACTTTTTCTTGCATCATACATTTTTATTTTCTTTGAGTGCAAAATCGGCCTAAATGACATAGGCGGGCTAGGTCATTTTTTCACATTAACAATATTGTAATTTTTTTAAACTGCAGTAGTGGCGAAAGACTCTAGATAATTGAAACTATCTATAATTATCGATAGTCAGTCGTAAAAATATCGATAGTTGTCAATATTTTCCGATAGTCAAGTTTTTGTTGCCCAAGTCATATTTCATAGGACATTTAGACAAATACAGTGGAACAACTAGTTATCTAGATTGTGTTTATCTAAAATCCTGCTTTTTCAAAAACTTACTACAGTACAAGAAATTATAATTTTTTCTGCAAACATTTTAAAGAATTTTCGAACTTTAATTTTAAATTATGAATAAAGTATACACTTTTTTGGTTCCGAAATCAAAATCTTGAAACACTTATAAATTTGCCATATTCATGCATCAGATGTTTAAATTTTCACAAATACAAATGATATTGTAGATGAAAGTAACAAAACTGATGATGGCTATGGCTGAATCTATAAACTTATTTTTTTTTTATTATTCAAACGCTTTTTTTATTGTTTATATAATTTTAAAATTGTGTACCATATGTTGGATAGAAATATACATTTTTTCCAACAGCACATTTTTTTCCCCAATTTAAAGCAGAAAATCTTTGAAAACAACATGACCTAACTAATATATTTTTACTAATTTTTTATTAACCACGAGTGTAAAAATGGCCTAAGTGACAAAAAAATTAGCAAAAAGATGCTAGACCTTCGAATTTTATCCATACATGCATTTGAAATTGTATTCAAAATATAATACATAAGTGAGCGTCCATTAAGACTTTATTAAGACTTTGTTGGAAAAACAAAAATATTTTTTTGCATAACTTTAACCGTCGATATCTCGATATGAGTAATTTGCAGTTAGGCCATTCTTGCTCTCGAGGCCTCATACATATATATATATATATATATATATATATATATATATATATATATATATATATATATATATATATATATATATATGTGTGTGTGTGTGTGTGTGTGTGTGTGTGTGTCCAAACGATAACTCTCGAACGAAATGTCCTGTTTTTTCGAAATTTGGTGAAAATGTTAGAAGTCCCAAACCGTTGGACAAGTTCGTTAGCCAGACACGTCCGATGCCGGAAACATAGTTTTTTGGGCAATTTACGTGGGAAAAATTAGTTTTTTGACAAAATTTCCCCTTATTCAAAAATTTTTGCGTAATTTTTTACGCCATCGAAAAGAGGAGAAAAAATCACATAAAAAAGGTCTTTAGACTATCATTCTATGTCAACTAGTTTCCGAGAAAAACTAATTTTTTAAACGGAAATTCGCTATCTCATGTAGTTTGCTGCGACAGGGATATTTTATTTTAGGTCAGAATTTCACGGGTTACTCTGCCTACGGCAAAAAATCAGCGATTTTCAAAAACTAGCTGTCAATGGTCTAATTATTTTTTTTTTTCACGGAAATTTCTTCAGTGTCCCAAAATAATTTATAATATGCCAAAAGTTGAAATAAATTATATTTTCTTAATTAAATTATATCTATATAAAAAAAATCAAAAAATACTGTTTTTTTTTTTTTTTTTGCTAAAAAGACCCATGTATGTAACTCCTTAATATAAAATGTCCATTATTTGGTAATTATATTTGCGCGCTTATTCTTAAAACCATGATTTTATCAAAACGACGACGATATTTACAATTAACCTACGCCCCCCTGGTGGACATTGCGCGCCTCCCAGTTTGGAAACCGCTGGTCTACAGTTTATACAGAGTAATGAAAAATTAAAGTATATTTTAACAGATGTAGAAAATATATACATTATACACCAGTAGAAAGCTGTAAATATTTTACTGTTTAACAAAAAGCAAAACAAAAATAAGTCAAATCCCACAAAACACAGATATTTGGGAATATCTGTACAAAAATGACGCCGAGAATATTTTGTGTTAACATTTTAATGTTTAAAAAAATAGTTGAAATCCATTGTTATGCCGAGAATAGGTGTAAATAATTATGCTTTGGTACAGGGACTATTTAAAAAAATAATCCAAAAGAAAAAATTACAACAAATTTCCGGAATGAAAACTTTTGTTGTTCTTGGCTCAAATTTTTTTTACTTTTATTCAATATCAAGCAAAAATTAGAGCCGAGAACAACAAAAGTTTTCATTCCGGAAATTTGTTGTAATTTTTTCTTTTGGATTATTTTTTTAAATAGTCCCTGTACCAAAGCATAATTATTTACACCTATTCTCGGCATAACAATGGATTTCAACTATTTTTTTAAACATTAAAATGTTAACACAAAATATTCTCGGCGTCATTTTTGTACAGATATTCCCAAATATCTGTGTTTTGTGGGATAATTTAATAGCTGTCAAATTCATCAAACTTTTTAAATATCAAATCAATCTGATTTGTGAAAGTCTAGAGTGTGTTGCTATTGTACAGTACGGATCAAAACTTTATAAAATAACAATGATAAAAGTTATTGAAATCTTGCGGTCCAAATTCGCACACAGTCACAGAAGCTAATAATACCATATGTAATAGAAACGATATTTTGAGTTTACTTTCTTCCACAAGATTTCTAAATTCTAGAAAATTACGGATTGTAACTTCTGAAATTTTTACAGATATCTTGTAGTACTTTATATCTTTGTGTGTCCGTGGTATTGTACTTCCAGAATCGACTCCAGTGCGATTTTTTATAAGCTTTTATAAGCTAAGAGACCTTCGACACTGTTACAAATATACGGACTTGATTCTTCTGTTAATAGTCATAATCAATGTCTTCGTATCTTTCGTACTTTTATCTAGATTTTGTATGTTAAAATTTATGACAAATTGATAAATTTACGATAATATTATGTAATTACTAAACTAACAGATAAATTATATGGTAATCAGTTACAAGTAGTTAATTAAATTAAAAAAAATCGTATTTCTCAATTTAAAACAAATAATCTCTTCTTTTTTAGTATAAATAAAAATCTTATCAAGTTCAGTATGCGCAATTTTCAAAACATTGTTGATTATCAGATATCTATTTTGAGCCCCGGTAATTCTCTCTAGACACTACGTTGTACCGGCAAATGCAGCAGGTTGTCTAGGATTGCATACAATACATTATACAGCTCTTTCCGAATTTCCACTATGATAATCTACCTTAAAAATATTTTAACCATAAATTAAACTAATGTTAAAGGTTTTCGAACTGTAGTCGACACACTAACATTTAAACAAATTCAAGTTTTGGCTCGAATATTCGAGAATTATAAATGTTCAAATGACATACATGAACTTATAAATTAATAAATAATTAATAACAGTTGTCAAGTAATCATTAATGGGGTACTATCAAGGTTAAATTGTTATCAAAGTTTAAAAATATATTACTCAGATGTCCAAAAATTAATTTTAATCTACTTATTGATTTCTTTCTATTGTTACAAAATTTTCGGAACTTCATACAATTTTTTTATAACAATTAAATTCTTGTTTAATTGTCGAAAATTTATAACTCACAATTTTCCAAAATTGGGTTCACAAATCTCTTTAAAAAAAAAAAATTACACTTTCAACAATTAAAACATCACTGTTATTTAATTTAAACAATAAACAATCAAATAAAACGCGCGCATTTTGAAAAAGTAACAAAACATCAAATTGTTTATAGACAAATTTAAGTAAAACAAACGAACAATTTGTTTTTAATTTAAAAAGTAAAACTTTATTTGCACCAACTGTATACAAGTAGCTATAGTTTTAAATATTCGCGCGTAAAATTGAATATAACACTACCGCTGCGAGCTCTGTTTTGACATCAACTAAAGTACCATCCGTACCGTCATTGATATTGGATAACTTCGATAACTCAAACAGGGTCTGGTGGCCCTGATGATCACAGCACACGGTACAAACAGAAGATCAGGGTTGAACTTGAACAAGCAGCAACAAATGAAAATACCATACACTGGGCTTAGTTTTATTTGTGTGTGTTTTAATGTTTGTGTTACGTGAATACAGAAAGAGAAATGTGTATATTTAAAGGTGTGGACACAACAAAGATGACATTATTGGTGCACTGTAACTTGAATGTGGGAAAGCTAAAAGCATTTTATATCTATATATGTACATAGAATACGTGGAATACGTATCTATACTTTATTTTGTTTTCTGAGGTTCCTTGCGCGGCTTTAGATGCGCAGTTGATATCGCGTTCTATGTTTCAAACCGTTCAAACGTTTCAAATGTGAATGATTCTGTTGTGATGCTGTTTGTTGGTGGATGAGATGAGGCTATATGTATATTGAAATATGTAATATGATTTTGAACAATGAGAGCAGCATAGTGCCGATTCTGTCTAACATCATTCATAAAATACTAATAAAAATGTGAGAAATAACATATTTCAAATTGTTTGATTCTTGTAATCGCGACGATATTTCTTATTAATCTCTTAATACCTTGGACTGGATAGTGGATAGGTATGTGTAGGTAGATATTCTTTTTGTTTTCTTATATTTTTTTTGTTATATTCAATTATGTGTGCGTTTTATGTACATATTTTATATACATAAATACATATAAAAATTACATAAATATACTGATAGTTAATTGTATTGTTTATATTCTTAAACTATAGAATGGGATGCGTCATGCAAAATTTCATATGCACATAGACAATTTAATATGGACACGGTCTTGTAAGAAATGACAACATGTATTTATCGTCGTTCTTATTATTGAATCTTACATAATTGTTTCACATCTATACAAAAAAAAAAAAAAACACAAAACAAAAAAAACATTATTCACTTAAAGATTTATCTGAAACCTAATCTATTTTGATTTTTTATGCCTAGAATATTACAAGGAACTGGCGACAATCTGACAAGATTATCCATCAGTATAATACATGGTAAAGTATTGAATCGTTCACGAAGTATTTCCTGGCATTTATGTCTTTTGTCAAGATGAAATGCTATGGAACAGAGTATGGCATTGCATCTTGGCAAACGTCATAAAACTTGACGTATTACGGAATTTTCGAACACGTCCAAGAAATGAAATGAAGAATTAAATTCACCTTTAAATATTTTGGTGTTCCGTTAAAAAAAGCATTGAAATATCAAAAAATGGAACTATTAGACGCAATTTTGAGATGAAGGTTCATGGTGAGTATCAATTTAATTTTTTAATTGAAAAAACCCAAATACAATTTGTAGATGTTTCAAATCATTCAATTTATTTTACCCTAGGAAAGACAACAAATAAAATTGTCAGTATATTGATTTAATATTTCAAAAGGTTCCAAGAATCAATTAACTATCATATATTTCTCTATCATGTCTTTTCACAAGCTTTTAGCTCAATACATATTTCAAAAGATGAATAAATAAAATACATTTTTGAGCTTTGAAATAAAATAAACCTGTTTACTAACATAAGGAGGAGTGGAAAAGGTGTGATGAAAAAACTTACACTTGCCTCGTCGTTTTCGTTATTAAAAAGCAATTAAAAAAGTATTTTAAAATCTTTATTCGTGAAGAAACAAAAACAAAAGAAAAAAATGATCAAAATAAAAGCTGATTTTCTCATAAAATTTGAAAAAGATTTTATCAAAATTGATGGAGAATAACTCCCACTCTAACTTGTGGAAGCGTTTCCACCCCTGCCTGTGATGACAATGACCTCGAAATCCTTGAACGAATTTAATAAAGTAAATTGTTCAAAATGATGTATTTTATAGTGCGCTTTTTTATTGTGCTTCAAAATTTTCTTTTTTTTTTTTGATAAATTTGTTCTGTCATTAAATAATGAAGAGAATACTTATATTTTCACTGACGTAGACATCTTCTTGATGAGATTAAAAGGAAGAAAAACGATTCAGTGATCTTTTTTTTAAAAATGTGAATGTAAAAAGACAAGGGTAATTGTATTGAGTTTCTTTCTTTGTTAAGTATCTTGTTATTTATCGTATTTGTCTAAAATAAGCGTATTTTAGAATTAGATACGAACAGATAATTTTACAGTTATGCAACTTCTAGCAGAGTCGGATTTAGATATGGGCACTTGGAGCACATGCCCTAGCAAGCTTGGCAAGAGTTCGTAGGCCATTTGTGCTTCGTTGGCAACAGTTTCCAGGCTACTTGTCCTTATGTTCTGCTTAACAAAAGCGCAATAGTAATTGGCGTATATCTTTCTTTGTATTTGTTTTATTTAAATTTCCGGCCATAGAATGCATACATACTTGTGAACGTAGGTGCTATACAGAGATACATCCTATTTCTAGTTGTTGCTAAATAAAACTAACTTTTAACTTCACAAGCTTATTAATTATACATGTGGATACATATCAACGTATGTAAATACATTTACAGTGCACATATATAATGTCCCAATGTATGTACTTTATATTAGGGATGTTATGGATATCCGTAACCGTAACCGAAACTACGGGATATCCGAAAAAATTACATATCCGAAACCGAAACCGTATCCGAAAATAAAAGTTTCGGATATGTTTCGGATAATAACAGACAACTGTCGTTGGAAAATTGAGGTTAAATCGAAGCAAGTTTTTGCTCCATGTATTTCTCTTGATAGATTTCCATTGATTTGTGTTTGGCGTTAACTTTTTGGAGTAAAATTTTCCTCTTTTTTCTAAAAAAAAAATTCACTGATCCGTAATCGTAACCGTATCCGAAACATTATCCGGTATTATTACATATCCGTAACCGAAACCGAAACCGAAAAAAATGTTTTTGAATATCCGTATCCGTATCCGAAATTTCATATCCATAACATCCGTACTTTATATACACCATGTTACGCATAAACTTAATGCTGGCTACCATTGTAGAAAACTCTTTGTAAATATTTCTCTACGTACAATATTCCATTAACAATTTATGTAAATAAAATACACACAGGCTGAGTAACGTTAATGACGTCATATTTTATTATGTTTGATGCTGGTCCGGACACGTACATGCCATTTAAATGTTACAACTGATTTATACAATTAGATAGGAACGTGTAAATGTTTCATCGTAATCAGTTGTTTTGAACTGCCAGGGACATAAATTTGTAATATGAACGTCATTAAAAATTATGTACGCCTATAAAGTTTCAAAAAAAAAAAAAAAAAATTGAGAGATGAGAAAAAGTCGATATTCAGTAGGTCACGGAAAATTTATGTTGATTTTGAAAAACTTAAAAGTTGATCTCACAAGGTGGGTTAATAATTAGACTCTTACGGAACGAAATTAATTTCTTTGGCTCGTAATATTAATAATAATAATAATGGGGTTTAACGTCAGTTTTTCTGACAGTAGTCTATAACAGACGCCACCAACATCGTTATTTTTAAAACTTTATTTATTCAGCCATAATATTACAATTTCTACTTCATTGTGATGTGGATGGAGAACAAGGAAAGTGATGTGACGGCTAGGATTTGCTGGGTATGCGTCTGCAGCCGTCTTCTTAAGAAACTATGCCGATATTAATCTGGAATTGTGAAGGGAAACTGCAGAAAACCTTCATGAGAACAGTTGGACGCAGGATTCGAACCCTTGACCTGCCAACCTGCAAGTGCCAGTGCCTAAGTACACTCGACCATTCCGCTGGTTTGGCTCTTAAACTTTTTGATGTAAAAATTTCGATTTTTGGCAACATACACAGAAGTATTATTCCTGTAGGTAATCAAAATTATAGTCAACAGTATTGTCATTTTAGAGGACTCACAGCGAAAATAAAAGATAGGCCTTAAAATAATAGAATTGATGATCACTGTATTTAGAATTTATTTTGACATACTGTCAATTTGGAGAACTCAACTAAATCATCGGAAATCATTTTCAGTAAAGATCGGAATGACTAGCTTGATGATCTTTGGACTATAGGATGCCGAGACCTGATCCAAATCATAACACTATTGTTTAAGCTTAAGCTAATATATTTATTAAAATCTTATTACACATTTTACTTATATTTCATAGATTTCTCTTTCTTTAGATAAAATAGCTAGTAAGGTTTTTGAGACCAGTGTAGTGGAGGATATCGACTTCTGAGCTTTTATTCTTGTGTAAATATAACACTTATTACAACAAACGAAGAGAGACATGGTCTGGTATTTGGAAAATCTTTTTTCTTTGATAAATTTTAGGTAAAATTGTTTCCATAAACAAGTATAGCTACTACTATTACTTAATTAATCATAATTCTGTGTATTGTACACACACAATTTATTACTTAAGTAGGTAGTTAAGAGAACGGACGGTCGGTACTTAACCTAAAGTATATTTATTAAATAAATTAAATAATTTCATTTAATTAAATTCAATAATATTAGATAAATTAAATCATCTTACGTGATGCGACCCTATTACGTACGTAGTATGTTGATAATAACTAAATACGATGTGAATTTAAATTTAATAATGCATAGTATTAAGCGTTGAGCTCTTTACGTGTAGATACTACGATATAAAGTTGTTCATAAAACTACACTACGTTGCAAGAGCTTCATTTTCTGTGAATATTCTAGACTTAATGATATGGAGACTTTGAGGACAAATTCATTTTTCAAGGAAAGTCGATTTTCTTTTAGTTTTACGCTTTCGATATTTCTAGGTCCCACATTTCTATCATTAAAAATATGTTAAATATATCTGATATCTAAAGTTACCAGAAAGAAGGAATTTTTTTATCTAACTACATTTGAAGGAGGGTTATGTGTTTGGTATGTAAGTATGATTCTGTGGCGCAGCCTACAATCTAAATGAGAAGGATTTTGATCAAGAAGATATCACTGGATTCGTTTTTACTTTGAAAGTGATACAGGATACATGAAGTATCAGAATTCATAAATAGGGAATAAAAAATTTTCATAGAAAACTGTTGGGTCTAGAAATGTGAAATTTTGTGTAAGGGTTGCTGATGTAACGTTGATGAGCACTAAGAAGGAATTTTTGAAAATTTATCCTATATGAGGGTGTAAAATAGTGGGTACAGCTAGTAAGACCCTTATTGTTCATATTTTCTTTTTAGCATTGTAGAAATTTGGTCCAATATTTAAAAACATCCTGTATTTACGTTAAATACTGTGCAGGTGATTAAATACAATCTGTTTACATTAATTATAGATTGATAATGTATTAACATAAACTTAATAATAGACTGTGTACACTGAATTGCGGAAATATCAGCGGTGGTGATCCATAATTGAAATAGCTTATTGCATTTAATTGAGGCATGCGATGCCTTGAAGCCTTTAATGGAAACTAGGCCACTGTATGTTGCGATAATCAATGTCAATCATTTTCTCAAAAGTTCAAAAAAAATCTAGGGCACTAAAATTAATTTAAACTCAAGGGATTCAGTACACATTTCTATTTTTATTTCATTGATTTATTTCCAACGGATCATCATAAGCACTATAATTTGGAAGACTTTCAAGCTTAAATCAAGTGTATCAGTTATAAATACATTCTAACTTCAAGTGCGTTTTAAAAACACAAAGCTCAAGATTCTTGATCCCTGATAAATATAATTTATGCAAGAAAGTTCCTGACGGTAGTTACTCCAGATTCGAATCTCGAATGAATGAAGACAATAGGAACCGATATTCTTCAGGTCTTTAATAGTTGGGATATCCTAAAATTTCTTCGAGAATCCGTTAGTCTTTGAGGGAAAGTAAATCGAATTCTCCCCTACAAAGATAATACATAATCCAGTAGAGAAAGGATGGCCAAAGTTTCACGATGGCGGATGTAAATACCAACGTATCCGGTGGTGGATCAAGAAAACAATTCTAAAATAATGAAGGACACAGGAAGGTTAATAGAAAAATCACATCCAGAACAGAAGTCACATTTTCTGAACGAACTTGACTATCTCTACGGGCAAAATACGGATTTTTCACTCAAATTACCCAAATTGAATCAACAGATCTTATTCATTTCATTTTTGTAACTCTTTATTTAAAAAAGAAAAAATTGTATTTGGTGACGTCATCGCGAATACTACATTTTCTAAAAGTTTCAAAAACCATAATTTTTATATTGGATTAACGAAATTCGAGGCTGTTCATTGGTTTTCGGTAGTTTTCCTTTCTTTTGAAAATTAGAATTTAGTAAAAACAACCGAAAAATCACATGTGACAATTAAGGACCTGATTTATGTAAAAGTAATTTTTCAAAAAATCAGAGAAAAGGTGTTTCGCAAAATATATTTCGAGAGAAAATTGCACGTACCGGAAAGCTGGTAGAAACTGATTCAGGTGGTTGTTGAATTGTTTTTTTGTTCATCACTTAATTTTTAGGCGGAAATTTTTTGAAAAATCAAAGAAGGGGGCTCGCAAGAAGGTCATCTTACCCACTTTTTATTTTAGTCTTGCGTCGGCTTTGATCAAATTTATTGGTTTTTCTGGAAAAAATGTAAACTATTTTCACAAATACGAGATCTCAGACGATCTGGCGAAGATTCAAACGAATGTTACTGATGTGTGTAAAAAAAGATACTTATTAATTTAACACACTAAAAATATTTTTACACAGTTTTTACACATTTTTGTGTGTAAAATTATCACTTATTGTTAAAATACAATCCAACGTACTACGCACGACTCCTATTTTACGTATATGTATAAAAATTTAAAATACATTATATTAATTAAAACGAAGGCCGCAATTTAAATTAATAAATTTTTTTTTCTTTAATGACAAAATAGAATATTATGACTGATGTAAGAACAAAACTGTAAAATACCAGTTAACAATTCCTTTTACTTATATATTAATTTTTAAATTAGTTACAATAAATATTTACTAATAATTATTATACATATGTATTTCTCGGGAATTACAGAAAGAATTAATTCTTTCTTTTCAACAAACTGACGTTACGATTTACGAAATATCAAGACATTATTTTATTGACGCAAATGTGGAAAATTGGTAACAAAAAAATTCATTAATAAAATTGAAGTAATTATTATTATTAAACAGTTTCGTATATTCTATTTTTTTTTCATGCCACAGTTTTTCTAGAAAGTTCATTAAATGTTTAATTATTTTTTAGCGAATTTCCAGAAATTCAGCTATTCCAGTAGGTCTCGTGACACGACTTGAGCCCGGGAATATGGCAGAAATTTGTTTTGAGGTCCCTAGAAACCAAAAATAATATTCACTAAAATTTATATATATATATATATATATATATATATATATATATATATATATATATATATATATATATATGTGTATGTATTTATGTATCAGCACGATAACTCTCGAACGAAATGTCCTAGGTTTACCAAATTTGGTGAGAACGTTGGAAATCCAAAAATCTTGGATGAGTTCTTCAGCCAGACACGTCGGATGCCAGGAACATGGTTTTTGTTCTTGCAAAAAATTAGTTTTTTGCCAAAATTTGCTATAATTTAAAAGTTTTTGCCACATTTTTATACACCATTGCAAAGATGGAAAAAAATCACATAAAAAAGGTTCTTGAACTATTATTCTAGGTTAGCTAGTTTTTGAGAAAATAAGAAAATAAGTAAAAAATCCTCTACCGGGGCGGTTCTAGAAACCTGGGGCGGTTCTAGAAACCTCCGGCGGTGGGTGGAGTAATGTGAACGAAAATTTTTTCTAATATAACTGAACTAACGGAACTTGATCTAACCTAACCGAACCTAAGAAAATTTGGTCTCAAACCTAACCGAACCTAAGGAAATTTTTTGTAACGTAACCAAACCCAACAAAATTTTTTCTAACCTAACTGAACCTTATTGTTCTATAATTTATATAAACTGAATTTATTATTAGCGAATTTCCAGAATGGAATTCAGTTACTACAGGCACTGTCATGCCGCGACTTTAGTCCGGGACTATGGCAGAAATATGTTTTGAGGTTCCTAGAAACCGAAAATAATATTCAATATTGGAAGTCCCAAACCGTTGGACAAGTTCGTTAGCCAGAACATGTCCGATGCCAGGAACATGGTTAAAAAATTGTTTTTTTGCCAAAATTTCCACTTATTCAAGAATTTTTGTGAAATTTTTTTACACTATTTAAAAGACGAGAAAAGATTACATAAATACCCCTGTCGCAGCATCCTGCATAACATAGCGAATTTCCATTTACAAAAGTACGTTTTATTTACACTTACTCTATATCAACTAGTTTCCGAGAAAAACGTACTTTTGTAAATGGAAATTCGCTATGTTATGCAGGATGCTGCGACAGGGGTATTTTATGTTTCTATACAACGTAGTAACAAATATATAAGATTATTTTTATATAGTCGTATTATTGCTTCTAATAGGCACAAGTGTACAGAATATGTAATATGTTTTGCAAAAACTCAGGCATAACTAAATAAATTGAATCTATTCAAGGTAGAAGATTCAGCCGTTTTACCGAATTTCCAGAATGGAATTCAGCTGGAATGGAGTCCGCATGATAACTCTCGAACGAAACGTCCTATTTCTACGAAATTTGATGAAAATATTGGAAGTCCCAAACCGTTGGACGAGTTCGTTAACCAGTCACGTCCGAAGCCCGAAACATGGTTTTTTGGCAATTTTCGTGAAAAAAATTAATTTTTTGCCAAAATTTCCCTTTATTCAAAAATTTTTGCGACATTTTTTTACACCATTGAAACGAGGAGAAAAAATCACACAAAAAAGGTCTTTAAACTATTTTTCTATGTCAACTAGTTTTCGAGAAAAATTAATTTTTTTAAACGGAAATTCGCTGTTATGCAGAATACTGCGACAGGAGTATTGGTACTTTACGTAAATGATTTTAAAAATTTTGGGGTAAAGATATTCAGGACGGAAAATTTTTTTACTATTGATTTTAGAACGTAGTTCCATCGGAGAAATAGTTTTCTTGCGAAAATTTTCAAATTTTGTGCAATTATTATATAAAATGTGTTGCTTAAAATTTACAGACTGTCCTACATGCTAGTATCGAAAGAAAGAACAACAACCAACACTACACTAATACTGAAGTTAGTAATATTAATTCACAGCTTCGTATATTTACATATCTCAACTACATTATAAATAATTTTATGTAAAATCAATTTTAAAGCTGTTAAAGTTTAGAGCAAGAAAGTTTAAGAAACGTTTTTATTTTAAAATCAGAGTTAGCATTAAACCAGATTTTAAATTTTAACCTGTTAACAAGGTAGTACAATATATTTCGTCTTACCTCTCAAAAATGAATTTTAGCATGATAATTCGCGAACGAAACAACCAATTTTTACGGAATGTGGTGAAAACGTTGCAAGTCCACAAATTTTGAATGAGTTCCACAGATTTTGAATGAAGTTTTTGAATCATTATTCTATGTAAACTATTTTCCGAGTAAAATTGGAAAATTTGCTACGTTACACAGAATGGTGTGCCACAGGGGTATATTAAAATGTCTGCAATTCAATACTGCTATTCGTTTTTGTAATAGAAAATACACACTTATTCACCATACCTGAGTGACTGATCGATCATAATACCCTTTCAACTGAATACTGGGAATGAATATAGAGTTAAAATAGAGGTCAAATAATGTTTTATATGAAGTCACTACAAACGTTGCCGCGCTCAATCCAGGAGTAAAAAAATCAAATTAATAATTATAGGTATTTAAAATTATAAATACAGCTGAACTCTTTTTTATGCGGTCTTTTTTGTGCGATTTTTTTTATGCGGTTTGTAAAAAATGGCCATTAAAATGCATAATGTGAATCAAAATCACGAGACAGTAAGAAACTTAAACAATTACTATAAGAACTTTCTTTGATAAAAATACTTGTTAACGGCTTTTAAGTATTTAATCAATACATTGCATAAGAACATAAGTTATTGCATCATTTAATTTTGTTACAGATGTATTTTTCAAAATTTTCACAATATTATAAAATTGAAATAAAATGTTTCTACGTGTAAATTAATGCTTTACCTTGCTGCTAAAAGTCACTTTTAAGGAAATTTCTAAGTTTTGAGCGTTTTGAGTATGAGCGGTTGGTCGGGACCGCATAAAAAAAGTTTTTTGTACAATCTGGATCGAACTATACTTTTTATAGCTATTTATGATATTTTTGAATATATTTTTTTTGTGCGATTTTTTTTATGCGGTTCCCTCCACCACACAAAAAACGATCAACTGAATATGTAAATAAAACAACGCTGGAGAATTTTTTTATTTTATTTCTTTTTTGTATTTTTCTTTTATTTACGAAAACGCCCACGTATATTTAAAATATTTTGTATAAAATAATAAAATAAAGGTAGAAAAGGTAATTTATGAGTTTCTGTCGAGTTTAATTAAATTAATTAAAATATCGGTTGATATTTCTTTAAAAATATATTAAATGTTTGAATAAAATGGTTTTAATTTGCTTAATGAAAAAAAAAAAACTTTCTCCTGTAGAAGTATTGTTATTTCTACCTACATGAGTACAACTTTTGGGTAAAGTTTATTTTTAGCTTACAAAAAAGAAGAATTTAGAATTCGAGTCCACTAACTTTTGAAGCGAAAAGTTCTGATACGGAAGGTAGCTCAGTTTGAGAGTGTAACGAAATCTGTAACGCTTGGAAGTATCGGAATAGAATTCCTAGGCAAAGTAGGCGACTGGTTCCCACACTGTATGCCATGAAGCATCATCTTGCTAAAAAGAGGAAATAAAAAATGTTCCAAAAGTGATTAAAGAGCGTCCCCTATCTTGGTAGACTTCTAAGCAAAATAAAATTTAAAAAAAAAAGACGAGGGATTCTAGATCAACACTGCCTAAGGGGCTCTGAGTACCTATATTATGTATTAATTCCAGTTCTGGGAAATATAATGAAAGTAGTAATGCTGTTGAAAGTTTTTACACAATTTTTACTTTAATAACAACGAGAATCAGATCAATTGTAGGCGTATCATAAAAAATTGGTTTCGTTTTTCACCTCCCTAGCTTTTAGTATCAATAATTTATTGTAAAGAGAGCAGACTCAATACAATCTGAGTTAGTTTGGAAATCTAATACTCAAGTTTTATTTCATATTTATACTGATATAGGTACTAATAAGTGAGAAGAAATGCTCTTTTAAAACCTAATGTCACAGTTGTTGCCATTTAGTCTAAAAATATTAATTTAAACCACAAGATTTAAGTCTTATGAACAGAATGTCCTAAACTCTTGAAAACAAAGCGGTGATAGAATTGTAAGAAATATTTCGTCTTTATTGAGATAATTTATGAATTTGTTTCCCCAAGATTTTTTAAATAAAATTTTCCACCTTCATTGGCAAGAAAAAAAGAAATATTCCAAAAAACAAGCAATTTATTAGACATTATGGCTGATTGGTTGGATAAATCAAAAGCAATCTGATACACTATTAAGTACGACTTTGTTTGTTGTTATTCGTCGACAAAATTAATAAAATAAAGTAAAAAAAATGTTTTTTAAGAAAAAGCTTTTATTTAAAAATGGGCTAAAAAAAATAAAATAACTTTTGAGTGAAGTTTGAAGCAATATGCAACATAATTTATAAAAGCTTGAGGCGTTATCGTTAATTCTTTCTGTTTTGGATATAAGTGTAGCTATTTTACTTTTCAGTACTTACCAAACTTAATTAAACGCCTCAAGCTTTTATAAATTATGTTGCATATTGCTTCAAACTTCACTCAAAAGTTATTTTATTTTTTTTAGCCCATTTTTAAATAAAAGCTTTTTCTTAAAAAACATTTTTTTTATTTTATTTTATTTTCTACTTTTTAGTCTGATTACAATTAATTTAAAAAAAAAAATAAAGAAGTAATTTTTTTACCTATATTTTAATCGGTTAATTTATCCTAATCAGACATAACTATAGAAACAAAAAATTACAATGTAAAATCAATGGACAATATTTGACAATTCGAAATGTCAAAAAGTTGCATAGGACTAAAAATCAACAATTTTGATTTGGGGCAATTTAGGGAAAAACTAATTATACAATATTGCATTGTCATCAAGGTCAGACACGTATGCAAAATTTGAAACCTCTACCTCAATTAGAACCTGTCTAAATTTTGATTCCAAGATTTGATCTAAACCAACATACTAACATAGCAAGTTAAATAAAAGCTTTTAAAAAAAATTCTATTATAATGGAAATTTGTTAAAATCAATATCAAAAGCGGCTGGAAAAACTGATGGGAGCAAAAACAGTGAGGAAAAATTAAAAATGTGGTAGGAATTATCGAATCAATAAATTTTTTCGAATGAAACGAAAAAAAATTTTCCTTTCCGAGACGTGAAAATTTAATTCCTTTTTCAAAATTTAATTTATGAAAAAATGTTACATTAGTGTTGATTTAATTAACGTTTATACCTACGCGGACGAGAATTATTTCCGTACATTTTGACGATTTAAATATTTTCTAATGCTTCCTTTACGCACATTCATAAAATATACAATTCTACGAAATTTAAAACTTTACATTTTTATTAGGTTTTCTTCCACTCTAAGCTGAGATGGTGTTGTCTGTGTTTCCGAAAAATTTTAATATATGATAACAAGAGAATACGTTGGTCGGTGTAAACGTAGTGTAATAATATTATATTTTCAAACCAGTGATTGAATTTTGTGAATCTCTACAATTTTATTTTTTATTAAATTCGGAACAATTTTTTCAACTAAATTAAATAAGAAGTATTTGGAAGTTTTGATTTATATTTTCAAAATTATTCAACTGAGAGTTTACAGTCAAATAAAAGTGTTTAAATGAAAATAATAAAAGAAAAACGAATCATTCTTAATTCTAAGGATTTATTTTTCTTAGCTGATACACGTGTCAACTAATATTACGTAGGTCGAGGAAGGTAGCTAAGTATGGAATATCTTTCTATTCTCTAAGGTGAGTTGGAATTTTTCTCAAGATTGTAAGAGAAGGTAAGAAGATTGTTATAGCTATGTTAGACCAACTAGAAAGAGGAATATATTTTTTTAACTGAGCTTATATTTCTGTCTAGATTATAATTTACCTTTTTTTCTGTTTTTAAGTATATTCTAATAGAATAATATTTGATGCGAGGAATCACTAGTTTGCCTTGTGCAATTTCGAAAATATTGATCGAAATTGTAAATAATATTAACTTTTCCTCTATCCGTCATCTAAGGCGCGTGAAAGTCGAGTACATTAATTTTAAACAATTTCTTTTCCTTTCACGTCAACAAAATAAACCCTTATGCTTAATAAAAAGTTTACTTGCCTCCAATTTTTGATTATGTTCAATCACGTCTGCCTCAAACCACATATTATGTAAACCACAAATAGAATAGAGAAGAGAAGCTTCTTTATATTTCACCAAACATCACGAAACCATTCGAGTTCAGTGACTTACGTGTTTCCATTTTAATTAAAAGACGAGTTGAGTTTATTATTCATCTTACAAAATCAAAAAAAAAAAAATACCCCTGTCGCAGCATCTGCATAACATAGCGAATTTCCAATCATAAAAGTTACTTTCTTTCGAAAACCCGCTTACCTAGAATAATGGTTCAAAATGTATTTTCTGTGATTTTCTTGGTTCTTTACCACAATGTAAAAAAAATTGGAAAAACTTTTAAATTTTGGCAAATTGTTTGCAAAAAAACTCATTTTTTTGAGGTTTTTGGAATTGGACGTGTCTGACTGGAGAACTCATACAAAATTTTTGGACTTCCAACGTTTTATTGTTTTATTATATTTGCATCCCAAACTAGTATCTATCCTATAAATATAACAAGTTTCATCCAAAATGAATTTTTCGGATATATAGGCACTTAAATTTTCGAAATTTCTAAATTAATTTAAAATAGAGTTAGTCTCCAGAAATTTTGTATTATGGTAAATTTAATGTAATAAATGACAAGTATATAAGTATAGTAATTATAAAGCATTCGCATAGAACAATAGTTTTAAGTATACATGCACATAAGCAAAATAATTTTTGAATTTTCCTGAAGGAAGGAAATATTTTCCCGTAATAAAAAGTATCCTAAATGTTGACGCAGGTAATAAGTTATCACTACACCAGATTTCATAAAAATCCGTTCAATAGTTTTCGCGTAATATGTGCACATGCTCAAAAAGTTTTTTTATTTTCCTGTGGGAATGAGCCACTTTCCCGAAATAAAAAGTATCTGAGATGCGGACTCAGGTAATAAGTTATCACCACACCAAATTGCATCAAAATCCGTTCAATAGTTTTTGCGTACTGTATGCACATGCTCAACATGGTTTTTCCATTTTCCCGTGGGAATGAGACATTTTCTCGAAGTAGAAAGTATCTTAGATGTTGATCCGGGTAATAAGTTGTCGGCACACCAAATTTCATTAAAATCCATCCAGTAGTTTTTGTGTGATGCGTGAACAGACGAACAGACAGACAGACAGACAGACAGACAGACAGACAGACAGACAGACAGACAAAAATTTAAAAAATCGCTGTTTTGATATCTACATCGATAACTATTTACAGTATCTGCACAATTTTTAAAAAATATTCCCTATACAGAAACGGTCTCGTTACATTTGTATTATATGTATAGATTACCTATTAATGGCTCTTTATTTAAAATATTAATTTTTTTTTAAAATAAATCGCCCCCTGTTCTAGGAAATATATATTTTTTAAATTTTTATAAAATTTCTTATGAAAGTGAGCTTCTTAGACAATTTTATTTTGTATTAATGTATTTTATTTTGTATTAATGTGAAACATGAACATTTAAATGTTGGCAATTTCTGTATTGTGGCGTTATCTATCTAGCGCGTTAGTTAACTACTTTATTTAAAAGTTCGAATAAAATTCCAGTCATTTTAATTTTTAATTGTTCAATAACTTCAGTACCTTCAGTATCATAAAAGCAAGCAAAATAATATTACAATTTATTTATGTAGATACATATATGATGGAAAGTTAAGAAAAGAAAATGTTTTTTTGGAAGTTCGTGTTTAAGGTAAAATCGAAAAAACTTGGAAAATTTAATTAGTAATTAATTTTTTTTAAATATTTTTAGGTTTGGTTGTAAATGAATCTACTGTTGATCTTTTAATATGATACTGAACTATTCATTATTTAAAATGAAAAATTGTGTACTTATTAGATGATGAAATTAAAAAATTAGTAGTTTGAAAAACCGAAACAAATCGACCGACGTCTTGAAAAAGTCTGTCGGGACACCGGAGCAACGGAGCTAGAACCGTGACAAATCCGGGAAAACCAAGACGTATGGACACTCTACACGGATTGTGAATGTTATAAACTTTAAGTTTTGATTTTTAAGCACATTATGAGTGAAATTGAAAATTAACAACCTGTGAAATTTGACATTTTAGTTAAAGTGCATATAAAATATAATACCTACATGTTTTTATAAAAATGCAAATATAAATAAATGTTTTCTGTTTTTTTTTTTTTTTTTATTTTAATTGTTATTAATTATTTGGCTTTTTTAATAATTTAGAATTTTTCTGTCAAATGAATAAATTCTGAAAATATGAATTTATGACATAATTTCAGTAAAAGTGAAAATGAAATTTTTCACCCACACTTTTGTAGTGTCAATGTACATCACTGGATCCCAATTTTCAAATGGATAGATAATTTCAGTAGCGTAGAAACTAATTATTAAAAAATTGCAAACCAAATGTGTTTATATGATAATACGTACTTATAAAATTTATATACGTGTTCTTCCGAAAATCGTAAATACCTAATTAACTTTCTCTCGATGAAGTTGGATTGACAAACATTTACATTAGGGATGTTATGGATATTCGTAACCGTAACTAAAACTACCGATATCCGAAATAATTAAATATCCGAAACCGAAAGCGTATACGAAAATGAAAGTTTATAAGTCTAGTAAGTACTTAACACATTAAATATTTCAGTCCCTTTTTGACAATCTTGCCAGAACTTAAACACTTTTTTAAATATTTTTATTGTTAAAATCGAAACGTTATTTTGAAGCCGGTTAAAATTAATATATTTTACATTAAAATGTGTGGTCAATACAATCACCCGCTAGTTAATTATCGCTAGATTTGATGCTAGAAAATTGAGAAAAAACAGGTCATAGAGATTTTTTTTTATTTAGATTTTATTTGTAATGATTGAATTACAAAATTCAAAAGGATGTTAAAAAATGTGTGTATTCACTATGAGCTTTTGCCTGTAGTAAATCCAGCTGCTCAAAATCGGTTCCAATATATCAGTTGGTCAGGACGGCATTTGTACATAATTTTAATATTTTCTTTAAGAAATAGTATTTTTTTTTTTTAAATACTTGTTTGATTTTTTCAAGGCGAGTACTTTTTACGATGTGTGTTTACCAAATTCTACAAAATAATTAAAAAAAAAACATTGTAACCCTACTATTTTGAAATTTTCAAAAAAATATCATGAAAATTACCTCATATATGCTTTTTCTGAGTTAATTATTGAAAAATATTCTATTTTCCGAGATTTTTAAGGTAAAACGAGCAGATGTATGGTTTTTGTTAAACAAATTTCAGATCTTTAATACATTTTTGCCTTAAAAAAATAAATATTTATTATTTTCAAAAATGTATGATACAACTTGTCAAAATTTAAAATTATTTGTTTTGTTGTCAAAAGAAAAAAAAAACTGAATGTGCAAATTTATTTACCACTAAAATGATGGGTTTATACATATAATTATAACGTAGTATTGTCATTTGGATAGAAAATTACGTAAAAATATTATTGTTTGAATATGATTTAACGTAATTTTTATGCGATTGTAGCAAGCTCTTATTAATTTTAGGAAGGTGTAAACATCATCTAAATTCTGATCATATCACATAAAAAACTGCGCCGTGATTTTTTTACTAAAAAAAAATGGAATAGAGATACATTATAAAAACATTTAACTGACAAAGAAAAAGAATATAGCCGAATCGTTAAATTGGATTAAAAAAATCATGACATGCTACTTAAAAAGCGGTTTTTTTCGAATTTAGCTCGTAAAAAATGAGACAGAAAAAAAAGAATGCGAGTGCGAGTGAAATGGAGAACGACATATTTCCTAGTTTTTCTCGAAAAGTAAGTAATTTAGAGCAACTGTATAAAAACATTTTTTATGCATTTTACCTTTTACTAGGGCTTGGTGTAAAAAAAAATTTGAAAAATTGCTTAATTCTGGCAAAAAACTCATTTTGTTGACAAAAAACGCCCGGAAAACCTACTTCTGGGCATCCGACGTGTCTGGCTAACGAACTCATCCAACGATTTGGAAAATCGAATTCGCACACAAAATTTCATAAGCATTAAACGTTTCGTTCGAGAGTTATCGCGCGGATACATATATATATATATATATATATATATATATATATATATATATATATATATATATAAATTTTAGTGAATATCATTTTCGTATTCTAGAGACCTCAAAACATATTTCTGATATGGTCTCGGGCTTAGGTTGCACCATGACACCTGGCGTAAAAGCTGAATTTCCAGTTTTGGAAATTCGCTAAAAGAACGACCAGTATCATCCATGATAGCAAAAAAATCCACCTATCTGTTCTATCTTTACTTCGATATGAATAAACCTGGCTCTTGTATGGTTACACCAACTTAAGGGTGGAGTTCACGCCAGAAACGGCTAATAAACTAATTTTTTTTCGAATCTCGTTTTTTGTTTTTATTTTGTTCTGTGGTTCTTTACGAACACGGTGATATATAAAACATGGCCAAAATTTTTCTTTCAAGTGGAAAAATATTTATTTGTGAGCCGCTGCACAGCCAAGTTGCTGCTCCTTTGCAGACAACGTTCGTCCCCCCCCCCCCTCTCGATTTGATCAGTAATATTTAGTTTTGGTGTGTACATGAGTTATAGTATGCACTGAGATAATGTTCTTTTATTTGTATGCTTTTGTAGACGTTTTAATAAAAAGTGAGTAAACCGTTTCTTTTGTTATTATTTTTGTTTTTTACCGTTTCCCGAAAGTTGTGTTTTTTCCGACAAGGAAAATCAAATCTCAAGTTCTAGAAAAGATAGAGACTTAATTTTTTTAAAATTTTGTTCATAAACATATTGCGCATAAAGTGGAGTATGCTTTTTCCATTTGAACAATTGTAACTATTTTTAAACATTTTTTTTTTTTTTTAATAAAAAATTGGGTTTTATAATTTTTAGAAGTTTGGGATTACAGTTTTATAGTTAGTTTTTAAAATTACTTGAAACCCATACTCAGCTTTATGGGCAGGTCCTTTAGGAATAAAATAATGAAAAAATATTTAAAAAATATTCATTACTTTTTGAGATATGGCGTTCCTTGTAAACGCTTAAAAACTTGCGAAAAAGCCCCCCCCCCCACAGGGAAGAGTAATGAATGTTTCAAAAACAAAATTTTCTATTTGAAACCCTCCCTAATTTGAAAAAAATTTCAACAAGCAAAATAATCATAAGTAAAAAAGTTACTTTTTTATTTGAACTCCCCCCTTAAATAGAGAAAAACTGAATTGTATGTAATGATGATATCTCACTTCAAACTCAATTAAGGTTTATAAACCTAGGTTCTATAGCGAAAGGTATTTGATGAATTTTTAAAAATTATATTAAAGAAAATTAACAACACAGAACTTTATTTTTCTTAAATATGTCTAATTTCCAAAATAATAATAATTAGAGAAAAAACTTTAAGAAGTAACTAAGGTAAAAGACCCGGTAATTGACCCTGGCCCAGTTTCTGAACTTTTCAACTTTGTTATAAATTAATAAAAAAACTATATTTTAAATAAGAAAAAAAATAAATTCTTAATTTAAAGTAATCTATTCTGTGTCTAATGAACAGCAATTTAAAAAGTTTAGAATATATTAACTAAATAAAAAAAAATTTTAAGTTTAAAATGTGTGTAAACACTATTTTTTTGGTAGTTTCTTAACAGTTTATGTTACAAAGTACTCATTTTGATCTGTGCAATATTCATCATGTAAGTACGAAAACTTAATTAAAAATATATGAGCAGGTTAATATTTGTTTAAAATTTATTTTAAAATATTTATAAAATACCTTAGAATGATTTTTATTATTGAAATATGAGGGTCAATTACTAGGCTCACTTCTAAAGTGGTATGGCCCAGTTAAATTCTAACCAGTTTTTGTTAGTTATTTTGTTATTTATAGTTATCTTCGATTAGTTTTTGTTATTTTTCATAACGTATATAACATTAAACATTCATTTTTATCAATAAAAAATTATTTATAAATTAAATTTTAAAAAACTGTATTTTTAAATTTAAGAATCAGAAACTAGGCCACTGTCAGGGTCAGAAACTGTCACATGAGAAATTTTGAAGGTCAGAAACTGGGTCCTTTTTGTCAATTTTTAAAACATTAATTTAAATTATTAATTCAATTCAAATAATTATTTTACTTGTATGACTTTATTTTGAAAGCCATAAACTAGTTGATAAAATTATTAATTGTCTCTTAAGTTGAAACTTATATTTATTACTGTCATTTAACCTCAGCCATCACTCTTAAAATGTCAGAAACTAGGCCCGTTACCTTATATTACTATTTTTTAAGAGATTTGTAACATTAGCCATAAAATTTTATAGACCCAAATCGTCTTTGTTTTAATTTACGGTAAGATAATCGTTGATGAGTGCTACCGATAAAAATTTCAAACGCCCAAATCGATTTTCAAGTTTTTTCAAAAATTCGAGTTAAAATTTCGGACAATAAAGTTACTTGGGAACTTTTAGATTTAGACCAGCGAATTTAGATATGCTATTTACGTGTTAGAAGAACTACTGACTGATGTAATTTTTATTTTTTACGCTGCAAGTAATTCGGATACGAACGGGAATATTTATTTCAGTAAGTTTACACACGGATCACTTTGTCCATGTCTACTTCACAAAACTTATAGATTACATCACGGAGAGAAAATTCCTATAAAAATTACTGTGCTCATACTACAATTGACGTGTAACAGGCGAACATATCCAATTTTTGTACGGTAAAATTATAAAAATTATAGTTATATTATTGTAATTTTTATAATTTTACCGTACAAAAATTGGATATGTTCGCCTGTTACACGTCGATTGTAGTATGAGCACAGTAATTTTTATAGCAATTTTCTCTCCGTGCACAAATAGAGGAACCTATGGGTTTTTGGGCGACCTTTTTGATCGCAGAATTATTCAAAATATTAAATGATTATTGCATGCGCAACTTTTCCTGATAAAATGATGATAAAATAGGTTGATTGGAATAAGTCCGAACTTGGATTTGCAGGTGATGAGGCTGATTAAACAACTAGAAGCACTGATCGACCCAGTTTCCAGTAAAATTCTCCTTTTTGCAGGTCTAACAACCAACATGTAATGGACTTTTTAGTCGTATTTTTAGGTCAAAGGTACAATTATTTGTGTTAAAATAGATACACAAAATGGTACTACGACGTGTTGTTTTGTTTTTATTATGTCGTTTATGTTTTCGTAGCTGAAACAAAAGGTAATTATCGGACCAGCTGTCAGTTGAACATGTACACACGAGCCGATACGACACTGGATACATACTTACATAGGGTACAATACCTTGTCATAACTTGTATACATTTTCAGTGTGTGCCGTTTGGTTTACTTTTATGAATACTTATAATAGGAGCCACGTGGTCGGAGATGAATGCGGTGGTGCACTGTTTGTTTAACACCAGCGAGGTATCACATAGGTCGATCGATACGTTTTGTGTTTGCACACATAATAACGAGACCACGGAGTAAATCCAGAAAATTGTTTTTCCTTCGTATTATTCGTTTGCCAGTTCTGATACGCTTGTGTGTCTACTATAGTTGTTAGTTTGTTTACATATTATTACTCAGGGCCGGACTTACAATTATTATGAGGGGGGGGGGGGAACTAGGCGCCGTTGGCGCCCTTTCCGAGAAAAACGACAAATTCAACATTTCGGCACACCAGTATTTTAACTTTTTTCTGCAAAAAGCAAGTGACGAGCAAAAAAAAACTCAAACTCAACATTTTGGTGCCCCTAAAACCTTCTTGGGGGGGGGGGGCACGTGCCCCCGCTGCACCCTCAGATCCGGTCTTGTTATTACTAGCCGTAGGGAAGGAGTACTTTGTATAGAGGTTTTCTAACCAATTACTAAGAGAGGAAAAGAATTAACAAAGATATCGACTCGAAAAATTAAGAAGAAAGTATAATAAACTCTCTATAAACTCAGTGTTTTGACACTATTAAGTATACACTACACTTCCTGCGAAGTTGCCTGAAGTTGACTAAGTATAAGGGTGTAGAAGGTAGTGATGTCGAGTGGAGATGCAGTTAGTCGATTAATCGACTAATGTTGTTTTTCCGACAAAATTAGTCATTAGTCGAAAATATGAAGCATAGAATAGTCGATTAATCGACTAAATTTTTAGTCGAATTCATGAATAAAGTAACCTACGTAACTATGATATTTTTTTCTGAAATTAACTATTAACTTTTAGTTTTTCTTTAAGAAAAAGAAAGATATGATATAATCACAATTTATTAATCACATAAAAGTGAAAAATCATACAAATAAGTTCTTTTTTATTTTTCATTTTTTGAAATCCAATAAATAACACAGAAAAATTATTAGTCGTTTTTAGTCATTTAAAAAAAAATTAATCATTTTAGTCATTTAGTCGAAGGTAAAATAGTCGATTAAAAAATGATTAAATGTTAGCAAAATTATTCGACTAAATCGATTAATTATCCGACATCACTAGTAGAAGGTCACTTTGTGCTCGCTCGCTTCACCTCGGTCGACTTCCTCTCTATGTTGGTTTTTGGCCCAAGTAATAGAATCCAAAATCTGAGCACGAAGCGACTTATTGTACTACTTAACTTACTTCGCCTACAGACTACATCATTCTGATCCTTGCGAAGTTTTACGAGTGAATCGTTTCGTGCTCAAACTTCGGGTCCTTCAAACCGATCATAAGGCCGGGCGCACTTTGAGACGCAGTTAACGCAGGCAGGGCAGTGCAGTTTCTGTGACTCGTGTTATAGAACGGGACAGCGCGAATTGAAACGCAGAGCACAGTGTTGCAAATCCTACGGATTTTTCCGTAGATCTACGGAATTTATATTCTGTTTACGCACCTACGGAAAAAAGTTATAAAATATACGGAATTCTCAACCAATTACTATATTCGAAAAATATATTAAATATTTCAAAAATATTATAATTTACTATCTACAGATGATTTATAAAATTTCATATTGCAACATTGGCGGGGCAGAGCAGAGCAGCACTGCGTCGCACGAGACCGATGTGGCACTCGTGAATGTGACACAGAAACTGTGCGATGCTGCGCGACATTGTAATACGTTCTCAAGTTTTTGTTGGTTTTATTTCGCCGAAATGAAAAGAATTTAAGAAATTGAAGAAAAACAGTGCTGCTCTGTATTTAAATTCGTGCTACCTCGTTCTACAACAAGAGTAACAGAAACTGCGCTGCCCTGCCTGTGTTAACTGCGTCTCAATGTGCGCCCGGCCACACAGTTTATCTCTCGTGCTTTCCTGTCCTGTCCTGCTCTGCTCTGCCCTGCGTTTACTGTGTGACGCAGCTCAATGTGCGCCTGGCCTAAGTGGTGGTTGTCCATTCTACACTCTCGTACTCGGCCAATTTCCGACAATTTCGCCAGTAGTGTAGTGAACGCTTTTTTAATTTAAATTCAATGACACACGCACACTTATACGAGGAAGCCGCGTGTCACACTCATAGAAAACGTTTAGTATCTAAAATTTCGATAAAAACATCAATAATTAGATAATCGCCGATGCTTAATGATTGTTTGTTTGAGCTTAATTATCTATGCAATTATTTTCTTTGAGGCAAATCACGTTGCCAAGTTTCGTTGCTTCCGCTCGGTCCCCGCAAGCTATTGCTACTATCATCTATCATATGTACTATATGTCTAATTAATTAGATGTTAGTTAGATAACATTAAATAACATATGTACATGGATAACAAACAGCATTTAATGAATGTAATGCGATATCAACAGCAAAACACAAATTATAAAGTCTGATTTATGTAATAACTTTAAATGATCCAGTTATACACTGGACCATATGCATAAAGTAAGTATGCTAACATGTTCATTGTTAGAATGATTATATCATGCATAAATTGTCAATTTTTGAATGAATTATAATTCTTCTATTATTTTTTTTTTACTACTTGACGTATACTCAAACACTGGAGTCGGAAATAATTTCTGAACAATTAAAGTACCTAGATATTGGTTTTGGACAAAAATAATTAATTCATGATTTGATCAATTTTCTAACGAGATCACGTTTTTCTCTTACGTCAAGTTATCATATCTAATATGATCATAATATAGCGGCGGTAAAATATTTCTGAGAGTTCAAAAAGTACCTACACTTTTTACAATTTTTGTAACATTAAAAAAGATACGAATACTATTAAGAATTTTGGTAGTTGGATAAAATATGTATCCTGATCAAAGCCAATCTTGTGTCTTAATTATTCTCATTTAACTATTTACCTGTTTTATATGTCTGTCGAAGCTACACACCATTTCGAGTCAGTTCTTCTCTTAACTTTTGAAACTAATTCGTCTTAACTTGCATTTACATCATTATGTTATACAATAAACAAAAAATATATGTGTTTTATTAAAGTTCTGATTAAAAAGGCCACACGAATTATTTAAATTTTAACAAGACACAATTAATTTTAATATATATAATAGTTAGCATATGTATATATATATATATATGTATACGACACATACTGTGCAACACTGCGCTACAAAATTCTGACTGACAGCCAAAGTGTGATTAAGATCAATTAAATGTTTTAATTATTAAATTGCTGAAAGTCAGAGGATACAAAAATGGGTCCTAAGAACTTTCATTGCCTGTGGGCCTTTCGTACACCTTATTTATAGAATTATTGTAGACCGGCGGTTTCCAAACTTTGTGCACTAACGCCCCCCCCCTTATAAAAAATTTTACCTCTGCCCCCCCCCAATTAAAAAAAAGTTATAAACAATTCGTAAATTAGTTTTTTACTGAAAAACTCATATTCATGGCGGACGACAGGTCTATACGACACTTTAGAGGAAACCGTTGATCAGACATGTAATCGATAACTTACGCGCTAACATCACTCTGACCGCTTAAGAATTGTTATTGTTAAAATATTACGTACAGTAGTGAGCAGAAAAATCAGTGTTAAGGGCTAAAATTGCTTTTTTTAGCAAAAAAACCTATTTTTTCCAACTTTTGGCAATTTTTTTCTATTAGTATATGCTTATAGCTTGTACTTGACCAAAAGGGATTTAAAAAAATGAAATTTCAACGTCTGACAGCGGTTTAAACAAAAAATTTTGATTAAATTTTCGGGTTTTTCGTTGATTTTCTACTTGTAAAATGAGATGTAATGAACGGAAACAGTAATTTTTCGTTCAATTACAAGCCATAAGCATCCACTAAGAGAAAAAAATTTTTTTATTTTAGGTAAGAATTTCACGAGTTACTCTGCCTACAACAAATCAGCGATTTTTGAAAACTAGCTGCCAATGGCCTAATTATTTGTTTTTTATAAAAATTTTTTTAGTGTCTTAAAATAATATACTCGTATAGAGTAATAAGCCAAAAGTTGAAATAAATTAAATTTTGTTAATATACCTATTGTAAAAAAAAAAAATCGAAAAAATATTTTTTTTTTTTTGCTAAAAAAGACCCGTGTAACTCCCTAATATAAAATGATAATTATGTTTGAGCGCCTATTCTTAAAACCATCATTTTATCAAAACGGCAACGATATTTGCAATTAGCCTGCGCCCCCCTGGTGACAATTCCGCGCCACTCCTGGGGGGCGCGCCCCCCAGTTTGGAAACCGCTGTTGTAGACATTTGATTCAAATAATATTTTTTCACAGTATGTACCCAGCGTCTTAGCCGGGTTTAACTCTTTTTTCTTCAAAAAATTCGGTATTGATTTTTCTCTGTTTCAGTCTCATACGTCCATTTATCCTTTATCTCCGTCCAAAGCACAGAATTTTAATAATATCATTAAAAGTTAAATGACTTTGAGGGCGATAGCTTTAATAAAATCGCCATAAAAAGATAGATAAATTTTTAACATCTGTGTTTTTTTTGTTATCTACATCTCTTACATATGTGTTAGTTTTAATATACAAGTCGTTTAATTTTGATTATAATTTATAATATTCGCGGTAATGAGTGCCTTCGTTGCCCTCATCACTTACTTCTAAATGATGTAGGCACAGCACAGGCGCACACTAATTAAAAACTGCGCGGGAATTGGCAGTACTAATTCCCGCCAATTCTCGCGCAGTTTTTAATTAGTGTGCGCATGTGCCTACCTCATTTAGAAGTAAGTGATAAGGCCAACGAAAGCATTCAATGTGCCAGAAAGTTCTTGGAACTTTTGTGTTTTATTTCTAATATTGCAAACCAATTCAAACAGTTTCTCAAGTACGTTGTAATATTTAACTTTATAACAATATAGAGTTACATTCTTTATAGCCACGGCGCATAAACGTTAAAAAATAAACTAATTAGTTGAAACCATAAAAATTTATATGAATAACTTTTGATGAAAATATAAATTAATTAATAATTATATTATTATTTTGTTTTGTTTTGTTTAATTGTTCCTTTGTTTCTTTTTTCATGAAACAAAAACATCACTGTTTGCCAATCATGTGTTTGCTTTCATTTGTTTCATACTTTTTTGTTATTTTGTAGTATCTCTCATACCTCTTGTTCAGGAAAGTTTAAGTAAATATATGTCATTGATTGTCAGTGTTGTACACAGTATTTTCAACAATTTAATAAATATTTATTTATCAATTATGGTTCATTTCACACATGTTTATTTGAACTTATATCGATAATAGATTAATAGTCATAGCCTCCACCACATACGAGCTTCTTGACATATCGCAAAGAGTGTTTAAAACCACCTGACCGAAGTGAAAACTTCTATGGCGATCTTGTAGAAAAACCAATAATAATATTTTTAAACCGAGTTTTAGATTAAATACCATTACACTGGAATCAAAATCTGGAATGAGAAGTGAAAATGTGTCTCCAGTTTAATAATTCGGTTGACGAATGCATATTTTTTTTTCTTGCTATTTTTAAGGATAATTATTTTTATGGTTTATTTACCATAAAATAATTTATGTCAGAATATTGACATTGAAATAGTACGGTTAAAAATATTTTGATATCAATTAAATACATACTAAAATGTGATTTCAATTGTTTTAATTTTAAAATTTGTTTTGATTTATTTTGGTTTACATCGATTTTTTCAATTTTAGTAATCTGACAAAACGAGAAATTGATTCATAGGTAATTACGAGTATAAACAGGGTGTCAGAGAAATAAGTATCATCCTTTTGAGGGGTGACTCATAGCACCCTGTAGAAACTAAAATCGCAGGAATTTTTTCGGAATTAACAGTCGCGTCACCCCTCAAAAGGATAAAAGTTATTTCTCTTACACCTGTATATATATATATATATATATATATATATATATATATATATATATATATATATATATATATATATATATATATATATATATGTATATACAGGTGTAAGAGAAATAACTCTTATCCTTTTGAGGGGTGACGCGACTGTTAATTCCGAAAAAATTCCTGCGGTTTTAGTGTCTACAGGGTGCTATGAGTCACCCCTCGAAAGGATGATACTTATTTCTCTGACACCCTGAAGATAATAATGTAAAGTTATTCGTACATATTTAATTTTTAGTGAATTGAAATATTAATTTAATCCTAATAATGCCCCAATCATGTAAAATGTATATTTATTTTTATTATTATTATAAAAAAAAAAAAATCGTTAAAAATAAAATTTCTCAGTAGTGACATGCCATTGCACTCTTACAATTAGTATACGTACAATTGTTATGATCAAAAAACAAAAACGCTCACTGGGCGAAAAAATCGATCACAACGTCTCTTAAAATTATCCACAACGCGAAATTTGCGTGACACTTTTAAAAAAAGTAATAAAAGCGGAATTTTCATTGCTGAAGTGGAATGAGACAAAGCGTTTTTGATAAGTAACTACATAAATTTTTAAATTCACGTGTACACAATATACAAATAAATAATTATAAATGACAAAATGATACTCAAACAAGCAAGAGATAACCTTTGTTCCATTGAACTAGTGTATTTAATGAGTATTTCTATAAACTATAATATACGTTCAAACAAATGTAGCATGGCATTACTACAATATATGTACAATACTGACTGTAATTGTCAGCTACAGATATTTCTCTAGCGTATACAAGATCGAATGCCATTCCAGATTTTTAGTTATACAGGGTGTCTCAAAACTTCGAGGACATAGAGCCACCACGTATTCTAGAGGTCAAAAAACGACGATTGGACCCAATTTACCTATTTACCAAAATGCACCGTTTACGCGTGAGAGGAGTTCAAAGTTTACTTAAAAAATCAAATTTTTGTACGCTGTTCCGAAATGGCTGAATCAATTTTAATGAAATTTGGTACCTGCACATTTCCGAGAATGCCACTACTTTCAGTACCCAAAGAAACCCCCCAAAAAAACTGGAGAAGGGTTAAAACTACCCCCATCCCTAGATAAATTTGTTCAGAATTTTTTTAAGGATGATGATAGGGCTCTGGGATTTTTTTAAGAGGAAGATTTATTAATTACCTTTATTTTTCGGCTCTTGTAAAAACTGGGCACTAAAATAAAATTTTTTACAATAAGTGTTCAATGTGGTCTTCGCCTTCATTGATGCAAAGACCAGCACGACGTATAACACTGAAATGCTTCCTTCCTAAAATATCATCGTCTTTTCGTACAGTTGTTCAGCATTATTAATTTTTTTTCTTTTAAATGTACACTTTTGTTTTTAAAGCTCCCCAGATGACGAAGTCATAAGGACTTAAATTTGAAGTCCACGGTAGCCACTGAATCAACTGTCGACTAGCAAATTGTTGAATTAGATATTCTCTTATGGCACGTGCGGCAAATGTGGTGGTGTTTCGACGGAAATTACGGAATAAGTTTTCTAAGAACTTTGGAAAAATTGTCTGGAAGAAATTGCAAGAAAAACTTTTGTCTTAGTGCCCATGGCCAACGAAATTCTGTAATAAAACTAAACTAGCTCCTAACAATATCGGTTATCAGTGTTTGAAGAAAAATTTTTTCGTCCGAAACTATGTGAAATACGAAGTTTTTACAAGAACCAAAAAACAAAGGCAACTAATAAATCTTCCTCTTAAAAAAATCTCAAAATTCTATCACCATCCTTAAAAAAATTCTGAACAAATTTATCTAGGGGTGGGGGTAGTTTTTACCCTTCTACAACTTTGTTTGGGTTTCTTTGGTTACTGAAAGTAGTGGCATTCTCGTGAATACGCAGGTGCCAAATTTTATTAAAATTGGTTCACGCATTTCGGAACAGCGTACAAAAATTTGAATTTTTAAGTAAACTTTGAACTCCTCTCACGCGTAAACGGTGCATTTTGGTACATAGGTAAATTGGGTCCAATCGTCGTTTTTTGACCTCTAGAATACGTGGTAGCTCTATGTCCCCGCAGTTTTGGGACATCCTGTATAATTTAATTGTGTATATTACGAAAGTTTATAATTAACGTATGTACATACATAATTTAAAATATGGAAATAATAGCAAATTGCATTGTTTGTTTATCATGCGACGCATATTTGCAATTGAAAATGTCATTAAACTATTCGAGGGTCAATTTGATGAAGGCGAGAAATATCGTATTTTTTTTTTTATAATTATACGCAATTTTATCTATACAGGACATAATGGTACGATATTGTCGGCTCCAATTTTATTAAAGTTACAAGATTTTTTGCTTATCGACTGATTAACCGAGTAACCGTTTTTCTAAATATTAATTTTTTTTTATATATAGCTATATTAATAAAAAGCTAAATTATGCGCAAGTATAACTTGTACCTGACGAATTTTTTGTTATTTTTTTCACCATTTCAATCGTTTAATTAAATCTACCGTCCCCACCGTTATTAAAATTTTTTTGTTGGAAACTGGTTGACATAGAATAATAGTTTAAAGACCTTTTTTATGTGATTTTTCTCCTCTTTCCAACGGTGTAAAAAAATTTCACAAAAATTTTTGAATAAGGGGAAATTTTTGCAAAAAGCTAATTTTTTTCACGAAAATTGCCAAAAAAACCATGTTCCGGGCATGGGACGTGTCTGGTTAACGAACTCGTCCAACGGTTTGCGACTTCCAATATTTTCACCAAATTTCATAAACGTAAGACATTTCGTTCGAGAGTTATCGCGCGGACACACACACACACACACACACACACACACACACATATATATATATATATATATATATATATATATATATATATATATATATATATATATATATATATAAATTTTAGTGAATATTACTTTCGGTTTCTAGGAACCTCAAAACAAATTTCTGCCATAGTCCCGAGCTCAAGTCGTGTCATGACAGTGGCTGCAATAGCTGAATTTCGTTCTGGAAATTCGCTAAAAACTGAAATTTGTTTAATAAAAACCATACGTCTGCTCATTTTACCTTAAAAATGCCTCAAAATGGAATAGTTTTTAATAATTAACCAAGAAAAAGCATAAGAGGTAATTTTTCACATATTTTTTTGAAAATTTCAAAATAAAGTGACGTTCTGATAGTAAGGTTACAAATAGTTTTTTTTTTTTATTATTTTGTAAAAACTTGGAAAATGGACAGCGTAATAAGTACCTATTCGTTTTGAAAAAAATCAAACAGAGTAGTATTTAAAAAAAAAAAAAGTAAAATTATGTACAAATAGCGTCCGAATAAACTGATATATTTGTCCACCTTGAGCGCTGTAGTCGAATTTTCTCCAGGCGACGGCTCATAGCGAATTGCAAAACACATTGTACAATAAAAATGCCTACAATATTTTAATCTAAAAATATGTAAATCATTTTAATGCTTATGTCGCGATGATGGCACTGTAGTAGGACGGCAATGGGATGAGGTGAGGGAGTGGGGTATAATAGTAATAAAACAAGAAATTGGAGAATGCACGTATTGCTGCACGTATCACCGCATATATTATATTGTTTATATTATATTTTTTTTGTGTTTTATACTGTTATCGTAACAATGTTACTCATAGTTGCAGATACATATGTACTTTAAGGTGGCGGTACACCGAACGTAATATTGCTAATAACACGTGTTTTTAGCAATGTTTTTAACAATTTTTTAATATTGGTTAAATTAATGTTAATAAGATTTGCTATTAACATTTGTTAATAACATTTGCAATTAACATGTTAAAATTTACTGAAATATTTAATAACATTTTTGCTATTAACTATTGTTAATAACATTTGCTTTCCGCATTTGTTATATTTTTCACTAACATGTTAAAAAAGTTGTTGATAACATTGTTAGCAGCACAATTTTTGCTATCGATCTGGAAGCGATCTAGATCAAAGGATGTCAATAACAAAATGTTAAAAACAAGTTAATTATGAATAAAACATGTTAACAACATTCTACGTGCATTTTTCGGTTAGTTAATTTGTAATAGGCGATTGCATACATATCAGCTGTTATCATTTTGTAGCTATATTTACAAAATATATGTCTATGCACATTCCTTGTAAATTTATTTTTTCATTAGTTCTTGTAAAAATCAATTATATGATAATGTTTATGACTGTTAATAATGCAATGCTTGACATTCTAAAAAAATGAAAACTCTCAAATGCCAAGTCTCCTAGTTTCATTTATCATTTTTTTTTTAAATTATTTAATATAATTCGTCCATTATGTGTGTCTCTTTTTTGAAGGTACGGACGAATCCTTAATTTTTTTCTTTTCATGTTGATCTTTTACTCTAATGATCATCACAGGAGCTACTACAATAGCAAGCTTGTTCTTCCTACGAAATCATTTTTAAACTAAAAGTACTAACTAGAGATGTCGATTCACCAAAAAAAGATCGATTTTTGGATGGACTTAAATCGAAATCAAAAAAATCGATTCAAAAAAAAAAAATCGGCTAAAAAAAATCGATTCTGTGAGATCGATCTAAAAAATCGAAATTTTGAAAAGTTTAATAAAATTAGCTGATAATTTTTGTTTAAGGCGCCTTACATTATATTTGTAAAGGCGATGAATGAATTAACTTTTCAATTGTAATTATAAAAAATAAAGCAATTGAATATGTAGGACGAATACCACGAATTGAACCACGTTTATTCAAAAATTTCAAACAAATTGACAAAAAACTGTTTTCTAAATAAGTGGCTTTTGTGGGAAAGGGATCGTCTTTTGCACAGATAGGTGGTCTCTTCCTTCCTTTTGTATTAATAGTCTGACTTATATATAGGAGGGGTTCATTGATATAACGAGTAAAAAGTGACAATTAACAATAGAGTTTTTGGTGTTTCGTTTTAACACATGTTTCTTTGTAGAATTACTATTAAAATGAAGTTATTTTTGGAAAAAATCGGTTATCGATCTCTTACTTTTATTAATCGATTCATGAATCGATTCAAATGAAAAAAATTGAAAAAAGAATCGGTTTTTTAAGCTTCGATTAATCGATTTAAAATCGACATCTCTAGTACTAACAGTTCTACTAAAAGTATAGAAAGTTCAAAGACAAGTATGTTAGTAGCATGTTTTGTTTCTAATTAACATCGTTAGTAAGTATGTTAGTAACACTGTTATTAACTTTATGAATAACAATTTGTTATTAACAATGCCACAACTATACTCATTGAAGTGATTTAAAACGCTACTCATTTTATATCAGAAACATTGTTATTAGCATATGAATGTTGTTAACATTTTCAAAAGATATTTAAACAAATGTCGATAACATTTTTGTTATTAACATTTTTGTTTTCAACATGTTTTTGCTATTTTTTCGGTGTACAGGCACCTTTATACATAATGTGTTGTTATATTGAACGTTACACATCAGTACATTGACAGTATGCATGTTACTTTATAGTGCTTACTGACGTGTTTATGTATTTTGTTATACGCGCTGAAATAATACCGGTGATGGCCTACATAGTACATTATACCCGATCAAATTACATACATATTTACATATCTAGGTACTGGACGCTTCAAAAATGTGTTATAAACAAGCCCTAAGCGTACGTGTAAAAAAGTGTGGATAGCAGTGTGTCTGACAATGAGTGTGGCAGATACCGCGTAAAGGTTCATTCATATCTACAGACACTGAACGTCACAGACACGTATCGTGGCAGACACGACATTTTCAAAAGTATTCATATTACACAGACAATGAGCAGACAGACACAGACAGTAGATACGGTAGATACTATACGTATAGTACATATAGTATGTATCAGTGAATTACAAAAATTAAATTACAACAAATCTGACAACGTTATGTGACTTTTATATTGAAGATTTTTCCGAAATTGCGTTACTTTTGATTATCGCCAAATTTCTTATCAGTGTGATTGTGGAGAAATGTACATAACCTAATAAATTCGATTAAATGTTTGTTATTCAGATCTTATATAATTAACAGAAAATGTTTATTTTTTAACAAATTCGATTAATTTTTCGTTATTTCTACTTCATAAAACGAATAAAATGAAAGTTTATAAATAAATTCTAGGAATTTTGTTTGTACGTTTTGAAACATGCATTCATATTAGCCGCGCAAAGTCAACAGACACGTTCCAGCACAGACAAAATATTCTCCTCGAGAATACTGTGCAGACACTGTCTGTCACTGTACGTGTCTGTGCGCTTACGTTACGCTATAATATGAACACACCCATAAGAAAAGCATTAAACAATATTTGTCGTGTCTGGCACGATACGTGTCTGTTACGTTTAGTGTCTGTAGATATGAATGGACCTTAAGGCATTTATTTGGTCGGTGTCGGTCACCGAATGCACAACGATTGTAGTGTACTGTTAGAACATTACTGATTCAACTGTACGTTATTCTGTCCGATAATACGTGTTTTGTAGTTGTGTGTGTGTGAATACTCACATAGAAGCAAACATCAAGCCCACACCACTACAAACAGTGTGTACCTACACAACATAGTTGTGGGAAGTAGAGGGGTTTTTTTGTCTACACTGGCATCACTAGTACAAAGATAGCAACTTGGTTTCTGATTATTCTGTGGTTATAAATTTTTACGATCAAATAGAATTTACGAGTGACGCAAAAATAATTAATGGTATAATAAATTACTACACGTTTTTCAACATTAACGGTAGCAGGCAGGCTTAGGATCACCTCAAATTGGGGAAAAATATTTTTTTATTTCGACGATTTTGTCATTAAATTTATAAAAATTTTTCAATTCTTTAAAAGCTGTAAATAAAACGACAAAATGATGAAATCAAAGTTAACTGTACAGGGCCGGACCTAGCCGAAGTGGCTAACCGGGGCAGCGTTGAAAAATGGCGGCCCTGTAGAAAAAGAAATATTTCCTTCAAACTTTTTTCCTCCCAAAAACCAAGTGACGAGCAAAGAAAAAAAAACGTGAAATACCTAATTTTAGCACCCTCTTAAATCAGTTTTTGGCGTCCGGGACACGTGCCTCCGCTGCCCCCCCCCCCTTAGATCCGGTCCTAAAACTGTAGGTTTTCTCAATAATTCTTTTCATTTTTACTGAAATTAAGAATGTAAAAGTACTTACTAGCAAAAAAAGTTTTGAATCAATCATATTTCTAAAAGAAAATTCACAATTTTAATAGTAAAAACAAAAAGTTCACATTCAAATTACCCTAATTCACTTCCATAAAGCACGATTTGAGGGGAAAGCTTTTTTTTTTGGTTAAATGACGTCACCAAGTTTACTAATATCCTAAAAAGTTAGAAGAAAATTAAGTATAGGTGTTTACGAAGTCGTTCTTTTCGAACGAAGACAGTTATTGTATAATATAACTACTTTTATTCAGGGCCGGCGAGAAAAATGACGGGCCCCCGGGAACAACAAAAAATTTTTCCCAAAAATACAATTGACCTGCAAAAAAAAAAAACTTCGTCTCCACTTCCTCAGGCCCGTAATCGAGGCTGCGGACGCCCTTATTAGATTCGGGCCCCCGAGCGATTGCTCTACCCTTTCGCCGGGCCTGATTATATTGATGTAGCTGAGTATTCACAAGACCAAATTCGTGTTTATCCATCAGTGTACATAAGTTTAATTCAATTTAATTTAATCAAACTTTATTTGGTGGAGATTAGCGTTAACTATCATCGTAAAATTCACTTGCATAATACTATGGACATATCTATACTAATATTTAGATAAATAGATAATACCTACATATACAGCAGAACCCTTTTTCATGCGGTCTTTTTTTGTGCGGTTTTTGTATGCCATTTTTTTTATGCGGTGTGTAAAAAATGGCCATTAAAATGCATAATGTGAATCAAAATTACGAGACAGTAAGAAACTTAAACAATTACTATAATAACTTTCTTTGATAAAAATACTTTTTAACGGCTTTTAAGCATTTAATCAATACATTGCATAAGAACATAAGTTATTGTGTATCATTTAATTTCGTTAAAGATGTATTTTTCAAAATTTTCATAATATTATAAAATTGAAATAAAATGTTTCTACGTGTAAATTAATGCTTTATTTTGTTTATAGAAGCAACTTATAAGGAAATTTCTAAGTTTTGAGCGTTTTCGGTGATGTTTTTTTTTTTCGATGAAACTTTTTTTATGCGGTCCCGACCAACCGCATAAAAAAAGTTTTTTGTACAATCTGGATCGAACTATACTTTTTATAGCTATTTATGATATTTTTGAATATATTCTTTTTGTGCGATTTTTTTTATGCGGTCCCATCCACCACACAAAAAAGGATCAACTGTATATGTATATAATCCGATGTGTATGTATGTATGCAAATGTTCATATATGTACATTGTATGTAAGTGGTCGATGCACTTAAATAAAGTAATAATTACATTTCAACTGATGTTCAAGGCTGTGGATTAATAGGCAACAGTGGCCAATGAAAATGTTTATTTATTAATATAATTACATATATGTAATATTTGTAATTGTGTCAATAATTTAGCCATAAACATTACGTACCATACATGAGTACAAATAGTAAAATGACTAAAATTTTAACAGGAAGACAATAAAAAAACTAATTTACATATTTGATCAGAATTAAATTGATTTGAATACTTATTTCCTCCCATTTATTGCAACAATGACAGTATTGTTGCACGTGACACAGTGCGGTATCAGATTCTGAAACTGAACATTCACACTAATTCGGTCAAATCGTAAAACTATTTCAATAAAAATTCGTCAAGTGCGTGTTTTTTGACACGCACTAAGTTAGGCCTTCTCAGAGGACTTGACGAATTTTTTTCATTATTTTAAAATATTTTGTTACCTTAAATCATAGATACCAGCGAAACACAATTCGATATCGATAATGGAAAGGCTGGGAAACTTTTAAAATTTGAAAAAATTCAATTTTTTCAAATTTTTTTTTATCATTTTGTGTGTCTGCGTTTGTATGAACTTTTGAGTGCATATTTCGATAAAATAGACCAAAATAAACAATAGACCAAAAGGTCGAGGCAAGAGTAGGTGGTGAGGTTAGTTAAAGTTAGGTTAGTTTAGTTAGTTTTGACAATATACTTCGACTTTTATATAAAAACTAGATGGTGAAATTAGTTAAGGTTAGGTTAGTTTAGGTAGTTTTGACAATATACTTCGACTTTGACATACATGCATACAAAATAACATAGTAACGATATCGAGTAACGACATCAGTAACGATATCGAGTTGTAGTATTTTTTTTAATTAATCTGCCGTAGCAATGAACATTAAAAGAAAAAATCATTAAAATCGGATCATTAGTTTTTCTTTTAGAGCTAAGAATAGGTGGAGCCGTGCTTCTACATATACTTCGACTTTATTATAAAAACTAGGTGGTGAGGTTAGTTAAAGTTAGGTAAGTTTAGTTAGTTTTGACAATATACTTCGACTTTGATATAAAAACTAGATGGTGAGATTAGTTAAGGTTAGGTTAGTTTAGGTAGTTTTGACAATATACTTCGACTTTGACATACATGCATACAAAATAAAAAAAGAAATCTTAAAAAATAGATTTTTTTTAAATTTAACAACAGTTTCCCAGCATTTTCAATAACAATATCGAGTTGTAGTATTTTTTTAACTAATCCGCCATAGCAATGAACATTTAAAAAAATCATTAAAATCGGAATATTAGTTTTTCTTTTGGAGCCAAAAATTGGTACATAATTACCAAATGCAATATTAAATATGAAAAATTTATTCATAACTACGTCATTGATTATAGTATATATTAATATACTTCCAAAGACCTATCGATGAATAAAAGAATTCAGGGATTCCCACGTACCTGCTGGGCTGGAATACAAAAACCTATTGGCGCAACAAACGCTCAAAATTCTATATCTTAGTTAGTTTTACTCCGATTTGTTTCAAATTTTGACACAACAATCTTAAAATGTTGTCCAATCATATGAAAGTATAAAAAAGAGAAAAAAAATTAAATTCATTACCATCCCCTTAAGGTTAAAGCAAATTTTTCCGGTGGAGTAGGCATGTCGATTCATTAAAAAAAAATCGATTTCCGATTCGATTGGAATCGAGTGGGCTGGAATCGGTTCTCGATTAAATCGATGATTAAAAGATCGATATTTAATTATTCGATTCGGTAGTCGATTATTTTGAAATATGCTTAATAAAAACAGAAAACATTATTGATAACGAATTAGTAGAGGTAGAAGTATTTTTTATATCAATAAATTAAACTTATTCAAGAAATCAGGAAATGAAACTATAAGTTAATTATATGCGTTTATTGAATCAAATTAATAAAAAAATTACATTTCCCAATATTTCATGTCAATTAACTTTAAAAATATTAATTTATCTAATCGCTCAGGATTTAGGCGACCCCTTTCGTCGGACGCAATATTTGGTGGAACGGAAAAGTCTTTCGCAAGGAACGGATGTTTCGACTATACAAACCATAAGAATTTCTTGTTGTCAAAACTACGAAATTCTAAAAATGCATATTTTTACAAAAAGCCCCAAAGCAGAACATTTTCAACCTTTCTGCGACGGCATGTGTAAAACCCAAAAACTTTCTGTAAGTTTACTGTAAATCGAACGTTAACTTCGACATTTAATATATTATTAAATACAATACAATTACTGTTTAATATTAAATTTAGTGCAAATCTGGCATTAAATTATAATAGGGAATATGCATGTTTTTTTAGAATATTATGAAACATTTTTTAGAATATTCTATACATGTCACAAATTCTTAGGACAGTTCTTTTTGTTTGATTAATTTTAGTTTTCATAACGAAATTAATGTAAATTATCTACCTTAAATAAAAATTCCGCCAAAACGGTACATTTGAGCAACGAGCAATCCTATTGGTTGTGACGTGTAATGTAAAGTTTCACCAAATATGCCAGATATATATACTGAATGAAATATGCACTGAAGGTATAACATAGAGTACCATAAATAATAGGATACACTTTATAAACTTTGTCACTGATAGGAAAACATATCAAATAGAATAAAAATTAATTTTTGAATATTTAAAAATATTTTGTAACTTGTCACAATCAATACTTATTATTTTTTTAAAAAAAATTGATTTAGGTAACTAGGAAAATATTAAATATTGGCCATTAACGGATATTTTCATTTGTTACAATTTTTGTAGTACCAAACTACAATTCTATAAAACTTATTATTTGATAAATTAAGGATACATTTAAATGGATATGGAAAAATTAATAATTCTCGTATTTGAAACCAAAGAGAAAAAGAGTACTATAACAGAGAAATTTGTAAAAAAACTTTGCTTAGAGGTTGCGGAAGCATTAAATGTTCCTTCATTCCAAAATCAAATGCACGTCAAAGCTTAATTTAATCTCCATTTTCACAAAAATTGAATAATTGATTTATACCAGTATTTGATTTGTAAACAATGAAGAAGTTTATGTACGTGTTTCAAACATAAATACGCTGTCAATGGGGTGGGCACACCCCATTGAGTCGTAAAAGACTCTAAAATAGTATTCTACTTTAAAATAGTCTTCTAAAATAGTATTATATACCCTGAAATTATATTTTCGCCTTGAAGTTTATAAAAAACTGTTGTAACTCAAAAGACTTAAAGGCTAAATTATAAAATAATAGCAAAAATATTTTAGAAACTAACCCCCAAAATACCCTAATTTGAGCGAGATAGGACTAGCAGTAAATAAGATATTGACATTTAATGGGATTTCATGGTAGCGGCGTAGCTACCGTTACTCCGATTTCGATTAAATTCATAGGGGGCCATATAGGAACCAAACTACATAATTTCTGAAAATTTCATAAAAAAGAATTGAGTGGTTCAGAAGTTATGCCACTTGGTGCAATTTTGGAATTACATGGTAGCGGAATTGCTACCGTTACTCCGATTTTGATTAAATTCATAGGGGACCATCGCGGAGCCAAACTGCATAATTTCTGAAAATTTCATTAAAAACAATCGAATAGTTCGGAAGTTATGCCACTTGGTGCAAAATTGGAGATACACAGACGGACAGACAGACACCAAACCAAAATTGTTCAGGAAGCTCTAAAACGTAAAATGTGCGTAAAAAATTTAATTTTGGAGAGAAACAATTTTTTATTTTTCAAAAGTGATCACAATGCTTCCGCTACTAAAAGGACGTTTTTACGTTCTAGTTATTTTTACTATACTATAAATATAAACCGCTTGTTTCTCGATATTAATTCGTCTATATCCAATACGGCGCAGCCTGCTAGCAGCCGCCAGCGCTCGCGGAGTCTTAAGTCACTTGTCTTCGATTTAAAGAAGGATATTTTCACGTTCTAGTTATTTTTACTATACTATAAATAAAGTTTTTTCCTTCCCTTTTACGGTCAAATTCACAACAAACTACATTCTGCAAACTACATTCTAGTTGGTTTTATGATAGCTAATCTAAGATTAGTAATCTTTCTGCAGGAGCCCGTTCTCCTTCTGCGACAATGTCGCCGTGTTGCGCGTAGTTCTGCTATGGGGACAAAAAGTAAATTTAGTTTTCATTATAGTTAAAATTTTTTAACTAATTATTATTTTTCTACTTACATAATATAACTTCTTGCAATTTTTATAAACTTTTTCAGCTACAGGTAGCTTATATATAAACTTTTTCAGAATAGTAGTGCGTGGGTAGGTAGTACTTAGTAGATTTATTGTTAGTAGACTCACAGAACATTTTAAGTAGACTAGTCAAAGTGTGGAACGCTCTTCTTTATAAAATCACGAATTGGTTTATGTTTTCTTAATAATTTACAACGATTATAAAAGTAACATAACCATGTTTGACAAATCGACTGCAAATTCACCGAACAAAAACAGTATAATCAACAATTTTTGAACTGAATGTATCTAATTCTTTATCTACTTACCATGTTATTATCAATTATCATGATCATCATATTCTGAACATTTAAATTCTGTTCATATAAAAGTTTTTTTTAGGTTAATTTATTCAAAACAATAATATTGACTGACACTTGCTGTACCTGTATAACAAAAACCAGGTGTCAATTTGAAAACAAGCCATACCTATTTTTTAACTTACAAACTACTTTTTTTTTTTAAATTTGCTAATATTGAGTTAAGTACATTAATTATTTTACTTACATCATCAGTTATCAAATTTTTTTGTTCGTTTACTCGATTTATCAAAAATTATGAACTTTGCTCAAAAGTAAAGTACTTTTATAAATAATAAACAAATATTTTACTTCGCAAAATACCACTTTTATTTTGAAGCTGTGACCCTATTGTTTCGAATATTCGGTTTGAAAATGAACTGACGGTTCGAAACAATATTGTCACAGTTTCAAAATAAAAGTGGTATTTTGCGAAGTAAAATATTTGTTTATTATTTACAAATATGGAATACCGTAAAGTAACGCTCAAATCTATTAATATTATAAAGTACTTTTATTTTTATTAATACCAAAAATTGTTATAAACAAAGTTGATCAGAATTTAAAACTATACTCGAATATGGAATTATATCGAATTACAAGAAAAATCACGTTTTGTTGCTTTTTACAATTTTAAGTTCTAATTTTGGAAATTTTTCTCCTTTGTTTATTAACACCATGATGGCTATAACCTTTCCTAACAAAACGCCCAACTAGTACACTATTTTGACAGTACACTATTATTACACTTATATACTTCTCATTGATTTTATAACAATGCGTTGCGCGAACGATGTCGCAGGTACATCTAGTTCAATATAATTACGTATCTAAATATATAGCTTTCTAATTCTGATCATAACAATTTTTGATATTGTCAAAATACATATTATATACATATTGAGCAAAATACATATTTCTGACAAACATTATAAACAAACAACTGAAAAAATTTATACTGATGATTGCAATTTACATTTTAGATCTTAAACCATGCAGAACTTTTTAGGAAGAACTACTTTTTTCTTGGAGTTAATAAGAAAAGTTTTCTATATGATACCAACATAAAAAGACACAGTGTATATTTTTAAATTTAGTTCACAAATATGAATAATAGGTGGCAGTATATATTACCAGTCAGAAAAAAGTTCCAGTAGTTTGTAAAAGTGACACAAGATAAAAAAGGTAAAATATATACATGTTTGTATAAAAATAAAAAAGAAGAAAAATGTACATTCCTTTTGGTGATGTCGTTGAAAGATCGTCGATAGAGTTAATATACAACAAAAAGACTAAAGTAGAGCACAATATAATTGATGCCAAAAAAAAAATTAGCTTTCTTTTATGAAAACGTAAAATTGCTGTAGTCATTTTTTCTTTATGTATTCGTCACATATAATGGTGAAAGTGTTAATTTATGATTTTTGGCTGGTTTTTATTTATTTATTTTTTTTTTTTTTAAGGACAATGACACCCCTCTAGTATATGCATGTGCAACTCATTAATTATTTTTTTAAATTTTATTATTATTATTACCGATTCCCCCTCTTTTTCAATTTTTTAGACCAAAATTATAAGGCTCTTCTTCGAAGGCCTAAAAATACCACAACAAACGAAAAATGGTGATGCTGAAGTGGCTCTACGTGACACACTTTGAACAACTTTGAAATTATATACATCAATATTTATCATATCAACTTTGAAATCATATACAGAAATGAATAGCGTTCTCAAAACCCATATTATTCGGCAGTTAATCAGAGCACGAGACCCCGTAACAACTGTCTTCCCAAAACTATTCTGAAAAGATAATCACCAGTATACTAATTACTTTTTCAAAAATTACCTTCATTAAATCATATTCACCATCCAAAAATTCTCTTTTATAAAATTTTAGTATTCTATAAAATACGCAAAACTATTCGAAAATAACTGTAACAAATTTTTCAATTTTTTCGAAAGGAAATATACTTAGTAATAGGTTTTAAAGTTTCTACTCTAAATTTAAATTAGATTAAATTTTCTTTAGCTTTTGAAGCGTTAAATTTTAAATACAGATTTTTATTCTCTTTGTTGATTATTTTAATTTCTGACTAATGTAAAATACATAATCTCTTGATTTTATCAAACTAAAATATTAAAACTAGAAATACACATTAAAAACTAATTAGTAATTACCGATAAATAGTGATAATTAATATTAATATTTCTGTTCATTTTCAAAATAATTTTACATATTATTTTCATATAGGGTAAAAGCCCCTATACCGGAACGCGATCATATGTTCGAACAGTTTTGATATTTATATATTAATGAAGTTATTTCTAAAAGAAACCTCTGATAACAAAAATTATTATTAATAAAATGATTATTTTTCAATTTAAATTCACCTCGCATTAAATGTTTCCTTACTTAATTAAAGAAATACATATAGGTATATATATTTAACAATTTTTGTTGAATACAGTATTTTGATCCTTTATTTACGTCTGATACTTAAACCATTCTATGTTTCCTACATTAGCGTCTAGATGTCACTTCACTCTATGTGTGTCACCTAGTGTCACTCTGACGTGTAATATTACTCATATTACACGTCTGTTTGTATATCGGTTTCCAACTCCTAATGTCATTAATATTTCTTTGTTCACCCCAAAAAAGAAAAATCATAAATAAAAAATTTTGGGTTGTATTTTTTTAAAAACATGTTCATTGGATTAAAAAAACTTTCTTTCATGCTTATTAAGAAAAACAAATAGGTGTTTAATTTATTTGTCAATTTTTATAAGTCAGTTTAATTACACACCTAAAAATAGTGTTCCGGTATAGGGGCTTTTACGTTAATATAAATGTGATATTAATTTTCTGATTAATGATTATCAACAGGCCTCGCGCATATACATAAACAATTATTATTTTACAGTATTCAAATAGTTTTATTGATTGAATTTGATTGGAATTTTTAATTAAATTGATTAAATCTGCTCGTCGATTTTTGTAAATTAAATAAAAATTAAAACCTAACTAATACAACTATATATATAAATTGAAAATTTGTAATTGTCGGAAAATCGGATATTATTTTCATTAATTTAATCAAACAATTATTAAATATTTAAATAGAAATGAACAGAGATGATCTAAATAAACCTAACGTTTCTATTGTTATCTATTTATGAATATTTTCAACATATTTGAAAAGTTAATTTAGGAATCATTCTTTAAATTTGAATTATTCCAAAGAAATACTTATTTAACTTTAATATCTATAGAGTTGCTTAGGTATATTTGTAAAAATAAGAAAAAAAATTTTTTGAAAATATTCCCTTATTATGGAGGTGCATAAGTAATCAAAATTGTTTCCACGAAATTTTTGGGTGAAATCCTGCTCTATATGTAGTTCTTACTATAAAACTTCATGTTGTCTGTTAATAGATAGATTTATGCTTTAAAATTTTTGTCATTTTTATTTATATTTTACAGACTGTTGCCATTTTTTTTTTGACTCCGAAAATATCAATTTTATAGGAAAACGTAAAGCCATTTCTATTGTTGATGTCGAAACAAAAAAGGAAAAAAATAAAATTGCACAAATGTGTTACTTTTCGTCAACTGTATCAAACGATTTTGGTTTAACCAATATTTGACGAGGTTGCCAGGTGATAACCCATGCGTCGATATTAGTCATCAAACAGCAACAAAATGAAGCAAAATTAGACGCACCTATAGTTTTTTGTCTCCTTTCCCTTTTGTTATTTTTATACAGAGTAACTACATAGAGTAATTTAAGGTTGCACATCTAATTTTACTTCAATTATTAATAACGTCAGACCGTTTTTAGTTGATTTTGATTATATATGACATCCAGAGGCGTAACAACAAATTTTGCACCCTAGAGCGACTTTAACCAAGCACTCCCACCCCCAACCCCGGCTTCAAATTTTTCCCGAAGTCGTGAGAAGAAAAAAAATTCTTTCTTCTATTGCGCCCCTTTTTACCATGCGCCTTGGAGCGGCTTCTTCCACCTGTTCCATCATAGTTACGCCTCTGATGATATCGAAATAAATATACTTCCATCTACCAAAATAGATATTTATTTATTAAATGAAAGAAGCAACTCTCTATATGTATTATATTTGATTTTAATAGAAAATTGTTTATAGCTAATAAAAGTAGTACTTTATTAAATGGTTTGCTTTATCAAATTTAATGAAAATATTATTTAATATTTTGTGTATTATTTTCTAGTTATATTCCATCCGGATAAAATTCTCACAAGCTCTTCTATTATGATATAACAGATATTGATCCCTTTTTGAAATAAATATTGAAAAAGGAAATTAATTTAGGTATAAAATCTTTCAATCGTCTTATCTAGATAATATTTTGACTAATGATTTTTGAAACGTTTGTTTTTTTTTACAAAAATAACTAAATAATATTTTGGAAAATCGAATAACCATTAAGTACCTATATTCAGTTAGTTATAATATAAAGTGTTTGCGATATTTAACTCATTTAATAATTTGAAATTCATTGGAATAGCAATGAATGTAATATTGGCGTAAACGCTGGGTATCTACATAGATGACATATTTATTAAAAAATATCGATAGTTACATAAAAATGGTTATAATTCCAATAAAAAAAAAAACTGAAACTCTAGTTAAAATGTTAAATGTATTCACAGTCTGAATAATAATAGGAAAATATTTTCAATAAATAGATGCCAATAAAATTAAAAATTTCATTCATTTATCATTTTCTATGAAAATATTTTCTGCATACGATCAATATTCATACTATTTATGTATACTTTAAAAAAACGAAAAAGAAAAGACAAGAAAAACCTGATTCTAATAATATCACAGAGCTTTGCTACAAAAAAATGTATGCTTTAAAAAAAAGAAAAAGAAACGACAAGAAAAACCTGATTCTAATAATATCACCGAGCTTTGCTACAAAAAAATGTATGCTTCAAATTTTATACTGGCGCTGACATCTATCGTTCAATATACTAACGACGACTGCAGGAAGCGTAGTTAATTGTATACACGTGGTTTGTATCTAAGATAGACAGTACCGTTTCAAAACCATTCAAAACGATACAAGCAATATTATATTCGCAAATTTGTATCAAATATAAGCCAAAATTCAGTTTTTCTAAAAAATAAAATTGAAGTGAACTTCAAATTCAAAAATATGTAATATTGGGGAAAAAATTTAAAGTTTATTTTCTGGTTTGTATCCATGATGTACAGTTTAATAGATAATGTACAGATGTCGCACGTCGAACAGTTGTGGTCGTTGTGGTTTTACCGATTTTTGATTAGATGAGCATGTTTAGACCGTGTGAGAGAATATTACCCACACATTTGCATACTGTAAACAATTACATTTAATGTAAACAACACAGTGCCGACTAATTTACATGTTTAGTACAGTATTATATTAAAAAAAAATTAATGTTTGTCAGTACTTTGTTTTATACACAGAAAAAGTATCAGAAAATGTTAATTTTTCAACAAAGCAATATAGACAATTTATTATACATGGCGTGTCAATAGCCTATATTTTCCAGATAAATTATGAGTTTTGTAATTTCATGGTGATCAGCACCAAGTGGTGGATTTACCAGCAGGCTGAGTAGGCTGGAGCCTAGGGCGGCAGATTTTAGGGGCGACAAAATGTAAAATTTTTTTTTTTTTCTTTTGCTCTTCGTTTACGTTTTTTAAGAAGGGCAGCAGATTTTCGAGTCAGCAAATTTGGTAAAAAGAATAGCAAAAAATTTTTTTAGCTTTTCAGGGGCGGAATTTTTCACTAAGCCTAGAACGGCACTTAGGGTAAATCCGCCACTGTCAGCAGCCACGAAATTTAATGCAGTCCGTACATATTTGGCTGGTCAAGCTAAGAATACACACGTGAGTTTTCCTATTTGACAGAAATATCCCTCGTATTTTTCTAAAAAGAAATAAGATTATAATATTTTTTTGAAGGAATATGGATGGTTATCTAGGATATATCAATTATCTATTATGTTTGTCCTATTATTATCTATTGAAATCAATAGATAATTCCGTCATATTGCCTTATAAATATTTCATTTGGTAATTGTTTAGCCAATCAATGTTTGCTTTGTAATATATGAAACTTTAATTGAAAATTTCGAGGCAAATATGGGGGAATAAAGAAAATTACATATTAGATATTCACCCCAGGAAGTTGTGTATGCATATAAAATTGAGATAGCTAAGCTATATTTCAAATATATCTATTATGTAATAGATATAACATTTCATTATATATACGATGTGAGTTTTTTGAGAGTTGCCATTTCTATTACAACCAAATTTTTATGATAGAAATGGTACTGGAAAAGGTTCTTTTTTTGGATGTAATGGAAATGTAACCAAGAGAAACACTATCGGTCGAAGTAGCCTCAAGTACATATGCATATTTTTACTGCCTAACTGATAAATTAAAGAAAAATTAAAAAATTAAACTTGAGTAAAAAATTTTTTTTGCTCATTTATGTTGTTAATTAATGCATCAGATCAGTTTTATCGAAAAATTAATATATAGTCTCATTTAAAAATTTGTATCATAGCTCGAAAACCATAAGAGCTATAAAGCTCCTGAATATAGCAATCGGTTGCCCCCGTCGATATCTACAACTCTTATTTGAACAATTTTTCGATTAAATCAACGGTTTGGCTGTAATGAAAATGGCAACTCTCGAAAAACTCACACAGTATATTTAAATATTTTAATTATTGCAAAAGCGAGCGACGCCAATTCCTATAAATAATTTATTTCCTACAAAATTTTGGGGTATCTGATATAAAAATAATTAGACCTATAATTCTGATTATTTTACGTAGGTGAAACCGTAAACCAGAGCTATAAAATATATAAATATATTCCCTAGCAGGAAATAATATAAAATTAAAATGAAAACAGACACCTGAGTTACATTATTTATTTACTAGTGAGCCATTTGATAATTTCAAGTGATGAGTTTGAAGTTCACAAATAAAGTACAATATAATAAAATTATTTGATGATATTACTCTCACACCTAATTTAAGAACTTTTTCTAAGAATTTGAACAAATCCCATATCAATTGTTTACTCGTTTTTACAGAAATGAAAAATAGTATATTATTTAACGAGCTGGTAATGATAGCTACTACTCACGAAAATAAAATTGCGACACGAGCCGAGTTTATGAAGAGAGAGTCATAATGCATCTGAGTGAGTAATAGCCATTGTAAGTGAGTAGAACACTATACTTTTTCTACGACATTTTCCCTTTTTGATTTAAGTAAAATTGAATATAAACTTTAAATCAAAAGAATATAATTTTCAATTTATCTCTAATTTCATTAAATGTTCGTATATGTATCTATGGAAACGATCAAAATAAATTATAACTTGCTTTGTTTACTTACATGTTACTACGCAACATTCATGAAATTAAAATTTGATACATTTATTTTTCATAAATTGATACATATATTATACACAAAACAAATGCCAGGCAATTGAATAATGGTTAATACAGTGATTTCATTCGTCGAAAGGTATTGAGTAATGATCATTCCTTCACACCTTTCAATAATGCCCAACTTTCTCAACAATTAATAGATATATAATGAGTGTGTTCTTCAACAGGAGTAGAAAATAGTATATTATTCAACAAGCTGGTAATGATAGCTATTACTCACGAAGATGAAATTGCGACACGAGCCGAGTTTACGAGGCGAGTTTCGTAATGCATCTGAGTGAGTAATAACCATTGCAAGCGAGTAGAACACTATACTTTTTCTATCCTTTTCACAAAATTTTTATTAGTTATAATAGAACGTTGTGAAATTCCATATTTCTCTAAAAGAACTACACCAATATTTATCTGGAACTGGGAGACGAGACCGTAGAAAGACCTTCCTACTAGTCTTCAAGTAACACAGTAACTAAGAACGTTCGGATAAATGGCTGCTGAGCACTCTAAAATGTTAAATTACAAAGGAAAAACGGTAAAACAATATTCATTTAAAATGTAAGGACATATGAAATCTTTACTTAATTTTTCTCAAATATTGTTTTCTTAAAACCTTTATAAAAAATTTTTTTAATAAAACTTTTCGGTCACAGTACACATAAATATTCTTTGTTGTTTTTATTGTTAAGTTGTAAATTACGGAATGAAAATAAAAAAAGTTTGTTTGTTATTCTGCTTGTTCCACTTCAACTTCCTCCTTAACCACTGGCAAAGTTTTTTTTTTTTTTTATTTTGATGAGAGGAAGTAAACGGAAGGAAAACTTTATCAAAATTCAAATATTAATTACACCACCAGTTTTTAATCTAATTCTGATTTGAAAATGATTTTTATTTTCTATTATGAAAAATACTTGACCTAAATTGAAAATTGATTTTTAAATTGAAAAAAGAACATTCGAAAAACATTATAAAAATTTCTGTAGGCGTTCGATACGATGATTTATTTTAAAACTTGTTTACGCGACAATGTGTTGTGCGATTATCAATTTTACACTAATACTATTATTTTGACGTCAAAAAATTGATGAGTTTGACATCACAAAATTTATCATGCTATGTGGTAAACAGATTCGGACTTGATGAAAAGTTTGATTAGTAAATATTTTCTTATATCGCAAGCAGTTTCATTAAGCGGTTTCCCTATCATCAGTTAAGTCCCTGTATCTAAATTTCGGTTGTCGTTTCGCAGAGAATTATGGTATATGAGAAATCCACTTTAAAGGCCTTAAAACCGAGATTCTTAAAAGTAACATAAAAATCACTTCCCGAAAATAATTTCTCATATTTGTAGCTGTTAATTTGAAACAGAAAAAACTGAACCTGATGGCATCATCATATATACCAAAATTTCTCAAAAACTCCAAAATTAGTAATTTTGATGCTAGAAATATGAAATTTGAATTTGCTCATAGGTTTGTCGATACTGCTTTTTTATTTTTTACAAAATCAGAATTGTAAAGACAACGGAAAATTCATACAGGGAAATTAAATCGCATTTCCTGGATGAATTTGATTATTTTGACCTAAAAATCTGATTTATGTAATAGCAGATTGCCGAATAATAAAAGATATTGCACATAAAATTAAGATTAAGGAAATTCATTTTAATATTTCCATCCAGCGAAACTCGATCACCCGGTACTTAATTATTAGCACACGGTACTACCTGAGCAAAAGTATTATACTGGTAACTCAGATCAGGGCCGGACTAGTCCTGAGTGCCGCCCTAGACACCGCGAAAAATGTCGCCCCTACCTTTTGCTTGAAAAGAAGAAAATCTTAATTTTTCCTACTTTTTTTTCGAACTTTCTCTTAAAAAATAAAGCAAAAAAAGAAAAAAAGTCAATTACAAATTTTGCCACCCTGTTTTCAAAATCTCCCGCCCCTAAAAACCGGTCGCCCCTAGGCCATGACCTAGGTTGGCCTATTGGCTAATCTGGCCCTGACTCAGATTATTATCTAATCGAAACACTACTTACATATTCTTTGGCTTCCAACAATTGGTAATATTTAATTAATTTGTTTAACAAACATTTTTCTTATCTATTTTCCTGTGTTATGTCTGTGTATGTTGAAATGAAATTTTAGACTCACACGATAATGAAACTATTAATTAGGAATACTTTGAATTCTTGTTCATGTTTCTGGGATATCAGTTGGCATAAATCATTAAAAGTTTTAATTTGATTCACATACAATAGTCATATCATCTACATTTACGATACAGTAAAACAATGAATATATTATGTGCATAATTAAAAGTTTGTATTACAATCCAATCTTCTCTAGCTATATGCCGGTAATTATCTGTTTACTGGGAAAGATATTTTAAAAACTTTATTGAAAATTGTGGACAGACAGTAATGGAATGAATGAGTGACAAATGTGGATTGACTTATGCAGCCCATCACAAAAGGAACTATTGTGGATCACGTGATATAAAAGGGGCGTCCAATCCCTTATAGAATATCAGAATCGGCTCTGAAATCAACTCTTCTGATATCTTTGCAACTCACATCATAGAACATGAAAAGAGGATTCGTCTTCTAGACCATATCTATGAAGGAGTACTTTTTGCTAGTCCTATTACGAAAAGTGTTTCCTCAGGACATTCTACAGTTTTTGAGTCATGGCGCGATTTTGATTCCAGCGTCCCCACCTCAAAAGTCAGTTGTTCCGAAAAATGTAGCTGACGAGCCAAAAAGAGAAGACAAAAAAAGCTGTTTGCCAATTATTTTCTTTGTATAAGTTATGGGCCCTCAGAACTGGCAAAATGGAAAGAATCTAATTCCTAATAAAAAATTATTTTCGTTCTTGCTGCGTCCTTTGTCATACACACTGGAGCAACTGCTCTACGTCCAGTAAGCAACTCTGGACACATAATAGTACAAAGACGATTAATATTTATCAAAGGAAAAGAGAATATTTTTTTATTACTCACGATGACTTTTAAAAGGATGTCGAATGGATGGAGAGGCTCAGCTTTGGTATTTAATCAGAGACGAAGTAAATTCTGTAACAAATACTGGACGCTCTCGGTACTATTATGATAACCTCATTGCTTTCTGTTGAATTGTTACTCCATGACTAATTGTGGCTAATTTTGGCAGGTCACTTCTATCGTCTTCACCGTCAGAGGCAGTTGACCAGTTTCGTAATAGGTTTCCACTAGATTCAGTTCAAATTTTTATGATAAAATCGAGTTTTGTATCTTTCGTACAGTCGTATCCCTACAATTCTTGCAGTAACAGATAAATAAGTTTGACTGTACACGAAAGTCGAGCCAACTTTTACCCATCTGGCAACAATCCATTAAATAACGACCATGTACTACGGATATTTTCATTGGATTTATTTGTCCATTCCATGTTTATTATCCACCAACGGCTAGGAACGGCAACGTACGTATTACAATGCGGTACTAGCGTAGCGTTTAGTTACGAGCCACGTTGATACCCATTAGCCCTGTTGGTAGTACAACGGCTATGTGTGTAATAAAGTCCAATATCTCCATTTAAATCCTACCCTCCTTCATCTTTATCACTCTCAATCTACATACTGTACAAACAGAGAGAGACGGTTTGACATTGTTAGATAAAGTAAATAAAATATAGATAATATTTAACCAGAGTTGTAAGTGAACACGACGGGCTCAATCAGAGACGTAACTATAAATTTTGCGCCTTGGAACAAATTTAACTCAGGCACGCCTGCCTCAAAAATTCTCTTTTTTCAAATAATTCCAAATTTTTGTCACGAGATCTAAGGACTATAACATAAAAAATATACGTTCGGCCAAGAGCGAATCGGATTCGGACAATTAGGATTTTGCATAGTATGTAGTCAATGGGTCAATAGGCAAAATTAAACTTTTTTTTAAAATTTATTTAGGCACGTATCAGGGGGGACAGTCACTTTAACAAATTTTGAGCTATATCATTAAGACCACTGGACCAAAAATTATAAAAAATATTTATATTTATAATCCTTAGAGATCGCTTTTTCAAACGATACTTCACGTTATATTAATTAAAACTTTTTTTTAGACCTAATTAACTTCTCATTTTAATCCCAAAATAATCACCTCCCAATAAAAAATTACTTTCCCTTCTTGCGCCCTGGAGCGACTGCTTCACTTGCTCCATTGTAGCTACGCCTCTGGGCTCAGTCGTGGACGCACCACACACACCGGCACGGTGACTCGGCTAGTATGAGTGAAATGAATATGAGTATTTGTTTTTTGTATTTACACTGATATGGTGGGGGTATGCGAGTAGTGGGGGGAGTTGGTGATGGCGCTTTATATATTATATAGGTACACACAATTCTGTTGTGTAGCGCGAGGAATAGTATTTTATAGAAACAGGTCGTTTAGAAAATATAATTAAAATCATTTTATCACAGGTGAAAGGATAACTGTTACATACAATATCGCCTTGGCAACATCCTTTCTTTGTTCTTTTTGTTATCTATTAAGTGTGCGCGAATTTTAACGTATCAGGACAACAATACGTATTAGGTGTAAAAATAAATTTATTAAACGTTTCTTAGAAGAAATTATTTAATGTACCTGATTAATTTTAGACTATTTTATAGACGATGATTATTATTTGCTTCAATGCGTTTAATTTAGTCCTATTTCTTTTTGTCTATTCAATCGAGTATTTCTTACTTCGATCAGATGTATCGTGTTGCTTAATTATATTTACAAAATATAACTATGTGTCTCGCTGATATTCAACTAGAACTGCTACATGCCATTATTGACAAGTCTGTTAGAAAAAAAGAAGAAAAACTACCGTTTTTTCCAACACTGATACTTCGAATCCCCTAATCCACTCATAATTGTCTCTTGTCTCTTAGGCTGCTTGCTACTACGCCACCCCCTTGTAGCACGCCGACATTGACCAGCACTAAGTTATTTATTTCAAATATTTATTATTGTTCAAATTTTCTTAAATTGTAGGCCATTTTCCTTGGCACCCTATATTATTTTCAAATATTTTCACCTAATAATATTATGTAAAAAAAGGAACAAAATAAAACTGTGTAGTATTGACTTCTTAACACATTGAATGGCATGGTAATTCTATATGGCTTGCCGGTAGCGGTAATTATATTGGATTGAAATACTACTCATAACAGTTCTACTACTGTTGATTGGAACTGCTCTGAATGCAACGAATGTGAATATTTCCTCAATTTGAGTGTTTGCTATGTAAGATAATAAATACAAAAGCTCCATCCACGACCTCTCTTCTACTTTCCCATTTCTCCTTTGAGAGTCAAGCGATCGATTCGGAAAACGGTAACGACTCAAGTAATGTTATGATTCCAAAAAATATATTCGTTACAGCCCTATTGAGGATCATCGGTAACTGCAGTAACGATGGTAATATCGAAAAAAATGATAACACTGAAATTTGCTTATTTATGTGTTTTAATATTTTTGGCAACGTCAGTCGATCAGCGGTGACTCCAGAGCATGTGAACCCCAAAGGAGTCAATAGATTTATGCCGTTATTGAATTCAACTTTCTATTCAGGATTCGATAGAAACGTTGGGTAAGGAAGAAACTCTAAATTTTAATTCATAACATTTCTAAAATATATACCGTAAAACCGTCTAGATCCAGACAGGAGGTCTAGACCCGGACACTTTGCACCAATCTTCAAAGTAAATAATTTCTACATTAACCTGCAACAATAAACATTTGTTCTTGACGTCATTAGAGAGAGAAAAACATCCTCTAAACAGCTGTATCAATAAAAACTACGGATTTCAATTTTTACTATTATATTTACCGCGATTCGCACTGGCTGTAACTTCCACTATCCATACGTTATATTCCCGCCAGAATTACGCGGTTTATGCCTCCTTCTGGTGCCATATCGCATGTTTACTTCATAGAGGGGCATGCTATACACTGACCCCTCTCCCTGCCCACAAAATGTTTTGAAGTCTTTCACAGGTTCAAAGACATCAGACGATATAAAACACTGTCCTAACCCCGACGGGAGAGGTTAGTTTGCATGTTATTACATTATTTAAGTAAGTGTCCGGGTCAAGACCGATTTAGGGTATAGACCCGGACACTTACTAATTATTTTTTAATTTTTTTATTTTTACTTATAATGAAACAAATGGGTCAGGGATATAACAAATAATATACACTCTTTCTAATGATTATACTTTTATTGGTGATATCTATGACGGAAACATGTATAAATATAAAATTAACCAAAAAAATGTAAAAAAGTGTCCGGGTCTAGACGGTTTTACGGTAAGTCACAAACAAATAAATAATCCGAAATAGGATAAACAAACGAAACGTCAGTCTAGAGTAGCCCACGTCAGTGCTTGTTATTACCAATTATAACATGAGCCAACTCTTGAAAATTAGGTTAAAACATTTGCCAAAAATATAAATGACTTTTTATAGATGATAATGTTTCAAAAATTTAACTTGTATATGTAATGAATATTCAGTATTGAAAAATAATCTAAAACAATACGTGATTGTTAATCCATTGCGATGCAAAGTGCGTCCAGCGTAATCACTTAATTCTTTAAAAGCAAATCATTATTTTACTAATCGTTGAGATTAAGTTATTAACTTTGGATGTAGATAAGGGTAAACAGTTCAATTTTTTCTTTTTATTGATAGAACACGTCAAGTGTAATGCAAAATTATAATTATATATAAGTATAAAAAATATGAATCGCTAAAGCCAAGTAAAATCGGTTATTAATAGTCAATAAATTATCAAAAAAAATTTAGGAAAACACAAATTAAACTTCCTACTTCATTCTTCGACAGACGATATAATTTAGAGTCCTAATATTGCTACAACGCCCTTTTTTAGTCTGTATCTAAATATCTATATTATGTCAGAGCTGAATACCCATAATGCAAAAACCATAAAAACACTGACCCTTATAGTGGAGAAACCAAGAGCCTAATGATGATTTCTATTACGAAACACAAAATTCAATCAAAATTCATATTACCTTTGTTTTCGATATAATAAATTTACACCTCAAAATCTACTCTGAAATTCAAATTACTTTTTTAAATCGATTTATACACAGTAAAAAAAAATTATCTCTTTAAATCAATATTGACAGTACGTAATTAAAAATTTTCTAATATTGAAAATCTCTAATGTTTGCGTTCACATGAAGAGAAATGTTTAACATAAAATTAAAAATAAACTAAATGTAAATTAATACTTTTTTTAACCAACAAGATTGTAAAGGAAATATAATATTTTATTGCAAACAGAATAACATATATGTGGAATCGATTGCATATGTACCAGTAAATCAGAACCATCTATCGAAAGATCAGCAGAACGAATACTTTTAATGAATAAAATCGGATTTTGTACCTTTATTAAAAAATATAGAAGCCTTACGAATATTTAAATATTTATAAGACTGAAACATTCGTCGTAAATGTTCGTAAATTATTTATGGCTGATAATAAAATTTACATTCATGAATACCTCTTATTATTGGTATTTATTAAAGTGTCAGATTAAATCTGACAGATTAAATGAATACAATTTAAATACGTAAGAGTGTTTGATAATACTATATCGAATGTTTTAAAAGTCATAATATCCTATAAGAATTGCATACACATTTGCAAATTGTAAATGAAAGTAATAAAGAATTATAGGAAATATAATTTATTACAGTCGACTCTCGTTAATTTGAAACTCGAGGAACTCTTAAAATATTACGAATTATAGAGAGATTCGAATTATCGCAGGTAACAATTTTAATTTTTTAAGCATTTGCGATGAATGTACTTGAACTTGTCTCAAAATGTACTTACAATCTTTCTGTCTCTTTCTCTCTGCAACTTTGAATTGCCGAAGGTTTGACGCCGATGAGTCCGAACTAACGCGTCGTTTTGTTACATAGCAATGATTTTTTCGTTCGAATTACCAAGTGTATAAAAATGTATTGTTTTAGTTCGAAATATAAAGAGATTTTGTAGCGAACTCGTGATACCTTTGAATTATAGAGAGTTTCGAATTATCGCATGTTTGAATTAACGAGAGTCTACTGTATAATGACTTGTTTAAATCAATCTGATCATTTAAAATTATGTAGTTTTGGACCTCTGTTTGAATTTATTGATTTTAAGGGCTTCTAAAATGTTAAATTTGCGGCCTTTCGTACAAATGTGAAGTATTTTTGCTTGTCAATAAATTTCGATTGAATACGAGATAATGTAAAAAAAAAGTCTTTCTTAGTCTTAAGCTTAGAAAATACAAGAACCAGTTCATTAAAGACGACGGTTTGCCCTAATTCTTGTTCAATTGATATTGTCGCCAAGCCTACCCGTTTTTCCTGCGTCATAGACAACGTCATCCTTGTAAACTGGAATAAATTCCGTCATTAATTGGAATAACATTAGATCGTGTAATATGAAATGTCGTTTTCCGATCACTTGGCCGATTACGTAAGGCAGACAAATATCAACACTTTTTTTAAGTATTAGGAATATGTTTAAAAACAATTATTTACTCCTAAATATAATTATTGTAGTCCGGAGTCATTTTCGCTATTATCTGGAATAATATTAGATCGTGTAATATGAAATGTCGTTTCCCGACCACTTGGCCAACTATGTAATGTAGATAAATAATGGACAGTTTTTTAAGCATTAGAGAAATGTTTAAAAGCAATCATTTAATTCTGAATAGATCTCTTGTAGTTTGGAATCATTTCCGTTATTAATTAGAAAAATATTAGATCGTGTAATATGAAATATCGTTTTCCGACCACTTCGCCAACCATATAACACAGATAAAGCTCGTGCATTAAAAAATATTTTAATAAAAAATCATAAAAAGAAATAATTAAGAAAAAGGTTGACTGACCCCTTTCTTAATATACTTTTTTAGATACAATGTATCCGATCAACCTTTTTGACAACAAAAATCCCGAAATATTAAAATCGTTTGGAAAGTGAATTTAGTTACGTCCGTAGATTTTTGGCGCCTCTCGATTTCTGGCCCCCTAGGCGGTCGCCTAGTTCGTCTATATGGTCGCGCCGGCCCTGCTTATTCTATTTCTTTAAATTTGTTCACGAAATTTTAAGCAGCTTAAAACCATTTATTTAGTTTCTTGTTTCTTAAGAGGAGGTTTACTTGAGAGTCGTTAAAAAAATCGATTTTTTTTGCAGAAATTGGTAGCTAATTATGTGTAGAATATGTTCCCAAAGTGATTTTGCTGAAAGTAATTTAAGGGAAGGTTTACTTGAGATTTGATAAAAAAAGTCGATTTTTTTTGCCGAAATTGATAGCAAATTATGTGTTCCCAAAGTGAATATGTTCCCAAAGTGATTTTACTGAAAATAATTTAAAAACAAGATTCTTGTACATTAACCGAATCCAGCTTTCTATAAAAAGAAATTCAAAAAACGTAGTTCACGCAATAATGAGTATTAAATATAAAATTTTGAAAATACGTTTCTTTATATATATTTTATAATATCTCGGAACTACATTTTTGGAACTGGCGGACACGATAACTCAAAAACTATTCGATGGATCCTTTTTTTTTAATTTTTTTATTTTAAAGATAATTCAATTCTTCGGCACCTCTACCTAAGTTCGATACACTTTCAATATTTTTTTTATTTTTCAATTTACTTTAAAGAGCGAAAAATAAGACAAAAACCGTAATCAAAAGTTCAAACATCCGCCATTTTTTTTTTCTTCCAGCAATTTATTGATATTATTGGTAGAGGTGCCGGTACTCTTCATATATTTTATAAATCTTTTTTGTTTTTGGATTTCGGTGGTTTATTACCGGCGCTAGGATATCCACCAACAAGGCATTGGATTTTCGGATCGTCACACTGCAGTATCTATAAAATGGACAATTTTTTATATTTTTCCTTGAAAAATTTTTTTTGTATAGTTTAATACTTAATAAATATGTGTACAAAATTTGAAATTGATATTTACTTCTTGAGAAAAAAATTCTAGAAAAATACATAATTTTTAAGGACTCTCAAGTAAACTTCCCCTTAAAGAAAACATAATATATTTTTGTGATACCTGCCCTTCAACAATAACTGGACAAGTTGTGGCAAACTTAGGAGCTAATTAAAAGTTTTCAGCTACACGAAATTTTCTGTTCCCGTGCCCGCCTAGGCCTCCTGGTAAACGTGACCTTTTTATGGGTTGGAAGTCATGAATTTCGTTATACAAATTATACATATGTAAATAATAATTAGGTATACATATATCGCAACATAAAATTTAATTTCGTAATTGCCTTGACATAACCTTATTGCGAATTGTATTATTCTTCGACTCTTATTCTATATTTCAAACAATACAAATAAAAGATTACTATATAATTCATTGTTCAAATTCAATACTGAAAAAATTGATTTTTTCTTTCGTTTTAATAAAACAGATTAATAATATAAAAATAATAATATTTATTGCTTGAATAAATTTTTCTGTATATTATTCTTAGTATTTATAATATATAGAAAATAATAATGAAAAAAAAATTGTTGAAAGGATAACAATACGAAACAAAGAGGCAAATATATAAAACATGTCTAATTGTTCGATATATTCATGCTCTATTTCCTTTCTGTTTGCTCTTCGATACTCGTTTTATAATCGTTAATAATAGCCAGGCAATGACAGAGAGCAGTAAAAATAAATTTTAATTTTTTTCTATTTTTTTCTGCTATTCTGTTCCTTAAAACGTGTCTGATTTAATACGAAATAAAATTTCTTTTTTAGAAATAATTATTAATTAATAATATTCATTGCTTAAAATGTAAATTTTAAAAATCCAAAAACGAAAAAACAAAACATTTGGAGTATTTAAGTTTTTGTTTTCAAAATTATCATTACATATAAATATTTTAAAATGTCAACTTTCCTTTTTTTGGTACAAAACCATAGAAAATGGCACGACAAAGGTAAAATACGGCACAAATACACATAAAACAGATAACACATTTTTAAAATATTCTCTTAATTCTTTCAAATATTTAAAATTTAAAAATTTGTAAACACAAAGTATTAAACAGAACGCATATTATGGTTGTGTAGCTGTATGTGTTTGTATTTGGGCATACATGATATATTCATGGATTATAGGCAGTTGGGTATCAAAAAAATAAAAAAAATAAAAGTTTTTGGATTATAAGTGTATGTTCACTAATATTTGTAATTGCTTTATTTAAACTATATGTAATTTAGGAATATTCGGTATTTGACCGAATATCAAAAATGGCTAAATAGGTCGAATGCCTCTAATATTTGCCGAGCATTCGTTGTAGGACTGGTGACATATTATGCTTATTATTTGTAAAATTGAATGCATTGAAGTAATTTTTGAGGGAGGCAATATAGGACGAAAGTTACCCTAGCAGCCGGCTCCTCTCAGAGAGAGTAGCGTAATTCTGTTACACTAGAATGTTGCTAATTAATTGTATTTAAATATTATTTATTTATACTATTTATAGTATTTGTATAAAGTTAATTCTATTATTTGTATAATCTTATGAAATACAATATGGAACAAAAACCTTGGATACCGTTTACAGCAATATGCGTCTCTTTCGATTTTTGAACAAGACTGATCTGGGAAGATTGAAAAAGAATCTAGTAGTGAGTAAACAATAACAACAACAAAATCAAAAGAAGTCGGAGATGGTCTTCTCCTTTTCAAAATAAATGTAAAATAAAGCTTTTTACAATTTAATTAAGAGAATCCTGTTTACCAAAATGCTTTAATGCGTTATCATATCATTCATTAAAATTGTGATAATAGCATTATGTCTCTCAGTTGCTATGCGGCTGTCTAAACACATAATTAATTAACACGTTAAAAAAACTTCAACTACGGTTTAAAAAGTTTCTTTTCAAGTTTATCTATGAACTTTTAATGAAGTACGGTAATTTCTTTCATCAGTTATGATTGCAAGTGAGTTAAAAATTTATAAAAAAAAAAATAAATAAATAAAAATAAAAATAAAAGTGGCATGAATTTTATAAAAATATCAAGTAAAAAAACAAACTGTTATTATGATCTGTCAAAAAGGACCTCTTAGATATTAATTGTTAAATAAACAACTTACCAATTTCTCAAGAAAAACTCTTTAATATATTTCCCAATAATTTTCCCATTCCTCGTCAAACACATATGAGTAATTAACACAAAAATAAATGTCCTTTTTATGAGGACTTTCATTTTTTTTTTTTTTGAGTCTCACAAAATGGTTTTTATGGATCCATGATTTCTTTTATTTTCTTTAATTAATATTAAATTCGAAAAATCAAAATAAATCAACTAGTTCACTTTTCTGGTCAAAAATTTTTGATCATAATTACCATGAGCTGTAATTATTACAGTCATAACAATTTTCCGGCACATATGAAATTATGTTAATTTATTTTTAAAAAGAAATATTTTCATATTTTTCTCACAAATATATAATTGTTATTATCTTATCTAGTCTTCAAATAATATTAAATTTAATAATGTGTTTATATTTATAAATTACACTTTTCATCAAAAAATTTGTGTTCACCCGTTTGAACTTTTCGTACTCAAATGATGAATAATATTTTAATAGATTGTTTAGTTTTTTTTTTTGAAACTTGGTGTACAGTTATGTAAAATAAGTTTTGAGGCGCGTAGTGACATGAATAAAGTGACCTTAATGAATATTTAAATAAGGCTCAAATATTCTCAAAAGGTATAAAAAAATTATGAGATTATATATTTCATTTTCACGAAAATTAAATAATCCTGTGTGCTTTATTATTGTTATTACTTATGTGTACAGCTGAACTCTTTTTTGTGCGGTGGAAGTTGACCGCATAAAAAATATCGCACAAAAAAAATATCTTCAAAAATATCATAGATAGCTATAAAAAGTATAGTTCGATCCAGATTGTAAAAAAAAAAACTTTTTTTATGCGATTGTTCGGGACCGCATAAAAAAAGTTTCATCGAAAAAACATAACTCAATACGCTTAAAACTTAGAAATTTTCTTAGAAGTTGCTTCTATAAACAAGACAAAGCATTAATTTACACGTAGAAACATTTTATTTAAATTTTATAACATTATGAAAATTTTGTAAAATACATCTGTAACAAAATTAAATAATTTATGTTCTTATGCAGTGTATTGATTAAATGCTTAAAAGCCGTTAAAAAGTATTTTTTATCAAAGAAACTTGTTATAGTAAATGCTTAAGTATCTTACTGTCACTTGATTTTGATTTATATTATGCATTTTAATGGTCATTTTTTTAAAAACCGCATAAAAAAAATCGCACAAAAAAGGACCGCTGTTCAAAAAAGAATTCAGCTGTATTTATACCATTTTAGTGTCAAAGTTTTTGGGACGGAAAGTTACTATTCTTGCAAAACGAAATATAAACTTTCATGAATTTTGTGTGTATTTGAAAAATATTTTTAATCTCCTTCATATTCTGCCAGTTTTCAAAAAAATTTTCAAAAAAATAGTACCCATGAGCATGACCGAATTTACATTTCGTGCAAAATTTTAAATAGAAATTATTTGTAGTCTTCTATAATTTGAACTTGATGACGTCATCAAATATAATCGGGGCGCAACAAATACAAATCGGCAGGGGGTCCAACAAAAATTTCTATAACTAAATTTTTTGATAATGCAATTCTTCCATAACATTGAAATGTCGTCTCAAAAAATTCGACTTTCAAATAAAAATATCAGTAGACCAGTAAACATTTTACTTTTTAATATAAATAAAATAAATTAAAGGAAAATTTACGTAATTTTATGAAGGGTTCACGTAATTTTAGAAGGGGGTGGGTCCGGACACCCCCGGTTCTTGCGTCCCCGAGCATAATGATTAATAAATACATCAATAAAAAAAGTTTAAGAAATATCAAACTAAAACTGAATAATGACTGCTTCATGAGATCTTCATCAACGGACTACTCTCTAAATGCAAAAGTGCATCTTATTAGCAACTTTACATTGAAACTTGAGCTTTGAAAAATAATACGTATTTCTGTCGCTAATTAAATGTTTATGTTGTGCCTAGTACAGCTTATAATTTCACCGGCAAAAACGCAAGCGTAATTTTTTCGTTACCAAAAATACACATGTTTTCATTTTAAATGCAAAACGGTTTTAAATTTTCATGTTAAATACAAAATGGAAAACGGTTTGACTCAATATATTTAAAATGAAATCAGGCCTATTGATATTTATAAATAAACTATACTAGTTTCAATTTTAACACCGCATGACTTGCTAAAAAGAAAGGAAAGGAAATCTTCGATCCGTTCGAAGACAGTTCGAAAGTCGATTTATGGTGCAACTCATAAACATCCGCATTAAAATAATCTGTATGTGGATGCGAATACGGACATCTGCAACAACCTTGCTCGCTTATGTTGTATCTTGGCAGGGGCGCAACAACCGGGCGGAGGGGGGGATCCAAGAGGCCCGGATTCCCCTTAAAATTACGTGGACCCCTCATAAATTTACGTCAATTTCTTTTATTTATATTAAAAAGTAAAATTTTTAGTGGTCTACTGATATTTTTTGTTTGAAAATCGAATTTTCGAAGACGACGACATTTTCGATAATATTTTCCATTGTTATCGGAGATTTGCGTTATCCCCCCCCTGTAGGTTTGTAGTTGTTGCGCCCCTGTATCTTGGTGTGGTTCGACTATAAAAGTAAATTACATAAGAGAGTACAATCTGATTCTCACAGTTTGTCAAACTTCTCTACTTATTATTAGTTTCACTTGCTGGAGTCGTTTCATTCAATTGATTTCAACGTAGTATTTTATTAATTTACGTTGTTTAATATGCGGTCTGGTTACCCACATATGTTGTTTTCATGTCTCAAAAACATAAATATGAATCATAATAATATCATACAAGATCGCGCAGGTTCAGACTGAAGTTGAGTAGTCAAAATTATAGTCAGTGATGCTGTCATGCGATGATAACCTGGTCAGATTTTGTTTGAACCAAAATTGTCTGTACGAATGAGAAAGAATAACATATTTACAATTTTTCGTTTGTTATCTTTGGTACAATACCAACAATTAAGGTCTTTTCAGTTTTTGTCACAAAGTTGACATTTTCGAAGTTGTATTACATATCGTTTAGAATAAAAAAATTATGATTTTAAGTCAATCCATATTAAACCAACAGGGCAATTCCATGGAAAAGGCTCCATAATTGAAAAAAATAAATAATTGTTATTGGCAGTAAAAATACGTTAATATGATGGCAACACTATAGTATTTTAAGTTCCCAAAATTTCAATAAAAGTTTGTTTTTAGTTTTTTAGAAATAGTGTAATTTTCAATGTTTTGTCGTAAGTATAAGCTAATAGTGTATTTTATAGTGGTGTTTTAATTAAATTTTCACGGCAAGTATTTAGAATTATCGTAATCCTAATTGAATCCTTAACGGGAATAGAATTTATTATAAATTTACAGATTTTGAAAAATCTTAAGAAATTTTGTATTTTAGGTAATAAATAATAAAAATAAGTACATTTTTGTACCTTTAAAATTATTTTAAAGTTCCTATTTTATGTCCTATAGTGTCAGTTTCTAGGATTTCATTTAAAAATACTACTTTTTTGCAATTCAAAGTGATGGTAGTGTCAGTCACGAATTATTTTTCGAATAACTATTTTTCTAAAAAAGTAAAGTCTTTCATTTTATCATTTTCCAATAATTTGTTTCATATACTTCGGTTAAATATACAATTTAAAATTATAACGTCTGTACAGAGGAAGATTTTCGAAGTTTAAAAACACTCTCGAAAGCGACTTCCTTTTGCATGTAGTGTCAGTCACATTTACATTTTATTAAATAAATCATATTTCACAACTTTATTTGTGCACACTTTTTATTACAGAGGGATAATTGGGGTATCAACTATAAAACCATGCTAAAATTGAAACTGTTAAACATAGTGATATTCGTAATATAAGGCAAAAAAATACGTAAATTGTGTCAAATGTAGAGTCAGTCACATATGGAATTGCCCAACAGATTTCTTTGAAACTTTGGTTAACTGCACTTTTTAACATCCGAAATCGAATATAATTTTTCAAAAATTCTAAATTTTTATAGTTTTTGGGATATACAATCTTGAAAATCGTAAAATATCATTTTACTCGCGTCCAGCATTACAAAATGTTTTAATTTCAGTTCTATAAATCCTAGAGGGTTGTTTCATAGCTCATTTTAAAGAGGCTATAATGAGCTTTGATACTAATCTTGAACACTTTTTGAAAAAGAAAGTTTAAAAAAATTATGAAAACAATATATAACATGTTGACTTGGTGAATGCATCATAAAAATTTCAAAGTGAGGCCATAATGGGATCAGAAGTTATGCAGTCAAAAAATGCATCCCATTGTTCAGCATTTTAACACGTTTTGACATAAGGGGTTATCCCAGGACAGATTTCTTTCGCTACGGATTAAAATATTGTATATTAAGATGTATTTAGTTAATTGTAAGGCGCTGTATACATATATGTAAACAAATTGCAGGTGAATAATTTTGACTACTTAACTCCGATCTGAACCTGATCTAAGAACGTAATACCGCATATTTTCTAATGAAATTGTTGAACAAGTTAACATAATAGGCGATCATATATCATAATTATCAACACTATTATAGCCTGCTACCTACATTAATACGTATGAGAATATGTTATTTCAGACATTTGATAACTTGTTATTGCACATAAAATTGTCCAAGAGGTGATTGTCAAAAATATTGAGAAATTTATAAAGGTAGAAAACTAAGTCACTAATTACTGTTTTTGGTCAATTTTATTACGGCTAAACCACTGACTTTTAGATACCGCTAGAAGCAATCGCTTGCCGTGATCAAAAGTTTTATATCTCCGATAGTTTTCGAGTTATGATACAATTTTATACTATTTTAAATGGAACTGTATAGTAATTTGTTGATAAAACAGACCCTAATGCTTCAATAAATTTTTCTTTGAGTTCATTTCTTGATGTTTTCTTCAATTTATAAGCAAACAGATGTGTTTCTGTGTAAGCTAGGTTCAATCGAGAGAGTTTTATTTTTTTTTAAGCCAAGAAACGAACCAGCCATTAAGAGATAGTCCAACAAGTAGTTTATTTTTCAATTTTTAATGGGTTTAATTATGTCATCGAAAATGACATATTAATATGGTTGTGTGACTGAATAATTATTAAGTTGTACATCCATACTGAATAAACGCAAGAGGGCTGTAGAGTTAATAACTATAGAGTTAACAAAAAATCATAAATTAACACTTTCACTGAGATGACATTACTTAGTGCGTGTCAAAAACACACGTTTGACGAATTTTTTTTCTTTTACAATAAAATAAATAAATTTTTAAAAAAATGACATTTCAGTTAACTGCTAATTTAATTTGATCTATATTTGTCATAGATATCAGAACGTGTATATACCACACAATAGATGGAGTACATATTATCTTTTTTGAAGCAAATCACCACATTGGTAAACACCACGTTAACACCTTTCATAACCTATAAAGTGTCAGTGGTAATAAATATTTTTTAATTTGTATACGTGTTTTGTTGTAATTTGAGACTATTTATTAATAAATATTCTAACAATATTTGTAACAACAAATATAAAATCAGTAAATATAGAAAAATTTTAAATTAAACCTTGTTTAACCGCCATATTGGTCAACACTTTAACCCTTTTTTTGGCTTCATTTTCATATACAGTGAATATATATCTATACTCCCTCTATCACTTCGATACTCAAAGATTTTTGTTAACTCGTTGAATATTATTTACGATTGTTATATTTTCTACCTTAGTAAACGTAAAAACAGTTTACCTCACTATAGTTAAATGGCAGTTACGTATAGAATTTTGCAAGACAGATTGGTTACTTATAAACATTACCAAAAGAGCAACTTTTAGGAATACCCGGAAATTTTTGGTGAACGACTCTCAGCCTATAAGAATTTGACACCATTGACAAAGTGTATATAGATACAATGTTCTTGCGTGTACCTAAAGTGTACCCATATCATATAAAATTATATGGCGCCTTACAATTAACTAAATAATTAAGTACACTAGTGCACCAATTAAAATGACCACCTAATGTTCAGTACAGGTACGCTGACACTTAAGAAATAGGAGACACTTTTGAAATATGTAATGAGACTAATGAGTCTTCAGTAATATTTTAACTTGACGAATTTATTTGGTGGTTTGCACGTATTCGAACAAATTTTCACTGGCTAACACTCCAAAGGCGATAAGTGATATTTTCCTATTTTTAAAATATCTATAGAAATCTAATTTTCAGAAAATATTCACAACATTTTTTAAAAATAAATTGTTTATAAATATAGGTATATGGAAAGTCTAATTGTAAAATAATTAAGAGATTCATTGTTGCAAAAAAATTATTGGAATAAATGAATCATTAACCTAAAATCTGGTAATATATGGTAACATTGCATTAAATGAAGTGTCACGGAAGATTTCGATAATTTACAAAATTACAATTCAGTACAAAAAAATTTCGATGATCGTGGAAGTATTTCCAAATTGTACAAATCCAACTTTATTATTAAATTAGATATGTTAGCAACAAGTGAATGGTCTATCAAATATATGTACATTCCTGTACTTAATACTAATTTAAACAGGTGTATAATATCTAATATAATAGTTAAATTATTTATTATTTATAATAATTATTTTTTATGTGTATTTATAACCATATTTGTAAAAAATATGACATTTATATGATAAAAAGCTAAACATTTATAACGAACTTGTAATTAATATATATTTTGCTTTTTTTGCAAAAGTAAATTTTTTTTATAAATACTAAACACTTTGTTTTCTCTCTTATTAAATTTAATGTGGTTTTTGTGATTTTTCCTGAAAAGTCATGTGTAAAGTCCAATTATCTTCTTAGAAAGGATATCATAAATTAGCATTAAATGGGATTTTTCGAAAATTCCTCGCCAAATCAACATAAATTTTCAAGACACTAACATACAAAATTATGAAAAAATAAATTTATGGGAAATACAGTTTTGATTTTAAGATTTATTGTTGCAAATAATTACTGGTATCTAAATAATTGTGCTAAAAGTCACCGAGTAATGTTAACTGAGAAGATTAAGGGGTTATAGGCACTTATTTTGTTCGGAAATATTGTCTTTTTTATCTAATTTTCTTTGAGTAAATTATATCAAGAATATTTCAAAAAATTTCATAAGAATCGGAACATTATTTAGAAAGTTATGCGCATTTAAATAACGTGAATTCGAGTACCTATACAGTCTTTAATTTCCTGTCGCACTATGTAGCAGCGTTGTTGAATTAAAATAAGCATAAGTTAAAAATACCAGAGTTTTTTTGCTTATCGCAAAGTGTATACAACCCCTTAAGTTATTAGCGCTTATCTAGCAGCTGCTACTAGCACCTATTTAAGTCAATATTGAAGAAAATCTTATATAATATTTTTGGTGATCTATGTAAAATATATCTTCCTCAGTCTCTTAGAAGCAAAATAAATAACACTTGATCCAAAAATAAACTTTCGTAGAATTTCATTTAAGTCAGAGAATGTTATTCACGGAATGTAATTATATAATCTTAACATAAAATTTATTAATACGTATTTAAAAGATAATATTTTTTTTTTTTTAAATATTTACAAAAATATAACGGTTCTTAAAATTAATTAAAAACAAAAATGTGTGCATACAGCAAAAAAAATAATATGTGGTTATCTAAATTTTTACATGCAAGGTGTGCCGAAACAATCAAGCAAAACTAATTTCAGCGTGGCGTGTTTATTTGTTTAGAAAAAAGTGCAGAAAAATTCAAAATAAAACCAAAAAAAAAAAAAGATTCGGTTCACAAAATTAAAAAATTCATAATTGTAATTTTACATTATTTTAAAGATATCTAAACCGAAATATTGAATTTACATGAATAACTACTTCGACAACTAAAACAGTTTTCAATAAAACATAAACTGAAATCTAGAAAATTTTCAGTTATTTTAACAAATCTATTCTGATTAGGAATGTCATGAATATCCGTAACCGTAATCGAAACTATCGGGTATCCGAAATAATTACATATCCGAAATCGAAACCGTATCCGAAAATAACAGTTTCGGATTTGTTTCGGATAATAACAGAAAACTGCCGTTGAAAAATTGAGGTTAAATCGAAGCAAGTTTTTGCTGCATGTATTCCTTTTGATCGATTTCTATTGATTTGTGTTTAGCGTTCACTTTTTGCGGTAAAATTTCCCCTTTTCTTCTAAAAAAAATTTCATTGAAAGCAATTACCCATAACCGTATCCGTATCCGAAACATTATCCGATATTATTATATATCCGTAAGCGAAACGTGAATATCCGTATCCGAAATTTCATATCCATAACATCCCTAATTCTGATTACTACTATTTAAACTTAAAAATACTACTTTCTACTATTCAACCAGTTAATATGTTGAGCCTCAAGAATCAGTGTTAGAAATTCAGTGGTGACTTTAGGTACTACAACCCTCCGGATGTTAAAATAATTTAAACTTGACATAATCTATTTTTTGAATATTTCGAATAAATTTGCAATGTTTATAAGATATATATTTTTTTTCGAAAATTACAATTATGAAAACATTCGTTATAATATGTAGTTAAAAAAAAGTAAGTATTAACTAAAACCTACACCTAGAAAAACTGAGAAAATCAAAAAAATAACCTAATAAAAATGTTTGTAAAAAATTTGTTACATACGCTCGGTCCAAACAAACACTTTCTGTTTCCTTGAATCTGGAAAAATTATGTTTAGAATTGTTTTAGTATATCCTGTTTTTACTTAAATCAAAATAGAAAATTCTAACAGAACAACAGTACAACTACTTTGTTTGTTAAATAAAAAAAAAGTTATAAATACATAAAAAAAAAACTATTTCAAAAGTTGAAATAAGGCCAAAGGACAAGAACAGTTTTACAAGAAAAACGATATACTATTCGAACTGACGAAGAAATATAGAGTGTTTCTAAAGATACAGGGTGGAAGACGATTTATCTAACATAGAGCAAATACAATGGGAAATTTTTTTTAGAGATCAATGTGGTCTCTAATATTTTTAAATTAATCATATTCCGTTTTTTTTAAAACTTATGGCTACGGTTATAAAATATTTTAATATTTGATTTGAATTTGTAGCCACAAATAAGCTGGTATTAACTAAAGTTTCAACTGATGGCTATTATCATAGTCTAAGCGTTGACCGTTAAAAGTCTTACGTCATAAAACACAAGAAGATATTTGTAACAAAAAGATAAAGAATGGTAATAAAGCCTGATTGCCTAACCTAAATCTGACTCTAGAGAAAAAAATTTAATAGTTAATACAGTAAGTAGATTGCTATATAGTAATTATTTTATTTAATTGAAATTTACAAAAAAAGAAAAAAATACAATTCTTTATGTTATATTTTTTAATTCTAGTCTATTGTGTTACATTATTTTCGTTTTTAGCCAAATTTCGAATCGAAAATTCGGCTATTACAGCCACTGTCGTGGTGCGACTTGAGCCCGGTTCTAGGATAGAAATTTATTTTGAGGTACCTAGATGCCGAAAATGACATTTCACTAAAATATATGTACATGTATTTATGTGCCCGCGCGATAACTCTCGAACGAAACTTTCTATTTTTACAAAATTTGGTGAAAACATTGGAAGCTGAAAAATCTTGGACGAGTTTTTCAGCCAAACATGTCCAATACCAGGAACCTCAAAAAATATGTTTTTTGCAAAAATTTCCAAAAATTCATTAATTTTTCAAAATTTTTTTACACTATGGCAAAGAACGGAAAAAATCATATAAGGTACGTTTTTGAATTATTGTCCTATGTAAGCAGATTTTCGAAAAAAGCGGAAATTCGCTGTTATGCAGGATGCTGTAAAGCTGTGATAGTGGTATTTCATATTTTTTACAACAATGTTCTTGTGTTTTATAATCTAAGAATTTTTGACGGTTAGTTTTTATTCTAATATTACAACAGTTAAGCCCGATCCACATTAACGCTTCGCTCTCGGTACGATATTGTTACATTTCCGTGGTCCAATCTCGCTCCAGTACTGCTCCAATACCAAAACTACTCAGGTAATATTTTATCGGAGCGATATCAGACTTGTTATGACTTGTACCTATAATATAAACACTTTCAGTTGGTATGAAAAGATGTTTGTATCGAACTGCAAGCGTACCGAGAGCGGCATTATAATGTGAATGGATAACGAATAGGTACCAGCATGGTATCAGCACTGTAATGTGAACACAACAAGATTATATCGGAGCGAAATCGAAGCGGGAGCGTACCGATATCGGCACTATGGTGTGGATCGGGCCTTAAAGTCATACGGATCGTTAAGATTTTGTTGGCAATGGAATGATTATATTGTAAATTAAATATGAATCACCTTAAATATATAGTGAAAGATTGAATCACAGGAATTTGTTTTATAAATTCTTATAGGAATAAATCTTGAACTATGATTTTAGTCGCCACCCTATATATTTTTCTTCGATTTTTCTTAATATTTCTAGAATATCGTTTTTCCTCTTTTCCAAAATAAAAATTATAGATAGTACATAAATAGGAACACAGTTTACTATACAAAAGCCAAGGATTACACGAGACGAAACAAAAAATAAATCGGTGAAAAACTTTTCGGATTGAATTAAAGCTACAAAAAAAAAAAAAAGTTGAAACAAACCTTTCGCTGGCAATTGACGAATTTCGAGACATACTCTTCGGCGACATTTCAAAATCGCTATCACTACGATATAAAAATGATTCGCGGCGTTGTGGCAAATTTTGTAAAATAAGACCACCACCCGAGGGTGACGCCGCACCCCCACAACCACTGCCAACGTCCAATGGCGATCTGGATGGACTTGCGCCATTTTCCACATCGAAACTGTAAATAAAAAGAGAAATTGTTGTAATTAAATTTATATTAAAAGTAAAACGTTTTATTTTTACGACAGCAAATTACTAAACATATAAAGGTAATAAATAGATAGGGTTGGGTGGGGTAAAAAAAAGACACTGCTCGAGCGGGGTAAAAAAAAGACTTATAATACTTATATTAAACTCAACAGTGTTAAATTCAAAAAATAAAAAATATCACAACAAAATACATTAGCATTTTAAGCTGTCTGAGCCAAAAAATTATTTTTTGGGACGGGCTTTATAACATAAAAATATTTTCTTCGAAACCTCTATTATTCATGAGCGAAAAACTTTCATTCCGCGACGATAAACTTTTTCAGTAAGTAAAAAAATCTGATAAGATAGAGTGCTGTATTTTTTTCTTGTTATTCTTTGTGCTTTAGTAATGTAAAGTACAAAGTTTTATTTAAATGGTCCGACTGCTTCTAATTTTTTTTTATATGTTAAAAAAAAAGAAAAAAGTGGGGTAAAAAAAAGACACAACAAGGGGTTAACATTTAGATTAAATTAAAAATTATTGACAAGGATTTTCATTTTAAAACTAGATAATGGCATGTTTATGTATATTTTATGAATTAAAAAAATACTGATTCTTCAATAAAACAATTTTTTTGTTAGTGAGCAGACGTTTTTCATGGATATCAATTTCAGCTCATTCGAAAATTTGTATTTTTGACCCATGAGAATTTATTTATGTTTTTATAATGTATAACTATGCGTTACTGCACACATTTAGTATTTTTAACTCATTCATAGATTATTTTGATTTATTTTTTTACTTTATGTAAAGTGGTGTGTAAAAAAAAGACAGCCTCAAATTAACATATTTGGATTTTTAAGGAGCTACAATAAATTTTGTATTAGTTGTACGTTTGTGAAATAAAAATTATTTTAATATTTAAAGTCCAAAGAAATTTCCTGTGAGTCAAGCTTTTGCATCAGTTAACTTTTTCTGACTTTTGTTACTGCTTAATCTTAGCTAAAGTATTTGGTAAAATACGTAAAATTTAAATAAGGTAACGGGCCTAGTTTCTGACCTTTTAAGAGTGACGGCTGAGGTTAAACGACAGTAATAAATATAAGTTTAAACTTAAGAGACAATTAATAATTTTATCAACTAGTTTATGGCTTTCAAAATAAAGTCATACAAGTAAAATAATTATTTGAATTGAATTAATAATTTAAATTAATGTTTTAAAAATTCGCAAAAAGGACCCAGTTTCTGACTCTCAAAATTTCTCATGTGACAGTTTCTGACCCTGACAGTGGCCTAGTTTCTGATTCTTAAATTTAAAAATACAGTTTTTTAAAATTTAATTTATAAATAATTTTTTATTGATAAAAATGAATGTTTAATGTTATATACGTTATGAAAAATAACAAAAACTAATCGAAGATAACTATAAATAACAAAATAACTAACAAAAACTGGTTAGAATTTAATTGGGCCATATCACTTTAGAAGTGAGCCTAGTAATTGACCCTCATATTTCAATAATAAAAGTCATTCTAAGGTATTTTATAAATATTTTAAAATAAATTTTAAACAAATATTAACCTGCTCATATATTTTTAATTAAGTTTTCATACTTACATAATGAATATTTCACAAATCAAAATGAGTACTTTGTAACATAAACTGTTAAGAAACTACCAAAAAAATAGTTTTTACACACATTTTAAACTTAAAAATTTTTTTTTATTTAGTTAATATATTCTAAACTTTTTAAATTGCTGTTCATTAGACACAGAATAGATTACTTTAAATTAAGAATTTATTTTTTTTCTTATTTAAAATATAGTTTTTTTATTAATTTATAACAAAGTTGAAAAGTTCAGAAACTGGGCCAGGGTCAATTACCGGGTCTTTTACCTTATATCTATAAAAAAATTTTGTAGTAGAGATAGAGTTGTGAAATAAAAAGTGTTGTACTGCTAATTACCCAAGCTGTCTATTTTTTACCCTTCCAATCATGTATCTGCAGTATCCCATTAGTTAGAGGTCTGTCTTTTATTTACCCTCCACTGTCTTTTTTTTACCCCATTTGGCGGGTAAAAAAAAGACAAGGTTTTTATTTTCTTATAGATTTGTGCCATTAGCTTGAGTGAAAAAACAGGCAAAATCTTAAAATACAAGCAATTTAACATCATACAGTATTTTTCTTGCTTAAAAATTCAAAATATTTTGCACATGAAAAATGAAAAGATTTGATTTTGTCTTTTTTTTACCCCGCCCAACTCTAACAAAAATTTTAATTTTTAATTTCAAATGTTATCGAGTGCCTGTGAAACATTATTATTGTATGGCGGACTTGTGTCCGTATTTATACATACACCAATATTCATATGTTCACTTAATGTCCAGCTTAGCTGATACTTGAACACTCGATTTACTTTGGCATGCATGACCAATTCATTATGTTAATTAAAATTCACAAAGTGTTTGGAAAATTATCAAATTGGATCGGCTGGGACTCGAACCCGGATCTCCTGGTTGCTAGGCAAGCGCTTTACCAATTAAGCCACCTAACCGCTTGTTATAGTGCTGCTTCAATCTGATAATTATTAATCAAACACATCCTCTCTTTTAATGCAAGAGGCAGTTATATATATATATATATATATATATATATATATATATACATATATATATTTATATTTATATATATATATATATATTTATATATATATATATATATATATATATATATATATATATATATATATATATATATATATATATATATATATATATATTTACATAATATTTGAAATCAAAAATATAACTGCGTCTCGCATTAAAAGAGAGGATGTGTTTGATTAATTATCAGATTAGAGTGGCACTCGAACAAGCGGTTCGGTGGCCTAATAATTAGTAAGGCGCTTGGCTACCAACCAAGAGTCCCGAGTTCGAGTCCTAGCCGATCCAGTTTGATAATTTTAATTAAAATTTTAATGTTTAGAATTTCAAAACTAGATTTTATATTTTATGTATGTGAAGATCCATTTTATTAATTAGAAAATTTCCATCACTGACATCGCGAAATATAGAATAAACGTTCTTGTTGAGAGCTGTTGACACAACAAAATTACTGAGTACTATTCAATTATATTGCTCCTGCTTGGCTTACGACAAGGGGGGGGGGAGAAATGTGTCAGCTGTAACAAGAGGTCGGTTATGATTTTATGATTATATACCAAACTATTAGCATAATTAAAAATTTCTTTAATGCGGATATTGTGTGCCCTGCTAGTAATTTATCATCCTGCACAATCGACACAAGACTATGCGACCAAGTCTGATTTTGCACATCACTATTCTGTCAGGTTGCTAATTTGAAAACGCTTATTTGTCAAGTTTACTGAATATTTGGGAAATAGTTTCACATTTCTTGTTAGCTTCTGCTTTTTAAGATAGTTAAAATAGAGGCTAAAACTGTGTAAAAATTAAAGTTCCTAATTGTGTTAGGGCCAATATTATAAAAGCCAATTAACTTAATTTGTGAATTAAATTAATTTTATTCACAGATGTATGTATTATAAAATTGAAATAAATTAAGTAGGGAAATAAATTTCAGTTGACAGAAAACCTAGCGACTAAATTTTATTTGGAAATTAACTTTACAGTTCTGAAAAATGTTTACAAATATGTATTATTGATGTTTATATTTATACATATTAAACAGGTTTTATACACGTTTGAATAGAAATGAGAGGTACCGAATTAATTTTTATATTATATAATATAAGGGAGTTAGAAATATAAGTGCGGAAGATTTTAACAAGTGATTGCTAAGATTCTTTTATGTAAAAATTTCATATAAACTCAGCTCCGAAAACGCTTAGTTTCCAAGATACAAAGTAGATGGGCTATTAGATAGCCCATACCGGTTTTGTGGTATTATTTTTATCTTGAAACCGGCTACATAAACGACAAAATACTAAGAGGTCATTTTTGTCAACAACTTATGGGGCATTTGAAAAAACATTTCCAAACTGCAAAAAAAAAACATTGGCGAGCTTTTTTTCTTCAAAATTATGTCATCACATGGCTGTTCGGACGCTACTGGTTTAAGTGGAAATATTCTGTCTACTTCAGAATATGAGTATTTATCCTATCATATATTTTGGAAAACCCTGTATCTTGGAAACTAAGCGTTTTCGGACCTGGGTTTATATAGACTTTTTTACATAAAAGAACCTCAGCAATCACCTGTTAAAATCTTTCGCACTTATTCACTAACACCCTATATGTGGAAATTAAAACATATTTGCAACATATTGTAGGTTAATCCATCACTAACTTCATGAAGTACGTTTATAATATTGAACCAAAAAGTTCACAACTATTTTTATTCGTGGAATAGTTATTCATTGATTTAGTTGTCCCTTATAATACTGGGCCTTAGTCTACCAAAATATGAAACACTAATTTTTCTTTGTTACTTCAGCATTTAATAAATTTATTAATCGCCTCGTTAGCGACTTCCTACTGAGGTAACATCAATATTTGTTTACGTCAGCAACAGAAATTTTTTCTCACGTAAGCTCCCAATTTTCGCATCTGATCGCGCTATAATTCCATTAAGAGATGAATACATACATACATACATACATAAACAAAAATAAATGAGCAAAAAAACACATAATTCAAGCCGGGTAATAAATTTTCATTTTATGTCAATTGTAATTTACTCTATGGAGCGAGCGGCGTGCAAGGTGTAGAAAAAAATATTTACGAAGAAACTAATAAATTATATAATGCAGTACCTTATACGATAGATGGCAAGTGTGTAGTTTTCTCTTATAGCTTTCCAGTTTTATTGATATATTATAATAATGCGAAAAGGATAAGCGTAAACAGGAGACGTGTGGAAATGAGAATGCGCAGTAACCATTTTGTAACAAATGGACATTTACTACAAAATGGTTACTGCTCATGCTAATGGTGAATCAACTATGACATAGAGTGACATCTAGTAATACATAGAATGTCAAAGTAGGAAACACAGAATGGTTTAAATATTCGATGAAATAAACGATCAGAATACTGAATTTTGCACAAATATTGTTTCGCCATCTATGTATTTTGTAAAAAACGAGAGGCTATTTTATTTTATTTCAGTTCTGAAACTAATTTGTCAAAATGGCGACAATTTTTCATTATTTACAATTTCAAATCAATATTTTTTTATTTACCAATTGATGATACGCCCCGAAATAAAAAAAAAAATTAAAAATTTTACGATTTTAAAGCAGTAAGTAAACATTTTAGACTCAAAAAGAAATTAAAACTATTTATAATATAAATTTTTAGTTATTTTACGTATATGATTTAAGTTACATACAAAGGTTATATCTGTACCGAATAGAAATACACACACATATATATATATATATATATATATATATATATATATATATATATATATATATATATATATATATATATATATAAATTATATTTAAACCAAATAAAAAGGTGATTTAGCTCTTATAATCTCTTAACTGGGCTAATAAAAATTATTTGTGAAATTTATAAGGCATGTGTTTGTAAAAATAAGCATTGATCAAATGCAAAAGAGACACATTCATCAAAAACTGTTTAATATATATATATATATATATATATATATATATATATATATATATATATATATAATATATATATATATATATATATATATATATATATATATATATATATATATATATATTTCTTTAATTGAGTAAGGAAACATTAAATGCGAGGTGAATTTAAATTGGAAAACAATAATTCTATTAATAATAATTTTTGTTATTAGACGTTTCTTTCAGAAATAACTTCATTAATATGTAAATGTCAAAACTGTTTTAGTATTGGATCGCATTCCGGTACGAGGGCTTTTACCTTATAAAACTTTTTGTTAATAAATTGTATCAAAAATAATATGTTGCTTTAAAATATGCGCTGCCAACATGGGCGCCCATCCCTATGGGCAGAGGGGGAACATGCCCCCCCCCTAGCTAGCCAGGATTGAAAGAAAATTAGAAAAAAGGAGTTCGAAGAGAGCAAAACGACGTTGTTAATGGTATTTTTTGTGGGTTATATATAGTATGGACCCCGCGATTTGTGGGGGGAAAAAAGATCGAAAAAAAATGTTCCGAAATTTTCTCTGGAAGTTCACTTTTCACCCTTCGGCCCCCCCTTAGAACCCATCATATGGGCGCCCATGGCTGCCAAGGTTTTGCGTCGGGCGACTAAACCGTAAAGGACACAATTTTTGATCGGCCAAGAAACAATTTCAAAATAAAGAAGTACGCCAAGGCAAAACGCATTTATTTACTTAAACTCTGTGGTTTTTGTAAAAGAAATTATATACCTACAACAGTGGTGCGCAACTCGACAAATGCGGAACAGATTTTGGTCGATTCTTAATTGAAAATTGGAGTAGTACAGCCTGACAGAAAAATCGTATCCAGACAAAAAGTCACATTTTCTGAATAAATTTGACTATTTTTAGAGAAACAATAAAAAATTCCCATGGAAATTATCCCAATTTCATCAACAGATCTAATTCAAATATTAAAAATATATAAAGTTTCAATTACTTTGTCAATTTCACTAGAATTCTAGTGAAATTGACAAAGTAATTGAAACTTTAAATATTTTTAATATTTAAAATGAAATTTCACAAAGTAAACCTCTCAACAGTAGATCTAATTCAGTTCATTTTTATAGTTATTATTTTAAAAAAAGAATAAAATTGCCCTTGATGACGTCATCACGTATCCCAAATTTTTTTTAAAAGCTGAATTTTGATGTTAAAAACCTGAAATTTGAAGTTGATTGTAGGTTTTCAATACTACACTTTTATTTTTGACGAAATCGAAATTTTCAAAAACAACAGAAAAATTACACACGGAAATTAAAACCACATTTTCTGAACAAATTTGGGAAAAGTAACTTGCATAGTAAGAAAGGTTGAGAAGGATCATTAATATATGAAATTTATGTAATTACTTGTATGATATTTTTGAACGTATAAATGTATAACTATATTGGTTTTTGTATTTACGACTTGGCAAATGCAGACAACCTGACATTGTGGGTCGCATTTGACCAGTGTGCCATACTATGAGAACCCCTGCTCTAAAACTTTAACAATAGATGTCAGTGCAGGCGTCAAGTCGCTTGATCACATTTATGTGTATATTTATTCACACATTTATCTTGTCGTATTTCTGCGCAAATTGACGCGAAATTATTCCTCTTGTCAATGTGTTGTAACAACCAGACGTTGATATTATCCGCAACAAACACATCGACGGTATTCCCGTGGGATAAATTAAGGATATTATAAACGTTAGATGAGGAAATTTTGCCATGAAATGTTTTAAAGTCTCGCCGGATTTACTTGCTTGTCGAAGCACAGACGATCGTAGTATGTAACTTCATCCTCTATCTTAAGTAACTAAGAGCTTTATACAATGATTATGTTCATAAATTAACCAATTAAATGCTTTAGATGAGATCAATATATAATGTACACTGTTATTTGTACAATATTTTAGAGTGCGCACTAAATTTTTTACAGTTTGTGACATGATGTAATATGTGAAGACTGCGGTTCACTCAACCAAAACAAATATTTGGTCTATTGAATAAAAACGTATTCACTTTTACTTCATACTTTTTAAGTTCTTACTTAAATAAAAATATAAGTGAAATACTTAAATACCCCTGTCGCAGCATCCTGCATAACAGAGCGAATTTCCGTTTATAAAAAATAGTTTTTCTCGGAAACTAGTTGGCATAGAAAAATAGTTTAAAGACCTTTTTTATGTAATTTTTTCTCCTCTTTTAAATGGTGTAAAAAATTTCGCAAAAATTTTTGAATAAGTGGAAATTTTTTACAAGAACAAAAACCATGTTCCTGGCATCCGACGTGTTTGGCTGACAAACTCATCCAAGGGTTTGAGACTTCCAATGTTTTCACTAAATTTCGTAAGTTCGAGAGTTATCGCGCGGACACATATATATATATATATATATATATATATATATATATATATATATATATATATATATATAAATTTTACTGAATATTATTTTTGGTTTCTAGGGACCTCAAAACAAATTTCTGCCATAGTACCGGGCTCAAGTCGCGTTATGACAGTGGCTGTAATAGCTGAATTCCATTCTGGAAATTCGCTAAAAAAGAGTTTACTTACAGGAAATAAAAAAATAACTAAATAATTTCCCGTATTTACTTAATGTGGAAATGTGGAAGTATTTACTGATATTTTTTAGTTGACTAAAAACAAATAACGACTTGAATCAATAAGTAATTTGGCGTTTGTTATAATTCTCCAAAATCAAGTGTTTACTTACAAGTAAAAGTTAATACTTTACTTCATGTTTTAATTTTTTTCAAGAATTATTTTTAAGTAAAAGGTATCTTTTATTTAAGTAAAATGAAGTAATACCTTATACTTAAAAGTATTCGTTTCTTTGAATAAGTAACTACTTAATAAGGTCTTACTTTTTTTATTCAATAGACCCATTGTTTAATTTTTTTGTTTCTATTTGATATTGTCAAAACCATTTTATGTACTCGTATTATACTCGTATAACAATAACATAAAAAATATGTATGTGTGTTCAGATTCAAAATCATAGAGTACTCGTTTAAAAAATAAATCTAAAGTAGAAATTATATAAACTGAAAATGATTCATTCAATAAGAATGTACGTAAGTTTATGTATCAAACACGCTCGTAATATAGCTGTCTCTCACAAGATCTACTATTTAATATATTGAAAAAGGATAGTAGAAAATATAGTAATTTTTATATGTGATTTTTATTAATTTCAATTTTACATTCTTAAGTATGTTTGGGAGGTACCATCGGAGAGAAAAATACATGAAATTAGAAATTCGTGAATAATTGCGTTGTATAACAAACTGTGAGGTAAATAAATAGTTATCTTTGTTAAATAATAGCTAGCACTACAACTGATTGTACAATACATCAAACTATAGCTCTCAGCTGACTACAAGAGCTGAGTACATTCTGAGGATTTTTCGGAGAATTTCAAAATGCTACGAGACGATTGAAAATTTAGTAGAATGTTCCTCATTAAAAACTAAGGCCCCTGTGAAAATTTCAAACCGATTCACTAAGCTGTTAAAAAGTTATTTAATCTGTTCTGTTTTCGAATTTCCATAAGAGTACGTGTAAAATTAGTTTTTTTTTAATTACTTTTTAACGGCTTAGTGAATCGGTTTGAAATTTTCACAGTTATTTCTCAATTAAAACGGCTTTTTGTCTCTACTGAAAACTTTTTTTGGCACTTACAACGTTTTGGTTTGGCACCCCTCATATTATTTAAATAGTTTTTTTTTTTTTTTTATTACTATTTTAGGCTGTGTTTTCGACTGCTTGGTCATATACACAGCATAGGATTTAAATTTACACATTTGGTAATGACATGATAAATAGAGTTAGTTACAATGTTGAATCAAGATACTTTTAATAGTATATAGCGAAATTTAATCAATTACTCTTAAGTTCATACACGAGTATGTGTATAAACCTTTATACTACATACACACACATATCTTAAATAAATCGATATAAGAAATATAGGTAAAGAAAATTACATTGTACATGGTTGCTTTTAAGAGAGAATATTTTCTATTTGTTCGGAGTATCTTTTTGAAGACGCTTTCAAATTATAATCTATTATAATTGAATTTTGTACACGACATAGAATATTTTACTGAAGATACTTATTCAGGTAGGTATTTAAATATATGTACGTATGATTTTTATTGTGAAAAGGATTTCATCATTTTAACTTGAAATAGCTATTTAATCCATCATGTTTCATGAAAATTTAAACAATTCACAATCGTTAATGGTTTTCTCGTTTTCCATACATGTCAAAAACGCTGTTGGATGTTTACTTTGAAGTTTTAAGGTCAAAATTAATAAACGGAATACTAAATAATATGAAATAAATTCTTTAAGCCTATTGTACGAATGAATTTTCATAATAAAGCTTGACAAACAGGGACTTACTGTTAGTGTCTTGAGTTTACGTTTTAGTAGGGGAAAAGTGTGTCACTTGACGGAACCAAGGGTCAGCTATTAGAATAATTAAAAATATTCTCAATTTAAAAACTATTATTGACTTTTTTGTAACTCATATAGAAAATAAATATATAATCCACGGGCGATTTTATGATTTTTATTTTGGGTGGGCCCCAATTTTTCTGTATTGGAAACATATAACCTATGTGTATCATTTTTTTTTCTGAAGGTGCATACATTTTTTTATCGCATAATTTTAAACTGACCAAAATATAGTTTTTAGCAACATTTACAAGCCATTTCTATAGCCTATATGTAACCTGGGATGGATTAACCCACTTTGGGGTCCTATATATTTTTTGTTTACCAAGCTCCTTCTCGCCCTTACAAGATATGTATATAGCACATAAATTATAAAATAATAAATAAAACAAAACTAAATAATGTGAGAAACTAAAGCAAATATCTAGTCAAAATAGATGATATAGAAATAGTGATTCAAATATTCAAAATAGACAGTTTGACCAGACCCGTTAAAATATCGGGCCCTAGTTATTTATCTAATTTGCCTAGGCGATAATCTGACCCTGGACCTAATAATAATATTACAGATAATGGTGGAAACGATCCTGGGCTACAAGAATTACATTTAAAATTAAAGAACTACCTTTAAACATTTCTCTGACGCTTAAAAAAATGTCGATATTTGTCTGAATTTGATGGTCGATCAAGTAGTCGGAAAACGACATTTCATATATTACACGACCTAATATTATTTCAGATAATGGCGAAAATGATTCCAAGCTACAAGATATCTATTCAGAGTTAAAGAATTGCTTTTACACATTTCTCGAATGCTTAAATAAGTGACAATATTTGTCTGAATTATATGGTCGGGCAAGTGGTCAAAAAACGTCATGTCATATTACACGACCTAATGGTATTCTAACTAACGGTGAAAATGATTCCAGGCTAAAAGAAATCTATTCAGGGTTTAAAGAATTGTTTTTAAACATTTGACATAAAGTGTCTTTAAACATAGTGTCGACAGAGCGGATTAATCCACTTTGGGGCCCTAGACATTTTCTTGCTGCTTTTTTTCATTTTTTCAGAATTTTTGGGTAAGCCCGGGCCTACCCGGCCTACCCGCTAAAATCGCCACTGATATAATCATATTATTAACAAATTAAAGGCAGATATGTTAATATTAAATAAAAATAAGAAATATTTTATCCGGAGAACTACTAAGGGGGACCAGTAGTGTGACCGCCTGAAACAAAGGTGATTTTTGGGAATTTTTTTAAGAAAACTACTGTATAGAATGTTTTAACATTTTAAGGGTATATTCGTTGGTATAAAATAAATTCGTGATAAAATTTTTGGACCAAAAATTGAAAATTCAGTGAGTTATTCGCGATCTCCTAAGCCTCCAAAAAAAAAGTTCCCCCACTGCTGCAGTGATAGCGACCTTTACACTGCCTAAAATCAAAAAAACCAAAAAGCCTATTAAATCAAAAGGTATTGCCCATGCCGTGAACCTCAATCGAGAAAAAAAGTTGAAATTTAACAAAATGGTGGAGTTTTTAAAAAAAAATTTCAAATTTTGCGCGAAAATTTGATGATTTTTGGCCTGCAAAAATTACATTTTTTATTCGATCGGAAAACTGGAGGTTCGTGTCGCGAAGAAATATATATAAAAGAAGCTGCAATAAAAATCAAATCGATCGGATAATTTGTCTTCGAGTTATAACTGCAGCAAATTTGAAAAATGTAGTTTTTCTTTACCTTACCTTTTAGTTTTAATCACTGAGCCTTTTTACTAAAATTATTTACGATTTACTCACTATAACGGTCATAGTAAAACGACATGAGTCGTTTAAATGTGCCAGGGTCTAGCTTCTTCATAACATGTGACTGGCAGCCACGTCCAGAAACTCCCGAACCATCAACCTTCATACATTTCTCAATATCTCAAAGTTAACAATGAAAATCAGAATCCGCTCTTCGTATGGCTGTAACTCAAAAACTATTTGAGATATGCACTTGAAATTTTACTATGTTATTTTTAAAGGTATAGACTATCGAAACGTACAAAAACTTTTTTCCAATTTTTTCAAAATGTCACACTAATGGTCCCCCTTAAAAACATTAGCTACTGAGCTACGAAATTCTGACTCAAAGCGTGTAACACGTACTTGTCAAATTTTTTCATCATTTTGACAAAAAATAATTTCACACAATTTAATACAATTTTTAGTAATCAGATTTATCTGAATACAAACAGTTATGTCCATATTATAATCAAGATTTAAAAAAGGCACATAATAATTATTTAAATTAATGCAGCAATTATAATTACTTTATTATGCGGTAAGAATTATTTACCTAATTATTGTAATTTTTTTATAATTATTAAAATATTCTCTTCTTGGGAAAACTAATCCACCCAACACGATTATATAATTTTTTCTTGTCTATTATATATACATATTAATTAAGGAATTTTAATTAATATATAATTAAATATGTATGCACACATACACAGAAAAACTCCTTTATAAATATAATATGTATGCGGGTTTCCTGTTTAAATAATAATAAAAAAAATTTCCATAATTTGTTTAATGTCGTTAGTTTTTAAAGTTTTCGTTTAATTATTGAAAGAATTTGCAGTGAGTTTTTAAGTTAATTAAAGAATGTTTTTTAAACGAATAATTAAGATATTCGAAATTTTCTTTTACAGTTTTGGTAAAAGTATAATTGACTCAGTGTCGTAAATAAATATTCTACTTTTTATTATGATCCCAAAATTTGAGTAAGGTATTTTTTTCCATCAGATATCTCTTAAGTTTTATTAATATTTCTGATAGATGTCAGCCTTCTCAAAGTGGTATAGATCCATATGAATTACAAATTTTATCATTTTCAAAATTTAGACTAATTTAGATAAGTAAATTTTTGCTTCAAGTCTCAATTAATTATTAATTTTTGTGCGAAAGTTTGGTTTGTATAGAAAAAAAAACGTCTTGGTATATTTCACTTTTTCAGAAATTCACCAAAAGAGTTTGGAAAATCACACATATAAGGTATGAAATAAGGGCGTAGGAACATGAATTTGACTATTTAACTACTAGAAGTGTACATTACACCTGGAATGAAAACAATGGTAAACTTTGTGCAAATAGTTAGATACTTCCAAATCGAGCCAATTTCACGACTTTTATCAAGACCATATGCCCCAGAAGAAGATATTCCCTGGGCCGCTTTGGAAAAAGACAAGTTGCATTCTCGTTTTTTTTTTTTTCAAATTTACATATTTTTATGTTAATTGTGTGACTACAAAAGCTGAGAGCCCAGTTTAGCTTTGATATTTTTTTGTTATTTAATTTCGTTTACTATCGGATAAATTTCTAAATGTTTTTTACAGGTGTCACACATTTGATCAATTTTGGAAGTACGTTTGCCTTTAAGAAATTCACTTAAAAGCATTATAATTATTTATTCGAAAATTTTAATCGATTGGAGTACGTTTTTTGAAGCCATTACTAAGCGGTTACTGCAATAGAAAGCCATTATACTGTTTAGTTTTAGACTATATAAACTAATATTAAACAATACCCCTGTCGCAGCATCCTGCATAACATAGCGAATTTCCTTTTGTAAAAGTTAGTTTTTCTTGGAAACTAGTTGACATAGAATAATAGTTTAAAACCCTTTTTTATGTGATTTTTTCCCCTCTTTCCAATGGTGTAAAAAAATTTCACAAAAATTTTTGAATACGGGGAAATTTTGGCAAAAAACTAATTATTTTCACGAAAATTGCCAAAAAAACCATGTTCCAGGCATCGGACGTGTCTGGTTAACGAACTCGTCCAACGGTTTGGGACTTCCAATATTTTCACCAAATTTCATAAGCGTAAGACATTTCGTTCGAGAGTTATCGTGCGGACATATATATATATATATATATATATATATATATATATATATATATATATACATAAATTTTAGTGAATATTATTTTCGGTTTCTAGGGACCTCAAAACAAATTTCTGCCATAGTCCCGGGCTCAAGTCGCGTCATGACAGTGGCTGTAATAGCTGAATTCCATTCTGGAAATTCGTTAAAACTACTATATTTTATTATTTGAACTACAGCCAAAAAACATATTGTTAACTTCTTATACATATAAAAGTAGGTATTTACAGAACCAGATTGTATGACCAAGTTGGTACAATAAATCGTACTATGTGTAGGACGGCGATACGATTATTTGTATATATATAAAAAAAAAAAAATCAATAGCGTAAGTAACAGAATATGTAAAATGTCAAAAGTATATTAATGTTTAATCAATATAGAAGACAATGAAAATTATACAAATTATAACACATGACAAGCGTAACTGTGCCTCTGGAACCTATAAGCGCATAATAGTGATCATGGACGCAACCATCGGTATAGCGTCAGCAGTTTCTACTCGCTTTGCGATAGTAAGCCGCGGCGCAGCACTAGTGACTGGATTTAAAAGGTCCATAGTATACGATAAAATGTTGTAGATGAATGAGTTACAACTAGTGATGAGCAAAATCAGTCTTGGTCCTGCAGTCTTGTCTTGGTCTTGCATTTTTTTGCAAGACCAAGACCAAGACTAAGACTATGTAGGGGAGACAGGGGCTAGTATTAACGGGGGTAAGTATTAACAGGCCATTTTCCGCCAAACTACGGACGAAAAAATTAAGTACGTCCGGTTTCTGTCATCAGTAGATGACCACGGACACGTTGTGACCAATCAGTCTTCGGCCGGTTGCCGCAAAACAAAGTTGTGAGTAAGGCGTAGATTTTATTAGGTAAAAGAACATTTTTAAGTCGACGGTTTTTTGATTTGAAGCATGATTGTATACCTAAAAGAGACTAAATTTATTTCAAACGGTAGCATATTCCATCTGGTATTGTATTTTGTTTAAATTTTACCGCATTATCAACGTATTCTTTTTAAAAATTTAAATTTGTAAAAAATTTACCTTCGGGGCAAGTATTAACAAAATGCATGGGGTAAGTATTAACAAGTTAACATTTACCTTGTTTAAATTTTATGCAACAAAGACTATGTTTTTAACTTCCCTATAAGGAGGTTATTGTATTCATCCCAATTTCAAAATCCAAATATCGTCATTTTCATGCTTCGAGGTTACCAAAATTTTTTTCGTGACATTGCCAAATACGTTTGTATGTATGTGTGTGTACCTATGTGAGTGTTAAATTTATATGGTTTTAATTTTTATATCTTTTCTGCAGTGAAGCAAAGGAAGAGTTTTGTTTGATCTGAGTTATCATATATTTCAAGAATTATAGTAATGTTAAATAAGACGAAAACTAATTTTTTAATAAGTAAATATTTAGAAGATATTTAATATAGAAGATATTAAACGATTGTGGTTGTCTATCGAAGACTGAAAATTTACCAATTTTTGTTTCGTTATCAAGGTCAAAGTGACGTAATTTGCTACTTAATAAGGACTGACTAACTATTGCCTCAGAAAAAAATTAAAATAATGATTAACTTTAACTAATTAAGTAAAGATAAATCTAAAATAAGAATTTTCTATGTCAAATTAATTCCTTTCTAATAATAAACACGTTAAATATGATACTTTGCTTTATTTCCTATAAGTACATATCTACAAAATACCATAATCATATTAAAACTCTAATGTTAATACTAGCCCCAACGTTGTTAAAACTTGCCCCAAAAGTGGGGTAAGTATTAACAAACACATTTTTTAAGAAAATGGTTTTTTCCATAGAAAGTACAAGGGATATGTAAGTTTTTTTTATCAAAAATTATAGACAGATAGTTGATGCTTCATAACGTTTACCAAAGAAATCGCTAACTAGTTTCATTTCCGTTTAATATGTAAAAAAGTAAAATCTGTTAGTACATGCCCCTGTCTCCCCTATACCAAAAGCAAGACCAAGACCAAGACTATAAGTATGGCTGCAAGACCAATACCAAGACTCAAGTGAGCAAGACCAGGACAATAGCAAGAAAAAAGCAAGAGTCTTGCTAAATTATTTAAATAGTTTAAAAGTATAATTAATAACGTAAAGAGAGAAAATTCTGATTTTAGAAGGAAAAAATTCGCTAATAAAAAAATGCAAGAAAGTGCAAGATTCTTTAGCAATACCAGGAGCAAGACCAATACCAAGACTGTATTTTGCAAGACCAAGACTCAAACTGCTCTAGAAAGACCAAGACCAAGATTCTTAATACAAGAACAAGACCAAGACCAAGACTGCCAAGTCTTGGTCTTGCATTTGCTCATACAACCAGTTTGGCTCCTATTAGATGCTGTATTTTTGAGTTTGGCACTAAAGTCTTTAGGTAATGCTAGATTTTTAACAAGCAAACGAAAAAAAAACGTCAATTTCATTAAGTCCAAACTGAAAGACTTCTTTGTTACAGTTTCATTTATTATTTAATGGACGTAATCAGAGCCAGCGAGAGGGGGCAGGTCTGGTGGAGACAATTGCCCGGAGACCCGCGTCTAAAAAGAGGGCACAGACAAAGGAAGAAGAGGATTTTTTTTCTTTGCTCGTCAACTGTATTTGTGGAGAAGAAAATGGAAAAAATTGTTTGAAAATTTCTTGTTGTGCCCGGGGATCTGTCATATCTCTTGCCAACGCTGGACATAATTGCTATTTCGTCTGCTTAACTTGAAACTAGCGGTAAAGATGTAAAAAAAAAAAACAAAGCCATACTAAAATAAATATATTGATACTGGTTAATATAACTGATATACGAAACAAACAATATAATACAGCTACTCACGAAAGTCTACGTACATCTGTGTAAATCGTTAGTAAATTTGGAAATATTAGAAGCTAATTTATTTCAAAGCCTTGCGAAACAATAGCTCAGTGCAGATTGGATTGGCTAGATTTAAACCCTATAGAACATTTATGGGGTGAACTAAAACGGCGAGTAAAAAAGAGAAATGTTTATAAGGTTTGCAATTTCAAATTCAGGCTGAAAAATTAGTTAAGTCGATGTCTCGTTGACTATAGAAGCCCTCATAAAAGCAAACGGTGGTCTTACCAAATGTTAATCAAGTTGTTATTAATATTTACTAATATAAATATGAAGTACACGTAGATTTTTGTACGTCTCTGTTGTTAATAAAATTGATTTTTTTGTTATAAAATTTGTATTTGTCGATATTTTTGCTCTGTTTCTTTTAAGTAAATAGTTTAATGAGTGGATAAATTGATTAAAGTTTGTAAAATATATCGCAATAAATTTTTTATTCGATAACTAATGTTTTACTTGAATGTACGTAGACTTTCGTGAGTAACTGTATATAGCAAATTTGATTGACACATTTGTATGTAAAAATAAAAATAAACATTAGAAAATGTCAGAGACATCTATGCACGACTATAGGCAACATTCTCCCTGTGTATGTAATACATCAATCGATGCCGCACCATGTCAATTAAATTACGACAAATACATAAGTAATATGTCATTCCCGGAGTATGCCTCTGTATGGTATTATATAGAGTGGTTATTATAATACAGGTCGATTCGAAGAGGATCACAAAAGTGATTGAGATCGACCTGTATTTATAACGCTGTTGGAAACTAGGTATAATCATAAAATAAACACTTTTGTCCAAAGAAACTCCTTTGTGATCATTCAAATTATAGATGGAAGAATTAGTCAGACTGTTTTAAATCTATGACTGGTCTGGATGTATGACTAATTCAATCGTCTTTCTTGGTCACAGGCGGTCTTTACATGACCAGTAATACTGTCAGTATTTTAAAATAGTGCCAGTAATAACGATGTAATTATGTCTGGAATTGATACTTCGAAAATAATGATTCATTATTTTTGTCAGTACTCAAATTCTGACAGTATTACATACTGGTCGTGTAGAAATCGCCTTTAAGTTTAAGCGTGCGTCTTTTACCTTCCTTTTAAACCTTTTTTTGTCTTAAAGTTGCTCGTATCTTCTCCTTATCTCATTTTGTTGTCTTTTAACTTGCTAAAATTAAGTTTTAAATTTAAGTTAAGAAGATAATTTGAGAGCAGGATGAAGTTCCTCATATCACTTAAGAATCGGATATCTTTATTCAGTTAGAGTGAGAAATTCATTTTTGACATTTGTGTTGCCATAGCAACCAGCTACATATTAGTGGAAATGGTAAAACTTACGCTATAGAGTTGTACATGCATATACTGAATAAATGCAAGAGGGCTGCATTCTCACTGTACTTAATAAACGAGCCAAAAAATCATAAGTTAACACTTTCACCATTATATGTGAAGAATACGTAAAGAAATGGTTGCATAAAATTTACTTTGCTTTTTCATAAGGAAAGCTAATCTTCTTTTTGTCAAACAAGTAAGTACTCTTGTGTATTGTAGGTATTTGTAAACTCGATTGTTACACAAAATAGTTGGTTATGAAAACGATTAAAATACCCAAATTTCTAACCGTAAATTTTCTAACAGAAAAATGGGGCCTGGGAAAAAGTAAGAACCTTTCTTTTGGCTCGTCGCTTATTTTTCGGGGGGATATTTTTCAGAGATTTGCTCTATTCCCGGGGCCTGCCACTTCTCTCTACGGCGCTGATTGTATCTACAGTCAAAATTGAACCCAAAATAATAAACTCCCTCTTAACTTAATAGTAACATTAAGAAAAACATAAAAGACATACTTTTTGCTATTAGTAACATTTAAGTTAAGAATAAATACTTTTTGTTAATTAAGAGGGAGTTTGTGAAGAAGATAAAAGACGCACCCTAAGAAGACACTGAAAAAGTAGTTGATTTTTGCCTAATAAGCGGTATGTGAAACAGTGGAATAGTTTAAAAAAAAGTCAACTCCAACGCTCCAAGGTGATGTTCTGAATATTCAAGAAATTGAATACTAGAACATTGAATACTTGAACAGTCTAGACTGTTAAATAAAGATTGCTTGAAACTCCAAAATATTAAATTTCATTATAAGGAAACCTTATATGGATAGAGAGAACCCACAATTTTCTATTTGATGATGTCGAAAAATATAGGTGTTCCATTACAAAAAAAAAAAATGAATTTTATTAAAATTATGGAAATTGGGTTACCATTTTCAATTAAGAGTAGTAATAACAATTTTGAGCAAAATTCCCAATATGATTAAAAACTGAGAGATATACATAAATAAATCAAACGCTTGCTAATCAATTAAATTTATTTTTTTATTTATAAATACTGACAATGAGTTGAATTTCTATCGTCGGTGCTCATCGACACTTTAATCGGTCTCGTCGACTTTTTAATTGGATCGTTATATATGTGCGCTCCAGTATACTTCTATGCATATTATCTGAACGCTAAACAGTTGTACAATTAATTAATTAATTGTTAGTGTGCGGGTATCCTAAGATCCATTTCTGAAACTTTTCTGTGGCTGGTTTTCAATTACTTCAATAACTTTCAAATCATCTATATACTCTACATACAGGTACCATATGTATGCATGTAAAAGGCTAAGTTGCCAGTTGTCGTTTATTATTAATAATTCAAAATTATTAAATTCCGTTTATTAAAATCATCAAGTAAATTGACAAATATATAAATGTATGTATTTGAATTAAGCAGTCAAAAATATGTTTTAATTAAAATATTATTTTGAACTGACAATTTTTAATCTTATTTCCCAAAGTACACGGAAAAACCAGAATACAAGGATTTTTGTTTAATGTATAAAGAAGGAGACTGTAAAGAACAGCATATTAACTAAAACAAAAATTTGGGGGACAGGTCTACCCACACTGTCAACTTCCCATTGGGTGTTATTAAAAACTAGAGACTACTGTACATAAATAATTCTTTTTCCATTTCGGGCAACTTCTCCCCTGGGCCCCCGATAGAGGCTTTGCCCCTTGCACCATACCGGGGTATTCGCCTTCTGTACCTAAGGGTGGGGTCTCCACCCTTATCAAACAAATGATAACATCATTTGTTCTCAAGATATGCGAGACAAGACATATTTTAAAAACAGTTTCTTATTTCGTTTTTTTTTTCTTTTTTTTAATTTTATAATAATATACTGGCGTTTTTAACATCAAGGAAGGTTCTTAGGCCATTATATAATAATGTTATGGTAAAAAATCCATATAATCTATGTTATCTTAATAAAGTTAATTCTGTTTTTTTACCAGAAAAAACAAACCGCTAATCCGAATTTGCTGAAAACTTTATCCGGTCTTCATTTTTTGATTACGCATCAAATGAAATTAGTCCGGAGTTGATATCATCATCTGTTCTCGAGATATGCGAGACAAAAAAAATTCACGAACGAACTAACGAACGCACGCACAGACATCACGCTAAAAACGATGGATTCGGATTCTAGTGACCTTGAAACGTGGAGATATGTCAAAATTAGCGATTCGTAAAATCGGACCCATTACAATAACTTCCTATGGGAAGTTAAAAATGTTCTTAAGCTATAATGACCTACGGTGGACATAATACCGTTGGAAAATCATATTTCCAACTGGTAAACTTTTACCAAAGGATTTTTAAAAAATTTAAAAAAAAAATGGAATATCTTTTTTGTATAATACTTTCGGTACAAAAATACTAGTCCCTCATAATGGGGAGTAAAGACTCACTTTTAATCCCAAGTCCCCAACCAGTAAGCGAATTTAACTTAAATTAAGTAGAACTATTATAAGTAATGAATAATTTATTTAGACAAACAGTTCTCTATATGCTATTGTACAATTTGATTGATTTGTCCACAGTGTACTTGATGTAATATTAATTCACATAATTTGAATGACATTTAATTATTTTTTTTTTTAAATTTTCATAATTTTAAATTATCTGGAATTGTAAAAAATAGTATGTACGCCACGGAACTAAAGTGTTCCTTCTAATCCCTCGTGTGAATTGAATCCCTCTTGGCCTTAACACATTCTCTGGTAGCAAATTTCACACTGAGGAGGTTTGTTATCGGATGTTCTATTTTAATGGTCCAATACAATTGTGTATAAAAAATGAAAAATCTCGAAACTCGATTGTACAGAATGAATTTTCACAATTAGTATTTTGCCGATATCAAATGGTAAAAGGTTCACCATTTAAAAGCAACTGTTAATTTTCTATTTCGGTTATCCTAGGAAGGATATTAGCCTTTTTTTTAAAAAAAATGCCCCGAGATTTTTCTTTTGGGTATAAAATTTTATCAAAATCTGGTCACTTGAAATAGGGGCGGGATTTTATTGAGTTAATTTTACCAAGGTTATTCAAAAAGCCACCACTAATTTAAATTTTGGAAATTTTGAAATACTAGCGACAATCTTGCAACAAAAAATTGCTTCAGTGAAGAAGCAATTTTAATTTTCAAAACAGGGAGCTACGTTTTTTGACACGAAGTGTATGTATACAAAATTACTATCTATATATCGCTCCATTATTGCAATAGTCGGTTATCTGGGCAAAATTACGTTTTTGAGTTATCTACACCATTCGAAAGAGGAAAAGCGTATCTTTCAGATGCTACAATCAGTTAAGCTCTAAGCTTAATATTTTTGCTAATATAATTGATATCCATGTATGACAATTTTAATAAATTTAAATTTTAATTGTTGCAAGACTAAGGTATATCGATATAACCGTACTGCTGAAGCGTCAAATTCAATTTATTTTTACTACAATACTAGGTTATTGCATTTTATTCGAGTATTGAAGCAAAAAAAATTTTGAAAATTTTACAAACTAAACAACATAACCGAATTTTAAAATTTTAACGTCTTCTAATGCTTTATTTTCTGTAGGTAATTGTGTTTTTTAAACAAATGTCTAAATTTAACTGATTTTTTATTACATGGTGTTAAAATTAGTAGCAATAAAAAATTCGTTATGTCAAATTAAACAAGGAAAATATTAACAATGTAGTAGATGTATTACAAAATCCACCGTTTTATGATTAGTATAATGTTATTTATTCAATTCTTTAATTAATTATGTTAGTAGAATTTCACTACGTTTTAACTATTTCAAGAAAAATCATAATAGTAGAATACCAGCCCTCAAACTTTATCTTTGCTGTCCTGTAAAATTTGTGAAATTGTCGTTGTCAAGTTCTTTCTTTTTAGGTTTTAGTTTTAGTTTAGTTTTCAATTATAGTGAATAATTTATGATAAGTTGGTTAACTTTTTTTTGTATTTTTATGTTGAATAAAATGGTTTTATTTCAGTTAATAATGGTTTTCATTTTTAAAATTGGGTTATTTTTATCATCGTAGTAATTCGATCCAAAATATTTTTATGCAATAGTAAGTTATCTAAGAAAATTTGAAAATTTTTGCCGACCAAATAAAATAATTCTTTTAATTTTTACAACATTATTTAATATCGTGTTTAAAGAGTTTTCTGTCAAAATTGCATTAAAATTGGATTTCAAATAACTCTCAAAAAACAATAAATATATTCTAAAAAACTTTAAACTTGAATATCTCAAAAGTTGATATTTCCCAGATAACCGACTATTGCAATAATGGAGCGATATCATTAAATTTTAATGTAATTTATTAACTCATTCTGATTACATTTCAAGGTTGTTTAATGTTATTTATGAATACATAAGAGTATAATATACTTAAAACAGGAATACATCAAGAAGGCATTAAAGAATTATTATTTTACATAGAAATTCAATTCATGTTCGTTTAATTTTTAACTAAATTTCGTAAGGACGCACGTGGAGCCAAAATGCAACAATCTAATGCAATGGTCCGTATTTTATCTTACTTTTAAACTGATATTTTATTAAGGTAATTTTTATTTTACTATTATCTAATATTACTAACTTTTAACTTGTTATTAAATATCAAATTCAAGGAAGGAAGACAAAAAGTTAAGAATGACATTTTTGAGGAAACCTGTCAAAAAATAAAACTGTTCCAAATTAAAATTTCTACAAATTGTATTTTCTAAAATTTTTCGAAATGTGTCTCAGCTCTCCCGCAGGGGATAAAAAAAAACATGTAACGCTATTTTGGAAAAATTGATTGCCAATTGAAAGTATACTACGACCCCTACATTACTGTCTTCTTATCTTTGAAAAAAACTATAAAAAGTCAAAATTCCCTTAAGTCATGTGATTTATAAAAAAAAATTTTGTCGTTAAAATAATAGGAACCTTCCACTTAAGTTTTATAGATTTTCATAAGCAAAAACCGGAGAAAATTTAAAAAAAAATTCCAGGACCAGTAGTCAACATACGTCAAAATTTTGCTCTTTTTAATATCCAATACACAAAATTATTTTGAGCCTGGATTCATTTCTCTAGTCCCAATAAATCTAGAGCTATTTATACAGTATATAAAAGGTCCAGATATTTACACGTGTAAGTCTAGCTTTACAGTAATATGAGTTCTTATCTATTAAAGGAAAAAAAAAATTAGTTCTCAAATGACTTTAACATAAAATTAGGTATGGTATTACTTTAACCAATCAGAAATAATGTTTCATAATATAATTTTCATTTTCACGTCTCCACTTGTGGAAATATTCCTTCGTGATCCTTTATTAACCAGTGATTGAAGGAAAATTGATATTTTTATTCTTCTTTTATAAGAAAGACGACAGCATCTCTTCTCCTTTCTAATTTTTCCTTTTTTATTTTTTTTTTTATTTTTTATCTTTCTTTGTCACGACGGGCATAAGTAGAACAGAAAATATAGAAAAAAATTCTAGTAAATATGAAAATTTTGAAATATTTATTTCTAATATGTTAGGACGAGCAAAAAGAGCAATATTGACAAATAAGAGGAAAAAAAATATAATATGAAGATAGCATGAAAAAAGGTGCTTTTATTTATTTTTTTTCCTACTTTTTGATATTATTTGAGGGTGTTCAGAGAAATGGGGTAGTTATATTTAACTACCCAAAAAAAAAAAATGATGTTGAAAATGTTTTATGAAATTGAAAAAAAAATGTGAATGCAAAAATAAAGGGTGTTTCAGTTTTTGTTGGTCAATAATAAACTTAACTCTTCTATTTACTAGTTACTATTTATCGTTTCGATGTGAAGGCGTTATAAATGTAAAATATTTATAGACAGTACATGCGATTTTAGACAAATCACGGTTTAAAACTGTTTAGTTGAAGTTTCCTTAGAATTAGTTATGAAAACAAAACATAATTAAAATAGATTAGGTATTTAATTATAATTACTTTTTTTTAAATAGAATCATAATTAAATATATGTATTTCATAGTCTAAAAATTAAACAAAAAACTGACTGATTAAAATTCAATAATGAAATAATAGTAGAATAACATCAAAGACAAACAAACTTCAAGCAAGTCTACATTTTTTTTTATAATTTGCCAAGAATAACTTTGCCTTTGAAACTATAATTTCACACAAATAGTTAAGTAATAAGTTCGGTGAAATTCGAGCTTGACTCAGGCACAGAAGATTCTGGACAAGAGTAAACACTCCTGTCGCAGTATTTGATCACAGAAATTTGTTTTTTTCGAAAACCCGTTTACGTATAATAATGGTTTAAAGGCATTTCATGTGATTTTTTTTTTTAGGAATGATTTGGTACTTTTGTAACGCAAACGACTCCAATTATCTCTTCGAAATGAAAATACAAATATCTGCTTCAAATGCCAGAATTAGACTGACTTTTATTTTATTATTTTAGTTGCTAGGAAAACTCTTTAATTTTTATATTTACACGGCAACCCGTATGAATTTTCAAAATTATAAAATTTGCATTTTCACGGCAACTTTGTGCCGGTACATACGCCCCTGTAACGCAAATGACTCCAATTATCTCTTCGAAATGAAAATACAAATATCTGCTTCAAATGCCAGAATTAGATTGACTTTTATTTTATTATTTTAGTTGCTAGGAAAACATATGTCCGTTCAAGTTAAACTTAAGCCTAAATAAATAAAAATTTAAATACTTTTAATAGGAATCATTGACAGTTACTATGGTTACATGCTTAAGTTTAAATTGAACGGACTGTACATATATATATATATATATATATATATATATATATATATATATATATATATATATATATATATATAAGTAATTATTTAAATTTTTAATTCATTCAGTCACTAGAATTTTCACAACAAAAGTGTCATTTTCATGCCACTTTTGCCTTACACGAATATTTTGTTAAATTTTCAAGTAGTGCGTGATACACAGGTACAGTTACTATTGTCAAAGTATATACATAGGTAACTATTATGTCTGTTACTATTTTTGCGTGTCTCCTATCTTGATAGATAATCAAACCAATAATTAATTAGATAGACAATGTTGCAGAGTTAAATCATTATTGAACCAAACTGAGCATTCAAATGACTTCTAGGCATAATTATTCATTAATGACGCGAATAACATTTATTGTCAGTAACAATAAATTATGAGGTAGCCGAAGTACTTCGTACGTACTTGACAATCAAATAAAAGAGATAAAATCTTAATTAGAGTGTACGAAGAATAATTATTATAATGATTTAATTTACTTACAGGAAAGTTAAGAAAACTATTTAAATGTAAGAATTTCTTTATTTTTATCAAAGTTGGAGGAAATATTTTCGCTTTATTTTGAAGAAGGCACCCATTATTATATCAGAAGTTCCCAACGTTTTTCGTCGACGGCTCAAGTAGGTAATGTGTTTATTTACTTCAACTTTGTGATCTGGATGAACAAACTATCTAAAACAGTCGTGTTCAACTTGTCGATTTCGTATTTTAGTTTATGAATTAAAAATCATATGGTGTTATATTACAGCCTAACAGAGAAATCACTTCCAGAAAATAAGTCACATTTTCTGAACGTACATGGCTATTTTTTTACAGAAAAAAGAAAATGAAACAGAGATCCCTCTTACTGATTACAGTTAGTTTCAATTGCCGAAATAGATATTTATAGAGTAACTTCGAAAATTTAAATCTATTTTCGATATCATTTTCGTTTTGTTAATTTTGAAAAGAGGTTACAAATTAAAACAATTTAATATACTTGATACATGATCTGAATAATTTTGTAAGGTTTGTTGAAAGAATACTGAAATTGATCTCTCATAAAATAACATTTTTCTACACCAATGTCTCTTATCTTAGCCATTAGCAATTTAACAGCAATTTTACGACGCAATTTTATTAGATAGAACACGTGATGTGGCGTGGCCAGAAATTTAAATAACTAACTAATTTTTTCTAAACATTTTCTTTATATATTTTTGTCTTGATAGAAAATTATTATTTACAATGTAGAGAAAAAAGGTGGGTGGCTTCGGGTATCTAATTATTAATAACAATTTTTATTACTGTAATTATTAATTAATTTTGAAACTATACATGTAAATAATGTTAAATAATTTATTACCATTTAAATATTGCTAATAATATTGCTAATGTTAATATGGTGATTGTCAAGTGCTTTTGAAAAATGTTTAATATTTAAACGTCGCAAAGTAATAATTATTAGAATAATGAAGAGTTTGAATGGATACTTATAATTAGTAATAGAAACATATAAGTTATGGTAATCAGTTTTTTTAAAGTGGAAACTTCTATAGTGAGGGTACCTAACTCTGCGAGAGAATGTAATGAAATTTGTAATGGTTGTAAGATGAAATTCATCAGAAATTATTTAATTTATTCGCAATATTTTTGATGTTGATGCGCCTAGTTTAAAGGTACAATTGCATGTCACTACTGACAAATCTTATTTTTAATGAATTTTTCCCTAGTAATAATAAAAGTAAATACTAAGAGCATTCCCACGATCAAATTAATATTTCTATTCAATAAAATTTAGATAAAAATCACTTTATTTTCATTATTATTATCTATCAATTAATTTTTGTCATTGTTGGACTACTAAAATTCGACAAAATGGAAACGAAAATAAATTTAAAAATTTAAAAACAACTGAAATTACATTTAATATGCATTTAACCTATGTAAATAATTATTATTTTATGGTAGGGCTTCTTAAACGTCGCGACCCCGTTTGGGGTCGCTTAGCGAAATCTTGGGGTCATAGCGAAAAAATTTTTATATGTATATATATTGTTACCTAATTAATAAACCCTTATAAAATACTTATATATCTCTATTTGGGGTCGCGAATGAAAAAAGTTTAAGAAGCCCTGTTTTATGGTATAGTTACAATAAATAAATTATCCTTAAATATGACAAAAAAGGATTTATGGATAGGTACTTGAACCGAAATGTTAAATCGAGACATACTTTAACTTCTTATGGATTCTGGTTCTAACCTGAAAATAATTTATTATTATTTGCTTTCCGCATTTCTCTTATTGCCTTCACACGTCCATCTATAACCACAATTCGTTCATTAAAGTTTTATCTCCAGAATATATTTATGTTACTTCGAATCGGTTACGAGATCGCCACAGAAGTTTTCACTTTGCGGTTGCATAGTCAGTATTTCTTTCATTAATTTACTCTACGGTTATTTGAAAATGACAAAAATGACTAAAACAATTGTCATAATAAATAACAGAGTAAAGAGGTATTTGGCAAAAAATGCATTTTTATTGTCTAAATCAATGCAAGTTCCTCCTCGTATGTTGACCTAGGGGACCTGTAGATGTTAAGAAGAGAAGGCATGATAATGTCCCTTGTAGTATTGCAACTCTTAAGCTGCAATACTATAAGGGAATAGGGTCCTACTTTTCTGGCAATTTCGATCTACATATCTACTACTGTGTAAACTAAGACGTGTCTTCAGGATTGTTTCAATGTCTGCATGTTTTTATTTATGCGGATGACGTAATCGAAGATGAATTGGAAAATCATTAAGAAGCCAAGAAAAATGCTGAATTTACAGGAATACCCATAATATCTCCAGGAGATCAATACTTATAGAAAACTCTAAACATATTGAATATTAACAATATTCTTTGCATATCTCTTCATTGTTCAGAGTTCAAGTGTATCTTGATATGTCATCATGAAATGTATCTAGTACAAAAATTACCTTGAATTTTACATAATATACAAAACAGTTGTGTACATTTCAGTGTGTAGGTGTCCTTCAATTTATACGCTTAACTCTACACTATCATTATTTCATTACTTAATCTTAAACAAGTGTATTAGTTGATACATTAGATACAGATATAGGACTGGATTATCACATAGACAAATGAGCTCGGTCAAAATATCTGTTTTGAATATTTGATTCAATATTTTCACATTGTTTAGTTTTACTTTATCTACTATGTTATATTATTGTTGTGCTTTATATATTGTCGGGGTGGAAGGGGGTCCGGTAAGAAGAAAATGTCTAAGGCCCCAAAGTGAGTTAATCAGCCCTGTTGACACTTTGTTAAGTATTAGAGAAACGTTTACAAGTAATTCTTTAGCTCTGAATAGATTTCTTATAGCCTAGAATCATTTCCGCCATTAATTGAAATAGCATTAGATCGTGTAATATGAAATGTCGTTTTGCGACCACCTGGCCGACCATGAAATTCAGACAAATATCGACACTTTTTTTAGCATTGAAGAAATGTTTATAAGCAATTCTTTAACTCTGAGTAAATTTTTTGTAGCCTAAAGTAATTTCCGCCATTAATTGAAATTGGTGTTTTTTCATAAAACATAATTATTTTTTTGAAATATTTTAGCGAAATATCTAATTATAAAGTAAATCAGGATTTGTATTCTGTTCAAGAATTAATATTTGTTCCAGATTGTACTTTTGCCATTTCACTAATCTTTCAGAGACATACGTATCTACAAATTTTCGGAAAAGGTCAATCAAATTTTTACAGCTGAATAATTTTTTAAAGATAATAAAATTAACTAATAATATACTTTGAAAGTTTATCAAGTGTAATTTTTTTGATGAAAAGATAAAATTAAAGAACTGATTTGCATATTATATTGTTTTAAACAAAGGTGTTTATATTATTAGAAAGGGATTAAACTTTTCCTTTTTTGTAGATGATTGAATGAAAAAGGCTTTCGGGCGTTTAAATACGGGTTTGGAGTGTAGGATTGGGTAGAACGAATTTCCCTTTAAACGCAACGTGTAATTCGCACACGCATTCTTTTTGATAAAAATTTCTAAAATAAATTTTGTTTATTAAATATTATTTGTATAGTAAATTAACATCTATTACTCAATTAGGATCAATCTAAACAGAAAATTATGTCATCGACAGACTATTTTTAGATTTATCTAACATAAGACGGGACTTGTTATTGGGGTGAACATAAAATTCGGTTAATAATAACAAAAATAATATGATTTAGAAAAATAGTACGATTGGGGTGCTTATAATAGAAATTATACTTTTTACACTCTTACAAGTATTAAGCCTAAGGGTAAGTTTTTATTTCTTTGTTTTTTTTTTTGAACTTTCTTTTTTTTATATATCTTTAAGGCGAGGTTTACTTGAGAGTCGTTTTTTTGCAGAAATTGGTAGCTAATTATGTGTAGAATATGTTCCCAAAGTATTTTGCTGAAAGTAATTTAAAGGAAGGTTTACTTGAGATTTGATAAAAAAAAATCGATTTTTTTTTGCAGAAATTGATAGCGAATTATGTGTAGAATATGTTCCCAAAGTGATTTTACTGAAAATAATTTAAAAACAACATTCTTGCACATTAACCGAATCCAGCTTTCTATAAAAAAAAAATTCAAAAAACGTAGTTCACGCAATAATGAGTATTAAATATAAAATTTTGAAAATACGTTTCTTTATATATATTTTATAATATCTCGGAACTACATTTTTGGAACTGGCGGACACGATAACTCAAAAATTATTCGATGGATTCTTTTTTTAAATTTTTTATTTTAAAGATAATTCAATTCTTCGGCACCTCTACCTAAGTTCGATACACTTTCAATATTTTTTTTAAGTTTACTTTAAAGAGCGAAAAATAAGATAAAAATCGTAATCAAAAATTCAAACATCCGCCATTTTTTTTTCTTTCATCAATTTTTGATATTATAGGTAGAGGTGCCGGTATTCTTCATATATTTTATAAATCTTTTTTGTTTTTGGATTTCGGTGGTTTATTACCGGCGCTAGGATGTCCGCCAACAAGGCATTGGATTTTCGGATCGTCACACTGCAGTATCTATAAAATGGACAATTTTTTATATTTTTCCTTGAAAAATGTTTTTTTTATATAGTTTAATACTTAATAAATACGTGTAATAAATTTGAAACTGATAGTTACTTCCGTTCTTGAGACAAAAATTCTAGAAAAATACCTAATTTTTAAGGACCCTCCGCAGTAAACCTCCCCTTAAAGTAAAATGAGCAAATGTATGGCTTTTATCAAACAAATTTCAATTTTTAAGTATATTTTTTATTCATTTATAAATAGTATTATATATTTTTCCTTGAAAATTTTTTTTTTTGTATAGTTTAATACTTAATAAATATGTGTACAAAATTTGAAATTGATATTTGCTTCCGTTCTTGAGAAAAAAAATTCTAGAAAAATACATAATTTTTAAGGACTCTCGAGTAAACCTCCCCTTAATATATCCACATAGGGTGCAAACTAAAATCGTAACTAAATTTGCACTTGTTCAGTATTTATCGCCCCGCGTAGATACAATTTTATGCCCCAAAACGTGATTTTTTTTAGTGACTTTATTCTAGTTTGCATACTGAAGAACACAATTTCTAATAAAATGTCGTTTGATTTTTTGGACTGTAAAAACTGAAACGTCTTGGACCGTAGTTATCGGTGTTTCCATTTGACACATCTTTTCTGCTACCTCCATTTCGACGCCCTTGTTAGTTAATACGTTCAAATAAAAAATAAACTGTGTATAAGTTAGACCAAATGTGAGACTGGAAAAAATACCCCTGTCGTAGCATCCTGCATAACATAGCGAATTTCCGTTTATAAAGCCAAGTTCAGACGCAGCCGGTAGTTTAGTCGAGTGGTCGAGTAATTTAGTACTCGCCCAGTTTGAATGCATTCATTTTAGTCAAGTAAAGTGGCTTGATAGAGTGAGCGGTTTTAAATAAGGGAAAATTTTAGCAAAAAAAATTTTTTTACGAAAATTGCCAAAAAACCAAAAAAATCATGTTCCGGACATCGGACGTGTCTGGTTAACGAACTCGTCCAACGGTTTGGGACTTCCAATATTTCCACCAATATATATATATATATATATATATATATATATATATATATACAGGGTGTCAGAGAAATAAGTATTGTCCTTTTAAGGGCTGACTCATAGCACTCTGTAGACTCTAAAACCACAGGAATTTTTTCGGAATTAACAGTCGCGTCACCCCTCAAAAGGATAAGAGTTATTTCCTTTACACCCTGTATATAATATATACACACATACATATATATATATATATATATATATATATATATATATATATATATATATATATATATATATGTATATATGTATATATATATATGTATATATATATATATATATATATATATATGTATATATATATATATATATATATATATATATATATATATATCTGACACCCTGTATATATATATATATATATATATATATATATATATATATATATATATATATATATATATATATATATATATATATATATATATATATATAAATTTTAGTGAATATTATTTTCGGTTTCTAGGGACCTCAAAACAAATTTCTGCCATAGTCCCGGGCTCAGGTCGCGTTATGGCAGTGGCTGTAATAGCTAAATTCCATGCTGGAAATTCGCTAAAATGTGTCTTACTGTAAATGCTTACAGTGGCAGAGCAATTTTTTTTTCATATTTACAGTAATTTTTTTTCTTAGCATAAAAAATTTGATATTAAATCATGCGACCTTGAAGTGTAAACAAAAAATTGTGAATGACATAGCGAAGAGAATAAAAGAAATACATAACAATTCCAATATGTACATAAACCTTGACAATAATAACGTTGGAAATAAAATGCGCGGTGACCATCTGTCCAAATTAATACTGACACTGATGAATTTTTTTTTTCCATAACACATATAATGTGGCATACCGTTAGAAAGGATGCGTTCAGAACTTTTCATTTAAAACTGTTTTGCGTCCCTTTGTTCGGTAACGTTAAGAGCTACAAGTAATTCTTTTTTATCAAAACAAAATGACAGAGACTAGTTTAGACACCTGTGACTAGTCTGACCAAAGATTAGTGAATGTGAAGTCAGCTGTAGTATTTCGTTCGCTGTCATTCATTTGCGCAATTCAAAGATAAAGTTATTCTTCTTCAAACACACACATATATACCTAACATTTCATAAAAGAACAAAAAAAAAAAAATTCTGAGATATTATATAAATATTGTTATTATTTATTTGTGTTATATATTATGCAGATTAGTATCTTTGACAACAAAAAAAGAAAAGAAAGAAAATTTCAAGGAAACATGGCCGGTTACAATACGGTTTCATTACATATAGTTAATTCCAGTTAGTAACAACAGATTGGAAGATATCACACCCACATAGTATACATATAGTATCTACTCAGGTCCGGCTTTAGAATTAAACAGGTGGCGCTTGTGGATAAAAATATATTTTGGTATTTTCAACTAAATATAGTTTGCAATTGAAGGTTTATTTGTGGTTGAAGATTCACTGGTAAGTAGGTCAGATAATTTACGGTTAGTGGTTATATCTACTGTTAACTCTTTTGCCGACCAGATATATACATTTAAAAAAACAACCGTCTATTTTTCTATCTGTTGCAAAGCGTTTTTTTTTTTTTTTTTAAAGTTTCAACTAACAATAAAATGTTATTATATTGACTTACTAGCTGTTGCTCGTGGCGCTGGCGTGATTTCCGTAACAAAAAAAAAAAAATAATCCTAATAGATAATCCTGGCCGAGGAAATTCTGTGTGACTACCTGTGTTTTGATATAACTTACAAGGAGAGGTTCAGGTATGGTCGTCACCGATTTCAATCAAATTTCGTCTGCTAATAGAGCATAATATCAAATATTAAAGATTTACAATATTAAGGCCCACCTCTCAAAAACACAGGTAATATTTTTATTTAAAATTTGGAAAAAAATATAAGTAAGATATAGTATCAAGTTATTTATTATGTTTTGTCAAAATGAGTATAGTTTAGAGGTAGAGTATCGAAGTGCGGATAGTGGGGTACCAGGATCGAATCCCGGTACAAGTGATTATTCAGATTTTTTTTTTTATAACAATTAATTTATTAATTATGTTAACAAAATTAAATTACTAAATATTATTTGTTGCAAAATTAATGAATTAATATAATTTTTCGTAAAATCTTTTTTTTTCGATATGAGTATATCACTAGCAGACGAAATTTGATTGAAATCGGTGACGGCCATACCTGAACCTCTCCTTGTTAGTTATTAATTTTTGTTTTATTTATTTATTTATTTATTTATTTATTTAGGTTTATAGAATTACTATAAATAAAATTTAAAAAAAAAATTTTCGTGTTTCGAATAATACGTTGAATTTGTTTAATATTTGTGTTTCTGAATAAAATTAGTTATTAATACTACCTTGTTTAATGCTGTTATTTACTTTGCCTCTGTTAAGCGGACACCTCTGTTAGCCGGATAAATTTTTGCGGGACGCTGCTGTCCGGTTAACAGTGGTTCTACTGTAGTACTTCATCCAATGAATGTACCAACTACCTTAATAACGATAAAAAAAAACAATATTTACATAAATTAGACAAATTAATGGACACAATATGTCGGTAATATCAAACACATCAGTACCTACTAATCAAGAGATGAAACAAAATTGGAGCAGATTATTCAATTTTATTGTAATTACGTTAATTGGTTTATTTATCTCCGTATTCGATCATCAAAGTAAAATCACATTTGACAATCTGGCAATTTAAAACATTTTAAAAATAGACGCTGTATGTCTATTTAGGTTATTTATATGTAATAAAAAATTATTGTTGTAAATATATTAAAACAGTAGCTGTAAATTGTGCAAAATTTATTTATACATTACATTGTTGCGAAATATTATTATTGGGAATGCGTAGTTTGATGGATAGTTAAGTTACGAGTGTCGAAAATCAGAGACAAAAGACACAAAGTATAGAACGATTACATTTATCTTTGTATTTAAAAGGTTCCTGCTTCACTATTCACCATCAAAGAAAGAAATTCATCATTCATTTATATAAAAAATTTTGACACTATTGAAAGAAATCGTTTTTTTTGCGTAAAAGAATTTTTGGTAATTTGCAGAAGCACGGCTCCGCCTATTTTTGGCTCTAAAAGAACAACTAACGATCCGAATAATTTTTTTTTCTTAAAAGGTTCGCTGCTATGGCGGATTATTTAAAAAAATACTATAACTCTATATCGGTACTGGAAATGCTGGAAAACTGTTAATTTGAACAGTTAAATTTGAAAAAATTCAATTGTATGTCAAAGTCGAAGTACATTGTCAAAAGTAACTAAACTAACCTAACCTCAACCAACTTCACCACCAAGTTTTTATACCAAAGTCAAAGTATATGGTCCAAACTAACTAAACTAACCTAACCTTAACTAACCTCACCACCTAGTTTTTATACCAAAGTCGAAGTATATTATAAAAACTAACTAAACTAACCTAACCTTAACTAACCTCACCACCTAATTTTTATATCAAAGTCGAAATAGATTGCCAAAACTAACTAAACTAACCTAACCTTAACTAACTTCACCACCTAGTTTTATATCATCTACTCTGATTTATTTTGATCCATTTTACCAAAATATACACTCAAAACACGGCGTTGAGGTAACTGTAGTCGTCAAAATTAAGTCAATTTTTCTAATTTCTGCGCTCAATATTTTGAAAATGCAACAAGATATCGATTTTTTTTTATTCTTGAAAAAGTATTTACTTTGGTTAGTTTTACTAGACTATGCACTCAAATTCACATATAAACGCACACACACTAACTGACAAAAGAAAATTTGAAAAAATTGAATTTTATCAAATTTTAAATCAGTTTCCCAGCTTTTCCCTTATCAGTATCGATTTGTAGTATATTTTTAAACTAATCAGCCGTAGCGACGAATATTTAAGAAAAAAATCATTAAAATCGGATCATTCGTTTTTCTTTTAGAGCCAAAAATAAGTGGAGCCATGCTTCTGCATAATTACCGTCTAGTTTTTTACAAATTATATTCACAGTATTAGTTATCAAACTTTTAAAGAAAACCAAAAATGGATAACTTTTCGCAGAAACACAAATATCTATTAAAGCAATAAAATCTAAAATTTAAAAAGTACTTTTACATTTTCTTTCGAGGTTAACTGTTATATTATTTGCTGTGATAAGACCCGACTGATATCGAAAATCTAACCAGTTTCAATTAAGAATGGAACACGAACATTTTATTGGTAGACATTAAATTGCTATAGAATTCAAATATTTAATTATTTAAATCTATAATTTTATAATATCGAATGCTTACTTCGTTACAATAACCTGTATCATATTATTCTGTTGCAACTCTTTCGATATCGTTGGCATACATTCGGATCGACGTCGTATTTCACCGACCGTTAAATGTGGTTCAAGTCGAACGAGCATTGCACCAGTTTCACGACGCAACATACGTGGCGATATTGGTAACGGTGGTCGTAAATATGATCCCAACGTACTGCCGCCGCCGGTGCTGGTGGCGGTCGTGGTGTCGGTGAGGGTGGCGACGGCGGCGGCGGACGGCTGTTGTTCGTTGGCCATTGTGCAGTGCTGATTATAGTCACGTACTTCTAATTGCTGGGCCATTTGTACTTCCGGTTGTTTTTTTTTTTTGAGAGGGAATATAATTTAAAGCGATGTCGTTTCCAAATTTTTGTAAATCGTTCCGGTAAAAATTTTATATCTCATTGTTGGTTTTAATTAGGTTAATTGCAACTTTGAAAATGGTAAAGCCATTATACAGTTTAATATTTTGATGAAATTTTTCTAGGAATTAAAAATAAAATAATTATTGTGCATCAGATAAATTCTGAGCTATTAACAAAATCAATCATACAGTTGAGCGGTCATGGCCTTCAAACAAATTATAACTGCATAACGGATAATATGATCCCTAGCAGAGTCGGGGTATACAATATTTTCGACTGGGGGTTCCTAATTGTTATTATTTTTCTGATAATTTTTGAAAAAAAAAACTTATGCTATTATATACATTTTATTTTGTATGCAGACGCATGTATTTCAGAACAGAAGTACATATTTCCACCGCAATAAAATTTATAGCTCCATCCCCCAATACAAAATATATACTCCGACACTGTTAGGAATTACTGTACTCCGGTACATTCTGGTTATAAATTTTTAGAAAAACGTGGATACATTTTTTCTTTTGTAAGAAAAACAAAATATTTGCATTCTTAGAATAACTAGAATTTTATAGTTACATTTATTTGGGTCACGAGAACATTTAATGTTGATAATTTAACTCATGTGTATCAAGTCCCATAAGAATATTGTAGTTTTTTCACTTTTATCATGGAAAAAAGTTAGGACAGATTTTTACAGCGAAAAAAATAGTACAAAACCTTTCATTGGTTATTTCATTGTAGGTAAACACGATAAAAACGAAACAAAAATTCCTATTGGTAAATTTAATTAATTTCAGAACCATAGTAACAATGTATTAAGTAATAATATGAATTATACTAATTTATTTTATTCGTTTAATTGTCTTTTTCTGAATAAATTTGTGGTTTCGGCAACTTAAATTTCTTGCCTAAGAGTAATTTAACTCGAAGAACTGTCAACCCAAAAACGCTTCAGCTTCGCTGTTGCGTTTTTGTTAGTTGACAGTTCTTCTCGTTAAATTGCTAGGCAACAAATTTTTGTTAGACAAAACCAAATTTATTCGAAAAATACAAACCTCTCGTGTAATAATAAGTGAAAATTTATTAGGTACAGATATCCTTCAAGTTATATGGTGCACGAAGTAAAAGGAGAACCTAAATCTGAGGAATACAGCAATTTTTGTTTGCGTAACTCGAAAACCGTTTGTCTCAAGTATCATGTATTTCGAAGGAGACATGTATCTTTAAAGAATCAAGCAAAAAAGTTTTTATATAGTAAATTGTAATGCAAACGACGACTAAACTGTTTTGAAATTTTCCTTTTTCTGTACCGTAAAACCGTCTAGACCCGGACACTTTGCACCAATCTTCAAAGTAAGTCATTTCTACATTAACCTGCTACAATAAATATTTGTTCTTGACGACATTAGAGAGAGAAAAACATCCTCTAAACAGTTGTACCAATAAAAACTACGGATTTCAACTTTTACTATCTCATTTTACAGGATTACTATTCTCCAGTTTTTCAAAGAAATAAAATGTGTGTCTAACTTAGACATGTAATTTTCGTCATAATTGTCATATTGTTTTAATTTTGATATGTATGTGTTCAGAATTTTATCGCGCATCATTTAATGATGTTTGAAGTTATATTCGATGTATATATAAAAAAATACATGCTATATACATATATCCGTTTAGACCCGGACACATCAGTTTATTGCACTATGGCCGCGATTCGCACTGGCTGTAACTTCCACTATCCATACGTTATATTCCCGCCAGAATTACGCGGTTTATGCCTCCTTCTAAAGACATCAGACGATATAAAACACTGTCCTAACCCCGACGGGAAAGGTTAGTTTGTATGTTATTACATTATTTAAGTAAGTGTCCGGGTCAAGACGGATTTGGGGTGTAGACCCGGACACTTACAAATTATTTTTTATTTTTTTTATTTTTACTTATAATGAAACAAATGGGTCAGGGATATAACAAATAATATACGCTCTTTCTAATGGTAATACTTTTATTGGTGATATCTATGAAGGCAACATGTATAAACATAAAATTATACCAAAAAATGTCAAAAAGTGTCCGGGTCTAGACGGTAATTTAATCTCTTAGTTAACACTTCAGATAAGTGTTTATTAACAATTAATCAAAATAGGACTTAAACGACTTGTATTACGGAAATCTAGCAGATAAATGAAACCGTGTAAATAATAATTAAATATTAAAGAAATTGTTAATATTATGTTTTCTTGTTAGACAATAACGAAATCGTAGGAATTTTTCAGTTTACGAAATATTACAAAATTATTTTATAATGGTTTAACCACGTAATGAATTATCTAGCGTTCAAAAATTGAAAATGCACGTTTCGGAACTGGTAATTAGTATTACGTGCTTCGGTATCTACTCCAGTAGCAAGTTATAAGTGTACCTACTGAAAACGGGTCATTATATTTCTCGAAAACAGCTATTACGTATACGGTATTGTTTTCATTGTTCTTATCGTATAGATGATTGTTTTTCCGAAAGGAAAATTATTAATAATGAGCGCGCTGTCGTATATGGATTTTCCACCGTTTACGAAAGAGAAAATTATTCAAATCAAATACAATTTCTTTTGTTCAGTTATCAAGCTAATAGCGAAATTTTTCTTTAGACGTCTAGCTTTGATAAAATATGTCATTAAGTTTGAGATTATGAATATAGCGAAAACGCAAATTATTACAAGAGTTACAAAAATACCTTACAGGATAATGTACAGTGTAGAAATTAATTTTTTATGCTATAATTCATTTCTGACATTCCAGCAGATCTTGGATTTCAAATGGAAGAGGATAGTCCTATCCAACAGCACAATAGACGCTGTGTCTAGGCAGGACCGAATTTACCTTTGAGAGATCCCGGGGCACTTGTCAGGAGGAGGTCCCCGACTAAGGTGATAAGGAAATTTCCGAAATCTTTCAAATTTTCCGGAAACATAAGGCTGACGAGCAGAAAAAAAAGAAAAACAGGCACGTCGTTTCTATTCTACTCCTGTTTTGAGATTCACTATTAATTTTGTGAACACCCCTACTATGTGGGGGCCCCGGAACATGTGCCTCAAGTGCGTTTATGTAGGCCCTTCATTTTGCTTCCGATTCTACTAAAGTAGCGGAAGCATTGTGATCACTTTTGAAAAATAAAAATTTTTTCCCTCCAAAATAAAATTTTTTACGCACATTTTACGTTTTAGAGCTTTCTGAACAATTTTAGTCTGGTCACTATCCGTCCGTCTGTCTGTCTGCCCGTCTGTGTGTCGCCAGTTTCCATCAAGTGGCATAACTTCTGAATTATTCGACTGTTTTCAATGAAATTTTCAGAAATTATGTAGTTTGGTTCCTAGATGGTCCCCTACAAATTTCATTGCATTCGGAGTAATAGTATCCACGGCGCTACCATGAAATTCCATTAAATGTCAATGTCCTATTTACTGCTAGTCCCACTTCGCTCAAATTTTTAAAGTATTTTGGGGGTTAGTTTCTAAAATATTTTTGCTATTATTCTATAATTTAGCCTTTAAGTATTTTGAGTTATAACAATTTTTTATGAACTTTAAGGCGAAAATATAATTTCACAGTATATATATTTGGTAGAATACTGTTTTAAAGTCTTTTACGAATACGAGGAAGCTGTGTGCCACATTCCATTGGCAGCATATTTTAAATTGTCAAAATATTAACTGTCAGTTTTCAACAAGAATGCTGAATTCTTTACCGATATTACTGCTTTTATTACAAACTAGCCGTACCCGTGACGTTGTTCACGCGAAACGTCGAGTAGTTTCTTTTTCCAATTTGTAGTTTCTTGCAACACAAAATGCATTAAATTGTGTATTTATTGTATTTTTCGGTACACAATTAGCAACATTTTCTTTGATTTCAAATTCAGAAAAATTTCCAAACTACAATATTCAATTTATTTACATTACATTTTGTTACTATAGTTATGAAATTATGAAATATGTAAATTTACGTAATGTGTGTACATGCTCAAAATAGTTTTTCCATTTTTCCGTGGGAATGAGACATTTTCCTGGAATAAAAAGTATCTTAGATGTTGACCCAGGTAATAAGTTATCATCACACCAAATTTTATTAAAATCCGTCCAGTAGTTTTTACGTGATGCGTGAACAGAGAGACAGACAGACAGACAGACAGGCAGAAAGACAGACAGACAAAAATTTTAAAAATCGCTGTTTTGATATCTACATCGGCAACTATTTACAGTGCCAGTACAATTTTCAAAAAATATTCCATGTACAGAAACGGTCTCGTTACAGTTTTATTATATTACTAGCCGTACCCATGACGTTGTTCACGCGAAACGTTGAGTAGCTTCTTTTTCCAATTTGTAGTTTCTTGCAACACAAAATGCATTAAATTGTCTCGAAATTGACAATTGTGTATTTATTGTATTTTTCGGTACACAATTAGCAACATTTTTTTTTGTTTAAAATTCAGAAAAATTTCCAAACTACAAAATTTATTTACAATTTTTGTTACTATAGTTATGAAATTTTTTATGAAATATGTAAATTGGCGTAATGTGTGTACATGCTCAAAATAGTTTTTCCATTTTCCCGTGGGAATAAGACATTTTCCTGGAATAAAAAGTATCTTAGATGTTGACTCAGGTAATAAGTTATCATCACACCAAATTTCATTAAAATCCGTCCAGTAGTTTTTACGTGATGCGTGAGCAGACAGACAGAGACAGATTTACAGTTTTATTATATGTATAGATGTATAGATTTTATTCCATTACAGGAAAGCCTACGAATTTTAACAAATCTATACAAAGAACAAAATTTAGATTATTTAAATGTTTTTAGTGCTAACACTTGATCCAGAGAACAATGCCTTTTTTTAAATTTTAGTTTTTATGCAAAAGTCCCTATAGAGCCTACGACAATTTTAAAACAGCCCTGATATTATCGTAGACTGGTTTAATCCATCTCTGTTAAAAGATGAAAGGTTCAAAACCCAATATGGTTATAAGCTAGTGAATTAACAACAAGAAAAAATACCAAAACCCCAATCACAAAGCAAAAATAACATTATCACAAGTACCTTAACAAAATACACGTTGCCGAATTCAAAAAATTATTCGCTGTACTCATCGAGTCAAAGACAAACATTGCATTCAACAACATTTGGATCACAAATATGATCACTATAAGTTCGAAACCGTAAACACAACACCAGAAAGAACACTACTAAATCGAACTCAAAAATTACAGTTTAGTAATCGGTACTTGAAATAGACAATCGCGCGCAATAATCACCGCTGATTAGCAATTACCGATTACCGTGTTCAACAAATGCAGATTATAAACTGATATGATACAATAATTGAACTCGTTTTGAGTGCAACTCGTATATGCGAAACACAATAATTGACACATTGGAGCCGCCGATGTTGTTGCGTTTGAAAATATATATTGGAAATGAAATCAAATTCGTTTACACGTACGCAGAGGCGTTTATAAAGAAATGATTTTTTCGATGAAACTAGGAACTTATTATATTACTTCTTTTTTCATCGGTCTAATGGTCCCACGTATCTACGTCTTGGCAACATTACGTATTATAATATGTACTTATTGAATATGATACATAATATAAATATCAGTTGTGACGTCAATGATCTACAATATGAACAATAACATGAATCAGGTGTAAAATTATTTTTTTCCTTTGTGAATATAAAAAATTTTGTGTTTGACAATTTTTTCCCCGTTTTTTTCTTTTTTGGCTGCACGTGATTATGAAAACGTTGATCTTTTGTGTTGTGTTTATATACTAGCACCAATAACAAATACCTCTGTCGCAGCACCCTGCATAAACATAGCAAATTTTCGTTTTTGAAAATCAATTTTTTTCGAAAACTCGTTTACATAGGACAATTGTTCAAAACCCTATCTTATGTGATTTTTTTCCGTTTTTTGTCCTGGTGCAAAAAAAAAAAAATTAAAAACTTTTAAATTGTGGCAAGTTTTTTGAGGTTCCGCATCGTTTTGAGCATCGGACGTGTTTGGCTGAAGAACTCATCGAAGATTTTTGGATTTCCAACGTTTTTATCAAATTTTATACAAATAGGATGTTTCGTTCGAGAGTTATCGCGCGGACACATACATACATACATACATATACATATATATTTTAGTGAATGTGTACCGGCACATAATTACATAGTTTGCCGCGCATAAAATTAATTATAAATTAATAATATTAGTATGCTGGGAGAATAATCTTGGTAACAGATAACACGAAAAAATACATGATTTTGGACTGACAATCGGATTATTATTTCTCTTAATAAAATGTCGATAAATACGCACATACACGCACCATAATTATATAACTGGTGACACACGACAAAAGGAATTTGGTAATTCGTTAAATATTTATTTATTATTAATATATCTATAATTATATTTTGACATATTTGTTTTCAAAAGCAAAATATAATTATGCCAAAAAAGAATAGTGCGAAGATGACATATGTACCAATCACCCCAGAAAACGGTAGAGTAAATTTTATTTCCGAAAAACTGTCGGAATTTGACAGAGGTGACGTAGAATTGTGGTTGCACAAATGAGATCTTTTATTTTAATTGAAAAATATTGTCAACGAAGACAATAAATATTTTTTAATTACTCTCGCTCTCGATGCAGAGGCTAGTCAAGCTGTACGTCACATAATTACTGACGTGGCTATTGAAAACAAATATGAAAAAATAAGGAATGAATTACAAAATAAATATGTTATGTCAAAAACAGAAAAATTTTTCTTCTTTATTTAAAACAGAAAATTTTCAGAATCTGAAACCTTCAGAGATCATTAGTAAAATGCAATTTTTTGTATATGACTTGAATTTGGAAGATTCATTCCTTAAACAAATATTTTTTAAACATGTACCACAAAACATTTTGCCTTTCTTGTATATACAAGAGAATTTGGAATGGCATGAATTAGGTAAACTTGCAGACAAAATATATGATCCTTCAAGAAAAGTTAAAATCAATGAAATTAAATTAAGAGATGAAAAACTTGAAGAATTATGTAATGAAGTAAATGTCATAAAGAATAAATTGAAGAATTTAAAGAAGAGGCAAAATTTCCATAGAAACAGAAAGAAAAAAGGAAATTTTGACTATTCTAAAAATATTTTTAATTCTAAATTCCATTCAAAAATATGTAAGTATCACATAAAATAATAATTGTTCAATTTATTTCTATTTTTAAAAGAATTCTTATAGATAAAATTAATTATTTTACTTGGATATTTTTCTGCCGTATGTTTTTTGTTCTAGATTCGGATATTCTGAATTATAGAAGACATCCGGATCGGAGAAGCAGAAAATTCAAATTATTCATAAGTGAATATACATATTATTATGTATTGTAATTTTTTAATACTGTTTGTGTAACAATGACATGTAAATATTTAGTATTGTTATACTGGAGGGTTTTTTCATTTTCAGGGAACAATTTAGTTTGCGTCCGGAAAATTTTTCCCTTCAGCAGGAAATTTTTTTTTTTTTTTTGAAAAGTGTCAAGATTTTTTCTTTCCGCAGGGGGGAGTAATGTACCGGCACATAATTACATAGTTTACCGTGCATAAAATTAATTATAAATTAATAATATTAGTATGCTGGGAGAATAATCTTGGTAACAGATAACAGGAAAAAATACATGATTTTGGACTGACAATCGGATTATTATTTCTCTTAATAAAATATCGATAAATACGCACATACACGCACCATTATATAATTATGGTGAGTGTGCTTGACTCCGTATTTATCAATATTTATTAAGAGAAATAATTATCCGATTGTCAGTCCAAAATCATGTATTTTTTCCTGTTATCTGTTACCAAGATTATTCTCCCAGCATACTAATATTATTAATTTATAATTAATTTTATGCACGGCAAACTACGTAATTATGTGCCGGTACAAATGTCATTTCCAGTTTTTAGGGACCTTAAAACAAATTTCTATCATAGTTCCGGATTCAAATCGCGCCATGACAGTGGCTGTAATAGCTGAATTTTCGATTCGAAACGTTTACTATTGGATGGTAAATGTAATTAAGGGACAATTTAACATGTTAACGGTCATGATCAAGTGAAACCTGACTAACTGGATCACAAGGCTGTACCATATCAACCATGTAAATTGTATTTAGTTGCCAAAATAATGTGTGTACCAATTGCGCGTTTCGTCAGGTTTGATCATCAAAGTGTTAAAAATTGAATTAAGTAATATTAAACCAAGTATAATCATTGAGTAATTCTGTGATAATAGGAGACTGGGGGCCAAAACTCATATTTTTAACTCTTCAATGATTAAGACGAGTTTTTTTTTTTGAATTATTAATTTTTTGTTTTCTCAGATTTATTTCCATTTAACTTACATATAGCTTATATTCATATTTTGTCTTGAACTTGTACATGTTAAAGTCATTTTATTTTAAATTATTTAATTTACAACAAAATAAATTCTTTTTTAAGATTTGTTCTGTTATATTTAACTATAAAAATCCAACACAAAGCAATTTTTTGCATATTTTGTTAAATCAACCCATCAATTTTTTTTTCTTCAATCTCTTAATGTACTTGTAATATCGGGCAGTACTTTATCAACTGAATCGTCTTGCATAAAAGCGAATGTACATTTTTGAACTCTAAAGCTTCAGGTGCCCTATGAATATGCAAATCCAGATAATTCAATTTTTTTTCATTTAAGCCCTGTTACTAAGTACAAATATACGTAAGATAATATCTACTTTAGGTATATTTTCTTTAGTTTTTTGAAAAAAAATTTACGTCAATGTAAATTAGGCTTTATATTATGGACTAGAAGAGGAGGACTAGAATAATTATAATTAATGTAATACATACACAGATATACTGTTGAGGACTATAGTATATGACATATGACAAGTAATAACATTTTAATTACTACATTTATATTCCGCCCACAATTTTGAAAAATGAAAATTTTTGTCGTTTTTTTATCGACTTTATAAGAATAACATACAATTTAATTAGGAACAAAACATAAAAATTAGATTATGTATTCATTTTGGCATGTCAGTCAGTGTACTGGAATGAATTGGACGCCTTCGTTCTTTGAATCAAAACCCATAAAAGGCATTTGTCATGAATTCGATGATATACATTATACACTAAGAATTCACGGAAGAATTTTGTCATCGTTTTAATACTTAAAGTAATTCCTTGACTCATTGGGATTATAGTTTATGGTGATCAGGTGATCTACTACACAACACAGGAATTTATTTATGAAAAAACTATTACAGTTATCAAAAACCCTTAATCTTTAGTAAAAGAAAAATTTTTCATATCAAAAGCAAGTCTATAATAGTATATTGTGCAATAAGTGCGGGAAATTGTCGATTGCCCACGAAAGCGAAGTTGAGCGCAAGAACGTAGTGAATGCGCTCATTCACTTGAGTGGGCAATCGACAATCCCGCAGGAGTTGCACATACTATTTTTATTACGAATTTCACATACCTTTTTCTATTATTATTATTTTTGACATTTTTATTACTTTTTAAAATAATATTTTTAAGTGTTCGTCTTTTTGTCGGAATTAAATCTTATTTAAATTATTTTGTTGGTGGTTTCTATAGAAATAATTATGAAATATTTATTAAATGAAAAATCAAGAGGAGGCTTTGCTTGTTTTGATTAAATTTTGCGTGTTTTATTGTAAATTTGCGTGTGGAAAGTTACTTACTGCACGCAAAAAAAGTATGTGGGAAGAGTACAGTGGGCAAACAGCTATTTTGCGTACAGAAATGTGTGCGCCAAGTTAGTACTTCTCCCACATGAGTAATAAAAAAATAATTTTATAGAGTAATTCATCGGTCTTTTACGTTCGATCAGTCGATTGCAGAGGGTCAATTGGGCTCGATCTCTGGTAAATTTATTCGAAAGTTACAATTAAAATTGAAAACATTGGATCATGTAATATGAAATGTCGTATTCCGATCACTTGGTGTACACCATGTAATTCAGAGAAATATCAACACTTTCTTAAGCATCAGAGAAATTTTTAAAAGAACTCTTTAATTTTAAATCGAATTTTTGTAGTTTGGAATATTAGTTGAAATAACATTGGGTCGTGTAATATGAAATGACGTTTCCCGACCACTTAGTTTACCATGTAATTCTGAAAAATATCGACACATTTTTAAGTATTAAAGAAATGTAATTTTTTGATTTTAAATAGAATTCTTGTTGTCTGGAACAATTTCTGCCATTAATTGAAATATTGGGTGGTGTTATATGAAATATTGTTTGGTGGTGCACCAAGTTACTTCCCAAGTCGTGTGCTAACAAGTGCCTTAAATTAAGAAAATTAAATCCCTAAACTGAATTTTTTTACAGCATAAAACTATTTTTGGACATAAAATTAGCCTTGTCGTTTTTTTTTTCTAAAAGCAAAAAATAAAAATTAAAAATATTTTTGTAATTCACACATTTTTTTGTAGACCAGTGAGATACTTTCGCGGACCGGCGGTTGAGAAACACTGTACCAGTGAATAATACGGAAAAATAGTTTTATGGTAAAAAATACTAAATATCCCTACCACATAGGAGGTACGATTAATTTTTGATTTTAGATTTCTGGCTGCCGTTATCGCCAATCTTTCATAGTTTAAATCGCCAATCCAATAATTTTAAGCTGCTTCTTCTTTTCCGATTATTCACCAGCGCTCTCACCGTCAAATTTTTTTTAGATAATAATTATCGGGAAGGCTTATTGTACACTTTTAAGGTGTCAAAGCATTTGTAAACGGTAATTAATTAAATAAAAATATAAGCCCGAAATTTAAAACTAACTTAACTTCTGAATATTTTGACTGACACGGATTCTTTTAATGAAAATTTTCCGAAGTTTTGATTGTGAACAAAATTAACATTAGGATCATTAACCTTAAAATGTGTTAATGGGATAGACACTGCGATATACACATAAACAAACAATAACATTTTACATTTTCTATACCTATACAACGAAAAACAATTTGTGTTAAATACTTTTCGCTATAATTACATTCTCCTTGTGTAAAAAATAGTGTTACTCTTATCAGTAATTAAAAAATGATTAGAAATTACAAGTTTGATAATATTGTTGTTGCCAAACCACTTAACAATTTACATAATATTCAAAATACGATTACAAATTGTTACAATTCTATAGTTTAAAAGAACTGAAATATTCTTCTTTCGAAGTATCCGTGTTCATCTTGAATTTATAATATTTTGAAACAATTTTTGAAGAATTAACAATTAGTAAAATAAATAAAAGTGCAAACAATATTTCATTAGGCGCCACGAATATTCAGAATGATTGATACTTATAAATACAATCGATAAGTGGAAAGAAAAATTGTTTATATTCCAAGTAAGTAATGTTGGATTGTTTATAAAAAGAGAATCAATAATATTCATTTCAAAATTTTAAATAAACACGTACGAATATACGCAGCACAATCGTTGCTTTGAAATCATTTTCAAAGAAAAAAAATTGTTTATATTCTGCTTAATATAAAAATATGTTTTAAGGAAAGTAAAATGAGATTCAAAATTCTATTTTCTAATATTGGATAACAGAATTTGAAGTCAGCATGTCCAAGTTTAGAAATATCACCGCAAGAAGACTGTTATTTTCAGAGCACAATTTACAAAAGTGTACTTGGGGCACGTTAACCCTATTTTTCGGGAAAATCTGAAAAATTTCGGAAATGCTCCAACGGGGCCTCCACAAAATTACTCAGAGGTTTCCATATCTAAAGTATTGAGAGGGGGCCACATTAGTAGTACCTTGGAGCCTTTACAGAGGTAAATCCCGCTCTGGTTATTTTCATTCCTTTCTAGTCAAGTGAGAAATACATTGTTACCTCTAAGGGCTCTAAGGAAGCCGAATTATGACTACCAAAACATTGGACTATATTCTCTATATATTATAATCCTTTTTGGACTCTGTATAGGCACTTAACTATTTACCAAAAGAAATACGAATTTTTGTCCTCAAAAAATGTAGCATTGAACTACTTTTATTCTTTTATGTTTTCGCTGCTAGGAAAACTATTTCGAAAGCTTCAAATTACTTTTTTAAAATTTGTAATTTATATTTTTGTATGGCAAATTATGCACAAAAATTCTTCCGCAGCAATCTTCGTGTTGGTATGTTTTCGTAACTATAATGGAATAAATGGAACAGTCGCACACTAGGGCCCTTGATAAAAGGGGGTGCAACAGGGGAAAAATAGGGCGTAATAGAGGAAGTGAAAAATTTGGAAAATTTCCAATTGAAAAAGTACTTTTACTTTCCTGCTTTTTTACTAGCTCGCTATTTCATCTGTGCTTTTTATAGAGAGAGACCAGACTTGAAATTGCTCCAGGGCGAAAAATTTCTAGTTACGCCACTGGTTCTCGTTAGCAACACAGTTTCAGAAGTAAGAATGAATCTAGAAGATTCAGGTCCAGAAGCTAACTCAAAGTAGAATATTATACATTGTGGTAAGTATTTAGATTGTCCTTTTGAGGGAAACGTAGGATTTTTATTGTCAAGTCATATTTGAAAAAAAGTGAGACTAATCAGACTTGTAATCGATAATTTCTGTTACTTTGAAAACGAGCCGGGGTTGAAGACTCGAGCCAATTAATTATTGCTGCGAAGCAGGCCTCAGCTCTCGACGGCCGTGCTAATACGAGAAATTTAGAAATTAAATTTAAATTAAAAAATACTACAGGAACTACATCCTGGTTCCTGGAATAAAGTAAAATTAGCCACTGTCAAAAGAAACAGTCATTCCTTTGAATCAGTTCCAAAAATAAATAAATGGTTTATAAAATTCTGGTAATTTTCTATAAAAAAAAAACAAACAAGAAAAATTTTATAAAACGCATTTTTTCTTTGTTGGCTTTTGTGTGATTCAGTGGAAAATTCATTTTTGAAATTAAAAAAAAAAAAAAAAAAAAAAAAAACTGAAAATTTGTTTATGTTTATTTTTAGAACAATACCCCTATTATATATTACACTAATTCTAGATAAATACACACATACATATGCATGGAAAAGTATAAAATATGGAAAATTTAGATTAAATGAATTACATGCAATACGGATATCATAAAGCATGGGTCGGTTACTCTATCCACGATTTCTAGTAATTGCATATTTAATTTAATAACATTTTTAAAACGTATGCATTTAAAAACTGATTTTAGCGAACGCTAAACCAATAACGGGATTTTTTTTATCGATACTATTAATATGTTTGACATTTACCATTTTCAAAAAGCAATTTAATTAAAAAAAAATTTAATGGCAAGGAAAAATATAATTAAAAAGTTATCATACACAAATAAAAATTTAAAAAAACACAATAAACTTTTGTTGAATTAAACACAAAACAAACATATATTTCACAAGTATAAACATTTAATTTATTTTTATATTAATTAAAAAAAAATTGGGGCACACACCTCACATTTTAAAATCACTGAAATTAAAAACAATCACGCAACCGTTAAAATTTAAAAATTCGAATCGAACAACAATAAAACATTTTTGTTAAAAATAAACAAACGACACTCAAACTGAACCGTTCCGTACGTACTTTTTCTTTGAATTTTCTCCTTTCGAATACAAGAAAATCAATATTTCCACTTATTTTTCACCATAATTATTTATTATTCTGTAGTAATAATGCATAATAATCGTCATACGTATGGTGTATGACAAGTGATGCACTTGTGTTATTTTCACAGATGATTTGAAAAATAAATAATTGATGTGATTGATCCAATCAACGGAGTGACGGGATCCACGTTAGGTATCACCGTGCAGTCACAGACCGATCTTGGGAAATGTAATATCATGTACTGTATCCATACAAATTGATATATTAACTAACTTTACTGTGAACGTAATATTAAAAGTATTATATTATGTATGTAGTTTAGAAATATTATGATTTTATACATAGCTGACTGGGAATTATGTATTTTCTTTCCTTTTTTTAATCACCACATTAAATAGAGTCAGGGTTATCAAAATTGGTGGAATTTTGTTATCAAGGACGTGCGTTTAGGGAAATTAAAAATTGATAACATAATATTTTTAATGATTACCGGCCGGTGTTCAATCAGTGACGGGCGAATCACGTGTTTGCTGAGACGATTTGAATCTTTATTGTAAAACGATTCATTCATTGTTTAATGCTAGTGACATCTGTTACACCGGAGGTCAAGGAAATTTACAGTTTACAATAAAGTGTGCGATTTCAGTGACGAGTATTGTACATATTTTTGTTTATTATAAAAAAACGTTAATGTGGATTGGGATAAGATAAGGCCCGATCCACATTATCGCTTCGCTCTCGGTACGATATCGCTACGCTCCCGATTTCCCGATAAAATATTCTTACCCCGGGTACACACTGAGACGAACATTGTTAGCTAACACAGTTCGCTAACATTGTTCGCTAACATGTTCGTTTAATTTCTGTTGTACTAACATTTTTAAATAACATTTTTGTTAAAAAAATTTTATTTAGCGTGTTATTAGGTATGTTTCCCATTGACGAGCGGTAAACTTCAAAGAGTTTGAATGTTAGCTAACATTTTTTAATGAAACAAAATATTTGTTTTGCATTTGAACAAGTTAATTTTTTATTTTTTATGTATTTGTATAATTTTTATTTGCTATAATTTTATTAATTCTTATTTATTTTTTGATGATTTATGGTTTAACGAATATTTAAAAATTTGGTTTAGACATCCTGTAGAAGTTTCTGAATTTACTTGCCTCTAGAATTTGCAAATTATTCAGTAATTCTAAAGCTATACAACATTATTGCAAAATACTTTTTATCCACCATTGACACTTTTTTCTTCTTTATTTTGATATCCAAAATAGAGATATCGCTGAGAATTTTTATATCTTGTACCCACCTACTCCCGAAGTTGATTTACCATTCCCTCCGCACTCAATCGTGAGAAAAATCGTGAAATCCCGGTTAGTCCCACTTGCATCCGATTTATCAGTTTTAATCTAATTCCCAAAGGAACTTGGTTTTTGCTTCAAGTCCCGAAACGCAGTTACATTACCTTTAGTGCCAGTCCAAATCCCGTAAAAATTCTTTGTTCCCGTCCGTTTCTAAAAAAATTCAATCCTTTCTCGTTGGGTTTCCCGCCCGATTGACATGTCCAATCCAAAATCACACTTACAATATCATAACGTCATCACCACTAACGTAAAAGCCCCCATTATGGAACGGTATCTAATACTGGAACAGTTTTGACATTTACATATTTATTTCTTTAATTAAGTAAGGAAACATTAAATGCGAGGTGAATTTAAATTGAAAAAAAAATTATTCCATTAATAATAATTTTTGTTATCAGACGTTTCTTTTAAAAATAGCTTCATTAATATGTAAATGTCAAAACTGTTCCAGTATTAGATACCGTTCCATAATGGGGGCTTTTACCTTATTTGATGTTTTTTTTTTTATATCAACAATGAATAAAAATATGTAACAATAAAATAACAAATGTTCTAAAAAGATTAAAATTTCAGTGTGCACATTCATGTTAGCTAACTTTGTTAGTTAACAAATGTTCAGGAACATTGTTCGCTAACAAAAGTTAGCTAACATTCGTGTTAGCTAACAATGTTCGTCTCAGTGTGTACCCGGCATTACACAAGAAACAATGAGTGTATTTACATCATCGCTCTGATATCAGTCGCGGTCCAGTCCCCCTTCAGTAACGCTCCAATACCAATATCACTCAGGTAATATTTTATCGGTGCGATATCAGACTTGTTTCGACTTGTACCTATAGTGTAAACACTTTTTTGATTTCACTACGCTCCGCTTGCATTCAGTTGTTATGAAAAGATGTTTGTATCGTACTAGGAGCGTACCGAGAGCGGTATTATAATCTGAATGGAGAACGAATAAGTACTAGCATGGTATCAGCACTGGAATGTGAACACAAGATTATATCGGAGCGCGACTCGAGTGTACTGATATCGGGACTATAGTGTGTATCGGGCCTTAATGTGTTAATTATACGAATAGTCGTTATTTGATACTGAAGTTATGGATCGAAACCTGTCACTAATTAGCAGTTATGGATTATCAATTAACACGTTTACGGTCGCGAACGCCCTACGGCGTCAAGTGAAGCCTGACTAGATGCGACACAATTTTCAGTCACGTCAACAAATCCGTATAAAGTTTATTAGTGATCAAAACTGTGTACCAATTGGGCCAAAGAGTCAAACTAGTATGTCTATCAAACTGTGCCCGCTGTCGCCAGCGAGTGACGTAGACACAGCGCACATACAACCAAAACACAAAAGGGACACGAATATGCGAATATATTAGTATGATATGTGTTCTATGTATGTCACACTCTATCTGAGGCGGGTGGGGTGTTGAGTGGTATACGTACTACATATTCGAGGTGTACGTATGTATGCTATGTATGTATTATATTGCTTCAAGTGATTGATAAACAATGACCAACAATCAATGTCCGCATGTCTGCACCGCTACAACTGGTGCGCATGACTGAATCATCTAAGCTGTGACAAACCAACAAAAAATGACTCCAAGCAAGCTACACTTTTTTTTTTTTATTTTAGCTTGTTTTTAGTGTTCTATGAGTTGGGCCTTTCGCCATAAATTATGATTGTCAACGTGTTAAACTTACGACAGTTATTAAGTTTCGTCCTTTATAGTAATGGAGAGTCCAATTTAAACAAAAAGGTAGCTTATGAAAAATAGTAACAGATTACTTCTCCAACTTGGTATTAATAATTCAAATGAATGATTGGCAACAAGGTAAAGGATTAAGGATTTAACAAGATAGTTTTACGCCCTTTTGTACTATCTTTGAAGGTTTCTAATTTATAATTAACAATCTCTATGAGCAACATAACAAAACCAACAATTGAACTTACCAAAATTAAATTCTCTTTGCTCCCAAATCAAGCTCGAGGCTTAAAGTTCTTGATAATCACTTTTTATAGTTCTAATTTCATCGACAACGGAATAGGTTCCTATTTTTCATTAGGGTCTTGGATTATAGATGAAAATAAAATGATTTGTAGCAATGATTAGGTATACATATCTGTTCTATGGATTTTCAAAAATGACAAATTTCGAATGATCCTTTTCCGGAAATAAGCTTTGATATATTATGCACTTGTACATAAGCAAAGAAGTATACAAACAGAACCCACTAAATGTTTTTTTTTTAGTTATAGTATATTTTAAGCTTCAGACCTGACAAAAAATAAATTTTCTTATTTATAGAAAAAATTGTTAAGCCCTGTTCTCATAGATTAAACAATTACATATTTAAAATAAAAAAAAGTACAACTAAATATACTTTAAAACATTAGATTAATACATGGATTGTTTATCTTTTTCGCACGTATTTTAAATTTCATATTATTTTCTTTATTGTTTTATGCGGTTACCTAATTAAAAAATACGCCAACAATAAAAAATACAGGGTGTTCATGTAGTACAATCAATTCGAATTTAGGATACTTATAATTTGTTACAGAATGTTTTGTTTAATTATACATAAGTAAATAAAGGTGCATTTATCTATGTTTCAATGACAACAATAACATTTGATAAGCATGACTAGTTGTTAAATTGTCAGTAAAAAATACTGAATTACACGGTAGCAGCTGATTAGATGAGTACATGAGATATTTCAATGAAAGCAATGTAAAGCTAAGTACAATAAATTATTATTGTGAAAAAAATTTCTTTAGTATTTTTTTAAGGTAAAATCCTTTGAGATTCAGGCAGCCCCGGATCTAAGAGGGGGCAAACGTGGGCCCCTGTCAAAAAAAGTTGGTTGCTCGACTATTTTAGAAAAAATTAATTTTTTTTTTTATAGGAGTGTTTAAAGCAGCTTAGTATTTTTTATGGGAATAGTTGTATACGGGTACAACTACTCAAAAAAAAAAAATTCAATTGTAAAACTTCTATCTTTTAATTTTTATAAACTTCCAAAATTAATTTTTTTTCAAATTTTGGAACTTTGAGCCTATATATCTTTGATGGGGCTGGTGATAAAAATTTGAAATTTGCACAAATTTATTTGTTTTCGGAGTAGATTTATTAAAATAAAAAATCAACTTGTATATTGATCCATTACAAAACCATTTTTACCATTGCCACAAGAGAAAAAGTAGGAATTTTGTAAAGGAATTATATACTTATGAGTTTTTTTTTTGATACTTATGAGTTATCCCCCGGTTTTAAAAAATCGTAGATCCGGGGCTGGATTCAGGCTCGGTGTAAACACTCGATTGTTATTTCGGCTAAACTGTTTATAGTTGAAATCGATGAGCCTCACGATTTTAACACAAATAAATTATTTATTTGGTTAAGTTTAATTTTATTTTAAAAAAAAAAAAAGAAACTCATACAAATTTCGACATTGCGACTAGATCGTCTGTCATCGGGGAACTTGTGGAGGAACACGCTCTAATGAAAGGCTTTTGCAGCCACCATTTTTATGTATATTGGAAAAAAAATGTGTTGTCTTGGAACTTTAAGGTCTTGGAAAATAAAATTCCGAATCTCAAAAATAAAGATCAACTTTTTTCTTGCTAAAAAAATTTCGTAATTTGCCATTATTTTCGCTTATCTTATTTTCTGGGACCATCTGTATCACTAAGTAACATAATTTGTACTATTCAATATATTTTATTTACATTAATAAAATTTATTTATTTTAGAAATTTCTTAAATATTTGCTTAAATTTTAAAATGTTATTTGCATTTCGGTTTATCTCTAGATGTAGGTATTAATATATTTTAAAACAATCAATCAACTTATTATTACGTAATCCGAAAACAAAAAGCAGAAACTAATATTTAATTAAAAAAATTTTAATATATTAATAATAAAAAAAATATTCTATGTATCCATTATATACAGGATGTTCTACGTAATTTTGAAATCGGATGTACCTACTTACATATATATTGTAAATTTATATATTTGAAACGTAACTTCCTCCGAGAATTGTTTTAAATTAAGCATTCTTTTTTTTAGGGTTCCAAAGAATAATCTTGAAACCTGTCCATTGCAGTAGACCAGTTTTTTTTCTTGGATTCTTGAGGTTATTTTCCTGTATTGAAATCTCATCCGGTGACGGAGTATCTTTAGAAATGATTCGTAAAATGAAGTTGATTTTCCCTTTTAACGCCCCGTTTTCTAAATACTAAGTTTGACAGTGAGGTTTCCTTTGTCTTTTTGCTAGTAATTTTTAAACTGTTGATCCAAAATATGTATATTTAAAGCGTGATGAAACAATAAAAAATTATTTCAGCTAAATCGCGACAGAAATTTTCGTAGATATAAACAATCACATTTCCGAAAATTCAAAAATTTAAAGCAAGGAAAATGGTGTCCAGTAAAAGAAATTTTTTATTGAGTTATGTTGCTAAAATATCCTTAAGAGAAATGCTAGAAAATGGATAAACTTTTGATCTTTCTTAAGTAACGCCCGAACTAATTTCATCAGGGCCGTAACTAGGTCTTCAGCGGCCCCGCGACAGAAAGTACATTCGGGACCCCTACGTCGCCCCGGGCAAAAGAAAAAATTCCGCCCTCTGGACCTTTTTTTTTTTGCTTGTCAGTCGTTTGCTCCTAAATACCGCCCTTAAAATTTGCAAAGAAATTTAAAAATTGGAATTTCTTGTATTCTCTTAGGGGCGCCGGGGCAATTTCACGTATCTTGTTGTGCGGAATGTCGTTAGAACGATATTTGAAAATGAAGTTGAAGTTCTTTTAAACAATTTTTCATTTTAAGTCTCGTTTGCAGGGGGAAATAAGAGATGCAGGGAACTAAATTACCATGTAAGTGACTCTCAAGTAACACACATGTGCAATTGTTGAAAATATTTATCTATTTTTATAATAAATCCGACAAAGAGTACTTAAAGACCATATATTTTATCTCAGAAGTTATGAAAAACTATAGCTACTATAACATTTGGGGAATTTAGTTTTTAACTTAACGTTGCGCCTTTAATATTTTTGACGTAAACAATTAAAACAAAAAATCAATTTTTAAAAAAAAAAAGTTTAAAAGGTCAATTAAAAACTCATGTTTATGCCACTGTCGCCCCAAAAATATTTTTGCGCATGACTTTCAATTAATTAAACCAATTTAAAAATAATATATATTAATAAAAAAAAAAACCATTTAAATTGCTTCAAGTTATTAATTACGTAATTTGTGTCTAACAAATTATTAATTAGGTACAAGTTCATCAGGAAATTACGATTTTTAAAATTTTTTTTTAATGATCACGTGCCAATCAGCAGTTTTAATTACAGAATTTTTTTTATCGACAGATTAAAAAAAAAAGTAGAACATTTTTGAATAATTTTTCTTTTATTGCTTATTCAAGATTTTTAATACATATCAATTAGTTATGGATAAAATGAGCTGTGAAATTTTAGTAGCAATAAACGTCGAAACAAATTTTGAAAAACGGAAGATTGGTCTATACAAGTTGTTTAAAAAGTTTCTTTACGTAACGGTGAGTCTGTATTTGTGCAAGGTATTCTTTGAATACCTGAGTTAGATTTAAGAAAGGAATACCGTCAAATATTAGAATTTGAATTGTAGTGGTATGGCCTATTTTTGAAAAAAGTCGTTAACAGTTTTGGTTTAGTATTTTTTCATTCAGATTTAGTATATTATAATCTTAAAGAACCGAAATGAAAATTACTTTTTACTCCGGAAAAATATCTTATTCCCGAAGGAAAATGTATTTAAGATGAAACAGAAAAATTACGACAACTGAATATTAAAAAGAGGATAATTAACTCCACACTTTGTATACTGTTAACAAACGGGACGAAAAAGAACGTAGGGTACTTTTTACCCTGGGAAAATATTTTATTTTTGTGGGAGAATTCCCGAGAAAAAAATAACTGTTTCCAATATTGATATCATATAAATATACTTTATACGTATAAGCTTGTGATAATAATACCACGCAAATAGTTTGTGGTTAGAAATATCACACCTCAAGATCTTCCGGTTTTAATTTTCATAAATACAAATATAATATTTCAATATTCATTCTTTTTTTTTTTACATATATATTTGAAAATTATCATGTCGCCATTTCAAGTGGCCCTTTTTGAAAATTTCGCTGTTAGATATAAAATAACACATGTTTGATAGAATAAATTTTTGTGTAAGTACATGATGTACCTAAACAATTTTTTAAAAAGATAATTATTTTTAATACGTTATAATTTTTAAAGATGTAAATTTGATAAAACATAAGTATCTATTATGAATACCCTGATTTTTAATTTTTAATCTTGCTGTCAAAAATAAAATCCATTTTTATTTAACCCTTTCACTAACAGTGGATGTGTAATGTGATTCTAGAATTCTAGAACTGAAAGTTGTGTCCGGACAAAATTGTCAAAACTTTTTAAAAATCTTTTTAAATAAACTGGAATTTATTTTTTTTTATAATTTAATAGTATTATTTCCTACTTGCCGAGGATCTTAAGTATTATTTTTGTGGTTTTGGACGTAGTTTGAGAATTCCTAAGCATCCATATTTAGCCACAAAAGTGAGCTTACGGGCCAAGCACAAGCAAGTTATTTTTTAAACAAAAAAAGGGTTTTTGAAATTATTTAACAAAATGTTCACTACTTTGTCTTGGTTTCCCGCCACTTTTGGCTTTACTCCACTACATTTTTCTTAATAACCAAAAAAAGTTTAACTTGACCCCACTGCTGTTTGCTGATAGTGATGAACCGAAATCGATTAAAATAATAATTAAAGATTTTTGTATTTTTTATCAAACGAAGTCAATTTAAGGGGGACCACTAATGTGACATTTTGAAAAAAAGGACATTTTTTGCATGTTTCGATAGTCTATACCTTTAAAAATAACATACAAAAATTTCAAGTGCATATCTCAAATAGTTTTTGAGTTACAGCCATCCGAAGAGCGGATTCTGATTTTCATTGTTAACTTTGAGGTATTGAGAAATGTATGAAGGTTGATAGTTCGGGAGTTTCTGGACGTGGCTGCCAGTCATATGCTGTGGAGAAGCTAGACCCTGGCACATTGAAACAACTCGTCTAGTTTTACTATGACCGTTATAGTGAGTACATCGTAAATGCTGCAGTTATAATTCGAAGACAAATCATCCGATCGATTTGATTTTTATTGCAGCTTTTTTTTATATATGTCTCTTCGTGCCATGAACCTCCAGTTTTCCGATCGAATAAAAAATGTAATATTTGCAGGCCAAAAATCATCAAAATTTCGCTAAAAATTTGAAATGTTTTTTAAAAACTCCGCCATTTTGTTAAATCTCAACTTTTTTTTCTTCGATTGAGGTTCGTGGCACGGGAAATACTTTCTGATTTAATAGGCTTTTTGATTTTTTTGATTTTAGGCAGTGTAAAGGTCGCTATCACTGTAGCAGTGGGGGAACTTTTTTTTTGGAGCCTTGGGAGATCGCGAATAACTCACTAAATTTTCAATTTCCAAAAATTTTATCATGAATTTATTATAATACTACCCGTATACCCACCCGATGGATTTACCATCGGCAACATTTCAGGATGTCAAAGATTTATTAAATATTATTTATTTTAATAGCCATAGTATCACATTTTTATACAATATCTCTTACTTCAAAAATGACAAATTTTCATTCCTTATTTAACCCACTTAGGGGATGAATTTTCAAAAATCCTTTCTTAGTGGTTACTTACGTTACATGCGGAACTCCTGTGCAAAAGTTCATTCTTCTAAATCCGACGGTCTAGGCTGTGCGTTGTCTGTCAGTCAGTCAGTCAGTGTTAGAAATTTATTAAGTAGATATATTACCTAAATTACCCAATATAGGTAAATAATGTTCTTATTTGCCCCTGAACTGCATGAATGCTTTTATTTAGGAGTAGAAGGGTTAACGCAACATTAATTTTTTTATTCCTATAAAAATGTTTATAAAATATGTGCTAGTTTTATCGATGGCCGAACATTTTACGTTAAATGAATAGGTTCTTATTCGTAATAAATTTTAGCATCAACAATATTATTCTTGAAAATAAATTTTCTAATATATTTCTAATAAAATTAAAATAATATTTTAAAAGTAAAAGACATTAAAGACAGTAAGGCAGTAGTTTTTTTTAAAAGGATTCCTAAAAATCACCTTTTTTCAGGCGGTCAGTGTTGAATTCTGACTAATCTTTGTAATTATTTTATAAGAAGTTCCATCTGTGGAATGGTTACTGACAGTAAAACGTTCAAATTGATAAACTGCTTAGAATTGTTATGCAGAGAACAGTGTACAATTAATTGCAAATATTTAACGGTACCTACTGGATCATTACAAACATGATATAATACACATAATGGCTAGACATTTAACAGTAAAACATTACATAATTACATAACGTAATAACGCACTCTACTCGTGTGCGTGCGTGACCTGGACTAACTGTGCAATGGTAATGACAACGAAAGAAATGATCTACCTTCCGGTTGTCCGTCGGCGATCATAAGTCAACGGATACCTGCGTGTTTGCCGTCGTACTTGTGACGATCGTGACGATGTTCTACGTTTCGCTGACAACGTTTCCGAATGCCTGCGTGACCCGTCCGAGCTAGTGACGCCACCTGACGTGGCCGACGTCGTTGAGGTCTCATCCACATCATTTTCCGGTATCGCTTCCGAGTCGCGACGGGAATAATCACTCGAATATATGCTAGTGATTGAGGCGCGTGAATCAATCGAGCGTTGGCCGATTAGATCGTAACGTCGAAAACTGGCGCTCGATGATATCGATGTGACGGAGGCACGGGAACCATCTGATCGGTCGATGGAACTTGTACGGGAGCCCAACAGTTCGGAATAACGTCGCGATTCGAACGATGAACCTAAACTAATTACGGAACTACGCGATTCGTTTGAGGTGGGCGTGTAACGTGTCGCTATCGAGATGTCACTCTGTTTTAGATGTTCTTTTAAATCGATATCGTCCAATTCGGGACTTGATTCGGGTAAAGGTACTAGTTCAGGCTCCATTGGCGGCGGTGGGGCACATTGTACGGTTGGTGGAGGTTTTCTGGCAGCACGGATTAATGACCATATTAAAAATATTATTGTTAACATTCTATTGACACCGAGAATTTATGGTTGTTTAGTTTTTCAACATATTTAAAAACAGAAATGCCAAAAAATAAACTCTCAACTATCGTGTTTTAAAACTACCAAGTATCTTTGCTTCCATCACATGAGCATTTTTACACACAATTTTCTGTCACAGTGTTTGTGGTTGACGTTGAAGTGTTTTGGTCCAAATTAGATTGTTTGTTCAACAAGTACTATCCAAAATCCATTATTGACATTATGATAACAATTTATTTTTAACAATAGTCTTTAAAAAGATTAGTTAGATAATTTAAATTCATTTTTTGATTCAACATTTTTATTTTTAAATGTAAATTGTTGTCTTGAATTTCCATTTTTTCTAAAATAAAGATTAATTTATACATATTATGAAATATTTGACAGGCAATTTTGATTATGAAGCTTTTGAATAAATTGTAACGCTGATATAACATTAACAAAAAGCATACAAACTTTTGAAAATTAATAATATATCTAAAAAATTGTTTCATATAGACAATGTCTGTAACATGAGTGTTATACTAAAAGCCTATATTATAACTTTTTGTTTGCAAACTTCTACATTTCAAAATTATTATTAAATTGTAATAAAAATGAGTTTTGTTTGAGCAATATATTTTGAAGTGTAATTCAAAAATTTTATGAAAAATTAAATTAAGACAATGACATTATAACATTTTAAAATTACATTACGTTTAATAATTCCATTTCAGTCTTCAAATGAGGGAGAGGAGTAACTTGTCAAAACTTTTTATTCGTTTATGAACGATTACATATTATTACATAAAATGCTTCACATAACATTTTATTTTCTTATCATTATAAAATTAAATTATTTTTTATCGATTACGAAGTAATTTGTAGATTACTTTTCATTAAAACAAATAGAAGATCTCTTAATTGTGGATCTTTAGTAGACGATATTTAAATGATTTCGATACAAAAGTATTTTTGTTTTTATTAAACTGACTTCTAAAATAACTTTTTTTTTTTAAATTAGTTTTGTCAAAAATGAAAAGACTAGAACGAAAATCTTGAAAATTGTACAATAAGTGGGAAAAGAGGCTTATATCTCACTCATACGAATTGTTCACTCGCCCTGCGGGCTCGCGCAACAAACTCATATTCGTGAGAAATAAGCTTTTCCCACGCATTTTACACTATACTTTTTCTAGTTAGGATAGATAGATCTATCTATCTAGAAAAAACAATTCGTATGAGTGAGAAATAAGCTTTTCCCACGCATTTTACACTATACTTTTTCTAGATAGATAGATAGATAGATAGATCTATCTATCTAGAAAAAACAATTCGTATGAGTGAGAAATAAGCTTTTCCCACGCATTTTACACTATACTTTTTCTACGAGCGCATTTTTTTTGTAAAATTTAACATAAATAATTAAAATAAAATTTAAATAAATAGTAAAAATTTTTTAAATTTATAATGTCAGTGCTAAGATGTTCAAATTTTTGCCAAAGCATACTTTGAAACTATGGAAACAATAATAAATAATCAACATACATATATGTATATTTTTAGTATTATTTCTATATATTATATATTAAACTAACAGAACAGCCTACTTTTTTTATTATATTAAGGCGTGGGAAATAATTTCCCACTGTATTTCCGCACAGTGTGGGCAATTGTTAATTTTTACATATAGCTAGCCGTGCACAAAATGTTACTTTTAATAGTAGGAGTAGAAAAATGACATTTTAAAACGTCAAAATATTGAATTTGTAGACGATAAAAACTTCAAAATTGTTGTATCCGTATAGTAATTAACGTATTTACCAGCTTTATAAAAGTTCAATAAAAAAGACTCCTCGTTCTACTTGCAATCCCATAGCAGAGAGGATGCATCAGATGAATTGGAACTATTTGTATAAAGCGCAACTTTAAAGTCCCGTTACTTTGTTAGTTGTTGAGATATAATAATTTTTCTTTTACACTTTTGTTTGATTTTGTTTTAATTTTTATTTTCACTAATAAAAAAAGCGGTAGATTTCTCCATTCAATAGATCGTTCCATCTAATTTAAAAGTTAACAAATTAATTTTATTAATCTATCTGATTTAATAATTAAAATAAAATATGTTTCTTTTTTTGTAATTATATCTATTTGACCAAATCGATTTATTTCTCAATATATGTAAACGACAATACACAACGTATATTTGATCGCATATATTTTGTAATATTTATCTAATTATAATATTATGAATATTTTTAGGTATCATTGATATAAAGAAATTATATAAAACATTTATTTATTTACGAGATTTCAATGATTAAAAATAAAAATAATTTTTGGTTTTTGTTTCTAAAAATAACTAATTAAATAACTATTAGTTTCTGTAAAAAATTTTCAACCTCTGGCACTACTATCCTTTTGGTTTACCCATGTTACATGTTTCTTAAATTAAACATTTTTCATATTTTATTTGTACATTTTTAGTTGTGAGATTCGTTTTGAAATATTTTTCCTCCTTGAGACAATAAGTCAGTCAACTTGACTGACATTTTGTTGTAAACAAATAGATTTTTCCTTTTTTGTTTGTCCCAACAGCGCAACGTGGGTACCTACACATTTTTTGGAAAATTATGAATTAAATGAAAAATTTCAAAAACAATTTCATCACTTCATGTAAATATGTCATATATTATATACATGACGTGTATATATGTGTGATTCATTAACATAAAAGAGCGGTAAGTGTTGCCGTGAAATTGGAATGGGGAGTACAAAATTTAATTTTTTTTCAAGGTAGCAAATGTGATAAGTCAGAACAGACGGAACAAATCAAATAACACAATGATAAGGATAATTTTACCGCTAAAACATAGTAAAAATTTTCCTAGGAAAAAATTATGAAAAGCAGTTGAAATCGTCTGAAATTTCACGTTGATTAAGAAGCCCACCGTTGAGAAAAGTGCACTAGAATATATGACAAAATTCATGTACTCTTTTAGGAAATAGAGAATTTCTATAAATCTATTTGGTTTTGTATACAAAATTTTAAAACGAGGGAAACGTTATTGGAAAAAAAATTAATTACACAGCCACACAAAAAAAAAAAAACTTTCTGACCTGGAGGTCTCACTATATGTACTATATGTTTTTGGGGTCGCTGAATCCGAATTTGGGGTCAGTTTCATTCCAGTACATCTGGGTTCGGCCATAACCTCAAAAACATCCTCAAAATTGCTATATTTGTTAATTTTGAGGGTATTTTTTGAGGTTATGGCCGAATCCAGATGTACTAGAATGAAACTGACCCCAAATTCGGATTCAGCGACCCCAAAAACATATAGTACATATAGTGAGACCTCCAGGTCAGAAAGTTTTTTTTTTTGTGTGGTTGTGTTATTATTAGAATAAATTAATTTTTTAACCTAAAATTTGGCAAATTTTGGCAATGCTGCATTAAATGAAGTACAGTAGGGGATCCAAAATTAACATAAGGGCATTATAGTTTATAAATTTCGACTGAAAATGACAATATTTTAAGAATTTGAAATTTCATATACAAATGAGACAAATGGTTAAAGCCCAGTTTTTTAAAGGACCTACTCAAAGTGTTTGTTTTGAATATATGAATCAATATTTGAGATTTGTTTTAGCTTTTCACAGTTTTGTTTTATCTATTGTTTTATATTTTTTGTGGGCCCTATATCTTGTGGGTATAGGAGGGGGTCCGGAACGAAGAAAATGTCTAGGACTCCAAAGTGGGTTAAGCCACTCTGTCGACTTTTCTTAGGTTTTAGAGAAATGTTTAGAAGCAATTCTTTAACTCTGAATAGATTTCTTGTAGTCTGGAATCATTTTCGCCATTAATATGAATAACATTAGGACGTGTAATATAACATGTCGTATTCCGACCAACTTAGTCGACCATGTAATTCCAATAAATACCGACACTTTTTTAAGCATTAGAGAAATGTTTACGAGCAATTGTTTAACTTTGAATAGATTTCTTGTAGTTTGGAAATATTTCCGCTATGAACTTGAACATGATTAGGACGTGTAAAATGAAATGTCGTCTTCCGACCACTTGGTCGACCATGTAATTCAAATACATATCGACACTTTTTTAAGCTTTAGAGAAATGTTTACAAGCAATTCTTTAACTCTGAATAGATTTCTTGTAGCCTGCAGTCATTTCCGCCACTAATTGGAATAACATGAGGGCGTGTAATATGAAATGCCGTTTTACGACCACTTGGTTGAGAATGTAGTTCAGATCAATATCGACACTCAGGGTCGGATCATCGCATAGACACATGAGATAAACGGTTAGGGTCGGGTTTTTTGAAGACTCCGATCAAACTGTCTATTTTAAATACTTGAATCAATGAGAGACATTCAGGATGCTCCACGTGCTCATGGTCAACGTGCTCATACTCAACTTGCTCCATGTGCTCATGCTTACTTTACTTCATTTGCTTACAATAATTTTCGTACTTACGTACATATATACATACCTACAGGTATGTTCCAACAAACACTCGAATTAATTCTCGTTTTAATGAGCATGCGCATAGTTGACTTTACTGTTCCAACTAAGCAGAATTGTAATCCCAGTTTACACACAATTTGAAATTCTGTGTTGTATCTATTATAGAAATTAAATAAAGTCAAAAAATTGAAATTTGTCTTTTGATAGAACAATTCAAACTTAAAATTTGTCTGTTTATTATTTAAATTTTTAAATTATAAGGTTAAAAATTAAATTTTCGTTAATGCGCATGTTTAGGATTTGAAATACTTACTCTGAAGCAAGAATTTTAAAAATCAATTCGGGTGAGTTCAGAATTAGATTTAAATACTTGTTGGAACACAGAATTTCAAATTGTGTGTAAACTGGAATTACAATTCTGCTTAGTTGGAAAAGTAAAGTCAACTATGCGCATGCTCATTAAAACGAGAAATTCGAGTGTTTGTTGGAACATACCTGTAGGTATGTATATATGTACGTAAGTACGAAAATTATTGTAAGCAAATGAAGCAAAGTAAGCATGAGCACATGGAGCAAGTTGAGTATGAGCACGTTGAGCATGAGCACGTGGAGCATCCTTTAGAATGAGAGACATAATTTAAGATTTAATTTTTCACATTATTTACTTTTTTTTTAAAAATTTATTGTTTAATATTTTTAGTGTGCTCTAAGCGGTTTAGAGTGTCAAAATGGGTTAATCTGTCCCTGCGGTTACCACTCATTTTATTTTTGGAGGTGAAATTATTCTTTCCTATTGAAGTTTTCATATTGACTGACAAAGTTCACTCGCTTGGGGTATTACTTACTCTTTTATATGTATATTAATAATGTATATTGTTGGTAGGCACTATGATGCGAAAGTAATGTGTTAAAAAAATATATATCCAGATAATATAAAGAAAAAAAAAGTAGGCATCTAAATGTAAAATTTTTATCCGTCTCCCAGTGGTGGCAGGCGTACCCAGGTTATTTGGTACTATATTATTTTACCACCCACTCCGCGCCAACGGTCGCGGCAAATAAACATTATCATACAACAAACAATTTATTTGCGCTTATACCGGTTGCAATTTAAAATATCGAGGAAATGAAAGACTGACATTAATTTAGTAACTCTTTCCGTACCTGGTGTTGCAAAGTACCTTAACTCGGAAACTTTAGGATCTTATAACACAAAAAGTTTACATTTTGACTTCTCTACATTTGTATGACTTAAAATTTAACTGGGGTCAGTGCTTAAATTTGTGTAGAACGTGGTTGAATGGCGTTCCGGCACCACGCAGCGATTTTTTTTGAAGTGTCAACTTGAAACACTAACGAAAATTTTTGGAAACTTGTTTTATCTACATATACCTACATATAAAAAAAAAAATTGTAACGAGACCGTTTCTCTTCATGGAATATTTTTGGAAAATTGTACTGGTACTGTAAATAGTTATCGATGTAGATATCAAAACAGCGATTTTTAGAATTTTTGTCTGTCTGTCTGTTCACGCATCACGCAAAAACTATTGGACGGATTTTAATGAAATTTGGTGCGATGATAACTTATTACCTGAGTCAACATCTAAAATCCTTTTTACTCCAGGAAAATTTCTCATTCCCACGGGAAAATGGAAAAACCATTTTGAGCATGTGCACACTTTAGGCAAAAACTATTGGACGGATTTTAATCAAATTTGGTGCGGTGATAACTTATTACCTAGGGCAACATTTAAGATACTTTTAACTCTGGGAAAATGCCTCATTCCCACGGGAAAATAGAAAAACCATTTTGTGCATGTGCACGTATTACGCAAAAACTATTGGACGGATTTTGATGAAATTTGGTGCGGTGATAACCTATTACTTGATTCAACATTTAAGATACGTTTTACTCCGGGAAAATTCCTCACTCCTCAAAAATTATTATTCTTTGCAAGTTCTGTATAATTATTACACTTACATACTTCTCATTGAGTCTATAACAATGCTTTGCGCGAACGACGTCGCGGGTACGGCTAGTTTTAAATATTTTTGGGAACTGGCTCCATTATCTTACAAGAATAAGTTCATAGATGTCACTGTCTGTATAGTAGTACTGACTACGCTATTAGAATTAGCCACGCCTGTCAAGGCGATGAGCCTCATAGAGACGTTTGAGTAGTGACATTAGACACCATATTTAGAAGTAACGACAATACCTTACTATTTTAAGGTAACCTTAACATTTAAATTATGATATTTACGCCGAATAGACTAGTAAATCTTTCTTTTGGGGAGTCTTAAAGCACGAGACGTTACTGGTACAATTATATTCTAATTAATAAAACCTATAAAAAATTACTCTGTCCCTTCTTGAAGAAAATTAGTCTTTATAATACAAGTAATTATAGCATGCTATATTTAAGAATGAATAGTATTGATGGTCCCATGGAGCAACCGGTAGAAGAGCTGGATATTTAATGAAAACAAACAGAAATATTGCTAGTTCGAAACGTAAGTGTTCCAATACCAATTTAATTTTAAATACGTAAATAAACATTGAGTAAGTGTTCAAAAGAAATTTAAAAAAAATATATCAATCTAGGACTCAAGGATTGTCTATCAGTTTGGCACGAATTATTATTTTAGTTACTGCAACAAAATCATTTGCTAATACTTGCATAATGTTTTGATGACATTTATAATATAATATAGTTATCCGTACATTGTTATTTAGCGTCTGTAACAAACATGAATTTAGTAAAATTATTTTGTTTGCATAACTATACGATAACAGTTGAATTATTTGTTATTTTAACTATTTTTTGTTAGTTACGCTAACTAAATAAATTTATATGACGTCGAAATTTATTAAATAAATCTACTAGTTTTTTGGTCGTGATAACAAAAAACATTTTTTCAGTATAAAAGTAACCAACCTCGTTTTTTTAGCAAATTTCCAAAACTGGAAATACGCTATTACAGCCGTTCTGATGGCGCGATTTGAGCTATAACAGGAATGTTTTGAGGTCCCTAGAACATGAAAAGGATATTCACTAAAATTTATATATATATATATATATATATATATATATATATATATATATATATATATATATATATATATATATATATATATATATATATTATATGTGTGTGTTCTCACGATAACTCTCGAACGAAACGTTTAATACTTATGAAATTCGGCGTGTGAACTATAATCTGGATTGACTCGGCTAAGTTCGTTGGCCAGACACGTCGGATGCCCAGAAGTAGGTTTTCTGGCCATTTTTTATCATTCGATCCTATCATTAGATAGTTCGATTTTTACATCGTTTAACTTTCTCTTGCTAATGCTCTCTTTGTCAGTGTGATAAGTCATTCTTGTTGTTAAATTGCTAAGCAACAAATTTTCACTAGTAAAACCTAAATTTGTTGGAAAAAATACAAACCTCTCGGGTAATAATAAGTGAAAATTGCATTGTATAGTTGCAAACGAAATCCTCGAATTCTACTAAATGAGAAACGAACGACCTAATTTTCGCGGATATGAATCTAAATGAGACGCACTGTATATATGTGTGTGTGTGAAAACGTTTTAGTAAATATTGATTTCCCTGTAGAGGGAACGGCAACAGCCGCACGTGTAGATTGCCACTTGCCGCTTTACTGCACAAGGTTCGTTGCCGCTTCTTTCTCGATATTATACGACGACAACACCAGAGAGTGACGAATACAAAGGCGCGGGTATACGTTAGAAACACAGTCACTTTTCAAGGCGGCAACACCGACCGACAGAGCTTCACAACAAAATGAATCACAGAAATGTTTTGTTCGTCGCGATTGATTCTACGCCGCGATTCTATGCCGCGCGATGATAACACTATACTACGCCAATAACAAAGCCGACGAACACTTTCATAATATATAATATACATTTATAATTTGATTTATTTGTCTCTTTCTATTTTACTTTCTCTTATTGCGAAATGGGAATATTCAGCAATGGCTTTAATATCAATAACACTCATCCAATCTACATACGCTTTTCGGCGGAACTGTAGGGGACCGCGGTGTCAATTGTAACAATTTTGATAAAAGGCTCTATGTAACATTTACAAATCATATTTTTTACGTTAGAAAATTGGGAAGAACATTAAATCAAACCTGAGCAATTGTTCAGCAACCAATTTTTGCACAGTGGTGCCAAGAAAAAAACAACAATAAGTCAAATGAATCAATTAATATCGTATAGAACGTAATTTTTATTTATTTTAAATCAGTGTTTTTCAACCTGTGGGTCGCGATCCCCTGGGGGGTCGCGAAGCCTTTTTAAGGGGGTCGCAGTTACTTTAAAAATAAAAACACTTTAGTTTAATATTTTATAATATTTAATGAAGAGAAGGTTAATAAAATTAATGGTTACATTAATGTGTTAGTTTTATACTTTCCCGCGATCAAGTTTCAAAATTGCGGCTTATTTTCAATAACAGTAAATGATAAATTCCAATTTTAAATAATTGTCGTCATATAGACACTTTTTCTCTGGTTTCGTTTATTACTCTCACTGGAACTTGAAATTGACGGTTGTGCATATCTTTCCAGAAACTTATCCATTTTCAATAATTACAATGAGTACAGAATTTTGAATATTAGACAATAAAAAACAAGGCAATCCAATAAATTTAAACACCAACGCGAGTTCACAATTCAAAGAATTCAAATGGATTATCATTGGAAGTCTTAAGCGGCGACGACCGTCGTGCGTGCGCATGTCACTTTTTACGCCACGCGCGCGTTTAGAAGCTACTATAAGTCATCAACTTCGATGTCGATACAAAAATTTGCCTATTTCAATTCCTTAACTACGTATTTAATCGATACCTAACTATGAAAATAATCAATAATGATGTACGGATTCGATATTTATAGCATAAAAAATAAGTTAGTAAATAGCGGAGGGTGGAGGGTCGCGAAATATTTTTCCATAGTAAGGGAGTCGCGCTATGAAAAAGGTTGAAAAACACTGTTTTAAATCATGGTTATTTAAGGGTAAAAATACCTTTAAAACTAAAAAATTCCGAGTCTTTTTTGGTCCTTCGTATGTTTTAGCCTCTGAAAATAAAACGCGTGCAAGAGTGTGAAATAGCATCTATGAATTATTTATAAGCCTGCCTCAATCCTTACTTGTTTGAAATTTTTTTGGTTCATTGACATACTATACATGTCACACAATCCAATAAAAGGGTTTTGCAGCCACCATTTTTATATATATATATATATATATATATATATATATATATATATATATATATATATATATATATATATATATATATATATATTGAAATAACAAAAAATGATGTAGGTAATATTTTAAGCACGCAGTAGCCACATTAGTGAAACGTCGAAAATATAGATCAGTTTTTTTCTTGCTAAAAATCTGTCTAAAGGTTTCCTTCCCTTAATATCTGTTTCAATTATTTTGCTCAAAATTGTATCGATATGTTAAAAAGAACACAATTATTTGCCATATTATAATTGTTTTGGTCTGCCTCAAATTTCAAAAATTTTCATATAAAAAACCAAATTATCGCTGGCATATTTACTTCAGAGCGTGCTTTTTCATTTAACTGTAACAAAATTGATTAGTTGCGACAACCCATTTTAAATTTTAGTTGATTTAACGGACTGTTCTTTTAAAATTACTATGTGATCGAATAACTGTCATTGTTACAATTGACACCATTTTCCCCTACGCTACAACGATTTATTTCGGTACTAGTGCGGCGAATATATCAAGTACGAATAGGTCATGTCCCAGAAGTCAATGCGACGATATTGAATTTGAAAAGCATCATGTTGCTAAGTTAATTGATATTTTTTTTTCCTTAAAAGACATTTTGACTTTAAAGAAAGTTTAACATTAGACAATAGTAAGAAATACATTTGCTCAAATTTAATTTACTAACTAACCGTATATTACACAGGTTTTATAAATTTACTTATGTATTTTTCAAGTTAAGAAGAAACCATTTAGTTTCGTCAGTGAAAAAGAAAACTGGCATCGAGTTATGTTCTGATATCAGAAAATATCTACTAAAACTTTCTAGTCGAAATCTTTAAAAAAGATGCTGGAAAATGGCTAAAATCTTTGTTTTTCGTAAGTTACTCCAGAAACAATTCCATGTACTTCATCCTGCGGGATATCGTTAGAAACAATCTCCCGAGTGCTCGTACAATGGGCTGTGGATGAGTGGGCTAAACAGTGCGTAACGAAATTCCCAGTGCGTGCGCATAATTCCCAGTGCGTAACGAAAAATAATTTACTACCGTTAAACGGGATATAGCTGAGTCGGTTAACAATTTGGCTCACGGAACAGAATGTCCTGAAGAAGCACCTATCCACAGTCCCGGAGCTACGATTTTTTAGAACCGGGATAGAAATTTGAAAATGCCCCCCCCCTCTCCAACGTTTGACATAAATTGTCAAAAAAACTCATAAGTACCTATATAATTCCTTTATAAAACTCCAATTTTTCCAGTTGCGGCAATGATAAAAATTGAGGGTTTTGTAAAGGATTAATATAGGTACAAGTTGATTTTTTATTTTAATAAATCTACTCTGAAAGTACTACAAGTTGTGCAAATTTCAAATTCTTATCACCAGCTCCGTCAGAGATACAGGGGCGCAAAATTCCAATATTTGGAAAAAAGTCAGTTTTTGGAAGTTAGTAAAAATTAAAGGATGCAAGTTTCACAATAATTGAAATAGTGTGTATTTGTTTCATAATGGGCAGATGTACCCGTATACAGCTATTTTCATAAAAAATACTAAGCGAGGTTCAAAAAATTCCTTTTATAAGAAAAAAAAAACGTTCAACAAGTGAATTTTGTTAAATTTTTATATTCAACTTAATTAAGGTAAATATAGACATCACTTAAAATAAAGAGACATTTATTACCTTTAAAATAGTTTTTATTTCAACCTTTTAGGATGAACGGTTTATGAAATATGGCCATTGGTATAAATGGTTGCAAACACAAATATCAGCGCAATTTGGAAAACAAAAATGGCTACTACGCTTAAACGGTTCAAGATAATTTTTTTAAAGAAATTTTCGCGATACTTCAAATATAATAGAAACAACTGGAAGAATATTCTAAAATGCTCGAGCAACCAAATTTTTTTTTAGACCATTTGATATAGACCGAACTAGTATGACTTTGGCGCCCCATGAAGCTGACGCTCGGGGCAGGGGCCCTGGTTTCCTCTCCCCCCCGTCTTAGATCTGGGGCTGCCTATCCATCATGGGATTAGGGCAGGGCTCCTCTTTGCCGAAGGTGTAGCTTGAAAAACGTACATACTTGGGATCTCCAATTCTGAGCTTTGTTGCAGTTTCCACAAGCGACTGGACCTTAACTAATCCGTTTTGGATTACTATGGGCCCGTTTTAGTGACCTACGTATATGACGGAAGCTTTGAATATTGATTCACTTACAGCAAAAATGATCGAAGTAATCAAATATTACAAAGACGTTCTTTGAAACCTAAGCAAATAATTTACCCTGAAATGATATTTGTACAACAGAGCATTATTTATTTGGCTTTAACTTTCTCATTTGGATTGTAAACCTGTAAACATTCTTATGTAATTATCTAACAATCAATTAATTTACTTCAGCTTATTCTCAATAGATGTTTTAGCATAGGTAATGGCAGATCTTATGTTGTTGTCTTATACCTATAATAGTTGTTAAAGAAAATTGATGAACATACTCGCAGAGAAACTCGTGAAGACGACGTGAAAATGTTTAGTAAATATCACATTCGCTCACCTTCATCATGTTCTTCAAGACGCGATCAGGAAATTAACAGAAAATCAATGGTGTAAAAAAAGAAAAGCATAATGTGGAAGAAATTTACTAAAAATATATACTTACAATATTTTATATAGGTGAATCAGAAGTTTTATAGTTTCAAATGGATTTTCGAAAAAATATAACTGTTTTAATATAGTATTATGTGAAATTGTCAATAGGGATAAAGTCCTCCGAGTTAACGTTCAAAAGTTACCGGCCAAAGATTGTCTTGTGTGTCAAATAGATTTCTTTAATTAAAGACTTGATATAAATGTTTTCCCCAGCAAGTAAAATCTTTCTCTATAAAAGAGATTCTTGTAGAGTTTGTCTAAAAGAACTCTAGCGATTAGTATTAATGTCGACTTGCGGCATCTTTGGCGCATTTTTAGCGTTGATGTTACTATCAGTATCGTTTATCGTAGTTTCTGAATTTGATCATTTAACTACACTTTACAGTTAAATATTCCGAGAAAAAATAGTAAGAACACCAAAAATTTTAAAAATTGTCCCTTTTTTCAAGAGGTTATATCATGCAATCAGTTAAAAATACTCCGATAATGATCTTGAAAAGAGTGTTTGAAAGCTTGAGGTGTCTACTTTTTGGTGCGTCGTTTCAGAAATTGTTTTCTTGCAGAAGAATACTTTTTCTTTAAAGAATAATTCTGAAAAAAAAAATAAATAAAATTTCTTTGCTTACTTCAAAGTTGCTTTATTATTTTCGGATATATTTTAAAGGTTAATGTTAAAAGTACAATTTTTTTTATTTATTTATTTGACCACAAATTATTCCTAAAATAATAACACTAGATAAGCTTTTGAATAAAGACATTTAAGCTAAAAGTGTCCTCTATAAGAGTATGTACGTGTCCTCTATAACTTTGAAGTGAGGAAAAATATTTTAATTTTTCGTTAAAAAATTTTTGAATTCTAACACAAAAAAAGAGGAAATGAAATTAATCAAATGCGTGAAGTAATGCGTAAAGAAATGACATAAAGTATGATACCATGAGGGTTTCGAACTGTTTTTTCGGAACCCTAAAAAGTAAACATTTTAAGTTTTCAATCACTGTTAAGGTATTTTTGACTGAAATATAGAAAAAATGCAACAATTTTCAAAATTCTTCGCAATTCCTTAATTTCTTGATGAGTATATTATATATATATATAGAATTTAAGCCCATTATTCACAGCTAACATTTTAAAAGCAATAATGTAAGAGTGACCACTGAGTGCTAAAACAAATTTTGTTCAAAAGATATATTCACTAAAATTCTGAGAGAATCTTTTTCGAATTATTAATGAAAACCTTCAAGAATATTTAATAAGAAAACTGTTGTAGATACAAAACAAAATACTACAGACGAACTGGCAACACGAAATAAATAAAATGAATTACATTCCATGACATTTCTAACCAACGCAAGATTGATTAAATTGTTCAAAAGCTTATAAAAAGAAAAAAAAAACGATTCCTAATCACCCACACTTCTAGTCTCCCTAAATCAACTCAGTTAATTCGCTACACTTTGTACTATAGATTGCGGCAATATACACACATTGATGCATAGATGCCTACTCTTAGTCGATGTATTAGAACATAATATCGTCCTATCTTTACCTATCCATGTATACTCTCTGTATAATTATTTTGCCCAACAACGCTTCTGTTCGAGCCGAGATAAAGAAATACGAAACAATAACAGAATAAACAGACACATCGACATTATTCATCTCTACACATATTACAAACGTTAAGTTGATCAACGTTTGAAACCGCCAAGCCAAGCCGGTTAGCGACGATCTATTCAGGTTGAAGAGACAGAGATATTATATATCTGAAAATAGAATTAATTACATATTGTGTATAAGTTCGCAACAGGGTATTGATAACACGATTGAATGCTGCAAATCAAGGGAGAAATTTCTCATTTTGGTGATGAACGACCCAGAAATTAATATTTTAAATGGAACAAAGGGCTGGGAAGGTATCCCATTGTTCATTAAATATGAGCTAAATCGATTCCCAAAGCGATAGGATGTATGATTATATAACCATTAAATTAATTGGTTGGTATGAATTAATTTCCGAGAATCGAGTTGTGAAATATCGAATAATTCTTTACTGCAGTGTGTTGCTTTTGTTTACGAAAAAGCAGAGCCGGTCCAAAACAAATTAATAAAAGTCTCCGGAAAACAAAGTACAGGTGAACTCCTTTTTGTGCGGTGGATAGGGGGCGCATAAAAAAAATCGAACAAAAAAAATATATTCAAAAACATCATAAATAGCTATAAAAAGTATAGTTCGATCCAGATTGTATAAAAAACTTTTTTTGTGCGGTTGGTCGGGACCGCATAAAAAAAGTTTCATCGAAAAAACATCACTCAAAACGTTCAAAACTTAGAAATTTCCTTAGAAGTTGCTTCTATAAACAAGGTAAAGCATTAATTTACACGTAGAAACATTTTATTTCAATTTTATAATATTATGAAAATTTTGAAAAATACATCTGTAACAAAATTAAATGATGCAATAACTTATGTTCTTTTGCAATGTATTGATTAAATGCTTAAAAGCCGTTAAAAAGTATTTTTATCAAAGAAAGTTATTATAGTAATAGTTTAAGTTTCGTACTGTCTCGTGATTTTGATTCACATTATGCATTTTAAGGGACATTTTTTACAAACCGCATAAAAAAAAATCGCACAAAAAAGGACCGCATAAAAAAGAGTTCAGCTGTACTCTCAAATCGAAACATTTATGGTCTAATTCTAAGATTAATTTTCCATTGAAAAATGTAAAAATTTGTTCTACTAAATACGGAAATTAAAAAGAAACTACATTAGCCTAATATTGTTTGATCCGGTGAGACTATTTTTTTTTTTTATTTCAAAACTCCGTCCCCTGATTACAAGCTCACTTGGGTTTATACAATTCTAGTTTTTATTTTTCAATTATAATCGAGTCTGGTATCATTTAAAAAAGAAAAAGAGTCTTAGAAGGGACGATCGCTCCCGCCCTTCTTGGTTCCGCCTCTAATAAAGGACTTTTTGAAACTGCTTTTTTGGCTTTTATTATATTAGTATTTGCCAGTAGCATAAATGGATTCATTATAGCCTGGAGGGAATTTGGTCGTATAGAAATTGCTTGTTACCTGATTCAGGTTCAATTTACATTCGGTTAAAAGCAACAAAGTATGAACCTGATATAAATTATTTGACGTCAATTTTATAACAACGAAAGTTCCATAAATTTTTTTAATACCTTTTCAATAATACGAGTCTACTCTGCATTTTAACATTTAATTCTATTTGTGTTAAGGGGAGGTTTACTTGAGAGTCGTTAAAAAAAATCGATTTTTTTTTTTGCAGAAATTGGTAGCTAGTTATGTGTAGAATATGTTCCCAAAGTGATTTTGCTGAAAGTAATTTAAGGGAAGGTTTACTTGAGATTTGATAAAAAAAATCGATTTTTTTTTTGCCAAAATTGATAGCAAATTATGTGTAGAATATGTTCCTAAAGGGATTTTACTGAAAATAATTTAAAAACAAGATTCTTGCACATTAACCGAAACCAGCTTACTATAAAAAAAATTTCTTTATATATATTTTTTAATATCTCGGAACTACATTTTTGGAACTGGCGGACACGGTAACTCAAAAACTATTCGATGGATCCTTTTCTTTAATTTTTTATTTTAAAGATAATTCAATTCTTCGGCACCTCTACCTAAGTTCGATACACTTTCAATATTTTTTTTATTTTTAAGTTTACTTTAAAGAGCGAAAAATAAGATAAAAATCGTAATCAAAAGTTCAAACATCCGCCATTTTTTTTTCTTTCAGCAGTTTATTGATATTATAGGTAGAGGTGCCGGTACTCTTCATATATTTTATAAATCTTTTTTGTTTTTGGATTTCGGTGGCTTATTACCGGCGCTAGGATGTCCGCCAACAAGGCATTGGATTTTCGGATCGTCACACTGCAGTATCTATAAAACGGACAATTTTTTATATTGTTCCTTGAAAATTTTTTTTTTTTTTTTTTGTATAGTTTAATACTTAATAAATATGTATACAAAATTTGAAATTGATATTTACTTCCGTTCTTGAGAAAAAATTTTTAGAAAAATACATAATTTTTAAGGACTCTCGAGTAAACGTCCCCTTAAGAACCGTCTTTAACAAAAAAATTTAAATACGAGTTTTTTTGTTTTTATGTTGCCCACTTTTTTCATAAAAACATTTTTTAAAACTGAAATGGCACGCAGATGGAAAAGAGTTCGCTCTCCCGGACCTAGGGTAAACAAATGGTCTTTTTTCAATTCACCCCCGTAACATTTTAGGGTTGCGAAGAAAGAATTTCGTAAATATAAAAGCAAAATAAATTTTCGAACAACATTAAAATTTTAAAATTAAATTTTACTTTAAACTTTTTATAATTTTCCAAGTCTGTTTCGATCGATATTCACTATAGGTACATAATAATAATTTATTTACATTCATAAATATACAAATAGATTGTATAACAACGTATAAAAATCTATATCCGGTTTCATTTTTTTCCACCTCCTGTTGAACGGATGTTACAACTTGGTGCCTCACCTACATACCTACTTCGTCTTGGTTGGCTTCGATCATAATTTTTCCGTAATAGGATGGTAACAACTCACCTTCCGTTTGATGGTTGATCAGCCATCAGCAAGTTATTTTCAATTTCATTTTCAATAAATTTATTTATCGTCTTATTTTTCATTTTTTTGCCGGCTCGGTGTGACTAATCAATTTGTTTTCGAATGTCGAAGTAAAACGAGGAATAAAATTAACGTTTCTTTCGAGTTAGGGGGAAATTTTATTTTTATGTGATTGAAAATCTTTTTTTGTAAAACAAATATATTTACAAACTTTCCTAATTTTATGATTTCAGACAATTTTTATAATATACGATCATTTAACTCACATGCAGCTAGCTTTACTTTTATCGTAAAAGGATAAATTTTTACAATGAAAAAATTGCCAGAAAACTTTTCATTGGCCATTTGACTGTAGATAAATATAACAAAAATGAAAAGTCCGCATCAAAAGTATGGGAACACTTTGAGCTAGGGTGTCCCTATACTTTGGACGTGATAGTGTGTCACCGCACTCTCCTAGCCTAGCTACTTACGAGATACAGTAAAAAAAGAAATGTTTCCTCATCATACAGAGAGAGTTCCCCTTAACGTCGAAGTGGTTATCAGCATATATCTAACCAATCAATATATATCAATGTGTCAGAAACAGAAGAAAAATTCGTAATTTATTCTATATTAATTATTTTTTTTTCGGGATGGAAAAAAGGAAAAAAAAGTTTTCCACACTGTCGATAAATATACATCAAAAATTAATTAATATGTTAATAGTAAAACCATTCGAGAGAACGATTCGTAAAGTGTATTCAGATGATGAGAAATATGGCCTGGAATTAATGGAAGTGACAAGCGAACTTTTGCCTTATGGCGCGCACTTGTAAAATTTTCTTTCTATTACCAAAAATAATAACTCCGATAAAACCTCTTTAAAATTTTATTATAGATATGTCGCCGCCGAATTGTAGAAACAGCCAGATTACAAAAAGCTTAGCCGTATTGTCAAGCCGTATTTAAAAACTTTCAGCAGTTTTACAAAACGGGTGAACTAATATACGCTAAAAATATGATTTGTGTTCGATAATCGGACTGGCTAAACGTTTAGATTTGGTTTCTACTTTTATCGCTTGTAGCGCTACAACCATAGGAGACACAGTACACGCGTAGTTTATATAATTGTTTTATTAATGTAATGAAAGCAGTGATACCAAAGAAAATTCGGTAGTATTTTTTTTTTTAAATACTCAACATTACGGGGAATTATTTGAAAAAAACCAGAACACGATATCAATACTGAAAAGGCTAGGGAACTTTCGTTAAATCGGTTAAAGGGCAATTACTAAAACTGAAGTTAAAATGAGTATTACAAATATACTGTGTGAGTTTTTCGAGAGTTGCCATTTTTATTACAGCCAAACCGTTGATTTATCGAAAAATTGTTCAAATAAGAGTTGTAGATATCGACGGGGGCAACCGATTGCTGTAGTCAGCAGCTTTATAGCTCTTATGGTTTTCGAGCTATGATACAAACTTATAGATTTTTAAATGGGACTATATATTAATTTTTCGATAAAACTGATCTAATGCATTAATTATCAATATAAATGAGCAAAAAAATTTCTTTTATCCAAGTTTAATTTTTTAATTTTTCTTTAATTTATCAGTTAGGCGGTAAAAATATGCATATGTACTTAATTAAGGCTACTTCAATCGATAGTGTTTTTCTTCGTTGCATGTCCATTACGTTCAAGAAAAGAACCTTTTCTGGTACCATTTCTATCATAAAAATTTGGTTGTAATAGAAATGGCAACTCTCAAAAAACTCACATGGAATTTTCAAAATATACATCATTATCTATACCCTGTTTCAAATGCAATTGACCATGCGTCATCGTTAAAAAATTAAATAATTCTTATATTCGACACAAATCAATCTTCTGTTCTTTTCTAAAAACAAACTGTAAATTTAAAATTTACGCATTTGCAACAATGAAAGAGATAAAGCTAAGGAAACGGAAATTTCTGAAATTCGTAAGTGATGAATCATGCTTAAATTTAAGTGAAATAGATTATAATTTCCGGATGGGGACAGTTTTGTAATACGATGAAATATAGTAGTCGTATTGGCAATCACGCTTAATCGTCGTAAAAAACAGCGACATTTTGTAAAACGGCTAGACATTTGATAATCTGACTGATTCAACAATCTGCCGGCGACAGATACATCGATAATCAAATATTACTAAGGTTCCTAACCAATATTCAACATAATATTATCATAATAAATATTGGAGAGAAAAACTTGAGAGGCTTTTATTCTTATTGGAAAATAGTATTTTCAATTAATTTTTTCCTCTGTCAGATAAAAGATTAGATTTAATACGCAAGCACAAGAGGCAACGTTATTTGTCCTAATGGAATAGGTATATTCAATTTTGTGCGTAAAAAAATTAAATTAACAACATCTAAAAAAAAAAAATTCTTAAAATCTTTTTTTTTCATCATTGAATTGGAACATTCAAATAAATAAATATCGTTTTTGATAGAATTAAGAGCTTTTACTCACAAATAAAATTTACAGGTTTGGACAACAGAGACGCTTACTTATATTATTCCCTTTTAAAAATAATTTTATTTATTTTGGAAGGATATTTTAAGCCGTGCTTTGATATTACATAGCCCGTGTTCCGTTCAATATTTATTAAATTTATTTTCAGAAAAAAATAATTTCAAGTTCAGAAACGTTGACAAGTGGAGAAACGATTTTTCCCTTTTATCCGAAAGAAAATTTAATTTACTGTAAAAAGAGGCGACCATTTCATTTTTAAATACAATTTTTTATGCCGTCAAATAAATTGTAATTGGTTGAACGTATTTATTGATGTACACACGTAACGCAAATTAAATCTACCAAAAATAAAAAATACAATATTGAAAAAAAAAAAGTTTCTTATTTTTATATTTTTCCTGAACAGATGTTGGCTGCGAGGAACATTTTCTTCCATTGCTTCTCGTGTGACGTAAATACATACCATCATTTTAATGAAAGTGTTACGTAACACGTAAACTTATTGAGCAATAACGCTCTCAAAAAAAAAAAATTGATTACTTTAAAAAAAAAAAAATAGAAAAAACGCTTAGCAATTTAATTTTAAGTTGAATTGCTTTTCCGCTTCTGAAAATCTATTAGAATTACATACCGAGGAATTATGAATGCCTTCGAAAAACGATAAAAACTTAAGGTGAATCGATCACTACTGACAAATGAATTACAATGTCTATTTTTTTCTCTATAAATAAATATAATTTATGTGTAGAAAAATAAGTTAAATTTTATAATACATGTAACAGTATTAATATTTGATTATTGTTCAATCTACTAATTTTAATAATTTTAAAAGTAATGAATTTAATTCTGGTAGTTGACGTGTACGCACGCATAATAACTAATACATAAACAAATATATTATGGGTGTGTTCGTGTCATTTATAAAAATTTGACATTATTGCAGTTTTTTTCTATTTATTACAATATACAAACGTCCAATATTAAACAAAATAGTTTTTTAATGATTCAAAAACATAAAAGAAAATGATTTTCAGTTTTTCAAATCTTAAAGTTGGTTTTTAATGACACAACTTACTTAAGTATATACCTCTGAGTCACCTCTAATTATACTTTTGCATTTACTCGTACGTTAAAAATTCAAACTTTGAAAATTTATTTCTTCTAAACTACACGTCAGAAATTATTCAAAATAGTGTCAGTGAATGCGTCATATCTTTCTCTATAATATACTAAAATTTCAAACTCTAAACTTGGAAAATTTCTTGTGATCGATTCACGTTAAGTTACATTTCAAATACCTCTTAACTTTAGCATACCACATTTTGTATTAAAACAATTGAAGACATGAACGGATGAAGGTGTTATGCAATATTTTTATAATTTTACAGTAGAAGCGTTTTAAAGTTTTTATTTATATATACTTCCCATGCAAGCACATGTTTATTATTGAATTTCAACAAAACTATTGAACCTAATGAAACCAAATTTCAATATAAATATAATTTGTACTTCAGCATAAAATATTTTAAAATTTGGAAAAAAACGAATTTTTGAAAAAAAATGTTACATTTATATGTAAAGTGAGCAAAGTTTAGTTGATACTTCAGAAGCTATAAAACTTAGATACCTAAGTAATTTTATTATATAAAAATTAGATCTCATGGGTATTTTTAAAATAATTTTTACATTTATTCATTCGAGCATTATTGAATAATTCGTTTGAGTAATGGTTACTATAGTCTTAATATAAAGTTAGAAATCAAGTTACTTAAGATCTTTTGTATTTTTGTATTTTTTTTTTTTGTGCTACACCTCTATTTAAGAGTGTTCTGTATAAATTTAAGAACTTAAAAAGTGTTCCGCGATGCAAAAAGTTTGAGAAACACTGATTTATGGTACCTATTCTTATGTAACTATACGACATAATAAAAATCATATATAGCGATTTACGCGGTTCGGTCAACTGCGCTCGTGAATATTTTTCTGCAGTTTTCTGCAACAAATAATAAAAAAATTATTATGGCATTCTTAACGTCGCCGTCGTAGATTTTCCTCCATTTATTAATATAAAACCATAAAATTAAAATTAGTTTTACGATAATTTTATTATATAATTTGAAATATTAAAACCGCACATAATCGTATTCATATACTTAACATAAAATGGCAACATTTTGTCTAACATGTTGAACGTTTTTTACAATTTCGTTCGTGCAATATCTTAAGGGGCTATGAGTAGTCAGCAATATGAAAACGTTTGAGTATTTTAAATAATTTTTTTTGTTAGTAGTTTAAATTATATTTTCTACTCTTGTTGAAGAACACACTCATTACACATCCGTTAATTGTTGAGAAAGTTAGGCATTATTTAAAGGTGTGGAGGAATGATCATTACTCAATACCTTTCGACCAATAAAATCACCGTATTAGCCATTATTCAATAGGTTTGCGATTGTTTTGTAAATAATATATCTATAAGTTTTAATTTCATATATGTTGCGTAGTAACGTCTAAGTAAATAAAGTAGTTTGTATTTTGTTTTCATCGTTTGTACATATATAAACATTTAATGAAATTAGAGATAGATTAAAAATTGTATTCTTTTGATTTAAAATTTATATTCAATTTTATTTAAATCAAAAGGGAAAAAAGTCGTAGAAAAAATATCGTATTCTACTCGCTTGCAATGGCTATTACTCACTTAGATGCATTACGACACTCGCCTCGTAAACTCGGCTCGTGTCGCAATTTCATCTTCGTGACTAATAGCTATTATTACCAGCTTGCTGAATAATATACTATTATATGAATTTTATACTATTATATGAATTGTTGAATAATATACTATTATATGAATTTTATACTATTATATGAATAATAGACTATTATATGAAATCAAATAAGACAGACTTATTATATTATGTTTTAACTTTATTTTACAAATATTAAAAGAAATAAATATTTATTGTAAACCACGTTATCGCCATATTTGTTGGATGCTGTCGTTTTTGCGGTGGCATCAAAAAAAAAATCATTAATTGTTAATTTAGTGCCCGATTGAAGGACTTTTTTTTAAATCAAAATTGGTATTTTTTATAAATAATAAACTGATGAATTTTTCCTTGAAAATCCAAAAATAAATTACCAAAGGCCGCCATTTTGTATATTTGAAAATAAAAAACTTCGATCAGGCACTAAATTAACACTATTAAACTAATTTTTTTTTTGTTTGATTTTAGATGAAGCAGTAAATTATTATGATGGTGACCGCAAAACACGACTTGTGGCACGGAGTGCAACAAACATGGCGATAACTTGGTCTACAATACATATTGTTTTTTTTTAAATCTTTGTCAAATAAAGTTAAAACAAAATATAATAATTCTGTGTTATTTATTTTATAAAATAAATAGGTAGTACTTAGTATACATTTACTTATAACTTTTTTTTTTTTAAATCATTCATAATTTCCATAAGATACACACTATGACATGAGTAATAAAAAAACATACACCCTATGACATAGGCGTCAATAATTGATTGCTTACTGCTAACAAAAAGATAAAAAAAAGAAATTTTGGAAATTAACAAAAGATCTAATTAATTTTTAATTTTACACGTTCGATTATTAAATAATTAGCAGTTACATTCAGCAATAGTGTTTTAAATTTCAAATATTTTTGTAAAAAATAAATGCCGCAAAGAAATTTCACTTTTAACGGCATTGTGATTTACCGTGCACCAAACACAACCTTGCCGGTCTTTCTAATGATCCCATTAGTGTTTCGTTCCAGCTTCGCTGGTACGGAACACTAATAAATTCAATGAGTGTAAAAAAATTATTTAAAATACTCAATTTTTCACATTGCCGACTACCCGTAACCCCTTAACAACAATGTCATCGCATATATGTACAGTTACATTTATTTATTAAGTTCAGCTACCAGGTCAAAAGTTCATTTTGTAAGACCGGAAAGCTGCCGAAACGTATGTAGATACATGTATATATATTTAAATACAGAATATCGTATATTCAGAATAAGTTTATTACTTATGTTAAACTTCCTAGACTGTATATAGGGAAAAGTGTGGTGATCGCAAACACAAGAATTATATGTACGCTGTATGAATATTGATGATGGACATGTTCAGTCGATCATGCGAGTTTAAGGTAGTTGGTGCGTAGAACATTTTTTTTAAAAGATTTTAACAAAACTTCTGTAGACATTTATTTAATTCAATACCAGTAATATGAGCCTATTCCGATTAAAATTAACTACCCCAATTTTGAGAAAAACGATTTCAAAGTTTTGTAATTTTAACACAGGCTCTTATGAGAAAGCTCTTTTTTTCTTTTTTTTTTTTAATAAAATGAAAACGTGTCAAAGGAATTTGATAAAAATTTAATAGGTTATAAAATACAAAGTTACAAACCATGTTTAATAAGAAATAAAAATTATTCACTAGGCCATTTTTGAAATATAATTTATAAACGTCATTTTACAACGTTGTTACAACGCTTTTTGAACAATGCTTTTATATTGCTGCAACATAAGCGCGCAGAAATAAAAAAAAAACAAAAAAAACAAGTGGTATACAAATATAGTAACTGAAGAATATTAATACATAATTTAATTTTTGATAAAAGAAAATCTTTCCGCTGAGACATACTTTTGTATCTGACTATCTCGGAGCAACTACGTTAAAGTAGTTTGCTTCTTGGATAAAGTAAGGAACTGTTTGCCAGCAGCTGTAGTCGGCCGAACATGTCCACGATTTTATAAGTGGAGCGGAAGAGAATCGGATTTTGATTATAAAATTTAAGAGTAAGTATTTTGTGAACATTTTTTTTTTTTTAATTAAATAAAATTTGTAAATTGTATGGATTCTTTTAATGAAAATTCGCAGTTAGTTGTAATATTGTTGAAGCTAATATACCGGGATTAATAAAGAGAAGTGCGTTTTGCTTTGGTAGTATGATTGGTGTAGGTTGTTCACCTAAACAATTCCTAGCTACAAAACAAAACCACGTGACTAAATAAATTTTTATTGGTTGAAATTTCCAAAGCGGACATATAAAGTACAAGTTAGTTAACGCCCAAAATGTATAAACGGTAATATGTGGACTGAGACCATTATAAACAAATACTTTTATTTAAAAAAAAATTATTATAATTTTTTTTTTTAATTTATTTATTATTAAGGTAAGCATTTTATTCCTAATTACTAATATCTATCTAAAAATCTTGCAAATATTTTATAGAAAAGTGCATTAAAAGTAAGCAAATATTATAAATATGAAGAATTGTCATTTATTTCTCAGGTATTGCTGATATTTAGAACATTAAATTTTAGTAATTATTACTGTATTAAGTTTATTTAACTGTAACTCACGGTATCGAAAAATAAATCAATTAATATTTTTTTCTTCGACTTTTAACCCTTGTTGGAACCTCTGGAAATAATATAAGGGCACGAGGATTGTAAAATACCTATTCATATTCCTTTCTGTAATGATACTGATATTTGTGGCTCTATACAAAAATTTTAAGGGTATAAGAATTTTTTTGATCCCGGATACGCCCTCAGCATCGAAAATGCATGAAAATACCATAATCAGTCATCCAGATCACGACCCTGAATTTTTTCGTGGGGGTGTCTTATTGTTACTTAACCTGAATTTATATTTTTTTAAGACACCTTTCAGCAATCTGATCTGGTTGAAATGTCTACATACGATAAGTATGTTAGAGCCAAATAACACATATTTTTTTTGGTAGGTGTCACTCAAGAAGTTGGTCTAAAACACGACCCTCAAAAATTCAATTGTTATTTTAATGTAGTAAATGATGTCATACGAATGTAAAAAAATTGTATAATATAAAGCTACTATATGTCAATATCCTTTGTTAATTTCATCTAATTATCTTCAATAGTTTTGAAGAAAAAAAAATTAAAATTAAGGGTTGTTACCCCCATATCTTTGACAATATAGGGGATAGAGGTCTAATACCCATATTTTCGAACATTACTCACCATAAGCAACGTTCATGAAAAAGAATAGCCGTGAAAGCCGCTGGGCCGAAATCCCATATGCTTACACGACAAGACCCTTTTCATTCGTCTCATACTTTTTTGAAATTCCTCCCAAAAATCCTCAGTTTTATGTATTTGTACAAGTAGTTGTAGTACAGTTGGTTAGATAAATATTTATTTACCTCGTAGTTGGTTATACAACGCAATTATTCACGAATTTATAACTTTATGTACTTTTATCTCTGATTGTCTCTCTCCCAAACAACCTTAAATTACATACATAATTATCATTATTTGAATATTATGAAAAATAGGTGTATTAACATTCTGTCTGATGTTTAAGCTTGAATTTACAATCAATTGAAATTTTTGTAGATAAAAGACAAGAGCAAACAATATTGCCTTAAATACCCCTTCCTTCTTGTTGTAATATTTGAAATATAAACTATTCTGTCTGAAGTAAGATTCAAACACGTATAATATTAGCCCACTTTGCCCTATTTGCAAACTATTTAAATAGATGAATTTCATTTAATTAAAACAAATAGGCAATAAGCGGCTACGGCAGACATGGTCGAACAATAAAAATAATCAAAGAACATTCAAGTTAATTGCAACAAGACGAAGCAGATGAGGAAATTTAATTAAGATCGAGCAACATTAAGAATTTAGTGTAAAGATGATTCACTTACTGATTTCATAAAATTACAACAGTACCATATTATATTCTGTATACAATTTTACTGTTTACAAAATGGGATTCGCAAGTAACTGATATAAATAATATAAAATAACAAGAAATTTTTAATTATACAAAAAAAAATCGTTTTAATATTATGGCAAGAATAGAAGAGATCAATTACTTAAGGTTACCTCTATTTTCGCCAAAAAATTTTTAAGCTTGTAATTTCATTACTGACTTTATTTGGCGATAAAAAACTCAATATTAAGACCAGCAAAAAACAGAATTTTAAGCAATCTTAAACATGTCAACCGGTTTCGGTGTCTCAAAACACCATTCTCAAGACAAGAAAAATACAAAAAAAAAAAAAAAAATACAAAAAAATTCAAAAAAAAATATAGAAAATTATCTATATTTTTAATAATAATCTATAATTTTCTATATTTTTTTGTATCTTTCTTGTCTTAAGAATGGTGTTTTGAGACACCGAAACCGGTTGACATGTTTAAGATTGCTTAAAATTCTGTTTTTTGCTGGTCTTAATATTGAGTTTTTTATCGCCAAATAAAGTCAATAATGAAATTACAAGCTTACTTAAGGTATTTTTTTCGAATTTTACCTCTCCCACCCTCCTTGTAAGTAAGAGATTAGGCAATTTTGCATAACATCCCCTTTTTCTCTTCCATATTTTATATTATGTAAGATTTTTGTAGTAACCAGAACTCAAATAATAAAATTATATACCAGGCATTTCATTTGGATATATACATACGATTTACATGTTAATTTTTAACACTGGATTCCCATAAGGAAAAAGTTATGTCACAAGAGTGTTTTAACAACATGGAAGAAGGAAAGGTATATAATATTGTAAAGGAAGGAGCATTTCCCAAAATACTGATCAACATATTATGAATATTAATCGTGCTGATAATGAATGACGTCATTTTGCAAATAAACAGTAACGGTTTTAATGTAATTAAAACATTGCCATTGCTTTTAAAACAATATATTTAGTATATTTTTCTTATAATTGTGATTTCTATATAAAAACATAAACAATTAATTAATTATTTTCAATATCTGTTCTATTTGATTCAATAATCCACTCCTTAAGAATGCTGTTCGACTATTTTATCAGTTAATTTTTCGAATTCTTAATTGCCTACTAAATCATTGTATTTTATAACGGCGCTTAAAGAATATTATAAATTACTATAAGCTGAAAACAAAAATTGCTCAAATTAATCGATTATTTACAATCTATAACTATTTTTGTAAAAAGATTACGTTTTTTACGTTTTTATAGTTTTGTACCACTAATAAGACAAATTTTCTTGATAAGGGTACATACAAATATAAATAAAACTAACTATACAGTTATTAAATTGTGATTTTATTAATAAATAAATAAATACAAACAAAATACATAATCTTGAAGTTAAATTTTTATATGCTCATTAATTTTACATAAAAGACGCAATTGAAATGATGTGTCAATATAACCTGTATTTTAGTTTTTACATAATTTTATTTTTTACAATATTTTTAAAAGTTTTGTCGTTATTATCACATATTTTAATTAAAAAACGAACTCCTTATTTACGTATAATAATTCCTTTTTCGGTATTTCGTTTACTTTGTGTAATGTCAAAATTGGTATTTTTCCACTTATTATAAACCTGTTTTTTTAATTGAAAAATTTAGAAAAATTAACAAATTTTCGCTAGAAAAGTTGCATTTATCGATAAATACAATATTTTCTTACCCAAATATTATATTTATGGAGTATTACGTTTACTAATATTTTTTTAAATTTAATTTTTTATAGGACCGATCTTATACACGATTTGGTCGCGTGTTTTAGTGTCTTTTATTTTTTATTTTTTGTGGCACATTCAAAGGAATCTATGTATTCATTCTAACATATCATATTATATTATATCTCGTCTCTCTCTTATGTAAGAAGTAGTCTCCATCCATATTTTTCTATATCAATGTTTAACAATAATAATGCAGTAAAATAAAGAAATGAATGTCGCAATTTTCAAGCAATTCACATTTTTACATAATAAATATTTGTGTCATCTACTATAAAGCCAAAAAGGCATTTTTTTATTTTCTTGAAAAGAAATATTAAAATAATAAAAATACCACAAAAAAATATTCTATTGAAGAAATAGTGCAGATAATTTGGTGGAAAAAAAATATTTTATAAAAGAAAATTACCAAAAATAGGAATATGTTTATCCAAAGCACTCTTGTGACATAACTTTTTCCTTATGTGGATCCAATGTTAAAAATTAACATGTAAATCGTATGTATACATCCAGCCGGGACACCCAGTATATATATAATTTTACCAATGTGAAAATTAAACTAGTTTATTATTATAAACTGACAATAGATTTTGATAAACTTAAGTACACCCTTTTCTACAATAATCACAACAAATTATGAGTCAATGTTTATCATTTCGTCTAGGCCATTCTGTATACTTGTGTTATCATTTCTCGTTTACGTAACATTATTGTAATATAAGGGTTAAAATCAATACAACGATAAATATATATACATACATACATTGGTATATCTACATCGTTCGCGTTTTCACCCCTCCCCCCAGCTGTAAATCTGATTATTATAGTAGATTTAATTTTAGTTAATTACTGTTCCATAACAGTAACTACAACTTCGCGTTGTAGCCAATCGTTGTAATCGAAATTGTATTAACAGCACACATAATTATAAATAAGTAACATAAACAACATTGGATAATATTTAGCTGTTACAAAATACTTATTACTTCGTATAAATTTACGTACTTTCGCAGTAAAATACCTCTAAATTATAAATTATAAAATATTAAATAAAAAGGATGCTTTTGTCCACTAAAATCTAGATGTATATCGGTACGATTCGTTTGAAAACGAAACAGTGTTTTAGATGTCTCCAAATTATATATTTATCGATATCGAAAATTTTTAATACAGTATATCTCGTAAATGGTGTCCACAAGCGCAAAATGTTATGAAAGAAAAACAGTAAAAAGGGTTATGGTATATTATAAATATACTGTAATCATCAAACCACACCATGTTTATCGATATCGAAAACTTTTGATGGTGTATGTCTCGTAAACGGTGCGTACTGTGTTTGGATATCGTGTTTCATATAAATAAAAAGAGATTGTGCAAAAATAACATCAGTGATTTTACAAATCCATTAAAAAAAAATAAAATATAATAAATAAAATTAAAACCTTTTAAAAATAAATTATTATATACAATATTTTATTTTTATCTTCCCTCCATTTAGTTGATGGATTTTATATATATGAGATACAAAGAGGTAAATACTAAATATATATATATATATATATATATATATATATATATATATATATATATATATATATTTGTGTAATATACTAAATTGAAAAATTGTGGTTCTAGGCAAAATAGAATATTTTATCCGTCAGATAAAATTTTATTGTTTTTGATCAATTGAGGTAAAAAGTTTAATTTTTTTACTGTCAAAAATTCTTGAAGCTATTTGTTTATGTCTAAAACTACACAGTTGAAATTTTTTGGAAATAAAAAAAGAAAAATATTTGTTAGTAAGTTTTGTTGTATTATCTTTTTAGGTGACGAATTTATTTATTTTGGCCTAAAACTCAAGTGAGTTTTCTCAGTATTAGCTGGAAGGAACTTTGGAGCCTACCGAGTTAGCATAAGAAATTCGATCACTTCTGTGACATGAAAAATTGTTTTCTCCCAAAATCAAAATTTCTACTGGAGTACTATCATACGTTTTAGAGGTTTTTAAACAATTTTAGTTCCGTATCTGTTTGTTCTTCCAACGCGTAAAATTTTTGAAATATTCATTAATTTAAATTTTATTTAAGCTAATGAATTTAAATAACAATTTTATTAAAAATGGATATTAGGCGTCCGTAAGTAACTACTTCTATAGAGAAATCTATTTACTAACTGACGGTAAGCGATTACTTATCCGTGCCCTAAACTTTTTTGATCTGATATTTCTTGCAAGTATAATAAATAGGAAAAATGTTATCAGTTGTTTATTCTATGGTTTACACATACTAGATTATATATATATATATATATATATATATATATATATATATATATATATATATATATATATATATATATATATATATATATATATATACCATGTGAGTTTTTTGAGAGATGCCATTTCTATTACAACCAAATTTTTATGATAGAAATGGTACCAGAAAAGGTTCTTTTCTTGGATGTAATGGAAATGTAACCAAGAAAAACACAATCGGTTGAAGTATCCTCAAGTACATATGCATACTTTTACCGCCTAACTAATAAATTAAAAAAAATTAAAAAATTAAACGAAGAATTTTTTCAACCTTCTCCCAAATTGCGTGGACTAGCTTTATAGAAGGATGGACATAATGAAACCAATATCTTCTATTTCATAGCTTTTCTTTATTAAAATTGCCAAAATATTTTCGATATGTTTAATATCATCTTCAGTGGCAGAAATTATCTAAATTTCAGATTGTCATTCTTGGATAACAACCAACCATACCAACAATCCATTAGAACAATTTAACTAGTTTTTTTTTTTTTTTTTTTTTTTTTTTGATTGTTGGTATGGTTGGTTGTTATCCAAGAATGACAATCTGAAATTTAGATAATTTCTGCCACTGAAGATGATATTAAACATATCGAAAATATTTTGGCAATTTTAATAAAGAAAAGCTATGAAATAGAAGATATTGGTTTCATTATGTCCATCCTTCTATAAAGCTAGTCCACGCAATTTGGGAGAAGGTTGAAAAAATTCTTCGTGAAATTTATATATCCCAAAAAAAAAAAATATTGTTGTTAAAAAATTAAACTTGGATAAAAAAAATTTTTTTGCTCATTTATGTTGTTAATTAATGCATTAGATCAGTTTTATCGAAAAATTAATATAAACTCCCATTTAAAAATCTATAAGTTTGTATCATAGCTCGAAAACCATAAGAGCTATAAAGCTCCTGACTATAGTAATCGGTTGCCCCCGTCGATATCTACAACTCTTATTTGAGCAATTTTTCGATTAAATCAACGGTTTGGCAACTCTCGAAAAACTCACACAGTATATATATATATATATATATATATATATATATATATATATATATATATATATATATATATATAGTTGATAAGATGTAGTATATAAAATAATATATTGAAATTGTTGTAAGAAAGTTCTGAAGATCGATTAGAAGTTTTTCAAATACTTTTCATTTTGAAACTTTTCTTATGCTCTGTTCTGCTACTTGGATAAAGTTAATAATAATTCACTGTGTATAGTAAAGAATAGTTTTGTCGAGCTTCAGCTCCCATGCAGAGTCGATCAAGCGTGCACTTGTTTATTTTGCTTTTGTTTCATCAAGGAAATTTTTTTCCACCACGGTGCCTTGGCTGTTTACTTGCGCCAATATGAAAATACATATAATCAATCAGTAGTCAGTAGATAGTTGCCAGCTCTGACAAGGAAATATTATGAAATATTTTTGAACCGTACTCGATTGTCGGGTAATATATCATCATTTTATACAACCTAAGTGTAATAATATTAAAGAAAATTTATGATTTTCTTTAGCTGAGAAGTTTCGAGAAAATTCCGGGAAAAGAGTTGGATGTGATTTCTCTGTGGAATATCGTAGAATTCTAAGCGAATTTTTGCGGGGATTCGAGAGATGAAGTAGACGAAGCAGTAATGTAAAAAATTGAAATTTTTTCAGAAAAAATATATATTTTGAGAATAATACGGTAATTTAGCGAATAAAAGCTAGCATTCGCTATGAGCTTTTATCTGGCGGGGATACGACTACAACGCCCAAGGTGGACAAATGTAAGTTTATCCGGACGCTAGGTGTACATAATTTTACCATTTTTTTGCAAGAAAAAGTATTATTTTTAAATACTGTGTTTAATTTGTTCAAAATGAGTACTTATTAGTTATTACGATGTGTATTTGCCAGATTTTAGAAAATAATAAAAAAAAAAATTATTTTTAATCCTACTATCAAACGTCACTTTATTTTGAAATATTCAAAAAAAAAATATTATAAAAAATATCTCTTATACTTTTTATTGGTTAATTATTAAAAACTATTCCATTTTAAGGGGAGGTTTACTTGAGAGTCGTTAAAAAAAATCGATTTTTTTCTTTGCAGAAATTGGTAGCTAATTATGTGTAGAATATGTTCCCAAAGTGATTTTGCTGAAAGTAATTTAAGGGAAGGTTTACTTGAGATTTGACAAAAAAAAATCGATTTTTTTTTGCCGAAATTGATAGCAAATTATGTGTAGAATATGTTCCCAAAGTGATTTTACTGAAAATAATTTAAAAACAAGATTCTTGCACATTAACCGAATCCAGCTTTCTATGAAAAAAAATTCAAAAAACGTAGTTCACGCAATAATGTGTATTAAATATAAAATTTTGAAAATACGTTTCTTTATATATATTTTATAATATCTCGGAACTACATTTTTGGAACTGGCGGACACGATAACTCAAAAACTATTCGATGGATTCTTTTTTTAAATTTTTTATTTTAAAGATAATTCAATTCTTCGGCACCTTTACCTAAGTTCGATACACTTTTAATATTTTTTTTATTTTTAAATTTACTTTAAAGAACGAAAAATAAGATAAAAATCGTAATCAAAAGTTCAAACATCCGCCATTTTTTTTTCTTTCAGCAATTTATTGATATTATAGGTAGAGGTGCCGGTACTCTTTATATATTTTATAAATCTTTTTTGTTTTTGGATTTCGGTGGTTTATTACCGGCGCTAGGATGTCCGCCAACAAGGCATTGGATTTTCGGATCGTCACACTGCAGTATCTATAAAATGGACAATTTTTTATATTTTTCCTTGAAAAATGTTTTTTTTATATAGTTTAATACTTAATAAATACGTGTAATAAATTTGAAACTGATAGTTACTTCCGTTCTTGAGACAAAAATTCTAGAAAAATACCTAATTTTTAAGGACCCTCCGCAGTAAACCTCCCCTTAAAGTAAAATGAGCAAATGTATGGCTTTTATCAAACAAATTTCAATTTTTAAGTATATTTTTTATTCATTTATAAATAGTAGGTAAGGCGGCTTGTTAAATTGACAAATAATCGTTTGATATAGGTGGCTATAATTTCGGCTCGGAGCGAATACAATTTATATTATTTTTTAATATTTCGTTACTATAATTTTGAAATTAGTTCAAGTTACCAATGAAAACTTTTGTTCCATTTTTATCATGTTAAGCTACAATAAAACGAGCAAAGGGAAATCTTCTACCATTCTTTTTCGCTGTAAAGATCTGTCCTACCTTTTTTTCACGGTAAAAGTGATAAAACTACAATATTCTGATGGGACCTACTTGGATTGTATTATCAAGAGAAAAATTTGGAAACTAGATTCAGAATCTGCGTTTACAATGTCCGTATGAGTAACTTTTAAATAGTCGAATAGAAGAAGCTGTAATTTCATATTCTCCGGTATGATATTAATAGATTTGAGCGTTACTTTATGGTATTCCATATTTGAAAATAATAAACAAATACTTTACTTTGCAAAATACCACTTTTATTTTTGAAACTAAGTTTGAAACTTTTGAATTTTGAAACTAGGTTTCAAAAATAAAAGTGGTATTTTGTAAAGTAAAGTATTTGTTTATTATTTCTCAGGTATGATTCAACCTGAAATCATTATTTGAGGTTTCTACCATCGGTAAACGAAACTTTTCCATTAAAACAATTTATTAAAAAAGTTCACTATCGTTTAATTAATTAGTGTCTCTGAAATGGTATTGATAATACATGAAAAAATATTACTTTCTAACAATAAAAATACCGTGTATAAATATTCTTGCAATTATAATAAAATTAGTACTAATTACATAAGAAATGCATTAAAGTATACGATGCGACAAGTCATGGTAAAATTTGCACACAATACACGTTATGGTTAAAAAAATCCATTAGTTCTATTCAGCTGTATGTATAAGGTTTAAGTCACATGTTCTAGTATCTAAACTAATTGGCTGTGAACACAGAACATTATAGAAGCAGTCTACATATAAAAAGCTGTCGTCCGTAAGTTGCAATGAGTTGCAATTTACACCGCTTCTGATTTAGTCTGTTACTGTTCGTCACATCGTTCACATCATGTCATTGCTTTTTTAATCAACTCGCGAAATTTAAACAGCAAAAAATATGAAATGTGTCGTATTTAAGTGTAAAAATTCTATTGAACAAAATAATTCTCAAAATAAAGGGGTATTTTTCTTAAAATAAATAAATTTATTTTTAATTGTTGGTTGTTAGTTACAAAGGTCGACCATGATAGCATTATATACTATATATATGCAAGCTGCGTATTCATTCAACACGATACTGCACCAACACATTCGCATGTTTGTGTAGAGACAATGATGTGTTTCGTTGTATGTATCATAATCGCTTGGTAGGGGTAGCGATGTCACGTTATTTGCCGGCGACAGCAGGCACGGTAGTTATGAAATAGGAAATTTAGACCTATCTACCTATGTGGCTATGTCTATGGCTGTGAAGCAACTCAACATTTGTTATTTGTGTTACCTAAAAAAAAGTAAGTAATATTCTTTTTTCTGTTGATGACTCTTTGTAAATTATAGATATTTTACATTCATGCTAGTAATTTGAATTTTTATTTTTTTTGTTTTGATAGAAAATAATTCCTTGACGTAATTGCTTTGGTATGAAAATATGTATGCAGATTTTTTATATGAATGCGTTAAGGTTGATACATTCTTATGTAAGGCCAAATCTGTTGGTAAATCAAGATAAAATTGTTGATTCTATGTTTCATATTACTTGACGTTGGAAATAACGGTTTATATAAAATTTACAGAGGTAAAGAAATCAATCGATTAATTAGGGAATTACTCTTAAGAAAATAAGTGCATTCCTAACCGTATTTGCACAAAAAATTTCCTCAGCTGTTTAGAGAAATATTTTTTTTTTAAAAAACTTTTTTTCAAAAACCAGTGGTTCAATTATTTTAGAAAAATATTTCAAAAAATTATTTCAGAAAAATCAAACAACTTCATTCTCAAAGGTCATAAGTTTTTTCAGATTTTTTTTAGAGGAATTTCTTCAATTTAAACGGAGATTCGTTAAACAAAAAAAAAAAAAGAAATCGACTTTTTGTCTTTCATAATTATGTTTCTTAAAGGTGTTAGAAACATTCTCTTAAAGTCTTATTTTAAACAAATGAAAAATCATAAGGTTATGGGCATTTTAATGCATGCACTTTACTATAATTCAATTTAAAAAAAAAAAAAACTTTATATATGCTATTTTCTCGAAAGAACGTTTTTCGACATGGTTGCTCATGTATCTCAAAAAGTATTTGAGATATCGACAGAAATCAAAGTGCATATTATTCCTCGAGACCGCACTTTTGGCAGGAACTATGATCTTTTGGTTCCGTAATATATTTTAAAAATAGCGGCTGTTTATAGTCGAGAAAAAGCGGTGATTTTTGAAATTTTATCTTCAAAATGCGATATCTCGCTGGTTAGTGCCATAACTGTATGTGTATATTTTCAGAAAAGTTTTGAGTTTTTGATTTTGTACCTACCACTGGGGATTTCAGAACGCGAGGAACCATCAAGATGGAAAAGTCTCGCAGTGTCTACTTCAAGGCCATTTATATTCAGCTCATTTTTTTAAAAAAAAGTCTTTTTTTTGTAATCTCAAGACATGAAAAAACAATATTGTATATTTAGTTTTTTAATAAAATATTATTTTATTTGTATAAAAACAAATAATAATAAAATGTTTTTTCGGCAAATCTCTCCTTAAAAGTTTACTCCTTCAAGTTCAAATTTTTACAAAGTTTTGGACATTAATATTTCATATTTGTACAATCTACAAGTCGAATAATATATCTGTCTGTATTAAGTTTCAACATTCTGTGAGGATTTGAAATTCAATATTAGCGGAATCGATACTCCTAATGTACGCTTATGACGTTACATTGAAAATTCATATCCAAACTAACATAAACTGACATATTTTGTATCTGAAATATTAATTTTCAATATTCATTATATAATTGACAAATAGATAATTAGATACAGTACGTGTGGAATTTGCAACGGAACTGGGTGAAATTAATATCACAAATTGGGTGCTATAACAATAAAATTAACATCGCCAATAATTAAAAGCGTCAGTTTGGTGATGTAAATTAAAATTCTGAATTTATCGTGTTCAGTGCTTATATTATACCTAATCAGGTTCATCAAAGAAGTGATTTGATTAAAGTTCAAATAATTAAAAGTTAATATTATGTTTTGAATAGCTTTTGAAAATATTTAATCGACTGATTTCTAATAATTTTTAACACAACATCTCAAAAATGTTGTATAAAAACTTCAAAACAAAATGTGTGGTGACTCACTTATGACCATTGCGTTAATCTTCTCTTCAAAACGGAAATTATTTTTAAAAAAAAAGTCGCAAAGTGTAAGTTGCACTTGGATAAATAGTGTTCCGTACAATCAGCTAGTTTTATGGATTTGATGTAATAGCATATGAAAATGGATAATAGTATATTGTTTAATGCAGGGCTGGAAAAAATGGTTCATACAAACAATTTAAAATAAAAAAATGGAAAATAGTTTCCAAAAATGCATTTAAAATACAAAATGGAAAATGGTTTTGCTGAACATATTTAAAATAGAAAATGGAAAATATCCATTTAAAATGGATTATAAAATACAAAATGCTCTTTTCTTTACTTTTTATACTATAAATCTTTTAACGTTTTTGAAATTAATAAAAAAAAAAAAGTTAAGAAAATGTCAGACGTATTGAAATTATATAAGGGCAGTCTTTTGTGAAAATTTTATAAAGTTTGGATGATATGAAAACGAAATTTAACTCTTGAAATATTGTAAAATTTAATTCAGCCTTGACATAATCAAACCTAGACTACGCTACAACTGCGACATCTAAATTATAAAGATCATTTACTCGAAATACCAAAACATTTCTTATCGACGTGTCTTAAAAATAATAGTACACAACTTGAGTCAGAAAAATCTGACTTGAGAGAACTGCAGCTCTGGTAACAAATTTAACTCAAGTGACATTGAAACTCGAATTATAAAAAAAATTGAGTCAATTGAATCGACTTACATTTAACACAATTTGCTAAATTGCGTTTAATTCGAGTTCTATAATTTATATGAGTCATAAGTGTCATAGCCACATATACACATAAATTTGAGTGTACATGCATTTTCATTTTAAATGCAAAATGGATTCAAATTTCCATTTTAAGTACAAGATGGAAAATGATTTGACCGAACTTATTTAAAATAGAAAATGCAAAATGCCATTTTGTATTTTAAATACATATTTAAAATGAAATCATTTTAAATAGTTCCTAGCCCTGGTTCAATGAGCTGGTAATGACAGCTATTACTCACGGAGATGAAATTCCGAAATGCATGTGAGTGAATAATGGTCATTGCAACCTAGTAGAATACTATACTTTTTCTACAATTTTTTTCCTTCTTGATTTAAATAAAAATGAATATAAATATTAAATTAAAAGATTAAAATTTTTAGTCTATCTCTAATTTCATTAAATCTTCGTATATGTATCTAACGATCAAAATAAAATTCAAAATGTTTTGTTTACTTACACGTTACTACGCAACGTATATGAAATTAAAACTTATGGATGTATTATACACAAAACAATTGCAAGCCTATTGAATAATGGTTAGTACGATGATTTCATTGGTCGAAAGGTATGGAGTAATGATCATTCCTCCACACTTTTGAATAATTCGTCACTTTCTCAACAATTAATGGATATATAATGAGTGTGTTCTTCAACAGGAGTAGAAAAAATATTTTTTTTCGACTCCTACTATTAAAAGTAACTTTTTGCACACGGCTAATTATTTCCCGTGCGAAATAATTTCCCACGGCTTAATATAATAAAAAAAGTTGGCTATGTTGTTGATTTAATAAGTTCTATATAAATCATTCTAAAAATATACGTATCTATGTTGATTATATTTATTATTGTTTCCATAGTTTCAAAGGATGCTTTGGAAAAAATTTGAACATCTTACCACTGACATTATAAATTTAAAAAATTTTTACTACTTATTTAAATTTTATTTTAATTATTTATGTTAAATTTTACGAAAAAAAAATGTGCTCGTAGAAAAAGTATAGTGTAAAGTATGTGGGAAAAGCTTATTTCTCACTTATTGTACAATATATTATTTCCTAACGAATCAATTTTATTCTAAAAAAAAAAATGAACAATAATATAAAGTTACATAGGTATACCTATTATTGAATTCGTAATTAGTAAACTCCCCTTTGATACCCCACTCCATGTTTTTCGGGAACATTTTTTTTCTCACTTTCTAGGTTATTCCTTAAAATGAATCGCCAGAATCCAAATTTAACTTAACATCTATAATCAAGCCAATTTTCGTGTCGAATGGTTCCACAGAAAATCGCCTGTGACGGACGGACGGATACCGAAATGTGTTCAATAAGTGTTCCGTTTTGCAAATTTTGATACGAAACACTAAAAAGAAAAATAGTAGATTAAAAAAACATTATTCATCTTACCAATTCCATTCTCGATGGCGTACACGGTGCACCAGTTTTATCAAAGCAAAGCGACCAAACTAGCGCATTATTATAGTAGCCTTTTGAAAATCGGTCGCTTTGTTTGCGACAAAGTGTAACAAACACAAAAGTTAAATTAATGCCATCTATCATTCAACAAAATATTAAAAATGGTTACGTCACTGAATAATGTTGTTTGTCATACAAACAATATATATAACGTCATAAAATATAATGTTCATATCTATAATATCTATGTTATTGTTGTTGTATATCACATACACTATAGTGTGAAAATTTAAGTTTGATTTGGTGTAATTTTCGACCTAGCTAATTACAGATTTCGATAGATGCCATTGGATGAACAATTTAACTCAGTATACTAGGATATACTCGTATAAAATAAAAATATTAGGGGAAAGTATCATAAATCGTACCGTCGCCTTAATCGTACCATGGCAAAATTTCGTATTAGAATGTATTTTTTTGACATCTATCTGTTGTCATTTAAGTTATTTTATAAAATAATTGTCATAAAAATTAACAGCTAGCAGTGTAAACTCCGAAACACAAATTTATAACAATTTTAAGTTTTGACTAGTGTTTCATGTAAATTTTGAGTCATTTTTATAAGACTTTGTTGAAGAATATGGTAGATATTAACAACTATTTTGAAATTTATTCAGTAAAGTAATACATTAGTTTTATTTTCAACTAATTTTTATTTTCCTAACCTCATTAGTTAATGTAATATACTCTTTTTTTCAAAAAGTAACATAGTTGCCTATATTGTACTAGTACTGGTACGATACAGAAAACTGATAACACGTAATTACCTAAATCGTACCCTTAAAAAGTATTAACAAAAAATTGCGAAAGTAAAATAACTAAAACTATTTCGTTAGCATTTGTAACCTCTATTATATTTTTAGAATATATTATAATACCTATAAAAATTTTTTCTGTTTTTTAGAATAAATATGTGTGAGAAAAGAAAATATTACAATTGGTCAGAAGCAGATATAGAGATTGCTTTAAAATTATACTGAAATAAGATGTATGGCTCTAATGAACGTTATGTTATTTATATAAAATTCTAAAACCTATATTTAAAAGGCACTTAAAATGTTTAAATTTTGGAGTTAAGGACCATAAATATTAACAGGACGCCCCATAATTTTCAATAAATAAATAGAAGGCTACATACTGAAATTTGAAGAACGCTTCTTTGGCCTTACCATATTTGATGTACGAGGATTAACATATTAAGTAGTAAAACGAAACAAAATTCCTTATAATTCTAACAAAAGTAACGTAATGGTTGAGAACAAGTGGGTCTACTGTTTTATGAGTCGATATCCCAATTCGCATTTGTTGATTTTTTTGTTTTTAATAAAACAATGATTTTAGCGAATTTCGAAAACTCGAAATTCAGCTATTACAGTAGGTGTCATGACGCAATCTGAGTCCGGGACTATGGCAGAAATCTGTTTTGAGGTCCCTAGAATACGAAAATGATATTCACTAAAATTTATATATATATATATATATATATATATATATATATATATATATATATATATATATATATATATATATATATATATATATGTGTCGCCACGATAACTCTCGAACGAAACGTCTAATGCTTATGAAATTTTGTGTGCGGACTGGATTCTGAATTCGCTCGGCTAAGTTCGTTAGCCAGACACGTCGGATGCCCAGAAGTAGGTTTTCTGGCCATTTTTTATCATTCGATCCTATCATAAGGCAGTTCAATTTTTACATCGTTGAAAAGGAAAAAAAAAATTATGAAGAAAATATTCTTATAATTTTCTTTCTATTTTAAGTATTTTTCGAGAAAATGTAAATTTTCACTTTTATTCTTTCTTTGTTAGTCTAATAAGTAATTTATATTTATATCTCAGTTCTTTATTAAGTATAAAAATATTTCACTTTTTTATTAAAGAATTTTGTGAGAACAAGTGAAAACTATTCACATATATTTGATATAACACACATACATGTATAGAGTTTTGTTTCTCATTTATTGCATTATAATTAGCATGGTTCTATCCCATGTTAAAAAATGTAAATTAAACAGATTTTCTAAGCTAATGTAATGAAGAATTTTTTTTTTTTATTGAATTTTTAAGTAAACAAGAAATTGAAGATTATGTTATGATATAATATTATTAAATATATGAAACAAAACAAAGTATGTATAATGTACATATGTATGCACGGAAAAATATTTTGAATCGATTTTGAAAATTTTTTCACTAATAATTAATAATGTTAAAGAATTAAACCATTTCAAATGTATTTAAGGTATTTTATGTGAGGTCAAGGTTTTCGGGACCTAAAACGGCCAGAAATTAATTAACCAATCGATTTTAAAAATTTTTTCACAGTTAGTAAGTTAAAGTATTTGAATTAATTAATTAAATGATGTCCGCAAGAAGCGTACGGACTGCCATAGATTATATGAGATCCTTAGAACCCTTTTCTTACTGTTAGAGTACTAGACTTGTATGAGTTTCGCCAGGATTTACTGATCCCATAATTGTAAAAAATAAACTAAACGACCAATTTTAAAAATTTCTTCACTGTTACAGAGCTAAACTATTTTAGATAGATTTAGAATACATTATGTAAGGTCCGCCAGGGTCCACAGGACCCAAAAGTGTCAAAAATAAACTAACTGACCGATTTTGAAAATTTTTTCACTGTTACAGAGCTAAACTATTTTAGATAAATATCGATTACGTTATGTAAGGTCCGCCTCGGTCCATAGGACCCAAAAGTGTCAAAAATAAACTGCCTGATCGATTTTGAAAATTTTTTCACTGTTACAGAGCTAAACTGTTTTAGATAAATATAGATTCCGTTATGTAAGGTCTGCCAAGGTCCATAGGATCCAGAAGTGTCAAAAATAAACTAACTGACCGATTTTGAAAATTTTTTCACTGTTACAGAGCTAAACTATTTTAGATAAATATAAATTACGTTATGTAAGGTCCACCAAGGTCCATAGAACCCAAAAGTGTCAAAAATAAACTAACTGACCGATTTTGAAAATTTTTTCACTGTCACAGAGCTAAACTATTTTAGCTAATATAGATTACGTTATATAAGGTCTGCCAGGGTCCATGGGATCCAAAAGTGTCAAAAATAAACTAACCGACCGATTTTGAAAATTTTTTCACTGTTACAGAGCTAAACTATTTTAGATAAATATAGATTACGTTATGTAAGGTCTGCCAAGGTCCATGGATCCAAAAGTGTCAAAAATAAACTAACCGACCGATTTTGAAAATTTTTTCACTGTTGGGGAACTAACTATTTTAGATAGACATACATTACGTTATTTAGGGTCCGCCAGGGTCCATGGGACCCAAAAGTGGTAAAAATAAACTAACCGACCGATTTTGAAAATTTTTTCACTCTTACAGAGCTAAACTATTTTAGATAAATATAGATTACGTTATGTAAAGTCTGCCAGGGTCCATCGGATCCAAAAGCGTCAAAAATAAACTAGCCGACCGATTTTTAAAATTTTTTCACTGTTGGGGAGCTAAGCTATTTTAGATACATATAGATTACGTTATGTAAGGTCTGAAATGTCAGTAGGACCTAAAAGTGTCAAAAATAAAATAACTGACCGATTTTGAAACCCTTTTACTATTACCAAGGTAAACTATTTTAGATAGGTACAGGTTGTGTTATCTGAGATCCACAACTGTCCTGCGGATGCAAATGCGGCGTAGAATGCTACACAACGGGTTTTGAATATATATATATATATATATATATATATATATATATATATATATATATATATATATATATATATATATACATAAAGTCCGCCTAGAATATACGGTCGAGCTGATTTTTTAATGAGGTCCACCGGGATCTTGCAGATCCGAAAACGCCAGTAATAAGCTATCGAACCGATGCTAAAAAATTTCTCACTGCTAGAGAATTAAATTATTTTAGATGGATACAACTATGCTGCACAAAATTCGTTCGGGTTCTTGGGTCCCCAAAACTACCAAAACTAATTACCCAGCTGATTTTAAAAATTCTTTTACTCTTAGAAAGCTAAACTATTTTAAATAGGTACAGGTCTTAGATGAGATCCGCCAGTGCCCAAGATTTGGAAATTCGCTATGTTATGCAGATGCTGCGACAGGGGTATTTTTTAAAATATGAGGATATTTCCTTTGTCACTTTATGTCTAAAACAAATTCTGTTTTTAAAATTTAATAGCATTTATTTAAGTAATATTCGTTGGTACGACTTAAGAATCTCGTGGTACGAATTATGAATCTAGTTTCCTAAATTGATACCAATTGCACTAATCTTAATTTTTACATTTTTTAAGCATTTTTGATTTAGTTTTCTTATTAAAACATGACAGGATGGATCGAAAAAACTTCAAAATTTCATTCCAACATAAAATTTTTGCCAAATTTTTGAAAATATTTCCATAAAATCAGAAAATGTACAAAGTGGTTTCAAATTAGGCAACTCTCCCCTACATATATACATACTAGAGACACATATAACATTACGGTAGTTGCGTAATGAACTACTTAAGAAGCAGATACTAGGCACTGCTAGTATGTATGATGGCAGCAGTTTTGAAAACTTGCATAAGCACCACAGTATGTATTTCTTTTTGAAAATATATATAGAATGGTTTATTGTAAATGAAAGGTACTGAATTTTCAGGATGTCGGGGCACTATTCACGACTTACAGATGTTGCTAGCCATTAAACCAATTTGGTGTTACGCCAAATTTCAAAAATTTACCCTGATGACACCATAAAGTATGTATATAGGATTATTTAAGCTTCTCAAAATCTGTAATTTAGGAAATAACAGTAAGAAATATAAGTCAATTATTATATGTTTATGAGGGCTTTGATAAAATTAAAAGAATTAAAGTAGGCCTGACTTTTTGGCTAAAGTTAGATTTTTGAAAAAGTTTGACAAAAGATAATAAAAATTTGGCACTCTGTTTTTTAGCCAAATTTCGCACTCATTTCAAATCAGTCTAATTCGAATTAACTCGATGTTGAAACACCAAATTAAATGTTAATTTTAGAATTTTGATTTTTTGATAAAGTCTTTCAATTTTTTGATAAAGTAAGAAAATTTAATTTTTCTAAGAAGTAAAATATAATTCCCGCTTAGGATTATTTTGGAAAACTGTTGTACTTTTAACTTATATACTTTTTTTTTTTTGAAAATATCATTACTTTTTATTACACAATAATTTCAATATTCAAAATCGATTTAACATAATTCCTATAAACAGACAAAATTTTATGAAGAGAAAAATTCATTTTATAAAAAGCGATGCGTCTACGTGTTTGTTTTTTCTATATAGTAACACATGAGAGGAATATTTCAGCAAGAAAAAAACATTTTTTATTTTTTTTTTTGAAAATATAAAAAATACGTTATATTGTTTATTCTTATTTCTAAAATAAATATATGTATTAACATAACCGTATAACATACATTGATGCTGATATAGCTCGCATCAGGCATCGACTGAAAAATTATTTGTTTAAAGAAATAATATGTAAGTCATACGGTATTTTACACATGCTTCGCTTTTTGGAAATGTAAAATTTTTACACGAGAAATAGATAAGGTTATCATGTTTTGTTGTGTCATTGGAATATTTAATATGATCTTTTGTTTTCAGAAATATGTAATGTGTAATGTGAGTATTTTTGAGCTTACAATTTTATTTACTACACGGAGAGAAAATTCCTATAAAAATTACTGTGCTCATACTACAATCGACGTGTAACAGGCGAACATATCCAATTTTACCGTACAAAAATTGGATATGTTCGCCTGTTACACGTCGATTGTAGTATGAGCACAGTAATTTTTATAGGAATTTTCTTTCCGTGTATGACATTAAAGTTTTTTTTTTAATATACCTATATACTTTTCTCTATGCATATAAAAATGGAGGTTGTAGAAGCCTTTTATTGAAGCGTGTCACCTCCACAAGTTCTCAAATGGTTAGTACTCTAGCCACTGTAATCAAAAATAGCTTATTTTTCGTTCGGAGATTCGCTAATAAAACAAATCCTTTTAAGTAGGTAGTCCAGAGTCAAATAATTTAACGTAGTTACTCCGAGGTAGTCAGGTACAAAAGTACACCTCAGCGAAAATATTTTCTTTTATCAAAAATTAAATAATAAATACTTGTTTTTTTTTTTTTAATTTTCGCACGCTTATGTTGTAGCAATATACAAACATTGTTGAAAAAGCGTTGTAAAAACGTTGTAAAATGATGTTTATAAATTATATTTCAAAAACGGCGTAGTGAATAATTTTTATTACTTATAAAATATGGTTTGTTACTTTGTATTCTATAACATATTAAATTTTTATCAAATTCCTTTGACACATTTTCATTTTACTTAAAAAAATCGTGTGAATGTGTCAACTTCCCACAAGAGCTCGTGTTAAAATTGCAAAACTTTGAAACCGTTCTTCTCAAAATTGGGGCGGTCCATTTTTTTTTCGGTACAGGCTCATATTATTGGTATTGAATTAAATAAATGTCTAGAGAAGTTTCGTTAAAATCCTTTGAAAAATCGTTTTTCGGACCAACTACCTTAAATTAAAACAAAATTAAATAGCTTGGTGGAAACGCTGTGGAATTTCAAATTTACAATACTATTAGTTTAAATTTTATAAAAAGTTTGGTATTATAGTAGACCTCATACACCTGACTCAAAAATCAATTTAAATAAATCAGTGGGAGCGCTGTGTAGTATTAATTTAGAATTGTGGTAGCCTACTTTCAGGCTCCAACTGCTTAACCAATTCAGAATTGTTGGGAGACATAGTAGGACATACAGACTACTCTTTACCACGGGAAAACGTTTATTGCCAAGCTAAAAATATAGACTTTGTGAGATGGCCAAATATTTTATGTTAAATAAGTAAGTTCTTATATTTGTCACTCGATATCGCGTGATTGGTCATAAAGTAAATTAGCAGTATCAAGCGATGTCGTGTGATCGGCAACGAACGTGTTAAAACGAAATATGAAAATTTGATATCATAATTTCAAGCACCGAGTGAAAACTGAAATAGAAAGTGCAAAAAACTTCGTAGTACAAATAAAGTTCGATTATGAAACTCATATTCGTCAATTAAAAATTCAAAGTTTGAACAATTCGAAAAACATAAACGCAAATAAAACAAAAATATAAAATTTGCACGGTAAGGCCACTGAGCAAACTGTTTTACTCATCAAAAATAACTCATACAATTTTAATTATAAATATCAATTTTTATTACATTCAAAAAAAAAAAAGAACATTAAAAATTAGATGAAATAAACCTAATTAAAAATGCTATTTAATTATTATTATTAGTCAGTGTTGATGTCTATGCTGACAGATATATTAGTAGTATCTGTTGGCTATGCCAATACTATAATGTAGACAGGTAGGTAATACATAAAATATAAATACACCAATTTTATTCATATTTTAACAGTTTAATGAAATATTTATTAAAAAGAGCTGTCATAATGGATATTGGCTATTAATAAATAAATCTGATAAATCTGTATATTGTATTATGTGTACGCATACAGTTCGGTATCATAAATTATGGGCATACGTCAACCTATCTTTTTCACTACGACGAAAAATGGATGTAAAGATTCACTCGACTTTGTTAAAGATTTCTATTTTAATATAAATGTTCTATTTTTCCCCTCAAACAGGCAATGCAGGAATGTTAGCTTGTAAAAATGTAACAAAATTGATTATTTCGATGAAAATAATGGTGGAAATTGTTTCATAGAATTTTGTCTCAACTTGTTTAACTTATCTAACAGAAATATTCAAGTTAAAATATCCTCTGATGTAAATTATTTTTTATTACTCATGCAGGAGAAGTACTCTAACTTGGTGCACACATTTCTGTACGCAAAATAGCTGTTTGCCCACTGTACTCTTCCCACATACTTTTTTGCGTGCGGAAAGTAACTTTCCACACACAAATTGACAATAAAACACGCAAAATTTAATCAAAACACGCAAAGCCGCCTCTTGATTTTTCATTTAATAAATATTTCATAATTATTTCTATAGAAACCACCAACAAAGTAATTTAAACGATAATTAATTCAGAAAAAAAAGACGAACACTTAAAAATATTATTTTAAAAAGTAATAAAAATGTCAAAAATAGTGATAATAATAGAAAAAAGTATGTGAAATTTGTAATAAAAAATAGTATGTCCAACTCGTGCGGGATTGTCGATTGCCCCACTCAAGTGAATGAGCGCACTCACTACGTTCGTGCGCTCAACTTCGCTTTCGTGGGCAATCGACAATTTCCCGCACTTATTGTACAATATACTATTTTCTGTACATATTGAGCAAACGCTACTTCAGTTTTTTCACTGTAATAAAGGATTTTTAGCAGTAATAGCGGTTGAAAGAGATTGGATCGCTACGAAAAAAATGGTGGAAAATAATTGAAATCAGCAAACGTGGTTAGATTTTATGGTAAAAAAAAATCAGTGTTTTTACCATACAATTTATGTTGATTTGGAAACTTGTTGCATATTGTATTCCCTTTAGAAATAATCCTAAAGATCTAAAATTTATTCAGGTACACTCTCAAACCGTTTTATATTGTTCAAATATTAATAATTCCTCTGATTCTTGTTTTGACATCAAAAAAAAATATTTCTTTGAGTAATGAAAAGAACAACTCAAAGCAATATTTTTTTATTCCAAAAAAATATTTTTATTATTATGAACTGGCGATCGAATGGTCGCAAAACGACATTTCATATTACACGACCTAATGTTACTCCAATTAAAAGCGAAAATGATACAGACTACAAGAAATCTATTTAGAGTTAAAGAATTGCTTGCAAACATTTCCCTAATACAATAAAATGTATCGGTATTTGTCTGAATTACATTGTGGACCAAGTAGCCGGAAAAGGACATTTCATATTACACAATCTTATTTTATTCCAACTAATGGTAATAATGATTTCAAGCTACAAGAAATCTATTTAGAGTTAAAGAATTGCTTGCAAACATATGGGTAACTTCAAAACTGTAAACTTTACCGCATCGATGCAGCATCATGACTCTTCTGATGCGTCTAATACTACATGATGCGCTGCGCTTCAAGAAAATTTTTGAAAAATTTTTTCGAAAAATTCGTAAAAAAATTTTTTTTTGAAAATTTTTTAAGAAATTTTCTTTTTTTTATACAGATACAGCCATTCGAAAAGTCGCTAAAAATTTGTAATTTTTTTTTTCCCTTTAATTATTTCCGCTAGTGTACATGTAGCAAAAACTTGCTTCGATTTAAACTCAGTTTTTCAACGGGTGCGGTCTGTTATTATTCGAAAAAGATCCGAAACTTTTATTTTCGGATACGGTTTCGGTTTCGGATATTTAACTATTTCGGACATTCGGTAGTTTCGGTTACGGTTACGGATATCTATAATATCCCTAATTTGAATTACATTATTGACTAAGTCGTCGGAAAACGACATTTCATATTACACGACCTAATGTTATTCAAATTAATGGCGGAATGATTCCAGGCTGCAATAAGTTTATTGATTCTATATAAATGTGATTGGTCCGAATAAAATTGTCTCAGATTTTACTGGGCCATGACTAAAAGAAGGTTAAGAAACATTACCTTATGGTACATTTTACTAACCAGTGATCATAATTTAATGAACCGGAAGTGTACAAAACATAACAACTGTATTTAATAAGGGACATTTTACACGCACAACGAATTGATGTTAATAATTTTCTCCAATATTAATTCATCCTACGCTTCAACCTTTATTAATAAAAAATAATACGCACACACATTCATACTCATTTTTTTCCGCGTGAATTCATCGAATCAAAAGCGACCTCGTGTACATACTTGTGTGCCGATTGCGTTGTATTTGTGTCTATTTGTGACATAATTTATCTGTAAGAACTCTCTAAATCAATCGGTGAATCGTTAGAGGCATCTACACAAGTGGTATCTACGCAATTTTTAACGCACTGTTAACAGTAGCAATCAATAAATAAGTAGAAGAAATCAGTCATATGTGTGTGAACAGTGTAACAGAAAATGTTGAAGAACAGAATTAATGATCATCCGTGCTCATCTAAACGAAAAAAAAAGATTTGTTTTCGATACATTGTTTCTGATACTATGCAATCAAAAAATTTGTAGGTTTACGTAATTTTTGGTAAACTGAAATTCAAAAAATAACGGGATACTGCAGTGTTAATTAAAAATTGACAACAATATTACGGAATTTTAATGTTTCTAACGTATTCTTTTTGCTTCCTTTAAGGGGTTATACCTAGTTGCAAGCCCAAAAAACGCGTTTTTTCAAAAATTCTTTTCTGAAGGAACCTTTTATTCAATAAATCTATGGAAAACATATATAGGTAATATATTTCTGATATTTTGAAATCACATAGTCTCTTTTTTTAAATACAATATATTTTACTGCTCCTGTAGACGATTTCCTGGAGGTCCTTCAAAAAAAAGTGTCCGGCGGTGAGCAACATATCTCTTGTTTAGATTATCTGAAATGAAAGATTCAAAGAAAATTCTTTAGTGGATACATGAATGCAGGTATAAATCGAAGGAATAGTCAAAATTTTGATTTTTGACAAAATGACGGCTTCCCCCCAAAAAAAGTTCCGATTTTCAAGAAAAATTTCCAATTTCAAGTAGTCTAAAAAATCGAAATAATTGTTAGAAATTTTATTCCTTCGATTAATACCTGGGGAATGTGTTGACAAAGATTGTGTCAAAATTTGAAGCCGATTGGTCAAGCCGTTTTGAAGAAATCGTGCTCACCGACTTTGAAAAGACCGTTTTGAGAAAAACGCATTTAAAGTTTCTTTCGCCTACTTTCAACCGCACGGAGACGGTCTACGAATACACATATATCTTCACGAATATTTGTCGGATCGATTTGAAATTTTCAGAGAATACACTCAAATATAAGTATATTCTGAAAATGTAAAAAAAAATCGATTTTTTCAATATTCTAACTAGGTATATAACCCCTTAATACTTCTCTTTGATCTCTACTTTATCACGGAAATCCCATTTTGCTGTTTTTAATCGTTTTCGAGTAATAGAACATTCACCGAAAACAGTTTTCGTTTCTATTGGTGCAACGGTTTAACAAAGAGGAATTTTGGACTCAGATTTATTATTAGATTTGTAAAATTTCTAAGCACCATTCATGGACGTACTTAGACAACAGTCTTTTCTCGTATGTTATTGGATAGTATTGGCCAAAGTTTGTATTTGTTGCCAAGATTGATATTTATTATATGAAACTGATGAAAACTATTTAAGGGTAACTATAAATTCGATTGATTAAAATTACACAATTTTCCTGGACTTTTTTTTTTTGGAGTTTCAATAAAAACCTTAAGGAGACCTGTACAGGATCAATAATAACGAAGTAATTATGTACAGAAATAATATTACAAAAATAATAATTCATTATTTTTATCAGTAAATATTGATGATATTATACCGATTCTGTATAAGCCACCTATAAAAATAATTTTGTTTCTATATTTCACAGATAAAGAGATGTCCACATAAGCAAACTTTAGTTTCAAATATAATAAACTGCCTTTTACATTATTGAATGTTGCATGGTTTTTTAGATATTTGGTGATTTAACATATCTTTCGAAAAAACTTATTAAAATAAGGAGCGTTTTATGAAGCAACTTGATCTTTAAAAATTTGACGTGCTTTTTTAAGTATACAAATTTCCAATCCAAAAACATCCATATACATGTATATGTTATATATATGTAGTAGGGTAAGTACGGGAGAGATGCCGCGTCGGGAGTGATGCCGCAGTAGCCATAGTTCGTCGGTTGATTGACAGATAGCGCTATTGATGGATTATATGTTTAAAATAAGTTACTTATTTAAGCTGTATGTGGTAATATTTATGATTAGTCCATCAGTTTAGTAATTATCCAACTTTTTATTATTGAAAAGTACGTTCTTTAACATAATATTTTATCAGCCATTTAATTCATTAGAATTTAAGAATGTATACTTCATTGTTTTAATGAAAATGAGTTTTGTTATTAATTTAGGTATATTTTAAAAGTACTGTATAAAATTTTAGGTTGAAATTCCGCACTATGCTTGCTATAGCAACATGCGGCATCTATCCCAACAAAAAGGCGAGACGCCGCGTTTAAAGTTGGTATAGATGCCGCATCATATTACATGTTAAAAACATAGACCTATATACCTTAATTATGCAATTTTTTTTTTTTTGGACTGTAAATTATGCCACGTAAATATAAAAGATCCATTAATGGATCAGGAAGAGCCCTCATATTAGTGAAGATAACGAAAATAATGATGACTGCCTGTGTATTGAATGTTTTGAAAGGTACTCAGAAACAAATAAAAATTTGACTGGTTAAGATGCATTAAGTGCCAAAAATGGTTACATATGGCATGCATCATGTATGGAGATGTGTGTAAAATGCAAAATTTTTAATATGAACTATGCCGCGTCTCACCTTCTTTGATGCGGCATCTCTCCCATAGGTGTGGGAGAGACGCCGCTTTGCAGGCTCTACAAAAATGTTAATTATGAATCCTTTATGACTCAAAATTTACAATTATTTATAAATAATTGTAAAGAACAATGTTTAGATTTATTGTGTACCAAATTTCAAATCAATTAAATGCTTACTTTAAGAATTATCAAGTGTTTTCAAAATGTGCGGCATCTCTCCCGCATTCACCCTATAAAAATTCCTGTAAAGAATAATTCCGTCGTTTTTTACTTCAAAAATTTGCCTCCTGTCTTATACCGGTGATTACTTACGTATTATTTGTATAATATTGAATAATCTTTATTTCTCAAGAGTTACAAATATCACAAATGACGTGATAATTGCCCAAAAAATGTTGAAGTTAGTTAAAAAATTGAATAGCCTAAAGGCAACAGCTGATCATAATAACTGGGTAAGATGAAACCTTATTTAGGTCAAATTCTTTGCCACAATTTAATATTTATTGCTTTGTAGTTAGGGAAACCCTAAGAAAATCATGTTCTTTTTTTAGTGCTTTTGTATATTCCGACTCCTGCATTTGTATTTTCTTTTAATATAATAATGAAAATATACCTACGATTAATTTTGCTGTATTGTTATAGGGGAACTAGGGGCTTGTTGTAACAGATATAAGTAGTAACACGCAATTTTTAGTGGGAATCTGAACACTTTAAACCCATATTCTTTGTTCAGTTTAATGCTTATATCATGGGGCATCACGTCATCATAGCTAGTATTTCGCTCGATGACGCAGTAAGTGGCGGTATACACGTGCTTCATTTTGATTAGGAAACGTAAAATTTTACTGTCATAAAATTTGGTTCTTCGAGTTTATTATCAATTAATCTAAAAAATTTTAATTTTGCATATAATTTCAAAATGTACTTAGTTTTAATATTCTTTAAAAATTTCACGTTCCGGGGGTCATGTTACGGGGTTTGTTGTAACAATATGTTGGGGCAAATCGTAACATGTTATTTGTTACTTCGATGAAGACTGAATTTAGTCATTATAATATAACGTCTTTTTTTCGAAAGCTGATTATTTTTTTAGACAATTATATAGTTTTTTAAGTAAATGAATGTGATTCAAAGTGTCATGTTGATTATAAATATGGTTTATTTAACTAAAAAATGTTATTGTTGATTTTTTTGGTAGAATAATTTTTCAATTTCATTGTTGATAAATATTAATAATGTAACATTTTATGTTAGTTTGGAAAATGACAAATTAAAGCTCAAATACCTATCAAAAATGACTTTACTTTTATTGTTACAACCTACCCTATGGCTGTTACATCTATCCCCAATCACGGGCAAGTTGTACCAACGCACTTTTTTTAAGAAAATGGCTGGCGTGAAGCACATATGTATTAATAATTTTGATCTTAATTCTTTTGGATATGATAGAGGGATAGTTAAACTATCGGTAAATACTTCTTTAATGCTAAAAAGGCTAACAGATATTAAATTAGATCAGTTTTTCTGAAAATTGTTACAACAAGCCCCCCTCTCCCCTACATTTGGTCAGTAAAATATAAATTTTACTAAAATAAAAATTTCTAATAAAATAAATATATTTTGTATAAGTGTGTTTCCACGCATTTCCCTGGTAAATACATGACAGAATTTCAATATTTACGATATTTCTAAACTGTGTAAAAAAAAAACAGACTTGTACAATTGTTAGAAATATTCTTGGCCCATAAAGGGTTAAAAAAGTTTCAATTTCAACCTTTCGACGTTATCCCTGTTAGAATCATATAGAGTCACATTATTTTGCCTAGGGGTATTTTTAAAAAGGATTAGTAACAAAATTTGAACAAATAGTGTATATTTAATATCTTATAATATTTTGAAATAATTTACCTTTTGTTCCATCTATACAAAACGTATCATTATTCAAAATATTACGGCCAATTATTTTTCGGCAAACTTTTTACGCCTATTGATTTTCATATACGGTAGTATTCCCTCATGATACTTGCGTAACCTAAACGAAAATTCCCTCAGCAATAAAGTAATGAAAAAATATATATTTTAATTATTTTTGTTTTCTAGGATAAATAAAAATTTTACCCTTAAGGATAAAAAATGTAGATATATTAATTATTATGGCCTAGTTGGCCGTGTGCCTAAATAAATTTTTGGAATGACAGAAAATCTGTGATAATTTTACAATATCAACAACGGGAATGGCGACGCAGTGGTTTTTTTTTTATTAGACTTGTGTGGATGATTCATTCATTGGAACACTGAAGTACAAGAGCGGACAGAAATAGGACAAGTAAAAATTTCTACAGCAAAAGTAGCCCTGTATGAGAGTGTAACGAAATTTGTAATGGCTGCACGGTGATACAAACGCTAGTGATTAATATTTTATTTTGCTTAAAGTATTTAATTTATCAACAACTTCTTGACGTCATATTATTTAAAATAGTTCAAATCATATTTTTGATCTTATTTCTATCTTTGTTAGACTATTAAAATTCAAGATGTTTATGGAAATCATCAAAGCGAATTTTTAAAATAACTGAAATTTTGTATTATATTTAACAGATATCAAATACTGTATTATTTGAGATCCAATTTATGGATACTTCCACTGAATTATTAAATTGAGCCATACTTTTACTTTTCTATGGTTCTAACCTGATGCTATTTAATCCAGAACTGAGTTTCAAAGTAAGTTATTATTAAGTACTTTGTTCCCCCATTTTTATTACTAGCTTCACACGCTCATCGATTCGTGTGATCTTAAGTACACTCATAATTGAAGTCATGAGTGGATGAAAGTGTTATGTAACATTTTTATAATTTTACAGTAGAAACGTTTGAAAGTTTCTATTTTTTTTTACATATACTTCCCATGCAATAGCACATGTTTATTATTGAATTTCTACAAAATTATTGGACGTAATGAAACCAAATTTTAATATATGATACTTTAGCATAGAATATTTTAAAATTTGGCAAAAAATGAATTTTTGAAAAAATGTTACATAACACCTTCATTCACTCATGTCTTCAAATTTTTGAATCTTAAAATATTCTGCGAATCCAATTTGGTTCAGACTCAGATTTTACTTAATAGAAATGTAGGACTCAAATACTCAATAGGCAATTTATGCTATTATTATAGCGAAATGCTATAGGGTAAGTCGAGGAGAGATGGCCATAGAGGAGAGATCGCCACCTGGTGTAATTTTGCCTTTTGCCACCATATAGCGCTGTGAGTCGGTAAGTCTCTTCAGTGAATGACAGTGACGCGCGGTAAAAGTTTTCATATAGTTTCTTACAGTTGTTTGCGATTTATTGCAAAAAACATTTTAAATAAACCTCAGAAAATATAATCTGTATTAAGGTAAGTCTGTTAGCTGTTGTTTATATGTATTTTTCTTAACTTTCTGGCAACAATTAGGTGTATATTACCTTCTTGTGCATTCCTAACCTCAAAATGTTTCCATGTGATCTAACTGGCGGCAGCCAGCGAGGTGGCCATCTCTCCTCGACAAAAAGGATAGATGGCCACATTTTTTTGAGGAGAGATGGCCATATTTTAATTTTTAATGTAACCATTCCTTTGTTAGTTTTAATGCAATGTTCACCTTTTTATGTAAATATTTGCCACAAATAAAAGAACAGTACTGGTTTCTTTGATGACTAAAGAGAATGGGTTAACGGAAGGTAACTTACCCCTTTCCTCTAGCCAGAAGTTTTCAATTTTTTTTTTTTTTTAGATGCCAAACCAATACAAACCCAAACCTGGCAGTTCACGAGGACAGTCGTGGACAGAACAAGACTTACGGAAAGCTTTACAAGCTGTTGAAAGCGGAAGCAGAATTAAAACTGCTGCTGATGCTTACGGGATACCCAGGTCAACTCTTCGAAATCGGATTACAGCTAACACTTTTAAGAAGGGGCGGATGGGTCCTGATTGTCTGCTTAGTGAGACTAATGAAATAAAACTTTGCAACCATATTCTACAACTCCAGAAAGCAGGATTTCCAATTACTCGTAGTGATCTCAGGTCGTTAGCTTTTGAATTTGCTGAAGATTTAAAAATTAAACGTAACTTTGATAAAGAGGAGAAAAAAGCGGGATATGTTTGGTTGAATTCTTTTTTGAGGCGACATCCACAGCTTTTGGTGAGACAATCTGAAAGCGTGTCATTAGCTAGATTGAAAGCTTTGAACCGTGAAGAGATTCAAATGTATTTTAAGCTGTTAGATTCCATTTTAACTAAGAATGACTTATTAAATAAGCCATCATGTATCTTTAATGTCGATGAAACGGGTCTACAGCTTAACTGTCGGCCTGAAGAAGTTATTGCTGAAAAAGGCTCGAAAGTAGTTGCCTCCGTATCCTCATCTGAATGAGGAGAAACGATTACGGTTATCGCATGCTGCAATGCCGAAGGAAATTTTATTCCTCCAGTGGCTATTATGAAAGGAGTGAATAAGAAACAGGAATGGGAAGACAGCATGCCACCCGGATCAAAAATTTTTATGTCGCAGAAATCGGCTTACGTCAATGCAGAGCTGTTTTACCTTTGGCTGCGAGACTGTTTTGTTCCAAGGAAACCAGAGGGTAAAGTTCTTTTAATTCTTGATGGACATGTATCACATTCCAATTCAGTAAAAATGTTAGAATTTGCGGAAGAGAACGGCATAATTCTCCTTTGTTTACCAAGTCACACCACGCACTACTTGCAACCACTAGACAGAGCTTTCTTTAAATCTCTCAAATCTTTTTTTTATAAAGCTGTAAATAGGTGGCAAAAACAGAACGCAAACCGGAAAGTTTCTCGGTTACAGTTTGGACAACTCCTTAGTGAGGCATGGGGCAAATCTGCTACTCCTGAAAATGCAGTTTCAGGTTTTCGTGCCACTGGCATTTTTCCTTTCAACCCAGAAGCGTGCCTGAGTATGCCTTTGTAGAGATAACATCGCAGGAAACTTCAAATTTCAACGACGTTCCTGAGTGCAGATCACCTGGTTCGCCAGATAGAAATAGACCTACTCCGATGTCAACAACACAACAAAACCAACGTCCAGGTGAACTTACAGCTGCTGCAACACAGCCATGTTGCTCTAAGCAAATCTTATCTGAAGAATCTCCCTCTAAATTACTTAAGAGAATTTCGCCGATTCAGACAGTCACTAGTGGCTCGACTGTTAGTTTTCGTCGTAGAATTGGAGCCTTAGAACTTACATCAGTTGAAAATATTGAGGAAAATAAAGCCAAGCTAAGGAAGAAAAACAGCAAATCTAAAAAGACCATCCAACAGCTGACTACTGGGAAAACTAGGCCTAGACCTGTCTCAAAGCGTAAACGCAAAGAGTCGTCAAGTAGCAGTGATGAAGCAGTTAATGCAATGGTGTTAGATGACAGCTCAAATTCTTCTGAAGATTTTTCAGATCTCGAATACATTTGCGTTGGCTGTGGAGAAAACTACAACGACACGACATCTAAGGACGATTGGTTCGAATGCGTGCGCTGTAAGAAATGGCTTCATGTTAGTTGCTCCTCATTTAACGACATTTGCAATCCATGTGGCAGGTTTGTTGTAAAAAAGTAGTTCAGTTCTCGTTAAGTTTGTACTATTTCTTTATACAAATAATGTTAGCATTTCTTATTTCATTTTTTTAATTGTCAATTTGAATTTTGAATTTTTAAAATTATTTTGTTGTGTTTTCTCCTTTTTGAATATCTATTGTTGGTTTAATAACCTTAATAAACTCGATAATTCCAAAAAAAAGTTTTTATTTTTAATTTCAGCCTTATTTTAATTTTAAAACCAGGTGGCGATCTCTCCTAAATATTATGGTCATCTCTCCTACACCTCGAGGAGAGATGACCACAAGACATATTTTTTTAAATTTTCAATTATTGTTTTTAAAATATCAAATTTCTAAAATAAAGCTCTAGAATCTTAAACCTACATTATCAATGGAAATAAATCACTTTTTCTTCCAAAATTTTACATAAAAACTAACGGTTTTACAGCTATCTGATAAAAGCGTGGCCATCTCTCCTCGACTTACCCTAGTATCAATGTAGCATTTTACAACGAAAGTATATCAATGCCTCTAACATTTATCCCAGCGCTGCCACCATAATAATAAATAAAACAGGAATTTTTTTTGTACTGGTAGTGTAAATATTAAAAAAACCTATAGTACACGTATTCACTGATTTGAGTCACTTTTGGCAGCTCAAATATCTTATCTTTGATTATAAACATTATTATGTCAAATTTTCTTAAAAATTAATGATAATTGCCATGTCAAATATTTCATAAAATGCATAAATATTTAAAAACGAACAATTCAAAAATAAAGAACTTAATAACTGACACACAAACTATCAATTCCTGTTTGAACGGTGCACTGCAGATGGGCGACAATTTTTGAATGGTATTGTACTTGTTTTGTATTATACCTATACGTATATAAACAAACGTTTGATAATTTTTGAAATTATGTCATATTCGATTAAAATGGACGGCTATCATAAATATTGTGCGTCAATTATTATTAAGTCCTCTATCTTCACGTTCCTGAAAATAATTTAAATTTAAAAATTCAAACCTAATTTAAAACACTTTTTAAAATTTTTATTTAAATATGATTCCACCCACTTAATTTATTTTTCAAAAATATTATTAATAATATTCATTTATTTACAGACACTGTACAAAAACAAAAAAATAGTCCTGTGCGCACGACCTAATTTTTGTAACTGTTGCACCACTGTTAATATAAACACACATTAACTGTAACAATCCTCACACGAACGGGGTGAAAAATGAACTAGCACACACATTTTCAAAAAAAAAAAAAAAATCCAAAAACAAACTTGTGTTGGATTTTAAAACAATAATTAGAAGAAAACAGAGAAGAATTCTAGGAACACAAACAATTTCAGTTTCAGTTGGTTTGTTCCAATCTGATTGATTTTATGGATACGTTCAATTGTTTTCTATGTATTTATTTGTGTCCGTTTTTGTTTTAGCAATAATTGAAGACATTTATACGTTTCGTTCAGGTGAATTCCGATCATTGAAAATCGGTTTTTCATCATGTTTTATTGACGGTTTGTCGTGTGACGTGAAAATTTTTTGTTGGCGCGGTCACCACGGCACGGCACCAGTATTAACAAACAGCACCATGAGGAGCCATTGCTGTCTGCCGGTAAATGCATACACTATTATTATATAGTACAAAAATCGACGAAATTGTACGGAAATAAACGAGGTATATCTGTAAATCGGCGCGCCGCGCCGACCGGTTCTAATATCGTGTTATCATCTCTCGTATACATACAATATTATGTATATCGGCTTGGAAAAACTTACGACAACGAACGTACATATACGTATCACATAGAGCGACAATATTTTGTAGTGTGAAGCGTCACCGATACAGACAGCGTGGCAGCACATACTATAATCAACGTAAGTATTTGACTTCGTACATTGTCGTGTGGTGTTACGAGACCATATGTTGAAAATTGTAATATGGGATTTTATTTATTTTGAATTGTTGAGGAAACTGATAGTGGATTGTTGGCTTGTCTGTGTGTGTGAAATTTCGTTTTTAGCAAGAATTAAATAATGCAGTAGTAAGTAGGTACACGCCCATTTTCATTCAGAGTCCCACTTTTGGAGGCACTGCGAAAAATCACCGAATTTTTGGTGAAATTAACACATTTTAGTGAATTTCCAGAATGAAATTCAACTATTACAGCCACTGACATGACGCGACTTGAGCCCGGGACTATTGCAGAAATTTGTTTTGAAGTCCCTATATATATATATATATATATATATATATATATATATATATATATATATATATATATATATATATATATATATATATATATATATATATATATATATATATATATGTGTCCGCACGATAACTCTCGAACGAAATGTCCTAGGTTTACGAAATTTGGTGGAAATGTTGGAAATGCCAAACCGTTGGACAAGTTCGTTAGCCAGACACGTCGGATGCCGGGAATATGGTTTTTTTCTTGCAAAAAATTAGTTTTTTACCAAAATTTCCACTTAACTAACAATTTTTGCGAAATTTTTTTACACCATTTAAAAGCGGAGAAAAAATACAGAAAAAAGCTCTTTAGACTATTGTTCTATATCAACTAGTTTCCGAGAAAAACTAATTTTTATAAACGGAAATTTGCCATGTTATGCAGGATGCTGCGACAGGGGCGATTACTGTGGAAATAGGAGAGGTTTGTTGTGTTTTGCTCCAAATATTTTGCCCTCCAAAATGATAATTTTTACGCGCCATTCACCTTTCAAAATTCCTTGAACAATAAATTTAGGTTTCGTGGCTGCCAATGTGTCCGAACATTCCACCAAGTGGTGTAACTTTGAAACCATTTGAACGATTCTGATGAAATTAGAATTATGTAGATTGATTACTAAATGGTCCTTTACGAATTCCATCGTAATTCGAGTAATAGTAGCCACACGGCGTTACTTAGGCTTAAATTTTGAGAATATTTGGGAGTTAAGCTATATTATATGGTCCACTAAAAATTTCAATAAAATAAAAGTAATGATAGTTACTATGTGTACCTACTAATGTTGGTTTTCTTGTTGCTAAAACAAAAAGTTACTATTAAACAAATTAGGACTTCGTAGTTCTAATTACGAAATCCTTATCGATTCGGTTATGTTTGTTATCACACTACACTTGACTACTTTTCAAACCTAGTGTTTTTTTTTGTAAAGAAAAGATTATTGAAAATTTATTCTTCTAATAGAAAGTAAAGGGTTTAGATAATCATATTGTTAAGGGCGAATTAAAAGCAAGCAATATTTTATACTTGTGAAAAATTGTAGCTATTGAATTACAAAGTCCTGACTTAAGGTAGTTGGTCGATAAAACGATTTTTTCAAAGGATTTTAACGAAACTTCTCTAGATATTTATTTAATTCAATACCAATAATACGAGCCTTACCGAAAAAAAATTGACCACCCCAATTTTGATAAAAATGATTTCAAAGTTTTATAACTTTAACACGGGCTCTTATTGGAAAACTCTATTTTTTTTAATAAAAGGAATTTGATAAAAATTTAATATATTATGAAATACAAACTTACAAACCATATTTCATAAGAAATAAAAATTATTCACCACGCCGTTTTTAAAATATAATTTATAAATTTAATATCATTTTACAACGTTTTTAAAACGCTTTTTCAACAGCAAGCAGACATTAAAAAAAAAAACAAGTGGTATAATACTATATAATCACTGAAGAAAATTAGTACATTATTTAATTTTTGATAAAAGGAAATTTTATTTTTAAAATATACTTTTGTACCTATCTCAGATCAACGACGTTAAATAATATATAATTTTTAAAATTATAAACTTACAATAAATTAATAAATTCGTTATGGTGGCAATGCCGAGTAATATTTGAGTAGGGTAAGTGCGGGAGAGATACTGCAGTAGCCATAGTTCGTCCGTTTATTGATAGATAGCGCTATTAATGGATTATGTGTTTAAAATAAGTTATTTATTTAAGCTGAATATTGTAACATTTATGATCAGTCCATCAGTTTAGTAATTATCCAACTTTTTGTTATTGAAAAATAAGTTTTTTAACATAATATTTTATCAAGCATTTAATTCATTAGAATTTAAGAATGTATATTTCACTGTTTTAATACAAATGGGTTTTGTTATTAACTTAGGTATATTTTAAAAGTACTGTATAAAATTTTAGGTTAGAATTCCGCACTGTGCTTGCTATACCAACAAAAAGGAGAGATGCCGCATTTCAAGTTGGTATAGATACCGTATCATATTACATGTTAAAAACATAGACTTATACCTTAATTATGCAATTTTTTTGGACTGTAAATTATGCCACGTAAATATAAAAGATCCATTAATGGATCACGAAGAGCTCTCATATCAGTGAAGATAACGAAAATAATGATGATGTACTGAATGTTTTGAAAAGTACTCAGAAACAAAAAAAAAGTTGACTGGTTAAGATGTATAAAGTGCCAAAACTGGTTACATATGGCTTGCATCATGTATGGAGATGTGTGTAGAATGCAAAATTTTTAATATGAACTATGCAGCGTCCTCCTTTTTTGATGCGGCATCTCTCCCATAGGTGTGGGAGAGACGCCGCTTTGCAAGCGCTACAAAAATGTTAATTATGAATCCTTTATGACTCAAAACTTAAAATTATTTATAAATAATTTTAAAGAACAATGTTTACATTTATTATAATGTACCAAATTTCAAATCAATTAAATGCATATTTTATGAATTATCAAGTGTTTTCAAAATGTGCGGCATCTCTCCCGCATTCACCCTATATTGTAAAGAAGATATTTTACTTTCATTTCAATAATTGTCACCATTTAAAAAAAAATTATTTAAATTAAAACATTTCATTTAAAACATAATATTTTAGTGACATTTTATTTTATATCTAGCAGAATAAATTTTCGTAAGTTACTTGAAAATATAGGGGTAAAATAGTTTTTTGAATAAGAGTAAAACGAACCATAAAAATTAAAATTGGCCTTAAGGGGATACACAGCATAACACCTTAGCCGTGCTTACCATATTGTTTATATTTATCTAGAGGAAACTGTAATATCAAAATGTAGGTAGTACGTTTTGACTATATACTGTAAGTACACGGACGCTCAAAAATAAGTAGCCCACTCAAAAAGTTTTACTAAATTTAAAAAAAAAAAACAATTTTTTGTTTACGGCAAGTTGAATAGGTTCGTATTAAAAACCTCGTCTAAAAATACGAAAACTTTAATGAGAAAGTTGCAAGAGATTTTCATCTTATTTTCATAAAAAAAATTGACGCATACATGTATTTTTCGACTATCAGTTTCTTTCTACTGTATACAATATTTACCTATGTTTGGCGAATAATGGGAAAAGAAAGTCCAATGATATTTAAGAGAGCACGTTTTTTAAGTTTTTTTTTAAGCACGTTTTCCCGGAAATTTAAAATTCTGTGCGCCCAAAATAATTATTTAGTCAATCGTCTTCAAATTTGATATGCCTATTGCTTCTAAAAAATTATTATTTCACTTATTTATTACACGAGAGGTTTGAATTTTTTCGAATTGTCTGTTCGAAGAAACGCTTCAGATTCGCTGTCGCGAAGCTGAAGCGTTTTTGTTAATTGACAGTTTTTTAAAGTAAATTGCTGTTAGCAAGAAATTTGAGCAGTAGAAAATACAAATTTATTAAGAAAAAATATAAAACTCAAATGTATGGTAATACGATAAGACAATTTAACGAATAAAATAAATTAGTAGGTATAATTCGTATTATTAATTAATACATTGTTACTATGGTTCTGAAATCATTTAAATTTACCAATACGAATTTTTGTTTCATTTTTGTTGTGTTAGCTACAATGAAATGACCAATGAAATGTTTTGTACCATTTTTTTCTCTATAAAAATCTGTTCTAACTTTTTTTTCCATAGTAAAAGTGAAAAAACTACAATGTTCATATGGGACTTGATACATATAAGTTAAATTGTCACTTAAAAAAATTTTTTTTTTTAAATAAGTAGTTATTTTAATAACTTGAATTTTATTAAATTTTTAAGTTTATGTTATGTGTTTTTATATGAATTAACGAAATCTTCCTGAAATTTCCGTTTCAAATTAATCTGTGACCTCAATGTTGTCCAACGCAAATTCCAGAAGTCAAATTTGAATAGTTGAACGATGAGCCAGAAAAAAAGGTCATTTTCATGTCCGATTCTGCTACACGTATAAACAATAATATTTCTCGCCTGAATAGAATAGAATATGGTGTAAAAGATTATACTGCTCAGATAGCAGATAATGGGGTATTTGTGACAGTACCAAAGAAAAACAATAGAAACAAATTTTAATGAAAATTGATAATAAAAGACAGCAATTTATTATGTTAATTCATCCTAACTATCATTATTTAATTTTAAAAAAATTAATATTTTTCAGCTATAAATTATGTCAGTAGAAATGGCCTGTGACGTTGCTTTCTCTTGTATTTCAACACTGTCGCCACTAGGGTCGCTACGTAAATTCCGGTTAGCAAACATAACTATGGAAATTAATTTGAATTTAATTAATTTTTTTTAAAATCAACAATTTTTTTCCTAGTTATAAGAAAAATAAACAGTTTTTTTTCTTAGTTACATGATACCTGTTGCTATCTAGAGAATGTGACGTAATTGAAGCTAATGAACGTTTTCGCGCAAATTTTGAGAACAAATATTAAATTAATTTTTTCTAGTGATTTCCGGCATTATTTTTAAAAATTAAAATTATATACATGCATAATACATAAATATGCGTATTTTAAAATAGTTTCCCAAAATTGGTTAAATTCCTCAATATCCGAAATTACATTTATAAAAATCCAATATCAGAGTTACATTAATTTTTGTACTTACTGTACTTTATTATATATATTATTCATACTATCCTAAATTCTGCACATAAACCATATGGAAATCACATCTTTAAAAGCTCAGAGATTCATCCGCAACTGCACACACACACACACGAAAGTAAGTAAGCCCCGGTAAACTTAACTAGAAAACACATTATATAAATATACATTGATACATTCGGGTAGTCAGTTGACGGCACACAGGATGATCCAGAAATAGTTGTCTGCGCTTTAAAATAAAGGTATTGCTACGGTAAAAATTAAAGGCAAATTATACTACAGTGAAATATACTACAGTGAAATATTTAGATATCTGTAATCCTGATTGAAGTTACTCGACTTCCCAGTGATTGTAACGGACCAAAATATCTACGTCCGAGTCATTGGAGTGATTTTAAAATACAGCTAAACCTTTTTTTGTGCGGTGGATAGGGACCGCATAAAAATATGACATTAAAAAATATTATATTCAAAAACTTTCGAAATAGCTATAAAAAGTGTTCGGCCCAGATTGTAAAAAATTTTTTTATTCGGTAGATCGGGGCCACATATGTAAACAAAGTTTTTTCGAAAATATATAACTCAGAATACTCAAAACCTCACGATTTGCTTAGTAGTTGCTTTTCTACACAAGATAAAGTATTAATTTACACATGAGAACGATTTATTTCATTTTTATTATAATATTATGAAAATTCTGAAAAATACATGCGTAAAAAAAACTTAATAATGCAATAACTTATATTCTTATGCAATGTACTGATTAAATGCTTTAAAAACCATTAAAAATTAATTTTTTCAAAGGAAGTTATTATAGTTAATGTTTAGTTTTCTTACTTTCTCTTACTTTTGATTCACATTATACACTTTAATGGAAATTTTTTCAAAAACTGCATAAAAAAAATCGCCAAAAAAACCGCATAAAACCGGCTTAGCTGTTTTCTGCATGAGATCTCGCGAATAAAATATAATGCGGGTTTCGTTGTGGACCGAATAGAAGTGTATTAGTGTAAATTCGCTAAATTGAATAAAATTTTGCTTGCGGGGGATCTCAAAACAAATTTCTATCATAGTCCCGGCCTGAAATCGCGTCATAACCTCAGTGGCTGTAACAGCAAAAAATTTCCATTCTAGAAATTCGCTAAAAGTCATTCCGGCAAATAATATTGATCCCATCCATACCTTTTACCACAGGCCGTTTGTATCACAAGTGAAAACACTAGAAACTTTTTTTATTTGAGTCAACGTGAATGACCCACTTTACATGGAAATGGGGTTAACGATACTTTTACTACCGATTGTGTTACTATCGTCCTGTAACAGGAGTTGGGAGGAATGGGGGTAACAAGTACGTGTAGGTACATCTTTGAATATTTTAAACGAGATATCACACTAAAATCTCCACAGTAGATGTATGTGTAATGTAATACATATCGCATATTTTATATGATTACAGTAAAACCTCTCGCGAACACATACCTATACTTTTCAATTTTATAGTTTTTGATACTGGATTAAAACCGCGGGTTCGTGTGCCGTCAGAAGAATTCGTGGTTCTCGTAGAATATTGATTTTCCTCAAGAATGACTACTTTATGACAGACTGGATGTAGGGTGAGTGCGGGAGAGATGCTGCGTCGGGAAAGATGCCGCAGTAGCCATAGTTCGTCCGTTGATTGATATAGATAGCGCTATTAATGGATTATATGTTTAAAATAAGTTACTTATTTAAGCTGTCTATGGTAACATTTATGATTTGTCTATCAGTTTAGTAATTATCAAAGTTTTTATTATTGAAAAGTAAGTTATTTAACATAATATTTTATCAAGCATTTAATTCATTAGAATTTAAGAATGTATATGTCATTGTTTTAATGAAAATGAGTTTTGTTATTAATTTAGGTATATTTTAAAAGTACTGTATAAAATTTTAGATTAGAATTCCGCACTGTGCTTGCTATAGCAACATGCGGCATCTATCCCAACAAAAAGGAGAGATGCCGCATCATATTACATGTTAAAAACATAGACCTATACCTTAATCATGCAATTTTTTTTGACTGTAAATTATGCCACGTAAATATAAAAGATGCATTAATGGATCAGGAAAAGCTCTCATATTAGTGAAGATAACGAAAATAATGATGATTGCCTGTGTATTGAATGTTGTGAAAAGTACTCAGAAACAAAAAAAAGTTGACTGGTTAAGATATATAAAGTGCCAAAAACGGTTACATATGGCATGCAGCATGTATGGAGATGTGTGTAAAATGCAAAATTTTTAATATGAACTATGCGGCGTCTCACCTTCTTTGATGCGGCATCTCTCCCATAGGTGTGGGAGAGACGCCGCTTTGCAAGCTCTACAAAAATGTTAATTATGAATCCTTTGTGACTAAAAATTTAAAATTATTTATAAATAATTGCAAAGAACAATGTTTACATTCACTGTGTACCAAATTTCAAATCAATTAAATGCATACTTTAAAAATTATCAAGTGTTTTCAGAATGTGCGACATCTCTCCCGCATTCACCTTACTTAAACCGAAGTTCCCAAAGTCTTGCGTTGGTAGTTGCCTCACAGAAAATATTGTTGACCAACTAAGTTCAAAGAAATTTTAAACATTAGCAGCAGTCACCCGCGACTTCGCTTGCGTGATATTTGGGATCAAATTATATATACCTACATAGTCGTATAGATCTTTTTCCCGTTACGCCCCAGTAAAATCTCGAATTTTGTGCGGAACAATATAATGATTATTAGTTTTCTAAGTTACATTTATATTTAATATGAAATGTGACTTTCTGATCACTTGGTCTACCATTCAGATAATTTCGCCAATATCGATACTTTCTTAAGCAGTATAGAAATATGTTTAAAAGTCATTCTTTAATTTTAATAGAATTTTTGAAGCTTGGAATCATTTTCACCGTTAGTTGGAATAATATTAGGTCGTGTAATATGAAATGTCGTTTTCCGACCACTTGGTCTACTATGTAATTCAGAAAATGTCGACCCTTTTTAAGCATTATAGAAATGTTAAAAAAACAATTCTTTAAATTTAAATATAATTATTGTAGCTTGGAATCATTTCCACCATTGGTTGGAATAAAATTAAATCGTGTAATATGAAATGTAGTTTTCCGACCACCGTTCACTGACCAGTTAAAGTTACAAGATTTTAGTTTGGTGGAAGTTAATCCTCGTTTGAACATGTTTTGAAACTTCTATGGGTAAAGTTTTGGTATGTTTTGAAAGAAAAATGTCCCTGCCATGGTAAATATCTCTCCCTTGCATCATCAACAAATTACTGTGAAATATTTTAAAACACGCGTGCGCATTTAACATGTGATATTGTATATATACCTATTATACAGTTACTGTGGTTTAAGATAGGATAAAATCAAGTTTTGTCATCATAAAGAGTTGGGTTTCATCTTACAAAAGTGACAAAACAGGAAGTTAAATGCAAGTGGATGCAAGTAAGGAAGAAGTTAGGATTGCGTTAAATGACCAACGAGTATTCAATAGAACAACTTGTCTAGATATATAAAGTTGCATCTTATGTGTGTCCAGTTTTGTAACAAATTTTAATGACGATTACTGTAAGTTTTGCCTGCATCTTTTAAATCATGTATTTATATACAGGATGTCCCTAATAAAATTACTAGCGTGGAGATTCTAAGTAATTTAGAAGCTATAGCTAAGAAAACATAACTATAAATTAATTTTTCTTCAAATAACTTCGAATTTTTTTTTACGTGGAATTTAAATATGTTTTTTTAGAATTTTCGTATGATTACCAGCAGGGCCGTAGCTAGGGGGGGGGGCATCATGGGACAATGCCCTACCTTAAAATATCAATGCCCTACCTTAAAAAGTACGATAATATGCTAAGAAAATTATTTGTTTATAGTATGAGATGATGGGAAAAAAATAATTTATTACACTAGCGTAGTAACACTAGAGGGAATTTGGAGGTTTTCCTTAATTAAATTTAAATATATTTGTTGTCCATATTAGTAATAATTAAACATAACAATCAGTTTCAAATCAACCAATAAAATTTAAATGTACAATACCGTATTTTAAGACAACGGCAAAATCTAACAATCATTTTCAAATTAGCAAATAAAACCGAAATGTATCTTGGTACAAACAGTTAAATACAGTGACTCAACTTTCTGATCATTGATCAAATGTTAATGTAAGAATTAAATAAGTCCGCATTTTACGAAAACAGTAAAGCTTATTTATTTAAAGTATATGTATGTGTTTATTTATTATATTTTCATATAATAATAAAATAATAAATTATAAATAATTAATATTAGAAAGGTTTACTTTGTGAAAATCCATATTAAACATAGGATCATTGCTTTATCACTTTTCACAGGAAAATTGTAGAAAAACACGAGTCGACTTTCGGCTTTTACACCATCGTCAGGTGAAAAACATAACTAAAAATTATTCTTTTAGGCGAAAAGTATTTATAATACAAACTGAAGTAAATAATGTATTGGTGGGGGATGTTAGAGGCAGATATAATCAAACCAAATGTAATGTAATTTCCAAGTTGAACAATTTTGATAAAACTAAAAATGTATTATTTGCAAAGGCTCCCGCAGCGAATTTTATTTTAAAACCAGTTAAGTGTAATATAATTAAAATGGCTAGAGTATGTTGGGGAAAACCAGAAACATGAAATAGTGGTGAACATTAATTGCAAGAAAAAAGAGAATAAAATATACAGGTTAATTTGTCAAAATAGAGAAATGTGTTGATTTACAAGAAAAGTTATACCCCCAGGTAGTTGCTTTTGTTAGACTGAAAGGATTGTAAAATCAGAAATATTGCATAAAAACTATTTTGAAATATTAATTACCAGGAATCAATAAAATTTTTAAAAATGGGTACCTGTCAGCTAAAACTATTCGAAAAACGTGAGATGCATCGTGTTATAAATTTAACAAAGGCGATTTGTTTAGATCAATTTGGTCATTTAAGATGACAAATTGCTGACAAAATATTACACATTTGTAAAAAAGGCCGCAAACTCAACATTTTGGAAGCCCTGGAAATCAACAAATTGAACAAAGACCCAAACCACGTCATCTTAAATGACCAAATTGATCTAAACAAATTGCCTTTGTTAAATTTATAACACGATGCATCTCACGTCTTTTACCAGTTGTCAAGTTATGACCCGTAAACTTTTGTTTTTCTTATGGAATGTGATGTATATTTTGCACAGTAAAATCGTTTTTTTTTGGTCCCCCTCTATCGGTTTTCCCGATGTCATATCTACATTTGAATATGTTCTCGGTAATTTAAGAAAGCTGTATTTTGAAAATTTTCGATTGAGAACTACAGCACAAGTAACTAATTAATATGCAACCTTTTAATATTAATAGATTTGAGCGTTACTTTATGGTATTCCATATTTGTTTATTATTTCCATGCAACCTTTTATCAATAATTCACTAAAAATTAATTGTGCTTTAAAAACTGATTGGTATTTTTCCCAATTTTGACAATGAAAATCGATGCTACGTGATTTCAATTTACTTTCAAACTCTTACTTTTTTTCATTTCTCGACCTAGACTTAGAAAAATTTATTCAAAATAGATTTTTAAGGATATTTTTCAAGGCGATAGAAATACAATGATTTTTACCAGTAGGAAATTATTGGCAGAATTAATTTGTTGGAATTACGGGCATTTTAGTAATAGCTCCTAAACTATGGTCCATTTCACTTAAATTTAACCGTGCTTAATCACTTATGAATTTAAATAATTTCCGTTTTCTTTGCTTTATCTCTTTCAGTATTGCACTTACGTAAATTTTAAAATTGCAGTTTGTTTTTAGAAAAGAGTAGAAGATTGATTTATTTTGAATATAAGAATTATTTAATTTTTTAACTTTGATTCATGACCAGTTGTATTTGAAATAGGGTATATATGGAATTCGAAAAGACTGGAGATAGCATTCGACGTGTTTAGTCGATTCATTCGAAATTTCATTTGTAACCACCTAATATTTCATATCTCCCGGGACACGGTTCTTTAAGCCTCGAAAATTTTTATGTTTTTCATTAAAAAACACCCTCATATTTATTACACAGGTAAAATTATTATATTTAAAAAAGGAAAAAAGGAAAAATTTTCTTTTGTGAACAATTTTTTTTTAAAATAATTTTTCTCTAATAACATGTACGTAACATGAGTTGAACAGAGACCATAAATCAGAAATATGATAGGAGAAATAAAGATGATATTATATACACACATACAATTATTAAATTAATGTTGAAAACTCATTAGAAAATGATTAAGAACTTTCTCATATTTCACATAGAAAAATTTCTCCTCCCAGAATCTTATTATGTTAAAAGCAAAGTGGATACAGGGAACTTAGCTGCGTCAAAAGTTGAACAGGAAATATGAAAAAAGTAATTTAAAAAATATAATTGTACCGTGCTTTCTAATTATATTTATTATATTTTTGTCATCGAATTTTCGTGGAAATCGGATATTTTTGTATTTTTCTTATACACGTGGTAATTTAAGTGGGTATTTTATGGAAACAACAAAAACGTCGGTTAGAAAATGAGGAAAAAATCAATTATATTTGAGAAAAATAATTAAAAAAAACTGGGTGCTTGTTCCCTTGAAGTCAGTTTTCGAACAGAATGTTATGCGGAAAATCTTGAGAAAAAGATACAAAAAACTGGAGGAGAAGCAGAGCCCGCTCTAGAGGGGGGGGGGGGATCCGGGCATTTGCCCGGGGCGGAAAATTTTAAGGGCGACATTTCTGTAAAATTCAAGACAAATAAGAGGAAGAGAGGGAGGCATTTTTACAACTCTGACGAGCAAAATAAAAAAAATGAACGTCGCTTTTGCAGGGGCGGAATTTTTTTTTGCCCGGGGCAGCGTAAACACTAGAGTGGGTGCTGGGAGAAGGGCGGTTGAGAAGATACCCAGAATTTTGCCCAGGAGGCGGGACAATACAAGGCGATTTATATTTAAAATATCGTATTTGGCAAATAAGAGCCGCCTAATTAGATTTCTACGCGGTAAATGTATCATAATACACGTTTCCTTCGCAATAAGGTTATTTCACAAACTGAATACAGAGAAAGAGATGGGACGTTATTTATTTACCTTATCACAAGTTTTTTTTTTTTTGCTAAAATGTAGTGTATACAGTTATTCCTTTAGATATTTGAATTCAAAATTTTTACTTACAAAAATGATATCATTATAATGCAATTATAATGCAACTAAATAAAAGAAATACGTACATAATTTATGTATCCTCATGTAAGATGTATATTCTGATTTATTTAAACATTAATTGATAGGCTTTTAGGCACATATGTACATATTATTTTCAAATCTTCAAATTGTCATATGTTTATGTATTTTTTATACAAAATTATAATTAATTATAAATTAGTATATTAGATAATTAAATACATATTTAGTTTTGAACAGAATATGTGCGTTTTTCACAATGTTTTTTCTCAGAAACGATATCATAACATGAAGATTTAAAAATATTTTTAACTTGAAAAAAGTGAAATGGTTATATGTGCATTTATTATTACGGATCTGGTATGTACAAAACATTTTTTATTTTATTTTTCATTTTTATCACACTTATGTTACCTTTATTGCCTTTATGTGTATATCTATATATGTGTACATTTTGAACACACTATATATGCTTTACTTATAGTAACATAGAAAGAGACAAACCTTTCGTGGTGTACCGTTTTGCGCAGCATTCGTGTAATGATCTGGAACTCTTATGTTTATTTTGCGATAATTTTAAATATCTACAGGTTTGGTAAAGTTTTGCTTGAACACCTCTATTCATCAGTAGCCTATAATTAAGGGAATTATAGAAGTCTTAGAACATTCAAAGGCTTTTATTTGGGGGTTTAAAGAGACTAAAACTTATTCTCCTGTTTCTGGAAAAAGATTTTCTGTCATGTTTATGCAATTACAAACCGTCCTCGAATTATTCTGTTTCAACTTACGTAATTTCAGATACTATATTTTGACACTGTTTTTTAGTCTTAAAATGTCATTTGTCTTGAGTTACGTCACCAGGTGTAAAATATTTTTGCTGATATTTTCGGGCAAACTGATTTGATTTAATGATAATGACAATAAATTTGGAAAGAAGTTTTAGAAATAGTGGCAAAATTGTTGCTGGGAGAAGGAATTGTTGCTCCCACGTGGTTCTTTTGTTTTATTTCTATGAAAGTTAAGCGATTACATTAACGAATATGATTTCTAGTATCTTAATAAAATGTTAAACATTTCATAATTTTATTTATCCTAAAGTTCACCATGATTAGAGAATTTCAGTTTAAATAACTTTGGGTAGTTGTTAAAAATAACGGCCCAACAATGTGTTTCTTAGAAATCAATGCCAGTTTCGTGTCGTTTGGAAAAACGCAAAGACCTTTGTTCATTCTTACTTTTTTCTCAGTTTTTGAAAGATGAAATTCAGTTTATCTCAATCAGTTTCATTAGTCCAGTTATCTTAGCTATTTGTACGTTAAAAATGAATCTATGTTTAATTAAATTTCGCAGTATAAAATAGAATAAACTTACATATAAAGAATGTTTAGCCATTCGGAGCCACCTAGATTAAACATTCCACCTAGATCTTCGCAGTACTGCACCGTAATATATCAAGGTCGAATACTTCGCTTAAGCAAAAACATCCCGAGCCTAATCCGACAAGGGTATATGCTCCAAATTGATAACTAACCTCTAGTATTTTACAACACCAAGATAAATAAAGACTTATTAGCAGCGAAAAGCCAATAATATCCTCTGTGGAAACTCCGAGACAATTTTCAGGTGGGTGTCCCTGAGTACTTTCGCGGAGGACGCCCTGGAGAATTTTCAAAATTTTTCAAATTTTCCCAAAAAATAAAGTTGATGAATCAAAAAAAAAAAAAAACCGTTCTTATTCTTTCTATTCTGTTCCACTATTTTGAGAGTTTGTGGAGCCCCATAGTGTGCAAAGATCCCGGAAGCACGTGCCTCAAGTGCCCTTATGTAAATCCGGCTCTGCCACCATCCAATTACTAACATGAACTAAAACTATGCTAACGTCACCGTCTTACGAAAAGATGTGACACACATCTAAGCAGGGTATTAACCTTACACTATCATTTGAATTCTCATACCAAAACTATTTCTTCAAAAATTGGAACAATTAATATTTCAAGTATATTCATTAAATTTTCAAACTGATGGGGTCATCAGGTTAAAAAATTTGAATACACGCTTGTCTTAATTCAAATTTATTTCCGAAACACAATCCTAAGTGGTAGCGTATTACCGGTTTTTTCAACTTAATTTAGTTCGTAAGGAAATCCCGCCTTCCTTAATTCAATCAATAACCACAAATGTTATACAAGCTGATTATAAAATCAATTGTCAACAACTAATTACTACATGAAACAAAAAATTTACCGTGATGATGGAAACACTCGTGGCTTTAAAATTGTCCTACACGGACAACATGTAGACCCCTCCGATTTTTTCCGTTTCCGTTTAAAACACCAATCTTGACCCATCACAAAAATTAAACTACTTAGTTCACCCGTAAGAAATTATTCACTATAATAATACAGCCATTTGAATTATTGCTATGAAATTTGGAAAATTCGAAAAATTCATCGAATTTTCTAATCACTCATTTATTTATTTTTTTTTTTTTTTGGTGGTACATGTTTTGATTGGTGTACTATACGCACAGCACGTGATCAAAATTAATTTTTCTATTTACAAAAAAAAAAATCACTCAGAGAGAGATATCCAATTATTTTTAATAGTGTTCATCTTTTTCTAATATATTTATTTTATTATTAATAAAAAAAACAAAAGAGTATCTGCAGTCATCTCTATCGTTACACAGCACTTTCACCAACAAAATTATATTGCACTTCCACCAATATTAATGAAATTTTTATTTATTAATTAGGCTTACACACACTTTATTGCTCAGATGATTTTCGAAATTGATTCAGTCAAATTTTTAAATTTTATTGCTTCATTTTTATCATTTATTTTAGACATTATTCAATTGACGTTGCAAAAATATTTTTATTTACTTTGTGTTTGTAAATTAGGACTAGTAAGAGAAACGGATGAAAATAATACAGTTTCCGAAAATTCTGAAAAGAAAATTGTAACACTCAAACACATTGACACATTTTACAAGTGTTGTTGTGAAAAAAATTGAAAGCACAATATATTTTACGATATTGGTTAAAGGAGGAAAGAAGATGATTTTTATGTTGCCATAAATATCATTTATAGAATATTTTGTATGTATGCTATCTGTAGTATTTTCGATGAAATTAAAACATTAAATAGAGATAACACGATCCGCCCAATTAACAGATTAAACAGAGATGACATGTACCGAGCGAAAAAAAGGAACCGAAAAAAAAAAAATTCATGTGAATTCTGTCCATCACACTACACATTTTCAATGAAACAAGCGATAAAATGAAACAACTAGATTGTTGATTTGTATGTCACAAACAAAGATAGACTGATAGACAATGAATATTAGATATGGAATCCAGTAGATGATAACACAATCATTCAGTTTCATATGACACATCTCCGGGCCGTGAAATGTTAAACAAAGACAGAAACATACCCAATTAATGACAAATAAATTTAACTATCTTTTATTTTTGGCCGATTGTTTAGTTTCCGGCAAACTATAGGTAAGTATATGAGGTTCTGCGTGCTGATTCTATTTTAAATATTCAAGAAGTGATATCTAAAGGAAATCTGCTTTAAAGTCTATGAGGCAACGATAAGTTTTAATCAATATTGGCTTAGTTCAACATGTTACAAAATTACGTTCATATATTTTCGAGATGTAGTGTATAACAACCAAATGCGCTCCAACAACGCCACAAACGTCAACATGTGACGTCAGACGTACAAACTGCCGTATACAAAACACGTACGTAAATATAAGAGTACAGTGACGTAAGACAATAACGAAACAGGTAATAAATAAAATTAACCGCATTAGAACATTATTTATTGGTAGTAATTTTACAGCAGTCGAGCAGAAGTGTCGAAACAGTATGTTATACACCAGTGTTTTTCAACCTTTTCCATGGCGCGACCCCCTTAGTATGGAAAAATATTTCGCGACCCCCTACCCTCCGCTATTACCAACTTTTATTTTTTTTATGTTATAAATATCGAATCCGTTCATCATTATTAATTATTTTCATAGTTAGGTATCGATTAAATACGTAATTAAGGACTTGAAACAGGCGTATTTTTGTATCGACATCAAAATTGACGACTTATAGTAGCTTCTGAAGGCGCACGTGGCGTAACAAGTGACATGCGCACGCACGACGGTCGTCAACGTTTAACACTTCCGAGAGTAATCCATTTGAATTCTTTAAACTGTGAACTCGCGTTAGTTTTTAAATTTATTGAATTGCCTTGTTTAGTAGTTGCTCACTTATCATTGTCTAATATTCAAAATTCTATGTTCATTGTAATTATTGAAAATGAATAAGTTTTTGGAAATATATGCACAACCGTCATATATTTCCAAATGACGGTTTCCAAGTACGGACATATTTCCAAGTTCTAATGAGAGTAATAAAACAAAACCAAAGAAAAAGTGTCTATATAACGAGAATTATTTAAAATTCGGATTTACTGTTATTGAAAATAAGACGCAATTTTGAAACTTTATCGCGCAAAAGTATGAAACTCTCATATTAATGCAACCATTAATTAACCTTCTCTTTATTAAATATCATATATTGAACTAGAGTGGTTTTATTTTTAAAGTACTGCGACCCTCTTAGAAAGGCTTCGCGACCCCCAGGGGTTCGCGACCCACAGGTTGAAAAACACTCTTATACACCAGGGGACTATATTGTGAGTTTTAATCCCGAGTGTGAAGTTTGTTGCCAGAGGGCCTTTACAGGCCCTCTGGCAACAAATTGCACGAGGGATGAGAAAAGCACTTTAGTCCTGTGGTATATATACTATTTTTTGCAATTCCGGATAAATTAAAATTATAAAAATTTAAAAAAAAAATACTTAAATGTTATTCAAATTGTATGTAATAATATTCCATCAAGTATACTTTGGATAAATCAATCGAATTGTACAATACAACTGTTTGTCTTTATCTACAAGTTAGAATTTGTTTATTATTTTTAATTACCTAGCAACGCGATTTAATTTATGTTGAATTTCTGTAAATTGTGCTTGCTGATTGGATTAAAAGCGGGTGCAAAATACTTTTTTAGTCCCTGCGACTAAAAGTCAATTTTTTAGTTCCTTGGGACTAAAAGTGGCACTTTATTCCCTATTAGGAGGGACTGAATCATGTCTTTTGGTCCAGGAATTGCAAAAAATAGATTTGCTAGTCCGAGTGGTCGTTTGTAAAAACTTTATCTCTTTGAATGAACAAATTTTTTAGTTTTATTTCTAGTCCATTCTTTACCATCTATTTGTTGGTATTTTAAGAACATATTAACAAAAAAAAAATTAAAATTCAAGGATTTATAGCGATTTTAATGTAGCCATGCAAAAAATTTGGGGTTTGTGTTCATCTAAAATTCTAAATCAAAAAAAACGAAAAAAGAAAAAGATTCTGGTTTAGAAAGGTTGTCACTGTGCCAAACTGCAACGTAAGAAATATTTTAAAAGTCTAAAAATGGTGGCTGTTTGAAAAAAAATTATTTTTTTGACGTTTCTTTGAGTGTTTCAAAATTTTTTTAAATAGTAAAAATTAAAATTTTACAGTACCCGCAGTTCTTACCGTAAAGCAACATGTATTGAAGGTATGTACCAAATTTGAACTCAATTAGAACTCGAGATATCATGTTGACCAGCTAGCTTGAAAATGTAGTTTTCAAAAAAAAATTCATTTAAAGTTTCGAAATATAATATCTGATACTGGAACTGTGTATGCTCATCGAAAAAAGCGTAAAAAATTACATAAGACGAACGTTTAAGCCACTGTTCTAAGTAATTTTCGATAAAAATTAGGAAATTTGTTGAATCTCTTGACGACAAATGCTTCACCGTTTTTGTAGATTGGAATAACAATATCTGTGAGATTTTTCAAAATAAAAACTAACTTTTCAAAAACGTGTCATCACCGATTTGGAAAATTTATTCACTGTTAGAAAGTTAAACTGTTTAAGATAGCTATAGGATATGTTATATGAGGTCTGCCAGGGTTCTGGCGTCCCAAAAGCACCAAAAGTAAACTGCTCAATTAATTCTGAACATTTTTTTTACCACTAAAAAACTGAACTTTTTTAAATGGATATATTGTCAGATTTTGGGGTCGAAAACCTCAAAAAATAAGTACTCAACCGATTTTGAAAATTTTTTCTCTGTTAGAGAGCTAAACTATTTTAGATGAATGCAAGGTTTTTATATGCGTTCCGCCAGTGTCCATAGTCTTTGAAAATTCACTATGTTATGCAGATGCTAAAATAGCGATATTTGATTATTTTAATGGTGGTAATCTTTATGCATTCAAATTCTGAAAAGCCACGAAAATTTAATTTTATTTAAATGTTTCAGGAATTACTTTGTACTCCTCATTTTTCTACTTAAGGGGGATTACTAGTGTGACATTTTGAAAAAAATAGAAAAAATTTTTTTTGCATGTTTCGATAGTCTATACCTTTAAAAATAACATACTACAATTTCAAGTGAATATCAAATAGTTTTTGAGTTACAGCCATCTGAAGAGCGGGTTCTGACTTTCATCGTTAATTTTGAGGTATTGAGAAATGTATGAAGGTTGATAGTTCGGGAACTTCTGGACGTAGCTGCCAGTCACATGTTGTGGAGCAGCTAGATCCTGGCACATTTAAGCGACTCATCTAGTTTTACTATGACCGTTATAGTGAGTATATCGTAAATAATTTTAGTAAAAATTCTCCGTGATTAAAACTAAAAGGTAAGGTCAAGAGAAATTACATTTTTCAAATTTGCTAACAGTTATAACTCAAAGACAAATCATCGGATCGATTTGATTCTTATTGCAGCTTCTTTTATATATGTTTCTTCGTGCCGTGGACCTCCAGTTTTCCGATCGAATAAAAAATGTAATTTTTTGCAGGCCAAAAATCATCAAATTTTCGCGAAAAATTTGAAACTTTTTTTTAAAAACTCCGCCACTATTTTAAATTTCAACCTTTTTTCGATTGAGGTTTATGGCACGGGTAATACCTTCTAGTTTAATAGGTGTTTTCTTAGAGCCTTGGGAGATTGCGAATAACTCACTGAATTTTCAATTTTTTGGTCCAAAAATTTTATAATGAATTTATTATATATCCACGCATATATCCTTAAAATACTAAAACATTCCATACAGTAGTTTTCTTTAAAAAGATTCCCAAAAATCACCTTTTTTTCAGACGGTCACCCTAGTGGTCCCCCTTAAACGATATTTATAATTTGTACCGATAATTTTTCATGCAACTGTTTTTACATTGCCGTGAGGCCAGCAGCGTGGCCGTAGCGTGAGTGTATGCGTAGCAACGACACTACACAGAGCACACGGCACAGTTCGTAAAACAGATCCCTGTATTCTGTTGGATGATTGGAGGATGAACTGCGAGTTTTTCAAATGGCGGCGGCCATGTTTGCTAGAAAATTGTCTACGTCATTATGAATACAGCATCATCAACTATACAATCATCACAATCATCAGCGTTATAATATACGCTTACCTACTATCTCTGTTTATTTATTCATTTGCTCTCACTCATACACCCGGCCCGAACGGTTATTGCAAAAAGTCACATGTTTTAACGCGCACGATGACATAACACATTTTGCTGATTTGCAATGTATTATATCCTCTACGACGTTGTGTCATAAAGGTTAATATTTCTTTCGGAAACGGCAGACTCCATTAATAGTTTATTAAATGTGACTAAAAAATATAATTTTTCGTCTGGGTCTACTATTTGAAACTGTTTCAATAGTACACAATTTTAAAAAATTGGAATAGTAATATAGTAAAACCCCTTCCAATAATAAAAAATTTAATTCAACTTTAAAATTGTTTTACAGTCAAGTCTCCTATAACGCTCCTCTACTCCCTCCAAGTCATCCTAGGAAGCTGAATTTTGGATATGTTGTAGATAATTGACCGAAACATTATTTCCAATCCGTTTGGAAAAGTTTTATTGTTTTACCGCCCCCACCGCCCCCTTAAAGGTTGGGTCAGATTCAAAATTTGCCCAAAATTTGACCCCACTTTGATAGTATTGGTGTGCATCGGAATGTGCCCCATTTACCAAACTTGAGCTTTTAACTTCCATAGGGGGGCCCTACACATACTAAAAGGTAGCGGGAAAATATATATATATATATATATATATATATATATATATATATATATATATATATATATATATATATATATATATATATATATATATCACACATTTTTTTTCTACAGAATCGTGTTCTACGGGTCCAAAAACGGATAGCGCCCCTACTCTCGCCGTTTTTATCGTATAGGCTGTATAAGTCTAATTTTTTCAAGGAAAAATTCGACTAAAAATTATACGGCGTTATATGAAATCCATTTCCGCGTTAAATGCAGATTCAGAAATAAAATAATAAATTGTACATAAATTAAATCTACATAAAAACTGCACTGTCAAAGTGTCAAATTATGTTTGATACGGTTTTAATTAATCGAATTTTATACAATAGAAATGATAACGAATATGACTGTAGAATTTTACATATTTTAAATTTGAAAATATCTTCGATATCGATAATTTTCGATAATGACATTTTAATACATTTTAATAGTCCTAATATGTTTAGAATACCCACAATTTGTTTCGTTTAAGACTTCAAAAATTTAGTTATTTTTTGCTACGACACACGGTTTAGGAGATATTTACGATAAAATATTTTAATAACGAACATTAACGAAAAGTAATTTTGAAAAAAACGTTCTATTGCTGGCCAGATCAATGGGCCTAAAACAGAGCTTAAATTAACCATTTATAACCAATTTCTGATAAGGAATTCGCGAGCGAATACGGAATTATCGTCAAAAGAAATTTACTATAAACTTTTATTGTACAACTAAAATGTTTTCTATGATTACGATAACCATATGCAACGAGTGAGATGCAAAATTGCATGACAAGTGGTGGAGGTAGAGATGTACAATATATATATATATATATATATATATATATATATATATATATATATATATATATATATATATATATATATATACATGGGAGTGAAAAGCATAGAGAAATAATACCCAGTTATCCATTTAGAAAAATATACAGGGTTGGAGATTAAATGTAAAATAATTTTTTTTGATTTCTGGATAGTTCCAGTCCGTAATGGAGCCAGATGCAAAAACTTCCATCGCTAGTGTAACTCTGCGTGAGAGTTACAGTAATGAAATTTGTAATGTTCGGGAACAAAAACAGTAGTAACCGGCCGGTGTCGATAATTTCGATAAAGAAAAGTATAATCCAAGTTATAGATTACCTATAACTTGCTTCGCTTAAGCTTTCAAAAATTTCGTTTTTTTTTTTTTTTTTGTTTTGCTACAACACACGGTTTAGGAAATATTCACAATCAAAGTTTTCGATAACGAAAAGTATCGTTTATACACAAACAGAATAAAAAACAGGTACATTTTAAAATAAACCTACTTCGAAAATTTAACACATCGAATAAGTGCTGCTATAGATAATTTTTTCAAGCCATTTGAGTCGTTGAACTTTTCTTGTAGAAAAATCACGTTCTAAGGAGACCGCTTTATAGGAGAACTATCGCAATTTTTTAACCGTGTTATAAGGATACTGTGTTATAGGAGAGTTGCCTGTGCTAGTTTTTCAAATATTCCTTGTACGAGAAAATTATTTAAAATTAATTTTCCTAATTTGATTGGTAAGATTTAGAGGATGTCATAATATTTTTTAGTGTCTATTACGCGCTAGCAAGCACAATATAACTACTGTAAAATTTACATGGTAAATTTTAATGTATAATAAGAATATGAGGACTATAAAAATTTTATGACTTTAAACAATATTCATAAATTTTTTATTTCAATTTTTCATATATAACGACCATCGCATCGGTGGGCGAGTTGGAATATAATGTGCAGCGCTACCACCATCTATCTAGATATTTGCTGCAGTTTTTTTTTTTTTTATTGCGCAATGAGAGGTTGAATGGCGGAGGGGGAATGTCATGTACGTGTTTTCCCTTAATGAAATGTTTATTAAAATTTGTACGTAATTAAAATTTTTACCACCACTGCAGTTAAATTTTAATTTTAAGTAATATATTTGTGGAAATTGTATTTTCTTTTATCTTAATAAAGTGTTGTTAGAGAAAATAATAATTAAACGCATCCTTTTTGAAGTCTGTACAATCCCGAAAAGCTTTTAGCGAATTTCCAAAATGGAAATCAGTATATATATATATATATATATATATATATATATATATATATATATATATATATATATATATATATATATATATATATATATATATATATACTTTTTCGAGAGTTGCCATTTTTATTACAGCTAAACCGTTGATTTAACAGAAAAATTTTTAAAATAAGAGTTGTAGATATCGACGGGGGCAACCGATTGCTATAGTCAGGAGCTTTATAGCTCTTATGGTTTTCGAGCTATGATACAAACTTATAGATTTTTAAATGGGACTATATATTAATTTTTCGATAAAACTGATCTAATGCATTAATTAACAACATAAATGAGCAAAAAATTTTTTTTTACTCTAGTATAATTTTTAAATTTTTCTTTAATGTATCAGTTAGGCGGTAAAAATATGCATATGTACTTGAGGCTACTTCAACCGATAGTGGTTTTCTTGGTTACATTTCCCTTACATCCAAGAAGAAAACCTTTTCCAGTACCATTTCTATCATAAAAATTTGGTTATAATAGAAATGACAACTCTCAAAAAACTCACATGGTATATATATATATCTATATATATATATATATATATATATATATATATATATATATATATATATATATATATATATATATATATATATATATATATATATATCCGCACGATAATTCTCGAGCGAAATGTCCTAGGTTTACGAAATTTGGTGAAAATCCCAAACCGTTCGTTAGTCAGACACGTCCGATGCCCGGAACATGGTTTTTGTTTGTGAAAAAAATTAGTTTTTTGCCAAAATTTCCACTTATTCAAAAGTTTTTCCAACATTTTTTTACACCATTAGGAAGAGGAAGAGAAATTACATAAAAAAGGTTTTTTAACTATCATTCTATGTAAACTGGTTTCCGAGAAAAACGAGTTTTTATAAACGGAAATTCGCTATGTTATGCAGGATGCTGCGATAGGGGTATTTTTAAAGATTTTTTTAAAACCTGCATTAACAAAAACTATAGCTAGTAAATTTTAAGGTATGATTCATATTATTACACATTTTCCTCCGGGGGTAATTTGAGTCTAGGTAAATATTTATGAAACTGGTCCCAAAAAAATGGGGAAGGGTTAGCTTGTTAACATAATATATCAAAATTTGTAGAATTTATTTCGAGACCTAACAACAAGGCATTAATTTTGAAAATAATAAAATTATACACCCAAGTTATCCCAAATGACTATTATAAAACAAATGGAATTTAAGGAAACAACATACTTACAGGAAACACTATGAATTCTAATTAGTCCATATAAAAAAGAAAATTTGGAGTTGCTTAAATGGCATTTAAAGATGTTTCCAATGTTAACTATTGGATTCGAGGAGTCACTTCTTTAAATCGAATTACAGTAGAAGAACGAGTTCTCGGTACTGTAAGATCCCTTCACTGAGAGAAAAATGGCAACTCAAAAATTAGATACGATCATTATCGTTTCAATAATGTACAACTTAAAAAAAAATGTATTGGAATAATAGGGAACTTTTGTTTTAATCAGTATTATTCAACTTTAAAATAAAGTTGTTCTACATTGAAACAATCAACGTTACTAGATTTTCGTTAATGTTTTACATTGAATCAATATAGTTTTTATTGATATTAAGTAGTTTTTTCTCTGGGTGTTAAAATTTACATACTTTATAAATTAAGAAGGTCTAGAGACGGATAATCTCGGCTCTTTTAGGGTTTAAAAAAAACTATTAATATTTTTATTATCCATCTGAAATAAAACGACAAAACAGATTTTGGTTTAGAATGATTACCAGTATGGTATGAAAATTATGTTGATTAGCTTGAAAAAATGTAGTTTCGAGAAAAATTGATTTAAAGTTTATTTAAAGTAAACTGCTTGATACCTGACACTACATAAAATGGTTAAAATTTTTTTAATTTTTAAAAATTCTGAATTTTTCACATTTCTAGATTGGAATACTGCCTTAAACTTAAAAAATGCTACATCCGAGAAGAGATAATTTAAAATTTCTTTCATAGTATTATACTGTACGTTTAAACAAATTTGAAAAATTACTGTTTGTTTACCGTTAGTCCGTTACGCTAATTTTTAAATAGGTTTCACTGTATACGAAACGAAAATAATAAAACATGATATGTAAAATAATTGTAATAATAATCACTACGTAATAATGGCATGTTTAGCAAATAATATAATGTATTCATGTTGTAAGTGATTGCGTGTATATTATTAAAAAACATTAACAAAGCCTCACTGGTTGGTTATTTTCATTTTTTATTATGATTAGGTACGTATTTTCTGTACATAACAAATCAAGGCAAGACGGGAAAATCAATATTGGAATAATTAACATTTTCATAATCAGCACGCAACAGCCAAGACCACCTAACTATACATCGTTAGGTACTATAAATATATTATTCAACAATATATACGAGATACATTATGTTTGTCATCTTACAAAATACATAATACTATTTATTCAACAGTGAATATGATAAATTATTTATGAAACGTTTAAAATATATATTGTTACTGTTACAATATTTGTAGAAAAAGTTCATTGTAATTAATCAATTTAATTGATACAAAAAAACAAAATAAATACGTAATAAAAAGAGGAAATCAAAAATTAAAATGTTCTATTTATGTTTCGTAACAGTGTTTTGCCATCTATGTATAATAGATGGAAACGAATCGACTGGTTTGCGCCATCACTAAAATAGAGTATTTAAAGTTGGCTTGAAGTCTCATAGATGGCATCAGCTACACCGATATTGTACCTATAGGTATGTATGTTCAGCGTTCAAATACCCGGCTGTAACTATAGAAAAATATGAGTGATTAAATGCGGTTATGTGTCGTTTGAGAATACGAGATCTACCTTATCTGTTGCAGAGAATACCTATCTTACGGACAACTTACACAGCATATATGTTTATTCGGTTGCATATATGAAAGTAACCATGTTCAGAACCAAACCAGTTACCGAAGAATAATAATAGATGGCAGTTTAGATTCGTTTTGAGATAGAAAAATCAGTTTATTACTTACGATATTGCAGCCAGTTATTCTTAGGAAATGTATCATAAAGGTGGATAGAATTAACAAAGAAGAATGGCAAGGACACTTACCTGGAACAAAAGAAATAAGAATTAATTACAATAAACACAAACAAAAACAAGAATTATAATAGTCTTAATTATTTATATTTTCGAATTGTTTAGATTTTTAAAAGTAATGTAATCGTTCTGTGATCTATCTTTGCGTAAGATTTAAAATAGTGTGGCCCCTTAATAATAATCAGCAATAGGACAGTCTGGTGCTGAAACAGAATCGCCATATAAAATATTTTGTACTGGGGGGCTACGAATGGAACTGGGGGGGGGGGGGCTGCATAAAACGTAAAAATATTATCAATCTTTTTAAAAATCAGTTTTACGACGTTTTACTGTTAATACTACATCAACTACCTTGTGTGTGTCTATTTGTTTTTGAATTCCCAATATTTATGAATCATTTATTTTTGTCTGTTATCTGTACATACATATCTTTATGCTTTTCTAATGTAAAAACTAAACCATGTTGAAAGATGTGAGCGAACCACTGGAGACCTGATATACACATTATGTTTATATTAAACACGTAAAATGTTTTTATAAAGAAGGTGAGATATACATGTTATTTTAAATAATCACAAAGGAAATAGAGATATGTTTACATTATAAATATTTTAAATTCGGCTAAATTAATTTCTATTACAGATGACCACTTAATTTGTTCAACTTTAATTTTTTAAAGTTATTTTTAAAGTTAGAATTATATATTAAATTATAAAAAATAGGTAATTTTTAAATTTTTACTGATTTGTTCTCGAAAGCTTCCTTAGGCTCGTCTTCGAATCTAGAGCAAAATCCTCAGCCTTGTAATAAAATTTATAGTTCCCCAATCAAAAATTATTTTATATGGCGATTCTGTTTCAGCACACGATTGTCCTAATGCTCATAATAATGATAATTGTGATGAATTTCATCAATTTAAATGGCATGTCAATCATAAATATTATGACAAGTTGTTTATATATATATTTATCAAGAAGCGATCTATTTTATGTCAAATATGAATAGAATATAAAATTAATCTAAATAAAATGCCATTGAGGAAGAAAAAATTATGTATTCAACAGGCTGGAAAAATTTATCAGTATTGTGTTAGCTGGCGTCGGTTTTGGTGAAAATGTCAGTCGCAGATATACCACACATACCACATAATAAATCGAAGACCGTAAAGGGGAACGAATCGAGACTTAAGCGTGAAGTGGGATAAATCAAAAAAAGTTATTCATAAATTTGATTTAATAATACTAGACGTAAAGACAACTGTATATCTTTCTTAAACTGGAGTAGAATAATCATTCTTTTTGGGTAGCAATAGTAACTAGCTTGAAGATGGGGGAAAAATGCTCAAAAATTAATTTAAATTAACTTCTGTTGGTTTCTAAAAATTTAGCGAAAAACGTTTTATTTTGGTGTTGTTAAAAATCATGTGGACCTGAAACTTGAGCTCTGGCGGAGGTTAATAGGAACGGAAAAGGGTGTGTAGAGACAGTATACGGGTCAATAGGAACGCTATATGGTGTATAAAGGGACGATTGGAATACGGGGTATATTGGAACGTACAACAAAGCGCTTTCAAGGTTAAGCAATTCGAGATTTTTATAAATTCATTAAATACATCATTTCTGTACTTTATAAACTTCAGATTTTACGTGTATTCCTGCACAAAATTGTGAAGTATTATTCCGTTTTTTGGATGTATCAATGCAAAAAAATTCTAAATTGTATTTCAGTTTCAATTTTGGTCAATCTTACTGATGGCCTCAGTTCGCCCTTTTATCATATCTTTTCACTTCGGTTTACCCTAGAGCATTGTTTTTCAACCATTTTGATGGCGCGACCCGCTTAGTATGGAAAAAAATTTTGCGACCTCCTACCCTCCGCTATTACTAACTTTTATTTTTTTATGTTATAAATATCGAATCCGTTCATCATTATTGATTATTTTCATAGTTTGGTATCTATTAAATACGTAATTAAGGACTTGAAGCAGGCATATTTTTATATCGACATCGAAGTTGACGACTTATAGTAGCTTCTGAACAGGTGCGTGGCGTAAAAAGTGAAACGTGCGCGCGCGACGGTCGTCGCCGTTTAACACTTCCGAGCGTAATCCCTTTAAATTCTTTAAATTGTGAACTCACGTTACTGTTTAAATTTATTGAACTGCCTTGTTGTTTTTTTAGTAGTTGCTCACTGTCTTTTATTGTCATGTATTCAAAATTCTGTACGCATTGTAATTATTGAAAATGGCTAAGTTCCTGAAAAACATATGCTCAACTGTCAATTTCAAGTTCTAATGAGATTAATAAAACAAAACCGAAGAAAAAGTGTCTATATGACAATAATTCTTTAAAATTCGGATTTACTGTTATTGAAAATAAGCCGCAATTTTGAAATTTTATCGCGCGAAAATATGAAATTGTCACATTAACTTAAATTAAATATTATATATTGATATAGAGTGGTTTTATTTTTAAAGTAACTGCGATCCTCTTAAAAAGGCTTCGCGACCCATATGAATATTTTCAAAAATTTTCGGTTACCATAAAATATTAACGAATTGGTACAAAGAAAATAAATAAATAAATAAAAAAACATTCAATGTAAAGTTTGAATTTGTCCAGATTCATCCCGCTCTACGGTATATTTCCCAATTAATTTGTACATTCATGTGAAATTTACATCGCGACCGTGGGAGCATATTCTATAAACAGTTAGTTGCATTTAGTTGTATAATTACGTAACTACAACAAATAACGTATTATTGCCTACTGCAATTCGCGCGTTATATACAAAATTTTAATTTATATTTTATGAATTTTTTATAGTTCAATGAATTTCCAATAATTTAAAACGTAATTTTTTTTTTAAAGGAAATAAAAGTACCGAATAGGATGAATTTTTCAAATGATAATATTCCCTATATAATAGTCATTTAGGGTGGAATTAATCATCGGGGGTGAGATTGTTCACGAAATCATATTTTTTTAAATTGAATATAACGCCAGAACGATAGTTTAGAATGCGATTTTACCGACCGATAATGGAAGAAATAAGATGGCTGAAAATTCCCTTTACACGTCAAGTTCAACAGTTCCATATATTTAAAAAAAAATATAGTGTATTAAAAGAAGTTGTATTTTTGGGTGAAAGTGAACTTTTAAAACTGTATCTGATAAGTCAAAATCTAAACACAGTTTTTATATTTTAATAAAATACACATAATTGTTGATGCTTTGTAACCATCACGTGCTTGGCTGTACATAATCAGTTCAGTATTTTTTGTCATATTGGACATATTATTGCGTCGGGTGAGATTAATCATATACATGGGGTCAGATTGTTCAATTATTGTATTGAAAGATTAATTGCGTATAGCCGTATACGATGTACCTGACCATGTTTTATACTCTTTAAAACTGTTAAAATTTATTATAAGCATCAAACAAACTTTTTTACAATAAGAATTTAAAAAAAAAATGATGGTCAAACAGTTTTTATACTCTTAATTAAGGCCGTGAAAAAAATGGCGTATTCGTAAAATCGTATTTTTTAAAAATTTTCCTCCCAAAAAATTAACAAAAAAAGCCCTTAACTTTTCTTTCTGGCCTTCTACGGACAGCTACGCACTCCCTCCTTAAGCCCGGGCCGCAACGCTGTAACCCCGGCTACACCACCCTCTCGTCGGGCCTACTCTTAATGAAGAAAGTGCGTTTTCAGGGCTGCGAATTCGTGTGAACAATGTCACCCCATAACGAGTATGAGATTATTCATGGCTTGCTTGCTTCCTGTGGACTATGTGTTGACATGTAAGGATACGACATTTTGCAATAAGGTCCGTATTACCGTCTTCTATACATATAAACCCATTTTGCTCCAATTGTGCTCTATTTCTATAAAATTAAGACCAAAATATGCTTTTTTTATCAATTCCACCCCAAATGACGGTAGCAATTAATAAAGTTCACAATATAGATGGTGGACGTGCTGTGAAGTACTATTAAATGTGTTTAAATTTTGGAAATGAATCTTGGTAAGAGCGTAGAAGACAAAAAGGGAAATTAAAAAGAGAGGAAAATATTCGGCTCAAATATAGTAGCTCCTAAAAAGAACCCAGTCTAACGAAGCTTTCTTACAATTAGTGAGCAGAGACAAGAACCAATTAATTAATTTTTGGGAAGGCCCCACACATTTTGTTGCAAAGAGGTTATACAATACTATATTATACTTGATATACTATTATACTTGATTGAAAATGGTTATATGTAGCGAAACACGTAACAAAATTTATTTATAAAAGCTTGTTTTTTTACAGTGTCAAATATTTTATTTATTAATAGGTTTATATGAATTAATAACAAGGAATGTATTGTAATGCAAATGTTTTATACATAATTCGAATAATAACCTGAGTTTTTAACTCAGAAGGATAGGTAATGGTCGCTAAATATGCTCTTCTGAGGTAGACTAAAAATAAATTTTCACAAATTGTGAAGTTTCAAACCGAAGTTATGATCAAACAGTTGGCAATTTTAACGTCACCAAAAGAAAAAATTTAATTCACAACAAAAATTTAAATGACCGGGCAATTATTGATCTTATTACAAGTATTAGGAAATTTCTTATTTCTTCAGTTCAGTTTTATGTTTTAGTTTGAACTTTCAATAGTTTGTTTACTGTGGCTTTACATTGAAAATATTACTGTGTTTGTGACATTTTAATTGAAAATTTTGAGGTAAAGCTATACCAGTGAAACAGAATCATTCATTCTTCATCATATACAGATTGGAAAGTAAATAACTCTCGTCGTTTGTAGGGGTCACTCTAGATACTAAAATCACAGGAATTTTTTTGGAATTAACAGTTTGAGAAAATCGCAAATGAACTGGCTTCACGATATTTCAAAATTTTGCGTCCTGACTAAATTACGCATACCTACACCTTTTTAGTACCTAAGTTACAAAATAATTTTGTTGACCAAAATTCAATAAAATTTTGTAAATATGTTAACTTCTAGTTACTATTTATTAAATGTTGCTTTTTTAAAAACAAAAAATTTATCTCAAAATATAAGATGGTCAGAGCCGGATTAAAACAATTTTTAAGGCCCCTTTTTGACCCATATTTAGTATTAAATTTTTTCTGTTAAAAAACACTTCTGGTTCAAATTTACTGACAAATATTAAGGGGGGAATTCACGCCAGAAACGGATAATAAACTAATCTTTTTCGAATCTCGTTTTTTGTTTTTATTTTGTTCTGTGGTTCTTTACAAACACGATGATATATAATTTTTTTTCAAGTAGAAAAATATTTATTTGTCAGTCGCTGCACAGCCAAGTTGCTGCTCCTTTGCAGACAACGTTCCCCCTCCCCCGCCCCTCGCGATTTGATCAGCAATATAATTAATTGAAGATGAAGAATCTTCAGGATGAAGAAAAGAAAAAGGTACAAGAGGGGACAATGTATGGGGTTGGAGAGTTTTAACAGACAGTAAGTAAACCGTTTCGTTTGTTATTATTTTTATTTTTTACCGTTTCCCGAAAGTTGTGTTTTTCCCGACAAGAAAAATCATATCTCAAGTTCCAGAAAAGATAGAGACTTAATTTTTTTTTATTTTGTTCATAAACATATTGCGCATAAAGTGGAGTACGCTTTTTACATTTGAACAATTGTAACTATTTTTAAACATTTTCTTTTTTAATAAAGAATTGGGTTTTATAATTTTTATAAGTTTAGGATTATAATTTTATAGTTAGTTTTTAAAATTACCTGAAACCCATACTCAGCTTTATGGACAGGTCCTTTAGGAATAAAATAATGAAAAAATATTTAAAAAATATTTATTACTTTTTGAGATATGGCGTTCCTTGTAAACGCTTAAGAACTTGTGAAAAAAGGCCCCCTCCCCCCACGGAGAAGAGTAATGAAGGTTTCAAAAACAAAATTTTCTATTTGAAACCCTGCCTAATTTGAAAAAAATTTCAACAAGCAAAATAATCATAAATAAAAAATTTGCTTTTTTATTTGAACTCCCCCCTTAATTACATGAGTGAGATCTACTCACAGTTTTCGTTTCGAGACTTATATACTTTCCACCCTGTATATTACGTAGCGTTTACTTACGATAGATCATGATCCAGAAACACGTCACTAGTGCTTGCATCGGAGTCGCTACGTGGCAACAAGAGTCGCGGTAATACGATCGCCTTTTTCCGTCGTGTTTTCAACGTGGTGTACGTGGTCTGCGAGAACTGCAACAAGTCCGGCGTGTGATGTGGACTATGCGGTGACAGAATTGTAAGACGTCGATCGCCCGGCGAGAGGAGGGTTGTTTGATAGCCACCTGGTGGGGGTAACGACAGATGTTGCGGTACTTTATGTGTTCGACGCTCCGACGAGAAACCGGACGATGCAAACAAGCCACGTTTCTTCTCAGCCGTGATCGATGTTTCCTCCTGTTGTGCGGCGATACCCAAGGCGACATCTTCGCCGGAGACAGCTCGACGTTTTAGACGCGCATCGCGAGTGTCCAGGTGTTCCAGAGATTTACCTTCGATGCTTGATGATGCGGAAATGATTCGACGGACGTCCCGTTCGCTGGATGTGATGAATGAGCTACGGTGATGGGTGCCGGTGGTGCGTAAACTTTCCATTGAACGAGCCGTTTCAACGCGCGCAGCCGCAGACAGGTATTGTGTGCCTGGACTGCTGGCTTGAGAACCCTTCAGTGACGGTGCAGCGGTTGCGGAGAGAAATTTCGTGTCCGGTTCGTATTCTTCTTGGGAACTGCTTGAATTTTGTGCGGATTTGCTCAGGATTTGGAAGCGGTGTTTGGTGATTTTGCGTTGAGATTCGACGGTTGCGCTGGCTATAGTTTGTGCCGCAACATTTTTCGCATTTTCGTCGCTTCCGCTGTCACTGTCGCCGGATGCTTGTTGCGTAATTATGGTACACTGTGGTATGACGTTGGTATGTTCGGTGATAGCGGCTAATTTAGACTTTTCAACTTCGTTCGTTTCTTCTTCGGCAATACTACTCTGAGCCGATTGACTCAAATACTGTTTGGATGATTGCGATTTGAAAGTGGAGCGTACCGATGATTGTTGAGAGCTGCTGATACTGCTCATGGTTTGCCGTTGCGAGGATGTTATGTTAGCGGAAGCGATTTTTGTTGAGCATTGCACGGATGATTTGGATGTTGCGGAGAATTTTGCGGCGTTTATGATGGACGAGTTGGTGGTCTCTTCGGTCTCATCTTCATCCATTTTTTTTTATTTGCTATCAATATTTGTAAATTTTTGGTCTATAATTATGATATGTTGTCAAATTTTCGAAATTATTCCAACCATTTGTGCACGCTTCAAATCAGAATGGTATATTCGAAGATTCTATAAGAAACAGAGTGAAACATTTGATTTTGGTACGTTCATGATTCAGACTAAAAAATATACAATGTGCCCAAATATTCACTATTTTATTTACCAGAAAGAAGTAGACGTGGAAGTCGAAAAAATCTTTTTTTTTATTAGGGGAGACTGAGGTAAAGTGACCAGTGGAGGTAAAGTGGTCACTGGCCTTTATTCACCGGAAACTACTCCACTCTTGCGGTGAAGCTGAATACTAGCTTGCAGACAAGCCATTAGTATTCTATTAAAACGTCAATGATCAGTTCCCTAGATTGTATGAATTATAATGAATTTTCTGAATTTTCGAGTGTTGACGTAAAGTAAGTTTTAAATTGCCTTCTCATTATTTTTTTTATTAATTATGAATACAATTTTTTAATTGGGATAGCTAAAAGCTCTGTCTAATTGCCTTTAAAATAATATAGTTATCGATGAATCAGAAAATTCTTTCTTGAAATTAGTTGTAGTTTGCCGAAATGGCGTCTAAGGGGATAAAGTGGCCAGACTTATAATGAGGCAAAGTGGTCTGTGTCCGATCGCTGCTCATATTGAATTCTTAGAATATTTTAACAAATTATATTAAATTCAGAACTTTTATTTAGTTTTTTATATTTTATAAACAAAAGAATTGCCTGAAATCAGTTTTTAGGGTTCCGAGAAAAAATGTGAAAAAGGAACCCTTATGACTTCAGTGTCCGTCCGTCCGTCGTCCGTTGATATATAGTAGTTAATGATACAAACATAGTTTGATTTTGTATATAAACATGTTTATTACTTCAAGATTTCTTTTTGGGTTAAAATGGGTACCCCTGGCCACTTTACCCAACATAATGGGGTAAAGTGGTCACTTTGCACATGTTCCAAAAATACCTTTCAAGATATTGTTGATATATTGATGGTTATTGGTTCTGCAGTAAAGCAACTATATACTAAATATTTAATAATCTGTATTTCTTTTCAAACAAATAAACTATACAACATTTTGTCTTTTGAGTGACCACTTTACCGCAGTCTCCCCTACATATATGACTCAATTGCTTCCAGTTTGCTCTATTGAGATCACTAATTTGTCCACCAGAAATCGTTTGTAGGAGCAATTGGTAATTTCAATAGAACAATTTGGAAGCAATTTAGGCATATAAAAAAAAAGTTTTTCATCTTCTAACGCTAACTCATTTCTGATATTTTATTTACTCGTTCAATAAACAGCTCAAAATTATTTTGAGCTGACAGAAGTGAATAGGTACATTGAATGTTTTACGTTTTGTTTTGTTTGTAATTGAAATTAACGACAGATTATCCCAAAGTTTCATAATATTTCAATTTTGTATATTAATTATAACCCTTATTTCCTGATATTGTTATAAATGAATATCATATTGTCAGAGACGGTGTAGGAGTTTATTTAAGAAAGGATATTGTCTATTTACTGTATCCTGTCAACAGTAACAACATATAAGATTTTAATTTTATATAATATGTAAAATATATTCTACCTCCTAAGGCTTAACAAAATATTAAAATTACTTTTTAATGGGTCTCTTTTACAAAGTAGTTAATAGGTATATACGTTTATTTGTAAAAGCTTCTATAATACTGCACAAAATTAACTTTGCATAACATTTGGCTATTAAATACACGAAGTTTTTATACCTACTTATACGCGAAATTAAATACCTACTTTCTTGACTTATATAAAAGACAAGACACAATGAATGTAATTTTATCTTTGAAAATTGTAAAAAGTTTCATAATATTTCGCTTTAGGCTTTTGGCGTAAGTTAAAATTTTTTATATCCACTTTTGTAATACGTGTTGGCATTAAAAGCGCATCGTATTTAGGAATGAACTGCTACCATCAGAATCGGAATTACAAGAAAGCACTTGATAGGGCCGTGCTCACGCTTCCGTGAAATTACTAAAAAGAAATTCTTGTTACTTTAAATTATAACAAAAATAGAAGAAATTTTTAAAAAGTTGGTTTAATTTTTCCCAAATTTAATTGCTTTACACGGGACCCTCACAAATGAAAATTTCTCGTGGAGCCTATCAGAGCCAAATCTTAAGTACAATTAATGTAATGAAAAGAATTAACACGTTAATGGTCATGAAGAATTACGACAAAATTACTACTTGATACACTGTTTTGACTCTGTCTGCAAATAGGTGTGAAGGTTTGAGAGTAACCATAGGTCAGCTGCACAATAGAAAGGGAACTATGTTTGTTTACCTTATTGATGTATGGTTTACACGGAATTTTTGACGTGATACAGCGTGGTGTCACAGTTAATCAGGTTTCACTTAACGTTTTATATAACGTAAATAACCGTGAATAGGTTAATTTTGGTACATTTCTGGTTCTACTGGCGCCTGCCCATAAGTTTTCAGTAGCTTTCTCTTATATTCTTCAAAATTTTAGTCAGAATTTTCACTTATAGTTTTTTTCTAAGCCTCTCCTTAATTTTAAAAACCAAATGTGAGAAGAAATTATTCACCTCCTTCGAAATATTTGAGTTTCTGAAGCAATAATTTTAGAATATTACAAAGAGTGTTAAATTTTATAGTATCTTATTTCATTTAGGTATTTTTTTGGCTAGGTGATATAAGTAACTTAGGAAACATATAACTTTATATTACTATACACAAATTTATTTTATAAATGAAATTAAGTCCATCAGTAGGCGCATACACAAAAGGGGGGATCAGGGGTCATACCCTCCCCCCTCAATGAAGAAATGAAAAATTTCCAACATCGCCCCAGAAATTTTTCACATTAAATTACGCACTGTTGAAAAAAATATTAATGGACAAGCGGAACTATTTTCCTTTTTGTCTGATTGTCAAGTTATGTTAGGGGGGATTCTAGTGCTGTTTAATTTCCTGTGTGATCCACTTGCAGAAAGCTTGGCTGCATACTTGGCCACCAGATGTGACAACTTTATAATCATCTATATCAAAATTTAAAATAAATGTTTAGGTACATGCATGTAAGGCAAGCTTGAAATCTACAATATACATTACATATAATATTATATTTTACTGCATGAACTTCACCCGGGGCCCTATATATATATATATATATATATATATATATATATATATATATATATATATATATATATATATATATATATATATATATATATATATATATATATATATATATATATATATATATATATATATATATATACAAAATAGGTACTTGTACCTATTGTTGAGATATGTATACGGGAACATACACATTATAGAACCAACAGACAGACTACCACTAAACCGGTAGATAGTCTAACTAATTGGTTTTATCTTCGTACCTAGCAGGTACGTAATTTTATCCCCCATATCTTCCCGTCCAAAATGGAAAACATGAAAATATCAAAAATTTTAACAATAGCAATGTATTTGTTATAATAATTTTAAAAAAAAATTGTGTAGTCTTATATAAATGATTCATAATTAACAAATATTTTACTTTGCAAAATACCACTTTTATTTTTGAAACTGTGACAAAGATTGTTTCGAACCGTTAGTTCATTTTCAAACAGAATTCACTCACAGTTTCAAAAATAAAAGTGGTATTTTGAAAAGTAAAATATTTGTTTATTATTTACAAATATGGAGTACCATAAAGTAACGCTCAAATCTATTAATATTATGATTCATAAGTATTCAGGTGTTTCAGATCGAAAGAAATTAGTAGGGGAGACCGGGGCAGGTTTTCGCACTTTTTTTTCTTTATTTTTTTTAATTTTTTTCTGCATAGCTACAATTACCAAAGACATACCATAACAATTAGGAACATATCAGCTATAACTAAAAAATACTGAAACTGATAAAAGACAAATACTTTGTCGTAAAAATATAAAAAAGTAAAGGTAAGTCACGGTCGAAAACATGCCCCGTAGTCGGGGTATGTTTTCGAATGGCATTATTTTGGACTGGGGCAAGTTTTCGCATGCACTAAAATACAACTACATGGAAAATAAAAATAAATGTTTTAAGAAAAGCACGTATATATTTAAATGAAAATACATCGGCTAACATCTCTTAAAATACTTTTTGTATGTTGATCTGGTAAAAATAATAAAATATTCACACAAAAAAAATACTTTGTTTAACAAAACTCAGTGTCATTATCGCTGTCGCAATTAAGGCAAACAAAAAATAATGAGTCTCTTTTGATACAGTCTTCGTGTGTCCATCTTTTGCAACGAGTGCATTTTATCCACTGCTCGTTTGATTTTGAATTACTAAAATTTTCAAAAGAGTAAATAGGTACAGACGCAATCGGCATCATCTTTGTCACTTGAGTCATTCGTTGTCCCTGCATTATGTGTAGTAGAGCTGCTAGATGATGGGTTTTCCTTATTCTGTAATTTTTTTTAAACAGATTTTTCTTTACAAATTACGTCTTTTTTCCCCCATTTTTTATGGCCCCTTGATAAATTTTTTTTGTTTCCCCTTTTCTTGTTCTAATTTAAACTTTTTTTGTTTAGCGTTTTCCTGTTCATTTTTAACAGGAGTTGCTAAGGTTTGTCAGGAGCTTTAACAGGAGTGTCGGTCATAATCAACGACATATTTCTATCAATATTTACTCATTTTAACTACCAATAAATCAAGAACTTTAATATTTAATACTCCTGGAAAAGACTGGGGCATGTTTTCGGTAGCGAAAATTTGCCCCGCTTGGTATTCGAAAACGTGCCCCGTCGCCATTTTTTTACTTTAAACTCACCTAGAACGGTGGAAATAACGACTTTTCCGTACTATACTTACATAACTAATTACTACAGAAAATGCACATTCTAAATATAATATTAACATAAGACTCAACCAAAACAAAGTATGTTTGTTTTTAGTTTAAAGTGAGGCATAAAAAGTTACTTACCTGATCAAAAATTAACAAAAGATAACACTGTTTCACAACGAGTGCATTTATGAACATGTAACTGACATAACTGCCACTTGGGCGTCTAGGCATCATTCGAATCGATTTGGTGCTCCGATCTAGTGGTTAGTTTAAGAGTTAAAGTCGATTCGAAAACATGCCCCGTGCGAAAACCTGCCCCGGTCTCCCCTACCATATCATCAGAATGGGATTTTACGTGATTTTTTCAACTCAGGGTTTAATTTCTAACATCTTAGATGGAGCAGCGCCCGCTTTACGCCGCCCCGGGCAAAAAGGAAAAATTCCGCTCCGGTGAAACCGGCGACCTTTTTTTTTTTGTTCGTCAATTGTAAAAATACCGCCCTCTTTTTACAGAAATGCCGCCCTGGACAAACGCATACCTAGGTTTTTGCTTCGTTCGAAGCTATAAGAACGCCGTTGGAGGTATTGGAACATCGTTCCTACTAGTGATATCGAGACAAGGAGCTGTTACTCGATTAATCGACTAAAGTTGTTTTTCAGACAAAATTAGTCAATAGTCGAAAATATCGAGTATGGAGTAGTCGAGTTCATGAATAGGGTAACCTACGTAACTCTTCCAAAAACGGCATTCTTTTTTTTAAAAAGAAATCCATAATGTTTTATTACAATTTTGTAATCGTATAAAAGTAAAAAATCATACAAATAGATAATTTTTTTAGATTTCGCAGTTATTAATCGTTTTTAGTCAGTTAAAAAAAAATTAATCATTTTAGTCATTTAATCGATGGTAAAATAGTCGACTAAAAATGACTAAATGTAAACAAAATTTGTCGACTAAATCGACTAATCGATTAATTATTCGACATCACTAGTTCTCACGCGTTCCCGCCGAAACTAGGCCCTGTTTCAACATTTTGTTTACGGATGACATCATTATTTCTAATAAATATTATTTATACAGTAGAGTTTTGATAACTCGAATCTCAAGGGAAATGCTAAAAGTTTAGAGTTAGCGAGTTTTCGACTTAACAAGAACTTCGAGATACGAAATATTCAATTGCTGGAATTTCGACTTAGAAAGGCGCAATTTACAGGTATATTTTTGTTTTGGATTTTACTGCTTAGTTCAGGAAATTCCAAGTAAAACTTTCACTTACGGAGTCTGTATTTTTAAATTCGAGTAGTAGAATATAAATATATACTGTCAATACCTCGTAGAGAGATATCATTTTGCTTCAGTTACAGAGTCTAAATAATTCGAGATATTGCGTATTTAGGGGTTCAGCCGAAGGAAATGGCAATTATTTCCATCTTACCGAGAATTTCGACTTAACGAGGTTCGAGTTATCGAGATTCCATTGTATTACTTTTATTTTTTTTTTAGCCTTTTTAATGCAAGAGGTCACCGAGATAGTCAGATTCGCCTTAGTGTGGACGAATCCAAATAACGAGTTTAACTCGTCACACTTCAAAAATAGGAACTATGCTCAATTTGAAATTTCGCCTACTTTCAAGTATTACCATAAGCTATAATTTAGACCACTTTTAAATAAAATTCATAAGGTCTCTATAAAGGGGGCGAAAAATAGGATTTTTTGGGTGACTCTTTTCTGGTACTTGTTTTAGTAGTCGCCGAACGAAAAATATTATGCCAGTGACGTTCCATTCAAGTGAACGGCTAAATAAATCAGCTAAAAAAGGACTCATAATTTAAAGGCAAAAGTGAAACGGACTACGCTATCACAAAATACCGAGGGAAAATAATTAAACTAAAAATATCATTTTCATTTTGGCAACTTTTCACGCTTGATAAATTTGTTTTTCTTTAATCAAATCACCAAAATTAACCTTCACACACCTTTGTCCTTATAGACAACGAACAGAAAACATAATTAAAACTCCTTTTTCATTACTTTGGTCGGCCAGTTGGTGCTTGGTAGGTAATTAAATGATAACGTAAATATTGTAATCGATGGTCGGATGTGACCTTTTGCGACCAACGTGACAATTTTATTACACCATTTGCCTAATAATAATAATTAGAATTATAATCTCTTTGAGTTTCAGGCGGACGACCGAAGACACTTTTAATAATGTAAAATAAATATTTATTAATATTAAAAACAATTTTGTTTCAAAACGGCAGGTTGCGGAGAGAGGAGTGTAATCGGTAACAAAAATAAAAGGTTTAATTTTTTTAGAAAAATTCAATTAAGAAATTCCTATCATCATTTTGCTTTGTTTTTATTTTTTAGTACCAAAAAGGGTGACTATAGAGACAAAAAAATTATTATATATATTAGCAATAATATATTATTTCTTTTTTGCAAGCTAAAACAATTTTTCTGAAACATGAACCCGGCTACTAGGTATAGGTATTAACTTGAACCGTCAGACAAAAGCTCATACTCAGAAATTTTTTATGTGTCTTGTTACTTCAAGGGAGAAATCTAATTTTTATTGTCAAAAAGACAAATACCTCTGTCACAGCATCCTGCATACACTAGCGAATTTCTCAGTATTTGTTTTCAAATGAATAACCGTATGTCATAGGTATATATCACGTTTCAAAAAGTAAAATTTTCAAAATTAGTCTTGTAAGTAGTATTTTGACTAAAATTGTAATAGTGAATCTCGTGGTCACCTATATTTTCTTTCACAATTCCAGATGAATATTGGCACAGTTCGTTTAAGAAGATGGCCGCAGACGCATATTGTTCAAATATTGAACCCAACACATGTTTACTTTTCTTGTCCTCCACTTACATCATAAATGTATATTATTGTAATGTGGAATATAAAAATTGTGACAAATGTAAGTATACAAACGATGATGTGGGTGGTGTTTGTTATAGACTAATAGTCTAAAAAACGGACGTTAAACCACATTTTAATAGTATTACATAGTATTTTTAAGAATTAACAACTTCTAAGGGTTTTTTTTTTTTTTTTAAGAAGAATTTGGGAACTTTTATTTTGACAATTTAACTCATGTGGTGTCAAGTCCCATAAGAATATTGTAGTTTTCTCACTTTTACCGTGGGAAAAAGTTAGATATATGGATTATTACAGCGAACAAAATGGTAGAAAACATTTCATTGGTCATTTCATTGTTAATAAACACGATAAAAACGAAACAAAAATTCGTATTGGTAAATCTAATTGATTTCAGAACCATAGTAACAATGTATTTTAAATGATAATATGAATTATACTAATTTATTTTATTCGTTAAATTGTCGTACCGTATTACACTTCAGTTTTATATTTTTTCTGAATAAATTAGTGTTTTCTACAATTCAAATTTCTTGCCTAAAAGCAATTTAACTCGAAAACTGTCAACTTTAGTTGACAGTTCTTCGAGTTAGATTGCTAGGAAACAAATTTCCGTTATATATAAACACAATACAAACCTCTCGTGAATAAGGGAATAAATATTTCACCGTGCCCGGAAGTTTTAAACATTTTCTTTGATTAGTAACTTAGAAAGCAGTTCAAAATCTTAGAAGCTGCATTCCTTCCCTTTTGGACCTATTCTATATACATTAAATGTATGAAAAAGGAATAAATAAATAATATCGAGCCATTACCTCCGATTTATCGTAAGCAACACTTTTATCGAAATTGAGATTTTTATTGCAAGCAAAATTCTAAACTGTAACGGACCAAGCACTGTTAACGTTTTTCTCCAAAATTCGTTAATTAACGAGTTATAGCAACAAGTTTATCGTTAATACAACACATTTTCACATTTTAGCGTAACCGACAATAACCATCTTTATCGTAAGGTTAATAAGATAATAGGAATAATACGCTCAGGCGTAATAAAATTAAGACAGCAGAAATATCGCAAGCGTCATACAAATATTTAAAAAATCCTTCTCCTGTAAAATTTGATATTTGTCGGTTACGCTAAAATGGCGGTAAAGGCTCGATATTATAGTCATTTAGCACACTTATATGATACGCTTTCATTCTGAGAAGCTATTTTTTACTGGAAAATTTAAAATAAAAAATTGCGAGTTTTATCAGACTCGAGAGAATCCCCTTTAATGCAACAAGGCGACCTAGTGCTGTCCCTGTCTACACATATAACAATCGACGTACATATGACAACAGGAAAAGAATACTTTTGAAATTACCTTGTATTTTATGGCACCGTTGCGCGTCGGTCGAACAAATATACTTTTATTTCATGTGGTTTTTAACCTTTTAGTGTTCGTACATAAAACCGAAGAATAGATGGAAAATCACTTCAATATTGAAGGTAATATACGAACGCTAAAGGTTTTTGTAGGTACATCAGAGAGTGTATTTTGAATTCTAGAAGTGCATTAAAAGGCAAAGAGAATAAGAAATATTCTAAATCAGTGGTTCCTAAAATGTGGCCCGCGATACCAGATCGTCTGGAATCTAAAATTCTTAAATTTTTTTAATGAAGAATGTATAAATCTGACTACGTTATAATTATTTATTCATTGGAAAATATCTAATTTTATATGACATAGGGTAAACGGTATAGTTATTGGACAGTTAAGAAAAATTTTCAAATCAAAATACACAAAAAGTACGTGTTTTAACTTTATTTTTAACGAAAAAATTCATAATTAAAGTAAGACCTGTCTATTTTAATGTACCGTATAAAACTTTAATATTACATATTGGTAAGTCTCTGAAAAAAAAATATTAAAGTTGTCCGTGTAGAAAAATATAGTTATTGGACAAAAATTGCATTTATTAATTTCTGGCGTATTATTCCACAATCCACAAGTTCTGCATCATGTACACAGCCTTTATCGACTCCTTGATCAACCTTTTGCAATGATTCACAATTTAGTAGAATATTATAAAATGATTCTAGCCTTCTCACTCACTAGACGCAGTAAACTTTTTTAACGAACTACCTAAGACCACGCTAAGAATGACGTAGTTACAGCCACAGGTTTCTGTAAATTATGGTTAAATCAGAATGCATTTTCTGAAAATAGATACTAGAAGGTTCTGTTTAACTAAAAAACCAGGAAGTTTGCTTTACTATAAGCCTTATAATCTGTAAAAGAGAGTGTCTTGTCCAATAACTGTCAATGTCCAATAACTGTACCGTTTACCCTATATCTCTGGTTATTACATAGACTTTATATGTCAGTGATGTTCAGCCTCCATTTTCATTCGAGCTACAATTCTATTATATAATCCAAGGTCAAAGTAATCAAATTGGTTCAGGAACTGTGATTTCGTTCCCGCCGCCGGTGATTTTTCTGTTATCTTTGCAACATACTGTTAAAAACGACGAAAGCAGTACTGAAAACCTATAAGCAGCTTCAAATTTCATGTTTCTATCATCCAAATTATGGTTTTTGGATCTTTTACAAAAATTTTTGATTTATGATAACATAATCAAGTTTAATTTTTTCGCCATGTTCTTTCAAAGCCAATTTTTATTTCCCAGATGTAAGTTTTTTATTAAGCTCAGTTCCTATTTTCGAATACGAGATCGATTTAACTTTGTAATTGACGGGTTTTCACCTAGTTCATCGAAATAATGGTTCACCGTTTCACCGAAACGACGAAGCTTATCTAAGTAAACAAATTCACTTTTCTTTTGTGTCTTTTCTTATTTTAAATCTTCTCCGTGATCTACCAAATATTTTTGTATTTACAATTCAGACCGCCAACCTAAACTTTTGGGAACCCCTGTTCGATTAGATTATTCGATATTTCTGAGAACTATAAAATGATAGCATTTCTAAAGTATTAATAGAAAATTTATGCTTCACCAGCTAAAAGTATTATATAAATATTACATATTATAAAAGTACATTTACTATATTTAGTTATCTGTGAGAAAATGAAAATGCATCCACGGAGAAAAATACTTTTTGTTTCAAACATCTTTTATAAGAAACTTTTTAAAATTTATTGTTTACACGACCTGAATAAAACTTTGGTCAACATTGTATAATTATTTCGAAGATTATAAAGAATAACTATAAAGAAATAGAAGATTACGATAGTACGGATGGAAGTAACAAAACAAATATTGCACTGTAAAATGGTGGTAGATAAACGTGAAGGATCGTGGTTTGAACCCCAACTATATATTACAATCTAAAGTCTAAACAATTTTCATGAAAGTTTTATAATCGTGGTGTTTTAATTACTTTAATTATCGGCGTTATTTATTTCACTTCGGTAATTATTTAATGGAGAATTTAATTTTAATTGGTTACGTTTAGCTGCATCATAATTTTCTGACGAAATTGTGTTTTGATTCTTTTTTTACATTAAAGTTATAAAATTATTTGGGTTAACTCTTCCGTTGCGATATTTTTAATCTTATCACGGAACATATTATTTTTATCACTTATTATTATGACACCAGAGGTTTGTATTTTTTTGGAAATAAATTTGGGTTTGTCTAACGAAAATTTGTTGTATAACAATTTAACGAGAAGAACTGTCAACTAACAAAAACGCGACAGCGCAGCTGAAGAGTTTTTGATTTGACAGTTTTTCGAGTTAAATTGCTTTTAGGTAAGAAATTTGAGTTGTAGAAAATATAAATTTATTCAGAAAAAATATAAAACTCAAGTGTAATACCGTAAGACAATTTAACGAATAAATTAAATTAGTATAATTCATATTATTTATTATTTAATACGTTGCTACCATGGTTCTGAAATTAGTTAAATTTACCAATACGAATTTTTGTTCGTTTTTATCGTATCTACCTACAGTGAAATGACCAATGAAATGTTTTGTATCATTTTTTTCGCTGTAAAAATCTGTCCTAACTATTTTTTCATGGTAAAAGTAAAAAAACAAACTACAATATTCTTATGGGACTTGATATATACATGGGTTAAATTGTCATATAAAACAAAAAAATTAAAACAATTTTTTTTTTTTGACAAAAGTTTTTCCTTAAGAAAAGAACAGAAAATTAGCCAATTTCTCTCACGTATTGTTAAACAGGCCCAGATTGGCCAAACTGTAAAGACCAAAGTATTTGGCGGGTCAAGAAAAAATTTTAAATTAAGGAGGGACCCAAAGGAATTTGCTTGTTTCCTTAAACTCCGTTATTTTGGTGAACAAACCATATATAAGAGTGTTGTTCATCTGGACGATCGATTCTAATCTATAAATTGAAAATAGGAGTAGAACTTAACGAAAAAAATACCTTCGAATGCTAATAAGGCACATTTTCTGAACAAACTTGGCCATTTTAATCGAAGAAATGAAAATTTAGCTCTCAAATTATTTAAATTTCCACAACAGATGAGATTCATATCATTTTTGTAGTTACCAAGTTAAAATACACACATACACACAATTTTTAAAAGCTCGTTTGAATGCTTGTAAGATAGTTGATTTTTCATTAATTATAGTTTAGATATGTTCGCAGTTGTTGAGAGTTAACTGTTTGGAGTATAAAATTTTAAGGCCTCTATTATGTGCAAATCTTTGCGTATGTGCACGATTTGGTTAAAAGTTTATCAAAATTACTAAAGCCCGACCTAAATTTATCAAGCAGTTTTTATTTATTTATATATTAATATTAATGTTTAAGGTATTTGGTGCGAGATAGTCAGGTACAAAAGTATAGCTTAGCGAAAAGATTTTCTTTTATCAAAAATTAAATAATGTATTAATATTCTTCAGTTATTATATTTGTAGACAACTTGTTTGTGAAAAAATTTCCGCGCGCTTATGTTGTAGCAATATAAAAGCATTGTTCAAAAAGCGTTATAAGAACGTTGTAAAATGATGTTTATAAATTATATTTCAAAAACGGTGCGGTCAATAATTTTTATTTGTTATTAAATATGGTTTGTAACTTTTAGGTATAACACATCAAATTTTTATCAATTTCCTTTGACACATTTTCATTTTATTCAAAAAAAATCGTGTGAATATGTCAACTCCCCGTAAGAGCCCGTGTTAAAATTACAAAACTTTGAAACCGTTTATTTCAAAATTGGGGCGCTCAATTTTTTTTTCGGTACAGACTTGTGTTATTGGTATTGAATTAAATAAATGTCTAGAGAAGTTTCGTTAAAAACCTTTAAAAAATCATTTTTGGGACCAACTACCTATTTGTAAAGTGGCATTTTAAAGCAAAATTGAAGTTTACATTTGACCTATTTAACAATTAAATTTTAATTTCATAGAAATTGCTATAAATTATAAATTTTTTGCGCCCAATTGAGTATCTACTCATTTAGAAATTATTTCCAATACGAATTTAATGGAAAATGTATAAAAATCAATTTTTATTTTTCGATAATCTCACTTTCAAAACATGTTGAAACCTTTCAAAACTTTTTATATTATCAATCTGTCCGACATTATTCAATAGGTATATCCTACATAAATATATTATCTCAGAATCTTCATTTTGTTCGGGGATTTCACTCAAGGTTGTAACAATGCGTTAAAAGTCTATTCGTATCGTTTATATGTCAATCGATTTTGTTAGAAAGTCGTATATTACAGATTGCGAACATTCTAACTTAATAAACGTACATTTTCCGTCATCAAATTTTGCAAAGCATAGTCGTGAAAAGTTGCGAATACGATGTATACATATTAGTTGACACTAAACATTCCTTACTTTTACATAGGCCCGACGAGAGGGAGGAGAAGCCAGACTGCAGCCCCGGGGCCCGGACTTGAAGAGGGGACTCATAGCTACCGGTAAAAGGATCAAAGCAGTTTTTTTTGCTCGCTACTTATTTTTTTTTTTTAAATTTTCAAAAGTATAGTTTATTCTTCGGGGCTCGCTATTTCTCTCCACGGTCTTACATCTTCACAGTAAACTTTCCCAAAGGCCGACAATATTTTTAAAGTATTAAATAAAAAAAAAAAACATTATTTTTAACATTTTTAATAAAAAACTCATTTTAAAAACAATAAAAATAAACACGCTACCAATAACAATAAAGTGTAAGAAAATATAATAAAAAAACAATTTATGAACAAAATATAAATGAAATATAAATGGCCTGTTCTGACTATGGCATACATATTAGGTGCTCAGATTGTAAAGTGTTAAGCCCGATTTACATTAACGCTCCGCTCTCGGTACGATATCACTACTCTCCCGATTCGATAAAATATTCTTACACAATAAACACAGAGCACTCGAGACAACATACCTATCTCTATACTACTGGAACCAGTGTAACCATTAAGAGATAGAAAATATGTTATATATGTGCACGGTGTTTACTTTGTATTGATGCGGTAACCTGTGTTTGTAAGAGTAATCGAAGATAGTGGTGGCCGTCACGTGACCGTACTTGCATACATATGTGTGATACCACAACGCTATGTGTGGGAATGTAACAATGCCAACACAACCAACATAACAATCAAATCCATTGTCTTGTGACTGACCTACACTCAGCGACTGCCACTGAGAGAGTAACTATTTAGTAGCCTAATGTGCACAGAAGTGCACACTGCAGATTACACGATAGAGATAGTTGCTGTACCTCTGTTCTCTGGGACAAAAAACAATGAGTGTATTCACATCATCGCTCTGATATCGGTCCGGTATCAGCCACGGTTCGCTCCCGCTCCAATGTCAATACCAGGTAATATTTTATCGGAGCGATATCGGACTTGTTATGGCTTGTACCTATAGTGTAAACAATTTTTTTGATTCCACTCCACTCCGCTTGCATTCAGTTGTTATGAAAAGATATTTGTATTGAACTGAGACCGAACTGGGAGCGTACCCAGAGCGGCATTATAATGTGAATAGAGAACGAATAGGTACCAGCATGATATCAGCACTGTAATGTGAATACAACAAGATTATATCGAACTTGGAGAGGAGTGATATCGTACCGAGAGCGGAGCGTTAATGTAACTCGGGCCTTATTGTTGACCAAAGTGGTATGTAAGAATAACTCGAAACTGAAATAACTCTGCTTACACCATATGTCATTTATTTTTCTTGGAACGAATACTTTTCAAGTTCAATACAATCAGTACAGATGCGTAGACCATTGTTCATAATGGTTATAAAATTTAACTTTTGTATTAAATCCAAACCCAAACCCATGTGGATCATGACTTTTGAACACTAAAAATCAATTAGGTACTGGTTTTGTATAAAAAGATTTCCAGCCATTACCGCCGATTTATCGTAAGCGACACTTCTATCAAAATTGAGATTTTTATTGCAAGCAACATTTTAAACTGTAACGGACCAAGCAGTGTTAACGTTTTTCTCCAAAATTCGTTAATAAACGAGTTATAGCAACTGCTTAGTTAATCGTTAATACAACACATTTTCACATTTTAGCGTAACCGACAATAACCATCTTTATCGGAAGATTAATAAAATAATAGGAATAATACGCTCAGGCGTAATAAAATTAAGATAGCAGAGATATTGCAAGCGCCATACAAATATTTAAAAAATCCTTCTCCTGTAAAATTTTATATTTGTCGGTTACGCTAAAATGGCGGTAATGGCTCGATTTAATACGTACTCTAGTTAATCTGTTATATTTTCCGGTCCAGACATCTATACTGGTGTGATTGGAACTTTACGCAGGATATTTATGGGGTGTATATTTTAAAATAGTAAAGTCTTTTTATAACCTTTAAAATATCGAAATAGCTTTCCGGTAAATAAAAACAGTTTTTTTTAAACAGCTTCGTTAAAATTTCATCTCAACTGGAAGAATATCAGAAAGATCGCGAATATACATATTATAAGAAAAACTTAAATTCTGAGAATTCCAAATAAGTTAAATTTTCGTTATAAGTTGGAATATATACTTTTGACAAGTGTTGTACTTTTATTGCCGATATAAAATTCATACGTCTATTTCCTTCCGTTCGCTTTTATTACATTTCCTGTCTCGTTTCATTACATAATATTTCGTAGGTAGGTAAGGGAAAATATTTATTTTCAATTAATTGATTGATTATACAGTTACGTAGATTGTGTCTGATGAATACGCATATAATTAATTTTAATAACAACGCTTTAAAGAGGTCAAAGTTTCCTTTTTTATAAATCTTTTTACATCAGTGCGTTTTTCTGGTATACTCCATCTTATTTAATTGTGGTTAATATGATTAATGTAGGATCGGTTGGCTCGAATTCAGAGGTAGGTTTATTCTTGCGACATTTTACTAATATTTTATTAAGGGGTTATATGCTTTTTTTATTTTATTTTATTTTATTTTATTTTATTTTTTTTTTAGGAAAAACAACACTAATTTTTGGATTTTCTTTTTTTTATAATGTAAGAAAATATAATTTATTTCAACTGTTGGCATATCATTTAATACTATTTTAAGATACTCAGACATTCTTTTGAAACGTACCCCTTTCTAGTTCGCTCTCGCGGCCAGATTTTAATCTTATCCTGAAAAAGGGTCGTAGGTTACTTCGCTCCCGACGTGTTACCTACTGACAGGTAAAATTAATTACCTAAAAATATTCAAACTCATACATATACAGCCATTCTTTTGTTACGTACGTGACATTTTTATGCCGTTTACACGCCTTCTTATAAGAAAAAAAAAATAGAAGTTATTTTTGTCTTATAAATTTTCAATACTAAGCAGATAGATAAATATATAAACAATATTTGTACTGAATATAAAATACATAACATTGTTAGTTTTAATGTTAGCTGTGTTACGGACGTGACAAGAAAGTGCCTGTTTTGTCACGTCCGCAACACAAACTTTATTAGCTCTAGCATTAAAACTAATAATGTTATGTATTTTATATTCAGTACAAATATTGTGTACATATTTGTCTATCTGGTTAGTATTGAAAATTTATAAGCAAAAAATAACTTCTATTTTTTTTGCTTATGAGAAGGCGTGAAAAGTGGGAGAAAATGTTACGTCCGTAACGAAAAGAATGGCTGTACCGTAAAAAAATTTTCATGAAAAAAGAATGAAAAATAGCCTGTTGGGAGCTAGTTATCGAAAATAGCTAACTTTTCACTGTAGGCAGAGTAAACTCGTGAAATCCTTAGGCAAAACAACAAAAAAACAAAATTTTTTCTATTAGTAGATGATGCTTATGGCTTGTACTTGAACGAAGGGTTACTGTTTTCGTTCATTACATCTCATTTTATAAGTAGAAAATCATCGAAAAATACGAAAATTTTTACCGAAAATCAACATTTTTTGTTTAAAACAATGTCAAAAATTGAAATTACATTTAAAAAAACCCTTTGTTCAAGTACAAAGTCATAAGCATTTACTAATAGAAAAGGATTTTGTTTGTTGATTTCGGATAAGGATTTCACGAGTTATACTCTACCTATAAAGTTAATATTCCAAAAGTTGGAATAAATTATATTTTTTTACATTTCAAAAAAAATCAAAAACGTAGTGATTTTTTTTGCTAAAAAACCATGTAACCCCTTAAAAAAATGACAAATTTTTTATTATCTTCATCCGTTCCAAAGGTATTTTTCCCCTTAGTTGATATTTGTATTAGTCGAAAAAACGTGATTAGGTACAAAATTTAAGTTCAAACAGAATATATTACTAGGGCACGGTACGGCAAAAATATATAGTCTTATAATGTAGTTTCAATATAAAACACAAATTACTTGTGATACCTATGAATGTAGCTAATTGTAATGATTGAGAAAATGTGATTACAAATTTAAGTTCAAAGAGAATAATATATTATTATTAAATGTATGAATTTGACATTTCAGTATTTGCTTGCTGTCGGTTCGTGTATATAAACGACCTTTTTGAATTTTATTTATGTATTAAAAATTCAGTGTACGAAAATATATAGACACACAGGAATAAAGACGTCATTTTGGAGAAAATGTCATCAATTTACTGCGACAATAAATTCTAGGAATTTTATTTTCATTTCATTAAAATTCATTGGAATAAAAAACATTAAAATATGAAATTGTATATGAAGTTTGTAATTTACAGTGTCTCACAGATTAGGATAACCAAACATGGATTGAAATTTTATGTACCCATATGAAACACAGGAATTACCAAAAGCAGTTTCTTTTTTTTTTTAAATATCTCAAAAAGTTATTGCTGTCTAAAATTGGTAATTATCTATAAGTACACTGAGAAAAAATTACAGTAAAAATTACGGAGCTGCCTCCGGTAAACCAGGCTCAAGTGACCAGTCGGTAGGAAATTATCAAGCAAAAATATAAAAAATGCCTTTCAAACATTATTTTTTACGATTTATTTGAAAATTTTTCCTGTACAGCTTAAGAATTTTTCCTATACAGCTCCGTAAAATTCGATGGGCTAATAAAATTTCAAGTGGATACCAGGAAAATTTACTTAATTTTTGTAAAATTATACTAGAAATAAAAGAATTTTTATGGAGCCATACTGTAATTTTTATTAAGCTGGAAGGTAGACGCAATTTGTTATCACTATTTTCTCCTTGAAACCTGTCTTTCAGCATCTCTCTCACACAAGCATCACATATAACTGACGATAAACCGGCCACACCAAGGTAATTTTGAATAACTCACCAGCAGTCCGACCGGCAACCGTTATCAGTTTAGTAGCAGTGGACCCATGCTAGTGAGTGGATGTGTACCATGCAGGAGTGTCATCTTTTTTTTTTTTGTAATAAACTATTTAATGGACTTTACATTTGAAACAAAGAATTGTTATTTGTGTTTCATGAATTGTTTTGAGTCCCTAAAAAGGGATTGGAATTTAAAGGGGCGAATTTATTTAAATTTATTGGCACGGAAAAAAATAGTAGTGCTTCCAATGTACTCCATGTACCCCACTATATTATATACCCCACAATTTGTATATATAACTCGCCAACCGTTTAATGTTCCGTTAATAATTAAAAAAAAAACTTTTTAAGAAATCTATTGCTGATGGTCACTCCGTTTACACTATTAACTTTTTCACTAATTTTGTCAATTTTAAACATTTAAACGAGAGAATATTTTTAAAAAAAAATTTGTAACAGTAATTTACCAGCCATAAATTTCCTAATATCTACAGTGTAACATCCCTTTTCACAAAATTGTAATATTCTTCAAGAAATTTGCAAAAAAGAAAAATGTTTCTGCCAATTCTGAACCAATGATAAGTCTCTAAGGGTGCGTTTTATATTTTCCTCCTAAACTGTTTCTTATCTTAAAGTTGCTCTTCTTATATTGTTTTGTTGCCTTTTAACTTGCTATTAAGTGTCAAATTTAATTTAATAGGAGGATAATTTAAGAATAGGATATTCTGGTTTAATTAGAGTGAAAAGTTCATACGATTCGAAGTAGCCATAAGCAAATTTTAACATAATAATAACATAAGGGAAACATAAAATACATATTTCTTGTTACTAGTAAGATTTTAGTTAAGAATACTCCTTGTTGAGAGGAAGTTTGCGGGGAAGATAAAAGATGCACCATAAGAGACCTATGGCCGGTATGTTTTTCAGTCTTCATTAAAAATTTTGAAAGGTACGCAACTTTTTGAAAAAATTCGCGTAAAAGTACTTGGATTTTTCAGGTTGTGGAGCAGCAACGCTAACCACGTATGAAGTCTGCAGCTCAGGGAGTTCAATAGACACCAGAAAAAAACTTAAAAAACTAAATTTTTACTGTTAGGTTTGCTACAATTTGTTCAGCTACAATAAATAAAATAATTTTGTCGTTCCATATGCTTGAATCTAGGTACTCTACATATATAAGGCTCCTGTACTTCAGTGCGGTTGAATCATTTATAATATCATTTTAATTAATAATTTTTGAAGAATATAACAAACTTCAACAATGATCAGGTGAAATTCATTAAAAGTTTTTTGTTTTGAATCAAAATTTCATATTTATAATTAATGATATGTAGGTAAATACATTTTTCTGTTATTACTTTGTTTTTCTGATGTTAACAGAACACAATTTTGTATTCATTATAAAAATAAAATGTTTAAGTACATCGTATAAAATGACAGACAGACAGGAAAATTGAATATTTGCAAAAAAGAAAATCAATAAACATGGGTACTACGATATCGGAAAATGAAAATACCTACATGCGGAGAGATATTTAAATAATAAATTTTATAATATGAGATATATTCAATTTGAAATCAATAGATGGGTGTTGTACATGTGTTGAAATTCGGCAGCCATTAAAATAAATGTTTATTGGTTGTTACTTCAAATAATATCTTTGAACGCAAAAAAGTATATTTGCTGTAAAATTTTCGACCTTTCTCCACGAAAATTTATAACTGCAGTGTATATTAAAATTTTAATCTCGGGAAATAGAGGTTAGAAAATTCGAGATACCTATTTTTGCACTTTATTGGCGGTATAAAGATTCTCACTCACGCTTCTGGTGGTGAAATTAGAAGCTGTATCAAGTAAAAGATATAGGTGCGTATATTTCCTATTGGTGATATAAAATTTAATAATCTGCACATATTTTCGTAGCCGGTTAAAGGTATATACGGGTACTATTTATAGTTTAGATTGATATACGTGTACACGGAGAGAAAACTCATATAAAAATTACTGTGCTCAGCACTACAGTCGACGTGTAAAAGGCGGACAAATTCAACTTTGTACGGTAAAAATATAAAAATTATAATTAATCATAGAAAATTTAAAGGATAGAATATTGTTTCCGTAATATTAGCAGCTCCGTAAAATTTGTAAAACAGCACAGTAAAAAGTTCCATTGCCGACAAAAAAATATTTTTTAATTGTTTTTCTTACAAAAATTACCATGCTGTATTATAATATTTGAAATGCTATCTGCTAATAATAGAAAGAAAAAAAGAGAAAGAAACTTGTGTGTGTTGTGAACGCTGTTGAAATGTACCTCACTCATAGCAAGTCACATAGCCAACCATAGCTTTGGACGACCAACTTGGTCGGACGGGTCGGACCAAGCACCCTGATCTATTAGACTGTCTTACAAGCAGCAAACAGTATTCATTACACTGTCTTAGAGGACGGGGATGTCATCGTTTAATTCATCATTTTGTTACTCCACTATCTTCAGTATTAGAATATATTGTTGCCAATCATTTTTGTATGGATCATAAAGAATCGAAGGTCGGAAAATATCGGGCATCTTCTAAGTTTTTACAGGTACAGCCCAAGCAACATAAGGTTGCGGATCAGATGCGCAAATGAAGGAGTACGACAACAAGAATTAAACTATAACATATATGCATAAGAGTGCGATAAAAGTTGTGTTAGCACATTAAATTTTACCATGCTAGCACATATTTTGTATTTTGGTCGTCGATCGCGCACGCATTATAAGAGAGCATGGTAATTTTTCTGAAAAATTATCTACAAAAATTATATGATTTTTCTCTCCGTGTACTAGTTTATATTTTATTTGATAGGGCTTCTAATTTTACCATCACAGATGCCTGCGTAATCTTTGCTTCGCCAAGAGACAGATTGTTCGGCGTTTCAAATTATAAACAAACACATTCTCTTTTAGTTTCGAGGTTTCAGCTTATAAAATTTTAAGGCCACCAATATAACTCTTGTTTCGATAAATCTCACTCGCAAAGGGAAAGGATGTATTTAAAGTTTGGAACAGGTGACTCTCTACTTCAAAACTCAGAGTAAGATAATTGATATAATTGCGTTTCTAGATCCATTTAACCGTCTATTTTGGTTATTTTCAGAGCCACAAGATTTTGGGAGGCTATTATGAACACATGTGCATTTTCTCCGAATCTCAATAGTACCTGAGCAAAATTTTGTTAAGATCCGTGCAGTTGTTTATTTTGGCTCTGTTGAGGGCCCAATGCTGTGCCGCAAACATTTCACGTTTAAAATGTACTTATAGGTTAAGTGATCCTCTCGGTTCGCCCAAAGTTACAAATTCACAAATTCTACTGCTTAATTATATCAGTGTGACATTAAAAATACTGCAAAAATTTTTTGGGCCAGAGTAGATATGGATTTGTGTCTCCCCAATATTTCCACCATGAACCTAGTTGCGTAATTATCAAAAACAAATTGTCAATGTTGCTTTTTCGTTTGCTCAAAATGAAAAAAAAAAAAAAAACACGTCACCAACAATCAATAGTGTGATATTTTGGACTTTACAATTGCCTCGTACTTTCATGTCACACGCAAACTAGTTTAAAATAGGCAAATAGCTACATACAATCATAATATGTGAATATATTGAAACTCATGTACTATCAGTTTCAATAAAAACGTGACTGAATTACACGTTTATTCAAGCGGAAAATTTATATGCATGTATATTTAGACGTCATCAATCTGGCGACTGTCAACTCATTTCCACATATGTATGTACCTATAAACGTATTTTAATTTTATTGAAACAAGTAACGATTGTGGTTTTATAATGAATGACGTCATTTATTTTTTGTTAATTAGGTCAAAATAACCGAAATGTGGTAATGTGATAAATATTTCTGCACTGAAAATGGGCTAAGGGCTTGAGTATATACATATTATGTATTCTCTTTTGTGAAATAAAAGTTATTTATTACATTTTATACGATTTCTATTCACGCCTAAGGTAAGTGGCCCAGTTTCTGACCTTTTAAGAGTGACGGCTGAGGTTAAACGACAGTAATAAATATAAGTTTCAACTTAAGAGACAATTAATAATTTTATCAACTAGCTTATGGCTTTCAAAATAAAGTCATATACGTAAAATAATTATTTGAATTGAATTAATAATTTAAATTAATGTTTTAAAAATTGACAAAAAGGACCCAGTTTCTGACTCCCAAAATTTCTCATGTGACAGTTTCTGACCCTGACAGTGGCCTAGTTTCTGATCCTTAAATTTAATTATGATTAACTTATGAAAAAAGAAAAAAAATTAATTTTGTCATAAAAATTTTGTTACAAAAATATTATTCAACTAAAACTGTTGTAATAATTTAAATACTAACGAAATTGACATTATTTTAACAATAATTGTATCACTCCAAAATGTACTTTCAAGACAATATTATTTTTTGTTGATAAAAATGAATGTTTAATGTTAACTTGTCACTACGTTATGAAAAATAACAAAAACTAATCGAAGATAACTATAAATAACAAAATAACTAACAAAAATTAATTTAAAATAACTATTTTTACATTTTATTCACATGTCACAAAACAGGTAACCTCGCTTGCTTTAGGTGAGAATTTTAGGGTGAAAAACTGGGTCATATCTTTAGAATTGAGCCTAGTAATATTGACCCCCATATTTCAATAATAAAAATCATTCTAAGGTATTTTATAAATATTTTAAAATAAATTTTAAACAAATATCAACCTGCTCATATATTTTTAATTAAATTTTCATACTTACATGGTGAATATTGCACAGATCAAAATGAGGTATCTTCTAAACTAAACCATTTAGAAAATAACGAAAAAATTGATTTTACACACATTTTAACTTTAAATATTTTTTTTTATTTAGTTAATATATTCTATACTTTTTCAATTGCTATTCATTAGGCACAGAATAAATTACTTTCAATTAATAATTTATTTTTTTTCGTATTTAAAATATAGTTTTTTTATTAATTTATAAAGAAGTTGAAAACGTCAGAAACTGGGCCAGGGTCAATTACCGGGTCTTTTACCTTATATTATTAAATACTCTGTGGTAAATATTCTGAGATGGCGCACTTTTTCTTATAGTGAAATATTTAAAATAGCATTTACCCGCGGCTTCGCCTACGTAGCGTTTGAAATAACGACATCCAGTTAAAACGTATAAAGTGTAATTTCATTGCGGTACTGTTGAGAACTGTTACTTTTTTCCTAAAGAATTTCCCCACAGAAATAAAATGTTTTCCGTGGGTAAAAAGTAGCCTATAACGTTCTTTTAACAATATATGCAAAATATGATCGACATAAAATTTTGCATTCGACTCAATCGACTGCCTTCAAATTTATTACGAACTTTCAATAAATATTTTTCTGTGACCTGAACCCTGGAAAATTCGAAACCAGGTCCTTTGCTGTTTTAAAAAGATTAAAATCTTTGGAAAAAAGGATAAAAAATTGATTCCTTTCAAATAGGTGCATAATTCTCTTCTTTTTTTTGCCGAATTTCCCATCTGTAGCCTCCACATTTCGAGTGCCACCTTGAACTTAATAGGAATCAACCTATTTCATAGTGAAAGTACCGGAAGAAGAAAATGTATTAAGAAAATTATCATTATAATTTTAATTAGAAAGTCAATCAAGGAAACCGTTTAAGCGAGAAATTTAATTAGAATGCCAACATAAGGAGAGGAGCTTGTAAAAATACGAGCGAATCAATTTTCGTTTAATAATTCTTTGTGATTAAAAGTTTAGCAACACTTCCATATGTCTACGAAAGATTTTAATTCAAATATCTATCTTATGGTTACGAAGAAATTGATTTAACTTTTACAAGGAATTGTATAGAAAAGTGTATGTATTCGATCACTTGAAAGTGGTTGGTTTATTGAATTAACTTTCACAAAACTTGAGAAAAGAGAAAATTAATAATTGATCTAAGTTATTATTATTAAAATTACATAATTTAAGTTAGTACTTTGTAGAACTGATTTAAAAAAAAAACTCTAAAACCTACCACGTCTTCGTCTTACATTTGCTCATCACTAGGTAGGTATAACATGAAACAAAATAACAAAAAAAGAAAAATTTAATTAATGCAACTAAAATTTCATGCTGATTGCAACGTGCTGATATCTGGTCGCTACATGTTTATATACAACTTGCAATAATAAAATCATTATCTTGCGCTAGATATGTCATGATATTTACGACTACTTTGTCAGTTTGTCACATATATCTATGTTCACCTTTACATATGACAAAATAGTTAGTCATGAAACTATAACTAATGTTCCATAAAATCTTAACTATAACTTTATGCATAATAAATATTAGAATAAAGCTCGTTTCACATAGGGACTGTAATATTCGTTTACCGGTAAATTATACCCAATTTCAAATACAATTGAGCATGAGTCATCTTTAAAGAATTTTAGCCCGGATTTACATTAACGCTCCGCTCTCGATTCGATTAAATATTCTTACACAATCGGTCCGATATCAGTCAGGAGCGATGATGTGAATACACTCATTGTTTCTTGTATAAGAATATATTATCGAATCGGGAGCGGAGCGATATCGTACCGTGAGCGGAGCGTTAATGTGGATCGGGCCTTATTCAAAACAAATCAATCTTTTATTCTTTTCTAAAAACAAACTACAAATTTAAAATATACACAAGTGCAATATTGAAAGAGATAAAGTCAAAAAAACGATGATTCTTTAAATTGGATTATACAAAAAAAAAAAAAAAAAATGCTTTAGAATTGTTACCGATAATTCGCTGATATTTTTGCCGTAATTTGATAAGTTAAAAATAACATATTTGAAAATTTTTCATTTCAAGTTCATTTTATTCCATAGAAGAATCAGATTACGGCTTATTGTTTCCTCAATGAACAATTCTATGATACAATAAAATCGTACAATGTAATGGTCAGTTTTAAAATGTATATAGGTACAAATATAATATATTATAAAACAATTAGACGTTATATTAAATGATTTAATTTTAAAAATAGGTGCCTATTTTATGGCTCTTTAACAAAATTTCAAATTTTAAAAAAAGATGTCGATACTTCCAAAATTCATTGGAAACCAAATAGATAAAATGACCGAAAACGAATTCTTGGATTTTTCAAAATATTTTGTAACCATAAGTCAGCGCATATTTGAAAATGCATCAAAAGAAATTGTATGAATCCGTTATGCATAAGTGCTTTACTTTTTACTCTTGTATTTTCAATACTTTAAAAAATATCGATAAATTTTGTTTTGTAAACCGTTTTTGTTAAGAAAATTATACCGAATTACCAGTATGTGAAAAAATCCGTAAATTTACAGTTCCTAATTGCATACTACAAATTAATAATGACAAAACGAAAATGTTAAAAACAAAACACAGAAGTAACTCTCTGATGTTTCTTATTTGTTTTCGAATACCTAAACGAACGAAAACGTTATAAAAATTTTCAACAATTCCGTTTGTGTTTTGTTTCCGATATGACAGTGTAATGTGGACCGACCTTAAAGTATTGCAAAAAGTTATTTATGCGGTGACCTTTAGTTTTCAAAGCTTTTTCAATCTGATACACTCATACGGTATGCATATACCTAATTTACATCGAATGTAAATGTGATCCCGTAATTTAGCTCGTATACATTTGTATATTAAAATATAAACCCTAATATTATTATGCATAATATTATTATAATGTGTTCTAGATAATTTTGATTAATTGCTTTGGAATGTTTTGGAACACATACACGAACTAGTGAAATTGATATTCACTGAACTTACGGTTCAAAGGAAGAATCATACAATTTTCCCTGGACTAACTAACTTATTGTTAAGGGTTTAGGGGTAATCAGCGGTGTGAAAAACTGAATATTTTAAATAATTTTTTTTGACAGTAGTTTATTTTATAAAATAAATTATACAGAATTTAGTATAGTCATTTGGTTCAAATAAAAGGGCTTACCTGAAAAGGTCTCCGAGAGTTTTGAAAATGGATGATTTTATAGATTTTAAGGTGCTCTTTCCGAATTTCCATTTTGCCACCTCGTATCTTTGCCGCTCGCGGCGCCATATTGGAAAAATGGCGTCGAAAAGCAGTTTTTTGACGATATCTCCTTTCCGAGTCATTTTACGAGGAAAATATCTATATACAAAATTAAACTAAAGAAAATTTTCTACAATTTATGTTTTAACAATTTTTTTCGCAAAATCAATAATTTCGGCGTACGAGCGCCTTAAAGTGTTACTTAATACGCGTTTTCGCGGAGTAACTCGTTTCCACACCACCTTGAGCTATAGGGAGTGTAGCACATTATTAGGCTAGTCGTCCATTGGTTGCGGACAGCTGCGATATTTGATTCAGGCGATTACGCACGTTTGTCGTTCGTCAGAAATAATATGTCTACTGTCCGTTCACTAGTACAATATTCATCAGTATTTTATGATGACATTGAAAATGAAGAATTTCAAGAAGAATTTGACGATGACATCGCAGGAAACCAAGACGTCATCAGTCAGTGACGTCACAATCGTTACTGAAGGCGATGAACCTGTAACACCTGGCACATCAAGAAAATTTAAACGAAGAAGATTACGCTAAATTTCAAAACTATACATGACAAGGGGATTAAGCCTACTGGGCAAACCACATTAAAAAAACGCGTAGCTTACTCTACCTCAAGATGGTGTGGAGATGAGTTATTCCGTGAAAACGCGTATTAAGTAACATTTTGCGGCGCTCGTACGCCGAAACTATTGATTTTACGGGAAAAAATCTTAAGACATAAATTGTAGGAAATTTTCTCTAGTTTAATTTTGAATATAGATACTTTCCTCGTAAAATGACTCAGAAAGGAGATATCGTCAAAAAACTGGTTTTCGACGCCGTTTTTCTAATATGGCGGCGCGAGCAGCAAAGATACGAGGTGGCAAAATGGAAATTCGAAAAGAGCACTTCAAAATCTATAAAATCACCCATTTTCAAAACTCCCAGAAAACTTTCCAGGTAAAGCTACTAGATGACTGTACTAATTATTATATATTAACTTTTTCCTGTGAAAATATACAAAATGGCGGCTTTTGATATTTTATACGCAAAATACGACGGAATCTAACAAATATGGCGATAACGTGGTTTACAATAAATATTTATTTCTTTTAATATTTGTAAAATAATGTTAAAACATAACATATTAAGCCTGTATTATTTGTTTTATAAAATAATTTAAACTACTTTCAAAAAAAAATTATTTAAAATACTCAATTTTTTCACATTATTGGCTAGCCTTAACTCCTTAAGTCACAGTTAAAACTGAAATCCATTAGATACAGACTGAAAAAGTTACGTTTTTTACAACCGGAATGAATAAAATTGTTGGTTTTATGATAGCTACTGCGTCATCGCACTTTTGAGAAACCGATCCTCGATTTTATGAACTCAAAGTGACATCACTCCTCAAAGAAACTTTGTAATTTTCACTTGAATAGATAAAATATGGTCTACAATACATGTGATTTGAATCAATACTTCAAGACACATTAAATCCAAAAACATCAACAAAATTACCCTTTTATTTCTGAGAAATGTGATTGACTATATACATATAAGTTGGGACTTGCAAGTAAATAAGTAATTCTTTCATCAGTTTGAAGCCTTACGATTCTACTAGAAAGTATAAATTATAGTCTTTGATGTCGCCTTGTTACATAAGTTATTTATTATAAGATTACTTTCGTATCATGTCGGTGCAACGAAGTACAATATATAATTTTAGAATCGACTATAAAATGAAAATTTCATTCGGACTAATAGATTTACATACCTATTTTATTCATTTCGAGTTGCATTGTATTTTGTATAGGTACAAAGGATGATATGATACTGTATGACGTATACCTTTCTCCATATAAACCGTATTACATTAATATTAGTGTTGTGGCTTTTACCATGCCTGGCTAATGAACGTACACCATATACCTACTGACATTCAAATTAATCTCTCTAAAATGCCGTAGAGAAAATACACCTACTCGTAGCTACTTCATTCGCCGTGTTTTGTTATTACAAAATTGATTACCACTGTTTTGTAATTTATGTACACGTATATTTTATCTAAATTAAGCGGTTTGTTGGTCTCTCTGTAAAAGCCATTTTTCTTTTTACGACTCGTTTAAAATGTAAATAAAAAAGAACTTTCAGAGTTGACCACTAAAAATTGACCCAGTTCATAGTTAAATTTTGATATTTACATTTCTGTGTTCGTTTTTTTTTTAAATCATAGAGCGTTAAAAGTAGCAAAATTTTGCCGCATTTTAGTCAGAGATTTTGGAGTTACTGCTGTTTTTAATTTTTTGAAAAAATCGAAAAATTTTGGTTTTTTCGATTTTTTCTAAATCTTGCTTACGAACATTGATGAAACCTAGACGGAAAGTATAACAAAAAGTCTCAATTATTTTAAGAGCAAAATTTTTTTCATAAGTTACGTTACTTAAGAGCATTTTGATTTTTTTTTATTAAAAAACCCGTATCTTCCTTATTAGGTACGAGTTGTAGTATAAGGTAACTTCAAAAATGTAAACTTTACCGCACCGATGCAGCATCATGACTTTTTTGATGCGTCTAATACTACATGATGCGCTGCTGATGCTCTCTTGAAATTTGATGCACATTAGATGTTTTTGAACGGGATATTAGCATCATTTAGCCTCTCATTTGGCTATAGATAAGACAGATAATGTAGCATGATAGACTATAGATAATAATATAGCAATACACTTGTATAGGTATGTATATTATCTTTGAATTTCAACTTGAACTTCTTTGAAATTGAATATACTGAAATTATTTGAATAAGAAATATTACATACCTATTTTGAGTGCAAGATGTATTAAAATAGTTTAAAAAAATTTAATGAAAGGTAAACACATTCACCTTTTTCAACAATTTGTTTTTCGGAATTATTCCTGTTGGTGTTAATACCTACCTACATAATATGGCAAGTAGTTATAACTCTACATTATACACATGACATGCATCTTGGACACGCATCACCAAATTTCTTGATGCATTGTTTGGATCTTATATTAGGTCGCTAATTAAAAATTTTCTTAAGGGAAGATTCGTTGAAAAAAAAGAAATCGATTTTTTTTCTTCATGATTATGTTTCTTAAGGTGTTACAAATATTCTCCTAAAATTTTATTTTAAAAGAATGAAAAATCAAAAACTTATGAACATTTTGTGCACGCACTTTAATAAAATTCAATTTAAATAAAAAACTTAAAATGCTTTTTACTCGAAAGTACGTTTTTCGACATGGTTCTTCAAGTATCTCAAAAAGTATTGATATCGAGATAAACCAAAGTGCATATTATTCCTCAATACCGTCATTTAGGCAGGAACTAGGATCTCTTTGGTTCCATAATATATTTTCAAAATGTAGGCTGTTTATAGTCGAGAAAAAGCGGTGATTTTTGAAAATTTGTTTTCAAAATGCGATTTCTCGCTGTTTTTTACTTTTTTTCTTAGATCCTAGTTAATGCCATAACTGTATATGTATATTTTCAGAGAATTCTCGATTTTTTGATTTTGATTCACTGGGAATTTTAGAACACGAAGAACTATCAAGGTGGATAAATCTCGCAGTGTCTACTCCAAAGCCATTTATACTCAGATCAATTGTGAATTTTAAAATTTTTTTTTTTGTAATCTAAATACATGTGGAAACAATGGTGTATATTTAGTTTTTTAATAAAATATTTACCTACTTGTATAAAAAAAATAATCAAAAAGGTTAATTTTTGATGTTTTTTGACGAATTTCTCCTAATGTCAAGTAATCAGTACTACGAACCATCCTATATATCGATATATCTTATCGATTACTCAATTACCAATTATGTTATTATAGATAAATATATCAGTGGATATAGAACGTTCTGGTCTGATACCAAAAACGAAACGGCCAGGTCACATGTTGGTGATGGTAATATAGACCAGGGCTTCTTAAACTATGGGTCGCGATTTATATCTATATATATATATATATATATATATATATATATATATATATATATATATATATATATATATATATATATCTATATATATATATATATATATATATATATATATATATATATATATATATATATATATAGTTATCTAATCAATAAATCCTTATAAAATATATATATATATATATATATATATATATATATATATATATATATATATATATATATATATATATATATATATATATATAGTTATCTAATCAATAAATCCTTATAAAATACTTATATATCTCTATTTGGGGTAGCGAATGAAAAAAGTTTAAGAAGTCCTGATATAGACAATCAATTCTGTCAGATATTCAATTTAATTAATTAAAATACAGAATATTGAAATGTTCTAGTTATGTTTCCAGATTTCGTAAAATACTGAACCATATAACTCATTTAAAAAGTTGACTTTATATCATTTTGATATGATAGCTGCTTCACTGATGAGTGGATAAGACGATAATTTGATTGCTTTTCAAAAACTTACGATATCAAAGTGTTCTTTTATAATAAAAAGATTGAATACAATATTCATAGAAAGGTTCTCAATGTCAGTTTTGTGAATTTGTTGAAAAACAAATTGTCTTCAATGTAAGTTTCAGTCATACAGACAAATGAATATATCTGTAGCTGAGAGCTAAAGAGTAATAAGTACACTTTTTTTTAAAAATTCATTTTTGAACGGATTTGGATTATTTAATGGTTACTAAGTAACTCAGATCCGTTAAAAGACGAATTTTATAGAAAGTGGACTTACTACCCTTTATGAAAATTCGTTTTTTTACGAATTTGAGTTAATTAATAACAACTAAAAAATCCAAATCCGTCCAAAAACGAATTTTTTTAAAAAAAGTGGACTTATTACCCTGTGCCTCTTAGCTACAGATTTGTATTTAGAATATAGTGTCCTATAGGCGACTAATGTATAAGTGAAGCCTTAAGATACGCTCAAGATGACCAACTGCTTGTAGTCAGTGTAATAACCGTGATATTCGTAATAACAATTTTAGTGTTTTTTTTTTTTTTTTTTTTTTTTTTTTTAAACAATATTATTAAAGTATTTTGTGAAAAAAAAAAACAACTGTAAAATTTGAAAAGAAAAATGTATTTATTTTATTTTCAAAAATGTGTATTTATTACAAATAACGTCTTGCAATAATTATGGTCCTATTTACTGAATAATAGACATCAAAGTCGATCTAAATAAAAGCGGGGCTCGGTGCAAAGTTAATTTACGGGGCCTTGAAACAAATTTCGTACGCCAATATAATCATTTGTTGGTAATTATGAACAAATGGCAGATCCTTATAGGACTGTTTTCTGAATTCCTATTTATACTGTGACCATATTACTTTTGGTACAGAACTGTCGTGATTTTACTAATTTTAGTACAGAATCGCTGTAACCTTACTACTTCTGGTGTAGAACTGCTGTAACCTTACTACTTTCAACATAGAACTAACTGCTACGATCTCGATACTCTTGGTATCGAAATTTGATGGATATAATTACTGTACGGGTAAATCGCTCTTGACCAATGGTAGCTTCGAAGTAATATTTTACAATATTATCTTTTGTCTTGAAAAAAAGATGTTTTTGAGAATACAATGGTAATAGTTTAAGGGGGCCACTAGTGTGACCGCCTGAAAAAAAGGTGATTTTTGGGAATTTTTTTAAAGAAAACTACTGTATAGAATGTTTTAATATTTTAAGGATATATTCTTTGATATATATAAAAATTCATGATAAAATTTTTGGACTAAAAAATTGAAAATTCAGTGAGTTATTCGAGATCTCTCATGGCTCCAAAAAAAAGTTCCCCCATTCCTGCAGTGCTAGCGGCCTTCACACTTCCTGAAATTAACAAAACCAAAAAGGCTATTAAACTAGAAGGTATGGTCCGTACCGTGAACCTCAATAGGAAAAAAAAGTTGAAATTTAACAAAATGGCGGAGTTTTTAAAAAAAAAGTTTCAAATTTTGCGCGAAAATTTGATGGTTTTTGGCTTGCGAAAATTACATTTTTTATTCGATCGGAAAACTGGAGGTTCATGGTACGAAGAAATATAGGTATATAAAAGAAGCTGCAATAAGGATCAAATCAATCGAATGATTTGTCTTCGAGTTATAACTGCAGCAAATTTGAAAAATATAGTTTTTCGTAATTTTACCTTTTGGTTTTAATCACTGAGAATTTTTACTAAAATTATTTAAGATATACTGACTATTACGGTCATAGTAAAACTTGAACGAGTCGTTTAAATGTGCCAGGGTCTAGCTTCTCCACAACATGTGACTGGCAACCACGTCCAGAAACTCCCGAACTATCAACCTTCATACATTTCTCAATACCACAAAGTTAATAATGAAAATCAGAATCCACTCTTCGGATGGCTGTAACTCAAAAACTATTTGAGATATGCACTTGAAATTTTAGTATGTTATTTTTAAAGGTATACACTATCGAAACATGCAAAAAAATTTTTTTAATTTTTTGAAAACGTCACACTAGTGGTCCCCCTTAATTCTATTGATAAAGTTAATATAGTTTTTCGAATAGTTCCGAAATTCGAACACAGTTCGAAACCAGTCCGAGGACGTTTGCACCGCCCATAGACAGTACATTATGATCTTCATATCGCAACCCGTTAGGTGCTTCATTTAAATACGTGGCTTTATACGCTGTCTGCTATTCTATAATAAAATAGTGTTCATTAATCTATGTTGAGTTATCACTTATAATTGAATCCAATTTTGTAAGTTGTTTGTTTAATTTGACTAACGATACTTGATGTCGTATTATTCCGACTTCCGGTCACTTCGATCGGTAGCTTAAAAAGTTGCAAAAGTTCGAATTATAGGACTGTTTCAAAAGTTATGGTCCATTTCACTTAAATTTAACCATGATTCATCACTTATAAATTTAAAGAATTTCCGTTTTCTAGGCTTTATCTCTTTCATTATTGCATTTGCATAAAAGTTTTGAATTTGCAGTTTGTTTTGTAGAAAAGAATATAAGATTGATTTGTTTCGAATAAAAGAGTTATTTAATTCTTTAAAGATGACTTATGCGATGACTTTATTCGCGAATAAACTAGAACACCTGGGTTCGAGTCTCTAACAAAAGATTTTTTAAAAAAGGAACAAAAATTAATAACAATTTTCTTGAACAGGACATAATTATACATTTTTAGGATTTCGTAGAACATCTATCTACGAAATTCTTATATCTTCGCACTTTCCTCAGAATAGTCCTCTGTCAACTCGCACTTCACGAACATTTTATTTTTCTAATGACATAAGCTCTCGCTTGCATGCAGTAATTAGGGTTTATTTATAATAATAAAAAAAACATATTTAAACCAGTAATATATTCGAATTTATTGCTAGTTATTTAATAATTTAACTCATATTCATTAATTTTTACATTCATTCGTCTTTTTGTTATTTTAAAAGCATTTTTTTAATTATCGGAATGTAAAGTAAATGAAAAAAAAATATTGGCACCCATGGTTGTCATATGAAATGGATATTTATGTATAATTTACAGAATACTTAAATATTCTTTTCTCTTTCTCTGTTGTTTATAAACATGTGTATATATACATCTCTTTTTATCAGATTTATCTTAATTCAAAAGGATATTTTGATTTCAGAACAGCTAGTGTCATCTCTGTTCGAATTTATAAACTATAATACAGGAGATTTCAAAAGATTAACATATTTTTTTATATTTTTTCAAATAAATTTATATTTTACAGTTAATTACGGGTAAATTGACTATTCATACATGTGTGTATTATAAAAGTATGTATTATAAAAGAGAAATAAATTAAGTTTAGAGAAAAGAGAAATAAATTAAAAATAAAAATAATTTTATTCGGAGATTAAACTGACAGATTTGTATCATAGAGATATAATTTGTTCATATTTTCTCTATTTTATTTTTAGTTTACAAGTTTTGGTTAAAAAGCCACGTGTGATTTAAATATACATATTCGAATTTTACTTTTGTAAACAGTTTGTTTTAAAAAAATTTATCACAGGCTTGAAATTGTTTAAAATAAAACATGAATTCTTAGGTATTGTTATTAATTACTGATTATAAAAACGTGGTAAGTAAAATGATATATTTTACATATATTATTATTTTTTCATTTATTTTGTACTAGGTATAACTTTAGAAATAAAAATGTCATCTATATCTCCGGGTTAATTCTGTGAGCAGAATCTATTTCATCTGATTGGTCAACATCAGAAGACGAGGTAAAAAACATTTGCATTCCTCGGGCACGTCAATGTATTCTACGAAGTTGAATTTAAAATGCGTTTTCGTTTGACAAAAGCTGTTCGCTTCACAAAAATTCAGTTATCAGGTGACTAAAATGCAGAAACATTTAGAAATACAAAATGTTATTTTTCAATAAATGTTTAGGTTGTGTGCGGTACACAATTAAAAATTATGAACGTGGTTGCACGCTGGTCAGGTTCCACTCACGACAGCCACATTTTTGATGCATCGTTAATTAAAGCCCAATTCGAAAATAATGAATTTAATAATAAATATCTGTTAGGAAATAGTGCATACGCTTACAGACGATATTTATTGGCCCCGCTTTTACGCCCAAGGGAGCTACCAGTTAGCTGTTGTGCAAGACATTTCCATCCCCATGTCCCAGATGTCAGTAAGCCGAAGTATAGACAGGGTTACGAGGGCAATCAATGATGTAATATGTCCGCGGAAAATTAACTTTTCTTTGGCGCCAAGGGAAATTGCAAATGCTAGGGCAAGGTATGTATAATTTAAAGAATTTACCACTCGGTTATAAACTTTTCATTTGTTTGAATTGATAAATATTTGCATTTTTGTAGATTTTATGAAAAATACGGATTTCCCGGGGTAATTGCTGTAATTGATGGTACACACGTCGCTATTAATGCACCACTAGCGAGTCATACTGTATTCCCGGAGCATATTATATTAGGGTGTGCCAAAAAAAGTTTTTTTCTCGCTCTCCGCTCAAAATATCGTAGGATATGTCTAAACAAACATCCTCACCAAAGAGCAGCTCAAAATTCCAATTTTTAGAGGTGCATCATCGAACCTAAAGTTTTCCCATTTAAATAACACAGGAAAAACGATTTTTTATATTATTTACTCCTGCAAACTATGAAGAAATTATTTTTCCATAAAATGAATCAAAGCACCTTATTAAGCATTAAATTGTGGACAAAAAATTTCATTGAGTCAAATTTCTATCACCAATATTTCACTTTCTACAGAGCCTTAAAATTTAAGTTTCTTGAAATTTTACTTTTTTTACATTTTTAAGCTAAACTATTAAAGATAGGACAAAAAGTTAAATGACAGTTTTGTAATCCAACTGACACTTTACAAAAAAGTTCCTTACAAATTTTTCGTATTACAAGTAGTTACAAAGTTACAGACCCTCAAAGTTTATTTTACTTATTTTTCTCCAGAAAGGAAATTCAGCTATTACAGCTGGTGTCATGAAAAATCTGAACCTAAGATTATGACAGAAACTTGTTTTGAGACCTCGAGAAACCAAAAATGACCTTCATTAAAATTTCTTTTCGATGGTGTAAAAAAAAATTGAAAAATTTTTGAAATTTGGCCAATTTTTGCAAAAAGCACTAAAAATGGCGAAAAATGGCCAAAATTTTGACTTCCAAAAATCGGACATATATATCCAAATTTTAATGAAGGTCATTTTTGGTTTCTCGAGGTCTCAAATAAGTTTTTCATTCTTATTCGCTCCAACATATTTTTAACGAAAATGTTATTTCACTATTTTTTTAAAAAATTTTTTTATTATACATTCCAACAAAACCAAAACTAAAAAATTTAAAAAAATTTTGTTATCAAATTCAATATTATTGTTAAAACAATATTAGTCATTTAGAAGTACTACATTGTAAATAATTATTTGTATTTGTAGCCACTGGAGAAGGTATAAAATATATCGAAAAATTTTTGGAACAAAATAAAGAAACAATTTATTCTACGGAAGAAAGTCGGAGTATTATTTCTAATCCTTCATCTCCTTGGATAAATTAGTAATAAATTATTTGGGAACTTAGGTTTAAAAAATTTTCAAATAATATTTAAGCAATTTATTGTTTACTAAAATAAACGTTAAATAACATTTTCTTTTTTTCAAAAAATAAATATACATAAACCAGAGAATAAACTGCATACATATTTGACATTTCAAATTACATATACATGAATATATATATATATAAATATATATATATATATATATATATATATATATATATATATATATATATATATATATATATATATATATATATATATATAGGGCCAATTCGTATCGGCGTAAGCCAAAGTCCCTTGTTCTTATTTTTAATCACATTACACTTGTTTTGAAGCGCACTTGGCTTGCTTTTGAGATATTTGTATACTCCTATCTCACTTTCCATGTTCTAGACCAGGGGTGGCCAACCCAAATGATCTTGCGGGCCACTTTGGAAGCACATCATAATTCCACGGGCCGCATACAAAATGATGTGTTCCCATATATTATGTATTTTTTTAATACATTGGTTTTCACTACCTTGGTCATTATAAAATAAATATATTTTGTATAAGTGTGATGAATCTTGCGGGCCAAAAAAAGTTCAAGGTGGGCCATATGCGGCCCGCGGGGCGCGGGTTGGCGACCCCTGTTCTAGACTTTCTAGAGAGAAGGTTCAAGTATTAACGTTCGGTATACATCGTATACTGTATACGATGTATACCGAACGTTAATACTTGACCCTTCTCTCTATAACCTGGAAAGTGAGACAGGAATATACAAATATCTCAAAAGCAAGCCAAGTGCGCTTCAAAACAAGTGTAATGTGATTAAAAATAAAAGCAAGCGACTTTGGCTTACGCCGATATGAAATGGCCCATTTCAAAGGTTTGTTGTAAAATTCTTTTAATTTTAAAAATATATAGGTAACTATAACTATACGGGTTATATAATACATAATAATTATTTAAGAATATTTTTGTTCCAATTTTTTTTCCTTATCTTTTATTTATAAGAGATATAAAATTTATTATAGGGATTCTATATAAATGTAGAGTCCCTATAATAAAAATAGAGTCGTGACATGTCAGCCATTTTCTATCCGAAACAAAGCGGAAAGCTTCAAAATTAATTATCACATATTTGAGTAAATGTTTTTGAATACATAATTATTGTTAATAAGTTATGAATTTATGAACAATTAAAAAATTTTAATTTAATTATTCTTTTTAGGTTAAACTAAATGATTTTTGTCAATATTTAATTTATTTCCAATTTATTTTACGCAAACTTGGGACAGAAAATACCGGAACCAATCAGCATTCCGCACACATGTCACGACTCTAATGCTCTAATGTAGAGTGCCTACAATAAATAGAGTGGTGACATGTGTGCTGAATGCTGATTGATTCCGGCATATTCTATGCAAAGTTTGCGTAAAATACATTGGAAATAAATTAAATGTTAACAAAAACCATTTAGTTTAATTTAGAAAGAATAATTAAATTAAAAATTTTTAATTGTTCATTAATTCATAACTTATTATGGTTCATTTCACTTAAATTTAACCATGCTTCATCACTTTGAATTTAAATAATTTCCGTTTTCTTGCTTTATCTCTTTCATTATTGCATTTACGTAAATTTTAGATTTGCAGTTTGTTTTTAGAAAAGAATAAAAGATTGATTTGCTTCGAATATAAGAATTATTTAATTTTTTAACGATAACTCATGATCAGTTGTATTTGAAATGAGGTATAACAATAATTATGCACTCAAAAATACTTACTCAAACATCTGATAATTAATTTTGAAGCTTCCCGCTCTGTTTTGGATAGAACATGGACGACATGTCACGACTCTATTTATTATAGGGACTCTACTCTAATGTAGATTATACTGCCATCTAGTATATAATAGCAAAATAACACTCAGTCGGTAATTCTATCTTTTATTTAATAACTAATAAGTAATAACGGTGCCGCAACTAAATAATTGTGGACAAATAACCGCAACCAAATAACCGTGGACAAAATAACTGAATGACAAGATAAACTTAGACAAAATAACTGTGGACAAAATAACCGAACGACAAAATAACCGAACAACCAAATAAACATCGTTAATTATTCTTTTGAGTTAGGGTACATGCGGCTGTGATATGACTAAGATTTTCTTTGCTCCCAATATAGAAAAGATGGCTAAATTGCATTAGACCTTAGATGTTGGTATTTAAACTATTGCATTTAAAAACGAACGTTAATGGGTGAAAACTATTGTATTTAAAAAGCTAAGCTTGGGAAACATTATTTTGAAAAATCAAATAGTAGATGATATAATACCCCTGTCGCAGCATCCTGCATAACATAGCGAATTTCTGTTTATAAAAATTAGTTTTTCTCGGAAAATAATTGACATAGAACAATAGCTTAAAGAGCTTTTTTTTTGTAATTTTTTCTCCTCTTTTAAAAGGTGTAAATAAATTTAGCAAAAATTTTTGAATAAGTGAAAATTTTGGCAAAAAACTAATTTTTTACAAGATCAAAAACCATGTTCCTGGCATCCGACGTGTCTGGCTGAAGAACTCATCCAAGGGTTTGGGACTTCCAATGTTTTCACCAAATTTCGTAAATATTAGATACTTCGTTCGAGAGTTATCGCGCGGACACATATATACATATCGCGCCTTTTCTGTCCCAATCTCGTATCTGAATAGTCCCAAGTTTTGGACACACAAAAAAACGTATTTAAATCTGTGTTTTCATCACAATGAACTTAAGATTTATGCTAATTACACCCTCTGATGTTGGCTACCTATATATTATATAAATATATACAGATAAGTATATATATATATATATATATATATATATATATATATATATATATATATATATATATATATAAATCCAGTATATAATATGTTTTTTGTATGTAATTTTTGATATACGAGATTCGGACGGACAACGCGCGATATGTATATATATATATATATATATATATATATATATATATATATATATATATATATATATATATATATATATATATATATATGCAAATTTTAGTGAATCGGTTTCTAGGGACCTTAAAACAAATTTCTGCCATAGTCCCGGGTTCAAGTCGCGTCATGATAGTGGCTGTAATAGCTGAATTCCATTTTGGAAATTCGCTAAAAACTAGGTAGTAAGATTAGAAGTTAGTTAGGTTAAGGATATAAGTTTTTTTTTCAAATTTTAGGTAGATGATATAAAAACTAGGTGGTGAGGTTAGTTAAGGTTAGGTTAGTTTATTTTTGCATATATGTAGTATACATATATAGCCAAATGGATATGAAAAAAACGTCCCAATATCACGGTGCAGATTTGGAAGTATTTTGTTCGTTTTTCGCAAATGCGACTTTTTAATATGAACCAATCTGAACAGTAAACACGGTAAACACTAATTGATGCATCTGCGCAAAACAACTGAAGTGCCTCTACCCAATGTCTATCCGTCTCACTTCATCGGAACCACTGCCTCTTATAGGGATTGGCCATATAGTTATAATACATATATGTATTTTTGACAATATGCTTCGACTTTGATATAAAAACTAATTATGTTAAGGTTATAGATGGTGACGTTAGTTAAGGTTATGCTCCTTCCTTTCTTTTTCTTATTTCTAAAATTTATAATTTTTTTTTTTCATCAGCTTTTCTTCTGTAGGAAAAATTGTAGTGATTTATATTTCGCTTTTTCAAATTTATCTAAAATGTACATAACCTTTATCTTTGGGCTTTTAATTCTGCAGTAGCTCTTTTAAATTTATCTTATATGTACCTACATAATCTTTATCTTTAAACATTTTTAATCCTCGTCCTCCAATCTCTGTCAGGCATTAAAAAGTTACAGGTTAATTTTAATATTAACGTGTTGATGGTCATAACCTGCTATGATGGAACACCCAATTGGTATATATATATATATATATATATATATATATATATATATATATATATATATATATATATATATATATATATATATATATATATATATATATATGTATATACATATATATATATGTGTGTGTGTAATTGTTGGAACGGTACAGCGTTGTGTCACAGTTAGTCAGTTTATCTTGATGTTGTACAAATTCAAAAAATATTTTATCTCGGATACTGAACTACGAAATCCTGCCTTAATGCGTGTCCAACACGCACTTGGCGAATTTTTTCATTATGAATAAGATATCAATCGACTTACGACACAGCTTTGTGAAACAACAATTATAAGAAAATAACTTCTTAAGAGAAACAACCAAGTTGCCGGAATAATTAAAATAATGATAACAATAATTACATAGCTTTCCACGACAACATGGCGTCATTACAACAATCCGCTATTACTGTGACATATAAACATTCTTATTTTACCTTATTATCATTTGTAATAATTTAAAACAACGACAGACATATCTGCCATTATCAAATAAGAGAAAGAAAGATATTAAGAGATAGTTTACCTATTATCATTACAGTGTAAATAGACCTGTATAGTCAGTATTTAGTAATAATGTAATGCAAGTGGAATAGGTATGCATGCTATGCCTTTCAAAATGTAAATTTTTAATGCGCCCTAACAATAATGAGGATACGGCGCGCCGGGGGTTTGGGGCGGCAGGGGTCGATATGGAACAGACAAGTTACATGTATGCATTCCACTGTATGACACGAATATTTAAATTTATATACAGGGTTTGTCAAAAGTACGGAAACGGTGAAAAATCTCAGCGGAAAAAAGCATTTTTGGGATAAATGATGGTGACAAAAGTTCCAGCATTTTTTACGGCGCATCCGATGGTGACTTTGACTTTGACCTCAAGGTCATATCAAGGTCAACTCCATTGTTTTAAAGAGTAACCCCCCTTTTCGACCACGGATATGGAAAGAGCGAAAAATTCTACATCCGAATATGACCTTGAAATCAATGATCAAGGTCAAATTAAGATCAAATACAGATTTTTACTGTAATTTTTAATTGAAATTTCTACTGTAATTTTGTTAATTTTGATGTTCCATAGTAAGTGTAGACAGAATGTAGACCTGCGCAGTAGGTATAGCCAGAATGTAGACGTGCGCACTAGTAAATGAAGTAGTTAGGAATGTGGTTGAAGGAAGAATAAAAAATGAAATCTTTCAAAATTACCCCATAAAATTGTAACTTTAAAATATTGGGCCCTATAGGCTAACTTGTTCGTCTAATATATTGTAAGGTTACAATTTTATGTGGTAACTTTGAAATATTTCATTTTTTTATTCTTTCTACAACTTCATTCCTACCTACTTCACTTACTGCGCATATCTACATATTACCTGCACCTATTGCGCAGATCTACATCCTGTCTGCACCTACTGCCGAACGTTAAAATTAAAAAAAAAAATACAGTAGAATTTTTAATTAAAAATTACAGTAGAAATCTGCATTTGACCTTGATCATTGACTTCAAAGTCATATTCGGATGCAGAATTTTCTGCTCTTTCCATTTCCGGGGTCGGAAAGGGGGGTTGCCATATAAAAAAAAAACGGAGTTGACTTTGATATGACCTTGATTCTTGACTTTGATGTCAAAGTCAACGTCACCATCGGATGCGCCGTAAAAAATGCTGGAACTTTTGTTACCATCATTTATCCTAAAAATGCTTTCCCGCTGAGATATTTCACCGTTTCCATACTTTTGACTAACCCTGTATAGGTACGTGTATAATGGAACTAGAATATAGCGGTGCTATGGAATTCATACGATCAATAAGTTTAGTGCCCGATTTGTGAGTCTACCGGCGTTTCGGAATAGTGTTCGGTCGGTGCGCTGGTGCACACATGTTTCAGCACAGTGTGTTAGGTACTTGGTGCATTGTAGCATAGTTTACCGCACAGGACGAATGATTCTTCTGAAGCACACAGTGATAGTACATCACTTCATGATCCGAAAGAGTCGTTCTTTTAGAGTGACTCGTATATGTGTGACTCAACGCTAATTCAAAGGAATGTTTAACATTAATCAAAATTTTGTATTTTTAGGTACTAGATAATTTCACATCGAGCAAACATTTAAATAAAAAAAAAACTGAGTGTTTCTATAATAAAAAATTCTCGGTAAATTCATCCATAAAGATGTTACTTTCAAAATATGGACTGTTTAGGTTAAGCGTAAGAACAGTGGCGGTAAAAAACGTTAAAAATATGAATAGTGTACTGGAAAATCGAAAGATGAATTTCGATTTTGCAAGTGTAGACTTACAAATTTTCTGCAAAAAGTTTTTAATATGACAATTTTTGATGAAATTTCGAAAATAGAATATCCAATTAAGCCGTATTGTTACGAATTTTTCTATACTTCCTATATATAATATTATAAATGGTAGATTTTATCGCAAGACATTCTAACATATTTTTGCTAATCTAGTAAACAAGGCTTCGGTAATCAGTAAAAAGTTATTTGTTTTTTTGTTTTTGTTTATTAAAAAAAAGTTTGAAATTTTCCTTAAAAATTATGAGTTTTCACTTATTATTACGCAACAGGTTTGTACTCTTTTGAATAAATTTGTGCTTATATACCTACAGAACGAAAATTTATTACTTAGTAATTTAACGCAAAGATCTGTCAATCAGCAAAAATATGGGTTGACAGTTCTTCGAGGTAGATTGCTTTTAGGCAACAAATTTGAGTTGTTGAAAACAAAAATTTATCCAGGGAAAAATATAAAATTCGAGGGTAACATGGTAAAACAATTTAACGAATAAAGTAAGTTAGTTTAATCCTGGTTATAATTCAATATTTCATTACTATGGATTTGAAATCAGTTACAGTTACCGATAAAAACATTTATTCCATTTTCATCGTCTTTACCTACAATAAGATGACCAATGAAAAGTTTCCAACCATTTTTTTTTCGCTGTAAAAATCTGTCCTAACTTCTTTTTCACGGTAAAAGTGAAAAAACTATAATATTTTTATGGAACTTAATACACGACTTAAATTTTCTTATTGTTAGTCATTTGTAAATCCTAATACCTAGTAAAATTTTCTTTCTTAACACAAAATTGTTGTACATAAATTCGTCTACTTTTTGTGAATTTATTTGAAAAAACGCCGTGAGCAGCGGGGCCCCATCACGGTAGTCGAATTTCCCCCTTCATCTTCGGTATTGAATGTTTACAAGCGAAATGTGATTGAAAGTCTACAACCGAATTGTCATTTTGTTGGTTTCAAAACTGGTGATGAGTGTTCGGCTGATCGAGGCTTTAAAAAAAGGTTTTAAGTATTTAAGGGTTGTATCTCAGTAAATTTCAATTTTGTGCCGAAAACAGGTAGCAGAAAAAAAACCAACACAATTCGTACGAGGGCATTCCTGCCCATGTTTATCCGCTAATTGCCTTTATGTTTTAGTTTTAAATATTAAAAAAGGACCTTAAATAGTAAACTGGAAGGCCTTTATAAAGATATTTTTTCATTCAAAAAAAAAAAAATAAAAATAAAAAATAAAAAAAATAAAAAAAAAATTATTTCTTCGGTATTGAGTGTTTACAAGCGAAATATAATTGAAACTCCACAAGCGATTTGTAATTTTGGTGGTTTCAAAACTGATAATGAGTGTCCGGTTGATCGGGGCTTTATAAAAAGATTTTAAGTTTTTAAGGGCTGAATCTCAGTAAATTTCAATTTTGTGCCGATAGAAGTTAACAGGGAAAAAGCCAAAACAATTCGTACGAGGGCATTTCTATCCATGCTTATCCGCCAATTGCCTTTGTGTTTTACTTTTAAATATTAAAAAAGGAACTTAAATAGTAAACTGGAAGGCTTTTATGAAGATATTTTTTCTTTCCAAAAAAATCCAAAATTTCTATTTTATAAATAATAAAAATCCAAAATTCCTAAATAATAATTAAATAAATAAATAAACAGTGACTTTAATAACATTTGCAAATTACTTAATATGTATGTATTTCATTTGTTAAAAAATTGTATTCACTTTTTTTTAAATTTTTTAAAATTACTATTCGCCTACTTGTATTTAGAATAAACATAATGCTTTTAAAACACATTTAACAATAGCATTCAATTCCGATGTAAAAATGGGAGAAGTGGGGGAAAAGTGATGTGGACTCCCTACAAGGTACTAGCTGGATACTAACTGAATACACGTACAAAATTTCAGCCCTCTAGGTTTCCTTATGGAGTCTCTAGACGTGTTAGAAAACAAGCAAAAAAATTAAGGAAATATTGGCGTAAAAATCGTGGGGGTAAGGGTTAAAAGTTGAAACCTCCAAAAAACAGTGTCTGGCTATTAGCTTAACCTGTACACCAAATTTCAGCCCTCTAGGTTTATTTGGGGAGATTTTGACCCGAACGAAACTGTTAAAAAACAAGAAAAATCATGTTCTTTTAGGTATAAAAATGGTGGGGGTAGGGGTTAAAAGTCGAGACCCCCAAAAGGCACCCCCTTGATACTAACTCAATCCGAATACAAAATTTCAGCCCTCTAGGTTTATTCGGGTGACCTGTGCGAGTGGTACAAACTTCGAAAACGTCGAAAATGCATGAAATTGTAGCTTAAAAATGAGGGGGGTGGGGGTAAAATATTAAAACCTCCAAAAAGCACAACCTAGGTACGAACTTTATCAACACACCAAATTTCAACCCTCTACGTTAATTCTGGGGGGCTGGGGGCCTGTTAGATCCAGCGAAAATCGTTTTTCCCCCCTCTACTCCCACCATATCATCCTAGGAAGCTGAATTTTGGATATGTTGTAGATAATTGACCGAAACATTATTTAAAACCGATTTGGAAAAGTTTTATTGCTTTTCCGCCCCCCACCACCCCCTTAAAGGTCGGGTCCGAAAAAAAATTTGCCCAAAATTTGACCCCACTTTGATAGTATTGTTGTGCATCGGAATAAGCCCCACTTACCAAATTTCATCTCTTAACTTCCATAGGGGGGCCCTACACATATTAAAAGGTTGCGGGAAAATATATATATATATATATATATATCAGACATCTTTTTTTTTTACATAATCGTGTTCTACGGGTCCGAAAACGGATAGCGCCCCTGGTCTCGCCTCTCGCAGCTCTTATCGTATAGACTGTATAAGTCTAATTTTTCGGAGAAAATTCGACTAAAAATAAATGTTTTAAGGGGGGAGTTCAAATAAAAAAGCAACTTTTTTATTTATGATTATTTTGCGTGTTGAAATTTTTTTTCAAATTAGGGAGGGTTTCAAATAGAAAATTTTGTTTTTGAAACATTCATTACTCTTCCCTGTGGGGGGGGGCCTTTTTCACAAATTTTTAAGCGTTTACAAGGAACGTCATATCTCAAAAAGTAATGAGTATTTTTTAAATTTTTTTTCATTATTTTATTTCTAAAGGACCTGTCCATAAAGCTGAGAATGGGTTTCAGGTAATTTTAAAAATTAACTATAAAATTGAAATCCCAAACTTTTAAAAATTATAAAACCCAATTTTTATTAAAAAATAAATGTTTAAAAATAGTTACAAATGTTCAAATGGCAAAAGCATACTCCACTTTATGCGTAATATGTTTATGAACAAAATTTTAAAAAAATTTAAGTTTCTATCTTTTCTAGAACTGGTGATATGATTTTCCTTGTCGGAAAAAACACAACTTTCGGGAAACGGTAAAAAAAAAACAAAAATAATAACAAAAGAAGCGTTTTAGTCACTGTTTATTAAAAGGTCTACAAAGGCATACAAATAAAAGAACCATTATCTCAGTGCATACTATAACTCATGTACACACCAAAACTAAATATTACTGATCAAATCACGAGGGGGGAGGGAGAGCGTTGTCTGCAAAGAACCAGCAGGTTGTGCAGCGGTTCACAAATAAATATTTCTCTACTTGAAAAAAAAAATTTTTTGGCCATGTTTTCTACATCACCGTGTTTGTAAAGAACCACAGAACAAAATAAAAACAAAAAATGAAATTCGAAAAAAATTAGTTTATTAGCCGTTTTTGGCGTGAACTCCTCCCTTAATTAGCGACAGATATTGTTATTTGCAATTTATCGAACAAACTATACATTTAATTTGCGTATATTTAAACAAGTAAATAGATATTTTTTAAATATAGTTAACTACTACATCTATATTTATTATATATTTCAATGCAATTCTTGACATTAATTATAGCTCTACCATAATTTTCTCAGATAATATAAATTTACTTTTACGTGGTAATTTAAAATTGCACGAATTCAGTCCCGTGTATAAGTATGTATGTATGAGTATGTTCTAAAATCAACTATTCTGTTTATTGTGTTTTGTTTGAGTTGGGTTTGAGTTGGGTATATGTAGTAATATGGCAGATTATAATCGCTAACGTGTTAGTACTAAACTAGCGGTAGTAAAATTGTTCAAGCTGTCTAATTTCGTATTTTGTACGGTGTGTACATTTTTTCGCTAGTTTTTTCCAGAATAGGTGTATACAGTTAGTTAAAATTCAATGTCTGTTTCTAGTTATAAAATTTACATACATAGTACAAAATATCATTTAGGTAAGCTATGTTGCTTTATATACAGCTGTACAGTACAGCTTACTATACACTTTTATTTTTTATATTGTACATTATGTTACAATCTGTACAGATTTTTTACCTAACAACTTTATTTATTGTGAATTTCCAATAAACCGTATCAAGTTATTATGAATTTCATGTTAGTCGTAGAAAAAGTATAGTATATAACTCAATTGTAGAGCATATTACACACTCGCGCAATTAGGTTCTTGTGTAACTTTTTCGCTTGTCTGCTATATATGCAACTTCCAGTTTCAATCACGTAACATACTATTAAAATTTGTTATCTAACAATCAGGTCCGACGCGAGGGATGAGCCCTGGGGGCCCGGATTTGAAATGGGAGCCTGAAAAAAGGTACTGAGGAGTTGAGGAGTTTGTGGAGAAATTTTTAAGAAATATGTTTTATTCCCGGGACCCGCCATTTTTGTCCACGGCCCTGTTAACAATTGAGAGAAGAGCTGTCAACTAGTAAAAACACGGCAGCATAACTAGGAGAGTAATTCTATGGTCACTTACATTACAATTTGATTTAAAATTGGGATTAAAATCTTTTGAATTTTCGTATTTAATGAGTAAATCCACTAAAATTTAGTCAAATTAAATCGAATACGATTTGAACTTTTAAACAAAGGAAATCAAGCAACAAAAACTGCATATAATTTTTTTTATACAAGATAAAGTAGGTGGTCACTTACATTACTCAAAAAGGAACATAATTTATCATCTTGTACACAATGAGAATTTTCAGTTCTGTTTTGATAACAAACAGCTTCATTTAAGTAAATTTAAACAAATAATGTTTCAATAAATTATTTTAATAATCAACTTCATAAAATATTATATATTTTTGATAAAAATGTAACTTTTAATCGGTCACTTACATTACACCTCTTTGGTCACTTACATTACAGTCACTTTAAAACAAGTTTTATTAAAAAGTAAGTAGTTTATTAGTTTGATTTTTTGGAAAATAAGATAGATAACAAAGATAAAAGTTTATTTTTAGTAATCAAAAAACAGTCTGTCGGTTTTGATAGCCTCCATTACTCAAATTCGTGGCTTGACAAAAAATTAAAATAATACTCAAAACGATTATATAGTAACTATTTCAGCATAAAGAAAAAAGTAAATTTAGTTGTATTTTAGTATTCATTTGAAAAAAGTCACAAATTACAATATTTTTTTTTATTAAGTAACTAATAAATTTTTAAGCTAAATTTACAAAATGAAAACAATTGAAGGTAAAAAATAAAAAAAAAAAAAACGTTGTATATTAGTGATTTAGTCTTTTCAAGCAGGCATCTAATCAAGTAGGCATGATTTTGATTAATTAATTTCATTTCTTAATTTTTACTAAAATTCCATTATTTCAATGGAATTGCCCCGGGAGTGTTTTAGGCATGACAGTTTTTTGAGCTGTAAAAAAAACACAAACTTATTCACAATTTAATATTTCGTTACAAACATTCCATTATAAAATAGGCTAAATTTCTGTAATTTATAGAAAGTTTTCAAAAATTCTTTTACCGATTTTTCAGTTTGAGTTTACACTTAGCTAAACATAAATACAAATTTTATTATTCACATTTTAAAATTTGTATATTTCAGATAGTGATGTAGTTTTTGATAACTTTCTGAAACTAACGAAAATATGGGACATACGATAATATGTACTTTTACAATGCTTTTACAGATATGCTAATGTAACTTTCACAGAATTTATAATTTATATTCTACACTTGTATTCTGACTGTGAAATGAAACAATAATATCGAATGAGTCCGCGTACAAATGTGTAGTACGTTTTACTTCTTTGTTTATTTTGGACTCTACAGTAGAGAGACATAACGTAATTGTAAATTTAGTTAAATTATAATGAAAGTTTAATAAAACTTTTATTTAAATTTAAAAGTTTGTTTTTTTATCACAAACAAATTTTTTAGAAAACTCATTGTAAAAAGTTATATAATAAAAATCGGTCAAGAGCAAGTCGGGCTCGTACAATTAGGTTTGCGTACAGTGAACAGTCAAAAGACCAAATTAAACTATCTTGATTTAGGTATGTATATTTAAAACTTACCGAAAAAGTGCGGTCACCTAAATCTCTGGGACTAGTTATGTTACAGTACTAAAATTTCTCGTGAAGGTTCAGGTAAATACAAGCAAATTTCCAAACCAAATTTCGTATGTTTAGGAGGAATAGTTTCCAAAATACTAGTGTAAAAAAGTCACAGTTTTGAGCACTTATTGACTGACCGACTAACAAATTATCAAAAAATACGGTGATTCTAATCGAGCTAGAGCTTTTGTATTTGAAATAGATAGTGTTTAAGACAATAAATACAAGAAAAATAAAAAGTCAAACGAAAATTAAATATACATTAAGGGCGCTCACCAGTCCAGAAATTTCAAAAAATCGATCTTTTTGTTTTTGCATTTTCTTATAGCTATACTTATTAGAAATCACTTTAAACGCGTTTTTCTTGAAATGACATTTTTCGACACTTATGTCAAGAATACTCTAAATCTATTCATCCAAATTTGCTCGAATTTGGATAAACCATAACCAGATTTTTTGGATAAAATATGGCCATTTTGGGACCATTATAATTCCCAAAGAAATGGTAAAATTTCAGAATTTTTTTTAAACTGCCGCAATTTTGTTTCTATACATGCAAAATTGCTAATTCTGGTTCCGCCAATAGCCATACGCATATTGATTAAGAATTTTTTTTTTACTTTATTTCTTCAGATATATATATATATATATATATATATATATATATATATATATATATATACTGACCAATAGACGTCAAAAGGGAAAAAATATTTTGTAATCTTTAATAGTTAATAAAAGAACTGATATCATTTGTTATTTGTTTTCATTGTCCAATTTACCTAAAAAAAAAAAAAAAATCGTGGGAAAACCTGTTTTTTTATCTCTGGACTAGTGAGCCTCCTTAACTGCCTATCTGATAACATGCAATAAATATATGTGTTCTTTTTCTATACAGAAATGCGTATATGTGATAACTGAGTTTCTAACCAACTCAACTAACTCAAATTTCCACCCAACTTTGCCTCCGCTTCACTGAGAACGCGATGAAAATTATTATGAAAAGAAACACATATGCCGTAATATATATGCAATTATGTCCAACGTTTGCAAAATAATTTTTTCTTTAAATGAGCTATTTTAAGAACACATTAAAAAATTCATTTTGTGTCCATGACCTAAATCTGAACCATTTGAAAATATTTTATTAAAACCCTATAATTCTCTTCGCAATAACATTTACATATTCATGTTTCAACAAAAATGAGAAAATCGATACAAAATCAAAATAATAAAAAAAATAAAAACCAGCTTATTTTGTTCATTTTTTTCACCGCTCACGCATAAACAGAACGCATTTGAAAATGTAATCATTTCTGTGAAAGTGATAGATTTAAATTTGCGTGTAATATAAAAATTAAACTTTGCCGTGTACGTTTCGAACGTGCAGCGTGGGTGAATGTTTGTGCGTGATCGCGTCCCATAATTCATTTTATACAATTCTTTTTTTCTAGTATTTACCATTTAGGACGCATTAAATGAAATCGTTTTTCTTTTTAGCGAATTTCAAGAATGGAATTCAGCTATTACAGCCACTGTCATCGTGCGACTTGACCCGGGGACTATCGCAGAAATTTGTTTTGAGGTCCCTAGAAACCGAAAATAATATTCACTAAAAATTTATGCGGACAGATATTATATACATACACTGACTTCTCTTTAACCGGACGACAATACACAAACGTCGTCCCGTTAGACAATTCATATATAGGGTGTTTCTTTTAACAATTTATTTTTATATAAAAGTTAAAGTAGTTTTGTTAAAATAACTTCTAGCTACATAATATTTACATCTAATTGTAAGCTTGGAAATTATACATTCATATGTGTATTAATAATTTTTATTATTGTTATTATCATATACTTCAAAATAATCGCCCGTATATGTTAAATTTGCAAGATTTGTTTACATAAGATAATGTTTGTTTAAAAAATATTTTCGTGTATATAAACACAAATGCATAGAAACCGTCCCCTTAATGATAGTCCGCATAAACAATAAACACTGTATATGTATACATATATATATATATATATATATATATATATATATATATATATATATATATATATATATATATATATATATGTATGTATGTATATATGTGTCCGCACGATAACTCTCGAACGAAATGTCCTAGGTTTACGAAATTTGGTGAAAATGTTGGGAGTCCCGAACCGTCGGACAAGTTCGTTAGCCAGACACGTCCGATGCCCGGAACATGGTTTTTGTTCTTGAAAAAAATTAGTTTTTTGCCAAAATTGCCACTTATTCAAAAATTTTCATTGGAAAGAGGAGAAAAAATTACATAAAAAAAGGTCTTTAAACTATTATTCTATGTCAACTAGTTTCCAAGGAAAACTAATTTTTGTAAACGGAAATTCGCTATGTTATGCAGGATGCTGCGACAGGGGTATTTCTTTTTTTGTCATAGCTGTTTGTAATACTTTGTTTACACCGAAATGAGAAAAAACAATAGTGAAATACATGAGTTTTTAAAGTGTGGCCCGCGGTGCCAGATTGTCTACAATTTCGAATTCCTAAGTTAAACATTTTTTTTGTTGAAATATATAAAATTTTTATATACAATATATCTCGTTATTACATATTCTCAAATTCTTTCAGGAAATGTGAATTAATTTTTACTTAAGGGAAGATTCGCCAAAAAAACATTAAAAATCGACCTTTTATTATTATTTTCTTTTTTTATATACAAATAAATATTTTATTAAAAAATTAAATATACATCATTGTTTCTACATGTTTTGAGATTACAAAAAAAAACTTTTTTTAAAACAAAATTCAAAATTGAGCTGAGTATAAATGGCTTTGAAGACGACACTGCGAAATTTTTCCAACTTGATGGTTCCTCGCGTTCTGAAATCCCCAGTGAATCAAAATCAAAAAATCAAGAATTTTCTGAAAATATACATTAACAGTTATGGCACTAACTAGGATCTAAGAAAAAAATAAAAAAAAAAAAACAGCGAGAAATCGTATTTTGAAAACAAATTTTCAAAACTCACTCGACTATAAACAGTCACCATTTTGAAAATATATTACGGAACCAAAGGATCCTAGTTCCGGTCAAAATGACGGTATCGAGAAATAATATATACTTTCATTTATTTTTAATTTTAAATGTTATCGAGTGCCTGTGAAACATTATTAATGTATGGCGGGCGGACTTTTGTTCGTATTTACATACACACCAATATTCATATGTTCACTTGATGTCCAGCTTTAGCTGATATCTACTTAAACACTCGATTTAGTTTGGTATGTATGACCAATTCGTAAGGCGCTTGGGTAGCAACCAAGAAATCCGGGTCGAGTCCCAGCCGATCCGTTTTTGATCATTTTTCAAACACTATGTGAATTTTAATTAGCTCTGATTTATGTCGATATCTCAAATACTTTTTGAGATACATGAGGAACCATGTCAAAAAACGTACTTTCGAGAAAAAAGCATTTAAAGTTTTTTATTTAAATTGAATTATGTAAAGTGCATGCACTAAAATGTCCATAACTTTTGGATTTTTCATTTTTTTTTAAATAAAATTTTAGGAAAATATTTCTAACACCATATGAAACATAATTATGAAGAAAAAAAAATCGATTTCTTTTTTTTTTAGCGAATCTCCCCAGAAAAATGTATCGAAAACCTATAAACAGCATCCAATTTTAGATTTCTAAAATCAGAGTTATGGTTTTTGGAGCTTTTAAAAAATTAGGTATATATGACGTCATTAAGATCATATTTTTTAAGTTCGATTAATTGTTACCAGTTAAATGCGTACGAAATTTCTATTGTTCCTGTAGAAACCATTATTTTAAATTTTTTTTGAATCCGCCAAATATTTTAGTATTTACAGTTTGATCTGTCGACGTGAAACTTTGGCAACCCCTGGCGTTAAAGGGTATTAAAGAAGTTACCAACTTATGTATTTTATTTACTAGTTATCGCTTCGGTGGGAACGAGTTATAAGTTTGTTCAATAAAATGTAGAGTTAGGTTATTACTTTCATCGGAACGTATTTCAATTTTATGGTTAATTATAGTTTTAAACGTTTTGTAGACTGTATTCAGTGTTAAGGTAGAGTATCACATGTCTAAAATTGCTTTTTTTTACGATCACAATTTATACGGAAATTATTAACAAAAAATAATGAAAATTATTTTGTTTATGGGATAAATATAGTATATTAGATTACAAGGAGGGTAAGTAAAATGATTCGACTGCACAAGTTTACTGCCACACGTAGTAATTACTGAGCAATAACGTATTTCTCCGGATCAATTTTTTATGTTCTATTAGACTAAAGCGCAGTTGCTAATCACTAGAGCAACTCAGGATTTTACACCTCTTTAAATTTACTACTATATTTATTGAGAGATTGGGTATATTGTGCTAACGGCGTCTGCTTACCCTGAGTTAACTTCGATGTATAATTTTTTTTTATATACTCTAAAAAAAAACTCAGCTAACATAGAAGAAAATTAAAATAGTATTTTTTCATTGAATAATTAAATAACTGAAAATGAAATTAGATGGTAAAAAAAATGTAATGGTTGTTTTATCGTTTGGCATTTGGCTTTTTTTATCACCATATAATATTAAAATGAAGCTGAAAAAACCATTTAAAATAAACTGTTTACGTCTACCTATGTCATTAAAAATTTATATTCTATTATGAAACGTTTGAAAAAATATTCTACTGTATGGATTGCACAAAAAGAAAAACAATTTTCATGTGTTATGATGTTTGATGTAGTATTTTTTTCTTCTTGTAAGATGAAAGTAAATTTATAAATTTTAATATTGAAATTAATATTCATCTTCAGAACAAAAGAAAAAAAAGATAACAATATCAATTGTAAATAAACAGGGACTACTTATTATTATTTTAAAATTCAATTTTTCTTACAGTTTTAAGGATTTGAATGAAAATAAGAAAGAAAATCAGCGAGGACTGAAGATACTTGACGGCTGACGCATTGAGGGGTTCATAATGAAATCGTTCATAATGATATATACTTTTCGTAATGAATTCGGTAGCGTATTGTCCGTGGAATAATAAAAACAGATCAAATCAAATTATTTTTTTTTTTTTATTTTGAATTTCCAGTAAAGTTAACAAACTTTTCAATAATTTTTATTTTTTCTCTGTTTATATATTTTTCTTTTTCATTTTGTTACAGACTTAAAGATTACTTGACCGTTTGTTCCGGATATATATAATGGCAACTTTGAAAAATGTCGGCTCAATAATTTTGCTTAATAAATTCATTATAGTGAAAAGCACATTAATAAAATGTTTTTACAAATACGATTTAAAAAAATGAACAATTTAGAATATTCATTAGTTGTATGTGACCAGAATAAAATAAATAAAAATTAGTACAACAGATATTTTTTATTGTTTTTATGTAATGTTCATTTATTTTAATTGCTAATTTATTTTGACTTTTTGAAAATACAAAATCTAATTACACACGATTAATAGTTTCAGTCCAAAATTTACATACAAGTCATTTTAATTAATCATTTCAATGATTAATTGTGTCGTAATTAGTACGTTTTCATTCGACAAAAATATCAGATTATACTGACGATGTACACTATTGGACAAAATACTTGGAACATTAACGTTTTTTAACAAACAGACAAGATTAATTAATATTGTTACAAATAATTCATTTCTTATAAAATTAATCCAGTAGCCGAGCTTACACTATTTACACATCCATTTACATGTGATTTGCGTGGTACCTAATGACTGAGTTCTGCGCAGGTCATAAACGGCTGAACTAAATAAATAACTCATACGTAACTGTCAAAATTGTCATTTACATTTAAATTTAAAACAAACAATAGAAATTATATATCAATAATTACTTAATTTTTGCATTGTTTTGAAACATTTAAGTCCCAAAAACAATTCCATAAAAGTGTCGTTTAAAATTTGTGGCGCCAAAACAAGTTTACATTTGCAAATTTTAATTTTAGTGGCGCATGAATCAGTAATTGTGCCCGAAAAGTTAGAAGTTTCCTAACGTTTTTCATCTGTTCATGCACTGCTCCAGCTTATATACCAGTAGATGCTTACATAGATATTTTGCTCTTACTGGAACGCCACTTTGTATTGGCACCAGCAAATCATTGCGTGTGTAAGTCCACCACAATCTACAAAACAAACTACGAGAATATTTTATATTTTCCAGCTGTTTGAAATGAAATATTTAAAATTTAAGCTTAATGCTTTATGTACTATATTTAATGTAATTATTTTGAAATCGTACAAGCAAAAATCAAACAATTTGTAGGTATTAATTCTAACGAAATCATAATATTTTTCGCCCCCTAAAAAATTGTTTGTATTTAATTATCTACCAGAAGCAATTTAAACCTACTCTACATCCACTTCACTTTTAATATTATATAATTAAATATTAAAATGTTTTCAAAGTAAATGAAAATACATAAGTAGCTCTCTCTACAAGAGGTAAACGTAATTATTTTCATATAATATTTGTAAAGTGCCGTATTCTAGTGAATTTAATGTTAGTTTAGTTAAAGTTTCAATTTAAAGGAAAAATAATATTAGTACATACAAGTACATTAAAATTATAATGTAAAAATTTTGGAAATAATGTATTTGTATATTTTTAGTTAATTCTCGTCTAGACTACCTGTAAGTGGTTAAAAAAGGAATATGGTATTAAAATTAAATTTTATTATTTAACTTTTCAGACCATAGAAAAAATTATTATAAAAATATTTTTTTATAGAGTTATAATCTTTAATAAACGATATACCTATGGATTAATATTTTTTAATGCAGAGGCAATAAAAAATAATGACAATAATATAATTTTTTTTTTATTTTTATTTTTATTTTTTCAATCTTTTTGTAAAATTTGAAACAAATTACTGTTTTCCAAATGTTGGAACCGAATGACACAAAGACTGCTTTACACGATAAGGTCATAATTTACAATAAAATCAAGTTTCCCACCGGGACACCCGCTCCTTTATCCACACAGGGATAGTTGTTTCGGTTGTGCGCTTAAAATGATGCTAAAAGTTACTTCCTTACAAAGAGTCAACTAATATCTAGAACTTGTGTTGGCAACCCTGATAGGAGCTGTGGTGCCAGTAGATGTGCTTCTCTGCTATATTTAACCCCTAACCAATAAGAAAATTGTATCTCTCACGTGGGTACTCGTTTACGACCAATAACGGTAGATGATAGTGGCTTTAAATGTGTCTTAAAACGCATCTACAGACTTAGGCGAACAACACCAGCAACAATAAACATCGTGTGCACCCAGTATCGCAGACGCGTGATCACAATGCCCAACACAACAGCTTGTATGGAGATCAGCAACGAGAAAGCAAATGTTTAAATTTTGTTAGAAATTTCTATATATCATCCCATCTTTCTCTTTTTGTCTCACCTATTCGAGATCAACGACACTCTTATTTGATATTTTTTAAGGTAGTTGGTCCTTAAAATGATTTTTCAAAGGATTTTAACGAATCTTTTCTAAATATTTATTTATTTCAATACCAATAATCCGAGCCAATTCCGATTAAGACTGACTACCCCAACTTTGAGAAAAACGCTTTCAAAGTTTTGTAATTTTAAGACGGGCGCTTATGGGAAAGGGAATTTGATAAAAATTTAATATGTTATAAAATATACAAGTTTATCAACCATATTTAATAAGAAATAAAAATTATTCACTACGCCGTTTTTGAAACATAATTTAATTTATAAACATAATTTTACAACATTTTCACAACGCTTTTTCAACAATGCTCTTATATTGCTACAACATAAGTGCGCGGAAATTAAAAAAAACAAGTGGTATACAAATATAATCACTGCAGAATATTAATACATATTTAATTTTTCATAAAAGAAAATTTTTTCACTGAAATATACTTTTGTAGGTACCTGACTATATCGCGGAGCATTTACCTTAATCATATAATTTAACGGAGACAAATTTGTATGCAGATAATAGAAAATTCTAGACAATATAATATGAAAATTTAATATGTTTATATACTTACAACTGAAATTAAACTTAATTTCGAATTTACAAACAATAAACTTTGCGATGGTTTGATCCACAATAATATATGTGGATTTCGGTGTGAAATATTATGTGTCTATAGGTATCTACTGTACCTAAGAAGATTGTGTAATAAATGGCGCAGTAATTTCAGACAGCGTTACACATTTAGGTAAATTTAAATTCAATTAAACAAACTTATGAGTCTAATGTAGTAATGTAATTGAAGATAAAATATGTCTCATATAAGATAAATTTATGAAAAGAAACTTATGAATAAATTTATTGATAACAAAGTTTTTTAGATAAAAGACTATTTTGTATAAGTATCTCGGCTTTGAATGACTTAATATTACAATTTGTTAGATAATATAGGCATATTTAAAAAGTAAAAAATTCACTAAAACGAATTGGGCTCGCATAATTAGGAATTCGTACAATTGGCAATCAATAGACCAAATAAACCTTTTTTGTATGTATTTTTAAATCTTATCCAAATTTGTTTGTGATAACTGAAAAATGCATGAATGATCTCATATTGTACTGAAACATTAGGTAGTAAATACATTGTCTAAAACTGTGTTTGCCTTTGTTGTATAAAATTTGTTTTCAACACATTGAGAAAAAAATACAGTAATTTTTACTGAAATTTCTGGTAAAAAATTACTGAGCTCTCTGGTAATGCGGACATAAGTGATAGGCTAAGCAAAAAATACGATAATTTATAGTAAAAATTTTAAATTATCCTATAGCTCAGTAAAAATTACCGTATTATTTATAAATAAGGCTTTTTTTTTATTTATTAATAAATAATTGAATTAAAATAGTTTAAAAGGATATTGATAGAAGGGTAAGCATTAAAATCAAATTATTAATATAGAAAAAAATTTTTGTGGTTTTTTATTATTTGTGGAAAAAAATATATAAATTCTTTATTTGACATAGGTATTACATGATAAAAATTTTTAACAATAAGCACATTACAATAATTTGTATAAAAACATATTTCAATTAACATATCAAAACTATACAAAAATTCATGAAACAACAATTTTTTGTTTTAAAAATTTATTATAAAAAAAAAAACACTATATAAACATCCAGTCACGTTGGTTATTGAACAACTAAATGAACCAGTCCTGGTTAGTTGCAGTCTGAAGTCGTGTTGGTCGTGTTATTGCGCATGCTCGGTGCTACTGCGCATGCTTGTTTTGTTTATTCTCAGTTTATGTGATGCTTGGCTATGCAGTGGTGTGTGACAAATAACAAATGCACAACGACTCAGTAAAAATTATTCATATGTCCAGTATATTTTACAAAAAATTAAGTAAATTTTCCCGGTGTCCACTTGAAATTTTACTACCCCATCGAATTTTACGCAGCTGTATAGGAAAAATTACGCAGCTGTATAGGAAAAATTCTTCAGGTGTACAGGAAAAATTTTCAAATGAATCGTAAAAAATAATGTTTGAAACGCATTTTTTATATTTTTGCTTAATAATTTCCTACGGACTAGTCACTTAAGACTCGTTTACCGGAGGCAGCTCAGTAATTTTTACTGGAATTTTTTCTCTGTGCAACTATTACACTGTCGAAAAGAACCCGGAGTTTTCCCTTAATCTATAACTCAATATCTACTAATTTTGAGCTATATCATTAAGACCGTTGCACAAAAAATTATAAAAAAAATCATTTTTAGAATCCTTAAATGTATCTAACTGTTTCAAATCATACCTTACACGACATATTAATTAGAACTTTTTTTCGGACAAAACCGATCCTCATCATTTTAATTTAAAAAAATTTGGGGGACAGGTCTACCCACACTGTCAACTTCCCAATGGGTGTCCTTAAAAACTAGAGACTACTGTACATAAATAATTATTTTTTCATTTCAGGGAACTCCTCCCCTGGGCCCCCGATAGAGGCTTTGCTCCTTGCACCATGCCGGTGGCTTCGCCTTCTGTACCTAAGGGTGGCGGCTTCACCCTTATCAAACTCTCAAGATATGCGAGACAAAATATATTTATACTTGTTTTTTGTTTTTTTTAAGTTGTTTTTTTTTTTTTTAATTATATAACTATGTACTTGTTTTTTTCTTTTTTTTAATTTTATAATAAAATACTGGCGTTTTTAACATCCAGGAAGGGATGAGATATTAAGGCCATTAAATAATAATGTTATGGTAAAAATCCATATAATTATGTTATCTTAATAAAGTTAATTCCATTTTTTACCACAAAAAACAACCGCTAATCCGAATTTGCTGAAAACTTTATCCGGTCTTCATTTTTTGATTACGCATCTATTGAAATTAGTCCGGAGTTGATATTATCATTTGTTGTCAAGATATGCGAGACGAAAAAAAATTCACGAACGAACGAACGAACGAACTAACGAAAGCACACACAGACATCACGCTAAAAACTATGGATTCGGATTCTAGTGACCTTGAAACGTGGAGATATGTCAAAATTAGCGATTCGTAAAATCGGACCCATTACAATAACTTCCAATGGAAAGTTAATAAGTTTTCCTAATCACCAACTGGTTACAAAGTCCTCGAGAGAAACCTCTATGAGAAACGAGTGTGATCTTATAAGTGTTCCGGTTTTCTTTTTAATGTATGGAACACCCTAAAAAGGAACTCTTATGGTGAAATTTGAATGTTCGGCCGTCCATTCGACCTCGACCATTTTTCTAAGTAACTAAGGAACTTCAGCAATGTTCAGACAAATAATATTATCATGTATACCTACAGCATTAAAAAAAAGTTAAAACAGTATTTTTTTTTCAAACTAAAGCTTTCGTTACAATAATATTTAAAAAAAAAATTAATAAATAATTATAGTTGTTATGAGTATTAAGTGAGGGGCTCAGAACTATAGTGGTGTAAGTCAATTTTTTTAAAATTGGAGATATTGTGAAATTATTGTTATTTAACCCGATCTTTATTCAGTGCCAAAATGACAAAGTCATTACTTATACAATAAAGCCGGTAGAGACCATTATTTTATAATAGTTCCATATACCTACTTTACGCTTCACTCTAAAGCAGCCCCTACACGCTCAATAATATTGCACAAAATCCGAGGTTGTACAATATTATGGATCGTCTGTAGGTTATATTGAAGGGTTGTACAATATACTGTGCTGATCAAAAATAGTTTGAAATATATTGTGCAATGAAAGAATATTGTAACATCTGTAGGCTTTGTGGATAGTATTGCGCAATACTACTTTATTTGTTTGATTTGTTTGTTATTCTGTAGTCATATTTGATGGCTACTATTTGAACCAGTTTGAATTATTAATTTGCAAGAATAATTATTTATTGCTTTGCAATATTTTTATCACTTAATATTATTTAAAATTAGACAACAGTTTAATTAAGTACAATTTCTGCATTCAGTTTATTGCACAATTTTCTTTAACAAAATTATTAAACTGTCTGGAGAAGCGTTCAATAAATTGCACAAATCGACTGCACAATATTATTGAGCGTGTAGGGGCCGCTTAACTTTAACGTTAAATAACTTTAAATAGGATATTTTGACTTACACCATTATAGTTCTGAGCCCCTCATATACAATTCACTTCCGTATATGCATCTAAAAAAGTAAAGCAAAAATAAAAAAAAAAGGAAATGGATTTATCTACAAATACTCGATCTAATATTCAATAAACACTTTCAACATAGTGTGTTGTTTGAATTTATTTTTTTAAAAAAGAACTTTCATTTAATAAAATTTTAGAAACAACACGGTTTGTTGAACAAACTTTTTATTACAAAGAAAAATATTTATAATAGAAGGAGTTGTTTTTACTGTTGTACTGTTTTGAAGAGTCTTCCTGCACCTCTACACCTCGCGCTTCAGTGTAGATGAATTTTATGTTTCAAAAAAATAAAAAATATTATTAGTCGAAACTTTTCCAATTAAAATTTTAAGAAATACTTTCTTTTGTTGTACAGCTAATTGAATTTTAAAATTTCAACTTGTCAGTATATTTCTTTTCATCAGAATGGTATTGAAAATTTTCGTGAAATTAAGCAAGAGCTGAAAGAAGGAAGTTGATAAGTACGGAGATTGGGAAAAATTTCTGCTCAGTTTGATTTTTCATTCGAAGAAAAGTAGAAGTCATTTTATTTATAAAATTTCAATACCTACTTATTTTATCAGCCCATAGTCGTCCTTGCTCATTTTTTTGAAACCTTACAGGTGCTTAAAGAGTTTTAACTTTTTGTGATATGATAAATTTCTTTACATGCATATGATATTCATAATGATAGCCCACAATTGTCTCAATATATGTCTTATCAGTATACACATGTATAATAAAAGCCCCCACGTAGGGGCTGCATTGTCAGTTTAAAGTAAACAAAACCTAATCTTAAAGTATCTTAGTAACCGATACTGAATTTGAACTTCTTTACGTTCGTGGCTATAGTCGTAAGTTACTAGCTTTTTCCCAAAATTGCTTAAATTGTTTCTGGTTACAAAACTTGCGACAAAATGGGGCCCAGTATGATTGTTTTTCAATTCCTTAATTATTCTGCCTTGTTTCTGGACATAATTGGCCACAATTTTAGCAACATTACGTGATTTAAGGTAGTTGCTCCGGAATAATCAGTAACCAAAGTATATTTCAGCGAAAAAATTTTCTTTTATCAAAAATTAAATAATGTATTAATATTCTGCAGTTATTATATTTGTATACCACTTGTCTTTTTTAATTTCCGCGCGCTTATGCTGTAGCAATATAAAATAATTGTTGAAAAAGCGTTGTAGAAACGTTGTAAAATGATGTTTATAAATTATATTTAAAAAACGGCGTAGTGAATAATTTTTATTTCTTATTAAACATGGTTTGTAATTTTTTATTTTATAACATATCAAATTTTTATCAAATTTTTTTGACACGTTTTCAAATTATTCAAAAAAAAAAAACAGAGTTTCCCCATAAGAGCCCGTGTTAAAATTACAAAATTTTGAAATCTTTACTCTAAAAATTGGGGTAGTCGATTTTAACTGGAATATGCTCGTAATACTGGTATTGAATTAAATAAATATTTAGAAAAGTTTCCTTAAAATCCTTTGAAAAAATCGTTTTATCGAGCAATTACCTTTATGGAAACTTGCGGAAATTTACATATACACTTTTTCTCTTAGAATATTTCTCACAAACAAAATATTTTCCTCGAGTAAAAGCAGCCTACAACAGAAAGTGGTTGAGGCGTGGAAGGAAAACAAAGAAACTGACTATCACATTTAATTAAAATATAAGTTAAGATAACATATACATATTTTTTTAAGATTGACAAGCCTGATCACTTTACAAAGGTGAGACATGAACAGTGTTCAGTGGTTTTTCAGAGGCAAACCCTATATATATGCCGATAATTAATGTCAGAGGTCGGCAACCTTTCTTGGATGGCGGTCCATTTTAAAAAAGAAAAAATAATTTTTAGCGGGCCGCACACTCAAATATTTTTCAATGTAGTATGTGGCTTAAGTAGGTTTTTTTAAACGAATTTTCGAATCGAAAATTCAGCTATTAGAGTCACTGTCTTGATGCTGCTTGAGCCCAGAACTCTGATAGAAATCTCTGAAGTCTTTTGAAGTCTCTAGAAGCCAAAAATGACATTCACTAAAATTTGTATAACTCTCGAACGAAAAATCCCGTTTTTACGAAATTTGGTAAAAATGTTGGAAGTCCAAAAAAATCAGACACGTCCGATGCCCGGAATGGATTTTTAGGCATTTTTGCCTAAACAATTTTTGTGGAAAAAGAGAATTTTTTGCCCCAATTTCTTCAAGTTTTTGCCACATTTTCTTACACCGTTGGAAGGAGGAAAAAGTCATCACATAAAAAGGGTTTTTGAAAAATAATTCTATGTCAAGTAGTTTCCGAGAAAAACTAATTTTTGTAAACGGAAATTCCCTATTTTATGCAGGATACAGCGGCAGGGGTATTTTCTTCTTTTAACACAACTTAATATAAATATTATTAAAAATCAACATGAGGAAAAATTTTTAGTAACAGTTTTATTTACATGATATAAAACATCGGAAAAAGGATACCTAAAGTATGATCAATTCTGCATAGGGAGAGCAAATTATTCAAAAAGTTATATTGCTTGGCGGGCCGCATGAAAGCTTGCAAAGGGCCGCAGGTTGTCGACCCCTAATCAAGGTGAACAATCCTAGTAACCCCATATCTTGATCTATAATGGATTACTTGGTAAAATAATTCACTTTAATCCTACAGTATTATTTTATATACAACCAATTGAGAATATGATACCACATTTAAACATTAATTTAGAGACAATTTGAATGTTTATATTCTACAATGTAACCATCAAATGTATTATTTAATATACATCAAAGCTCACATTTAGATACACTTTGATATATGAATATCAATTTCACTCTTGATATACGAAAGTAGATATATACATATATCCATTTCTTTATCCGTACATTAGAAATGACAGAACATACATTTAAGTCTATTTTATCTATCGAATGTTTATCTACCTAATATTTGGTAATCCACCAAACGTCAGTAGTGTGTCTATGTCAGCGGTTCCTAAAGTTTTGGGTTGGCGGAATAAAAAAAAAATTTAAAAATTAGGGAGTACACAGAAGAAAAATACGTTTGTTTATTTAAATTTCGCCATTTTGGTCTTTAAGACTTTGCCGAGCTAATTTTAGCCGACCTTTTATTCTAATTTACAAATTTAAAATTGGGGTAAATCAGATTTTTTGAACAAACTTGGCTATTTTTACAGGAAAAATGAAAATTCCGTGCATAAATTGTTCAAATTTCATTCATAGATTTAAAAAAAAAAATTAATCTGATGATGTCGTTACGCATATCAAATTCCTTGAAAGTTTCAAAACCCCTAATTTTGATACTGGAAACTAATGATGTCGAGCTGAGGTGCAGCTAGTCGATTAATCGACTAAAATTGTTTTTCAGACAAAATTAGTCATTAATCGAAAATATCGAGCATAGTATAATGTAATCTATGTACTACGTAACTCCTTCAAAAATTAGGTTTCCTTCTGAATTTAGTTATTGGCTCTAAATATTTTTTTTAAGAAAAAGAAGCATTTGATACATCACAAGGTGTTAATCAAAGTGAAAAATCATACAAATAGATAATTTTTTATTTTTCATTTTTGAAAGTCCAATAAATATTAGAGAAAATTGTTAAATTAGTCGTTTTTAGTCATTTAAAAAAAATAATTAATGATTTTTGGTCATTTAGTCAAGGATAAAATAGTCGACGCGGAAATTAAATCACATTTCCAGAACGAATTTGATTATTTTGACGTTAGATCCTGCAATTTTTGTAAAAGTAGTAAAAAAAAAATTTCAACACCATTGATACATAAAATCGATCTAATAAGACGATTTGGAGGGTTCAGTGTAAAAGTCCATAATTTTTCTAAAAAAAAAAAAAAATATGGACTTGGCTTACTTTTACACCGACCCCTCCATATAATACACATAAAATTTGATATTTTCCGCGAATAATTTTTCAACTATAACATAATCAAATGTATCGACTTTCTAGGTGTCAAACGATCTATGATAATGGGCCGCATCTGGTCCGCGAACCATACTTTAACAACTCCTGGTCTATGCGTACACTACACGTACGGTTTTCTAGCTAAGGATGCGTGAATTGCGGCACTGTATGTATGTCATATGTTATTTTATATTCGGTGGCATTGGAAGTATCAAATGAGATAAAGACCAAGAGATATATGTAGTGTCTGTTTATCTATTCACAAGTAGAGTAATTTAAGATACTCTTTTCACGTAGGTACCTATACTTAGATACGTCGAGTAGAGACTTAAGAAATTCTGTCATTTTAAAATAATAATATATGGACTAGTGTTACAATAAGCTTTGTGAAATTTTGTTAAACATAATACGTCTTGAAAATGCTTGAATAAATGACGTAGAACAATGGATATAAATTTAAGAACACCGGATAAATGATTTGATTGTTTGGAAATCGAAATGGCTATTGCCTCGGATACGACTAAAGTAACGAAATGAAGTTTCACGCACATTTTATGCTTTAGAATTTCCGGCACACTCTTCGTTTTGTGCCTATCTGTCGGTCTGTCTGTCGTATTAAAACCTTCAATAAGAAATATCCTTTTTCGACCATGTAATTCAGATAAATATCGACACTTTCTTAAGCACTAGAGAAATGTTTTAAGGCCATTGCTTAATTTTAAGTAGAATTATTGTATCCTAGAATCAATTCCGCTATCGATTGGAATAATATGCGGTCGTGTAATATGAAATGTCGCTTTCCGACTAGGTGGTCGACCGTATGTTCCCGCCAAGTTAGCCCCACCACTTTTTTTATGGTTGTATCTTAATGTGCTAGTCAGTTATTAGAATTGTACTAAAACATCTGTGCCATATTTCTAACCTCGTTTTATGGTCTATTAAGCTTTTGTAACCGTACTGTACTTTTAAAGGGAGTCACACGTATCTCTATGTATTTGAATGTTAGCACTTCAAAATCTTCAATATATGTACACAAGAGGATTGTAAAGTACCATTTCCTTCAAAATGCTAAAATATGTAGGCATGTTAACAGACACATGCTTGGATTTGATTCTATAAGTGTTCTTTCATCGTTGCCGAAAATAACAAAACAATTCCTTTCGAATTTGTTCAGTTGTTTATTCGAATTCGATTCAAATAAACAGCTGAAACGTTTTAAGAATATTAATTTTAATTTGTATGAGGATTTATTTTGACAGGGATAATTGTACAATTAAAAATGAAATGTGTAGTGAGTGACCAATTACAAAAATACTCATTGATTTAACTTATCAAAACATTAATAAACGAGAGTTTAGCTCGAGCAGTGCGCTCTGGTGGTATATTTTGTCATAACTGGCGTTTAACATTCTTTGAAACAGCCTTGGTGTCGTAGGTCATAGTCTTGATAAAGGCGTAGATGACACAGGTATTTATAATCACGTGACCGGTTAATTTTTATTTTGTACGATTTGATGGCTTGGATCGTTCGCTGCAACAGCACGATTTTTGCGTTCGCTTTGCATACACTTGAAGTTTATATAAGTATTTGCGAAACGTAAGCATCGTTTTTTTTTTGTTTATCAACTTCGTTAAGAGGTAAAATTACTTTACACAAAAGTGGTGTTTTGGCATTTGAAAATTTATTTAATTTAAAAATTTATTACAAGAATTTTACTGAGAATTAATTTACTTGCGTTTTATATTAGTTTTTAAATTAAATTTTGTTCCTCAAAGATCATAAAATGTGAACATTTTATATGTGCTATACTTTTCAATTAATCTCTCTCTATTTTACGCCCACTTATCAAATATTGTTCTTAAGTGAAAACTAAAAGTTAATTTTGTTACAAAATTTTCATTTGTACTTATTTTCTGTATGATCAAACGAATGATAAATAAATGGAAAATTCCGAAACTGAACAGAATTATTTCATGTCAAAATCCAATTTTAATTTTCGAAGCAATTACTTATGAAATAATGTTGTAATGATGGGACTGCTGACGTGGTGTCACAATGTAATTCGTAATATATCTCTATTATTGATGAATATTTAGAGTGCATATTTTATCCCACTAGTAAAGTTTCTGTCATATCTTAAGGGTTACTATTGAATTTGAACGTTTCTTTTATGCTATTCTTAATCGTAACTTAGAAGTTATTACCTACTAACTCAATAGAGAGTATCACATTTCAGTCAAAATCTTAAAATTTTATTAATTCCATTTGTGATATTTGAATGAATATTCGTTGAACCTTTCAGATTATACGATCAACTTTATCTTAATCGAAATATTCGAAAATTGCTAGTTTGCTCGACTTTATTACAGACATTCTTATAATATGATCACCTTTGACGTCACATATTCTGTATCTTTAATATCTTCTATATCGTTTTTACTAAAACAGGAGAATTTTAAACAGTGCGTAAAAATTTATATTCCGGTGCAAACATCTACATTTAAAAATAAATAATGCAGTTTTCTTTGAATAAATTATGAGCCCAGTGGAAAATTTAGGGTAGGGCGGGGTAAATGTTATTTCTTGTGCTTTTTTATGTTCCGAACTACCTTCGTGGAAGTTCGGAACATTATAAGATTGGTGAGTAACCGAAAATTTGAGAGAAGTGGTAAATCAGAGAATAAATCAGAGAACAAATGGTAAATAATAATAGAGTTTTACATTCATATATTGAATATACGCAAGAGGACTATGTATTGTATGTATTTCATGTACCTGTGAATTCTATGGTTTGGTGGCGAATGCACAATCAAGTTTACTTGATTGTACACAAAATTGCAATAAAAAAAAAAATTTCTCTTTCTATTTCTATTTTATAGAAGCGTGTATATATTTATCTCTTTCTTTCGCTGTTTTTTCTTAAAATTATTAATAATGGAACAGATTCTAAAAATTGTTATCTTTGTCTAATAACTTATTTTAATACACAGAGAGCCATCTTTACGTATTTGTGATAATTACCGACCAGTCCACATAATTCATAGAAAACTTGTCTAATAACTTATTTTAATACACAGAGAGCCATCTTTACGTATTTGTGATAATTGCCGACCAGTCCACATAATTCATAGAAAAAATTATATACATATAGAATCCTATCAAAAATAGGGCCATATTTAGAGATGTGCACTGGTCTCGTGACGAGTAATTTTACCCACTTTTGACCGTCACAAAACGGTTTTGTGACCGATATAGTTATGACAAGACTGTCACAATTACCGCCATCTGGGAGAATACATTTAAATTAATGAATATTTTAGCGGGAAATTTGCATGCTTTAGCGGGAAATTACTGTAACATAGTGTCATTCGTCTTATGTTTATTTACTGTATATTGTGTTCATGAACATGTAATAAATCGAAATACTATTTCATTTTTTAATAAATAAATAAAAATATTTTATGATCTCAAAAATATCTTAAAATGAATAAAAAGATCTTCGTTTTATTATAATATATATGTTATAATGTAAATCATATATTTAAGATATTGAAATAATAATTAGCCAAATTCTTTTTACAAACTATTATATTTTTCAAAAAAAAATCCGGTAAGTACATGCACTTAAAAACATTGATTTATTTCAGTAAATTATATAAGCATACTGGGATCAGACTTTACTATCAAGATCATAAAATAACGAAAAAAAACCTAGAAAAATTGTTATAACTTAACTAGGTAATCAATTTTCTGGAAAAAAAACCGTCACAAAACGTCTTAGGCTGCCTTTACACGATCAGTAATACTGTCAGTATTTACTGATAAAAATAATGAATCATTATTTTTATTACTTCAGTATTTTTATGATACCGTACACTATCATTATTTTCTTCTGTATTTTAAAACAAACTGTCAAATTTAATTTTTCGGAATTTTTAAATTAATTAAATTTTGGAATTGTTATTATTATGGAAGAAGCGTGTTTAGCTATAGTACTAGCGTTTGCAACTCAAAACAAGAAAACAAAGAAAAAAAAAACGTTATGTTCGATCCGATCTGTTCGATTTTGTTTTTCTAGCTAGCCATACATATACGCATGTATACATATACAATGTACATACCACAGAATAATGTACATACGGTACATTTCGTACATATTGTACATACTGCCGTACATACTAATCAATAATAATATGTACAAGCCTACTTTTCCATGATGTACATATACGATCTACAATCGATTTGTATTTATCTCGGCTGGTACCGCTGGTACATATCGTACATATACCTACGAGAAATATATTTTAACGGTTTTAACTGTGATTAATGTTAACTGTCACAAATGTCATTAATGTTAATTTTTAATGCCATTTTAAGGCTAAAATATTTCCCTGCTGTTTGGAAATTAGCTCAAATCATCTTAATACAAAAGCCGGGGAAGCCAGTAAATCAGGTGACGTCGTACAGACCAATCAGTTTACTCCCCGTTTTATCCAAAATGTTCGAAAAGTTATTTCTCAGAAGACTGCATCGAGTCCTCGATGACCTTAAAATTATTCCAGATCATCAGTTCAAAACATTCAACCGTCGAACAAGTTCATCGTGTAGTCAATACGATCAACCGCTCTTTTCAAGAAAAAAAATATTGTACAGCAGCTTTTCTCGACGTGAGTCAAGCATTTGACAAAGTGTGGCATACTGGCTTATTGTATAAATTAAGGAAAAATATTCCTGAATCATTCTACTTAATACTGAAATCTTATTTGTCAGATCGTTACTTTCATGTAAAGTTTCAGAGTGAAATATCAGAAATGTTTCCAGTCCGTTCCGGTGTACCACAAGGTAGTGTTCTAGGGCCTATTCTTTATCTTATATGTACTGCAGATCTGCCGGTTGATGAAGAAAATACTACTGCAACATTTGTTGATGATACTGCTATCCTAGCTACTGATGAAGATCCAAATGTTGCATCACAAAAGTTACAATCTAGCTTGCGTCGAATACAGGAATGGTTACATAAATGGCGTATTCGAGTAAATGAAACGAAATCGACGTCTTTTTGACGGACACTATTTCAATACAAACAGAACGACAATGACTATAAACAAAATAAATATATGTGGTGTGTTATAATAACAAATAAGTTAGATAACAGAAATCTTACAGCAAACAAGTAACAACAAGTCGTAGTATTGGAGCAGGTAGAGAAGTTCGTACGTCGTTTTGACGTGTACGTATGATTCTAGGGTTAAGAAGTTTTAGTTATGACCACTGATTGTGAGGAACATTACTTAGTGCGTGTCAAACACGCACTTGACGAATTTTTTCTAATAGGCTTTTTACATTTGCAAACAGAACAAGTTGCCATAATATTTTCTTTAAAAAAATATAACGAAAAACGCAATTTACAAAGTAAAAATAGTGAAAATTTTTACATTATTTTTGCAAATTTGCAATACAAAACATGGCAGACTACGCTTCAATTTTTTCTAGGGTATCTTAGAAAGAGAAATATATATTGGCAATTTACATGCTATTTATAATATTTCTCTCTTTTTAACGTGTACGTAATACCTTTCGTACGTGATATAAATTACTGGTCCTTTCATTTCTAATGTCTATGATTAAGACAGAGAATTACTAAAAAAAAACTTGAGATATTTTAAATCTATTATTTCTATGGATACCTACATTAATTGGGGAAAATATTGGGTAATTTTTTTTTCACTCTCCAGGTTACCTTCCGAAATTAATCGCCATCAGAATCGAAATTCAACTCTGTGTTAAATTTCAAACTTTCGCGTCGAATGCCGACACCAAAGTAATCTAAAGTAATCTAAGTGTTCTATTTGGTCAATTTCGGCATAGAATACCTACTATAAATCAGCTGAAAAAAATAATATTTAATCCAGAAGATATTAATTCATCAGTTCTGACGGAAAAATGAAAAACAAAAAAACAAAAAAAGAAAAATTACAAAAAAAGAGAATATAATAATAATAAAATTAGGTACTTAAAAAGAATTCATTTAATAATATAATTACAGGAGAATAGGACAAAAAGTATATACGAGAGAAATTAAGTAATAAGAAACGTATAGAACTAGTTACAGAAAAAGGGTAAGGATAATATTTTTTGTACGTTGTAGGTTAGGTAATGGGAGAAAGGATAATTACTTTTGAAAGTCGTATTTTTCTTGTTATATTTTCTCCTTGTTGTATAGGAATATTCGTTTATTTGACCAAATCCTTGACTTTAATAGGATATATTTATAAGATGTATTATTGTTATTATCAAAATAATTTTATTAAAAATAATGATAATGACAAACAACGTTACGGAAATTGATTATGTATTTTTAAAATTTCATTTTAAGAAATATTTTCAACTTGAGATTAACATTTACAAGTTTTTAATAATTTTTTAAATGTGACCTTTTTATGTTGATTTAAATTTTTATTTTAATGTACTTCAAGAATACTGTATCGTAAAATTCTGAAAGCTACATTTTTAGAAACGATCACAATAAAAATTCAGCCTAATTTTTATTCCATTTTAATTTATTTTTATAAACACAAAAATAATTTTTTTTAAATTAGTCAAATTTTCTCTATTGAAGGTAACTCTGTTATACCACATTTTATGTGAGACAAATTAAAATGTTGTTTTCCAACATTTTCAGTCTTTCATTAAATATCGACTCGAATTTGATTCCAATAACGTTTGGTCGTGTAATATGAAATGTCGTTTTCCGACCACTTGATCCATCATGTAATTCAAATAAATCTCGACACTTTCTTAAGCTTTAGAGAAATATCTAAAAGCCATTCTTTAATTTTTAATATAAATATTTTATACTGGAATCATTTCCGCCATTAGTTGAAATAATGTTTGGTGGTGTAATATGAAATGTCGTTTTTCGACCATATGTTCCCATCAAGTTGGCCCAGCCATTTCCTTTTTTCAAACAAAAAGGCTGTGACGTATTGTGCTAGACGTGTAAATAAAAGAAAAAACTAAATTCCAAAACATGCAATTTTTATGGCTAAAAATCTTTTTTTCATAAAATATCGTTACCCGTCATTTTCTTATTTTTAAAGCAAAAATTAAAATTTTAAATATTTTTGTAATTGGTTTTAATTCACACATCTTTCTGGGAACCGGTGAGATAATTTCATGGCCCTTTGGTCGGGGAACACTGGTTTAAGAATACTGTATAAAAAAAGTTCATACTTAGTAGTTTTTAAATTCATTGTTAAAGGAATTCTCCGTTCTAAAGCGTGTCATTTGACTCAAAAAAAATAATTATCTTCGGTACCTATTCAAAAAAACTATTCTTTTACTTCAAATACTTTTATTAAAACGAAAAAATTTACATTACAAAATAAAATGTCTTTCTTTTCAAATTAAAGAAATATTTTCTTGACTTTACAGAAAGAAAATACTGCCAGTCAAAGAAATTCTTCTCTGTGTAAGATAGTATCTCATTACCTTTTTGCGCTTTCGGAACATTTTCCAAACAAAAAAATTTCCTACCACACCTATGACAGTCATAAAAGAAAAGTGAAGAAAATTTTTTAAGATTTTACGATACAATGCAAAATTTTGCGACATACTAATGTGTCACGGCACATAATTCTTCGAGAAATTTTGACATTGAGCGTACACAAGTTAATAAAAATAACAATTTCGTTTTTTAGAATCTAAAGGAAAATTTTATAATATAAAAATAAGAAACTGAATTCATTTTGTTTTAAAGAACCGAAAAAATTAATATAGAATAAAGAAAAAAGAATACAACAAAAGAACAGACCATAATGTTTTTGATCAAAAATATTAAAAATAAAAAATAAAAAATAACTGTTTTATTAGGCACACACTTATATGACGGGAAAAAACAAACAAAAAGTACTTAAAATTTTTCTGATATATAAAATATGATAAGATGAAAGATAAAAATGAAAAAGACGAAAATTGTTGAACGAGCAAGAATTCCCAAAAAAAAAAAAGAAATATGGGCAAGGAGGTGGGTGGCCAACAACTGCAGATGGTATCCCATAACGTCGACAAGTAATTGAAGTCGATTCCAATTCAGTTTTATTCATTCACGTAATTTAGATAAAGTACCGTAAGTGTAGTCAAACATGAACCAAGTTTTTTACATTATTTTTTGTTATTGTATAAATTAGTATATCACTCTATGAACCAGAATATCTGCAAAATTATCTTTTAAAAATAATTTATCTAAATACGACTAAATATTTCTGGTGGACGTTTCGGAACTAACGTCTGACAGTTACTTTCTGGTAGAGATGAGCTAAACGGTTATTTTCTAATAACTGTTATTGCAATAACAGTTACTGAAAAATAACTGTTATTTATAACAGTTATTATAATAACTGGTATGGCATTTGGATATTTTAACATATTGTAAGATATTCGATATGCGTATAAACGGTTCTGTTAGTGAAATATGCACAGATCTATAATACTGACGGATACTAAATAATTTGGAATATCTGTTCAAATACTTGTCTATACAAGGATTTAGGCTTTATATATACAATTTTAACAATTTTATGGATATAAAATTACAAATACAAATACATAACTGTACAATAGACAATAGTTCATTTTTAAGGGTTTTATAAATGTGCTACAATAGAAAATGTGTAACTTGCCTGGGGCGTTATTATTTTGAAATTCTCCGTAGGTGGTTAAAATAAATTACTGTGATCCTTGCTTTCAAATATATTAATATTGACCTATGTTATCGATATTTCCAAAGGAGTTATTTAAGTATAACCAGTTACTAGGTATTCCCGATAACTGTTATCTTTCTATACTAGTTACAAAATAACAATTATCGATATATCGATCATCTCTACTTTCTGGCACCTATGTAATAAACGTACAAGGTTTAACGTTATTTTCATTGTTTTATCAAAATTTGTGGCAATTCTTTTGCTGGACGTTTCCGAAACATGCAGAAAAAAGTACTACAAAATATCTTCATCAGGGTGGACGGTTTTTTTCGGCCTGAAAGCCGAGGATCCCTAAGTATCTATGACACAAAAATAAACTTACGAATCCAGTATGAGTAAGTTGCATTTTCAGCCGAAAATCAATGAATAAATTAAAAAAAAAAAATAATGATAATAAAATTCACCGAAAGTGCAATTTAATAAAAATTTATTTATTAGGTAATTGACGATAATCAATCACTTACATTCATAGGAATGTAAACAAACTTTTATGACCTGTTATTTTTTGTAACTTTAGTAACGAGTAAATAAAATGGTAAATGTTGTTTACGCGCCTAAACTTACGATTCAACAGGTTGGAAAAATTAAATTTCTAGAAAATTTTATTATTTTATTCATTTTTCTTTTAGCGAATTTCCAGAATGGAAACTCGCTATTCCAGCCTTGCTCATGGTGGAAGTTCAGCCCGCGACTATGGCAGAAATTTGTTTTGAGGCCCCTAGAACCCAAAAATAATATTCACTAAAATTTATATATATATATATATATATATATATATATATATATATATATATATATATATATATATATATACATATATGTATGTATGTATCGGTTTATGTATGTATATATGTATCAGCACGATAGTTCTTCAGGAAAAACTGCTAGCTTTACGAAATTTGGTGACAACGTTGAAAGTCCAAAAATCTTGGATGAGTTCTTCAGCCAAGCACGTCGGATGCCAGGAACATGGTTTTTGTTCTTGCAAAAAATTAGTTTTTTGCCAAAATTTGCTATAATTTAAGAGTTTTCGCCACATTTTTTTACACCATTGCAAAGACGGAAAAAAATCACATAAAAAAGGTTTTTGAACTATTATTCTAGGTTAGCTAGTTTTTGAGAAAATAAGAAAACAAGTTCTGGACCCACCATCCACTACCGGGGCGGTTCTAGAAACCTCCGGCGGTGGGTGGAGACTCATATTTGTTTAAAATATTGCTTTTAAATAAAATGATTTTTTGAGTTTGTTGGTGCCAAATTGATTTATTCTGAAACTAAAATACCCCTGTCGCAGCATCCTGCATAACATAGCGAATTTCCATTTACAAAAGTACGTTTTTCTCGGAAACTAGTTGATATAGAGTAATTGTAAATAAAAAAAACCTTCTTTATGTGAATTTTCCGCCTCATTCCGCCAAATCTTTTTCACGAAAAATGTCCAAAACACTGTAAACGTTTTCACGAAATTTCTTAAATAAAATGTTTCGTTCTTGAGTTATCGTGCGGACACATTTATATATATGTTTACTAAGTGTCCGCACGATAACTCAAGAACGAAACATCTTATTTTTAAGAAATTTCGTGAAAACGTTTCCGGTGTTTTGGACATTTTTCGTGAAAAAGATTTGGCGGAATGAGGCGGAAAATTCACATAACGAAGTTTTTTTTTATTTACAATTACTCTATATCAACTAGTTTCCGAGAAAAACGTACTTTTGTAAATGGAAATTCGCTATGTTATGCAGGATGCTGCGACAGGGGTATTTTTATATTTATTCTGCTTTTCTGTGGCCATAAATGCTTAAGAGTCCTAGGTTTCCATCCTTGGGTTTTTAAACTGCATCCGAGGTCACAAAAATAACACTTATGGTACCTACTCGGTAAGTAATATCAGTAACAAGAAGAAAATTATTTTTCAATTTTTTCATTGTCCTTGTTGAAATTGAAGCTGAAAAAGTACTAAAACTTTTCCCGGAAAGTTGCTTTTTCCTGCTGAAACACTCAACCGTCAGTAAATATCGATTTTTTGAAAAAATTTGGACTGTTCAAATTAGAATGTTGGATTTGTTGAAATAAAATTATTAAATTACTAGCCGTATACCCACCCGATGGGATTTACCACCGACATGGCAACATCTCAGGATGTTATTTAGTGATAAAGATTTATTAAAATATTATTTATTTTAATAGCCATAGTCACATATTTTGATATATCTCAAACTTCAAAAATGAGGAATTTTCATACATTTTTTATCCTGTATTTAATCCACTTAGGCGACGAATTTTCAAAAATCCCTTCTTAGTGCTCACCTACGTTACATCGGAAACTCCTATGTAAAATTTCCTTCTTCTTAACCTACGGTTTAGGCTGTGCGTTGTCTGTCAGTCAGCGTTAGAAATTTATTAAGTACACGGAGAGAAAATTCATATAAAAATTACTGTGCTCAGCACTACAATCGACGTGTAAAAGGCGAACATATTCAATTTTGTACGGTAAAAATATAAAAATTATAATTAATCATAGAAAATTTAAAGAATAGAATATTCTTTCCGTAATATTAGCTCCGTAAAATTTGTAAAACAGCACAGTAAAAAGTTCCATTGCCGACAAAAAAATATTTTTTAATTGTTTTTAATGCTATCTGCTAATAGTAGAAAGAAAAAAAGAGAAAGAAGGTTGTGTGTGTTGTGAACGCTGTTGAAATGTACCTCACTCATAGCAAGTCTCATATCCAACCATCGGTGTGGACGACCAACTTGGTCGGACGGGTCGGACCAATCACCTTGATCCATTAGACTTTACAAGCAGCAAGCAGTATTTATTACACTGTGTTAGAGGACGGGGATGTCACAGTTTAATTCATCATTTTGTTACTTCACTATCTTTAGTATTAGAATATATTGTTGGCAATCATTTTTGTATGCATCATAAAGAATCGAAAGTCGGAAAAGATCGGGCATCTTCGAAGTTTTTACAGGTACAGCCCAAGCAACATAAGGTTGCGGGTCAGATGCGCAAATGAAAGAGTACGACAACAAGAATTAAACTATAACATATATGCATAAGAGTGTGATAAAAGTTGTGTTAGCACATTAAATTTTACCATGCTAGTACATATTTTTTATTTTGGTCGTCGATCGCGCACGCATTATAAGAGGGCATGGTAATTTTCCTGAAATGTTATCTACAAAAATTATATGATTTTTCGCTTCGTGTAGGTAATATATAATTATTTAAACTGACATTTAAACCATAGTTGGCTGTGTTTACGGTACAGGCACTTATAGCGAGATTTTGCGTTATGTGTGTCCCAGCCCTTTATTCTTCTACACTTTTTACTTTAAGTTAACATTCTGTTCCTCTCTGTCTCGATCGTTGTAATACATTTTGTTACGGAATATTGATGCAGAAAAATCATTAAATGACGCACAAGTGATATGAGAGAATTTTATTACAAAAAAGGAAAACAGAATATGTTTGTGTAAAATGCTTAATACATAAAATTCTTGTAGATATTATCAGTTTTCTGTTTTTTTTTTCTGAACTAAACCGTTATAATGTATTTTACCATCACCCGATGTGTTCCTGTTGATTTACATTATAGCAGCTTGTAGTGCTTTTAGTTATTAAGTAATTCATAATAGGAGGTCTTTTTAAATTAAATACTTGATGTTGGAGTTAAGTATAATAGAGCTCTTCTGTTGTGCACTAGCATCTCATACAGAGATATTTAAAAGCATTTATTTTCCTTTTTGGTAATATTACTTTGAATATAATTTAAGGGGGAACACCTATTTGTAAATGTTGAAAAATTCGAGTTTGAATTTTTTCTTAGAATTTATATATAGTTACCTCCTACCTGGTCTTAAAAATGTTTATTAGAAACATGTTGATACCAAGCTGATACGATTAAAACTAATGGAATTACAACGGCGATAAAATAATAACGGGCTATAATCAAGTAATTGTATGTGTGGAAATTTACCTTAAAATTACATTTTCTTAAATTTCTGTATTACTCAGTGAGCTGTATTATTCAGGAATTCTTCATACAACGAAGTATTTTGTAAGTAAATTTTTTTCCTTAACAAGGATTGCAAAAATACAGTTTCTCCTTAAGAAAAAAAATTTGATGATACAGCAGTTAAGTAGGGTGAATGCGGGAGAGATGCGGTTGAAAAGATAATATTTCCTTAAAATTAACTCATATGTTCTTTTTATTATTCCTTCATAAAATGATAGATCCTATACTATTCAAAGCTGTAAAATTGACCTTGTAATATTTTCAAATATACCCACTGACTGAAACCGAAAATACACACATCATGAGAGACAGGCCAATTTTAAGAATTTGTTCGGAAGAAATAATCAGAACAATATCATAAACACTGTTAGACATTTCTAAATTGTAAATCATTTTGTATACACTCCAAGTATCTCGGTAAAAAATCAAATTGGTTTAGTTAATATTCCATAAAATTGAAAAAAATTATTTTTAAAAATTTTTTATTCATGGTACTTTAACTTTTCGTGACTCACGAATTATTCACGGCAATAAATTAAATGTCACGATCACGCCCACTCACGCACGATCATAAAAAATTGTTCACGATTACGATGGGTCACGCGTGACCCGCCAGGTTACGCGTGAATTCACGAGTTTGGCACATCTCTAGAAGAAAATGATCCTGGCAGCGACCGAGTTAAAAAAATTTTTAAAAATTTGTACCCTTTTTGATTTTTAACTATAGATATACCTATTGTGTTTATTTTCTGTGTATGTACCATAATAACTAATTGTTATTATTATATTAATAATTAATTACATTATTGTTTATTTTATATTACTCGTGAAGTAAAATATAAATAAATAGACGCCAGTATGATGTTATTATATAAGCTTGATCAACATATTATTTAGGTACCTAGTATAATTTTACTTGGTGAAATGTTAATAGAAATAAAATTAATAAACAATTTACAATTCTAATTATTGTAATAGAATAGAATAATAAACAATTATAATAGAAATAATACTCATTTGTTTGCTTATACTGAAATTGTACGCATGTGCAATTATTAGCATTGGCGTATCCAGCGAGGGGCAGGGGGCAGCTGCTCCCTAAAAGAAAAAAACTTAAATGGTTATAAAGTGATGAAACGAAATAAAATTAGGTAGGCTGATGACGAAAAATCAGTTGTTCCCAATAAAAAAAATTATAGATGAGTGTATATAATTTTATTGGATTCATATATTTATAATAATTTATATATAATTAGGGTAAAAGCCCCTATGCCGGAACGCGATCATATGTCCGAACAGTTTTGACATTTATATATATTAAAGAAGTTATTTCCGAAAGAAACCTCTGATAACAAAAATTATTATTAATAGAATGATTATTTTTCAATTTAAGTTCACCTCATATTTAATGTTTCCTTACTTAATTAAACTTCCTTACTTAATTTAGGTCTGGTAAGTAAACCGTTCTATGTTTCCTATATTGATGTCTAAATGTCACTCTATGTGTCATATTACTCATATTACAAGTCTGTTTGTATATCGGTTCCCAACTCCTAGTGTCATTAATATTTCTTTATTTGGATATAGATGTCGACATGTTGTAAACGAAAAACATTAATAAATAAAAATTTTTGGGTAGTATTTTTTTAAAAACATATTCATTGGATTAAATAAAACTTTCTTTCATGCTTATTAAGAAAAAAAAAATGGGTGTTTAATTTATTTGTCAATTTTTATAAGCAAATTTAATTACGCTACCAAAAATAGTATTCCGGTATAGGGGCTTTTACGTTATATGAAATTGTTATAAAATTTTTAATACAATTGTATACAAAAAATGGCTCTATAGAATTATATAGAATTCTTTCCCATATAATTATAGTATATACTTAGTTATATGAAATTATATATAATTATATGTAAAATTATACAATTTTATAAATAGTTATGTATATTACAAATCAGATACAATTTTATATATAATTCACTGCCTTTTCCGTACTAAAATGTTACAACTAGGGATGGGAAAAACCTACCGGTTACAACCTAAAATCGGTTTTTCTGTACCGGTTCACCAGATTATTTCGGTTATTTTCTTGAGTCGATTATTAACCCTTTTTTTTTTTTAATCAATAGCCGGAAAAAGATCGGGTAATTTATTTCTAGAAGTATAAATTTAAGAATTTTAGTCATTATTCAGTGAGGGTCTTAATTTGCATATTTGATGATTTGTTTTCATTAAGAAAAAAAATTTAAATTAATTTCTTTAAAATGCTAATACATTTGGCTAAATATTGTCATTATAGTACGGAAAATAGGTACCATCGCGGTTAAAAAGAAATATAATTATGAAATAAAAATTTTTGTCTATAAGTGTTATTTTTCTTAGACAAAAACCGAAAACCGGTTAATTCAAAAACCGGTTATTTTGAGTGGTTATAACCGTCAGGTTAAACCGAACATAAAATAAATCGAAAACTGATTATTTTTGAAAGGCTGTCATCCCTAGTTACAACTTGACCGACCATGGTTTGCCCCCCCCCCCTGGTTACGCCCATGGCAATTAGTAATTATTTTTTGCAGTAAAAAAGTCTTAATAATAAAAGGATCACAGGTTTATGTACAATGAATTAAAAAAAAATTACTAATGTGTTGACAAATATGGCGGTTAAACAAGGTTGAATTTAGAATTGGTCTATGTTTATTGCTATAAATATTATAGATAAGAATTACAGACCCTCTAGGAACAAACTTCACATTCGGGATTAAGAGTCAGCTATTTTGGTATTTTTGAATAATTTTAATTCAAAAACAGAGATCCATTTTTTTGCTTTTAAATTTTAGAAAATTTTGTTGACAACGAAATTTTTTTAGACAAAGTTTTTAAAACATATCTATTTTCGTCTCGAGTTGACTCAATTATGGTGAAAACGTAGAAAATTGCAACGAAGAAATTGAGAAAATATTAACTTTCCTTCCGTGATATCTGATACTCTACTAAAATTTGACTAAAAGTATTAATACGGTTTCCGGTTTATTATTTGTACATATTCAAAATGAACCTTTGAGTGTAAATTATAAAATAAACAAATTTTATACTTCCCATATAATATTTATTTATATTTTATTTTACCGTTTAACAAAATAATCCACGATGGAATTAATTTCTCGAGACACGATCATCAACGATTAATTAAATTAAACGTTACAATCTCATAAATGTTTAAATGAAAAAAGTGTTTACTTATCTCATAAGTACGCTTTCAAGCCATATTCACGTTCTGTCGCCTGCACGTTATATATATATATATATATATATATATATATATATATATATATATATATATATATATATATATATATATATATATATATATATATATATATATATATATATATATATATATATATATATATATATATATATATATATATATATATATATATATATATATATATATATACCGGGTGGGCCATTTTAATCTAAGCATCTAAATATCTCGCCAGAGGCGCCACCTATCAAAAAATCACCTTTACAAAAGTTGTTAGGTACGAAGGGGGACATTAAATGGTTACCTTAAATTTGACCTTGACCTTCATTCTCAAGGTCATTTTGAGGTCCAGTCGGCCAAATGGAAAGACCTATTTTTTATTTCGAATTCTGAAAGAGCGTGAAATTTCACGTCGAAAATGCTATGAACGAATTTTTTTTATTGACCTTTAATTTTTTATTTTTCAGTTTAGAAATTTATTAGTTATGAAAAATTAACTTTTCATAACTTTTTAGTGTCATTTTTTTTCTGGATTTTGACCTTAGAATGACCTTCAAAGGTCATTAAAAACGAACAGAAGCTTCTATTTTACGTCTCCAAAAGATGCCGACACTTTAAAGTTAGGTTTTTCCTTTAAAAACTAATTTTTAATTTGTCTTTGGTAGTCTTTACTCTTAAGGTCAATAATAAAAAAATTCGTTTATAGCATTTTCGACGTCAAATTTCACGCTCTTTCAGAATCTGAAATAAAAAATACGCCTGTCCATTTAAAAAATACGACTTGACCTCAAAATTTTCTTGAAAATGAAGGTCAAGATCAAATTTAAGGTAATCATTTAATGTCCCCCTTCGTACCTAACAACTTTTGTAAAGGTCATTTTTTGATAGATGGCGCCTCTAGCGAGATATTTAGATGCGTAGATTAAAATGGCCCACCTTGTATATATATATATATATATATATATATATATATATATATATATATATATATATATATATATACTCTCAAGACGATACCAACGTTGGTGATATCGACAAATAAATAGAAACTTATCGGTTGTGCTAACGACTAATAAATACTTTTAGCTAACGAACCATGTAACTCACACTCAACTCACTGAGCATGATATATTTGTTATCGATAATAAATTGTAGGTACTTCTGAAAATTTGAGGTGTTCAGCACCAATAGATAGTGTGAGAGGTTTGTAATTACAAGCTTCCCTCAGTTGCACCACTGGAAAGGTGGAAAAAGATTTAACTTCAAAAAACAATTTCAAACTGTTTTAAAATTTTTAGGGTGGTTCTTGATATGGTAATCGTTTAAAAGTTATAATTAGCTATATTACGGCAACCGCGATAGAACTAACGAATATCGGGCATGCATTGCAATACTACTTAAGGGGGACCACTAGTGTGACATTTTGAAAAAAATTGGAAAATCTTTGCGTGTTTCGATAGTCTATATCTTTAAAAATGATAAACTAACATTTTAAATGCATGTCTCAAATTGTTTTTGAGTTACAGCCATCCGAAGAGCGGATTCTGATTTTCATTGTTAACTTTAAGGAATTGATAAATGTATGAAGGTTGATAGTTCGGGAGTTTCGGGACTAGACTCTGGCACATTTAAACGGCTCATCTAGTTTTACAATGACCGTCATAGTGAGCATATCGTAAATTATTTTAGTAATTTTAATAAAAATTCAGTGATTAAAACTAAAATTAAGGTAAAGAAAAACTACATTTTTCAAATTTGCTGCAGTTGTAACTCGAACACAAATCATCCGATCGATTTGATTCTTATTGCAGCTTCTTTTATATATGTTTCTTTGTGCCATGAACCTCCAGTTTTTCGATCGAATAAAAAATGTAATTTTGCAGGCCAAAAATCATCAAATTTTCGCGCAAAATTTGAATTTTTTTTTAAAAACTCCGCCATTTTGTTAAATTTCAACTATTTTTCTTTCGATTGAGATTCATAGCACGGGCAATACCTTCTAGTTTAATAGGCTTTTTTTTGTAATTTAGACACTGTGAAGGTCGCTATCACTGCAGCAGTGGGGGGACTTTTTTTTGGAGCCTTGGGAGATCGCGAATAACTCACTGAATTTTCAATTTTTCGGTCCAAAAATTTTATCATGAATTTATTATATATTAACGAATATATCCTTAAAATATTAAAACATTCGATACAGTAGTTTTCCTTAAAAAAATTCCTAAAAATCACCTTTTTTTCAGGCGGTCACACTAGTGGTCCCCCTTAAAGAAAATGTTTGTCTTTTACTTCTGTTTATTTTTTGTTTTCCCTTTTGATGCGAACATGAATAAATCAGAAGATTTTCCGATACGTAATCAGAAAATAAGCAAGAGTGTGTAATATGGCTTGCAACGGCGTTACATACTATACTTTCTCTACGACAAAGATGAAATTCACAATAAATAAAATATCAGGTTAGTCCATAAGTTCGTGCGTATTAATAGCATGCATGGATTTCACTATGACTCATTTACTAAAACAATACAATTTTGAACCTGTCGAAACTTGTCATCGCTTGACTAACATATTATTCAGTTCATCACCAACTTTCGTAAATATCGAACGCATTTTAATATCCATAGAAGATGAATATAGATAATCAGTACAGACGTGCTGTGCTACATTTTTTATTTTCGTGTGGTGAATCTGCCAGGTCTGCAGCGATAATAATGAATAGTGTACATGGTGAACACACTATTAGTATAAGAATTGCCCAGAAATGGTTTAAAAAATTTAAAGTTGGAGAAAGCAGCATTGATGATGAACCCCGTTCAGGATGTCCTGTTAATTTTGATGGTGACATTCTTCGAAATCCTGTGGAGTCCGAGCCACAATTAACAGTGGGTCAGATCGCAGAAAAGATGAATTGTGTTTAATTGTTTTTTTTTTTTTTAATATTTTTGACAATATCTTTTACATTATACACTTATGATGTTGGTGGAGGACGAGAAAAGTGGTCTGAGAGCTAGAATTTGGTATATATGCGTCAGCAGCCGTCTACTCTTCTTAAGAAACTATGCCGATATTCATCTGGCATTGTGAAGGGAAACTGCAGAAAACCTTTACAAGCATAGCCCGCCGCGTGACTTAATTATAATCTTATTTTTACAATATAAAAATTAATGAAAACGGCGGTATGCTGTGGTTCTTAATACACCGTCGTGTGTAAAGTACAAAATTTTGTATTGTTGTATGTAAAACATGCTTATAAATAAGCAATTTCGTGTTAGTCGTAGATAAGTAAAATATTTTTTTGCGTGAACTATACTTATTCTAGCCAAGGAAGTTATACATGCTTGTTGTTACGTAACCTGTTAAATTTAATGTTCAACATTTTGATATTTCAATTATACGCCCACGGTTCGCCATGTTCATGTAAATATGTTATTTATTGATACCTCTCTTTCTATCTCGCATATAGATTGATTCTCTCAACCAATATATAAATAAAAAATACCCCTGTCGCAGCATCTGCATAACATAGCGAATTTCCAAATCTTGGGCACTGGCGGATCTCATCTAAGACCTGTACCTATTTAAAATAGTTTAGCTTTCTAAGAGTAAAAGAATTTTTAAAATCGGTTGGGTAATTAGTTTTGGTATTTTTGGGGACCCAAGAACCTGAACGAATTTTGTGCAGCATAGTTGTATCCATCTAAAATAATTTAGTTCTCTAGCAGTGAGAAATTTTTTAGCATCTTTTCGATAGCTTATTACTGGCGTTTTCGGATCTGCAAGATCCCGGTGGACCTCATTAAAAAATCAGGTCGACCGTATATTCTAGGCGGACTTTATGTAAATATATATATATATATATATATATATATATATATATATATATATATATATATATATATATATATATATATATATATATATATATATATATATATATATATATATATATTCAAAACCCGTTGTGTAGCATTCTACGCCGCATCTGCATCCGCAGGACAGTTGTGGATCTCAGATAACACAACCTGTACCTATCTAAAATAGTTTACCTCGGTAATAGTAAAAAGGTTTCAAAATCGGTCAGTTATTTTATTTTTGACACTTTTAGGTCCTACTGACACTTCAGACCTTACATAACGTAATTTATATGTATCTAAAATAGCTTAGCTCCCCAACAGTGAAAAAATTTTCAAAATCGGTCGGCTAGTTTATTTTTGACGCTTTTGGATCCGATGGACCCTGGCAGACTTTACATAACGTAATCTATATTTATCTAAAATAGTTTAGCTCTGTAACAGTGAAAAAATTTTCAAAATCGGTCGGTTAGTTTATTTTTACCACTTTTGGGTCCCATGGACCCTGGCGGACCCTAAATAACGTAATGTATGTCTATCTAAAATAGTTAGTTCCCCAACTGTGAAAAAATTTTCAAAATCGGTCGGTTAGTTTATTTTTGACACTTTTGGATCCCATGGACCCTGGCAGACCTTACATAACGTAATCTATATTTATCTAAAATAGTTTAGCTCTGTAACAGTGAAAAAATTTTCAAAATCGGTCAGTTAGTTTATTTTTGACACTTCTGGATCCTATGGACCCTGGCAGACCTTACATAACGTAATCTATACTTATCTAAAATAGTTTAGCTCTGTAACAGTGAAAAAATTTTCAAAATCGGTCAGTTAGTTATTTTTGACACTTTTGGGTTCTATGGACCTTGGTGGACCTTACATAACGTAATTTATATTTATCTAAAATAGTTTAGCTCTGTAACAGTGAAAAAATTTTCAAAATCGGTCAGTTAGTTTATTTTTGACACTTCTGGATCCTATGGACCCTGGCAGACCTTACATAACGGAATCTATATTTATCTAAAACAGTTTAGCTCTGTAACAGTGAAAAAATTTTCAAAATCGATCAGGCAGTTTATTTTTGACACTTTTGGGTCCTGTGGACCCAGGCGGACCTTACATAACGTAATCGATATTTATCTAAAATAGTTTAGCTCTGTAACAGTGAAAAAATTTTCAAAATCGGTCAGTTAGTTTATTTTTGACACTTTTGGGTCCTGTGGACCCTGACGGACCTTACATAATGTATTCTAAATCTATCTAAAATAGTTTAGCTCTGTAACAGTGAAGAAATTTTTAAAATTGGTCGTTTAGTTTATTTTTTACAATTATGGGATCAGTAAATCCTGGCGAAACTCATACAAGTCTAGTACTCTAACAGTAAGAAAAGGGTTCTAAGGATCTCATATAACTTATGGCAGTCCGTAAACTTCTTGCGGAAATCATTTAATTAATTAATTCAAACACTTTAACTTACTAACTGTGAAAAATTTTTTAAAATCGATTGGTTAATTAATTTCTGGCCATTTTAGGTCCCGAAAACCTTGACCTCACATAAAATACCTTAAATCCATTTGAAATGGTTTAATTTTTTAACATTATTAATTATTAGTGGAAAAATTTTCAAAATCGATTCAAAATATTTTTCCGTACATACATATGTACATTGTACATATTTTGTTTTGTTTTGTATTTAATAATATTTATATCATAACATAATCTTCAATTTCTTGTTTACTTAAAAATTCAATAAAAAAAAAAAAAATTCTTCATTACATTAGCTTAGAAAATCTGTTTAATTTACATTTTTTAACATGGGATAGAACCATGCTAATTATAATGCAATAAATGAGAAACAAGACTCTATACATGTATGTGTGTTATATCATATATATGTGAATAGTTTTCACTTGTTCTCACAAAATTCTTTAATAAAAAAGTGAAATATTTTTATACTTGATAAAGAACTGAGATATAAATATAAATTACTTATTAGACTAACAAAGAAAGAATAAAAGTAAAAATTTACATTTTCTCGAAAAATACTTAAAATAGAAAGAAAATTATAAGAATATTTTCTTCATAATTTTTTTTTTTCTTTTCAACGATGTAAAAATCGAACTGCCTTATGATAGGATCGAATGATAAAAAATGGCCAGAAAACCTACTTCTGGGCATCCGACGTGTCTGGCTAACGAACTTAGCCAAGCCAATTCAGAATCCAGTCCGCACACAAAATTTCATAAGCGTTAGACGTTTCGTTCGAGAGTTATCGCGCGGATACATATATATATATATATATATATATATATATATATATATATATATATATATATATATAAATTTTAGTGAATATCATTTTCGTATTCTAGGGACCTCAAAACATATTTCTGATATGGTCCCGGGCTTAGGTCGCATCATGACACCTGGCGTAAAAGCTGAATTTCCAGTTTTGGAAATTCGCTAAAAGACTATTTGAAGTAAATTTATTGTACCAAAGATATTTTAATGGAGGTAAGAATGAAGAGAATGGAAAATGGCTAACAATTTATTAAATATATGTGAAAAATTTTATTCGGCTCGTGGGCGATAATACTTTAGGAAAATAGAAAATATATTTGAATGTACCTATTTAATTTTTAATAAAAGAATCGGAATTGTTTATTGATATCAATAAAAGTTGAAATTATTGCCTGCGTACGTTTCAAGTTTAAAAAATGTATAAACACAAATTTATCGTAAATTGGCCTGTAGGTACTATTTCTACAGCTTCTGTTTGTACACGGAGAGAAAATACATATAAAAATTACTGTGCTCAGCACTACAATCGACGTGTAAAAGGCAAACATATTCAATTTTGTACGGTAAAAATATAAAAATTATAATTAATCATAGAAAATTTAAAGGATAGAATGCTCTTTCTGTAATATCTGTAAGACAGCACAGTAAAAAGTTCCATTCCCGACAAAAAAATATTTTTTAATTGTTTTTCATACAAAAATTACCATGCTGTCTTATAATATTTCAAACGCTATCTGCTAATAGTAAAAAGAAAGAAAGAGAAGGTATCAACGCTGTCACATAGCGAGGCAGGCTGCAGAAGGTATCAACACAATCCTACATGAATGTCACATAGCCAGGCTGGTGTGGCAAGTAACATAGCCAGGCTGGTCACTGTTGGTGTGGTGTCGTGTGCAAACAGTATTCATTAGAATGTCTTACAGGACGGTCACCGTTTATTCTCTATATTCACTATATTCAGTATTAGAATATATTGTTGCCAATCATTTTATATGCATCATAAAGAATCGAAGGTCGGAAAAGATCGATTGTTCCTCAGTGCGTACAGCCCAAGCAACATAAGGTTGCGGGTCAGATGCGCAAATGAAAGAGTACGACAACAAGAATTAAACTATAACATATATGCATAAGAGTGTGATAGAAGTTGTGTTAGCACATTAAATTTTACCATGCTAGCAAAACAATTTTTGTGAAGCCATGACTAATACTTTTTACGTTTCAATTTAATAATATTTACATGATCGTAAAATATTTTTTACTTTGGTCGTCAATCGCGCACGCATTATAAGAGAGCATGGTAAATTTCTGAAATTTTATCTACCAAAATTATATGATTTTTCTCTCCGTGTACAATCGTCAAACCGAATATTGTAAAAGTTTAAATTTCTAGACTATAGCTATTGTTTTATACCTATTCCACAAGAAAATTTAAGAGTATAGGGACTGTCAATCAACGATTAAGGGGGTATTCTATTCTAGATTTTTTTTCTTTCATATTTTCAAAGTTCCGACCTTTAAGAATAAGCCTCTAAAAGGATTTACGAAAATTCGAATTATTTTCGGAGTTATAGTTATTTTTTCCCTGTGTACTGTGTATCTTTTCTGTGTTAAATTCAAATTTTTAATATAAATTAGTCGAAACTTTTTTTTCGATACGGTTGACATGACATCTCAAGTTCTAATGCACCGATTTACTTGAAAGAAATTTGGTACAAACTTTTTTAATACTAGCAAAATCATTCCTACGTAAGTTTTGGAATTTTTTATTTTTACTATTTTTAAAAAATGTCAAAGTTGGAACAAGGAGGCGAAAAAATGTATTTTTTCTTTAAATGGACGCCATTTTGTGAAAAAATTTATTTTATTCAAATCGGCTACGTCTACGGCTAACTCTATATCCTTGTTTATTAAGAATTAATTAAAATTTTATGTTTCAGCTCACGAGGAGGGGGGGAGACACCTTTTTCTTGAGTCCCCACTTTGCCGGCCTGTACCGGTTTCAATTTTGAATTTTTTTTAAAAATATTTATACATCTTTTACTGATATTTTTATTACGCCCGTAAAATCACCTCAAAATCGAGCCTCTATAGACTACAATACCCCCGTAAACATTTTCAAGTATGATGTTCTCTTTTATAAATTTCAACTTTTAACAAATGAACATCTAAAATCGAAGTAGAGTAAGTACATTTGTTTTGTTTTTGCCAATAAATTTTTTGTTATGTCGTGAAAATGGACAAGAAATATAATCTTTATGACAATTTAAAAGATTATAATAGTTGACATATCTCAAACAATGAATCAATTTGAAATTGCGCCAAAAAATTTGATCGGATTATTTTTCAATCAAGTACTTAGTTACGTGTTTGTGTTCAAAATGAGTAGGTGCAAGGTGGCGGGTGAATAAGGCGATCGTCATGACAAACAATTAAGTGAACAAACTCAATTCAAATTTGAAAAATTGATACCGTTATCAATGTTCTGTATTCTAGTTCAAAGCATACACATATTTAAAAGTGATTTTATTCATTATCCAGCACTACCACTATGTATCTGTTAATATGTTATTTATATCCAGTTGTATTATGAATAAACATTTACAACTTGTACTGCCAGTATCAACTGAAAATCCATTCAGTGTTAATCCGCGTTTACACAGTGCTATACTATTTAAATAAACAATACGGTTCGACATTCCCCCTGCTGTCAGTATATCCCTTTTATACATTTGTACAACTGTAATCCAATTTATTGGTGTAGGCGCAGTGTACTGTACATGTAGCTATTTACACTGTGCATCTCGTTTATCAACCGTGTAAATAAAAAAATACCCCTTTCGCAGCATCCTGCATAACATAGCGAGTTTCCGATTATAAAAAATAGTTTTTCTCGGAGACTAGTTGACATAGAAAAATACTTTAAAGACCTTTTTTATGTAACTTTTTCTCCTCTTTTAAATGGTGTAAAAAAAAATTCGTAAAAATTTTTGAATAAGTGGAAATTTTGGCAAAAACTATTTTTTTGCAAGAACAAAACCATGTTCCTGGCATCCGACGTGTCTGGCTGACGAACTCATCCAAGGGTTTGGAACTTCCAATCTTTTCACCAAATTTCGTAAAAATTGGATACTTCGTTCGAGAGTTATCGCGCGGACATATATATATATATATATATATATATATATATATATATATATATATATATATATATATATATATATATATATATATACTGTCAAACGGTTCTATTTGAAAACGGTGGCGCTATTTGGAACAAAAAAAAGATTTAAACTCTTAAAGAAGATCCCCTATTAAAGACGCATTAACGTTATGGATCGTTCAGAAATCATACAGGTAAATCTTTTTATCTTTTTTGTTCCAAACAGCCCCACCGTTTTCAAATAGCCCCGTTTGACGGTATATATATATATATATATATATATATATATATATATATATATATATAGTGAATATTATTTTCGGTTTCTAGGGACCTCAAAACAAATTTCTGCCATAGTCCCGGGCTCAAGTCGCGTCATGACAGTGGCTGTAATAGCCGAATTCCATTCTGGAAATTCGCTAAAAAGCAATTTTGGTAAATGCGTGTTAGGCACGCATCAATTCAGATTTTCGTAGTCCAGTAGCTATAGATTCTCAGTTCTCCGGTAAAATATTCAGTAGGTATTGATTCTACAATTGTGTAACATATTTCTTGTGTTTATTTAAGTAATATTAAAATCATCCAATAACAGTTTTAAAAAAGAACGTTGCTTCTTAAATTACATAATATCCGACACTGACTATTAACAAAGTGGTCAAATAAAAGTAAACCATCGAATTCAATAGCAGAAATGACGAATTTATAAGGATTTCGCTGTTAAAACTACGAAATCCGATAAAAAGGTACATATCTAGCATATTTGTAATCACATTTTTTGTGATTTTTAAAATTTTGAATATTAATAACAATATTAATACAAATTTTTTGTTAAAAAAATTTTATGCGGTAACACGTTTACAATTTTAGTGGATTGGTGAATAATGAAACTATTATATGAATTAAATATAGTCGAAGATAATAAACAATATTTATCTATATATTTTTCCTAATAATTTTCAAATTTTGAGTACGTGTTTAAAAAGATTTAATTGCTAACTATGCCAATGTTCATATTCTTAGTATCACTTTTTATTGAAATATAACAAAGATACTCTATTTTCCATAAAAATACATGTATTTTGCCATATATTATTCTAAAATTTGTTCAATTTTCTTGATTTCACCTGGTTTTCATTAGTTTGATCCTGGAGACTGTATCCGAGATGCATTAACGTGAGTTTTTCGACAATCAACACTACACATGTGTAATGACGTTTACATAACATGTTTTGTTTATGTCGCAAACTGTGTCCAATGTCATCTTCACCACACTCCCGGTAACAGACTGTAAATAGCGTAGTTCGGACCCGCAACGACGACACTGTTCGAAGGGTGATATGGCTTGTATGTTTTATATTATCGGACGTCGGGAGAAAAATGTCAATTGGGATTTAGTATGGAGTGAGGGAAGAACTCAAATTCGACTCATTGTTGTGGATCCTAAGTCAACTTAACTTTGACTGTTTACCTTAAGTATCAAAGTAAAACCACAACAGATTTTAGTAAATTATATTCTATTTCGTATTGTTAAAGTGTTTGGTGTTTTATTTCATTGATTTACCTGATTTAATTCTGAATTTGAACTATTAACAGGGACACATTATTATTTTAACGGTGGCTGTCGTCGAATAATAATGATATTACTTATAACAATGGACTTTCGTTTATATTCAACTACAAGTAACAAGTTTTTAATCATAAATAATCGAACCTACGACCAAAACTAAACCATTCTTAATAACAAGGGCCATACCAAAACCGTTAGAACACTCAAGGTCCTGAGTACAGAAAATATCAGAAATTGAACCAATTCTGACATATAGTTTATGAGATTAAAATTTGAATTTTATTTTAAACATTATTAATTAATTAATGGAGGAATCTTTGAAAAATAATACATAATGGACTAAAACAGTACCTTGTGCTGAAGGTGAAGTGATAAAAATTTATTTAACAAAATTTAATTCATTAGAAATATGTAAAAAATAACGATCAAAAAATTAAAAAATGTATCAAAATTTATGTCACCTGTTATAAATATTAGTTGAATGTCCATTCTACCACTGACTAATTTTTATTCACTACAATAATTGGTAGACTTTTTCGAGAATTAATAGTTTTTCTTTAATCCCTCGCGCACCAATCACCCTAATCCCCACCTTCAATTAAAATCTTCGTAATCGGACAATAAGTAATTTTGTTTGATTATTTAAAACTTTTTGTAAATTCGAAATATTTCACCTTGCAGAAACTCATTGATAAAATTACAGACTTCGAATCATAACAATGGAATTTTAGTCATTTAAAATGTATAATATACGAGTATATTGTGTATGAAATTGTATTGTTATTCGACGTAATTTTGGACAGGTTTCAAAAAATTTTATTATTTTAAGACACTTGTAACTGATTCTGTCTGTTCAAATTTTAGCTTATTGTTGATTTATTTGGTTGATCTAAATAACTTATTCGAAATTTTTATTTAAGTTTTTTCTTCTTTTAAACTCTGATAAAATCCATTGTATATTTAGAAAATTTTTATTTTTTACCGATCATAGTTTAAGATTTTCGGGCTAAACTCGATTATTAAAACATTAAAAGTAAAGAATAGGCTACCAGAACCACAATTAGTCTCTTTTATATCACCTAAAGTATAAGAAAGGGTACAAAATTTTTTCGACTGATCCAATTTTACGGTAGTAAGATTTAATAAATTTTACGGTACATTTTAAAAAGACATAAATATCACAATGAAAAACGTAATTATGTCTATGATAAAGCAAACACATGAAGAAAAAAAGAAAAATAATTACTCTTTACGAAAACGAAAATGATGCTTAAAAAGCTGACGATAATGAAATGAATACGGTGGTTTACAAAAAAATAAAATTATAATAAAAAAATAAAAATAGAAAATTATTCTGAAAAGCTGAAGTAAGAAAAAAACACACCCTGCAGATTTGACATAAACCTTACCGCAATTATACCGCCGTGTATTTTCTATTCGGTTTGTTATTTTTGGTTTTAATCTGGTGAAGTGCTCAGAGGAAAATTAAAAAATAAAGAAAAACACAAAAGTACTGTTATTTTTTTCGTTTGCTTTTTTGCTTTGTACAGAAATAATATCATCCAACTCAGCATTGTTATTCTTACTGATGGAAAAATTTTATCTTTGATTTAATAATTATTTTTCTCTGCCATGTAACTGAGAGAATTACGAGTAAATTACAAACAGCACCTACCCGGAATTCATACACGGAGAGAAAATTCCTATAAAAATTACTATGCTGATACTACAATCGACGTGTAACAGGCGAACATATCCAATTTTTGTATGGTAAAATTATAAAAATTATAGTTATTGTAATTTTTATAATTTTACCGTACAAAAATTGGATATGTTCGCCTGTTACACGTCGATTGTAGTATGGGCACAGTAATTTTCAGTGGCGGCTCGTGAGCTTTAAGACTGGGTATGCGCTTTCAAAAAGGTAAATCACACTTAATGTGTAAAGAGGTACTAAAATAGCAGGCGGGTCACGTGTCCCGGGCGGCAGGTTTTGAGGGGCGCCAAAATTAGGTATGTGAGGTTTTTTTCTTCTTTTGCTCGTCACTTGCTTTTTGGGAGGAAAAAAGGAAATACTTTTTCTACAGAGGCGCCATTTTTTGACCTTGCCCCGGGCGCCACTTAGGCTAAGTCCGGGCCTGAATAACATACAAGAGAAAAGCTTTTTTGGTATCAAACAACCACCTAATTTTAGAATATTTATCAAAAGAAGTTTGGAAAATGATGTGCAAACGCTTTTTTGTAACAAACTGAGTTGTAGAAAATATAAGATTCAGGAAAAATATAAAAATATGGAATAACTTTTCTTTCACAGTCAAAGTAAAACACCAGCAATATTTTTATGAGGCTAAATAAACACGATTTAAATTACCTTCAATAGTCTAAAGAAAAATTATTTTCGTCAATATTCCTTAAAAAAAGTTGTGTTAATTACTTTATGTTGTGTTAATAACGCAACCGTTGTTTTTTAGTCATTTAAAAAAAAGACAGTAGGTAATAAAATCTTAATAATCAAATCACAGTTGACAGCAACGATAAATTTATAAGTATAGGAAGCATGCTAAAAAATTTAAAAGCTGAGGTGATTAGAGCACAAGTTAAGATTTGGTTAGTTCGGCTGTTATGGAATATACGATAAGCACCGAGCCTGGTGCCTACGATGGAAAAGAACTATACGGTATTATAAGCCACTAATACAGCTGCACATATACATATACATATGTAGATTCAGTATAGCCATTACATCGACTGTTATCGAATATACGATATGCGCCGATCCTGGTGCCTACCATGCCAAAGGACTACCAGTATTATAAACCACTAATACAACTGCACAGATACATAATATACATATGCAGATTCAGTACACACGGATATGCTCAGATGATGATCGCATAGCTGAGTAGGTACATATGCGTATGTACGTCCTATACACAGCTACATAGACTGGCTACAGGGTCTATTGTTGATCGTGTCTATATGTAACACGTACTGTGGACCATATTTATGCATTTTAGGTATATCATAATTAGGTATGTATAATTGGTATAATATATGCATTCTAATGTGCAATATATATGCAATAATGTAAGGTAAATCTTATGGAAATTGTATATTTAAATTATTTTGTAAACAATGTTATTTTCGTTATAAATTTATTTCAGTTTTTAAGAAACAGCTAGGGTAAGCGGCGCCTACCCCGCATACCTGGAATAACCGCCACTGGTAATTTTTATAGGAATTTTCTCTCCGTATATGTGCGCCTTATGTTTAAACAAGTGAAAATAATTTTCTGACGTAACTGTAAACATTCGTTTAATTATTCGAGTAGAAAAGAATTATTCGGTAGCAATCCTAAAACAGCATGATTAAAAATTTACCTTGAATAAATATCTACTCGAGTTTCATTAAGGGTTCCGAAGAAAAATTTTGGAGCCTGTATAATTTCGTCGTGTTTAATATTTCCTTCATTTTTAAACCTCTGTGCTTGTTAAATTAGTATTATGCTGGGCTCGTTTCTTTTTAAGCCACCTGTACCTGCACTCGTTAGAATTCAAAACTGCTCTAAAATTTTTAACAATAAATAATAAAAATCTGAGCACAAAGCTTATGATAATGCTTTTGTAATGATTCTCACTATGTAGCATTAAATTTTAGATGATTAAATAAAAAAAAAGTTATTACGAAATTCCACAAAAACCATATTACATACATTTATGGATTTAAATTTTTTGTTAAAAATATGTAGGCATACAGTTATTAGACTATTAAATTTATTTGATTTAATACCTAAAAAAAAATTTCATCTTTAATTTGATACGTAAAAATTTTTTTTTAATACTCTTTTCAATTTATTAATTTCAAAGCTTTTATTATTCATAATAATATTAAGTTTTTCTCATATCGATAATTTAAAAAAGTTATATATTATGTTAAATAAACTGTTAAATACATCCGTTATAACACTTTACAAAAAAAGTTAATTAATTCTAAAATTTTTCCTCCTGTTCGTTCAACAGGATATCAACCGGAAAATATACTTTGTTGTACCGTTTATGTTAATTTTCCGCTTTCTTATTTTCTTTCAAGAAAAACGTTAAAACATATACCTTACAAAATATTAAGGAAAACCCATCATCAATGAGAGCTGTTTAAGAAAAATGAACATGAGTTGTATGAGTTTATAAACATCGGGAAATAAATTATCTTCAACCTCTATTTATGGCGTTCGTAACCGCAAGTTCGAAAGTGAACGTGACTGATGTGCGGTTTTGTGGGCCACGTTTCATGTTTCAAAATTAATAATAAATATTGTAAATTCTACAGGGTGTAAAACAAATAACTTTCGTCCTTTTGTGGGGTGACTCATAGCACCCTGTAGACACTAAAACCGCAGCAATTTTTTGGGAATTAACAGTCGCGTCACCCCTCAAAAGGATAAGAGTTATTTCCCTTACACCCTATATATATATGCAATAATATATATATATATATATATATATATATATATATATATATATATATATATATATAAATAATATATATATATATATATATATGTATATGTATATATGCATACATATACATACATACACATAGATATGTATATGTATGTGTGCATATATATATATATATATATATATATATATATATATATATATATATATATATATATATATATATAGGGTGTAAGGGAAATAACTCTTATCCTTTTGAGGGGTGACACGACTGTTAATTCCGAAAAAATTCCTGCGGTTTTAGTGTTTACAGGGTGCTATGAGTCTGTACCGGGCACAAGATTGCCGTGTGAAATATGAAAGTTGAAATTATAACTATTGGATTAGTTTTGCTAGCAACTCAAATAATAAAAATAAAGGAGTTTATTTCGGACATTTGAAGCAGACGTTTGTAGTTTTATTTTTGAAGAAATAATCGGAGTCATTTTGCGTTACAGTGGTGACCAACCGACGTTTGCTTTGGTGAGTCGTTAACCACTTATTTTTTATATTTATTATTATATTTATTATATATATTGCTTGCTTTTGAAAATATTTGTTTTCAAAGCAAAACAAAAATGACACGGCCAAGTCAAAATATTCAATTTTAAACTACATCAGAACGGGTATTGGCGGATTCTGTAAATGAAAAGCCACCGTTCGATAAAAATGATGTAGAAATTTATTATTTGTAATAAAAAAAAAAACATTTCAAATGATGAGAACAAATATTTTTAAATAATGTGCCAGCAAACGTTTTGCCTTTTTTGTGTGCATTAAATAAACTACCTGTTGACGACTTTGGTGGAACAGCTGATGACATGTTAGATTTCGTAAAAAATTTAATCAAATTTTACAAAATATAAATGTCATTTAAAAATTAATTTGAAAAATCAAATGAAAATCATAATTTCCATAGTAATAAAAATACGGAAGGGAATTATGAAAGATTAAAAAAATTTTTAATTCAGAGTGTCATCAGAGAATTTGTTCATACCATTTAAAGTATGGAATGCACGCAGGAAAGTGCATTAAGTCATGCTGCTGGCAAACACTGGCTAGAGAGATTTAATATGGAGTTTTTTAGTGTGCCAAAATGATCAATCGTGTTATTGAATCATGTGATAAATGTTAGAAAAACATATTTATTGGACATGATTTGGCACGGTTAAAACCCATAATTGAACCAGATGATAGATTTTAGAACCAGAAGATAGACTTCTACCAATTTTGACCCCTACTAATTTGCGACGATTATACCTTTATTCTATCAATCGTTGGTAGATTTTCAAGGTGGGTTGAAGCTATTCCTTTAAAGGATAGTTACGCTTCAACTATAATTACTTATACTTCACAAATTTTATACGGTAATCCATTAAGGTTACCATATCAATTAATATCATATTGTAACTCAAATGATAATAAATTGAGCCAATATGATTTTGCGAATGCTTTATCAAATAGCATTCAAAATACAAAATATTTTTTACGAAATTTTATAAAAATAAAAGTTTCGTAGATGCGAATCTATCGTCTGCCAAATTTGTATATATTAGGGACGATAGAGTTAAATCTTCACTGGCTCCTAATTATTTGGGACCCTTTGAAGTAATTGAATGGGGAGAATAATCTTGGTAACAGATAACAGAGAAAAATACATGATTTTAGACTGACAATCGTATTATTATTTCTCTTATTAAATATCGATAAATACGGAGTCAAGCACACGCAACATAATTGTGCACACGTACCGGGCACAAGATTGCCGTGTGAAATATGAAAGTTGAAATTATAACTATTGGATTAGTTTTGCTAGCAACTCAAATAATAAAAATAAAGGAGTCTATTTCGGACATTTGAAGCAGACGTTTGTAGTTTTATTTTTGAAGAAATAATCGGAGTCATTTTTAGTCACCCCACAAAAGGACGAAAGTTATTTGTTTTACAACCTGTATTCGTAAGTTACCCGTGACTCTAGAGTAGTGGCTGTTGAACCGGACCTATCAAACGTGGAGCCCGGGGTAAAGTTAACGTACGGGCCCTCGAAACAAATTTCGTTCAACTATATAACAATTAATTACATTTTGCTGCTTTTACAATGCACAAATTCGTCTAGTCGGGGGTAAAGTGACATCCATGGAAACGACTTAACAATTCTGACCAAATGGTGGACCCCTATGGGATTGCGGTTGTTCAGCAAAAATATCGGCATAATATGTTTTCGTTTTGATATCGATATAGTCGTTTTAGACTGGTCGTCCTTTGGATGCGGAAACGTGCGATGTTTAATACGGACGAATACGCACGTTTGTCGTTCGTCCGAAATGATATGTCTACTGTCCGTCCACTAGCCCAATGTTCGTCAATATTTTTCTTTTTAATTTTCTTTTCTAATACGCAAAAAATAATTTATGGCATGTAATATGCAAAGGTGTACAGTTATAATTGTAATTTACCTTCAGTTTCATTTCAATAAAAATAAAAATCTCATGGAATGGACTTCTTCGCGCGATAAAATCCAAACAAAATTGGATCTGTTCGCACGTCGCAATTATACGCACGGAAACGGACGAACGAGACGCTTTCAATGGACGAGGATGTATAGCTTTACAGCTGTTCGGATCGTTCGTCCGTTTTCATGTGTATTCGTCCGAATTAAATATGACACGTTTCCGCATCCCAAGGACGACCAGACTTTTATTCATACATTCAGACATTTATTCAGACATTCATATGTAATTTTTAATTTTTGGTTTTGATAAATCTTTCGGTACAGAATCGCTGTAACCTTACTACTTTTGGTATAGAACTCTTACGACCTTGCCATTTTTGTTACAGAACTGCTGTGATCTCACTATTTGATACAGAACCGCTGTAACCTTCCACTTTTGGTACTGAACTGTTGTAACCTTACTAATTTTGATACAGAACAGCCGTGATCTCATTAGTTTTGGTACAGAATCACTGTAACTTTACTACTTTTAGTTAGAATTGCTGTAACTTTACTGCTTTTGGGATAGAATCGCTGTAATATTGTATTTAATTTTATTTAATTTAACAATATTTTATTTAATTTAACAAAATTTATAAAATCTTAAAAGAATAATAATATAAAAATTGTTTTTAAAATTGATATATGTGACTATATTAAGGGGGGCCACTAATGTGACATTTTAAAAAAAATTGGAAAAATTTTTTTAGCATGTTTCGATAGTCTATACCTTTAAAAATAACATACTAAAATTTTAAGTGCATATCTCAAATAGTTTTTGAATTCCAGCCATCCGAAAAGTGGATTCTGATTTTCATTGTTAACTTTGAGGTATTGAGAAATGTATGAAAGTTGATAGTTCGAGAGTTTCTGGACGTGGCTGCCAGTCACATGTTGTCGAACAGCTAGACCCTGGCATATTTAAACGACTCATCTAGTTTTATTATGACCGTTATAGTGAGTACATCGTAAATAATTTTAGTAAAAATTCTCAGTGATTAAAACTAAAAGGTCAAGTAAATAAAAATTACATTTTTCAAATTTGCTGCAGTTATAACTCGAACACAAATCATTCGATCGATTTGATTCTTATTGCAGCTTCTTTTATATATGTTTCTTCGTACCATGAACCTCCAGTTTTCCGCCCGAATAAAAAATGTAATTTTTGCAAGCCAAAAACCATCAAATTTTCGCGCAAAATTTGAAACTTTTTTTTAAAACTTCATCATTTTGTTAAATTTCACCTTTTTTTTCGATTGAGGTTCACGGTACGGACTATACCTTCTAGTTTAATAGGCTTTTTGGTTTTTTTGCCGCTATCACTGCAACAGTGGGGGAACTTTTTTTTTGGAGCCTTGGGAGATTTCGAATAACTCACTGAATATTCAATTTTTTGGTCCAAAAATTTTATCATGAATTTATTATATATCAAAGAATATATCCTTAAAATATTAAAACATTCCATACAGTAGTTTTCTTTAAAAAAGTTCCCAAAAATCACTTTTTTTCAGACGGTCACAGTAGTGCTCTCCCTGCGATACAATGCTATCTTCTTACTTCTACGGATAGTACGCCCCTGACAGAGTGATTTGTTATAAAGTCCATCGAAAAATAACAGAGTAGATACCTATAGTCTTTGCTTAATTTGCAAACGAAAACCAGACTGAGCTTTCACGCTTTATTAATTGGAATTGATGATACCGTAATTAATTATACTCGTTAGTTTATACATCCAAATAGACAATCAGTCAGTGTTGTAGCGTAAATCAATTGGATACAACGGCACCCATAAAATAAACGTAATGGTTATTGATGTTTGTTTCAGTTCACTCATTGTCTGACGCTGATTATTGATTTTAGTGTGAATAGTTATAACAGTTGTGCTGTGTGAGTCAAAATTAAAAAGAGTGCTGAGATAACTACATTCAGAAGTGTATAATACAGTAAGATAATTTGCTCTGAATTAGATTCAAAGATTTAATCACACAACTTTGAATTGAAACTGATACATCTAAAAATCATTGAAAAATTGCATATACATTTCGTTTATGATAATGGTAACTTCGGGACAAACGACTTCGAAAATTTATATTTCGTTTTTAACTTCATAATTCTACCAAATTAAGCTTTTTATTACGTTTTATTTAAAGTATTTGGTGTGAGACAGTCAGGTACAAAAGTATAGCTCAGCGAAAAACTTTTATCAAAATTTAAATAATGTATTAATATTCTTCAGTTATTATAATTATTTGTATACTACTTGTTTTTTTTGAATTTCCGCGCGCTTATGTTATAGACATATAAAGGCATTGTTGAAAAATCGTGGTAAAAACGTTGTAAAATGATGTTTATAAATTATATTTAAAAAGCGGTGAGGTCGTGTTTTATAACAATCAAATTCCTTTGACACGTTTTCATTTTATTCAAAAAAAATAGTTTTCCCATAAGAGTCCGTGTTAAAAGTACAAAACTTTGAAACCGTTTTTTTGGAAATTGGGGCGGTCAATTTTTTTTTCGGTATAGGCATATATTATTGGTATTTAATTAATTAAATATCTAGAGAAGTTTCGTGAAAATCCTTTGAAAAATCGTTTTTCGGACAAGCTAACCCTAAGCAAACATAATAGATATTTTAAATTATATTTTGTTCTTTTGATTTCACTGTACCTGTGTTTGTTGACTTGATAAATAATCAAAGAAAAACGGTGTGCCTCTTTCAAAATTACTCTACAGTTCTTTGACCGAAAAAATTTGACAAAGCAAATTTTATTTAACAGCAAATTTTTTTTATACCTTTCGTACCATTTTAAGGTGTCGCTATGAATAAATAACAAAAGAGGTAAAAAATGGCAAACGTGTTGCGTGCCAACTTTTTTATGAGGAGTTAGTTGGGTCGTTATAAACTTTTGTGAAAAAATTATATAAAAAGCACAACAGTGATTTTTTTTTAATTTGGAAACATACGACAACGGACTGAAAAAAGAAAGCAAGCTTTAGAGCTTCACCGAATGAAAATAATGAATTATTCAAATTGACAAACGCATTCTCTACAATACAATCCGTGTTACAGTCGTGGATAAAAATACAAAGCTACATGTTGAATACAGTCAGGGCCGTATAGATAAACGAGACAAATGTCCTAGGGCTCGGTCAAATTGTCTATGAAAAAATTTATAAATAAGACAGGATGCTCGTGTGCTGTATTTCTCGTGGGAGTGGGAGTGGTCCCAGTAAGAAGAAAAAGTTTAGCGCCCCTAAAGTGAGTTAATTCGGCCCTGAATACAGCACATGTATTCTATCTACGATTAGCTGCGAATTTATATTTACAGTATAGTTCACGCAAGCAGAAATGTGTGGAAGCAATTACTAGAATTCTTGATACCTAAAAATTTCTATAAAAGTCACTGTTTTTAATTTTGTTATATTTGTATAAGAATTTCTCATAAATATCTAAGATTGTAAGGCGTTAACGTTACCAACAAAAAAGAAAATCGGTTTTTTCTTCAATATTTTTGCTTTTTGCATCTCAAGAATCAGTTGAAATTGAGCGGTTGCCTATAGTTATAATAATATGTATCTACCTAATATAATGTAGAATTTTAAAGGTATCTTACTCAAAATTATATTTTCAAAAATAGAGCACAGGCTGTAAGCCCCAACTTTTTATTAATAATAGCAAATGAGGGACACATTTGTCACAAAATTCACCCTCTTTAAGGGATAAATTTACTGAAATGAAAGCCGATTTTTAAACCTCTCTTTATTTAAGAACTTACGATTTTTTTGTTGCATCAATAAAATTTTAGATTTATTTAGTGATAGAAAAATAATTAAAATTCCGTTTGATTTTATAATTTCGAAGTAACCGTTGGATCGTCAAAGTTACAGTGCCCCGAAAGAAATGTGTATTTTTTTTTTTTGTTAAAAATGTGTAATCTTTTGGTTTGTAGCCCCAAATAAACCCTTAAACTTTCTGAAATGAACAGGGTGCACAAAAATGTCAAACCACTGTGATGATTAATTCTTTGTTACGAACAAAACTACTCAATTCTTTGCTTTTCTATGGATAAATATCGTTTTGCTTGTGCACGCTGTACTCGTCCATTAGTATAGATATGCAAGTCGAAAAGTTTAATTATTCAGACCTAATCAGATTATTGTTTACCGTTATACATTCTAATGAAGGAATTAATCTCTTGTCTATGACTACCAGGTGGATACTACCGTTCACTACGGAAATAATTCCGTAAGGATTATTGTTTATCTGCATCTGTGATTATATTGTCTCATTTCCTTTGTCATTATCATAGATATATAACGCAGCTATGTGTTATTAGTATTTGAATTTTAAAGCGTATGCAGCATTTCTAGTTTTAGCTATGTTCTTTACAATTGTAATGGAAATTGGTGCATTTGGATGACAATCACCTGAGAATCTAATTATTTCAACGTAAATTGTCACTGGGTCTAATTTAATTGTTATTCTGTATTAGCGTTAGTTTCAGTTTTAAACCATCATTAAATGAATTAAAGGTATTTTTATTTGGGTAACGACTGTGTTTTTAGCATAAAACGGAAACAATCAGTGCCTACTGCCTATGAATTAGTATTTGGGGGATCGTCAGTAGAGGAAACGAGTAGATAAAAGCATAATTGGAACGAAAAACTTCCTCAGTGAGCCGCTTCTTTATTTATTAAAATGTTATTTTTAATGCAAAATGTGATATCTTTTAACACAAACGAAATCATCAATCCTGTGGGGACAATCTCGGGCAAAAATACGCGTATACAAGAGTTCTCTTCAACAACGACAGCTGCATTATGGTCTTAGGGATCGAAAAATTGTACTCAGAGTGAATTTATTTAAACATATACGTAACTTTTTAAATAAGGCTTTGATTCTTATGAAATTTTGTGAGAATATTCTTGAAATGATTTAAATTCATTTATTATATACTAAGGATGTTATGGATATCCGTAACCGTAACCGAAACTAATTACATATCCGAAACCGAAACCGTATCCGAAAATAAAAGTTTCGGATTTGTTTCGGATAATAACAGACAACTGTCGTTTGAAAACTGAGGTTAAATCGAAACAAATTTTTTCTGCATATATTTCTTTTGATAGATTTCCGGTGATTTGTGTTTGGCGTTCACTTTATGGGGTAAAATTTTCCCCTTTTTTCTAAAAAAATAATGTTCACTGAAAGCAATTATCCGTAACCGTAACCGTATCCGAAATATTATCCGATATTTTCACATATCCGTAACCGAAACCGAAACCGAAAAAAATGTTTTTAAATATCCGTATCTGTATCCATATTCATTTCATTTCATATCCATAACATCCCTATTATATATTACACGAGAGGTTTACATTTTGCTGAATAAAGTATTTATATATAACAAAAATTTGTTGCCGAGAAAAACGGGAAGAACTCTCAACTAGCATAAATATGACAGCATAGCTGAAGTACTTTTGTATGGGAAGATTTTCGAGTTAAATTGGTTTTAGGCAACAAATTTTCAAAAGGCACAAATTTATTCCGAAAAAAATATCAAGCTCTGACTAATTTTGGTTTTATTTGAAAATAAATTAAATTTAGAGGAAGTTATAATATTATTTATCAAGTTTTTCTATTCTAAATGTATTTTATAGCATTTCAAAGAGAGAAAATACCAAATATAAAGTTTGTGTACTCGCTATTTTCTTAATTTTCAATTTTTTAATAATTTTGTTAATATATAGGTAGTCTCAAAGAATACATTTTGTTGACAATTTTTAAAATTTGATTCGGGAGGACTTTTACGAGAGTTAGAACCTACGTCAATTGGACATCTGTTTGCTCAGCAGTTTAGATAAAAATTATTTGGATCGATCGAGATAATTTGTTTCAAGTTCTTATAAATTACTTTTACTCGAAAAAAAGAAATCAAATATTCTTTATTACCAAATATATTAAATTTTGACCAACTATTGCAAATATACATACCTAAGTATATATATAAATATATATAATAACAATATATTGATTTATTGGAAAAAACAATACAGAATAATAATATACTAAATTGCTAAACATCTGTGCCCTATGGCCGGTAGTTCTAACTAAAATATTAGACAAATTAAAAAAAATAACCAAGTAACGAAATAGAATTTTGTTATTTTTGTTCCCTATTTCATCGAGATTCTTTCAATCTAGCTCGTACGAAAATCATCTACAACATCTGCAGTTACTGATGTTGAAAACAACGTAAGAAGCCACTCAAATTTGCACCACGAACGTACACGAACGAACGTGTTATGTCAACATATGTGTCATCATGTTACTTTTATTCGCACACTTCTGACACACTCGAACTGACACATTCGAACAGCTGGTCAGTATAGTGAGTGCCGACCGTGCCGACACACTTGTGGGAATAGAATCATTTGGATAAAAATAAGTAATAATACATCAATACAAATTGTTTGAATTTAATTGCAATATTAATAAAATTTATAGAGATTAACAAGAGACGGTACATCTATTTGTATATATCAGGCAACAAGTAAGATATATGATTCTATTTCAAGTTGGTTACGAGTCAAAAGTGTAATATAGTGAAAGAAGGAGCATTGTCCAAAATACTAAACAGCATTTATGTGCATATTGTAAATGAACCGTTTTTGTAAATAAACAGTTAGCGGTGTTAATAAAATTAAAACACTGTCATTGCTTTTAAAACAGCAAGTATTATATCTATGTATCATAATATTTATTTGTAAAATAATAATTAAATTTTTTCTAGAATCATGAAATATGCACGTTTAAAAAATCTATCTCACGTGTCTGTGTTTATATCTATTCATTTGTTTGCCGAACATATAAGCAATCTACGAATTTATTCTGACATATCTTTTCTCTCTCATTCTTCTATGTCAGTGGTATGTATATTATTTTTAATGTTGCAGTGGAAATTAAACAGTTGGTATACATTAACGTTATAATATCGTTTTAATATTTACCTACTCTCAGTTATACTTAATTACGTAAATATTTTATAATCGAAAAATGTTTACTTTCGTCTATTCAGAGGCTTAACAAATATTAAGAATTTTGTTGTTAATAAAATTATGTAAATGACAGTTTCAGGCAAAATTATTTTGTCAAAAATTAAAGAGCTGACATTATAAAATTTGTAAACTTCTTAGAATTCGTTCCGTATTTCTATGTAAATAATTTTTTTGCATCAGAATAACTTGTAACTAGAAAATTCTGAACGGTAAGAACATAGAAACTGAAAAATTTCCTAAGAAAATTATTTCCTTGATAAAATCACCTTATCTAAATAAACTGTTACTTTCGACTAGGTATATTTATTAGTAAATATTAATAAAATTTAACCTCATTAAATAAAGAGAATTTATTAATCTACCTGGACTTGCAGGGTACAAGTATATAGACAAAAGATGAACATACCTTATTGTTAAAAAATTCTGATCTATCTACACATTGTGTTATGTGTTTGTCAACTTATTTTTGTACATTACTGTACTTGCATATAATTATTTCTAATTTATGAATACATCTGTTTGGATGATATATATTTTTTTTCTTTCTTTTTAATAGACAAACGACGGCATTAAGTGAATACATGGGATTTAGCGATCACATTAAGAAAATTAATTTTTCAGTAGTCGTAAATCTTGTATGTATATACTTGTTTGAAAATATTCAAATGTTTTAAAAGAAAAATAAGAAAAAGAAAACTTTAGAAAATAGAATCTATATTATACCTATTTATACAAGTATCAATTGTAGTTGAGTTTCCTTGAATCGGAAGGAAATGTTTATATAATTATCCAACAGATATATGTACGTTAGGAAATTAAAGTGAAATTGTATTTTCTCGTCCTTATAATTTATTTATAAGAAAAATATTTTTGAATTTCAAATATCTATTATCGAGTGTTTGTGAGACATTTGTTTGCATTTCAACACACGCAGTATTCATATGTTTACTTATCGTTCAGCTAAACTGAAACTTTTTAAGCACTCGATTTCTTTGGTATAGTATGACCAAAAACCACATGTAAATTAAAAATCACAAAGTGATTGAAAAAATTATCCGTTTCGGCTGTCGAAGTACATGGGTCGTTGGTGTAATGGTTAACATATCTGGCTAGTTACCGGGAGATCCGGGGTTCGATTCCCGGCCGATACGGATAATTTTTTCAATCACTTTGTGATCTTTAAGAAAAATATTTGTACACTATACTTTAATATTTTTATTTTTCTGTACATATTAACAAGTGTAGGTGCAGACGCAATGTTTGAAATTTTGGGCCTAGGCTAACCGTGACGGCCCCGATGGGTAATGAAATAAAATGAGCTTAAGTAAAAGTAAAAAAAGAAACACAAAGTTCTAAAATTTTTTAATAAACGAAGGTTGCCAAGACTTGTCTAATTATAACCACAAGACTCGCCCCATCCGTTTAAGGTCCTAGATCTATTATTTTTATTCCGTTATAAACAATAAACTTATTATTGACGTTTTATAGGTAGTCAGGTTTCACTTGATGCTGGACAGCGTCCATAACCATCAACGTGTTAAAATGGAAACATTTCTTCAAAAAATTTAAGCTTTACTATATACAAGTAAGATTTTGATTAATTTGCATAATCTCAACATTAACAAAAAGAGTATCGAAAAATTTGAGGCATTTGAAAGAAAATCGTAAATACAAGTTTCATCAAAATCAAAATTTTGAAAGTCTCAAGACTCTTTTAATACTCACGGTGACGTCATTAAGTTAAATTTTTTTTATTTTGTTAGATTAAATATTTTGAAAATAATTGCAGCTGGACTAGTTTGTACTATGGTTAGTTTTGCGTTTTCCAAAAAAAGAATATGGTTGGCCATTCATAAAAACAAAGTTAATAAAGCAAACAAAAGTTAAGCAGCTATTCCATTGGAAATCATAAATATTAGCAAAATTTTACCCATCTCAAAAAACTATATGCCCTTTTTCAAATCAAATCAATCTTGATTAATATAATTCCATTTCCATAACAAGTTTAATTTTATTAAAAAAAATTTTATGGCTGTTTTTTTGGCCTGAAAACATCGTAAAACAAATTTTTATTTAAAATTACGTATTTTTTGTGTACAATTAATATTTTAAAAAAAATGTATTCAAAAACATAAACCAAATGTTATTTGAAAATGATAAATTATTATGTATGTATATGCAAAAAACACAGAATGATTCAGCATTTTCTATAAACATTTTCTTTTTTTTTATAACTTTAAAATTGATATTGTGTGTGGAAAACTCTACTACGAAAAATAAATATAAATAAATCAATTTGTAATATCCGTAGTTGTAGCAAAATTTTTGCTGTTATATTCTGCAGGTTGAATTTCTATTTTATCTGATTCATCTGGTATCGTATTTATTTGAAAAAAAAAATACTCTCTGGAAAATTCTCTCTCATTTAATTTAATTAATGAAAAAAACAAATGAAAAGCAAATACGTTTTTGAGAATGAGTGCTTCAAAACCACAATCGCTTCAGATTTATTCTGTACCTAATCTATTATCTCCAGGCTATACATACACTCTATTTACCCAATATGTGCCTGCAACTGAAGTGGCACGTGAATGGAGGAGTTTATGAAATTTTTTTAATGGGATATAGCTTCCTCGTTTTCGCAATCGACTTTTATTCGATCCTCAAAGTGATTGTTGTGCTGTGCATGCATCTTAAAATTTGCGTCTTAATTATCATAATATTAACATCATGTTTGAAACAAGAATAACTTTAAGCCAAGGTAAGGAAGGAAAGCTGTTTATTAAATTTTTCTAACCGGCTATATAAATATGAAAATTACGAAACAGGAAACTGCCTACCTTTTCCTCAAGGTGAAATAAATCAAGGGACGGAGTTTTTTGCTTTCATAGTAACATGAAAAACAAGGATTCCATTGCATGCATCCAGAATTAGCATACTTTAAGTTTGCGCTGACTATCATTTACCATCATTGTTTTGATTGTATTGAAAATTATATAGGGGACCATATATTAATACTCTCAAAAATGTATTCTGCTTTAATTTCTGCTTCATTGTTTTGATGAAAAATAAACAAAAATCGAATTATTGTATAAAAATATAAACCATCAGCAAATATTTGTTAAATTCGCATTCGATTTATGAATTTAAATGTATTTTGATGGTTTAGTCACGTACTGATCAATTAAAATATTGGCAACTGGCGACATAAACAGATAATAATGAAGAAGAATGCTAACTAGATTATGGAGAAGGACTCGGACACTGATTGAATAAGTACTAAACTAACTGGTCCGGTAGATGTTGTACTGCGCTTTCCGGTAGGTGGTGCCACAATGGCACTAAAAGTTTTCTATGTTATTTTTTTTAAGCTTGGGACTATCGTACAGTGGGGCCAAATCATAAAAAACTGGCCAAAAGTCGAAAAGGTTATAAATTTGGTTGAAAGTCAATACTCCGGGGTTTTCGGGGTCGCTGATTATGAATCCAAAGTCACTTAAGTTTTTAATATAATTTTTTTAAGTAAATTTTTCTTTTACGAAAAAGAATTTTACAATTAAATTTTAACGTTTAGAAAAAACGAATGATTCCACGTCGTTATAATGTACGAACTTCAGAAAACTATGTGTTACATTGCAAGAATTCACACCAATGGCACAAAGGTAGCTAAAGGCAGCCTAGTTTTAATTTTTTCCATTCAATAAGAGTTCCATCTATAACATGCCATCGGTCAAGTCGTAGAAGTTTGTAGAAGTTATAAACTTTTCTTTACGTGTTTAAAATTTTTCGTTGTAATCTTTCGTTTATTTTCGTATAAATGATTCGTTTATTGTTATCCCATAAACTATTATTATTAATTTTGTGTTATATAATGATTTTCTACTTATTTTCAGCTATTGATTCCATTTTTAAAAATTGAAATCGATTGATTTTTGGAGATTTGGCATCCTCTTGAACATACCGTAAAACCGTCTACATCCGGACAGGGGTCTAGACCCGGACACTTTGCACCAATCTTCAAATTAAATAATTTCTACATTAACCTGCAACAATAAACATTTGTTCTTGACGTCATTAGAGAGAGAAAAACATCCTCTAAACAGCTGTACCAATAAAAACTACGGATTTCAACTTTTACTATCTCATTTTACAGGATTACTATCCTCCAGTTTTTCAAAGAAATAAAATGTGTGTCTAACTTAGACATGTAATTTTCGTCATAATTGTTATATTGTTTTAGTTTTGACATGTATGTGTTCAGAATTTTATCACGCATCATTTAATGGTGTTTGAAGTTATATTCGATGTAGATATAAAAAAATACATGCTATATATGTATATCCGTTTAGACCCGGACACATCAGTTTATTACACTATGGCCTCGATTCGCGCCAGTTGTAACTCCCACTGTCCATACGTTAATATTCCCCGCAGAATTACGCGGTTTATGCCTCCTTCTGGTATCATATCGTATGTTTACTTCATAGAGAGGTATACTATGCATTGCCCCTCTCCCTTCCCACGAAATATTTTGAAGTCTTTGACAGGTTCAAAGACATCAGACGATATAAAACACTGTCCTAAACCCGACGGGAGAGGTTAGTTTGCATGTTATTACATTATTTAAGTAAGTGTCCGGGTCAAGGCGGATTTGGAGTGTAGACCCGGACACTTACTAATTATTTTTTATTGTTTTTATTTTTTCTTATAATTAAACAAATGGGTCAGGAATATAACAAATAATATAGGCTCTTTCTAATGGTAATACTTTTATTGGTGATATCTATGAAGAAAACATGTATAAACATAAAACTATACCAAAAAATGTAAAAAAGTGTCCGGATCTAGACGGTTTTATGGTAGCGTTGAAATATTTGTTTACTACACGACGCGTCTACCTCGATTGAAATTCCCCTTTCAACTCTCTTACAGTAACAGGTAAAAAAGATAGAGCGCGCTAAAGTCTGAAATTCGACCTTCCGACTCTTACGCAACCTAACCCAATACTAGAAATTACCGAAACTTTATTTTTCGACTTTTGGCCGCACCTTTTTGGGATTTGCCCCCACTGTGCATCGTCTCGACAAAACAAATATTTTGTGTGAGTATAACCTCGATCGGTCCAGTCGTTCAGATGTTACCGATCACTAACAGACGCATTAACGATTAATAGATTATTTAAAAGATACTGTATTTTATGATAGGATTAGAAATGAACAGGGAAAAACATTTAAGAACATTAAAAGAAAAAGTTTAAGAACATTTGAACTGATGTTGAGTGATTTTTGTAAATCATTTCCGATTATATATTTGAATATTTTCAAACTTTTCGCTTACCAAATTTGTCATCGTTTAATTTCCATAGATTACAACTGATAAAAGAAGGAATTCTTAAATCTCTTCTAATTTAAGACATTCTTCAATATTTTATTCCTTATTGAAAGTAAAACATAATGATCCAGATTTTTTAAGCAACAATTACTAATTAAACTAGTTAAGAGTTTATACAGCTAATATATTTCTATTGAAAACATTTAGAAATTCAACAAGTTAAATTTTTTTTGTTTCATATTTTGGATCATATTCTTGACAAACGTACATAATTTTGTTGAATATTAACATTAAATATTAACACTTTTTTTACATCTTATGAAAAAAATGCAAGTGTTAGACACGGATAGTTTTTTATTGTTTAATAATATTTCGAAGGTCATTTAAATATGAATTGTTTAATGACGTCAATAGTTTACAACGTGCATTATTGACAAAATGAAAACACATCACAATATCAGTAACATATTATACACATTATGGAGAAAATTCATTGTCATCATATGAAAATATGAAAATATCTATACGTATATGCTACATTGCTACATATAAACATTTGGACAACACTCATAACATTTTTTGTGTGAAATTTATTTTTATTTCTTTGTTATCTCATATCGTTGTATCATTGTATCATCCATTTATATATTTTTCTTTTATTTATTTTTGTAATATTATTTAATCTTTTCCATAGACAATGGTGATATCTTCTTTATTAGTTGGAAGAGTTGAAAGCAACGTAGTGTCATAAAATGAATGACAGATTTAATATTTTTTGAAAAGTAATTAGAGTTTATTTGGGACATTGGATAAACGGAATATCCTTGTTTTAGTGATCAAGTTGGCCACAGTATCTAACTTTCATGAAATATGAAAATACATGACGAGGTTCAAATATATTAATCCATGAATACGTTTGGAATTTAATCCTAGTTGTTGAGGAAGACTTGAGGCTATCCCTGTGTTAATCTTTACGAAGTTTGTTTCTCCTGATTGCTCATTAGAAACATTTAATCGTAAACTTAGCAAATTTTTCGCTTTTAAATAATACTTCTGATAATTTTCTTAATTCTGTTACATTTGTTTAAATTCACTTAAAAAAGATGAGTATTTTGGGAATATTCTCACATTTCTCATTTCAAATCAGACTTCTCCGAAAATATGTTTTTTCTAAAAATGCAAGAAATGAACAAAATTTTCTGGAAATTACATTATTTAAACCCCACAAAATAGAAATCATGTCATTTGGAAATAAAATACCCAAAATTAATATTAAGTAGTTTTTTTTTTTTTTTTTTTTGTAAAATGATAACATTTTGAAAAAATGAATTTAGTTTATTGAAAAAAAAAAAAGTAAATTTTCAGCCAGTCATAAAAATCTATATCTAAGAAGATACAGAAGTTTTAAATTTCGAGCCCATCGGATGAAAAATGCTCGAGTTTTGATTTCCCTATTTTTAAAAACTGTAATTTCGAGATAATCGCACTTTTTTCTCAAAGAAAACTTTTTGTGCCTGAATATAATATGTAGAATCAACCCCTAAAACCTTACTTCGTTTGCTTTTTCGTTTTCACAAAAAAAATAGTTTCAAAGTAAAAGTCCAATTTTGATTGACTAAAATTGTGCAGTAATTAATGTTTCCAACCATGTCAGATTTTCAAGGTGTAGGACACTAAATATTTTTTGCTATAGTTCATTGACAGTGGATTTAAAAATAGGATATTAAAACTCATAGTTATTTCTATTTATGGCGAGAACATTTCTGGAAAAGTTTTTGAAAATAAAAAATTGGCGCATGTAATACAAATATTACTCGTACATACAATACAAGCACTCATTTCTAATACTACAAGCACACTTATAAAACTTCTTTAATTTACTTTAAGCGCTTAACTACACACCCAAGAGTGAGAATTATCACCGCTAGTAGTACCAAGTTGAATAATAAAATATTTTTATAGTTAAAAGCAAGTACTCTAAACTACTTTTAAATATACGAACATACATGTACAAATACCAACGAAGTATTTAGATTCATTTATGGATATAGTGTAGTTCTAACAGGCTAACAAGTTTTCAACAACTTTTCTGCCAACTTCAAATAATTTATGTTAAGGACGTTCGTGCGTCAAACCTAATAGTAGATACAAATTTTAATTTTAGAGGATCGAAAAGTTCAATTACATAGTTATCTTCCCTCAGAAATTTTAAGGTCTTCATAGATCATTTCTTAAAGTAATTGACAATTAAAAATCAAATTTTAACACAGAGCCATTAAAAAAAAATATTCTAAACAGTATTTTTTAATTTTAAAAATTACAGTAAGTATATTATAAGAGTAGATACCATAATAAAAATTGTTTAAAAATATATTCTTTGAAATATGCAATTTATATAATTGCAGAAAAAAACGTCGTGTTGACGAACGTTAAAATGGAATATTAATTATTGAAATTAATATTTGAGTAGATTTTCATGTGTACACGTACATAATATACACAAAAGGTCAAATCAGACTACTAACTTTCAATCAACAACTGTGTATTCACTGATATCAGAGATCAGTACATAGGTGGTACGGATAGCAATCACGCATATACACGACACATCATATGACGATATGACACATGAACAAGCACAAGCTCTGTATGGATAACATACAGCTATAGTGTTCTGTGGTAGCTTGTGGTAATTACATAACATTATTCTGTAGTGTTTTGTGGACGCGCGTGAACGTCCTTAAGCATTCAGCTGTAGTAAGTGAACTTTATACATTTAGGTTGGTAAAAATAATTTTAAGCCCGTGAATGCGTATATTTCCATTTTGATATGAATAAATTTACGTGAGAAAATTAAATGTGTAGTGACTTTCTTGGTTTATTTGTATAAACCACAGACCAAGGAATATATATATATATATATATATATATATATATATATATATATATATATATATATATATATATATATATATATATACAACTAGTATACGACCGGATAGTATTCTGCAGTATAGTAATCAATGCAATAACCAATGATATCCGTAGTATCGTTTCCAAATAATTATTGTCAAAACATAATATTGATGATAAAATTTTATTTTTTTGAGAAGAAACTGCAAAATTTTGAAAGAAAAAAAGTAGGTAGTAGTTATTTGTTTTATCTTCAAAATACGTAGGTACGTATAAAAATTTTATGTCCTGCAATAATTATATAGTTCTATTTGCTGAAAAATAGACAAAACATTATATTCCTTAAATCTCACCCGTCTCACCCCGTTTCCTGCCTCAAGAAAACTGCCAACAAACTGGCTTTACGCTTTGTCTAGTAGTACAATATAATAGTGTACATTGATCTCTGGTAATAAGTAAGATCGACTAGTGTTTGTACTGCTTCTCGTTTATCTGCGCCATTGATTCAAATGTAAAATTATTCTTATCGCGCAATTATTATAGCAACGTGACGCTTTAATGGTATAAAGTAACAATAAGTTAAAAGTTTTATGTTAATCCGATGATGTTGCTTTGCTAATTAACTAATTAATATGAACTTTTTATTCGAGAAAAAAAATGAATTGTATGTTATACGACGTATGAAAAGTTCACGAATGAAGTTTTAAATATAAACAGGAACGATGTGGAAATATGGAAAATCGACAATAAACGAAGTTATGAATGTTAGGTGATGATTGGAAACATTTGCTTGTTATGAATTAATTATATTTAATAAATAATTTGTTTGTGTTATTATAAATATTTATATATCTATCTACTAAAAAATGTGAAATTAAGTTTGAAATTCTAAGTTGTAATTCTATTCTTAGTCGTAAACTAAATTGAAGAAGATTAAAATTTTAAGAGAATATAATTTTTATTTTACACAGATGGTGTCAATTCGTAATAAAATTACTAGCACTATGGTATCTCATAAAAGGTGAGAAATAGAGTTTGGGTTAAGTTAGAAGAATTATGCAGAAACACTGGATGCGTACAATGCTGACTTTAAACTTCCCAAATCGAAATTCAATATAGTTTAGGAGATACAAACAAAAAATCCATAATTCCAAATTTCTTTTTCTTACAATAACTCCTTACTGGTAAAAACCCAATTTTTTGAAATTCCGAAACTAAAATGCATGATTAAGTTCCGCGTAGTAGAGAGTAAAGTATCACTTTTAGTCCCAAGGGACTAAAGATATTTTTGTTCCCGCTTTTAAGCCAATCAACATCAACAATCTCAGTAAGCGAAATATAACTTAAACAGCGTTGTCGAAGTAGAGCCGGAATTACATCAGGACCCTTACAAAAGTAATAATTGTTTTGTTTAGGCCTTAGCAAGGGCCTCTACGAAAGTACTCAGGGGCGTTCACATGTGAAGTATTCAGGGTCCTCCACATGTGAAGAGCTCCGTAGCCTCTCAGCGGTAAATCTGGGCTTGTTCTGCCTTTCAACATGGGATCCTAATGTAAAAACATAAAGGTATAATATTCATAAATATATTATCCTCACAGATCAAATATTTTATCATATTTGATTAAATCGTAATATTATGTTTTGTCATTATTAATTAAAACAAAAATTTCTACCCACGCAATTTCAACTTACTAAACAGATTTAGATTTTACGTGTGCCCGGTTTGTTTTATAAACAAAATTTCCTAACATTATAAATTCATTCTTTTCTTAATAACTTTCATCTTTCCGTGAATATATTTATTTACCATATAAAAAGGATATTTGAATATTTTACGTTGGAGCGAAAAGGTCTTACACGTGCGTCGTAAAATTAGATCATAGGATGGAACTCACGAAATATAAACTAGGAAATTGGGCGGGTGAAACATGAGGTAATCGAGGTAGGAGAGTAGCGTTTCGATATTTTGTAACACCTGTAAAACGTAAATAATTGTTTTTAATGGGAAAGCTGTAAGTTATACAATAATTGAAGTCAGAATCCGTATAGGTAAACTGTAGGTACATAACATGGAAAAGTTTTCAATAAAATTAATAATTTAAATATTGTTAAATAATTTGTGAGGTTATACTATTATATTTATAGGTTTACGTTCAATTTTAACGTGTCAGTTTATTAATTTTCTATTCAATTGGGTAGGTAGGTAAAAGGTAAGTAAATTTAAAATTTTATCGACAAAAATAAATTGAAGCGTGTTACCTTTTTGTTTATAACATTTTTAAATATTAAGGATTTCAAGACTTTATAAGTAAATACGTAGATTAACGGATTAAACTACCGTGAAATTTTTAAAATATTATTTTTTTTTACTTTGGTTTTTAATTTTTTTACTTGAACTGCATCGTTCGTCTTAAAAATGTGGAAAAATTAAACAAAAAACCAGTAGACATTACTTGACAAATGGTCGACAAATGGTTTAAAATTATTGACTTCAAGTAACTTACTGATTATGAAAAATTCAAAAGAATACCATTGTTATTTTATCTGATCCTGTTCTCTTACGTAATTTATGGAACCATCTAGGTGGTAAATTATCTCACTGTGTAGCCTACTAATTCTTGTTTGTGATTTATGGGCAAATATTTTGACATTTTTATACCTGTATAAAATATCTCGGCAAAATCTTCACTAAGACATTTTTGTACTAAAATGACAAAATAATTCCCTAAGCTACTAAATTTAGTAAAAGGATTACTTTTTAGTTACAAAAATATTCTCGGTATATTACCAGGCAAAAAATTTTTTAGTGTTTTATGGTAACAATAACTACCTATGACAATTTAGCTCATGTGTATCAAGTCCCATAAAAATATCGAAATTTTTTCACTTTTATCGTGCAAAAAAAAGTTACGACACACTTTTACAGCGAAAAAAATGGTACAAAACATTTTATTGGTCATTTCATTGTAGGTAAATACAATAAAAATGAAACAAAAATTCGTAATGGTAAATTTAACTGACTTCAGAACCATGGTAACAATGTATTGAATAATATGAATAATTTATGAATGAATATGAATTATAAATTTACTTTATTTGTTAAATTGTCTTACCGTATTACACTTGAAATTTATATATTTTTTTTAATAATTTTGTGTTTTCTTGTAACTCAAATTTCTTGTCTAAAAGCAATTGAACTCGAAGAACTGTCAACCTAAAAACCCTTCAGCGTCGCTATCGCGTTTTTTTTAATTGACAGTTTTTCTCGTTAAATTACTAGGCAACAAATTTTCGTTAGAAAAACCTAAATTTATTCGCAAAAATACAAACCTCTTGTGTATTAATAAGTGAATAAAATACTTACTTTGGTAACAAATAAATTTAAAGTAAATGAAAAAATTTCATATACCTATTACTTTTTAAAGCATTTCAGTGCAAGCAAATTACCTTTTAATTTTGAGATTTTTTAAAATGAAGTTGAGGTTTCTTTAATCAGTTAGTAGCTACAAAAATAAGCAGATACGTTGAAAAAATTTTGTTAATACGAGTGTCAAATTTTTCAGAATGCCTAAAAAATGGTTAGTTTGTTTAGTTACAGAGTTACAGTTTTTTTCTGTGAACTCCATTCCTATTTTCAATTCGACCAAAATTTTTTTGCAATCGACAAGTTGGACTACTGCTTTATATAATTTGTTCACCGGAATGACGAAGCTTAAGTATGAAGCTTCGTTTGTGTCCTGGCCTTCATCGACTTTCGAAAATTTTGGAAATCTCTGATCTAAAGTTATGCATCATAATTCTCTGAAATAATTTTAATTGAAGGTACACTTATGGGGGACTACTACTTTCAGTAAGTAATTTTTTCTAGAGATTTTAAATGTCAAATTGATTTTCTGACTTTCAACCTTCTAAAGTTGCCCGACTTAAATTACTCAAAATAATTTTGATTGGAGTTTCTTATATTGAAAAATTTTTATGAGGCGAGGGAGGGCATAAAAGTGGAACAGAGGGACAGACATTGCGGAATTATAAGGATTTCGAAATTTGTTGAACCCTAATATTTTAAATCTTTTTATCCTTCAATAAATGTTGATTATATTTGTGAACAAGAGCTACCTTTTTTACTCGGAGCATGTTGAAACTACATTCATATGTATGAAGCTCTTAAACATTCTATTTATACGAGTTGTAGTCGTTGTAGTTATAATTCAGAAAAAATCAGATGAAAATAATCAAATGAGAATAAATATAGACAGAATGTCTCCCATGGGGAAACGATCTTGTTCTAACGAAGTTTGCATGTTAGTTGTGCTTGACTGCCTGAATACTATTTGATAAAGAAAAATTATTTTTGAATTCAAGTTTATTTTTTTTCTTTTTATTTTACTTGGCTCCAGACAGACACAATATATATCAGTATGTAGAAATCGAATATCGCCAGATTGTTTTGACGTCGCTATTTAAAACTTTGTCTTCGTTGAAGACGTAAATAAAAAAAAAATCAATGAATACTTTAAATTACCTTGACATGTAACCATACTTTTAATTTTTTATGTTAACGTTTCTCTCAAAATCAAGCAATAACAATTTTCAATATTAGACTTTTAGAGGTCCCTGAAGAGTGTGTGACAAAAACTAATATGATCTTATTTTTAGAATATGTTGAACGGTGACCGATAACACAATCGAAATCGTAATTTTTTCTAAAATTTTGCTCCATTGTTTTTACTCAGTGATGTAAAATCAAATTAAAAGTAACCGAGTTATTTTAATTCATTTCTTCAGGTAGCTATGAATATTTCATTTTTCGACTTGAACGTAAGAAAATACTGGAATCTATCTAGTTACTTGTTTTTTTTTTTTTCTTTTTAATTATATTGAAACGATATTTTCCACTAACGGTGAATTTTCGCTACCGATTCTATTGATAAACAAAGTCAGTAGGTATGGATATACCTACATGTTTCGAGTTGTAGGAAGAAATAGCAACAGAAAATTTATCTATTTTATGTTTATAGAATCCATGTTTATAAATATGTCAAAATACACAGTGGGATACACTTTTCATGAAATATGGTCGGATTTAATGGAATATTTGATATTTTTCTCGGGAAAAAAATAGGAAAAAACAATATTGGAATTGACATTTTAACATTCGTTATGAAAATAATACATAATGTAGGAAAGATTTATGGTAGTAAAGGGTTATGGATTTATACAATAGTTTCATCATCACCACCTGTCCTGAGGTGGTCTAAAAGAATCGATCGGTCTAGATATTTTCGAAATGAAGACTGTTGTACCTGCTTTCAAAGTCTAACGAAATGGAACAAAATATTTTTAATGGCAGTGCAAGATAAGAGCTGGTAAAAATTCTTATGAACTTATTCTGATGAAAAAAATTATAATATTGTATGGGCATAAAGAAAATTGATCCAGTTGAATTGCGCTAATGTTGATAAAAAAAATTAGTCTAACTATAAATAAAAACCCCACGGAATTTGAAGATGATTCACTGTTTAGTTTCTGCTGTGATAACGTAAACTAATTATACGAAAATGTTATTTTATCGTTATTTTATCCACAACTCACTACAGATATAATATATGTGTATACGTGTTAAGTGTTCTGTTGATATCAAGGTTATTGAGTACATACGAGAGTATGGAAAAAATAACCAAAAATATCACTCTAAAGCCGGTTCTACACGATGCTACAAACGTTTCTTCCAACGTTCGATCGAACGTTTGATGCAAGTATAAGTTCGACAGTTGGTGCTGCGAATGTTCCTGCTACACGGTGAATCGAATGTTTGATCCAGTACATATAATGATGTGTTGGTACAAACGTTTATTCAGTGAACGTGGATGTCATCTGTCTAATGTTATCTCTAATGTTATACACTGATGTTGTCGCTCTTCATATGAACGAGTCGTGTAGCCGTTGAGTCGAACCCACGAACATTGTTCTTCAAACGTTGCAAGCATCCCATTGACTCGGTGCAAGAATACCGACATCGGCTGGAACATGGCCAAATGCGAACGTTCAACGCTCGACATTGGACGCTCGTGGGTTCGAACAACGGCCACACGATGCGACGAATCATGTGTTCGTAGCATCGTGTAGAACCGGCTTAATAGTCTAATATCTACTGATGTTAGTAATATTAATTGACAACTTTGGATAACTTACTTTAAAGTTAAGCGTCAATTGATACCTGGAAGTATCGAAAACATATTAATTTTAAAACGCCTCTCAAAATTGTTCCATACTCTGGTCCTCTCTTGTTAATATTGAGCAATTTATTTAAATTACTATTACTTAAATTTTCAAGCGGAAATTAAAATTGCAACTTTTGAATATAAAATTAAACCTACGAATACGTTTCGTTGTAATTTCGTTCATCTAGAAACTGCAATATTGCTACATCACTTTTTAAGCAAATTTATAAATATATAATAATCTTATATCTTTTTAAATTTGCATTTTCATTCTTGTTGAATGCAATATTTATTAGCTTTTAACGGTTATGTAAATTATAATTTATATGCAATGCGTTTTTCTCGGCTACTGTGATTGGAACAAATGTATTTTATTCACACTAAATATGCTCCTGGTATAAAAAATAGGTACAGGTATTTCTCATACTTCCGACATCATTTTTTTACCATTTATTTCTGTATGAGAGGAAGCAATGAGCGTTCTGTAATAGTTATTGATTTAATTAAAACTTCATTTAAACATTAAACAATTTAAAAAGGTGTATGTATTCGAGATTTTTACGCTTAACAAAAATTTACCCTTTTTTTTATTAATTCCAAGTGTTATTTAATTCTAAGTGAAAATATTTACAAAAAAGTCAAAATTTGCTGATATAACTCGACACAAATGACGTGAATGTAAGAAACAGTGTTAAAATATCGATTGACATAATTCGAAACAACGTTCCTCGAAGACTGACCGTACTAGAAAATAAATAAATCTGTGTTTTTTATGCTAACAATTTTTATGGCGTAGGTACATGCCAAATAAAAATGATTTTGTATTTTGGCCAATGACACTGAACCACGAATCAAAACATTTTGTGAGTTCCTTTTTTGAAAAATAGATCAAAACCTTGCCCAAATACAAAATTTTTCCTTATACATGTTGCGGTTCCTGTACCTCAATGCTCTGTATCAATGAGTTAGCTGAAAAATATTTATGTATAAATCTAAACATACATACCAAATTGAATGTTTCTTTCTTTATCTCGTATGCTCTCCCATACTATTCATCAGATGCTGTACGCATGCCCACGAAGATCTCTAAATTAGTACAACCATTTTGTAATAGGTGGCACGCGAATCGTTTCAACTAGTATTGGCCCTTAAGGGTAAGATTGGCCCAAGTCTTGGAGAGTTTGATTTACTATTAGTTAGCAAATACAGCTATCAACTTGGTTCTTGTGGTAAATGACAGGTAGCAGCACTGACTATATTCGAATGCTAAGATTGATTTAATTCCATCTTTTGCCACTGCTCAGTGCTGCTCCAACCTCACTGTTACTTCTTGTGAATGTTTTGATGCAAACCAACTTTTGCTTACACATCCAGAACTACTTACGATTTTTGATTTGTAAGTGTATAACAGCTTTCATTTAATATATATTCAAAATATTTTAAGTTTGTTTTTTCTGATACTTACCTTGTTTATTTGTAAAATGTGATTTTGTAAGCTGGGGTAACTTTGGCCCAAGTATTGGGGCAAGATTCGCTCACCTTGTTTTTTTTTTTTTTTAAATTTCCATTAAAAGAACAGTATATTATGCAATAAGTGCGGGAAATTGTCGATTGCCCACGAGAGCGAAGTTGAGCGCACGATCGTAGTGAGTGCGCTCATTCGCTCAAGTGGGCAATCGACAATCCTGCACGAGTTGCATATACTATTTTTTATTACGAATTTCACATATTTTTTCACATTATTATTACTATTTTTTATTCCTTTTTAAAATAATATTATTGAGTGTTTGTCTTTTTTTTTTGAATTAAAAAAAAGTTTAAATTATTTTGTTGGTGGTTTCTATAGAAATAATTATGGAATATTTATTAAATGAAAAATCAGGAATTAAATGAAAAAAATTTACAAAATTACCGCCCTTAAAATTTGCCGCCCCGGGCAAATGTCCGGGTTGCCCGCCCTTGTAGCGGGCCCTGTCCCTAACATATTGTACACTATCTACTTACGTACAACCACAATTAAAAATGTCGAACATTGTCCCAAATAATATTTGGCATTAATTACTATGACATTTTGTATTTGGGACAATGTTACCCCAAATAAAGGCAAGATTGTCCCAAATTTTCAGAACATCTTAAAATAGCAATTAAATAAGTTCTGAGCTCTAATAACTAGTCAATATATACTTTGAAATATGCAGAGTTCAATAGCTAATAGTAAGAGGAAGTTACCTAAATATATATATGAGAAATATAAGGCAGTTTACGTAAAAAAACGCAAAAAATGGGCCAATCTTACTCCAAGTTACGGTACTTTTGTATTCGTCAGTATGTTTAAAATAATTGTAATATAAGTAATCAAAAAGAAATGTCACGGTCAGATTTATTAATATAAGTATAGGTATATTTACATAACAACTACCTACATTCATCAAGGAAAGCAAAATCATTGACGCCATCGCGCACAGGAAACAGGAAACAGTTAATTTTCAACCAGAAATTGCACTCTTCAACGTATAATTTCACGTTATTAATACTTGTACAAATTATATTATCACACATTAAGTATTGGTTTGGTCCAAGTCCACTTTTTAAAAATTTTTTCTAGATGGTTGTTTTGTAAGTTTTGGGCGTTAACGAAGTCAAAACCACTAATTGAAAAAAAAAAAATTTTTAAAAATGGACTTGGTACAAGTCAATACTGACAATATATGATTGCGGTATTAGTAAAAAAATGTTCTTACTCACAAAGGAAAATATTTTTAATTTTTCTAAATGTAGGCACTGACAAGTCTACTAAAATTATTGAAACCAGATCATCTATTATACATATAATAAAACTGTAATAAGACCGTTTCTGTGCTCAATATTTTTTGAAAATTGTACTGCTACTGTAGTTATCGACGTAGATACCAAAACAGCTATTTTTAAAATTTTTGTCTGCTGTCTGTTCACGTATCACGCAGAAACTACTGGACGGATTTTGATGAAATTTGGTGTGATGATAATTTATTACCTGGCTCAATATCTAAGATACTTTTTACTCCCGGAAAGTGTCCCATTTTCACGAGAAAACAGAAAAACCATTCCGAGTATGTGCACAGATTACGCAAAAACTATTGAACGGATTTTAAAATTTGGTGTGGTAATATCTTATTACCTGGCTCAACACCTAAGATACCTTTTTACTCCGGGAAAATGTCTCATTCCCACGGGAAAGTAGATAAAAACAATTTTGACCGTACGTACGCATTAAACCAAAAATATTGTTCTGTACAAGTTCTGTATAATGGGGTATTTGACAGTAGTTGAAAAAAATATCTATCTTGATTTTTAAATAATTACTCGAGTCTTAATGATATTGAATATTGCTCTTTTACAAGCTATTTCATTCAAAAATATAAAAATTTTAATTAAATAAAATTAAAAAATTTGCGTCAAAAATGACGTAATCAAAAACATCAAGCAAAAGCGGCTTACGTCACAAGCTCGCTGTATTATTTTGTAGTTAAGAAAAAAACTGTTTACTTTTTTTGTACTATGAAAGAAATTTTTCATTATTAATTTTTTTAAACTATTTGACAATTGAAACGTGTTTAACCGTTTACACTCAACCTTGTTTGACCGTTATAAAATGGAAGAAAATTGTACTAAAACTGATAGTAATAATTTGCCTAGAATAGACGCATTAATGATATAGGCTTATTTTTAAAAAATAATCCTGACTTTTTTACTCCGCCAAAATAAAAAATGTAAAAACCACATTGTGAGTATACAATCTTTATAAAACTTTGAAATATGACAAACCGGGGATACTACGATTAGTAGTGCGCCAAGATTTGATGACACTTCCTTATAGAACTTAATAAAATAAAACGAAAAACAAGAATAAAATTTTTCGAGATGTCGCTTCGTTCTCGAGATATCGATCGTTAAACTTGTATTTAAGGTTACCCTTTGCCCGAAAGTTAGGCTAGTTTTGACAATAAACTTCGATTTTTGATATAAAAACTGAGTGGTGAGGTTAGTAAAGGTTACCCTTTGCCCGAAGGTTAGGTCAATTTTGACAATAAACTTCGATTTTTGATATGAATATATTTCAACAATATTTCGCCAAATACAATATATCTGATTTTCATGAAAACATAAATACAAGTTTAACGATCGATATCTCGAAAACTAAGGCGAATTTCAAAATTTTTTACTCTTTATTTTTTGCTTAGAATGCCAAAATCTATCAGATCCGCTTATCAAATTTTGTCGCCTCGGATATCGTACTCGTGCCCACATCCCATACATACAATATATTGGAATTCAAAAACAAGTTTAACTCGAAAACGAAGCGAAATCTCGAAAAATTTTATTCTTGTTTTTCGTTTTATTTTGTCAAGTTCTATAAGGAAATGTCATCAAATCTTGGCGCCGTACTTATCGTAGTCTTGCCGACAAACCTACTATACATGTGTTTCTTTCATTGTGGCAGTGCCTCCAGAGAATCTTACGGAGGCGACCCAGTTGTATATATGTCTAGTTAAAATTAAATTAAATCCTAAAAATAACACAAATGTCACAAGTAAAACCACTACCGATTCAATTTTTTAGACCCAATGACGTCATACGATTTGAAAGAGACAGAAAGCATCGTTCTTGCGGTCTTTTTAAAAACTGAAATTTTATCGGTGATTTTTTTTTTTAAAAATATAGTACAATATAATTTAAAAATGTGTATTATGAGCTTAGTAAGAAGTAATAAACACACTAAGATGATTTTTAAAAATTGTCAAATACCCCATTATTACACTTATATACTTCTCATTGATTTTATAACAATGTGTCGCGCGAACTACGTCGCGGGTACATCTAGTAATAAATACGTACTCAGAGTTGATTTTTTGAGAAATTACTCACGAAGCAATAACCTTGCCGTTGACGAGTCGATAATTGAGCACATATTGGCGAGATGTATAGTATAAAAAACTGAAATATTTATCTTGATGATATCATGAATCCCACTAACACACAAAAAAGATGTATTTTAAGCTTTCACAAATAGAACGTTTTGCTCTGCTTTCCCAATGTTGAACATTTATTTCTGTTTCCTGTTTCAATTTTATAAAGACCTAATTATATTTTTCTGGGTAGCTGAATAATTAAAAACAAAAATGTAATTAATTATACTGTTATGCTTTTGTTTCACATTAAAATTTAATTTCCACTTTTCTCCTCTTCAGTTTTTTTTTCGTTTTGTTTCTGTAACCAGCAGTTGTTTTTTTTTTCGTCACGTATATTAGACGCAATGAGGAAACCTAATTGCTGCCAAATTTTTATACAACTAATTAATTTTGATACGGACAGAGCCGCGGCTAAAATGTTAAAAATAAATTTTGAATTTAATTTAACTGCAATGCCTGAAGATGAATCGAATATTTGACAAAATCAAAGAGAAAGCTAAGCAAGAGAATGTTTGCAAATGTTTATTGGTGAATGTTTCAGTAGTGGAAGGAATTTTGAAATGTGACGATTTACAACAACTGACAATTTTCATTTCAAATTAAACTGAATGTTATTATTTTCATTAATTAACAATGACAAGTGATGTAATATGGTCGTGTCAGCTGAAAATATTTGATCTGTTCTCAAAACCACACTTAAATTAACAAGCCTGATGGATTACGTCTGTGAAACGAATGATTATGTGGGTGGGTATACGTTGGGTTGTTGTAAATTAAATGACGGCTGATTTTCTTGTCCGAGTGTTGGAGTCATTCTAAAAGAACGACTCATGGTTGTGGTACTCTGGTTCACTCCTTGAACACTTTTAGAGCACCCAACTTCCCAAACGTGTGTTTCCAAAATAATAAGATAGGAATTTTTCAAAAATAACAATTTATTTAACAAACTAAACTGTGATTAACAATATTTGTTAATAAAAATATTTCTTCAAAGTCCAATATTCCACCAAAAATGTCCACTGACTAGCCACTTCGATTAGTAAATGACTGAGAGCTACTAAAAAAGAAAGAAAGAAAGTGTAGATAGTCGTTGCCGATGGGGATTGAACCCGGGCCCTTGGTATCGGTGATCCGATTACTTCTAATCCGATCACTGCTGGGCCGTTGACTGTACTGGTGCTTGGTGTTGAAGTCTTCTAACTTTTGCAGCTGGAGCTTGTGTTGGTACAGCAGCACCCCGTTATGCCGTACGCAATACGGAAACAGTAGGGTCCCAACAATACCATCAGTATTGACACTTTTATTTACACTTTTATACTTTTCACAACACTTTATACATTTTATCTTAACGTAGTTACTCCGAGGTAGACAGGTACAAAAGTATATCTCAGCCAAAAAATTTTCTTTTAACAAAAATTGAATAATGTACCAATATTCTTCAGTTATTATATATTTGTATACCCACTTGTTTTTTTTTTTTAATTTCCTTGCGCTTATGTTGTTGAAAAAGCGTTGTAAAAACGTTATAAAATGACGTTTATAAATTATATTTCAAAAACGGCGTAGTGAATTTTTTTTCCTACCAATTATGGTTTGTAACTTTGTATTTTATAACATATTAAATTTTTACCCAATTCCTTTGACACGTTTTTATTTTATTAAAAAAAAGAGTTTTTCCATAAGAGCCCGTGTTAAAATTACAAAGCTTTGAAACCGTTTTTCTCAAAATTGGGGCGGTTAATTTTTTTTTTTCGGTAAGGGCTCGTATTATTGGTATTAAATTAAATAAATATCTAGAGAAGTTTCGTTAAAATCCTTTGAAGAAATCGTTTTATCGGCCGACCACCTTAAAGGATAGACAAACATCAGTCATTTTATTTGCAACAACCTAATATTTCGTTTTATACAATCATAAAATCACAAACTATATTTCTTACTTGTGTTAAATTTCCTGTAATTTAGATGTCTGTGAAAAATGTTGTAGTTACAAAGAATATCAACAAGTAAGGATGTAAGGAAATTTTCATCCTGTTTAAGAATATTTTTATTAACGGCAAATTTCATAATTTAAAATTTATGTAATGCGTTGATCAAAGTAAGGTAAAATATTCTCTAACGTAATTTTGTTCCCTGACGACACAAATAAATTTATAAAATCTTTTCCATTAGTAATATAGGTTCACGTTGACTTCAAAAATATGTATATTTTGTATAGGTATGAATATTTAAAAGCAAGAGGAAATACAAACTTTTCTTTTTTACGAAATTTTTGATGGAATATTTAACTGAATTTGATTGAATATTTCTCATACTCGTGATTTTTTAAGGGGTTTTTTTACAAGTGATGTGCTAAAAAAACACTTTTTTGGGAATTTTTTTTTTTTTGGGTGGGGGAAACTATTTATTGTAAAAAAAAAAAGTTGCGTACATTAGAGTACATATAATTAAGTGTATCTTGAATCTTTTTTCTTGTCTGGCCTACCATTTGTTTTTGTAGGCCTGTTGAATGTCACATGTAAATTTTGTAATTCAAAACGGTGCCAACGAGTAAAGAAAAAAAAACTATAGGTAAGTCCGATTGCACTAAAATTGGATGCATTCTCTTTATTATATGGTGTATTTTTAAGACTATCTAGAATCAGCCCATAAGACTTCATACTTTTTTTTGGGGACATTTTGAATAAAAAGTAAGAAAAATTGCTTCGTTTTTTGACCTTTCAGACGTTCTAAAAAATCGAGATTTTTATATTAAGGGCTGGTGCTAGATAGTCTTATAAAAAACACCATAGTAAAGAAAATGCATCCAATTTTATTAGTTCAATCGGACTTATAGTTTTCTTTGAATTATTGGCAACGTTTTTCTTAGGTCTGCGACCGTCAACAGGCTTACAAGGGCAAATGGCTGATCACAAATAAAAAAGAAAATATTCAAGATACACTTAATTATATGTACCTTAATGTAAAAAAGCTTTTTTATTTTTCATTACGATAAATAGTTTCCCCCCAAAAAAATTCAAAAAAACATGTTGTTTTTATTAATAGCATATCACTTGTAAAAGATCCTTTAAATCGAGTTTTAGAACCTCAGAAAAACCACTTCTGTTAAATCGTCCTCTCTCTAATTTCTTTAATCTGGCAGCGAAAATTAAAAATTTACATCCAAGTTACACTGAATTCAACAAAAATTCGAATCAATTACATAATGTCTGATTTGAGGAACACCAAAATCTCAAATTACGATGACGTCACCAAGTTTACTAAACATTTTTTTGTCTTAAAGGCCGTAGTAAACAAAATGATAAAAATGGAAGCGAAGTAGCGGTTTTCGAACTTGCTATTTTCATTTTTACCCAAATTTAACATGTGTGATCACAAGAGAAAAGATTTCAGTCGAATTAGTCACATTTCTAAACGGGATTTTGTCATTTTGACCACAAAAATGAGAAGTTCACATTCAAATTATCCTAATTTAACCGAGCAACTTCATTCAAATCAATTTTATAAGGCCTAATTTGAGAAAAACCATTCAGTGCCTTAAATGTCATAAATAGAATGACATAATGATGAGAGTGGAGGTGAATTATAGGTTCTTGGAGACGTTAATTTCATCTCTTTCAGTTCGGGTTTGTTTTATGCGTAGCAGCGTCAGTTTAAATTCTAAGTAAATTGGTTTACATAAAATAAATACTGAATATTAAAAATTACTGTCTTCTCTGTTTCTTATCAAAAGCAATGAAAGATATCTAATAATACAAAAAGAAAGTAATAAAAATTTACATTCATTTCAGAGAGTAATGATAATAAAATTCATATTATTATTATTACTTGCAGTTCAAAACCATACAGACAACTAATGCTTATGTAATCAACTACAAATAGCCGGGGTAATTATCGTAATCCTAATAACTTCCATTTTCTCCATTTTTTGAAAAAAACGTTTTTCAGTTCATAAAATCAACCAAATAAAAATTGATTATGATCAACACTGTCTGTGAGTGGACGGTAAACCATAAAACATAACAAATGTAGCTAGGGGGAAGTCGGATATGTTGGCGATTCTAAACAAAAAGTATGTAGTTACAGTTCTAATATACTTGTTATGTCTTTCACGAGTTACATCACCCTATGTTTGCGAATTGAAGCATTCATGTTCCCAAGTTTATTTAAAAGAAACGAAAGAATTTATAGATTTCTGTTCTATATACATGAAAGAACAAATCTTAAGGTACAAATCTTGTTAATTTGTTTGCTTCAACTTAGGAAACAGAGATGGTTATAGGCTATTTTTAACCCCGGGAAAATATTCTATTTCAGTGGGGAAATTCCCCAAAGAACTAGTAACTCTCAGTTGTGACACGATGTAAGAATGACATGATGTCATAATTTCAAATACCACGCATACGAAGCTGTGAATCCTTCTACCGACCCCGTCATGATTCCCATCTTCCCCCCATTAGATTCATTATCGTAAATATTACAATTTACAGTTTGATGGATGATAGTCTCTTCATATGTATGATGTTGCCTAATTCGAAAATTATTCGATTCCAAATGAAAAATAGATTAATCAAGTGCGTGGTAGGTCATTTTTCAATATTTGATAGAAATATTATAGAAATGCTACTGTGTTTCACTACACATATGCATTTATATATACATATATATTATGATAAATTAGATTTTTATCGACGCTTACAATCGAAACTCCTACATGGGCGAACATTTTTTTTTGGAATCGAAAATTATAGAACGGTACAAGACACGACAAAATTAAATAGTAATAAAAAGTGGCCAAGCCAGATTTACAAAGAGATTTTCGAAGCCGGGAATAGTAAAGACGTTAGTACAACTGCCCACTGGGTGAAAATCATTCTTGGGTGAAAATCATTCTATTTATATAATGGTGGAACATTCTGGAACCACCGAGAATCATCTAGAAGCTCCATATCGAAGAAAAACAACTACATCACAACAATGCGGCAGTCAGTTGAAGAATCAGTTGTAATCAAGCGTTACGTCGGAGACTAAGGGGAATCGAATGTAGGAGCCAATAGTGGAAAAAGTGCAGTGGAAGCAATAGTGAATCAGTCAAGTGGACATTTTTGGGGAATACCGGACTTGGAAGAAATATTCTTATTAACAAGCATTGTTAATACAAGTTTAAATTGTTAAATAAATTGTTGTTTTGAAAAATTCTATCTTTTTATTTCAAAAACTTACATACGTTTGGAAATTTGGGTGCTCCAAAAGCGTTCAAGGAGTGAACCAGAGTACCACAACAAATTAAAATCCGTCATTTGCTGAATTTTGTGCTCCCCATATTTCCAAACGTACAAATTACCATCAGTCATCATTCATTCGTGGCAATATGATTGATAAGCCCATTAAAATTTAAACTGTTAATTGCTGTTAAATTATTCACGCATTAGAAGGATATATACAATCTGATATTGCCTGTCAAATAAATGTACAGGTAAAGCGTAATGTAGGTATCCATAATGTGAATCGAAAAAATATAACACATGGAATAATAATGTTTGAAAGGTGAAACTTATTAAATATTAATATAGAATCTACTTTATGAATAATTTCTATGTTTGAATTTCATTAAAAGCACTCACCATGTCTGTTGAAAGACAAACTAATAAGATTGTAATTCAGAAACAGATATAATTTAATATTTTATTTTCTTTATAATTAATATCAAATACCATTGTAGTTGGTAAATATGTTTTCTTGAGATTTTTCGTTTTAATGATTTTACGAATGGCTCATTTACCCCAATAATGATTTTTCTTATCTAAAATAGCAACAACGATCATAGTATTCAAGAACTTTTTTTGTCTACACTTTCATCTATTGGTTTCACAATTGGTCCTGACGATTAATAGACATTAACCATAGAGGGATCCAGAGAGTGAGGTGTGCCGTGGATAACTGGGGTAAAAGACAACACGCCCATCTCTGGAAAGTGTATACAACGGCCAGACAGGCCCGAGAGCTTATAGTATACTCTCCAGTTTAAAACAGAGAAAAGAATTGCTATCTCTAAGCGGGGCATAACGTTCTGAGGAAGCACCTGCATATCATGGGATTAATGGAAAGTCCTCTGTGTCGAAGGTGCGGTCTGGAGGACGAATCTTTGTCCCATGTTTTATGCTCTTGTGAAGCATTGTCATCCTTGAGATGCAAGTACATAATTGGGATCTACAATACTGAGTTCCGAGGACATTAGGGTTGCAGACTTTAGTGCAATCCTGAGTTTCTCTAAGGGACTGGGCATTAGTTAGTCCTTCTTGGATGACGTAGCGTACAATGGGCCCCACGGGAATGGGGGCTTTGATTCCCGACCCACTTACAGCATTCATTGATTCAACCATAGAAGGGAAATATATTTGAAAATTAACTCGTGGGCGAAACCATCATTATTGAAACCGTATATAGAACGTTTAGTATTTCGTGACGGACTGTAATTTCAAATAAATATTAACCATCTTATCGAAATGACATCAATTTGATATACCTAATTAAATTGTTTTCCATTTGTATAATTGCAACAGTTTTGATTATTATTTATCCGTCAGTTCAAACAATAAATTCATTTTTATTGATAAAATTGTTTAAAATTGTGTATTGTGTACAGTACACTAAAATAACAAGTTCTGTCCAATGTACACGTATTATCTATATAACCAACAATTGGATTTTCTAGGAATATAATAAAATAAAATGAACAATAAATATTTTTTATTTTTACTCCAATTCTATTTTCTATATTGTATTTTAATTTTCAAATTGCATTTAGTTTTTGTGCTCGATTAATTCGATTACTAATCCACCATTTTTATTTTCTGATAGTAAAACGTAAAACTATATAAAAAGTATCGTTTTCAATTAATAGGACTCCCTGACTGTTTCGGAAGATGCATTTTATCTTACCAAATATTTTCTAATCGATACCTTTTTCCTCTCTAATGTTTTTTATGGAATACATTCAAAGATGTCTTTTTTGATTTTAATTTTAACGTCCGTTTTCCAGACATCTTTCGATAACAGACGCTACTCATACTAACGTTCTATAGGTACGTCTATTTTTATATATTAAAACTACATTATGATGTCTGTGGCGGATAAGGATGGTACTAGAGGTAAAGATTTATGCATCTATTGCCATCTTCCTGAACTCTTAAAGGAAGTTAGCTCATATTTATCTGGAATTGTAGAGGGGAGTCGTAGGAAATTTTCAAGTCTTCAAATCTTCGACCTAAGACCTAACTGGTTTAAAGATGTCCTTAGAATGTATACCATTTAAAACCTAAAATAAATTTTTAGTAAAATTCCAAATTCGGACAGTTATAAGTAGGTATACGCTTGATGCTCGAGTAACAATTTTTGGAGTTTACTATCATAACCATAAATATCTCAAAGAGAGTTTTTGAATGGCAATCTAGGTCTTTCTTAAGTCTTTGTGTTACCACTGACATGACGTTTGAAAAGATTTAAAAAAGAAATTAAAAGGGATCAAAATTAAAAATTGTCCTATAAGACAGAACATCAATATTGTATCAAAAAGCCCGACGAGAGGGTGGGGTAGCCCTGGGGTCTGGGCTTGAGGAGGCAGCCCGTAGCTATCGATCTGGGAAAAAAGTTTAGAATATTTGTTTGCTAAGGAAATATTTAAAAAATTCACTTTATTCCGTAGCCCTCCAATTTTCTTAACGGCTTTGGTACCAAATTGGTACTTATAGCACCGGAAGTCCTTTAAAACTCATTATGTTGGATCCACACTGAGGCGAAAATTATTAGTCAAAAGCGCTTACTAGCAAACGTTGCGACAAAACAGTGTCCGCTAAATAAAATTATTATTCCATCTGAAGACCATATTGTTAGCCGATTTTTATCTCAAACAAAGAATGTAGGTTAACAATTTTAATTTCAATTTCCTTGGGACCAGAACTTGAGTAGGGAGCTCGTAGCTGTCGGTAGAGAGCCTGCGAAAAAAGAGTTTTTTTGCTCACCACTTACTTTTTTTAAAAGAAATTCTTAAAAAATACCCTTTATTCCGGAGCCCTTCAATATTCCCAACGGCTCTGGTACGAAATTGTTACTTATAGCGTCAGAAGTCTCCCTGAAAACTCATTATGTTGGATCCACACTGAGGCGAAAATTATTAGCCAAAAGCGCTTACCAGCAAATGTTGTGACCCAGCAGTGTTCGTTCAAGAATATTAATATTCCGTCTAAAGATGATTGTTAGCCAATTTTTATCTCAAACAAATAATGTAAGCAAACAATTTTAATTTCAATCTCACTTCAATTTTAGAAAACAAAAAAATTTAATTCTCAATAGGTGTTGATTAAAATTTAATGCGATTCAAACGCGATAAATGGCCCCATTTTCGACTCACGGTCAATTACATAACATCAGATAAGAATTTTCTAACATTTATGCTAAAAAATAAAAAAAAAATTTTATGAACATATAATTTAGTACAGAAACGTCAGCCAAATATTTATTTTTAATTAGTGCAAGTACCTACAAAATTCATGTACTCATGTTATATTGACGTGTGTCATGAAAATAAGGAAAAGTATGCTATATTTTCTATTTTCTATCAATTCGTTTGATGAAAAATACTTAAAAGTTTTTAATATCTATTTGATTGGAAAATATTTTCTATATTTTCTGCATGTTTATTTTCATATTAAGTTGTAATAGAAAAACTTCGTCTTGTATCTAGATAACGGAATTGACAAATAGCTTTCCAAAGAACTTTATTTTACTTTGTGAAAAACAACTTTAGCAATTTTTTATTTATTTCTTTTTTGTTTTGTTTAAAAAAAAAAAATATTATTGGCTTCCTGTGTATCATTTATCATTGATATGAATAAAAATATGCCACAAAATACATGTAACAATTTTTCATCACAACAAAAAATAAATGGATTTTACGAAATATAAATAATTTTGAACTGGTCTCATGTCTTGTTGAGTTTTTACTTTTATATGTTTAAAAAAAAGATGTCCCTTAAATAAGAATAAAATGTTGCCAAAACGATTTTCGATTTTTGAGTAATAAATCAATAAAATTTTGTTTCTGTTTGATTTGTGTTTAACGCAACATAATTAAGGCGTTACTTTACTTTGAAGAAAAATTTTTTCTTTTTTTTATTGCCTTAGAGCTTAGATGATGCAGTAACATCTTTAGAATTATATTCAAAAGAAATTATGATTGCCAAAATATATTAGAAATACTTTTGAACCGGATTTCGAAAACAACTTCGAACGGTTGAAAACGTTCAAAAACGCCCCTCTGCTACGCCTAGCATTTTGGGAGTCTCTCAACTTGGTTGATAATATTTTTTGCATTACAGCTCAGTTTTATTTTCATAAATAATTCACAGATGACGTTAATAGTAGGTATAAAAACACAAAACGATGTACAAATTTTGAGACTTTATATGCCAATATATGATAAATGATAACAAATTTATTTCAAAATTAACTTAATCATTTAATTTTTAACGGATCCTGTCAGCTAGGGAAAGGTACCGCCAATGATATTTATGTAAAAACGAAATTTCAACATGTACATTTTCTATACTTTTCGATGCTAATCACGAATCTAAAATGGAATTGCTTTAACGTAGTTGCTCCGAGATAGTCAGGTACAAAAGTATATCTTAGTAAAAAAATTTTCATTTATCAAAAATTAAATAATGTATTAATATTCTTCAGTTATTATAATGTATACCAATTGTTTTTTTGAATTTCCACGCGCTTATGTTGTAGCAATATAAAAGCATTGTTGAAAAAGCGTTGTAAGAACATTGTAAAATGATGTTTATAAATTATTTGTCAAAAACGGCCTAGTGAATAACTTTTATTTCTTATTAAATATGGTTTGTTCTTTGTATTTTATAACATATTAAATTTGTATAATAATAGTTTTTCCATAAGAGCCCCTGTTAAAATTACAAAGCTTTGAAATCGTTTTTCTCAAAATTGGGGTGGTCAATTTTTTTTTTTCGGTAAGGGCTCGTATTACTGGTATTGAATTAAATAAATATCTAGAGAAATTTCGTTAAAATGCTTTGCCAAAATTGTTTTATCGACCAACTACCTTAAGTCAAACCGGTAAATTGCAATAAAGGTTTTAGGATAGACTTTTCTAGAATTTAGTATGCTTTAAGACGTCTTTAGTTAAAATTGTATATTTTGTCGTTTGAAAACCACTTCTTTAAAAAATTTCCTTCTACGAAATTACATAATTTTTTATATAATTATAGTAAGTTTTAATTTATAATACTCAACATCAGAAAGCCGTCTTTTAAAATAAAACATTTGAATTGATAAAAATTGTAAGAACGACCCTTACCCGTATAAACTCTACATTTTATTTGTTTTAAATATAGGAAAATTTAATAAAAATTCAAACAACGAAATGACCCTCATAAAAAATTTTTTGCTTGAAAAATTTTATAGATTTAATATTTTAAAATTTTTTTTTTTACTGTTTTTTCGTTTATTTTCTAAATGTATTAACCAGTTTCGAATCACATAAAATATCTTCAAATCTTACAAAACTTTCTACATAAAACCATAACTACGAATAGATAAGTATAATTTGTGTGTCAGATATAATTTTCCAGTTCTAGAATAAAAACATTGTAAGACAGACGAAGAAAAACACTTCAGTTGAACTGTTATGATAAAGTTGATATAAGTGGACTAAATTATCATTAAAGTTGTTGTTATAATTTCAGGTTTTTTTGTTTAAATAATTTTATTAAACTTTTGTACAAGTTTAGTATTTATTTAGCTTATTATTTTTTTTTACTTTTTCAAATAATAATGTTTTATTTTAATCCTCCAAGCACGCACAGATTCATCTTTTTCTATTAATTTAAGAAAATATCTTTTTCAAGCTATAAAAAAAGTCTATACTTTCTCAAATAAAGTCAATAGAAATTCGTAAGGTGTTATCTGAACCTACGGAGGTGCGTGCTCCTAAAACTAATTTCAGTTATGGAATACTCCCCTCCCCAACCAAAAAAAAAATTTGGAAAATTTTTTAGGAATAGATTAATTATTTATTTATTTTTCGTACAAAAATTGTTTTTTCTTCCGTTTCTTCCTTAGTGTTCTTACTGCTTAGACCGGCTTCAATCTTTTTGTGATCCCTTTTAATAAAAAGTCCCCAGCCGGCTATGCTCGTGAATGTTTCCTGCACAGTCCCTTCACAATTCTAATTGAATATCGGCATAGTTCCTTAAGATGGCTGCAAACGTATACTCAGGGCCGGACCTACCGTAAGTGGCGCCTGGGGCACCGTAGAAAATGGCACCCCTGTCATTCCTGTTTTTGTGTAAGTGTCGAGTAAAAAAGAAAAAACGTTAAATTCAACATTTTGGCACACTCAAAACCTGGCGCCTGGAGCACATGCTCTCGCTGCCCCCTAGCTCCTGCGTATACTTATCAAACTCTAGCTCTTATAGCACTTCTCTTATTCTGAAGTAAAAATTGTAATATGCTATTGAATAAATAGAGTTTGAAAAATAATGATGTGTGGAGTCTGTTATAGACTGTTGTCTGAAAATGGACGTTAAACCCCATTGTCATTATTATTAGTAATAATAAAAATATCTAATTCATTTATAAGAAAAATTAGTTTTTTTTCGCTGTAAAAATCTATCCTTTTTTCCACGGTAAAAGTAGAAATACTACAATATTTTTGTGAGATTAACTACACATAAGTTAAGTTGCTAGAAAAGAAGAAAAAAAAACTACTGAAGAGGATCACAAAAGTGTGTAAAACCGGCCTAATAAGATAATAAACGGAGAAAAATTTTTTGTACCGAAAGGGGTATAAACAGATTATATACATTGTACAAAATAACACGCAGTCTCCCTTTTAATGTTATAATCATACATTAAGGAAAATTTGATATGACTTATTAAGAAAAATAAAAACAAATAACTTTGTACCAGCAAAATTTTTAGATAATTATAAGAGCTGTGATGCTTATTAACAGTTACTGAAAATATAAATACATAACTGTTATGTTCTTTTAGAGTTTGTCGTCATTGTCACTAATTTTGTATTGTAAGCTTTTTTATTAAATTTTTTCTGATGATGATAATTTCAGATCAAAAGTTAATGATTTTAGATAATAATGTAATAATTAATAACTATATTCTACAAGTTATTCAAACGTAAGAATCCATAATGAAGCAATGTCCAAACAGCCTTCAAAAATTAAATCATTTTTTGTTTAAGGGGAGATTCGCTAAAAAAAAGAAATCAATTTTTTTTTCTTCATAGCTATGTTCCTTAAGGTGTTAGAAATATTCTCCTGAAAGTTAATATCAAAAAAAATGAAAAATTAAAAAGTTATGGTCATTTTAGTGCACGCATGTCACTAAAATTCAATTTAAAAAAAAAAAGAAAAGAAAGCTAAATGCTATTTTTTCGAAAGTACGTTTTTTGATATGATTCCTCGTGATCTCAAAAAGTATTTGAGATATGGACATACATAAATCAAAGTGCATATTATTTCTCTATACCGTCATTTTGGCAGGAACAAGAATCTTTTGATTCCGTAATATATTTTCAAAAACGCGGCTATTTATAGTCGAGAAAAAGCGGCGATTTTTTAAAAATCGTTTTCAAAATGCGATTTGTCGCTGGTTTTTTATTTTTTTTCTTAAATCCTAGTTAATGCCATAACTGTATATGTATACTTTCAGAAAATTCTTGATTTTTTGATTTTGGTTCACTGAGTATTTCAAAACGCGAGGAACCATCAAGGTGAATAAATCTCGTAGTGTCGACTTCAAAACCATTTAAGCTAATTATACTCAGCTCATTTTTTTTAAAATTTTTTTTAATCCCAAGACATGTGGAAACAACCTTGTGTAAGTATTTAGATTTTTAATATTAATAGATTTGAGCGTTACTTTATGGTATTTTATATTTGTAAATAATAAACAAATACTTTACTTTGCAAAATACCACTTTTATTTTTGAAACAATATTGTCACAGCTTCAAAAATAAAAGTGGTATTTTCCAAAGCAAAGTATTTGTTTATTATTTACATTTAGTTTATTAATAAAATATTTATTTGTAAAAAAAAAAAAATAATAATAATAAAAATAGTACATTTTTGAAGTTTTTTGGGGAATCTCCCCTAAAATAAATTCCATAATAATGTTTGTAGGTTTTAAAAATACTGTGTTTTAGTTTTTATTATAAGTAACGTATAAGCCCCTATACCGGAACACTATTTTTAGGTGTGTAATTAAATTGGCTTATGAAAATTGACAAATAAATTAAACACCCATTTTGTTTCTTAACAAGCATGAAAGAAAGTTTTTTTTTAATCCAATGAATATGTTTTTAAAAAGATACAACCCAAAAATTTTTATTTATGCATGCTTTTCTTTTACAAAATGTCGACATCTATATCCAAACAAAGAAATATTAATGACACTAGGAGTTGGGAACCGATATACAAACAGACGTGTAATATGAGTAATATGACACATAAAGTGACATCTAGACGTCAATATAGGAAACATAGAATGGTTTAATTATCAGACGTCAATAAAGGATCAAAATACTGTATTCAATAAAAATTGTTTAATATATATGTATTTTTTTAATTAAGTAAGGAAACATTACATGCGAGGTGAATTTAAATTGAAAAATAATCATTCTATTAATAATAATTTTTGTTATCAGCGGTTTCTATCAGCAATAGCTTCTTTAATATATAAATGTCAAAACTGTTCGTATATGATCGCGTTCCAGTATAGGGGCTTTTACCCTAATATAATATATGTATTTTCTATTGTTATTATATTATAAAAAAGATAATAGAAAATTGAGAATAAATATTTTGAAAAGCAGACTTGCTCGTTTTAACCATTTCCTGTTTTATATTATTTAAATACAAATCCACTTTATTCAACTGACAAATTACATTGCAAATACATATTTTAAATGCAAAAGAATCAGTTGAAATGAACTTGAAGATTTCTGTTGCATCAAAAATTGTGTAAAATTACTTTAGATTGGTCTATTAGAAATAACGACTTGTTGTCGCTCAAGTGGAAAGTTCTGTACGGTTGTTAAAACAGCACAAAATTTACATAATGATTTGAAATTTTGAAGAAAGCAACGAGTATAAAAGAAAATTGTACCTATACAAGAATAGTTAAAAAGAGTAAACACCAACAAATATTTAAAAATATTAAATTTGAACCAATTTCGACGTATAGTTTGTGAGATAACAATTTTTAAAAATTGCTTTTCTAATATGTAGATGCTTGATGTGGGACTCCCCTAAGCGTAGCCAAGACCAACACGTAATCGAATATAGGTATAGATAACTTCTGCTAAAGCTTACAACAAATGCTGACATTTAAGTATCATTTAAGTAATTACATTTTAAAAATTGAGAAATGTTTAAAAATTTAAGTGTTAGCCATACTGAATATTTATAATAGTAGTCTTCATAATCTTTGTTAAACATGCTATAACATGTTAAATGTGTTATTTCGAAGAAAAAAATTAACAAATCGAGACAAAATTGATGAAATTCGACGATAACAAATAACAAGGCCAAGAGCATGTTATTTGATAAGTTGAAATCGAGAACTGATATAAAACTATAAAATAAATGTCATAACTGTCAAATATGTAATAATTAACACAATTATAAGTAGGTTGTTCATGATTTTTATCTATTTCGAAGTATAACATAAATAACATTTAACAAGTTTAACAAATTTAACAAAGATTATGAAGACTACTAATAAGTTTAAGGTATACTATTAATAAAAAATTTTGTAACTGGTACACTTTTTTGGATTTAATATAGTCAATTAACCTTCAGTGTATTAACCACCTTAGGGAAGTTCTTCTATTACTATTTTTATAACTTTTATTAAGGATTACCGAACGCATTAATCAATTCACTGTTTCCTATTACCATAAAATAACTTCTTATAGTATTAATATTAGCTGCAGCATTACTTTTCATTTTTTTTTAAATTATGCTGAAAAAGATTTAAGAAAGTAGGTACATTTTATAATAATGGAAAATAGTGAACTTTAAGACTAAAATAATAACTGATGGGTTCGGTGACTAATCGATTCTAATCGCTTCCAAAGATTTTGTTCATACTTTACTAAAGTGTTTAGAGAATATTTTCATTAATTTTTATCCGATTCCAAACAAAACTTTACGAAATCCTTTTATAGGGAATTTTTAAAATTTCTGACACATTTTTAAATAGCCAAATGTTATATTTTTGTTTTTGTTATTTTCAAAAAAATATTATGAAACTTTTGGGATATCATTGTTGCAAAAAGTAAATAAAACAGTAAAATTTTTGTTGATTTTTGACTCACTGTTTACGATGATTTAATCGAACTGCAATCCTACAATTATTATAAACACTATTGAAAATAAACTATTCCCATTAATTAACCTCTGCAACTAATTAACACTAATTAAATATGATATTGGTGGTGGATGACGTGTTTGTTATAATTATGAAATTCACTCAACAAATATTTATACTCGAATACACCACTGTAGATCGAACTTTTGAATTTGCTCACATGAATAATTTAACAAAACAAAAAAAACAAAAAAAAACAATTGACACCAAAATGAAACAATTGAAAAAAATTCACGTCACTAACTTGAATCACTTTGTACTTTCAAACAAATTTTCAACTTTCAAATGGGTGTAAACGTGACGTATGTTGCTCAATTAGTTTGGCAACTTGGAAAATGATGAGTGAACGCAGGCAGAAATATCTATGCGGTGTGAGGAGTATTTTGATCCCAAAAAACAATCATATCTGTTGTAGTAGCGCTCCGGTGTAACGCTCAAGTACACCGGCCGTTATACACCAAGGTAGTAAAATATTATTGTACATTGTATATTGGCGACTGTTAGTATCTTATTGTAGCTGATACATACGTACATACATACGTAGTAGTGGTGTACACGTTGAGTATATGTGAAAATTTTCCCGACGAATGTGTACGAGGTGCAACGAAATTGGACGATCGACGAACGTGTGTACATTATACACTGTATATGAACGTTGGCGGAGGTAATCAAAATCAACATAAGAGCGGAAAATGTGGGCCAGAAAATTTGGTGAACATGAAAACCAGTTTGAGGAATTATAGCTCATTCGATTTTTAATTAATATAATTTCAGGTATTGGTAAATAAGGAAATGTATGTGGGTGAAAATTGCCGAGTTTTATCGAGAGAGTCGAGAGTCATGGGTTGAAATTTTACGCTAAATACAGCTCAACCTTTTTTATGCGGTGCAGAAGCGTAGCGAGCATAACTGGCGCCCGGTGTGTGATACTTTTTCTGCGTCCCCCTTAACTTGTAAAATTTTAAAAAATTTAAGGTGTAGAACAGTGTATTTGAAATTTCTGAAAAAATTCTTTCTCGTAAATTTGTATTTTAAATTTTTCCCTAAAAGTTGCTTTAACGACCTTTTTTTACTCACCAATGCTTTGTTTGTGTATCTACATATATATTTGAAGTCATAACCTGGAAGTAATTTCGTAATTTCGCTACACTTTCATATAAAAAAATTCTAATGACAAACACAAAAAAAATTAATGTAATAGCGCCCCTTCTACTAGCTTTTTACGCTCCTCTTATTAGCTTTTGGCGCCCCTTCTACTAGCTGTTTACGCTCCTCTTATTAGCTTTTGGCACCCCTCTCAAAGTGGCGCCCGGGTCATTATAGTACCCCTTGCACCCCCCTCGCTACGTCACTGATGCGGTGGATAGGGATTGCATAAAAAAAATCGCATAAAAAAATATATTCAAAAATATCATAAATAACGTAAAAGCCCGTATACCGGAACACTATTTTTAGGTGTGTAATTAAACTGGCTTATAAAAATTAACAAATAAATTAAACGTACATTTTTTTCCTTAATGAGTATAAAAGAAAGTTTTTTAATCAAATTCATATGTTTTTAAAACATACAACCCAAAAATTTTTATTTATTAATGTTTATTTCTTACAAAATGTCGACATTTATATGAAAATAAAGGAATATTAATGACACTAGCAGTTGGGAACCGATATATAAACAGATGTGTAATATGAGTAATATGATACATAGAGTGACATCTAGACGTCAAAGTAGGAAATATAAAATGGTTTAAGTATCAGACGTAAATAAAGGATCAAAATACAAAATTGTTTAGTATATAATATATATATGTATTTCTTTAATTAAGTAACGAAACATTAAATGCGATGTGAATTTAAATGGAAAAATAATCATTCTATTAATAACAATTTTTGTTATCAGAGGTTTCTTTCAGAAATAACTTCATTAATATATAAATATAAAAACTGTTCGGACATATGATCGCGTTTCGGTATAGGGGCTTTTACGTCAGCTATAAAAAGTTTAGTTCGATCTAGATTGTAAAAAAAACTTTTTTTATACGGTGGATCGGGACCGCATGAAAAAAGTTTCATCGAAAATTCATAACTCAAAACGGTCAAAACCTCACAATTTCAATCGAAATTGCTTTTCTAAACAAGATAAAGCCTTAATTTACGCCTAGAAACATTTTATTTCATTTATATATTATATGAAAATTTTGAAAAATACATTTGTAAAAAAATTAAATGATGCAATAACTTATGTTCTTATGTAATGCATTGATTAAATGCTTAAAAGCCGTTAAAAAGTATTTTTATCAAAGAAAGTTATTATAGTAAATGTTTAAGTTTCTTATTTCTTATTGATTTTGATTCATGTTATGCATTTTAATAGCCGTTTTTCTAAAAACTGCATAAAAAAGTATTAAAAAGTATTACATAAAAAAATCGCACATTAGCTGTAGATTAAAACTTGATTTTTTGTATTCCGTAGTCATAACTAGGATTGGTGAACCACACAATGGATATTGGAAAGTCGTTTTATGTTTAAAAACAAAACAAAATCCTGATAAAAATATTAATTGCCTCTACGTGAGAAATGAAAAAGAAAAGTATCGTTATGTTACAATATTTTTTACCCTTTCTGTACAATACAGTATAACCTATATTTAAATATACATAACATCTGATTTTTTTTACATATTTTAGATAGGCATTTTAATTTAATGATGACAATAATATAAATCTACATGATTTATATTGCGCTGTGTATATACAGGTGTTTCCTGGGAACTCCCAAATTACTATGACTTGTAGCTAACGCTAGGAACAATCGATTAATATCACCAGGAGCCTTATATCTCCTTTATTTTTTGAGCAATGAAAATGTTACTTTGGATGTTGAGGTTTGGGTCTAATTGCACCGTACTATATGATATATATATTACAAGCAACACTCTCGGGCTAACACTAACATGTTGTTGCATGTTCCGTTTGCGGTTGTTACTTGAAAAAATATGAATTCATCCGAGCAGCTGCCTAAATGGCACGAACTTTCCGGAGGACCTAATAATTATTGTCAGAGTATAACAGTGATAATAAAACTTAAGTTTTTTTGAGATAAAGTTGCAAAATTTTAAATAAAACAAGAAAACAAAAATAATTGAATATAATAACATTGATTTTATTTTCAAAATACGTATGTTTTATACTGACTAGTAGGTAGCACATTATGTTCCTTATATAGCATCTCGCTAGGTGCTTCAGTGACGTAGCCCACAAACTAGCGTTTCGTGCTGTCTGTATACTATAATAGTGTTCATTGATCATTAATCGTATGTGACTTTTCCGCTCTTTGTGATGGTGTAATCAAAATTTAAGAATAAAGCTTTCCAAACAAGAAATTCATGTTTAATTTTTCTCATCAAAAAACAGTTTAGAATATCGATTCAAAAATCCATCGAAGATAATTTTTTCCACACTTTCCGATGGTGTAAAAAGAATTTGGATAATTTGGTTTGAATTTTGGTAAATTTTTGGCACAAACAAATCTTTTTGACGAAAAGTTTACACCCCAGCATATACAAATTGTTCATCCAGTTTCTTGAAAAGTTAAGATCCAATCAAAAACTGTATACACTCAAATTGATCGGATAAATTTTTGAACGAAACTGTACCTACTCTTAAACACACACTTAATTTATTTAATGTTAAATCAGGTGTATAAACACTATATAGAGAATTAACAAGAAAAAAATATTACTGTTTGCCTTTTTAATAATTAGCCAACTCAAATTGATTACAAAACTGATGTTTGGAAAAACATAAATAATACTCGTTAATAAATTAAAACATCAGTTAACCTTATCTGACCTTAAGTTCAGCTACGGTATAAATGGTAATAGGTAGAAAATCAAAAATAAGAATAAAAAAATAATAATGTACCTAGAATTGCCTGACAAATAACTACCTATTTATTTTACTCTTTCGACGACAAATTAATCTATGGTTATGTCGCATGCAATAAAAAAAGTACTGAATCATTTTTAAAGCAGCTGTGCTTTCGTGAAAAGTTTAACATTAATATGGAAACCTGTAACACACAATTTTGTTGCAGCTGTTGCATATATAAGTAATAAAAGATTAAAATAAATATTATATTTTTGCCATACAATGAAATAGTTATCGTTTCGAACAAAAGTTTGCTGGTAGGAATACAGTGAAAAATACGATGAGAATGCCTTGCGCTCCAAATTTACATTTAATTCTATTCAATAAATACTGAAACGTTGTCAGTGTACTTTTAATAAACAATTATTTGAGTGTAGAGGATTTACAAAACAAAAGAATGATTAATTTCATACAATACTTTTCATCAGCTATTAGAAAGATGACAATAATTACTTAACTAATCAGGAGTGTATACAGCCGAGCTTCTTTGCGGGGGGGGGGGGGGGAGGCACGCAGAAAATAATAGGACTAAAAATTAAACTTCTACTATACCGTTGACGATCAAGAAAAAGGTCAACTGGTAAATTGACCGATATGGCTCCTTGATATGTCAAATATCATATGACAGTTTGAAATGAAAAATTGACTATGTTTTGATTTATGGATATTCATTGATCATATTTAGAGTTAAGACACACAGTAAAAAAATTTGTGTTCTGCGCAAAAAAATAGTGGTTAAAATTTTTGTGTTAAATAAGTAACACAACCCTGCGTTGACACAAATTTCGATTTAACAGAATAAAAAGTTAACCTGCTTTGAAAAACAAAGAACTAACATAATATTTGTGTACAGCAAAAGAACGTTATAAGTACGTTAACTAGATTAGAATATATATCTACTAAAACATATATAATAAAAAAGATGAGAGTAGTTCTTATTATTAAACAAAATCGAAAAATTATAAGTTTTTTCAGTTATTGACGAATATAGCTTTATTAAACGTTTAAAAATGAAACAATTTTCTTACATTTTAAGGCTATTTTGTTACAGATTCAGTTACAAAAAAGTATGTAAGCTTACTTACATGTAAGATTGTATATTATATAATACAATCACAAGTAAGCTTACATGATTTTTTTTAACTGAACCTGTAACAAAATAACCTAAAAATGTAAGAAAATTGTTTCATTTTTAAACGTTTAATAAAACTATATTCGTCAATAACTGAAAAAACTTATAATTTTTCGGTTTTGTTTAATAATAAGAACTACTCTCATCTTTTTTATTATATATATTTTCATAGATATATTATATGGACACCAGTAAGAATTGTTACAAAGAACGGACTTACTTTGCGTTCTTTGAGTCTCATTTATAATAATATATGAACAAAACCGTTATAATTTTTGGCGATTCAAATATCTTAAGCTTCAGTGGAATTAAAATATTGAATAAAAAAATTTAACAACTAACTCTGATAAATCTGAAAAATTAACACAAAATTTGTGTCCTCTTGTGCGTTAAATCATTGACACAAATCTTGTGTAAAGATTTGACACATATGCTTTGTGTTAAAATAACATAAAAAATTGAGTGGACAGTTCTGGACATGTGAAATGTGTTAATTTTAACACAAATTTTTTCACTGTGCATACATAGAAGAGAGTTGGTAAAAATTTTAATGTTTCGAAAGCGACAATTTTATAAAACAATATTTCATTTATATGACAAAATAACTAGCAGTTCATAAATATTTTACAAAAATATAATGGAATATTTTTTTAAAAACTTTTTGAACTGTCAAAAATTATTCTTTCAAGTATCCATAAATATCTTCGTCCTGGAGCCATGACATCATTAAAAACTTTGTAATTTCCTCACACCTCACCTGCTTCGATCTTCACCTTAATGTATTCGTACAGGTACAGTATTTTTTCAAATTTTACAAATATACAATGAAGTAATTTTGCTAATTGACAATTCTTTGAGTTTGAATGCTTTCAAGCGATAAATTTAAGTTGTGAATAACATAAAATTATTCAAAAAAAATATATACCTAAAACTCGATTGTGATACAGTAAAACAATTTAACAAATAAAATAAATTATATATTCCGTTTCAAATACAACTGAGCATGAGCCACCGTTAAAAAATTAAATAATTCTTAGATGCGGAACAAATCAATCTTCTATTCTTTTCTAAAAACAAACTGCAAATTTAAAATTTACATAAGTGCAATAATGAAAGGGATAAAGCTAAGAAAACGTAAATTATTTAAATTCATAAGTGATGAATCATGTTTAAATTTAAGTGAAATGGACCATAGTATAATTCAAACTACAATTTAATTTTTCGTTACTATGGTTTTAGAATCAGTTAAATTTACCAATAAAGAATTTGTTTCATTTTTTGTCGTATTTATCTACAATGAAATACCTCATCAAAAGATTCATAGAATTTTTTTATTCGTTATAAAAATCTGTACGATTTGTTTTTTTTTTTCATAGTAAAAGTGAAAAAGCCAAATGGACATGAATTTATTGCAATTAAAAATATGAATTTTTCATAATTTTTTCTTGGTAGTGTTAATAGGTACTTTATGAATAAAAAATTTAAAAAAAAAAGTTTAAATTATGAATTTTTCTGTAACTAGGTATGAACAGAAAATGACCAGTTGGTTACATCATACAGCTAATCTTATGTCGTTAATGACAATATTTCTATTAAGTCCAACCAATTAAGCTATATCATGTACATCATGTAGGTCATACACCGACGCGTGTAGAACAACGTTGTAAACAATGTGACATGTCGGCCCACAAAAACGAAATTTTTTGACACTGGAACAGTCCGATGACACAGCATCTGTGTCAGCGAGAACAACAGTAGAAGTTAATTTTAATCAGTATGCTGTATGTATGACTGGGCACCTTGCACATATATATATCTATATATATATATATATATATATATATATATATATATATATATATATAGAGAGAGAGAGAGAGAGAGAGAGAGAGAGAATATTCTGCCATGGCCGACCTATGTGACTAACAACCAACAATTAAAAATAAATTTATTTATTTTAAGAAAGATATCCCTTTATTTTGAGAATATTTTTATTCAATAGAATTTATACACTTAAATACGGCACACTTCATATCTTTTTCTATTTAAATTTCACGAATTGATTAAAAAAACAATGAATCTAAGATCGATGTGACCCTTATGACGAATAGTAATAGACTAAATTAGAAGCGGTGTAAATTGACACAACATTGCACCTTGCGAGCGACAGATTTTTATATGTACACTGCTTCTATAATGTTCTGTGATTTTAATTTTTCTTTTAACACAAAGTGTGTGGTACGCAGAGTTGACTAACTTTACGGTGCCGCAAGAAAAGAAAATTTTGAATTTGGTGACGTCATAAGGTGGACGATTGGGGTTAAAAATTGTTTAAAATTCTACAACATCTGTGCGGTTAAATTTTATTTTCCACAAACATATACAAAAAAAATTTGTATATCAATAAAATAAAAAGAAAAAATATCAAACAAACTTGTAAGTCCGTTTCATATCCAATGCTATTGAACGGACATTGAAGCCATGCCGAGTTCACTACTCTTTTTGATTTCCTTTGTGAATTACCCATCATGATGCTTTAGGGTACAATTTATTGAAGTATACCGTACTGTGTGAAGCAGTGAAGCACATAAGAAATTCTGTGCTCATTGTTGTCATTCAACAAAAATAACGTATATTGATAATATTATTTTACCTTTGTACCGTTTCTCTGTTTCTTCTCCTTTAATATTTGCATTTGTTTGAGAGTTAAGAAATTTTTTTTTTAAAAATATCTAAAGACATTTTATTACTACTAAAATTTCGCCACTTTTGGGGACCTCATGAATTCAATTCAAAAGTGATCTGAATAGTTGCTTAAACGAGGCAAAATTTCAAATTGAGCACAGTTTTTGTTTTTGAGATATGGCCTCAGACCTGCTAACCTATTCTTGCTAACCTGCTAACCTTGGCAATCACTTTTATTCAGGCTCGACGAGAGGACGGGATAGCCGGGGTTGCAGCTCCGGGGCCCAGGCTGGAATGGGGGCCCCGTAGCTGCAGGTAGGAATTCCGGAGAAAAGTAGAAATACTTTCACTCCACGATCCTACTTTTATTATACGAGTATATTCAAAATTCTCAGATACATAAAATCTTCCGTTCTTTTCGAATCTATCATTGTACTTTATTAAAAACGTTATTAAAGTGAGGTCTAGCCGATTTTATAGGAAAAAAACTGGATTTTTGCTGAAAATATTCGATTAATCGGTATTTTTGTACTGGAGACTCAGTAAATCCCATAGATATTCTAAATCTTTTTTAACGCAAGAGATCGCCGACAATGTCGAATTCGCCTTGGTCAGTATGAATCAAATAATGACCTGAACCACTAAATTTCAACTACTTTAAAGTACCATACTAAACGACCATTTACACCACTTTTAAATAAAATTCATGAAGTTTTCGCCGCCGAAAAGGGGGCGAAAAATATGTTTTTTTTGGGGTCACTGTTTATCTCTAGGTCGGGTAAGCGATAAGCGTTGGCATGGGTGGAAAAGATGGCACAAAGGTAGTCTTTAGGGTGCGGAAGAAATCATCGAAAACGTCCGTCTATCTATTTGTCCGTTCGCCATACTTTATTTATTTTTCTAAAACGTTCTTTCTTTCTTTCTTTCTTCAGTAAAAGTAATTATGTTAAAGAACATAAGACAGAGATCAACAGAGGGGGTATTATAGTACCACCAATTTTTTTTTACATATTTTTTTTATAAATATATAATAACGGATTATTCCCAAACCGAAACGATTCGTTGGGGTTTTACATAATATGTATTCTATATTAATATTAGCAAAAACTGAAGCCAATTCAATACATTCTTTTTCTTTTTTTTTTAAAAAAGTATCGACAAAACTAATGTACCAAAAAAAAAGAAAATATACCAAGCATAGGTACCAATACATTATAGGCATTCAGTTTTCTTGTACTAAGTTTATTTTATAAATATAGTTACATACGTTGAACGTTTTAAAAAAAAATTGTTTAAATTTAATTTAAAATTAATTTTTTTATAAAAATTATTTTCTTTTTTTATTGAAGTTTTGCTATTTTATGATATTCGAAATATAGAGACTATTCTAGATTGTCTGTGTGCGTAATCGTTCTTCAGTTAAAAAAAAAAAAAGGTAAGAGACAATTAGATTTACGTAAACTGAATCATCCCGGGGGTATTTGATAACTGTTTGCAAATTTATTCCCGTAAAATGATATCTCCCCAATGTTTCTACCATCATGGATATGTTTTATAATTCAATAAGTATACATAGAGACAACAACATATTTTTATCTGGTTTACTCACATTTTTATATCAATTTTAAGCGTCACGAATTTTTTCAGCTGCCCAAAAGCACATCTATTTGTAATCTAGAAATTGAAGTAAAGTTTTAAAAATCGAAAAATTTTATCTTAAAAATGTGATATTCACAAAATTGTGTCAATAATGCAACCGCTGTGAATGAGAGTTACCAGCTATTCTACTATGAACACAATTTTGTTTATAATTTTGGAGATTTTGATTGTGACGACGATTAAATTTATGTAATTATATCTGAAAAATTTTTTTCTTGATAAAATCGTGCAAAAACAGAACAGTGTAGCTCTTTGAACTTTTAGGCAACAAATTTGAGTTGTAGAAAAAATAAATTTATTCAGAAAAAATACTAAACTTAAATGTAATAGGGTAAGACATATGTAAAAATATACATATATAAATTGATTATTTATTATTGTTTCCATAGCTTCAAAGTATACTTTTGCAAAAATTTGAACATCTTATCATTGACATTATAAATTTAAAAAATTTTTACTACTTAAATTTAAAATTTACTTTAATTTATTTATGTTAAATTTTACGAGAAAAAATGTGCTCGTAGAAAAAGTATAGTGTAAAATACGTGGCAAAAGCTTTTTTCTCACTCATATGAATTGTTACACTCGCCCTGCGGGCTCGCGCAACAAACTCATATTCGTGAGAAATAAGCCTCTTTTCCCACTTATTGTACAATATACTATTGTTTTATTTTAATCGTGTTTACCTACAGTATAAATTAATCACCAATGAAATGTTTTGTCACGGTACAATTCAAAAACGTCAATGTTCTTACAGGACTTAATACACATGAATTAAACTGTCATCTGCAATAATATTGAATTTTGTGTTTTTCATTCGAAAAATATATTCTATGTATAAAACATTCTTTTACAAAAGTGGTAATTTTTATTTCGCTCTATTCAGCATTTCTTTTATAGTTTACATCAACAACTTTAATGCACACTGGAGTCGGTAATGCTGATTCGCCATTGTTGTCGAAACTTTTCAAAAAGGAAAAATACCATGAAAAAGGTATTTTTCAACATTCATTTCGTAGAATATTCAACACGCGAAATAAGACGACACGATAGTGTGATCCATTCTTTACAAAATTCACTAACTTAATGTGTTTCATAGAATTCCATTTGGTCATAAATAACCTTAATCCTATTAATCCAACAAGGACAAAATAAACTTTTAACTGTCACTTGATACCTATACACATGTTAGTAATTCATTTGGAACGCTAAACCAAATTCGTCGTCCATTTTGTGAGGTAATAACCATTACAAAATGTAGGATAATAATTTCCAAAAAGAACGTAAAAGACTGAATGTTTAAGGACAAATTTATTCCGAATTGTACCGTAAAATTTTACGAGTATATTTTTGTATTGTCTGGCAAGATCTATATCTATCTATATGTGCAGGGTGTTTCAGGCAACTAAGAACATATAAATTTTAACACAGGGAAAATTTGTTATGATCAAGGAGTGTTCTTTTGCATGTTAAAATTTGTGTGTTCTTATTTCTCTGAAACAGACTGTATAATAAAATAATAAGTTAGATTTTTGATGTGTGCAGTTGACGCAAAAATCACTGGGCAGGTTTCGATGAAACTTCGTAATTTTATTCTTTAGAGGCTTCGTTAATATTTCCAGTTAAAATTATCGCGTTGTTTCTTGTGAGAATAGAGATATTAAAGATAAAATTTAACATTTTAAAGATATTCATTCAAGAATAAATGAAAACAAAAAAGAGAAAAGAGAAGATTACCTAGGTTACGACCAGGGCGGGTGAGAAAAATGATGAGCCTTCGGACACGACAAAAAATTTTCAAATATCCTTTTCTCTAAAAATGTCGACTTGTCGAGCAAAAAAAAAAAAACGTTTTCTTACTTTGTTCGGGACCCTAACAGAGACTACGGGGCTTGTTTTTAGACCCAAGCCCCTGGGCAATTGTCCTACCTGACCCCTCTTTCACCGGCCCTGGTTACATTTAAAGATATATCAAATTTAAAATTATTTTACAAGAATTTCACTTTAGTAAAATATAGATACAAAGTCTAATCTATGAAGAAACAACATAGATTTACAATTATCCGCTAGGGTCCTGGGATTCCACAAAGGGGGAAAAATTGCATTGTAGATAAAACTGAAGGACATTGCTGTTAGAAATAAATGAAAGTTGTTAGCATTTTTTGAAAATTAATCTTATGATATGCAAATAATTTACGTTTTTAAACTAGAAACACAAAAACTGGTATTAAAAACTCTAGTTATACCCAATTTCAAATACAATTGAGTATGACTCATCTTTAAAGAATTAAATAATTATTTTATTCGAACCAGATCAATCTTCTATTCTTTTCTAAAAACAAACTGCAAATTTAACATTTACACAAGTGCAATAATGAAAGAGATTAAAAGACAAAAAACCGGAAATTTTTTTGAATTCATACATGATGAATCATGGTTAAATTTAAATAAAATGGACCATACAACAAAATATGTGTTCCAGTATTTTTCAAAAGTCGAACGTCAGAAGTTTTAGAGGACTATCCAGGATAGACTACGAAATCCGCGGTCAAATTTTATTCATTTTAAATAAAAATGACATCGAAGGTCGAACTAATTCACAAAAGGTTTCTTGGAAATATTTGAAGGAAGTTATACAATACTGGAGCTTTCTTGCACGAAAAAAAAAAATATTAAAATTAATAATACAGGCATTATTGGCGTAACATTGAAAGCAATACTTGTACGTTGTAAATAGCTAGCCGTTATATTCTCTGTTCAAAAATTAATTCACAGACAGGTATTGAAAGATGTTATATAACAGCAGAATGAACAACATTTCATCTTAGACATGAATAAATGGTATGTTTTCAAATATTTCCTTTTGATAAACCCACGTTTTTTCCCCGTGAATTTCTTCGAATTTTGTATTGGTGGAAAAATTATTGAATCCACGCAGGGTAGAACGACGAATGCTCTTTGGTAGATTAATTTTTGGTAGGGTAGCTACGCATACAAAAGTTGTGTCCAGCTAAACCTTTTTTTATGCATTTCTATTTTGTGCGATTTTTATGCGGTTTTTTTTTTAAATGATCATTAAAATGCATAATGTGGATAAAAATCAAGGGAAAGTAAGAAACTTAAACGTTAACTATAATAACTTTCTTTATAAAAATACTTTTTAATGATTATTAAGCACTTAATCAGTATATTCCATAAGAATATAAGTTATTGCATCATTTAGTTTTTTTTCTAAGATGTATTTTGCACAATTTTCATAATATAAAAATGAAATAAAATGTTCCCACGTGTAAATTAATGCTTTATCTTGTTTAGAAAAGCAACTTCTAACGAGATCGTGAGGTTTTGATCGTTTTGAGTTATGTATTTTCGATGAAACTTTTTTTATGCGGTCCCGATCCACCGCTTAGAAAAGGTTTTTTTACAATCTGGACCGAACTAAACTTTTTATAGCTTTTATTTTTTTGGTGCGATTTTTTTCTATGCGGTCCCTATTTACCGCATAAAAAAAGGTTCAGATGTATTGTAATTGCGACTAATTCGTATTAAGGTTCGTATATATCTATAGAGATATTGAACGTAACAGACACGTGTCGAGAGCCAAGGCAGACACAACAAATATTGTTTTCATTTTTTTTTGTGAATGTAATATTTATATAGTAAGTGACGCAAACAGACATTGGTCGTGTTCGTACAGCGTTCTTGTGGCCTTATTCGACTAGTAGACTTGACCAAAAATCAAATGAGATAAGTGCAGAAACGCATTTTGAAATGGATCAGTCTAATGAGGAAAAATTGGTACAGATTAGGAAATCGACTTCGAGATGAGGCTTCGTAGGTATATACAAATATGCTAAAATACACAGAGAGAAAATTCATAGAAAAATTACTGTGCTCAGCACTACAATCGACGTGTAAAAGGTGAACATATTCAATTTTGTACGGTAAAAATATAAAAATTACAATTAATCATAGAAAATTTAAAGGATAGAATGTTTTTTTCGTAATACTAGCCCCGTAAAATTTGTAAAACAGCACAGTAAAAAGTTCCATTGTCGACAGTTTAATTGTTTTTCTTACAAAAATTACCATGCTGTCTTAAAATAGAAGAAAAGTAGAAAAGAATAAAAGAAGCCAATAGTAGAAAGAAAGAAAGAGAAGGTATCAACTCTGTCGCATAGCGAGGCAAGCTGCAGAAAGTATCAACACAATCATATATGAAGGTCACATAGCAGGACTGGTGGTGTTGCAAGTAGCTGGTTAGCTGGTGTGGTGTCGTGTGGTGTCGAATTAGTGTTCATTAGAATGTCTTGACGGATGGTCATCGTTTAATTCATCATTTTGTTACTCCACTATTCTTCAGTATTAGAATATATTGTCGGCAATCATTTTTGTATGGATCATAAAGAATCAAAGGTCGGAAAAGATTAGGCATCTTCGAAGTTTTTACATGTACAGCCGAAGCAACATAAGGTTGCGGGTCAGATGCACAAATGAAAGAGTACGACAACAAGAATTCAACTATAACATATATGCATAAGAGTGTGATAGAAGTTGTGTTACCACATTAAATTTTACCATGTTATAATATATTTTTTACTTTGGTCGTCGATCGCGCACGCATTAAAAGAGAGCATGGTAATTTTTCTGAAATTTTATCTACAAAAATTATATGATTTTTCTCTCCGTGTAGTAAAATGCACTAGCCGGCCGTTTTCGAAAAATTTTTTTTTAATATATGTTTACACCAGTTTAGTATAGTTGTCAGAATCCGTGTAACGAAACTGATAGAAAGGCCCACTCATTGTTTTGAGGCTGCGGGTTCAATGCTGAGTCCAGCGTGCAAATTTTTTATCATTAAAAAAATCATCAACATTTATAGTAATAGCTGTTATACTGCAGAGGTATGGTCAAAGATTAGTGCTACTAGATCCTTGTGAGTATCAAAAGACAAGTGAAACTGAAACCGTAGTGCTATCCAAATTATGTAGGTAAAAAATATATTAGAAGTTTTAGGACAATAAGTCTATCTCAATAAGGTATGGTATCTGAAAAATTTATGTAATTTTTTTCCTAGTAAAAGTATTTTTCCGCAAAAATACTAAAAATATTACACTAGTTTCCGTGTATAAATTTTTATCATTTTTAAAACGAGATCCAATTTGACATTGTTAAAACTGTTACTCTTGTAAATGTTGAAAACTAGACAATTTAAAATTTAGCTGTTGGGTAAATAAATGGAGATTTTATTTCCACGGTAGTTTATCGTGGTAATTCGATTTTTAACGATGTATCGAATGCATTCGATGCAATTAAGCGATGCAGTGGCTGTAGAAGTTAGACAGGTACTCAACAGAATAGTAAATGGTTATTGACAAACTGAATAAGAAGGGTGTGATAAGCAAGCTTAGCAAACAAAATAAATAGATACGTTTGCGCTCATTTAACGATAGTGCTTGCGTTTTATTTATTATTTTTGATGCTTGTCTATTCTATTTATTTATATAAAAGTGATTTTAAAGTTCATTATCAATCCAAGAACTGACTGCCTCCATGATCCTCGAAAGTCTGCCCGATAATTATCTATTCTTAAGAGATCTGTACTTCTTTCTAGCAATGTTAGCAAGAGTTTGGAAGACTATATAGAATTTGGAATCAAATAATAATGTAAAGATTCCATCTAGAAAAGGCTGAATGTTTGATTCTGTAACCACGAGAGCTATCCAGAAGACTCATCTGACACACGGATGTGTTTAAGATGAATTTGTGTACAGGATAGGAATTTATGGTTTTGGATTCTTACACAAAGTTTTTGTTATTGGGGCTACCTGCAATACAAAATTAGAAGGCGGCTTCCAAAACATTTAGAAATATCAAAACAACATTTAAGATGACGTGTGAATGCTCGAGGGTGTTGAATAATCTCTCATCTCGATACGAAGTGAATCTGTTTTGAGTTTCGAGGCAAAATGACACAACCGTTTAACTGGCCAGAGCAGGCTTTAACACTCCTTTTGTCGGGCCCAAACCTCGAGACCGCGAGAGTGTATCTGTCAGTTCTAACTGGGACTTCATAAGATGATTAGCCTCCTGATTTTCATAGAGCTTATCCAGTACAGAAGGAGTCAAAGATACAAAGATTCTTAGGGGGACTGAAGTTCAAATTTTCTCTAACAAGGATCTTGATGTCAACTGAGTTTATGCTTCGATGTAGAGCACGCAAAGGGTTCAATCAACGGGACAAGTGTTGAGATGACTATAATTTTGTAAAATTGTGTCCTTGGTTATTTTAAAAAATTGTTATATTATGATTCCTACGGAGATTTGAAAGTGTGAAAAATTTTAAATTTTTACTAATGTTTAAATTAGAGAATTTCAACAGAAATTGAATTAGGTTGGATCATAATGGATTCTGATGCATAAGGTATTTCAACAGAAATATTTAAAATCAAATTTATGCCACAAAATAATGTTGTAAGATTTGAAATAAACTATTTCAATTTATCTAATGAAATTGTGGGATTTAATTCTTTTGGAGTATCTCCAAATCAGAATTCAATGCGGAAAAAAAATTTGATTTATTAAAATATGTTTACAATTCTTTACACTTTCTATATGATCCTGTGCCACTATTCTAGTAAATAATTTAAATAAATTTTAAACTTTATTGTTTAGTAACAATGTTTTGGATTATTACTTACAAAACAAAGGGGTCAGTGGGTTATGGAATTTCATCATATACTTTATTGAGTAGCACTTTACAATGGGTCACAAATTCGAATCCTATCAGTTAACTAATTTCAAGTCATATATGATAAGACTTGGGTGCTATACGGGCAATATCACCTGTGTAACCCTAAAGTCTGGATTACTTAAGGAGAACTCTTACTTTTTTAATGAGCAACTAAAATAAATGACTTTAAAATCACCTCTGAACGTATTTTTCTTTCACTAAAAACTTTCCAGCGGCGGTAATCGAGAAGCTTTTGAAAACGGAATTGATTCTTTTATTTCAAATTTTTTAAAAGTGACTAATGCGAGTAATTTGCATTTACCTAGAACTCTTTTTGTTAAACTGAATAATATTGATTTGCTCAATGGATTTATAATAAATCAGTGATAAAATAATTTTTCATCGAATATACTTTGTGATTATATTCTTAATTCGCCACTGAGTTTCTATTCGATTTAATTTAGTGGTTAGTACTTTTTCTTCTTATTTTATTACCTTGTCCAAGCGAACTAATGTGTTCATAGCTTACTTTATGTGTTCATAGCTTACGCTTCATTCACATCGAAATAACAAGTAATAAGTTGCCTGTCTACGTAGTGAAGATGTAAATAGTGTAGTGAAGCGAACAGGGAAAGAATATCAGAAGATATATCGAATACAATTATTTTTAGTTTACAGGGTGTAAAAAAAGTAACTCTCCTCTTTTTAAGGGGTGACTCATTGCATCCTGTAGACACTAAAAACACAGGAATTTTTTCGAATTTAACAGTTTGAGACAATCGCAAATTAACTGGCTACATGATGTTTCAAAATTTTTCTAAGTACGGTCCTGTCTAAATTATGCATCAATACTTTCTTAATATCAAAGGTAGCAAATAATAATTTTATTGACTAAAATTCAATAAAATTTTGTAAACATATTTAGGTCGTACACGTGTTTCCCAGATGATTCTTTTTTTTTTAAAACAGAAAATTTATCTTAAAAGATGAGATGGTCACAGCCGGATTAAAAAAAAAATTTTAAGGGCCCCTTTTTTACCCATACCTATTTAGTATCAAATTTTTTCTGTTAAAAAACAGTTTTGGTTATATACAATAAAAACATTTATATTAGTATTCAACAGGGGGCTTTGAAAGGTATATCTATTAAAAAATAATTATGTCCAACTAGCATGTATTAGACAAAACCAAAGAGAATAACACTATATATATATATATATATATATATATATATATATATATATATATATATATATATATATATATATATATATATATAGAAGAGCACTCACTTAAATTATAGGATTTTTTCTTAGCAGGTGGTTATTTTGGCGCTGAGTTCAGAGGGCAGTGCAGTACCACAGCTGATAGATATCAGCTGTCGAATTTACTGTTCATTGGCGACGCAAAGATTACGCAAGCGCTCCTGGTTTTTAAATTAGAAGCTGTATCAAGTAAAAAATTTTGTATACGTTTAATTGTCGGTGGAAAAATGTAATATACAAATTATGCGCAGATTACTAGATTTTATATCGCCCAGTAATCGTATACGTATATTTTTACTTGATGCTAGTTCTAATTTTACCACCAGAAGCGCGAGTGAGAATCTGTGAGAAGCGTCGCCAATAGAACTTATTCTATTATTTTAGAAATTTAGTATTTGTAACATTTCTATAGTAACAATTACAAAAACTTCTATCAGGAAATTTTCATTTTCTTCGAATTACCTGTGAGAAATTTGTCTATTTTTTTTTTGTTCAATATTAAATTTACTAATTTTACTTAATTATTGAATACAAATAAATTTTGTATTTTAAAAAAATACATGAGTTTGTAATTACTGTATGTGTTTTAAACTTGAAAAATTGATCAAAATAATATGCAATTAGGAGAATTTTAGTGGATTATCTTATTAGTAGTAATCTACATTATCGGATAAGGCTAAAGATAATTTAAAGTTATTATAATGACATCTCTGATCTTCTCAAGTGTACTACGCATGATGATAACGACAACGGTCACATCTATACCGGCTACCCCCATTCTCAGTGCCATAGAGAGGTAATAGAGGGTCAAAAAAATGTATGTCTGGTGTACATTATCTATGGACAAAACACTGTGTTTCGGTGTGAACGAGCCATACAGAAAATCTTCATGTAATAATAAGTGATAGAACTAATGTCTATTTTCATTTAATATGGTTACCAGTCGTTCTAACTCGTACCGCTCGTTCCGGAAAGACACGAGAATACTCGGCAAAATGGAAGCAGTATTTTATTTCTTGTGTTGTTAAGTTTCTTTTACGCTAGTGTGTGTCTGGAACTGTTCTATTTTATTCTTTATTTTTCTATATTTAGTACAGCAGCTTACAACAAAAGTCATTCAAATAAATGAAATTATCAAGTAATTACCTACCTACGTTGGACTGATCAAAATCATATTTGAATGAAAAGAACGATTATTTGGTCAGGTTGATGGTACCGGATGTATCAAGAAATTTAATCAAAATTTTATACGGGCTTATTATTAGGTAAATTTGTAGAAGTGTCGTATCTCTTAAAATATAAATGATTATATCTTTCAAAGAGTGATATATTGGCTCTTTGTAAGCGTAAATGTTATTTTGGTAGCCTTATACCGTGGTGACAAAAATAAGTTTACGAGCCGAGTACAAGTTATTTCGTTCAACCAAAAAAATAACGAATAAAAACTAATCACATTTATTGAAAATGCTGTTTTAATAAAAATGAATAGTACACGTCTATAAGAAAATATTTCAATTGCAAAATTGGCTTACTAATTGACGAAAAGCGATTATTTACGTTTGTAGAAAGTAATCTTTTATGATCTGTTATTTTTTAATAACTATGGTAACCAGAAAAAAGAATGGAAAATGTAGCTTACGCATCGAGTTACCTGATATGTAAACGGCAACTTATGATTTACCAGGCTGAAAAAAGCTTTTTAGTTTTTTACAGAACTTTTGCCCATAGAACACTGGAAGGAATACAACTATCTCTTTTGTGCAATCACTTATGGGCATTTATATGCATTTTGCAGAACTATGTTGTCATTCACTTAGTAGCTACCAATGGGTATGTTTCAATTGTTGTCATATTGTTGCCGTCGTGTTGACACGGTATACGTGGTATACGTGCATGATGCGGGCCACATGCATGCGTATGCAAGACACCAATACCCACAACCATCCATTGCATTAACACACACAACTGCGCGTGCACATATATAACATATTGGTGGGATATTTTCTATCCTTTGTCGTTACACTGGTTTCAGTAGTATAGAAATACTAGCGTTCGTTCTGTAATATTCTGTGCTTTTGCCCAATTATTTATTGATTTTCTTGATACATTTTAGTGTGGCAGTAATTTTTGGCTATTATTTTTTCGAAAACTATGGCAAAGAAAGAAAAAAGACCATTGTTAGACGGCTTTTGATTTTGTGATTTACACACAATTTCAACTATGCCTAATACAGATCGTTGTAAAATTGCGTCTATTGCTCCCTAACAATTGAAATTAAATAAAATTAATATTTTATATGATTGTTAATTAGTATTGTGTTTGTTTATTTATTGGAAATTTTTTCACATTATCGTGCAAAATTTTATTTGATTATTATTTTTTATAAATGAATAAATATAAATAATAATGATAAAACAATAAATTGTTAAAATGGATAATAAATCAAAAATTATTGATTATGGTGAAAAAATTTTTAAATTTTGTCAAATTTTCATTTAAATAGGTATAGAGATAATTTATCACTAACTAGTTTCCGGTTGATTAAACCATCATCAGGTGAAATCTGAACGGAACAGATTTCAGTTTGAATAAAAGAATATAAATAAATTAAAGACAATAAATGGACTGGTTAACAAGTAGCAAATTATGAACAAGTTTTAGATGTGATCCATTTCAGTTAAATTTAACCGTGCTTCATCACTTATGAATTTAAATAATTTCCGTTTTCTGGGCTTTATCTCTTTCATTATTGCACTTACGTAAATTATAAAATTGCAGTTTGTTTTTAGAAAAGAATAGAAAATTGATTTTTTTTGAATATAAGAATTATTTAATTTTTTAACTTTGACTCATAATCAATTGTATTTGAAATAGGGTATAGATAGCAAATAGTGGGCGGGCAGATTAAATAATAAATATTACGAAAGATTTTTTTAAATTTAACTGGAATAGTAGTAAATGTAATGCTGAATAATATACATAAGTGTAGAAATTAAAAGGGAATATAAAATTAAAACTTCATTTTTGGGATGTGTTATTAAGAAATATCTTAACCGGAGGATGTTGAAAATAAATATTCGAATAGAATTAACTAAATATGTTAAGAAGGGGAGATTTATTTAGGTCAGTTTGGTCATTTAAAACTGTTATTAATTTGTTTATTTCTAATGCTTCTAATATATATTAACAGTTAAAAATTATTGAAGTGAGCTAAATTATCAATTAATTTTATAAGAAGAGGCGGAAAATGTTAAAAATTGCTGATTTTAAAAAAAAATTTTATCTCAACGTAGGTACCGAAAAGTCTATCTAAGTACTAGTGATGTCGGATAATTAATCGTTTAATCGGTTTAGTCGACTAATTTTGCTAACATTTAATCATTTTTTAATCGACTGTTTTACCTTCGACTAATTGACTAAAATGATTAATTTTTTTTTTAATGACTAAAAACCACTAATTTAATAATTTTTTGGCATTATTTATTGTATTATATTGTAAAAATAAAAAAAAAACTATTTGTATGATTTTTCACTTTTATGTGATTAACAGATTGTGATTATGTCATATCTTTCTTTTTCTTAAAGAAAAACTAAAAGTTATCGGTGGCCTAGTTGGTAAGGCGCTTAGCTGGTAACCAAGAGATCCGGGTTCGAGTCCCAGCCGATCCAGTTTGGTAATTTTTCAAACACTATGTCAATTTTAATTAACATAATGAATTGGCCATTTGCCAAAGTACATCGAGTGTTCAAGTATCAGCCGAAGCTGGACATTAAGTGAACATATGAATATTGGTGTATGTTTAAATACGGATAAAAATCCGCCATACACTAATAATGTTTCACAGGCACTCGATAACATTTGAAATTAAAAGTATAAAAGTTAATAATTAATTTCAAAAGAAAATATCATAGTTACGTAAGTTACTCTATTCATGAATTCGACTAAAAATTTAGTCGATTAATCGACTATTCTATGCTCGATATTTTCGACTAATGACTAATTTTGTCGGAAAAACAACTTTAGTCGATTAATCGACTAACTGCATCTCGACTCGACATCACTACATAAGTACTACATTTCGGATATACAAGAGTATTTAATTACAATTCGAAACTTTCGATTTTGACAGAGCCCTTTCGTAATCTTAAGGGGTAATTAATATGCACCTGCAGTGCATATATCCTATGTCGTACGTATCGTATTGCTTAGGTGCGTAATAGGGCTTACCCAATTTAGATTTAAATTTGTGGATGTGTGTTCTATACCCTGTAATCGTTAAGTCAGAAAAATTAAAGCAATATACTTATTGTCGAGAAACACTGTTAACAATTTTTTGAAAACATCTGTCGTCCTCCTTAGAAATTATTTATTAATTACATCGTAGATTAGACTTCCGTTGTTGTGCTGATGGTACACATCTGTTATAACCGTTGTGTCCATAATATAGGTATATGTTGTAGAATTGGGGTAATTGGAAAATGGGAAATAAATACTAAATGAAAGTAAAATGAACATACGAGACGCACTGACTCTCATTCTTTATTTATTTGTTTCTGTATCTTTCTTAGAATAAAAAGCTGACAACGCAACCTGTGGAGGGAGTTGGGTGGGATTAGTATATGGGATTGATATATAAGCATTTATGAATAATAGCAAAAAAAAATTATTCCGTCCAGAGGTGACATCAATGGTAAAAAGAACCATTGCGGCCTTGAATCTAACAGTTTGGTTTTGGTGGAAAACGACAAAGTAAACCTTCGCATTTTTTCTAATATCATCACAAGATAAATCCTTTAAATGTTAATCATTAATTGAGTTTTGTAAGATTTTAGTGCGTAGGAAATCCATCGAAAATATATTCAAAGATATGTACCAAATGATATTTTGAAAGTTGGACATGCTGTATTGAAATAAGGAGGGAGTTCACGCCAGAAACGGCTAATAAACTAATTTCTTTCGAATCTCGTTTTTGTTTTTAGTTTGTTCTGTGGTTCTTTACAAACATGGTGATATATAAAACATGGCCAAAAAATTTTTTTTTCAAGTAGAAAAATATTTATTTCTGAGCCGCCGCACAGCCAAGTTGCTGCTCCTTTGCAGATTAACGCTGCCCCCCCCCCCCCTCGCGATTTGTTCAGTAATATCTAATTTTGGTGTGTACATGAGTTATAGTATGCACTAAGATAATGTTCTTTTATTTGTATGCCTTTGTAGACGTTTTAATAAACAGTGAGTAAACCGCTTCTTTTGTTATTATTTTTGTTTTTTACCGTTTCCAGAAAGTTGTGTTTCTTCCGACAAGGAAAATCATATCTTAAGTTCTAGAAAAGATAGAGACTTAATTTCTTTTTTATTTCGTTCATAAACATATTGCGCATAAAGTGGAGTATGCTTTTTCTATTCGAACAATTGTAACTATTTTTAAACATTTTTTTTTTAATAAAAAATTGGGCTTTATAATTTTTAGAACTTTGGGATTACAATTTTATAGTTAATTTTTAAAATTACCTGAAACCCATACTCAGCTTTATGGACAGGTCCATTAGGAATAAAATGATGAAAAAATATTTAAAAACTATTCATTACTTTTTGAGATATGGCGTTCCTTGTAAACGCTTAAAAACTTGTGAAAAAGAGCCTCCCCCACAGGGAAGAGTAATGAATGTTTCAAAAACAAAATTCTCTATCTGAAACAATCCCTAATTTAAAAAAAAACATTTCAAAAAGCAAAATAATCATAAATAAAAAAGTTGCTTTTTTATTTGAACTCCCTCCTTAAGCATAATATAATCAAGAAAATTCTTTTCTCGAAAAAATTCTAAAAGATAATTTCATTAAGACAAAAAATTTATTGGATGAGTAAATTTCCTAAAAATTTTTCCAATAATTTTACGCTTCAACTACTACTATTTCCTTTAATTTTCCTGAAAATATTCTAACGAAATATTTCGTGTTTCAACTTGACAATAGCAACAACAACGGAGAAAATGTCATTTATTTTCAAATAACAAATCAATAACATACATAAACTAAACGTGGTAAGCAGGACTAAAGAGGATATGTCTGCATTATAAAAAAAAACATATGCCAGCAAAATAAAAAGCGAATCATAATATATACATACAGGGTGGAAATCACAGACCAATGAACACTATTGTATTATACTACTAGACAAAGCGTAAAGACAGTTTGTAGGCATTTTTCTTGAAGCAGGTAGTAGGGTGAGACGGGTGAGATTTAAAGGATATAATATAATGTCAATTTTTGAGCAAATGCGACTATAACTACTGCAGGACATAATTTGTACGTATATGTATAACAGGTACGAATTGTGAAAATAAAGCGAATACCACTTTATTTCTTTAAAAATTTTGCAGCTTTTCTCTTCAAAAAAGTAAAATTTTATCATCAATATTATATTCTGACTATATAATATATAATATGTTCATTGGTCTCTGGTGGAAACCAGAATTATTTTTGAAGTAAAAACTTCTATAGAGAGGGTAAACCTATGGAAACCACAATAAATCAAAATTAATTTTAAAATTAAAACATTTGAAAACATATTCAATACGCATTTAATTGATACTATTCTGGCTTTTATCGGATAACATTTAATCTAGACCTCGCGGTCTGAAAATAATTTATTATAATTTGTTATCCGCATTTTTTGTCACTGGTTTCGCACGTTCATCATAATCCAAACTCTTGCTCAATACGATTACGAGATCGCCATAGAAGTTTTAACTTCGATAGTGTGGTCTAGAGCACATTCACAATTCTTTTTTTAGGATCAGTGTGATCTCTGATATTTTCAGGTTAATCATATTTTATTTTTAAATCTTATTATAATGGTTATAAGATTTTTTATTTTTTATTTTTCATTTTAGGTGCATCGGCTGCCAGGGCCATTAACACCATTTGTAATAAAGATATTTTAATACTAGCCGTATGCCCGATGGGATTTCCCATCAACAACATCTTTTTATTAGGTAATCACTTTCTGCTCACTTTTAATGTTTTTCAAAAGCCTAAATCAATATCCACGTTTCTAACCTCAAAAATGACGAACTTCCCATACGAACTTTCATTTTCTGTTTTGACCCCTTAGGGAATAAATTTCCAGAGGCAACTGACTTTTATTTATAAATAGAAGCCTAAACGCCAATTTTCATAATTCCTGTGCTTAATTTCGTCCTTCTAAACCCAACAGTTTAAATTGTCCGTTGTCTGTCAGTCAAAGTTAAAGATTTATCAAATAAGATATTATTCATTTTAATAACCATAGTAACATACTATTATATCCAACTTCAAAAATAACGAATTTACATACAAATTGTCATCCCCTGTTAAACCCACTTAGGGGACTAATTTTCAAAAATCCTTTCTTAGTGCTCATCTACGTTACATAGGGAACTCCTATACAAAATTTCATTCTTCTAAACCCAACGCTTTAGACTGTGCGTTGTCTGTCAGTCAGTCAGTCAATCAGTGTTAGAAATTTATTAAATAGATTAATTGCTAAATTGAATTAAAAAAATTCCAAGTATAAAATAATTTGTAGTAGCAAATAAAATGGGGACTAACTGAAAATTTTAACTGATAGCTCTTAGAATATTATCTATTCGTCTTAACACGATTCAAAAACGAAATATTTTTAATCAGAAAAGATTAGGCATCACGCCAATCTTAAGAACAAATTCTTATTGTATTTGCCTCATGTCTGATAAATCTGTTTCCACCCTGTATACGTATATATAGAAAGAAGCCTATATTTTTCAATAAAATCGAATTTTTGCATAGACATTTTCCGATGTTTTTTCACATAAAAAAAAACCTCTATTGTTATTTATCATAATAAAAGTAAATAACACGCTATCATATATTATTATGCTAGCGAGTGCGAGGTCTGACGTGGTGGCAAGATGAGGGTAGGGGGAAGGGGGTTGTGGGTCAGATTTGATTTGTTGTGTTTTGGTGCACGTGAATACGAATTTAAATATTTTTATTCTGTTATACTTTTTCTAAATGTGTTACTTACGAATGTTTGAATTGATATTGTTTTTAAATTTTGGCAAACTTTTGCAACTGTATTCGGCGGTGATGGTCGTAAAAAAACGTAAAATTTATACGAAATGTTTGTATCTAACTTTACTGAATGCGAATTTTCAAGTTTTCAAATTTTATTACCAAATACCCCTGTCGCAGCATCTGCATACAGAATTTTCGAATATTGGCCACTGGCGGATCTCATCTAAGACCTGTACCCATTTAAAATAGTTTAGCTTTCTAACAGTGAAACATTTTTCAAAATCAGTTGAGTAGATTGCCGAAATAAGGTAGTCCGAAGTGCACCCTCCAGAAGGAGACTCTAAGGCCCGCTGCAGGTCAACACACACCGTTTCCTTAAGAAATGGCCACGTGGAGTATGGAAAACCTACTGCACGTCAGAGCTTTTGAAGGCCAAGTTCTCCATACCTAAGATGGGTATATTTGTGACCTACTAGGAAGGGAGTTTCAGAAAATACATATCTCACCAGTGGGAGCTGGGGGGCAATTTTGCGCATTGTCCTTTAAAAAGAAAAAAATATGAAGTGTATTGTATTTAAGTGTAAAAATTCTATTGAACAAAAAAATTCTCAATATCTTTCTTAAAATAAATAAATTTATTTTTAATTGTTGGTTTAGTCACATAGGTCGGCCATGACAGTATATACTAGATATTTGGCAAACTTTTGCAACTGTATTCGGCGGTGATGGTCGTAAAAAAACGTAAAATTTATACGAAATGTTTGTATCTAACTTTACTGAATGCGAATTTTCAAGTTTTCAAATTTTATTACCAAATACCCCTGTCGCAGCATCTGCATACAGAATTTTCGAATATTGGCCACTGGCGGATCTCATCTAAGACCTGTACCCATTTAAAATAGTTTAGCTTTCTAACAGTGAAACATTTTTCAAAATCAGTTGAGTAGTTAATTTTTGGCGCTTTTCGGTCGGATCACATATAGTGTAGCATATATCCATTTAACAATATATTATTACATGATATAACCATAGTTTTCGATTTTTTTTCTGCAAATATATATATATATATATATATATATATATATATATATATATATATATATATATATATATATATATATATATTATATTTTCTCTCTAAAGGACAACAGATACAAAAATTTCCTTTCCATAACGTACTTTTAAAAAATCTGGCTAATTTTAATTTAAAAATAGTCCAAGCAAATTAAATTTTTACGTGCCAAAATTAGTACCTGGAAAGGAAGATATGGAAAAGATAGGAAAAAATCCGTAGAATTCAATGAACTATTTTTAAACAGTTGAATCATGTGGGAAGTTCCTCAAAATGGCGACCAAAGAAGGCCAAAAACAGTTTTTCGCATTTTTTAAAAAGACTGAATTTCGTACAAACAAATGTTTCGTACAAAAGTTGTAGAACTATTTAATATCAACAGCATGAGACCAATTTCATGAAAATTAGTGCATAAACAGATTAGTTATCGCAAAAAACTGCCAAAAGTCGCGATTTTTTCAATTGCTTATACTTTAAAGGGACAAAAAAATTTTTTTATGAAACTTGGCAAAAGTATAGTCCTTGGCAAGCAGATTAGGAGCGTTTTTGAAAAATTGCAAAACGTCTTCCCTTCCAGGTACTAATTTTGGCAAAAAACAAGGTTTTAATCAGTAATTTGCTTGGACTAAAAGTTAAAACAGAGCTATTGTTATTACAATACATATAGTACGCTCAAAAGTACGCGATATATATACATATATATATATATATATATATATATATATATATATATATATATATATATATATATATATATATATATATATATATATATTTTAGTGAAGTAGATTCTCGGGTTCTAGGGGCTTCAAAACAAATTTCTGCCATAGTCCCGGACTTAGGTCTTACCATAAGAGCTGCTGTAATAGCTGAATCTCCAGAACGGAAATTCACTAAAAAAAAAGAATATTAAACATTATTTTATTAACTGGTAGTTTAGGTACTTTATGGTCATACGATACACAAATTTAACCATTACATAGCTTATTGTTAGTTTAAATATAGTATTAATATATGATGTGATAGTAGGTACTGGAGAGAGAACGTAATATACTTATTTAAATTATGTACGTATAGCAAATCAAAATTTTATCCAGCTCTGTAGTAGTTGCTGAATGCAGGGCGGATCTAGGTGGGCAGCGTCGGTATGTAGCCCCCGCAGGTTTTTAGAGGTGCCAAAAACGTAAGTTGAGGGGCGCTAAAATGTTGAATTTAATTTTTTTTTGCTCGTCAATTACTTTTTTTGTTGGGGGGGAGGGGGTAGTAAAAAATATTGGTGCGCTAAAATGTTGAATTTGTCGTTTTTCTCGGAGAGGTCGTTAACAACAAAATTTGCCCCCTTCATAATAACTGTAGGTCCGGCCCTGGCTCAATGTATATATATTTAGAACAAAATGAATTTAACAAGTTAATAAAGGCATGTTAATTATCAACGTACATAACGCTACAACACTGTTACATGTATGCACGTAAATAAGCTTGGCTCGAACTCTTCGAAATTCATTTGGTTTAGGATAATTAATTTAAGCCCGAATTCGTGAAAATTACATTAAAATTATATAATATATAATTTTCAACAATTCGCAAAATAATAATAATTAGTCTGTTGAAGTGTCTATTCAATAAATTTAAAAAATAAAATTTTGTTCTAATGAACTGATCCACATACAGTACTTATTTGCGGTAAACTGCAGAATTCCCCTTTCTGCCTTTACCCACTAAAGTTTCGTAAGTTTCGGAATTTAAGATTAATACAAAAACGATATTTGTAAATTAAATAATCTATACATATAATAAAACTGTAAATCTATCTCTGTCTGTCTGTCTGTCTGTCTGTTTACGCATCACGTAAAAACTACTCCACGGATTTTAATGAAATTTGGTGTGATGATAACTTATTACCTGGGTCAACATCTAAGATACTTTTTATTCCGGGAAAATGTCTCATTCCCACGGGAAAATGGACAAACTATTTTGAGTATCTACACACATTACGCCAATTTACATATTTTATAAAAAATTTCATAACTATAGCAACAAAAATTGTAAATAAATTTTATAGTTTGGAAATTTTTCTGAATTTTAAATAAAAAAAAATGTTGCTAATTGTGTACCGAAAAATACAATAAATACACAATTGTCACTTTGGAGACAATTTAATGCATTTTGTGTTGAAAGAAACTACAAATTGGAAAAAGAAACTACTCAACGTTTCGCGTGAACAACGTCACGGGTACGGCTAGTATGTGAATAAGAAAGAAAATTTAAAATTTGAATCCGAATTTACCTACAAACTAGATCAATTTATGGATATTTATATAAGCATTGAAATAAGACCACAAAAAAAAAACAAAAAAACAAAAACAGATTTTATCGAATCAGTCAGGTTTCTCAAAGGAATCTCGTCATTTTGATAGTGAAAATGACAAATTCACACCCAAATCATCCCAATTCAACCAATCGTTTTAATTAATTCAAGCCATCACATAACACTTAATTAAAGGAAAAAGAAATATTTTAACTTAATGACGTCACAAAGTTCACCAAAATTTTTCGAAAACCGTAAATAAAATGATGAATTATAGATTCTCAAAATGTTCTTTCCATTTTTACCACAACTGACATATAGGATCACTAGAAAATGATCTCTATCAAAGAAGTCATATTTATAAAAGAAATTTCATAATTTGCAAAAATGAAAATCCCAATTTAGTTTAATTTAATCAATCATTCTAATTCAAATCACTTCCGTAACACTTCGTTTGAAACAGAAAAAACGTTTTAATTTAATGACGTCACGAAGTTCACTAAAATTCTTCAATGCTTTACAAACCATAAATAAAATGATAGTATGGCGAAACTGAAAGTGAACTATAAGTTTTCGATGTTGCCCTTTTCATTTTTGGCAAAATTAAATTTGTTGGCTCAAGCGTGGGATAAAGAGGACGGTCATCGGAATCATTCGTGAACCTGCCTGAACGAAGACAAGTACAAATTTTTGATTGTGGCTCACAGAACATTATGGAAGCAGTGTACGTATAAAAATCTGTCGTTCGTAAGGTGCAATGTTGTGCAATTTACACCGCTTCTAATTTAGTCTGTTACTGTTCGTCATAAGGGTCACATCGATCTTTTGTTCATTGTTTTTTAATCAACTCGTGAAAGGACAATGGGCAAAACTCTGTGGGGAGCTGCCCCCTAGCGCCCAAGATTGAGACCGGTGTCGATCGATAGCCCTGGTTAAGTAGTCCAACTTTGTCAAAGGGCATGGGCCTGGCCTTCAAAAGTTATAGGGCGTCAAATGTACAAAAAGTCTTCACGTGGCTATAGCCAAACGGGGTACTCTGTATAGGTACAAATGGGTTATGAGACATTTCGTGGGCCGGCCTATCACTGTGTAAAACCACTTTCCTGGCAAGTGGGCTAACCTCGTTTTTTCACGTGGCCTATGGTAGGAAACGTACCGAGCGGCTTCAAACCTATACATTGGGAATATCCGAAGAGAAGTTTGGGAGTCCTACCGGTGGCGATTTCTGGCAGACCCCTTGGTAGATTGCCGAAATAAGGTAGTCCGAAGTGCACCCTCCAGAAGGAGACTCTAAGGCCCGCTGCAGGTCAACACACACCGTTTCCTTAAGAAATGGCCACGTGGAGTATGGAAAACCTACTGCACGTCAGAGCTTTTGAAGGCCAAGTTCTCCATACCTAAGATGGGTATATTTGTGACCTACTAGGAAGGGAGTTTCAGAAAATACATATCTCACCAGTGGGAGCTGGGGGGCAATTTTGCGCATTGTCCTTTAAAAAGAAAAAAATATGAAGTGTATTGTATTTAAGTGTAAAAATTCTATTGAACAAAAAAATTCTCAATATCTTTCTTAAAATAAATAAATTTATTTTTAATTGTTGGTTTAGTCACATAGGTCGGCCATGACAGTATATACTAGATATATATACAAAGTGCGTAGTTATACATATACTATATTGCACAAACACATTCACATATTTGTGTACATACAATAATGTGTTTTGTTGTATGTATCATAATCGTTTGGTAGGGGTAGCGGTGTGCACGTCATTTGCCGGCGACAGCGAGCATGGTAGTTATGAAATAGGAAATTTAGACCTTGTATATCTATGCTGTGGCTTTTGAATTAATTGTTTGCAAAAAGCTAACTGAATATTTTCTTAACTTCAAATTTTGAAAATTTCCCCACTACAAATAATTGAATTTATAAGGAATTTCGTTTTGCTCAACTGACAACGCCTAGAACACCCTGTACCATACCAAAAAAGTGTATAACAAAAAAAATTATTAACTATAAATAATAATTAAAAAGCTAATAAAACATTTTCAGTTACGTGCTTAAAAATAATTTTTGTAAATTGAATGTTTTTGCACATAATTTACATCGTAATTATAATTTAAAATAATTTGAAATTATTGTTGCGAAATGATTTTTTGGCATTATCGTCTATTCTTTAGATACCTAGAATAGTGGCAACACGACAGTGGCCCGCGAGAACCGTGTATTCTATCTGTACGGTCACAGTGGCCAAAAACTAATTTATGTTTATGACGAAATTAAAACTATTTATGTATTTATTTAAATGACACAAAACACTATAGTCGCATGTGAAATTATTTTAATGTTAAATTTGTAGATATGAATAATCATAAATTTTGATATCGTATGTAGGCTAATGTACCCTTAATAAGAGTAACTATGCCTTGGGGCTGCGTAATTGAAACAATTGCCAGGTCCAGTTTCGTACGGTTTTGGTGTCGCTTCGTTAAGGTTACCGTATGATTACAATATTAAGAGCCGAACAGTGGACTATTTGCTACCATAAATATATTTGTACGTGCTTCCCCCGTAAAAATTGAAAATATGAGTGGATGAAGGTGTTATGTAACATTTTTTCAAAAAGTTATTTTTAGCAAAATTTTGAAATACCTATCCTATGCTGAAGTGTCATATACTAAAATTTGGTTTCATTATGCCCGATAGTTTTGTAGAAATTCAAAAATAAACATCAGCTATTGCATGGAAAGTACATGTAAATAAAAACTTTCAAACCATTCTATTGTAAAATTTTAAAAAATTGTTTTTTTTTTCTAGATTCATTTCGGTATTGTCAAATATTTAAAAAAATTAAATTTTGTAATTATTTTTTTTTTTTTTGTAGTTAGGTTTTGTTACTGTGTAGTAACAACAAATACAATTTACGTTTGCGCATGCACAGTAACTATCATTACTCTAATTGTATTGAAACTTACAGGGAGCCCTAATATATGGATTAACCCCCAAAGACTCCTAAATTAAATTTGAGCGAAATTAGACTCATAATAAGTAAGATATTGACCTTTAATGGAATTTCATGATATCACCGTTGCGTTTCTAGCATTAATCCACGAGAGATAGGCAAACTGCAGAATTTCTAAAAATTTCAATAAAAATTATGGAAGCATGGAATATTTCCGAAGTTATGCCACTTTTGTGACCTGTAAATACACAGGCAGATAGCAAACACGAAAATCAAATTGTTCAAAGAATTTTAAAATGTGCGCGGAAAAATCCGTATCACAGTTTAAATAATAGTTTGTTTCACAAACAGTTACGAAACGAGATGACGTAAGAGTGTCATTTGGAATTCAAAAATTCCAAAGGGTTATCCATGTTATGTACCTAAATAAACATTATACATACCTACAAATACAGTGAAAATATGATCACTAAAGTAAATTTAATTTAGAAAAATACATTTGCAAGTCAAATTATTTTGTGAAAATTTACAGTTGATAATTATGTAAATTATTTAATGTTGTCTAAGTTTCACTGACTTTTTTAAAATTTTTAACAACGATGGCAGTGGAATTTTAACTGTCATTAAATTTTATTTATTTAAAGCTAGTCATCAGTTATTTTTGATATTTCCTTGTAATTTTAGTGTGTTTTGTGATCTGTAAGATATTTCTGATATGTATTTAATTATTATGGTGGCTTAAAATGTCTGGTGATAACTCTTGTGCTGCTAAATTTTGTTTAAATCATTCAAAACAAAATTACAATTTATGTTTTTTCTGAGTGCCGTTTGATGCAAATTTGTAAGTATTATTATAATTTGAATGCTTATGTAAAAATACATTAAATAATAAATAATTATTAATATTTTATAATAATTCAGTTAATATTTTCGATTTCGATAGTGGTTGGTGTTAATAGGTCGTGACGATCTAAATTCTCGTGTTGAATACTGTCATCAATTTCGCGTTTGCTCAATTCATTTTGAAGAAAGTTGTTTTTAGTTGTTCATACAATTTAACATGACCAATATCAACCCTCAATCTCACAAGTACCAACACATACAATCACATAAGTAAAAGAGGACATACATAATTGTTTGTACTTATATCAAAAAAGGATAGAAAGTGCGTTTCGCTACAGCCTATGGTAATAATCTTTTATTTATACTGTGTCTGTATTTTAGAAAGAAAAATATTTTCACATTTCAAAATGCTTCCACTACTTTAGTAATCTCGAAGGCAATAGATTAATCTATACATATAATAAAACTGTAACGAGACCATTTCTGTACATGGAATATTTTTTTAAAATTGTACTTGTACTGTAAAGAGTTATCGATGTAGATATCAGAACAGCGATTTTTAATATTTTTGTCTGTCTGTTTGTTCACGCATCACGCAAAAACTATTGGACGGATTTTAATGAAATTTGGTGTGATAATTTATTATCTTGGTCAATATCTAAGATGCCTTTTACTCCGGGAAAATGTCTCATTCCCACGGAAAAAAAGAAAAACCATTTTGAGCATGTGCACACATTACGCAAAAAATATTGAACGGATTTTTATGAAATTTGGTCTGATGTTAACTTATTACGCATAAGACACTTTTTATGGTAAAATGTCTCCTTCCCTTGGGAAAATATAAAAACCATTTTCAACATGTGCATGCATTACGCAAAAATTATTGTTCTATGTAAGTTCTGCATATAATTATTGCACTTATAATTATATATTTCTCATTGATTTTGTAAAAATTGGTCGCACGTACGACGTCGCGGGTACAGCTAGTTGTATCTAAATGTGAAAATAGATTGATTATAATTAAAAATATGCTTATTTCAGCAAGAAACTGCTAAAAAGCATCACAAAAGTGATCGAAGTAAAAAGACCAAAGAAGAAAAAACAATTTGAGGAAAACAGGAATACCAATAGTATTTACTGTTTTAAATTTACTCATTGTCAGAGGCATATTTATTCTTGTTAAATTCGGATATTAATTTTGATAGGATTTATAGGTTAATATATAATTGAATCTAGCTTATAATTAAAATATTCGGTACTGTAATTGCATTTTAATTTATAGCCCCCATTAATATTTACATTTCAGTAGAAAATTAAAAGTTGTTGTTCGTACAAAAATTCATTTTAGTGTGTGCAAAAATAATTTCAATTTTGATACACAGGTGTACAGGAATTTATTGCGGTGGGTAAAAATAATTTTTAATTGCCTATTAAAATTATTTCAACGTAAAATATGTATGTTTGTAATTTTCTACGAATTTTAAGAGCTTTCTTAAAAACAAAAAATATGGGTTGCTTTTGTCGGCGCACACTAATTCGCTCTCGCGGTTAGATAACCCTAAAGTATCGTACACTAAGTGTTCGCTCCCGTAACTATATTCTAATGCGATTCAGGTTCATTCTAAGATTGTTTCAAAGACTGTTTAAAATAAGAATGTTTTTATTTGTGTTTTTTAACTTAATATTAAATACATTATAAATTTGGTGTAAATTGATATTACATAAATTTTACAAAGTCGAATCTACTTATTACATTTTGTTCCAATAATGATATTTTTTCCTCTACAAATTCCTTACGAAAATTAATATTAGATACATTATAAATTTGGTGTAAATTTACATGACATAAATTTTACAAAGTCAAATCTACTTATTACATTTTGTTTCAATAATATTTTTCCTCGTACAAATTTCTTACGCAAATTAACTACCTTGCGATACACTTTTTTATGTCTTAATTTAAATGCTTATGAAAATTATATTTATTTACAGTTAACTTGGGTTTGACTTTTTCACTTATGATTTCGCACACTTCCATATCGATGACAAAATTATACAGATTGGTTGTTAAACTAGTTTTATCTTCAACTGATTGACCACAAATAATAACTAATGTGCGAATATTTGCTTTTCATCTTACTATATGGAATATTCCCACCGTCATTTAGGTAATGAATTTTACCGGTCAGTAGATAATAAGTCGGGAGCGAACTAACCTACGACCCTTTTTCAAGATAAGATTAAAATCTGACCGCGGGAGCGAATTAGTACGCAACCGGTGAGCGAACTAACCTACGACCCTTTTTCAAGATAAGATTAAAATTTGACAACGGGAGCGAACTAGTATGCACCCGAAACACCCGCTTTTGTACCAGCCATGTATTCAAATATTTTTGATGGCTATATTTATGGGCATAATCAACAAAATAGTAAAATAAAACTATCGTATTATTTCTGTAAATATTACCTTTACTGTTATCTAAAATTTTAATCTTTATCTAGATATATTAAGCTAGGCTATCTACTGTCTGTTATATCTAGGTAACAAAATTCGATATTTTGTCCAGCACTGATTTTGGTCTATATTGTTTTGCGGATCAGCAAATGATTACGAAAAAATAATTTTTGAATTTCGATTATAAACTCCAGATTATATTTCCCTTGCACATACACGTTCTTGGAGTACCATTAGTAGTTCTAGACTAAAGGAACCACGTTGAACTGGTACAATTAATATACAGAACCCATAACCAAGCCCTAAGAATAAAAGATAAAAATTCAAGAACGGCTTTCCAACTATTAAATTGTTTATACCTACCTAAATTTTCTTTGAAAAAATAAAATAAAATAAAAGTAGAGAAAACACTAGATACATTATAGGCAGCGTGCGAAGTATATGGTGGGGACAATTAAATCGATTTCAGCGTGAATAGTGGAGAAAACAAGCATTAATACGGGCTCATATGTGTTTATAGTATAATAAAAAATATTAAATAAAAATATTTACATTGATTCACTTTGATTATAAACGCAGTTGCAACTAATATGTCATTCCTTATTTATCTGTCAACAGTATTAACGTCTACACGTCAATCCATAAATACAGAATTAAAAATATTTGATATATTTTTAACTCACATGGTCACATGAAATAATGTTTCATAAGGAGTTAAAGTTATTGATGTTTGTCTTATGACTCTACATGAAACTAAATGACTTATGCCAGCATTTCTTAATTCTAGAATTTCCCTGACGTACTTCACCGGCACTATAAACTTTTTCCTCTGCATAGTCCGAGGTTGGAAGGAAATACTGTCTTGATAATTATATCCATATTAACGTCGAAAATTGTTTAATTACTTTTTTAATATGACTGTTATACTTCATCGAGTATTTTATTGTTCAAATTGAACAAATCAAATTGTTCAAATTTATTTATAAAAAAAATTAATTGTAAATAGCAAACATTTGTATTTATTTCCACGGTTACCATTATTTATATTCGTTGATGAGCCCGGAAAAATGTATATTATAGATGTCGTTGCCATCACGCACCCAGCCTATAAATCAAAAAATAAATATCCTACTGTGCAGCTCGTACGTTGAAAGAAGAAAGTTACAATTATTACCTCCACAACAACACACATTTGAACCTTCGACCTTTAATAGAGTGTTTACTTACACCCAAGGCATATGGTAATATTACACAACTGTATCCAGATATATATTCATTTATTTTGTTCGAATATATTTAAAACTAGCTGTATCCACGACAACAAATAAATAAACACATTCTAAAATTATTATGTTTATCGAAATCAAGTGAAATATTAATTTTATTAAATTTCAAAATAACTGCAAAATATTAATTAAAAATAATAAATAACTATAATTAATAAATAATAAGAATAAAAAGTTTAAAAAAAATCTATACGTATATGATGGAAATATACAATAGTGACAATGATTTCTCAAGTACACCTCCAGATATTTGTGAAGCTGTAATAATTATAATATTAAAGTAAATATTAACGTCCAATATTATTTTTTCAAGTATCTTTTAAATAAAAAAATTTTTTATGTACGACTGAATCATAAAAGCCTATTTTATTACATTGTTAAGAGATATAAAAAGTATTACTTTTTGGCACTAGTTGCATAATGAAAAGCAAAAAGCACTAGTGCCATAAAGAATAGTCTACTTGATAAATTTTAATTTCAATTTTACAATAAACAGAAAACACACTAACTTTATTTGTATACCATATTTACAAATGTTGGTATAATTAATATTAATTACACAATCTGAACTATTATTAAAATTTATTCTAGGCAGTATTTTCTCCTTTCTTTTTAAAATATTAATAAGTTTTGTTAAAAAGTCTTTTAAAAATGCTCCAATATTTTATTAACTTTAGATGGCAGATAATAACCAAAGCATAATTTAAACACAATAAATTTGTCTATGCCAACTATGTATAAAATACATTTTTTATTTAAAATGTAGACGTGAGATTTATAAATTCGATTTTTATCGATAACTAGGAATTTTAACAGTCGTACATAAAGCTTTGTATGCAACTTGTACATAATTTGACTTTATGAACTTCCCTTTTTTTATTGGCCTCGCTCGCAAGCTCGCTCAGCCATAAACACGGCTCGTTCATAAAGATCTTCATTGTGTACTTGTTGCATAAATAGCTATTATAAGATTGTAGAAAAAATCTTGTGTGTAATTCGAGCATAAAATGACTTGCCGCTCTCATGAGATTAACGCTCTCCGCCTGGAGGCGTCGCGCGTCAACATTCTCAATTGAGCGGTAAAGCACCATTTTGCGCTCTTAATACACAAATAACTATTTTCTTACACAAAGACTCAATGAATAAATGAAATTGTTTAGGCATTTTTTTTTGTATGCTATTAATATTCATTTAAAAATAATCATTTATTTGAGATTTTGTAGCGGAGGCTCCAGGTTTTGCGACGTATTATTAGGTAGGTGGTTGGAAAAAATGTGATACTATCTGACAGAGGAGAGGGGGCAAAAATGCATGAATTTTACATGACGTATTTTATGGAGGAAACATCATTGAACCGGAATAGAAACCAGATTCTTGGCAAACGCACTGGTAAAAAGTTTCAATTGGTACAAGACTCTCTAAATAACATGTTCAACAGGTCCCGATCTAATAAATACAGTTACTCGTATGTGCTTACAACAAAAAAAAAAAAGAAAATACTCCAGAATTTTATTTCTATATTTTATAAAAATTAAAATAAAGGAATGAAAATCTCCATGAAAATGGTTAAAAGGCGAAAAATAAATAAGCAAAAAGGAACAGTAAAAAATGTAAATGTAAAAATGAAACAAAAATAACAGAAAATGTATGTTTATCTAATAAAAAAAAAAAACCTGTCCTGGAAATAAAATAATGAAGATGGAAATGTTCAAATAAACAATGAAAACTGAATATAAAGAAAAAAAATATGTAATAGACGTGAAATATTAAAACAGTCCAGGTATAAAATATGATTTCGTATTGTAGTGATAATATTATTATTCTCTTATCAAGTCACACCAACGCAAATGTCAGCCTAAGGTTGAAAGACAAAATAGTGTTTAGAAAAATATTTATATACACAGAAAATATAAGAGTGGGATGCCAAAAATGGTATGTAAATATCACACAATCAAAAATTTCGATTATGGAGGGAATAAAATTTAGGAAATGTAGGAAGATCTTCAACTCAATTAACCGTCAAACTATTTTTGATTGAAATTTTACGGATTTTGGAAAAGGGTTCGGATTTTAGGAAGGTTATTTAAACGGAATTATTGATAATACTATTTTGATATAAAATTACTGAATCTTTTTTTAAATGTGGCATATATTTTCAATTTGTACTTTGGTCAATCTTATAAGCTTAGAGCCCACTAAATCTTCTCTTAATACAACCTAATGATAATGCAGTGGGGTACGATTAAAAAAGTGTTCACACTATCAGTACAACAGTCATCTGGGGTCGATCTTGCTTCACCAAAATATTCTCCTTGTTGTTGGGCCGCAATTGGAACTTACTTACTTGAATTGTGGCGATAATATGAATACACTCATTATTCCTTAAGTGCGAGTATTTTATCAAACCGAGCGCGAAACGAGAGCGTATCAAAAGCGGCTTTACAGTGTGGAGGAAGCCTATGAAGAAGTAGTAATTATACGGCAGCATCACTTTGAACAAATATGAGAATCTTTTTGTTTCAGAATTTTTGCTTGTCTGACCAACATAGACACTGTTGCAATCTTCACAATTATATCTACAGACGCCCAACGACTAAATTGTTATAGAATGTGATACTTTCTATACTGGTCAAACTATGAGAAATTTCGAGATAAAAGCAAAATATTCCAGACCATATAAAAATAAGGAAACGAACTCAACCTTCATCAGAATATACGTAAATCTCTTAAATAACTGTGATTCATCTAAAATAATTTATGGGCGTTTTAGTTTGACGTTGTTTATAAAGGGTATAGCCGGATAAGTATAGGTGAATCGGTCCCGGAAGCGAATTATTTTAATAAATATATTAACAGTATGGTGAGGCTATAAGTAGTTGATATCTACAATTTTGGCGACCAGAATTTAGTAGTTATGGAGGTAACTAACAAAATTTAAAAAATTCCAAAAATGTTTTTCTTGGTAACTACTCAACATAGGAAAATAATTCCAAATCCACATGAACGCAAACACTCTCAAGAATATTAGACATATTTATTATCGAAAAAGTCCTCGTCATTAAGGATAATAACAAGGATAATATCCGATCCTATGTTATTTTTATTGGGTTCCAATTGAGTGACCACTTAAAAAAAAATTTAGTAACTGGGCCTTAATGCATTTAATTACTGCACCAAGTTTCATCAAAATTCAAGTGGTATAACATGATGAAAAAAATATTTTACATTTCAAATCTGCTGAAGCGCCCCTCCATTGGATCCGACCCTGGAACTATATACATCAATCGAAAGTACTTTAATGTTAAAGTGTTGTGTCTCATGAAGTGTTTTTTCCTATCTGCTATAGTTTTCGAGATAATCAAGAATAATCGAAAGAGGTATATTAAGATATAAGTAATCTGCTCCTGACAGAAAGTTTCTATGTTGAGTAGTTACCAAGAAAAAAAATTTTGTAATTTTTTAAATTTTTGAGTTATCTCCATAACTACTCAGTTTTGGTCGCCATAATTGTAGATATCAATTACTTACAGTCTCACGATATCGTTGTTAATATAGTTATTCAAATAATTCGCTTCCGGGGCCGATTCACCTATACTTATCCGGCTATACCCTTTATAATCTTCAAATCTTCTCTTTTATGTACAGTTTTCCATTTTCAAAAATCTTTTAGGAAGCTCAATTTACCTTCTTTTTTCAGATGGAAGTTTTATAAATAATAGAAAGTGTGAAAAAAATAGTGTCTTAATAGAAGATAGTATCTTAATTCGTAATTAATTTTACTAGAATTAATTTTACAGTAAAGATATATTTCATAAATTATGACATTAATTTCCTGAATAACACTTTAATACAATTATGAAATAATAAATTAGGAGCATTAACACCTTGACCGAACCTAATTTATAATTTAGTAGGCATCCCCGAATGACGACATGTATGTTGTTATAATAAATTACTTACTAGCCGAAGGCCAAGAATTTCATAACATATGTTGCTTGTATTATCATAGTTTGTTTTGTTTACCGAAAACCATCGCCAGCGCAAAATTCAAATTCGGTACTGAAATGATAAACATAAATAATTTTGTAATAACAGTATATTTAATGTTTTGCCGTAAGGATTGTTTCAAATCCTAGACACCAGTTCGAAAAATAAGAAAATAAAATTATAAATACAAAATTTTTTTTAACTGAATGCGCATGTTCAGCGCGAAAAACATCAATAAATTGTTTTGTGTACTGTCACTAGAACCATCTAGTGAGTTTTCACCGAAACTTGCACATGTACACAATAATATCAACGTGTTTTCGTTAGTGAGGTTCAAAACATAACTAAATGAAAAAAACAGTTTTTACTTACGCTGCCAAAATATTATGTTTTTGGAATCAAAAGTAGATTTGATGCTTACCTGCAACAAACAGAAAATCGTGTATTAGTAAACCATGAAAAGTTTGAGAAATTATTTTAAAAAGAACCGTTTGTATTAGATGAAAATAATGAAATAGTTCGGTCAAACAATACTAGATGGATGTAGTTTGTGTAATTCAACGTTAGTGTTTTATTTTTCACATTTTCTCTTACCGTATTTCGGGACCAACGATTACAGTCCAACCTCGTCTACGTCGTACTGTTCGTAGTTCATGGTCGACCTCTTTTTTCCTATATCTTTCCATTTTTCGTTAAAATTATTTCATTTAAAATATTATTTTAAGAGCTTCATTTTTGTTAATGAAGAAAACTTAATTATTGAAATTATTTAGTACGAAAATATACATTTGCTAAAAAAAAGTGTTTAATGAACTCCATTTTATTTATTAGTAAATATAAACATTTCATAGTATAATAAAGGTTGGGTCATACTATTAACTTTAAAAAATAAATGTAACTATGCTAATTGTGAATTGATTTAATATATCAAATTATTTTACAATAAAAATTGGCTCATTGTTGTAAATTGGAACAGTCGAATTTACATTTTTTTTACTGAAATTTATATTTTTTAAGTAAAAAATTTATCGTGTCTTAAGATTAAAAAGAAATAATAACTCGTTGCAAACAATTTTAATAAAAATAAATTATAAACTCGATTCTCTGACCGAAAATGGTAAACATCGAAGAGTTTAGTTTTGTAATTGTTTTGTAATTATAGTTTTGTAATTGTTTTGAAACAATTCGGTTAGTAAAAATCGGTTTACATTTATTAGTTTACATCGATTTTAAAAAAGAAACTGTTTACATCCAATCTTCCCACCAATTAAAACTAAAATTCACAGCCAGATACTTCAATAAAATTATGAAATTTTTTGTCTAATTTTTAATATTCAAATCAGAAATGTTTTGTTACACCCAATTAACCGGTTAAAATCAGCCAAAATTTTTATGGTTTTTCATAATTTTGAACATCTGGGTAAATGCAATCTTACTCAATATTTCGGTTTATACCAATCCTTTATGTTTGGATTGAATCCTAATTGAATATTAGCCGAAACAAAACTTAAACCAACCCCCCAATGGCTGAAAGAGATTTTCACTGAATTTCTAGAAATTCATAACTAAATAACTGACAGATGGGGCATCAGTTCATCAGTCGCTGTGACTACTGCACCAAATTCCATGGAGTTTTTTATTTTATTTATGAATTGTTCCATTTTTTTCTTTTTCTCTTATCAGTGTTTCCAATTTCTACAATTTCTAAACTAAACAGAAATTTAAATTTAATTCGTTTGGTCAACATCCGTTACATGAGAAGAAATTATGAAAATTAACAAAATATTTCTTTAATTTCGTTCTGAAATATTATCAAAGCATAATTTTCTTTTCCTTAAATAGGTCAAAATCGACATTTTTGTTAACACTGATATCACAGTTTGACAAACTAAACTACACTAAACTACTTAACCCAATTTGAAAAAGAAATAATCCAAGCTTTAAACTATGAACCAGTGTTGTTGATCCATAATAATAATAATTGCTCTAATTATAATAAATTTGAATTGCTGTGAACATGGCTTTAGAATAAATTTTCAAGTAGATACATTTAAACACAGGTACATTAGATGAGTTTTCGTTGAATCAGTGCCAAAAACGCTATCTAAAATAATCATACATGCAATAATTGACCTGTAAACGTAAGTATAAATAAAATTTATTAATTATATTATTTTCATTATTTGTATCCAAATAAACTCAACTGAATTTGAATGTGGCAAATATACACTGTGCAGGTACAATTGTGGCCATAAGAACTATTACAATTGGAATTTCTAAATATAACAAATGAAATGAGAAAAATATTCACTAAGTATTAGGCCATCCGGAAAGTTCGTGTCGTTTTCGGAGCCGCTCGAATGAATTAATATTTATTTGTAAGGAAAAAAGTTAGATGATTGATAATTTAATGAAGGGATAGCATATTAGGAGTTAAAGTCATCAAAATGAAAAAACAATTATTTGTTAGTTTTCTGCTACCCCTATCTTCATGACAGAAGCTTTATTATAAAAGTAAACAAAAAATTAGGTAAAAATGTCAAAAATTATTTTTAACAAAAATGTCAACAATATTTCTTCAAGTAGCAACCGCAAACGAAACATGCAACAACATGTTAGTGTTAGGCCGACAGTGTTGCTTGTAATATGTATCATTACATTTTTAAACATAATTTTTTTTGTCAGTAATAATGAGTAATGTAGACATCAAAGAACATCATGTCATGTTATACGAGTTTAAAAAAGGTACTAATGTAGTTTATGCAACTAAAATAATTGTAGTATTTATGGTGATGATGCGCTTTCTAACAGAACTGGTAGAAAGTGGTTTGCTAGATTTCGAAAGGGTAACTTTTCTTTGGAAGATGAGGCCCCGTCCGGTCGACCTGTGTCTATTGACGATAAATTTATCAGTCAATAAATAAACTGAAACCTGAGGCAAACTCTCAAGCATTAGTGGCAACTTTTTAGCATTCAAAATTCACAGCTTTCGGACATTTAAAGAAAATCGGGATGGTCATTCACATTAAAAACGACACGAATTTTCCGGACGACCCAATATATGTTTGAGTAGCATTAAGTCAAGGTTCCTCAGTGGGTTCACATTTTCATAGCTTTCGAAACAAAATATAGGTTTCGAATTATATAGAATTTAAGTCACAAATATTTATGAGCCCAGTATGAATTACTTTTCGTTTTAGTACAGAATTACCAATTTTAACACTGGTAATACGGGCAGAAATTTCGAGACAAGGGTAGAAAAGTCTACCGCTAAATATAACTAAAGCATGTCACGCTCTGCAATGTAATGCGAATTTCCAACCAAAAGGAAGCCGCGCATTGGAGCCAGTGGAAGTTTCCACGTTGAAAAATTTGATAGATAAACGACTTCCACGGAAAGTTTAATACCGGAAGACAGCGGAACGTTGGAAATATGGATGGCCTAGAAAAACTGGCATGGTGGAATTTTCGAAGGTAGAGAATTAGACGCGAATCAGTGTGGAATAATCAAAAATATTTATTCAATTCTTAACAAATGTGGCTATTGTAAAGATCGAAGCAATCGTTCTTATCAAATTTGGAAGTTATTTTTTCATCTGTATTACAATTTTTACGTCCACATCTGTATCGCTACTAATTACAGTATACCTTTAATATTTATATGACTCATTTAAAACAGATGCACGTTTTAAAAACGTAATATTTTTTGCAAAAATTGTTCAAGTACTTTTTTGTAACCGTTCCCATTTGCCATATATTAGTCCATCAGATGTCTCTTGTGAATTGAAAAAAATTAAATTTCAATCGCTATCATTTCTAAAAAGCTTTTAAGTTCAATCATACTTTTGCCCCTTTGTGCATATTTTATCAATTTTTCCGACTATCTATATATAAAATCCCTTATATTTTCGAAAGGTTAATATCATTCCCAGAGCTACCACCATCATAAATATCAAAATAACGCGAATTGGGAAAAAACTGGAAGGAATAACTGCAGAAAATAAAATACAATTTTCGTTTTATATCAGGCATCTGTAACATTTAGGCCGGATCCACACTAATACTCCGCTCTCGGTACGATATCGCTACGCTCCCGATTCGATAAAATATTCTGACACAATAAACAATAAGTGTATTTATATCGACGCTACGATACAGCCCCGATATCAGTCGGTCCAGTCCCGCTCCAGTACCGCTCCAGTACCGCTCCAATACCAATACCATTCAGGTAATATTTTATCGAAGCGATAGCAGACTTGCTATGACTTGTACCTATAGTGTAAACACTTTTTTGATTCCACTCCGCTCCGCTTGCATTCAGTTGTTATGAAAAGATATTTGTATCGTACTAGGAGCGTATCGAGAGCGGCATTACAATGTAAATGGAGAACGAATAAGTACCCGCATGGTATCAGCACTATAATGTAAACACAACAAGATTATATCAGGACAGCGATTCTTGAAAAGTGAAGTGAAGTGGAATGGAATGAAATGAAATAGCTGAGAATAGAACCAAAGGAAATATATTTTTATAAGTTGGTAGGTAACATTATTGTGATATAATGGGTACTCTATCGACGAAATTGATTACTAATAAGAGGAGGTATTATTTATGGTACACAATTTTCATTTCCTGTTACATATTTTAAACAGTGAAATCAAACCGGAGGAGGAGAATGCAAGATCGATCTGAATCCGGTGGAGGAATTTTAAAATTAATTAATGAAAGACTAAATAAAATTACTAAATAAACAAAAACAAAGGCTACTACTACAAAGCAAGGTTATGTCGAAGTAAAATATATAATTTAAATAAAAAAAATTAATAAAAGATAAATAATTAAAATACAAGAAAAAAGGTAAAAAATTAAAACAGTTAATATAAAGCACAGCTAACTATTCAAAAATCACAACGAACGCAAACGGAATGGACTGGAGGGAGAGCGTACCGATGTCGGGACTATAGTGTGGATCGGGTCTTAATGGTATATGATAAATATTTTAAATCTAAATCGGACCGAAACCATTGTTTCACAATAATTCGCATATTAATTATCCATATTAATGTCAATCAATGAAAATTATGAGAAAGTCCTACTTACGCCCAAAAAATTTTCACGGTAATAAATCAGTCAATAAATTAGGTAATAAAGTAGATAAACATTGGTTAATTATAATTACATATTGTTCTGCGCCTAAATAATTGCCGCACAACAAATTAATGGCCCACTTACGAGATGAAATTTATAATCAGTATTCGTTCTAATGATTTATTTGCTACAGTCGATGAATATTTTTACCCTAATTATAATGCAAAATGCAAAATTGTAGTCAGGTGGATGAATACATGCCCTGACTGGATCTTGAAACCGACCCCGTGCATTTTAGAGATGGTCGCTCCTCATTTGCTCCCAAGAATATAAACTACAAATGAAAATTTTGAAAAATTTCAGCAGCAGATATAATTCATATCATGCAGCTGTTGATTTAAAATGAGAAAATTGAACTTGATCACAAACACAGAATTTTTTGAAAGCTCCAAGAACAGTAATTTTGATGGTAGAAATATGAATTTTATGCCATAATTTCAAATACCATACGGAAAAAAATATAATTTTCTAGCGGAACTCTTCGGCAAGAATCTCGAATTAGTACCGAATTTTTTTTTTTTAACCAGTTCGAGTCAGTACAACAGATCCATTATTTTTATAATAAATATAAAAATTTCAAAATTTTTGATTCTGATGCCTTGACCAATTTGATTAGACTTTGAAGTGTGTCGTTGAGAAAGAAAAGTTGGGAACCACTGCTGTACGTAATGGCTTTTTAATTTAGAACATAAAAGCTTTTAGAATTTATTTGAAAACTTAACAATGACCGTATTACGAGTACATTCCTGATTTGTATAAATAGCTATCGATTCAGTGAATTTCTTTAGCCTCAAAACCCAACAGAAACTTTGCCACAGTGAATAAAAGGGCTTTATATACAATTTCATCGAAATCGAGAACATTAATTGCAATTGATTGTTTCAAGAAAAGTTTTTCTGATCAATCTTTTCTGATTTCATTAAAAAAGAAAACTTTATTCGGAAGAAAATGTATAGAAATTTTGTATTATCAATAATAATAATTTTCATCCTTAACGTAGTTGGTGCGAGACAGTCAGGTATAAGAGTATAGCTCAGCGAAAAAAATTTCGTTTATCAAAAATTAAATAATGTATTAATATTCTTCAGTTACTATATTTGTATACCACTTGTTTTTTTTTTTTAATTTCCGCGCGTTTATGTTGTAGAAATATAAAAGCATTGTTGAAAAAGCGTTGTAAAAACGTTGTAAAATGGTATTTATAAATTATATTTCAAAAAGTTTGTAACTTTGTATTTTATAACATATTAAATATTTATCAAATTCCTTTGACACGTTTTCTTTTTGTTCAAAAAAATAGAGCTTTCCCATAAGAGCCCGTGCTAAAATTACAAAACTTTGAAACCGTTTTTCTCAAAATTGGGGTGGTCAATTTTTTTTTTCCATATAGGCTCGTATTATGAGTACTGAATTAAATAAATGTCTAAAGAAATTTCATTAAAATCCTTTGAAAAATCGTTCTGGGCACCAACTACCTTAATGTAAAAATTTTATTATAACCTATATTTATATTTAGTATATTAAAAACACTTTAGCCAACTGCAAGATCTTTATATAAATTGTTGCCAATTTTATTAAACAAGAAAAAAAAAACCGTTTCCACCAACACAACAAACTCTCTTATTTTTATTTAATAATAAACTTTTTACGTCATTGATATCGTTGTTTTATCGAATCACACGTATCACTAAATCACGTGAAACGCGTGATTCAATAAAAATATAATTCTAATAAAAAAACACCACCGCACAACTGAATTTAAATAAATTATAGAAAATACACTACTTGATTTATTTTTAACTTGTAATTACGTCTTTACACACATTCTATTTTTGGACGTAAAGAAAAACAAAAAAAGAACACTTTCAATGAATGAACTGCGATTAGCACGAGATCGATTTTATTGCTGAGTGATTTGTCGTCAAAGATTTTGTTTGTAAAAAATCATTCGTCTCGCCGAGATCGAAATCTGACACAAACTAGTTACATAGTTGGCGGATTCATGAAAATTCACAATCAGGCGTCAGGCGGTGTTAGTCAACAGAAAATTTGTCAAAGAAGTTTACGTATATGTGAATCAACAGCATTATAAAATACCTACGTACTCTGTATATTATGTATCTATAATTCTATATGTGTGACAATTTTTTTGTTTTGTTTATAGTTTATTTTAAAAGATAGGTTCGTTTTGAACGTACGACAAAGAGATACGAATATGTTGTTTTCATAGAATGTTCTTAGAATATTCGTTACATACAAATATTGGCCATTTTTCGTTTTGAAATTCACGGAATGTTGGCGAAAAACGTGTATAATATCAAATAGATATTTGCAATCAAACATCAAATGAGAGGGTCAGAAGCAAAGGGATACAAGTGACAATGCTATTTAAAGTTAAAATACTTTGGTGAAATACCAAAAAAATTTGTTGATTATAGTTTGGTTGTACATGTCATAACCTTAAATTTAAATTTAATTTTAAATTTAATTTTAAATAAACTTAACTCTATTTTGGCGAAAGTCACTTGTATCCTTTTGCTTCTGAGTTCGCGCAGAATTAAAATAATTGATTACTTGGTTTTGAAGTTAAGACGATTTTTAAGAAAAACGTCCCATTCATTAAGCCTTCCCTATACTATCTAAAAAGTCGATTTTTCCGACCCGAGAAAGTGTAATGCGGTCTGGAAGTAACAAGTGTTAGTCAGTATAAGATCATCATTATGCGAAAGTATGCAGGTACGAAAAAATTTTCACCTTATCATGGAAAATAACCTTCATCTCATTATGTAGATAGTTCACTCTGTATAATATTTCATATACGCCGCTGCTGAAAGAAGAAACCAAGGTATAATATATTTTCTTCTGTATTACTTCCGTTCTAACGCTGATAAGTGCAAAGATATGTAGCAAGTTTCGAATTCCCTTTGTCGCTACACTATACATCTTCCTCTTAAAGTTCCTTTGAAATTTTACGACAATTCAAACACGTCATCTTTAAAACATGATATTGTAACTCCGATCACATTTTTACTGTTACATTAAAATAATTAAATTTTTAAAAATTTTTATGAAAAAGAAATTTAATCTCGTAGTGTCTCATTTAACAAATTTTTAGTTATCGGCAAATAACATCACATTCATGTAATGAAGTTTACATATATCGATGAAAATATGTATTATCAGTTTTAAAACAACTGATGATACATATCTGCCGTGTCACACGAATGTCATGTATCTTGACTTCTTGAGATACAACAATTACGTATAACAAAGGATTCTGCTCAATTCCTTTTTTGTTTCATTCGATTGAATTTTTGAAAAATTTAAAGGATAATTTTTTTGGTCTTAAACTTTTATAATCTTGAACAATATGAAAAAAAAAATTTCTCAGCTTTTTTCACATCTTTATCAATAACAGTAGGGTAAAAGCCCCCTTTGTGGAACGGTATCTAATACTGGAACAGTTTTGACATTTACATATTTTTTTTTTTTAATTAAGTAAGGAAACTTTAAATGCGAGGTGAATTTAAATTGAAAAACAATCATTTTATTAATAATAATTTTTGTTATTAGACGTTTCTTTCAGAAATAACTTCAATAATATGTAAATGTTCATAATTAGATACCGTTCCACAAAGGGGGCTTTTACCCTATTTAAATTTATAAAAAAAGAAAATTTCTTAAAAAATTTTCAAAAAAAAATTTTCTTTCTAAAATTTTTCAAGAAAATTTTTGAATTTTTTTTTTTTTAATTCTAAAAAAAATTTTTTAAGAAATTTTCATTTTTTATAAATTTAAATATTGTTATTGATAAAAATATGAAAAAAGCTGAGAAAATTTTTTTTATCATATGTTGAAAACTATAAAAGTTTAAGACCAAAAAAGTTATCCTTTAATTTTTTCAAAAATTCAATCGAATGAAACAAAACAACGGTTGAATGGATTAAATTGAAACTGGGTGGGGTTTTTGTGGGTATATTGAACTGTGAAACGCACACTTAACATTAATGGTTTTCCCGAAATTTTAAATTCAGTGCTTGATTTTCCAAAAAGCCACCAAAAGCTCTTTTTTTTTCTTGATTTTTCAAATTCATGTATAGTATGCAAAAAAACTTTTTTCTGAAAAAACAATGGCTAATCCTTGTAGAGACTTTATTCGAGTTTTTAAGATACACCTTCAATTTTCTATGTAATCATTGGTTGCAGAGATATCGATGGTCAAAGACGAAATGATCCTTTTTCATTCAAAGTCCGATATCTGAGCGAGAAGTGGTCGTCTAAAGGTCTAAAAGAAAGCAAATTAAAGCTGAAGGAACAAGTTATTCGATCTATATGGTGGTTAAGTCGGAAAATTTTTTTCCAAGTCCGTGGACCAAAAAAAGAAAGCGAAAAAATTTCGAAAATTTTTTTTTTCAGTGTATTTATTAAGATTGCGCGATACACGTTGCTTTGAAAATTTTTTTATCGCAAGATCACGAAACTAGAAACTTCCAGCTTAAAATCGCTTTGCTTACGACTTCCATACAACCATTTTTCACGAAGATACAGCCATTCGAAAAATCGCTAAAAAATTTGGAATTTTTTTTTGATCCTTTAATTTTTTCCGATAGTGTATTTTATATTTGAATTTTTTCAAAGCGCCTTTTGTGGTGGAAAAAATAATAAATTATTATGTTTCCCGCATGTTTTTATCGGCTTCGCGCGTCCATCTATAACCGCGCATCGTTCAATATTTATGTTACTTCAAATCGATTACGAGATCGCCATAGAAGTTTTTACTTCAGTCGTGTGGTCTTAAGCACACTCTTAAAATTTTTTTTTTGTTTTTGGTTGAAAGTCGTTGAAGATCAACAGCTGCTCCATTGGAAATGCTCACAAGAGGACTTTGATGTTTTTAAAGTACAGTTTGGTTTTGTAATACCTCTCTGACTAGTACTAAAACAGATCGTCAATAGGATAGGAGACCAAAAAAGGTTAAGAATCTATGTTTTAGAATAATTTCTCTCTCCAAAGTTGAAAGTATAAAGTACAAAACAGTATACAAAAATATATAGATAATACATAAATAACTTTAACCAAACAGTTTGAAATAAATTACCTGTTTGCTATGTTAATAATTAATTAATAATTAATAATTTTATATAAAATGTAAATTTTCAAAATGAAAATATCTTAACACACAATCAAAACATATTAATGTCTGTTTAGAATTTCCTGAAGCGTTAATGTTTAATATGCAAAAGAAAATATTGATGTGATGTTGCGGAAGAATATAAATTATACAGTAAACATCATACGTTCGAAGAAATTTCAATATTTTTATTTAATATATATATGGAAGAAAATTTAACATATTTTTGAAACGATTTTTAATAATCTCAACTAATATATACGCTCAATATAGTATATCTTTGGATATAAGCTTGGACGGATCAGACCACCTTTGGGCCCTAGACATTTTTGGGGAAGCTAAACGGTAAAATTTCAAGTAAATTGGATCAAAACTACTAGGGTTCTTTTGGAGAACGAGTTTCAGAACTTACTTATCGTTTTCTGTGCTTATACCGATCATTAATGCCATCTGTGAGTTATTTATGGAAATATAACTAACTTGTGATGAAAACAAGTTATTGACCATGCTGAGCGACTCCAAAATACTGCATACATCATTTAAACCAATAAAATAATAATTAATTTTTTTCAAAGTGATGTAGCCTCTTAATAAAAAGCCATCAAAAGTTATTTATTTATAAAATTCACATGACCTGGCCGTGCGAGTCTAATATTTTTAATCTATATCCAAAACAACGCACACAGGACCGTACACTAGCACACTGTGCGTGCGAATGACTCTTTTGACGTACCTACACATCAGAGCAGTGTGCTAGTGTACTCCAAAAGAGTCACTCGCTCTGTGTGGCACACCTCACTGTTCAGAGTCGTGTACTTACCTCGACCCAACACTAATACCAATTATGGAGTAGCAGAATATCGACAGCGAGTACATAATAAATTGTGTAAGGGTGCGGATCCACCAAACGCGCAAACTGTTTGTAAATGTTTGTAAATGTTTGCGAACACAAAATTTTTTGGTGGAGACGATCGTCACGAATGTTTGCAATTGTTTGCTAATGTTTGTCAGTGTTCCGACTAAAGTCGGTACATCAAAGGGAATTCGTTGTTTGGTGCGTTTGATATGAAATACAAACGAACAACAAATATAATATCCATATCATGTATAATTATTTCTTGTTTTATGTTATTTTGTTGTATAACAACATAGTTTTGTGTTTTAAAAAGGATTATTGTAATTTTAAATCAATAAACGAGTAAAAATAACATGGATTGAGATAATGAAAAATTTCTGCAATCAATCAAATTTTATAAATCAAAACCAGAAATATGGCAAACTACCAATAAATTTTATTATAATAAAATTAAAAAGCAGTATGCGTGGAATTCTCTACTCTCGCCGTTCAGAAGTGAAAAGGCCAAAGAAGAAGGCTGTGCATACTTCGGAAATTATTTTGTTAATTAACTGCCTCGAAATTCGAAAAAGATACATAAGGCTTTTGTAAGAATCTCTTGTAGCTAAAAAATATTATCGCTAGTCTAGCTTCGACGGATATACAGTCTCTGTAGTTAATATCCCGTTTACAAATTTTTGGGCTAATTTGGCAAATTAAAAATTCTAAATCTTCCGATGACAACGGTAAAAATTTTGAAAAAAAAAAAACTCCTAAGGTCTGTTTTTAAGTCTGTTAATAACTGTATAGAACTTATTTTAAAAAAATTAGATATCCAAAATTTATTTTTTGTCTTTCCTTTTTTGATTAGAGATTATTACGAACAACATAGTGCTAACAAAAATTTCTTTACTTGGAGTCATTTTTTATATGTGATATACATAATGTAAGGCCGCCCTTCGTTCGGGTAATCTAGAAAGTCTAGATCCGTCACAGGTTGTGGGTTTTCTACGCCCACGCGATGTTCTCCTTACGTTTCGTCTTTGTGATACAAAGTGTACCATCGCGTGTATTGGTGAATCGATAAATAAAACACTCGCGTTGATTCAATCAGATAAATAACATTTTCTTTAAATATTCAAATTAATTAACAAAATTAACAATGATAATACAAATCCGACTTGTAACAATAACGAAATAATGCAAATATAAAATGTTAATTATATGAGTAGATAGGCTAGGAGAGATCTGTGACACCGTAAAACTAACCAACTTGAACCCTTTTGCCAATGTTTGAAATCGTGTAACTTTACGGTACTAGACATTCCGAACTGATGAGTCATCAAACTGTATCGATGTGCAAACCTTAACCTTTGACCCGGCACGTACCGAGTACATGTATTTAAAATTTGTTGTTGACATATGACCCCAACACTCGCTCATACTGCTGGCCTTGAAATTCCTAAGAGGTGAGTCATCGCCAGCAACCGAATTAATTTATGTTAACCCATTATGCGTCATCACAATTTACTTATAACAATTTCATTTTGTGTTAACCCATTACCAGCCAAACCTAACGCATGCGCAGATTGAATGTAAGTACACGACGCATGCGCAGACTGAATTTTAGGTTACAATTTGATAGATGGGGTACACTACCGCGTCAAAAATGTGGGGTTACCCTAACTCGGGGCGTGGCCCCAAACTTTTGACGCCGTACTGTACTTAAATTTTTGGTACACTACCGTGTCAAAAGTGCGGGCCCCCCTGACCAAAAAGGTATCCTATCACTTTTTGAAACGTACTGTACGTGCAAACCTTGGCCCCAACACGCGCTTGCCTTAATTACGTCATCTTAAACGAACTATCACGTCAAAAAATGTGGGGTTACCCTAACCCACGGGGTGGCTCAAACTTTTGACGCCGTACTGTATTTAAATTTTTGTTACACTACCATGTCAAAAGTGTGGACCCCCCTGACCAAAAAGGTGTCCGATCACTTTTTGAAGCGTACTGTGCTTATTACGTGCAAATCTTGGCCTCACTTAACTGCGTCATCTTAAATTGGGTGCGGTCGCTAACGATAAATTTTGTCGGGGGCGCACTGTACCAAGCGCTAGATTTTAAGATTAGACTCCGGGGTCCAGATTTCTGACCGCTACTGTACTGTAAATCGAGTGTCTACTGTACTTTTCAACAAGTTTAAGCCTGTTTTCAGCAAAGTCAGCACTTTTTTAATTTGTTTATTTATATAAGTTTTAATTTAAAAAAAATGTTTATTTAAGATTTTGATGACTCAGCAATTTCTTTGTTTGGATTTCAAATACGAAATAGTCTTCTTGGAATTTTTAATTTATGGCCTGATTGTTGAATTATAATTATAGTATGATTCATACAAGCGGTGATTTTTGTTATATTTGTTTATTTATATAATAATTTTGGATCATGTAATAATTTTAAAATTGTTTATTTAAGATTGGGAGGCCGCTAAATTTTGTGGGGGCACTGTACCAAGCGCTACCGCAAAACTAACTTCAGACTCCAGGGTCCAGATGTCTGACCGCTACTGTACTGCCGGAAATTTGGGTGTCAACTGTAACTCAGGGGTTTTTTGTATATTTAACCTTGGAAAATTCCAGGAATTTTTATCAGTTTTAACATAAACAAACAACTAATAATTAAATGTTTGTTTTAGCTGAATTATGATCGTAAGACTCATATAAGGAGTTTTTTTTGGTATAAGAAAGATGACGTCATGGAATATTAATGAGTTAAAAAATTGTTTAGTAAAAAATTTCACCCATTGTAGGCCTCAAACAAGAAATTATTTTTATCAGTTTTAATACTTTAACATTTAACCTACAGTGACCAATTTTTTAGTTAACTAACAGAAGTTCTTGAAATTTTAACAAGTTACAAAAAATATTACTTCTTATGGTGCACAACATTTTTGAATTTGACTGTAGCACAAAACTGTTCCTATATCAAACGAAAATTATCTGAGATAATTCAGTATGTACATATGTATAGACTTTGTATATTAAAAATATTTTATGTATACACTCTGTATATTGAGAATAAGAAAGAAAATTTGTATATAATTTTAATTTTTATGAATACTAGTAAACGAATTGTATAGCCATTTATGAATAAGTATTAAATCTAATTATAAAAAAATTTATAAATATTGCAAAAAATTTGTTTAATCAGCAAAATCAATGTATATCATTTTAATACTGATACATATTTATATTAGGGTATAATAGTATTGTATTTAACATTTTTAAACAGAATAAAAGTTCAATTTTTGGTTTTAAATTACTATAAGTTAAACACGTCGCTTAATATAAAAATGATAACAGCATTGAGTTTTACTAAATTTTTAAGTCTGTAAAATCAAAATTTTTTATAGACACATAGAACATTTTGAATTTGATACTTTATCATTAACATACAAATAATATCATGTATATATAACGGGTGTATATTTAGTATTTTTAATAAATATTTTAGTATACAGGGTGTATCATGAAATATGCTTTTCAATTAGAATAATAAATTTCATAAGATTTTTGTTAATACTCTTATAGGTTAACGAAAGAAACTTTTTGCTGTAAAAAAATAGGGGAATGCAGGGTAATAATTAAATAAAACGCACATATTTTTTTTTTTAAATTTTATTTATAGAATATGTATACAAAAAATTAAATTGCTTAAATCTATATATTACTTAAAATCTATTTATTTTCCATATAAAAATTTTTTAAAAGAATACAATTTTCTAATGAACAAATTTTATCTGAATGAAGCATACAGCGTCTTGAATAATATTCATCTCGCAGAATGGAAATCTTCGGTACATCAAATATTTCTTCCAAATTCAAAATTCACGGCTGGTTTTCGGTACCATCAAACAAACTTGATATCCATTTCTTCTTTTCACCACCCTTGACGTATATAACATCATACATCTTTAATATAGGTTTCAATATGGTATGAAGTTTTTTGTATGGAATAAATCCATACGACCAAGGTATCCCATGCCAATTTCGGTAAAGCCAACTGGCTACTCGTTGATATTTCTTCGGCAACTCGTTGAAATCAAACGGTGCGTCGAATATAAGATGTAATATATCATCCGAATTTTCTGCAGCAATACCAACTTCTTTAAAATAAAATTCGTTGTTAGCTCCTTGATAGCCTTGTATGTCAAGAAACGCCATTTTTTACCGCCACCGTAGAACTGAATTTATTCACACAATCCACAACTTTATATAGAATAATTAAAAGTGGTGGGGGTAGTTAGTTAATTTGTGGAACGTATTCGAAAATGGCTATTAATAGCTATTGCTAGTTTACCATCAAATTACAAACTGTTAATAATATTTAGCACATTTGTGAGTACCAGGTTCTTTTCACTTTAAGACCTAGTGATTTAAGGAATGCTAAATTTTCAGGTGAAATGTGTTGTTGCTCAAAAGTTTTACGTTTAATGATCTTAGGTTTCGAAAGTCCTTTGCTAGGTTCTCTAGCGGTGGACTGCGCTGAATTGTAAATTAACATGGTTCCAAAATGTAATTGTTTTACCACGAAAGTATAATTTTCAACGAAAGAGATGTTAACTCTTTGACAACCACCGGTAAATAGATAATATTTTATGTAAGTTCAACTATTTTATACCCTTCAACGGTATGGTTGTGTTGCGGTTGTGGCGGTGGCGGTGTTTGTGTGGCGGTTGTGTGGTGGTGGCGGTGGTGTTTGTGTGGCGGTGGCGGTGGTGTTAGTGTGGTGGCGGCGGTGGTGTTTGTGTGGTGGCGGCGGTGGTGTTTGTGTGGCGGTGGTATTTGTATGGTGGTTTCGATGGTTGTGTGGTGGTTGTGGGGGTGGCGGGGTAGCAGCGGTGTTTGCGGCTGACGTGCACAACTTTATCATTAATTCAATCGAAGCAGCAATTTACTGTAGACAATAAATCGGTGGTGACATCTCGCGGTGTTTGTTGAACGCAATATCTAAATTAATCATCACCATATTCGCTAGCATCTTCTTTATCAGTTTCATCCAGATAATCACCTAGTGGCTCAATAACATCAGCCTTTTGAAGTTCACGAAGTATAGAGAGTATTTCTTGACCGACAGTAGTTTCTCTTAAAGCATCTAACTCTTCGATTAAAGCTTCACTATCGTCAACGTTAAACAATATGTTTTTATTTTCCTCTATACTCCGAATAATATTGAGTATTTTTTCACTAGTCTCTGAAGTCTCGTATAAACGTCGTAATTCATCTATTAAAGTATTAGGATTATGCCAGTATTTTATTTTTTTCGATTGCCCATTAGCATTTTCCGAGTCGTTGTATTTGATACGCTTAGCAAGTAGCTCTTGGTCCGTTGAGTTGACTGGACGTTTTATTGCTATTCGTTCATTAGAATCCTCAACTTTATTTTGAGTTTCTTTGATTAATAAAATATCTAAAAGGGTTTGCAAAGCTGTAGTTAACTTGGGAATGATAACAGTTCCACTATCAGAAGTGGTTAAAACCCTGTTATTAGACTCATCGCTGGGTGTGTAAACATTATTTTGATTTCTTAAATTATTAAATTTAGTTTGAATTGCTTTTGATGCAGCTTTAATTCTTTGTTCAAGTGGATTGACCCTTTCTTCAACTTTATTGTTTAGAAATTCATCATCAATATCATTCCTCCCGGTATCATAACTAGATAAGTCATCAGCCGTGTCTAATGTTTGTCTTTTTAGCGGATCAAGAGAGTAACTATTTTCAAACCTTTTTGGTGAAAATTCCCGCATATGTGTATTTCTTATATGACGTGAAAGAGAATCTTTCCGCGAGAAGCTTTTATAGCACCGCGTACACTCGAACATTATAATAGATGTGTAAAGCTCAACTAGTCTTACAAGATTAATTCAGAATTGTGTTAGCGATTACTTATATACTCCACCACCACCACCACCACCGCCGCCACCGCCATCACCACCGCCACCACCACCACCACCACCACCACCACCACCGCCGCCGCCGCCGCCGCAACCACCACATCTGAGTTGCTCATTTTACTCCATGGAGTAGCGGTTGACATTCAGCTTACACATTTTGCCTCCATTACGCTCTTTCGATTCGGAAATTAGTTTAGAAAAATGAATGAAAAGCTATATGCAAGTGTCAGGTGACTCAACACCAACATTAACATACTTGCTCCTGAATATAGGCAATTACATTGCATTGTCAAGTGGCTCCATACTTACTAAGGGCCTTATCATTATTCAAGATATAATTTGGGAGGTTCTAATGTGTTGTAAAATAAGAACAATATAAGAATTTATACGTAAAATAATTTATTTTTTAATAAAATATACGTTTCAATATTAAAATTAAAAAGTAAATCAATTCATTTTCACATCTGACAGTTTCCTTAAGCTTACACCAAACATCATACATGTGATAGCTACTTGCTAAATTCCACAATATGTAAAAAACCACTGGAATCAGTTCCTTTATATGTAATAAAATATTGTCCTGTACGTAAACATTGCATGGTCTGCTCATCCAAATCCGTGAATCGTTTTGGAAGGAACACTTGAGCATCTGCAAGTTCCACCGCAACCGCTGGCCCATATCGAGTTTCCATGCGTCGTACATCAAGAATTTTCCACGTTTCATACGGCTTGAGTGTAGATAGCGATTTGAATGGTTTACCAGCACCAAGTTTATTCAACTTCTCCAAAACCGGATCCATTGTTGTATCAGTGGCAGTAAAAGTGGTCCACAGATCACTTATACTTAACTCAACACCGTGTTGTTCAGACATTTTGCCAATACACTGCCAATTTCTATTACAGCACGTCGCTTAAATAAATTATGAGTTGCCACCACAAAAACCACCACCACCACCACCACCACCACCACCACCCCAACACAACTACAAAATTTGAGTTGCTCATTTTACCCCACCGATATGTTTATTCCCACACAGCTACAAATTAAGTTACTCTAAAGCAACCACACCTTCATATGATCAGTGTTTATACACCACAACCAATGGAAAATATCAAATAAACATTAACATTTATTTAGTAATGAGGTATAATGCATATTTTGAGTATTCAATAAAAACTTTAATACTGATTAATAGGTATTGGTCAATTCCACTGTTACTCAAAATATACCTTATACCTCATTACTAAATAAATGCTAATGTTTGTTTTAACAACCGTGGAATTGGTCAATACTTATGATGTGGCAATCAGGTGATTGATTTTACTAAATTATTCGCAATTGCAGCGGCTTTTACATGTGGGACAGTTTACATAATTGCAAACACAGTTTGGAAATGGCATCATACATCGTTTACAACACATGCAAATTCGTTTTTCGTTTCGACACCTATCACAATACTCGGGGAATGAACACTTACACTGTGGTGGTTGAAATTTACAAATACCACAAATCGGCATGTTGTTTTTGTTTACTTTCTGGAACTTAACCAACAAATGACATCCGGTTAATAATTCAGTTGTATTTATAGTATTTTGACTGAAACCAAATAATCTAATATTTTATAAAAAATCGATATTTAATAGATATTAACCAATTCCACTGTTACACAAAATATCCATTATACCTCATTACATCGCTGGTCATTGCCTTATAAATAAATGTTTACGTTGGTTTGAGCAACCGTGGAATTGGTCAATATGTATTATGTGGCAATCAGATGATTGATTTTACTAAATTATTTGCAATTGCAGCGGCTTTTACATGTGGTACAGTTTATATAATTGCAAACACAGTTTGGAAATGGCATCATACATCGTTTACAACACATGAAAATTCGTTTTTCATTTCGACACCTATCACAGTACTCGTAGAAGGCACACTTACACTGTGACGGTTGAAATTTACAAATACCACAAATCGGCATGTTGCTGTTGTTGTTTACCTTCTGGAACTTAACCAACAAATGACATCCGGTTAATAATTCAGTTGTATTTATAGTATTTTGTAACCGAAATTTTCCAATATTTTATCTAAAATCGATATCTAATAATCTTCCAGTATAAGAGCAGGGAACAGGAACGTCACCAGATTGATTAATTTAGATATTGCGTTCAACAAACACCGCGAGATGTCACCACCGATTTATTGTCTACAGTAAATTGCTGCTTCGATTGAATTAATGATAAAGTTGTGCACGTCAGCCGCAAACACCGCTGCTACCCCGCCACCCCCACAACCACCACACAACCATCGAAACCACCATACAAATACCACCGCCACACAAACACCACCGCCGCCACCACACAAACACCACCGCCACCGCCACACAAACACCACTGCCACCACCACACAACCGCCACACAAACACCGCCACCGCCACAACCGCAACACAACCACCGCATTTGTGTGTTACGTCACCACCGCTATATAATTTGCTGAGTTATACTCAAGCTTATACACCTTATCATGGTTGAAGGGTATAAAATAGTTGAACTTACATAAAATATTATCTATTTACCGGTGGTTGTCAAAGAGTTAACATCTCTTTCGTTGAAAATTATACTTTCGTGGTAAAACAATTACATTTTGGAACCATGTTAATTTACAATTCAGCGCAGTCCACCGCTAGAGAACCTAGCAAAGGACTTTCGAAACCTAAGATCATTAAACGTAAAACTTTTGAGCAACAACACATTTCACCTGAAAATTTAGCATTCCTTAAATCACTAGGTCTTAAAGTGAAAAGAACCTGGTACTCACAAATGTGCTAAATATTATTAACAGTTTGTAATTTGATGGTAAACTAGCAATACACAAATTAACTAACTACCCCCACCACTTTTAATTATTCTATATAAAGTTGTGGATTGTGTGAATAAATTCAGTTCTACGGTGGCGGTAAAAAATGGCGTTTCTTGACATACAAGGCTATCAAGGAGCTAACAACGAATTTTATTTTAAAGAAGTTGGTATTGCTGCAGAAAATTCGGATGATATATTACATCTTATATTCGACGCACCGTTTGATTTCAACGAGTTGCCGAAGAAATATCAACGAGTAGCCAGTTGGCTTTACCGAAATTGGCATGGGATACCTTGGTCGTATGGATTTATTCCATACAAAAAACTTCATACCATATTGAAACCTATATTAAAGAAGTATGATGTTATATACGTCAAGGGTGGTGAAAAGAAGAAATGGATATCAAGTTTGTTTGATGGTACCGAAAACCAGCCGTGGATTTTGAATTTGGAAGAAATATTTGATGTACCGAAGATTTCCATTCTGCGAGATGAATATTATTCAAGACGCTGTATGCTTCATTCAGATAAAATTTGTTCATTAGAAAATTGTATTCTTTTAAAAAATTTTTATATGGAAAATAAATAGATTTTAAGTAATATATAGATTTAAGCAATTTAATTTTTTGTATACATATTCTATAAATAAAATTTAAAAAAAAAAAATATGTGCGTTTTATTTAATTATTACCCTGCATTCCCCTATTTTTTTTACAGCAAAAAGTTTCTTTCGTTAATCTATAAGAGTATTAACAAAAATCTTATGAAATTTATTATTCTAATTGAAAAGCATATTTCATGATACACCCTGTATACTAAAATATTTATTAAAAATACTAAATATACAACCGTTATATATACATGATAGTATTTGTATGTTAATGATAGAGTATCAAATTCAAAATGTTCTATGTGTCTATAAAAAATTTTGATTTTACAGACTTAAAAAATTTAGTAAAACTCAATGCTGTTATCATTTTTATATTAAGCGACGTGTTTAACTTATAGTAATTTAAAACCAAAAATTGAACTTTTATTCTGATTAAAAATGTTAAATACAATACTATTATACCCTAATATAAATATGTATCAGTATTAAAATGATATACATTGATTTTGCTGATTAAACAAATTTTTTGCAATATTTATAAATTATTTTATAATTAGATTTAATACTTATTCATAAATGGCTATACAATTCGTTTACTAGTATTCATAAAAATTAAAATTATATACAAATTTTCTTTCTTATTCTCAATATACAGAGTGTATACATAAAATATTTTTAATATACAGAGTCTATACATATGTACATACTGAATTATCTCAGATAATTTTCGTTTGATATAGGAACAGTTTTGTGCTACAGTCAAATTCAAAAATGTTGTGCACCATAAGAAGTAATATTTTTTGTAACTTGTTAAAATTTCAAGAACTTCTGTTAGTTAACTAAAAAATTGGTCACTGTAGGTTAAATGTTAAAGTATTAAAACTGATAAAAATAATTTCTTGTTTGAGGCCTACAATGGGTGAAATTTTTTACTAAACAATTTTTTAACTCATTAATATTCCATGACGTCATCTTTCTTATACCAAAAAAAACTCCTTATATGAGTCTTACGATCATAATTCAGCTAAAACAAACATTTAATTATTAGTTGTTTGTTTATGTTAAAACTGATAAAAATTCCTGGAATTTTCCAAGGTTAAATATACAAAAAAACCCCTGAGTTACAGTTGACACCCAAATTTCCGGCAGTACAGTAGCGGTCAGACATCTGGACCCTGGAGTCTGAAGTTAGTTTTGCGGTAGCGCTTGGTACAGTGCCCCCACCAAATTTAGCGGCCTCCCAATCTTAAATAAACAATTTTAAAATTATTACATGATCCAAAATTATTATATAAATAAACAAATATAACAAAAATCACCGCTTGTATGAATCATACTATAATTATAATTCAACAATCAGGCCATAAATTAAAAATTCCAAGAAGACTATTTCGTATTTGAAATCCAAACAAAGAAATTGCTGAGTCATCAAAATCTTAAATAAACATTTTTTTTAAATTAAAACTTATATAAATAAACAAATTAAAAAAGTGCTGACTTTGCTGAAAACAGGCTTAAACTTGTTGAAAAGTACAGTAGACACTCGATTTACAGTACAGTAGCGGTCAGAAATCTGGACCCCGGAGTCTAATCTTAAAATCTAGCGCTTGGTACAGTGCGCCCCCGACAAAATTTATCGTTAGCGACCGCACCCAATTTAAGATGACGCAGTTAAGTGAGGCCAAGATTTGCACGTAATAAGCACAGTACGCTTCAAAAAGTGATCGGACACCTTTTTGGTCAGGGGGGTCCACACTTTTGACATGGTAGTGTAACAAAAATTTAAATACAGTACGGCGTCAAAAGTTTGAGCCACCCCGTGGGTTAGGGTAACCCCACATTTTTTGACGTGATAGTTCGTTTAAGATGACGTAATTAAGGCAAGCGCGTGTTGGGGCCAAGGTTTGCACGTACAGTACGTTTCAAAAAGTGATAGGATACCTTTTTGGTCAGGGGGGCCCGCACTTTTGACACGGTAGTGTACCAAAAATTTAAGTACAGTACGGCGTCAAAAGTTTGGGGCCACGCCCCGAGTTAGGGTAACCCCACATTTTTGACGCGGTAGTGTACCCCATCTATCAAATTGTAACCTAAAATTCAGTCTGCGCATGCGTCGTGTACTTACATTCAATCTGCGCATGCGTTAGGTTTGGCTGGTAATGGGTTAACACAAAATGAAATTGTTATAAGTAAATTGTGATGACGCATAATGGGTTAACATAAATTAATTCGGTTGCTGGCGATGACTCACCTCTTAGGAATTTCAAGGCCAGCAGTATGAGCGAGTGTTGGGGTCATATGTCAACAACAAATTTTAAATACATGTACTCGGTACGTGCCGGGTCAAAGGTTAAGGTTTGCACATCGATACAGTTTGATGACTCATCAGTTCGGAATGTCTAGTACCGTAAAGTTACACGATTTCAAACATTGGCAAAAGGGTTCAAGTTGGTTAGTTTTACGGTGTCACAGATCTCTCCTAGCCTATCTACTTATATGCAGACCGTTTATGACGGAAAGGGGACCCGATTATCTCTCGAATTTTTGTTTATTTAGAATGTTCTATGATCTTCTATTTGAGTTAAAAATATAATTTCTTATATGAGAGAGTGAGATACATAATTCCCTTAAGTACATAACATTATTTCTTAGAACTACCCCTGATATAGTCTCTCTTGATCAACCAAATGTGTTGCTCAATCATCTTTGTTACATTTATTTATCTTCTCACTCTTACTAATAAAATATATTGTAATTCCCATTGCTAAGATTTTTATGCAATTGACATAACAAGAATGTTTAAACTATTGTCTAATCTTTTTCAAAAGTGACACTTGTTGATTTTCTTGGTTTGATCTTCAAGATTTTCATTTATAGGGACACCAGCGCCTGCCACATGCGGCGTTACAATGAATACCTAATACATATGTATTTATATAAAAATATAAAAATATGTGGAACAGCTACAAACATTCGCAAACGGATAATCATTTGTAACTGTTTATTTAATGGAGACAGCATGTTCGCAAATAGTTAAAAACAATTGCAAACATTTGCAAGCAATTACAAACATTTGAAGAAAATATTTTTTTGGTGGATCCGCACCTTAAGAGTTAATTCCACCATCCGTTTTACATTTTAGGCACACCAACGTCATTATTGGAAATGGAATGACGCGACAACGGAAATGACAATAGTAAAAGAATACGATGATAAAAACAATAACAATATAATTCTGTTATATAATTGGGTTGTTATTTTTTTTTCCTATTCTGCTAATTGTATTCGTGTGTATTGTATGTGTAGTACTTAGCGATATAAAAATGAAAATCTAATTATTAAAATTTGTTAAGAGGAAAATTAATTTATCCTGTGTGCCTTGCTGTTGGCATATTACAATTTTTTTTTGTCTTTCTGGCTTCTCTTTATGTCTGTGTACATATTTTTTTTTGTATTGGTTTAATATGAAAAAATTTAATTAGGAGTAGCGGAAAAATGTGTTTTGCTCCTGTATTTAAATAATTAAAAGGTTTTATTCAATTTAAATACACTTGTTGTAGTATCTTGCATTTCTCAGATATTATTTTTAAGGGAATAATCACTTGTTACAACACTTTCAAAACGATGTCTTTGTTAAAAAAATATTTTGTTGAAATAACGAAATATTTTTTATCTAATTTTTTTCTGTAGTCAAAGAAATATTTCTTTGGATCAAAAAAAAAAAAATATATTTTGATTGAAAAAAAAAAATTGAAATAAAATCAGTATGTTGTACACCAGGGGTGGCAAACCCAAATAATCTTGCGGGCCACTTTGGAAGCGCATCATAACTCCGCGGGCCGCATTAAAAATTTTGCATTCCCATATATTATGTATTTTTTTAATACATTGGTTTTCACTACCTTGGTCATTATAAAATAAATATATTTTGTATAAGTGTGATGAATCTCGCGGGCCAAAAAAAGTTTTAGGTGGGCCACATGCGGCCCGCGGGCTGTGAGTTGGCCACCCCTGTTGTACACCAAGGGACTAAAGTGTGAGTTTTAATCCCGAGTGTGAAGTTTGAAGTGTGAAGAGGGCCTGTAAAGGCCCGAGGGCAATAAATCACACGAAAGACGAAAAAATCACTTTAGTTCTGTGACGCATATACTATTTTTTGCAATTCCGGATAATTTAAAATTATAAAAATTAAAAAAAAATTACTTAAATATGATTTAAATTGTATATAAATAATATTCGCTCATGTATACTCTGGATAAATCAATCATAGGCGGATCCAGGGGGTGGCTGTGGGGGCTGCAGCCCCTCCCCTTTGAATTACAATAGGTAACTTTTTTAGTTAAACATACAATTCAGAACACACAATTCTCCAAAATTCCTCCTGGGATCAGATGCAGCCCCCCCCTTTTCAACTGGCTGGATACGCCCTTGAAATCAATCAAATTGTACAGTACAATATAAATGTTTGTCTTTATTTACAAGTTTGAATTTGTTTATTATTTTCAATTACCTAGCAACGTTATTAATAATTTAAGTTAAATTTCTGTAAATTGTGCTTGCTGATTGGTTTACAAGCGGGAGCAAAATAATTGTCTATTCCCATGGGGCTAAAAGTGAATTTTTTAGTCCTTGAGACTAAAAGTGGCCCTTTACTCCCTATTATGAAGGACTAAATCATATCCTTTAGTCCCGGAATTGCAAAAAATATTTTTTTGACATATTCTTTCTGTAGTCAAAGAAAAAAATCAGAATATTTTTTATGAGCAACTTTGGATGAAAATGTTAAACATTTCTGTAAGTAGATCTGCACTTTCAACCAAACAAAAATTTTACTTGAAAAAATCCACTACAGTGAAAACAAGATTACTTGCAAATCCTTCGACAAGAATCTATCATAAAAATGCATTCTTCAAAAACACATAAAAATGTATATAGGTACTTTTAAGATTTACAATAATTATTACTTATAAGTAGAAATTGCAATATAATCTTTTCGTTTCTATAAGTATATAAAATTTGTGATTTTGTAACAATGTTATCTACTCTAGAATCTAGACTGAAGATTATAATATTTATTGTTGTAGAAAATTTTTCATATAGAAATTGTACGCTCAGATTTATGGTGAATTTCACCAGTGTTCAGATAAGAAGTTCATGGAACCACACAAGTCACTATCGAGCTAGCTATACGGTTACCGGATTATTCAAAATTGCTTTCTATGCGTGCACGGTCTATAAGGCCATAAATATAAATGTCATGACTGGGGTGCTATGTGGATTATATCGTCGACGTATAGTTTGCAATGAATGATGCAAGGTGTCGCAAAATTATAGTCCTTTTCGGACAATGTTTTCAACAGGGAGTATCTACATGTATAGCAAGGTTACTTGATGGATTTCTACAAGTAAGGTGTCAGTAGAGGATAACTCTACATGTAGCCTATTGGACCCTAAAGTTTGTAATTTACTTTCGTTCCTGAATTAAGGGTCCTCAAAGTAACAAACAACATAAAAAAAAAATTCATTTCAATCATGTGTAAATATTTTAAATTTTCTAATATTCAGATTTAGAAAAAAGTTAATCGTTTCGAAATTATTATTTGACGAGGGTAATTTAAGGGGAGATTCGCCAAAAAAACATTAAAAACCAACCTTTTTTATTAGTTTTTTTTTTATACAAATAAATATTTTATTAACACTTTCAGTCTCACGGCTTCGGCATCCGAAAATAATCAAAACAACCGCAGAGGCTGATCGCGATCAACGATTAATTGATTATGTATTATGTATGTGTGCGATATTACCACACCGATGTGTATATACTCAACTCACACAAACACCAACACACACTACTCTCTTGGTTTCTATAAACAAAATATAAAAACTAATAAAAGTATTTGCTTGTTTTCTTTTTTTTAAATTTATTTTTACCAGTTTGTTACCTAAACTTTCTGTAATTCTCTGATTTGAATGTGTTTGAATCTCAAATATAAGTATGTACGTATCAAATATATGTACATGTTGAATCATTTTATATATTTGTTTATATAGTTTCTTTAAAATATATTGACGCCTTCCGGGGAAGTTTATTGTGAAAGTGCTCGGGCCTCATAGTGTTAGAAAACCAAATACCTATACAACATTGTTTCTACAAGTCTTGAGATTACAAAAAAAAAAAACTTTTTTAAAAAATTCAAAAATGAGCTGAGTATAAATGGCTTTGAAATCGACACTGCTCGATTTTTCCACCTTGATGGTTCCTCGAGTCCTGAAACCCCCAGTGAACCAAAACAAAAAAATTAAGAATTTTATGAAAATATACAGTTATGGCAGTAGCTAGTATCTAAGAAAAAAAAAAAAACAGAGAGAAATCGCATTTTGAAAATAAATTTTCAAAAACCACCGCCTTTTTCCGACTATAAACAGCCGCCATTTTGAAAATATGTTACGGAACCAAAAGATCCTAGCTGCTCCCAAAATTACGGTATCGAGGAATAATATGCACTTTGATTTATGTCGATATCTCAAATACTTTTTGAGATACATGTAGAACCATGTCGAAAAACGTACTTCCGAGAAAAAAGTATTTAAAGTTTTTTATTTAAATTGAATTATAGTAAAGTGCGTGTACTAAAATGTCCATAACTTTTTGATTTTTCATTTTCTTTTAATAAAATTTTAGGAGAATGTCTTTGACACTCCAAGAAAGACAATTATGAAGAAAAAAAAATTTCTTTTTTTTTTTGCTTTAGCGAATCTCCCCTTAAGCTCAAAGTAGTTGCACAGTCAAAACAGTACCTTTTTTTTTTTTAAAAATATGAAAACAATTTCGTCTATGTATAAGATTTTATTTTGTAAACAATAGTATATTGTGCAATAAGTGCGGGAAATTGTCGATTGCCCACGAAAGCGAAGTTGAGCGCACTCACTACGTTCGTGCGCTCATTCGCTTGAGTGGCGCAATCCACAATCCCGCACGAGTTGCACATACCATTTTTTATTACGAATTTCACATACTTTTTTCCATTATTATCACTATTTTTGACATTTTTATTACTTTTTAAAATAATATTTTTAAGTGCTCGTTTTTTTACCTGAATTAATTATCATTTAAATTAGGGTGAATGCGGGAGAGACGCCGCACATTTTGAAAACACTTGATAATTCTTAAAGTATGCATTCAATTGATTTGAAATTTGGTACACATTAAATGTAAACATTGTTCTTTAAAATTAATTATAAATAATTTTAAATTTTAAGTCATAAAGGATTCATAATTAACATTTTTGTAGAGCCTGCAAAGCGGGAGAGATGCCGCATCAAAGAAGGAGAGGCGCCGCATATTTCATATTAAAAATTTTGCATTTTATACACATCTCCATACATGATGCATGCCATATGTAACCATTTTTGGCACTTTATACATCTTAACCAGTCAATTTTCTTTTGTTTCTGAGTACTCTTCAAAACAGTCAATACACAGGCAATCATCATTATTTTCGTTATCTTCACCAATATGAGAGCTCTTTCTGATCCATTAATGGATCTTTTATATTTACGTGGCATAATTTACAGTCAAAAAAAAAAAAAAATTTTACATGCGGCATCTCTCCTTTTTGTTGGGGTAGATGCCGCATGTTGCTATAGCAAGCATAGTGCGGAATTCTAACCTAAAATTTTATACAGTACTTTTAAAATATACCTAAATTAATAACAAAACTCATTTTCATTAAAACAATGAAATATACATTCTTAAATTCTAATGAATTAAATGCTTGATAAAATATTATGTTAAAAAACTTACCTTTCAATAATAAAAAGTTGGATAATTACTAAACTGACGGACTAATCATAAATATTACCATATACAGCTTAAATAAGTAACTTATTCTAAACATATAATCCATTAATAGCGCTAGCTGTCAGTCAACGGACGAACTATGGCTACTGCGGCATCTCTCCCGACGCGGCGTCTCTCCCGCACTTACCCTACTTTGTTGGTGGTTTCTATAGAAATATTTATGAAATATTTATTAAATGAAAAATTAAGAGGCGGCTTTGCGTGTTTTGATTAAATTTTGCGTCAATGTCAATTTGCGTGTGGAAAGTTACTTTTTATTACTCATGCGGGAGAAGTACTAACTTGTCGCACATATTTCGGTACGCAAAATGGCTGTTTGCCAACTGTACTCTTCCCGCATACTTTTTTGCGTGTGGAAAGTAACTTTCCACACGCAAATTGACAATAAAACACGCAAAATTTAATCAAAACACGCAAAGCCGCCTCTTAATTTTTCATTTAATAATTATTTCATAATTATTTCTATAGAAACCACCAACAAAGTAATTTAAACGATAATTAATTCAGAAAAAAAAGACGAACACTCAAAACTATTATTTTAAAAAGTAATATAAATGTTAAAAATAATGATAATAATAGAAAAAAGTATGTGAAATTCGTAATAAAAAATAGTATGTGCAACTCGTGCGGGATTGTCGATTGCTCCACTCAAGCGAATGAGCGCACTCACTACGTTCGTGCGCTCAACTTCGCTTTCGTGGGCAATCGACAATTTTCCGCACTTATTGCACAATATACTATTCCACACGTAAAAAAATATGCGGGAAGAGTACAGTGAGCAAACAGCTATTTTGCGTACAGAAATGTGTGCGCCAAGTTAGTATTTCTCCCGCATGAGTAATAAAAAATATTTTTAAACAACGTACATGCACATATTTGATACGCAAGGTAGGTAGTTTCAAACATATTTTAGAGATAAAATATCATTGATTTAACTATATAACAGCTCCCAAGAGATAAGCCCATGTTTGATGCACTATAGCTACGTCTGTAATATGTAGGTACAATGTAGCTATAAAGCTCTGACACATGTGAACTATGATCTCGTGTAAAATTCATCGATCAACTTCAAAAACACCTACATTTATATTGTAGGCAAAGTATAATGTAATAACAAACAGAATAATCAAATTTTCCCAAAATTGAATCAACGATCGTGCTACTGGAAGTACAAAATATTTTTTTAAGGGTGTAGAGGAAAAGATTTCGTCCCGGCACTTTCTAATGGAATCGATTGAGCCAAGATTTTATTTCGCATGTCCGAAAAATTTGAAGGTGGATTATTATAGAACTTGGACAAAAAACAAAGAATAAAACGTTCGATATTTCATTTGGTTTTCGAGATAGGTGCAAAGGGCAATATCGAAAAATATTATTCTCTTTTGTTTTGTTCAATATACCTATCCATATCTATACGAATCCGCATCAAAGTTTTGGATCATACACGCGGAGAAAATTCCTATAAAAATTACTGTGCTCATACTACAATCGACGTGTAACAGGCGAACATATCCAATTTTTGTACGGTAAAATTATAAAAATTATAGTTATATTACTGTAATTTTTATAATTTTACCTTACAAAAATTGGATATGTTCGCCTGTTACACGTCGACTGTAGTATGAGCACAGTAACTTTTATAGGAATTTTCTCTCCGTGTAGAAGCCAAAGTTATGCCTAAGTCAATTTTTTTAATAGATAAAGGGATAAAAAAATTAACCAGAAAACAAGAATTCAACGAAAATTTAATTTTTGAACAAAGAAATCATTTTGAGAATGTATTATAGAGCAATAATTTCAGCTTTTTTAGGGCTTAAAAACAACTGTTGATATATTTAATATCCATTCTTTTATCATCTATTTACCGATATTTTGAAAAAATCCAAAAAATCTCATTTAAGCAAAAAAAAAAAAAAATGAAAATTCAAGGACCTATAGTGAATTAAACATGGCCATAATAAAAAAATACTGAAGTGCTGGCTGACATGATTTTGGGATTTGTGTTCCTCTGAAATAGAAAACAGAAAAAGACTAATTTAGAAAGGTTATTACTTATCACTATGACAGGAACCGCGTGTACAGAAAGAACATACCAAATTTGAAATCGATTGTAGTATAAAACTCGAGATGTCATGTCGACCAGCTTAAAAAAAAGTGGTTTCGAGAAAAATACATTTAAAGTCGTGAAATAAAATAGCTAATAGGTACCTGATCCCACCGTATTAAAAGTGATTATGACTTTATTTTTTTTTCTTTCAAATTTTTAAATTCCCTTTTAATAGGAACATTTTTTTACAAGTTTACACTTTCAGAAAACGGAACAAATACATATTGAATTTTTCAAATTTCCAGATCAGAATACTGCATTAAAATATTTAACTGATAAATATAATAAAATAGAATTCAATAAAAATATCTTTATTTAAAAAGTAACAAAAACAAAATATACAAATAGTTTTATAATATGAAATTTTATTCAACAAAAAATACAAAACAACGGCTCCGTATAACATTATATCGCAAGTTTTCTAATTTAAGAATCAGTTTGCTGAAAAAAAAAAAAACGAAACAGACAGAACACAGCAACGAAGTCGACTAAAAATGAAAATATGATTAAAACGAAAAACATTGACTTGCATTTTTCGCATACCATAACACAAAAGCAACAACCGGCTTCAGTCGCAACAGCCAATGGAATTAAGTAAACGATGGCAGCTCTAACTACCGCGAGTCCACTGTATTACGAACATATGTATGTGACGTCGCAACGCAAACAGTCACCGGCGTTCAATAACAGACGTCGCTACTGTTTCGTTCAATCATTCGCTCGCTCGCTTGTTCCCTCGATGTACGATGTTTGCTGATTGTGAGAAGTGGATTTTAGCAGTCGATAAATATATTATATTTGTATCAAGTGCGAAAGAGAGCATTATTTGTGAAAATGTATGATGTAGAATGGGATAGCAAAATCGATATTTAGTTAATATGAAACATATTCCTGTAGGATACATTTAAATATGATGCGGGTGAGTATACATATAGTGATGGTGCTCTGAAAATAAAATTAGTGTTTGTTTAAGGATGTTGGACGCTTTGAGTAAAATTTGTATAGTTTGTTGATACAAATGGTTATGAACAGTGTTGGGTAACAGATAATATAAAATACCTAGATAAAGATAACAGATAATTTATCCGTTACTATTAGGTCAGTGTTTCTCAACCGCTGGGCCGCGGAATTACCTAACCGGTCCGCGAGAAAGATCTGTGAACTCAATTAAATTAAAAAAATATCAAAAAAGTTTTTTGACGATGAAAATCGCATGTCTTTTGTAAAAGTATAAAAAAAATAATAGCCCAGTCGCAGAATCTACATAACAAAGCGAAGTTCCAAAGATTGGGCACTAACGGATCTCATATAACCACCTGTATCCATCCAAAATAGTTTAGCTCTCTAAACAGTGAATAAAATTTTCAAAATTGGTGATGACGCGTTCTTGAAAAGATAATTTTTAATTTAAAAATTGAAACAGATATAAATATGTATCGTTATTGTAATGACAAAAATCATCGTCAGCAATTATCGCAAAGAAATTCAGCTGATTTCTTAAAGCTAGTTTGGAATTTGTTTGTGGCTTATGATAGTACACGATTAGTACAGTATAGCAGAACCACTTTGTTTGAAAAAAGAAAGTGGCGAGGCAAACTTGGAGGAGAGACATATTTATGGTCGACCAAATATATGATCGAACCTTTCATATGACACGACCAAATGTTATTCCAACTAACGGCGGAAAGGATTCCAAACTAAATGAATTCTATTTAAAATTAAGGAAGTTTTTAATGCTTAAAAATGTGTCGATATTTATCTAAATTACATGGTCGACCAAATGGTCGGAAAACGACATTTCATATTACACAACTAAAGGTTATTCCAACTAATGGCGGAAATGAATGTAAGCTACAATAATTCCATTTAAAATACAAGATCTGCTTTCAAATATTGCTCTGCTGCTTAAAAAAGTGTCGATATTTAACTAAATTACAAAGTTGACCAAATGGTCGGAAAACGACATTTCATATTACACAACTAAACATTATTCCAACTAATAGCTGAAATTATTGCATGCTACAAAAACTCCATTTAAAATACAATAATTGCTTTTAAACATTACCTTAATAGTTAAAAAAGAGTAGACTAAAAATAGTTTGAGAAACGTTGCATTAGGTTTACTTTACTATTTCATTGAATATACCAAATTTATTCTAGGCACTTGTTACGATGAACTTTCTCCGTTAAATTCTAAAATAGTTAGATTTTAGAATGGCAATATTTTGTTGAAATAAAAAAAAAATAAAATAAAAAATTTATAAATTCATTGCTACTTATATTTTTAGAAACATAATAATAATTGTGTGAAAGTATATTTTATCAGTGTAAAAGTTAATATGCCTGGGTAATTTTACAATGTACTCTTTTTACTAATACCAACTAATGGAAAAATGAGTGTATTTTTACATAATTTACATGTAAATTTACTATCTTGGTTTGATTTGATACTATTACAAGGTGTAATTTTACACAGTCGTATGAAAAAGACATCGATCTACAATGTTAATGTAAAACTGGGGGAAACTATTGTAAAAATCAGCACTTGTGTATTTTTCATAGAATGATGTAAAATTACACCATTAATGAGTATATGTAATATTTGTACGGTAGCAACTCCCTTAAATATTATATTACAGTGATAGCGACGTTTTGAAAATGTAATATGCAAAATTAGCATATGTTTAATAGCAATTTTCCATTTATATAAGTTTTAGCGGCAATTACAGACAACGATTAGAAGACGAAGAACGGTTTCTTGCAACTAATGTTATATATTTAATTAAAATTAAAAGTTCCCTGACGTTCGTACGTTGCAAATTTAAACCCTTTCTACGTCATTAGTTTTCAAAAAAAGTATACGAACCGATCTGTTTTATAACTTGTATGTAAAAATATAAATTTGTTTTATGACTCCCACTAGCCAAAAGTTAAAATAATTTTACCATTCGGCCGCGGGTCGGAATAGTTAATCGACACATTTTTGTATTTTTAACGAATTTTCGAATCGAAAATTCAACTATTACAATTACTGTCATAGCACGACTTCTATAGCTGGGACTATGATAGAAACTTGTTTTGAGGTCTCTAGAAACCGTAAATGATATTCACTAAAATTTATATGTATGTATGTATTTATATGTCCGCGCAATAACTCCCGAACGAAACATCCTATTTTTACGAAATTTGGTGAAAATCTTGAATGAATTCTTCAAGAACCTCAAAAAAAATATTTTTTTGCAAGAATTTGCCACAATTCAAGTTCAATAAAATTTTTTTACACCATCACGAAGAACGAAAGAAATCACATAAGATACGTTTTTGAACCATTGTCCTGTGTAAACGGCTTTTCGAGAAAAACTGATTTTTGAAAACAAAAATTCGCTATGATATGTAGAATGATGTGACAAAGGTATTTTACTTTTTTGAAGTGGAAATTTCTATTGCCGAGTTACGCATTCTTCTTCATGCTAGTTAAAATGTTTGATCCATCACGCTAAGCCTGTAACACTTTCGGTTAAACTTGTGTTCGGAATATTTAATTTTTTATGCAAATTTTATTTTAGAAAAGGATAATAATAATAAAAACAATGGGTCGTGACTAGGGCCGGCTTAACCCTAAGTGCTCCCCTAGATACCGTAAAAAATGCCGCCCCCACTTTTTGCTCAAAAACAAGGAAATCGTAACTTTTCCTACTTTTTTTCGACTTTCCCCTAAAAATATAACTGAAGAGGAAATTGACTGATTGTCACTTCACCTAAACACTTACCCCTCACCCCTAGGCCGTGACCTTGGTAGGCCTATTGGGTAATCCAGCCCTGGTTGTGCGATCTCATTTGGGACCGTGACCGAAATGCTAGGGTCATAAAAATCAAATTCGAATATATTATTTAACAAAAAAAAAAAAAAAAAAATAAGAGGTCATTTTATTTACATGTTTCGGACCGCTGGTTTAAATCAATTTTCCAATGTTTTAATATATTACTTACTTGATTTGTGGACTGCGTTGAGATAGTAAATCAAATATTGTTGAGGTTCTTTGTTACGTTAACAATATGTAACATGAATTTCGAATATCTGCTTACAAAACAATATAATAAATGTTTCTCATCAAATGTACGCTCTATTTCAATTTGAAAATAGAATTTCTGTAAAGGAAATTGTGAAGTAAATTTCCAGTTTTTCTCTTGTTCTCGAATGCACATCAATCAATAATACTTTCAACTGGATCTAATTTTGTAAATATATGTATAATATACCGGGAGTCACGTTTGGATGTATACATACGGTTTACATGTTAATTGATAAGACTGAATTTTCATAACGAAAAAATTATGTCACAAGAGTGCTTTGAATAAAGTAATAATACCAATTTAAGGGGTTATACCTAGTTGCCAGCCTAAAAAAAACGCGTGTTTTTAAAAATTTTTTCTGAAGGAACCTTTTATTCAATAAATCTATGGAAAACATATATAGGTAATATATTTCTTATATTTTGAAATCACATAGTCTTTTTTTTTTAAATACAGTATTTTACTGCTCCTGTAGCTGATCTCCTGGAGGTCCTTCAAAAAAAGTGTCCGGCGGTGAGCAACATATCTCTGGTTTGGATTATCCGAAATGAAAAATTCAAAGAAAATTCTTTAGTGGAGACATATTCCTTTGATTAATACCTGGGGAATATATTGACAAAGATTGTGTCAAAATTTGAACCCGATCGGTCAAGCCGTTTTGGAGAAATCGTGCTTGAAAGGTGACTTGAAAGAATCGTGACTTTGAAAAGATCATTTTGAGAAAAACGCATTAATTAAAGTTCCTTTCGCCTACTTTCAACCATACGGAGACGGTCTACGAATACACAATATCTTCACGAATATTTGTCGGATCGATTTGAAATTTTCAGAGAATACACTCATATATAAAAATATATTCTGAAAATGTAAAAAAAATCGATTTTTTGAAAATTCTAACTAGGTATAACCCCTTAATATTATTCGCTCCGAGCCGAAAGTATAGCCACCTATATCAACTATTTAACAATTTATCAGGATATTTCACTATTATATATGAATGGAAAATATATTGAAAAAACTGAAATTTGTTTAATAAAAGTTATACATCTGCTCATTTTACCTCAAAAATGTTTGAAAATAGAATATTTTTCAATAAATAACCAAGAAAAAGCATAAGAGGTAATTTTAATGATATTTTTTTGAAAATTTCAAAATAAAATAACGTTTAATAGTAGGGTTACAAATAAATGTTTTTATTATTTTGTAGAATCTGGTAAATGAACATCGTAATACGTACTCACTTTGAAAAAATCAAAATACTTTTTTTTAAAGAAAATAGTAAAATTATGTGAAAACAACGTCGTGACAAACTGATATATTTGTCCACCTTGAGCGTTGTAGTCGATATTCATATCCCCTCTAGACAAAAGCTCATAGCGAATAACTACTGTTACTATCACTTCAACAACAATAATGCAGTAAAATAATGAAATGAATGTCGCAATTTTCATAATAAATATTTGTGTCATTTTTGTAAATTCAAAAAACATTTTTTTTTATTTTCTTGAAAATAAATATTAAAATAATAAAAGTACCGAATTAATATTCTGTTAAAGAAATAGTGCAGATAGTTTAGTGAAAACAAATTATTTTATAAAAGAAAATTACCAAAAATATTAATATGTTGATCCAAAGCACTCTTGTGACATAACTTTTTCCTGATGGAAATCCAATGTTATCACTTATCAGTTAACGTGTAAATCGTATATGAATACAGCCGAATGAGATACCCGGTATATTCGACGATACTAAAGTGATACATATATATGGTAGGAATCAGTAACATATGCAAGTTCAGTGCCGTTGTGCTTGTTTTATATCACATGCGAATTTATGTCACAACTATAGCTGTAGTCAGCGGTTACACCCGCGTGAAATTATTTGAATTACGTGTCAAAATATATTCGGATATTCCGAAATTCTGTACAAAATCAGTTATTTACAGTGCTAGACTGCGATCGTCCAAACGACTTTGAAGTAACTATATCTTTATATTTCAAAACCATGGTTACTTTCTACATCTTAAGACCTCTGTGTAAGTAACTGTATACTAATAATTTTAGGAGTACTTCCATTTTAAGTAGAAGTTTTTTAGTTTTAAGAGTACTTCTATGTTATATGAAATTAAGAAGTCTCGCGAGATCCTGGGGACATTCAAACATTTTTGAAAATTTTTTCACTATTATTAGAAAATTAAACTACTCCAGATCGACATATAGAGTATAGACTACGTTATATGAAAGTACGAGGTCTTCTGGACCCTAGGGACACAAAAAGGGTTCAAATTGAACGACTCAATAGATCCTGAAAATTTAAAGTTCAACTATTCCAAATTGGACATTGGCTATGTTGCATTATCCGCCAAGGTTCTCAAAGGTTTTAAAATTAACTATCCAACCGATTTTGGAAATTTTTTTTTACTATTGGAAAGATAAACAATTCCAGGCTGATATAGGCTATATTATAGGTTGCTTAGGATTCTGGAGAAATTTATTTTCGAAAACTACTTAATTATGAGAGAAGTTAACGTGAGATCAAAATTGTCCAACGGGGTATTAGAGATCCAACAAGAGCTTAAAATTAACAACTAGGCGAAACTTGGGTAGAAAAATCATAGTGATTGTGGAACACTGGGTAGTAAAGTCATAGTGATTTGGGGTCACTAAAATTGCAAAATAAATTTTGATTCTTTGTAACGTTCGAGCGGAATGGTGTTTTTCATTGCCTTTTTTGGCAATTCTTCATAAATTCTTATATATCAAACCCTTATTAAATACTGACCATCCCGCCTTCGGAATGGGCGTGGCAATGGGACAAAAAAATTACTCTTGGCCATTTTAGAGCTGTTTAGCGAACAAAGTCAATCAAAATAAATAAAATTTCGTACAGAATTTTGAAATACCTGATTTAAGTTTCTTTGAAAAAACTGGTATAACCTAGAGAAAATTTTAGGATATACTCAAATAGAACTTTTTACTACTATTTTTTGCTAGAATTGACTCCAATACCATTTCCACTGAAAGTACTTTTTATAGTTATTAAATATTTTATTTGATTTAACATTTGAAAGAATACTTAGCTGCTATCAAAATTTTTATTAGTTATAAATCTATGTATGCAATGCTCGCATATTGCAATTTTATGAGCGGCACTGTGCACACGTGATATTTTTAAGTTTACTTGGATACTAGCGAACTGCAGTGGCGCACTACGTAAAAGTATTACCAGTACAATATTTTTATCAATTTCCACGTGTAACTTTTAGTAACTACATATAATTAAATATTTACTTGAATACCGCCACTGATATTTACAACCTTTTGTATTTATCTCCCGTTTGTAAATGGAGCTAGTCATTGCCATCACTTTGAAAACTATATTCTGACGTATCATTAAACGAGAACTATGAAAATATAGCGCACTTTAGTTTGTAGAAAATTCTATTTCCAACAACAGATAGTACAGTTTGTCCAAAAAACAAACTGTGCCAATATTTTCTAAATAAATTTTTAAAAAACACTTTAAATACAAATCAGAGACTAATGAACACATATTATAGTAGAATAGACAGCACATAAAACCAGCTTGTAGGGTATTTCATTGAAGATTTTAGCGGGCTATGATAATAATATGAGGAACATTATATAGGTACTATTATTTATTTAAAAATTTGGAGAGACAGGTCTACCTACACTGTCAACCTTCCATTGGATGCCCTTAAAGACTATTGCACATGAATAACTTTTTTTTTAATTCAGGGGACTCCCCCCGTAGGCCCCCGATAGAGGCTTTGCCCCTTGCACCACACCGGGGGCTTCGTCTTCTGTACCTAAGGGTGGGGCTCCACCCTTATCAAACAAATGATAACACCATTTGCTCTCAAGATACGCGCGACAAAAAATATTTCACTAAAAGTTCTTATTTTGTTTTTCCGTTTAGTTTTTTCTCTTTTTTTTAGCGAATTTCCAGAATGGAATTCAGCTATTACAGCCACTGTCATGACACGATTTGAGGCCCGGACTATGGCAGAAATTTGTTTTGAGGTCCCTAGAAACCGAAAATAATCACGAAAATTTGTATATATATATATATATATATATATATATATATATATATATATATATATATATATATGTGTGTGTGTGTGTGTGTGTGTGTGTGTGTGTGTGTGTGTGTGTGTGTGTGTGTGTGTGTGTGTGTGTGTGTGTGTGTGTGTGTGTATGTGTGTGTGTGTGTCCGCGCGATAACTCTCGAACGAAACGTTTCATATTTATGAAATTTGGTGAAAATATTGGAAGTCCCAAACCGTTGGACGAGTTCGTTAACCATACATGTCAGATGCCCGGAACATGATTTTTTTGGCAATTTTCGTGAAAAAAAGTTAGTTTTTTGCCAAAATTTCCCCTTATTTAGAAATTTTTTTACACCATTGGAAAGAGGAGAAAAAATCACATAAAAAGGGTATTTAAATTATTATTCTATATCAACTAGTTTCCAAGAAAAACTAACTTTTATAAACGGAAATTCGCTATGTTATGCAGGATGCTGCGACAGGGGTATTTTATTTTATAATAATTTACTGGCGTTTTTAACAACACGGAAGGTTCTTAGGCCATTATATAATAAAGACATGGTAAAAAATCCATATAATCTATGTTATGTTAATAAAGTTAACTCCGTTTTTTATCACAAAAAACAAACCGCTAATCCGAATTTTCTGAAAACTTTATCAGGTTTTCATTTTTTAATTACGCATCTAATGAAATTAGTCCAGAGTTGATATCGTCATTTTTGTTCTCGAGATATGCGAGACGAAAAAAAATTCACGAACGAACGAACGAACGAACTTCCGAACGCACACATAGACATCACGCTAAAAACGATGGATTCGGATTCTAGTGACCTTGAAACTTGGAGATATGTCCAAATTAGTGATTGGTAAAATCGGACCATTACAGTAACTTCCTATTAGTACGGGAGGTACTGGCGCATGAGTACCGAAAACTATTCCACCTCAATTTTTTTATGCGATCCTGTTGACATTGCCCTACTGATGATATAAATGCATGTTGCCAGGTGGCAACCCGGGGCCATATTGCTTAAACCGGAAGTTGTTTAAACAATTGCAAGGAATTGTCATTTTTCAACCGGACAAATTTTTTTTATATTCTTTATTGAAATACAAATAAAAAAGGTCCTATGATTTTTTACGATGAAGTCAATAGTTTTCGAGATATGAATTTTTAAAAGTTCGAAAAATCTCAAATTTGGGTACTTTTGACCCATGAAAAATATATTAAAAAAAAATAATAAAATATAAATAAATTCATATCTCTAAAAATATTAACTTGATCGTCAAAAGTCATAGGACCTTTTTTATTTGTATTTCAATAAAGAATTCAAAAAAAATTTGTCCGGTTGAAAAATGACAATTCCTTGCAATTGTTCAAACAACTTCCGGTTTAAGCAATATGGCCCCGGGTTGCCCCCTGGCAACATGCATTTATATCATCAGTAGGGCAATGTCAACAGGATCGCATAAAAAAATTGACGTGGAATAGTTTTCGGTACTCATGCGCCAGTACCTCCCGTACTATATGGAAAGTTAATAATTAGGACTATATTTATACATAATAATGATAAGGACTATATAGATAATTTGTATACATATGCATTTTGAAAATAAAACCTAGTGTACTAACTAATTAAGGTTTTTTGTAAAACTATATGTTTTTGGTTAACATTGTACACTGACGTATGTATATGTAAAATATACATTTTATTCGCATTTAGTTCAACGAGCACTATCAGCGTCGATGCTAGAATACGATAAAATGCTAAACTTGGGATACGAATGCAATTTGTAACATTAAAACTCGCTATAAACTTTCAGGCCGTCACTAAATGTTAAATGTTGCTTTTAACTTATATTATGTTATTCCTGACAAGAATAATTTCGTCTCTTTGTTGCGTATATATACAGGGTGTAAAAAAGATAACTCTCGTCCTTTTGAGGGACGACTCATAGCAAACTGCAGACACTAACACCACAGGAATTTTTTCATGATTAACAGTTCGACAAGATCGCAAACTACTTGGCTACATGATGTTTCAAAATTTTTCTAAGTACAGCCCTACCTACATTATGCATAAATACCTTCTAGATATTAAAGACAGAAAATAATTTTATTGATTAAAATTCAATAAAATTTTCTAAACATGTTTAGGTCGTAAACGTATTTACCAGTTTTTTTTTTTTTTTTTTTTTAAGCAGAAAATTTTATCTTAGAAAGATGAGATAGTAAGAGACGGATTAAAAAAATATTTCGAAGGGCCCGTTTTTTGACCCATATTTAGGTAGTATCAAATTTTTTCTGTTAAAAAAAGCAGTGATGGTCTTTATTGGCAAATATTAATTACATGGGTGAGATCTACCCACTATTTTCGTAGCGAGATTTATATACTTAAGCATATAAATGTTTAAAAACATTCAATACGTACCTAATTTTATTGCAAATTAAGGTAGCGGTTACATTGGATACGAATTCATCCGATTATTCATTCGTACGAATTCGTACGAGTTTATACGAATTAAACAAATGCATACATTTAGACATGCGTGGTTACACTGCTTACGACTCTTTCGTACGAGCTCGTACGACTTTTTGATACGACCAAAATATTTTGTTTTTTGATGCGAATTCGTACGAAAAAAATGCAATGGATATAGAAAAAATAATTATTTTTGTTGAACAAAGGCGGTCTTTAAGGAATCAAAAACATAAATATTATCATAATAGAAAGTTAAATAAAAAATTGTGGAATGAGGTGGCAGAGGAAATGTTTAGATAATTTTTTAATTAAATATATTACAATATAATAAAGCTAACCTAAGCTAACAAAAACATTTTAAGTATGTGTAATAAAAAATTAATTAACTAAATATTGAAGCTGAAATTCAGTAGATTTTAAAATGTAGTTGAATGTGACTTGCGACATGTTCAAGTATTCTAAAAATTTCTGCTCGTCTTGAAAAATTTCCTCAAAGTAATTCCAGTACTCAGCTTTTTTTGCTCTATATGAATAATAAATAATCGTTTACCCAGAATTGTTTGTTTTCTATAATTAGAAATTTTGAAAACGGTGATTATAAGATTCGGTAACTGGATCCATTGTTTGATATCATTCAATATGTACTAACAGTTTTCAATAATTTAAATTTAAATACGAATTCGTATTACGACGATTCCGTATCCAATGTAACCACACAGTCGTACGAATAAATTTCGTACGAGCTCGTACGAATCAATTTTCGTACGAATTCGTACCCAATATAACCGTAGCCTAATGTGTACTTAAATTTTTACTTTCTTTTCCTTTTTTCCACATTATGCACTTTAATGGGCAAACAGGTTATGCTGTACACTTTTTTTAAAGTCAGCTAGCTAAAAAATATATAGCTAAAAATAGACAAAGGTTAATCACTATATTATTTTCTTTCAATTGTGACAACTATAGGTAAGTAAAGTTTCTAATTCTGTTAATTTCTCATTTCATTTAGTTACCGTAGAAACCTCAAAACAAAAATGAGTCTTTCGTGTCGCCTCTCCCCCCACGCATGCAGTATTAAAAACCCACATACGTTCTTTTAATTTTCATTTTACACTTTAATTTAGTTTTCAATTAAAACACCACATTCCACCATGTTTGAAAGTTATTATCCAATATGAATGTTTGAATACCTTCATAATTACGGTTTCTCAGATTTCAAAAGCATAATTACTTTTGTCAAAGTATTATTGTACGTTCAAAGAATTATTTTCCCGGAAAATTAATTATATAATTAAAGACAAAATTCTAATACATATAATATAATTCTATAATTTCAAAATTTGCTTTATGTAATCAATAGTTGGGTCACACAAACTCACAAACGTGTAAATATTTCGGTTTAGTTTATCGTACGAGCTTGCACGAATAAATTTTCGTATACGAATTCGTGTTCAGTGTAACTGTAGCCTAAGTAGATAAAGAAAAAATCTTTATTTTACTGGAATTTATCAAAAATTGTTAAGGTATCATCAGAGTGTGATTGTCCGAAAAGTAGTCAATTTTCGCGATTTTTTTTTTTCGGATGGATAAGATGGGGGAATGGGGATGATTTTTTTTTTTACGATTAGAAATATCAAAATATTTTTTTTATTCATTTTTATTTATTTTTTATAGTTATTATAATTTTTTGAAAAAAGTGTCTTTAAAAAAGGGCGGAAATCGGTACACACGATTGTGGCCGCAGTTTTCATCTGAGAAAAAAAATCAAATAGAATTTCAATCTGTAGGTAAGCCGCTATGTACCTATGGCAGCTTTTTTTATTTATTTATATTTTAATTCGAATAAACCTGAAGGATTGTAAATATCTAAATATACAGTCACTCCCAAAATTATTTGGACAACAAATAAAAATAACAATGTATAATTTTTTGATGAATTTATTTCGATCATAAAGCAATAAACTGATTTCATAGATACATTCATAAAATGTATGAAGTCTCTACACAATAAATATATATTTATTACTTTCACAATCAACAAGGTAATGTAAAATATTTAAAAAAATTAAATGCATGTGATAATGATCAAGTCACAAAATTATTTGGACACTAATTAACTATATAAAAAAAAAACAGCTCATTCAAGTAAAATTAATAGTTTTAGTATTTTGTGATACGTCCCTTAGCCTTAATTACGGCTTCCAAAGGTTTTCGCATTGACTTAATTAAATTTCCGGTTACAGCCGGGCTTATCTTCTCCCATTCTGACCTTACATAAGAAATTAATTGGTTCATATCCGAAATATTATTTCTTTTCTGACTTTAATCTTTAAATAATGCCATAGATGCTCTATGGGATTTAAGTCAGGTGACTGTGGAGGTGTCTGAAGCAAATGAGGTACATTATATGTTATCCATTGTCTTACCACGTAGGAGGTATGCTTTGGATCATTATCATGTTGGAACATATAATTATCCTGTAGTTCTTGTACACTAGCAAGTAAATGCTGTTTCAGAATGTTTAAATATACAAATCTGTCCATGATACGATCTAAAACGTGCATTTGTCACCATACATCCGCAAATCATTACGGAGCCACCTCCGTACTTAACAGTGGAAAACACATTTTTTGGATTCAGCGCAGCTTTTCGTTTTCCCCACACAAATTGGGGGTTTCTCGTGTTGATCACTTCAAATTTAGTTTCATCGGAGAAAAGAACTCTCTCCTTCCATGTAATAATTTGTTTTTAAATAATTTATTCTTTATTTTTAATGTTGTCCAAATAATTTTGGGAGTGACTGTATATATTTTTCTATTTTTCTCATTAATATTCATGAACTTTGTACAGGTTTTAGCGTGTGCGCCGTAAAATAGCATAGACTTAAGTTAATCTTCGAGGTATTTGTTATTGTTATGATGTTATTCAAAGCTTTAAAACTAATTTGCATTAAATAAATGAACAGACAGTATACTTGTATACTACGATATTATAAGGAAAGTACACGTAATTTATAACATCATTTATAAAGAAGCTATACGGCAAAATCTAATTAATTTCCTAAAACTGCGCTTAATACTGTCACTTACTACAATTCCTAATATTAGTTTTTGTTGATGTGACATACATTTTCATTAGACTGAAGTTGCTTACACGGAAAGTACTATCAGCGTTACCCCCAGAGTTCTGCACAAGGTCAGGCGCGTTCATTGGTCCCCTCTAGTGGCGTAGAAATTTGCTTCAAAAGTGGAAAAATGCGTCGTAGTAAGTGTCGCTTTGGCTTTAAGAACATTTCTGCATTCCCCAGTGTTTCCAACAATCAACTAGTTTGATCAAAAATTCCAGAGGTCATTTCTTCATTAGTAACAAAACTTGTCCACAGAGCCGATTATTGTAGGTCTTGTAGACAGTTTTGGATAAAAATTGTAGTGTACCAAGGGACTGAAATATGACTTTTAATCCTTAGTAAGAAATTTCTGACTGTTAATTAAGTTAAAAGCGAAGGGACAAGTATTGTTAGTCCTAAAAGTGACTCTTATTTTAGCCCCAGAATTGCAAAAAATGCAAATTGCAAAGAAATACATTATAATTTAGAAATTATAAAATTTTATGAAACTCTAGTAACAATTAATTTTAACATAAAATATCAACTACCTGATATCTTTTACTTTTTCTTGTCGGAAAAGCAAAAAATAAAAAATAAAAATATGTCCTTTGAGACTACATTTTACTTGTAAATGAATTCGTAATATCGTAATTATCTTTCCCCTTTTGCGATGCGAGAATTTCATTCGAGAATAATAAAAAAATGAGTAACTGGAATGAATTTAAATACCGTAAGATATTCTCGAAGTCGAAAATGTCCTCCAAGGTATACCCTATTGCCATTAATTGATAGCCTATTATATATTTTATATGTATCAATACGTAAGTTTAACGTCTCTTTTGCTGAGAGCAATGTCAAGGGATACACTTAATGAAATTTAATAGATACCTAGTCAGAAGACATCTTGTAGTACCTATATAGAGGTATTATTTAAAGGAAATAACTTTTCGTAGTTCAATATATCCGTAGATATATACAGAATGGTTCGAGAAAAAATATGTTTTAAGAATTTAAAGCGACGCTGTTATGAAATTTACCAAAAAAAATTTTTTGTTAGTCATTTTGAAAATCTATTACCTATAGAATATTATGTTTTGCTAAAAGTTATAGGACAATTAAGGTTGCTACCATAAAAGCAGAAATATACGTTAAGAATTAAAAATAAAACATCTCAGAAATAAACCTCTGAACGTAAGACGCCCTCGTGAACCGTGAAATAGCATCTGTGGCTTTTTGCATACCTGCGTCATATTATATACTTATAAGTAAATAAGCAATTAATTTTGATTATTACATAAGTACTGAAATTATATACACGTTTTGCTCGAAACAACTTTTTTTACAGTTGGTTGGGATTCTCACTCAAAAACTACTCGACCGATTTTTTTGGGGAATTTATAACCTAAGCCATTCTTTTGAAACATACCCTTTGCAGTAAAAAGGGTGCATACTAGTTCGCTCCCGCGGTCAGATTTTAATATTATCTTGAAAAAGGGTCGTAGGTTAGTTCGCTGCCGACTTGTTATCTACTGCCAGGTAAAATTAATTACTTAAAAATATTCAAACTGACACATATACAGCCATTCTTTAGTTACGGACATGACATTTTCACGCACATTTACACGCCTTATCATAAGAAAAAAAAATAGAAGAATTGTTTTCTTATAAATTTTCAATACTAAGCAGATAGACAAATGTGTACACAACATTTGTACTGAATATAAAATACATAACATTATTAGTTTCAATGCTAGAGATATGTTACGGACGCGACAAAAAGGTACTTTTTTGTCACGTCCGTAACACAAACATTTATTAGCTCTAGCATTAAAACTAATAATGTTATGTATTTTATATTCAGTACAAATATTGTGTACACATTTGTCTATCTGCTTAGTATTGAAAATTTATAAGAAAACAATAACTTCTATTTTTTTTTCTTATGAGAAGGCGTGTAAATGTGCGTGAAAATGTCATGTCCGTAACAAAAGAATGGCTGACATTCTATGTGAACCAAACTGATATGTCAATATCTTTGCGAAAAATATATTTTTTTAAAATGTAGAAATAGTCGAAAATTTCCATAAAATTTTATACAATTTTTAATTCAGTAGGTAAAATTTTCGAAAAATTGTATTTTTATTTAATATTTATTCCGCGAGTTTCATCCTAGAATCTTCATTAAGGCAGCACGAAGGTTCAAGAAACCCCTACATGAATATTGAGTATACCTTTACATCAGTCACTTCACTTTTCATTTTAAACCACCCCTGTATAATATATTGGTGTTGGAATGGAATGATGACAATTTGTCGGCCAAAGAAATTTGCCATATTATTTAACAGTATAACAGAATAGCAACGAAATTTTGAACCTCACCCATTGAGGTAAATATTAACAATATATAGGTACCTCAAACAAAAACCTTTCTTCTCGACCGAACTGACAAATGTTTGGCGAGCTGGAAATTTTGAGCAGAAAATAGATAGGAACGTCAACTATTTATTTATATGTATAGATATAGGTATAGGTAAATAGCGGACATATGCGTATAAGTTAGAACCCGACAAGAATAGCTTGTTTTAAAATTGCGTAAATGTTAACTTTGGAAATTGAATTTTCATTAAGGCTACAATTAGTCCAGAAATTTGAAATTCTCTTTGGCATTCCTAAAGTTTTAAATGGGCGCGGCGTGCCAGATCTTTCGTGTCCAACCCGACGATAGCAAAACGACTTTTAGTAGATCTCTTTTAGTGAATTTCCATTCTGGAAATTCAGCTATTACAGCAGCTCTTATGGTAAGACGTAAGTCCGGGACTATGGTCATACCTAGGTCCGGGACTAGGGCCTAGGGAAGACCTAAGTTCGGGACTAGGGCCTCATATCAGTGATTCTGTATCTGCAGACTACAGCTCCAGCTACCGCCCTTCTTATCAGCCCTGGTGGGCTTCACATAGCAGAGGGGGGTTTAGTGCCCAGAATAGTATTTGAGCAAACTTTAGTAACAATCCGTTTAGCTGTTTATTACGGATCCATTCTGGGTCCCTGGAGCTCTGCTGGACAATTTTAGCACTTTCAGTTCCATGGCTTCGGCATCTGAAATCAAACAAAACATCCACAGAGGCCGACCGCGACCAATATTTAGAACAATAAACAAAACACCTAAAAATATTTTTAAAAAATATTTTATATTATTCTAATAAAAATAATTTATTACTACCGGACACTTTTCATTTTTTGTACATATAAATATACATAATATGTTTTATCATCAAAATATCTAGGCTTCATCTTTTATTTACAATAATGTTTTTATCTACATATATATGTATGTGTGTATTGCATGCTGGTATGCATATGTGTATTTTATCAAAATAATAATAACTATGTACTCATCTTCTGACCTGCATAACACCTACATGTTGAATCATTTAGTGTTCTGTGGAATAATTTTATGTACTTGTTTACATAAAATTTGTTTAAAAATATTATCGGCTTCCGTGGAAGTTTACTGTGAAAGTACTCGGGCCTCATAGTGTTAACATTTAAAATATTGTCTGTATTAGGAGACCACTGGATACCACCTATCAATCAATAAAAGAATTAGCCCACAATCATTCTAACAAGTTAACAAATTCACAAAACTTTTTTTTTATTATATTAGTAGGATAACAATAAGTAAAATAATAGATGGTCATTGCACATTTCATTGTTGTTAGAGGCAAAGTTATCATTGTCAAAATGTATATTAGAATGTATGTTTAACACTTTCCGGCTCGCCATGTTTTATAAATTTAATTATGAAACGAAATAATTTCATTACAATTCCGGTTAAATAAATAGAGCATCTCTAAAACACATCACCTAAATTTTGTGTCGTATTAAATATGGAACGGACATAGTTTGACTGAAATGAAACACTATGAGTTGTAACATCGTTAGTTATTGGGTAATTGTTGTCAATCATTGAAAAGTAAATAAACAATTAGGAATAAAATATATTTTGAAATTGTTTTCTAGAATTACGTTCTAATTAATCGTACAAAATAGGTTAATACGAAACTGAATTGCGAACCCCAAAAATTAAAAAGTATCTGAAAGTTCGATGATACCTAGAGGGTATCTTCTCTAGGGAAGAAATAACATAAAATAGTTCAGTTAGCTCTTTAAAGCAGAAAATTAAAAATTTAAGATGATGAAATTTTTGTTTACATACAACACAGAGTTCTAAGAGGTGAGCCGTGAGGCAACCCAGGGACAGATTACCCCCACTGGGTCCCTAGACATTTTCTTTTTAAAATATAAAACAATAAATAAAACAAAATTAAGTAAATAATGTGAAAAACTAAAACAAATCTCAAATATTGATTTAAATATTTAGACAGTTTGACCGAACCCTAACCATTTGTCTCATGCGTCTGTGCTGTGATTCAGCCTTGAGTGTCGATATTTATCCGAATTACATGGTCGGCCAAGTGGTCGGAAAACGACATTTCATATTACATAACCTAGTATTATTCCAAATAATGGCGAAAATGATTTCAGGTTACAAGAATTCAATTTATATATTAAAAAATTGTTTTAAACATTTTTTTAATACTAAAAAAAGTATCGATGTTTCTAAATTATATTTTCGAACAAGTGGTCGGAAAACGACATTTCATATTACACGACCTAATTTTTATCCAGTTCATTGTGGAAATGATTCCAGGCTATAAGAAATCTATTCAGAATTAAAGAATTGTTTATAAACATTTCTCTAATGCTTAAAAAAATATTGATATTTGTCCGAATTACATGGTCGGCAAAGTGGTCGAAAAACGACTTTTCATATTACACGACCCAATGGCGGAAATGGGCCTAGGCTACAAGAAATTGATTTACAGAGATAAAGAACTGTTTTTAAATCTTTCTCTAATGCCTAAAAAAAAAATTTTCGGTAGGACGCAGTCTAACTCACTTTGGGGCTGACTGAGACTGACCCACAATTTTTTGTTTTATGTTTAAAACAAAAAAATAAATGTGAAAAAGTAAAAAAAAATCTCAAATATTTATTCAGATATTCAAAACAGACACTCTGACCGGGCCCTTCAGAAAACCGGACCCTAGCCATCTGTTTCATTTGTTTATACAATGATTCCTAACTGAAACCATCTCTTTAGTCATGACCTAAAAACTTAAATAAAGAGTTTTTGTGTACTGAACCTTTTACTTCATGTTTTTTTTTTTTTTTTTTGGCATGCAAATGGTATTTTCCGAAAGTTTTTTCCAAAAATTTTAGAGTTGAAAAAGTGCTCCGCCATGAAAAGAAAAATGTACGCTACTGCTTCGATTGAGAGAAAGAAAAATATGTACTGGTCATACGGATTTAAACAAAAACATTAAAATTTTTTTATGTAAACAAATGATTATATATGTATACAGGCTGGAAATTTAATAACTCTTATACCTTCTGGTGGATTTCGATAAAATTTTACGATGATTTAGAACGGAATTTGCTGGAAACAATATAGCTATGTTTTAAGCTCTGTTTTAAGCAAAGCAGTAGTGTAATCTTTTTTTTCAATTTTTGACTTGAATTTTGAAAGGCATGTAGTTGTACACTTTAAAATATTTTTTTAGCTATAGTTAAAATTTTTTATATTATATGGTAGATCCACTCTATAAGTGAAAAATTCAGATTCATGAACATCCGCATTGTAAGTGTTAAATCTTAAAATAAAATTTTGGTTCATTACCTTGTTTTTAAGAAATCTCTAATAATTACTTAGGTTTCCGCATAAAAAAAATTACAATTCTTACCCGCAAATCCACGAGTGACGTCTTCGCGGTGCCCGACATCCTACACCCGGTACAGTGAGTAGCGGCGCCACAGCCGATGGGGTTGTCGCCGGCGACTTATCCTCATTCTCCTCATTTTCAGCATCCGCTCGATGATGTTCATCAATTTGTACATTACCATTGTCGCCATCACCATCGCCACCCTCCGGTTCAACGCCGGCGCCGCGGCTCCCACAATTTTCTTGTCCCGTGTCGGGTGGTTCGGTTCCTCCACCCGGAGGTGGACATGACACTACGGCGCCGGTTAATCGTAACTCGGGTATACGTAATTGACTCGTCATATCCGTTTTGGTAAGTTGTTCGTAATGTGAAATTTCTTACATGCAATCCTGTATGGGTATAATGGATTATAGGTTTTTGTATAATGGTTGAAAATTCGCATTAAAAAGAAAGCTTGTGTGAGTTCCATGTGCCATGATGCAAACGTTAGTCATTCCGAATACATAGGAAATAGTAAGGTGATTGATTTTTAGTAAAATTCTCTTAATTTTCTTTCAGCTTAATCGCAAAATTTCCAAATTAGTGTTTGATTTTATCTGCTTGATCTGGTACTCCAGATTTAATTCTCCTAATTCTATTTATAACTTATCTATTTTTTGACTACTTTGATTTGGCCAGTAATTATTCCAGTCTAGAGATTTATTTAAATTGGATTTTTTTATTTCATGCTCTGAAAATATTGATTTTTAAAAATGTGCCCTCAAATCTTCAATGTGTCCTGTTAAATATATAAAGTTATAGTCATTTTAATACGGTAGGCTCCAGTGTCTGATATTTTACCTTTTAAAAACTTTAAATGCATTTTTTTTTAAATTACGTTTTTCAAGCTGGTCGATATGATATCTCGAATTCTATACATCCAGTCGATTTCGAATTTGGTAAAGACCTGAAGGGCATGTTGATTTATCGAACCATTGCCGCCATTTTAGCGTAACCGACAAATATCAAATTTTACAGGAGAAGGATTTTTTAAATATTTGTACGGCGCTTGTGATATTTCTGCTGTCTTAATTTTATCACGCCTGAGCGTATTATTCCTATTATTTTATTAACCTTACGATAAAGATGGTTATTGTCGGTTACGCTAAAATGTGAAAATGTGTTGTATTAACGACAAACTAAGCAGTTGCTATAACTCGTTAATTAACGAATTTTGGAGAAAAACGTTAACACTGCTTGGTCCGTTACGGTTTAAAATGTTGTTTAAAATAACTTATTGGCAGCGTACAACAGCTTATTGGCAATTAGGTTAAAACCAAAATCAGTTACCAGAATTGTCTATTTACCATAAAATAATTTTAAAAAAAGGTTAAGTAACTTTTTATATTAAAATGTTACGGGTTTGTTAACAGTCACTTTATGTTTGAACAGCTGACTTTTTTAACCATTACTGCTTGGTCAATATTTGAATTTTTTCCGTATGTTTCTTTGACTTCTATTGTATTTTGACTGGATTTCTCGATAGCGACGTACTGCTCTATCGCCACTATATAAATCGAGTTGAATCTAAGTTTAAATACCTAATACAAAATATGACATCAAGAATATTGTGAGTAAATTAAATAATTTGAAAAATAGAAAATATTAATCACGTAGCAATGATCAATTAACCACTGGCGTTTGCTTCAACTCACAACCATTACAGATTTCATTACACTCTTGCATTAAAGATTTCATCACAGCTTACAACATAGATTTCATTACACTCTCACGCATACACAGTAAAAAAAATTTGTGTTCTGCGTAAAAAAAAACTAGTGGTTAAAATTTTTGTGTTAAATAAGTAACACAACCCTGCGTTAATGTAACACTTCGTTAAATGAAAATTTTAACACAAATTTCGATTTAACAGAATAAAAATGTTAACCTGTTTTGAACAACAAAGAAGTAACATAATATTTGTGTAGAGCAAAAGAATATTATAAGTACGTAAACTAGATTAGAATAAATATCTACCAAAATATATATATATATATATATATATATATATATATATATATATATATATATATATATATATATATATATATATATATATATATATATATATATATATATATATATATATATATAACAAAAAAGATGATAATAGTTCTTATTATTAAACAAAACCAAAAAATTAAGTTTTTTCAGTTATTGAAGAATATATGGTTTTATTAAACGTTTAAAAATTAAACAATTTTCTTACATTTTAAGGTTATTTTGTTACAGATTCAGTTAAAAAACCTCATGTAAGTTTCAACAACTAACTCTGATAAATCTGAAAAATTAACACAAATTGTATGTCCTCTTGTGTATTAAATCATTGACACAAATCTTGTCTATAGATTTGACACATATGCTTTGTGTTAAAATAACACAAAAAATTGAGTGGACCGTTCTGGACATGTGAAGTGTGTTAATTTTAACACAAGTTTTTTTCACTGTGTAATGTACCTTCACCATAGAAGTTTTTACTAAAAAAAGAAACATAAAAATCTATATGTAACAGATTTTACAAAAAGTGATAATGATTTTACGGTGCGTGCGATTCGTATAGACATTTAAATTTCGTACGTACGCATAAATGAATGAAATTGATAATACAGAAGCTTTTAATAGCATCCCGTCATAAAGAAGCTATCTTTGAACGTTACGTTCCATCAAAAAACATATTAAATTTCATTTATTTCGTGAAGTAAGTTCAATTAAACCAATTAAAGATTTACCTAATGAAAAGTCCCGAAAACAAAAAGGACAAAAGAAAAGATAAAAGCTCGACAACAATCTTTCAAGAGGACGAAAGAGAGTGAAGGAAACGACGTCAGTGTGACGCAACAACAGTGCTGGGAATAATTTACAAAATAGAATTTCACAGAATAGAAAAACTAATTTTTAATGATCGCCTTAATGTTCATTTTAATTTGGTACCTAAATGATTTCGTAATGAGAGCGCAATTGTTATGAATATGTTTCATTTGTTGCTCCAGCACACAAAGTCTATGTGTCTATCTGTCCGACTGTCTATCAGTCGATATAAGCACGTTGTCGTGTGGATATTCCCTGAAGGAGTTACAAGGATCATCAGAGTTCTCATCGTCTTGACTGTGTGTTTTCTTTCTATAGCTACTATATTGTGTTACTTATGAGTTTATGACAAACAATAATATTTTTGTTTGAAACATAACAGAACTTTTTGCTATGCAAGAGATTGTCAGTGTAATCGGTTTTATAAATAAATAATTATCTATTATTTATATAAACGGTACAACAATGTCTGCCATCTAGTGTTTAGTGTTTGAGATATTTTTTGAATTTACACGTGTTATCTATATACACGTGTTCCTCCTAACAACGCAGCTGTAGAAATTCTTCGTCCCGTTTTAATTGATCTATAGGCATTTATACTCCCCTAAAAAAGACTATTCTGTTACAATCAAAGGAATTTTACTTTTTTCAAGCAAAGCGGTCGAAAACAAAGTAGTTATAAAAATATTTCTAAAGTTCTCCCTCAAGGTGAAATGTCACTGATTCACCAAGTCAATACGTAGAAGAAATTAAACAAACCAACGGACATTATTCGATGTTTCAAACTGTTAAATAATTGTAGAAGATTAAAATAAAATTCATTTTATATGCTAGATTTCTTGGTTTTGATAGTAATAAGAAAACAAAGAATCCATTCTATGCATCTAGTATTAACATATTTTACGGGAATTTTTTTTATAGGGAAGGAATATATGCCCTAGCCCTTAAATACTCTAAAAATTTGAACGTAATGGGACCAGCAGTAAATATGGTATCGACATTTAATGGATTTCACGGTTGTATCGTGGCTGATATTATCGCAACTGTCAGGAAATTTCTAGGGGATAATGTACGAACCAACTCATATAATTTTATCAAAAATTATTAAATTTCAAAGTGATTGTGGTACGTTTCGTGTAATATATTAAGCAAACAAAGAAAATAACAAAAATAATAGCACTATCTTCTGTTTTTTGTTTTCATTTTGCTTTTTTTTGTTCTTCTTGTTTTTTTTCCTTAGTTGTACATTGTATTATTTTTTGTTTCTAATAAAATAAAAAAAACAACACTACCTAATTAGTAAAACATAAAAATTTGGTTTCTGGCCCCTAGTAAATTTTAATTTTATATCAACAATTTTATAAATATAAGAACTGGCAAATAAAATTCGTCAAATGCGTGTTTTTGACACGCACTAAGTAATGTCATCCCAGTGAAAGTGTTAATTTATGATTTTTTGTTAACTCTATAGTTGTTAACTCTACAGCCCTCTTGCGTTTATTCAGTATGGATGTACAACTCAATAATTATTCAGTCACACAACGATATTAATATGTCATCTTCGATGACATAAAAAAAGAACTAACAGACTGTAATATTATGTGCTGCTTACAGACGAACAAATAAAATATGTAGTAAATTAAAAATGGCGGAAAAAGAAGTAGACACGCAAAAAAGTCAGAAAAATAAATTAGCCAATACCACTGCTATTCTTTTCTACCCGAAAACAGTTTATTCCAGTATTGTCTCACGCATTGCAACATTATCACGAAAAGAGATAAAAAATCATCTTAATATCCATCGTTCCCACTCACACACATGGCGTATAAACCGGAACAAATAAAAAAAACAAAGCTATAAACAAAAATTTGTTTGATTTTCGATGTTCACAAAAAAAATACCAAAATAACTTTTGTTTCAAGTAAACAAGAGCTAACTTATTATAGTAAAACAAAAATTCGAAAATAGCAAAATTGATTTATATGTAACCTGTATTTTTTCTGACCAGGATTGTACAAATCTGAAAAAGTAATTATCAAGACAACAAACCTTGACCTATGAAGCAGATAATATATATCTCTTGAATCGATATACTGTTATCAACAAGCTCAGAAAATTAGTAATTTTATAAAAAAACTCTTTTGTAAATATTTTTATAGGGTGTCTTTTGTAAGATTGGATGTGATAATAATGATTGTGTTATATAGAACTGTCAACTAGTAAAAACATAACAGTGTCGCTGGAGTGTTTTGAGGTTAACGGTTTTTTGAGTTAGAGTGCGTTTAGGCAAAAAATTTCAGTTGTAGAAAACATAAAAATCTGAAAAAATATATAACAGTAGGGTAAGTGCGGGAGAGATGCCTTAGAAGCGTCCGTTGACTGATAGATAGCGCTATTAATGGATTATATGTTTAAAATAAGTTACTTATTTAAGCTGTATATGGCAACATTTATGATCAGTCCATCAGTTTAGTAATTATCCAACTTTTTATTATTGAAAAGTAAGTTTTTTAACGTAATATTTAATCAAGCATTTAATTCATTAGAATTTAAGAATGTATATTTTATTGCTTTAATGAAAATGAGTTTTGTTATTAATTTAGGTATATTTTAAAAGTACTGTATAAAATTTTAGGTTGGAATTCCGCATTATGCTTGCTATAGCAAGATGCGGCATCTATCCCAACAAAAAGGAAGGATACCGCATTTAAAGTTGGTATAGATGCCGCATCATATTACATGTTAAAAACATAGACTTATATAGCTTAATTATGCAATTTTTTTTAGGCTGTAAGTTATGTCACGTAAATATAAAAGATCCATTAATGGATCAGAAAGAGCTCTCATATTAGTGAAGATAACGAAAATAATGATGATTGTCTGTGTATTTAATATTTTGAAAAGTACTCAGAAACAAAAAAAAAAGTTGGCTGATTAAGATGTATAAAGTGCCAAAAATGGTTACATATGGCATGCATCATGTATGGAGATGTGTGTAAAAGGTAAAAATTTTAATATGAAATATGCGGTGTCTCACCTTCTTTGATGCGGCATCTCTCCCATAGGTGTGGGAGAGACGTCGTTTTGCAGGCTCTACAAAGATATTAATAATGAATCCTTTATGACGCAAAATTTAAAATTATTTATAAATAATTTTAAAGAACGATGTTTACATTTATTGTGTACCAAATTTCAAATCAATTAAATGCATGCTTTAAGAATTATCAAGTGTTTTCAAAATGTGCGGCATCTCTCCCGCATTCACCCTAATATGTATCTCATTTACGGTGACATTTTATTTAATACTTTGTTACTATGGTTTTGAAACCAGTACGCTCTATTTATTATTTGTATTTCTCAGCGTGGCTTATCTGAAATACATTATTCCAAACAACAAATATATATACAGTAGAACCTCTGACTACAGACACCTCTCAAAATTTTCTTTTATCAAAAATTAAATAATGTATTAATATTTTTCAATTATTATATTTGTATGTTGAATTGTTTGTTTGTTGAATTTCCACGTGCTTATGTTGTAGCAATATAAAAGCGTTGTAAAAATGTTATAAAATGATGTTTATAAATTATATTTAAAAAACGGCGTACTGAATAATTTTTATTCCTTATTAAATATGGTTTGTAACTTTGTATTTTATAACATTTTAAATTTTTATCAAATTCCTTTGATATGTTTTCATTTTATTCAAAAAAAAGATAGAGTTTTCCCATAAGAGCTCCTGTTAAAATTACAAAACTTTGAAATCGTTTTTCTGAAAAATGGGATGGTAAATTTTAATCGCAATACGCTCGTATTATTGGTATTGAATTAAATAAATATCTAAAGAAGAGTTTTGTTAAAAGCCTTTGAAAAATCGTTCTACCCACCAACTAGGCGAAGTGTATCTAATATCATACATCTTCCTAATATCGCACACCACCATATTGCCGTTCGTAAGTGTTATATCCTGGTGACAATCAGTCTCTTTGCTCTCTGGCAGCCATTAAAGGAGGCCAAGTATTGAACGAAATTGGTAAATTTTGTATTTTTTTTAAAACTTTTTTTAATTTTTTTGATTTCAAATATTTTGGAGGTGTTACTTATGCATTTAATTGTATGATGAAAGGTAAGTGATATTTATTTGTCAATTACAACAATAACTTCTCTGGACTGTATAATTTGTATTTTCATAATTATAATATTAGTTTATGACATATTTCAAGCTGAAAAATCCGCCATATTTATTTCTCACAATATGCCTAATATCGCCCACCTACAGTAATCATTATATCACACTACACGATATTAGGCACGATAGCCCAATCATTTAAATTAAAAAAAGGGATTAACCTCGGAATGAAACGGAATAAGCTGGATTTTCTTATACACCTTTATTTTGGCATTCTAAACGTTCCCTTAAAAGTCTCATAAGGTCACGTGTGAGCGTCCTTAGATATTGAAGGTCAAAGATCGTTTTGTGGAAATATCTCGCTTCTTTTGCCTTAAATCGTTTTTGTATTTTTTTATAAACGTTATAGAGCATAAAACTCTCTATAAATTTTGTTTCACTTTTCGATGCGTTTAGCTGCTTTGGATCTAGTTCAACTGACGACGATGTAGCTGACTGTTTACAGTTTCAACTGATGAAGACGACAGCGAGAATGACTGTAAATGTTCCTATTGTGGTTAGTCGAATTTAACAGACAAAAGGGCGGGAAGTAGATCATTTGTACAAAGTGCCGCATTTGGTTTCACAAACAATGTTCGGGAACGGAAGATTACAAAACATTTATTTGTGATTATTGTTTAGATGGTTAATTAAGAACGTAATATGAGTAAAACTACAAAATTTTAAGTCTAATTTACTTATGATTAAACATGTACTATAATGTAATTCTATGAAATTTTTTTTTGTTCATAAACCATGTCTAACCTTGTGACAGAAATAATAGCCTAATATCGTACAGGGTGATATTTTGACCACTATTGGTGGGCGATGTTGAGACGACATTTCATGAAGCGGTCAAAACCGGTTTTTTCATTAATTACAAAAAGATATAGTATATATATGTTTAATAGTGATGGGCTAGTAACTAACTGTTAAAAAATACCAGTTACTTGTAAAGTAACTAACTAACTAGCGATGCCATTTGAATACCCTTAGTTACTTAGGTAGTTACCATGGATGTATTATACAATAAATTATGTATATACATATCTGACATACCTCCACAATAGTTAGTTACTTATAGTCCTTATAGCACAGTATACGTATAAGTTACTTATAGCACCTTCGAGCCTGTGTACGTATTTCCAATATGTATGTATGGCATGTTTGTTCATTTTCATAAGGATTCTGGACAAGATTGACTTGAACGATTTATCAGTTTATGATGAGTCCAGATGTTTCACATTTGAGGTAAAAGAGTTTACAATTTTAAGAAAAAATAAATTTTAAGAAAAAAAAATACTTAACAAAAGCATGACAAATAAATTATATTTTTGTCCCTGAGTTGTGGATTTTTTATTATTTTATGTTGTCCTGCCTACTCATTACACTACTTATTATATATAATACGGTTACATATTGAGTATTTATTTCATTGTAACCGATAATCCTTGTAACTGGTAAACGATCTTCACCATACATAAGATAGTTACATAGTATCAGGATGTTTGTATTTAGGTAGTATTTGAGATACGTATAGGTACAATGCAAAAGTAACTAACTAACTAACTACATAAAATAACTAGTATTTATACTGAAAGTAACTAATAGTTACTGGTACCTAAAAGTAACTATAAAGCCCATCACTAATGTTTAATCAATTCCCAACTATTTAGTACTTCAAGAGCATTAAAAGAACTAAATAGAAGTACAAGTGGGGCTAATTAAAGTGTAAAAATAGCAGAGAAAATTTCAATTTTCAAAATGGGTGCGATATTAGGCACACTTCCCCTACCTTAAATAATTTCTGCCTCTATTGATCGGACACGTCTCTTAATCGGACAAATTTTAGCGTAACATTGCTGTCCGGTTAACAGAGGTTCTACTGTAAAACATAATTTTTTGATAACATAGAAAAACCGTCCCAATATAGAAAATAAAACACAATATCACATCAAAATTCACTCTATGGAATGTGATAGATTGTATTTTAAATGATGAAATGAATAAACCGCACGAACAAATAAAACATAACAAACGTCCAGATTTCTGACTTACCTACATATTTAACCACCCAACTAAATCCCTACCGTTCATTATGAATTCTATAAGGCATACGTAAAGGATCCACCACACTACTCGAGTTGCTTGCCAATATGAGTGAATCATGTTTCCTCGTCTCGTATCGAACTTCATGTCCGAGCACGAAGCGACTCACAACACTATTCGGTCAACTTCGCATACTTGATTATGTATTGAGATATGTCATACGTGTGATACAGTGAACGTCGTTCTTAGTGTCATTCATTGTTTTTTTAATCAACTCGTGAAACTTAAACAGAAAAAAATACGAAGTGTGTCGTATTTAACTGTAATAATTCTACTGAACAAACAATTCTCAAAATAAAGGGATATGTTTCTTAAAATAAATAAATTTATTTTTAATTGTTGGTTGTTAGTCACATAGGTCGACCATGACAGTATACACTATATATATGCAAGTTGCTCACTCATACATCACCATATTGCACTAACACATTCGTATGAATGTGTAGATACAAATGATGTGTTTTATTGTATGTATCGTAATCGTTTGGTAGGGGTAGCGGTGTTCACGTCATTTGCCGGCGACTACGGGCACGGTAGTTTTTAATTGGGAAATTTAGATCCTTATATATCTATGACAAGCACACAGTCTACGCGCACCTCAGTCAACCTTGCCCGAGTACTTTGGCAAGCAACTTTGACTAATTGTAAGAGTGTAGCGGATGCTTAAAACGTGGGTATGTGTTATTATATAATTGAAAAGATAGGAAACGGATATAAAGATAAAATGTATCAACGTTTTAGAATAAATTAAACAAACCTACACACATATACACAAAATAAAGAGGGTATCATAGAGAATTAATTAGAGAGAAAGAGATGCAAACAGAATGATCTAGTATTTGTTTAAACAGTAGGTACTCTATTTATTAATAGAAAATACAATTTTAATACCTCTGTGTTGACTGTTTCGTTCTGTAGGATAAGCAATCATCATACCTTATGAATTAAATAAATTCAATGTAGGTATAGTACATGACAAAATTAACGAACCGTAAATGTTCATCGGTTTCTAAACAGTGTACTGTCTGAAATACCTTGAATCATTTCCGATACTATTTTAGAAAAAGAAACTAGTTCAATTAACACTTTACAGTCCGATGACACAGTATTTGTGTTGTAGCCAGCATATTATATGTGTGATGCTACCGCGAACAGGTAGCATAGTATGGATAACACACCCTCAGTTTGGCGATGATTTCTGTAAACGTGCCAACTATGTTCGTATACCTTATTGACGTGATACAGCGTTGCGTCAACGTACAAAAAATATTGCCGGGCCCTGAGAAAGTTTACTGTGTAGACGCGCGGACTGTATAGTGTTAATAAATATTGTCAGATGTAATATTGTAAAATTTTCTTGGATTTTCCATAATTTAATGGTCTAAGGTGTGATTAAACTTTCACCTGTGATTCTTTCAATTAATATCTAATGTCGGATACAATATTGTGATCAAGCCCTAAGCGTATGTATAAAAAACTGTGGATAACAGTGTGTCATAGTGTGTCAGATACCACTTAAGGCGTTTAGTCGATCGGTGACGATCACCGAAAGCACGACAATTATTATATATTGTTGAAATCATTGCTGGTTACGTTGCGTGGATCTCTCTCCGCATGTAGGTGTTATGTAGTTGTGTGTGTGACCATTCACACACACCCAAACATCAAACCCACATCACTACAAACAGTGTGTACCTACACAACATAGTGGGGAGAAGTGGAAGGTATTTTTTGTCTACCCTGGTATCACTAATATAGAGATAGCAAGTTGGTTTCTAAATTATTCTTTGATTGTGGTCCTTCTTGCTTCTTAGGCTTTACTAACCATAATTTAATGGTTTTATTAACCGTTAATAAAAATAATAAAAGTTCAGGAATAAAAACCAAACTTATAAAACTCAAGGACAAATAACGATCATAAAAATGCCGAGAGACGTTCTACAATTATTACAGAACTGTAAGGGTTTCTGACAAGAAACATTCAACTTTTCCGTACATCTTTTGGTTTTTGTAAAATTTTAAATCAACAACGACAATTCAACCACAAACGGACTTCAGGTCTGAAAAGTTTGGAAACTAAAATAATCGACCAAGAGCGAGTTGAGCTTGCACAATTAGGATTCCGTACCGCGTGCAAGCAGTAAACCATATCAAACTTTTTCTATTTATGTATATTTAACTCTTATCCAAGTTTGTTTGTTATAACTGAACAATGTATAAACTCTTGTTGCTGAAAATATTTTTTTTGTTCAACAACTATTACATCGTCGAAATTTTCCGGTAATCTATTACTCAATACCTATACGAATCCTATTGAAAACAAAAATTTAGCTTTAAAAATTTAGGACATCGGAGGTCGAGTGAATGGTAATTTCTCGCAAAATTTAAGGCTGTTTTGTTAAAACTATTGGATCAAAATTTACAAAAAAAAATTATCATTTGCAAGAGCTATCTAAAAGGATTCTAAATTTTTTTTTGTAAATTTTGATCCAATAGTTTTAACAAAACAGCTTAAATTTTGCGAGAAATGACCATCAGAGCACTTTTTCTTAGTGACTCTAAGAACATTCCCTCCAATTTTCACCCATTTACCCCGATTTCCCGATTGCAGCCCTAATTTCACAGGACTATTAACTAAATATACATACATATTATATAATGTTGTCCTCGGGCCTTTACTTCACCCTGGGGATTAAAAATCGCCACAAATATTTGATTTTTTTAACACACATTTTGAAGTTAACACTAAAAGTTAAAGACAACGTGAAAATGAAGGGTTTAATTCAATTATAAAAAATTGTCCAAAAAAACAAAAGAACTTTGAGAAAAACAAAACCATAAAAACACAAATATATTTAATTATTACAGTTCGTTAAATTCATTAAATTTTGTTTACTAAAATTATTTTATCAACAATAACAAGAGAAAACATAAAACAAACGCAAACTTATTATTTGAAAAAATTTGTTATTTTGTTGTTATTATTTTATTAATCACAGTTTTTCAAAAAAAATAATCCAACAATATTTTTTATATTACCTGTTTATTCAAATTTTTTGTTTCTTCTTATTTATGTAGTGCACGTTTAAAACTCATTTTTAAATATTGTTTGTAAGAAAATTTAAATAAAAAAAAAAATAAAATAAAATACAGTTTCTCTTTTCTGACTTAAGTTTTAGAAGGTTAGCCGTGTGTTTGTGTGTATTTAAATAAATGTTGGCCCTGCGCCCAACTACTATGGCTAAACGCATTTTTTTCACATTATAATATGATATATGTGACAAAATCAAATAAAAGTAAATCGTGGGAATGAGTGTTTTTGAATAATTTTAAAAAGAAAATGGAATATAAATAATGGTTATACAAATTATGGAATTGTGTGGGTATCGCTTGTTTGTTTGTTTACAAAAAAAAAAAAACAAAATACATAGGGGAAGGTCGCCCAAAGCGGGTAAGCGCTTGTATATTGTTGTATCGAATGTTTTTGTCAGGTCGTGTGTGTACCGAGAGTAAACGAATATCAACCAATATTAATCAGTTGCACTGGAACACTTGTGTCGTTTAATGTCCTAGTTAAGCGTCATCAAATTTTTTTGTTGGTTTTGTTAAAAATTTTGGCGATAAATATTCTGTGACTAACCTTTTTATTTGGAATCTTTTCGGTATTACTGTATTATGTTATAATCATTTGACTTTTAATGTAGAAAAAGGTAGACATGTATCGACATTCATTTTGAAATTATTCTAACAAAATTAAGTCTTTTTGGACAAAGCTGGTAGGGGCAAAGTGGGTAGACCAAACAGAAGCATCGTAATGGAAAAAACTGTTGGAAGGGGCAAAAAAAATAAAAAATCTTCTTTTTACCACGGAATGAGGGAAAAATATAGTTTTACATGTGGCTTGCTTGTGAGACGGACCTCTAATCAAAAGGCCACGACAGAAAATCCTGTCTGATAGGATATTTACTTCAAGCGAAAAAATGTTACATGAGACTTTATAATCACTCTGTACAGTATGTTTATTATAACACTTTGAGTTATTAATGTTAATAATATCATTCTTAAAATAAAAGCAATTAATAAACTCATTTATTTTCGGACTTGAAGAATTCCATAAATATAAACCATTCAAGGTTGTTTCAGTAAGAATATTATCTGCAACTATATAATATCTTACGAATAATAATTTTTCTTATTCTATCGTTTGCCAATCTAACGCCTCCTTAACGCACATTCTATTTTAAGTATCTATATCTACTTAAATACAGTACTTTAACGTGCAAACCATTAAAAACGTTGCCACATTGATTTGAGCAAATTAATAGAAAAATAAGTAAATATTTGGAAAATAAAAGTAGGAGAAAATGTAATATTGTAATGGGAACAGTTAAAAACAAATTTGAACAAAGGGGGACAAAATTTTAACATCATACACTGAGACAAACAGAAATACAGAATGAAATTTCACAAAATTTCACCAATTTATTTTAGACTTTCAAGAATGAATTCATGTAGTACATATGTTCGTCCGTATATGCCACTGTTACGGTAATTTCTACCCCCCCCCCCCTGCCATGGATAGTTTCGGAATAAAGTAGCTGGGAATCGAGTGCCGAAGTAACCAAGACCGCTTAAAATGTTCCTGAGTATTTTAAGGTTACAGAATTTCGCCAAAATATTCTAGAATGATTCAGAATGCTAGAGAATGTTCGAAAATGTTGAAGAATGGTGTAGAATATAGAATGTGTGCTATAGTGCTATAGAATCTTCCGGAAGGTTCCAGAATGTTTTAGAATTTTCCAGATGGTTAATAGAATAAGTTAATTAAGTATGAAATAAAGTGAAAATAAAATTAAATAAAAGGCAGAGTATAGCTATCTTATTTAAATAAGCTCGTTTAAACCAAGTAAACACTTATAATTATTAATTATATAATTTTACTTGTAATAAATTATATAATTAATTATGTATTACTTATTTTATTAAAAAGCAAAATATCGGTATGTCCAAAATTTAAGCCACTAAAATGTATTTAAAAACAAAAAGTAAAATTACAGATGGTTTTATACTTGCCAAATATAAGGGTATATTTATTAAATGTTTACAGAAAAAAATTCTTATCATTCAAAGATTACCACAACTAGGAAATACTCTAAAGAGGCAACGAATATCAAAGGAGTGCTTTCTTACAGTATATAACTTTTTACGTGGCAGCACTTTCTAGACGCAGCGACTTATTTCGATGATTTAAATTAGTTAATTTTGAAAGAATTTATTTTCAATCGAAAACTATTCTGTTACATAAAAACTTATCTATGATTAAAATTCTATCCATAAAACATTTCTATGTAAGATATATAAGAAGCAACATGTGAAAAAGCTGGACGAATTCCAAATTAGTTCAAAAACTGGAAATAAACAATAGGCCATTATTCCAAAACTGGAAATAAACAATAAGTCAAGCAGCTATATTATGACGACACTAACAAAGAATCCAATTATACAGTCTCAAATTTTTCTTTTATTTTCTATTGAGGTTAAACGACCTAGATATTATTCATCCATACATATTATGTAATGAGAAAAATACAATATAAGTAAATTTTCGCAACGAAAAAAAATGAGAATTTTTCTTTCCAATTTTTCTTTTTATACAACCATGTTCTAATTTCCCTTTTTCTTTATGCTTTTGCTAAAAAGAGAAATTTTCTTTTTTCATAAATAAAAATTCAAATAAATTTTGTTGAATTTACATAAACATAGGTCATCCAGTGTAGATACTTGGTTGCTTTTTTCCGAATGGAAAATTTAACTATTACAGCGTGTGTCATAGTCAGAATTGAGCTCAGGACTATGGACCGAAATATCCTATTTTTACAAATAGTTGGTAGCAACGTTTGAAGTGTTTCAAAACCAGGTTTTTTGGGCACTTTTTGCCAAAAAAATGAGTTTGAAGAAAGGGACAGAAATCAAATAAGACAGCTACTTGAAACATTATTCTATGTAAACTAGTTTCCGATGAAAATTAAAAAAAGAAAAGAAAAGAATTAACAATTTGTTGAGGTATATGTATTGATTTATAAGGGCCTAAGAAAAATAACTGTCGAAGTTCAGAGAACAAATATGTCTACCTGTACAACTAATTAAGTTTTGCTAGTGAATATGTAGGTAACAATGAAGTTTCGCTTCAAACAATTTTTACAACGATCCCTAGAAAAAAGCTTAATTTGGCTTGGCTGACCATGTAAAAAGCTCAATTTTGATAAAAATACTACTTAAAATCTTATGATTTTCGTATGACGATTTGTTTATACGTAATAGGAAGTTATTGCTATAAGTCCTTGGAAATTAGCTAGGTTATGCAGGATGTTGCGACAGGAGTATTTCTATAGTAGTAAAATTGAAAGAAGTGAGTGAAAATGGTTTGGTATCCTTTGTAAATTTTACATTTAAATTGTTTGTCGTATATGACTATATGTAACCTATGTTTGTTACATTTTTACATTTTCTAAAGGTGTTTACTCCTTTAGTGGTACATGAAGGTAGAATCGTGTGGCTTAGTAGGCGTTTTCCTTTTTTAAAAGAAAATAAAACGATCAAAAGCAACAAAAAAAGCTAATATTTATTTTGTGGCGAGTGTGAATTACATATTTGAGCATTTTTAAAATAATTGTGTTTTTAATTTCTAGCATTATTTGAACTGAAAAGTTTATTTCTAAAATCTATTCGAGTCTAATATACAGAGTCGGTTCAACTAAAAGTGGGGCGCTGTGTAAAGTCGTCTTGTAGGACCTTGAAACAAATTTCGTACAATAAAATAACAATTTATTGCAGTTTGCCACTTTTATATTGTAAAATTTCGTACAGTTAAAGATAAGATTATGATTTACCTACATGGAAACTATTTGCCAATTCTGAACAAAATGGTAGGTCCTAATGGGATTGCGGTTGTTCAATAAGATCTTAAGTTGTTCGATAAGATATAATATCTTCTCGACAAATGAATTGGTCAGTTGAAAAAGGTACATATTCCATAAAAATCACAAAATGAGTTGAGATAGCCATTTTGTATTTTAGACTAGCCTCCATCTGTTGGGTGTAAAAAAAGACCATATTCTATCCACATAAAGGACAAATAGACCAAATTAGACTGTTTGGTAAACGATATAACCTAGTTAGACCTTACAAAGCCTTAATGTCCGTTTTGAAATAGCAAAAAAGTAAAATAATTTTATTAAAATATATCAAATCTTGTAAAAACATTAAAAAGTATAACTAAACGCAGAATTCTTGAGGGATCAAAGTCTAACAAAAAGGAAAGATATATTTTTAATAAGACATATACATATTTTGTTACATTAAGAAGATAAAATACTTTTGCAATAAAGATGGATATAGAGTAATTATATCTAAACTCCCGCTATTAGTTTTGTATCTCTCACTTAGGTAATATTGCACTGTATATGCAATGTATAAAAATACACTACATTGTAATAAAAAGTAATAGATCTTGAAATAGTATGCTTATTTATATAGTAATACAATGATATACCTACCTTAATAAGTAATGTTAAAGTGGATTTTGATCGCTCAGAAACTTTGGGTTTAGTTATAGTAATTATTCAACTTGTAAATAATGACTTGAAAGAGGAATATATTCCATGGAATTTCTATATAGATAGTTTATATACTTTAAAACAATTATTTCATTTTCATGGCTAAACATGGGCTACTAACCTATATGAACTGATTTCCTATAGAAAAGTTTGCTGTGAAAAAATTACTTTTCATATAAAACAATTTTTTTTTAATTTTCCGAAAATAAAGGTTTTTGGAATATGTACCTTTTTCAACTGATCCATACAAATACAAAATTTCAGTTGAAGGTAAACGCTCTGAACGAAATGCATGGTTGCGTTCGGTTTTTGTATTAAAAAATTACAATTGAACTTTTTCCGTAAATCCTCTGGTATACAGAACCGCTGTAACCTTACTACTTTTGGAATAGAACCGCTGCGATCTTACTACATTTGGTGTAGAACTGCTTTGACCCTACTTCTTTGGCTCAGAATCGCTGTGACTTTATATCTTTGGCTCAGAATCGCTGTGACTTTACTACTTTTGGTATAGAACTGCTATAACCTTACTACTTTTCATATAGAATTCTTCTAAACCCCATTATTTTTGTTATGTGTCAATCTTTGTGCAATACTCAGACGGCTTCAAGCACTCCAAACATTATCAGTAATTGAAAGAATTTTTCATGTTAAAATTATCAAGTTACTGTAACAAGGCCCAAGGAGAGGAGGGGCAGTCGGGGTTGCAGCCTCGGAAAAATGTAACAAGAGCTTTTTTCCCCACGAAAAGTTCCTTAAAAATGTAGTTTATTCCGGGAGTTATCGTTACTCTTCACAACCCTGATTGTCACTCAAAATTAAGTCAAAAAAAAGTATCCATCAAGTTGAACTTTAATGCCTAATGGACCATTCAAAGATTGAGTCAGTTTTCGGACATGTGTAGGCTAATAAAAATTGCGATCACTTTTGTTGCATCTTGTAAAAACTTTTCAATTTAATAATTCCACCTAATTTTATAGAATTATCTGCGATGCAGAAAACGAAATCCTTCATTTATTATTTATCTTTTTACTTCCTCGAAATTTAAGAAGAGACCAACTTTTTTTTCTTATTTTCGACGTGTTCACTTAACCTATACTAAATAAAGTAAATTTCTCATTCGAACGTTCGAACATGCGTCCGTCCAATCATTTCAACCAAAAAAATAGTGTTAAATTTTTGGCGATTTATTTTGATTATCACATGTTCATTTATTTTCACATCTTGTTAGCACATCGTTTCCGTTTCCATATATATCCTAAATTCAATTTTCGTTCATTTTCAGTGTTTCTACAATTTTTCGGTTCGATAAACAAATATCTATTTATTCACGAGAGGGATAAATATAAAATTAATTCGAAAAGAAAAAAATTTTTGTGATGTTGAAAGCTTGAAAATAAATTGAGTTATGTACTAATGAAGTACTCGATTGACATGTTTGCTAGTATGTAAGTAAATGAAGCCCTTTTTTAGTACCTCATCAAAAATATACGATGTCATGTTTAAAAAGAGAAAACGTATTTTATTATTTAACAAAACAGAAAAGCACAGTTTTATTGCCATTACTGCGGGGTTGTCGGGGCGCATAATCACCACAATGAAGCCTGCCTAGGCAGTAAAATTGTTTGAATACATTATTTGTTCCCCAACTAACAGTAAAGGCTTTTTTTTATTTCTAACGTTTTATGACTTATTATTACACGAGAGGTTTGTATTTTTTTCGAATTTTGTGTTAACATAGATATATCAAAAATTTGTTTCTTAGCATTGTAGTATGATATAGTTAAGCTCGCTAACTTCCAAATCGGTGATGACGCGTTTTTGAAAAACTATGGTTAATTTTTATTTTGAAAAATAAAACAGAGATAATTATTATTATTATTATTGTAATTATCATTCACTTAGAATAGTGGTTCAAAAGTTTATTGTAGGTATATAATTTTTACGCTTTTGCGATGGTATAAAAAAAATTTTGAATTTTGGCCAACTTTTGCAAGAAACCACAAAAAAAGGCGAAATATGGCCACAATTTTTTAAAATCCCATGTGACGGACTGACGAACTCATCGAAGGATTTGAGACAAATTCGAGAGTTATCGCACAGACATATATATATATATATATATATATATATATATATATATATATATATATATATATATATATATATAAATTCAAAACAAATTTTTGTCATAGCCCCGGTCTCAACTCTTACTGTGAGAACTGCTGTAATAGCTAAATTTTCACAATAGAAATTCGCTAAAAGAGTTAATCCTTGTTCAAAACATTATTTGTAGAGAATAATTTAACTATCTAACCAAAACTAAATCACTTTTGATACTAAAATTTCAATCACCAGTATAATATTTACTGTGTAAATAATTTATGAAAGGAGGTATTAAAATTATCTTCGCAGAAAGTTATATAAGTACCCACAGATTTTAATTGAATAGATTGTGTGAGGCATAAAAGAGTTTAAAGATTGTTGCTATACGTTACCTTTTTATCAGTAGTGGAGGGGTTGAACAAAATAATTAGAAGTTTTATTAACTTCCCATTGGAAGCTATTGTAATGGTTCCGATTTGACGAATCGCTAATTTGGACATATCTCCACGTTTCAAGGTCACTAAAATCCGAATCCATCGTTTTTAGCGTGATGTCTGTGTGTGCGTTCGTTAGTTCGTACGTTCGTTCGTTCGTTCGTTCGTTCGTTCGTGAATTCTTTTCGTCTCACGTATCTCGAGAACAAATGATGATATGAACTCCGGACTAATTTCATTAGATGCGTAATTAAAAAGTGAAGGCCGGATAAAGTTTTCAGCAAATTCAGATTAGTGAAATATTTATCGTTTTGCATATCTCGAGAATAAATGATGATATCATTGGTACAGGGCGCGAGATACAGGGCGCGAAGCCCCCCCCCCCAAGTGGGACGCAAAGATCAAAGCCCCTGTCGGGAGTTCGGGGAGAGGAGTCCCCTGAAGTGAAAAAAGAATTATTTATGTACACAGTAGTCTCTAGTCTTTAAGGACACCCAATGGGAAGTTGACAGTGTGGATAGACCTGTCCCTCCCAAATTTTTTACTATAAGAATCAACTTGAGATTTACAGTGCTCCAGAGGTTACTAAACAAGAGCGGATACACGGAGTGGATACCGGGGGTAATGACACCACTCTCAGAGCATAGACTAATTAAAATTTTATCGTAGTTTAATTGATAACAAGACATCAAGTTTACTAAAATTTTCAATGGGCTAAAAACCGTAAGTAAAATTACAAAATGATGAAACTGGAAACGAATTATAGATTTGCGAAGTCGAGGTCCATAGTTTATGACAACCGCATGGATTTCAGAAAGTTAAAACTTTACAAAATCTTTAAAAAATTTTGATAGAAAGTTTGATTTCTTGATAAGTTAGCTATTTAATGTCTAAAGAATGTTCTTTTTCCCTCAGAAACTGTTTCAACTATTTTGATAAAATTGACAATTCACTAAAAATTAATTTAGAAGATCTACTTATGTCTCTTTTTACTAAGTGAATGTCAGTTTCCAATTTGTTAGTAAGTTCCACGCGGAGCATATCTACAAACTGGAGCGAATTCGACTCAAGCACCCCTGCCTCAAAAACCAATTGTTTCCCGCAAAAATGGAACTGGGAATGAACAAAGAGAAAGCTTCTTTCAACCCAACAAAAAAAATTGTTTTTCTTTCTTGCGCCCCTTTTGTTGTGCGTCCTAGGGTAACTTGTCCACTTACTCCATTCTAGTTACATTTCTATTACCACTAGAAATACGGATCCCTTAAGATAAAAATAAATTTTTTAAAATTAAATAACGGTTGAGCAAAACTTCAACCATTCATTCAGGTATTTAGGCGAGATCCTTGTACCTGGGGACACTTTTGTTTAAAACTTCATAACTTGAGTAAAAATTAATGTATGACTTCGAATATTAAAAATTCTCTAAGCACACAATAACATCTTAATACTATGATACAATAAGTCACGATATTGTGTTTCATTTTTGCGAAAACTTGCATTGAAAAATCGAGGATATTTGTCCCAAGGTACAATCACAGCTTGTACCTTGGGACACCAATGGTTGTACCCTGGAACAAACTATGCAAGCCATTTTAAGCACTGAAAGCAAAATATATATTCTATTCTTTTTTAAGAGCAATAAAAATTGTTTGGTTTTACTTGCAATCATTTTCATTATAGAATAAAAGACCATTTTAATGATATTTTTTACGTTTTCTTCATTGAGTTTTAGCCGGGTGACTTTGTACTTACTTCGCGGCATCTGGATAGATAAAGACAAATATTTTGAAAACAAACTTACCTATAAACCTCTGTAAATATAGCAATGCCTTGTACCTTGGCACCGTCCCAAGGTACAAATTTCAATTGCATACAATAAAGTGTGGTTATATTTTTTATTTAGGAAAATCCAGTGATATACGTCAAAATAAACTGTTACGAATGTGTATAATAACTATTTGTATCTTTAATCATTTACTCACCTCAAAATACTTCGAGTAAAATGATAATTTATATCGATTACAAAAAAAAAAAAAAAAAACACGGCAAAAATCTCAAAACCTTGCACATAGAAGAAACGAGTCAAAATGGCCGACTTCACTGCATCTATTTTAAGTATTGGTGTCAAATTTTCATTAAGTGTCACTACTAATCATGTTATCTATACATTGGTTCTCAAATTATGGGCTTGTCCCGTGGTACAACGTGTCCTAAGGTACAAGGATCTCCCCTATGCATAAAATACCAAAAATGTGAGACTACCAATCACTGTCCAAAATGATATTACTAAACCACCTATTTTGTTCAGCCCCTGTATTCACGTAAAGTTTCAAGATTTTTGTTACCTTCCGCGCTTTTATCTACACTGTCTATACATTTCAATTTTAATTTAAACTTTATCTTGTTCGAATGAATTATTTACCATTTTTACTCCTCCTACCTCATTGCTTGCTCCCGCCCCCCCCCCCCCCCGTCGTCAATAAATAATTGTATGCATATATTTAGAGCGTCGCGATGCTAATGGAATGTGGTGCACAATATTACTCATCCATAATAGAAAATAAGTTGATAATACGATGCGGTGACGGCAGCTAATATGACGGCATTTCATTAGACATGCTTATTAAAAAATTTACATTTTTTTTTTTATTTTCGCACTAGAAGAATCTGTTGGAAGGTAGGTATCGGCAGGGGCGCAACAACTACAAATCTGCAGGGGGGAGGTCAACAAAAATTAAATAACCAAATTTTTTGATAAAGCAATTTTCCGATAACACTGTAAAATGTTATTGAAAATGTTGTTTCAAAAAAAATCGATTTTCAAATGAAAATATCAGTAGGCTACTAAAAATTTTATTTTTTTACTAGCCGTATACCCGATGAGATTTCCCATCGACAACATCTTTTTATTAGGTACTCACTTTCTGCTCACTTTTAATGTTTTTCAAAAACCTAAATCAATATCCACGTTTCTAACTTCAAAAATGACGGATTTTCCATACGAACTTTCATTTCCTGTTTCAATCCCTTTTCATCCTTCTAAACCAAACGGTTTGGGCTGTGCGTTGTCTATCAGTCAGTCAGTCAGTGTTAGAAATTTATTAAGTAGATATAAGGCTATTTCTCTACTAATTAGAAAATCGCTGTCCCAGGTAGATTTTATATAATAGATATTATTATTGTTGAGTTTTATGTATTAAAAACGACACTATGTCAGCTATTCTTGGCACGCCATAACCCATTTAGTAATATAATTTTGTAATATTCAATTTACAGTCACTTTTTACAGTCAATTCAGAGTCCCCTGTCGTGTCCCACTTCCAGAATTAGAGGTACTATTACAAATATTTATTTTCATCATTGCTGCCTGAGTAAAAAAAAAATATGAATAATACTAGAATATAGTAAGCATTTTTGTAAAACTCAATTATATTTTTAAAATAAAAATTTCATTAAAAAAAAAGTAATCAAATGTTGCCCTCAAATTTCTTGAACAGTCCCCTGTCACAATTTGAAAATGGTACTGAAATCGTACTGTGCATTGGCGCGATCGTTTATATCATGAAACGGAACGCAATCGGTGTGAAGCTCGTTCGGTTGCAGAGTTAAGTGCGCTGACATCATTTTGTTCACTGTCACCGCTGCATTTGTAAGTGAATCACACGTTTAGGCCACTAGTTGTAACAGTCCCCTGCTATACAATGTTCCTATCATTTTAAATGATTAAGCTACAATAAATTTATAAAATAATTACTTAGCGAATATATTGTCACGTCTACCCCTGAAAATTCAATAGATTTGAAATGATTTTATGCTAGGAAACTTTCTATGTAAAATATCAGTCCCCTGTCATTTCATAGCGAGATAAGTTACTAGAAGGTAATGTTCTGCTTGTTCTAATGTTAATTTTATAATATATAATTTTATAACTTTAGAGTTATAAGTTCAGCTACTTAAAAAGGTAATTTAGCTAAAAATTTTATTTTAACGACAAGCGTCCTATAGCATTAAGAAAATTCATTATAATGTTTAATTTACTTAGAAATTTTTGATTTAATCGTACGTAATATAAATTCTAAGAATTAAAATAAATAAAATAAAAACAACGATTTTTATTGCTTCTATTCAACGAAAATATGTTTTTTCTTCCCCTGAAACAGTCCCCTGTCGCGATTTTTCATAAATTCGTCCATAATTCACAAATAAAGAGGATAATTAATAAGCTTTCTTAAGACACATATTTCTTTATTAATGCCTTTCATTGTATTTGCATATTTTCTTAATATTTAAGAAAAATATGCTTGGGGCAGTTTTGCATGAAAATTGTCCAAGTTGTAGAGAAATGGCCATAAATAAAATAAATTTAAAGAAAATTTCCGTAATTTTAGAGGGTCCGGACCCTTTGTACCTCCCGGTTGTTGCGCTCCTGGGTATCGGTGTGTACTTACTGAAGATGTTTACTTGCAAACTGAAAAGACAAGTTCATATTGAATGTGACAGCATAAAATAAATAATGTCAACGCTTTTCGCAAGTCGTTGGAGTAGTTTTGAATACGTAATTGTTGTTGACAGTCTGTTCCAAGATGTTGTCCGTCCACGCAAATATTTTGTCATTATGTTTTTTTTTTTTTGAAAAATATTAAAAAAAAATATTATTTTGTTTATATACATAAATTGCCGATGGTAATGGAAATGTTAAAATATTTGATTTTTATGTATGTACTAGCATTTACCCGCGGCTTCGCCCGCGTGGAATTTGAAATTATGGCATGTAGTTAAAACATATAAAGTGTACTTTCATCATGTCGCTATTACGCGTCGAGTAGGTATTATTAATTTTTTCTTTGGAATTTTCCCACAGAAATACAATATTTTCCCCAGACAAAAAATAGACTATAGCATTCCTTTAAAAACATGCCAAGTTCAAATGAAATCAATGATTCTTTTTTATACTGTTTTAAATATATATTTTCCCACGGGAGTTAGATACTTTCCCGAGACAGAAAGTAGTCTGTGTCCTTTCTCATCGTCTCTGTAAACAATAGGCAAAGTTTGAAATCAATCATGCTTTTTTTTAATAGTCAGTTGTTATTTCGTTGTTTCGTTTTAAATAAATTTTCCCTCAGGTCAGAGATATTTTATCGGGATGAAAAATAACCTATGTTTATCGCTGTATATCGTCATATTTGTCTATCATCATTTTTTGTTTCATTTAAAATATATTTTTCCACAGGAATGAAATTTCCCACGGGAAATTTCCCGGAGTATAAAGTAGTTTATGTCCTTTCTCATCCCTTCTGTTAGCAATATACAGAGTTTGAAAGCATTTATCCATTTTTTAATAGTCAGCTCTGGTAATTTAATGCATTTTCCCTCGGGAATGAAATATTTTTCCTAAATAAAAAGTAGCCTATAACCATCTCTGGCCCGCAAGCAACGTCTGTGCAAAGTTTCAAGATGATTGGTTAAGTTGTTGAGGCGTGAAAGCCAGTCAAACAAACAAACAAACAAACAAACTCACTTTCGCATTTATAATATTAGTAAGGATTAAATAACTCAATAACAAATCCCACGTTGTTCACTGTTTTGGAATCCATCAAATTAGAGTCCCTATATTAACATCTTACTGTCCACTTTTTCGGCATCCGAAAATAATCACAACAACCGCAGAGGCCGATCACAATCAATTTTTAGAATAAACAAAACACTTCAAAATATTTTATATTATTTTTTTTATATTTATTTTTACCAGTTTCTTACCTTATTTCCTGTTATTGATTTTATCAGAATGTATATGTATGTATGTTTACACATGTTGCATCATTTTATGTATTTGTTTATATAAAGCTTTTTTAAAAATATTGCCGGTCTCTGTAGTAATTTACCGCGAAAGTGCTCGGACTGTAAAGTGTTAAATAGAATCGGAACAACGCCTCTTGATAGCTTATTGGTTTCAGCATTTTCAGTCAAAAGCCCGTATAGAATAAATTGGAAATAAATACTAAAAAAAAAAAACAACAACTGGAAATTGAAGATGATTTGATGTACTACCGACTAAGAATTTCATGTTTTCATTAGATTAGTTTGCTAATGATAAAAAAAATTATCTCGAAAAGTCAATTATCTTTCCTACAAGAATGGCTTTTTTTGTTATTATGGTACCATTTTACGATAGATATGTTTAGAAAAAAACCTTTCGTTGATGGAAAAAAAAATTAAAAGAACAATGCCACTAGCATTACCATTCTTACTTCAATTTCATTTTTTTGATACTTTATATAACTTGAATTGAATAATTAAATCAAGACTTCTATGTACGACTGAATCATAAAAGCCCATTTAATTGTATTGCTAAGTGATATGAAGAGTAGTACTTTTTGGCACTAGTTGAATAATGAAAATCAAAAAGCACAAGTGCCATAAAGAATAGTCTACTTGATAAATTTTATTTTCAATTTTACAATAAACAAAAAACACACTAACTTTAAGTATTATTTTGTATACCATATTTACAAATATTTATATAATTAATATTAATTACACAACCTGAACTACTATTAATATTTACTCTAGGCAATTTCCTGCTCTCGTCTTTAAATATTAGTAACTTTTATTGAGAAATTTTTTAAAAATGTCGCAGTATTATATTAACATCAGATGACAGATAATCACAACCAAAGTATGCTTTAACATATAATAAATTTTCCTATGCCAATTATATTATAGAATAATTTTTTTATTTAAAGTGTAGACGTCAGGTTTATAAATTCGATTTTTATCGATATTTAGGAATTTTAGCAGTCGTACATAAAGCTTTGTATGCAACTTGTACATAATTTGACTTTATGAACTCGCCTTTTTTTATTGGCCTCGCTCGCAAGCTCGCTCAGCCATAAACACGGCTCGTTCATAAAGATCTTTATTATGTACTTGTTGCATAAATAGCTATTAATGGTTCACTAACTAATTAGAAGCCATTATATTTACTCAAAGACTGGTGATAATTAACTTTGAAATTTTTCCGCTTTTTCTTTGACTGAAAACGACTGTGTTTTTCCAACTCCATAGCGATTCTATATCAATTGGACATCTTGACAGTTGGTGACATTTGGTGGTAAAACCACGTACTAGAATGATGGAAAAATTGTTTGTTATAAGAATAAAACGAGCTAACTGAATAAAAAGTTTGTTAATTATGGAATCCGCAACTTTTTGTCCTCGTGCTCGTTAAGTAGAGAAACTAGTTGGTAATATGAGTATTTTTCAATTAAAACAGATTGTTTTTATACAATAAATTTTTTTTTGAAAACGTAGAAGCGAAAGATCAACTGGAAGCTTGGATGAAAGCCTAAGTAATTCAGAAAATCAATTTAGGAAAAAAGTGAAAAATTATTTTGTAATGAAATAAATTTATGTAAAAAAAAAGATTTTTAAATTAAGCTTTTTTTTTTTAAAAAAAAAGGACTAAAAAATGCAAAAAGAACTTTAGACTAAGTTTATTAACTCAGTAACTGCTTGCGTCAACCTTCACTCACAAGCAGTTTTATACTTTTCAGTCCATTTTTAAATAAAAGTTTGATTTTCAAACTTTACTTAACTTTATTTTGCTACTGCTAATGTTGCCATTCAGGCCTACTTATAATACTATAAAGTCCATTAAAAAAAAATTCTTATTAAAAAACATGAACATAAAAAATGACTTTGGTGCAACACTTTCAACGACATATACCTACACTTACATATATTCCTCATTTCAGTAAATGATTTCACTAGATGAGGTTCAGATGAGCTCTAGTTCAGCCCTACTTTAAACTGTTAATGCCCTATCTTGCATTCAGTTCTAGCTACGGCCCTGGGTCGTACAGTTGAAATAAATTGTAATTAATGTGTAAATATATGCCTGTAATTAAATATATGTGGTTACACATATAGTAACTTTAACACCAATAGAATGATTTAACGAATGAAAAGAATTTTCACTGCCATCAATTTTCACAATTTCCACTCTTTTTTTTTAGTCGAATTTTCTCCGAAAAATTAGACTTATACAGTCTATACGATAAGAGCTGCGAGAGGCGAGAGTAGGGGCGCTATCCGTTTCCGGACCCGTAGAATACGAATATGTAGAAAAAAAAATGTCTGATATATATATATATATATATATATATATATATATATATATATATATATATATATATATATATATTCCCGCCACCTTTGAATTTGTGTAGGGCCCCCCTATGGAAGTTAAGAGATGAAATTTGGTAAATGGGACTCATTTTCGAGGCACCTCATACTATCAAAGTGGGGTCAAATTTTGGGCAAATTTTTTTTCTGACCCGACCTTTAAGGGGGTGGTGGGGGGCGGAAAAGCAATAAAACTTTTCCAAACCGGTTTTAAATAATGTTTCGGTCAATTATCTACAACATATCCAAAACTCAGCTTCCTAGGATGATTTGGTGGGAATAGAGGGGGGGGGGGGGAAACGATTTTCGCTGGATCTAACAGGCCCCCAGCCCCCCAGAATTAACGTAGAGGGTTGAAATTTGGTGTGTTGATAAAGTTCGTACCTAGGTTGTGTTTTTTGGAGGTTTTAATATTTTACCCCCACCCCCCTCATTTTTAAGCTACAATTTCATGCATTTTCGACGTTTTCGAAGTTTGTACCACTCGCACAGATCACCCAAATAAACCTAAAGGGCCGAAATTTTGTATACAGGTTAAGCTAATAGCCAGACACTGTTTTTTGGGGGTTTCAACTTTTAACCCTTACCCCCACGATTTTTACGCCAATATTTCCTTAATTTTTTTGCTTGTTTTCTAACACATCTAGAGACTCTCTAAAGAAACCTCGAGGGCTGAAATTTTGTACGTTTTAACCCCTACCCCCACCATTTTTATACCCAAAAGAACATGATTTTTCTTGTTTTTTAACAGTTTCGTTCGGGTCAAAATCTCCCCAAATAAACCTAGAGGGCTGAAATTTTGTATACAGGTTAAGCTAATAGCCAGACACTGTTTTTTGGGGGTTTCAACTTTTAACCCTTACCCTCACGATTTTTACGCCAATATTTCCTTAATTTTTTTGCTTGTTTTCTAACACATCTAGAGACTCTCTAAAGAAACCTCGAGGGCTGAAATTTTGTACGTGTATTCAGTTAGTATCCAGCTAGTACCTTTTAGGGAGTCCACATTACTTTTCCACCCACTTCTTCCATTTTTACATCGGAATTGAATGCTATTGTTAAATGTGTTTTAAATGCATTACTTTTATTCTAAATACAAGTAGGCGAATAGTAATTTTAAAAAATTTAAAAAAAAGTGAATATAAATTTTTAACAAATGAAATACATACATATTAAGTAATTTGAAAATGTTATTAAAGTCACTGTTTATTTATTTATTTAATTATTATTTAGGAATTTTGGATTTTTATTATTTATAAAATAGAAATTTTGGATTTTTTTGGAAAGAAAAAATATCTTCATAAAAGCCTTCCAGTTTACTATTTAAGTTCCTTTTTTAATATTTAAAAATAAAACACAAAGGCAATTGGCGGATAAGCATGGATAGAGATGCCCTCGTACGAATTGTGTTGGCTTTTTCCCTGTTAACTTCTATCGGCACAAAATTGAAATTTACTGAGATTCAGCCCTTAAAAACTTAAAACCTTTTTTTAAAGCCCCGATCAACCGGACACTCATTATCAGTTTTGAAACCACCAAAATTACAAATCGCTTGTGGACTTTCAATTATATTTCGCTTGTAGACACTCAATACCGAAAAAATAATTTTTTATTTTTTATTTTTTTGGAAAGAAAAAATATCTTTATAAAGGCCTTCCAGTTTACTATTTAAGGTCTTTTTTAATATTTAAAACTAAAACATAAAGGCAATTAGCGGATAAACATGGGCAGGAATGCCCTCGGACGAATTGTGTTGGTTTTTTTTCTGCTACCTGTTTTCGGCACAAAATTGAAATTTACTGAGATACAGCCCTTAAATACTTAAAACCTTTTTTTAAAGCCTCGATCAGCCGAACACTCATCACCAGTTTTGAAACCAACAAAATGACAATTCGGTTGTAGACTTTCAATCACATTTCGCTTGTAAACATTCAATACCGAAGATGAAGGGGAAAATTCGACTACCGTGATGGGGCCCCGCTGCTCACGGCGTTTTTTTTCTGTTGGCATAAAGTATGTTTGTTTTAGTATCCTTTTTCATGCGAATTGACACAGATAAATTATTTTTATTAACTAAGTTTTCGTTTACATTTCTTTCCTTGAGAATAATTTGAGGATGGAAAAACAGGAATTTCATTTTCAAATATAATTTGTTCTTAATGAATAATTCTCGCTGGAAATTTTGTGAGAAAATACATTAATTAATTGAATAATACGAATAACTTTCATTTAAAATTTAACTTGAAAGACATTCATAATGCCTATTATTAAAAATCCACTCAAATAATACATCATGTTAATGAATTACGTTTTTATTTTTTTTATTTTTTATAATCTTCATGCCAAATTTTTAAAATGTATAAAATTTATTGTTGAATGATTTTTTGGGGGAATTAAATTGTTTATTTTATTTAAAAAAAATTTCCTTAAAAAAAACATCTTATATAATATTAATTTTTATTTTCGGTTGTAGAAAATGGTAACTTTGTTTTATTAGATATGCGGTAAAATGGTATAACACTGACAGTGGTTGTCACATTTTCGAATTTTCCTTTTAGTTAAAGCTACTGTATTTGACCTGAAACAAATGCTAGCCTAAAGCAGTGTATTAAGCATTTGGTAAGTTTCTTTCTTTTTTTATAATTTTCATATCAAATATTTAAAATGTATAAAATTTATTGTTGAATAAATTTTCGCACGAATTAAATATAATTGTGTTTATTTTATTTAAGAAAGTTTCCATCAAAAAGTATAAAAAAAAATCTTATTTGATTGTGGGAAATATTAATAGTGACTTTGTCTCTGGCCATATTTTACTGAGTATATCTAATAGAAAATTTTGTCTTGAAAATGGAGTGGTCTTATTTTACACAGAAAATTGACACAGATAACTTATATTGATACTTTAACTTATTATTCCAAAAACTGACAACAAAAATTTGCTCGGTATGAGTATTCATTTTATATGAAACTGCTACATGTGTAAGTAACCGAATTTGAAATAAATGCGATACTCTCTCTTAGGTTAGTAGCAGATTTTGAGAAACAATATTGTATAAAAGACACGTTTACATTTAACAGGAACATTTAAGAACAACATTTTTGGCTAAACCATTTTTGTTAAGCGAAATTTAATTTAAAACATCCACAACCCCCCTGCACATCGCGCTGCTATTATTCATCATTATTTAGAGGAATCAGGCATGAAACTATTGAAAATTCTGACTTAGCGCCATGGGACTTTGGTTTCTTTCCTTTGGCGAAACTAAAATTAAAAGGACAAAGGTTTCGTTCGGATTCGGAGTTGTCAGCTGCATGAAACAGTGTCTGCGATTCCATAAAAAAAGAAAAATGGCAAAACTGATTTATTGAGTGGCTCAAGCGTCTGGAGAAGTGTACAGCTTGTTCAGCCTTACTTGGCGGCTCACAAAATCGGCGCAGAAACCTATTTGTGTAAGTACTATTGCAGTGCTGTAGTAGTATTTGTGTACTTACACTCTGTAGACATGCTGATACACACTAACACATATACAGATATGCGTGAGGTTCAAAGTCCACCCGCCAAGTAGAAATGAACAAGCTGTACATTTCGTGTGGTGGTGTCTACTTTAAAAGAAAATTAAAAAATAATGCAGTACGACAAAACTTATGCCGAGACCATAGGCCAGTGAACATATTATATATTGTATTATATAGACTGATAATATAAATGTGTAATTGAGGCAACCAGTTACGACCAAGTTCCGACCTTAAGAGTATTCTGTTATATAGTAATGGACTTGTATCCATAGTTACGTTTTCAAATAATTATTGTCAAAATATAATACTTATTGATAATAAAATTTTACCTTTTTGAGAAGAAACTGGAAAATTTTGAAGGAAAGAAAGTGGTATTCGCTTTATTTTCAAAATACGTACGTATACAAATTATGTCCTGCAATAATTGAGGAGCTGGGTGGAAAAAGGGCGTAAGTCGCTTTACGCCCCTTTTCCTTAGAATTGATTTTCTAACTCTTTAGAGTGTTCTACTTATAGTAAACAAATTTTTACAATGACCAGAAATCAATTAATGCCCCTACGCTACGATAATAATTTGAAGCGTATAAGCTATATTTGCAAAAAATTAAATATATAATTAGTAACTTACAACTAAGAATGAATTTTTACAGTACATGACACGTAATAGCCTTTAAAAGATATTTCTGGTCCTATGATGTAGAGTATGATACAGAAAAAAAAGAAAAAATCTAAATTTATTTTTTGGGACAGTTAGCTGTGATTCTGTATTTTGAATTAACTTTCACTTCTAAACAACTTTTTCAAATTATATTTTCTTATATTTTCATTAATTTTAGTACTTTACTCTTAAGCCCACCCTCGATACAACCAGATATATCCAAATTTCTGTGGGTGCTTTTTTAGCTTAAGACCAAGTACTAACTCTTATCACGAATAAAATTTTCTGAAAAATTTTATATAGTTTTCCACATATAACCAACTTTCAGGCGGACACTGTACAAGTATACATATAAATATTCATGAAATTAACATGAATCAAATGTTTTGGTTTAGAATTTAATAAATGTGCTGACAAAGTTTAATTAGAATTTCAGAAAAAGGGAACAGAACTTATGTTTTTGTTCAATTAAAATTTTATCTGCAAAAAGGGCGTAAGTCATACTTCGGAAAAATTCAAAAAATTATGCAGTAACAACCGATATTTACTGTTTTTTTAATCTTAATGCATAGTGTATTATTAGTGCTACCAATTGTAATTAATTTTTCAGTCTTCCCCTTCATACTAGGCACCCAAACTTTGAAATGATCTTCTCTCAAAACGGTATTTCTTTACTTACGCCTTTTTCCACCCAGCTCCTCAATTATAGTTGCATTTGCTCAAAAATTAACGTTATATTATTTCATTAAATTTTTCCCTTATCACCCTTGTTACTTGCTTCAAGCAAAATACCTAGAAACTGGCTTTGCGCTTTGTCTAGTATAATGTAATAGTGTTCGTGGGTTTGTGGCCGTGACCTGCGTACGAAATTTAGAACAACACTTTAAAAAAAAATTGAATTTTGTAAGTTTCTGTTGTTTTATATTTCAAATTTTCCATACAACATAATATGACCTTAACTTACTGTACTTGTAGTAACGGCCATGGATACAAGCACGTACATAATCCTGATCCCTAGATATTGCTGTCGAATCAGTGTTGAATGATCCTTGTTGTTGGCATGTTATGTCGGTACATTTCGAATTTATCCCCCATTACAACCGCCGGTAATCCTTATTTCATTTCATCATGGTACAATCTAAAACCGGTGATATTTTCTTTTTGTCAACAGATTCGTTCGTAGAATTTGTATGATGATTTTCATACTTCTTACTATCTGTACTATATGGCGAATGATATATTTGGGGATTTCGTGATTGCGTTTGTTTTATACACATCACATGCGTCATTTAATTTACACGGGATCAAAATTGTTGTAAATGATGATTTTAAAAACAGTTGTAAAAACAATATTTTATTATTAAAGTTATAATTACTTGGTATAATTTCAAACTGTTAAATAATTTTATATGACTTAACACGTTTTCAGTCTTGCAATCATCTTTTGAGTAAAAAAAAATGTCAAATAAGCGCGTTACGTTACAAAATTATTTTAATAGTGAAATAAGACAAAGTAATTATAACTTGAAGTAGTATTCCAATATTTAAAGGGAGATTCACTAAAAAAAAAATCTATTTGAAAAATATATTGAAAAATCAAAAAGTTATGGGCATTTTAGTGCACGCACTTTACTATAATTAAATTTTTTTTAAAAATTTTTAATGCTCTTTCCTCGGAAGTACGTTTTTTGTATATCAAAAAGTATTTGAGATATCGACATAAATAAAAGTGCATATTATTCCTCCATACGTCATTTTGGCAGAAAATAGTATCTTATGGTTCCGTGATATATTTTTAAAATAGCGGCTGCTTATAGTCGAGAAAAAGCGGTGATTTTTGAAAATTTTATTTCAAAATGCGATTTCTCGCTGGTTTTTTATCATTTTTTATTAGATCCTACACAGAGAGAAAATTCATAGAAAAATTACTGTGCTCAGCAGTACAATCGACGTGTAAAAGCCAAACATATTCAATTTTGTACGGTAAAAATATAAAAATTATAATTAATCATAGAAAATTTAAAGGATAGAATATTCTTTCCGTAATATTAGCTCCGTAAAATTTGTAAAACAACACAGTAAAAAGTTCCATTCCCGACAAAAAAATATTTTTTAATTGTTTTTGTTACAAAAATTACCATGCTGTCTTATAATATTTCAAATGCTATCTGCTAATAGTAGAAAGAAAGAAAGAGAAGGTATCAACGCTGTCACATAGCCAGGCAGGCTGCAGAAGGTATCAACACAATCATACATGAAGGTCACATAGCCAGGCTGGTGTGGTGTGATGACTGTGATGTGCAAACAGTATTCATTAGAATGTGTTACATGACGGTCACCGTTTAATTCATCATTTTGTTACTTCACTATATTCAGTATTAGAATATATTGTTGCCAATCATTTTGTATGCATCGATTGTTCCTCAGTGCGTACAGCCCAAGTAACATAAGGTTGCGGGTCAGATGCGCAAATGAAAGAGTATGACAACAAGAATTAAACTATAACATATATGCATAAGAGTGTGATAGAAGTTGTGTTAGCACATTAAATTTTACCATGCTAGCACAACAATTTTTATGAAGCCATGACTAATACTTTTTACGTTTCAATTTAATAATATTCACATGATCGTAAAATATTTTTTACTTTGGTCGTCGATCGCGCACGCATTATAAGAGAGCATGGTAATTTTTCTGAAATTTTATCTACAAAAATTATATGAGTTTTCTCTCCGCGTAGTTAGTGGCATAACCGTATATATGTATATTTTCAGACAATTCTTGATTTTTTCATTTTGGTTCACTGGGGATTTCAGAACGCGAGGAATCATCAAGGTGGAAAAATCACGCAGTGTCGACTTCAAAGTGTGATAGAAGTTGTGTTAGCACATTAAATTTTACCATACTAGCAAATATTTTTTACTTTGGTTGTCGATCGCGCACGCATTATAAGAGAGCATGGTAATTTTTCTGAAATTTTATCTACAAGAATTATAGGATTTGTCTCTCCGTGTAAACGCAATGTCCAAATAACTGAAAATTTCAATAAGATTTAATAGGACTTGTTAATTTGAATTAAATAGGTACAAATAGCAAAAAGAATATTTAAGAATTTTGCGACGAGGTATTATATTTTGGTTTAAAAAACAAGCCTAAAGCTTTGGAAGATTCTGAAAAATGACTTAGATTTTCGTGTAACTGTAAAAATAATTCTATGTTTTCTATCGTGCCGAATATCATGCGGGAAAGTGCTTTAACCATATTTCATTTTTAGGCCTCGTTTACGAAATACTAAGCTTCAAAGTTTTCGTGTGTTCTTTACGTGATATAGGGAACCAAATTATCACGTAATGCATATGCAAGAAATATCGAATATATTTACCTATTTTGATAGAAAATCAATGAAAACCGGTAGCCACTGAAGAATCCCAAGAGTTAATGCATGCCCAGCACGAACTTAACGAATTTTTTTTTAGTAATAATTTAAACATTATAATTTTATCATTATACTTGCTTATTTATCAAACCAACCCAACAATAAATTTTTCAAGTTCAAACAATTTCCAATATTAGATAAACAAAACCAAGCACGCACATCGCATCAATTTTCATTTTCACGTAAAAAAAATTGGTTAATTAAATAAAATAAATTTCACAACTAATTTATTTCAGCCAAAGACGCACACATCCTTCCCAGTAATTTTTTAAAACAGAAAAAGAAACATTAAACATCAAAAACAATTTAAAACATTAACAAAATTAAAAATAGTCTCCATTAAAAATATATATATTTTTAAAAGGCAAAAATAAACATCATCTATTTTCAAAAGTCTTTCACAAAAAACGGAAATATTTACGTTAGTGATTTACAGACAAACGCCCAAGTAAAATATCTGCCTACAATTTTCGCTAATATCGTATCGTTCTAATAACGTTAAAGGTTAGAGGTCATACTTTGTATTTAATACTGCACTAAATCTCTATTCGAGCCTATTAAATTATTAAGAAGTAACATTCCATAACATCTGTATATTATTTACCATTAATGTTTATCATTAGGTTCATTTAAATAATTAATATTTACAATGAGTTAATGTTAAAGCAACATTTATTTTGAAACTAGCCGTACCCGCGACATCGTTCGCGCAAAGCAACTCAATGAGAAGTATGTAAGTGTAATAATTATAAAGAACTTGCAAAGAATAATAATTTTTGTGTAATGCATGCACATGCTCAAAATGGTTTTTCTATTTTTCCGTGGGAATGAGGAATATTCCCGGAGTAAAAAGTATCTTAAATGTTGACCCAAGCAATAAATCATCACAACACCAAATTTCATTAAAATCCGTCCAATAGTTTTTGCCTAATGTGTGCACATGCACAAAATGGTTTTTCTATTTTCCCGTGAGAATGAGAAATTTTCCCGGAGTAAAAAGTATTTTAGATGTTGACCCAGGTAATTAGTTATCATCACACCAAATTTCATTAAAATCCGTCCAATAGTTTTTGCGTGATCCATGAACAGACAAACAGACAGACAGACAGACAGACAAAAATTATAAAAATCGCTGTTTTGGTATCTGCATCGATAACTATTTACAGTACCAGTGCAATTTTCAAAAAATATTCCATGTACAGAAATGGTCTCGATACAATTTTATTATATGTATAAGACAATGTGCTTGGTAGGTATGGGAAGACGAGGTAATTAAGCCTGGGTGGTAACTAAAATTCAGAATTTATGATATCAAAACTGTTTTTAAATCCAAAAAAAAGCTACAAACAAAAACTTGTGTTTCTTTCTGTCTTACTCTAACTGAGGGAACAGATCGGACATGGATATTTGCTTGCAGTTGGTGCGTTCGGCGCACAGACAATTGAACATATATATATATATATATATATATATATATATATATATATATATATATATATATATATATATATATATATATATATATATATACTAATTATATAAATGTATAATTGAAGCAGCCAATTACGACCAAGTTCCGACCTAATAGTATTCTGTAATATATGTAGTAATCAATGCAGTAACCGATTGTATCCGTAGTAACGATTTCAAATAATTATTATCAAAATATAGTATTGATAATAAAATTTTACTTTTTTGAGAAGAAACTGCAAAATTTTGAAAGAAAGAAAGTGGTATTCGCTTTATTTTCAAAATACATACGTATAGAAATTATGTCCTACAAAAATTATAGTCGCATTTGCTTAAAAATTGACATATTATTTCATTAAATCTCACCCGTCTCACCCTGTTACCTCCGTCAAGCAAAATGCCTACAAACTGCCTTTACGCTTGATCTAGTAGTATAATATAATAGTGTTCATTGGTCTGTGGTTCGGCGAAACGAAGTTAGTCCACTTTGATTATGTAATCTAGATAAATGAATCATATATATATATATATATATATATATATATATATATATATATATATATATATATATATATATTAAATTGTGAGAACACAATCAAGTTAATTGGCGATAATTCTTATGATATTGGAGAAATCTGATTCAGAACTACTGTGACTTTGCTACTCCTTCCAGTAATTATATTTTTCAGTTTTATAAGATAATTATAACATTCTGAAGTTTTTATATTAAAATCTGAAAATAAATACATTATTTCATAAGAGATTCGGTTGATTCAGTTCACATATTTTGGAATATTTTCTTAAATAAGACAGCCAGTACATAATCTAATAATATCAGTATTTATTGACAAAATGAATAGTTACTTCAGTATTGCCAATACACGATCAATAATACAGTCAATATTACTGACCGTTTACCTAAACTTATTGTACATAAAAATTCGAAATTTAGCAAAAATATGTGGTGACCCAAATGTACATATCAAAGTGAAATATAAAAAGAGGGATTCTTATTCAGTGGGCTAATTTCAGAAGGTAAGTTGTAAAACGAAAAAAATTTCAAGGGCACATGACGTGGGTTGTTGAAGAAGACTTATTACTGCAGCATGCATTCAAAAATATGCAAATATTTTTCGTGAAAAACATTTAAGAATTACTGCTCCTACGCTTACCACCCAGATGCAAAAACGCATGGGCAGCAATTGTTATAAACAACTCAATTGTTTATTTCTTTATAACTGCTGAACCGCGGGTTTTAAAAACAAATTTTATTTACCATCACAAGCTGTTACATTAAATCCATGCTGGAACACTATTTATTAATGATGTCGGATGATTACTCGATTAATCGGTTTAGTCGACTAATTTTGTTTACTTTTAGCCACTTTTTAATCGACTATTTTACTGTCGACTAAACGACTAAAATGACTAATATTTTTCTAAACGACTAAAAAGGATAAATTTAATAAATTTTCTGCATTATTTAAAAGACTGGAAAAATGGAAACTAAAAATTATATCTGTTTGTATAATTTTTTTAATTTTATGTGAATAATACATTGCAATATCTAATTTTTTTTAAAAATAAGGATAAAAGTCAATAATTAAATTCAAAACATTGTTTTGGAAGGAATTACATAGGTTACTCTATTCTAAACTTTTATATTACTAAAATCTAGTCGGTTAATCGACTATTCTATGCTCAATATTTTTGACTAACGACTAATTTTGTCGGGAAAACAACTTTAGTCGATTAATCGATTAATTTGACTCGATATCACTACTATTTATACAAGTATGAATTGCACTAGATCGATTTTTTATAACAAACGTAACAAAATATATATATATTTTTTAAATTTTTATGACATCCTGTAGTTACTGCATATTCCACAATATACATATTGGTTTATTGTAATAAAATAGTTACCTATTCACATCAGATCATCACGCGCGGGTACAGGTGGGGAGGCGACGTGTTATTTTAAATTACTCAATCGCCTTGTTAATTTAATTTTTTGTTTATTTTCAAATATTTCAAATTCATTGAACGCCATTGAACTAACAAACTATCTACGAACCAATGCACACATATCATCATATGAGATTGTATATAAAATATAAAACTAATCATTTGGATAATTGTTTATTGATTTTAAGGGGGACCATTAGTGTGATGTTTTCAAAAAATTGGAAAATTTTTTTTTTGCATGTTTCGATAATCTATACTTTTAAAAATAACATACTAAAATTTCAAATGCATATCTCAAATAGTTTTTGAGTTACAGCCATCGGAAAAGTGGATTCTAATTTTCATTGTTAACTTTGAGGTATTGAGAAATGTATAACGCTTGATAGTTGTGGAGAAGCTAGACCCTGGCACATTTAAACGACTCATCTACTTTACTATGACCGTTATAGTCAGTACATCTTAAATAATTTTAGTAAAAATTCTCAGTGATTAAAACTAAAAGGTAAAATTACGAAAAACTATATTATTCAAAATTTGCTGCAGTTATAACTCGCAGACAGATCATTCGATCGATTTGATTCTTATTGCAGCTTCTTTTATATATATTTCTTTGTACCATGAACCTCCAGTTTTCCCATCGAATAAAAAATGTAATTTCCGCAAGCCAAAAACCATCAAATTTTCGCGCAAAATTTGAAACTTTTTTTAAAAACTCCGCCATATTGTTAAATTTGAACCCTTTTTTTTCAATTGAGGTTCACGTTACGGGCCATACCTTCTAGTTTAATAGGCTTTTTGGTTTTTTTGATTTCAGGCAGTGTGAAGGCCGCTATCACTGCAGCAGTGATGGAACTTTTATTTTGGAGCCTTGGGAGATCTCGAATAACTCACTGAATTTTCAATTTTTTGATCCAAAAATTTTATCATGAATTTATTATATATTAAAGAATATATCCTTAAAATATTAAAACATTTCATACAGTAGCTTTCTTTAAAAAAAATTTCCCAAAAATCACCTTTTTTCAGGCGGTGACACTAGTGGTCCGCCCTAATCGATATTTTTAATTAAATAATATTATTGTAGATACAATTATTGTATATTATTGATTTTATTTTAATGTTTTTACGCAGCGACTTTAATCAAGCAGGCCTGCCAATCGCCTGCCGGTTACGACGAGATTTGTCCGGGTCGAGTTCTCCATATGCGACTGGACAAGAAATGTCCACTCAAGAAGCAAATTTAAATAGTATCGCTTTTTCTTTTTGAAGACTTGTCTTAATGTCACGAGATCCCAAACGTGAGGTTAGGTTTTCATTTTTTTGTCAGTGGAATTTTTCGAGCGAAAAATTTAATATCTCGTCTTTTTTGAACGAAAAATATATTCCACTTCCGAATTCAGTTTTACGTGAACTGGCTCCAACTAGGAATGGGTGGTACCTATAAGCCAATGTTTCAAATACTTGGATAGTTTCTTCTCAAAATATCGATTTATTTACTCGATTCTTAAAACTGTCGATGCATCGATGTTCGTTTTTAGCGTATTTCTACATTGGTTCAAACAGTTCCATTTCGTTAAATTTTCAAAAAATTCGAAATTAAACAAAAAAATATAAAATTCTAATGCAAGTATCAAAGCTATTGTGTGGATATAAATGAAAATACCCCTGCCGCAGCATCCTGCATAGCATAGCGAATTTCCGTTTATAAAAATTAGATTTTTCGGAAACTAGTTGACATAGAATAATAGTTTAAAGACCTTTTTTCTGTAAGTTTTTCTCCTCTTTTAAATGGTGTAAAAAAATTTCGCAAAAATTTTTGAATAAGTGGAAATTTTGGCAAAAAACTAATTTTTTGCAAGAACAAAAAACCATATTTCTGGCCTCCAACGTGTCTGGCTGACGAACTCATCCAAGGGTTTGGGACTTCCAATGTTTTCACCAGATTTCGTAAAAATTGGATACTTCGTTCGAGAGTTATCGCGCCCACACACACACACACACACACACACACACACACACATATATATATATATATATATATATATATATATATATATATATATATATATATTATAATAAATTTTTGTGAATATTATTTTCGGTTTCTAGGGACCTCAAAACAAATTTCTGCCATGGTCCCTGGCTCAGGTCGTGTTATGACAGTGGCTGTAATAGCTGAATTCCACTCTGGAAATTCGCTAAACGGAATGACTGACACTTAGAATCCCCAATGGGATGGTATTCAATTGTCATTTCACACCTTTCACCCTCCTTTCCGCTACCTCACAGGCGTCTTTTTCAATTTAATTTTTTTTTTTTTTATTAAATTTGTCAGAACACAGTCGAAACATCTTTTCAATTCACTTAGCCGTTTTGATCTTCAGGATATTATGATAATAAAATAAAAGAACTTTCTTTTCTGTAGGTTGCTCTAAGCTATTGTTTCGTACTTGACATATGTAATTTAAAGAAAAATTAAATTTTCAAGTAAATGAACTTAAAAAGAATGTACGAAGGAATTCGGATGATAATAATCAGTTTACACTTTTAACTTGTGTCCTTCTGGAAGAGATGAAAGTGATTTAACAGAATACACTGAGAAAAAATTTTGAATACTTATATGGGGCCGGTACATTAAAATGATCACAGATAGAATATTCTTTTATTATTATTAATTTAGACAGTAAAGATTAAAGTGCCAATATTAGCCTCTTCGCTACTGGTGTCCATTATACTAGGCATTAAATTTAGGGGTACTCTTACATGAATTTTAACTGAGAAAAACTAAATATTACTAAATATTATTTAAAATTACACAAATTACGATTATTTAGAGATAAGAGATTAAAAATTTTAATTAAAATAAACGCTTGTTTAAAATGATATCCAGTACGCTAGACAAATATATAGTCATTGAGTATAAAAAATTTTAAAAAATCAGTAGTGAAGAGTTTAGAAAAAGCGTAAATTACGCTTCTCTTAAGTGCTGGTACCTTAATTTCTGCTATGTAGATCAAAAATAATCATAGAATATTCGGTTTCTAGCACCTAGTTGTGCCCCGCGGTTTCGCTTACTTAAAATTATTTGACTGATTAGTTAAATTACGTTTAAATCAGATGTTCGGAAATTTTGTTCAAAATAAGTTCTTCATAGGTTTTCGTTTTACTCACCAAACGAGTCTCAAGTAGCTATATTCACATGTCCAAAAGCATATTGTTATCTAATTTCGACATGTTCAAACTCGCATGCGGACAATTTTTGGAACGCTTCAATTTTAGCCCTTTTTTGGAGCACTAAAAGACAATTTTAAACTCACATTCATTTAATCTTCAAGATGTGAATAATAATTGAACAAAATTTGGTCAAGATTTGTCAAGCCATTTATTTTGTACTGTTTTTGGGATCTCACGGCTTTGGAGTACAATTTTAACTTCACGATTATTTTTGCCGGATCTTAATTAGTAATTGAGAAACATTTTGTCAAGAATCCGTTCAAGATTTTGGGCGTTTTGTGACATCACATAACACTGAGTGATAATATCAGTTTCACGTAAATTTTTTCTGGTATCTTAGTAGTATTTCAGCAAAAATTTGGACCCTGGGGGACAATTATAATCTTTTTCAGACCCTCAACAGTGTTGGTTACGATTCATCCAACTGTTTTTGGGTCTATTTTAGGGACCTAGAGTCAGTTAAAAATTAGATCTCTCACAAACATACTCTCCTACAAAGAGGCTGAAATATGAAATGTTTTTCGCAGTTTTCATTGCACCCCACCGCAACATTCTACTTTTTTTGCGAAATAAATCAAATTGCATTAAAGAGTGTGAAATTTTGCGAAGTTAAAATTTTTCCAACTTCTTTTAATACTTATAAGTAAAAAAAAAATAAATAAAATGGTAAAGTTTTTAAAATAAGCTACCATATAAATATTTAACTTTATTAACTTGTATAATTTTTCTTTTATCTATATTATACGACTAAAATTTTGTACCCACCCAGACCCCCCCCCCCCTCGCATCACTGTGAATAATTGTCCCATTCATTTTAAGTACGACACAGTACAGTAATATACAAAAATAATCGTTTGAAATGGCATAGGAAACTGTTTTTAATGATAATATGTTGCACGTGTACTCCCAAATTTTCTTATCGAACTGTAAACTCAAATATAATCTATTCACTCCAACACACATATTAAAATACACAATTGTTTCGGTTATCTCTCTTCTACTCATTAGTACACAATTATCGAACATTTCTTACTAAAAAGTTTAAATTTTGATTGCCATGCAGTCATGTTCTCGTATATTAAAAATCATATGTTTAAGAATGTTATGTAGAATAGACAGAGATCGACAATAAACACAATTATAAAAGAGAAAGATGGAAAATAATATCATAGAAAATCAGAGAAGTAAAAACAAATGTTTTACGGCAATCGTGCGAAACGGAAAAGCGAAAAAAGAGCTTTATATTTATTTAATATGTTAGGTGAAATAATTAAATGCTCTTATTGGATTCTTGTCTTTCGCGCAATAAGCTTAACTGCTTGCGGACTTACTGTTTAAATATTTTCAATTTGTACAGACAAGTACAAACCAACCTACTTACAAAATTCAACGCTAACATCACTAGGCGAATCTTATTAGCGAAGTTTTAGAATATTATTTGCACTTGTTTCAAGTTTACAAAATTGATACGAATAACTGTACATCTTGATTAAAGATAGCGGCACACTGATCATCTGATAAAAAATTCAAAAGTTATTCGAAATTTTTTTACACCATTACAAAGAGTGGAAAAAATACTCTTTTGAACCATTATCCTATGCAAAGGTATATTTTCTAGAGAAAATAACTTCTATATCATGTAAATTTTTTCTGTTATGCAGGATGCTACGACCTAATATGTTTTCTGTAGACTGTTTGTATATCATCGTATACGTACAATATTTGCGTTATAAGAAACAAAAAAAAAAAAAAAAAAAAAAAAAAAAACAAAAAAAAAAAACAAAAAAACAAAATAAAAATAAAAATTTTTTTTACGTATCACCAGTGGTGGATTTACCAGCAGGCTGAGTAGGTTGGAGCCTAGAGCGGCAGATTTTGGAGCGAGGCGGCAACATTTGGAATCTCAAGTTTTATTTTTCTCGTCACTTATTTTTTGTATGAAAAAGGTAAAAATTATTCAGGAATTTTTTTAGAGAAAAACAGAGGAGTCATCTTTTACGGTGCCTAGAACGGCATTTATTTATTTTTCTCGTCACTTATTTCTTGTATGAAAAAGGTAAAAATTATTCAAGAATTTGTTTAGAGAAAAACAGAGGCGTCATTTTTTACAGTGCCTAGGACGGCACTTAGGGTAAATCCGGCACTGGGTATCACATAGTGTTGGATATCGTTAGACAGGACTGTTAAAGTGAAGTTGAGATTCCTTTTACGGTTTTTCAACAATTTTTTAGCAGCGTTTATGGAATACTGAACTTCAAAATGAGGATGCTAATAATAAATAATAAATTCAAGGAAAAAAAGCAGTCAATCGGTCAGACTATAATTTTCTTAAATATATTTCTTAAATACAAAAGATATATTATTTGTAGGTACTTTCTAACCTTTTAGAAAATTTCCGAATAGAAAACTTAGCTATTACAGCCAATTCAAAAGATTTTCGAACTTTTTTTTACACCATGGCAAAAAGCAGAAAAAATTAGATAAGATACAGCTACGTTTTGAACCATTATCCTATGTATGCGAATTTTCGAGAAAAAATAATTTTTATTATCAGAAATTCACAATATTATGTAGGATGCTGCGACTATTTATAATGCTGATGACTAATTGAAAAAGAAATTTTAGCAAAATTTCACTGTTGAAGAACTGACTCTAAATAATACTTTTTTACGATTCCATACACCTAAAAGTTGATCGAAGTGTCTCTCTGTCCCTCTAGTGTGAAAATTTAAAAAGACAGAACATTAAAATTTTTTATTTTGAGAAACGTAATCGTTTGTGTTTTGCAATTAACCTAAATTCCCTCAGATAAATACATATGAAGGGTCCAAGAGAAGAACGATCAGAGTCCAAAAATCTTAATTTGGAGAAATTTAAATTTTAAAATTTCTAGACTTAAGGAAGCTTAATTTTAGCATTTTTCAGAGATTTTTTGTCTTTGTTTAATAATGTATATTAGAAAATAATAATTTATTGTAATTAACAGAAAAAAGAACTAATATTAAAATTATAGTGGACTAAAATCATTGTTTTTCCTTTAAATCATTCCTTATGGTAATAAAACAAATAGTAATTGTTGTCACTAGAATCACTATCAAGAGTAATTTGTATATTACAGATTAAAGAAAAATATTTGTTTTTCAAATTAATAATACAAAAAGAATCACTACAATCATAAAATAATAACAATTAACAGTTATCACAAATTGGCGCCAACGCGTTTTAATTAACATAGATGGACTCTGATAATTTTTACCTAAAAATTATTGGACTGTTTTTTTTTGTTTTCTTCCCTTGTATATGAAAGCTGATTTTAAGCGACTACGAACATTTTTTCCTTTAATTTATATATCATTATGAAGCTTTTTGAATGCATTGATTCTAAAAACACAAAATGTTAAAAAAGTGGACTCTGATCGTTCTTCTCTTGGACCCTTCATATGTTTTGCACCAACGTTCCATATTGACTGCATTATGTCGCTGGATCCTCAACAACATTCAATTTGTTTGAATGAAGCAAAAAAATTAGTTTTCGACATTTATAACAATAATATTTTAAGCAAGAAAAAATACACGAAAGGAAAATAAAAATTCCAAAATCAATGTCTTGAATAACAATAAGAAATAATTAACCGTAATCGAGAAGGCATCGTATCCTTCACTCTCGTCCAGTAATAAATATCTGTGGGGGATTTTTCTTATCACGTACCATTCACGAATGGTTTCTAATATTTTATGTAAACAATAATTTCAATATACCCAAATAATAAATGAGAAAAAAGTTTGGAGGATGTTTTATCTCCGTTGAGCCAATTCTTTGTTTATTTAAAATATTATTAAAATAATGTATGTGTACACTACATGACAAAATTACCCGCACCTATATAACAAAAATGACGAAAATATTTATGTAACTGACTTTTAGAGATTCCTCTAAATAGACCAGTTTTGTCAATTAAACTCTCTATTGAATATTTTGACATATTCAAAATTTTATGTTCATATATTTGTTCACTTTATCCAAATTTGGGGGTGTATTTACAGGAGGGCTGTGTGAATTACAACCTGAGATGACAAATTTAAGAGGCAAGGAACATTTATTAAAGGAGTTTCGCTATTATGATAACAAAAATCAAACGTTAATATGTAATTAAAATTATCTTATTTCAACCAGTTATCCTAATACAAATTATTTCTACAGAACTTAGTTTACGCAATAGTGTAGGTATTGTACAATAAGTGGGAAAAGAGGCTTATTTTCTCACGAATATGAGTTTGTTGCGCGAGCCCGCAGGGCGAGTACAACAATTCATATGAGTGAGAAATTAGCTTTTCCCACGTATTTTACACTATACTTTTTCTACGAGCACACTTTTTTTTCGTAAAATTTAACATAAATAATTAAAATAAAATATAAATAATAAGTAGTAAAAGTTTTAAATTTATAATGTCAGTGGTAAGATGTTCAAATTTTTGCCAAAGCATACTTTGAAACTATGGAAACAATAATAAATAATCAACATACATAATTATGTATATTTTTAGAATTACATAATATGACATTATATATTAAATCAGACGTAGCCAACTTTTTTATTATATTAAGCCGTGCGAAATAATTTCCCACGGCTATTTTCACACAGTGTGGGCAATTGTTAATTGTTACATATAGTCAGCCATGCGCAAAATGTTACTTTTAATAGTAGGAGTAGAAAAAATAATTCTTTTTCTATTTACAAATTTTTTCGGTGTCCAGTGTAGATAAAATGATGAATAATTTTCGATGTCGTTCTTTCCATTTTTATCAAAATTAGGCACACAGAATCGCTAAAAAGGGATTTCTGTTGAATCAGTCGAAATTCTAAAGGGATTTCGTCATTTTGGTACCAAAAATGAAAAGTTCACACCAGGATTACCCAAATTTAGTCAATCACCCCAGTTCAAATCGCTTCCATAAAGCCTGATTCATTAAAACATTTTTTTCTAAAATTAATGACATCATCAAGTCTAATAAAACTTTTCAGTGTCCTATAACTTGTAAATAAAACAATAGAATGATAAAATTGAAAGCGGATTATAAGTCTTCGAGACTGTTATTTTCAGTTTTACCAAAAGTAAGTACCTATGTATAACCACTAGAAAAATACTTCCTCGTACTTCTAGAAAACATTTCGTCATTTTGATAGCAAAAACGAAAAGTAGCAATGGCAATGTCTACGGTAGAAATACGATATTCCTAGCCAGACTATTTGCGCTCAAAGATTTCCAACTTTCGCACACTAGAACTATAATATACATATAATTTGGATGTTAGCATTGATTTACTAGATACCAGTTTCCTATTTCATAACTACCGTAACCGCTGTCGCCAGCAAATGACGTCAAAACACTACCCCTACCAAACCATTATGATACATACAACACGTTACTATACTTGAGTACATCATTATATATATATATATATATATATATATATATATATATATATATATATATATATATATATATATATATATATATATATATATATATATATATATATATATATATATAGTATATACTGTTATGGCCGACCTATGTGACTAACAACCAACAATTAAAAATAAATTTATTTATTTTAAGAAAGATATAAAGGGATTATTTTGAGAATTTTTTTGTTCAATAGAATTTTTACACACTTCATATTTTTTTCTGTTTAAATCTCACGAGTTTATTAAAAAATGAATGACATTAAGAACGATGTGACCTTTATGACGAACAGTAACAGACTAAATCAGAAACGGTGTAAGTTGCACAATTTTGCACTTTACGAACGACAGATTTTTATATGAACTTTGTTTCTGTGTTCAGTGGATGGTTAGTATTAATTCTTGCAGCGTTGTCGCAAATTGCCCTTTATATTATTAGTACGCATCTGTACAAACCTTAAATACGTTAGCAATTTGCCACAATCACTGCTGTTCGATTATTTAAAATTATATAATATATTGTATGTACATTCTATTACCTTCTAGAATTCGTAATGCGCCTGCGACATACGTCACACGCCTTAGCTCCGATGTTCAGCTTGATAGACAACTGCTGAGCATAAGTAGTATGGTGTGATAGCTAGCCGGAAAAACATATCCGATAGCTACCTCGTCTGATCAGCCCTTCAGGCTCTTACAGACGTTTTTTTTATAAATGTACTTATAATATACCATTATTGGTGATTTGGTGTGAAGGTGCTTCGATATTACGATGTTGTAACTTTTTTTTTTGATCAATAGTTCAATAATTTAATAACACTTTTGACACCACACAATTTTGGGTGAGTGTTATTGAATTTATTCAATTGTGAATTTAGATTGACATTTATTTGTTTCCATTATCAATTGTGTGTATTTATAATACTTTTTTTCTCATTGATAATTGGTGTACAAATTCTTGTACTTTTCGAATAAGTTGTCAAATTTATTTTTATTTTTTTTTTTTCTCTTACAACATCGTATGTCGCACACTTTCACACCCAGTGGCGGAGTCCACCTTTATATAAACGTATACACGTAATTATTAATTTTCTTAACCTTTGTTATTGTGTACGTTTATCGGGGGAAACCAGTTTAAGTGATATTATATTTTATTTTATTTTTTTTGGTACGGTAACGTATTGTTTCGTTCCTTTATTTAATTTTTTTTGGCGTTAAGTATTTGATTCTAATTTAACTCATTATACAGTAAATTCATATATTTCGTAAACGAATATTTTCGATTTATTTTGACACTGTTATGAAGCAATTAATTTTGTTTCGATGACTGCAGCATTGTGGCTTCCTGTCATCGAAACCACTTTAAATATTTCAGAATAAATTAACATTATCGATTTTTTTTGAAGGATTGTAGATAAGTTTTTCACTGTGTACTCTGTAACATTTCTTTTTTTTTGGATTTATAATAAATTGTTATTGTTTTGAAAATTTCATTTCTTTTCATTTTTCTACTCCTTCAGGAACTTTCAGAGATTTCGATCAACGAAATAAAATTCTCCTTATTTTCTTTTAATACCGGGATTGAGATTTCTATCAGTAACAAGTTGTGAGATCCGGTGTAATTTGATGCAATAACCTTTCGTTTTCTTATGCCAAACAGGTATTTGGGGGTTTATATCCGTAAATTTTATGCACCTACTCACAGCTTTGTTGCAAATGGTAGCAGAGCTTACGGAATTTTGGTAGTTTCATAACAGTTTGCAAATTTTTCATACAAATTTTTTTATATTTTAAAATACTCGTTTGCGAATTTTTGACAATAGTGTTGCATATATATATTTTTTTTCTGTTTTCAAATTTGTTGCTTTCTAAAATTTTACAATGTCAACTCATCCGAAATCGCATTCATCGAATGAGTCTATTCCTGATGTTCAACTGGAGGAAAAAAAGGTTCGAAAGGATGAATTTCGTTCACCAATATCATCATCACCAGGTTCTCCAGAATTCAGAGGTTTTGCTCAACAAGTGGTAGCTGGACCGTCCGCTAAACCAACGGTTCAAGATCCAACAAGTGCCCACCAGTTTTTAACTAGTCAACAGGATGTTACTCAGCCTTACGTAACCCAAGGTCATCAACAATTGGACTTAGTAAACACCTTCTCTAATCTGATTGAAAAACAACAGTCGATGATTCAACAACACTACTCATGACGCCATCAAAGCTACACCCTCCGAAGTATTTTTTGGTCGAAAATTATTATTACCCCTCGATAATGTCTTACACCTGAACGAGATATTCAACGAAGAGGCAGTTCCGTCTCCCGAAGAAATTCAGAACGCAGTAAAGAAAATGCATGACGTTATCGCCAAACCCTACAAACGTTACCCTTTAAAATCACCATTTAAAGTGGGTCAACGTGTGGTGGTTAAAAATTTTTCGGCCGCATCGTCAGTGGATACCTCGAAGAAGTTTCATCCACAATTCGTCGGTCCCTACACAATCGTTCACCTTTTGAGTGACTCTACAGTGGTGGTGTATGATGAACAGAAAAAACAATCGCATAGAGTGCATATAAACTCTATCAAACCATTTCATCAGTGAGTGTATCTCTTTCTTTTAAATTTTCCTTTAGAAAATTTTTTTGCAGGCCGAGCATGCAGCGTTGTCGCAAATTGCCCTTTATATTATTAGTACGCATCTGTACAAACCTTAAATACGTTAGCAATTTGCCACAATCACTGCTGTTCGATTATTTAAAATTATATAATATATTGTATGTACATTCTATTACCTTCTAGAATTCGTAATGCGCCTGCGACATACGTCACACGCCTTAGCTCCGATGTTCAGCTTGATAGACAACTGCTGAGCATAAGTAGTATGGTGTGATAGCTAGCCGGAAAAACATATCCGATAGCTACCTCGTCTGATCAGCCCTTCAGGCTCTTACAGACGTTTTTTTTATAAATGTACTTATAATATACCATTATTGGTGATTTGGTGTGAAGGTGCTTCGATATTACGATGTTGTAACTTTTTTTTTTGATCAATAGTTCAATAATTTAATAACACTTTTGACACCACACAATTTTGGGTGAGTGTTATTGAATTTATTCAATTGTGAATTTAGATTGACATTTATTTGTTTCCATTATCAATTGTGTGTATTTATAATACTTTTTTTCTCATTGATAATTGGTGTACAAATTCTTGTACTTTTCGAATAAGTTGTCAAATTTATTTTTATTTTTTTTTTTTCTCTTACAACATCGTATGTCGCACACTTTCACACCCAGTGGCGGAGTCCACCTTTATATAAACGTATACACGTAATTATTAATTTTCTTAACCTTTGTTATTGTGTACGTTTATCGGGGGAAACCAGTTTAAGTGATATTATATTTTATTTTATTTTTTTTGGTACGGTAACGTATTGTTTCGTTCCTTTATTTAATTTTTTTTGGCGTTAAGTATTTGATTCTAATTTAACTCATTATACAGTAAATTCATATATTTCGTAAACGAATATTTTCGATTTATTTTGACACTGTTATGAAGCAATTAATTTTGTTTCGATGACTGCAGCATTGTGGCTTCCTGTCATCGAAACCACTTTAAATATTTCAGAATAAATTAACATTATCGATTTTTTTTGAAGGATTGTAGATAAGTTTTTCACTGTGTACTCTGTAACATTTCTTTTTTTTTGGATTTATAATAAATTGTTATTGTTTTGAAAATTTCATTTCTTTTCATTTTTCTACTCCTTCAGGAACTTTCAGAGATTTCGATCAACGAAATAAAATTCTCCTTATTTTCTTTTAATACCGGGATTGAGATTTCTATCAGTAACAAGTTGTGAGATCCGGTGTAATTTGATGCAATAACCTTTCGTTTTCTTATGCCAAACAGGTATTTGGGGGTTTATATCCGTAAATTTTATGCACCTACTCACAGCTTTGTTGCATTCTGTACAAAGAAAAGTAATTTTTAGGAAGAGAGATCGTAAGAATGTTGACAGGGCAAAATTCTAAATCCGCCTCTGTTCTAGACTAGGCCACCCTCCTCCGGAATAATGAATACTTATTTCCGTATTGCCATTTGTTTTCGTCTTCTCTATAGCGGCAACTCGTTCGCATAAATCGAGTAGGCACCTTCCTACGTTTTACGTTTCAGAAAACCCACATATAGAAATCGTACGAGAAAGAACAACAATATTACGCCCTAATTAATATTCATATCAATTTGTTAATGGATTTTTTAAGTGACTGTATAGCTCCATTTTGTTACTACAAACCTTCAGGATATTGCTACCAGGCGCTGTAACTGAATCACTGAATCAATTTATCTCAAATTAACTTTTAAAATTTTATTAATTAATAATAATTGTTAAACTAGAGGCTGTTTTCTTTATACAACTATATAGAACTTTTGTAAGGATCTTTGTGAACAAAAAATAATAAATGATATTTTGCTTTGACATTTGTATTCAGTGAAAATTGACAAATTATCAATGTATTAAAGTTTATAAAAAATATAAGTAGTTCAATAGAGTTTTTCACAATTCCCGAGATAAATTGAATCGTTGAGTGCAGAAATCACATAAGTCACATTTTTGAAATTTTACAGGAGAACGAAAAAACAGTGTACTGTTCCCAAAATATGAATTTGGGAAAAATTTTTCAACTCAAACTTTACATTCATATTACGGAAGTGTGTTCAAAATATTATTTTCTCATTTTCAAATAAAGTTTTCTTTATAAAATAACAAAAATAAATTTTACTTGTCTTGTTTCTGCACTCAACAAATATTTTACACCACAACTTTTACTGAATATACTTTTTTAATGACAATTTAATATACTTTTTGAATAACAAATGAGACAACAAGAAAATAAAATGTGTACAGACTAAATTTATGGTTAAAAATGACAGCTAAATAATAGAAAGCCATCTCGTGAAGAAAGTGACAATTTTATCAGCGTTGAGTGCAGAAAGCACATAAGTCACAGACTTGTGTCTGCACTTAATACTATTTACCAAGTCTTTAAATTTTCAAAAATAAAAGCCTGACTGATATAGTTTCTTTACACAATATCAGTTTACATTAGATAAATATTGTGCGTAAAAAGTGAATTTTCAAATTTTATTGACTTATGTGGTTTCTGCACTTACCGATTCAATTATTTCTTACTTTTATTACTTAATATTAAAATTAGCCTTCAAATTGTTAATATTATGGTTATCTAAACCTTCTCCTTTCTACATGAGTTAAAAAAATTTCAATACTAGTTTTTTTTTTAAAAAAGACACTGTCTCTTAAGTTGCGTATAAGATTCGACACTGACTATTACGAAATGGTCAAGTCCTAGATAGACTACCTAATGCTATGACCAAATTACAAATTCATAAAAATTTCGTTGTTGGAACAACGAAATCTTAAAAATGTTAAAACAACATTGTTTCAGAAAATGATCTAATGAATTTGAATCGATAATTCGTTGACAATGTGCAGAGTTCCTAACACTGTGGATGTCAACATAACCCGTGTTGAGATAGTTCTAAATTTGATTAACAGAAACCGATTTATGACTTGTAGTTATGATGGTCCCTATTTTTTAAACCACTGATTCGAAAAAGGCAAAAAAACTACAAACATGAACACTTGCTAAAAACACTCAATTAGAATTATTTCGGCGAAATGTGTCGGCAACTTTTGTAAATATATGTAGACAAACAGGTTTTTGACAAATTCAAAGAATAATTAATTTACTGTACCAAAAATCATCTTCAATAAATTAAATTTTACGTTAAGATATGTTTCAATATTAGAAAACGTCCTCCAGAAAAGTACAGATCGTTGAAGGAAATGGGCAAAAGAACAATTGGCAAAATTGTCCCCCAGCGCCCACTGGTGAGATATGTATTTTCTGAAAGCCCCTTCCTAGTAGGTCACAAATATACCCACTTTAGGTATGGAAAACTTGGCCTTCAAAAGTTCTGATGTGCAGTAGGTTTTGCATACTCCACGTGGCCATTTCTTAAGGAAACGATGTGTGTTGACCTGCAGCGGGCATTAGAGTCCCCCTCGGGAGGGGGCACTTTGGATTACCTTATTTCGGAAATCTACCAAGGGGTCTGCTAGAAATCGCCACCGGAAGAACTCCCAAACTTCTATTCGGACACTCCCAATGTACAGTATTGAAGCCGCTCGGTACGTCTTCCGCCATAGGCCACGTGAAAAAACGAGGTTATGCCACTTGCCAGGAAAGTGGTTTTACACAGTGATATGTCTCATAACCCATTTGTACCTATACAGAGTATCCCGTTTAGCTATGGCCACGTGCAGACTTTTTATACATTTGACGCCCTATAACTTTTGAAGGCCAAGTTCTCCATGAACGTGGCCATTGACAAAGTTGTACTACTTGACCAGGGCTATCGATCGACGCCGGTCTCAACCTTGGGCGCTAGGGGGCAGCTTCCCATATAGTTTTGCCCATTCTCCTTTTCGTTGTTGGTGTAAGTAACTCCAGAAAAATTTTGCGTTCTAAATTTTTTTTGTTTAATTCTGATTTTGTCACAGTAGTCGTGTTTTTTAATTTTTAATTATTTAGTTTTTTGTTTTTATACGTTTTAGTGACACCGCTCGTCTACCCCAACCACAGTGATTTTCACATTTCCTCAAATTTTTTTCTTTTTTCAAGCATTTTTTGTAAGTTAATTTCAAACTAATTCAAAATTGATAAGACCATCATATTTCCATCAATTTTTCAATATCATATTGAATAGTTTTTGAATTGTTTTTCCAATATAGAAATTTCAACTGAAGTTTTCCATGAAAATTCACACAAAAATGAAAGCTTTATACAATAATATGTATGTAGTGGTAGATATGCGCATCAGTTGATGTATTTATTTATAATACTTGAAGAATAAATTTCCATCTGAAAAGTGCTCCAGTTCATTGATCATTTTATTAACTCTGAATAAATGATTTATCGATTAGACTGATGCCAGCTGCGAGCTGTACTCGATATGCTTGTTTACCGTACACTGAGCTATAAAAAGTAGATACCACTTGGAAATTTTTAATTAAGAGTAACACATCGTCGAGATAATATATAATTACGAGGCAGTGATTATATGCGATTTTTAATTGTGGCATATTCTAAATATCCCGGTCGGAGCATCTACATAACAAAGTGAATTTCATGTAACAATCTGTATCCATCTAGAATAATTTCACTCCGTAACAGTGAAAAAATTTTCAAAATCGGTTGAGTAGACAATTGCTGGGGCTTTTAGGTCTCCAAGAACCTAGAGGACCTCATATAACATGACCTATATCCATCTAAAATGGTTTAGTTCTTTGACAACAAACAAATTTTCAAAATCGAAAGTTTTTTTTTTTTAACTTTTATTTTGAAAAATGAAACAGAAATAAATATTGTTAGTGCTATGACCAAAACGATGAAGCACTTGTCCTACAGGAATTCAACAAATTTCTTAATTTTTCTTAAAAACTCGTTGACTTAGAACAATAGTTCACAAGCTTGTATTATGTAACTTTTTAGGCTGTTTTCGATGGTCTAAAAAAAATTAGAAAATTTTTGAATTCTGCTCAATCTTTGCAAGAAACCACCAAAAATTACCAAAAATTACCAAAACTTTTGGTTTCTAAAAGTCGGATGTGTCTGCGTGACGAACTTATTCAAAATTGGATGTTTCTTTCGAGAGTTATCGTCCCGTCTTACTAGGAGAGACGCTGTAATAGCTGAATTTTCAGAATGGAAAGTCACTAATACAGAATTTAATATTTGCATATGCGCATATGCGTTTCAGGCAAATGCTTCTACAAAAGTATTTTCTGGTACCCCTCGGTTTTTGAAACTCGCTGTAGCTACATATATTTTCAGCGAAATCGTTCAATATTCACAGTACGAAATTCAAAATTAATGAAACTTGGAAAACTTATGAAAAGACTTCGTGAAATAAAATGAAACTTTATGAATCAGTGATTTCTACACGTATAGTTGCAGATGATACAATGTGAGAGACTTAACGATTTCGTATCCGATAGTTGGTGCAACAAACAAAGCAAGCATGATAGACTACAAGATCAACATCCACATTTTCATTATCGGTATATTTTAATTTAAGAGACATCGAAGTTCGTTAAAATCTATCTATGTATAACTTATAATTTTGTAAAAACAATAGATAAGCTATACAAACGTAATGAAAATTAATTTTCATAAGAACACAATCAGCCAGTGGCGTTCAGTACATAGCAACAAGGGAAGCATTCCTTTACTAATATGATTTTTTTTAAAAGATTTTTTTCTGTAACACCAAACAACCCTTTAAGTTTTTATTTATTAACCCTAGATCCATACGTACTCGTCAAAACGACGAAGGTACTTCTCTACCTGCTCCAATACTACAACTTGTTGGTACCCGCTTGCTGTGAAACTTCTGTTACCTTATTTATTTGTTATTATAACACATAAGACGTATAAATTTTGTTTATAGCTATTGTCGTTTTTTTATACTGAAATAGTGTGCGTCAAAAGGACGACGATTTATGATTAAACTATATATTTTTTTAAAGATTTTGTACTTCACATATAAAAATTTTCCTAATTGTTCTAAAATTTATTAAAGATATGGATGTTATAATTAATTTATTCAATGATTATGATAATGTGAAAGACGATTACAGCTGTTTGTCTTATAGAGACGACATAATACTGAAGTTTTAATATATTGAATCGAAAACTAAAGAATGCGTTTCAAGTGACTTAATAAAAGGTTAACAATTTATTTGGTGGAAAATATTTTAATTTTTATTATTTTTTGAGATCTTATTCTAAAAATTACTAACAAATTTTAGAAAATTTACAAATGTGCCTAATGGGGAAATAACTACATATCTATAGGAATATTTATGACTGAGAAATTTCACATTCTGTAAAGTCACACATGTCCACTCATAATAGTTCATAAATTAATTATTTGAAAGACATGTTTTATGATACAATTGATGTATTTATCTATTTTTTAATTTTTATAGTGAAAATATGCTTTGATAAAAAGATTAAAAAAATTAATAAATATTTATATTAAGAAATTTTTCCAAATCCAATTTTTTTAAATATTTTGTTCGCTTTTGTAGTATTGTTATGTAAAAAAAAAAATGTTTTTTGCAAATAAACTCTAAAACTCCCCGTAAGAAGTCCATTCGTCGAAACGACGCCGATGTATGATTAACTTGACTCGTAGACCAACCTATGATTCTAGGGTTAATAAAACTGAAAAGTATTTTAAAATTAATGTTTTTGCTCGAAATTGCTTTGGACCAGAATGTCGGTGAAGCTTTATTTTTTCACTAAAGAAATCTTTATTAACGTATTTAACTAATAGGAAAAGTTATCGAAAATTTCGTAGAGAAAAACAGGCAAATACAAATATACGTATACGTGTAATAAGACAACATTTATTTATTTTTTTAAATTCAATTGCGTCTCTATTTAAAATTTCACCACATCATGCCGCTACAAATTGTTCAGGAGTATTTGAAATATTCAAAATACTTAACGTCCTACACAGTAATGCCAAAGGTGAAAATACTTGAAACTACAAATAACGTGGGTATATTCAGTAAGTTTAGTAATAATTGTTCTAACAAATACTGTTTTATATTTTCAAATTACCTACATAGTAACTAAATTTTACTATAAGTATTAAAATCAATAGTGTCGGTGGGAATAGGTATTTTGAAAATATTTGATACTTGAATGCTCTGAACATTTTTTTTATACACCTGAAAGAATTTGGTTTGGTAATAGGTACAATGAGTCGTCCAACGGCAAAACCAGCTATGTGCATCTCAACCGATTTCGAGTTATTCAACAAAAACTGTTAGTTATATTACAATAATAAATCATTGCATGGTTTTGGTGTCAAAAAATGTATTAAATTCATGTTGATTCCTAGTAATAATCTTTATAATGTAGGGAAAGCACAAACAATTGTATTTAAATAAATAAAACCCACGTAACTTATTTTGGATCTGTCAGTTGGATATAAATGGTTTTGGAATTGAAGTGTCAGTCATTATGAACTTCCTAACGGATGCAAAAGCAGTCAAAAATTTGGTATAAGGTAAAAGAATGAACATATTTTTGAGTTTTTAGAATAATTTTATGTAGTAAAAATGACAATAAGTCTTTATAGGATACTGCAAAAATAGTCACTCTACACTGAAACTAAAGTACATGTACTAGGTACATAAGTGAGGGATTCAACTGGTTTTGCTACTGCAGTTAGAGGGCAGCCATTATTGTCTGTGGGATGTAACTTATTTTGAAACTGTTAAAGGATACATAGAACTGATTTTGGAACTGTGGAAATTTGGGATACAACTGGTTTTTGCATCTTTCGTCATTTTACTTCATTTATTTTCAGTGGAATAGAATTTGTTTTAGAACTGTTTCTCAACGTGAACATATAGCAGATGAACTGAAGTATCCATAACAACTAAAATCTTTTATTATTTTAATCTCAATAGCTCGTGCTCGCTAGCACTTTTTATAAATTTAATAGTTTTGAACGTTACTTTATGGTATTACATATTTGATAATAGTAAATAAAAGCACTTGAATCAATAAAAGTGGTATTTTGCAAAGTAAAGTGTTTTTTTTTTTGTTTTTGTTTTATTTTCTGAGAGTGGTGGGGTAGGTTTAGGTATCAGGTATTATACTGAAAAATTTTAAATACATTTTTCTTGAAACTACATTTTTCAAGTTGGCCGACTGGAGATGATACCTCCAGTTCTATTCATCCAATCGACTTCAAATTTGGCATGCACTTTTCAAACATGTTGCTTTATGGTTCGGATTACAGATATTACAAAACTTAATTAAATTTTAAAAAAAAATTAAGATAAGCCGAAATTTTTGCTTTCTAAACTAAAAGATTCCCTTAATCTTTATAAGATACGAATTCATTCTTTAGAAGTAGTCAAATTTGAATTAAATGTAAAGCTAGTGTCACTCTTATAAAGTGGGAACCGATAACATCAAATCTGCCATCAAAAATGTTTAAAGAAGTTATGTAAGAAATAGGATGGTTAAACAAGATGAAACAAAGTGAGGGTGATATAATGGAACAAAGCTTGCCGAAAGGTATATTTTAATTGCGATAATTATCGTTACAATTTTTAATTATACCATAGAAATTTTTCTTCTCCATTTATGTTTTTTGTTGATGCACTGCTGCAGTTTTATTAACAAATTAATATATACATAGTTTCATTTAAAAAAGTAAACGTTTGCATCATAACGCGAAAACTAACGAAACTGTCCGTCCCTTACCTTATACATCGGTAAAAATTGGTTCTTTTTAGAATAAAATATCTGTATCGGTATTTGTATGACCATTTTATATTTACAAAAATATTTTATGTTGATTATTTTATGTTGATTCAAAATTTGGTCAAATTACCCAACAATATTTTATATAGGCTGTAAATCCAAATTCCAAAAATATTTCTAAAGTGTATCCAATAATTTTCAAATATGACAACAATATTGTTTTGATTAATTTTATTAAATATGTAAATTTTCATAATAACCTTGCACTTTTCAAAATTTCTGTACATCGTCCAAAAAGAAAATATTTTCTAAACCGCAAACTAAAAAAAAATAATTAATCTTCAAAGACAGGTTGAGTCGATTGTTGAAACGTGCGTTTGCATAAAATTCACAGCATACTTGTGTATAGGGTAGGGTGTACATAATTAAATGAAAATATTTGCTTCAAAAGATGTCATTTTTTTGATTAAATTTCCAAAAAAAATTTTCTTTTTATAATTACTTTTTTTTTCATTGCCCGAGCACTGAATGACTTTGTTAATGGACATAGTTTTCCAAACATTTTTCAACATGTAATCGACATTTTAATAGTTTTTCTTTTCTCGTGATATTAAAATATCTGCGTCGTTTTGGATGTTTGCCAAATGTAATTTTTATGGTTTATGAAGTACCCACCATATTTTAATATTGCACTTTTTAACATCATCAGATATGAATCAACAAATATAATATGTACGTGATTGCTATTCAAGATGAAAGGGAACGTTGTCTTCGTTTTATCAGTTTTAAAAATCTAGAAAATGTATTTTTAGTGATAATTTAACTTAGGTGTATCAAGTCCTATAAGAATATTGTAGTTTTTTCACTTTTATCATCGAAAAAGTTAGTATAGATTTTTCTAGCGAAAAAAATGGTACAAAACATTCCATTGGTCATTTCATTGTAGATAAACACGATAAAAACAAAACAAAAATTCGTATTGGTAAATTTAATTGATTTCAGAACCATAGTAACAATGTATTAAAATATTAAATAATAATATGAATTAAACTAATTTATTTTATTCGTTAAATTGTCACTGTATTACACTAACTGAGTTTTATATTTTTTTTGAATACATAAATTTGTGTTCTCTACAACTCAAATTTCTTCCCTAAAAGCAATTTAACCCAAAGAACTGTCAACTAACAAAAAGGTTTCAGCTTCGCGTTTTTGTTAGTTGACAGTTCTTCTAGATAAATTACTAGGCAACAAATTTTCGTTAGACAAACCCAAATTTATTCGAAAAAATACAAACCTCTCGTGCAATAATAAGTGACAAAAATTGAGATTGTAGTGTCTTGGTAAAATAAACAAGGTTCGTTCGAGAATCATCTTAATTTACTAAACACGTACCAAGTCAGCCAAGATTCTTCAGTAGCTAGAGTTTTTCACAGCTTTCGGGATAAAATATGGGATATTTAAGTTTATTATCTATCGACAGTATTACTTACACACGCATTACTAATGTTACTAACAAGGAAAGGTATCCAACTGTATCTCTCAAAAATTTTTGAAACTTTGGTGGATTGTAGATCTTACTAAAAGTAATCACAAGTCATATTTCGTTCGTGCCCATAAGCGAATTAAGGGGGTGAAATTCACCCCTGAAATTTTGAGTTTTTTTCAATTTTCTTAAATTTCTTGGAAATGGTAAGATCTTTGGTAGGGAAACTATATATATATTTGTAAATGGCACTTTAAGATCTTTATTATGATACCAAAATTAAAGTTATAAAATTACTGGGGTTTCATCCCCCACCCCAACCGCTAATTTTAGCAGGTATATTTTAGTAAAAGGGGAGGCTGTTATGTGTAAATAATACAACTTTAATTAATATATTTTACATCACACCCGTTTATTTCTTTTTGCATAAATACACCCTTTGCTAATATTAAATTGGGAAAATTTTTAACTTTTTTTGATTTAATAATAAACAAAAACATAATAAAAAAAATCTCGTATTTTAGTAATAAATTGTTACAAACTTACGATATACTTTAAAGTACATAGTTTAAAAAGAAAGAATACACTGCGCCCCTCTCCCTCTCATGCTTTACTGATATCTATCCAAATCTTATTTATTTATTTTTATTTATCTATACAATTTTCAATATTTTAACCTCTGGATATCTATGGATTTCGACTCTGGAAACAGCTCATCACAGTATTTTCGGATAATGTAATTCTAAATGAGTATGATATTGATTTACATCGCTGTAACAATATTCTATAGCTCACAATCAGTTTTCGTCGTCTTGTTTTCAAAATTTGTTCAAGTATGGATGATATAAAAGTGGATATATTGACCAACGACCAGTAAGATTTGAAAATCCTGTAACATATTGCTTTTTCAAAGAAGAAAGAGAAACATCAAAGTGTAGTGTATGTGGTAACCCCGCTTTTATAAGATGTACTTGGTGTGGGCAATATTTTTGTTTTGAATATTTTTATCATTATTGTGTAGATTACAAACCTTAAAATATTGAAAACTGTATCGATAAATAAAAATAAATATATAAGTAAATAAATAAATAAGATTTGTATTGATATCAGTAAAGCATTGGGGAGGGGGTGCAGTGTATTTTTTCTTTCTAAACTATGTACTTTAAGGTATATCGTAAGTTTGTAATAATTCATTACTGAAATACGAGATTTTTTGACCATATTTTTGCAAATTATTAAATCAAAAAGTTAAAATTTTTCCCAAGTTAATATTAGCAAAGGGTGTATTTATGCAAAAAGAAATAAACTGGTGTGATGTAAAATATATTTATTAAAAATTCTTTTATTTACACATAACAGCCTCCTCTTATACCAAAATATACCTGATAAAATTAGAGGTTGAGGGTGGGGGATGAAACCCCAGTGATTTTATAACTTTTATTTTGGTATCATAATAAAGATCTTAAAGGGCCATTTACAAATATATATATATATATATATATATATATATATATATATATATATATATATATATATATATATATATATATATATATAGTTTCCCTATCAAAGCTCTTACCATTTCCAAGATATTTAAGAAAATTTAAAAAAACTCAAATTTTCAGGGGTGAATTTCACCCCTTTAAACCCCTTATGGGCACGAACGAAATATGGCTCGTGATTACTTTTAGTAAGATCTACAATCCACCAAAGTTTCAAAAATTTTTGAGAGATACAGTTGGATACCTTTCCTTGTAAGATGGTTAATTACGTAATAACTTTATTTGGTTAATTTTTAGTTCATTGAGGTTAAATCTTTCAAATAAAATAATTGGAAAATAAATTATTATAATTAATTTGGGACTTGAATTCAGATACACTACTTGTTGACGCATAACCACACTATACCCATTAAGCTATATTAAAGGTCAAAAAAGTGAGCTAGAAAAGCGGAAAATCCAAAAAAATCTATTTGACTGACTTACAGGGAAAAAATGAGCACAACGAAATCTAAGCCAACGGCGATAATAAAAAGAACCTTATCTAGGAATTTCGCGTAGTTTTCGCGCCGAATAGGACTGCTTTTCAAAATTTTTCAACGCCTATAGTTTTCCGGAAAACTGAGCGAACAGATGCAAGTGCTCATATCCCTTTAACTTTTCAAAAATAAACCTTTTCAGTAGAAGCATTAAAAGGAGAATATATTGTATTTAGCAACTGATTCCTGCAATTAACACCATAACCACACTTAAAATAACCTAGAATTTAATACCTTTCGATCGTATTATCTCGAACAAGACGCGAATCGATAAAAATATGCAAATGCTTATTTCTGGGTACAAGTTATACCTATACATTCAAATAACTTTCTTATGTATTTCTTTTTTATACTTTCCTAAAAAGGAAATATTTCACTCTTAAAATTTCCAATACGATATTTTTCAATTTAAATATTGATATGGATAAATCGGGTCGGAGTTTGTAAGTTGGCCCAAGAGGGGGGGGATGATGCATAATTTATAACTGGAGGGTATCAAATGAGTATAACTCTTACTGTAAAATAAGACGAATTGGGACAAATCGAATTAAGTAAATCATGAACTTGATTCGAAAATACTAAACGTTAAGATTAACAACATAATGTTTTTCTTAAACTATCATTCTTATGCTTAGCAATAATCAGGGCCGAATTATCCATTAGGCCTATGTAGGCCATGGCCTAGGAGCAGCAAAAGTTGTAAGCTGAAGTCTTCTTTTTCCATTTGTTCGTCAGTTATTTTCTTTAAGGGAAAGCTGGAAAAAAGTATGAAAAGTTAATATTTTTTGGTTTTTGAGCAAAAGGTGCGGGCGGCATTTTTCCTGGTGCCTATAGGGGGTACTTAGGGTTAAGCTGGCCTTGGGAATAATTATGAAGCCTGAAATTGAAAGGAAAAAATAAAAAAGAATAAATTCAAATAGTAATATTTTTTGTTTCTTAAAACTTCACTTAAAAACAATTGAATTTGGTATTCTTGTGAATAAATTATTGTTTAATCGAATTCTTAGTTATAGCAGCGTATATGAGAAAAATACAAATTTTTAGGTTAAGTTTTGAAGTTTAGGTTAGGTTAGGTTTTTAGGGTAGCACATGGGTTAGCAGAGAGGCTACATCAAGTATAAAGGGACGAATGTATTGCGCATAAGAGTGGAGGAAGGAAATATTGGAACACGGAATAGAGCACTGCCAAGGTTATCAAGTTATTAGAGATTTTTTATAAATATGTTAAATAGACTATTTCATACAGGGAGAGTTTTGGTGATTTTAGATTATTAAAATAAGAAATTTTGGAATAAATGATCACCGTATTATATTAAAATAAATTACTAATATTTTTAAGAGTATGGCTTGAAGAAGAGCTTTTCACTCGAAACGTACGTAGCCAAATAAAACAATAGTATATTATTCAACGAGCTAGTAATGATAGCTAATACCCACGAAAATAAAATTGCGAGACGAGCCGAGCTTGCGAGACGAATGTCGTAATGCATCTGAGTGGGTAATAGCCATTGCAAGCGAGTAGAATACGATATTTTTTCTACGATTTTTTTTCCTTTTTTATTTAAATAAAATTGAATATAAATTTTAAATCAAATTTTTAATCTATTTCTAATTTCATTAAATGTTTTTATAATCTGTAGAAAACGATCAAAACAAAATATAAACTACTTTGTTTACTTGAACATTACTACGCAACATATACCTATTAAATTAAAACTTGATACATACATTATTCACAAAACAATCGCAAACCCATTGAATAATGTTTAATAATGTGATTTCATTGGTCAAAAAGGTATTGAGTAATGATCATTCCTCCACACCTTTGTATTATGCCAAACTTTCTCAACAATTAACAGATATATAATAAGTGTGTTCTTCAACAGGAATAGAAAAAAATTTTTTTAATATAATACGGTGATCGTTTATTCCAAAATTTCCTATTTTAATAGAATATTTAAGTACTTTAGATTTTTCGATCATTTTTACACAAAATTATGAAGTATTATAACTTTGTTGGCTGTATAAATATAACAAATTTTAAATTATATTTTAGTTACAATTCTGACCGACCACACTAAAATTGTCCCTATTGCCCATATTATCGTCTCTTTTGACCCCGACTTACCATCCAGTAGAAATTATATAATTCTGACTATTACTTAAAATACCAGAAATAGTTTAAAAAATTTTTGGTTGCTATAGTAAAGTAACCATGCGTGTATAATAAATTTTTTAATATACTAAAAATTAGGGACTCGTAAAGTTTAAATTCGTGTCGATTTGGTCCCTTTTACGGTACATTTGAAATAATAGCACGAAACACACATATATACCGCAACATGTGGTGTTGTGAGAGTATCTCAGTGGTGAGGTCAGAAGAGACAACGTGGTTTTGAGCGAATTGGTTTACTTGTAGAGGTACCTACTTTCTCTACTGAATAATAACAAATGATAAAATTTTCTTTTTTTTTTTAAAAAAAAAAGAAGAATGAAAATGATTTTTCTTTTATCAGAAAATGTAAAAAAAGAACCTATTCATTCAATGTATACGTATACATAAACGTAATAAAAGAAAGGAAAAATAAATTCTAGTTCTGCTTACTTATTTGAAAACGTTATCTTCATTTCCTGTACTTGGAATAATGCTTTAGACTACCGATAATCATATAAGAGTACATTTGTGTCAAATATGTTGTTTTGTTTTAAATTCTTGGTGTTACCGATGGCGGATGGACATTCAATTTTTGGTGGTCCAACGTGAGTGAGCCTAACTACAAGAACAGATACTCGTACTTCATTGAAAGTTGCTGCATCAGTACCGTCCAACTCAATTGCAACCATTACTAGGATGCCATCTCCATCGACAATGCATATATCCGCAACTTCGACAAGATGAAACCTGCCGCTGTCAAAAGCACCAAAGTCGCGCAAGCTCACTAAAAATTAAATCGGTTATGATTATATACCTTTATTATCTTTGCTAAAGGCACTCTGTTTTCGGAATTCATCGTAGTAACGTATTTCATTTTTTTTAATTTTTTTTTTTTTTTAAAAAAAACTCTCAGACTAACCTTAATTGTTCTTTCTGATGCACATTTTAATTCAAAAAATTCTTTAAATTTTCTAAAAATTTCCTAAGTAATTTTTATTCTTTCAATCTTTCGCGCTGGGCTCCTAGATTTCTAAAGCGAAAACATAACTGCTCTGGTTTCTTGGTTTCACGATTTCCAACATAGAAATATTGGTATGGTTACACTAGAAAAATTTTGCCAAAAAAATCCAAGGGTAGAAACAGTATTTGAAGAGTAAATTACTGATTACTCACGTTTTTTGTCGAAATTTTTTATATTTCACTTTTTCTAATAATACCTTATGACAAAAATTTATTTCTTTAATGTCTTTCTTTATGTGGGAATATGAAAATATATATGTTTGATTTGTGTAATATAATAATTTTTTTCTTTTGATTTAACGAGGCAACAACATTTTTTTGTCGCCAATTCTATTTCTGATAACAAAAAAAGTTCAACAAGTTTTCGTCATTTTTTTCCCCTTTTATTCGGTACAAATATCTTTTATTGCTAAATCGATTGAAAATTCCATTTGATACTTTTTCATTAGTCGAATAAATTTGGTGATAAAAATAAATTTTCATTCGATTTTTATGATGTGTTATCAACTTTAACTGTCCACTTATTAATCATATAAAAAGTCCGAAATAATAACCATAATAACCGATCATAATTCATAGGTTAGTGATTTATTGTATGCTAAAATTCAGCTAAATACACCCAATAAAAAATACTCTGCTAGTAATGGTATCGGATTAATTACAGTTACATTTAATTTTTTAAAGCAATTTTGGGCTTAAGTAGATAAGCTATGGAGATACTGCAGCACAGTAAAACCTCAATTACCGGACTACTTTCCAAATTATTTTAAGGTGTGTGGTTCAGGGTTCTACTGTACTTGGTTTATCAGATTTCCGACGACTAATTGGCATCTAGCAATTACAGTAGGGCCCTGAACCACACACCGTAAAACAATTTGAAAAGTAGTCCGGAAAATTGGGGTTCTACTGTGCTGCAGTATCCCCATAGCTTAGCTACTGGCTTAAACTGATTTTTATCGTAATGTCATGATTGAAATAAGAATAATTTCGGCAATTTGAAAGTGGAAATTATAGAAAGACTGATGGCGTAACTTTTTCGTAATGCCAAATCAATCAGTAGAAAATATTACAGAAACCAGTAAGCATTACTGAACGTTTAAAACTGTCAAATAGTTTTCAGGCCATGGATACTGAAAAATTTTTGTCTTTCAACCTCGGATTCTCAAACTACAGCGAAGGCCAGAAAAATAACTTTAAAACTGTCAAATAATTTCAGAGTTAACATTAACAGGTCAGAAAAGTTTACTAACCTTCCTAGGAAAGTAAGTAATCAGTTTCCGTCAGTCGGAGGCCACAAAAATAATATTTAGATCCTTACTAAGTAATTAATGGTTTAAATAAAATTTATAGGGGACAATATACGGCCTCAAATGCTCTGAAAATTTGAACGAAATGGGGGCGAGTAGTAAGTAAGATATGAACATTTAATAGGTTTCATGGTATAGTGCCTCGTGATAAAATTCGGAGGGAACCATTTAGGAATTAGCCAGCTTTATTTCTACAAATTTCTTCTAGCTCGATCGAATAGTTCCAAAATTCTACGAGCTGATGAAATCTTTGGACACAGTCAGAAGGACAGACAGATAGATCGACAAATAGACACGAAACTAAAATGGTTTAGGAAGCTTCAGAATATTTTTAATTTCAATGCATGGCGGACTTTTGTTCGCATTTAAACATACACCAATATTCATATGTTCAGGATCGGCTGGGACATGAACCTCTCTGAGGATGTGTTTGATTGATTATCAGATTGGAGTGGCACTCGAATAAGCGGTCAGTGGCCTAATTGATAAGACGTTTGGCTAGCAATCAAGAGATCCGTGTTCGAGTCCCAGCCGATCCATTTTTGATAATTTTTCAAACACTATGTGAATTTTAATTAACTTTCAGAATGTAAAATGCGCGTGGGATTATTTTGAAGCTGGAAAAAGATTTTTTATCTTTTTATTTTGTTAATCAGAATCATCAGAACATAAAATGAGAAACCATTGTTTTAGGATCTGCCAAAATATTTTTATTAATGAATCGAGACTTCATCATCATAATATTTCGAACGGTTTCAAAAAAAAAAAAAAAAAGGAAGTGTTTATATTGAAACGTTAATTAAAATTTTGATATAGAGAAATAACATATTATTATAGCAAACATTATTCAGCACAAAAAATTTCTAATGTTCTTCACACAGCATAAAAATATTAAACGAACGACACATGTACAACATGCTAACGCTAACTAAATGCTCATTTTGTGATAACGGCCGCCGGAATTTCCATTCAAAAATTATGGTAAGTATATACATAACACTCGGGGGGTTCTTCTCTATTCGACTCTATTACAATCCAACCTCACCTATACATTACAGATACAAAGTGTTTCTGAATAATAAGAACATGAGAACTCATATTTTAACGTAACAGAAATAACATTCTTTTTTGTTTGGTGATGTAAAAATCGTTGGTGTTATTCAAACCAATCACTCAACCTATGATACATAGCATGCGTATTAGAAGCACCTATAATGTTACGGTAGTAGCGTAATAAACTACTTGAGGGAGTTTTCTAGTATAGAGAGCAAAAATTTCGGCTTTTTTAGAAAATAATTTTAAAAAAAATTTAGTGTCCATTTTTTTTTACCATCTATTTATTGGTATTTTAAGAACATATAAAAAAATTCATACAAGGAAAAAGAAAATTCCAGGATTTATGGCCATTAAAATATAGTCATGCAAAACAAGCAAGACGGTGGCGCTATTTGGAACAAAAAAAAAAAGAAAAAGATTTAAGCTCTTATATCTGTTTGATTTCTGAACGATTCATAACGTTAATGCGTCTTTAATAGGGGATGTTCTTTAAGAGTTTAAATCTCTTTTAAAACTCTTCTTAAGAGTTTAAATCTTTTTTTTTTGTTCCAAATAGCCCAACCGTTTTCATATAGCCCCATTTGACGGTAGGTAATTTTGGGATTTGTGTTCATCTGCAACAAAAAGATTCTGGTTTAGAAAAATTTCTAAAGTGATTCTGACATGAATTATAATGAAAAAAAAAAAATTTTATTTTAGATTTTTTTTCAAAATTTTTCTTATTTTTTAAAAATAGTAAAAATTAATATTTTGCAATATTCGTTGTCCTTACCACACAGCAACATGTAATGAAGGTATCTGCAAAATTCCAAATCGACTGAATAAATAGAACTCGAAATATCCGACTGTATTAGAATACACTGAGAAAAAAATACAGTAATTTTTACTGAAATTTCTGGTAAAAAATTACTGAGCTCTCTGGTAATGCGGACATAAGTGACAAGCTAAGCAAAAAGTACGATAATTTATAGTAAAAATTGTAAATTACCCTCTAGCTCAGTAAAAATTACCGTATTATTTATAAATAAGGTTTCTTTTTATTTATTAATAAATAATTGAATTAAAATAGTTTAAAAGGATATTGATAGAAGGGTAAGCATTAAAATCAAATTATTAATATAGAAAAAATTTTTTGTGGTTTTTTATTTGTGGAAAAAAATATATAAATTCTTTATTTGACATATTACATGATAAAACAATAGGCACATTACAATAATTTGTATAAAAACATATTTCAATTAACATAATATCAATACATATAAAAAAAAACATACAAGAATTAAAATAAAAACTAAACAAAAATTCATGAAACACAACAAACAAACACTTCATAAACATCCAGTCATGATGGTTGTTATTGCACAACTGAACTGAACGAAACCTGCTTAGTTGCTATGCCTGTAACTCGTGTTGGTCGTGTTAGACAATGCTCAGTGCGCTTGCGTGCTTGTTTTATTTATTCTCATGTCTGTGTGATGCTTGGTTGCAATGATATGTGAGAGGGATGAAATGCACAGCGACTCAGTATAATTTTACAAAAAATTAAGTAAATTTTCCCGGTGTCCACATGAAATTTTACTAGCCCATCGAATTTTACGCAGCTGTATAGGAAAAATTCTTAAGGTGTACAGGAAAAATTCTTAAGGTGTACAGGAAAAATTCTTAAGGTGTACAGGAAAAATTTTCAAATGAATCGTAAAAAATAATGTTTGAAACGCATTTTTTATATTTTTGCTTAATAATTTCCTACGGACTGGTCACTTAAGACTCGTTTACCGGAGGCAGCTCAGTAATTTTTACTGGAATTTTTTCTCTGTGTAGCTATAACTTTGTAAATTTTTGAATTTGCTTTTGGGAAACATTTTTAAAAGTCTATATTTTTAAAAAATGAAAATAAAAAAACAAATTCGGATGTTAAGAAATTCTAGAAGACTGCCTTGAAGAACAGAGAGTACCGTAAATATGTATGCTAACAAGAGCAAGTAATACGTATTTCTTTAAGCTGTTCCAATTACATTTATTTCATATTATTCCATTTAAATAACTTGACAAATCTTCGTAGAAATCTATGAAACGTGAAATGAATTGACAGAAACCACAGTTTTTTAAAAAAACCGGTCAGGTATTGCAACCTGTACAACAGGCGATGTTGTATTTAACTTTCCAAAGGCTAATTCAAATCACAATGATCGAACAAAATCTTCTGTTTCCATAAAGTTGCATTAAATTTTTATTTGTTGAGAGTATTATATCCCTAGTGATTTGGAAACACCCTGCGTGTTAGCTTTACATTATCCATGGTATGTGTGCACATAGATGCTGAAAGACGTGGAAAACAAAAACATAGCATTGTAATACAGCAACAGTGAAGACAATACACCACAGTTAAATTAAGCTCATCTGACGTTTTATGTTCATAAATATTCAAACAGTTGCGCGAAGAAAAATATTAATCAAGACGAGCGACAGACGCGCTGTGGAAATTTCGTGAAAAATTCATTGCCATTCTATTGTAACTTTTTATCATTTTTCATTTTGTTTAAACTGGTAGATACAATATTAAATACAAAAAGATTATACGATGAAAAATAAACAATTTGAAAATTTATGTGAACGTTGTTGCACAACTGTTATACGGATTGCCTAAAAAAACTGTCAAACAATTTGGACCATTAATTTTGCGGAAGCTGTTTGTTGGTATAATTTATCAGTTTATTATCTGTTTGTTTGTCTAAAGTTTTTGTGTCATTTATTAGGAGAAACATTGTTCTAAACTAGTATTTAAAAGGTGTGTTTCCTAAGGTAATATATAATGTGTTTTCGAAATGTTTGTAACATAAATATTTGTACAAAAAACATTACCTAATCTCTCGAAAAGTTGACGTGTTTCATAAAATCCAATAGGGTACATGACTGTGTCTGAAATTTGCGTTAAATGTTAAATAATTCGATTAGTTATCATTAAATTAATTATTAATTATCTTCGATTTTAATGGTGAAACGTAAAATATTTGGTCAAACCGTTAATTTTTAGTCGATTGGAAATAAAAGCATTTTAATTTAAAGATCTCGTAACTGATTTCTTAATTTTTTGCTAAAAAAAATGAAGCTAAAAAAATTATTTTTCAAAGTAGTTACAATAACTCTTTCAAGGATTTCACAATTTTTTAACAAATAATGCAGATTTACTCCTGAAAAATCTGAAATTGCTTTTAGTTACACTGAAACTACAATATTTTAAAACCAACCTGTATAAAAGAAAAATTTTAATAAATCCATATTAAACACAAATTTTAAAAACATTTTTCGAAAAACATATTACTTCAAATATGTGCTATAAATAACAATTTATGTGGTACAACTTGCAAAAAAAATGGATTTAGTTTTGTGATAAATCCTATTTTAGTATTAAGCAAATGGATAACAAAAATTTTACATTTTGATTACCACATAAATCCACAAAATAAAAATGTATCCATATTTGAAAGTATAGCTCAAAATATAGCTCAGGTTATAACAATGTTTTTTTTACAATGTTTGTGCCTCAAAAAATCCAATTAGCTCGCGGTTATAATGCAAAATATGTACGTAATACAGACATGAAGCGTAATGCTTGTGAAACAGAACCTTTATTGGATTAGTGTTTATGAAATTTAAAAGTGTAGGTATATAGCTTTTTGTTTAATGAAACTGAAACAAATAAATTGTCAATCAAAATAAAAAAATAAATACTACAGTCCTTAAAAATATCTTGAAGACTTTAATTTATTATGAGTCCACGAGTCACTACTTGTACTAATTCTGGGATTAATTTGGATACAAAAACAGAAAACAGTCACAGACAGATGGTTAAAAAAATAATTTATAAGGGTGCGTATTTTGTCCCACTACTGGAATGTCTGCTCTTTAAGAGGCGAAAAGAGTGAAAAATTAAACTGTAAATTTCGTGTGGCCATCATTTTGCTAAGTTTTGACAAACCGCCAAAAAATATCATATATTTCAATGACAATTTAACTTATTTGTACCAAGTCCCACAAGAATATTGTAGTTTTTTCATTTGTACCATGGAAAAAAAGTTAGGACAGATTTTTATAGCGAAAAAAATGGTACAAAACATTTCATTGGTCATTTCATTGTAGGTAAACACGATAAAAACGAAAAAAAAATCGTATTGGTAAATTTAGTTGATTTTAGAACCATAGTAACAATGTATTAAATAAATAATATGAATTATACTAATTTATTTTACTCGTTAAATTGTCTTACCTTATTACACTTGAGTTTTATATTTTTTCTGAATAAATTTGCGTTTTCTACAACTCAAATTTCTTGCGTAAAAGTAATTTAACTCGAAGAACTATCAACCCAAAAATGCTTCAGCTTCGCTGTCGCGTTTTTGTTAGTTGACAGTTCTTCTCGTTAAATTGCTACGCAACAAATTTATTATTGCTCGTTAAAATTTTTTCAGAAAATACAATCCTCTCGTGTAATAAGTGATAAATTTTAAAATTTGATTTTGGAAAATTTTGCGGGAGTTACAATTCACAGCAACTGGATATATGTTATCTAAACAGTTACGTATAATAAACTTCCATGATATTATTTCCCAATAACAAAACATTTGCATACACTTTATCACTTTATGTTTAGGTCACTGGAATAGAACCCACCCCAGTGAAGAAACTGATAATGGTGGGAGTGCCGAAATTTATGTCGAAAGCACGTTGATGTAAAAAAATTTGCTGAATACTTTAGTTATTCAACAGACAACAACGCTTTAAATTTTCCTCCGAAATACTGATAGACATTCCTTTGATAAGCTGTTGATTTTTCTTAATAAAGGTCACTCCACACTCGTGTCGATCACAGTTCGTTCTCAGTACGGCCTCGGTTCAGTAAAATATTTTAATTGGTAATGTGAAGTAAGAATATTTAATCGAGACCGAGACTGAACTGTGACTGGCAGCACTAATAATGTGGAGTGTCCCTAAGTGATCACAAAACATTTGCATGCACCAGTATCTACTAAATATGTGTCAAAAATTTCTAATTTATCAAGTACCTATATTATTGAAAAAAATTCTAGAAAATTACTTTATGTTTAGGTCACTAGAATAGAACCCACCCCAGTGAAGAAACTGATAATGGTGGGAGTGCCGAGATTTATGTCGAAAGCACGTTGATGTAAAAAAATTTGCTGAATACTTTAGTTATTCAACAGACAACAACGCTTTAAATTTTTCTACGAAATACTGATAGGCATTTCTTTGATAAGCTGTTGATTTTTTTAATAAGGGTGACTCCACACTCGTGTCGATCACAGTTCGTTCTCAGTACGGCCTCGGTTCAGCAAAATATTTTGGTTGGTAATGTGAAGTAAGAATATTTAATCGAGACCGAGACTGAACTGTGACTGGCAGCACTAATAGTGTGGAGCGTCCCTAAATGAAAAACAAACTCATCAAATAATAAAATCAATTAACATCGTTCAATTTACGAACATAAAACAGATTACAACAGAAAAACAATACAAAAAAATATGAAAGGATTACCAAGCGAATTTGTTTATTTTGATATATTACAAAACATATGTAAATAACATATGTCTCTGATTGATTATTTAATTAAAGTTGTACATACACCGTATATAAATCAATTAGAAGATTGTACTGTACAAAATCCACGTGACCGACCCCGAGCTAGAGTGTAGTACAGAAGTAGATAATGTAAACAAGTGTGTATACCACTGATGAGTATACAGATAAATGTAAACGGGAACGGAGATGGATGCATAAGATAAATATCGATTAAAAGTGAATAAGGTCGGTAATTTGTTTTGTTTTAATAATCTTCATTTGTTTGGGGAATAATTGCGGCTACCGGATGTTTATATTTAATTCAGTTATTGAATGTAAACTTACCGAAATAGTCAAAAGTAGCCATGTAGTCTTTTAGCTGCCAAAATGACAGAGATAAGCATCAAAATATTTAATTTAAATACTTTAAAAGTTGAGGTGAATTTCATGGACCCACCATCAGAATTATTATTTTTGTCAATTTCAGTGTATCAAGTGACGCCTTCATCGCAAATATTTGGTTTTTAAAGTCATAAAGCGAGTTAAACGAACATTCTTGTCGAATATATTTCCAATTTCAGTAAACGGTAAAAAATGTGTTTAAATGATCTATAATTTCATTTTGAATGCTATGAAAAAATTAAGTCATTAAGACAATCTAATTTAGCACGCATTTGGTGAATTTTTGACGAAACTTAGCTAAACTTCATGAGACACCCGTTCACTTTTACACCCCAGGTAGATATTATTTATTCTATTTTGTACAATCAACATATATGATTACTAAAGGTGTTTACACACAAGCGAATCGTCAGCATGTCATGCAGCGATGATTCTTGTACATTTAAAGATGTCCAATACATTTCTAAAGCTACCACTGTTCAAAGTTTTTCTGTTAAATCCTTTTTAATATATTCTTGCAATGTCTTATTGCACGATACTGATAATTCTTGATTAATTGTACAAATTTAGCAATTAAACCGCAAACACTGCTTTCCGCTTAACCGCAGCGAATTGAAGCTTGCACGCTATGGCGAATACGCGCAGCTGGAACTCGTGTAAATAGGGTGGACGGTATACAAGAGTTACGTGCGTTCAAACGAAGCGTTTGAGAAACCTAGTATGCGTCCACGGCGAGACGCTGTGTGTACAGACAGCCTAAACAAATATTACACATTTCAATACTATTTCTACCGCATACATGCGGTTTTAATATGTGCGACAACCTTTTTGCTACCACAACTATAGCAAAACAAACCACGACACATATGTTTGCACAAAAATAATGTACGCGTAAAGACATAAATGTACCTAACGTCTATATAAATGACAAAAGCATTATTAAACATTTTACTCATTCACTCATTCCCCCTACCACCAGGCTTCCCCCACCACCTCGCCATGCCACTCGGATAATATTATTTACTGTTTATCATTGTCTCTTTATCTAAAGCGTTTACATCATATCACTCAGTGTTGTATTGTGTTCTCTCTTTGTTACATATTAATATGTTTGTTTGTATCTTTTTTATCTGATTTTTGTCTATCTGTCCATCGTATCGGTTCAGTTGTGTCTGTTTTAAGTTGTTAATGTTTTCTTGTTATGTTTTATTTGTCAAGTTGACACAATACAATGTTGTATGGATGTAGCGATGTAGGCATGTCAGTGTCTAGAAAAGCCCCGAATGCGGTGAGTAGAACTACCTCAAGGTAGCAGCGGTGATAGAGTACAATATATATAGATAAATTATGGTAAGGTATTGATTTATTTACCAATGTTTGTCTTTAGAGACACCAATATAAATATTATACAGTAAGGTACAGTGAAATATAATAAATTGATTTATTTCGTGTCCGAAAGGAAGGGAAAATATTTTGTGTAAATGATGTAATTTGTTTTAATTTGATTGTTTTTTTTCTTTTGTTCCATACAAATAGTATATTGTTTATAAAGACTCGTAAGTGTTCTTTTAATGTCTTCGGATACCGCTCGTCACTCTCAAACGCCAAAGTTGATGGTTCCAGATTCCAGGATTTTCGAGGACACTCTCCTCGACATGTGTTTGAACCATTTCAGACTTCTTTTTTCAATTCTTTCCAGCACACTCTTTTCTGCCTTCATGATGGCCCTTATTCAGTCATTTCTTACACGATCTAGTCTGAACACTCTTGCACTACGTCTATGGTAGTCCATTTCGGTGGCTTTCAACTTCCGCTTTGCTTCTTGTTTAAATGTCCAGATTTCACATCCACATAACATGACCGATTCCACCATTGTTTTGCCAATTCTCTTCTTACGCCGTTTGCAGATATGCTGGAGATGTTTAAACGTTCGGCCAGCACCCACACGGAGAGAAAATTCATATAAAAATTACTGTGCTCAGCGCTACAATCGACGTGTAAAAGGCGAACATATTCAATTTTGTACGGTAAGAATATAAAAATTATAATTAATCATAGAAAATTTAAAGGATAAAATACTGTTTCCGTAATATTAGTTCCGTAAAATTTGTAAAACAGCACAGTAAAAAGTTCCATTGCCGACAAAAAAATATTTTTTAATTGTTTTTCTTACAAAAATTACCATGCTGTATTATAATATTTGAAATGCTATCTGCTAATAGTAGAAAGAAAAAAATAGAAAGAAGGCTGTGTTTGTTGTGAACGCTGTTGAAATGTACCTCACTCATAGCAAGTCACATAGCCAACCATAGGTTTGGACGACCAACTTGGTCGGACGGGTCGCACCAAGCACCTTGATCCATTAGACCGTGATACAAGCAGCAAGCAGTATTCAATACACTGTGTTTGAGGACGGGGATGTCACCGTTTAATTCATTAATTAATTGTTACTTCATTATCTTTAGCATTAGAATATATTGTTAGCAATCATTTTTGTATGCATCATAAAGATTTTACAGGTTCGAAGTTTTTACAGGTATCGCCCAAGCAACATAAGGTTGCGGATCAGATGAAAGAGTACGACAACAAGAATTGAACTATAACATATATGTATAAGAGTGTTATAAAAGTTGTGTTAGCACATTAAATTTTACCCTGCTAGCACATATTTTTTATTTTGGTCGTCGATCGCGCATGCATTATAAGAGAGCATGGTAATTTTTCTGAAACTTTATCTACAAAAATTATATGATTTTTCTCTCCGTGCAGTCACTTGTAAAAAGCTACAAACGTTTGAGAATCTAAGACTAAAAGTTGGTAAAACAAATCAGCCAATGGCGAGTTAAGCTGGCACAATTATAATTCCGTGTATAAATTGTTTATGAATATTTAGATCTTATCTAAATTGGCTTACAATAACTGAAGAATTTAACTTAATTAAATTCATCAAATTTCTATACCAATAGTAGCGAGATCACATCTGTTCTACACCAAGAGTAGTAAAGTTACAGCGGTTCTGTACCAAAAGTAGTAAGGTCACGGCAATTCTATGCTAAAAGTAGAAAGATCACAGCAATTCTGCACGCAAAATAGTAAGGTCACAACAGTTCCGTACCACAAATAGTAAAGTGAAAATTTGACAAAATGAAAATTTTTTCACCATAAAAGTAATAAAATTACAGTGATTCTACACCAAAAGATTTACCAAAACTAAATAACAATCACATATGAATATGCGTTTGTTTATTGCAGTTATAACTTTAAAATACATTTCGTTCAAAGAGCTTGTTTTTAACTGAAATCTTGTATTTAAGAATTTCTTTATATCGAGAATATATCATGCCGGTAACTTTACTAAATAATCGTAGTCCCTTTTGTTTAGAATTTCCAAACCGTTTACATGCAGGTGACCTTACCCCTGACTGTTGCAATTTGTGCAATATAACAGTAGTTAGAATGTTGTATGAAATTTTTTTCAAGGTCCCACAAGTTAACTTTGCACCTGGCGCCACTTTCGCGAATCGGACCACTCTGACTACACTCATGAAATTACTGCACATATACATAAAATTAGTTATACCTCATTTCAGATACAATTGATCATGCGTTTTCGGTAAAAAATTAAATAATTCTTATATTCGAAACAAATCGATCTTCTATTCTTTTCTAAAGACTAACTGCAAATAAAAAATTTACGGAAATGCAATAATGAAAGAGATAAAGCCAAGAAAACGGAAATTATTTAAATTCAATGTGACGAAGCATGGTTAAATTTAACTGAAATGGACCATACTTTTTATTATTGTACTAGCCGTACTCGTGACGTTGTTCACGCGAAACGTTGTGTAGTTTCTTTTTCCAATTTGTAGTTTCTTGCAACACAAAATACATTAAATTGTCTCGAAATTGACAATTGTGTATTTATTGTATTTTTCGGTACACAATTAGCAACATTTTTTTTATTTAAAATTCAGAACAATTTCCAAACTACAAAATTTATTTACAATTTTTGTAATTATAGTTATGAAATTTTTTATGAAATATGTAAATTGGCGTAATGTGTGTAGATGCTTAAAATAGTTTTCCCATTTTCCCGTGGGAATGAGACATTTTCCCGGAATAAAAAGTATCTTAGATATTGACCCAAGTAATAAGTTATCATCACAGCAAATTTCATTAAAATCCGTCCAGTAGTTTTTACGTGATGCGTGAACAGACAGACAGACAGACAGAGACAGATTTACAGTTTTATTATGTGTATAGATGACTGATTTTACATATATATGACCAATAATGTACTTCTACACTTTGCGTTTCAAGTAAATTATTCCTATTATATTGTTCAAATTAAACTGTATCCGTTTATCGTAACAAAATATTAAACAATTTCATGTGAATTCATTAAATGCATAAATAATTAATGGCAATACGATATAAGAATATATCATAATACACCTACTTACAATATGTATAACACAATCAACAGATACGTAAAGAATACCTGTTACCTATATGCTTTCTTAACATGTTCAAATAACAGTTAACAATATATGTTTATCAAGGATTTTTGGTAACGAATATTATTATCTAAGGCCTGATGATGAGAATATACGGTCTCGAAACGTACGTAGCGAAAAATAAATAAAAAAAACTTACATAAAAAATTCATTACCCAATGTATGTTTAGAAAGTCCAAATAACTTGAGTTTTTGGTGCTGCTAAGCTTAAAAGTTGGTTTTTACTGTGATTTTACTTCTTCAGACACATTTATTTAACTATTTTCAACTTTCATTTTCCAAATTTCATATAAATTTGTAGTATATTGATATTTCTCTCGTAATTCTTGAGAAAATGAGACTTTTCACCTAATAAAAGTAATAGACAAAAAATTCAAAAATTGTTAGATACAGATACAGCCTCATTACAGTCGCATTCAACATGCAACTTTAGGGATGCGAAATACGATTTGTTATGTCATGAACCATATAGACGTGATATAAATATTTGATGTTCATAATGGCAAAACGAAAGTTCTTTGACTGAAATATCGCAGAAAGAGAACAACAGATTTTTAAAAAAGCCGTTTAATGGAAGTTTAACGGCTTTTCATGTGATGTTTCGGGATATTTCGTGAGTCAAGAGAAAAAAAAGAAAGAGGTGAAAAGATATAAAAATTACAAAAATCTGTAGGTTTTAATACAATCTTCCACCTAGATGTCAAAAGTAAAAATTATGGAAAACTAACTTTGACCACGTTGAATCTGAGACTATGACATCAAGTTAAACAGCCGATTAAGTTAATAGAGTCGATTGGTTTATTGATTAATATTTGAACATGTTTCCCGGTGTAAAAACTACCCAATCGGTAAATGCAACTTTCCGATCTTATATCGTAAAATACTATTACCAGACTATTTAAATTATTTTATTATCTAATTTCAGAATCTTACCGTTAGCGTTAGATTAAAGACAAAATAAAATTATTTTCTCAACTAAAATTTTCATATTTGACGTCAGTCTGACCGATATTTAAGCGCGACATTTATATGTCGGTCAGATGTAAAAGATTTTTTTAATAAGATGTTTATTTATGTACTTGCAAAAAAAAACTATGAGTACATAATTATTTTATGAAAAATCGATGTTTTTTATCATAAAATTTTGAATATGAAACGCACGCCGCGCAGCTAAAACATAATTTAAATGATAAAAATATATTTCTCATAACAATATTAATTCCAGGTGTATCTTTTTCGGTGGTATACAGTGTGTTTCGTATATGTTACGTACAATAAAAGTAAACTGTCACTAGAGGTTAATAGTATGATATTTAGTTATTAATGACGTATAAATACAACTCCAAACAAAAAGACCTCGGTCTTGGCCTGGGTCGTGTTCAAAAAGACTGCAATAACAAGATTGTTTTTGCTCACTGTTACATTTTTAAACGGTGTCACGATTTTAAAGAAAGGAGGGGTAGAGATAACCTAAGAAAATTAACCCCTAATATGACAAAAAATTTAACTGTATTTTTTTTTATATTTCTCATTATTTTAGTAAAATACAGGACCCTAACTTAACACTCAAATAATTTAAAAGTGAAAGTAACTACGTTTTCTTCACAAAAAAAATTGACCAATAGTCAAAATGGCTTTTTGGGAAAATTGTCCCCCTTTTTTACTATATCGAATCTTTTTTGACATGAGCGCATTTTTTTAGCATTTTAATTTTTGTATTTTTATATTTGTTGACGTCTAAAGAACAATATATAAAAAAAAAACATAATGCTAAAACAATGCGCTCATGTCTAAGAAAAAACTCGATATAGTTAAAAAAAAAACATGTCGCAGCATCTGCATGACATAACGAATTTCCAAATATTGGACACTGGTGGATCTCATATAACAACCTGAATCCACCTAAAATAGTTTAGCTCTCTGACAGTGAAAAAATTTTCGAAATCGATGACGACGGGTTCTTGAAAAATCAGTTAGTTTTTATTTTGATAAATGAAACAGATATAAATATTGTTACTATAATGACAAAAACAATAAAGCATTTATTGTAACAAAATTCAGCAAATTTGTTAATTTCTCTCAAAAACTAGCTCACTTAGAACAATGTTTTAAAAGCTTGTCTTATGTAGTTTTTTACGTTCTTTTCGATGGTGTAGAAATATATTACAAAAAAATTTTGGATTCTGGCCAATTTTTGTAAAAAACCACTAAGAATGGCGAAAAATGGCAAAAAGTTTGGTTTCCAAAAATCGGACGTATCTGGCTAACGAACTCATTCAAGCTATTGGCACGTTTGACCAACACACCAAATTTCGTAAAGACTGGAGGCTTCGTTCGAGAGTTATCGCGCAGACACACACACACACACACACACACACACACACACACATATATATATATATATATATATATATATATATATATATATATATATATATATATATATATATATATATATATATATATATATATATATATATATATATATATATATATAAATTTTAGTGAAGGTCATTTTCGCTTTCTCGAGGCCTCAAAATAGATTTCTGCCATAGTCCCGGGCTCAAGTCTTTTCATGGCACTCGCTGTAATAGGTGAATTTCCAGAATGGAAATTCGTTTAAAAGGGTACATACATCTTTGCAAGAAAAGCCATTTTGACCACAGTTTGCCGATTTTTCTTGAGAAAAAACATAGTAGTCACTTTTACTTTTAAATTGTTGTAGCGTTAAGTTAGTGTCCTGTATTTTACTAAAATAATGAGAAATGTTAAAAAAAAGTATTGTTAAATTTTTTGTCATATTAGGGGTTAATTTTCTTACCTTATCGATATCCCTCCATTTCGAAAATTTTTTAATTCTAATAATATTTCTAATAATAATGTGCTTGCAAGGGGCTGGCAAGCGGCGTTGTTATGAGTAGCCCTATATATATTTTCTGCCTCCTTCTGTTCACCATACTCTAAGTGCACAGACAATACTTACTAATAATAATCAACTTCCACATGTATCGTACTTGTACGCAAAATCGAACAAAAATGGGACACTCTGTATACCGATTTTAATAAATTTAATGTTATTATGAGAAGAACCCAGTATGGTACGCACCTATCCATAATTTTATTAATTATAAAATTTATTTTATTATCTTAATGTCAATAACACAAGACTCGATTATTGATAATAATAACTAATAACAAAATTTTACATACTAGTGCATAACATGCTACTATTATTTGTAGTAAATTAATTTAGATATACAATAGATACACAGCCAGACATCGTAATATTGAATATTTGTGTTCGTGTGTAGTGTTCCGTATCGGAATTGGCAAAACGGAATACTTATGAAATCATTACGGTAATTTTTGTAAGGGATTGGAAGAAATGAAGACAGGAGTGACTTCGGGATTTTGAGTGGGCGAAACTTTCGGGGAAGTGTGGGAAATTATTTCTGGCATCACAGTATTCGATATGACCCATCGAACGGGAGAGAAGGTATATTTACAAAGTAAAACAGATGTTTAAACCAATATGTTATTTGTGTAGCTGAATGTTAGGTACACTTATTATGACAACGAGAAACACCATCCGTATATGTCCGTGCATGTTACCAATAGTACTAACTAAACGTTGGTTTTGACGCAGCAATCAGTGTGATTGCGACTCTTGACGAATGAGCTGTTGTTACTGTGTTCAGAAACTTATTTTATTTAATGTTAAAATGTAATCATCTTCTAAAGGTATGTCTCTACGTACGTAACTATATTATTATTTATATTATTACTGTTAAAATACCAGTTTGTAATTAAAAAAAGTTATACTGCAAGGTGTAGCAAGAATTTCAAAACTATTTTAAACGTTACTTCAGTCATTATACTGTACAATTAATATGTATTTAAAGTGCGAAGTCGTGTGGAGTTTGATAATTAATGTATTTATTTTTACAGGTCGTCAAATATCAGAGAAGATCTTTTTGACATATGGCGTTCAACAATGCCCATAGATAGTTTGTCGTGTTTGATTAAATAAGTGAATGAATGTATAATTCTTTATTCCTGTATTTTATAACTCAAGTGTCCATAAAAAAAGCAATAAATAAAAATTCATTCAAAAATAATAGTTGTTTATTTTTGACCTGCTAAATTAGCTATATCGAATACTATGGCAATATCCCTAACGTAAAATATAAATAGTTGAATTCGGATTCTGCAGGTTAATTTTTTATGGGCCAAATTTTAGAAGAAATACAGCTGAAACTTTTTTTATGCGGTCCTTTTTTATCCGATTTTTTTTGTAAGATCTTTTTATGCGATTTTTTTATGCGTTTTTTTAAAAAATGGTCATTAAAAGGTATAATGTGAATCAAAATCAAGAGCAAGTAGGAAACATAAACATTAACTATAGTAACTTCCTTTGATAAAAATACTTTTTAATGATTTTCAAGCATTTAGTCAGAACATTGCATAAGAATATAAGTTATTGCATCATTTATTTTTTTTATCGATGTATTTTTCATAATTTTCATAATACCATAAAAATGAAATAAAATGTTCCCTAGTGTAAATTAATGCTTTATCTTGTTTAGAAAAGCAACTTCGAAGGAAATCGTGAGATTTTGAGCGTTTTGAGTTATATGTTTATGCGGTCCCGATCCACCGCATAAAAAAAGGTTCAGCTGCACCTAAAATCTATTATTCACCACCAAAAATTTAATTCATTCTTTAAGTTGAAAAACATTAATTGTCAGTTTTGAAATACGAAAAACAAAAATGTTGAACTCTTCACATCATATTTTACTTTTTGAAAAATATAATATCAAATAAATATTTTAAAAAAAAAAAAACATCATAATTTTTTTTCGTTTTACAGGAAAGAACTAGGTATGAAATAAAACTAACCCATACAAAGGCTAAAAATTTGAAATTATGTACTTAAATATGAAAGTCAAAAATATTTTCAACGTTAACTATCAGATACAGATTCCTTTTTCTTATAAATTCTGAACTATTTTAAAGAAAAAGTTTTATAATAAAAGAAATATTTTTCACGATACTAAAGAACAACTTTTTTCCATGCGTTTTCAAAATTTTTAATTTAGTTTCGTCGAAACTCTCTCCACTCATTTTTGTGTATACTCTTACATGCAATCACATCAAATCTATGCTTAAAAATAACTTATTGTACGGAACATTATTCACGTATGTGTGACTTGCACTTGATCACGTTTTTTTCTGTTTATTTATAATTTTATTATTTATTTATTATTCATATAATTTTATTATTTTCTTATCTGTTTATAACTTTTTGATTTTAATCAAAATTTTAATAATAAATCAGTTGAAATATTCGGCTAGAAATTTTTAAATTTTAATTTTAGAAATAAAAAAAATATTTTTACGATTTTTGGAAATTTTCCTGTTCCTTAAGTTTTTTAACAAATTGTCATTGCTTAACCCTTTTTGCAGGAAAAATTTCAACTCTTGGCTGAATAAACTAAAAATATTTCATGTAAAAATGGTTCAGGCACTGTGAAAATTTATTTTTGTTTGAAATATTAACAGTTCAATGGTTCATGTAAGCGAGCCGACCGGACCATGCATACGAAATTTTGCGAACATTGATAAAATATGTGTAAAAACCAATCAACTGTTGAACGAAAAACGCCAATAAATCTATCATATTCGGGGCCATTTAAATGTGCTTCAGTTCAAGGGTTAATGACGCATTATACACGAAAATAGAAAACTATCGAAAAATATATTATTAAAATTTATATTTTTTTAATTCGATATTTTTATAACACGTGTAACCTTCGTCCTAGTTGTTGAATTCAAACACAAGAAGAAACTTGTTGCTAGTCCTTGCAAGATAAATTTGGCACTGAATCACCAAATAAATGTTAAACAATTTACGTGAAATACATTAAATAATGGCCGTATAAAGAGCTCAAGAATGTTTTATGTATTTAAATAAATGTCCAGAAAATAAATGTTAGTTAAGGAGATTCACACCGTCCCTCCAAAAAAAAAAAAACTGAAACTTTCATTTCATTCCAGTTGTGAGGTTCCAATCTCCTTAAGTATTCTGCAATGTTTAAAAGAATTTATATAAACAAAATACTTTTTGTAACTTGTAACACAGAAAATAAATTTCATTTATAAAGTACATAAATCACGTTTTGACTTTGATAAAGGTAGAAAATAAAATGTCAAATTTTGTGTTTGCAAGAACCGAAAAGTTCATACACAACCGACAGTTTTATCAAAGAAATTATTCAGGGACGGATAAATTTTTTTAACAGTCAAACATGATTTTGGTCAACCCAAATCTACAGTAAGTTGTTTGTCTACAAAATTCTCACTGGAAAGAAAAAAGCCTATGACTCATGTTTAGTCAGAAAATATTTTGTTATTCACTGGGAAAAACCGGGATCAAAAATTCAAAAAATTTTTTAGGATCAAATGTAATTTTATCTAGACTTGACTAGAATAAAATTGATAAAACACAAAGCCTTTATACAAAAGTAAAATTTAAGCGTTAACGTCTCTAAAAATCGAGTAATATCTTAAGGTAGAGTTGGTCGACAAAACGACTAATTCAAAGTATTTTAACGAAATTTAATTCAATACCAATAATACGAGCCTATACCAATTAAAATTGACTACCCCAGTTTTGAGGAAAACGATTTCAAAGTTTTGTAATTTTAACACCGGCTTTTATGAAAAAACTCTATTTTTCTTTGAATAAAATGAAAACGTCTCAAAGAAATTCGATAAAAATTTAATATGTTATAAAATACAAAGTTACAAACCTATTCACTACACCGTTTTTGAAATATAATATATAAACATAATTTGACAACGTTTTTACAACGCTTTTTCAACAATGATTTTATATTGCTACAACATAAGCGCGCGGAAATTCAAAAAAACAAATAGTATACAAATATAATAACTGAAGAATATTTAGACATTATTTAAATTTTGATAAAAGAAATTTTTTTCACTGAGATATACTTTTGTACCTGACTATCTCAGAAGAACTACATTAAGTTAGATCACCTTTTACTGGTACCAAAAATTCTTGTACGAATTCAATCACCTTTATTTTCATCACATCAGAAATCACACAAACTTTCTTCAACCTCAAAAAAACGAAAACTTACATTTAAATAATTATTTTCTTTTCTTAAACAACAATTATTGCAAATAACAATCGATTTTTCTCCGCAAACAACAAAAACAATCTAAAAAGAAAAAACCGCACGAAAAACACCGAACCATACAGCAGAAAAAAAACGCCAACTTTCTCATTCATTCATCAATCCGATGCAACATACAATTTTATTTAATTAACGTGTGGTAAGTAGGACTGTCAGTTCCCGTGCAGCATCAATAACAAACATTATACTCCCCGAAAATAGCGTTACGTAACCGAATTTTCGTGAACTTGTCGACCGTCGACACTACAACGAACATAACCTACAAAAAGTTACATACTAGAACGGGCAACCGTTTTTCACGAACGCAACGCAGCAACAACACACACGCGCCGTCGGCGGGAAAAATAAGTACCAAGTTAAAGCATCGCGTAGTGGCGGCGCGGCTGCGGCGAGAAGCATTGAACAATAACAACAAACTGCTACATTCATGGATACCTACATGGAATATACGTACGTACATGTACGGTAGGGACGTCGAATCGAGCGTATTCGAATCTCTCTACTCTCGAACGAACCGTTCCCGAACGAGTGGTAGGGGAGTGGTGTGTCAATAGTAACAAAAAGAATATACATGCTAGTCATGCTGTATTTATTAGTCACATCAGGGGATTAAATTTTTGACACAAGATACGAGGTTTTGGAATGAGCTACACAAAAATATTCTATGTTGGTTCATAACTGAAATAACTACATTCATGTGGACCAGAGTGTAATGTTACAATCGTCACCGTCAGAGAATCAATTGTTACAGGGTTTAGGTTCAATTGTAACACGCAATATTTAGTGGAATTTACATGTCAGTTATCATTATTAAATTGGTTTCCAAAAATTTTCCTTACATATTGAGTGAATAAGGTGACAAATATCACAGTCTCTGGCAACAGGCCTGATTTTTTTCCTTCTATTACTCTTCTGACGACATTCAGGTATACATTATCGAATATGGTTCCTATCCTAGTTTATAAAACAGCGAGAATTAGATTAAGGACTAATCCAACAGGCAAAACTGGTAATCGTGGTATAGTTTTGAATCTAATGATAACCGTAACCGAAAATCGATATAAAAAACGGATTTTGTCAAAGTGTAACCATTAATGGAAGGTATTTTTCTTTTCTTTTTTAAATTTTTAATCTAAACCGTTTACCTTTATCTTTCGATTCATACCTGAAATATAGAGTTTAATTTTGTTTAACATAAATTTTTAACAAATTACGTTATTTAGAAAAATAATAATGTAAACTAAAAATTTTATTAGCCATAAAATTTAAAATTAATCCTAAAAAATTAAAATTCTGAAAAACCCTAGAGCTTTTAAACTTTAATTAAAACCCTAAACTCACTCTCGGCTCTATGTGCTCAGTTCCTTAAATTTAAAATACTAAAAAGAAAAATTGTGGATATAAAAAACTACTGGAATATCAGTTGTAAGATGTTACAATTGACACTACTGAATTTGTTACAATTGTTGCAGTGATGTTTAATTTATAAAAAAATTCGTAAAATTTTAACTGTGATTAAAAAAGCGAAATTACCTATTTGATAATATTATTTGTTTGATGAGGTATTTACTGTAAAAATCAAAAAATTATCAACCAATTCAAAATTTACAATTAGCTTATATAAACACATTTGGCATTGCTGAGAGAAAATCGCCACATGGTATTAACTGAAAGTTTTGTAAGTAAAGCACAACTTCAGGAGCCACCTTACGATACGCAATACTCCTCAATAGGATTGATAGATGTCTCGCAAATTTCAAAGTTACAATTGATCCACTGTTACTACTGACACACCTCTCCCCTACATACACGATTTTCCTGGTGTGCTTTTCCCTCGTACAATACACACGAACAGTGTAATGCAAGTGTAGGAGAAAACTTGATAATCGGCCGTTCTTTAATTTCAATAGTCCATTTACTGATCAAGGAGACTGACTCACGCGATTCAAACGTAGGTATGTATGAAGTTTCGACTATAAGAAGAAGCATATTCTTATTTTCCTTTTTGTTCGTTCATTCAATTCAACAAAGGGGAATCGTGTTATCTTTTTTTCCTTCGATTAAAATTTGCTACGTTTACATCTCTCTCTTACATCGTCTTTCGTGTATAGGGAAGACGTGGCATGAAAGCGACATGTTTATTGTGAGAATTCTTGGAACCAAATGAAATAAGGAATTAGTTACGGACAGAATTAGAAACTTTAGTTACGATTGAAAGAAAACACATTAATAAATTTTTCTTCAATCTCAGTTGTATATTTTTATAAGTTCTAAAAAATTCAATTTCATACTGGATAGGATAGTACTAAGTAAGTAATGATGTCGGGCCGAGAAGCAGTTAATCGATTAATCGACTAAAATTGTTTTTCAAATAAAATTAGTCATTAGTCGAAAATATCGAGGACAGAGTAGTCGACTAATCGACTAAAATTTTAGTCGAATTCATGGTAAGGTAACTTATGTAAAGGTTTTGTTTCGAATTTAATTATTTCCATTTTTTGAAGTCCAATAAATATAGAAAAATTATTAAATTATTCGTTTTAGTCATTTGAAAAAAAATTAATCATTTTAATCATTTAATCGAAGGTAAAATAGACGACTAAAATATGACTAAATATAAACAAAATTAGTCGACTAAACCGACTAATCGATTAATCATCCGACATCACTAGTATTAAGTACCGAATATTTTAATCAATTAATTTTCATTCGATTATTTCCATTTAAAAATTTTCAGTCGGTACGATTGGTAGAAATTTTTATTTTTATTTTTTTCAAGTTTATAAACCTTAATAAACTATAAATCAATCTCTTTAACTTCTTGAATCAAAAGTTGGCGTTTATGTAGCAGGTAACTTTACGCGCCAGCAATATTTACCATTCTATTTTCTGGTTATGTACTATAGTTACGAAAAATAACAGGACATAAAAGTTTACTTAGCTTCCTAAGAACGTAGGTAATCGCTAATTTTTCTACGAAATATTGCATTATCGACGAATTTTATTATTTTTATTCATTTTTTAAATTTATTCCTCTTTTTTTCATTTGAAAAAATATCTTACTCATACTCGACCCGTAAGCGCAATTTCTGTGGCCATAGGGATGCTTAAGAATGCACGGTTTTCAGTCTCGGTTCCTCGCAAAGTAATATACTATTTACTCAACTAATAAAATTTTCTGTGACATACGAGTATCCAAGTACAACTAATTGCAAGTCAAAAGCTTTATATTTCCGTTATATTCCAAAAGCTATAATTTTGTCTAAAAAGTATCTGACCTGCAGTTTTTCTGCAGCTTGAATGACTGCTTGATAATGCAAAACGACAAATAGTTTAAGGGGGTTTTCTAGTCCAGAGGCTCGATTTTGAGGTGATTTTACGGCCGTAATAAAAAAAAAACAGTAAACATTTTTAGTATCCATTTTTAACAGTTGTTTATTGATATTTGAAAAGTATAAAAATGTATAAAAATTTAAGAAAAATTCAAACTTGAAGTCGGTACAGGTCGGCAAAATGGGGAATCAAAAAAAGATGTCCCCTGGTTGACGTGATTCTAGCCCTCCTGGTAATCTGAAACATAAAATTTTAGTTAATTCTTAATAAGCAAAAATGTAAAATTAATTAGACGTAGTCGATTTGAAAAAATATTTTTTTTCACAAAATGGCGTCTTTCGTTTCCTTTTTCCAAATTTGGAAATTTTTTAAAAATATTAAAAAGAAAAAAAAATTCAAGAACCCCTACGTCGGGCCAAATGTGATAGTATTTAGAAGCTCTGTACCAAACTTCAAGTAAATCGGTGCATTAGAACTTGAGATATCATGTCAACCGTATCGAAAAGATTATAGTTTCGAGCAATTTATATTAAAAATTTGAATACTGAAAAGATACACAGTACACAGGGAAAAATAATCATAACTCCGAAAATAATTCGAATTTCCGTAAATCCTTTGAGAGGCTTATTTTTAAAGGTATGAATTTTAAAAATATGAAAAAAATAAAAATAAAATCGATTTTGTCGAATTTCTGGACTAGAATACAGTGGCGTAGCGAGGGGGGTGCAAGGGGTACTATCATGACCCGGGCGCCACTTTGAGAGGGGCGCGAAATATAGAAATATACAAACAAATCACTGGCAAAAAAAGTCGTTAAGGCAACTTTTAGGGAAAAATTTAATCCGAAATTTTAAATACACCCTTCCACTACCTAAAATTTTTAAAATTTTAGAAGTTAAGGGGGCGCAAATAAAGTGTCACGCACCGGGCGCCAGTTATGTTGGCTACGCCTCTGCTAGAATACCCCCTTAAATAAAGCATAAGTGATACAGTAAATCACAAAAGGTTTGAAAAACGTTAGGAAAACACTATTTTCAAACCCAAATAAGCCTAAAAGGACTACACCGCCATCTTTGAAATGACAGCAGTTTGTAGTTAGCATGTAATTTGATTTGTTCTATTTATGTCACCGCTCCCCTATTACGCCCATTGGTACATAATGCTGTTGCTACAATTTTATCTATCTTTGTTAACAATTGTAAAGTTTGATCATTATTTGAGGCAGATTATAAAGCGAATGGAGGGTATTCAGCAGCATGTATTGTAAATAATGGTGAATATTGACAATTTTCTTTTGAATGAATAGCAAGCAAGCACTATAGCGTTGGACGGAAAGAGGATTTTCTTTCTTTATGAGCACAACAGAAACGGAAGTCTCCAACACCGCAGATAATTTCAATCTAGAAAGGTTTTTTGAAAAAGACATAACATATAGAAAAGTTTAATTTAGAGCATCATTTTTCAAAAAAAATAAAAATAAACTGATGATATTCTGAACAATTTAAACCGTTTATTAATGTCATATATATTGTTTAGTGAAGTACCCTTGAGTTTGTTGTTGATGTGATGATTTTTTTTTGCTTTGATTTAAACTGGCAATCTATCGGACACGAGAGGAGTTAAAATTGAATCCAATAATACTTAAAAAAAGACCCCGTAATATACTTAGTTACTGTCAAAATTCGGTCAAAATTTTTCATCAAGTAAATTAAAAGTTTTTTTCTACATGACGAATCACAATTCATTCGTTTTTAGGGTTCCGAAGAAGAAGTCTTGGAGCACTTATAATTTCATCATGTCTCTCTGACGATGTCATATTTCGATCAACTAACATAAAAATTTTCTAAAATTTTTTTTACTTTATTAAAATAGTTTTCCTGTGTTAGTAAGTAGGGGTGAAAATTTTTTAAAAGCTTTTATTTAACTTGCTATGTTAGTATGTTGGTTTAGATCAAATCTTGGAATCAAAATTTAGACAGGTTCTGATCGAGCTATAGAGGTTTCAAATTTTGCATACGTGTATAAACTTGATGCAATGCAATATTGTATAGTTATTTTTGTCCTAAATCGCCCGAAACCAAAATTGTTGATTTTTAGGCCTGTGCAAATTTTTGACATTTCGAATTGTTAAATATTGTCCATTGATTTTACATTGCAATTTTTTGTTTCCATAGTTATGTGTAATTATTTTTTTTTTTTAAATTGATTGTAATCAGACTAAAAAATAGAAAATAAATTAAAGTAAAAAAAATGTTTTTTAAGAAAAAGCTTTTATTTAAAAATGGGCTAAAAAAAATAAAATAACTTTTAAGTGTAGTTTGAAGCAATATGCAACATAATTTATAAAATCTTGAAGCGTTTAATTAAATTTGGCAACTACTGAAAAGTAAAATAGCTACACTCATATCCAAAACAGAAATAATTAATGATAACGCCTCAAGCTTTGCAAATTATGTTGCATATTGCTTCAAACTACACTTAAAAGTTATTTTATTTTTTTAACCCATTTTTAAATAAAAGCTTTTTCTTAAAAACATTTTTTTTTTACTTTAATTTATTTCACATAATAGATGGTATATAAGCCATTGAGTAGTATTCAGAGCTGTAGAGAGGACAAAGCTTTTTTTTGAAATTTCTAATTTCTCCTCAAAAAATAAGTGACGAGCAAAAAATAAAAATGAAGCTCGTTTAACTTTTTCTCGGCTCTACTACTGACCGTTACGGGCCCTCTGTTCCAGCCAGGGCCCCGAGACTGCATCCCCAATTACCCCACCCTCTCGTCGGGCGTGATGGTATTGCTACGTATGCCGGGTACTCGCTTGTCAAAAATAAAGACTAACGAAATTTTTAATAATTTTAACGAAATAAACGATTCCGTAAATAATTCCAAAAATAATTCCATGTGCCTAAAAATATCATCAGAAAGATATTTTAAAATTAAGTTGACGTTCCTTTGATCATCTTCAATCTTTAAGTCTCGTTTGAAAAATCTTAAACGTCATAACTTTGTTGAATATTTATGGTATATTTGTATAGTAGACCTTATGAAATGTACTTCAATCTCCAAAGCTAATATTTGACCCCGAACGTTATATGAAAAACTGTAACCACGGAGGAACCCTGACTTAATCCGTGTCAAACACGCACTTGACGATTTTTTTTCAATATGCAATAAATAACGAAATAAGCTGTCAGTGTTAACATTTTTTTTTATTTGAAAAAAAATTTATAATGGTCTCTAGTGAATTAATGCATGCATAAACATTCAATGAGTAAGTGTATACATATATAATGTAGTTAATATGTATTACTCATTTTGATAAATTCTGCAAAAATATTGTAATGTTTTGAATGTAATTTATTGCTAAAATGTCATGCAAATATGTAAGTCGATTCATTGATCTGAAATCGTAAATTCAAATTTATTGAGCCCGAAAAAACGGACTGCAATTTTTTGTAAAAAGTAAATAATTTTGATAATTCATAAACAATGCTCATGCCTCAATGATACTATAAATAAACTAGTGAGTTTGATAATTTCAAGTGATTCCTTTGAATTTCACAAATAAATTATACAGGTAACATACGAGATACCTAGTTTTTTTTTTCTATTTGAATAACAATGGTACAATTATCTAACATGAATTGTTTGTAATTTAAGGTTAAAAATTGGAGAATTCGAATTAAAATTTCCGAATATTTAAATGAAGGAAGTACCTCATTTTTCCTGGAAGTGGACGCACCACAAACGAAAGTGTTGCTAGGTAAAAAGGTTTCACTGAAATGAAATTAACAAGAAATTTTTGGTTGTTATTCCGTATTGAAAGGTTTTTTAATTTTTTTATTTTTTGAAACAATATAGTTCAAATGTTGAATTCAGTTAAAAAAAAAACAAATTAACGAAAAAAATTTCTTGAAAATGACTAGCCTCGAGTAAAATTTATGCGGCAACGTCTACTTTGTGGCAAAAAAGAATACATTATTATTATAAAATGACCATTATCACCAGAATGACCCCTTAGAAAAATCTGAAAAAAATTAAATTATTTATTTCGTTATAACGGTCAATTCTATGTTTAAAGACAATTTATTCTACGGAACACTATTTTTAAAAATACCTGACTTACACTTAAGATCGTTTTTCTAATTCTAACTGTTTTTCTCTCCTACATTCAGATACCGTAAAGTTAGCCAAATTTTCCGATTAACACTTTACATTGCACGTTCGTAACATCTGCAGAGCCACAACAACCTTAGAGACCGATCGCAACCAGTGATCACACATATGTACGCTAACAGGTACCTACCTATAGAAAGTTTATTTATGACTTGGATCAAAAATTTTTATTTTATTTAATTAAACCTGTTAAATATAAATAAATTAATATGATCTTCATTTTATTCAAAAAATCGAAAATTTATGCAGTTTTACGGTACTCGAAAAAGGTTAAAATATAAATCTCTGGAATACTTTTTGTAATTTATTCATATCAAAGAATATTGAACTGCATTTGTTTTTACGGTAAGTAACCATAAATTAATTAATGCAATTTATTGATATTTAAATTAAATGTAAAATTTTTATTAATATTTATGATTATTATTATTCAATATGATTATGTTAAACATTAAAAATATAATTATTTAAATAAAATACACTACCTATAGGTACCACAAAATAACTTTTTCTTAGTAAAATACAAATACTATTAAAATCAACGATGTGTATAAATTTGAAATTACAAAACTAAACCTACATAAACCGTCAGAGCATAAAAATATCCCTGTCGTAGCAACCTGCGTAACATAGTGAATTTCGTAGAACATATTTTTAATTGAATAACTTCCTATCATATAGAACAGATTTTGTGTTAACTTTCTTCACTTTTGTGTTTGAATCTGTTTCAAACTTCTACATTTAGCAAAAATTATTTAATTTTTGTCCAGAAAAGATTCTTAAATACAAAAATATTTTCGGTAGTGAGAACCAAATAAAACTTTTTTTTATTTATCCATTTTACATTTCGTATAAAAATAAAGTATAAGTTAGGCACATAAATTAAATAAATTTTTACAATTTTTACTGACGATCAATTTACTTAGAACACTGATTCAAGAACTCATTTTTTTAACGGAGATATCTAAAAAATCATGTTCTAGGCATCGGATAAATCTGGCTAAAGAATTCGTCCAAGGAAACGAAATTTTATAAAAATAGGCGATAGAATTACGTTAGCTTCGAGCTCAAATATCACCGTGACAGCGGCTGTAATAGCTGAATGTTCCATTCGAAAATTCGCTGAAAACGTTCATTAAAAAAACCTTTTGCTATTATTGTGGTCAATTGGTCCGGATCTGACCATAGGCATATGTTATTTGCGGCACTGCTGGATATACATTTATCTATTTCACTTCAGGGATGTCAAAAAAAATTTAAAAAATTAAATCAGTATTTACTCTTTGATCATAAAAATTAAATTTATTCAACTTAAAAAAAAACTTTTTGCAAACAGGATATTTTAACATATTTTTTTGAGAAAGTAAAAGTATAATATAGAGACCCGGGGGCAAGATACCCACTTTTTCAGAATAAAATGAACAGTAGTTGGAAAACAAGAAAAGAAGTGGCAAAATGGAGGGGAAGAAGGTGGAGTATGTAAATATTATTTTTGGAAAAAACAGTAAAATTGTTTTTAGTAAGAGAGAATACGAGAGAGAAACATAAAATCAGTTTTGCGTTAATCAATTCGAGTTTCATAGTCGTGAAAGCAATTTTTAGTGTTCTGTACCAAAATTGGCAAAACACTTATAGAATCACTTCAATGCCATTCACTGCCTATCACAGGTGATTTTCTATAAAACTATTTAACGTAAATTTTGTTTTTGAATGTCAGTTTCAAAGGGTGACCTGGAAAGTAAAAAAAAAGTTTTCCAAGGGTATTGCGTGGAATGTCACAGGAAAGCTTATTGACAAAAAACTTTAAAAATTACCGTTCCCGAGTTTTATTACTAAAAAGATCGCTTAGGAAAATTTGAGATGTGTTTGAGACGAAAATTTTATCAGTACTGAATTTTTCTACATAATTTCTTTGGAACATAAAAAGAAAGCACGATCATCCAAATAGTTTGTCCAAAATCTTATTAATCAATAAAATTATATTAATGTTATGTTGATCGAATATTTTTGTAAATTCTTTAAAAATTAGTTAGACGAATTTGGAAATCGAGAATTATGATTTATTTGAAAAATAAAATTAATTTGATAGAAAAAATTTTGTCTAACTTCATACGCTATTACTTCAAATCCGCAAAAACAATTAACTGTATGGAATATACTATTGGTACAAGTCCAATTTGCACTTGACAATTCATTTATAGATAAATCCCACACAAAACTTGTTGACAATCGTATTTCTATATTTGTTTCCGAAGAAACTTATCAGTATCTATCGATTTTGAATAAAAATTATAGGTGAGCGAAAAGTCCTGATACAGTAAAATATAAATTAACACGTACCCAACAAGAAAATACCCTTGTTTGATTCTAAAGAGAAAATTGGATATTGAACGGCTCAGAAAATTAGACCGACTTAAGAAAACCCAACAGATCCTTTTCGTACTACATTGGCATAATAATGGAATGTTTATAAACCATCCTATTTATCCAGATTCATCATCTAACTTCGTCTTTCGTTCAACTTACAAAAAATTAAATTTGAATAGCATTCCATCGTACGAAGGTCAGATAAGTCCACGCATAAAAAATGTTGCTCCAAAAATAAATATTTTGATAACCTCGAATTTAATTAAAATTGTTCTATATAGTTATATTAAAAAACACACATTTTTGTCGCTAAAATAGATGGACCAGATGAACGAATGTTTTATTGAGTTTAGCAGTGCAAAGTTTGAGAAATTTTTTAATTTATTCGCATTGACAAAAATATTTTTAATTACGAAAACAAAAAAGTAATTTTATTAAAATACAAGAGGAAAATTAGTAAGAAATTCTTCTGTAGGGCCTTGAAAATGAAAATACTTTTGAAAAGTTTCGGTTTCTTGAACGTGTGCGCACTTTTTATTCTCAAAATTATTCAAAATAATAGTGGAATAAAATGAGTTTTATGAAAAGATCTCCTGATGGAGAAACATTAAGGGGTTATATGTACGATTGTTTTCATCGTGTTGACCACAAGTCACATGAGAAAGACGTTTTAAAACCTCGGCTGTTTTTATAACAAAAATTAATTTACCTATGTATACTCAACATAAGGAATTAAAAAATAATACTTTGTTTTATTAAAAAATTTTTAATTTTAGTTGAGTAAAATAATTAAATTCTGATATTTTTTCCAACGCCAATGCACATAACCCCTTAAATGAAATTCTATTTTTTTTTTAGTCGAAGTTTTTCTTGAAAAAATTAGACTTATACAACCTATACGATAAGAACGTTGACAGGCGAGAGTAGGGGCGCTATCCGTTTTCCGAACACGATTCTGTAGAAAAAATGTCATATATATATATATATATATATATATATATATATATATATATATATATATATATATATATATATATATATATATATATATATATATGCCCTACACCTTTTAATATGTGTAGGGCCGCTCTGTGGAAGTTAAGAACTGAAATTTGGTAAGTGGGGCTCATTCCGATGCACAACAATACTATCAAAGTGGGGTCAAATTTTGGGCAAATTTTGGGACCGCCCCAACCTTTAAGGGGGTGGTGGTGGGGTGGGGAGGTGGCGCGGTAAAACAACAAAACTTTTCCAAACCGGTTGGAAATAATGTTTCGGTCAATTGTCTACAACATATCCAAAATTCAGCTTCCTAGGACGATTTGTAGGGAGTAGAGGGGGAAAAGACGATTTTGGCTGGATCTAACACGCTCACAGTCCCGCAGAATTAACGTAGAGGGTTGAAATTTGGTGTGTTAATAGAGTTCGTACCTAGGTTGTGCTTTTTGGAGATTTTAATATTTTACCCCCACCCCCCTCATTTTTAAGCTGCAATTTCATGCTTTTTTGACGATTTCGAAGTTTGTACTCCTCGCACAGGTCACCCAAATAAACCTAGAGGCCCGAAATTTTGTATTTGGATTGAGTTAGTATTAAGGGGGTTGCTTTTGGGGATCTCAGGTTTTAACCCTTATCCCCACCATTTTTATACCAAAAAGAATATGATTTTTCTTGTCTTTTGACAGTTTCGTTCGGGTCAAAACCTCCCCAAATAAATCTAGAGGGTTGAAATTTTGTGTACAGCTTAAGCTAATAGCCAGCCACTGCTTTTTGGAGATTTCAGGTATTGAAACCACCAAAATGACAAATTGCTTGTAGACTTTCAATTGCATTTCGCTTGTAGACATTCAATACCGAAGATGAAAGGAAAAATTCGACTTCTGTGATGGGGCCCCGCTGCTCACAGCGTTTTTTTTTTTTTTTTTCGTAAAGTGATACACATTAAAATTCTATATTATCTTTGAACTTTCCCATAAAATAATATTCATAGTAGTTATCCGAAACAAAAAGAAAACCGTTTTCTAAATGATCACATTTGATGTTCTTTTATGAAATTTAAGCCCTGCTCATAAAAAGGTCCCACCATAAAATTTATTAACACTGATTATATATGCAAAAGCAGCAGAAAATAATGGCAAAGTACAAAATGAAATTACAAAATGCTCCTCTACCGCCGTACACTTTTATGTCCTTTGCCAACAATTACGTGGTATAAATTAAATAAAAAGAGAAACATAAATTATGTGGGTACAGCATAATATACATAAATTGAAAAGTGATCTGGAATGAAGTTTCTTTTATTGCTGTTCATTTATTTCACGGTAAAATGTGAGGTTAGCTTTTTGTAAAAATTTAAGGTGCTACTATAAGTATATCGTTTACCGATATGTGCCTTCAAAACATAAACATAAGTTATACGTTATATAACTGAACGTTATTCTGAACGAACGTTCTACTGTACGAACAATTCAATACATATGCATTTAAATATACGTATTCACACCATTCCGATCTAGTTATTGCGGCTACATTGACGGTCAGCTGTCTGCGGTAACCGTACGGTCGAATTTAAAGTGGGCAATAAATTACTTAACAAAACAAAAAAAAAATCTATTTCTACAATCCATTTATTATCCAAAAATTTTAAAAATACAATTTTTTCTATACCTGTACCTATAGATTTTGGGAAATAAAAAACTTGCATTTAACTATAAATAGTCATAAAGTATATTTACTTAAAATATAAATAATTTATTTTTTTATAGCCCCTGTATATAATTTCAGTGTTTGTGCTGTCAGGTCCAAACACTTTAGTATCATCATTTTTCGGTAGTGTTTTATTTTGATCTAAATAGTTTGACGATTCCACCTGATTGGTGTGGATGTCCAATCTGACCGCATTGTGCCACGCGTCACAATCTGTTTAAGTTGCGGTGCTGTTACGGTCTATCATACCTGTCTGTCCAGTCCTTTATTCATTCCCATTTAATGTTATGAAATGATTGTTACCCAAATAAATAACCTTTAATTATTATATTTCGCATATAAGCGGTGTCAAAACCGTAAGTCGGTTCGTTCATATTATATATTTTCAAATGTTAATTATTTGATACATTGACGCTCGATTGAGAATGTTGACGCGCGACGCCGCCAGGCGGTGCGCCTTATTCTCATGAGAGCGGCAATGTCATTGTGTGCTCGAATTACACACAAAATTGTTTATGCAATCTTATAAAATGTATTTTTTATTTACAAGATACTTGAAAAAATAATAATGGACGTTAATATTTACTTTTATGTTATAATTTTTGCAGCTTCAGAAATAGTTGGAGGTATACTTGAGCAATCGCTGTCACTATTGCATATTTCCATGATATTTGTATAGATTTTTTAAAATTTTTTATTCTAATTATTAAATAATTATAGTTATTTATTATTTTTAATTAATATTTTGTAGGTATTTTGAAATTTAATAAAATTAAAATTTCACTTGATTACGATAAAAATAATAATTAATTTAGAATCTGTTTATTTGTTGTCATAGAAAATATAAGCAACGCCTACCCGATTTGTAATTAAATATACCTACGTTGACCGAGCGACAAAGTATTACTTTTCCGCTTTAAAGCGAAAAGTAGTACTTTGTCGCTCGGCAACTAAACATTTTGCCCTCTCTTCGCAGAGCACAAAAGCCTACTTTCCACTATGATTGTAGAAAAAATAATATACAAGGCAGTGTAGTAGTACCAATTTTAAAATATTATAATAGAAAAAGTTTTTATATAACTCGTAGTTAATCATTAATTTTTTACTTACAAAGAGCTTTTAATTTATGAGTATAATTTATTTTTTTCTCAAACTTTCAACTTTTATTACCTCCGTTGTCTTTCCCTTTTTGTTTTAATCACAAAAGAAGAAAAATATCAGAATAATAGATATTTTCTATTTTTAACAAAACATTATACCGCTGAACTCTTTTTTGTGCGGTGGACAGAGACCGCATAAAAAAATCGCACAAAAAAATATATTCAAAAATATCATAAATAGCTATAAAAAGTATAGTTCGATCCAGATTGTACAAAAAACTTTTTTTGTGCGGTTGGTCGGGACCACATAACAAAAAGTTTCATCGAAAAAACATCACTCATCATGAGCTTTACTCAACTAAGCAATTTCCTTAGAAGTTGCTTCTATAAACAAGATAAAGCATTAAGTTACACGTAGAAACATTTTATTTCAATTTTATAATATTATGAAAATTTTGAAAAATACATCTTTAATAAAATTAAATGATGCAATAATTTAGGTTCTTATGCAATGTATTGATTAAATGCTTAAAAGCCGTTAAAAACAATTTTTATCAAAGAAAGTTATTATAGTAATTGTTTAAGTTCCTTACTGTCTCGTGATTTTGATTCACATTATGCATTTTAATGGCCATTCTTTTAAAAACCGCATAAAAAAAATCGCACGAAAAAGGATCGCATAAAAAAGAGTTCAGCTGTACATATGCTTTAAAATATTTAAAAAAAAAAATTGTGTCAGTTTTGAAATGTATAAACATTTAAAAAAATTGAGATATAAAAATGTTTTAAAAACCCACAACGAAAAGTCTAAAAAGTTACAAACAAAAATTCCTGCAATTCTAAATTTGCACATAGTGGGGAGATTTTACGTCACCCACTGGCTACAAGTGGAACACTGTGATTTGGTTACTAGTTTGGTCCCTTGCTTAATAATTATATTTATTGATGAAAAGTAACAAAGAATGTATTTTCATATCTGCAGGTTTCATATCAAAACAGCGATTTTTAAAATTTTTGCCTGTCTGTCGGTCTGTCTGTTCACGCATCACGTAAAAACTACTGAACGGATTTTAATGAAATTTGGTGTGATGATAACTTATTACATGGCTCAACATCTACGATACTTTTTATTCCGGGAAAATGTCTTATTCCCACAGGAAAATAGAAAAACCATGTTGAACTTGTGCACACATTACGTAAAAACTACTGAACGGAATTTAATGAAATTTGGTGTGATGATAACTTATTATCGGGGTCAACATTGAAGATAATTTTTACTCGGGGAAAATGTCTCATTTCCACGGGAAAATAGAAAAACCATTTTGAGAATGTGTACACATTAGGCAAAAACTATTGAACAGATTTTTATGAAATTTGGTCTGATGTTAACTTATTACCTGGGTTAACATATAAGATACTTTTTATTACGTAAAAAATTACTCAAAAATTATTGTTCTATGCAAGTTCTGTATAATGAACGACGTCGCAGGTACAGCTAGTTTTCTAATAAAAGGGTACATGTCAGCTTAATAATAATGAAATACCTACCTACCGATTCATTCGAAAGCATGATTATTATATAAACTAGAAATTTGTATTTCCAAACACTGGAGGTGCTTTTCAAATTTTCCTAAGTTTAACATGTACCATTTTTACTCATAAAACACCACAAATAAAATGTTCAACGAAATTTGGAAAATGAACATTGTTACTTGTATATTAACAAATGGTTCTCAAATTTCTTGGCTCGCGATCCGCTTTTGCACTTAAAAATTTAAAATGACCCCCCGTAATTGATCCGTAATCAATAGTGTTTCTGCGACGCCCCAAAATATTTTTCGCAACCTTTACTTTAAGACTCATCAGTTTAGACAATATTTTCACAAAAGCGTATATTTATGTGAAAGTTTTTAAACAGTTAAATCATACATTAATGTTTATGAATTTTTTCAGGTTTTTCTGTCTGAACTATCCTTCTGGTGATAAATTACTGTGTCATCGTACTCCCCACTGGCAGTGTATTATTTTTATAGAAATATTTTTCAGTATTCACTCTATACGCAATTTTTTGTTAAAGGTGAATTCAATCTAGTTCACTGCATAGATAAATAAATAGATAAATAAGTATATGAAAGTATAGCTTTTAAAGTGTATACGGCGTTAGTTAATGGATGAGACCGTGATCTTTCGCTAATATTAGACATTAACCATTATCAATAATTGGGTGTGTTACAATATACATAGACTGTAATATACGTTTTCTAAATCAGCGTTTCTCAACCTTTCTTCATTAGAATTCATTCGTTCACATAGTGATTGAAAAATTATCAAACTGAGTCGGCTGGGATTTGAACCGCTTGTTCCAGTACCACTCCAGTCCGATAATCAATCAATCACATACTCTCTTTAATGCGAGACGCAGTTGTATTTTTAATTGAAAAAAAATCTTTCTTCAATTATTATACGGGGTAAAATCTCGGATAACTGTATTTGTGTAATATGAGGTGGCTTTTTTCGACCATACATATACATATACATATATATATATATATATATATATATATATATATATATATATATATATATATAAATATATATATATATATATATATATATATATATATACTATATACCGTGAAATTATATTTTCGCCTTAAAGTTCATAAAAAATTGTTGTAACTCAAAATACTGTCTAAATTATAAAATAATAGCAAAAATATTTTAGAAACTAACCCCCAAAATACCCTAAAAATTTGAGCGAAATGGGACTAGCAGTAAATAAGATATTGACATTTAATGGGATTTCATGGTAGCGGCGTTGCTACCGCTACTTCGTTTTCGATTAAATTCATACAGGACCATCTAGTTTTGCTCTTAATATTATAGTCGTTCATTGCCCCGCCAATTTCTTTATTAAAGCAGAAAATGTAAGTTATAATTCACACATTCGGCGGACCGATAAGATATTTTCGGGGACCGGTGGTTGGGAAACGCTGCTCTAGTCTAGGTTTCTGCAATGCCATTTTAACTATTTTATCTCCATTACCCATTTCTTTCTCCTATACGTTCATATTTTCATTTATAAAACAACATTTCATCATAGCATGCTGGTGAGTTGAAAACGGCCTCTGGCAGCAGTACCAGTTTGCTTGCCATTTCGCCATTTTCAGCGTACGTATGCATGTATTACTACGCTAAGCTATATGCGAGTACATGAAATAAAACCTAAAACGTGGTATTAGCTCTAACACGGTGTATGTATGTACGGATATTAATAAGCTAATAAAATTTTATGCTACTTTTTTCTTAAGAGGTTTGTAATTGTATTAGCTATAATCGTAAAAAAAATAATGAAATTCGTCAAGTGGGCGGTGGACACGCGCTAGATCAGGGTTCCTAAGTGACCAGAGTTTCCATAAGTTTCAAGTTTTGGACATTTATAATTCGACAATGTTATTTGGAAACGTATATGTATTACCTGAGAGTCAATTATCACACTCAGATACATTACGACACTCGCCTCGTAAACTCGGCTCGTGTCACAATTTCATCTTCGTGAGTAATAGCTATCACTACCAGCTCGTTGAATAATATACTATTCTCCCCGATAGCTTCACCATTATATTTCCAACAAAAAAACTTGAAAAAAAATTAAGATGAAGATTGATAAAATCGACTTATGAATTAGTTTTCTGAATAGAACTGTCATGAAAACTGTCAGTTACAAAAAAAAAAAATTAAAAGTATTTGATTTTTGATTTTAGCGAGTTGAATATTTCGCTTTCTGGTTCAAACAATTTTGTGTGTCACGGTACTTTTTTCATCATGTCTCTCTAGTTACCTATTCATTTTATTTATTACGTAATTTATTTTCATTTTCTCATTTGAACATCATAAAAACTACAACTAATACTTACAAAATGAAATAACATTGACATTTCCTCATTTTTATCCCAAACCCTCCGCGTGCCCCGCTCATTATATTTGCGTGTTTCATTTGAGTGGGGTTTTTTTTGCACTCCCATTTTTCTGTCAAGGTCATTATTTATTTCGTCAGTTTAACATTTTACCCTAACTTTTTTCTTTTAGGTGTTTCGATATTAGTATATATTAAAAACTGAATAATGTTGATGTAGTGAAATTGGAACGCTATAACTACCAAAAATTTTTTCTTTTATAAGATTAGTCCTATTCAAAATTTGATTAGGGTAATTGGGGAGGATAAATAAGGAGAATAAATAAATTACTCTCGTTACTTTTTTCAACAATTCCTGCGAGTTATCAAAAGCAAATGAATGAAGACCTTGTGATGTAAAAATGTGAAAATTTATGAGTATTTTAGCAAAAATACATTCCAGCGCTCTATAATATCCTTTTGTAACAAATATTTGAAACAATACAATACTTCCTTCTTCAGTTAATATTCCGCAAATATACTCGCTTCTTTCAATCCCACAAAGAATTCTGATCCTGGAATATTCGATACAAATATTTCTGAGCTACTAATCAATATTTATTTATAAATAACCTACTTTCTTTAACCTTGATAATTTTGATATAATTGTCATTATTTCAGCCTTCTTCACCTATCACAAAAAAAAAACTGACAATTCCATTTAATGAAATACAAACAATTTTTGAGCCTTGATTGACAAACGCATTTCTTAATATACCTATTCTATAGATGACAAACACCGTTGATTGCTCAAAATGCTCAATCATTATTATCACTACATTATATTAAATGCTCACCTTGACCTCTTACGGACGCTACCGCTCCGTTAGCGACGTATGTCGACCGTTAAAGGTCAAAGTTTGACATATTTTTTTTTTCATTTTTGATGATAACTATCATTGTCACACAATGTGTAGGTACCCTTACTCACCCCCACTGAATTGACGACACTGACATATACCACTACCTCTTAATGATGAAAAGGCGATATCATGAATCATTTAAAGTGGTTGGAAACAATCGATTCGTATAAATATTGCGTCAATACTTAAAAATATGAAAAATTGAAAAATGTCATCATACTCGCGATCTTCGTCATCAAGTTAATTTACTATTTAATCATGTGCTATATTCTATAGAGATACTGTTTATACCGCGTGTTCAATAAATAACTCCCGTACAAAAGTTTCATGCTAATACACAACAACGCTTAAGCACATGTTGTCGCATCGCAGTTCTACGCGAGTCCCAGTTATACAATGGCGAACACGGAGTCCTGACCTGAATCCTGTTGGGCATTTGTGTGATGCACATTTAATGGTTTATATGAATACATTCGTGCGTCAAATAAAACATACTTTATGTATATTTGTTAGGCTGTTAATTTTTGTTTGGGTAAGCCTGGTGTTACATCATTTACGATAATCGTCAAATAACAAATATTCGTCATAAATAATTGCCAAACATCAAGCAATGATTCACTTGGTCGATTTTTTCTGCAGTGTGTTTCTATATTTACTCCGCTATTAGAATTGATGCAAATTGGAAAATTTAGATTCATAAATATCTAGCCAAAACTAACAATATAACGACGGGACTGACTAAGTAGGGGATAGAATCCGAGTGGATTCTATGGCGTCGCTTTTGCAACATGAAACTTTCAAAAAATAATTCCACGCAAAAGGAGCCTAAAGTATCTGTATATTTTAATTATTCATCTTCGTACTAATATGATGCTAACGTTATTGGTTGAAGGTTAAAGCGACAATGTTGGAAACTATCAAATTTTCTTTTTGTATAGCAAATAATTCTATTTCTTAAATACCCCTGTCGCAGCATCTGCATAACATAGTGCATTTGCAAAGATTGGACACTGGCGAATCTCATACAACAACCTGTATCCATCCAAAATAGTTTAGCTCTCTAACTGTGAAAAAATTTTCAAAATCGGTTAAGCAGCTAATATTTAACGCTTTTGGGCCCCCAGGACCCTGGCGAATCTCATATGTTATAGCATATATGAATTTAAAAGATTTACCTTTTAAAAGGTGATAAAATTTTCAAAATCGCTAAGGTAGTTTTATTTTTGGCGCTTTTGGGACGGCTGGACACTGGCAGACCTCATATAACATAACTTATATTCATCTAAAATAGTTTAGTTCTCTAACAGTAAACACATTTTCAACATCGGTGATGACGTGTTCTTGAAAATTTCTTAATTTTTCTCAAAAGCTAGTTCACTTAGAACAATGTTTTAAAAGCTTGTCTTATGCAATTTTTTACGCTCTTTTCGATGATGTAAAAAACATTAAAAAAATTTTAAAATTCTGGCCAAATTTTGCAAAAAATCACTAAAAATGGCTAAAATTTTAGCTTCTAAAAATCGGACGCATCTGGCTCACGAACTTATCCAAGCTAATGCGACGTTTGACCTTCTCACCAAATTTCGTAAAGATTGGATGCTTCGTTCGAGAGTTATCGCTCAGAAACACACATATATATATATATATATATATATATATATATATATATATATATATATATATATATATATATATATATATATATATATATATATATATATATAATATATATATATATATATAAATTTTAATGAAGGTCATTTTCGCATTGTCGATTTCTCGAGGCCTCAAAACAAATTTCTGCCATAGTCTCGGACTCATGTCAGGTGGCTCTAGGTTTTTCATGGCACCCGCTGTAATAAGTGAATTTTTCCAAAATAGAAATTCACTTAAAATAAAAATTGTATCGTACCTATTTACTTACAACAGAATAAACTTTCAACTACAAAAATCTGTTGTTTAACACAACGTATATTTGGCGTAAATTTTTCAATGTTAACTCGAAAAACTTTGATCGCATTGATATTTTCGTATTTTTAGCAGACTTCTCTCGATTAATATCATTATCGGGTTGCAACACCAACGGCAAATTCTTGGAAGTTTTAAAAATTTTTACATACATTTATCGCTTGTTTTAAAACATCCTGTAGACAACATAAAATATTCAATGTATTTCGGTAAATTATTTCTATATACAGCGTTAACGTGTTTCTTGGAAAATTCTTTTTTTCACAATTTTCCTATAAAACTTTATTGCAATTGAAGTCACGAAAGAACAGCAACTGAATACTAAAACAGGAATCAAGAAATGACAGCAATGTGAAAATGTTAACAATATTTTCCAAAGTGGAAACGAATCAAGAATAAATATTTTCTCCTTTACAAAAAGTCTTCAAAAGTGAATGAAGACGCTGAAAAAACAATTTGTAGTGAATAATATTATTTTACAGTTGAAATTTCCAACGGAAAATTTTCAAGTTTTAGATATCTTACAAAAGATTACAAGTTGTATAAAAATTCTCCTTTCATATTCACATGAAAACATAAATAAATTTTTAAAAAACTTTTGTAGACTGTTAGATACTTCCAAGTATAACACGAGTGCCTCGTCTAATTAACAGCACACTTACTAATTAATGAGCACTTTTCAAATAATTACTTCAAATGTTCTTTAAATTAGATGTTTACAATCTTGTTTATACAATCATGCACAGATAAAAATTGACAACTGGTAAACACTCTTACCTGGGAAATCAAAAACTAGAATACGCCTGAGTATTTTGCGGTTTAATATGGGCGTGGTTAGAGATCTCGAAAAGATTTTCTGAATCAGGCAAGACACTGATTTTTAACAGCATCTAATTCTACGGTGACTCAAAACCGGTATTAACAATTATCCTTAATAGAGTATATATTTGTCCCTTACGGTACATTTATATTTTTGTATTTTTGTTTTTTTTGCTTTTTGTTTTTACATATTTTTTAAAACTTAACATAAATACATTAGAAAATATAGTAAAAAATACAGAGAATCATTATCCAAGTAAATTATAGAGCTTGTTTTTCTTTTTCTAATTTGAACAACGAAAAAAAGTAGGTCTTTACAAAATTTAATTTGTATATTGCAGCTAATGCTTCTTTTTTTATATATAATTATTTAAAAAAAATAGATAATTATAATATTTTTATAACCTTTTTATTTTTAATTAGGGCACATAATTCATAACGAGTAAATCAATAAAAACTGCATAAAAATTTTACTATTAAAAAAATAGTCAAATTTTTATTCTGATATGTAAAATAAGAAATTGATCTTTCAGTTCGTCATGAATTATTACTAGAGTAACAGCAATTATTAAAATAATATGTCTTATGTCTCACTCAAAAATTGAACAAAAAGAAATTAATATAACAGTAGGTAAAATATTTTCCACATAAATTTCAATATAATATTTTGATATGAATAAGTTTGTCTTCAGAAGAAATTGTGCGCAGATAGAAAGAAAGTACAGATAATGTGTTGTTAAAAAAATTACCATCAGAACTGACTGTACAAAAATGGTGCACAAAGAATTCTAATATAAACCTAAACTAGTGTAACGACAGCTGCGAATGAAAAAGGAACGAAAGCGGATAAAGAAAGATTAAAACTTTTGAATTTTCAAACTGTTGTTCGATTTTAATTGAAATTTTTCGAAGAACAAGCGACAAGTTTGAGAGCAACTCTTTTTTACAAAAGATAAATATTTTCCGGGAAACATTTTTAATTTCAGGTAGTATTTTTACTTTCTTGCTACCACCAAATAATGAAGTATTTGTTGTTTTGTTTTTGTTTTTTTGTTCAAAATTTTATCGACGAACTCTGTGGACTCAATTCGTATACTCTCAACTCCTATTGCAAATTGATAAGTGAAGAAGTTTTCATTATCAACATTTTTATTAATAATACAAAAAAATGAATGTATTTTTACATTTTACATTAATGAAAAATGTAATTTTACACAATTGCATAAAAAATACACCAATTTAGTGTAAATATAAAATAAATAAAAGAATATCCTAAAAATCTGAACTACGATATATTTTTCACACAATCATATAAAATCACACAGCTTATTAGTGTAAAATTTGTTACAGTATAATTTAAGTAATTTTACACAATTTCGCAGTTTATTTTTTTACGCTATATCTTATTTTTTAAAATATAAAATTGCTCTTGTCAAGCCTTACATATATTTACATGGCCAGTAACCAAACAAAACATGTAACCATAAAAGAATGGGATGAACACAGTCAAGAAAATTCGAAATGGAAATGGAAAATGCATGCATGATGTGAATGAGATGAGATTCTTTTGTAAACCTTTTTTTTACACAAAAAAAAAAATGTTGATATAAACATACGCCTATGAACATGAAAAGAAAAACTAAGATATGAGAGATTGCCACTCCGGTTGGTACGTTTTGCATTCTCTCTATATGTTTCATATCTCGCGCTATCATTTGCGTATAATGACCTACCAACATTATAACCATAGATATATTATAGATCCCAATTTTCTATTTCATAACTGCCCGCTGTTGCCAACAACTGACGTGCACACCGCTACCCCAAACAAATACATCATTGTATCTACAGAAATATGCGAATGTGTTAGTATAATATGTTGATGAATGACTACGCAGCTTGCATATATATAGTATATGCTGTCATGGCCGACCTTGGTAACTAACAACCAACAATCTATACATGGTACATGGAATATTTTTTGAAAATTGTACTGCTACTGTAAATAGTTATCGACGTAGATATCAAAACAGCGATTTTTCAGGACAATACAAAAACCATTTTGAGCATGTGCATGTATTACGCAAAAACTATTGAACGGATTTTGATGAAATTTGGTGTGGTTGTAGCTTATTACTTGAGGTATAGTGATAAGTTATAGCCTAGGTCAACATCCAAGATACTTTTTACTCCGGGAAAACGTCTCATTCCCACGAGAAAATAGAAAGACCATTTTGAGCATGTGCATGCATTACGCAAAAATTATTGTTCTATGCAAGTTCTGTATAATTATTACACTTATATACTTCTCACTGACTTTATAACAATGCGTCGCGCGAACGACGTCGCGGGTACAGCTAGTTAAAAATAAATTTATTTATTTTAAGAAAAATATCCCTTTATTTTAGAACTATTTTGTTCAATAGAATTTTTACAGTTAAATACGACACACTTCATATTTTTTTCTGTTCAAATTTCCCAAGTTGATGGACGAACAGTAACGGACTAAATCAGAAGCGGTGTAATTTGCACAACACTATACCTTACGAACGACAGATTTTTATACGTAGACTGTTTCTATAATGTTCTGTGGTTATAATGTAGAAAAAAGAAAATTGTACACATGCTACATATGTACACGCATCGTTAGATAAATATTTTATGACGGTAAGATCGAAAAAAAGGAAAAATATACCGTGTTAGGATTATGATGTGAAACCTGTTAACATTGAAAAAAATTCGAACAGTAACCTGAGTAAAAACAGATTGTCTAAAAATTCCTGTGCAGAGTTTAAATGAGTGAAATACAGTAGAACTGGGATTAACCGTCACTATCGGGAGCGGCACTAGGACAAATTTCTTAATAAATTGATTTTAATTACTAGCTTTGGGACGAGATTGAAAATGTTTACAAGTTGATAATAGAGATTTTAATATGTATATTTAATTTTATCAAGTTATTTATATGAACATTACAATAAGAAAAAGCATTAGGTTACAAAAGGGTATAACTAGGGATGATCGATATTAGAAAAACATCGCGATATTAGAAAAACATCGATGTTAACAACGATTCAAGAGTATCGATTCAAGAGTTCGAAAACATCGATGTTTATGTAGCAAAATAAACAACCATTAAAATCTATTATTTTATTTATTATAAATTAACATTGCCAGTATTTATTTGGTACACTTTGCAAAAAAAAGTCACTTTGTTAGAAGTCTCCCATTTAATTTGTTCCTTTGTTGATGCAAATGCTGCCCCGGTTTAGAAAAAAGCTGTTGAAGTTGCTGTAAAACATAAATATTTAATGGAAATTTTTTTCAAGTTTGGATAAGTGGATCCTAGAACTTGCCATAAATATAATGGATCTTATCTTAAATCAGCTACAGGACTTTTTAAATACTGGATAGGTTAGAGTAATATTGATGTTTCGATATTATTATCGTAACATCGATGTGTCGATGTTATCGAGGACATAACATCGATGTTTTCCCCTTAAACATCAATGTTTTTCTACCATCGATTAATATCGATCATCCCTAGGTATAACCCCAATATACTATTACCAGTATAAAATAATTTCATCCTTTGCAATCTACCTTCTGACAGGTATAAGGTCTTCCTATGAATAGAATGAGCTGAAATTCCGTAAAATTTCAATCCGACCCAACTGTCAAAAGGAGTCGTGGGGAAGCTAAACCAATATAACGTTTCCAAACCAGTTGAATATAATATTTAGGTCAATTATAAATAACATATCTTGAATTTAACTTCTTAGTGCGATTTGAAGGGAGTAGAGAAGGGAGAATGTTTTTTTAGGGAGGGGTCTGATACGCCCACACCCCTCCAGAATTAACCTAGGGGGCTGAAATTTTGTATGTTGATTGAATTGGCACCAAGGGTGTGCTTTCCGGGGAATTCAATATTTAACCCTCACCCCTACTATTTTTACGCCAAAATTTCATGTTTTTTGGACGTTTTCATTTCTTTGTGTCACGCCTACAGATTTTATAGGCTTACAATATTTGGGTTTTTACATTTTTTGACCCAAATTTATTTACCGGAACTATTAAAATTTTTTCACTTCGAGGACACCTTACTAACATTTGAAACAACTTTCTGTATTCATTATAGTATCTTAAGTCAATTTAAGTAAAAAAAAAAAAACGGATTTCTATTGATTATTAGATACTGTTCATTAGAACGTTTTACTCAACTTAAATAGGAAAAAATTTACAGCAGAAAAACAGTAGTTTAAGTTATTTTTTATAGGCCCTATCAAACGTAAAAACTCGGCCTCTGCAAAATAAAAATTTTAGACTTAAGATACATTGACTTGTGGCCACAATACAATGATTAATATCTACGGTTAAAGCCGCTGCTACACGATCCTACGAACACCTTCCAACATTCGACGTTGGATGGTTCATAGCATCGTGTAGCCGTTGTTCGAACCTACGAGTGTCCAATGTCGAGCGTCAAACGTTCGCATTTGGTCGTGTCCCGTTCGATGTCGGTATTCTTGCACCGAGTCAAAGGGATGCTTCGAACGTTTGAAGGTCAATGTTGGTTGCGTTGGTTGGTTTGACTCAGCAGCTGCACGACTCGTTCATGTGAAGAGAGACAACATCAGTGTATAACATTAGAGATAACATCAGACAGATAACAGCGTCGTCCACTGAGTACCAACAGATCATCATTCGTATTGGATCAAACATTCGATTCACCGTGTAGCAGACACATTCGTCGCACCAACTATCGAACTTAATTGCCTCAAACGTTCGATCGAACGTTGGAAGGAACGTTCGTAGCATCGTGTAGAACCCGCTTAAAACATAAACATTTAATCGGATATTCGTTTAGTACTATTAAGCGTGACCTACATTTGTTAATCATTTATATCAAACCCTGGCGTACATCAAGGTTAAAAAGAAGAACCAAAATTAGTTCAAAAAGACGTAACGTAAATTACAAAATAATTGTTAAATTAGTCGAAGTAAATTATTTATTCTAATCAACTAAATAAATAGATTACTGTTCAATTAACTTCGATAAATATTGGCTCTTATACAGGTGTAAACATATGTAGCGGAAGAAGTTCTTTGCAACATATTTCATCACCTACAGCATTTACTAAGAGGAAATAATGTTATCTTGACAACTTCCTACGTTTTAATATATAGAGATTGTCAATTTATCGATGTCCTTGGTCCTTGGAGTATTATTCAATTTTCTAATCACTGTTATAGTTAGTTCAAGTTATTGCAACAAGAATATTAAACGATGGTTTTTACCCAATACAAACTCTTAAGTAATCCCGATGATATTTTGAATATTTTTAGTGTTCCGTACCTTAAAAAAAAAACGGAAACCTTTAAAGATCATTTTCGTGTTTGTCTATCCCTCTGCCATAGAAGTTTTTCTCGAATATTAAGTAACGTAGATATTTCAAATTTAGCATATTGTTAGATTTTGATGACTCGCACATCAAACACAAGTCAACGATTAGGAAAAACGATTTTTGGTTTTTAAAATGGACGATTAGTTTAGTTCAGAAAAGTGTTAATTAATATATCGTATGAGGTACCATTTGAAAGAACTACCTCTAAAAATTTTCGAATATTTTTTGAGCAATGGTCATGATGTAGCTCAAAATTTGCTAGAAACTGTCGACCCCCTTGATTTTCGAGGTTTCTAAAGCAAAAATTTTAATTTTAATGGCGTTAGTAGATATTGAGTCATAGATTACGGGAAAACTACGGGTTCTCCTATGCGAGAAAACCTATATATTTTGCAGTTACCACAAGCAAATCTGGATGAAATTTCTCTTACAAAATGTAGAGGACGCTAACTGCCCAAATCACTCTTGGCCAATTTTTTCCAATAATTTCCTTCAACAATTTCATACCCTTATACGAAACTTTCCTCTATTTTTGAATTAACACTAATAGTTTCACAAAAATTTCATCTGCAAAATCGTCGAAACTATTCAAAACAATTATGACAATAAATTCAAAATTACACATAATTTTTGAATTTTCATATATAATTTTGCAAAACACTAACAGAAATAGATGGTACGTTTTATAACATTGTATGAATGTAGCAGAAAGCAACACATAACTTACAAAGTATTACACACTCCATGTACCAAACATAAATGCACACACATTCCTGACATATATACACACAGTAGTGGGGGTATGTAGATAGTGGGGGAAACAACATAGCGAGGTACCTACCCGGCATCATTAACCAGATCTATACACGTACTATCACTATGTGTGTAGTGTATATCTAAATGATACACATTATTATAAACGGATGATCCTTTTTATATGTTTCGCAATATTGTGGCTTTAATGGCAGTTAGCCAAAACCGCCATTGTTGACTATTACCACTTTTCGTTTTAAATTTTGCTTTAAATAACTTTCTAAGATGAAGATCACAAATTGATATAACTAAAAACATTAAAACTTGTTTTTGCATCAGTATTGTTTGAACTGTTGAGGAGCCTTTTGGTACTATATACGACAAATACAATTGTTGATATCTTGATATTTGTTAAGATATAATAGTTAATTATTAAACAATTTTAATGTAGTTTCTCATATTTAAAAGCTAATAATTCTGGGATGGTTTTTAGCCAGAATTGGTCCAGTCGTTTTCAGGATATTCCAGGAGTTTCAGGATAAAATTAAAATCAAAAATTGTAAAACCATATTTTAAAAACTGGTAATTGAGACAGATGGCTCTTAACCAAAATAAAAAGCAATTTAAAAATTTTAAAAACGCACTTTGAAAGCTGATAATTGTGTTATAATTCTTAACCCAATTTAATAAAAATGAGTGTAGCCGGTTACAAGAGATTCTAGGATTCCCAAAATAAAAAAAAAATTATTTAAAAATTAAAAAAATTTTAAATAAAAATTCCTAGAATTCCACATTTTATATGTGTTTATAATTCAAAATAAGCTACTTTTCATTCGTTGTGTGTGACATTACAATTCAAAATACACGGCAATACAATCATGTTCTAATTCTAACGTATAATGAAATTTAGTACATTTCCAGGAATTATTATTTGAAACTTTTCAGAGCTCGTGCGTCGTGGGTTTATATACTTTCTCCTGCTCTTTTTAAAGAGAGTATACTTATAAGAGAGTAAAACGTGTTTTCATCGGATCTGGAGTTTTCATTATCTTTTTTTACGTCTTTTAAATATTCAAATTCAAACTGCCAACACAGTTGGTTATAAGATATCACATTTTCCAGATTTTTATATAGGATAATCCATTTCGAAAATTAATATTCACCTATATGAATCGTGATTATGTCGACTATTATTTCGTTCCCTGTATTATCGATCCTCTTGGCCTGCTTTACTCCCTATGACGTAACCGACAAACTATGTATATACATATATGCATGCACAATGATTACTACACTGCATCCAGTGTGCACCCGCCAAACCATGCGATGCATGCCAGTTGACAGTCGTTAGATCCCCTACGATGCAACGCAAGAACGGCAAAGCAAGAACACTCCAAACTCCAGTGGCTGGCAGGTATCAAGCAACGATAAATTCTACCTACGGGATATTTGTAATCATTGCATTTAATGTTAACATACTCTGATATCCTGTGTGTCCTCAAAAAATGTTTGCCAGTTGATATTTCAATGAAAAGTTTTATAAAAACCTGGATTTGAAAACACTGTTTTTGGAATAGAGAGAATTTCCACATTGGTCTCCCAATATTCTTAAGATGTCGCCACAGACCAATGAACACTATTACATATATTATACTACTAGACTAAGCGTAAAGGCAGTTTGTAGGCATTTTTCTTAAAGCAGGTAACAGAGTGACACGAATGAGATTTAAGGAATATAATATACAGGGCCGTGGAGAGAAATGGCGGGCGACAATTTTTAAAAAATTTTCTCCAAAAATATAAGCGAAGAGCAAAAAGAAATTTTTCTACTTTTCCTAGGGCCCCCCTACTGACAGCTACGGGCCCCTTCTTCAAGACCGGGCCCCGGGGCTGCAACCCCGGCTACCCCACCCTCTCGTCGGGCCTGATAATATAATGTCAATTTTTTAGCAAATGCGACTATGCGACATAATTTGAATACGTACATATTTTGAAAATAACGCGAATACCACTTTTTTTCTTTCAAAGTTTTGCAGTTTCTTCTCAAAAAGGTAAAATTTTATTATCAATATTATATTCTAATAATAATTATTTGAAAACGTTACTACGGATACCACCGGTTATTGCATTGATTACTATATTACAGAATACTATTAGGTCGAAACTTGATCGTAACTGGCTGCCTAAATTATACATTTATATAATTAGTCTATATAATATATAATATGTTCATTGGTCTGTGGATGTTGCACTCTTTTTCCTAAAGTCTAAATTTACTACACAATTTTATTCTAAACTAGCTGCGGTTTTAGTCGTGAGAAAAAATTTGGCCAAGATCCGTCTAGCGGTTTTAATGGGAGCAGTTTTTGACGCATTCATTGCAAATCTCCATCATATTTTAACAAAATTTGGCTAATTCCAATCAAACAATATAATATGGGCACTTCTAGGGTTTTTCGGATCCCGAAAATCAATTTTAACCTCACATTAATTTTCCCGGAATCTCAATAGTATTTGAACAAAATTTGGTAAAGATCAGTTATGTTGTTTATTTTGGGTCTTTGGGACCCTAAGACCGTAGGGTTCAATTTTAATCTAACATCCACCTATCTGGTACCTGAAAAATGTTTTTAAAAAGAAAATTGGAAACGATCCCTCTAGTTGTTAATTTTAGGCCGTTTTTGGAACCCTAGGGCCCTGTGGGACAATTTTAGCCTTTTTATTGTAGCCTATATTAGAGCACAGGATCTTACTGATCCACTAGTGAAAGAATTTTAACAACTTTGTTAATATATAAAATATCAAAACTATTCGAGTATTGAATCGCATTCGAGTATAGGGGCTTTTACTCTAGTAAGATTAATTTATTTTATGAAATTTTTCTATAAAAAGAGTACCTCAGAAATATAGCAAGACAGACAGCAAAAATGCCCCATAATCTTGAAAAACTCAAACAGCTTCATTAAAATTTTGGTTTGTTCTCAATAGCCGTCGTAACAATTACCTTAGTCGATACAACTTTGAGACTTCGTTTCTAAGACAGTCTCTATCTAACGTGTTATACATTTTATCAAAACCCATTTGAAATTTTAATGGACGAATAAAATTTAAGTGGAAATAACAGGGAATTATTTTTACAGATACGGTACTTGTTGCCAAATTATTTTTTTTAGCTTCTACATATAGAAACTATTACGCATCCTCCTTCGAGTCGGTATCATTTTACAATACGATGGTAAAATATTACGATCACTGTGCCTGTCTGCCGTTTTATTGCTTTCCATTATCATTTTGATAGTTCGTTTTCGAATATTTGTTTTACGAAGAAAAACTATAAATGGATTTTTAACCAAAAAAATTATAGTTTTATTTCTTACAAAAAAGGTAAACTTTAAAGTATAGCAAAATAAAAATAGTCCAAGACAATGAAAAATAGTTGTGGCTTTTTATCTTAATTTTTACAAATCTCAAATGTAAAATCTTCACAAATATCAAAAAATTTCACAAATACCTAAATTTTTGCTAACAATATTAAAATAGATCAATATCCAGCACTGTCTAAAATGAATTTGTGAGATATTTCAGTTACAACATCTCTTTAATAGGACTTTAACTAAAATTTTAACAGATAACCGAGTATATGAGAACTACAAAGATAAATTGAACCTGAAGCGAGCTGGAAACCGATGAAACAAGACAATACCAGCGCCATTCAGCGTTATAAGCTTGCACTAACACATTTTTAACAACCGTCAGCGCTATCTTGGAGAATATTACTCAAATACTACAACAACATCTACAAATTAATTCCAGTTCAAAAATTCCCTTTCTTCGAGCCTAAAGTTGCTGTAAAAATTATTATAAAGATGTTTCCTTATTTAAAATATTGCGTTTCTTACTAACTGTAATGTCTACTTATCACAAAAACCGAATTCTAGAAAATGAAATACGGGTAGTGTACTCTGTTGGTTAGTCGATTAACTAAACGTGAAAATTTGCTGTGGTTTGATACTTTGCTAAATGAAAATATGTACAAATACATGAGATGTTTTATAACTGAAAATCTATATATTTGAATTTATGAAAACATCATGTTTCAAGTGAATTTTTCTGTACTTATGAAGGGGGGGGGGGGGGGTAATAGTTAATAAATAATAAAATATTTACATTTGTAATGGTCATAATAACAAAAATAATAATAATGTCATATTAAAATAAATATGAATTAACTGTTTTATTATTTACGTTAAAAGCATTTAAAAATAGACAAAATTTTATGTTAAAAGCTAATTGTTTATTATTAACATTAAAAAAGTATTAAAACTCTAAATTTAAATTCATCACAGAGAAATATTAATATTTTTCGTTATTTCTAATTTTTTCGAGTTTTAGTTTCACTAAACGATTTGTTACAAAAAAAACAGTCGAAGAAGTCGAACCAATAAGAAATGAAGGGTACAAGGGAAAAACAATCAGAGTCACAAAAAGTAAAAAATGCCAAAATCCATGCAGTTATGTTGGCAGTATGCAGAATATTGACCCCGTGCTAACATTACACATGAAAATCGAACATAGTCCGTGATTAGCATGCGAAGAAGCAAATTTTTTTGCTGAAAAATGCGCACATAATGCATAATTCGATGTCAAATTTCGCGAAAACGACTAGCCGTCTATTTTCTGTTGGCATAGCGTTTTCTAGCTTACTATATTAGCAATAACCACCGAAAGTTTGAACCAGATCCTAGGCGTGGTGTTCAGGCAAAAAATTTTTATGTTGAAAAATGCGCCTATAATACATGATTCACACTTTAAAAACGCTCCCCTGAAAAATTTACTTTTTGTGACTCTGATCGTTTTTCCCCTGTACCCTTCAAATGTCTTCGAACTTGACAAATAATGTTGCATTATTCCAAACCTAATAATCAATTATATTCGCGTGATATCCCAAAAAATTTGAGAAATAAAATTTCCTATTTCCGTGGCTTATTAATTCATAATTATATTATTTAGGTATTTGAAATTTTGTGAGCGACAAAATTATTCAAAATAGGAAAAGGATATTATTCGAAATCCTTAGATTTATTTATAATAAACAATGAGATATTTAGCCCTGGATTCGTCTTGTCTACCCGGATAACTCTAACGGTATAAATATCCTTATGATATTTTTATCGATTGTTTAAGCGTTATAAAATTTCTACGAAACATCCCACGAAATTTGCCAACATCCCACATCCAACAAAAATCTAAAAATAGACATTTAAAACTCTGAGGAGAAAATATTTTCTCTAAAATTTTATACTTTAAAGGTTGATCACAGGGGCACAACAACTACAAATCTGCAAGGGGGGGGGGGTCCAACGTAATTTTCCGATACATTTTCCAATGGTATTGGAAATTTCGTCTCCGAAAATTCGATTTTCAAATAAAAAAAAAGTCGACTACAAAAAATTTTACTTTTTAATATCAAACTAAAATAAATTGAAGGAAAATTAGGTAATTTTATGAGGGGTCCGCGTAATTTTAGGTGGAGACCGGACTCCTTGGACCCCCTGGTTGTTGCGACCGTGACTGATCATATTTCATTTTACGATTTTTGTGTATTTATAAACACAAAAACGAAATAATAAACAAACGTAGGATTAAACATAAACGCACAAAAGGGCACTTATTGGCTTCCTAATGGGATGTAGATACTTATATAAACATTATATACAGAATGTCTCAATTTTATGTATATAAACGAATCATAATGTTAATTGATAATACTGAATTTTCATAAGGGGAAAGTTATATCTTAAGAGTGTTTTGGATGAAAATATTTCTATTGCTTCCACAACAATTTTAGCTTCGTGTTTGTCTGTGCGGCTGTGTGTCCGAAAATCACACCAAGTCGTACCACTTCGGAACTATTCGATCCGTTTGGATGCTACGTTTGGAAATTTTTTGGTCAGTAGATGATTCCCTACGAATTTCATTGCAATCGAAATAAGAGTAGTTACGATGCCGCCATGAAATCCCATTAACTGTCGACCCGATTCGAAGTGTCGATATTTATTTGAATTACATTCTCGACCAAGTGGTCGGAAAACGACATTTCATATTATACGACAGAATCTGAATCAAATTAATGGCGAAAATGATTCCATCTGTCAAGTGGTCGGAAAACGACATTTCATATTACACGACTTAAAGTCATTCCAGTTAATGGCGGAAAAGAATCCTCGCTACAAGAAATCTATTCGGACTTAAAGAACTGTTTTTAGACATTTCTCTAATGCTTGAAAAAGTGACAATATTTGGTTAGCTTACATGATCGATCAAGTGGTCGGAAAACGACATTTCATATTACACGATCTAATGTTATTCCAGTTAATGGCGGAAATGATTCCAGACTACTAGAAATCTATTCAGAGTTAAAGAATTGCTTTTAGAGATTTCTCTAATACTTGAAAAAATGACGATATGTGATCGGAAAACGACATTTCATATTACACAACATAATGTTATTCCAATTAATGACGGATATGATCACAGACTACAAGAAATCTATTCAGAGTTACAGAATTGCTTTTAAACATTTCTCTAATATTTTAAAAATTGTCGACAAGGCGAATTAATCCACTTTGAGACTCTAGAGGTTTTCTTTCTACCTTACAACAATATAAAACAATAAATAGAACAAAACTAAATAATATGAAAAACTAAAACAAATTTCAAATATTGATTCAAATATCCAAAATAGACATTTTGATCGGGCCCTTCAAAAAACCGGGGCTTAGTCATTTGTTTAATTTGGCTATGCGATGATCCAGCCATGTTAATAATAGAATAGGACACGAAATTTTAGACACAATGCTGCAGTTTAAGCGAAAAATCACTTTTAACCCTAGAATCATACGTTGGTCTACGAGAAACGTTAATCATACATCGACGTCGTTTTGACGGATGGACTTTTTACGGAGAGTTTTACAGTTTATTTGCAAAAAACATTTTTTTTACATAACAATACTACAAAAGCGAACAAAATATTTAAAAAAATTGGATTTGGAAAAATTTCTTAATGTAAATATTTATTAATTTTTTTTAATCTTTTTATCAAAGCAAAATAGATAAATACATCAATTGTATCATAAAACATGTGTTTCAAATAATTAATTTATGAACTATCATGAGTCAGTGGACATGTGTGACTTTACAGAATGTGAAATTTCTCAGTCATAAATATTCCTATAGATATGTAGTTATTTCCCCATTAGGCACATTTGTAAACTTTCTAACATTTGTTAGTAATTTTTCGAATAAAATCTCAAAAAATAATAAAAATTAAAATATTTTCCACAAAATAAATTATTAATCTTTTATTAAGTCACTTGAAACGCATTCTTTAGTTTTTGATTCAATATATTAAAACTTCAGTATTATGTCGTCTCTATAAGTCAAATAGCTGTAATCATCTTTCACATTATCATAATCATTAAATAAATTAATTATAACATGCATATCTTTAATAAATTTTAGAAAAATTAGGAAAACTTTTATATTATGTGAAGTACAAAATCTTTAAAAAAAAAATATCGCGTAATCATACATCGACGCCCTTTTGACGGTCACTATTTCAATACAAACAAAACGACAATGACTATAAACAAAATAAATACGTCTTATGTGTTATAACAACAAATAAATTAGATAACAGAAATCTCACAGCAAGCAGGTACCGACAAGTTGTAGTATTGGAGCAGGTAGAGGAGTTCGTTCGTCGTTTTGACGTGTACGTATGATTCTAGGGTTAAGATTGAATCAAAGTCTATGACGAGTCCGAGGAAGCTATGTGCTAACCTATATTGCTAATGTATGGTTTTGTTATTTTTTTTTTTATTGGGATACTGCTGCCGTTGGATGGCGCGGTCAGCAGCACCCGGCGGCATCGCCAACTGAGGGCATGCGCCGCCACACACGATATAGATAAAAACAACACGTAAAGACAGGGACACATAAATGCACTAGACAATGGACAAACATACACAAAATAAAATTCACCGATGAGCCCTGCCATGGTTTTGTTATTATTTTTTTGTCTGTCAATTAATTGGGATCTAAAAAAATCATTATAGTTATAATTTTTGGAAATATTATCACACAATTGCGCTATAGTACTAACAACTTCTCTCATTAAACTTCCATTTTAAACAAATTTACTACTATTTACGATACAAACTAACTTAATAGTTACCAATTTAAACATCATGTGTATAGGCAATAGTTTTACTAATTGTGGTTAAACAAACTGCATTAAACTAAAGCGAGTAACTTGTATGAATGAATGCTTTTGTAAATAAGTATATCTATTATTTCACTAATGAACATACATGAAAGATACTTCATACATATAGGTACATATACATTGATGGGATTTAAAACGACCAAATAAATGCCAGCACATATTTGTCAAATGAAAATGCAATACATATGCCACATATATTAGGTTTTTGTGAATCTGGCATATCAATTTGTATTAGTGATGGGCATTGTTTGCTAATAATATAATTGCGTATATACAGGGTGTAAAGTATATAAATCACGCTACGAAAATAGTGGGTAGATCTCATCCATGTAATTAATATTTGCCAATAAATTTGAACCAAAACTGTTTTTTAACAAAAATAATTTAATACTAAATATGGGTAAAAAAAGATATGTGTCAGTAAGATAAATTTTCTGTTTTTAAAAAAAAGATCTGGGAAACACGTTTACGGCCTTAACATGTGTACAATATTTTATTGAATTTTACTTAATAAAATTATTTTGTAAAATACCTTTGATATTAAGAAGATATTTATGCATAATTTAGTCAGGGTCGTACTTTGAAACATCATGTAGCCAGTCAATCTGTGACTGTCTCAAGCTGCTAATTCCGAAAAAATTCCTGTGGTTTTAGTGTCTATAGGATGCTGTAAGTCACCCCTCAAAAGGATAAGGGTTATTTATTTTACACCCTGTATATATCAAACACTACGTTTCTTATTAATTTACATCGTATAGATAACAGATATACAGAGCGTTCATAAGGTTCCGGAACAGCTCCGCAAAAGTTCCGCAAAATCTCAGTTAATATTGATTTTATCGAAAAATAGCCCGGACAAAAGTTTCATGGGAAGAAGTGAAGAACTAGAAAATGATCTCGAATTTGACCTTGAACATGACCTTGACCAACCAGTATCATATTTTTTTGTTTCTGTTAAATGGAAATTTGTTTCTGTTAAATGGAAATTTGTGTTAATATTTTCATTTAACACAAACACGAAATGTTACATTTAACATTGAACTCATTTTACATTGAAGTATTAATACTGTATGTATAATTTAACATTGAGCTAATCCGATGAGGACAGCCTGATTAGGATTCAATAAGGTTTTCCTAATTAGGATCTGATAAGGTTATTCTGATCAGGATCTGATATGGTAGTCCTGATGAGGACCTGATAAGGTAGTCATGGTAAGGACCCGATGACTGTTTTGCGTGACAAACCTGATAAGGACCTCATACGGTCCTGATCTGGACCGCATTAGAATGTAAGGCGCGCCTGATAAGGTCCTTGTCTGGACCTTATTAAGATTTCTAGTCGGGTGGGCCACTGAAAATAAGACCACAAAATTTAATAAAAAAAAAGCGATGTAGACTGAGGGTCTCCGTAGAAACACCAACTTCTCAGTAGATACATAGTTAATTTGGTATGGGTAATAGGATATAATTACCAAATTCATCAAGTACGTGCTGGACACGCACTGAGTTACGATTCTTCAGTGGCTTAACCTTTTCAGCGCTTTCGGAATAAATATAGATAATTTTTCTACGATTTATTATATATTCTACGAAAAGAGAAAACTATTTTCAGCATGTGCACACATTACGCAAAAACTACTGAAGGGATTTTGATGAAAATTGGTGTGGTGAGAGCTTATTACCTGCCGCAACACTTAGGATACTTTTTATTACGGGAAAATGTTTTCTTCACTCGGGAAAATACAAAAACCATTTTGAGCATATGCATGCATATCGCAAAAATTATTGTTCTATGCAAATTCTGTATAATTATTACACTTGAGAAGTATATTTCACATTGAGTTTATAACAATGGGTCGTCACGCGAACGACGTTGCGGGTACAGCTAGTATGCAATAAATTAAGTACTTTTTGAATTTTCGAAAATTTGCTGGCTGATATCTCCGAAAATTACCAGTAATACAGTTTAGCCAGTGCAAATATCTGGAATTTTTTCAATTTTAGCTCCATCGTGTAAGCCACATTTTTTAGATTTTCTTCACACGTAATCAAATCGGGAAAAACATTTCAAATTTCTGTGTAACACTTCAAAAAGAAATAAAAAAAAAATTGTGTTATTATCAATCTTTGATGCTTCCTTGCTATTCTTATATACTGTAGTTATATAAATAATATACGCCCGTTCATACATAAAATGTATATCGAACAGGAACATTGTGTCTATCATTCCAATACCCTTGTCACATTTGACAGTGTCACGTGACAATGATATAGTGAGTGGTTAAATATATTTTTTTTCTATTTGCTGACTGTTTATTTTCTTGGAATTGGAAAATTGTTACAAAATGTAATCAATTTATTCGCTTACAATTCGTCTTCGTTGACTGAAGTTGATACTTCATAATAATATATCTTGTCCTTGACTGGACTGGACGTGCTTTCTGGCACGCATAATGAAACTTTATTGTTTGAAATCGGATAAATTAAAATAAACGGCGAGGACGTGCACGTAAAAAGTAGAGCATATTATGTAAGTAATAAATAGGTATCAGACATTTTTCGAATCAAACAACATCGTGTTTTGTATATGCAGAAAGATAGTAAGTTGTATAATATATAATTGTATGTTTTATCAAAATATCTATTCATTTTTATTCACATTAATCACATCAAGTGCTATATACTTGCATATACAAAATATGAATGCTGTTTGATCCGAAAAATGTTTGATACCTAGTAATGAATAAATGGAAAAAAACTGACAACATTACTGCAAGACTATCTGGATCCGTTTTATTTGAAATATGCTAAGGGGTTGATGGATGAAGAAGAGCCAAAAAATCCGAATAACAATTTCGTCTAGTGGTTACAAGGAATCAAAATTTATTTTGTGATTTTAAGGATAAATGGGTGTATTTGAAGGAAAATTGTCGGCTTTGGGGAAGAGTTCATGTTTAAGATTACCACTGTCAAGACATTTTGAAAAAATCGATTGCCGATTGGAAGTATGCTAAGGCTCCTATGTTGCTGAAAAATTTTGAAAATTTTTCAGTTCTCATGAGGAAGACAAAGCTCTTTTTTATAAAAAAAAAAAAATCAAAATGTTCCTAATTAACGCGACGACCCTCAAAATAATTGAGATCTTTTCCTGTACCTTCCGTCTAAGTTTCATTGATTTTCGTAAACAAAATTCGGAGAAAATCCGGACTAAAGTCTTCCGATATTTTCAAAGACTTAAAAAGGGTGATACTGCAGAACCACTGACCAAAATGTGTCAAAAGTTTGTCCCTTTTAATGCCTCATATACTCATAAAATTATTTCAAATCTTTAGACCAGTGGTTACTAAACTGTGCGCCGAGGCACTATAAGGTTGGAAAGGAAATGGCTGTGGTTTTTTTTATGGTCATCAATTATATTTTAGGGAGAATTGTCCGAGAAAAATCCGGTTTTTACGAGCCCAAAGGATACCGCCGGAAATGATTTATACTTTAAGGACGCCCTGCTGTAAATCTTATAATCCCAGTAGATCAGGAGATTTTCAATGGCTAAGACGTCAGCATACGTACAAGATACATAAATACGTACAAAATGTTTGGACAAAAAGTCCAGGCCCGTACACGTCAAGATCTAGTGAAGACGGCATATACTCAAATTGGTCTGATTATCATATTCTCCGCTTAATGACCTATACGAGCAGAAAATTCAAAATACATAATCTTGAACAATTTTTAAACATTTTATACGGGACACTCCGTATATTTAATAAAACAAACAGCGTACGATATTATTATTCATTAACATTAGTGTAGTAACTCTCCTCTAAAAATTCCCTGCTCATAATTCCAGAAAGAATAATATTTATTATTCCCTCTATCAGTGTGCCTGGAACAGGCCCGACGACTGGGTAGGACAGTCGGGGTATTGTAGCCCTGGAGTCCGGGCTTGAAAAGGGGGCGCAGAAAGAAACTGAAAGAGTTTTTTTTGCTCGTCAGTTATTTTTTTAGGTGAGAAATTTTAAAACATGAAATTTATTCCCGGGACCGCCATTCCTCTAGACGGCCCTGGCCTGGAAAAACAAAACAAAGAATAATTTAAATCTTTACAACGTACCAATCGCAATGCATACCTGTAAAATAATGACCCATGCTGCGTCTAGTGAGCCAATAGCGTGCGAGGTCAAGGTAAATTGCGAAAATTTCGTTGAAAAGGAAATTAATAATAATGCTCTAGAGGGCACTAAATATTTTATTTATTAATCGTATACCAACGTTTTTCGTCCCGTTTTAGCATGTTTTAGTCATTAGTGACCATTTAAAGTAAATGTAACAAACTATTATGAAGAAAATTCATTTAGTTTTCTTCGTCCGCTTCGGCGGTTTTTCTTCTTTCTCGTCCGCAATTTTAATTAAATTTAACTTTTCGTAAAATGTTTCGGTATACTTTTTTAATTTTGTTGAAAATTTATTAATTGAGAACATAAATGTTACTACATCAATAAAAAACATTTACGTAACATTTTGCAAAACTCGATAAAATAATAAAAAGATAAATTTGTGGCGTAAGATTCAGTGGCGTAACTTCAGCGGGGCAAGTGGAATGTTTGTGAAAAAGGGTGTAACAGGAAAACATAAAGAGAGAGAAAAACTCTTAAAACACTAAGTGAAATTTGAATATTTTTTTTACATATTATTAACAAACAGGTGGCTATTAGTTTCCCTATTAGCATTCCCAAAAAAGAAAATTTTTATAGGAAATCAGTTACTGGAAAATCCGAAGTATTTATGAGTTTGTACGTAAAACCCATCATTAAATCGCAAAAATTTACTAAAAGTACCTGCACCCGAAAATAATTCAGTTTTTGAGATGTTATTTCGAATCGATTAGACTTTCACATCTCCTCAACTTAAAAATCATATTAAAATCACTTTTCTAGAAATTGTTCCGTGAACAATTCTTACAAGGAGAGGCTCAGGTATGGTCGTCACCAATTTTAATTAAATTTCGTCGGCTAGTAGAGTATAATATAAATATTAAAAATTTACAATATTAGGATCCACCTCTCAAAAACATAGATCTTTTTATTTAAAATTTGGACAAAATTACAGGTAAGATATAACATCTTAACCACAGCTCAACGCTAGAGCGTCGGAGTGCGGATAATGGAGTACCGGGATCAAATCCCGGTACAAGTAATAATTCAATTTTTTCTTTATTATTTTTTTTTTTTAATAATTATTTAATTTATTAACTATGTTAACAAAATTAAGCTACAAAATATTGTTATTAAAAAAAAATTGACAAATCACTTGCACCGGGATTCGATCCCGGTACCGTACTATTCGCACTCCGACGTTCTTCTATTGAGCTATGGCCATTTTGTTGAAGAGTTCTAAATAACTTGATTATATCTTATCTGTATTTTTGTCCAAATTTTAAATAAAAATATCTCCTGTGTTTTTGAGAGGCGGACCTTAATATTGTAAATTTTCAATATTAATATGTATGGTCTACTAGCAGACGAAATTTGATTGAAATCGGTGACGACCATACCTGAAACTCTCCTGGTTAGATGTACTCATTCATAAGTGAACTTTCAAAATAAATATCTTTTATATTTTTATTTCAAAAATAACATCAAAAATCAATTTCCGATTTTCTCGTCATAAACGTCATCAAGGCTTGATTATCAAAGAAAGATATAAAAATACACCTAGGTACATATGTATATATATTATATATACACACTAGAAATTTTTATTTATAACAGCTCTTATCATCTGTAACAAAACGCTTGTGAATCGTTTCAATAATACAAATCATGCGTCTTTGCAGATATTGTAACTGAAAAAATTCGTAATATACCGAGCAAGCAAGATTTAACGGGATTTAAATATTGAAAAAAATGTTCGGATTTATAGACGACTTATAGTTGAATAAAAAAATTTTCTGTACACTACTATGCAAAAATATTTGAAAGACTAATCAAAAATTTCGGTTCATAGAGCATTCGAACGACTAATGAATGATAATATATATATAAACTGTTAAAATTTAAACTAAAATTGACGTATAATTTGTAAAATAAAACTTTTTTTAAAATGTAGTCAATAATATTTTCTGTTAAAAATTAAATGATAAAAAGTTATCAATTTCTTAAAACTTGAACTCTTTCAAATAATTAAAAAGTAAAATTAACAAATTTTGATAATTATAGGGCTTCAGGGGCACAGCTAAAATTCCATGTACCTACGAATACTCCAGTGAAATTGAACTGTTTTTCGCTTGTGACAACTGAAAAATATATACATGAATTGTCCCACGTTGTACTAAAACATTTGTAAATACGTTATCTATTATGTACGTGTATATAGACGACTGGAACATAAATTATAAAAAAAATAAAATTTTTAGACTTCTTAGAAGTAGCTCTTTAACACGTTCATTGCCGATCACGCGATATCGCGTCATACGGCGTGACAAACATAAGAACTTACTTATTTAACATAAAAAATTTGGCCATCACACGAAGTCTATATTTTTGTGTTAAAGTGATATAAACTGAAAAAATTTTTCTCTAAACAAAACTGCGATTCCACCATTTTAATTTAAAATACCTAATATTTTCTATATGCACGTCAACAAGGCCTAACATTATACTAAATTTCAAACTCCTGTGCGTTACATACTTTTCGAGATAAACCCCTATGAGACACGGACGTAAAAGTGATTTTACAAGGATTTAGTTTTTCTTTTTAAGGTACGTAATCTTAAAAATTGAAAACTGTATTGAAATGTCAACCATTGCAACCATGCCGAATATTAACACTATGAGGCCCGAGCATTTTCATAGTAAACTTCCCCGGAAGCCGGCAATATTAAAAAAAAAAAAAACTTTATGTAAACAAATACATAAAATAAAATGATCAAACACTGAATAGATTCAACACAGTTCAACAAGTATGTGTAAAACTGTAAACATACGTACGTGATACGTACATACTACATATACACTGACATTCAAATAAATTTTATTTAAAAATGTAAATTATATTTTTTATATATTCTTTGTTTATCTTAAAATTTTTTATGCTTAGAAAACAAAAGAGTAGTGTGTGTTGGTATGTATTTGTGTGAGTAGGAACACATCCCTGTGATGAATGATGATAAACATCCCACACATAATGCGTAACCAACTAATCAATTAATCTTTGATCGCGGTCGGCCTGTGGAGATGTTTTGTTTGGTTTCGGATGCCGAAGCCATGGGACTGAAAGTGTTAATTAGCTAAACGCTAAATTTTTATTATGATGATTACTTCTTCTCTAATGTGTCAGCCATCTTAATCGTTCAGTAACTTGTAAGTAAACTTCCTATGAGCAAGCATAGTTTTAGCGAATTTCCAGAATGGAATTCAACTATTACAGCCACTGTCATGACGCGACTTGAACCCGGGACCATGGCAGAAATTTGTTTTGAGGTCCCTAGAAACCGAAAATAATATTCACCAAAATTTATATATATATATATATATATATATATATATATATATATATATATGTATATATATATATATATATATATATATATATATATATATATATATATATATATATATATATATATATATATATATATGTGTGTCCGCACGATAACTCTCGAACGAAATGTCCTAGGTTTACGAAATTTGGTGAAAATGTTGGAAGTCCCAAACCGTTGGACAAGTTCGTTAGTCAGACACGTCGGATGCCAGGAACATAGTGTTTGTTCTTGCAAAAAATTAGTTTTTTGCCAAAATTTCCACTTATTTAAAAATTTTTGCGAAATTTTTTTACATCATTTAAACGACGAAAAAAAATTACATAAAAAAGGTCTTTAAACTATTATTCTATGTCAACTAGTTTCCGAGAAAATTTAATTTTTATAAAAGGGCATTCGCTATGTTATGCAGGATGCTGCGACAGGGGTATACCTATATGCATAATTATATGAAAGAATGTGTTTGTGGTACAGGAAGATAGATTGTATATAAGTCATATACGTCATACATATGTATATGCTTGTATGTTACTTATATGCCGTTTTTTAGGGTTCCGAAGAAAGTTCTATTTTTTAGAGCTCCGAAATAAATCTCCCGAGACTATAATAGAAATTTGTTTTGGGGTCCCTAGAAACCAAAAATAATATTCACTAAAATTTATGTATTAAATTTATATTTAGTCCCACACCGTTGGACAAATTCGTTAGCCAGCCATGTCGGATGCCTAGAACATGGCTTTTTTGACCATTTTTCGTGAAAAAAATTAGTTTTTTGCCAAAATTTTCTAAAGTTAAAAATTTTTTTGACATTTATTTACACCATTAGAAAGAGGAGGAAAAATCACTTAAAAGGGTGAAAAATCACAGAAAAACGGATTTTTATAAACGGAAATTCGCTATGTTATGCAGGATGCTGCGACAGGGGTATTTTTAATTAAAGAATTATGAAAATTCATATAAAATTTTTTGTACTCATAATTAAACGTTAGAAGGTTTTGCGTATCGAAATCTTAAATTTTTAATGTTCAAATATTTTTTGCACAATAGTGTACCTATATTTATTTTTTATATTTATATTTCTATCAATATGCTATATGTGTGTAGGTACTTACAGATCTGGATGTATGAAACTTATACAGGTACATGTATTCATATTTTGTAAAATAACTCACCTGAAACAGAAAAAATAGCAATGTTATTTGTAACGTTTGAATGAAAAACATAATATTTGTTAGTGATAAATAAAAATGGGAAAAAAAATTAGCCAATATGTCAAAACTAGTTTGTGTTGAAGTGTCACAATTATGTGACATGAAAAATCTTATCAAAATGTTAATAGGATCAAATACATATTAAAAGACTTCTTTGAGACGAAAGTCTATAATAAGATGATATTATAGTTTTAGCTATGAGAAATTTATTCCTAAAGAAACAAAATTTCTTTGAAATGAATTTTGCTTAAAAAAATCTGAAAATACAATATAGTATATTACTTAGCGAGCAACGTAAGTGTTACTTTTGTGACCTTGGATGTATCCAATGCTGAACATTATTATTGCAAGTGCTGCTTAATTTTATCATGCTATCTTTAAAAGCCAAAGAAGACCTTAATTTGTGAAATTACCGGATTTTTTGAAAATTTTACAAGATTTCACCATCAGCTTCCGAAAAGCTAATTGAAATGGCCATAGAAATATTAAAACAGAATACCTACATATTTTTTAAAGAAAAACTTTCATACGTTATATTGTAATTTCTAGCTGTAGATAATACCATTTTCTTTATTTCACTTCAAGGACAACCAAATTTTTCCCTGCAAGATTCCGAGGCGTCATTCCTTTTCTGGTATTTTTTTTAAAAAGGATTTAAGACATTCCACAAATTCAAAACCTTTTTCTACTTCATTTATAAATACATACAGAGGCGGCGTAAAGGATGGGCAAAGTGGGCGACCGCCTATAGCCTCGCGCCCTTGGGGGCCTCGCATGTGTAAGAAAAGTGGTAGAAGGTTGATGAAGGTTGCTAGCTGGTTCTAGAATAATTTTTTACTTTTTTTGCTTGTCATTTAATTTTTAGGTAGAGCTTTTCGAACAATCAGAGAAAAAGAGGCCTCGAAAAAGCAAATTAGTAAGCAAAAATTAAAGAAGTTAAAAAGATTTCTTCTGATCCTCGCTTAATTTCTAAGAAGAAATTTCAAAAAAAAAAAAAAAAGTTAAAAAAGGGGGCCTCGCAAAAATTATTTTACCCACTTCCCATTTTTTTCTTGCACCACTTCTGAATACCTACATAAAATAATTACATCAGTGATTCATTCCTTTTTCACTCATCATATACCACATTTATTGTAAACGTCCGGTATAATTACCAGAAAATTAACATAATGAAATGTACGCAGATCAAAATATGCTCGTTCATCCATGACTACACTCAAAGCTGATGTTCAAATACAGGCACAAAAAACAACATGTTGTCCTCAAAATTTTTTTTATGAGTTGGAGCTTTTCTCTTTGGTTAACGAAAATATTGTTAATGATTTTTCACTGTTGTGAATTTTTTGTTGATGAAGAGAAAATTTACGTACATTAATTCCGTCAACATAATATAAGCCCACCATAAAATAAAGGTTTTTTTTTGACGTATGAACGGCAAACGTTTACAGAGGACGGTGTATTATGTTTACTTAATTTTTTTAATTTATTAAAATTTATTACCCTTTATATTTAATTATTTATTTATTTTTTTTTACATACATATTATTATACCTCAAAATTTTACTAAAAAAAAAAAACTTTACGGTGAAACTGGCTAGATTGTACCATCGTTTAAAATTGCACAACTTTATAAATCTGTTATTTCTACAACAAGTAGCGAATTGAAGGTGTTTTTTTGCGAATCGTGAGAGTTGTCCAACGAGGCTTGCCGAGTTGAACAATTACGAACGAGTGAAACAACAACAATGAAATGACAGTTACGACGAAGATTTAGAAGTATGGATGATCTGGCAGAGAACCATATTTTAGCCATGTCTAAAGTTTCATCATTCAATAATTCAATTTGATTTTCGTTTAAATTTTTATTTAAGTAGGTAGTGTCATCTGCAAACAGTGCAACCTTATGTGCCAGTAAACAGACAGGTAAGTCATTAATATAAATTATAAAAAATATGGGGCCAAGAATGGATCCTTGAGGAACACCACATCTAAGGTATTCCAGACTAGAAGACTTGGATTTGAACGATACAACTTGTTGCCTGTTTATTAAATACGATTTAAAAATGTTTAGTGTGACCCCTCTAACACCATAGAATTCCAATTTATCCAGTAAATTCAGATAATTAACACAATCAAATGCCTTACTTAAATCAATTAAAGACATACTACAAATTTCGCCATTGTCAATCCCTTCAAATATTTCTTCAACAATACTAATTACTGCATGGACAGTAGACATATTTTTACGGTAACCAAACTGAAAATTAGAAAATAAATTCCTTTTTTCAAAATAATTAACAATTGAATCCTTTAGATATTTTTCAAAAATTTTTGATAGTATGGGTAAAATAGAAATTGGACGAAAATTATTAATATCATTTTGGTCGCCTTTCTTATGGACTGGAATTACTTTAGCAATTTTTAGTTGTTTTGGAAATATTCTTTCATCAATACATTTATTAATTACATAAGTTAATGGTATTGCTATATTCTCTTTTACAAATTTTATGATTTTACCATTCATACCATAGATATCAGAACTGCTTGAATTTTCCAAACTTTCTATATATTTTACTGTCTCTTCCACTGTAATATTGTTTATTACAAAAGAGTTTACTGGGCTTAAATTTGGTTGCAAATCCAAGTAATGTCTATGGTTACCGGTATCATCTGATCTACTATTATTGATTTGATTTGCTACATTTACAAAAAAATTATTAAATTCTTGCGCATCTATTTCACAATTTATATTATTTTTTCTGCTTTTTAATTCAGAATTTATAACTTTCCAAACTGCTTGGGTTTTATTTGTAGAATTCAATATAAAATCTGAGTTTGCCTTACTTTTTGCTATTCTAATACATTTTCTGTAATAACTACGATATTTTTTGAATACTTCAAAAGTTTCAACACTTTTTGTAGAATTTGCTATAGTAGAAATAACAGTCAGTACATCTCGTATAGCAGCTAATTCACTAGTATACCACTGTGAATTCTTTTTATAATCATTGAGTAAAATTTGTTTTTCGGGAAAATGATACTAAAAATCTATAACTTTTTCCAATTTGATCAATTGATTATTTTTATCCTTTTCTGTTAATCTAGTGGCGTCATCAGATTAAAACTTTTCTTCATGAAAATGAATTAAATTCAGGTGATTAGTTAAATTAGTTATCACCATAACATAAATTCCTTTTTTCTACATTCATAATGGAAAGTAGGCTTTTACGCTCTGCAGTGAAGAAAGCGTAAAATGTCTAGTTGCCGAGGAATTTAGTTGCCGAGCGACAAAGTACTACTTTTCGCTTTAAAGGAAAAAGTAATACTTTGTCGCTCGCTCAACGTATATTTAATTACAAATTGGGTAGGCGTTGTTTATATTTTCTATGGCAACAAATAAACTGATTCGAAATTTATTATTTTTATTGTGATCAAGTGAAATATTAATTTTATTAAATTTCAAATAACTACATAATATTAATTAAAAATAATAAATTGATGATTAATAAGACTAAAAAATTTAAAAAAATCTATACATATGATGGAAATATGCAATAGTGACATTGATTTCCCAAGTACACCGCCAAATATTTCTGAAGCTGCAAAAATTATAACTTTAAAGTAAATATTAACGTCCATTATTATTTTTCCAAGTCTCTTTTAAATAAAAAATACATTTTATAAGATTGTAGAAAAAATTTTGTGTGTAATTCGAGCACAAAATGACATTGCCGCTCTCATGAGAACAACGCGCTCCGCCTGACAGTGTCACGCGTCAATATTCTCAATCGAGCAGCAATGTATCATTTTGTGCTCTTAAACTATAAAAACTATAACCGTAAGCATCTCATTACCCTTAATATAGTCGCAGTCAGTCTTTCAATCCATCAGAGATACCATCCATTTTTTTTTTTTTTTTTGGTCCATCAATTAACACAATTTAACGAATAAGCAAGCAAATTTTTATTTAAACAGTGACAAAAACTTAAACACAATTTAATTGAAAAACTGATTATAAAGACGCTCTAACTGTTTACAAAGACGGCTCTTTACACGATCTAAAATTGCCAAACTCAAACAGAATTTATTTCAATCGTCTCCGGTTCAAAGTAAAATTCAACTTTTAAGAATTATACTATACGTGTATTATTAACAAAAGTAAGTAATTATTTTTACGCTTCATTCAATCGTGTTCAGTATTGCGTACGTTGAAACGAAATTGAAATTAAATTTCGCTTCGAAATGAAAATCTATGTATTATCAAAAAAAAAAAAAAAAAAACGAATTGTATGTGGGAGCAATACAATGGGAAAAGGCAAGGAAGCAACGAATAAAATGGAGAATAATACAAATTCAAGAAACGTTCTTTTTTTTTTAGGGTTCAGTACCTTAAAAAGAAACAACGGAACCTTTAGGACCGATCCACATTATCGCTCCGCTCACGGTACGATATCGCTACGCTTCCGATTCGATAAAATATTCTTACACAAAAAACAATGAATGTGTATCACATCACCGCTCCGATACCGCTTCGATATCAGTCGCAGTCCAGTCCCGCTCCAGTACCTCTCCAATACCAAAACCACTCAGGTAATATTTTATCGAAGCGTTACTGCAGCGATACCAGACTTGTACCGAAAGTGTGAACAACAATTTTTTAATTCCACTCCAGTCCGTTTCTCAGCCTTCTTTCATTTATTTGAAAATTATTGTATTAGGAAAACATGATACAACAAAACGACGCGACGTCTTGCCAATACATTATGATACATATATTATAATTAATTAACTAATAGATAGTATTATGATACTATGTTCTTCTAACACAATAGTATCTAAAATATCGAAAAACGATTATTATCGGAGCGAGACCGGAGAGAAAGTGGAGCGAGAGTGGAGCGATGACGGCACCAGAGTGTGAATAGAAAGCGAGCAGGTACCGGCACTGTAATGTGAACACAACAAAAAATTATATCGGAGCGAGACTGGTGCGGGATGTTTTTAATATCGTATTGATATCGGCACTATATTAGTGCGGATCGGGCCTTATAAGTTTAATCTCGTGTCCGCCCGTTCGTCTGTCATAGTGGTTTTTCTCGAAAATTGGGTAACACAGAAATTTGAAATTTCGCTCAATTTTACACAAACATTAAAGTGAGAGGGCCAGTTTGGCTAAAAAAAATTTAATTAATATATTTGTGAGGTATGTTGATGTAATTATCTAAAAATTATTTTCTGTCAGCGCCTAGTTTAAAAATTTTCTAGACCAATTTACAAATTGGTTGATTTTCATTGACTTTTTATCTGTTTCAATTTCCAAAGCTCTAGCTCAGTTGGAATTACTTTAAATTTTTCAGATAGTCAGTCAGTAAGTTCCCCAGAAACTGTGATTTTTCTGCATTAGCATTTTGGAAAATATTCCACCTAAGCATATGAATTACATTAGGAAAATAACTTTTATTAACCTCAACATTACTAAAAAAAATGTAATCCTATAACGTAACTAGCCTCGGAGATTCAGACGATCAAAAATTTAGACAAAGTTTAAATATACATAAAAATAAAAATAGTTTAATTTGGTCTGTTGACTGCTCACTGTACGTAACCCTAATTGTGTGAAACCGACTCGCTCTTGACCGATTTTTTTTTTAATCTTATAGGAATTTTTTTAATATTGTCAATGTTGTGTACTCATCATTATTGATCGTAGTAAATAAATAAATTTTAGTCTGATGGGCTGATAAAGCTTCAGGAGATATAAATATGAGCAAAAACTAGGAGTTCTTTATCCCATTCAGTACATTAGGTGACAACAGAAAATGAACCTTAATAAAAATTCTCCCAACTACAATAAAAATTTAACGATCACTTGTTTTTGTCTTTTTAGTTCACCTTTTGTCACGGCAGTCATGTTTATTAAATTTTTAATTATTGGCCTTACTTGTACATGACAATATTTTAAAAAAAGTAGGGGGAGAAAATGATTCAAAAAACCAAAAATACATTAATATAATTTATGTTTTTAGTAAAGTAGGTGAAATCTTTTTGTAGCCTCTTGGGGTATGTTTCCCAACGTGTGGAAAATTTCGTTTACTAAAATCCAATATACCTTTAAACGAGGAAAAATTTTGTTTATTTAAAATTTTATTAAATCGTTTTATGTACGTTTGTGAAGTTTATGATTTCGGTAATTCAGAAAGGTAATTAACTGTCTGCTTTTTGATGTCTTTAATATTGAAAACTACAGATATAAACTTTACAAAAAAATATATAGGGGTTCTTATACGAAATTCCGTGGAATAAACAGAAAACAGATGAGAATATAAGTAGGTATACAGGGTGTAAAGTATATAAATCTTGCTACGAAAACAGTGGGTAGATCGCACCCCTGTAATTAATATTTGCCAATAAATTTAAACCAAAATTATAATTTAACAGAAAAAATTTGATACTAAATATGGGTAAAAAAAGGGGCCGTTAAATTCTTTTTTGATCCGGCTCTGACCATCTCATCTTTATAAGATAAATTTTCTATTTTTAAGAAAAGATCTGGGAAACATGTTTAGACCGTATTGTAGGCAATAAGATTATTTTGTACCTTTGATATTAAGTAGATATTTATGCATAATTTAATCAGAGCCGTACTTAGAAGAATTTTGAAACACCATGTAGCCAGTTAATTTGCGTTTTTCTCGCACTGTTAATTCCGAAAATAGTCCTGTGGTTTTAATATCTATTATGAGTCACACCTTAAAAGGACGAGAGTTATTTATTTTACACCCTGTATATATGTACAAGGATATGTTAGACATGTATAACAATTATACAGGCCTTGTTTTTACACTACGAAAAATACGCAATGTTCATGCGTAAACGCATGTCCGTCTGATTACGAATTTGAACAGTAACCATTCACTGTGTCCATCAGAAAATCCTGTATTTTATCCTGTATAATATTAACAGAGTTGTGCGTGTAATTTACTTCGGCTAAATTACACAGTTTTTTACATGTAAAAAACTTTGTAATTTACACATACTTGTTTTGATAAAAACACTGTAAAAAATGTAAAAAACAAAATTTTTTAAATTTAATAGATATGTAAGCGTTACTGATGGTATTCCATATTTGCTGTTGAAGTATTTGCTATATTTGCAAAGTAAAACTTAATAATTAAGTAATTTGAAAATTAAAAATATAAATGGAGACAAACAGGAAAAAGAACGGTTAGTTTTGACAGAATAGTTTATTTAAGAATTCAATATTAAAAAGATTTTTATTTATTCAGTTAAATTTTATTAAAGGTACATATTGTAACGTCGCAAACGTGGGAAAAGATCTCACTACGGTGTTATTTTGCGATGCACAGAGGATGGTAAACTTTCCAGCGTGGGTTCGGTTTTTCTTCTCCAAGACGAATAGTTTTTTCACAAATAAAACACTTTTAATTGGTTTTTTAGTTGATTAGTTTATTGAATAAATGTAGAAAACTTGTATAAAAATAATTTTCTTATATAATTTTATAAATTATAAATTTTTTAAGTATAAAAAATAATGCGCAGTTGTTCCACTGGCGAGGATTCTGATGTTGTTCGTTTTAATATTACCTTACAACTAACTTGAAACAAGTTATATCCTTATTCTTAAAACAAGCGTTCCTTAATTTCATTTCCAAGAATCGAAAGAAAGTTCTATTGGTTTCTATATAGAGATAGAAATATTTGTATACATTAACTAGAAAGAAATAATAAGTGTTGTTTTGAAGTATTCCTTTATGTCACCACCTGGTACGACAGAAATATTCAAGTGATGCTTAACCCTGATTGGTTGTTGCATCTCTGGTGTCCAAAACGTGACCACAGCACCAACAGTTCTTTCTGTTACAAACTTGACAAAAGTCATAGTCTGTTCGTTTAGGCAATCTACACTACAGATATGTATTATTATCTGCAGCGCTAATCATTATTTGAGTTTTTATGATAAAATTTTGTGTTATATAATAAAATTTATTTTTACTAGAAAGTTTTGATGAAAATTTGTTAATTTTTCACCTGCGCCTGTACCATGGTGGTTACATATCCCCCCCTCAAAAATTTCTATGGGAGAGTGAAACTCGAAATAGAAATTTTTGATCAAAACTCAAAAATTTCGAAATTTCTTGGAAATTTTTTTTTTTTTTTATAAAATTAAGTAAAATTGAAAAATTTTTAATAAAGTTTTTTCATTGAGTAACAAAAATATATAAGATAAATGTAGGGAGCAATGACCTTTAATAATATTATTATAGAAATGATAAAAATTTGATTTTAATTAGAAAATTTTAATGAAGTCATTTTGCTACCTTCATTTTCACAAAGATTTAACATTCTTTAAACAAAATAATAAATATAAATTCTTAATTAAAGTTCATAAAAGTTTGTTTTATTTTAATATGCACTTTGGTTTTAATCACTATCACAAGTATTTTAAATAAATATTTTTTAATTTTAAGGTATTATGTTAGTATTAGTTTGGTTGAGCGAATATTCTTACTAATACAAATAAAATATAATAATACATTAGTTTTTTAATTTTCTTTGAATCACATCTAAGTATCAAAATTAAATATAGGTGATTATAAAGTCATCATTCGTATATTTGTCATCTGTTTAACTAAAGAAATGTAAAAATTTTAATGAAAATTTAATAATATTTTGTAGATTTATTTTTTTTTTTTTTTATTCTTTAAAAGGTTTAAGATGTATCGCATTATACACACCTTTTATTATATTTGAATCTGGGTAATAAAGAATGTATGCATTTATATTTTTTATTCCACCTACTAAAAAGGGTCCACAATAGAGTAAATTAAATTTTTTAACAATTTTGTTCCTAGCTGATGAACGTGTATGAGTTTTAAGCAAAACCTTATCACCTATATGATAAGTTTTTGTGTAATGTAAATTATGACGTAATTTTCTTTTATTACCTTTTTCAATAGTATTATTCAATGCTAACTGCCGAATTTGTTGCAAATTAGATTGATCATTTTGAGGAAAAGAAATAAGGCGTGTTATAGGGTTAGGAGGTTTATTTCCAAAAAGTAATTCATAAGGTATAAATTGAGTAGTATCATGAGGTGTGAAATTTAAACAATTTTCGATAAAAGTTAAATAATCTGTCCACGAACTATGTTTTTTATGACAATATGTTCTAAATAATCTATTTAATTCACGGTTTACACGTTCTTCCGGATTTGCTCGCGGATTGTAAACGCTAATTGTATAAACGTTAATTCCAGCATTTTTAAGAGTATCTTGCCAAATTGGAGATACAAATTGACTTGCATTATCGCTATAAATATTTTGCATTTTACCTATATTGGGTATAAAATGCTTAACAACTCTGTCAACACATTGTTGAGCAGTTGCACCCTTTAATGGATATAGTTTTACAAATTTTGAATAGTTATCCTTAATTATAAAAATCATGTTAAATCCAAATTTTCCTTTAGGTAAAGGACCATATAGATCCACAAAACAGTCCTTAAGAGGATATTCTGATATAATATTTTGTAAAGGACCTTGTGTAAAATAATTTGGAACCTTACATTTTTGGCATATATTACAACTTCGTAAATTTGACTCAACACGACGATAAATATTTTTAATGAAAAAATATTGTTTTAAATATTCAGTGATTTTACGAGACGAAAAATGACCTAAATATTTATGGAAAAATTGTATTATTTCATTTATTTTATTTTCAGGTAGATAAATTTGATAATTGTAAGGGAAGTTGGTATTTCTATGAAAAAGTATACCATTATGTACCATAAACCGGTTTTGATATTCTTGAATATTGTTAATTATGTTTTTACAAAAAGGGTCAACATGTTGGTACCTGCGAATGTTATTAGCAAATTTTTCAAGAAATTTATTTTGAAAATCAAGTTTTAAAATATTACATTTAACTGAAATGTTTGTAGAAAAATTATTATTTATAGATAAAGAATTTATCATTAAGTTCGTTTGATTTGATATATTATTTAAGGTATATGGATTTCGAGAGAAAAAATCTGCTATAAAATTTTGTTTTCCAGGAATATATTCAATAGTGAAATTGAATTCACTTAAAGCTAAGAACCAACGTAAAATTCTATTATTTGTTATTTTTGCTTCATGTAAAAATGATAATGATTTGTGATCACTACGAACTATTACTTTGTGACCTAAAATGTAATGTCGAAGTTTGTTGAAAGTAAAAACTAGACTTAATAATTCTCTTTCGGAAATAGTATAGTTCAATTCAGAAGTTGTTAAAGCGCGTGAAACAAACGAGATTGGATTATACGTATTATCATCATTGATTTGATATAGACAACCACTTAAAGCTTTGTCAGAAGCATCTACATCTAAATAGAAAATTTTGTTAAAATCTGGAAATTTAAGCATAACTGACTTTGCAAATAATGATTTTAAAGTATTAAACGTTTTTTGTTCTTCACTTCCCCAATTCCAAATTGAGTTTGCTTTTAATAAATGCGAAAATTTAGAAGTTAATTCACTAAAATTAGGAAAAAATCTACGATAAAAATTCATAATACCTAAAATTGATTGTAAAGATTTAATATTAGTGGGAGGTTGCAATTTTAAAATAGCTTGAACCTTATCCTCACATAAACTAATACCATTTTCAGAAATTTTATGACCCAAAAATTTAATTTCTGTTTTGAAAAAGTTACATTTAGAAAAATTGATGGTTACACCAGCATTAAAAAGTTTATTTAATACTATCTCAACATGTTTAAGGTGAGATTCAAAATCGTCAGAGCCAATGACTATGTCATCGACAAAGACATGACAAAAATCGTTTATGTCACTTCCCAAAATTTGATCAATACATTTTTGAAATATACCAACGGACAAATTTATCCCGAAGGCTAAACGGGTAAACTGATAACATTTGCCGTTAAATAAAAATCCTGTGTATTTTTTACTATCTGGGTGTAATTGGATTTGCCAATAACCCGAAATTAAGTCAATAGAAGTGAAAAATTGTTTTTTCTGAAATTTTCCTAGGATATATTCAATAGAAACTGGCGTTTCTCGGTCCGGTATTACTATTTGATTGATATTCCTACTATCTAAAACAATTCGGATTTGCCCATTTGGCTTAATTACTGTATGCAAAGGACTTATATAAGAAGTATATGACCTTTCTATAATTTTCCATGATAAAAGTTTATCTATTTCCTTTTGAACTGCGGGCAAACGCGAATAAGGTATAGGATAGCATTTTGACGAAAATTCTTTATGTTCTCGAATTTTGAATTTACAATAAAAGTTTTTTACTAACCCTGGTTTGGTAGAAAAAATGTTTTTAAATTTATTAAGCATCGATAAGATTTTATTTTGTTCGATTTTAGATAAATGAGTTAAATTAGAAATTGAATTTATAACGTCGTCAAAGGGTGTAATATATTCATTGTCGTCAAAGGGTTTAAATGAAAGATTATTAATTTTATAAAATTCTTCCGTATTAAGATTTTGTTCTTTGTAAACAATACTTTTAATGTTTGAAATTAACATATTACTGGATTTAATATCATTAGATGAGATTTGTGAAATGAATTTAATTTCATGTATTTTACTATCAATTTTAAGTAACAACGACTTATTGAAAATATTTATACTAGCGTAATATTTTTGTAAATATTCCATACCGAGAATCGCTTCGACAGCTAAATCTGGTACGATAAGAAAATTTAAGGGTATTATAATATTATTGTAACTAAATTCAATAAAAGTTTGTTTATCAATAGTTTTAGATTTTTTGTTTGTCGCAGTAACTACCTGACATTTTATTGTAGGTATTACGGGCAATGGTTTATTTGTATTTTTAATATGAATTTGATTTAATTTATCAAATGTTTTATCATTTAGAACCGTAATAACGCTTCCAGTGTCTATTAAAATATTGATAAAAGTGTCAAAAAAGTTTACTTTAATAATTGGCAAAATATCGTTAGAGATTTTTGTATTTGAAAAACGATTTTGATTATTCTCTTCCGTTAGATCACCAAAATGATCGTTTGAAAAAATACTACAAAGGAATGTACCCCCAATATTGTAACAATTCTCAGAATTGAAATTGTTAACATTACTATCTAATAAATTAATTTTATTATTAACAAAAAGATTGTCATTCTTAACATTTTTACTAATATTCTTTTCATTAATTTGAAAATTGTCATCTATTAAGGTTGATTTCCTTATAGATGTTCTATTTAGTTTTCCCAATCATAAGAAAATTCAGGGAATTTTGGATTTATTGGACCAATCGCACTGGTAGTACCAGTGGCGTGATCCCCGTTATTCGTGCTAACACTATGTGTAGACGAACACGGTTCCTCATTTGAAAAAGTTACTTTAGATTTTTTAAATTTATCAGTTTTCCAACTTTTATTTCTATCTAAATATTGATTATTACTAGTTACATTACCCCAACCATTATTTTCTGAAGTTGTAGGATTATTTTTAGAAATAGGACTATTTGGACGGTTATAATTTGAAGCATTTGGATTAATAGGAACGTTACGATAAGGAGTTTTACTGTAATGATTATCGAATTCCTTTAATTCATCATAAAGTTGTTTAATAGTTAAACAATTTTTTAAAATTCTACGCGTTTCAAAATCAAAATGTTCTATAAAAATTTCAATAAATGTTTTTTCAGGTATTTTGTCACTTAGATGTTTGATTCTTTTATACCAATAAAATAAGTGTTGTACATATTTTTGTTTAATAACAACAGATTTACCCTGATTAGAATAAAATTCTATCAGTATTTGATTTTGAATTTTACTATTCCAATATGTATCTAAAATCCAATTTTTTAATTGTTCAAATGTTAAAATAGAATCTTCAAATAATATTAAAGTATTTTTAATAGTATCAGTTAATTTAGATTTTGTATATAAAATTTTATCATTTTCAGAAAAATTTGTTTCTTTAAAATAATATTCTAATGAATTTATAAAATCAAGAGGATGCAAATAATTTATATTTCCATTAAATTCAGGAATATTAAAAAGATTATGAGTATTATTATTGAAAAAACTAATATTAGATAGATTATTATTTGGCAAAACAGTATTATTAATATCATTAATGTTAATAGATTCAAAAGTATTGATTTTCTTTTCTAAAATATCAATAGATTTTAATATAATATCATATTTCTCAAAAATATTTGTAATTTCAGTTTCGTTTTTTGTTAAATGTTCCTTAATACTGGAAATTTGTTGGTTAATAACTTTTGTTTGTTCATTATAAGCATCAAATTTTTGATTATTAATGATTTCGATATCATTAATTTGTTTAATAGTTTCAGAGTTTGTATTTTTACATTGCAAAGAACAATTGTTAATTTTTTCTTCTAAAGAAATTTTAATATTTGTTATTTCAGTTTTTAATTCATTTTTTAATTCGCTCAAACCGTTATGAACTTCTGTTTTAAGTTCGTGTTTGAAATTATTTAATTCGTTAGTAAATTTTAAGAAAAATGCATTAAACATACCGGTTATTTCACCTTGAAAGTTTTGTTGAGACGACGTTGCACCAGAAGGCCGCACGCTGATCATCTCCTCCATAGATTCACGAAGTTGATCTTCTGTTTTCGTAGAAGATGCTTCCGCTTCAAATATTGTTTCACTGAGGGCGTTTTCTTCGTTGTCCATTGTAATGTTGTAGTAAATGATTGTTGTTTCGAATGAAATTCCTTGAAGAAGTTGTCCACCAAAATTCGTATACTTCTTTTCTTCTCTTTTCACGTAGATTATTCGTCGGAAAATTTATTTCCACTGACAGGGATGCCAATAATTATGTAACGTCGCAAACGTGGGAAAAGATCTCACTACGGTGTTATTTTGCGATGCACAGAGGATGGTAAACTTTCCAGCGTGGGTTCGGTTTTTCTTCTCCAAGACGAATAGTTTTTTCACAAATAAAACACTTTTAATTGGTTTTTTAGTTGATTAGTTTATTGAATAAATGTAGAAAACTTGTATAAAAATAATTTTCTTATATAATTTTATAAATTATAAATTTTTTAAGTATAAAAAATAATGCGCAGTTGTTCCACTGGCGAGGATTCTGATGTTGTTCGTTTTAATATTACCTTACAACTAACTTGAAACAAGTTATATCCTTATTCTTAAAACAAGCGTTCCTTAATTTCATTTCCAAGAATCGAAAGAAAGTTCTATTGGTTTCTATATAGAGATAGAAATATTTGTATACATTAACTAGAAAGAAATAATAAGTGTTGTTTTGAAGTATTCCTTTATGTCACCACCTGGTACGACAGAAATATTCAAGTGATGCTTAACCCTGATTGGTTGTTGCATCTCTGGTGTCCAAAACGTGACCACAGCACCAACAGTTCTTTCTGTTAAAAACTTGACAAAAGTCATAGTCTGTTCGTTTAGGCAATCTACACTACAGATATGTATTATTATCTGCAGCGCTAATCATTATTTGAGTTTTTATGATAAAATTTTGTGTTATATAATAAAATTTATTTTTTCTAGAAAGTTTTGATGAAAATTTGTTAATTTTTCACCTGCGCCTGTACCATGGTGGTTACAATATCAATCATCTTCATCATCATTATCATCAGTGATTTTATTGTTATTATAATTTAAAGAGAGATAGATATGTAGTAGTTTTTTTGATCTGTCAAAACTCTGTTAATTTGGAAATTTAAAGCTTTGTAGTCAGTTATGGATGGCCTTCCACCAGCAGAAAATCATTTTTGTGTCGAAATTTTGTTTGCACGTTTTTTCATGTAAACTTATAAACAAGTAATAACCGTAAAAATAAATTGTTTGTCAGTGAAATGACAAATGATTTTACATTTTTTACAATTTTCTATAATTTTTTACAGTTTTTTAGAGTTTTTTACGTATTTTACAATTTTTTACATAAAAATGTAAAAAACTTGTTTTTTACATCATATGACACAACTCTGAATATTAATTTCGCACAAATCGGTTACTCTTAAGCTTAATACTCTCCTTGTCAGTACAATTAAGCTTACTGAATCGTGCGATTGTAGGATTTTTTGAAGGATACAGTAAAAATGGCTACTGTTCGAATTCGCAATCAGACAGACACTCCTACAAATTTTCGGCTATACGCCTCTTATTACAGATTTTTGTAACTTTTTTCCTTATAGTGCTTGTAAATAATTACTTTGTAATAGAATCGAAAACATGAATTACTCCACAAAGTCACGCTCAAACTAAAAGATTGACCGGCAAATAATAAGGTTACGTAATGTCAGACGTGATGTATACGTATTGAACGAACGTGCCTTGAATGATGTTTTCACACTAATAGTTTTCTAATTGGCCTCCGGTCAAAATATACCTAAACTAAACACCGTTGAGCGCAAACTTAATAACACAAACACTACTATACCTATACACAAAATTATGGACGAGGGTAATATATAAATTCCCATACCCTAAAACAAAACGTATCCCCATTCCCATACCAGGTGTGCATACAAATTACAACTACACATGCCCGAAATGGTTCCCCAATTATTGATTATATAATAGCATATACCTCTACATGACTGTGTTGTATGGTCGCCTTACATATGTATTCACATATTATGTACTTTTAGATATACACTATGGTACCTAGGTATATTAAAAAAAAAATACCCCTGTCGCAGCATCCTGCATAACATAGCAAATTTCCGTTTATAAAAATTCGTTTTTCTCGGAAACTAGTTGACATAGAAAAAAAGTTTAAAGACCTTTTTATGTAATTTTTTCTTCTCTTTTAAATGGTGTAAAAAAATTTCGCAAAAATTTTTGAATAAGTGGAAATTTTGGCAAAAAACTAATTTTTTGCAAGAACAAAAACCATGTTCCTGGCATCCGACGTGTCTGGCTGACGAACTCATCCAAGGGTTTGAGACTTCCAATGTTCTCACCAAGTTTCGTAAAAATTGGATACTTCGTTCGAGAGTTATCGCGCGGACACACACACACATATATATATATATATATATATATATATATATATATATGTATGTATATAAATTTTAGTGAATATATTTTCGGTTTCTAGGGACCTCAAAACAAATTTCTGCCATAGTCCCGGGCTCAGGTCGCGTCATGACAGTGGCTGTAATAGCTGAATTCCATTCTGGAAATTCGCTAAAACAAAACTTATACCTAAACATTACAGATTTACCAACAATAAAAAATTAAAATCAGGATACGTACCGAGTATTTAACGTCATACCACCGCTATGGTTGACCAAATGAAATGTATCTAGGTATAGTAAAAATGAATTGTTGAAATCCTTCAACAAGTCTGTAAATATGATTGTATACCTCATTTCAAATACAATTGATCATGAGTTATCGTTAAAAAATTAAATAATTCTTATACTCGAAACAAATCAATCTTCTAGTCTTTTCTAAAAATAAACTGCAAATTTAAAATTTACGTAAATGCAATAATGAAAGAGATAAAGCCAAGAAAATGGAAATTAATTAAATTCAAAGTGACTAAGCATGATTAAATTTAAGTGAAATGGACCATACATCTTATAATAAGTGGATACAGTAGTGGGAAAATTTACCGAAACAGTATGTAATATACACACGGAAAGAATTACACAGCTTTTTATCCAATCTTTAAAGTAATTATAGACCGTTCGGCACAAAGGCTAAAAGTACCAATTTTAACCCTAGAATCATACGTACACGTCAAAACGACGAACGAACTTCTCTACCTGCTCCAATACTACAACTTGTCGGTACCTGCTTGTTGTGAGATTTCTGTTATTTAAGTTATTTGTTGTTATAACACATAAGACGTATTTATTTTGTTTATAGTAAATTGTCGTTTTGTTTGTATTGAAATAGTGTCCGTCAAATGGACGTCGATGTATGATTACGCGATGTTTTTTTTTTTTTTAAAGATTTTGTACTTCACATAAAAAGGTTTTCCTAATTTTTCTAAAATTTATTAAAGAGATGCATATTATAATTAATTTACTCAATGATTATGATAATGTGAAAGATGATTACAGCTGTTTGACTTATAGAGACGACATAATACTGAAGTTTTAATATATTGAATCGAAAACTAAAGAATGCATTTCAAGTGACTTAATAAAAGGTTAACAATTTATTTTGTGGAAAATATTTTAATTTTTATTATTTTTTGAGATTTATTCGAAAAATTACTAACAAATTTTAGAAAATTTACAAATATGCCTAATGGGGAAATAACTACACATCTATAGGAATATTTGTGACTGAGAAATTTCACATTCTGTAAAGTCGAACATGTCCACTGACACTTTAATAATTCATAAATTAAGTATTTGAAACACATGTTTTATGAGACAATTGATGTATTTATCTATTTTTTAATTTTTATAATGAAAATATGCTTTGATAAAAAGATTCAAAAAATTAATAAATATTTACATTAAGAAATTTCTCCAAATCCAATTTTTTTAAATATTTTGTTGGCTTTTGTAGTATTGTTATGTAAAAAAAATGTTTTTTTGCAAATAAACTGTAAAACTCTCCGTAAAAAGTCCATCCGTCAAAACCACGTCGATGTATGATTAACGTTTCTTGTAGACCAACGTATGATTCTAGGGTTAATATTGTCGGAAAATGAATAAAAACTAAATAAAATCTGAAAGAATTTTTGAAAAAGAAAACTAAAATTTGGATTTATTCCTAACAAATTGTCTAAAAAGAATTACAATAGTACAGCGTCATATCATTAATTCAGCGATTTTATTGGACTTAAAGTTTAAAAATTTAAATATGGTGGAAGTACAATCGGTATATATGCATGAAATTAGACTGTTTACTTACATGCAATTTTTGTATGACTATAACTGTTGAAGTAACAAACTTAGAACTTTCAGATTTTAACATGTTATTCATGATGGTACTTACAACATTTTCCACTGATAAACACAATTTTGTAAATTATGGCACTTACAGCCTTTCTGCCGGACAGTCCTCAATTTTTTGCTTAAACTGTATCTTGAATTTTGAGTCTTATAATATATTATTAATGTTTTGTCTGAAACAAAAATAACTTTAAGGCTTCTTAACTTTTCCTAATCGACTATATAACTATATGGAAATTACGAAACGAGTAACTGCGTATAGCTGTCTGTCAGATCAATTCGTAGAAAAAATTCAAAAAAAAAAAACAAAAAAAAAACTAACAGACATTACTTGTAGACGTTTTGAATTGTTAATAATTGTAGAAATTTAAAAGTTTTTTATTTGTTTAGTCAAAAGGAAAAACTAGGAAATCATCGCATGCACCCCCTGCTCACATATTTTACGTTTACGTATGTCATTATTACTCTGATTTTATTGCAATTTATAGAGGACCATATATTATGGCCTACACTGCAAATACTTGCGCCGAATCATCATTTAGGAATCAAATCGCATAATTTCTAAAACGATCGGATAAATCCGAAATTATGCCACCTAGTGGAATCTTTCGATACACAGACGGGGAAACAGACAGACAAAACCATAATTGTTCAAAATACTAAAAATACAAAAAAACAAAAATACAAAATTTGTATGAAAATTTTAATATTTTCATATTTCAAAAGTGGTCACAATATTCTCACTACTTTAGTAGTTTCGGAAGCAAAAATTCAAAAATTAAGTGATATATTTATTGTGTAGCACACTAAAACGGTCACAGATCGAATATTATACGAATATTATTGATTTAGATTTTAGACCATAAAAATTAGAACACTAACACAATAAAAAACATAAATATTCGAAATTATCACAGTAGAATTATAGTTCAAGAATTAAAATCATCAAAAGCATCGATTTTCTCAGGAATTGTTTAGTTCAAATTTCACATAATATATCTATGATAAATATTGTTTACTGATAAAATGAAATGAGAATAATTTCTCAAAAATGGCTCTATTGATTTTGTTTTAGCTCTGTATACAGAAGTAATTCATTATTGCTTTTTCTAAGAATCAACCAGTAACACCTTAAATCAACAGTTTGTCACACAAGTGAAACTATCGTAATTCAAGTTTGTAGTTTAAATGAGTTATGGAATAACTTAATTTCACTCTGATACTGTTTCAACTTCAATATTTCTGACAACTCAGTAATAATGTTTTATAAACTCTAATGATATATTATCGTACATTTCCTCAGGTGTTCATTAATATCTATTGTCAGTTGAGAAATATATGAAATGTAAGTATCACAATCTGCTTAACGAATCTACTTCATTCAATAAATCAATGGTTTAAGTTTAATGTTGGTTTGTTACTTTATGGAACTGTCAGCTGTAGCTACTAAACCGTTCCCGAATCACCCGTGAACCGGTCTAATTAATACGAACGAGAACTGGAAAGTTTATTATAATATTATTTATCTCACAAAACTTTTCATATAAATTTTCACCAAAATACACATACAATTTTCCCTCTCTCTACTCTTCTATTGTTCTATGCAGATGTTAGTTTGGAAGTAGATAGGTAATTTCGGATTAAAAACTATTAATATTAATATTATGGAGTCAAAATTTAATTCATTATCTTCAAAACTAATTTTGATAAAATCAAATTTCTATCTAGAAAATAAAATTATCATCTATGTTTTGTGTGAAACAAGTGAATTAATTAAAACCTTTTGCCGTAGCATCCTGCGTGTAACATGGCAAGTTTTCCTTTTTGGCAGCCAAAACCAACTTGAAGTAAAACTTTATCAGTAGATATGTATTTACTAACAAAACTTAATTAGTACAATGTCTGCCCGCTGTATATCGAGACTAATTTTGCTTTACACCCTATATAAACCTATATATACAAAATGTAATCAATTTTTTTTAAGCAGGTTTTTTAACTATTTTACCCACAGTAATGATTCAAAAACGTATCTTTACGGTGGTGTAATCAAAATTTCCAAGAAAACTATTGGCTTTTGAACATTCGTTTCTTAATTTTTTTCGGAAACAAGTTTTCTTTGAACAATGGTTCAAAAAATTTTTAAACCGTAGCAAATTTTCGAAAAATACTCAACTAGTTTTCTAACGAAATGCTCAAAAAACGTACAAAGTCGCGTTTGTTCGTAATCGACGAGGTTTGAGTTACTCCATTGTGACAACAGCTTTCTTTGTTTGTCATTTAAAAATAACAGTTGTAAAATGAATCTTGTGTAACTACCGGTGTAACTTCTTAAGCAAAAGTGTACTTCAGTCATCTTCTATATATCTAGGTGTTGTTAACTGTACGAGACTATTAATATTTAAGAAAAAAATATATATAAAGTAGGCTAATTTTTGCTGAAGACGTGGTACAAGTACTTCTTTTGTTTGCATTAGCTACTATCTAAATGTTGTTATGTTTTTTTTTTCCACTTATCATTACACGAGGTTTGTATTTTTTCAAATAAATTTGGGTTTGTCTAACGAAAACTTGTTGCCTAGCAATTTAACCCTAGAATCATACGTACACGTCAAAACGACGAACGAACTTCTCTACCTGCTCCAATACTACAACTTGTTGGTACCTGCTTGCTGTGAGATTTCTGTTACCTAATTTATTTGTTGTTATAACACATAAGACGTATTTATTTTGTTTATAGTCATTGTCGTTTTGTTTGTATTGAAATAGTGTCCGTCAAAAGGACGTCGATGTATGATTACGCGATTTTTTTTTTTTTAAAGATTTTGTACTTCACATATAAAACTTTTCCTGATTTTTCTAAAATTTATTAAAGATATGTACGTTATAATTAATTTATTCAATGATTATGATAATGTGAAAGATGATTAAAGCTGTTTGACTTATAGAGACGACATAATACTGAAGTTTTAATATAGGTACTGAATCGAAAACTAAAGAATGCGTTTCAAGTGACTTAATAAAAGATTAAAAATTTATTTTGTGGAAAATATTTTAATTTTTATTATTTTTTGAGATCTTATTCGAAAAATTACTAACAAATTTTAGAAAATTTACAAATGTGCCTAATGGGGAAATAACTACATATCTATAGGAATATTTATAACTGAGAAATTTCACATTCTGTAGAGTCACACATGTCCACTGACTCGTAATAGTTCATAAATTAATTATTTGGAACACATGTTTTATGATATAATTGATGTATTTATCTATTTTTTAATTTTTATAATGAAAATATGCTTTGATAAAAAGATTAAAAAAATTAACAAATATTTACATTAAGAAATTTTTCCAAATCCAATTTTTTTAAATATTTTGTTCGCTTTTGTAGTATTGTTATGTAAAAAAAATGTTTTTTGCAAATAAACTCTAAAACTCTCCGTAAAAAGTCCATCCGTCAAAACGACGTCGATGTATGATTAACGTTTCTCGTAGACCAACGTATGATTCTAGGGTTAACGAGAAGAACTGTCGACTAACAAAAACGCGACAGCGAAGCTGGAACGTTTCTGGGTTGATAGTTCTTGGAGTTAAATTGCTTTTAGGCAAGAAATTTGAGTTGTAAAAAACAGAAATTTATTCACTAAAAATATAAAACTCAAGTGTAATACCGTAAGACAATTTAACGAATAAGATAAATTAGTATAATTCATATTATTATTTAATACATTGTTACTATGGTTCTGAAATCAGTTAAATTTACCAATACGAATTTTTGTTTCATTTTTATCGTGTTTACCTACAGTGAAATGACCAATGAAATGTTTTGTACCATTTTTTTCGCTGTAAAAAATTTTTTTCCATGGTAGAAGTGAAAAAACCATACAATATTATTATGGGACTTGATACACATGAGTTAAATTGTCACTAAAGAAACATGTATGTAGAAAATATTGTAAAATACACCTAATCAGACACATAGATATCTAGAATTTTACTAAAGTTCTCAGGGGAGAATTAATCTTAATACCAAACCAACACCATTACCTTATCTTGTTGTCATTTAACATGAAAACAGAAGAGTGAGTGAAGAATGACTTGAAGTTCCTCCGAAAGTAATAAATAATCGAACATCCTTATTAAATTAGACTAAGAAATCAATAACATAAATCAATGTGAACAACTATCATATGGAGAATTAGGGTTTTGGATCCTAAAAAAAAAGTATTTTTAGAATCCTTAGAGTAGCGCGTTCAAATAATACCGCACACGATATGTTATAGTATATTATTCAACGAGCTAGTAATGACAGCTATTACTACGAAGATGAAATTGCGACACGAGCCAAGCTTGCAAGGCAAGTATCGTAATGCATCTGAGTGAGTAATAGCCATTGCAAGCGAGTAGAATACGATATTTTTTCTACGACTTTTTTCCTTTTTGATTTAAATAAAATTGAATATAAATTTTAAATCAAATTTTTAATCTATTTTTAAGTTCATTAAATGTTTGTATAATATGTTTAAAACGATCAAAACAAAATATATACTACATTGTTTACTTGCTGGTTGTTACGCAAGATATATTAAATTAAAACTTGATACATACATTATACATAAAACAGTCGCAAAACCAATTGAATAATGGTTAATACTGTGATCTCATTGGTCAAAAAGGTATTGAGTAATGGTCATTCCTCCACACCTTTGAATAATGCTTACAATTCTCAACAATTAACAGATATATAATGAGTGTGCTCTTCAACAGGAGTAGAAAAATTACTTAATACTCCTTTTTTTAGACCAAACTGACCGCCTATTTTAATCCAAAAAAATTTTTTTCATGAAGTACATCATCAGGATCTCACATTACGCCAAATTACAAGTTTGTACGTTACATAGTTATCAAGAAAAACGAACAGACGAACGCGAGAGTGATCTTATAAATGTTCTGTTTTTCATTTTAGGGTACGGAACCCTTCAAAATGATTTTATTAATGCTCTGCAATAAAAATATAAAGCTCCATCAATGTATATAAAAACTGACAATAGATATTGTCTCTTTTGTCAAACATTTTATATTTGTAAATTGCTCGAGCATTTAATTTTACAAAATGGTCTATTTAAATAAAAATTAGGATACCATTAAAATGTAATTAAGGCTTTTTTGCCTCTTTTTTATGAAAATCTATACCGACACATGTCGTTATAAAATTTAACAATTCTATTTCGACTCTTTTATAATATAATTATCCATCTGTCAAATTTTCAAAAAAGAAAAAAAATTGTTTAATTTAATGTTACGGATAATTATGATTATAAGTTTTGGCAGAAAATATGAGAGGCGAATCTTGAACCTTTTTCTTCCTTTCAGTTCTAAAATTTAAATACCCCTGTCGCAGCATCCGCACAACATAGCGAATTTCCAAATATTGGGCACTGGCAGATCTCATCTAAGACCTGTACCCATTTAAAATAGTTTAGCTTTCAAACAGTGAAACAATTTTCAAAATCAATTCAGTACTTATTTTTTGGCGCTTTTGGGTCCTCAGGACCCTAACGGATCTCATATAGTGTAGCATATATTCATTTAACAATATATTATTACATTATATAACTACAGTTTTCGATTTTTTTTTCTAGGTATGCAAGTATATATAAATTATATTTTCTCTCTAAAGGAGGATATCATACAAAATTTCCTTTCCATAACATACTTACTCTTAAAGAAACAGGCTAATTTTGATGAGACAGAGCTATTGTTATTATAACACAGGGGTGGCCAACCCGCGGCCCGCGGGCCAAATGTGGCCCGCCTGAAATTTTTCTTGGCCCGCGAGATTCATCACACTTATACAAAATACATTTATTTTATAATGACCATGGTAGTGAAAACCAATGTATTAAAAAAAATACATTACTTGTGCATCCATATATTCAAAAATTTATTACATAATTTTATATGCGGCCCGTGAAGTTATGATACGCTTCCAAAGTGGCCCGCAAGATTATTTAGGTTGACCACCCCTGTTATAACACATACATACATATTGAATAACTAACTAGCACTTGTTTTATCTAGAAAAGAATTGTTTAAACGATAAAGCATTTATTGTAAAAAAAAAATTCAGCAAATCTCTTAGTTTTTCTTAAACGCTAATTCATTTAAAACAATGTTTTAAAGCTTATTTTATGCAATTTTTACGCTCTTTCCGATGGTGTAAAAAAAATTAAAAAAATTTTTTTAATTCTGCCCAAATTTTGCAAAAAAACCGCAAAAAATGGCCAAAAAACCTACTTCTGGGCATCCGACGTGTCTGGTTAACGAACTTGGCCGAGCCAGTCCGGATTCCAGCTCGCACACAAAATTTCAAAGAGCTGCTGTAATAGCTGAATTTCCAGAATGGAATTTCGCTAAAAAAATGAGGGTCTAAAAGGATTAAATTGAAATATTAATAACAAACTTAGGAAACGAGAAATAACGAGAGAGAAAAACGCTACAACAACAAAATACATATTTTGTATTCATTAATTTTCATGAACCGTCCCTTTTTCTCGACAACGAAACATTCACATTGGGAAAATAAATAACAACACCGAATAGTCGGTCAAATCCTACAAATGGGATTGTATTTTGCCACGTTTGAAAAAAATATGAGAAAATATCGGAAATAGGAAAAAGGCAAAACAAAAGACAATCAATATTTGATGGGAACAATTTTTTTTTCCCTTTTTTTTAAATGTTTATTATTTAATATCGATTCGTTTTCGCCTGAGGCTTCTTTAAGTATCTGTATATAAAATCGACATTATGAGAAGAATACAAGAGCCAACGTAAATGACCAGAGGCGATACTAGATAATGGAAAAACCGTGCAGTACTGGAATTTTTAATATAAATTTGGTTTGGTGTAATAAATTATCAAATAGAACCAACACTGGTTTTGGTGTTAAGAATTCCGTTGTACCTCTTTAATTATACAAGATTCAGAATCCCAGCACCGAACAAGTGACACACAAAACAACATAATAAAATAACAAGTAGCGATCCTGCCAGGATAGCTTAGCAATAAATAACAGGCGTAATAATTAGAGGTGATTTAAAAAATTCTTTGCACTTAAGGAGAGATTTGCTAAAAAATGAAAGAAATCGGTTTTTTCCCGTTCATAATTATGTTCCTTAAGATGTTAGAAGTATTCTCCTAAAATTTTATTTTAAAAAAATGAAAAAGCAAAAAGTTATCCGCATTTTAGTGCACGCACTTTAGTATAATTCAATTTAAATAAAAAACGATGAATTTTTTCAACCTTCTCCCAAATTGCGTGGACTAGCTTTATAGAAGGATGGACGTAATGAAACCAATATCTTCTATTTCATAGCTTTTCTTTGTTAAAATTGCCAAAATATTTTCGATATGTTTAATATCATCTTCAGTGGCTAAACATCAAAAAAAAAAAAAATTTTTTTAACAACGTAATAATAAACAATAACATCATTTTTATATATTTACAATTCTTCGTTAACTTATACTATTATTTTTTAGGTTATAAGCTACATATTGGATAGGAGGATTATTTATTTATTTTTGTAAAAACAACAAGAATTTGTGACTTAGTTGATATATAGGAAATTTTATGTTTGGAAGAATATCTATTTGTGTTAACGAAACAAACAAAACCTATTTTTTAATATTAGCGGATTTGAGACAGGACAAACTGAAACAGTATGTATATTAAAATGTTAAAAAATTTTTTTTTACAATCTTACTCACCAGAAATTATCTAAATTTCAGATTGTCATTCTTGGATAACAACCAACCATACCAACAATCCATTAGAACAATTTAACTAGTTTTTTTGCATTTCACATGGAAATTTGTCAATCGAAAAAATTTTTTATAAAATAATTACTTTAATTTAAAACAATTAAAAAAGTCAAACATATTTAAAATGTAAAATCAAAAAAATTTTCAAGAGAATTTTTTTTAAATTATCACAGTTTGTACAATGTACTCCTCAAGTACATTGTTATTGGTATGGCAGCACAGTGATCAAATGAACTAAATTTGTAAATTTTTTGTTTAAAGATAAATTTCTCGAAAATTCTAGACAAAATTAGTCCGGTCTCAATTTACATATTGGTATGTGTTTATTGTTTATGTTTTTTGATTACAATGTATTATATAAGCATCTTTTGGAAATATTGTTTATTAAATAATATATAATACATTGTAATCAAAAAACATAAACAATAAACACATACCAATATGTAAATTGAGACCGGACTAATTTTGTCTAGAATTTTCGAGAAATTTATCTTTAAACAAAAAATTTACAAATTTAGTTCATTTGATCACTGTGCTGCCATACCAATAACAATGTACTTGAGGAGTACATTGTACAAACTGTGATAATTTAAAAAAAAAATTCTCTTGAAAATTTTTTTGATTTTACATTTTAAATATGTTTGACTTTTTTAATTGTTTTAAATTAAAGTAATTATTTTATAAAAAATTTTTTCGATTGACAAATTTCCATGTGAAATGCAAAAAAACTAGTTAAATTGTTCTAATGGATTGTTGGTATGGTTGGTTGTTATCCAAGAATGACAATCTGAAATTTAGATAATTTCTGGTGAGTAAGATTGTAAAAAAAAAATTTTTTAACATTTTAATATACATACTGTTTCAGTTTGTCCTGTCTCAAATCCGCTAATATTAAAAAATAGGTTTTGTTTGTTTCGTTAACACAAATAGATATTCTTCCAAACATAAAATTTCCTATATATCAACTAAGTCACAAATTCTTGTTATTTTTACAAAAATAAATAAATAATCCTCCTATCCAATATGTAGCTTATAACCTAAAAAATAATAGTATAAGTTAACGAAGAATTGTAAATATATAAAAATGATGTTATTGTTTATTATTACGTTGTTAAAAAAAATTTTTTTTTTTTGATGTTTAGCCACTGAAGATGATATTAAACATATCGAAAATATTTTGGCAATTTTAATAAAGAAAAGCTATGAAATAGAAGATATTGGTTTCATTACGTCCATCCTTCTATAAAGCTAGTCCACGCAATTTGGGAGAAGGTTGAAAAAATTCATCGTGAAATTTATATATCCCAAAAAAAATATTGTTGTAATTAAATAAAAAACTTTAAATGCTATTTTCTCGAAAGTACGTTTTTCGACATGGTTCCTTATGTATCTCAAAAAGTATTTGAGATATCGACATAAATTAAAGTGCATATTATCCTCGATGCCGTCATTTTGGCAGCACCTAGGCTCCTTTGATTCCGTAATATATTTTCAAAATGGCGGCTGCTTAGATTCGAAAAGAAGCGGTGATTTTGAAAATTTATTTCCAAAATGCGATTTCTTCATGGTCTTTTATTTTTTTTCTTAGATTCCAGTTAGTGCCATAACTGTATAAGTGTATATACATTATACATATATACTTTTAGAAAATTCTTGATTTTTTAAATTTGGTTCACTGGGGATTTCAGAACGCAAGGAACCATCAAGGTGAAAAAATCTCGCAGTGTCGACTTCAAAGCCATTTGAAGTTCATTTTTGAATTTTTAAAAAAAAATTTTTTGTAATCTCAAGACATTTAGATACAGTGTTGTATATTTAGTTTTTAAAAAAATATTTACGGCCGATTTTACATTCATACTTTTAAAGGTTCTTTAACTAAAGCTACTTTTAATTTAAAGTCGACTTTATTTTTAGCATTGTTATTAGTTTAACAATGATCAGGTCTGCTTACTTTTGTTAAAGGACTTTTAAGTGTTGCATGGATAAAACGAACTATGAATTATCGTAGCCAATCTTACATTTAAAAAAAATAACTATAGAAACGAAAATATCAACATGATTGAATTTCAAAATATACGCATTTCACTCATTTCGCTACTGCCGTCTGCCAGTGAGATTGGAATAGAAAACTACATTATTTCTTTTTAAAAGAAATTTATCATAAATACAATGAATCATAAAAGAAATCGCGGGTAACCCAGAAATCGTTCAGCCAGTTTAACCCAAAAGGAATGTTTGATATTAATCAAAAATATTATTGAAAATAAGCAAACAAATAAAATTTTTATTTTATTTATTTAAGGTACGAATATTTTATAGAAAAATTATGCTTATAAACAAAATTCAATGATAATAATCAGCAATAACAAATATGTTAAAGCCAACTTTAAGCAGTAAAAGTCGAGATAATTCTTACTTTAGTTTAAAGTCGACTTTTACACTAACGGGGCTTTAAATTTGATTGTAAAACAGTACCAAAAATAAAATCAGTTTTAAAGTTGGCTTTAGCGTTAAAGTCAGCTTTAAATGTGAATGTAAATCCGGCCGTTATAGTTATATAAAAAAAATAATAATTATAAAAGTCGATTTTTGATGTCTTTTTGATGAATCTCCCCTTAAAATTATTTAATAAACCGTCACTGATATACGTATTATACCAACAAAAGAACCAAATATTATTTTCCACTAGGCTGTTAGTCGTGTCACTTAATAACTTAAATCTGTCCATTAGAGCGTAACAAAAGTACCATATCGTTAAGCAGCGAGAAAATTATACCGAAGAAAAAAGAAAAACCAAAATTTACTTAGCTTTTCATCTTGCTTTATTGCCTTATCTTTTGTCATAAACGCAGCTGTACCTATGAAGAATAAATATAAAAAGAAATACACTTAAATGACTATAATAATGTCATCTATTGTAATAAAACACATACACTAACACAAAGAGACAATTGGGGTCAAAAAAACTAAAGGTTAATCTGTTCTGTTTCTTACAAAATCAATTTGAAAACTTTTTCGAAACTCCTATGTATTTATTTCGGAAAAAAAATTCTATTTACTTTTCGTTTTTAGCAAGACTCAGTATATTACGATATAAATAAAAAAAACTTCAGACATGAGTATGTTTATCATTGTCAAATTTCGACAATATTCTTCGAAAAAATGTCTTTAATAAAATACGGGTAAAAAAGTGGTTTGCCCCGGGGGGATCAACAAAACTAATATACAAAAAATGTGTGTGTCTATCTCGACCATTGTGAAAAACGAAATAAGCTGCTATCATTTATACGGTTGTTCACTTTGATGTGGTTATATTTACTTTAAGAGAAAATTTTATATGTGTAGAATGTATGTATCTACAGATATCAAAAAAACTTTTTTAGCTATTTTGGGACAGTCAACCACATGTCGTGTGTACAAAAATAAATAAACAAACTGAACTTTAATGTTAAAATAACGTATGGAAAAAAATTACAGTAATAAACTGACAAGTATTGCAGCCTAGAATGTCTGTTTGTCCTGAATATCCAAAATATGGTATATATTTTAATAAATTAGTAAATGTGAATTTTTTTCACACTTCAGTACAAATAAAACTATGATGAAACATACCTTAAATTGGAAATACAGCTAAACCTTTTTTTATGTGGTCCTTTTTGTGCGCTTTTTTTTAATGCGATTTCTTTTATACGATTTAACCTGGTCGCTACCGATGCACAGTGGAATATTCGGCCTTAAATCATGGCCGAAATCGAAAAATCCAAAATTTACTAATACTGTTAAAAGTAGTATTTTTGGACTGATAAATATCTGGTTAATCCGTTCGGCCGGATACCGGGTCAATAAGGCATGTTCAGACATTATTACCGTCAGTTGAAATCAGAACTTTTTTAACAATAGAATATCATGGCTTTATTATGATTTTTATAGTCAAAGTATAATGGTTCAGTTTTTTGTTTGTCTAATTAACTTGAATTATTTTTGAATGGTCAATGTTTGTTAATCATGCCTAAAATAATTTTAAAATAATTCCTTGTATATTTTAATGACATTTTTAAGTCAAGTTTATATTCAAGTAATAAAATTTTATTGTACTTTATTAAAGATAATGACTTAAACACCTTCCGGGCTTTTCCGGGCAAACTTGTTTATATCACTTCATTCTACAGGTAACAGAGAAACAATTCCTGGAATAAAACTTCCCGCATGTACTTGCCATTTCTATAAAAAAAAGTTTAACTATTTTATTACATATTTTTCACTCGGAGTTTCATAAGTATAACATAAAGAGTATATATTGAATCATCCTTGATTTTTTGTCTCTTGATATCTGTATCCACACATTTATGCTTTAAATAATACAGGGGCGTATATAACCAAGCATCTTCGAGGGGTGGCGGGGCGGGATAAATGAAAAAATTGAAAAAATTTCTGAAACAATATTAAGAAACAAAAATTGAAGCTGACGAGTGACAAGCAAAAAAGAACACGCTGCTTAGCAATAATAATGGATTAATTTTATAACATTTGCCGATATTGTGCCCAAGATTAAATAATATCTAATGTATATATTTAATTCCCTGGGGGAGGCATGACCCCTTGACACCCCCCCCCCCTCTTCTATACACACGCCTGAAATGATATCTAAATAAATAAATAATTAGATCTAATTGTATTTTACAGTAAAATTTAATAATAAAATACAATTACTATTTTTGGCCAGGTTGCATGATCAAATACTCCACTGTGCGATGTACAATATATTGTACATTAAATTTAGGTTATGTTAACATTATTTTTAATTCAGAAATAATCAAAAACTTCTTAATATTATTTAAGATTACCAAGTTACGCTTGTTTAAAAACGTAAGATTAAAATTTTTAATTAAAATAAACGTTTGTTTAAATCTTTATCCAGTATGTCGAACAAAAGTATGCTCATTGACGTTTAAAAATTTTTAAAAATTCGTAGCGAAGAAGTTAAAAAAAAGGTCATTAAAATGCATATGAAAAACAAAAGCAAGTTTTAAATAGATTAGCGACAAACCCGCGAAAAAAAAATGAATTGTAAAAACAATATTTTTTTGGGATATATAAATTTCACGAAGAATTTTTTCAACCTTCTCCCAAATTGCGTGGACTAGCTTTATAGAAGGATGGACATAATTATGTCCATCCTTCTATAAAGCTAGTCCACGCAATTTGGGAGAAGGTTGAAAAAATTCTTCGTGAATTGTAAAAATATATCAAAAGATAGACGAATCAAATAAATGAAAGGTCAAAATTTGACTAGTTTCGAATGCTTTAGGAATCATCATCAGAAAAACAAACATTGACAAATATCAAAAAGTTTATTATTAAATTTCAAAAAGATCATGAATGAAAGTAGCGAAAATATTTTTAAAAATCATTTTGAAAACATAATTCTCAAAATTATTTAAAGTGTAAAACAAATTTCAAAAGAAAAGATTTTTTAGAAGTTTCGAGAAGTTTAAGAAAACTAGGGTTGTCGAAAACCCCACCCAAATGTATTTTTCATAATTTTCATAATAGGTATTATACAACTGAAATGAAATGTGTTGCATTTAAGTGTAAAAGTTCTTTTGAACAAAAAAATTCTCAAAATAAAGGGATATCTTTCTTAAAATAAATAAATGAATTTTTTATTGTTGGTTGTTAGTCACCTAGGTCGTCCATGACTGTATATACAATATATATGCAAGGTGTGGAGTCATTCATTCATAACCATATTGCACTAACACATTGGCATGTTTGTGCAGATACAAATGATGTGTTTTGTTGTATTTATCATTAATCGTTTGCTAGGGTTAGCGGTGTCACGTCATTTGCCGGCGACAACGGGCACGGTAGTTATGAAATAGGAAATTTAGATCTTATATACCTATGAAAGAAAATTTTCCGTGGTCGAAAGGGTTTAAAATCATATGAAATATTATATCTTTCATTATAAATTTATATTACTATTTTGATAATTATATATAAAGCACGCTACATTTATACCAAAACAATAAAATGACATTATAAATTTATTTCTTGTGTTGTAAATTTTATTGAAAACGGAATATGTACGTTAATGTTTTGTAAATTTGTTTTTTACCATTATGTCTAGATATTCGTGTATGGTTCGTAAAATATGTAATTTTGATCATTTCAATAAATTTCCTAGTAAAATTATTCGAATGGAATGTTTAATTTTGAATATTGTAGAGAATTTTGGAAAATTATTTCCTTGGAATTTGAAGAAAGTTCTCTTTGAAAAAATAAAAAATATATTCCTAGGTTGTAATTAATATTTTGAATCAAATTTTAATAAGCATTTTTTCTAATATTATTTTTTTGAAGATTATTTTTAAGGGGTTACACTTTACTATGATAGATATAAAAATGTTTGAATTTTTGATATTTTGAAACAAATTTTTTTTAAATATTGTTGAAATGTTTCTCTTTCATGTGCTTTTAAATTTCGAATAAAATAATTTTTATTTTATTTATTAAATGAAGAAATACTAGAGAAGTCCCTTAGAAATATTTCATAATTATTTCTATAGAAACCACCAACAAAGTAATTTAAACGATAATTAATTCAGAAAAAAAAGACAAACACTTAAAAATATTATTTTAAAAAGTAATAAAAATGTCAAAAATAGTGATAATAATAGAAAAAAGATATGTGAAATTCGTAATAAAAAATAGTATGTGCAACTCGTGCGGGATTGTCGATTGCCCCACTCAAACGAATGAGTGCAATCACTACGTTCGTGCGCTCAACTTCGCTTTCGTGGGCAATCGACAATTTCCCGCACTTATTGCACAATATACTATTTTAATTTGTTTTTAGATTGAACAAATTTCTCTTCCCCATGTATTGGTAATTTATCAAATGCTTTATAACCCACATACAACGATGTTTTCTCAGAAAGAGCTGTTCTGTGTGAAAAATCATGTGATGACTTAGATCTTGTGTGGCTGCTTATATTTGTTATTATAAAATATTGTTTCTTATGCATGTAAGTTAATAACTGGTATATATGAACTCATGTTATTTGGTGAATCTAACACATCCTCATGATATACATTTAATTCATATTATTAAAAAAAAAAAAAAAAAAAAAAAAAAAAAGATAAAAATAAAAAAAAAAATTGCAATTTAAATCACATTCAGTTGCATTAATTGAATCCATTTCCTATGTGAAAAAGATGATTTAAAAATTAACATCACATTCGATTGCACAAAATAGCATAGCGGAAAACTCTCTCTCTCCGGCTGCCGTGCACAATATACGAGAGTCTGTTCTGTCTAACGAAAGATAACTGATACAACCTGATTAATTCAATCATGGATTGATAGATTGAAATTTATGATGAATTTACAGCGTGTTTCGCAACAGGTAAAACATAAATAATTGCAACTTTTGTATTAACAGTTGATACAATAGACTAGATTTTGAACGTAGTCATTACCAATTCGAATCTTCTCGAAAAGAACATATAAATCCACGAATTCGACTATATTAAATTTTAACATACAAAGTGACAAAACATTTGGTATTACATCGCTTTTGATATAAAACACCAGATGGCAGCACAAGTCTATTTATCAATAATAATTGTCTACAGTAGGATTCTGGAACTTTTAGTCTCAATTTCCATGTATGTGGTGTAAAATATAAATGAATTATAAACAAAATTTTTGAGAAAAATCAATAAAAATATTTGTATACATAAAGCTACCCAGTAAATTTCTAAATAAAGTTTATTCGGAAGTTAGCTTTATAATTCGTATATTATAACAGTATGAAAAAACAATTGCGTGTTTTCTTAATTTTTAATGATTGGTTTTTATTTTTGTTACAAACAGTGTCGTGTGGATTAAGCATTATAATAATTTATAAATAAATTTTTTGTTAATAATCACTCTATGCATGTATATATAAATTATCAATCACTTTTAAAATTAATATCTTTCATTCTCAAAATCAAAAATTAAATATTTATTAAGTTTCGTAAAAAAAAATTGCGATATAAAAACTGAATCTTTGAATTTTCAAATATGTAAATATTATTTCACTTAATATAAATATTGGATTTCTTCAGTTTGTTTAAATATTCAACATAAATATTTACCTATACTGGAAAAACATTTTTGAAAAAAATTGTTTTAATATTATCTAGATTTTAAAAATAATATACTTAGTGATTGAAAAATTATCAAACTGGTCAACTAGGAGATCTGTTTCGACAAGGAATCAATTAAGAGTGAGAATTTCAATATTATCGATGTGCTTGTGAACATCATTAAGTATGGCGAAAAATAATTGAAATGAAAACAGCTGTTTTTCTGTGCGTAAATGAACATTAATGTATGCTTAAATACGAACAAAAATTTGCCATATTTACCAATGTTCACAAACTCGTTATGAACAAAGGCACTATAAACACATTCATAAATAATATTTAATTTTCATGTATATTTCTGATATTTTGATTGTCAATTTTGTTGCACTCTGTATCGTTTAAATGAAATGCTCATTCATATGTAGTCCCTTGCTCATTATGAACAAATTTGGCATGGTTTGTTTAAGATAAGGATAGATAGAATGATAAAATTATAAATTGTCTGTGTGATAATGTATATATATATTTTATATATACATCATTGGACTGTAAGTAATACACAGAGAACTCTGTAAGTTCATATATCGGGTGACTAGGAAGTAGATGTTGTGAGAAAAAACCGGAAAACTTTCCGTTTTTTTGTAAAGTTAATAACTGCTAAACTTCAAGTTGATAACTGATAAGCAGATAAAATTACTAATTAAATTTATCAATGAATAAATAAAAGTAAGTACTAAAATTAATGAATAACACACAATGCACCATTAACCCTAGAATCATACGTATTCGTCAAAACGACGAACGAACTTCTCTACCTGCTCCAATACTACAACTTGTCGTTGCCTGCTTGCGGTGAAACTTTTGTTATCTAATTTATGAGTATTTGTTATTATAACACATAAGACGTATAAATTTTCTTTATAGCTATTGTCGTTTTTTTTTTATACTGAAATAGTGTGCGTCAAAAGGACGACGATGTATGATTAACCGATGTTTTTTTTTTTAGATTTTGTACTTCACATATAAAAGTTTTTCTAATTTTTCTAAAATTTAATAAAGATATGGATGTTATAATTAATTTATTCAATGATTATGATAATGTGAAAGATGATTACAACTGTTTGACTTATAGAGACAAAACAAACAAAAGAAAAGCAAAAAATAAAAGAGAATGTTATAAATTTTAGACAGATAAGAAGTTAAACAGTGTTTTCAATTCGTTAGTTAGATTACCAAGTGTAGCTCATTAGCTAAAAACAATAAAGGCTCGTAGTTTTTTAGACACATTAGTAAGTCTACATATTATAGTATGTACATAAAAATGAATGTTTCAGTGTGATTTAATTCATTCATCCGATTGCGATAAAAATTTGGTGATTTGTTGCGGGCACGCCCGTGAAGGTCTCTGAATTAGTACAATCATTTTACAGTAGGTGGCACGCGAATAATTTCAACTAATTTTATTTAATTTTCATATAGTTTATTAAGTGGTATTTTTCGAAAATATCTTAATTATGAAAATACACTTTAAAAATTTTTTCTGCAATTATAACAGAAATTAGGCTTTTGCGTTTTGTGAAGATAGCGCAACATATGTGTTTGCCGAGACCTTTTACTTTTTGCTTTAAATCGAAAAGTAGTACTTTGGCGCTGACTCAACATATATTTAATTACAAATCGGGTAGGCGTTGTTCGTATTTCCTATAACAATAAAAAACAGATTCTAAACTTCATATTATTTTTATCGTGATCAAGTGAATCCTGAATATTATAAATAATAAATAATAAGTTAATAAATAAATAATTTAAAAAAATATATACATATAAGATAGAAATATGTAATAGTGATAGCGATTTCTCAAAAGCACCTCCAGATTAAAATAAGGCCCGATTTACATTAACGCTCCGCTTTCGGTACGCTCCCACTCCATTCTCACTCCGATATAATCTTGTTGTGTTCATATTACAGTGCTGATATCATGCTGGTACTTATTCGTCCTCTATTCACGTTATAATGCCACTCTAGGTGGTAGGTATACTCCCAGTTCGGTCTCAGTTCGATACAAATATCTTTTCATAACAACTGAATGCAAGCCGAGTGGAGTGGAATCAAAAAAGTGTTTACACTATAGGTACAAGCCATGACAAGTCTGATATCGGTCCGATAAAATATTTTATGAGTGGTATTGATATTCAAGTGGCATTGGACCGGGAGCGAACCGTGACTGATATCGGACCGATATTAATTGATGATGTGAATACACTCGTTGTTTATTGTGTAAGAATATTTTATCGAATCGGGAGCGTAGTGATATCGTACTGAGAGCGGAGCGTTAATGTAAATCGGGCCTAAATGTTATCGTCCATTTTTATTTTTCAAGTATTTTTTTAAATAAAACAAATACATTTTACAAGATCGAAGAAAAAATTATGGGTGTAATTCGAGCACAAAATAACATTTTCAATCGAGCGGCAATGTACTACTTTGTACTCTTAATAAACAAATAACTATTAAATAATCATCCTTTGAATATTATAGTGTTATAGTACATTAAATGATTATCCTAGTGTAAAAACCTATTCTACATTTTGTATGTATCATTATGATGTTAGTTATGTCTGCATATAGGCGGAGAGAGAAGAGTACAACATAGCTCCTGTATGAATATGTGGATGGTCCCGTGGGTTTACATTGATTACAAACACGGTAGCTCTGTTAAAAAGGGTATTGACACGTTCAATATAATATTGAATTAGTAGTAATCGGATATGTATGTATGAGCTATTAATGACATAATATATAAATATGTTCGGCCATATCGACGTCACTTTAGATAATATCCAAGTAAATTGTTATAAGGGTAAAGTGGGGTAATTGCTCAAATCGGTCTCTAGATTCTGGGCCATTTTATTTTGACCCCAGAAATTTTGAAATATTCTGGAAACGACAAGATCATCAGTTTTATCAAAGCTGGTTAAGAATTTTAAATTTTAAAATTTATTTTTATCTTGAAAAAAATAGTGGAATATTTTGGAAACGGTTAAATCAATTTTAATCAAACTTGTTTAAGAATCATCCAGGAGTTGAATGGATTAACACTGCTTACAATTTATAACAACAGGATAAAATATTTGTGTTTAGATTTCAACTTTACAAAAGCCATACGGAAGTTTACCCCACTTTGGCCGATTAAATTTTCTCTATTTCAGTATAGATTAATATAGACAACGTTATAATTATGTGTAATCAGCCATTTTATTATATTGGTGCCGATAATTTGAGGTTATGGTTAATTGGTGAATAAACTTGATGTCTCTGTCGATTTTATAAAATGATCATTATAATAGTTGCTTGTACCCGCACCCTAAATGGTTTAGAAAGGAAGTGATTAACTTTTACACCCTGTAGAACAGAAGAATTGTCTAAAATAAATTTTTCACGTTTTTTAACTTCGGAAGTATTTGGAAAATTTTCTCTTAAGTTTTTAGAGAATATTATTGAAATATGATACTTTTCAAATGAATATTTTCTGAAAAGTCAATTGTTTCAACTCGAAAAAATATAATTGGGCTTTACCAGACACACGATCTAAAGCCGGTTCTACACGATGCTACGAATGGTTCATCTCATCGTGTGGCCGTTGTTTGAACCTACGAGTGTCCAATAGCGAGTGTCGAACGTTCGCATTCGGCCATGTTCCGTCCGATGTCGGTATTCTTGCACCGCGTCAAAGGGATGCTTCCAACATTTGAAGGACAATGCTCGTTGGTTCGACTCAATGGCTACACGACTCGTTCATATGACGAGAGATAACATCAGTGTATAACATTAGAGATAACATCAGACAGACATCAGGCAGTCCTCATCCATTGAACAAACGTTTGTACCAAACTATTTTCATATGTATTGGATCAGACATTCGATTCACCGTGCAGCAGGAACATTCACGGCACTAACTGTCTTATTTGCTTCAAACGTTCGATCGAACGTTGGAGGGAACGTTCGTAGCATCGTGTAGAACCGGCTTTAGTATACTCGTGACGTCACTAAAGCAAATATTTTAATATTGTAAATTTAACGTTACAGAAATGATTCAGTTTTAATTTTTTCGTTCATTTTTTGTTACGTACAGTAATATAAACCGCAGAAATGATAATATTTGCAATTAGATTGTTTCAACATCCATAAAGTTTGCCGTTTCCAAAATAAAAATCTGCAAAATCTGAAAAAACTACTAGATAAAAGATAGGTGTATTTTAGGAATTATTTAGGTATGCTAATAAAAAATTAGTTGTTCTTATCATTTTCGAGAAAACGTGAAAAAAAGGGACAGTTAGGTTTACGTAAATCTAATCGTGCCGTAGGTAAAAAAAAAGTTTCTTCGGTAATTTAAATTATAGAGAATTAGCTGTGAATTAGGTGTTGACAATAATCTTGTAATATGAAAATTTTCAAGAAAAATCTTAAAAATATTTTAAACCTTGGGAGCGCTGTGTATAACTTTAAAAAAAAACGTTACACACAGCGCTTCCACTATTTGATGAATATTTTATATTTCGTTATGAAACTGAATAGAAAAATCACCAAAATTTTCTCCAGTACTCCCACCAGCACTAATAATAATAATGTTAAAAATATGATAACTTTTTATAAATTTAGATTACCATATAAATATAAATTGTAAACATTCAATTCAAGTTTTTAACTATTTTTTTAAACGAATAAGTGTAAAAAACGCTAACCTAAATAACACCTAAAACACAACTATTTTTTATCTAGTAGTGTTTTGGGATTTTGTTAATTTTTATTTTGGGGACGGCTAGCTTTATGGAGGTAATTGTTTCAACATAGTTCTTGCAGCACCTTTAACCATTTAACCCTAGAATCATACGTTGGTCTACGAGAAACGTTAATCATACATCGACGTCGTTTTGACGGATGGACTTTTTACGGAGAGTTTTAGGGTTTATTTGCAAAAAACATTTTTTTTACATAACAATACTACAAAAGCGAACAAATAATTTAAAAAAAAATTGGATTTGGAAAAATTTCTTAATGTAAATATTTATTAATTTTTTTAGTCTTTTTATCAAAGCATATTTTCATTATAAAAATTGAATAATAGATAAATACATCAATTGTATCATAAAACATGTGTTTCAAATAATTAATTTATGAACTATTATATGGTGAGTCATGAGTCAGTGGACATGTGTGACTTTACAGGATGTGAAATTTCTCAGTCATAAATATTCCTATAGATATGTAGTTATTTCCCCATCAATTATAAATAATAAAAATTAAAATATTTTCCACAAAATAAATTGCTAATCTTTTATTAAGTCACTTGAAACGCATTCTTTAGTTTTCGATTCAATATATTAAAACTTCAGTATTATGTCGTCTCTATAAGTCAAACAGCTGTAATCATCTTTCACATTATCATAATCATTGAATAAATTAATTATAACATGCATATCTTTAATAAATTTTAGAAAAATTAGGAAACCTTTTTTATGTGAAGTACAAAATCTTTAAAAAAAAAAACATCGCGAAATCATACATCGACGTCCTTTTGACGGACACTGTTTCAATACAAACAAAACGACAATGACTATAAACAAAATAAATACGTCTTATGTGTTATAACAACAAATAAATTAGATAATAGAAATCTCACAGCAAGCAGGTACGGACAAGTTGTAGTATTGGAGCAGGTAGAGAAGTTCGTTCGTCGTTTTAACGTGTACGTATGATTCTAGGGTTAATATTCCATCCTAGACAAAATCAAGGTGGCACCATTTATTATTTACACAATGCTGAGAATCAATCAGTACTAACTTTATATGCAAGCAATATTTGATGGACAATACATTATAATATGTTTACTTAAATGAAATCAATAAAATAAGTAAATTATAACAATGTTAGTTGAAACTGTTGCTTCCGAACTAGACTAATGGATACACAAAGGCACAGACATTAATAAAACTTTTCAATATTGCATGATATATTAGCGTACTTCTGCTGTTATGTGTTGATCAAAAAAATATAGGTGTGAACTTACAAGAAAGGGCAAGAAGTCGAAAATTCGAAGAAATCTGAAACTTTGTCAGCATGTAGAGAGTGGCTACCTAATAACATAAAAAATATCAGTTGCTGCTAAAAAACGTTTTAAAGGGGTGAAACATCCCCTCCAAGTTGGAACTTAAAAATTTAAAAGTCGATGAAATTTTGTTTATAGGTACCTAAAAAAGTTCTAGTAACAAATATAACATTATTTTTTGCATTTACACATTTTTAAGGGTTGAAACCACACCTCAACTGTGTACTTAAAAATTTAAAGATTGATGATATTTTGTTTATATATAACGTACTATACAGAGCTCTAATAATAAATATATCATTATTTTTTGCATCTATAAATTTTTAGGGGTTGAAACCACCCCTTCATATGTGTACTTAAAAATTTAAAAATGCAAGAAATTTTGTTGAGGAGCTCTAGTAATAAATATAACATTAATCTTTGATATTATAGATACTTCCAGGTATCAGCTTTTCGAATAATTTTCGAAATCTTGTAGATGAGAATTGTTTGTGAGTGAGTACTTGAATTTTGATCACATTATTTTGCATATGTAAATTTACATCGTAACTTAACAACATCACTTGGTCACTGAAAATTCTGATGAAATTTTTCCATATACGAAAACCGTAAACATCCAAAGGTTGTATTAAACCAGTAGTTTCTTTGGGAATTATTAAAATTTTAGTATTCTTATCTTCCGGCACAAGTTTTCTAAATCTGCAGAAGGCTTCTGGATTCTGTATTTGATAAATTCACAAATCGCCCATTTTCAAATTTTTAAGTACGCACTTGAAGGGGTGGTTTGAAAATTTGTGGATGCAAAAAATAATGTTATATTTATTACTAGAGCTCTGTATAATATATGTAAACAAAATATCATAAATTTATAAACTTTTAAGTAAACACATGAAGGGATAGTTTCAACCCCTAAAAATTTATAGATGCAAAAAATAATGTTTTATTTATTACCAGAGCTCTATATAGTATATATAAATAAAATATCATCAATTTATAAATTTTTAAGTACACATATGAACGGGTGGTTTCAACCCCTAAAAATTTGTAGATGCAAAAAATAATGTTATATTTACAAAATTTACAAACAAAATTTGAGGGGATGTTTCACCCCTTAAAAACGTTTTTTAGGAGCAACTGATTTTTTTATGTTATTAGGTAACCACCCTCTATGTACTGACAAAGTTTCAGATTTTTTTGAATTTTCGACTTCTTGCCCTTTCCTTGTTAGATAAAACAAGTTTACAGTACAAAGAATTTTTACTTGAAACTTTCTGGGGTGGCCGGCGCTCCTCCTTGTCTCCTTGGAAATATTTTTGAACCGTTATAGGAAGTTGTCCCATTTACAATTGGTACAATACAAAACAATACTAATCAAGTGATCAAAATCCAACACTGATCTTGTATAAATATTTGAAACTGAAAGTTAATTGTCTGACTGACATATCATAGGATTTTCACACACTCTGATGTTAATATTTAAAGCCTACGCTCCCCAAACATACCTACAATATTGTCATTTAAATATATATGCGAGTGTAATCTGAACGATTGCAATATTTTCACATCAATCAAAATGAAAGGTTTCCCCATTTGTGTGGGACCCATACAATTTCAATTTGCAAATGTATCGAAGTAAATAAGTATTATTTTTTTACCTATATACGCATCGCGTATATAGGCTGATCTTAAAATGACAAGAAAGGCAATATTATCTCATTCGATGATGGCTCGGAACATGAAGTAACATTTGATGATAGTTGAATATCCACTAGAGTTTGGAAAGCCTCGACATTCTCAAATCCCTATTTTAAGCTGCGGAAGGTTCGGGAATTCAATCCTTTTCAGCTAACAAGCACTCTTCCGTAACACAGTGTAGAAAGCGTGAAGTTTATTCACTTATTTTGATATTTTGTAAGGAAAATTATGAAAACTGGAAAAGTCTATAGAGATTTCGAGATACGAAATGTATCGAGAATTAAACACAAACCTGTGTTTGTTTGTTTTAATTTATTTGCTCCTTCGTTACGTTCAATAATTTAAATATTAAATCACAGTCCCACCAACTGTTCCATCGTTCGTGCTATAGAGGGCATAGACGCTTTCAGTTTCATTCAATATATAGATTACAATTTGTAAATTGATACATATTTCTTGGAATGAGATTGTTTATTTTCTTTATGGCACAAGAAGGAAATTCATCAGCTTAGTGGAATGGAAAAAATATACCACCGTTTCTCTACATAGGTATATTGAGTATATAAAGAAAATACCTAGACGAGGAAATTCTAAATGTTGTCATCTTATTTTTAATATCCTTATTTATCATCGCTCGATTAATTCGAGAATATTACTTTTTCATTAGTTTTTAAGAGATTAAATTTTCTGAAAAACTCCCGGTGAAACGTGGATCTTTAAATTTTGTTTTACAAGGTTGGATAATTTTGATTAATTGAAGGTGATAATTTCCAACAAAATACATTTTAAGTCATAAATAAATTAAGCACATGGAAAAAAATTTTTAGTTATCACTTCAACCGAAAATCTAGTAAATTTTCAGTTAAATACGATATCAAATAATTTTTTTAGTTATCGTAACTAACTACAGCAAGTACAGCTTCCTTGTACTTGAAAAAGGCTTCAAAACATTATTCTACCGTGAAATTATATTTTCGCCTTAAAGTTCATAAAAAATTGTTGTAACTCAAAATACTAGTTATAAAATAATAGCAAAAATATTTTAGAAACTAACCCCCAAAATACTTCAAAAATTTTAGCGAAGTGGGACTAGCAGCAAATAAGATATTGACATTCAATGGGATTTCATGGTAGCACCGTGGATACTATTACTCCGAATGCAATGAAATTTGTAGGGGACCATCTAAGAACTAGACCGCACAATCTGTGACAATTTCATAAAAAAGAATTGAATAGCTCAGAAGTTATGCCGCTTGGTGCAACTGAGTATATTAATGGAATGACATGGTAGCGGTATAGCTACCGTTACTCCGATTTCGAATAGATTCATAGGGGACCATCTAGGAACCAAACTGCATAATTTCTGAAAATTTCATTAAAAACAATCGAATAGTTCAGAAGTTATGCCCTTGGTGCAAACTGGTGACACACACACGGACAGACAGACACCAAACTAAAATTGTTCAGAAAGCTCTAAAACGTAAAACGTGCATAAAAATTTGAGTTTGAAGGGAAAAAATTTTTTATTTTCAAAAGTGTTCACAATGCTGCCGCTACTTTAGTAGTCTCGGAAGCAAAATATTTCTGATGACTACAAAAAATTATTGGCGTAACAAATGTTTCAGATATATTCGGATACTTACATAGACAAAATAATTTTAGTAAGTATGTCATTGTGACAAATGTTAAATACAGTAGTCACTATGAAACTGTGCACTACCAAAGTGTTACAACCAATATTACTTTCACCACTCTGGTGTCGGAAACACAATCAAACGCTGCATGTACATAGGTACATAGCAGTAAACAGGTACATAGCAGTAAACTAGTTACTGGCATTTACATATTTTTTTTAACTCACTATGAAATTGTGATTTTAGTCCCGTGCTGTAACACTTTCATAGAGCCGACCGTATGAACTATTAACAATATTTTTAATTGTTAATGTAATAAAAATATTTATTTATTTAACTGTCTGTATCTCCTCTTCGTTACTTAACGTTTACCATGTCTATAATATATAATTAAAATTAAACTTATATTAGAACATCTCCGATTAAAACCAGCAACATCAGTGTATTTATTAAATAGATATTCACCGCACCTTTATCGACTGGACCATAGGACTATCATTACCGTTTATTTTTAAATATAGATAATTTTCTTCAAGAATGAGCAGAATAAGAGCAGAATCTGTTCTGGGCTACTTATAAAAAGTGAATTTAATTAAAATTTTTAAAGTTGATTAAATTTTTTTCTCATTATTCATAATTTGCATTTTCATTAAATAAAAAAAAAATGAACCAATAAAAAAAGTTAAATTAATTTTGGATATAAATAGAAAAATGTGAAAAATATAGATAGGTACTATAAAATATTAAACTTCATATTTTCAAAATAACCTTGGGCAATATTTTTTCTTTTTAATAAATAAATAATGTATTGATGCGATGAAAGCTGAGCTAGCCTATGAATGTTCAATGGCGCTTGAAATTAAAAAAGGAATTTTTTTTGGCAACGAAAACACATGAACCGGAAACAATGTTGCTGTCAACAAAAAGAGAAACAACACATAAAATATACATTATATTGAATGAATGTGTTCGTCTATCAATAACCAAAAAAATATAAATTGTGGTTTAATATGACAATAATAAAAATCATCTCTATAAAATACAGTCAGTTGATGTTGGTGTGAAAAATTAAAATCTATATCTGCGCACATGACGAATGTATAGGGTGATAGAAAAACATATGCCGCTTTTTAAGTGATTTTCGTTTTTGGAAATCCATTTATTACAGCGGGTGCCATGAAAAGACCTGAACTCGGGACTATGGCAGAAATTTGTTTTGAGGCCTCGAGAAACCGAAAATGACCTTTACTAAAATTTATATATATATATATATATATATATATATATATATATATATATATATATATATATATATATATATATATATATGTGTGTGTATATATGTTTCTGCGGGATAACTCTCGAACGAAGCATCCAGTTTTTATGAAATTTGGTGAGAAGTTCAAAAGTCCCAATAGCTTGGATGAGTTCGTCAGCCAAGTACATTCGATTTCTGAAAGCCAAAATTTTGGCCATTTTTCGCTATTTTTAGTGTTTTTTTACCAAATTTTGCCAGATTTCCAAAAAATTTTCTAAATTTTTTAGGCCATCGAAAAGAGCGTCAAAAGCTACATAAGACAAGCTTTTAAAACATTGTTCTAAATGAACTAGCTTTGAGAAAAATTAAGAAATTTGCTTAATTTCTTTACAATAAATGGTTCATCGTTTTTATCATTACAATAACGATATTTATATCTGTTTCAATTTTCAAAATAAAAATTCAAAAACGCGTCATCATCGATTTTGAAAATTTGTTTACTGTTAGATAGCTAAATAATTTTAGATGTAACGTAAAAACCCCCATTATGGAACGGTATCTAATACTGGAACAGTTTTGACATTTACATATTAATGAAGTTATTTCTGAAAGAAACGTCTGATAACAAAAATTATTATTAATAGAATGATTGTTTTTCAATTTAAATTCACCCCGTATTTACACGAAATAAATAAATAAATGTCAAAACTGTTCCTGTATTAAATACCGTTCCATAATGGGGGTTTTTACGTTATATAAGTTATGTTATATGACGTCTGCCAGCGACTGGGGGTCCCAGAAGCGGCAAAAATAAAACTACACAACCGATTTTGAAAATTTCTTCATCTTTAAAAAGTTAAATTCCTGTAAATGCATTATATACGTACTATATTATGAGATCCGCCAGAGACCTGGGGACCCAAAAGTGCCAAAAATTAACTACTTAACCTATTTTGAGAATTTTTTCACTGTTAGAGAACTAAACTATTTTTAGTTGTACACAAGTTGTTAGAGATATGAGTGAAATCCATCAGTGCCCAATATTTGGAAATTCACTATATGTTATGCAGATGCTGCGACAGCGATATTTTGAATACTGCGACTGGAATTACTAAGGTGTGGCACGTGCACGGGCAGACATCTAGACGGATTTGACGAAGCACCCTAAAAATCGAAAAAGATTGTATTTCGAAAATTCATTGTATTTTAAACATTTAATTCCGGTCATGGTTTTTTTATTACATCCTATATAAAATTTTCATTCATATTACTACATACGTATACATCGTATACATGGCAGCTACTGCGATTCAACTGAATTCTATCTTTCGTACATAATTAATTTAATTTTTTGTTGCTGATGTTAAATAAATTTCCATTTTCAAATTATAACATTTCAAATAATATTATCATTCTACAATTAATATATACATTTTAACTTTGAAAAATATGTTTATTTCAATGAAAGTAAAATACCATAATAACACGATCATAAATTTAATGAAGCATGGAGTAAAAATGAAAAATAAAAAAAATTTATAATAAAAGATTGAAACGTAATTATCTTGTCAATACCTTTCATCAACTCGTCAAATTATCTATAATTAATTAGAAAAAAAATTCCTTCCTAGTTGGTTTTTTTTAAAAATAATATACAGTAGAACCGATGTTAACCGGAGAGCAGTGTTTCGCAAAAATTTGCCCGGCTAACAGAGATAATCTAAAACCTGGTTATACCAAATTCTAAGAAAACGTCATTGTTCCAAATGAACTAATTCTTATAAAAATTATTCAATATGAGCGATTGGAAAATATTTAAAGTTTTCGCAAAAACTAATGTACCTACATAGGTATGCACGAATTTGTACCTATTAAAATTTGCCTCATTTGGTCGGTACTAAACAGTTTTACAACGATTATATGAAACATTATTTTGGTACAAAGTCTTTTTTTAGAAACGCGAAAAACAGTGCTAATTTGAAGTATTTCTGAAACAAATCAATCTTCTATTCTTTTCTAAAAACAAACTGCAAATTTGAAATTTACGTAAGTGCAATAATGAAAGAGATAAAATCAAGAAAATGGAAATTATTTAAATTCATAAGTGATGAATCATGGTCAAATTTAAGTGAAATGGACCATACCTAAAAATAGTTCATTAACCTTTACGGAATTTTTTCTATTTTCTCCATCTTTTTCCTTCCAACTATTTACAGCATATCAAAATCTGATTTTCTTAGACTATAACAAAGCGTCGCGACGCGTCGGTAATATGTTCCGTTCCACTAGAACGAATGAACATTCAACGAAATAACAACCGCTGTAATCTCGTAGTTGTGAAATTACTTTGATCAAATAATATCATGACGGATATGACGGTAAGATCAAGTGATCCCATGTCACCTTAAGGGGAGATTCGCCAAAAAAAACATCAAAAATCGACCATTTTTATTATTTTTTTCTTCTTATATAAAAACAAAAAACTAAATATACAACATTGTTTCTACATGTCTTGAGATTACAAAAAAATTTAAAAAAAGCTGAGTATAAATGGCTTTGAAGTCAATCCTGCGAGATTTTTCCATCTTGATGGTTCCTCACGTTCTCAAGTCCCCAGTGAACCAAAATCAAAAAATCAAGAATTTTCTGAAAATTTGCCTTCATATACAGTTATGGCACTAACTAGGATCTAAGAAAATTAATAAAAAGCCACTGAGAAATCGCATTTTGAAAATAATTCGCAAAAATCACCGCTTTTTCTCGACTATAAATTGCCGCCATTTTGAAAATATATTACGGTACCAAAATCTTAAGTTTCGGCCAAAATGACGGCATCGAGGAACAATCTGCACTTTGATTTATGTCGATTTCTCAAATACTTTTTGAGACACACCAGGAACTATGTCGAAAAACGTAATTTCGAGAAAATAGCATTTCAAGTTTTTCATTTAAATTGAATTATAGTAAAGTGCATGCACTAAAATGCACATAACTTTTTGATTTTTCATTAAAATAAAATTTTAGGAGAATATTTCTAACACCTTAAGAAACATAATTATGAAGAAAAAAATCGAATTCTTCTTTTTAGCGAATCTCTCCTTAAAATAATACAATTGTAAACATTTAATATTACTAGCCGTATCCGCGACGTCGTTCGCGGAAAGCATTTTTATAAACTCAATGAGAAGTATGTAAGTAAGTGCAATAATTATACAGAACTTGCAAAGAATAATATTTTTTGTGTAATGCATGCACATGCTCAAAATTGTTTTTCTATTTTCCCGTGGGAATGAGGAATTTTCCCGGAGTAAAAAGTATCTTAAATATTGAGCCAAGTAATAGGTTATCACCACACCAAATTTCATAAAAATCCGTCCAATAGTTTTTGCGTAATACGTGCACATGCACAAAATGGTTTTTCTATTTTCCCGTGGGCATGAGGCATTTTCCCGGAGTAAAAAGTATCTTTAATGTTGCCCTAGGTAATAAGTTATCACCACACCAAATTTCATTACGATCCGTCCAATAGTTTTTGCGTGATGCGTGAACAGACAGACAGACAAGAATTCTAAAAATCACTGTTTTGGTATCTACATCGAGAACTATTTACAGTAGCAGTACAATTTTCAAAAAATATTCCATGTACAGAAATGGTCTCGTTACAATTTTATAATATATATACCTATAGATATGTAGCCGTCATATGATTCAAACAAAGTAAAACACAAAAACACTAATTAAAAATAGTAATTATTTTAAGAAATATGTTCTTCTTTGATACTTAATTATATTCACTTAAATAAATGTTTATATTCAGGAAATGAATGAAATGAAAAGAGTAAAAATAAATATGCCACGAAAAATAAGATGCACAGTGATCATCTAAAAAGATAATTTATTGTCACGTTCCTTATAAATAAACCGGTATTCAATAAATCAAAATTTGAAAGCTGCTGAAAATTGAATCGCAGAAAGGACTAGTACACCAGCGGGGAACGTGCTCCAGTGACAAAACAATTGGGAAGGCAATCAGAACCTTCCAAAACAGGACCAGGAAGACCAGGACCAGGACCAGGAAGACAGGACCAGGAAGACAAACCTTCCAGAAAAAGTGTCAAGACCTTTTTTGTAGAGAATCGAATTCTCTACAAAAAAATCCGCGAGAGCACCTGTCCATCTTGTACAGGTGAAAAAATAAAGCGCTCCAAACGCATGTGCATACCACTTAATATGTTTGTTGGATAAATAACAATGATGTCAAAGCATTTTTTATAAAAAGCTTTGATAGTATAAGTGTGTATGCACAGACTATGTTTGAATGTATGCATACACGTTCGTATGAAAAATTGTATGCATCAACATCTATCCATTAATATAGACAATAATGACATAAAGTAATTTTGGTTTGCAATTTTTTCTACTAGTATGTCTACTAGCATATTGTAAAATATATTGAAAGTTGAAAAGAAAGATTGAACTTAAAAATTCTATTTTTGCGCAACTTATACACACAGGGCCGCGCCAAGCGGGGGTGTTAGGGGTGCCTAGTACCCCGGCGGCAGGCTTTGGGGGCGGCAAATAAAATATAAAATTATTACTATTTTTATGTGGTAATTTTGATGACACTAAATGTTACCCGCATTTTGCTTAAATACTTGTCTATTATGATTGTTGTGACCCGTCGGTAATCCGAGTATTCCGATTGTCGACCAGCGACAACAATCATTTGCGCGGTAATCGGCGAGATCAAACGGGATCGGGATCGAACATGTTCTTGCACGCTTTAATTTTATAAAAACCGTCGTTGAATTCTACACATAAAACATTTATCAATCTTTAAAATTGTTTAGTTTTCGTTGCGTTACGTTGTATATAGTACGTGACGATTAGTAAACAAAACAAACTAAAAATTGATGACGGAGGATCTCTCAGTAAAATATTATTCTTTTAAATAAGACTTAGAAAACACTGTATTGAACAGTCGAAATATAATAAAAGAGTTTAAGATTTCAATTGTTTGGTTTTAAAACCAACATTTTTATTTTATCTTCTTTTTCCTATTTGGTTGATACCTTAAACCTAATTTATTATTTTTGTTTTTTGTTATTATAAATTTTGTTTTCAATATTTGCTTATCCACATCTGCAAGCAATTTAGTTTAAAATATACATGTTCTTTCGATATTGCGCTTATTCCACTTAGGATAAGATAAGATTTATGGATGTTCTTTAAATTGGAGCACTCCATACTCTTTTCTTGGAAAAGTTACATTATTTCGTTTCTCAGAAATTTAAGTAAAAAACATCCCCTTTTGGGCTCTGCGGAACGAATATGATATAAATGCGTTAGATTTATGTGATGAAATAGAAACTCTTTTAACATATATTAATCCCGACATGAATGCATTAACAGTTTTAGATTATATATTTTCTAATGATCTTACTACAATGTTTCCGAATATGACAATTGCATTAAGAATATTTTTGACAATACCTGTGACAGTGGCATCTGGTGAGAGAAGTTTTTCGAAACTTAAGTTAATAAAAAATTATTTAAGATCTAGTATGTCACAGGAAAGAATATCGTATTTAAGTTTAATTAGCATAGAAAACAAAATTGCTGCAGATATTGACATGTCAGATTTAATAAATGAATTTGCAATAAAAAAGGCAAGGAAAGTGAATTTTATATAAAATTTTAAAATTGTTACTATTCGTTTTTGTTTTGTGTAAAATTATTTATTTTTATTTACTTGTTCTTGAAATTTATGCGAAATAAATTGTTAAAAAAAGTTTAAGTGTTTTATTCCATTTATAATCCTAAATATTTTATAATATTTTATGCATTTCATTAAAGTAAGTATATATAGTAAGTAAACTGGTAGCCGGGAGGCATATATTTTATTATCAAAAATGTATTATAAATAAGTTTGGCGTTTTAGGGGCGGCAATTTTTGTCTTGCACCCCAGCGCAAATGTCCCTTGGCGCGGCCCTGTATACACAAGATTATTCCTATCAAACTGTTCTATAACATTTAAAGCAAATTACTACAATCCTGTTTCCTATGAAATACAAAATAGAAATTTTACAACAGTAATATGCAGATACATATCGAATTTAATTCAGTTGAGTGTTATTTTTAAATTTAATTGCTACACCTATCGGCCATAATTCTTCATTAACACTGTCAGTAGTTGTTGCCAATATTTTCTAATTAATGAAACGTGAATTTTAAACAAATTGTTATACTGTTAAGAAAATAATTATAAATGTTACATGCAGGCAACGCCTTCACAAAAACAAAATTATTGAAATTTTTTTGTTTTCAACACTTCCTCAGATTATACTTTATAATAATAATGAGAGTAGGTAATTATTGAAAAACATTCTTTCGTTCAAAAAGTGCTTAAATAATATTTGGAAAATTATCAAAAAAAAAAAAAGTTGTCATGCAAATTTTTTAGTAATTGATCCTCAAATATCAATGTTAATATAATTTGATGACAAGCTATGAAAGGAAAATTTGATAAATTGATTTTTTTTGGTTCCATAAACGTTCCACTTTTAGATGGCTCACATTTGGGAATTTTTAGTAGACTGAAATGTACCAGCACAGAAAAAAATTAGTTTTCCACAATGTGATACTCTGATATAAATGAGGACGTTAATTTTTAGATAATTTTAGCTCATTCCTTTGGTAAATAGTAAGATGAAAACATTTTCAGATTATTTACGGGTTTTTTAGGCAAAATAAATGTTACAATTGTTCCTCTTAGAGGGACGATTTTAACAGAACTATTAAAGGACTAATCAAAATATCATTTTGAAGCTATAGAAATTTACCAGGCATGTTATTACTTATTACCAAATGGAATTATCAAAAGAAGTCTGTACAATGAGCAAAAAATTTTTGTCAATGGAGTCAAGACCTGAAATCTTAAGCACGTTTGTGTTGATACTAAACGTTATTTCTAATGCTTCCACTAAAATATTTTCAAAATTTCCAAGTTATTTACGGGAAAAATAAATTATGCAACTTTGCGTTTATTGTACACTATTTCACTGTCTAGAAAAAATGTTTTTAAGTATGAGGTTCAGTATTTAGCAAACGAAACTTAAAATTGAAAATGCTGAAAGAAACCACAACTTTACGAGCCCTTTTTAACGATATGCCACAAGATGTGACATAACAAAAAATATGTTTTTAGTTTCACTTTTCAATATGAAAAAATTATTCACGAAAATAAAAAAAATTTTCAGAGAGATCAATGAAAGGTATAACCTGTAGCCCTAGGTACAAAATTTCATGTTCATACGTCGAGAACTGTGCCAGACAGACGAACAAATATGGCGGCATTATAAGGATTTCGAGATTTACATCGGTTTTTGTGATTCTCTCCTCTATAACAGACACCACCCACATCGTTATATGTATATTTCATTTATACTGCATAAGTTTTACGCGTTACTATTTACATTCTATGATGGGAGTGGAGGGCAAGGCAAGTGGTGAGAGTTGTGGGGCCAATATTCATTTGGAATTGTGAAAATTTCCACGAATATAGCCGACTGCGGCCTTCTAACCCTCGACCAATCCTTTGAATTTAAGTAGGTTTGTATATATAGAATATAGACACGTTATTCATTATTCTGTCTTAACCTCGTAGCTGAAAACTCCCAATTCTTGGACACAAAAAAAATGTATTTAAATCTGTGTTTTCATCACTGTGAACTTAAGATTTATGCTAATTACACCTTTTAATGTTGGCTACCTATATATATATATATATATATATATATATATATATATATATATATATATATATATATATATATATATATATATATATAATTTACTGTTGAGAGGTTTACTTTGTGAAATTTCATTTTAAATATTAAAAATATTTAAAGTTTCAATTACTTTGTCAATTTCACTAGAATTGAGTAGAATTTACTAAACGCGTTTTCAATCTCGCGACCATCATCAGAGTAATTGAAGAAATGTATGTGGGAGTGTAATAAATACTCTTAAAAATGAATTTGGGAAAAACCCGTCATTATACTATTTCATATGAAATAGGCTGTACAATAACGTACCTGAAAGACGATGTTGATAAACCAGTTTTGAATAATAGAGATAATTATTTTTATCTGTGTAAGGTAAAAATTTTTAACCAATATGTTTAAGAATAAAGGAGGGGTGTCCAAAATGTTAAAGTTGCTGAAATTATATTTTTTGTTTAGAAGTTCAGTTTTAATAAAGGTGAATTATTTAGGTCGTTTTGATCATTTAAAACCTGCACTTGTGGGTCACTGTTCAATCTATTAATTTCAAGAGCCTCCAAGAGATTCAGTTTTGTACCCTTTTGACAAATATGTAGAACTTTTGGTTTGTGATTTATATTGGGGAAATGACCTGTTTCTAAGACGTGTAAACCAAAAATTGAGCTATGAATTTGAGATCCAACATGTTCCTTATACCTTGTCTCGAAGCTGCGACCCGTCTGTCCCACGTATTTAGCATTACACTGCGAACAATCTAAGCGGTAAACTCCACTCTTTTTTAGCGGATCAGTTTTTTCTTTTCCACGGAATTTTTTACTGAATGTTGTGGCTGAAATTCTGTTATTTGTTTAAAAGTGTTATTTAAAAATTTGGCAAATTTATATGCAGGTGCTTTGGTGTAGGAGACCACTGGTCTCACAGGATATTCTTTCTTATGCAACTTGATGAGGCCGTAGAGTTTAAAAACTCTACCTGCTGACTCCTGTAGCTCCAGGTCCCACAAACTAGCTGCGTATCGTTCAATGATCCTCAGAGCATTCGCTATTCCTCTTCTACCAAAAGACCGAGAAACTGAACTTAACACAATAAAACAAATCGCCCTCAACAACGGTTTTTCAACACATTTAATAAATGAACTCATTCGTAAAAAACAACACAAAATGACCATTGAACAAATATATCCATCTATTACTGCTGGTCCAGATCCAAAACATTATGTATCACTCCCTTTCCTAGGTGTCATCTCACAAAAAATAGGCAATTTATTTTCAAAATATAATATATCACCCGCCTTCTGTTCATTTGGAAACCTCGGCCGTTCACTTTTTAACGCAAAAGAAAAAACTGATCCGCTAAAAAAGAGTGGAGTTTACCGCTTAGATTGTTCGCAGTGTAATGCTAAATACGTGGGACAGATGAGTCGCAGCTTCGAGACAAGGTATAAGGAACATGTTGGATCTCAAATTCATAGCTCAAATTTTGGTTTACACGTCTTAGAAACAGGTCATTTCCCCAATATAAATCACAAACCAAAAGTCCTACATATTTGTCAAAAGGGTACAAAACTGAATCTCTTGGAGGCTCTTGAAATTAATAGATTGAACAGTGACCCACAAGTGGAGGTTTTAAATGATCAAAACGACCTAAATAATTCACCTTTATTAAAACTGAACTTCTAAACAAAAAATATAATTTCAGCAACTTTAACATTTTGGACACCCCTCCTTTATTCTTAAACATATTGGTTAAAAATTTTTACCTTACACAGATAAAAATAATTATCTCTATTATTCAAAACTGGTTTATCAACATCGTCTTTCAGGTACGTTATTGTACAGCCTATTTCATATGAAATAGTATAATGACGGGTTTTTCCCAAATTCATTTTTAAGAGTATTTATTACACTCCCACATACATTTCTTCAATTACTCTGATGATGGTCGCGAGATTGAAAACGCGTTTAGTAAATTCTACTCAATTCTAGTGAAATTGACAAAGTAATTGAAACTTTAAATATTTTTAATATATATATATATATATATATATATATATATATATATATATATATATATATATATATATATATATATATATATTCTTGGGACAATTTGTTTTGAGTCCCCAAGAAACCCAAAACAGTATTCATTAAAAATTTTAATTGATGGTCGTGGTTTAATTTTTTATGTTACAGGGTGTCGTATATGGGTTAGTTCGAGGACATTTTATTTTATATACAATTTTGGATTTTATATACAATTCCGGAAAGTTCTCTTACTATACAATAAATTGAAGAATAGTTTGGTGACTATCCTCATATTCTACAGATGTCCTCGAAAACTACTATATATGAAAATTTTGTTCCCATAGTATCCGCTGGATATATATATATATATATATATATATATATATATATATATATATATATATATATATATATATATATATATATATATATACAGTATTTAATATGCTTTTTGTGTGTCCTAAAACATGAAGTTTTGATATACGAGGTTAAGATAGAAACGTAGCGATATACCTACGTTTTTCATTTATATCCGAACAAATGAAATAACAACAAAAAACGGTTTGTTTTGAAACAAAACGTTACTTGAATTAAGCTCAAAGTAATCATGCAGAGAACTCAAACTGATAACAGTATACATTTTCAATCCACCCTGCTATGAATGCAATATAAAAAGAATAAAACAAAATGTAAATAAACTATACTACTGGTAGATATAAAGAGAAGATAGGTAGCTAAATCTAATATAAACCTTTAAAAATTTCAATATTGATTTGAAACAAATATAAGGTAACGATTTGAATAATGTTACTACAAAGACTGTAAGTCTTCTTACTTTACCTTTTTGTCAGACGATACAAAGCATTCAATTTAATTTGTAATATTTCAATTTGTATCTTTTAAACAAAAAAATACAAATATGTACTTATTTACAGGTAGAAATTTACAAATACTTTATATTTATTGAAACTGTATATTTTAAACTTTTCATCTTCTCTAAAAGAAAAATGAATTTAAGACAGTTTTTCAATAGTTACAACATTAACCAAGGGCGTCCCTATGAAAATTTGCAAGGGGGCTAGAACTGGGAGTAAAGATAATTTTTAAGCAAAACGTAGTCACAAAAAGTTTCAATTCTGACATTCAGGGCCGACGAGTGAAATGACGGGTCTCGGGGCACACAAAAATTTTTCCGTTAATTTAAGTGGCGAGCGAAAGAAAAAAGACTTCATCTAACTTTTTCGGGCTTCTATTCAACCTGCGGGCCGGGCCTCCTGTTTGGGTCCAACATTTTCTCCCGAAAATAGTATTGACGAGCAAAATAAAATAAAACCCAAACCTCTTCCTCTTGCCGGGGCTCCTTTCCCCATACAATTAAAGATCAAAAACATATTTTATCCTTTCTCCAAAAGCTAGAGAGGGCCGTGGCCTCGTCTGTCCCCGGGTATGGGTGCTCTTGATACTGACAGAAAAAGTTAAAAACTTGATTACTCTGACACGTCATCCTAAAAAATTATGTATACACATTTAGAAAAGACGTTACTTAAAATTCGCTATGTTATGCAGGATGCTTTTACATTATGTTGATTTTACACAGAGAAAAAGTAAAGTGGCGTGTCTCTACCCGAATTTGCCCTAATACGTTCTTTATTGAGGGGGTTCTCCCGTGTGATGGCTTCAAAAAAAATTTGCTTCTACTTGAAAATAATTCACTATGAAAAACTTCCAAGAGGAAGAGGAAAGAATACTCTATGGATCAGGCATCACAGATTGATGGTAAGTTAAGATTTTCATACTTTTAACTGTACTTGAAACTTTCTCAAGCGTAATTTTCTCAAAACGGTGTTTTCCAAACTTTCCTCCATCATATCTCGAGAACGGTTTGACCGATTCACTTGAAATTGACAGGGTAGACTTAGCACATGTAGACTCACCGAGTACAAACTCAAATCATCCAAAAATTCCGAGTATTTCTGTTTTTTTTTTTTTTTTTTTTTTTTTTTTTTAGAATGAATAATTTAAAAAAAAATTGTAAAATTTAAAACTGTTTTTCAGAAATCTGCCAAAAAGCCTAATTTTCAATATTTTCAAATGATTCTAGTTCACTCAATGCATTTAGGCTTACAGATTAAAACACCGTTTTGTTATTTTTTTAAGTAAGCCATAATTAGGTGAAATCGTGGAGCAAGTAAGCGTCTTTTTTCGAGGCGAATGTCTTCGGAGTGTTACAACTTACGTTCTAATGAAGATTTTTACTTGAAATTTGTTTTACATAGTCTTGAGATAGTAATAAATAAGCGATAAAAAAACTCAAAGTTCTATCTTTTCATTGGTCGTCAAAAAAAGTTCAAAAAATGCTTAAAAACAGGCGGGAAACCAACTTAATGAAATCCGAAATGCGACCTTTTATAAATCAAAATTAATGTTTATTTTACGATTTTATTAATATAATTTACGTTCACATTAATAGAGAAATTCAAAATCTCTACACAGAGAATTATTTATATTTTTATTTTTCACTGTCAAATTTAAAAGTCATAAAATTAAAACCGCACATTGCAAACGAGCAAGTGCGTCACTGTGCGTCACATGTTTTTCAAATCTAGCATATAATTTATTGAAAACAATTATGCCTATTAATAAATTACCGAATTGAAAAAAAAACTGATATTTGAAGCGTCCGTTCCCTCGCGTTGGTCGCAGCAAATTTAGACCGCCGCGGTAGCGATTGAAAAATTTAATATATATATATACATATATACATATATATATATATATATATATATATATATATATATATATATATATATATATATATATATGTGTGTGTGTTTATAAAATCTTAGCAAATTTATTTGACATCAGTTCATATTAATTTATTATTTAAATATGGCCGTAAATTAGTTTTTATTCAAATGTATATCTCAAATATATTGAATTACTTTTCGTACAGTAGCGGAATATAAAAAAAGTGTAGGTGCTACATGTAATATTGTAATAAAGGAACGCTGACCTAATGTACCTCGTGACGTCATCAGGGTAAAATTCTGGGCTTGTAAGTTTCTAGTGGCTTCACATTATACAAGTGCCATAAAATAAAAATTCACTTTTTTAGAGACCCTAATTAATATTATGACTTATTTTGGTAAAAATTCTTTTATCCTTTTAAATTTTTCAATATTTTTAAATTGTGTTAAAAAAAGAGTTCTATATCGTAAAAGCTCCCATTATTGAACGGTATCTAATACTGGAACAGTTTTGACATTTACATATTAATGAAATTATTTCTGAAAGAAACGTCTGATAACAAAAATTATTATTAATTGAATGATTGTTTTTCAATTTAAATTCACCTCGCATATAATGTTTCCTTACTTAATTAAAGAAATAAATAAGTAAATGTCAAAATTGTTCCAGTATTAGATACCGTTCCATAATGGGGGCTTTTACGTTATGGATTTTTTTTTTAATGTAAATTTTTATTGATGCATCGACATCTAAAAGTAATTAGTTGTCTGTATTAATACATAATCTATACTAATACATTTAATATTAATACAATTAGTTAATACTAGTGTGATTGAATAGTATAATTACATAACAGCCCTCGATAATAATATTTTTGTAACAATAATATTTTTGTGTATATCTACTTTCTAAAGGTTCCCGGTGGAAACAAAATCAACTGCTAAATCACATCCAACTAACTAAGCCGAAGTCGATGAAATTTAGTACACACATGGTGTAATCTTATTCCGATTAAAAGTTCCTGTGGGATTCAATATTAGGTAAATACTTACAAAAAATAAAAATTTTAAAATTCAGCAAATAATTTTCCTTGCATAAAAAATAAATTGAAACTGCCTTCACAATGTTGGAATTATATAAACTGTCACTGTTAAATTAATTTGTTCAATTTATATATTGAGTTTTATGTACGTATATTTTCGATACAAATGGCATATGTTATTTACATTTTTCGTGTACATTTTAAAAGATTAATTTATTGATTAAAAGTAATGCGTACCTACATCTAGCGTGTTCCCGATTTTATACATATAGAGAATACGAATACAATTTCAAATACTCCATACGAAAAACATAATAGTAGTAAATGAAGCTATATACATTTTGAAATAATAACTTTCTATCTATCTACAATAATCTACATAATATAGAAAATTAATATACAAAATTTATATGAAAAATTAGTCTGCCGTGTCCAGTGACTATTAGTTTTGTATACAGGGCATCTGAACATCAAATTTTTGTTTGAAGAAAAAAGAATAAATTGGTTTAGCACACACAAATATTAGGTATTACATTTTTACTATGCCATATTAAAGATTTTATTAACGGAAACAGAAACGATTAAAAAGAAGATATTTTATTGGATGTGGCTATTTATACATACAGTATGTATACGCAATTGGCTATTTATACATACAGTATGTATACGCAATTGGCTATTTATACATACAGTATGTATACGATATTGGCTATTTATACATACAGTGTGTATATGAGATATTTTGTTTAAACGTGCAGTATGTATACGCAGTTGACTACTTATTCAGAATTACAGTAATTTCTGATGTATACTGCGCACATTGAGCACCAAAAATATCGTCCAAATTTCGTGGTGCGCGTATTAAAATGGACTTTTCCACTGGTGACAGTAAAATAACTTATAATAACAAATTTATCGATTCTAATAATAACGAATTTCTCGCGTACCACCGATTGAATTTTGTATAATTTTATTAGCTTAAGAACGGATTTTTGGGGACGCGAACCGGAAGTTGCATATCTGAGGACTAAAAAAAAATTTCCTTTGTTATGGTAATAAAAAATAGAGGCAGATTCTTATAGAATTTGATCAGTGGAACAAAAAAGGAGGAACAAATTTTTTCGATATCCTGTTTAGTTTTCGGGATAATATGTGTTGTATTTCTAAAACTTACTATGAGATAATGGATTGTATATTACACACATACACATACACATATACGTAGTATCAATTTTTACGAATATAAACTCAGTTTTAAATATAATTTTTGAATGGTATATTTTGGTTTTTATTCATAGAAATTAGTGAAAAATGAACGGGACATCACCAATGAAACCTCATTCTTGGTCAAAGGGTAATTATTTATAAATGTGTCTCGGCGTATAATCACTTCAAAATTATTTAATTACCCTTTGCCTGAAAATGAGGTTTCAATGATGTCGTCCGGTCCATTTTCCACTTACTTCTATCAATACAAGCCGTAATATACCTACAACAACAATACAAGCCGTAATATACCTATATTAATTGTCTATCCAATATAGTAAGTTTTTCAAATTTGACAAGTAATATCACGAAAACTAAGCAAAATATCGAAAAACTTCATTCTTTCATTTTTGTGCTACTCACCAAGTTCCATAAAAATCGATCTTTAATTTTTGTTGCTATGATAACGGAAAACATCTTTTAGTAACCCCTAGGCTTGAAATTCGAAGGGTTGAAAAATACACTTCCGGTCCGCGTCGCCAAAAATCCGTTTAGGGGATAACTTCTTAAACCAAAAAGATTATGTAAAAAAATAATTCAGCTCAATCGGAGGCATTCGGTTATTATAATTTTTTAGTTATTATAAATATATTAATTGTAATAATAGCGCATTCAGTCAGTATGTATAAGTAGCCAACTACGTAATCAGTTTAGTTTAAGTACATAACTACATACTGCAGGTTTAAATAGCCAATTCAATATACACATATCGTCAGCTGAGTATTGGTTTGTACCAAGTCACCTTTTTAATATTTTTTTCTAGATAGTTGTTTTGTTAGTTTTGGACATTGAGGAAGCCGAAACCACTATCGGAAAAATTTTTTTTTTAAAATTGATTTGGTACAAACCAATAATCAGCTGACTATATGTATTAAACAGCCAATTTCATATACATACTATATATGTATAAATAGCCAATTTCGTATACATACTGTATGTATAAATAGCCAATTGCGTATACATACTGTATGTATAAATAGCCAATTGGTTATACATACTGTATGTATAAATAGCCACATCCTATTTTATTTCATAGGTAAATATCACAGAATATTACAGAACCAACGGTAGTATCTCTATACTACTGAAACCAGTGTAACGACAAAGGATAAAAAATATCCCACCAATATATTATATATGTGCACGCGGAGTTGTGTGTTAGTGCGATAGATGGTTGTGTGTATGGGTGTCTTGCATACGCATATACATAACATGCATGTGGCACGCATCATGTACGTGATGTACGTATACCGTGTCAACACAACGGCAACAATATGACAACAATTGAAACACACCCGTTAGTAGCTACTAAGTGAATGACAACATAGTTCTGCTAAATGCATATAAATGCCTATAAGTGATTGCAGAAAACAGATAGTTGTATTCCTTCCAGTGTTTTATGGTAAATATTAATCATTTGTTAGAAAACATATTGTTAATGATCTCCTCCCTCTTCCCCCTTGGCCGATTTCAATATTAAATACACACAGACTTAGGTATGACATTTCTACATTTTTCTAACAAATTATAAGCGTTTCAAGTGCACATTTCCAAATATTTTAGGTAACGACACTCCAAAAAATATACTGATTTCTTGAAATTTTGAAAGGGACATATTAGTTTGTAGCAGAGAGAACAAATAATGCAAAAAAGAAAAAAAATAAAACATTGCAATTTTTAGGCATGAGTAGAAAAACTGGAAAAACTGAGGTCAGAATGAATCCTGAAGGTTAAAATTGTACTAAAAAATGCTCCGAAAACTATTTGGTCAATATTTATATAAAAAAAGGAAAATTTTGTTGTTACGTGACTAAAATTACGTTGACAAATACGTGAAAGTTAAAAATTTAAAATTCATCTTTGTGACGTCAACAAGTAGGTACTTATATTCCAATTGTTTTCAAGCTTTGTTGTCGAAAGACAAATGAACATATTATATACACATAGAGTGCCTACAGAGTTACTATACCAATGAATAAATAAAGCCTCAAGATACGCTCAAAATAAGGTAAACTCCTACTTACGAATCAGTGCAATAACTGCAGTAGCAATTTTTAATGCGTTTTAAATAATTATTGTCCAATAATATTGGTAATAGAATTAGTTTTTTTGAGAAAAATCGACAAAATTTTCTCAATAAATTGTTAAAAAATAATAGGTAATCATTTGTCTCTGATGTTATCCCTGCTATACCTCGTTTCAAATACAATTGAGCATGGGTTATCGTTAAAAAATTAAATAATTCTTATATTCGAGACAAATTAATCTTCTATTCTTTTCTAAAAACAAACTGCAAATTTAAGTAAAATAGATCATACTTTTGAAGTGTAATACAAAAAACAAAAGACTACTTAGAATAGCTTCAATAATATATACTTTTTCTCACAATTTAGAAACATTAAATATTTGTTATCGTATAGTCTCTGGAGTAGGTATAGTAGGAGTGATTATTTACATTTATATTTATAACGATTTAATTCAGAAACTGAACTGTAGAAAATAAATACATATTATCGTTGACGATAAGATAAACAGAAAATATTATTGTTGCAGAATAGACCCGAAGCAGTCGCCGGAAAATATTTTCATTTTTGTCATTGTCACTTTATTCTGTTCACCATCATTCTGTTTCATTATCTATTGCGTTACCCGGTTCGTGTGTATTCGTGATGAAATGATCTTTAAAGCAATGTATGAATTTCACTCGAGGCCACCATATAACAAACTTAGCACCAGAAAGTTTACTCACTGAAATGGGAAAACATTAATAGATTTATATATGTACACTACGGTCTCAATAGTGTGGGTACACAATATTTGACAACTACTAACCGCTAACTGAAAAAGATGGCATACAAGTTCGTAGGTACTTAATTTCGAATTCAGTATTGAAGCAGCTACATCTATAATGAATCTTAAAGAAAATATTTGTATATTGTTTGGCCCAGTGATCTCAATGGTACCTATAGTTCAGAATTTGCCAGAAATTAACCTTCCCCCTCGACCGACTTGCTAGACTTCTAAAGTTAAAATTTAGATTTTCATAGGGTTGGTAAGATATTGGGCCAGAAATTATTGGAAAACTGCAGGTTTTTTCCACAGTGTAGAATTTGCTAAATATTTTAAATAACAAAAGGAAGCATCGTAATGTTTCAGTACAATGTGGATTAATTAAACTCGACAATTCCCAGAGTTATTTGGAGGTGACAGATCTTTTTAATTTTTTTCAACGATAAGATAATTAAATCTTTACGTTCTGTTACCACCATTAGAAGGCTAATAGATGACTTTATATTTCTTTCTTGTGACAACTCTATACTATAAGTTAAACAAACAAATTAATACAGTTTACAATTAAAAATGTCTGTCACCTACAGATGACAATGGGAATTGTCGAGTTAAACATTTTTCAGTTTCACAAGTAAATATTTGGATAAGATTTAAATAATTATAAATAAAAAAAGTTAATTTCGTCTATTGACTGTTCACTAAAGTATTGCTAGGGATCCCAATTGTGTGACTCGGACTCCCTTTTGGGAAATTTTTCATGTTCAAAATTTAGTAGAACAATTAAACCAAATTTGAACAATCGTTCAAATTACTTAATTATATGAATGCCCCTAGTCATTTTCTCTATTTATTTCTTAGGTCGTGTTCATTTTTTCCGTAATTAGATATTATTACTACCCTTTTAAAATTTTCATAAAAATTAAAACTGACTTCAATTACACGAATGCCGCGCAAAACGGAACACCAAGAAAGGTTTGTCTCTTTCTATGTTACTATAAGTGAAGCGTATATAAGATGTTCAAAATGTACACATATATATATATATATATATATATATATATATATATATATATATATATATATATATATACAGGGTGTAAAGTAAATAAGTTTCATCCTTTTGAGAGATGGTTTATTTCGGTGTAAAATTGCCGAAGACATAAAAATTTTTTCGGAATTCTCTATCTGAGAAAATCGCATCCCAGCCAGCTCATCGTTTAATATGAATTTCTCTGAATACGCCTCTGACCAAACTAAAATTATTCGCATCCTGTATAATAAAAATTTTTTAAAAATAAAAATAATTTGTAAACGACAATATGTAAACACCTGCCGACTTTTGAATTGATTAGGTACTGTATAGTAAAAAAAAAACCGAACACTGTTTTTCATAAATTTTGGTTAAAATATGTTTGAAATATTTTTGTGGGTTTTTATTTCACAGGATGTTATGAATATTGCAAGAACCGTAACTGTGGTATTGTTGCATTTCTTTAATTACAAATATTTAGTTGCAATACTTTAATTACAAGTATTAATTTAATTAAAAATTACATTTGAATTTTTAAACAAACCAAAATAAAAACATTCCTTTAACTGTCATAAAACATTGTTGTTAATATTGTTGGTACACAACACAGATTAAAAAGTGAATTTTTATTCATAAGTGAGTAACTTTAGCGGAAAACTGTAACAGAGAATTCCAAACTTCGGCATTAATTATCATTATTGTAAAATTATTTTACCAAATTTGTTCTATTATACCAACAAGCTGAAACAAAACACATTTAAATAATAATTTATGTACCTGCGACACACATCAAAATAAGAGTAACAATAATAATAATAAATTAAAATACATTTAATAAGAGATACTATAAACATACATAATTATGTATGTAAGCAAATATACAGTAAGGTAAATGTCCCAAATTCCGACACTAAGGAAGAACTAAACATATTTTCCTAGAATAATTTAAAATTCGTTGGAAAGGCTCAAAGTCTTTTGTCAACAACCAGACCAAAATTTTTACTTTAGATAAATTATCACTTAAGAAAAATAGAAAGATAAAATACAAAAAATAAGAATTTTTGTACTACTGAAATGACACATAATTTCGACATCTACCATAAGACTTACCTCTAAATTCAATACCTTTGTGAACTTATTTTCGTGTTTTTAAATTCAACAGTGTCCATAATTTTGACTATAAACGCTTTAGCTCAAACAAAAAAGAAAAAAACATTGATAAAGATGCATTTAACCTTTAACCGGTAAGGTGATGTCTGTGAGTCGTATACAAAAATATTCTTTTTTGTTAACTAAACGTTTGTGTATTCTTTTATTGTTTAGGGCAAATTTTACCCTGATGGCGTAAGGGGAGTGGTCTTCAGTTTTTGGCTATCTATGTTACCAGCCCGCGGTATGTTAATCTGTTGATGTCTCTCAGACATCACTTTACCGTGATTATTATAAAAATTCACCTTACCGGTTAAGGGTTAAGTATAATTTATTGAAAAAATTGCTTTATTTATTACACGTACATATTAGTTAATAATGTACTTTTCCAATTTCTGCTAATATAAAAATCAGTACTGTTTTGTTGTATATTTCAAGACGTTTGATTTAAACGTTTGATTTCAAGACACTGTCTGATTTTGGATCATTTACCTTATCTATTGATTCATTCAAATTGATAAATACATATTCCTTTTCAGTTCCCAGTGTGTCAAAATCGTCAAAACATTTTTTTTAAATAAACAATTACACACATACATATGTACTTGGGGATTCACAGACCATCATGATATCATCACATCACATCAACCATCGATATCAAGGAGTTGGCCAAGTGCGTATTTAACACACATTAAGCCGAGTTCCTGAGTTATTTGCGTTTTTGTATTTTTGGGGATAAAATACATCGCATCGCATATTTTTTTACGGTTTACTGTGAAAATAAATTAATATATTTGTACTTGTGTTACTTAAGGGTCAATTAAGTGGTAATTGGATTCCTTACAAACCACATGGACTTTGAAATACAATATTTCTGAAACGAGGTATAAAAAGTTGTTAAAAGAACCTTAACTTGATTTTAAAAGATTTTTCTAATGATATGCTGCAAACAGTATACATATAATTATTTTTGAAGGAATTTACGAAAAAAATTTTTCAGCATTTCTCTTAATAATTTTGATTTGAATTTTTGGAAACGTTATCTAATATCAGAATATACTTTGACGTAAAATTTCACTTACTGAGTGTACTAAAATTGTTTATGCCCAGCTTTAAATACGGAAGATAGGTACCATAAGAAATTAAGAAAGAAATTGTTTTACTGACGGTTAATTGAGATGCATGTATTATTCAGATGAGATGCATATTCGGAACCCTAATCTTTGAAAATTATTTTTTAAAAAGCCATAAACCCATAAACATAATATATTTATGACCTGTCAAACTGGATATATTTATGTGTTTTGGAAACACTAGTAACCTATTTATTTTGAATGAATATGTATTTTTAGTTGTATGTGTATGATTGCCGATTGCCGATTGGCGATTGGTATTCGTATTCGTATTATTTTATTATCATCTTATCAATAATAAAACAGTACATTCTTCCTTATTTTTTTAACAATACAGGTACTGGTCTAAGCTGTTTTAAACTGTTGCATAACTGTGTGAAAATAAATTAGCGATTTATAATTTCTTTAAATCAAAGTATTAAAATTAAAAGTACATATGTGTATGTGCGTGAATAACAAACCAATTGTATATTTTAGAAATGTTTTAAAATTTAATTGTTGTGTCATAATTCATAAATACTTCAACTTAACGTACTTGCTCTGAGATAGTCAGGTACAAAAGTTTATCTCAGCAAAAAATTTTTATTTTATCAAAAATTAAATAATGTATTGATATTCTTCAGTTATTATATTTGTATACCACTTGTTTTTTTGTATTTCCACGCGCTTATGTTGTAGCAATTTAAAAGAATTGTTGAAAAAACGTAAAAACGTAGTAAAATGATGTTTTTAAATTATATTTCAAAATCGGCGTGGTCAATAATTTTTATTTCTTATTAAATATGGTTTGTAACTTTGTATTAAATAACATATTCAATTTTTATCAAATTCCTTTGACACGTTTTCACTTTATTCTAAAAAAATAGAATTTTCCCATAAGAACCCGTGTTAAAATTACAAAACTTTGAAATCGTTTTTCTCAAAATTGGGGTGGTCAATTTTTTTTTCGGTAAGGGCTCGTATTATTGGTATTGGAGAAAATAAATATCTAGAGAACTTTGTTAAATTTCCAAATAATTTAATGAGATTTGACGAAATCGATCTATTTGATATATTGCGTAAATTGTCTCATTAAAAATTATGTTCAAATTTTTATGGACACTACTGTATAACTATTTTCAAAAGATTTCGTAAACAAGCAGGTAAAAATATTTTGTTGACAAAAAAATTTACATTCAAAAAAGCAAAGGAAAAAAAATGATAAGTAATCAGAGCCTGATTAAGTTTTTTTTTCTAGGGGCCATTTTTTAACACGTTTTTGACAATCGAAAATCTCTGAAATGAAACTTGATCCGTAAAATTTAACTAGCAATACTTAATTAGTAGACTGAGACCTTTCTCTCCTGCAAATTATGAAACTTATTTACTTTACACCCTGTATATATATATATATATATATATATATATATATATATATATATATATATATATATATATAGGGCCGGACCTAGAGTTATAAGAAGGGGGGGGCAAATTTTCCTGTTGGCGCCCCTCGCAGCAAAAAAATTTTTACCTGGATGATGACAAAAAAAAGTCACCATAAATCGGCACCATTGACCTTTTTTTTTTTGGACATCACTTACTTACAAATTCACTTTAACCCTATCATAAATTGTTACTATTCACGTATTTTTTTTTTTGCTCATCACTTGCTCCAGGACCATTGACCCTATCATAAATTATGACTGTCGACCTTTTCTTTTGCTCCTCACTTCAAAAATTTTTTAAATTTTGCTCCGCCCAAAAAAATTTCACCATTTTCGCGCCCCTCAAATTACGTTTTTGGCGCCCCTAAAATCATCCAGGGAAGGCACGTGCCCCCGCTGCCCCCCCTAGATCCGGCCCTATATATATATATATATATATATATATATATATATATATATATATATATATATATATATATATATATATATATATATATATAAAATAATGTTTTGTACATACCAAATCCGTAATAATAAATGCACATATAACAATATCACTTTTTTAAAGTTAAAAATATTTTTAAATATTCATGTTATAATATCATTTCTGAGAAAAAACACCATGAACTGTGCACATATTCTGTTCAAAACTAAATATGTATTTAATTATCTAATATATTAATTTATTATTTTGTATAAAAGATACATAAACATATGACAATTTGAAGATTTGAAAATAATATGTACATATGTGACTGAAAGCCTATCAATTAATGTTTAAATAAATCAGAATATACATATGACATATCTTACATGAGGATACATAAATTATGTACGTATTTCTTTTATTTAAAAAGTTGCATTATAATGATATACTTTTTGTAAATAAAAATTTTGAATTAAAATATCTAAAGGAACAACTGTATACACTACATTTTAGCAAAAAAAAACTTGTGATAAGGTAAACAAATAACGTTTCATCTCTTTCTCTGTATTCAGTTTGTGAAGGAACCTTATTGTGAAGCAAACGTGTATAGTTGAATATATTTTTATCAACTATCCTTTCAGACAAAAATTCAAAAAATTTTCATAATGCATAGAAACTAAAACATGTAGTAACACCCTATGTTTTACTAAAAACTCCAGTCGAATTGGGGCTGCATTTTTTACGTGATGCATGGCTAAATAAATGAAAATATCAAAATTTATAATTTTATTATACGTAAATCTAGATATAGACTACTACGTGACCGAATAATAAGCATTGTTAGGCCAGGCGCACACTGGGACGTAGTTAACACAGGCAAGGCAGCGCAGTTTCTGTGACTCTTGTTGTAGAACGGGACACTGCGAATTGAAGCGTAGAGCAGAGCAAAGCAGCACTGCGTCGCACAAGACCGATGTTGCACTCGTGAATGTGACACAGAAACTGCACGACATTGTAACACGTTCTCGAGTTTTAGTTGGATTTATTCCGCCGAAATGAAAACAATTGAAGAAATTGAAGAAAAACAGTGCTGCTCTGCTCTGCTCCGCTTTTAAATTCGCGCTATCTCGTTCTACAACAAGAGTCACTGAAACTGCGCTGCCCTGCCAGCGTTAACTGCGTCTCAATGTGCGCCCGGCCACATAGTTTATTTCTCGTGCTTTTCTGCCCTGCTCTGCGTTTACTGCGTGACGCAACTCAATGTGCGCCTAGCCTTACAATTGACACTACTGTTTCTGTCGTCTACAATTTTGTCGTTTACCATATTCTTGTAAATTAGGGTATCGAGATTATTCGAGCAATAAAACGTTGTTCGCTTTTAGCTGATAATGTTTAACTCACTGAACCAACAGTCTGCAAAACATCACTATAGGCAATACTGACTGAGAGCGAATACTTACATAATATATGTACTTACCTACTACTACATCTTAAAATAGAAGTTGTGTCAATTATTATCATGATACAGAAGTAAAACTTTACTATACGTTCAAGTGCCGCCAACCAATACGAAGAAAGCTATATCCACGTGAAAATATCGTTAGCGCAAAATAAATAAACGAAAAGTGATTTAATTTCTTTTTAATTTAGTTTTCTTTATTAAAAATAAAATTGACGGAAGATCACGTACTTGAAATGTCTGAGTACTTACTCAGTTTTACTTTTCTGTTGGATTTTATACGAAATATTTTTTTAAATTGATTGTAAAAATAAAATGATTGAATAATTACGAGGACGATTTTCTTATTGAAATTTAATCGAATGGGTCATATATGTCGACAAAAAATTTGTAAAAACTGAATTCTGTTGTGATTAAAACTAAAAAATATTACATATTAGAGTACTTAATTTTCCCTTTTCAAAATTACCATTAGACAGGCCGGTGCGATCATATAAGCGAACGAGGGCACCAGCAATCGAAGGGCCGCCAAAAATCTGGAAACGTAAAAATTCTAAATTTTGCAAGTACTGTATGTATTTTTGTTAACTAAATTCACTTTGACCAGCTGACAGGTAAAAAGTGAAAATGACGAAATCTAAATCCTATAGGAATTTCGTGCTATTTTCGCGCTCAACATAACTGCTATTCTAATCTTTCCAACGCCTATAGTTTTTCGGAAAATCAAAAAAAATCCGTTTGACCAGCTTACAGAGAAAAAGTGAAAATGACGAAATCTAAACCAACGGCGATAATTAGATTAATAATACCTAGGAATTCCGCTCTATTTTCGGGTTCAAAATAACTGCTATTCCAATCTTCCCAACGCCTATAGTTTTTATAGTGGTTGGAAAATGATACCTGATATTACACGATCTAATTAATAATAGAAATGATTCCAGGCTATAGAAATCTATCCAAAAATAAAAAATTGCTTTTAAACATTTCTCTAATGCTTAAAAAAGTGTCGATATTTTTCTGAATTACATGATCAACCAAGTGGTCGGAAAACGACATTTCATATTACACGAGCTAATGTTGTTATTTCAGTTAATGACGGAAATGATTTCAGCCTACAAGAATGAGATGTAAGAAAGACTGGTAGGCTTAGTGACAATATCAGTTGAACAAGACCATCGTCAAGCGCAAACACTATTTATCACATATACTTTGTAAAAAAGCTTTTACATGTTAAAAGTTCAAAGATTCATTGTATGATTTTTAACTGTTTATGTGGCTAAATAAGTGTTTATCAAGTTCTGGGACGCCAAAGGATATTTCGCCTAGGGCGCTAAAGAACCTTGCCCTGACCCAGATTACACATGTAAATATAATATTTGGAAGCATAAATACTGCACAAATACATAGTCATAATTTAACATATCTTTCTTTAGGAGTGGAGTCACTCCTTAAACGGATCCTGTAAAATAAAAAACTTTTTTATTCCTTTTCCCTTGTATCTTCTAATTGTAGCTTCTAATTTCACGTACAATGTTAATAAAAAGAACTCCAGCTTTCCATCGTAAATACAAAAGCTTCTTAGCAAAGTACTGTTAAGAAGATATTATGAAAATATCAACGATATTTGTGTCACTCAGAAAACACTTAGGGAAAATTTAAGAGACTTTTCGGCACACCCATTAATTTCCTTATAATTACTCACTTCTTTAATAGCCGCCTGCGGCCTTTCATAAACATTTAATTTTGAAATTTCCACCGTACTTTAAATACACACACTAATCTGTACATCATACGTAATATGTACCTACCTGGAAATCATTAAAAAAATTTAAAATGCGTGTCGCACACACATTAAATCAGGGTTCCCGAGTAGCTAGTGTTTTCTAGACATGTAAGTGTACTTTTTACGGTTTGTCATAAAAAGAGCAGGGCAGGGCAGGAAAGCACGAGAAATAAACTGTGTGGCCGGACGCACATTGAGACGCATTTAACGCAGGCAGGGCAGCGCAGTTATTGTGGCTCTTGTTGTAGAACGAGATAGCACGAATTTAAAAACAAAGCAGAGCAAAGCAGCACTGTTTTTCTTCAATTTCTTAAATTGTTTTCATTTTGGCAAGATAAAATCAACTAAAACTTGAGAACGTGTTACAATGTCGCGTAGTTTCTGTGTCACATTCACGAGTGCCACATGGGTCTCGTGCGACGCAGTTAGGGTTGCCAGATCTTAAAACCGAAAAGCCGGACACAGCAGTCAGTTTAGCCGGACATTTGGGTTAAAAAGCCGGACACCCTTAATTTTTTAGTCTTAGTATGGCACGACTATTTTTTTAAAAGTAAAACAAGGCTTTTTTATCAATAACCATAAAATTTTTTTAAATTCTAATGAAACAACAATAAAACTGATTGAATAAGTTTTCTTTATTATTAATCATTCAATATTCATTACAATATTAATTTCAATAATTAATTGCATGGCAATAATAGTTAACAGTACCTAACTACTATTGCAATTTGCAATGAAAAACAAAATTAAACAAAACACTAATGAACTAAATAAACTTTAATTGTAACATAAAAAAAAAATAATATTTTTCACTAGCAGACATCTGTTTTAAAAAATTTTTTTTCAACATTTTCTTTTAAAACTGAATTGTAAAACTCTTTACAAGTCAAATTTTTAAAATCAAATTGTACAACCAACATTTTGGCTATAGTATCGACATTTAATTTGTTGCGTTCTTTTGACCAATGTTGACCTACCAAAGAAAAAACTTTCAACATTTGCATTATGACCCGTAATAGGAAAAATAATATTAACAAATAGTAAGGAATTCTGAAAAGCAATCTGAATTACAAAAAAAAAAAATTAAAAAGGATTCATGAATCAAATCACGGGCGAGCAATGTAAAAAAGAAAAAAAATGGTCAAATTTAAAAAGCCTAACAAAAGCCGGACAGGCCGGACACGCAACCAAAAACCCTGACTGTGCCCGGTTTTATCCGGACGTCTGGCAACCCTAGACGCAGTGTTGCTCTGCTCTGCGTTTCAGTTCGCGCTGTCCCGTTCTACAACACAAGTCACAGAAACTGCGCGACCCTGCTATGTTAACTCCGTCTCAATGTGCACCCGGCCTTACAACCAGCATTTCTCTCAGCACTCTTGTCTAACAAACGCAATTTAAAAAAAATTCTAGACTAGAACTTACACCACTTTAAAAAATCTTGAAATCGTTAAAGTTGTGACGGACGAATTTGACGAAACTAAGTATATGAATTTCTGTGATTTTACTTCAACACATTAAAAGTCATTCTTGACAAAGATACAAGTAGTATAAAATACTTTAAACAACTCACTCAAGTCATTTATTTCGAACGGCTTAGAAGAATATATTCGATGAAACACAAAGAGGAAGCACGGATGAAACAAAACAAAAATTTTCATTTTGAAAGGATACTATTTTACTTATGACTTTATCCTTTTTTCAAAGAGCGAAGAATTTTATTTTGAAATAAAAGAGAATTTTTCGGTTGAAAGGAAAAACAAATCATTTATCTCATTCAAATAGATGATGACATAATAGAGATATAGATTCATTTTTCGTGTTTTATTCGTTAAATTCAAATATTGTGTCACTCACCCACTGTGACTGATATGATGCGTACACATATATCTACATATAAACAAACAAAAATAGATTTTGTAATTTGAGTACTTTTCCGAAATGATTAATATCTACTTTCCTTATGATGGTACTCAACATTTGGAGTTATTTGTTATCTCAGGAAATTTATCTGATGAGCACCTATATTACTTCTTCTTTAGTGAAGTGATTTCAAGAGCAAATATAAGCGGCTTTCAAGGGATGGGCGCCTAATATTTGCAAAATATAAATATAAAGGTTTAGATGACTATAATATTGAAATAATGGAAACATTAGGAGTGGAAGTCATCAGGAAAAAATAAAATGAAAGATTAATTTAATTTAAAAATTGCGCAACCGGTTTCGGAAGAGCTAGTGCTTCCGTCTTCAGGCGTATTCCTTTAATAAAAATAAAAACAATATATAAAAATACAGTGCATATTTATGAAATTAATAGTAAACAAATACTCTTTAATAAAAATAAAAACAATATATAAAAATACAGTGCATATTTATGAAATTAATAGTAAACAAATACTATTTCAGTAAACAAATAGTATTTGTTTACTATTAATTTCATAAATATGCACTGTATTTTTATATATTGTTTTTATTTTTATTAAAGGAATACGTCTGAAGACGGAAGCACTAGCTCTTCCGAAACCGGTTGCGCAATTTTTAAATTAAATTAATCTTTCATTTTATTTTTTCCTGATGACTTCCACTCCTAATGTTTCCATTATTTGCAAAATATATTTCTATAAAATTTCAACCATTTTCGAATTATGACTGAAAATATACTCATACTTCATGAATAAAAACTTTTAATTTTTCTGCATTACCTTAGACCGAACTTTATCACCTTCGGCTCAATTTTTTTTCAAATTTTATTTTTTCCGAATTTTTAATTTTTTTTTTTTTTAAACGGAAATTTAGAAGCCTATCGTAGAAAGTTTACCACATCAATTCGCCACTAGAATAATCTTTACCTACTGTTGAATATAAATTGAACGGTTAATCACACAGAACATTATAGAAGCAGTGTACATATAAATATCTGTCGTTCGTAAGGTGCAATGTTGTGTTAATTTACATCGCTTCTGATTTAGTCTATTACTGTTCGTCATGGGGTCCACGTCGTAATTAGTATCATTGTTTTTTTAATCAACTCGTGAAATTTAAACAAAAAAGATATGAAGTGGGTCGTATTTAAGTGTAAAAATTCTATTGAACAACAAAAATTCTCAAAATAAAGGGATATCTTTCTTAAAATAAATAAATGTATTCTTAACTGTTGGTTTTTAGTTACATAGGTCGGCCATGACAGTATGTATACAAAGTGCGTAGTCATACATATACCATATTGCACAAACACATTCGCATGTTTGTGTAGATACAATGATTTGTTTTGTTGTAGATATGTATCATAATCGTTTGATAGGGGTAGCGGTATCCACGTCATTTGCCGGTGACAGCGGTGACGGTAGTTATGAAATAGGAAATTGTGATCTTGTATATCTGTGGTTAATCAGATCACCCGATAACCAGGCAAAAGTATCTTTGTGCCTATATAAGTTATTATTATATAAACTTTTCGCCTAGTAACTTACTCCAACAGCTCAAACTGAAACAAAAACCGAACACTGAACAAAGATAGGACTACATATATAACGGACCAGTATGCAAGAAACGGAGACAAAAATAGAACAAGCTAGATACATATAAATTCTAGTACCTGCATACAAGACATAGAAACATACGAAATATTGTTTAACAAAAAGTTCCTTATTTCATCGATCTATTATATCGTCTGTCTCTTTCACACTCAAGGATTTAAGAAAGAATAGAATATTAATATTATTATATTCTAAATATGCCGATATCTCAAATAACATTTTCGGGGTTGTTTCCCGTATAAAAAGTTTTGTATAGGATTTATTTATTTTTTTTTCCATTTTCTGTAAATGTATTAAAGTTATAATGATTATTCTGGGGTGTGTCCCTTTTTTATAGTTTTGCAGGTAAAATAGATGAACGAGTTAGAGGTAGAAAAAAATTTTACTCATGTCTGCGGTCATCTTAACTGAGATTCTGATGAATAAAATGATGAAACTACAAGGGAATTATAGGTTTTATAGAAAAAATTAGATATATCCCGTTTCAAATACAATTGAGCATGAGTCCTCGTTGAAAAATTAAATAACTCTTATATTCGAAACAAATAAATCTTCTTTTCTAAAAACAAACTGCAAATTTAAAATTTACACATTTGCAACAATGAAAGCTAAGAAAACGGGAATTCCTTAAATTCGTAAGTGATGAATCATGCTTAAATTTAAGTGAAATAGATTATCTATAGGTTTAACCAGTAAAAAAAAAAATTCAGTCGGAAAGGAATTTCGTCATTTCGTAGGTTAAAAGAAAAGTGCACACCCAATATACTCTAAGTTAACCAATCATTCGTATTCAAACCGTTTTCAGTTTGAACGAAAAGGAAATTTTGTACTTTGATTACGTCAGTAAGTTTAATAAACTGTTTAAGTGCTTTAAAAACAGTAAAAAATAAGATGTAATGGTCAAACAGAAAGCAAAATATACATTTGAATTAAAAAATTAATTTTTTGAAATAAAAAAATATTTTTCTTTGATTGAAACAAATATTTTGTTTGTTTCAAAGAACAAAAAATTTTAAAAAAATTTTAATTTTCGAACAAAGAAATCGTTTTGAGAGTATGTCAGCCTTTGATTTCGTTCTTCTCATTTAAGTACGTAGGATCATATAAAATAGACTTCTATCAAACCAGTCAAACTTCTAAAAAGAATTTCCTCATTATGCCAACAGAAACGAAGAGTTGATATCCAAATTGCCCCAATCCAAATAATTGTGTAATTTTAGAATTGAAAAAAGTTTCATATTGATTGCAGTATTCGCACTGATCGTAAAAATCATGGGGCTAACACTATTGTCTTTATTTTTTAAGGTATTAAAAATTGTTTATTTTTTTTAAATAAAACATTGTGATGCGATTTTAGAAATAAATAATACATGATTGTCTATACCTGTTATGAATATAGCGTTTTATATTCGTATATTTTGAATATATTTTAGATATGTATACATACATTTCTTGTCAAAACTTGTTTGTGTAACTCTAATTCAAAAAGATACATACGTATTGTGTAAGTTATTTTTTGATGTTACATATAAATGAGTTATGTGTATCAATTGTCTTTTTTCTTCCAATAAAATGTGAGAGAGACAACACATTGAAAAAATTCTCCAGTAAAATCTTCATTTCTGACATTTCAAAATGATGTAACGTAAGTGAAACTAAGATACAAAATAATAGTAAGAGATTATTTGAACATCCTCTTGTATAATGTTTATTATAATATCAAATATATTTTATACATTTGCATATTATTTATCATCAAATACAAACATAATTTAATTTATTAAAATTATTTAATTCAATTAATAATCCCACTATCAATACTTTGCAAATGAGATAACAAGCTGTGAAAATGTATTAGTGGCCACAATGTATATTTCAATCAAACCGCCCAGCATACCACCGCGAGGAAGTAGGACGGGGAGAGAGGTTAGTATATGTGTACATAGGCGGATTGGTAAACTTGTTCACTACATTACCGACCACAATCATCAATAATCATAAAGTCAATTATTCCATTGAGTTTTCATTTTCGCATCACTTTTTGAGGTTATGTCAATAATACCCACTCACAATTCAGACCACACAGCACTAACTTGTTTGTATTGGTGAATGGACACACATCTAGAATGAATCCTGAAATTGAAATCATCAGCATCATCAGATATTAAATATGTATATTAATTTCCCTACTTTTTGCCGTATTTGATTTTGAGATAAAATTCAACTTTATTAATCCTCCAATCCTCCATTAAGGTACCATCATAGTGTAGAATTTTGAAAAATAAATTTTTTGGGCCTATCTTAAAGTACATACAGTTATGCATGTTCTCTAAAAATTTCAAATTGAAATTCGAATTATTACGGTCGCTACGACCACGGATCAATGGATTCAGTCTAAATACAAAATTTTGTGGATCGATAGGCGTCTTTTGGTGGGATGTTATACCACTTTACATACAGTCTTTCCACAACCAATGAACGTATAAGATCAATATTGTTATCACCACAGTATCACATTTTTGTTGAAACAATGATTTGAAACAATTTTGAGACAAACTTTAAATGCATTTGTTTCGAAATGCCCTTTTTAAAAACGGTACCCACTCTCAGAGAGAAAGTTTCCAAATTATAATTTGAAATTTCGACAGAATATTCTTTATTCCATTCTGTATGTTCCTATGGAAGCTTTTTTTTTGAAATCTTCCTATCTTTTCGCAAGGAAAACTATTAAAAAAGGCTTATATTTTGTATTTTTTATTCAAACTGCCGCCATTTTTTCAAAAATTTAAGAAAAAAAAACCTCCATAGGTACATAGCCGCTTAGCTACAGATTGATAATCTATTTGATATTTTTTCTCAGATGAAAACTACGGCCGCAATCGTGGGTACCAATAGCCGCCCTTTTTGTAAAACTACTTTTTTTAAAAAATTATAATAATTATAAAAAATAAACAAAAATTAATAAAAGAAACATCTTTATATCGTTAAGTAGTGGTATTAATAGTAAAAAAAATTCATCCCCATTCCCCCATTCTATCTATCTGAAAAAAATTACGAAAATTGACTATTTTTCGGCCGGTCACACTGTGATGGTAGTTTAAGGGGAGGTTTACTTCAGAGTCGTTAAAAAAAATCGATTTTTTTGCAGAAATTGGTAGCTAATTATGTGTAGAATATGTTCCTAAAGTGATTTTACTGAAAGTAATTTAAGGGAAGGTTTACTTGAGATTTGATAAAAAAATCGATTTTTTTTTTTGCCGAAATTGATAGCAAATTATGTGTAGAATATGTTCCAAAAGTGATTTTACTGAAAATAATTTAAAAACAAGATTCTTGCACATTAACCGAAACCAGCTTTCTATAAAAAAAATCAAAAAACGTAGTTCACGCAATAATGAGTATTAAATATAAAATTTTGAAAATACGTTTCTTTATATATATTTTATAATATTTCGGAACTACATTTTTGGAAGTGGCGGACACGATATCTCCAAAACTATTCGATGGATCCTTTTTTTTGATTTTATATTTTAAAGATAATTCAATTCTTCGGCACCTCTACCTAAGTTCGATGCACTTTTAATATTTTTTTTATTTTTAAGTTTTATTGATATTATAGGTAGATGTGCCGGTACTCTTCATATATTTTATAAATCTTTTAGCGAATTTCGAAAACTCGAAATTCAGCTATTACAGTAGGTGTCATGACGCAATCTGAGTCCGGGACTATGGCAGAAATCTGTTTTGAGGTCCCTAGAATACGAAAATGATATTCACTAAAATTTATATATATATATATATATATATATATATATATATATATATATATATATATATATATATATATATATATATATATATATATATTTATGTGTTCCCACGATAACTCTCTTGGCTTGGCTAAGTTCGTTAGCCAGACACGTCGGATGCCCAGAAGTAGGATTTCTGGCCATTTTTTATCATTCGATCCTATCATAAGGCAGTTCAATTTTTACATCGTTGAAAAGGAAAAAAAAAATTATGAAGAAAATATTCTTATAATTTTCTTTCTATTTTAAGTATTTTTCGAGAAAATGTAAATTTTCACTTTTATTCTTTCTTTGTTAATCTAATAAGTAATTTATATTTATATCTCAGTTCTTTATTAAGTATAAAAATATTTCATTTTTTTATTAAAGAATTTTGTGAGAACAAGTGAAAACTATTCACATATATGTGATATAACACACATACATGTATAGAGTTTTGTTTCTCATTTATTGCATTATAATTAGCATGGTTCTATCCCATGTTAAAAAATGTAAATTAAACAGATTTTCTAAGCTAATGTAATGAAGAATTTTTTTTTTTTTTATTGAATTTTTAAGTAAACAAGAAATTGAAGATTATGTTATGATATAAATATTATTAAATATGAAACAAAACAAAATATGTACAATGTACATATGTATGTACGGAAAAATATTTTGAATCGATTTTGAAAATTTTTCCACTAATAATTAATAATGTTAAAAAATTAAACCATTTCAAATGGATTTAAGGTATTTTATGTGAGGTCAAGGTTTTCGGGACCTAAAAAGGCCAGAAATTAATTAACCAATCGATTTTAAAAATTTTTTCACAGTTAGTAAGTTAAAGTATTTGAATTAATTAATTAAATGATGTCCGCAAGAAGCTTACGGACTGCCACAAGTTATATGAGATCCTTAGAACCCTTTTCTTACTGTTAGAGTACTAGACTTGTATGAGTTTCGCCAGGATTTACTGATCCCATAATTGTAAAAAATAAACTAAACGACCAATTTTAAAAATTTCTTCACTGTTACAGAGCTAAACTATTTTAGATAGATTTAGAATACATTATGTAAGGTCCGCCAGGGTCCACAGGACCCAAAAGTGTCAAAAATAAACTAACTGACCGATTTTGAAAATTTTTTCACTGTTACAGAGCTAAACTATTTTAGATAAATATCGATTACGTTATGTAAGGTCCGCCTTGGTCCATAGGACCCAAAAGTGTCAAAAATAAACTGCCTGATCGATTTTGAAAATTTTTTCACTGTTACAGAGCTAAACTGTTTTAGATAAATATAGATTCCGTTATGTAAGGTCTGCCAGAGTCCATAGGATCCAGAAGTGTCAAAAATAAACTAACTGACCGATTTTGAAAATTTTTTCACTGTTACAGAGCTAAACTATTTTAGATAAATATAAATTACGTTATGTAAGGTCCACCAAGGTCCATAGAACCCAAAAGTGTCAAAAATAAACTAACTGACCGATTTTGAAAATTTTTTCACTGTTACAGAGCTAAACTATTTTAGATAAATATAGATTACGTTATGTAAGGTCTGCCAGGGTCCATGGGTCCAAAAGTGTCAAAAATAAACTAACCGACCGATTTTGAAAATTTTTTCACTGTTGGGGAACTAACTATTTTAGATAGACATACATTACGTTATTTAGGGTCTGCCAGGGTCCATGGGACCCAAAAGTGGTAAAAATAAACTAACCGACCGATTTTGAAAATTTTTTCACTGTTACAGAGCTAAACTATTTTAGATAAATATAGATTACGTTATGTAAGGTCTGCCAGGGTCCATGGGTCCAAAAGTGTCAAAAATAAACTAACCGACCGATTTTGAAAATTTTTTCACTGTTGGGGAACTAACTATTTTAGATAGACATACATTACGTTATTTAGGGTCTGCCAGGGTCCATGGGACCCAAAAGTGGTAAAAATAAACTAACCGACCGATTTTGAAAATTTTTTCACTCTTACAGAGCTAAACTATTTTAGATAAATATAGATTACGTTATGTAAAGTCTGCCAGGGTCCATCGGATCCAAAAGCGTCAAAAATAAACTAGCCGACCGATTTTGAAAATTTTTTCACTGTTGGGGAGCTAAGCTATTTTAGATACATATAGATTACGTTATGTAAGGTCTGAAGTGTCAGTAGGACCTAAAAGTGTCAAAAATAAAATAACTGACCGATTTTGAAACCTTTTTACTATTACCAAGGTAAACTATTTTAGATAGGTACAGGTTGTGTTATTTGAGATCCACAACTGTCCTGCGGATGCAAATGCGGCGTAGAATGCTACACAACGGGTTTTGAATATATATATATATATATATATATATATATATATATATATATATATATATATATATATATATATATATATATATTACATAAAGTCCGCTTAGAATATACGGTCGAGCTGATTTTTAATGAGGTCCACCGGGATCTTGCAGATCCGAAAACGCCAGTAATAAGCTATCGAACCGAAGCTAAAAAATTTCTCACTGCTAGAGAACTAAATTATTTTAGATGGATACAACTGTGCTGCACAAAATTCGTTCGGGTTCTTGGGTCCCCAAAAATACCAAAACTAATTACCCAACCGATTTTAAAAATTCTTTTACTCTTAGAAAGCTAAACTATTTTAAATAGGTACAGGTCTTAGATGAGATCCGCCAGTGCCCAAGATTTGGAAATTCGCTATGTTATGCAGATGCTGCGACAGGGGTATTTTGTTTTTGGATTTCGGTTGTTTATTACCAGCGCTAGGATGTCCGCCAACAAGGCATTGGATTTTCGGATCGTCACACTGCAGTATCTATAAAATGGACAATTTTTTATATTCTTCCTTGAAAAATTTTTTTTTGTATATAGTTTAATACTTAATAAATATGTGTACAAAATTTGAAATTGATATTTACTTCCGTTCTTGAGAAAAGAATTCTAGAAAAATACATAATTTTTAAGGACTCTCGAGTAAACCTCCCCTTAATAATAATAAAAAAAAATGTTTTTTGACTCAAAGAAATATTTAGAAAGAAGGTGAAAAATGGCCAAAAATTTTGGCTTCGAAAAGTTGGACGTATCTGACTGACGAACTCATCCAAGCTTTTGGGATTTTTTTATCTTTTCACCAAATTTCACCAAACATACTGGATGTTTCGTTTGAGAGTTATCACGCAGACACATATATATAATAAATAAATTGATACCTCTATTTTCGCCAAAACATTTTAAGCTTGTAATTAAAATTATGCTATTTTTGATATGGTTGTTCCGTTCCGTTTTTGATCCAAACTAAAGATTTTGTTTTTCTTTTCTTTAATTATTGACAATTTTTTCTAAATTTTTCTTTGTTGTGTATTTTTCTTGTCTTGAGAATGGTGGTTTGAGACACCGAAACCGGTCGACATGTTTAAGATTGCTTAAAAATTATTTGTTTTTTGCTGGTCTTAATATTGAGTTTTATATCGCCAAATAAAGTCAATAATGGAATTACAAGCTTACATATATACAAATTTTAGTGAAGGTGATTTTCGGTTTCCCGTGGTCTCAAAACAAATTTTTGCCATAGTCTTGAGCTCAGGTCTTTTCCATGGCACCCGTTGTAATAAGTGAATTTCCAAAATGGAAATTCACTTAAAAGCAAATCTAAAAATGGATTAAATACAATTACACAAAAAGAAACACTTTCAGTATTTTTATTGTACATTTCAATTACCATTGGCTGTTAAAATTCGAAGAAAAAGAAAATTATTTAATTTTTTTATATAATCAAGACGAAAATACAAAAAAAGAAAATAAAACATTATTTTATTTAACTTCTTACGCAAATAAAATACCTAAATTAAATAAACAAACAAATATATTTTTATTATTCAAATTTACCTTATTTACTCACTTGGTTGGCAATTGATTTGAAATGGTAAAAGAAAAAAAAAATAAGTAGGTAAAACCCACATGAAACATTTTTGTTATTAAAGGGAATATAACAACAAACCTTATTATAACCACACGTAGGAAAAAAATAGTCCCTAACAGAATCGCCATATAAAATATTTTGTACCGGGGGGCTACGAATGGAGCTGCGGAGGGCTGTCATAAAACGTAAAAATATTATCAATCTTTAATACTACATCGTCTATGTTGTGTGTGTCTGTTTGTATTTTTTAGGCTGCGTATTTTATGTTCCTCCTAAACTGTTACTTGTCTTAAAGTTGCTCCTATCTCCTTGTTATATTATTTTGTTATCTTTTAACTTGGTACTATGTCTTAGTTAACAGGAAGATAATTTAACAATCAGTTGAAGTAGCTATAGGATATCTTTGTTCAATTAGAGAGAGAAATTATTTTTTGACATGTTGTGTTGCTGATCTTCGATAATCTTCGTAAAACTTCGAATTGTTACATAGGTTACTTATTGCTAAAACCATAGAGTTGTACATGCAAGTATTGTATAAACGAAAGAGGGCTGTATTCACATTGTACTTAAAAAAACAAGCAAAAAAATCTTAACACTCTCGTCATTATACGTGAAGAATATGTAAAGAAATGGTTGCATAAAACTTACTTTGCTTTTTCATAAGGAAAGCTAATCTTGTTTTTAGCAAACAAGTAAGTACTCTTGTGTATTGTATATATCTGCGAACTCGATGGTTACACAAAATCTTTGGTTATGAAAAGGATTTAAAATACCCTAATTGTAAACCGTATATTATGCCGCTGCTACACGATGCTACGAACACCTTCCAACATTCGACGTTGGATGGTTCATAGCATCGTGTAGCCGTTGTTCGAACCTACGAGTGTCCAATGTCGAGCGTCAAACATTCGCATTTGGTCGTGTCCCGTTCGATGTCGGTATTCTTGCACCGAGTCAAAGGGATGCTTCGAACGTTTGAAGGTCAATGTTGGTTGCATTCGTTGGTTGCGCACGACTCGTTCATGTGAAGAGAGACAACATCAGTGTATAACATTAGAGATAACATCAGACAGATAACAGCGTTGTCGACTGAGTACCAACACATCATTATTCGTATTGGATCAAACATTCGACTCATCGTGTAGCAGATACATTCGTCGCACCAACTATCGAACTTAATTGCCTCAAACGTTCCATCGAATGTTGGAAGGAACGTTCGTAGGATCGTGTAGAACCCGCTTTATATCTATAATCAAAATCCAACTCAAAATGATAGACTCCCTATTAACTTAATTGTAACATTAAGAGAAACATAAAAGACATACTTTTTGCTAACAGTAACATTTAAGTTAAGAATACTCTTTGTTAAGAGGAAGTTTGTGAAGAAGATAAAATATGCACCCTTAGGTCCCAATATTTCGAATCATTTTGTATGTCATCTATACATACACATTTTTATATTTTTCTAATGCAAAAAACGAAACCATGTTGAAACATGCCACTGAGCTACTGGAGTACCTATACAATCGATTTTGTTTATATTATTAAAGCAGGTATAATGTTTTTAGAAAGAAGGTGAGATATACATGTTATTTAAATAATCACAAAGGAAACAGAGATATGCTTATATATTATAAATATTTTGAATTTGGTTCAATTAATTTCTAGCACAGCTGACCAATTATTTATTCAACATTAATTTTTTAAAGTTAGAATTATATATTATATTATTAAAAATGGGTAATTTTTAATTTTTACTGCTTTGTTCTCAAAAGTTTCCTTAGGCTAGTCTTCAAATCCAAAGGAAAATCCTCAGCCTTGTAATAAAATTTATAACCCCCCAATCCAAAATATATTATATGGCGATTCTGTTAGGGATCACTGTTTTCCTAAGTTTGATGATAACATTTACCCTAATAATAAATACATACAAATCTACTAAATCTGAAAAGAAAATCAGGAATAAACATTTGGCAAATTGAAAATATGTTTCTACCTTTTACTTTAAGCATTATCGTCCGATAATTGAAATTTTTAAAAATATTTTTTTGTTTTCAGAAAAAGAAAATTTTTTGTTACAAAAAAATTATTTTAGATGCAAAAAACAAATTTAAAATGAGAATAATAAGATCCTACAGTCCATCTTGAATTTCATGATTTTAAAAATTGGTAACTGGGCAGGTCCTGGTGTTACCACCTTATTTCATATTAGCTCAGATTATCTATTTATTTTTCGTTTTTAACATCACCAACTTTATCTTATCGATTCAGGTAGTCAAATTTAGAAATTCGACAATTTTCATGAAATAGGTTGATCCCTAAAATCCGCTTAATCTCAACTTTAATAAACCTATAAAGTGAGATTATCAACCTTCACAGTCATGTCCACTACGTACTATTGGACATTACGACCTTCTACCTCGGTCAACAACAATAAATCTTTTATGAAAATATTTTTGAAAATAATTCACAATAAATTATAATGGAAGATTATTATTCCATGTAGAAGTGAATTTACAACTCTAATAAAATATATGTGAATATAATTACCTTCAAATAATAGTATGTAATTTAAATTCTATACAAACGTACACTAAACGACAAAAATTAATTTGGTATTTACATATTTTCTTTATGTAAATTATGTATGGGAAGTTTCAAAAATCTCCAATTATGTAAATTAAAATAATTTTGTAATATTACATCAATCGTTTTAACTTTCTTCAGTGCACTCTCAAAACCACACATTGGCACCTTTTGATGGGATGTTATACCACTCTTCATTCAGTCGTTCCACAACCAGTGTGAGAGTAACATGCACAAACTTGAATTGTTGATGATTGTTAACTTGCTGCACTGTGATTGTTAATCACAGCAGATATGTGATATGTAGACAAGTATGTGATATGTACGCGAAACAGAAGCGAAGACACATATACATACATAAATGACATATTCACACGCAGAAGCTGAATGTACAGACATAACACATAGGTGGGGATTTACGTTATCTTTTGTCCATGAAAATTAGGTTGTATGAGATAGCTAATTATGTATATTCTGTAATCTGTGCTCAAAACGGTTTCTTTGTTCAAAGATTAAAAATTTTCCTGATTTTTTCATTGAATGAAATTTTTTTTTTGTTTTTTTATTTAAGGAAATATTTCTTTGACTACTGAAAAAAAGTCAAAAAAATATTTGTTTATTTCAAGAAGATATATTTTCTGATTCAGAAAAATATTTTTTTCATCCAAACAAAATCAAAAAAATTGTGTACCTTTGAACAAAGATATCATTTTGAGAGTTTGAAAATTTTCTAGAATTATGATTTACATATCATAGTTTTAAGCTTTATTTTCAGTTTCTTTTGTCCCTAGTCACGTGATTTAGGAGAATTTTAATTATTCTTTTTGAAGGGCCTTATTTTCCCTATCAAAACTAAAAAGAAAAAAAAAACTGGAATACACCGTAGCAAAGGTACTTTCCTTCAATCAGCAATGGTTTTTGTGTCGAATTAACATTACTTTCTGCCTAGCGGAGACTGAGGGTAAAATTTCGAAAATTTGAATAAAATATAATTTGTATAAATTATTGTAAATTTCAAACAAATTTTTTTCCGACAAATTTCTTTAAAAATGCACCAATCTACGCCTCAAATCGCAAAATAAATTTGCGAAGGTCTTTTTTAAATGCTTAAAAATTAATCAATTTTCGATTACTGGCCCCAAATTCTTTCTCACAGTTAGTTACAAAAAATAAAAACGAGACGTAAAAATCTTACAACCGCATTGTCAAGTTTCTTTAGTTTGTAATTGCGCGAAAAACTGGGCGTGTCCTTCTTGTCGCTGACTGTAGGTACGTTGGACATACACATTGATATAATTTACGGATATGTTCATTTTCATGAAGCTATAACATACATAATGTGATATGTAATTATTATTCATTAATTCTATAGTCAGTCGCTTGGTATAGTCCGTAGGTCTAGGTACATTACCTATATATACGTACGAATAGCTATGTCGGTCGCTACATACAGATATTTTTATACGCTAATAAAAATTTTTTATGTCAACTTAAGGAAAATTTACGACGTGTCCTAACAAAATGTTTTTCACATATGAAGTACATATACATAATTATTTCCACATAAATATTTAACAATATACATTATTAACTTCCCATTGGAAGTTATTGTAATGGGTCCAATTTTACGAATCGCTAATTTTGACATATCTCCACGCTTCAAGGTCACTAGAATCCTAATCCATCGTTTTTAGTGTGATGTCTGTGTGTGCGTTCGTTAGTTCGTTCGTTCGTTCGTTCGTTCGTGAATTTTTTTTCGTCTCGCATATCTCGAGAACAAATGATAATATCAACTCCGGACTAATTTCATTAGATGCGTAATCAAAAAATGAAGACCGGATAAAGTTTTCAGGAAATTCGGATGGGCGGTTTGTTTTTTGTGATAAAAAAACCGAATTAACTGTATTAACCTAACATAGATTATATGGATTTTTTACATGTCTTTATTATATAATGGCCTAAGAACCTTCTGTGATGTTAAAAACGCCAGTAAATTATTGTAAAATTAAAAAAAAAAATAAACGGAAAAACGAAATAAGAAAATTTTTGTGAAATATTTTTTCTCACGTATCTTGAGAACAAATGTTGTTATCATTTGTTTGATAAGGGTGGAGTCCCCACCCTTAGGTCTTAGGTACAGGAGGCGAAACCCCCGGTGTGGTGCAAGGAGCAAAGCCTCTATCGGGGTCCAGAGGAGGAGTCCCCTAAATTAAAAATAAAGTTATTCATTTGCAATAGTCTTTAAGGGCATCCAATGGGAAGTTGACAGTGTGGGTAGACTTGTCCCCCAAATTTGTTGGAGGAAATCGATGTATACAGAAGGATTTTAAACACAGATGAATTAGATTAAATGTACATATAAAAATCTATTGTTCGTAAGGTGCAATGTTGTGCAATTTACATCGCCTCTGATTGAGTCTGTTATTGTTCGTCATACGAGTCACATCGTTCTTAATGTTATTGTTTTTTTAATCAACTCGTGAAATTTAAACAGAAAAAAATATGAAGTGTGTCATATTTAAGAGCAAAAATTTAATGGAACAAAAAATTCTCTAAGTAAAGGAATATCTTTCTTAAAATAAATAAATAAGTATTTTTAATTGCTGGTTGTTAGTTACGTATGTCTGTTTAGATACAAATGATGTGTTTTGTTGTATATATCATAATCGTTTGGTAGGGGTAGCGGTGTCCATGTCATTTTCTGGCGTCAACGGGCACGGTAGTTATGAAATAGAAAATTGGTACCTTTCTTGATTTGTGATTTTACCTGGATAATTTTCGTAATCAAAAAATTTTCTTTTTTAATCAAATCTTTTTCAAGTTTTCATCTTTTCCAAATCAAGTTCAAATTTTTTTTGTTAAATTAATATCTACAAGAATGATATGAATCAGATCTATTGGTGAAACTTGCGTAATCTGAGTGTCAAATTTTTCCTGTAGGAATGCCAAGTGTGTTCAGGAAATGTGATTTATTTTCTGGATATGATTGTATCCCTATTATCTACTTCTAAATTAGGAGATCCACAAAAAATCACTTTACGATCCAATAGACTGAAGGTCGCTGTTACTTTTATAATCCTTTTTTTTTTCGTTGCCCCCCAAATATTTTGGTATTTACAATTTGGCCCGCCACCGCAAAACTTTGGAAAACCCATGTCCTAAAAGTTCTACAGACAAAATTCGATCTGCATTATTGTTTACGGTAAGACAAAAATTTTGCTAGATGATCATTTACTTAACATAATTTGCAAAAAGTACAATCAGATCTCATTCGCGTAGGACCCTAGAAAACGTGCTGACTGGTTTTCTCCCCCGATAATGTAGTCAATATTTTTGCTTTTTTTAAAACGAAGAGACTTTCGTTTGAAACAATAAGCAATGTTTGCATAGACTTGAAAAAATATACCTATCCTTTAGAACAGTGTTTTTCAACCTGTGGGTCGCGACCCCCTAGGGCGAAGCCTTTTTCAGGAGGTCGCAGTTACTTTAACAATAAAACCACTCTAGTTCAATATATAATATTTAATAAAAAAAAGGTTAATTAAAGGTTACATTAATGTGATGGTTTCATACCTTCGCTTGATAAAATTTCAAAGCAAATAACTGCGGCTTATCTTCAATAACAGTAAATCTGAGTTTTAAATAATTGTCGTCATATAGACGCTGTTTCTTTGCTTTTGTTTCATCTCTCTCATTAGAACTTAAAGTTGACGTTTGTGCATGGCTTTCCAGGAACTCATCCATTTTCAATAATTACAATGAGCACAAAATTTTGGATATTAGACAATAGGAAAGTGAGCAACTAGTAAACAAACAACAAGTCAATTCAATAAATTTAAACACAATTCAAAACGAATTTACAATTCAAAGAATTCAAAAGTGCCGTCCATTATTCGTCTGATGCTCCACGCAGCGCTTATCACGTTGCGCTATGTCTCGCTCACACAAATCACGCGCGCATTCCGAAGCTACTATAAGTCGTCAAATATGCCTGTTTAAAATCCTTTGTTACGCATATATTTAATTGACACCTAAATGAAAATAATCGATAATAATAAACAGATTCGATATTTATAACATAAAAGTTAGAAATAGCAGAGGGTGGGGGTCACGAAATATTTTACCATACTAGGGGGGTCACGCCATGAAAAAGGTTGAAAAACACTGCTTTAGAATGATTTACATATGTATGATTGAACACTAATGCAACCAGATAGCCTTACATGCTTCGGAACCCTAAAAATATATTGAAAAGAGAAAATATCAACACGTTAAAATATTATGTTAGTGTCACGTATGAAATGGAAATGTACCAGAATATTATTGAACCAATAATATAACGAATTGATGAAAAAATAATGAATTAATTAATTTGTTATTGAACTTTGCTGTATTATACTTACACAATGAGTAAAAAAACTCAGCCTAACTGTAGCTGTATTATGAAATATAGTTACTAATTAGAGAATAGGGCAAAACGCAACAAAATATTACTGAATAAAAAAACTAACTGCTAACTGTGTATGAGTGCTCCGACAAAACTGACAGGTTAAAGAGTCGAATGCAAAAGAATAAAGTCTAAATTGTTCGATGATGAAATTTTGAAAAAAAATCTTTCTTCAGTATGGCACACTAGGTATTTTTGTGTCAAGTTTAGACAAAAATGTAGATGGCATAAAATATATGGGCGTAGGCCAGTGGTTAGAGTAACTACGTAGTAGGGATCCCGGATTCCAATCCAGACAATATAATTTTTTTTAGATTTCTTAATTTTATTATCAAAGTTATACGACAAAATAGTACTTGTTACAAAACTAATGAGTATAAATAAAATTTTTTATGTACGACTGAATAATAAAAGCCTATTTTATTGTATTGCTAAGAGATATGAAAAGTAGTACTTTTTGGCACTAGTTGCATAATGAAAAGCAAAAAGCACAAGTGCCATAAAGAATAGTCTACTTGATAAATTTTATTTTCAATTTTACAATAAACAAAAAAACACACTAACTTTAAGTATTATTTTATATACCATATTTACAAATATTTATATAATTAATATTAATTACACAATCTGAACCACTATTAATATTTATTCCAGGCAATTTCCTCCTCTCGTCTTTAAATATTAGTAACTTTTATTGAGAAATCTTCTAAAGATGTCGCAGTATTTTATTAACTTCAGATGACAGATAATCACGACCAAAGCATGCTTTAACATATTAAAAATTTTTCTATGCCAACTATATTATAGAATTTTTTACTTCAAGTGTAGATTCCAGGTTTATAAATCCGATTTTTATCGATATTTAGGAATTTTAGCAGTCGTATATAAAGCTTTGTATGCGACTTGTACATAATTTGACTTTATGAACTCGCCTTTTTTCATTGGTCTCGCTCGCAAGCTCGCTCAGCCATAAACACGGCTCGTTCATAAAGATCTTCATTATGTACTTGTTGCATAAATAGGTATTTTCTGACACAAACGCATATGTCAGTTATTAGTGTTATTACATACATTCGAAGTTTTATTTTATCAATTCATATAGGTAAATCGGTGAAATAAAAGTTATTTTTCCGTACCAAAACTTTATCTACCCTCAGATTCTACCGTAGTATTTAAATGAAATTTACGTTGAAAAACAGTTTGTTGTATGGAACACCATTTACATAAGGACTATTCGGTTCGGACTATCCAGATATATTTACGCAACTACGACCTACAATCGACCGACAATGTAGATATTAGCAAAAATTGTTTTTTACTTTATCCCCCGCCCTCTTCTACCATCGATTGTTCCCCATCCTATTAAAGCCTCGATGACACTGCGCGAGTTTACTCGCTACTAGCCGGCGAATTTACAAGCTGCTAGCAAACTCGCCCAGTGTCATCATGTTCACTAGCCAACTAGCAGCTCGTAAAGAAGCTGCGACAAAAGTTGAATGCCGGGCTACTTTACTAGCAACTCGCTGGCGTAGGTATAGTTGCTAGTGAACTAGCCGCGAGTATGCCGGTAGTTGTTTCATAAAAAATAAATAAAATACTACAGTTGTCTAGTCGACGCAACTAGTTCGTGTAGAAGTTGTTCTTTTAGCTCATATTATCAAAAAGGAGTTAGAAAGAATAGAAAAAAAATTAATCATAGAAAACCACGGAAAAAGACGTCAGAAATATGATGTTAAAAATAAAAAATTCGTCAAGTGCGTGTTTGACACGCACTAAGTAATGTCCCTCACTCAGTGGTCATAACTAAAACTTCTTAAAATATAACAGTCCGGACACATACGTACACATATACGTAATACATACACACACCTAACACACAAATACATACAAATTAATGTAGCAAAACAGATGGTAGATTAATATACCATAATTTGTTAATTTAATACATTTAATGCCATCTAGCACAACAATTGACGTGATGCTATACTATATATTAAATATACAAAGTCACTACTTGCTACTGGATGGCGTCTTAATCGTTTTCTTACCAAACCATAGAGTTCACAGATACATAAAATATATACAATACACAAGCAATACAGCCCTCATGCGTTTATTCAATATATGAATGTAAAACTCTATAATTATTTACCACCTCTCTCAAATTTTCGATCACTCAAGGATTTTAATGTGTCCCGAACTAACACGAAGTTAGTTCGGGACATAAAAATATCCACAATATTATTTACATTCCACTTTATTTTTTACCCTAAAAAGTTGAACAAATAAAAAAAATTATATAAGCTAGATGGCTTCTGAACGAGTGAAAAGTTTTGTGTGTAAATTTGAAATTTTTTGTGTGAAAAATTACTATCGCACTAGCTGACTCGCCAGTTTCTAAACTCGCCGGCTTGTAGCTTGTAAACTCGCTCAGTGTCATCGAGGCTTAAGGTATCACTATCAATACTGCTTAACCTCAAAATTGTATCAACGCACCCTATGGAATCCATTTTTTACATTCGGCCCTTGAACTATATTGATGTGAATATGCATGGAATGTAAAAAAGAGTGAAAATGATATTTTCAGAATTGGAATAATACGAGAAAGGAAATAATTTAAATATTACTGATATTGAAAGAAGCTTTATAACTGCATTATGCTAAACTAATTTCTGCTATCGATAATAATAATTAATAAAATATCGAATATCACGATAATATTTGTGAGAAAAAGAGTTTATAATAATTTATATAATTAAATTGTAGTATAAGTTTGTTATCCCTGTTAAGTAGGTTCCGAAGGGAATTTTAGGCTATGTTGGCTTGTATAGCTACCGAGAAATATAAAGGATAAAAACTAAGTAATACCACAAGAAGTTGGTAGTGGTACCAACTTGGAAAAATTATGGCAGATTATCGATAACGATTCGGTAAAGATTTAAAATGAAAATGCTTTCTTTTGCTCAATTATTTAATATCTTTAGTACATTTTCCACCTGGAAGCAACCACGATCTCCTGGACTCACAATCTACTTTTATCAATAAGGAAAATAAAAAAAAGAATACTTTTACCTATGTATTCATTAAATAATGGATGCCTACTCAAAGCATTTGCTTGAGAAAAATAATATCAAGGGAAAAATATTACGAAAACAATAGAATAATGAAAACAAAAGATACATTTACATTGTTAAATTATGGTTATATTAATGTTGTACGGTCATCTTTGTCAGTGCTGCTTTCTATTATAAACGCATACAGTTTTCAAACTAAGTGTATACATATAGCTAGCCAGTTTTACATTATGGCAATGTTTAATGTATTAAAATTAGAAAATTATAAATGAAATAGACGTAATTGAAAACAGAGAAGAATAGTTGTTGTAGTTATATAATGTAATAAAATGACATTTTTTACTGTTTTCCATCGAGTTTATGAATGACGTAATACCACAGGACCAATGAATATATAATATAGTATATACTGAATAAATAAAGCCTCAAGATACGTTCAAGATACGGCCAACCGCCACTTTGTAATTTTGTAGTCAGTGCAATTGCACTCGCGATATTCGTCGTAACAATTTTTAATGCATTTTCAAATAATTATTGTCAAAATGTTACAGTGATGTTTTAAAAAAAAATGGTATTAGTTTTATCTATAAGCTACGTATGTGTACAGGCTATGTCTTGCAATAAATATGGCCCTGTTTATTGACTAGTAAACTATTAATTATGTTACTCATATCACACCTCGCTATAGGTGCTTCAGTGAAATAGCCAACAAATTGACTATCGGTTATATATAGAACTGCCCTCAAGTTTCATAGAAGAAAAAGAAATTCTAAGTTTTCTCAAAAGTCTTCTTAAATGATTTTAACGCACCCTTTCCGAAATGACACACACTATAGGTATACATTAATTGTAAATATAATTGATGAATTAACTTGAAATTTTAAACATATGTTTGGGAAGAATAGGACTTTCATTATGATCGATAATTTTACTAACATTACTTTTTGATTAAAAATTTATAAATAATAATAATAATGCACAATTCTTTGCGAAAAATAAAAATGACAAATTAATTATAGATAATATTATATAATTTATGAAAATAATTTTACGTTTTAGAGCTTCCTGAACAATTTTGGTTTGGTGTCTGTCCGTCCGTCCGTCTGTCTGCCCGTCTATGTGTCGTCAGTTTGCACCAAGTGGCATAACTTCTGAACTATTCGATTGTTTTTAATGAAATTTTCAAAAATTATGCAGTTTGGTTCCTAGATGGTCCCCTATCGAAATTGAAGTAACGGTAGCTACGCCGCTACCATGTCATTCCATTAATATACTAAATTGCACTAAGTGGCCTAACTTCTGAACTATTCAATTCTTTTTTATGAAATTGTCAGAAATTATGCGGTATGGTTCCTAGATGGTCCCCTACAAATTTCATTGCATTCGGAGTAATAGTATCCACGGCGCTACCATGAAATCGCATTAAAAGTCAATATCTTATTTACTGCTAGTCCCACTTCGCTGAATTCTTTATCTATCGTTTTGTTTATTTAATTTTATTAATTTATATACCTATATTAAATTATTCAAAGATATATTGGGCATTAAATTACCAAGGTGCTTTTACGAGTACAAGGAAGCTGTGTGCTACACCCCATTGACAGCGAATTTTAAGTCCGAACAATTAAACTATATCATATACGTCATCCCCCAATGCTTTACCGAGGATTGTGTAATTTTCGCGGTCTCAGATTCAGTTTGGGAATTCGAGGCAGAAAACTGAATACTATTCGTTTTAATAAAAATGAATGGTATGCCAAAATCCATCATGCAAAGTTTCAAAACGTGTTTACCGTTTTATGTGTTTATACCAATCATTTTTGAATTATCTACGGAAATATGGCAAAAGTAACGAAATAATATAATGAAGAAAAGCTACTGACCAAGCTGAGAGGTTTCAAAATATTGCGCCCAGTGAGGTGACATTTTTAAGCGTTTTCAACCGCTCGGAAGGTGTACAGTCATAATTTCTTTTGGATATCATTCCAGAGATACATGTATCATTTAAGGTATCTTTTACAAGTGATGTGCTAAAATAAGACTTTTTTGGGATTTTTTTGTGGAGAAACTATTGATTGGAATTAAAAAAAAAAGTTTTGTACATTAAAATACATATAATTAAGTATATCTTGAGTTTTTGTTTCTTTGTGTCTGGCCTTCCATCTGCTTTTGTAGACCTGTTGAATGTCACATATAAAATTTGTAATTGAAAACGTTGCCAACGATTCAAAAAAAAGCGATAAGTCCGATTGGACTAAAATTGGATGCATTCTCTTTATTATGGTGTTTTCTGTAAGACTATCTAGAATCAGCCCGTCAGACCTAATACTTTTTTTGGCGTCATTTTGAAAAAAAAAAGTAAAAAAAATTGCTCTGTTTTTTGATCACTCAGGCGTTCTAAAAAATCGAATTTTTTAATATAGTAAAGAGAATGCATTCAATTTTAGTTCATTCGGACTTATAGTTTTCTTTGAATCATTGGTACCGTTTTTGTTTGGGGGGGGGGGCTGTGACCTTCAACGGGCTTACAAGGGCAGATGGCTGATCAAATATTAAAAAAAAAAGTATTCGAGATACACTTAATTATATGGACTTTAATGTATAAAAGTTCTATTTCATTATGATAAATAGTCTCCCCCCCCAAAAAAAAAAATTCCAAAAAAGTGGTTGTTTTTTTATTAGCACATCACTTGTAAAAGATCCCTTAAGCCAGTAAAAGAAGGGAAAAATTTGTTTCCCCAAAGTGATAATTATAATGCCTTATGTCGATTTGTGTCTACTTCATGATATAACTTTTTTTAATGTCGTCATACCTCAATTAGATTTCACCGGTTATAGTTGAATAATAAATGAATATTTATTCAGTATCATTATGGGTAGGTACATATCTGTCATTACTTATCATCTTACGCTACATACGCTCTTTCTACGCCATGAATACGCTCCCATTCCACGTTATATTATACGCTAGCAGGCCGGGTATGTATATGTAGTTTATTATTGTCAAGCGTAGCTTAGCAATACACATATACATACATGCGCGAGCGATCACGGGTAACTGATATTATGTTTTGTTACACCACATCTTTTTTGCTACTTTGTGCCTGGTGCTTGTGTGCGGTAGTTGATGACAATAATGATGTACCGAGAGCTCTAGAGTGGCTAAATGACGATGACGATGATGAAAATAAAATAATGATGGACCTTAATTGTGGAGTTTATTTTCAAAAAGCAATTTCTAAGAAAAAACTGATTTTGAGATTAATATAGAATTGTAAACTTTATTTATAGTCTAAGATCCCGCAGCTGATTTCTGCAGGTATCTGTTTTTTTTAATGAAACTTAATTTAAATGAATCCTTAATGGCAATGTAATAGATTGCTCCCGGGTTACCTATCGAAAATTAGCCGTAAGTACCTTTAATTGCCGTCATTAAGCGAATAATCGAAAAGACATTTTTTGACGTTTTAAAGTGTCAAATATTTTCAAAGATTTTTAAAACTTACAAATTTTTCTCATAGTAACAAGGAAAGTAAATAATTTTTTCCTAGTTACAAATACAAAAATAAGCCAAGAGCCATTTGATTTGATTTTTTATTTTTTTTTTATTTATCTATAAGTATATCTACAATATGTGTATACTGCTTAATAAAACGATCAAAACATCAGTTTTTAAAAAAAAAAATTACTAAAATCTGGGGCAGTGCCCCCGTGCCCCCGCCAAGACAAGGCAAAACAAAACAAACAGCACTGCTGTATCTTTTCTCGAAGCAATTCAGTCTATTTTTGGACCCTGATAACTTCGGTCTGGATAATACTTAAGAGCTCAAATTGTCAGGATAGAATGTAGTCACCAGTCTTATGAAATATACCAAATTTCAATTTTATAGCTCTATTGCTTTCGATATTATTAATATGTAAATTTTATTAAATTCGTCACTCACTCACTGATGATCATCAAAACTATAGAGTACTTCCCGAAGTTTTAGAAAGTTGACATTTGGTCTGGAGGCTGGGTTTAGCACACAATTAACGAGAAAATTAACAAATCTGTGATTTTCCCTCTTTAGCTTCTTATAAATAATAAAACATATTGTAGATATACTTATAAATAAATAAAAAAAATTAAAAAATCAAATCAAAAGGCTCTCTGCTTATTTTTGTATTTGTAACTAAGAAAAAATTATTTACTTTTCTTGTTACTAATATGAGAAAAATTTGTAAGTTTTAAAAATCTTTGAAAATATTCGACACTTTAGAACGTCAATAAATGTCTTTCCGATTATTCGCTTAATGACGGCAATTAAAGGTACTTACGGCTAATTTTCGATAGGCAACCCGGGAGCAATCTATTACATTGCCATTAAGGATTCATTTAAATTTAGTTTCATTAAAAAAAACAGATACTTGCAGAAATCAGCTGCGAGGTCTTACACTATTAGAAAGCCATTATTCTATACGGAAATCTTTTTCCAAAACTGACTACGAAGTACCTAAAAAGGGCATCAAATTTTAAGTTTATTTTCAAAAAGAAATATCTGAATAAAAATTTGTTTCCAAAACGCAATTTCTGAAATTTTATTTTCAAACTGATTTTTTGAATTAAATAATGACCGTTATTTTGAAATTTTTAATGTGCATAAAGGTACCTCAGTAACGAAAAAATACAACTGGAACGGAAAACCCAACAGAAAATATTACGCTTTAAACCTTTCAACTCATTTTTTGTTGCACGGTCACAATAGCATCAGTTATCACAGGATAGTATGAATAGCGTGTTACTACCATTAATGTGTAAAAAAAATACTGGAAGCAAAAAGAAGAAAGTGCTACAAGCCGAAGGGAAAGATAAAAATAGATAAGTCTAAATTACTTTATGCTATTCCGTGTTTTTATAAAATAAAACAAATATTTTACTTAGCAAAAAAATCATGTTTATTTTTTAATTGTGACAATTGTTTCAAGCTTAAAAGCCCATTTTCAAACAAAGTAAGATGACATAAATATGAAGGTAGAAAAAATTTTTAAAATTTAATTTTTACAAACAGTTTTTAGAAAACCATAACGAAAAAAAAGAAATACGAAAATCAAGTTGAAGATGAAAAAAAAAATGGCAGAATGTGACTGCATTGGGGAAGACTGTGGGGTTAAAATTTAACGTAATACTAACTGTGTGGGAAAAATATGGAATTATTGTTCATTTTTTTTTCATTTTAGGCAATAAATTTATTACTTTTTTGTAATTTTGTTTTCAAAATGAAATATTATAAAGTTTTATTTTCAAAATGAATTTTCTTTTTTTTGAGGACACATTTTTAAGGGGATTAATTTCAGTTAGATTTTTATACTGACTGAGGTTCTTCTCTATAGCATCCGAACTTTGTTATTCACTGGTAAAAAATTCGTAAAAATTTTGCGAAAAAATTTTCTATATCTAACTGGCGTTAGATATATAAAATCTCATTTTACTCGAAAATTATATTTTGTTAGAAATTGCTTTTTGAAAATAAGCTCCACAATTATTGATTTCATCTCTATTATATTTTACTCAACCACAGTGTATACATACCTGTATGTAGTATATTTTTGTTTATGTTCGGTAATTTCGGGAGAGGCACATCACAAGGACAGATGCACCACTTTTCGTAACGGCGACACTAATCGGATAAAATGCCACTCAAAGAAAGAAAGTGAAAGAAAGAAGTGCTTTTTCTCCGTCTGGTGTGCAGTGCACGAATAAATCAGAAGGTGAACTATCTGAAACACACACATTTGCTGAAACGACTCGCGCACTATCTACTGTAAGATGATTATACTAATTTAGAAACCTCCACAGGTGTTCACACAACAATTTGAATGAATGGTGTAGAGACACATACCGGACAAACAAAGTATATTTCTACTCAGGGCCAGATTTACGTCTGTGAAGACATCGGGGCACTATTCATGTGGAAGCTCCTACTTAGAAGATGAGGAATTTTTCGAAATTTTTTAAAATTTCCCAAAAAATGACGTTGACAAGTAAGACAAGAGAAACCTTATCCTAGTTTCTATCATGTCCTAAGGGACAGATGCCCCAAATATTTTGATACAGAATTCGCTAATATTGCGGTTCTAATACAACCTTCCAAGTATTACTTTCTAAAATATTAACGGTCAATTACGATATGATAGATATACATTATACACCCATCAACCAAATTCCAGAGCCGGTAAAAATAGTTTCCCAGGAGAGAGTAAAAACAAAAATTACATTTAGTCTCTATGTATCTACCTATACTTTAATTATTAGTTCGTAATGTTATTTAAATGGCTCAAATAACTCCACGAAATATTTTGCAATATGTGTGAAAAAAAGAAAAAAAAACTAAAACTGATATAAAAGGCCCGCTGTTGCATTTTGCTCAAAGCTATAAAGAGAGATATAAACTTACACAATTTAAAAATAGTATATTGTGCAATAAGTGCGGGAATTATCGATTGCCCACGAAAGCGAAGTTAAGCGCACGAACGTAGTGAGTGCATTCATTCGCTTGAGTGGGGCAATCGACAATCCCGCACGAGTTGCACATACTATTTTTTATTACGAAATTCATATACTTTCTTCTATTATTATCACTATTTTTGACATTTTTATTACTTTTTAAAATAATATTTTTAAGTGTTCGTCTTTTTTTTTTCCGAATTAATTATCGTTTAAATTACTTTGTTGGTGGTTTCTATAGAAATAATTATGAAATATTTATTAAATGAAAAATTAAGAGGCGGCTTTGCGTGTTTTGATTAAATTTTGCGTGTTTTATTGTCAATTTGCGTGTGGAAAGTAACTTTTCACACGCAAAAATGTATGTGGGAAGAGTACAGTGGGTAAACAGCTATTTTGCGTACAGAAATGTGTACGCCAAGTTAGTACTTCTCCCGCATGAGTTATAAAAAAATTGTTTTCATTATACATTGTGTTGCCCTTATAATCAAAAACAGAAAAGTGGTACGATTGTCCTGAAATTACCCTATTAGATTATGTTTTTGGTATTTGTAGATACTGTATATGGCTATAGACTGGGAAATGATTATCAATTTTTGCACGAATTTTCAATCTATTGTTAGAACTAGATGTAATTATCTATCAATAGTGGAGGGGGACAATGAGGGTGAGTATTGTTTCGTACAGAAGAGGTCACAGGTAATACGAATTAGCGGTCAAACTGAATTCAATATTGTTTTCATATAAAAACTGTCGTTCTGGATAATTTTTCGCATAACCTAATAAGTGAAGTCTGCTAAAATACAATAATTGACCTTTTTGTCTAATATCGGACGGCCACCAAGCGGACCAGTTAAGCTTATGCTCAAGTTTCGAAATTGGAAATACTGATAAGACAAAGAACAGAAATACACATTTCAACCAAAGTGACACGTACTTGATTCTGTTTATATCAAATTAAATCGAACGCAACAATTTTTGTTGGCTTGTTCGACAATTTTTATTAAATTCGTCGTATTTGAGGTGTCACAGTACCAAAGAGGATGTCTGACATTGAGACATACCTACATATGGTTTGTAATTGTATATAGGTAAGTCGAGTTGCGATTACGAGCAGTGTTAATGTCTATAGGTAAGTCGTATTAAACCGGTTCTACACGATGCTACGAACACCTTCCAACATTGGACGTTTGATGATTCGTGGCATCGTGTGGCCGTTGTTCGAACCCACGAGCCTCCAGTGTCGAGCGTTGAACGTTCGCATTTGGTCATGTTCCAGCCGATGTCGGTATTCTTGCACCGAGTCAAAGAGATGCTTCGAAAGTTTGAAGGATAATGTTCGTTGGCTCGACTCAACGGCTACACGATTCGTTCATATGAAGAGAGACAACATCAGTGTATAACATTAGAGAAAACATTAGACGGATAATATCCTCGTCTACTGAATAAACGTTTGTACCAACACATCGATCGAACGTTGGAAGAAACGTTCCTAGCATCGTATAGAACCGACTTTACGTTCTACTGGGATCTGTCGAATGACGGTAGGACATCTGATGTTGAAGCATCAGACTATTCTTAAAGTGTATTTGATGTATTGTCATTTATGAGCTGAATTTTGTAGATCTGATTTGACTTTTCCATTCATTTACAATTTTCCAGTTATTTGATGACGTTTGCTATTTAAATTTGACGTTTGTGTACTCTAAATTGTAATATTCACTAACTCATTCCCCTAATTTTTTGCATATTTTTACCAAATTTTAACTGTTTTATAGATGCAAAATTTTCTCTTGTTCAATAAAATTCCTTTATTTCGGACTTATGTCAACCCAAATAGAAACAGTTCTAATATTTATCATCTTTTCTTAATATAGCACTGATTACTATATATGTATGTATAAAACTAATGCTAATGCACTTTTTCGTCAACCATTTTTCCTAAGCTCCGCCTATTTGACAAACCTCAATAGCAATTAAGTGAATAATTACACCAAAAACTATAAAAATATAAAATAAAGTTACAATTATCTCTTTTGAAAAAATAAAATAAAGTAAAAAAATGTTTTTTAAGAAAAAGCTTTTATTTAAAAATGGGCTAAAAAAAATAAAATAACTTTTGAGTGAAGTTTGAAGCAATATGCAACATAATTTATAAAAGCTTGAGGCATTATCATTAATTATTTCTGTTTTGGATGTAAGTGGAGCTATTTTACTTTTCAGTAGTTACCAAATTTAATTAAACGCCTCAAGCTTTTAGAAATTATGTTGCATATTGCTTCAAACTTCACTCAAAATTTATCTTATTTTTTTAGCCCATTTTTAAATAAAAGCTTTTTCTTAAAATACATTTTTTTACTTTATGTTATTTTCTACTTTTTAGTCTGGTTACAATTAATTAAAAAAAGAAATTAAAGAAGTAATTTTTTTACCTATATTTTAATCGGTTAATTTACCCTAATCAGACATAACTATGGAAACAAAAAATTGAAATGTAAAATCAATGGACAATATTTGACAATTCAAAAAGTCAAAAAGTTGCATAGGACTAAAAATCAACAATTTTGGTTTGGGGCGAATTAGGAAAAAACTAATTATACAATATTGCATTGTCATCAAGGTTAGACATGTATGCAAAATTTGAAACCTCTAGCTCAATTAGAACCTGTCCAAATTTTGATTCCAAGATTTGATCTAAACCAACATACTAACATAGCAAGTTAAATAAAAGCTTTTAAAAAAGACTGCTTGACTGGAAAAATCTAAAAATTTTAAATTATTACTAGTAAATTAGGACAAAATAATAAAAACTATGTTAATAATTTATATTTGAGAAAATTATTTTGTAAAAATCAATATCTACTACAAAATATGAGAATTTTAATATATCACTTTTTCATTAAAAAAAAAAAAAAAAAATTATTCATGATATTTCGAAGATGGTCGAAACCGAAGCTTCGATCTGGCACTAGTTAGAAGATAATGTGTACGCACTTAGTCTAATCCACGCGTTTCCGATATTTTAAAGATTATTCCTACTATATATATAAATCCTTTTACAATTTCCCAAGATAACTAAATCAATCGGTATATTTTTACAACAATATTCAAACAAAATGTTACAATGAAATAAATTATTTCAAAACATCCCATATTTATTTTATCATACTGGCTATGCTTATATGTTGGATACATGCACATACTTCTGTTTACTTTAATTAGGGTTGTAAATAAAAGTTATGCTTGATTAATTGAGACACATTTTAAAATCCGTTCTTAATTAAATAATAATATAATTATTTATATCATAATACATATGTTGTAAATGTTGTTGTACGTGTAACAAGTAGGTAAATAATTGTCTATATATGGCTTCCAATTAAATTTTATTAAATTAATCAAAATAATTTATATTAGACGAATAAATCGGACTATGATTCTTTTTTATAGGCAATAGTATAAATGTACATAATATTTTATTGTTATTCTGTTGCCAAATTATTGATATAAATGGATACAATAAACAGACTTTGTTCTATGGTCTATTTCAGTTAAATTTAACCATGCTTTGTAACTTTGAATTTAAATAATTTCCGTTTTCTTGGCTTTATCTCTTTTATTATTGCATTTACGTAAATTTTAAATTTGCAGTTTATTTTTAGAAAAGAATAGAAGATCGATTTGTTTCGAATATAATAATTATTTAATTTTTTAACGAAAACTCATGATCAATTTTATCTGAAAAGAGGTATATATCGTTTTTTGGAATTGAAGTAGTATAATTGAACAGTGGCGTAACAACTATGAAATAATGAGGACAGTCCCCCTCCAGGGTGTATGATAAAAAAGTAGGTACTAGCGTGGTAAACCCCAAGTGTTAGTAACTATTTTAATACATCCATTTGGAACGAGGCTACTCAATCTGGCTGTCACAATCCCTTCTCACAATCTCTGTACTGCTTCTTACTTTTTACTTTATGTAGCTCCGTTTTCTAGGTGGAAAAGCATGGCTTTTGTTTCCAATGTAACACCATCGCAAAACCAAGGAAGAAGGTTTTTAAAAATGTCCTTAAAAATGTACTTAATACGTGAAAATGTGTAAAAATGGCTAATTTATTTTAAATAATATTCATAAACTAGTAACCTATTGGATAATTTCAAGTGACTCGTTTGAATACAGTAAATAAAGAATTATGTTTAAAAATGTATTCCAAAGTATTACTATCACATTTAGCTGAAAAGATAGCCTTTTTCCATTTGAATAATAATAATTATCTGATATCAGTTGTTTATACGTTTCTACAAAAATCACTTTCTAGGTTTAATTTCTTAAAAAAATAAAATAAAATAAATTTTGACGATCCCTAACTCAGGAACAAAATAGAATTTCAAAATTCGGGTTCCACACCTCACTTGTCGAGGTTACCATTAAGTAACCTTGGCTATACGTTTTTCAAAAAATTTTCTCTCATTCTATTCCGTATATAGATTGTCTCAAAAGTACTACATCTTTCATTATTATTTTATCTTCTATATGAACTAGAAAAATCCTGAGCCTTTGAGCGATAGTCGATAGGGTCATTCAAGTAAAATAGAAGAAAAAATTTGTAGCATGTTGGTCGCTTCGATTTTGTTTAGGTATGACTTACTCTGACTCCAAGCGTAAAAGGGCAATGTGATTGTGTAGAAGGGTGAAAGAAGTGCTTAGGCCAAAATTGCTCCCGGGCATATTGAATCTCGACGAGACTTTTAGAATTAAACTAATCAATGTCTTATGTTTATATATAAAAACAAATTGGTAATAGCACTTACCGAACATTTGCTAATGTGTGCCGACGATTGCGCAAATATCGATTATGATATTTTTGCAGCTCGCCAATACTGCCCTGTTCCGCTTGCATTTTTGGCAACGGACTCCCGGTGAAGATTGCCGCTGAGCCGCCGGTTGACGTTGATGTGGATGACGATGTTTCAACCAGGCCAAATGCGCTAGTCGAAGTGCCGGTATCCACGCCACTTGAACTAGGAACTATAGTACTTTGACTACTTGCAGTGGGTGCTTCAGTAACCGTTGCTGTTACGGATGACGTCGATGTATTGTTATTATTCGTGATAATGCGTGCACGAATTTTATTTTTGATGCGTGACGCCTTCCCACCGCTGACCACTTTCACGGCAAACGTGGGCGATGCAGTGGCCGGTTGCGATGAGCCCGTAAAAAAATAACGTCTCTTCTTATTATACTTATATTTATTATTGTACGTGGTGACCAGCGAAATTTGATCCAAATTCAGATCGCTGCCTTCACGCTCCTCCTCAATATCCTGCAAATGGAGCGTCTGGTGCGATTTTGTGGGCGGTGTACTGTATACCACGTCACCTCCACTACCATTCACTGTATCCGTGTGGGTTGTTGTTATTTGTTGCACAATGATGCTACTCTTCTCATTTGGGGGTGAAATTATTTGCGACGTGGACTGTGTCGAGGATTGTAACGCTGCATCAATCGGGGGGTCTGCCTGCACCCCGCAACAAGGCAGGCAACACTTAAACACGTTACCCCCAACCAGTGTGATTGATTTATGTAACCGTCATATCAAAATACATCCAGACAAATGCAGATACAGTGAATTTTTTTTGGGTTGATTAGTGTTGAGGCACTACTGCTTACATTTTTTGAATTGAATTTTGACATTTGGGACATGATATGGTTTTGAAATGATTCGGAGAAGGAAATTTTTTGGTTTTAGCTATAGTTAGCGACCCTGTTTGACGTTGCGAATAAGTATTTCTTTGTTGAGTTAATCATTTACGTGTCTTCGATATGTTCACTGTTAAAAATTATTCCACACTAATTTACACAAATTATTTAAGCGAAAAAGTAAAAATTAAAAATCACAATTTAACACAAACGAAAATATTTATCAAAAAATAAATGCTCATTTTTTATTTTTATTTTTAATTAAATTTTTTTTTATAAAATTGATTGTCGCAATTTTCGATTTTTGAACACATTTGATGTTTATTTTGATTTTTCACACACGAATGTGTCCATATTCAACGAATGCAACAGCACAGACCACGAACTTTACTCTATGTGCAGTACAGCATGTAAATTGTAATAGATAAAAAAAAATTGTAATATGTAGTTTTGTAATTATGTAATTATATATGTCATACTCTTTAATTGTACTATCACGTCATTGATTTGAATCAAGTTCATTTCTATTATATAATTGGTACGTATACATTTGCAGTTAGTATACATATATAGTATATAGTAATGGGTGACGGAGCCACAAGGAATATGACGCTTGTGGCAGGCGCTTACGCCCCCCTTACCTCTCGACGACGAAGTTGTCTTATTATATTAATTAAGTAGATGTTATATGGTTGTTGTTTTCTGTTTTCCGATTTATTTCCCCGTTTTGTTTTTCTGTCCTTGTCATCAACCACATCTCTTTGTTTGACTCATTTGTGTTATGTTGGCATTGTCTCTGTTTTTGCAGTTTTCCCTTTCGTTTAGTGGTTTCAGTTAGCCTTGATTTATGATAGATTGTGATAGCGACACATCACCAGTGAGCTTGTACGTATAGGAAACAATGTTTTGATTGTACGTAACTTATTGTATATGTTTAAATGTATTTCTTTTTTTTTTCTATGTCTATAATTCTTACTTTTGATTACATTTCTTTTTTGCCAGTTCGAGTATATATCATTAATTCATGTCAGGAAAATTCAGCAGCTGAAATATATATGATTTATTATATTTTTAATAATTACATTTTTGGATTATGGAAATTTTTTGCGCTTTTATGTAAAAGGAAATTATTATAAGCTTATACAGCAAAAAGTTAGCTGAACTTAAGTTAAAATTTTTTACAGAATATTTTCTAGAAAGACAATGATTTACGTTCGGAAATGATAAGTATAAAGTATAGTATTAGTATATTGTGCAATAAGTGCGGAAAATTGTCGATTGCCCACGAAAGCGAAGTTGAGCGCACGAACGTAGTGAAAAATAATGAAAAATAAAATATTTAATGATACCATTTTCGATGTTGAATGGTATTGTAGAATTAATAAAATTACAATTATAATGCTAAACTTCAGCAATTTTCACTTCTTAGGTCCAACTTACATTAACGCTCCGCTCTCGGTACGATATCACTACGCTCCCGCTTCAATATAATCTTGTTGTGTTCACATTACAGTGCTGATATCATGCTGGTACCTATTCGTTCTCAATTCACATTATAATGCCGCTCTGGGTACGCTCCCAGTTCGATACAAATATTTTTTTCATAACAACTGAATGCAAGCGGAGTGGTGTGGAATCAAAAAAGTGTTTACACTATAGCTACAAGCCATAACAAGTCTGACATCGCTCCGATAAAATATTACCTGAGTGGTATTGATATTGGAGTGGCATTGGAGCGAGAGCGAACCGTGACTGATATCGAACCGATATCAGAGCGATGATGTGAATACACTCATTATTTATTATGTAAGAATATTTTATCGAACCGGGAGCGGAGTGACATCGTACTGAGAGTGGAGCGTTAATGTAAATCGGTCCTTATTGATAACTATAATTCCCATATCCATGAAAAGTTAAAAAAAAATGTTTTCAAAACACCAGAGATCGAAATTTCAATTCTGATATTTTCAGAGTTTTAAACACCAATTCCATATTTTTACATAATAATAAATAAAATTCTTTTTGATCCCGAAACACCCAAGAAATCGATCGGAATCGCGAGATTTCGAGACTGAATGTTTCAGTTCTGATCAAATTTTAAACAAGTGTGTTTAATATTTTCACTTTATTTCAATCTAAAATCACACAATTATATTGTACAATAAAACTCAACGTTGATTTTTAAAAAAATAAAACGAATAATAAATAGAAGTATCTCCACACTGTTATATCATTTTTATATTTTATTTCCTGTTATGAATGTAACAGCTGTGCATTTCCTGAAACACTGTGCTTCTATATGAAAACACAATATCATCATAAAAAGATAATATATTTCAATACAGTGATCCTTTTCAATAGTTCCGCAGAATGAAACAAGGGGAACAGCTTTTCCAAGAAATGCTGTTCCCCCACTAAAGTCCGTATAAAATTTCTTTACATGTAAATTTAGAATTTTTATTGGAGTTCAATAATTTATGATTCTGTCAAAATTAAAAATTTTTCAGGAGCGTCAAAACAAGTAAAGGGGGCTAAAAATAATAATGTAATTTAAAAATTTAAATTACTATTTATATAATATTGTAACAAACTCTAGTGGTTTACGTTTAATATATGCATATACATAGATATTCATAATTGATATAATTATTCTATGTGCGTATAATGTACCTGTAAACAGTATTGGAATTAGGTGTATAATCATTTAATGATATACCTATCATTTTCGTTACAATCATCTATTTATGTACGCAGTTAACAAGTTTATTTTATTGCATTTTATTATTTAAAATCTAATTAAAAAGTATTGACTACTGTGTAACATTTTTCTTTTACTGATTATCTCCTCATAGAATATTGCAAGACTACGCTCACTTCTCTAAATGTTTTTCTATAAAATTTTTGTTTTGTATAAACAAATCATTTTTTTTATACCTGGGTAACAGAGAAATTTATCTCTAACTGTTTACAACTGAATACACTAATTGATACATATCAACGATGCAGTGGAACAATATAAGTAGTGCTAACTAGTTAGTCGAATAATGATGTTACAAACTTAAGTTGTCTTACTATGTTTATTTCATTTAGGTAATTTTTCTTTCACTTAATATAAACAAAATAAACTTTTTGATTCTTAGCTCTATTGAAAAAAATATTATAAAATTTATAATTGGTGGAAGAGTGGGGGTAACGCTCGAGTCTCAAACTGGGGAAGCGGAACTATCGAGAGCGTAAATATTCAGAATGTGTACTGTAATTTATTATATGAAATGGAGCAAAAGAAGGAAATTTTTATTGTTGCATTTTAAATTTGAAATCCTTAAAATTAACAACAAAACGTATCCTTTCAAGCTTTTTGATTTCAAATAAATAAAATCCATATCAAGTAACTGATTGAAATTTGCTATGAAACACGTATAAATGAATTTATCACGCCATTAATTTCAGTAAATGCAGCAATAAAAATTCTATATGTACCGCAAAATTATCAAATATTGTTACAAAAAAAAAAATTCCCAAAAAAAAATTTATGCTACGGCATCATTTTTTTATGTTTCACATTCAGATTTTATCTGTAGTAAAATAATATCAACTTTCAATGTTTTAGAAAGGAATATATTTGTCTCTAGATTGCGTAGACGCAACAGAAAATACAATTGGTAGCAGGAGAAATCAAACAAACTGAATATTTGTGCAACATTTGGTCCTATAACATTAATAGTTAATGAAGGGGAAAAAATAGTTTCCCACTGAAGGCAGGCTAGATTTCCTCGGGAGGGTCAGCTACTTTTTTGACGCGAGTCGCGGCGACATGGATCAAAATCCCTTATGTGATTTGATAGTCAGAGAGTGAAATAGCTCTGCTAAAGACAGGCATTTTTTAAAATCTTTTATTTAACTTGCTACGTTAGTAGGTATGTTGGTTTAGATAAAAAATTGGAATCAAAATTTAGACAGGTTCTAATTGAACTAGAGGTTTCAAATTTTGCATACGTGTATAACCTTGATGCCAATGCAATTTTGTCCTAAATCGCCCCAAACCAAAATTATTTGTTTTTAGTCCTATGCAACTGTTTGACATTTCGAATTGTCAAATATTGTCCATTGATTTTACATGGCAATTTTTTGTTTCCATAGTTATGTTTGATTAGGGTAAATTAACCGATTAAAAAAAGTAGAAAATAAAGTAAAAAAATGTTTTTTTAAGAAAAAGCTTTTATTTAAAAATGGGCTAAAAAAAATAAAGTAACTTTTAAATGAAGTTTGAAGCAATATGCAACATAATTTATAAAAGCTTGAGTTGTTTAATTAAGTTTGGTAACTACTGAAAAGTAAAATAGCTACACTTATATCCAAAACAGAAATAATTAATAATAACGCCTCAAGCTTTTATAAATTATGTCGTATATTGCTTCAAACTTAACTCAAAAGTTATTTTATTTTCTTTCTAGCCCATTTTTAAATAAACACTTTTTCTTAAAAGCCGTATTTTTTACTTTAATATTATATAAATGCCTAATTTAGACTCAGGGGACCTCAAAACGTAGGTATATTTACGCTAAAAGCCTAACATCGAATTTTTTCACGATCATATAACTTGGTCTACAGACATGTTTTGGTCAATGGTCAGCTTCCTTTCAAAAACACAACTATTCCTGTCAAATGACATTTTAGATCTGTATATACAGAATGAAAAAATATTGTATGTTATCTTGGCAAATATCCTGCATGAAACTATTTTCCAGATTTTTTATGTGATTCAGTATACCATATTCAAAAATATTACAAAAGGATACAACTTTAAAATAAAATTTACATTTTCAAAACGTATTTTCATATAATATTACGGCAGGTGACTCTATGGGTAGATACACAAACAAATCCTTTCATTTTTTGCGATTGTGAAAATTTGCGATGAACACAAAAAATGGGTTCATAGAGTTACAAAAATTTTTTTAAGTAAAAAGTTATACAGAATGTTGATGTTTTTTTGCAACTATGGAATATAAAAGGACATTATTTTAGAGTTACTGTTGAACAGTGGTTCCGAAAGTGCGGCCTACAGGCCAAATGTGGCCCGAGATACTAGATCCTTTGTAGTCTCACATTCGTAAAGATTATTTACCTAGATTTTTTTATGAACGATAAAATAAAAAAAAAACAAACTTGAAAAAATAAGCGCATATATCCCCTTAAGTGATGTATCAAACTCAAATTGTTTAATCAACTCTCAAATATACAGGGTGGCAAAAAATAACTCTCGTCCTTTTGAAGGGTGACTCATTGCACGCTGTAGAAGTGTAGACACTAAGACCAAGGGAATTTTTTCGGAATTAACAGTTTGAGAAAATTGTAAATTAACTGGCTGGCTACACGATATTTCAATATTTTTCTAGATACGACCAAAATGTCTAAATTATGCATAAATACCTTCTTAATATCAAAGGTAGAATATAATTTTACTGACTAAAATTCAATAAAATTTTGTAAATTGTTTAGGTTGTAAACGTGTTTTCCAGATTTTTTTTTTAAAAATAAATAAAAAAGAAAATTTATCTTACAAAGATGAGATGGTCAGTGCCGGATTAAAAAAAAAATTTTAAGTACTCCTTTTTTGACCCATATTTAGTATCAAATTTTTCTGTTAAAAAACAGTTTTGGTTCAAATTTATTGGCAAATATTAATTACATGGATGAGATCTACCCACTAGAGATGTGCCAAACTCGTGAATTCACGCGTGACCCGACGGGTCACGCGTGACCCATCGTGATCGTGAACAATTTTTTATGATCGTGCGTGAGTGGGCGTGATCGTGACATTTAATTTCTTGCCGTGAATAATTCGTGAGTCACGAAAAGTTAAAGACCATGAATAAAAAAATTTTAAAAATATTTTTTTTCAATTTTAGGGAATATTAACTAAACTAATTTGACTTTTTAACTACAAAAAAAACGTTCCTTTTATATTAAGTACTTTTTATGAGTACGAGTAGGTAGAAATCCAATAACCCTTTGTACTAACAAATTCCAGTTTTTTACCGAGATACTTGGAGTGTATAGAAAATGATTTACAATTTAGAAATGTCCAACTGTGTTTATGATGTTGTTTTGATTATTTCTTCCGTTTTTAAATAATTCCTTAAATTCTTAAAATTGGCCTGTCTACATATATTCGGTCTCAGTCAATGGGTATATTTGAAAATATTACAAGGTCAGTTTTACAGCTTTCAATAGTATGATCTATCATTCTATGAAGGAATAATATAAACAACATATGGGTTAATTTTAAGGAAATATTATCTTTTTCAACATTTTAAGTTGTTTATTGTCATTATTATTTTTTTTTTCAATTTTACTATTTATGTATGTATTTATGGGTACCTGCTAAAAGAATATTTTGTCACAATTTTGTTAAAAAACTACATATATTATTTAGTTTGGTTGCGCGAAATATCATATTTATATACAAATACAGTACCTACAATAAGAACAAAAATTAAACAATAAATCACTAGGTGAAAAATTTTGAAAATTTTCTCACTTTCCAAAAAAAAATAAATAGCATCTACATAACTTGCATCAGTATTAATCTCAGTGAACCGTAGTCCGTACTAACCGTATTTCTGATTTTATCGTGAGGACATAAGTTTTACTGACTGTTAAAACGCTAGTGATTTTTACTCAAAATTCAAACGATTATATTTAAAAGTTTTTATGTTTAATTCGTGATCGTGCGTGAGTGTGAAAGTATTAATTTTTTTTGTTCGTGATCGTGCGTGAGTGTGAAAGTATTAATTTTTTTGTTCGTGATCGTGCGTGAGTGTGAAAAGAAATAATTTTTTTCGTTCGTGATTGGGCGTGAGTACAAAACCTATTTCGTGACTGTGCGTGATCGTGAGTAAAAATGTACTCACGAGCACATCTCTACTACCCACTGCTTTCGTGGCGAGATTTATATATTTTACACCCTGTACAGAGTCTATCTACATTACTTTCTTCTAATTCAATTAAAATGTATATTTTATGCAAGAGAAATTACAAAATGGTGTACCTGTAGCTACGATTCTGTTTAGTGAATTACTCGCTTGGATTTTAATTTAATTTAAATATTGCTTACTACGTTTTACTTTTAAAATCAACAACATAACGGTAGTCATAGACGGTAGCAGGTACAAGAGCAATGTTGAACCGTAAATATTATAAATACACTTTCCAACATGCTAACATCACACAATTTTATTTCATATTAACTAATGCAGTTTTACACTGTAAAATGAATATGTAATATTACTGGATTTAATTGCTTGGATTTGCAAGTTATTCACAGGGTTTTGTTAGAGGATAGAAAATATAATGACTTGATAAGGATTTGCAAACTGTTTTAAATGAATATTTAAAATTTGTGTTTACAGCTGTGGTTTTTTTTTCTTGGGGGGGGGGGGGGTGTAAGTTGACAGTTTTTACACAGATATGTTTTTATGAACGGTACACTGGCAAAATGATTTCTTTGTTCAAAGATTAAAAATTCTTTGAAACATAAAATTATTTTTTTGAATCAAAGAAATATTTTTTCGACTATTAAAAAAAATTCAAGTAACTATTTTTTTGAATCAGAGAAAATAATGATTTTAATTCAATTTATTTAATTTATTATTTCCGATGAATAAATTTTAATCTAGAAATAAACTGCAATTCTCGATTTCAAAACAAGAGTATCTTTATCGTGGGCTATTTACGCTTACCATCTACAATAACATACTTATTATCTAACATCATCTTGAACAAAGAAAAATTTGTTATCAAGATTTTTTTCATGTACCTACCAAGGAAATTAGGAATGAAAATTAAATCCTGAGTTCTTTTTTTAATAATAATGAATTTTTGCAGATTTTTTTGAGTGATCGTTCTGATGAGTAAATCCTTCTTGTAACGATTTTTCACACACTAATGTGAATTTTATCTTGCATCCAAGTATCTATAAAAAAAAATCTGAATAATATGCGAAGTAAAAAAAAAAGAAACTGTTAGCAAGCCAACTAAACTGCCAAAATTTGTAATATTTAAAACGCGACAAAAATTATTTGACTCGACTCTAATTATGGAATATATCTACTTAAAAAAGTTATAGAAAAATCTTTCCTGAATTTCCATTAACAAAACATCTTTGTACTTTTATTAATAAATAATTACATCAAAAACAAAAATAATTAATTTCTAAAGGTAGATAAGGGCTTTTGTTTACTGACAATGAAATATTTTAATTAATATTTTGTGGTTTTATTCAAATAACAAAGTAAGCACCTGTATGTTTTATTTGGATACAGCCTAATTTATGTATAATTAAAAAAAATATTATTAAGGTTTGCTTACTTAGGACAGTATCCTCACTACCACGAATAAATTATAGGTACATACATCGTGTATTCGTTCTCACTTCGCGGTATTTAGGTACAAAATAAAATAAAATAGTTAAAAGATTTAAAAAAAAAAAAAAAAAAAAAAAAAAAAAAAACGGAAAAAAGTAGCTTCATTATAGTTATTATCAGACAGTAAAAAAGAGAAGCTTTATTATTTTCTATACAGGTAATTCTCTAATCAAATACATCGTCTGTCCCGAAATAGGGAGGCCACAGTCCATTGGAAAAAAAGTACGAGAATTTCTCCAGGACACGGAAAAACATTGAATCACGGATATGTTTTACAGTTCAAAAAATACACACAGCGATAACAACAAACATTAACTGAGTATCTGGTTTACTTAATTACGAACATCAGTAGGTATCCCAACCAAAAACCATACCCATGTAAAAAAAAATACTATAAGTATATACAAATTAGACGAATTAAACAAACTTAAAGACATAATATTTTTTATTACTTATGCGGGAGAAGTACTAACTTGGCGCACACATTTCTGTACGCAAAATAGCTGTTTGCCCACTGTACTCTTCCCGCATACTTTTTTGCGTGTGAAAAGTAACTTTCCACACGAAAATTGACAATAAAACATGTAAAATTTGATCAAAACACGCAAAGCCGCCTCTTAATTTTTCATTTAATAAATATTTCATAATTATTTCTATAGAAACCACCAACAAAGTAATTTAAATAATAATTAATTTAGAAAGAAGAGACGAACACTTAAAAATATTATTTTAAAAAGTAATAAAAATGTCAAAATTCGTAATAAAAAATAGTATGTGCAACTCGTGCGGGATTGTCGATTGCCCCACTCAAGCGAATGAGCGCACTCACTACGTTCGTGCACTCAACTTCGCTTTCGTGGGCAGTCGACAATTTCCCGCACTTATTGCACAATATACTATTGTGTAATTGTTTGTTTTTATAGAATTATTTGAATTGGTTTATTATTTTAAATCGGTGGTTTATTACCTAGCAACGTTACCAAAAGTTATAATTTATTTTTTACAGTTTAATGGTATTCGATTATACGTAGAACAGTCACAATTTTTTGATACCAATTTTAAAAATCACGAATTTTTTTAACGGTTCCCCTGCCCAAAACCATATCCATATTCAAACAAGAGTTTATATCCCCGAGAGCCCAAAAGTAAAAGGGATACGTACGTGGATGCTCGCTCGTATGTAGATACCTAATTTAAATCGAATTTCTGTATTTTTTTCTTTTTTAGTAGCCCGAGGATGGGGTAAGCACTTCTCGTTTCACCCAACTATATGGTAATCAATCAACATTGCCTATTTACGTATATTTTGATATGCCTAGGTATATTTTTTGAAAAGGAAAAAATAGCCGTTAGCCATAAAAAATTAGGTAAATATAGACATTCTAAATAAGAAAAATTTCTTGAGGATGAATCTGAGATATTAAAAATTGATTTTATTTAACAGAGGGAACAAAAAATTTATTGCAAAAAATATTTGTCTTTTAATAAAAACAGACATTTTTGTTTAGGAAAGCATACATTTGCAACCAAATTGTTAGTAGAGGCGTAACTACAATTTTTGCGCCCTGGAGCAATTTTGATGGAAGCGTCCGTGCCTATTTTCCCCCAAAAATGTAGCTCTCGAACAAAAAAGAATCCAAAAACTCTATTTTTCTAAGAATTCCGACTGTGTAGAAAAACAATTCAATCATAAGAGCTGGCAAAGGAAAAACCACGCCACAATGAAAAGTTATATTAAATTCTTTTTTTGTTTTGCCTTCTTACGCCCATATTTTTCTCTGTTACGCCCTTCCTTATCATACGCCCTAGAATGATACGCCCGATTGTCTTGCTATTTATCTAAAATTATGACGGGAAATTGCCGAGAACTTTCACGAGCACAGCCGATCAGAAAAGTCCAAGATACATATTAACAGATTAATGTGGAAGCCTTATTAAAGAGAAATATTTCAAACCGAAAAAGCGAAAATTAAAATTCTAAAAATGTAAGGAATTATTATTAGTTTTTCTTTTTTTTATGTGTAAAAAAGAAATACAAAGCTTTTCAGCGAATCCGATACAGTTAGATCGTCTACATCATAGAGCACTAGAGATAAAATATATATCTCTATACTACTGGAACCAGTGTAACCACTTCAGATAGAAAATATGTTGTATACGTGCACGGTGTTTACTTTGTATTTGTGCGGTAAACTCTGTTAGTGTGAGTGGTGATAGCCGTCACGTGACCTTGGTTCGCATACATATGTGTGATGTGTGTGATACCACAACGCTACTTGTGCCGGTTCAACAATCAAATTCATTGTTGTTTGACTGACTTACACTGAGCGACGGGTACTGAGCAAGTGACACTAAGCAGCCTAAGATGCACATACTTGCACATAAGTGATTGCAGAAAAGAGATAGTTATATTCGTTCTATTTGTTCTGTGGTCTACATGGTCTCGAATATTTTGGGCGTAGCAATACCCCTGACAAGTAAAATGAATCTCTTTCTACACTACTACAAACAATTAAGGGAGCAAAAAAAAATTGTTAATTTTTTAGTGATTTTTGAAGGGCTGTATTTACGTGGAAAATGGTCGTACCGAGATGTTAAAAAAAGGATTTTGAAGCTGCAAGACTCTGGTTTTCAGATCTTTCTTCCAAAAATTTTTAGGATTGACAGTTATCGAGCAATTATAAAGAATAACACAAAAAAGTTTTGGCAAATTTCTTGCTCTTTTTCTTTTGGTCTACGGGCTTGAATAATTCTTTTACAGTAAAACCAAGGTATCGATATGATAGCCTGTTTATTCAGCTTCAAATCCCTTTTTAAAATTTTTCTCTACGTTGATTTGTTCCGGAGGTATCCAACTTTGAATGCGAAAGGGTCCTTTTTGCTTTAACCATCGATATCTCAGTAGCGTATTTGGAAAATATACCCGTATTCAGAGTTCAATGTATCTGAACTCGGGTATACATTCAATGTTTAATAAGCATAGTTCGATACTTGAAAATATACCCATTAAAAGCGCTGAGCTCGGGTATATTTTCAAACTCAATATTTAACAAGAATAGTATGAAAAACATACCCACTTTAAATTTATTGGTAAGCAAATGGTTCAGTCAAGTAGTTACGGGAAAACAGCACTGTAACTTAAAAAGGAATTTGAAGCTGAATAAACAGGCTATCATGTCAATACCATGGTTTTACTGTAAAAAAATTTTTCTAGCCCGTAGACCAAAAAAAAGAGCAAAAAATTAGCAAAAACTTTTTTTGTGTTATTCCTTATAATTGCTCGATAACTGTCACTCCTAAAAATTTTTGGACGAAAGATCTTAAAACTAGAGTCCTGGGGCTTCACAATACTTTTAACATCTCGATACGACCATTTTCCACGTAAATACAGCCGTTCAAAAATCACTAAGAAATTAACAATTTTTTTTTGCTCCCTTAATTGTTTGTAGTAGTAGGTATGTATATCATACAATTACTGACGAAGAATAAAAAATGCAAAAATTTCTAGCATTTAGCTAAGATGTTAAGCAAACAAATGATGTCAAGAGTTCGAATATATAACTGGGAGTTTGCTAGAAACCATGGAGAATAAATCAGTTAATTTTTGTAAACCTGCGTAGTAAATTACTGTTAAGTCAATCAAGATTAAAATAAGGAGTTAAGAACCAGAACGGGATTTGCCTTTGAGAGGTCCCTGGGCATTTTTTATGTGGAGGCACCTTGTAAAAGACGATACGGCGATCACGATTACATAATTTCAGTTGTGAAGGCCCTAGAGCACGTGCTCCAAATACCCATATATGTATAATAATTGTTCTGTTAGAGAGACGTAATCTATACAATTTTACAACGTCATGCAAACCTATCGACATTCAGTCTTACAGGGAAATAATTATCAAGTATTTTCTCATGTATCAAATTCATTTATAATCCCTGTACGTTTCCCTTCTCACATTTTCCGTCATCATTTTCAAAAAAAAAAAGAGAAATTAATTAAATAATTGAATTAAATTGGATGAATACTGTTCGTTAGCTTTAACTAGAGGAATTTAACAAATTTTTATTTTCAAAAAAACACAAGAAATTAACATTATGTATTTCATAAAACTTATTTTAAAAATGGCACACGAGTTCTCTGACAAAAGGAATGATTTATTTATAAAATTCTTTTGTTTCACTTTTCAAAAGAAAATGTTAAATAACTTTTTTAATATCCACATTTTCGAATTTTCTTATTAATTAAGCAAAATACACATGCGTGTCGGAAACAAAAGATATTTGATTGAAAGAATTTTCTTATAATTTAAAATTTTCTTACATTATTAAAGCATTCTGTTATATACTTTACTTCGCTACAGACTCATCGTATTGAAATCTTTCTTTGAATCGAAAATAGAAGGTATGAATTCTGAATTCTTCAAAATTTATTTTCTCCTCATCTGTAGACAATAGTGAGGGTTAAGCCTGTTGGCGAGACTCAACTGTACCCTAAATTAAAAAAAATTATCGATAATATCGAATTGACAAATATAATCTAGAAAATATGAACACAACTGTAAATTTGTAACATCCCTAATAAAACCCAATTAACATTTATATTTATTTTTAATTAAAAATTATTTCCAATTATTTTACAATAAATCAAACAGATTAAATTTTATTCTATATCCTGTAGCAATTTGTAATTTTTCAGTGGGAAAAGATAGAGTGGAATTCATTTATAAAAATCTCAGTTATGATATATTTCCAAATCATAATGAAGTAGAATCACAGACCAATAATGAACATATTAAATATTATATTATAGAGACTACCTATATAAATGTATAATTGAGGCAGCCAATTACAGCCAAGTTCCACCCTTAATAGTATTCTGTCATATAGTAATGGATGTTATCCGTAGTAAAGTTTTCAAATAATTATTGTAAAAATATAATATTTATAATAAAATTTTACTTTTTTGAGAAGAAATTTTTTTTTAAAAAAAAAATTGGTTTTCGCTTTAATTTCAAAATACGTAAGTATACAAATTATATCCTCCAATAACACAGCCACACAAAAAAAAAAAAAACTTTGTGACCTGGAGGTCTCACTATATGTACTATATGTTTTTGGGGTCGCTGAATCCGAATTTGGGGTCAGTTTCATTCCAGTACATCTGGGTTCGGCCATAACCTCAAAACCACCCTCAAAATTGCTATATTTGTTAATTTTGAGGGTATTTTTTGAGATTATGGCCGAACCCAGATGTACTGGAATAAAACTGACCCCAAATTCGGATTCAGCGACCCCAAAAACATATAGTACATATAGTGAGACCTCCAGGTCACAAAGTTTTTTTTTTGTGTGGCTGTGTAATTTGCTCAAAAATTGACATTATATTATTTCATTAAATTTCACCCGTCTCACAATGTTACCTGTTTCAGGAAAAATGCCTAGAAACTGGCTTTACGCTTTGTCTAATAGGTAGTATAATATTATAGTGTTCATTGGCCTGTGAGTAGAATAGACCGGCTGGAAAATTTTTAGACCAGCGAGTCTCTTAATGTACAAATCGTTCCGGACGTGCCCTTTGGCTCCGAGGACTAGATTTTGCAAAAATTTCTCCCCAAAATATAAGCGACGTGCAATATGGAAGAAAAAGTTTTACAGCAATTTCTTTGTACTTTTATAGAGCCTAAAACTATGTACCTTTTTCCCCTTTTTTATAATGACACCCGACAGCGCACACTTTGGGAACTCTTACGATATAGGAATTGGATATTCAACATAATTATTTCGTTATTAACTTGCAAAAAATTGAAAATTAAAGACTTATGAACAAAAATTTGAAACCCATTTCCTACGAAACTATTTATGTTATTTTAAATATAACACGATTTTCAGTGAATTATTAAAAAATAAATATTTGGTTAAATGATACCGTTGAAAATAACGTCGTCATATTGTCGTTAAAATCGAATTCAACTGTATCGATATAATAGGTAAGTATAGCAACAGATACTCATTTCAATCATCACTCAATTGATCGCCGCTCAAATATTCAATTCATGTTTGTTTTGTTGGATTGCAACCGGTGTAGTGACCTTTAATTCGATTTCAAAAACATTAATCGTATTTATGTATTATGTCAGTGTGGCATAATTTTACAATGATAATATATCATCAACACTTTTGACCACCTCAGTCAAAACACAATATTGGCTAAGTGAAATGATCAATTAATATTTATTGTTTTGTATTTGTTTTACAACGGAAAAGAAAAAATCACTTTGAAAAATTACGTATCTGATTCCAAATTTAAAATTTTCTCTCACTCCCACGCAAAACATTCAAATGGAATCCAATCCAAATATTGTGTTTATTATTGTACACGAGCATTATTATAGTTAATTAGATCGGCTGTTGCCAAAAAAAAAGATAATAATGTGATATTTGTATCCACCAGTAAAAAAAGAAATATATCGTCTTCCGCAAATAGGTGGTGAATCATTCTTAAAGCGGGCCATAAACGTTTCTTTTATTAACGTCCTCATTCCAAATACACTTTTAATATAGGTACAATTCCTTTTTTAACTTGATTTCGACTATAGTAGACATTTAAAAGTTTCTGGCGTTATTAATGACAATTAAACTCATGAAACATTCTAAACAAATATTTCATTTCATGACATTCGTAATAACATATTAACCCTCATATATTAAAAAGATTGCGTATTATTTTATGTCGACTATGTGTTTATAAAAATACACTACTTATGTCGACTAATTTGTTTATAAAAATACACTTGTTAACCAATTTCAAAAATCTTACCACCCTAGATAATCTATCTAAGAAGCGACGGGTAAAATTTCAAGTCAATTGGATGTAAATTGCTAGAGTTACCTTGTTTACCGTTTTGGAAAACCTATAGCTTCGAAAAAAATCCATAAAAAGTCTTTAATCGTGGTTATCGTCTTTTATCGTTTTTTTTGAATTATTTAAGGGAAGTGTAGCAAAGGAAACGAAATATGGTAATGGAACAAAGTAATAAAAAGAATTAAGTTACTGACCAAGTTGAGAGAATTCCAAAATATTACGTACAGTGGACAGGCTTTTAAACGTTTTCAACCGCAACTAGTCGTTTCAAAAATTGGGTTCAAAATGTTTTTTAAATATTTCCGCAGCCATAATTCCTTTTGAATCTCATTCTAGTAATGTTAATACATTATTTAAGCCAACAGAAAAAGCCAAGACACCTTACGGTCAGAACATACAATTAAAATTTGAAATATATCCATAAATTTTTGATTAGAACTGTACCCGGTTAATTTAATTTGTTTGAAAATATGCACACAAATCTAAAATCTAACTCGACCCTCACAACGTATAATTCAATCCAATAACAAATAGGATAATATTACTGAACAATTATCGATTGTGTTTTGTTGTTGAACCCTGCTCCATTGTTTTAAAACAAATTAATGTATGAGTCACGTGATACCTGTAGGTAACTTTGCATTTATTTCAACAATATTAAAACAATGTATGTAGATAGCTATACTATACATATAAATACGGAAATTATACATTTTAGACTTCAAGTTATAAATCAGCAGAAGAGGGATAGATAATGAAAACGTTTCAAGAAGTATACTTTCCAGGCGCGTATAAATACAAAATCAATGTAACACACACACCTCTTTTCAGAGGCCTCATTTTTTCCGGGACAATCAAGATTTCATTTCAATGTAGCTCTAGATTTGTTTTATAATTATAATTTAAATTGAGGGCTTTACTGTTATTAAAATATCATTAGTGAGCTTTGAAATCAGAACAGTTAAATAATATTATAAATTGTTGTTGTAATTATTATTACACAAATAGAGGATTATATCATAAAACTGTTTAATAATGGGTTTCATTTTCTTGAATTATTGAAAGTGTTATTTCTGTGAAAAATTTTAATGAGTATTAATATTTTTGTAAACTAATAATCAACACAGAATACTAGTGATGGGTAAAAGTGAGGGGTCCGGACACGCCCCTCATCGATTTCGAATGGATTTCATCTACTTTTTAACCAATGGATTAAGGTTCACCTCTGAAAAGCATCCGAAATATTTTCATTTAAACACAAATATGAGTAACACACCAATGTATTTTATTTAATATCGTACAGACGGCTTGTGAATAGGCTAGTGGTTAAGATGTGTGTACTGGAAGTAGGGGTACCGTGTTCGAATCACGCTATGGTTACGAACATTTTTTTTATTTATTTAACAAAAATTGGAAAATTAATTAATATAAATAATATTTGCAATTACGCAAATTAACATTCATTGGAATTTTTGTTTTATAAATTTATGAATTTTTATTATTCATGTATAGCATCCCGTAAAACTAAAAATTCATAAACTGATAAACTGATAAATTCTGTGTAATTGACTTGAATGGTTATGTAACTTACTCCTATCGAAAAAAAGTATAAGTTGAAATAAACTGGAAAATTTCTTATTGTTTGTTCTAATAAGCCAGAGGTTCTCAAAGTGCGGTCTGCGAACTCCAAAAATACGAACCGTAATGTCAGATCGTCTGAGTACTCGAATTACTACAATAAATATTAAATTTTATTTATACATGTTGCATAATATTTGTCACATACATAAATTTTATATATCACTAGTATTCAAATTGTTTTATTATTTTTATATTCTGATATTGTGAAAAATGAAAAAAATAGGCTACTAAAATTCAGATTTCTAACATAAAAATTATTTGATTTGGGTGGGAAATTGTCATTTTTTTATCTAAAAATAGCCATTCTGTTAGTTTTCGACCACAATTTACACCCAAACCCAGGAGTTTAAGTAAATAAACGCACTTTTCTTTATTTTAAACCTTTTTCTTGGACCGTCTTTTGGAATTCCTCTATTAAGAAAGTATTCTAGGCTCGATTTTCAGGTGATTTTACGAGCGTGATAAATAATAAACAGTAAACATTTTTAATACCCATTTTTTAACAATTTTTTTATTGATATTTGAAAAGTATAAAAATGTATAAAAATTTACAAAAAAAAATCAAAATTAGAATTGGTACAGGCCGGCAAAGTGGGTACTCAAAAAAAAAGGTGTCTTCTGGTTGACTTGATTCCAAACCTCCTGGTAATTGGAAGCATAAAATTTTAGTTGATTCTTAATAAACAATGATGTAGAATTAGTTGGACGTAGCCGATTTAAAAAAATAAATTTTATCACAAAATGGCGCCCATTTAAAATAAAATATTCAATTTTTCGCACTCCTCTTTTCAACCTTCTATTTTACAGAAATGAACTCATACAATTTAATATAACAAATTTTAATATTGTACTATGATTGTAGTAATATCAAATGAATTTAATTATTGATTTGAAATTATAACAATGTCTTTTGAACTAAAAAGAAAACATATTCTATTATACTGTTATCGATATTATCGGTACCTACATAACATCTGTTATGAAAGAATCACTGAAATATTATGATTTAAAATTTAATCAATGAGCTTTTTAAAATAAGTTTCAAGAAAATCCTACACAAATATAAAAATAAATTTACTTACACATTGTGTATTGATTTCAAAAGCTGAAAAACAGTATGCTGAATGTAAACACATACAAGGTGTTTCAAAACAATTATATTTACCCACGACGGAATGGTGTATGTGTGTCGCTTTCTTCGTCCGAAATTTTGCTAATCGAATTTAGTCTAAAAGTCCAGTTGTTTGAATATAGTTACTTTTTTACAAACTTCTAATCCCAAGTTCTAGCTGCTTTAATATATTATATTTGGTTATTTTTTTATATCTCACACAGCAAAAAGAAATTACAGTATGATGTTCCTTCCCTATATCTCACTCGCCTCACCCCGTTACCTGCCACGAGGAAACTGTAAACTGGCTCTACACTTACAAGGAGCATCACGGGGGTGTACCCCTCCGATTTTATTTATTCTTTGATATGTTGTAGAACATCGAAAAATAAGAGACATGTATTGTTTTTTAGCGGCTGTAAAACGGTTTGAAGGGGTGAAATCACTCTTCAAAAATTGGGGTAAAAATTTAATTTATCAAATATTTCGAAAACGGTAAGAGATAGAGCAAAAGTTTAAATTGGCGATATTACTCTTTTTTAAAGAGCTATCTATTGATATGCAACTTGTTTAAATTACATCAACAGGGGTGGTTGGGGGTTAAAATTTAGGGGTTAATTTTGCGAAAAGGGGGTAAAAATACAATATATTAAAATTTTCTTTACAGATTTCAAATCTACGTGAAAAAATCGAATTGACCTGTTTTTGCTCAATTTCATAATATTAAGTTTAGGGGTAAGTAACTAGAGGGTGACTGTGTTGACATAATCATACTATTTGAGTTATTCAGGAACTTCTTCATGGAAAATAGCTTAAAATAATTATAACATTGTAAAAATGATATTTTCGAATTCAAAATTCAGTTTGATCAACACTGAACAGCGGGGGGGGGGGGAGTCACCCTCGTAAATTACATACACTCATTGTTAGTCTATGGCGGCAATTGAAAATCCTAAATAAAACTAATTATAAGTATCAAAGAGAGTATAGGCACAGTTGAACCATTCTTATGCGGTGGATAGGGATCGCATAAAAAAAATCGCACAAAAAAAAATATATTCAAAAATATCACAAATAGCTATAAAAAGCTTCTAGTTCGGTCCAGATTGTAAAAAAAAAAAACTTTTTTTATGTGGCAAAAGTTTCATAGAAAATACGTGACTCAAAACGCTCGAAGCCTCACGATTTCCTTAAAAGTTGCTTTTCTAAACAAGATAAAGCATTAAATTCACGTGGGAACATTTTATTTCATTTTTATAATATTGTGGAAATTGTGAAAGATACATCTGTAGAAAAACTTGCAATAACTTATACTCTTATGCAATGTACTCACTAAATGCTTAAAAACCATAAAAAAGAATTTTTATTAAAAAAAGTTATTATAGTAAATGTTTAAGTTTCTCTTGAATTTGATTGACCTGATGCATTTTTATGACCAAGTCGCACAAAAAAGTGTTTAACTGTAATGTCTAAAATGTATCACCACAATGATGCCGAGTAAAGTGATGAAAAGTAACAAATTTTACAACAATCATTTTTGGAACATCTTGTAAGAATACAGGCGTAATAAATATAACGTATATTTTGATATTTTTTTTTTTTTTTTTTGTAAATATTGATTTTATTGATGTGGTAAGATATTCTATAGATACTATATTACCTATACTGGATGTCTCGGCCGAATGTATACATACGATTTACAAGTTAATTTTTAACATTGGATTCCCATAAGGAAAAGGTTATGTCACAAGAGTACTTTGGATAAACATATTCCTATTTTTGGTAATTTTCTTTTATAAAATAATTTTTTCCCACCAAATTATCTGCACTATTTCTTTAACAGAATTTTTTTTTGTATTTTTATTATTTTAATATTTATTTTCAAGAAAATAAAAAAAATGCCTTTTTAAATTTACAGCAGATGACAGAAATTTTTATTATCCAAAAAATGAAAATTGCTTGAAAATTGCCACATTCATTTCTTTATTTTACTGCATTATTATTGTTAAAGCTATAGTAATAGTAGTTATAATATTAAATTAGTATGTTCAAAGCACTCTTGTGACATAGCTTTTTTCTTATGGGAATCCAATGTTAAAAATTAATATGTAAATCGTATGTACACATCCAAATGGGACACCCGGTATACTTTGTTTTATTATTTTTCGGCGAAAGACGACAAACGACCAGTATGTGAAAGTGGACAAGCTCAACTAGGATACCGTCAATTGACAAGCGGTTGACATTCCGTCAACCATTCATCAATCTATTATCAAGATTGAATCAAATTTGATATCTGCAATATCACTTTAGTGATTGAGCGAGTGCTACGAATAAAATCATCGTAAAACCAATTTCTAACAATTCTCGATTAATCTTATTATGAATGATCCTTTTATGCCTGTCAGTCAGTCAGTCAGTCTCTCTGTCACAACCGGTTGGTTTGTGTGTGTGTCTGTCGACTGAATAATAAATCCTTTTTGCCTATTGTCCATTAGATATTATCGGTGTGGTATATATACGTATGTATGAAAATTGTAGCACTGTATAGAGGAAAACAGTCCAATACTTGCTATAGATTGCACAATATTTTTTTTTGCATGATCGTGTATTTTCATGCATTTATCGATGCTGTTGACAATGCTGGTAAGTTACATTTCCCGAACGTTTGTTTATATCCATGGGAAACAAAAATGACACTGCCGTAAGTGAAATAGATGCGTGGTAAGTGAACAGGAGTGTGGTAAGTGAAATTAGCTCGAAAATGATTGTAATTATTTATTTATATTGAAATTAAAAGTACAATTTGAAGAATTAGGAAAATAAATCGATTAATATAAAAATTTTCACTAGTTTGCACATTATTATTATTATTGTTGGCATTAATTTTCTTATTTTATTGACATTTCAAAATGTCGTTCAATGATTAAAATTTTCTGTGGCTTTCCTTTCATTTTACGAGAATAAATTTGCAGCCAAAAATAAAATGCTTCATCAATTTCATTGTTCTCACTAATACATATATAATAGTTTAATAAACTATTTTCCTCAAATTTTTTAATAGAAAATTCAAAAAAAATATTCACGCCAATGAAATATTGACACTTAATTTTTTATTTACAAATATAGTTGTCAATTGTCACTACAAAGATTCGTATTAGTTGCTATGAATATTTATAATATTTATTCATGGCATTCTATGTCATAACATAGAAATATAAATTTCACCTTTATTATCGGAATTTTATTTTTTATTTAATATATTTTTATTCTTTAATTATTTTAAATCGATCGTGCAAATATACGATGAGTTAAGTGCATTTACTGATCTCGAAAATTGCAAAAACTCGACCTTGCGGGTCTCGTTTCCGCAACATTTTCTCGATCAGTAAAAGCAACTTACCGCTCTTATATTGTAATATAATATTAAACAAAAAAATACCTTCATATAGAAATACAAATTTAAATCTTGCTTCATACCGTATTTGTAAAACATCTCAAGAATATAAGGTACCTATCCCAAAATTCTCAAAGGGATAGGACTAATTTTCACACTGTGAGCCTTGTCTGTAGATATCCATATTAATAGTTTTAAAATTTAATTGGAACTCAAAGTTCAGCGGAACAATTTTAAAATCATGTTCGTTTCTTCCATAATTTGATTTTGTTACTACTCTTTGCTAAAATGAAATTTTAGTGAGAAACTTGAACTTATACTGTTGGATACTATTATTTACATACAGACAAACAGACGTACATAATGAAATTATACGGACTCTGAGATGTTTTTCTTTGAAACCCTAACAATAAAATTCTATTCCACATTTAGCTACTCTCCCCTATATTCTATATCTATATATTCGAACAATAGACAGAACCATCTTAATAGACTCGCTGCTGCTTTGTGTGATCTCTATAAATATTTAATTGAATTGTAAATTGAATTATTTAATGAGTTAATTCAAAAGAGAAGTATAATATGGTAGCCTGTGTTTTGTATTCTGTCAACTACGGAGACATTTAGCAATGATTTCCTTGAAATCTGTGAATAAAATTTCTTGTCTTCTTATGTGGAAAATATTTGTAGACTTTTAGTATTTATCGCGTATAGATTGCACGATTGTAAGGTTTTCTATATAGGTCAAACAGGTAAAATTTTCAAAACCAAATTTAAAATGCATACTGGTACGTAAAAATCTATACAGATCAACAACCAAAAGTATTGTGCAGTTATCTGAGAGACCATAAACTTAAAATTTTCAAAGCTCTGGAAAAGAAGTTAAAAGAGGACTTAAAACAGAGATTTAAATCAATTTCCATTGTTAAATCTATAACATAATGTAGTATTTTTAACTTTCATTAAGGAAATTCATCTTCCAATTCAAAAAAATTTTGGGTGGTTTGTCGTATTACCTTCAAAAATCTATTTTTATTCACGACAGAACGGAGCTGGTATATGCGTTTGGGGTAAAAGTTGTATGTGTGTTTATGTATCGGTTACTATTTAACTCTAAAATGGTTTACTACGTTTTCCAAAACTGTGGGCTAGTTAACTCCAAAAGTTTTGGTCCGATTGACTTGAAGTTTAACTTGCAGCTGCTTAGATGGATTAGTAAAACTAATCTGACTTTGTTCTTATTTTCTGGCTGCTGTTTGAAAATTATTATGCTCCCCACCATAAACTTCTTCGAAATAAAAAATTTTTAAAAACCCACGACGAAGAGTGTAAAAAGTTACAAATAAAAATTCCTGCAATTCCATATTAAATTTCAGTATAATGTAGAGTACTTAATTTTCATTCGTCGTGTGTCACATTAAACTACAAAATACACGGCAAGACATGTCACAAACTACGAATGAAAATTAGTTTAGGTACTCTATATTATAATGAAATGTAAAATATGGAATTGCAGGAATTTGTAACTTTTTAGACTCTTCGTCGTGGGTTTTTAAAATTTTCTTATTTGAAGTTTTTTAAAATTTTCTATCGTGAGTTTTTTAAAAAAAATTATTTTAAATCCTGCACTTTATTTAAACCTTACACTTGATCGTTTTTTATATCCTGGAAATCCTGAAATATCCTAGAAATGACTATACCAATGTTCATTAAAACTGGTTAAGAAAAATCCCGCAGATCACCAGCATTTAAAATGGGTTCCTAAACTTTTTTATTTTTTTTATCCTGAATTTCCTTTAATATCCTAGAAACGACTGAACCAATTTTCATCAAACTAAGTTAAGAACCATCCCTGGATTACCAGCTCTTAAATAAGAAAAACTGTTAAAATTGGTTAAGACGTTTTGGATATAAATGGCAACAGACACACACACATACAGATCTCTTAGTTCCAACGCATATTATACCTTCTCCATTCCCTCATGGGTAAAAAAAAGCGTTTACGTTCGACCTGCGCCCACGCCGCCATTTTGTTTTGTAAACTGGGGAAAAATTTTTTTGCGTACACCAAATTTCAATGTAAACATAATAAACTCTAAAAAGTTTTATACTGATTGCGTAATGGGAAAAAATTATCGAATAAAACCTTCCTTCACAAAGTGATGTAACGCCTTAATGTTGCAACTAATTACCGAATATTTTCCAGTGTATTTAATTTGCATGATTATTTCATGACGTACCCTTGCAATAAAATTATCCTTCTCAACAACCAACGAGGCAATAATAACAAAATAATAGCATACTGTGCAATAAGTGCGGGAAATTGTCGATTGCCCACGAGTTGAGCGCGCGAACGTAGTGAGTGCGCTCATTAGCTTGAGTGGGCAATCCACAATCCCGCACGAGTTACACATACTATTTTTTATTACGAATTTCACATACTTTTTTCTATTGTTATTATTATTTTTGATATTTTTATTACTTTTTAAAATAAAATTTTTAAGTGTTCGTCTTTTTTTCTGAATTAATTATTGTTTAAATTACTTTGTTGGTGGTTTCTATAGAAATAATTATGACATATTTATTAAATGAAAAATCAAGAGGCGGCTGTGCGTGTTTTGATTAAATTTTGCCTGTTTTATTGTCAATTTGCGTGTGGAAAGTTACTTTCCACACGCAAAAAAGTATGTGCGGAGAGTACAGTGGGCAAACATCTATTTTGCGTACAGAAATGTGTGCGCCAAGTTAGTACTTCTCCCGCATGGGTAATAAAAAATTGATTTGTTACAACAGAGAACACTGAATTGGATTTCGAAAACCTCTTGATATTCGCGTACGTCTCGCCATTTTAGCTCCAATATTATTTAAATTTTCCACTAAACTATTCATACGATCATAATTAATTAAATTGGCTCTTCAGTCTATAATGACACTTTATTTTCGTATCGAAAGACTGACACCACACTCTTCCGCATTCTCCAAAAACAGTTAATTAGCTAGAATACATTCATGTTATGAGAATAATAAAGGAATAATTGTAAATATTACAGCTAAAAACTTCTTTTAAGGCAGTTGGTCGATAAAACGATTTTTTCAAAGGATTTTAACGAAACTTTTCTAGATGTTTATTTAATTCAATATAAATAATACGAGCCCTAACGGAAAAAAAAGTTGACCACCCCAGTTTTGAGAAAAGCGATATCAAAATTTTGGAATTTTAATACGGGCTCGTATGGGAAAACATTTTTTTTTTTTGTTTTTTTTTTTTTTTTTTGAATAAAATGAAAACGTGTCAAAGGAATTTGATAAAAATTTCATATAAATTATTTAATACAAAGTTACAAACCATATTTTATACGAAATAAAAATTATTCACCACGCCGATTTTTAAATATAATTTATAAATATCATTTTACAACGTTTTTACAACGCTTTTGTAACAATGTTTTTATATTACTACAACATAAGCGCGCTGAAATTAAAAAACAAAACAGTGGTATACAAACATAATCACTGAAGAATATTAATACATTATTTAATTTCTGATAAAAGAAAAAATTTTTTTGAGATATACTTTTATACCTGGCTATCTCAGAGCAACTACCTTAACTTCAGCAAGATAGAATTTTCTAACTTAACAAAATTAGAGTTAATAAATTCTATTTTAGTATTTCCTAGTCAATTCGCAATTGTTCGATAATGGTTGGGAAAATATATTCCAGGTAATAAATTTACTGAAATGGAAACAACTTAGGGAAACTTATATTACATGTCAAGTGTACTGAAATGTATGTACAGTGTTCATTTTATACCCTCATAAATTTTCATATTTTGAACGGAGTAGGTTTGTCCTGTAGGTACCTGCTATTTGTATATTACAAAGTTCAAATGAAGAACTAACTAAAAGCTGCACGTATTTACTCAACACTTTAATATTTTCAAAATGAATATTTTAATTACAGGAGAAATAAATAATCTGAGAGGATAATAAATGTTTTCAACATTTTCAACCATAACGTTCATCATTAAAATTAACAGGTACGGGGAAAATTTTTTCACTAAATCAAATGTATTTTTTGTTAATGAATGTTGTCAAGCTGTGTATTTTTCAAATTGGACCGTTGTACCGTTATTCGGGAAATAAAACTGACATCTGGTTCTATATGAAATACCAACATAATTATAGTCTAAGCATATTAGGAATGTTAAGGAAATGTTTAGTCATAGTCCTAACAATCTTCACTCTTTATGGTTTATAGGTCGCTGAACACGAATTTGAGGTTTGTTGACAGATATTTTGCCCGCAACATTTTTGTTAATTTTTTAAGTTTTTAACCTCAATCTTGGTAAATATGCATTTTCTCGAAAAAGTTGTTCCTTACAAAATTAAAGTAGACAAAATTTCCTACAAATTTTGTACAAAACAATTCGTTCGACGACCAACCGCTATGCCGCTAGAGCGCACCAAAAAGCGGGAAGAATTTTTAAAAATAAAAATTGCCAATTGTCACAGGTTTTTGTTAATAAAAAATTTTTTTTGCGATCAGTTGCCGGAAAACCACGCATAGGATCTGGTTGAAATTTTCACTGGTTAGTGTTAATATAATGAGAAACAAAACGCCATGCCAGCAGAAAATGCATGGCTGGTCAATTTCCCGAAATTTGACTTCAAATCATCATTATTATATAACATAAAGAATAAAGATTATTTATTAGGACTGTGACTGAACTTTCCGCTAACTAGGTTTTTTTTTATAAATTAATTATGTGAACTTAATTTGTCAATAATACTGCATAAAATACAGTTTTAAAATGTATGAAATCTTAAGTATTTGCTGATGATGATGATACTAGGTAAACCTTTTCTCATGTGATCTTTTTGGTGCAATTTTTCTTTTGTTCGATTTTTTTATGCGGTTTTTAAAATGCATAATGTAAATCGAAATCAAGGAACAGTAAGAAACTAAAATATTTACTATTATAACTTTCTTTGATAGAATTCCTTTTTAATAATTTTTAATCATTTAATCAATACATTAATTACATAAGACTATAAGTTATTGCATCATTAATTTTTTTACACATATATTTTTGACAATTTTCATGATATTATAAAAATGAAATTAAATATTCTTATGTGTAAATTAAGGCTTTATCTTGTTTAGAAAAGCAAGTTCAAAGGAAATCGTGAGGTTTTGAGCGTTTAGAGTTATGTATTTTCGATTAAACTTTTTTTATGTGGTCTTAATCCACCGCATAAAAAAAGTTTTTTTCTTACAATCTGGATCGAAGGACCGAACTACACTTTTTATAGCTATTTATGGTGCTGACTTTGAATATATATTTATTTTATCCGGTCCCCTACCCACCGCATAAAAGGAAGTTCAGCTGTACCTGAACAATGCACATTGTCTGTTAAGTAGAGTGGGATGCCAAACAAGTTCAATGATTTTGATTTTTCAAAATTTCCATAACACCAAAGTTTGGGTAACATTTTTTCATTTAATAAGACCTTATAGTTGCTTGAATTATATTTAAATTGTTTACTTTTATACGATTCAGTTATTGTTCTTCCTAGAACACTTTGTTAAATTAAATGAGAATTATACACAATTTTATCAGATAATTTTTAAGATAAGGGTAACTTAACTGACAAGTACTCTTATCAAAAAATGTAATTTTTTTCATTTATTCGTTTTGAATATTTAAAAATGTTTAAAATTTTCGATGGAATATATTTTTATGAGCCTTTTTGAAAATGATATTTATGTCTTTTACAGTAATTTTTACAAAAATTACTTACATTTTTATTTTTAGAAATTATTTAAAAAAAAGAAAATTTAATAAGTAACATTTGAATAATTTCCTTTGTGAAAACCTATATTTATTTGTTAAGGTGAAAATGTTTTCACTTATTATTACACGAGAGGCTTGTATTTTTTCGAATAAATTTGGACTTTCTAACTTTTCTAGAATTCTCAGAAGAAATATAAATCTCAAGTGTAATACGGTAAGACAATTTAACGAATAAAATAAATTAGTATAATTCATATTATTATTTAATACATTGTTACTATAGTTCTAAAATCAGTTAAATTTACCATTACGAATTTTTGGTTAAATTTACCAATACGAATTTTTGTTTCATTTTTATCGTCTTTACTTACAACGAAATGACCAATGAAATGTTTTGTACCATTTTTTTCACTGTAAAAATCTGTCCTAATTTTTTTTCCATGGTAAAAGTGAAAAAACTACAATATTCTTATAGGACTTAGTACTTAGTAATTTTCAAGTTAGGTGTCAACTTTCGAATGTGACCTCATCATTATACTGTAAAAATTATTTAGAATATCTATTGGAAATGATTGCATTTAAAATAGATAGATCCAAATAGACGTATGCCTACTTAAAAACTTCACGTTGTCATCTGGCAACCTGGTCAGATTTTGTTTAAACCTAAATTGTTAGCATTTTTAATATTTTTAAAAACCTTAGACGAAAATTCACCAAAAATTATTCAACATAAACAAAATATTAAAACTTAAACATATCTGTAATATTCAGCCTCATAGCTTCTCCGCAAATAAAAATAATACTTTAGTAGTTTAGAAAGACCACCACTAAGCCACTGTATACTTCCCATGTGTTCATTAAGTCTACTTAACATTTATTCACTTATGAATGCGCAATTCACACACAAAAACATAATACATATTAATAAGTGTGTAATATTGTCTATAATATATTCTTTCTTAATATAGATTCTGGTAAATATCACCATCCCACATAAAATTAAATTGACATTTATAATAATTATGTAATAAATAATAATATCAATTATTATATTAGTTGATCAAATTAATGTAGCGTTGTTGTGTGCAGGTTATGGTTAGTTTAAAATATGTTTTGTAAATTGTAAATTATTATCTCATCAAACAGAATTATGGTGAAGTTAAATTGTATTGAACTTGAAATGTCTCGTTAACGAATTATAATGTTTAATTATATTTTATTTCAAGTATAGTCGGATATTTTGGTAACGTGTAATGTCAAAAATTATACTGAAGCTTATGAAAAAAATTCGGTGGGAATTTTAAGAAAAAAAATTTAACATTTTGTTCTGTGGACTACATTGACATTAGGGGCACGGAGAAAAATGACAGGGCACTGAAATAAACCAGAGTTTTTTAGAAAAATTTCACCAAAAATATAAGTGACCAGCAAAAATAGCTCTTTTTACCTTTTTCCGGGCCCTCTACCAACAGCTACGGACTCCCACTTCAAGCTCGGGCTCCGGGGCTGGCACCTCGGCTACCCCGCACTCTCGTTGGGCTTGACTGACATCACGGTTAACTTCAACAGTTTGTGGGATTGCTTATTCAAGTTCTTATTTCGAGAAATTTTTATTTGTTATAAATACAAAACGGTAACTGGTCAGTTCAAACTATAAATGACTAGTTTTAACCGTAAAAAGACCAGATTTCTGCTGATGAAGATGTTCCTCAAGGTGATTTGGTCTGCAAGAAGTGAATTAAAAAGGGCAAGAGAAGAATAATAACCCCTGTTACATCTCTAGGTGTGACTTCCATGCTGCGATCTGTGGCAATCTGTAACAGAGGCGACCAATCCTACCTATGCTACCAGTTGTCGTATTTCAAAAGTGGTCGCTACTTTAGCAGTCTCGAAAGCAAAAGTGAGCAAAAGTGGTTCGATTTGACTGCATACGTTACATAACAGAAACATATTAGAAACAAAATTATGAGAGAGATAGATCAAAGGGACATACCAACTGATTTATATTGCGGAAAATTATGACAAAATGCTATAAGAATAGCCGGGTAGGCCCGGACCAACCCAAAAATTTTGAAAAAATGAATAAAAGCAAGGAGAAAATGTCTAGGAGCCCAAAGTGGATTGATTAATCTACTCTGTCGACACTTTATGTCCAAATGTTTAAAAAAATTCTTTAACCCTAAGTAGATTTCTTTTAGCCTGGAATCATTTCCGCCATTGATTGGAATACCATTCAGTTGTGTAATATGTAATGTTGTTTTTCGACCACTTGGCTGATTATGTAATCCGGACAAATAGCAACACCTTTTTAAGCATTTTAGGTTGTGTAATACGAAATGTCGTTTCCCGACCACTTTTGGTCTACCATGTAATTTAGACAAATATTGTTACTTTTTTGAGCATTCGAGAAATGTTTAAAGGCAATTCCTTAACTCTCAATAGATTTCCTGCAGTTTGGAATAATTTTCGCCATTATCTGGAATAATATTAAGTCGTGTAATATAAAATGTCGTTTTCGGACCACTTGGCCAACCATCTAATTTAGTCAAATATCAACACTTTTTTAAGCATCAAAAAAATGTTTAAAAGCAGTTCTGTAATTCTTGTAACAGTATTTGGTTTTGTTTTATTTATTGTTTTATAATTTGTGTGTAGAAGGGGGCCTAGTAGCAAGAAAATATCTAGGCCCCCAAAGTGGGTTAACCCTTCCCGGGTTATAATATAGGTTCTCTTAAGTGACATGTGATTACCTTAAATGGCTTGTAAATTTTGGTAAAAACTACTTACATTTTATTCAGTTTAAAATTATGCAATAAAAAAATGTCCGCACCTTCAAGGAAAATGATACACATAAGTTATATGTTTACAGTACAGAAAAATTCGAGCCTACCCAAAATAAAATCCTAGAAGCGCCCCTGACACAAACGTGTATAATATTGTTTTTACCTTTTTATTTGACTATTTATATTAAGTAGGAAAATTTATATTAAATTCACACTAGGGGTACAAAAAAAAAATTTAAAATACTTTATCGTTACGTGTTAGCATAAAAATAAATTTAAATTATTTTCATACAGGGTGTTTCAAGAAACTAAGGAAAAGGAAGCACAGGAAAAATGTGTTATGATCAAGGGGTGCTCTTTTTTATTATTATTAAAAATTTAACAAAACTTTAAATAATATCGCCTCAAAATAATGTTTAAAAGTTATTAAAAGACAATAGCAGTAAATTTATTGAGATAACTGGTTATCGTTTATAAATTTTTCGCTATAAGCTGGTCAAATTAATTTTTTTTGATTTTCCGGAAAAATATAGGCGCTGGAAGGGTTTGAATAGAAGTTATGTTGAGCGCGAAAAGAGCGCGAAATTCCTCTATGAATTTCCCTTAAATATCGCCTTTCGTTTAGATTTCGATTTTTTCAATTTTTCGTTATAAGCTGGTCAAATTAATTTTTTTGATTTTCCGGAAAAATATAGGCGTTGGAAGGGTTTGAATGGAAGTTATGTTGAGGGCGAAATTCCTATATGTGTTTCCCCGAATTTACAAATTTATATAGATAATAGTATGATAATGATTATAATTCAAGTTTCTCGACAATATTTCCAAGACAATTATTGCAAATTTTTATCCAATAACATAAACGATTCTAATAAGATTACATTGGACGTAATCTACTACTATATAATATTTCATATCTCACCGCTTCTTCGACGGTAACGTTTCTTCATTAAATTATTCACGTCTTTATAAATATAATTTAATACCTTCGTCGGTAACCGACATGAACAGACAGTTCAGTTCTGAAAAGTTTTGTTATACAACAGTCCACTGATACCGACATAAGACGAAAATAACAATATTATTACTAATATATTATTCATATTGTTGAATGAAAATGAGGCTTCGCTCACTCAGCAACTCGCGGTCGCTTCGAACAAAACCGGTTGTTATTGATCTGTCTCATATTTATGTCTTGGTAAATTTCCAAGCTCTCACAATAAGTAGAGTTCATTTCAAATGGGTTGAACCCTGTTACTATTGAATTTACATAAGAAAAAGGGTCAAGCTATTTGAAATGAACTCTAATAAAATATTTTTATATTCTATATTTAGATCTTATAATAATATATATAAATCTAGCATTAAATTTCTTTAAAATACTACACGGTGAGTCAATCAGTAATGTTGAGAGAAGATTCTGAAAATTTAATTTGAAGAAGAAGAATACGCGTCAATATTTTACACGGAGAGAAAATTCATAGAAAAATTACTGTGCTCAGCACTACAATCGACGTGTAAAAGGCGAACATATTCAATTTTGTAGGTAAAAATATAAAAATTATAATTAATCATAGAAAATTTAAAGGATAGAATATTCTTTCCGTAATATTAGCTCCACAAAATTTGTAAAACAGCACAGTAAAAAGTTCCATTCCCGACAAAAAAATATTTTTTAATTGTTTTTCTTACAAAAATTACCATGCTGTCTTCTAATATTTGAAATGCTATCTGCTAATAGTAGAAAGAAAGAAAGAGAAGGTATCAACGCTGTCACATAGCGAGGCAGGCTGCAGAAGGTATCAACACAATCATACATGAAGGTCACATAGCCAGGCTGGTGTGGCAAGTAACATAGCCAGGCTGGTCACTGCTGGTGTCGTGTCATGTGCAAACAGTATTCATTAGAATGTCTTACAGGACGGTCACCGTTTAATTCATCATTTTGTTACTTCACTATATTCAATATTAGAATATATTGTTACCAATCGCTTTGTATGCATCATAAAGAATCAAAGGTCGGAAACTATAACATATATGCATAAGAGTGTGATAGAAGTTGTGTTAGCACATTAAATTTTACCATGCTAGCACAACAATTTTTATGAAGCCATGGCTAATACTTTTTACGTTTCAATTTAATAATATTTACATGATCGTAAAATAATTTTTGGTCTTCGCTTCATTTTTTAGACTTTGGTCGTCGGTCGCGCACGCATTATAAGAGAGCATGGTAATTTTTCTGAAATTTTACCTACAAAAATTATATGATTTTCCTCTCCGTGTAGGGTACAAATTCAAAGAACGTTTATTGTCAGCGTTGATAAAAAAAAGCGGCAATTATGGGCTTACAAGTGAGAGTAACAGCACTAGAGGGACAGTCTACAAAGAAGTCTGAAGACTTTGACTAACAAGAACCAGTACTAGTAGAACTGTACTGGTGGGTATCCCGTTTGGATGTATACATACGGTTTACATGTTAATTGACAACACTGAATTCCCATAAGGAAAAATCTATGTCACAAAAGTGCTTTGAACAAACTAATAATACCAATTTAATATTGCAACTATTGTTACTATCGCCTTAACAGCAATAATGCAGTAAAATAAAGAAATGAATGTCGCAATTTTCAAGCAATACATATTTTCACATAAATATTTGTGTCATTTTTTGTAAATTCAAAAGGCATCTTTTAATTTTTTTGGAAATAAATATCAAAATAATAATAAAAATACGAAAAGAATACTCTGTTGAAGAAATAGTGCAGATAATTTGGCGGAAAAGAATTATTTTATAAAATAAAATTTCCAAAAATATAAATACGTTTATCCAAAGCACACTTGTGACATAACTTTTTCCTTATGAGAATCCAATGTTATCAATTGGCATATAAATCGTATGTATACATGCGGCCGGGATACCCAGTATAATATTCTAAAAATATTTTTCTGTATATGAGTAACTTGATAAAAACAATTTAAATTTTACATTTTTCGGGATAATACACGCCTAATTATACAACCTTGAAAAATACAAAAAATCTTAGATTAACAAAATAATAATTTCAATGAAGTATGTAAAAATGATTTGTGATTTATTATGTGATTTAAAATAGGTATTATTTATATTCATTGATTTTGTAATTTTTATAGTATAACTTTAGTATTATATTTAATAAATTAATAAATTTAAAAAAAAAATTATATCATATTGAGACTCGAACCCCTTGACCCTACGACCCTTACATATAATTCTTAACCACTAGACTATTTACAAGCACGGTACACAAGTCCAGGTAACTATTATGTATTGTACGCAAATTTTTGTCTAAACTTCAAACTTCAGCTGTCTTTTTGGGAATTATTGAGAAAACTTGCTTAAAGTACACAGCAACTGTTTTGGTAAAATAAGATTGGAATAACGAACTAATTTTGAAATAAATTTCAAATAATTATTAAATAATAATTAAAGTGTGAAAAGTTTACTTAACTCATATAAAAAGAATTTTTAAACGTTTTCTTTATCATATTTCATCAAAAAATCAAATTAATTACTTATGTTTTCTAGTGAAAAGAAAACGTTAAATATAGATTTCGTCAGAAGAAAAAATTATCAGAACATCGTTACACCCATTATTGTATACCCCCAATTAAAAAATCACGTCTTTTCGAAAATTGTTTCTATTTTCGATATCAGATTCAATTAATTTAATTAATTAAAATTTCTGTACCCTATACATAAATTTGTTCAAAATTATTTTGTAAGACGTAAATAAGCAAATGTATACGTTCAAGTACACAAACATTTGAGGCTACTAGAATCAAAACTCACAATAACCAAATTTGAAAAAAATGAGTTAGCAGTGATTTCCTGTAGCATTTTTGGCGGGGAGTCTAAATTTAAAATCGGTTCGTCTCAAATCTTACTTTATCTAATAGAAAAAGATGTTGAAAGTTCAGGGTAAAAGTCAAAAGTCACATTATCCAACAGAATTAATAGATTTAAGCGTTACTTTATGGTATTCCATATTTTTAAATAATAAACAAATATTTTACTTTGCAAAAATACCACTTTTATTTTGAAACTGAGACAATATTGTTTCGAACCGGGGGAGAGGAAGTGGTAGGTGACGTGGAAGTGGAAGGGGTGGGAGTAGTAGGAGAATCAAAAAATCAAGAAAAACAAGATTACATTACTTGTGACAAGAGGCAAACAAACACGTGACAAAACTTGAAAATGACAAAAAGACAATATTACAGTGAATACAGTTTTAAACAGAAATTAAAATTTTGAATAAGTTATAATATTGAAAATAAAGTTGAACTGTAAATATCGGTGTAATCATTTAAAAGGTGATCGGAGCTATGTTTATTTATTTCTATTGCTTCCAGGATTGTCAACTTCTGTCCTTTGCTTGCCTCATGTAACACTGTAATTTCCCGGTGTGTGTCCGGTGTCTATTAAATGCCTCGCAATAGCAGAGTTGGATTTCTTATTTCTATACGACCTAAAATGCTCTGCTCTCCGGGTTTCAAAGAACTGATGGTTCGAAACAATATTTTCACAGTTTCAAAATAAAAGTGGTATTTTTGCAAAGTAAAATATTTGTTTATTATTTACCACAGGATATTGTTAATTTTGACGTCAAAGAGATTAAGCCAGTAAGAGAGCTCATTCTAGGTAACGTGATCACGTGATTTGGTTTCAAAACTAAACAATATCCACATGCTTTGGAGTCAAAACTAACAATATCCAACGCGTAGTGACAAAACTCACAATATCCAAAATAAAATTCGGTTTTTTTCTAGAGGTTTGTGGGCTGTACTGAATATTTCAGTTTTTGGATATTGTGAGTTTTGATTCTAGTAGCCTCATTTAATAATATTAATTAAAAGAAAAAAAGAGAGAGAAAGTATTTTTATCGTTGATATTTTTTGTTCTTAGCACCTACGTTTCTTGCCGATGTCACGACTCTTTATTCTCGAGAATGAAAATTGTCGAATTACTTACCCACTCCCGGTAATATTAAAACTGTGTAAACATTTTCAGAAGCATTTTTAGTGAAAATTAAATTGTTATTTTACTGAACGAACAAATTTGTGGAAGTTTTTTAATTAAGTTAAAAAACAAATTATTTTCATTTGAAGAGAGGTGAAAAAACAAAACACTTGAATACTCGACATTGTTTTTAAATTTTTTTCAGCAATTAATTTTTGTTTTTGGAAAGTTAAAATGAAAAGTTACATTAATTTTCGTGTACTTTAAGCCCACCTAAAAAAAAAAATTAATAAATTGAAAATGATACAGACACTTGATACTTTATGACACTAGTTGCATAATGGAAAGCAAAAAGCACTAGTATCCAGGACCACACCTAGTCTAAGTAGCGCCCGGAGCAAGGTAAAAAAATGGCACCTCTGTAGAAAATTTTTTTTTCTCCTTACTTAAACAAGTGACGAGCAAGAAAAAAAAAACGTCACATACATAATTTTGGCGCCCTCTGAAATCACTTTTTGATCCCCCAAGACCTGTCGCCCGGGGCATGTGCCCCGACTGCCCCTCTAGATCCGGCCCTGCTAATATCATACAGAATGATCTACTTGTTCCACTCTTTTATTAACTTCAGCTGACAATTCGTTTTTTTTATTGGGCGCACTTGCAAGCTCGTTCGGCCATAATCGTGGCTCGTACATAACGTTTTTCATTGGGTACTTGTTGCAGTAAATAGCTATTATTACAGTTTTGGATGCAAAATGACGTACTCACTTATGTTTGTGGTGAACTGATTGAAAATTTTGAATAGTTTGAAAATGAACTCTATACCCAGGAATTGATATCCAACTTTTTTAATTTTCTTGTATATAGACGCATAAATTTTTTAAAACAAGATTTTCTAAATACCACAACATTTCTTTAGATCTTAGATTAAGATTACGTTAATAACTTAAGGCCCTAAGCAGTCCCGTCATATCAAAACTCATTACTTGAGTAGGTCTCTTAAAGAGTAGCAGACCGAAATTTTTGGAACATTAACTAACAACAGAAGTTACCAGTGTCTGGCGTCTTTCTGGATTCATTGGTCTAGACCAGTGTTGGGCAAGATATTGGATTTTAGTATCTAGATAACAGATAATAGATAACATAATTTAAAACATCTAGATAAAGATAACAGATAATTTAACCGTTATCTAGATAAAATTTTAGATAACAGATAAGATAATATTTACAGAAAAAAGGTACTCTGTCAGTGTTTCTCAATCGCCGGTCCGTAGAAGTACCTCACCGGTCCCCAGAAAGATGTGTAAATAAATTACAAAACTTTAAAGAAAGATTTTTGGCGATAAAAATCGCATGTTTTGAAATTTAGTTTTTTTTATTTACGGCCCATGATCGCACACATTTAATAGAGTACAACATTTTTTGTTTAAAAAAAATGCTTAAAAAGTGTCGATATTTATCTGAATTATATGGTCGATCAAATGGTCGTAAAACGACATTTCATATTACACGACTAAATGTTATTCTAACTAATGGCCGAAATGATTCCTAGCTACAAGAATTCCATTTAAAATACGAGAAATGCTTTTAGACATTTCTCTAATGCTTAAAAAAGTGTCGGTACTTATCTGAATTACATGATAGACCAAGTGGTCGAAATACGACATTTCATATTACACGACTAAATGTTATTCCAACTAATGGCGGCAGTGATTCCAGACAACAATGATTCTGTTTAAAATTAAATAACTGCTTTTAAACATTTTTATAATTCTTAAGAAAGTGTCAAAATTTACCTAAATTACATGGTTGGCCAAGTGAATACGTAATTATAGAGAAATGATGAATTTAGCTCCAATTTTTTTTTTTTCAGAAAAAATAAAGGTGTATTGGTATTATCTTATCTTTTTTCTTCGCTTAATAAAAAGATAAGATAAAAGATAACTTCTTTTAAAAATATCTAGATAAAAGATAACAGATAACGAAAACGTTATCTAGATAAAATTTCAGATAACGCTATCTAGATAAGCACAACACTGGTCTAGACTTTGAAACACTTTGTGCATTCGATATCTCGTTATTATCTATATCACTAGCTATTTTTTGTATTTTTTGAATTATTAATAAAAAAAATTCAATTTATTTATCAAACTATTCTAAGGTACATTATCATATATACTACAATCCCCTACTACAGACATACACTACGAAAACAAGTGTGTTACATGGATTTTTAGTGTCATTTCTATGCACACGATTGCATTGCAGCTGTAAGTGTGTTAAATTAACAGTTATGTAACATTTACAAACTTTTCGCACACCTGGTGTTTGAAATCATATTAATTCGTATAGAGTATACTTAAGTCGTGTTAACAACTACTCCTTTGGGGAATTTTCCCACAAAAATAGAATATTTTCCCGGTGTAAAAAGTAGCCTATAACCATCTCTGTGCCTCAAACTATCTCCTTGAAAAATTTTGAATTGATTGGTCAAGTTGTCGAGGCGTGAAATCAAAACAAATAAACAAACACATTTTCGAATTTATATGTACGAAGCCTGTTTTTCGTTTGTCTATACAAATACACAATAATTTCCTGAAAGCTATTTACCTTTATTATTTTACATACCTATATACTACACCTACCACAGCTATGTATTTTTCTGTTTTACTAATGTACGAACGGCGCAGTACTAACGAAGGCTATTATTAATCAAAAAAAAATTTTATACATAATTTGAAGAAAACCTACCCACACTATCAACTTCCCACTGAGTGTCCTTAAAGGCTACGCAGACAACTGTAGATAAATAATTCTTTTTTCATTTCAGGCGGCTCCTCCTCCCGAACCCCCGACGGGGGCTTTGCTCCTTGCGCCCCACTGGGCGTCTTCGCGCCCTATATCTCGTGGGGGACTCCACCCATGATTAAACAAATGATATCATCATTTATTCTCAAGATATAATATGCGAGACGATAAAGATTTCACAAAAAATTTTTGATTTCGTTTTTTTATTATAAAAAAAGACAAACCGCTAATCAGAATTTGCCGAAAAATTTATCCGGTCTTCATTTTTTAATTACGCATCTAATGAAATTAGTCCGGAGTTGATATCATCATTTGTTCTCGAGATATGCGAGCCGAATAAAAATTAACGAACTAACGAACACACACACAGATATCACGCTTAAAACGGATGGATTCGGATTCTAGTGACCTTGAAACGTGGAGATATGTCAAAATTAGCGATTCGTAAAATCGGACCCATTACAGTAACTTCCAATGCGAAGTTAAAAAAGTTAAAAATGACTACAAAAATTTACATACTTTATAAATGTGTTACTCTAACACAGTTACATTTACAATGTACATATGTATTATACCTATATTAAACATTCCGAAACCACATTCATCATGATGCCGGTGACATCTGTATTGTCTGCCCGCAAATAATATTCCTAAACAAATTTAATCATCACTCACTCAGCAAGTCACTCACGGGCACACTTGTTGGCTCAAAATTATTTAATCATACGTGACATGAATGATGGGTAAAGTGTGACGAACATTAAAAAAAACGTTGTTAAACGTATTTATGAGAATAAAGTGTGACACATGTGTGACAAATGTGTCACTTGCAATACATATATGTTTATGTTGCAGTGATATTGTTAAAAACGGTAATATTTCGTATTAATATTACTAACATTACTATAATTAGAGTTGGTTGATGTTTCTTTTCCCCGCATGCATGTTTTCACTAACCCTTATACCAGCAGAGTAATACGTATACTAACTTGGTGAGGTGTGAACAAAATATTGATAAAATAATATTTTTGTAAGGATAAAATAACATTTAGTTACATATTATGTAACTATTTGACTTTTTTTTTAATATTCTAACAAGAGAGCAGCACAAGGGGTCAGAGATTTAGCTGAAAATTTTTTTGGTGATAGAGTACATTTAATATGTTAATATCCTAAAATAATAGCGCGCACTATTCAGAAAAACCTGCAAAAAAAATATTAAAAAAAGTTATAATGCAGCTACTGTACTTAATAAGGTTAAAAAAGATTGTTGAAGGTACCTAAGATGCGAAGTCGGTCAGAGATAAGGTTCTTGTCTCACAATAGAATGGCCCTACGTTCGAAACCGACTCTGTTCAATAAAACTTTTTTTGACTAATTTTTTTTTTTTATTTAGAAAAATCTTATTAAGATAAGCTTATTAAGCTTATGATGATTAAGCTTATTAAGTACTTTAGCTGCTTGTTCAGTACTTATTTTTGTATATAGTATTAGCGAATTTCCAAAACTGGAAATTCAGCTTTTACGCCAGGTGTCATGGTGCGACCTAAGCCCGGGACCATATCAGAAATATGTTTTGAGGTCCCTAGAATACGAAAATGATATTCACTAAAATTTATATATATATATATATATATATATATGTATCCGCGCGATAACTCTCGAACGAAACGTCTAACGCTTATGAAATTTTGTGTGCGGACTGGATTCTGAATTGGCTTGGCTAAGTTCGTTAGCCAGACACGTCGGATGCCCAGAAGTAGGTTTTCTGGCCATTTTTTATCATTCGATCCTATCATAAGGCAGTTCGATTTTTACATCGTTGAAAAGGAAAAAAAAAATTATGAAGAAAATATTCTTATAATTTTCTTTCTATTTTAAGTATTTTTCGAGAAAATGTAAATTTTCACTTTTATTCTTTCTTTGTTAGTCTAATAAGTAATTTATATTTATATCTCAGTTTTTAATAAGTATAAAAATATTTCACTTTTTTATTAAAAAATTTTGTGAGAACAAGTGAAAACTATTCACATATATGAGATATAACACACATACATGTATAGAGTTTTGTTTCTCATTTATTGCATTATAATTAGCATGGTTCTATTCCATGTTAAAAAATGTAAATTAAACAGATTTTCTAAGCTAATGTAATGAAGAATTTTTTTTTTTTTTATTGAATTTTTAAGTAAACAAGAAATTGAAGATTATGTTATGATATAAATATTATTAAATATAAAACAAAACAAAATCTGTACAATGTACATATGTATGTACGGAAAAATATTTTGAATCGATTTTGAAAATTTTTCCACTAATAATTAATAATGTTAAAAAATTAAACCATTTCAAATGGATTTAAGGTATTTTATGTGAGGTCAAGGTTTTCGGGACCTAAAAAGGCCAGAAATTAATTAACCAATCGATTTTAAAAAATTTTTCACAGTTAGTAAGTTAAAGTATTTGAATTAATTAATTAAATGATGTCCGCAAGAAGCTTACGGACTGCCATAAGTTATATGAGATCCTTAGAACCCTTTTCTTACTGTTAGAGTACTAGACTTGTATGAGTTTCGCCAGGATTTACTGATCCCATAATTGTAAAAAATAAACTAAACGACCAATTTTAAAAATTTCTTCGCTGTTACAGAGCTAAACTATTTTAGATAGATTTAGAATACATTATGTAAGGTCCGTCAGGGTCCACAGGACCCAAAAGTGTCAAAAATAAACTAACTGACCGATTTTGAAAATTTTTTCACTGTTACAGAGCTAAACTATTTTAGATAAATATCGATTACGTTATGTAAGGTCCGCCTGGGTCCATAGGACCCAAAAGTGTCAAAAATAAACTGCCTGATCGATTTTGAAAATTTTTTCGCTGTTACAGAGCTAAACTGTTTTAGATAAATATAGATTCCGTTATGTAAGGTCTGCCAGGGTCCATAGGATCCAGAAGTGTCAAAAATAAACAAACTGACCGATTTTGAAAATTTTTTCACTGTTACAGAGCTAAACTATTTTAGATAAATATAAATTACGTTATGTAAGGTCCACCAAGGTCCATAGAACCCAAAAGTGTCAAAAATAAACTAACTGACCGCTTTTGAAAATTTTTTCACTGTTACAGAGCTAAACTATTTTAGATAAGTATAGATTACGTTATGTAAGGTCTGCCAGGGTCCATAGGATCCAGAAGTGTCAAAAATAAACTAACTGACCGATTTTGAAAATTTTTTCACTGTTACAGAGCTAAACTATTTTAGATAAATATAGATTACGTTATGTAAGGTCTGCCAGGGTCCATGGGATCCAAAAGTGTCAAAAATAAACTAACCGACCGATTTTGAAAATTTTTTCACAGTTGGGGAACTAACTATTTTAGATAGACATACATTACGTTATTTAGGGTCCGCCAGGGTCCATGGGGCCCAAAAGTGGTAAAAATAAACTAACCGACCGATTTTGAAAATTTTTTCACTGTTACAGAGCTAAACTATTTTAGATAAATATAGATTACGTTATGTAAAGTCTGCCAGGGTCCATCGGATCCAAAAGCGTCAAAAATAAACTAGCCGACCGATTTTGACAATTTTTCACTGTTGGGGAGCTAAGCTATTTTAGATACATATAGATTACGTTATGTAAGGTCTGAAGTGTCAGTAGGACCTAAAAGTGTCAAAAATAAAATAACTGACCGATTTTGAAACCTTTTTACTATTACGGAGGTAAACTATTTTAGATAGGTACAGGTTGTGTTATCTGAGATCCACAACTGTCCTGCGGATGCAAATGCGGCGTAGAATGCTACACAACGGGTTTTGAATATATATATATATATATATATATATATATATATATATATATATATATATATATATATATATATATATTTTACATAAAGTCCGCCTAGAATATACGGTCGAGCTGATTTTTTAATGAGGTCCACCGGGATCTTGCAGATCCGAAAACGCCAGTAATAAGCTATCGAAAAGATGCTAAAAAATTTCTCACTGCTAGAGAACTAAATTATTTTAGATGGATACAACTATGCTGCACAAAATTCGTTCGGGTTCTTGGGTCCCCAAAAATACCAAAACTAATTACCCAACCGATTTTAAAAATTCTTTTACTCTTAGAAAGCTAAACTATTTTAAATAGGTACAGGTCTTAGATGAGATCCGCCAGTGCCCAAGATTTGGAAATTCGCTATGTTATGCAGATGCTGCGACAGGGGTATTATGAAATATAACTAAATTAAACTATGATGTAATTCAAATGAAGCGGGGAATTTCCACGCATACTTTTAAATCGATTTTCTCTATTTCCATACAATAAATCATTTTTCTTGTCAGAACAAGTTGTAAATCACGACATTCGAGATAACGTAGGAACACAAACATTGAAAATTTTCCTAAGAAATCCTCCATAGAACTGTATTAAATTGTTCAGAATCATCGTCACCTTGTGGAAAATAGGTAAGATTTTTTCAAAGTTTTTAGCAATTTTAATTTTTTTAAAAAGTAACGTAAAAGCCCCTATACCGGAACACTATTTTTAAGTGTATAATTAAACTGGCTTATACAAATTGATAAATAAATTAAACACCCATTTTTTTCTTAATAAGCATGAAATAAAGTTTTCTTAATCCAATGAATATATTTTTAAAAAAATACAACCCGGAAAATTTTTAATTATTAATGTTTTTCTTTTACAAAATGTCGACATCTATATCCAAACAAAGAAATGTTAATGAAACTAGGAGTTGGGAACCCATATACAAACAGACGTATAATATGAGTAACATGACACATAGAGTGACATCTAGACGTCAATGTGAGAAATATAGAATGGTTTAAGTATCAGACGTAAGTAAGGATCAAAATACTATATTAAACAAAAATTGTTTAATATATATATGTATTTCTTTAATTAAGTAAGGAAACATTAAATGCGAGGTGAATTTAAATTTGAAAATAATCATTCTATTAATAATAATTTTTGCTATCAGAGGTTTCTTTCAGAAATGACTTCATTAATATATAAATGTCAAAACTGTTCCAGTATTGGATTGCGTTCCGGTATAGGGGCTTTTACCTTATACAATAAAAATAATTTTTACACGCATAATTGATTAGATATCACGTTTAGAGTGTTCCAATACAAAATTTCATTTTTTATTTAAAGATTCTATTAAAAAATGCGTTGCGACAATTTTTTCATTCAAAAAATATTAATCTATTAAACAGTTTAACAACTAATTGAACACGTTCCAAAATCAGTAAATATATCATCGCAATTTTTCACTAATAAACTGATACAAATTTAAAAAAAAAAAAAAATTCAAAATAAAAAACTTCAAAAAAACTTTATTTTGATTTAAAAATAAATTAGTTATTATTATTTTGGCCCCCTCACAAATACCTGTCGTTTTGTTCCATTGAAAAAATAAAATTAATTATTATTCATTTTTGTTATTTATTTGTAAATTTTTCAACATAAACCTCTATTCTGTTTAAAAAATTTTGCTATAAGATACAAATCAGGTCAAAGCTTGGTTGATTTTTTATCCAGGGCCGGATTAACTCTAAGTGCCGCCCTAAGCACCGTGAAAAATGCCGCCCCTACTTTTGAAACAAAAATGAGCTTGAAAAGAATAAAATTTTAACTTTTCCTACTTTTTTTCGAACTTTCGCTTAAAAAATAACTGACGAACAAAAAAAAGCTCAATTACAAATTTTGCCGCCCTGTTTTCAAAATCTTCCGCCCTTAAAAACTGGCCGCCCCTAAGCCATGGCGTAGGTTGACCTATTGGCTAATCTAGCCCTGTTTTTATCAAATAATTTTACTGATACATAAAAGTTTAAATATGATGAAAAAGGAAACTGGACGAACTTTTCATTCGTAAGTAAACTGAATAAATGTATTAAATAAATACTGATATTTTTTTTGACATCAAATTTTATACGATAATTTATTACCAATATTATGACCCTCAAAAAAAAAACTTTAATAGTAGAAATATGTGTGAAAATATTCCTGTGCGCCTTTTGCCTTCACTGGTTTTGCCTAGGAACTCAACTTACACAATACAGGTATATTTAAGACGTATATACAAGGTGAACTTTTTGGGAACTGTTTATTTAATCAAAAAAGTATTCCAGTAAGAGTTGTAGATATCACTGGGAGCAACGGGTTGCTCAGGAGCTTATCGCTTTTCAAAGCGTACAGTTACCACACATTCAATATAAATTTATTTTTTACAAAATAAATGATCCAAATACAGGTAAACCTTTTTTTATGCGGTGGTTAAAGACCGCATAAAAAAATTGCACAAAAAAAATATATTCAAAAATATCATAAATAGCTATAAAAAGTTTAGTTCAGTCCAGATTGTAAAAAAACGGTTTTTTATGAGGTGGATCGGGATCGCATAAAAAAAGTTTCATCGAAAATACATAACTTAAAAAGCTCAAAACCTCACGACTTGCTTAGAAGTTACTTTTCTAAACAAGATAGAGCATTAATTTACACGTGGGAACATTTTATTTCATTTTTTAGCGAATTTCCAGAAAGAATTCTGGAAATTCAGCTATTATGGTGTTAGCCATAGTCGAAGTTCAGCCCGAAAATATGGCAGAAATTTGTTTTGAGGTCCCTAGAGCCCAAAAATAACATTCACTAAAATTTATATATATATATATATATATATATATATATATATATATATATATATATATGTATATATGTATTTATGTATTTATGTATCAGCACGATAGCGCTTCAGGAAAAACTGCTAGTTTTACGAAATTTGGTGACAACGTTGGAAGTCCAAAAATCTTGGATGAGTTCTTCAGCCAAAAACGTCGGCGCTCAGGAACATGGTTTTTTGAGCATTTTTCGTGGAAATGAGTTTTTGGCCAAAATTTGCTATAATTTAAAAGTTTTTGTCAAATTTTTTTACACCATTGCAAAGACGGGAAAAAATGACATAAAAAAGGTTTGGAACTATTATTCTAGGTTAGCTAGTTTTTGAGAAAATAAGAAAAAAAAAAGTCAATTTATTTTCTATAATTTTAGTGTGTTTACAACTGTTGTATGTGTATAATCATATAATGTGTATGTATGTATATAACTCACTATAACTGCAATAGTATACGTATATCTATGTGTGTGAATGGATTTGTACCTCTAATATACATATTTTTCAAATAAGTACATCACTGTTGACAGTTTTAGCGAATGGAATTCGCTATTACAGCCACTGTCATGACGCGACTTGAGCCCGGGACTATGGCAGAAATTTGTTTTGAGGTCCCTAGAAACCGAAAAAAATAGTCACTAAAATTTATATATATATATATATATATACATTTATATATATAAAATTTATATATATACATGTGTGTGTGTGTGTGCGTGTGTGTGTCCGCGCGATAATTCTCGAACGAAATGTCTTACGTTTATGAAATTTGGTGAAAATATTGGAAGTCCCAAACCGTTGGACGAGTTCGTTAACCAGACACAACCGATGCCTGGAACATGTCTTTTTTAGCAATTTTCGTGAAAAAAATTAACTTTTTGCCAAAATTTCCTCTTATTCAAAAATTTTTGTAAAATTTTTTTACACTATTGGAAAGAGGAGAAAAAATCACATAAAAAAGGTCTTCAAACTATTATACTATGTCAACTAGTTTCCAAGAAAAACTAACTTTTATAAACGGAAATTCGCTATGTTATGCAGGATGCTGCGACAGGGGTATTTAATATTATGAAAATTATAAAAAATACAACTCTAAAAAAAACTAAGTGATGCAATAACTTATATTCTTATGCAATGTACTGATTAAATGCATAAAAACTATTAAAAAGTATTTTTATCAAAGAAAGTTATTACAGTTGATTTTTAAGTTTCTTACTATCTCTTCATTTTGATTCATATTCTGCATTTTAATGACCTTTTTTTTTTAAAACCGCATAAATGTTCAGCGCTATGATGAAAAGATTTAGGTTCAGCTGTATAATGAAAATATTTTTTTTTTGCACAGATCACTTAAATTTTATATTTTTATTTTATAAATTCATTCTCTGATGCGAACATACTTTGTAACTAGTATATTTATACATATTTCACATACATTCCTGTGTAGAGGTACTCTTTGTGTTGTCTGTTATGTATTCATGCACTATAAATTTAATCAGTTAGGTATGTCAACAGGCTAAATAGTCACCGTTTGTATGTGTATAGCCGATTGTGCCTATTTGATGTATGCATAACAATCATTTTTCTCATAACATTCTCGTAATTGTGTTTCTTGATCATATTATATTATACTCACTGACCAACTAGTGAGTATGAATTTGCACGTTATAACAGTACATGATAAAATACTAACTAACTCGGAGCACACTAGTTCGCTCCTGCGGTCAGATAACACTAAAGGGTAGTATACTAGTTCGCTGCCGTCTAGACCGAATACCAGTTCGCTCCCGTAAGTATATATAATATGCTGATGCGATTAAGGTTCATTCAAAGAACCCAAAGAAAGAGAAATTATACAAATTGAACAGCAAAATAAGAATGTTTTTATTTGTGTTTTATAACTTAGTATTAAATACATTATAAATTTGGTGTAAATTTATATTACATAAATTTTACAAAGTCAAATCTACTTATTACATGTTGTTTCAATAATGATATTTTTCCCTCTATAAATTCCTTACGCAAATTAATATTAGGTACATTATAAATTTGGTGTAAATTTATATTACATAAATTTTACAAAGTTGAATTTACTTATGACATTTTGTTTCAATAATCATATTTTTGCCTCTACAAATTTCTTACGCAAATTAACTACCTTGCGATACACTTTTTTCTGCATTTATTAAAATGTTTTTGTGTTCTTGTGAAAATTATATTTATAATTATTTACAGTTAACATGGCTTTGTCTTTTTCACTTACCATTTCGTACACTTTCGTATCCATGACAAGATTATAGAGATTGGTTGAACAAGTTTTATCTTCAACTGATTGAGCACAAATAATAACTAATGTGCGAATATTTGCTTTTCATCTTACTATATGGAATATCCACACCGTCATTTAGGTAATTAATTTTATCTGTCAGTAGAGATAACAAGTCGGGAGCGAACTAAACTACGACCGTTTTTCGAGATAAGATTAAAATCTGATCGTAGGAGCGAACTAGTATACACCCAACTAACCGCAGGGAAATAATTTCACAATTCCACAAGAATTCTATTTAAAATTAAAGAATTACTTTTAAACATTTCGCTAATGCTTAATGGCGGGGTAAGGTATTAAAAAAATTTTTTTTTTTGCTTTTTTTTATTTTTTTAACTGAATGCATAATATCTCAAAAATATTGTCTCAAAATTTCAAGTTGATTAGAGTAAAATTGACGAAGTTATAGGTATTTTTGTTGTTACCTGGCAGATGTTTCGCTCTCTATACATACCTCTCTCTCAGTTCTATTATAAAAATTTCAATGTAAGTACAAACGTGTTTATACCTGTACTGTATATTTTGTTAGTGTAGAGTACAAAATTTAGTTTTGCAGTAAGAATTCTATAATAGTTTTATACAAGAATTTTTAAGTGTTCAAAACTTTGAAGCGTTTTCCCCACAACTCACGTTTTCAAAGTCGGTGCCCCTCATAACTTCAAAACTACAGCTCCGATCCATTTGAAATTTTGAGCACTATTTCTGTACATAATTTACGAGGTAACGCTGGAGAGTTTTTTTTTCAAATTTGTTAATAATTTTTATTTTACAATAACAAATTAGCCGATTTTTTCGCAAAAAATCGTGTTTTTCCTTTCTAAGTGTCCCAAAAAAGTGAAAAATTTAAATTTGGAAAACCCCTCCCAGCGTTACCTGAGGAAAACTATTACCTAACGAACGAACTTTCATTTTCTTATTTCGAATGATCCAGTACGAAGTTATGAGGAGCACCGCAATTCTACTTTTTTCGAGACATGTCCGAATAATTGCTGCCATTACTGTATTTTTTAATATTTCTTCCTGAAAATTTTATACAATATTCTTCGAATGTCATACTTTAATGTACGATTGGTTTTAATAAAGAAATTTTAACTGTGTCGTCACAAAAAATAACAAAAACATGCCTTTTTTTGTACGAATTAACCCTACCCCCTCCTTAAGAAATTATCGATATTTTTATGCATTACATAGTAGACCAAGTGGTCGGGAAACGACATTTCATATTACACGGGCCTAAGTTGTTCTAACTAACGGTGAAAAAGAATCAAGTGGTCAAGAAACGACATTTCAAATCACACGGTTTAATGTTATTCCAACTAACGGTGGAAATGATTCCAGGATGCAAGAACTTAATTCAAATTTAAAGAACTCAATTTAAACATGTCTCTAATGCTTAATGTATTGTCGATATTTATGTGAATTACATGGTAGACCAAATGGTCGAAAATCGGTAATATTTCATATTACAGGGTCCTAAGTTATTCCAACACACAGTGAAAATGATTCCATGTCGAAATAATTATATTTAGATTTAAAGTACTGCGTTTAAACATTTCTCCAGTTTTTAAAAAAGTGTCGATTTCGATCAAATAGTTCGAAAACCATATTTCATATTAAATGTAATTTAGCAAGCTGATAATCATCATATATTATGTGATCGTATATATAAGTCCGTAAAAAATTGTTCGAAATTTTACCGGGCCGTGACTGGAAAAAGAGTAAGAAATGTTGATCTAAATCACATTGTCCCACTAATTAAACATAACTATTCTCTTTTTTATACGCTCAAGATGTGATAAGATATATAATTTCGAATATCATTTAATTTAGTCACAGACTGTAAATAATCATACATTCAAAAGCCCAATATTAATGTAACACAATAGAATTCAATGTATGTATTTTCACATATACATATACATATGTTTTTACACATTCAACATCATCACTACAAATATGCCTGCTATTTATACAGCATGTTCACTTCACAAGTAATAACCATACATTATATTTGTCTTTGCGTAGATATGTATTTGCCGGAATTAAATCATGATAAATCTACACTAAACGTTATTGATTAATAATTTATGATAATATTTGAAAATGTTTTGCCTAAAGAAAATTTGCTGCCAAGCAATTCAACGAAAAGACCTATCTAGTAGCAAAAATATGACAGCGTAGCTGGAGTATTTTTGAGATTAACGACTCTTCGAACTAAATTGTTTTTATACGTAATAAATTTGAGTTGCAGTAAACACAAATTTATTCAGAAAAAAGACATAAAACTCAAAGAATAAAGTAAGTTAGTCATATAACTGATATAATTTTTTTAATATTTCGTTACTATGATTTTGAAGTCAGTTAACTTTACAAAAAAACTACTGTTTTTAGTTATAAAAATTTGTCCTAATTTATTTTTTTAAGCTTAAAATGAAGAAGCTACAATAAGCTACAGTAGGACCTAAGGTTAGGAGTTATTTAGTGAATTAGAATGACTTCTTGTCGGAACTTTTAAAAGTCAATAATAAGGCTAGGTGCGTGATGGCAACGACATCTATAATATACATTTTTTTGGGCTCATTAACGAATATAAATAATGGTAACCGTGGAAATAAATAAATTTAAAATTTTTTTAAACAAACCGTAAAATCTGAATACAAATGTTTGCTATTTACAACTAATTTTTTTTATAAATTTTGAACAATTTGATTTGTTCAATTTGTACAATAAAATACTGGATGAAGTATAACAGTTATATTAAAAAAGTAATTAAACAATTTTCGACGTTAATATGGATATAATTATCAAGGCAGTATTTCCTTCAAACCTCGGACTATGCAGAGGAAAAAGTTGCTGGTGCCGGTGAACTACTTCAGGGAAATTTGAAAATTAAGAAATGCTGGCATAAGTCATTTAGTTTAATGTAGAGTCATAAGACAAACATCAATAACTTTAACTCCTTATGAAACATTATTTCATGTGACTATGTGAGTTAAAATACATCAAATATTTTTAATTCTGTATTTATGGATTGACGTGTAGACGTTAATACTGTTGACAGATACATAAGGAATGACATATTAGTTGCAACTGCGTTTATAATCAAAGTGAATCAATGTAAATATTTTTATTTAATATTTTTTACACAGAGAAAAAATTCCAGTAAAAATTACTGAGCTGCCTCCGGTAAACGAGTCTTAAGTGACTAGTCCGTAGGAAATTATTAAGCAAAAATATAAAAAATGCGTTTCAAACATTATTTTTTACGATTCATTTGAAAATTTTTCCTGTACACCTTAAGAATTTTTCCTATACACCTTAAGAATTTTTCCTATACAGCTGCGTAAAATTCGATGGGCTAGTAAAATTTCAAGTGGACACCGGGAAAATTTACTTAATTTTTTGTAAAATTATCTGGACATCTGAATAATTTTTACTGAGTCGTTGTGCATTTGTTATTTGTCACACACCACTGCATAGCCAAGCATCACATAAACTGAGAATAACAAGCATGCGCAAGCAAAACAAGCATGCGCAATAGCACCGAGCATTGTCTAACACGGCCAACACGACTTCAGACAGCAAGTAAGCAGGACTTCCCAGTTTGTTGGTTTAGTTGTTCAAATGTTCAATAGCCAAGGTGACTGGATGTTTATATAGTGTTATTTTTTTTATAATAAATTTTTAAAACAAAAAATTGTTGTGTTTCATGAATTTTTGTTTAGTTTTGATATGTTAATTGAAATATGTTTTTATACAAATTATTGTAATGTGCTTATTGTTAACAATTTTTATCATGTAATATGTCAAATAAAGAATTTATATATTTTTTCCACAAATAATAAAAAACCACAAAAAATTTTTTCTATATTAATAATTTGATTTTAATGCTTATTCTTCTATCAATATCCTTTTAAACTATTTTAATTCAATTATTTATTAATAAATAAAAAAAAAGCCTTATTTATAAATAATACGGTAATTTTTACTGCGCTATAGGATAATTTAAAATTTTTACTATAAATTATCGTATTTTTTGCTTAGCCTGTCACTTATGTCCGCATTACCAGAGAGCTCAGTAATTTTTTACCAGAAATTTCAGTAAAAATTACTGTATTTTTTTCTCAGTGTATTATACTATAAACACATATATGAGCGCGTATTAATGCTGGTTTTCTCCACTACTCACGCTGCAATCGATTTAATTGTCCCCACCATATACTTCGCACGCTGCCTATAATGTGTGTTGAAGAAACAACACTCAAAGAAAAAATAATTTCAAAGGATACAAAATTGAAGTGTAGGACTCCCTTCCGAAAAATTAAAGTATGGATCATTTGGAATTATCAAGTAGATAGATCACTTGATGACTAAAACCAAGAATCAATACTTTTAAGACGTGGATATTTATGACCACATCAAACTTTTTATATGTTTTCACACAGGTTTCTTTCACTCATATAAAATAAAAAAAACATATTTCTAAAGTAAGTTTTTCAATTTCAATCAATTATCTACTGCCAATTTCCATAAATAACTCAAAATTTCATTGAAATCAAATTAATACAATGAAATATTGAGTCCACACTTGTATGTACATATAACAAAAATTAATAATAATGAACAAAATTTATTTTCGTACCGAATCGAACCAATAACCATTTAATGACCCAAATAATTTTCGATACAAAATTAATCACGATAATTTATAAGTTATAATAATAAACTTATAAATATATTTAATCGATAATGAGCTATATACACGAACAACTTTTATAAAATCTATTTTATATACTACTTTATCAAGTTATATGAGAAATAAAGTTATCTAAAATTATATAAAATGAAAATCAACGTTTGAATATGAATCAAAATATCAAATTTGAAAGAGAAAAGAGTAGAAGAAATATATCATGTTATTATCGTTGTGAATACAGTAAAAACTCCAAATAACTTTTTGTGGCTATGGCTGTTTAGGGGCAGTAGTTTAGAAATTCTTTTTTTTTTTTTGAGTGTACGGTGTCGCATATGAAAAGAAAGCATATTGAAGCCCAAATTTAGCAATATAGACGATGTATTTTTTCTTTTTGAGAGACAAACTTTCAATATTACCCAAAGCAATCTGAAAAGCAAACATGACAATGAGATTGAATACATAACTTTTTAAAAATACTAACTTGAATTATAGATTCAAATTTCTTTGCTAAAATTCAGAACGAATTCTCTCTACAATGACTATTAAATTTTGCTCAATACTGTCCCGTTACTGTTATCTGCCCATCATTATTCAAGTTGAAACATTTAAATAATTAATAAATTAGTTGAGACGACAATGAAATAAAATTATTAAATTTTCATTTACCTACATGAAAAATATAATTTATTAATTATTTATTGGTTTTTCCTTTATTTTTTCACTCGCATAAACGAAAAGTTTTCTATACGAAATACAATATTTATAATAAAAATATTAAAAAATAAAATTTCTTATGCATGGCTATAATTCAAACAATTGTACCTATTTTAAAAATAAAAATTGATAAAAATTCCGGCCAGTTTATTGTTATCTTGAAACTGATATTTTTTTTTTTACTTTTATAAAAGAATTAAATCAATATCGAAAAAATTTAATTACCGATAACATATTTTTAATTTGATTAGCAAAAATACCTTGAAATACATGTTCCGACCTTGATATGTACAAAATTTACGTTTATTTATTAAAAATATTTTATTACAGCCACGTGAAAAACAAAACAAAAAACAAATTTTCGCTTGTTTGTTTATTTTTCCTATGTACCTGTATACGGGGCGGGGCTCCCAGGGGAAATAATTCCAGTTATTGTGGCAAACAAAATTATTCTAAACAAATATTGTTAACAAAAATAACGGGACTGTGGTAAAATAACAGCACAGATACAGTGTAAACTCTGCATAATGCCATTTTGGATCATGCTATTCTCTTACATTTCAATTTCCTTTTTTTCATTTCAAATTTTTAAAAAATTTAAGAATGGCGGCTGTCTGAAAAAAATATTTTTTTGACGTTTTCTCAAAATTTTCAATCTTTACCATAAAGTAACATGTATTGCAGGTACGTGCCAAATTCGAAGTCGATTATCATTTTATGTTGACCAGCTTGATAAATGTAGTTTCAAGAAAAGTGCCTTTAAAGTTTGGAAACATAATATCTAATTTTGAAACTTACCGTATCAAAATGGCTATGACTTTGTAAATTTCCTTCAAAATTTTTAAATTTCCTGTTGAGGACACGTTTTTAAAGGTCTGCACTTGAAATCTAAACAAAAAATTCAAGTTTTAATAAATTAGCCCCTCCTGAAATTAGCTCCCCAAATCAAAATCTAATTTTACGTCTATAATTAAGTCACCACACACAGTAACCTCTGTGTTAAATTTCAAATTTTTATATCGTGAAGTTTCCGAAATAATGGCGAGAGGATAGATAACAGTAGAATTATTTAAATATTATCTAGATATTTTAAACTATGTTCTCTAGATATTATTTGTTATATACAGAATGGTCCAGAATTATGTACCGTAATTGCTGGAGCTGATAGTATGTTCAAAAATAATGGTGCCTTTTCTTTTACACTTTTTTCCAAAACCCAATAATAAGGGTGATAAAGCAGACGGGTAAAATGTGGAGGGGTGGAACGAAACTGACTTCTTTTTTTTTTAAATTTCTTAGGCGCTTTTGATTACTAGATTCATATTCTAGGGGCGCGTATGAACATTAAGATAATTAAATTTATGGTATCGATTATTCGATCATTTATGATTAGGGGATAATTTGGAAATAGATACTTCTACTTTAAATTACTCGAAAACGGTAATATTTATCGAAATGTAACAAGTATACCTTTTTTGCGTGAAATTATATTATCAGGGATTTTGTTTAAATAATTGCAAATTAAAAAAGAAAAGATGTGATAACTCACACCTACCACCCAAAACCACCCCGTAGTCATGAGTGGTGGAATAAGTGTTGACATAAATTTAATCCTTCTAACGCAAAATAAGTACCCCTAAAATATTAATACGTTATTCAAAAGCGATTGGAAAATATTTAAGAAATAATGGTTTTCGTTTCACCCCTTTACAGAGTTGTATCTCCCTTATTACTGAGTTTTGAAAAAAAGTGTACATGGAAAGGTACCATTATTTTTGAACGAGCTCTACCAATTCAGGGACATAATTCTGGACCACCTTGTGGATAATAATATTCTACATATTGCCCAACACTGGTCATAACTATTGGGTCCAATCAGTCGCAGTCTTTTATAGCATCTTGTTGCTATCACAGTATAAACGCACGCAATAGAAACGCACTTTCTATCCTTTTTTGATATAAGTACAAACAATTATGTATGTCCTTTTTTACTTATGTGATTGTGTGTGTTTGTACATGTGAGATTGAGGGTTGATAATGGTCATGTTAAATTATATGAACAACTTAAAGCAATTTTCTTCAAAATGAATTGAGCAAACGCGAAATTGGTGACGGTATTCAACACGAGAATTTAGATTGTCACGACCTATTACCACCAACCACTGTCGATATCGAAAATATTAACTGAATTATTATAAAATATTAATAATTATTTATTATTTAACGTATTTTTACGTAAGCATTCAAATTATAATAATACTTACAAATTTGCATCAAACGGCACGCAGAAAAAACATAAATTGAAATTTTGTTTTGAATGATTTAAACAAAATTTAGTAGTAGAAGAGTTATCATCAGACATTTTAAGCCACCATAATAATTAAATACATATCAGAAATATCTTACAGATCACAAAACGAATTAAAATTACAAGGAAATATCAAAAATAACTGATGACAAGCTTTAAATAAAGAAATTTAATGACAGTTAAAATTCCACTGCTACCGTTGTTAAAATATTTAAAAAAGTCAGTGAAACTTAGACAAAATTAAATAATTTACATAATTATCAAGTGTAGATTTTCACAAAATAAATTGACCTGCAAATTTATTTTTCTAAATTAAATTTACTTTAGTGATGATATTTTCACTGTATTAGTATGCATAATGTTATGCATTATTTAGGTACATAACATGGATAACCCTTTGGAATTTTTGAATTCCAAATGACACTCTTACGTCATCTCGTTTCGTAACTGTTTGCGAAACAAACTATTATTTAAACTGCGGTTGCTATGGTTTAATAACAAAATTCAATTTTCCAAACCAATCATTTGTTACGTGTTATCGGCTACGCTGACGGTCTTCTAGTTTAATAAATTCGCCAATTGCGCAACAACATAAAACCAAATCCATAAATATCAAATAAGAAAAATTCAATAAACAAAAAGACAAAGTACAGAAATATGAAAATGAATATTTCATCATCTCATCATTCGTCCAATATAAATAAATAATAATAAAAATTCACTTATGACACGGAGCGAGGAAGACTGCGATGCATACATACCGGTTCGTCTCTCGCCCCCCGAATACATAACCTGCTTTTTCACCGTCAATTACCTACCGTATTCCGTGAACTTTGACATTCATTGAACCAGAACGCACGTGCTTTGATGCTACCAAACCGTCTTCCATTTTTCAAAAATTTTATTAAAATTATTCTTTTGACGAAGGCACAAAGCGAAACAAGAAATTCATCGCTAACGATATTATTTAACTGGATTAAGAATATTATAATTTGACAAAGATAATTGTACGTCGGATAAAAGGATGCGCAGGGTGAGCGTGACGATTAACAGACAAAAATTATTAGGTATTGAGACGATTGGCAATGCAATGTTCATTGCCTATATTAATGGATAAATAATAATATTTTATATATTCAGGAGATAAGTAGGAATACTACTTATACTTGCCCCTGAATATTGATGGTAAATATTGCTTTGATAATCTTCAAAATATCCACTGGTGTTCTCTTTTTACAAGTTTAGGATACTTTTCTTTGTATAGATTACATACCAACTAAAATCATCTAACACACAAATTTAAACGCCTTGTACAAATTTTGTGTTAATTAATTGCATCCAACAGCGGGTTTCACAATAACTGGCCATATATTTACGATTTTTCGGCTAAATGAAAAGGTAGAATAGATTCCCAAAAATAAGCTACGGAATTTAACTTTAAGTGCTTTTTTCTCGGAAGTATATTTTTTGACATGATTCCTCGTGTATCTCAAAAAATATTTGAGATATCGACATAAATCAAAACGCATATTATTCCTCGATACCGTCATTTTGGCAGGTACTAGAATCTTGTGGCTCCGTAATATATTTTCAAAATGGCGGCTGTTTATAGTCGGGAAAAAGCGGTGATTTTTGAAATTTTCAAAATGCGAACTCTCGCTGGATTTTTGCTTTTTTTTCTGAGATCCTAGTTAATGCCACAACCGTATATGTATGTTTTCAGAAAATTATTGATTTTTTTATTTTGGTTGACTTGGGATTTCAGAACGCGAGGAACCATCAAGGTGGAAAAATTTCGCAGGGTCAACTTCAAAGCCATTTATACTCAAACCAATTATGAATTTTTTTTTAAAAACATTTTTTGTAATCTCAAAACATGGAGAAACAATGTTGTATATTTGGTTTAATAAAATATTAAAAAAATATAATAATATAAAAAGGTCGATTTTTGATGTTTTTTTGGCGAATCTCCTCTTAATCTATTCTATATCATCTAAAATATGTAGAAAAGTGTAATGTTAACAATGCTTCAATTCACTCCAGCTTACAGTATATTTATTTTTTTTAAATTTTGTGCGTGTTTACAAAAACCACTGAATTTCCAAACGTCATAAATAATTTTTAATTAGACATAAACGCAACAAAACGAACATCATATAATAAACAACTAATATATTATTAAAATACACGCCTCAATTAAAGAAATGGGACAATTCCCACAGGATTTTACCTACAACCAAAAATACAAGTCTCTGGAGAGGTAAATTAGTGAATAACAACATTTTATGTATATTGGATATCTAGTGACCCATCCTTTGTAAAGAGAATGAATACATATGTTGCTTCAAACGATACAAAGAGAGCACAAAATCATTTTGCGTGAAGAATATAAAGCATTGAGGTTAAATAGGTCAATTTTAAAACAGAAGTGAATATATGAGTGGATGAAGGTGTTATGTAACATTTTTTTCAAAAAGTCATTTTTTGCAAAATTTTGAAATATCTTATGCTGAAGGATCATATATTACAATTTAGTTCCATTAGGCCTAATAATTTTGTAAAAATTTAATAATAAATACATGCTATTGCATGGGGTGTAGGTATATGAAAATAAAAACTTTCAAATGTTTCTATCGTAAAATTAAAAAAAAATGTTACATAACACCTTCATCCACTCATGTCTTCAATTAACGAATGTACTTTAAAATAGTTTAAGAGTATTTAATAGACTTCGATTCCGAAAAGTTGAAATTTCCGCTTCAGTTCTGATACTTTGAAAACGGAGCATTACCGGAGTTCGATCGATCCGACTAGTGGCAAGCAAAGCACAATGTAAGACCAAAACCAAAACCACAAAAATCTTGATTTTTATTTTGTTCTTGCATTAAAAACTTTGCCTTTTTAGCGAATTCCCAGAATAGAATTCAGCTATTACAACGACTGTCATGACGCGACTTGAGCTCGGGACTATGGCAGAAATTTGTTTTGAGGTCACTAGACACCTAAAATAATATTCACTAAAAAAATTTATATATATATATATATATATATATATATATATATATATATATATATATATATATATATATATATATATATATATATATAAATTTTTTTAGTGAATATTATTTTCGGTTTCTAGGGACCTCAAAAGAAATTTCTGCCATAGTCCCGGGCTCAAGTCGCGTCATGATAGTGGCTGTGATAGTTGAATTCCATTCTGAAAATTCCCTAAAATTGTGAAAATATTACATCACAAATGAATTAACTTATACACTGAAAAAATATTTCATTACCAATTTTTTTTCTCGTAAATCAGAAGGAAAAATCCTTATATTTCATTTCAAAATCCTTTATATATCATCTATATATATATATATATATATATATATATATATATATATATATATATATATATATATTTATATATGTATATATGTTTCCACATGATAACTCTTAAACGAAATGTCCTAGGTTTACAAAATTTGGTGAAAATGTAGGAAGTCCCAAACCGTTGGACAAGTTCGTTAGCCAGATACGTCCGATGCCCGGAACATGATTTTGTTCTTGTAAAAAATTAGTTTTTTGCCAAAATTTCCACTTATTCAAAAATTTTAGCGAAATTTTTTTACACCATTTAAAAGAGGAGGAAAAATTGCATAAAAAAAGGTCTTTAAACTATTATTCTATGTCAACTAGTTTCCGAGAAAAACTAATTTTTATAAACGGAAATTCGCTATGTTATGCAGGATGCTGCGACAGGGGTATTTTACATAATATATAATATGTGTGTGTAGTCTTGACTTCGGACTGATTTCTCACTTCTTAAATTTGTGTTGCGATGAAAATTTTCAAAATAATTTGTAATTTATAATTTTAATAACAATATCCAAGGTGGCTTAGATAATTTATATGAATGTGACACTCTACTAATAGACGAAATCTGATCGAAATCGATGAGGGTTATATCTGGACGCCTCCTTGGTGGTATTGGCCTTGACACATCATCATCATTCAGGTGGTACGTATCATATACTTCTAGACCATTGCACAGTTCAGATGTCATCTGCAGCATCTAAATTTTATAATAAAATAATTGTTTATGCTAAGTTGACTCTTGGTTTATTTAACTCCACCACGTTCGGCTCGCACTCTGATACATCTTTGACCTTCATAACATCCCTAGTATTTAGTATGCCCAAAAGTTTCGTAACGATTTCACCACAGCTGGCTTATAATGTTTTATATAATCAGTAAAAGTTTGGATAATAAAAGGAAAAGTCTATTGTACCAAAATTACACGAGTACAATTTTATTATTAAAGTGAGGAGTTTACTTCTAAAACGTATGACAGCTGTTAGTGTTGGTAGCTTTTTTCCAAATAGAAATAAATTAAAGTAAAAAAAAAAATGTTTTTTAAGAAAAAGCTTTTATTTAAAAATGGGCTAAAAAAAATAAAATAACTTTTGAGTGAAGTTTGAAGCAATACGCAACATAATTTATAAAAGCTTGAGGTGTTATCATTAATTAGGTATTTCTCTTTTGGATATAACTGTAGCCATTTTACTTTTCAGTAGTTACCAAACTTAATTAAACGTCTCAAGCTTTTATAAATTATGTTGCATATTGCTTCAAACTTCACTCAAAAATTATTTTATTTTTTTTAGCCCATTTTTAAATAAAAGCTTTTTCTTAAAAAATATTTTTAGTCGAATTTTCTCCGAAAAATTAGACTTATACAGTCTATACGATAAGAGCTGCGAGAGGCGAGAGTAGGGGCGCTATCCGTTTTCGGACCCGTAGAACACGAATATGTAGAAAAAAAAATGTCTGATATATATATATATATATATATATATATATTTTCCCGCCACCTTTTAATTTGTGTAGGGCCCCCCTATGGAAGTTAAGAGATGAAATTTGGTAAATGGGGCTCATTTTCGAGGCACCTCATACTATCAAAGTGGGGTCAAATTTTGGGCAAATTTTTTTTCTGACCCGACCTTTAAGGGGGTGGTGGGGGGCGGAAAAGCAATAAAACTTTTCCAAACCGGTTTTAAATAATGTTTCGGTCAATTATCTACAACATATCCAAAATTCAGCTTCCTAGGATGATATGGTGGGAGTAGAGGGGGGAAAAACGATTTTCGCTGGATCTAACAGGCCCCCAGCCCCCCAGAATTAACGTAGAGGGTTGAAATTTGGTGTGTTGATAAAGTTCGTACCTAGGTTGTGCTTTTTGGAGGTTTTAATATTTTACCCCCACCCCCCTCATTTTTAAGCTACAATTTCATGCATTTTCGACGTTTTCGAAGTTTGTACCACTCGCACAGGTCACCCGAATAAACCTAGAGGGCTGAAATTTTGTATTCGGATTGAGTTAGTATCAAGGGGGTGCCTTTTGGGGGTCTCCACTTTTAACCCCTACCCCCACCATTTTTATACCCAAAAGAACATGATTTTTCTTGTTTTTTAACAGTTTCGTTCGGGTCAAAATCTCCCCAAATAAACCTAGAGGGCTGAAATTTGGTGTACAGGTTAAGCTAATAGCCAGACACTGTTTTTTGGAGGTTTCAACTTTTAACCCTTACCCCCACGATTTTGACGCCAATATTTCCTTAATTTTTTTGCTTGTTTTCTAACACGTCTAGAGACTCCATAAGGAAACCTAGAGGGCTGAAATTTTGTACGTGTATTCAGTTAGTATCCAGCTAGTACCTTGTAGGGAGTCCGCATCACTTTTCCCCCCACTTCTCCCATTTTTACATCGGAATTGAATCCTATTGTTAAATGTGTTTTAAAAGCATTATGTTTATTCTAAATACAAGTAGGCGAATAGTAATTTTAAAAAATTTAAAAAAAAGTGAACTTACTTTTATGACAAATGAAATACATACATATTAAGTAATTTAAAAATGTTATTAAAGTCACTGTTTATTTATAAATTAGGAATTTTGGATTTTTAGTATTTATAAAATAGAAATTTTGGATTTTTTTGGAAAGAAAAAATATCTTTATAAAGGCCTTCCAGTTTACTATTGAAGGTCCTTTTTTTTTTAATTTTTAAAACTAAAACATAAAGGCAATTAGCGGATAAACATGGGCAGGAATGTCCTCGTACGAATTGTGTTGGCTTTTTTTCTGCTACCTGTTTTCGGCACAAAATTGAAATTTACTGAGATACAGCCCTTAAATACTTAAAACCTTTTTTTAAAGCCTCGATCAGCCGAACACTCATCACCAGTTTTGAAACCAACAAAATGACAATTCGGTTGTAGACTTTCAATCACATTTCGCTTGTAGACATTCAATACCGAAGATGAAGGGGAAAATTCGACTACCGTGATGGGGCCCCGCTGCTCACGGCGTTTTTTTTTTACTTTAAGTAATTTATTTTCTACTTTTTAGTCTGATTACAATTAATTTTAAAAAAAAATTAAAGAAGTAATTTTTTACCTATATTTTAATCGGTTAATTTACCCTAATCAGACATAACTATGGAAACAAAAAATTGCAATATAAAATCAATGGACAATATCTGACAATTCGAAATGTACAAAAGTTGCACAGGACTAAAAATAAACAATTTTGGTTTGGGGCGATTTCGGACAAAACTAATTATACCGTATTGCATTGGCATCAAGGTTATACACGTATGCAAAATTTGAAACCTCTAGCTCAGTTAGAACCTGTCTAAATTTTGATTCCAAGATTTGATCTAAACCAACATACTAACATAGCAAGTTAAATAAAAGCCTTTAAAAAGAGTCAAATTCTTTGAGAAAATGTGATTTAATTTCTGCGTGTGACTTTTCTGTTATCGTTGCAATTTTAATTTTATCAAAAAATGGCAACAACTATAAATTTCACGTTTCTGTAATAACAAAAAAAAAAAAATGGTTTTTGAAGCTTTCAAGAAGTTTGGTATACATGATAAGGTCATCAAGTTCTTTTTTTTCTGTTTCAAATTAATAGCTCCAAAAATATAGATAATATAATAATAATGCGGTTTAACGTTCGTTTTTGAGACTTTGTTGTCTATAGCAGACGCCACCCACATCATTATTTGTATCTTTTGTTTATTTATTCAATCATACTTTTTAACAATACTTTTTATATAATACATTTTTATGATGCGAGTGGAGGACAAGAAAAATGGGTGGTGGGCTAGGATTTGGAAGGTGTACATCTGCAGAAAACCTTCATGAGCACAGCCGGTCGTCGGATTCGAACTCGCGACCTACCAGTCAGTTTTCCTACAAAAATTGCCAAGTTTGTTCGGAAAGTCAAGTTAAACCTACTCCTATTTTCGATTTATAAATTAAAATAGGAGATCGGTCAAAATTCGCTCTGCGATCGACCCACTGAATACCTTTACGAAAATGACCGAATTAAAGTCAACAAACGCATTTTTCCTTGGAGTCCTTCCTTATTTTAAAATTTTTTCTTTGTCTGCTAAATATTTTGGTATTTACAGTTCGGTCCACAAACGCAAAACTGGAGCCTCTGGTACAGACTAGGGATGATCGATATTTATCGATGGTAGAAAAACATCGATGTTTAGCGGGAAAACATCGATGTTATGTCTTCGATAACATTGGCACATCGATGTTACGAGAATAATATCGAAACATCGATATTACTCTAAGCTATCCAGTATTTAAAAAGTCCTGTAGCTGATTTAAAACAAGATCCATTACCTTTATGGCAAGTTTTAGGAACCACTTATCCAAACTTGAAAAAAATTGCCATTAAATATTTGTGTTGCACAGCAACTTCAACAGCTTCAGAGAGACTTTTTTCAAAAGCTGGGCAGCATTTGTATCAACAATGGAACAGATTAAAAGGGAAACTTCTAACAAAGTGACTTTTTTGCAAAGTGTACCAAATAAATACTGGCAATGTTAATTTTTAATAAATAAAATAATGGATTATAATGGTTGTTTATTTTGCTATATAAACATCGATGTTTTTGAACATTGATGTTTTTCTTTCGATATATATATCGTATATCGATACTCTTGAATCGATGTTAACATCGATGTCAACATTCAAGCTTTCATTTGTCATAGTGGAACGAAGACGGGTTTTAATAATTTTAAGTTTAGAAAAAACCCGTTCACATGAAACTTGAGTCATAGGTATCTTCAGTAGGTGTTTGTAAACTTTGAAAGGTTCAGTATATTGGAGTGAGTACATACTGTAATCAATCAATACTTTGGAAACACATTTTATACATGAATTGCACTCTTTTTCACTATTACACTGGACAAGATTGTCTTCTTCTTCACATTCTTCAAATATAACGTCATAATAACGGTTTGCGAAAATCCGAATCGAAGTAGGGACTCGATAGCACTAGCTATTGGACCGTTGCAATAACAATCACAAACATTGAATGATCGAGGGCGCCGATCTTCTGCCAGGAGGAGGGCGCACCGGGATCCGTCCCGGTGTCAAGGTGGGCCAGGCCGGGCCTGTACAGACACACCGTCCTTGCATATACTTTGTTACAGTAGCCTTAAGATTTTTCTATATAGCTTTTTTTTTTGAAAAAATGCCGTAGATATAGCAAGAAACGATGTTCTTTTGCATATAGATTTTGAGCTCCAAACACGCAGCCATCAGACTGATGTAAAAATACTTTTCCTATCGGGAAAATAGTCTAATCTCTTGCTTGACACTCTATGATATCTTCCCTGTAGCTGAGTATTCTAGTCTGTCATTCATCTCTAACAATTCATGTTTGCTCTTGTTGATCAAATTCCAATTCCAGAAAGTCTATGGAGGCCACATTTTGCAGTATTCATTCAGAGGAACGTTTGTATATAAGTTTTAACACCACATGCTCAAAATCCAATTTAATTTGACGTACTTTTCTTTTTCAACAGTGAGTTTGAATGAACAACTCCTCATCTGGTGCTGACGTTTTAGGAAAAGCGTTAGAAATAAAATTATTTAACAATACTCACTGAGTACTGATACTGAAATATTTTAATAATACTTACATAGAGAACGACAACAGATCAGGAAATATAATTTAAAAGATTATACAGTTAGAATTTCCTACACAAATGTATTTACTTGTTCTATCATTCTATGTGTGAAACTGAAGAGTGAAAATTGGTGGAAATTAATAATTTGTAACATCAACTTCAAAATAATCATATATTTCAAATATATAATAACGTTCTTCTTTTAGACGTGAGACACTTTGCATAAAAAATTATTATAGGTTATGCTACTCGTCCAAAAAATCAAATCCCCCTGAATTTTCTACTCTTCCCGCCACATGTAACTTCCTCGCCAAGCTTCGTTATCTTATTATTCAATTGCAGGGAGTCTTTCTGTTAAGAAAATTAAATTGTTTGACTCAAAGAAATGATTTCTTTCAATAATGTCAAAATATTTCTTTACATAAAAATAATTTTTTTGTGGTTTTGAAAAAATATTTTTTTCTACTCTTACTATTAAAAGTAACATTTTGCGCACGGCTAACTATATATAAAAATTAACAATTGCCCACACTGTACGAAAATAGCGTGGGAAATAATTTCCCACGGCTTAACATAATAAAAAAGTGGACTGTGTCTTTGATTTAACATAATATAATGTCATAATATGTAATTCTAAAAATATACATAATATAATATGTATGTTGATTATTTATTATTGTTTCCATAGTTTCAAAGTATGCTTTGGCAAAAATTTGAACATCTTACCACTGACATTAGAAATTTAAAAAATTTTTACTACTTATTTAAATTTTATTTTAATTATTTATGTTAAATTTTGCGAAAAAAATGTGCTCGTAGAAAAAGTATAGTGTAAAATGCGTGGGAAAAGCTTATTTCTCACTCATATGACTTGTTGCACTCGTCCTGCGGGCTCGCGCAACAAACTCATATTCGTGAGAAATAAGCCTCTTTTCCCACTTATTGTACAATATACTATTTTTTAAATTAAGCAAATATTTTGTTGACACTATTGAAAGAAATCATTTGTTTCAGTAAGTAAGACTTTAGTAACCAAAATTAAGTAAAAATAATTTAACAAAATAATTAAAAAATTTCGTTGCAATATTTGCACCATCAATATTTAGCTACTTATAATTTCCCTTTGCACATTTTGCACATTATCAATTTGTTATAAATGCAGAGTTATTGAATAATTTAATTAATTTCCATAATCCAAAAATATTTATTATAAAAATACTTTAATGACGATAAATAAAAATTTTTATCACTAAATCTCACCAATTTGATAAACATGTGTATGTTTTGAAACAAACAAAACCAAAAAAAAAACTGGCTGTAGAAAAAAAAATAAAAGCGGATTCACAAAATAGCACTAAGCTTCGTTTTATAATTTAAATTTATCAAAGCACAGAAAGCACAATTTCCGCTAAAAATTTTTTTACATGGCACAACACTTGCATGGGTTCAATTTTAGTCAGAAAATTTCGAATTTAAAACACACACTAATTGATCCAGGTTACAACTATTTAATCACACTCTAGTTTAATGAAAATCTACACAATTAATTTACACTATCAAAACATTATGACAACAAAAATATTGTTTTTTTTTTTTTTGGTCGAATTTCACGCGCGTCACTTTTGCTGCTTCATATTACACAAACTGATGGTTATTTTCCTCAGCGCGAGCGACGTCTCCGACAGCTAGAGAAGCATCACGTCGCGTTCTCCACCACAACGTGGTGCAGATCAAAAACAAAACACTCTCACACACATACATATACACAACGACATAGTGGTGTTGAATTCTGATTCTTCGGATCACAACAACAACTGATGACTGTGTTGGAGAGTTTGTGACAGGCAACGGCACAAATTTCAGCGACGAGCGACCTCATTGTCGTCGTATACGTGTCGCCGCTCCATGTTACCTACTGACGACCGCGGCTCCATTCACTTGGCTATATAAAAATTTTATAGAATCATATCACACGGTGAGCATAGGAGGCAGCGCGACGGACGTCGTTCTATAAGCGAGCGTGTGTATATGTATGTGTGTTTGTATATACGTGCATATCGTCATCGTTATATGTATGCGCCGTCGTATATTACTTGCAGCGTCTACCGCTTGGTGCGCTTCGTTTGGTTTATATAGTTGCTAGTAGTACATTTTGTACAGTGCTGTGTAAAAGTGTAGGTTCGAATTTCAGGATTGAAGAGTAGGTGATTATGCAGAAACACAGCTCCACCTATTTTTGGCTCTAAAAGGAAAACTAACGATCCGATTTTAATGCTTTTTTTTTTTTAAAAATGTTCGTTGCCACGGCGGATTAGTTAAAAAAAATACTACAAATCGATACTGATAATGAAAATGCTGGGAAACTATAGTTAAATTTGAAAAAATTAAATTTTTTCTAGATTTTCTTTTTTATTTTGTATGCATGTGTGTCAAAGTCGAAGTATATTGTCAAAACTAACTAAACTAACCTAACCTCACCACCTAGTATTTATATGAAAGTCGAAATATATTGTAAAAACTAATTAAACTAACCTAACCTTAACTAATCTCACCACTTAGTTTTTATATCAAAGTCGAAATATATTGTAAAAACTAACTAAACTAACCTAACCTTAACTAAATTCATCACCTAGTTTTTATATCATCTACTGTTATTTATTTTGATCAATTTTACCAGAATATCCACTCAAATCATGGCGTTGAGATAATCGTAGTTTACAAAATGAAGTCAATTTTTCTAACTTCCACGCTTAATATTTCGAAAATGCAACGAGATATTGATTTTTTTTATTCTTGAAAAAGTATTTATTTTGGTCAGTTTTACTAGACTATTCACTCAGACACACATATAAACGTACACACAGTAAATGACAAAAGAAAATTTTAAAAAATTGAATTTTGTTAAGTTTTAAAACAGTTTCCCAGCCTTTCCATTATCGGTATCGATTTATAGTATTTTTTTTTAAATTAATCCGCCGTAGCGACGAACATTTTAAAAAAAAATCATTAAAATCGGATCATTAGTTTTTCTTTTAGAGCCAAAAATAGGTGGAGCCGTGCTTCTGCATAATTACCGAAGAGTACTCAGGTGTAATATGTGCAAATTTTGATTACTTTTAGAATTGTTCCACAGTCAAGTGTCGCTCCCGATGCGCTCCCGATCCGTTTTCGGTTTGATAAAATATTCGTACAGAAAAAACAATGCATGTATTCATATTAGTGTCACTACGATCCAAGTATGGATCCATTCGCAGTGCTTAATTTCGAAAATTTTAGGTACCGGAACGCAAATCCACCCTTATCAACCATTTGGTCCCACTAAAAAATCACAAGCTCTGGTTTTTGAATACTTGTGAAAAAACGAATGTATAAGACGAATAAATTTTCAATAAAAACACTGATAAAAAAAAAAGAAAAAAAAGTACTCCCTGGGTAGTACAGTACACTCGCCATCTAATATCGATACATCGCACGGCACTCGAAATCTAAGGTTTTACTGGAGCGAGACTGGACCGACACTGAATCGAAAGAAGCACTATTAAAGTGTGTTTACTATGATAAACTAAACTTCATTTTGATACAACTAATATAAAAATAAGACTAATTCAACAGTGTTGATCCTATTTATAAGTTTACCAATGACGCTAAAATAATATAATTTCATGGAATTACTTTGTTGGAGCGTTACTTTTAACAACTAATATATAAACTTTTTGAATTTAAATCTTCCAATCAGAACTTGTAAATAAAATTATTCTGAATTCATGAAATATTCAACACTTTGTTGAATTATAAATCGATTACGTATTCATAGAATTTCAGTAGGGAAACAATATATTGTAGGTACCTAAACAATAATGAAAGCTTCAAAGTAATGTTACTTTAATAAATGAAATTTGTTTAATTAATAAAACGATTTCAGTAAATTTCTTTCTTAAATAACACAATTAAATTGTATACGTTCAATAAATCTCTAAAACAAACATTCAATTACAATAAATTTATGCCGAATTGAAGCAGTAAATTTTGTAATATGTATATAACAAGTGTTTTTTTACAAAAGTTATTTTTTTTTTTTACAAAGTTATGTTAATTATATTACGTACCGTGTTTGCGGGTTACTTGAGCCCAGATTTGCAAATCATCTGATAATTTCAAAAATTGAGCGTAACTGTTATACTTATTTGGGATAGGAAATTCAGTATATTAATCTATATATATGACTACGGTTAGTTTATTATATAATATGGATCTTTTTCTTATGGCTCATAAATTTTATAGCTTTTTAGATTTTGGGCTCAAGTTAACCTCAAGATCGAGTTACTTGAGCCCAAACCTAAATTTCCAAGTGATTTTCATTTGAAAACAGTTTGAGACCATGTAGGATGTTGGTTACTAATTAAAACATTGTACAAACATATAAGGAACTTTACTTATTCAATACTCGTATCGCAGCATCTTGCATAACGTAGCGAATTTCCGTTTACAAAAATTAGTTTTTCTCGGAAACTAGTTGATGTGTGATTTTTTCTGCTCGTTCCAACAGTGTAAAAATTTTTGAATAAGGATAAATTTTGGAAAAAAGTTAATTTTTTTCATGAAAATTTCCAAAAATAACATGTTTTGGGCATCGGACGTGCCTGGTTAACGAACTTGTCCAACGGTTTAGGACTTTTAGGAATTTCTGCTATAGTCTTGCACCATTTTATACCAAAGTTATAATGGGCTCAAGTTACCCTAATTTTAAGGTTATTTTACTGATTTATCAAAACCTTAATTTAAAAAATTTACGGAATGGTTTGCAGATGAACATATCTGAATTTAGTTTAGTAATGAACAAAGTAATAAAATTATACACTTACCTTCCTTTGTAGACTACCACAATTACTTTTACAGTCAAAAGTTAGCAACGTAACAAAACATCAATTTCAAACAGAGAGTACACAACACGTGCCTCACCTCTAGTGTCAATTTTCAGAACTACCTAAACTTAAACACCGTAAACCTACTTCTGTTACCTACTAGCTAAACATCTACTACTGACTACTATAAGCACAAAACAGAAAATAATACTTTTTCCGTTTTGGGCTTAAGTTACACCACAGAGCTCAAGTAACCCGCAATTACATTATTTAAAGATTGGTCGTAGCAAACAAAAATATACTGTTCAGTATTAGAATCCAATAAATCTCACCAATCTGTATCGTTTTGAGCTAATCATTTTTGGAACAAAATTTAGTGTTTGCTTTAAATTTTATAACACAGCGGTTTTCCCAACAATTTTTCATATACGTATACACAATTGTTATTCGTACTGTACATGTACATACAATATACATAAAGAGGATATTAAATTGTCCCGCGCTTGCCTCTCATCACCCCGCTCGTACCCTCCATCCATTTCCTATACACAGAACTATACATTCACTTGTATGTATAATGTTTTGTGTATGGATTGGAAACAGAGAGTACTGTTTGTTGGAAAACAGTGAAATTCTCATCCACAATAATTCTCATTCGGAAACATAATATAAGCTTGACTGATGATAATATCACTCACTGTGCGACTACGTCGAGTGCAACTAAGCGTCAGTTATGTCCTCTCTAGAAGTGCAATCTTGTGTTTGTACCGGTCTGTCTGTCTGTCTGTCTATATGCCTGTGTGTAGGTATACTTACTGTACGTGTAGATATAAAACGTAAAAGTAAAATCTTAAGTATAATTAAATTTTAAATTGTTCTTCATTACTATATCATCCACTTTGAAAGAATAATGTTCTAGAACAATTGTGTGGTTCTACATTTATTAATTAAATGTAATTAGAAATGATGTTGTTGGAAGAATTTAATGTTATTTGGAAAATAATAATGAAAATATATTAATTGACAGTGACAGAACAAAGAACCGAATTTCAGAGTGCATTTCAAGATTCAATTCATTCAAGCAACTTTGCTTTTTTGCATTAATATTTATTTACCTTTGCTAAAAAACAATATGATTCCATTCATAAGGAAATTGATAACAAAAATATTGCTGAATAAAATAAAGTAAAAAAAAATGTTTTTTAAGAAAAAGCTTTTATTTAAAAATGGGCTAAAAAAAATGAAATAACTACTGAGTGAAGTTTGAAGCAATATGCAACATAATTTACAAAAGCTTGAGGCGTTATCATTAATTATTTCTGTTTTGGATATAAGTGTAGCTATTTTACTTTTCAGTACTTACCAAACTTAATTAAACGCCTCTAGCTTTTATAAATTATGTTGCATATTGCTTCAAATTTCACTCAGTAGTTATTTCATTTTTTTAGCCCATTTTTAAATAAAAGCTTTTTCTTAAAAAACATTTTTTTTTACTTTATTTTATTTTCTACTTTTTAGTCTGATTACAATTAATTTTAAAAAAAAATAAAGAAGTATTTTTTTTACCTATAATTTAATCGGTTAATTTACCCTAACCAGACATAACTATGGAAACAAAAAATTGCAATGTAAAATCAATGGACAATATTTGACAATTCGAAATGTCAAAAAGTTCATAGGACTAAAAATCAACAATTTTAGTTTGGGGCAATTTAGGGAAAAACTAATTATACAATATTGCATTGTCATCAAGTTTAGAAACGTATGCAAAATTTGAAACCTCTAGCTCAATTAGAACCTGTCTAAATTTTGATTCCAAGATTTGATCTAAACCAACATACTAACATAGCAAGTTACATAAAAGCTTTTAAAAATTGCGAAAATTCGCTAAAATCACACAGTATTACTGATGATTATTCAAGCACCTTGCGTCTAAACCACCGATCTCTGTTTGAGAACCAGTAACGCCTACTCATTAAACACTTCACATAATTAACAATAAATAACAAAAAAAAAAAAGTACACAGGGCCGGATTTACCTCGGTGGAGGCCCCGGGGCACTTCTAATGTGGTGGCCTCTGTGTACTTTTATGAGGAGCCCCTTAGAATAGCATATATATTCAAGGTTTACGCACAAAAACAGACTTATTGCACATTTTTAAACTAAAGTGAGATAGTTAGTACCAACCAGATATGCGCATGCGTCATAAAGAATTAATTTTTGGTTCTCTTATATGACTACAACGAACCTGAGTAAGTGTAAGAACAAAAAAAAAAAAAAAAAGATGCACACATTTTTTAAACTTTATCAAGCCATCAGTGTACATATTATTATGTACTTATGTGTATACAGTGACATGCAAAAATAAACATAAAAATTGTTTATGTTTAGCCTTGACCAAATCTTTTACAATTTAATTCCGGTGCTCGAGTTGTGAACACGATATAAGAAAATTACGTTGTATACTTTGAAATAAAGCTAACTATGTTACAACTATATAATTACTTTGTAAATTTTTGTAAAGTAATGTCGTTTATAAGAAATATTTCAATAATGATTCAACATTTTGTTCAAAGCTGTGCTAATCTTAATCGAAATAAGCAAAACTTAATGTATCGAGTGAGTTTTAATCAAGTGTCCAAAAATTCAAGGGTCGAAAACATTCGAACTGAAACCCTAATATTGAATAAAGTGTCCTGTATTTTCACGTATATTCATTTTAATTATTTATCAAAAATGTATATGAGAAAAAAAAAAACTAAACCAATTCATCAAGCCCACAGCATAAATTATATTTTACGGGAAACGAAAATTTCCCGTACACATTTCCAGTCTAATAATAATTTATACCAAAATGAAATCTAATAAATAAAATTTTCCTACCACTTACGGATGGGTGGAAAATACAACGAGACACATCAAAACCAACCGGTATACAATTTTCATGCATACACTGTAAATGTAAACGTGTATAAATTTTGCAAAATTCGTGTGACCGACTACACTTCAAGGAGCATTGTTTTCATAAAAATACGATACGTATCCCTATGATGATAACAATTATCGTGTTTAGGAGGCCCGGAGCCTCAATTTGGGATCCGCACAATGTTTTTTTTTTTTTTTGGGGGGGGGGGGGGTTTTGCTGGTCAACCGTATTTTTGGAGAGAAAATGGGAAAAATGTTTGAAAATGTTTTGTTGTGCCCGGGGGTCCGTCATTTTTCTCACCGGCTCTGTATACGCTACTTCTTGAAATTATTTTAAATCAAAATGTTGGGACGCTTGCAATTTCAAGCCACAATCAATTCTTTTTTGAATTATGGGAGCCTTTTTTATTGAAATTTAAAAAAATGGCGGCGATTTGAATAAAAAGTATAAAATGTTTTATAGTTTTTCGTGTGGAAAAATAGGAAGATTTTAAAAAAAAAAGTTCCCATAGGTACATAGCGGTTTACCTACAGATTGATAATCTATTTGACTTTTTTTTCGGATGAAAACTGCAGCCGCAATCGTGTGTACCAATTTCCGCATTTTTTTAAAGACACTTTTTCTTAAAAATTGTAATAATTATAAAGAATAAATAAAAATGAATAAAAAAAATATTTTGTATTGTTAAATAGTGTTAAATCATAAAAAAAATTCATCCCCATTCCCCCATCCTATCCATCCGAAACAAAATCGCGAAAATTGATTATTTTTCGGCCAATCACACTGTGATGGTACCTTAAAATCGCGTAATTCCTGTTTACAAATATTCAAGAAATTTGACACTGTTTTGACAAAAGCATTTTTCCTAGTGGTCTTGTATGCTTACTTTTGGTAAAAATGAAAAAACTGACTTTGAGAACCTATAATCGCTTCTAACTTGATCATTCTGTCATCATCAAATTTTAATAAATTTAATCGCGTCATAAATTTAAATTTTTATTATTCATATCAAGTTTTATGGAAGTATGTTTTATTAGAGTGACTGGTTGCATTACGGTTATTTGGCTGTGAACTTTTCATTTTTACAATCAAAATCTCGGGATGTGGAGAGAAACACCGGGCCCCGGGAATAAACTAGATTTGAAATAAAATTTTCCCCGAAAATATAAGTGACCAGCAAAGAAAAAGCTCATTTTCTTTTTTTTCGGGCCCCTATCGACAGCTATGAGCCCCATTTTCAATCCCGTGACCCGGGGCTACAACCCCGACAATCTCGCCTCTCGTCGGGCCTGATCAAAATGACGAAATTTTCTTTAAAAATATAACTGGTTCAACAGAAATATAGTTTCCAATAATGCTAATTTTGCCAAAAAAAAAAAAAAAAATGAGTGATTTTTAAATGACGAAATAACAAAATTTCGAACATTTTTACGTATCTGCCATAATACTATAGAATTATTGTTTGTTAATGCCTAATATTTTTTACACATTTATTTTTACAGTGTACAAGAACACAAGGCGATTTGTCTCCATCTATACCTGACTAACTGTACGTATAGTAGATTTAATTATAACCCCGTTTTGAAATATCGTTTGTGATATTTAAATATATAAAATTTGATGAAATTATCAACACCACGTCAGTCAGGCGACTCGTCTGATATCAAAACCATATTTTGTTGATATCAAAGAGATCTCTGTTCAGAGTATTCCAGTACACTAATATTGTAGCCTACTACCCCCGCCCTCCTTCGTACCCCAAGGGGACATGAGGATTTTAAATGACATTTTTGCAGTGAAACGTTTTAAAACATTATCAGTCAAATGAGAAATATTATATTATAAAATACGATGAAATTATGTCATTAAAAATATTATGCGGGATAGGTACTGGGTGTCTCAGATGAAACGTATAAGTTGTTACAAATGTTTCTTTATATATTTTTTTTAATGTCGATAACGATCAGAAAAAAATTCAACGTCAAAATTTTCCGGATTTGAAGTGGTTTAAATCAAGCAGCCAAATTTGGCCCGCGATTCCTACCATGCATCTTCGGCAATCTCAAATTTGTAAGAATTATTTAGCTTAACTTTTTTCAAAAGGAGCCTATAAATCTGACTATACTACTATGAGACACTTTATATTTTAGTGATGTTCAACTTTTATCCCATGTGAGTTACATTTCTATTATGATTTATCCAGTGATGTACTCATATAGATAAGGTTCTGAGGTTCTAATAACCAAATTTGTCCAGAAAATATGATTTAATTTTCGCCAGTAATTCTTATTTTTATAATTCTGATTTTATCAAAAATGAAGAAAGTAGAGCTGCTCCTTATTTGTACGGTAGATAGGGACCGCATAAAAAAAATCGCACCAAAAAAATATATTCAAAAATATCAAAAAAGTTAGCAGTAAAAGTTTAGTTCAGTCCAGATTGTAAAAAAAACTATTTTTTGCGGTGGATCGAGCTGCATAAAAAAAGTTTCATCGAAAATCCATAACTCAAAACGCTCAAAACCTCAAGATTTCCTTAGAATGTGATTTTCTAAACACGATAAAGCATTAATTTACACCTGCGAACATTTTATTTCATTTTTATAATATTATGAAAATTGTGAAAAGTACATCTCAATGATGCAATATCATATATTTTGATGCAATGTACTGATTAAATACTTAAAAACCATTAAAAAGTATTTTAATCAAAAGAAGTTATTATAGTTAACGTTCAAGTTTCTCACTTTCTCTTGATTTTGATTCACATTATGCATTATAATGGTCATTTTTTAAAAACCGCATAAAAAATTCGCACAAAAAAGGACCGCATAAAAAAAGGTTTAACTGTAGCATCAAAATTACGGATTTAAGAGCTTTTAAAAGAATTTTGTATTTATGATGGCGTCATCAGGTCCAGTATTTTCTTTTTTAAATTACAAGGTATAATAATGATATGAGTTAGGGTCTATTGATGAAATTTGGGTAATTGGCTGCCAAATTTTCATTTCTCTTGTAAAATAAGTTCTTTCGGAGAGTATGACTTATCTTGCGGATATAATTTTCCATTTAAGCTCTACTTCAATTTTAAATTTTCAATTAGAATACCGTCCAAAAATTCGTTCTGAATTCGACGAGCTACACACCATTGTTTTTATGCAGCCGTTACTTAATCAATAATACAACCTAATTTCTTAAATTCGTAAACACAAATACCAAGAATGTACATAGATAAAATCTTTAAAACAATTCTAGAAAGGAATGACCTGGAAATATACTATCTGACAACGCAGTTTCCAAATTTGCTTTGGTGTTATTATTCTACACCTACATTTTCGTTCTCCCTTCGTTCTTCTGCTTCGCTACACCCAAAAGTCAGCTTATCAGCTTAATATCTGGCGTCGAATTTCACTTATAATTACAATATCAAGTCACTTGATACGGACAGAGAAAGCAACATGGGTGAACTAATACGTTAATGAAATAAGTGATACGTGTAGGTACCTCTTACGTCATAATGTATTTTCACCCCTAGATGGTGTACAAATTTGTCTTGTAAATAAAGTTATTATACTTAAGTCATCGCAGTTTAGTATTTATCGACAATGTATTTCAAAATTGACAACTTAATACGAACAGTTGACGGAAGTACGAAATTTCTAAAAAAATGTCCTGATTTCCTGATTTTGAAACACGCCTGTCGCTTACATAGAAGGTCGGCCACAGCGGGTAAGCGCTTGTACATCGTTGTATCGAATGTTTTTGTCAGGTCGTGTGTATACCGAGATTAACCGAATATCAACCAATATCAATCAGTTGCACTTGAACGCTTATCTCGTTTAATGTCCTAGTTAAGCGTCATCAAATATTTTTGATGGTTTTGTTAAAAAATTTAACGATAAATATTCTGTAACTAGTCACAAACCATTTTACTTGTAAGCTTTTTGGTATTACCGTATATTATGTTATCACCATTTGATTTTTAATGTAGAAAAAGATAGAAATGTATCGGCTTTCAAGTTAACAAAATTAATTCTTTTTGGGCAAAGAGGGTAGACAAAATAAAAGCATCTTAATGGAAAAAACTGTTGGAAGGGGAAAAAAATATTTCACTTCAAAAGCTTCAAAAAATATTTCTGCCTTGTTTGTGGTGATTTTGATGTGGAACCACCTGAAATAATATACTTCAATGTGGAGTTTGTAAAGAAAGTTACAGTTAATTATTATAAATTTATTATTTTTGTCATTTTTCAATTGTTTTTTCTTAATTATGATTATTGTTAAGTTCTATATGATTAAGAAAGTTTATATTAAAATATAATAACAGTATTTAAATGTAGAGAAACCAACGACAACTCAGATTTTGGAAAACTTAAAAAAACTAATATTCAGGTTCTGAGCACTGGTTGAAGAACTCATCATAGGATTTGGAACTCTGTCATAGTCCCGCACTCAAGTCACGTCACGAAAGTGGGTGCAGTAGGCTGAATATCAAACTCGGAAATTCGCTAAAATTACTTACACCATATTGTGATCCATTTTCAGACAAGGTTTTATTTTTATTTTAAACAATTATTTTCACTTTTACATGTTTAAAACAGGAGGTGTTTGTAAAAGAATTAAAATTTTTACAGGGTTTACCCAATTTTATAAATCATTGTACATATTTTGTAATACGTAACAATATAGAATATGTAATACACAATATTTTAAATGACATTTTAACAGTGGAAAATGTACTCACATCCACATAAAGGTTAAAACGTTAAATACAAATAATATTAATTCCGGCTTTAGTGATTTAAATATGCCTAATTTTAAATGTTATTAAATTATAATGTTTTTTTTTTACAACTTGTTGCGTTCTAAAGGTATTAAGAAACAAAAATTTAACATTTTACGTTTTGTGGACAGAAGTGGACAGAAACAGAACAAAATAATTTGAACCTTTTTAGTTACATACACATATATGCATAAATGTGGAATTGAAATCGATTAACAAGGATTAAAATACGTATTTTCCTCTATTAACCATTATCAAACCGGCTTTAAAATGAACATTAGGGATAAAATAAAATAAAGTAAAAAAATGTTTTTTAAGAAAAAGCTTTTATTTAAAAATGGGCTAAAAAAATGAAATAACTACTGAGTGAAGTTTGAAGCAATATACAACATAATTTATAAAAGCTTGAGGCGTTATCATTAATTATTTCTGTTTTGGATACAAGTATAGCTATTTTACTTTTCAGTACTTACCAAACTTGATTAAACGCCTCAAGCTTTTATAAATTATGTTATATATTGATTCAAACTTCACTCAGTAGTTATTTCATTTTTTTTAGCCCATTTTTAGATAAAAGCTTTTTCTTAAAAAACATTTTTTTTACTTTATTTTATTTTCTACTCTTTATCTGATTACAATTAATTTAAAAAAAAAAAATAAAGAAGTAATTTTTTTACCTATATTTTAATCTGTTAATTTACCCTAATCAGACATAACTATGGAAACAAAAAATTGCAATGTAAAATCAATGGACAATATTTGACAATTCGAAATGTCAAAAAGTTGCATAGGACTAAAAATCAATAATTTTGGTTTGGGGCAATTTAGGGAAAAGCTATATAATATTGCATTGTCATCAAGTTTAGAAACGTATACAAAATTTGAAACCTCTAGCTCAATTAGAACCTGTCTAAATTTTGATTCCAAGATTTGATCTAAACCAACATACTAACATAGCAAGTTAAATAAAAGCTTTTAAAAAAGAATTCAAGCAATTTACAAATTAATATTTTTTTCTTTTTGAATCCCGTAATTTCTGAAGTAAGTATTTTTTATACCTACTATTTTGGTATATTATTTAATTAAAAGGAATAAGATGTATATTTTACAAACATTTAAAAATCGATTTTACAAAAATAAATAAATAAAAATTAAGGAATTTTCTTCCCATAAGCTGTCTAAAATTTAATTTCCGTTGCTATGATATCTTTACTTTCAAAAATATCTGAGCGCTAATTTGAAAGTAATCACAAAAACCTTGATGTACAACTTCAGAAAGAAAGCCCGACTTAGAGTTATTAGGGGGGGGGGCAACTTTTGCTGTTGGCGCTCTCCCCGGCAAGAAATTTTGGCGCAACGATATTTTAAAACGATTTTCCCTAAAAAAAAGGTGATGAGCAAAAAAAAGGTCAATACTATATTTTTGGGTACATCTAGCCCCTATTAGAAATGGACACTGTTGACCTTTTTTTTGCTCCTCACTTCCATCACTAGTCCTAAAAAATTTTTAATTAAGCATTTTGACCGTTTTGGCGCGCCTAAAAGCTTGCAGGGGGCACGTGCCGCTCCTAGATCCGGCCCTGGAAAGCTTTAAAAGTCCTTTTTTGAATTACTGTTGAACTATTTTTGACTGAAATGTAGTCTTTTCAGAAAAAGGCTACAAAAACTAAAATTTTTAGCTTTACCTTAATTTTTTTTTGAAATATAACAACTACTAAATTCAGAAGCGTTTTATCCAGTAAGAACAGCAAGTACTGTGACTAAGGTTTGAGAGTCTACAGAGGCCTACAGAAGTGTAAAATTGAAAGTTTAATTATTGATAATAATTAAGTATTGATAGTAATTAAGTATAGAAATAGTAATTATTGATAATAATAGTATATAATAATAGTATAGTAATTATTGATAATAATTAAGTATAGAAAGTATTGATAATATAATTTTTTACTGCAACACATTTATTTTTTTGTTTTCATGAAAAAGTGCCTAGAGTTTAAAACGATCCTAAGACTGCCCTGTTCAAACCTAATATATTATTTTGCTAATGTACAACATTATAGATTACCTATTCCATTTATAGAAAATTTAAAATACACTTTAATGGAACTGCATTAAATTTTTATAAAGTTATTGAAAACTGCCGTCTATTAGAGGTAAAAGTAAAGTTTCCGTGAATTAATTTATATTCATGTAAACTATAGTTTATTCCTGGTTCTGGACACAAGCGTGTATACAAGCGGGGGGGGGGGGTCACAGAGTAATGACCTCCCCCCACCGGAGAGTTAAATATATACACTAGATATTATTATTATTTTTAAACACCATATCGGTAGAGGACAATGGGCAAAATTGCCCCCCAGCACCCACTGGTAAGATATGTATTTTCTGAAAGCCCCTTCTTAATAGGTCACAAATATACCCACCTAAGGTATGGAGACCCTGGCCTTCAAAAGTTCTGATGTGCAGTATATTTTGCATACTCAACGTGGCCATTTCTTAAGGAAACAATGTGTGTTGACCTTCAGCGGGCATTAGAGTCCCTTAGAGCCCCTTCGGCAATCTACCAAGGGGTCTGCCAGAAATCGCCACCGGTAATACTCCCAAACTTCTCTTCGGATACTACCAATGTACAAGTTTGAAGCCGCTCGGTACGTATTCTGCCATAGGCCACGTAAAAAAACGAGGTTAGCCCACTTAGCACGAAAGTGGTTTTACACAGTGATAGGCCGGCCCACGACATGTCTCATAACCCATTTGTACCTATACAGAGTATCCCGTTTGGCTATGGCCACGTGCAGAGATTTTGTACATTTGACACCCTATAACTTTTGAAGGCCGGGTTCTCCATGAACGTGCCCATTGACAAAGTTGGACTCTATAAGCCCTTGTATAGACATACAGTGCGTCCATTTGAATATTACATACATATAGCAGACGCTGTTGCTAAGGAAATTAAAAATATCGCTTAATTTGTTCTTTTTTTAAATTTTCTCACGAAAATTTCAAAATAAGTCTATTCAATGAAATTTACTATAAAATAATTCTAATGTGTAAAGTTCAATTTTTCACCAATAGTTTAACGAATTTTTAATTTGTATTACCCTGGAAAGGCAATTTAAACAATTAGACGATTAGACTTTCAATATTAGACCAGCGACTTAACCCTAATCTTGAAAAAATCAATTCAAAATTTTAAAAGAACTGAAAAATTCCAGTACAATCTTTTCTCCTAAAAGCTCAACTTTAAATAGATGCACTGTATAAATGGCCAATCAATTTTCATTAGAGTTTAATGCAGGTACAGACATATTTATATAATATGGTGAAGTTATAAAAGTTTCTTTGAACAACGGAAATTAAACTCCATAGAGTTCATTTTGATATTTAATTTAAAAAAATAAAATTGTAAATTAGTTATTTTATAAGTGTATATGTATTTACACTACAGATAGAAAGTTTAGAAACAACGATACCCTTCTCTTAAAAGGAGATTCGCCGAAAGAAACGAAATCGATTTATTTTTCTTCCTAATTATGTTTCTTAAGGTGCTAGAAATATTCTCCTAAAATTTCATTAAAAAAAAATCAAAAATCAAAAAGTTATGGACATTTTAATGCACGCACTTTATTATATACCTATATTTTTCGGCATGGTTCCTCGTGTATCTCAAAAAGTATTTGCCATGTCGACATAAATCAAAACGCATATTATTCCTCGATACCGTCATTTTGGCAGGATCATTTGGTTCTGTAATATATTTTCAAAATGGCGGCTGTTTATAGTCGAGAAAAAGCGGTGATTTTTGAAATTTTATTTTCAAAATGCGTTTTCTCGCTGGTTTTTTATTCTTTTCTTAGATCCTAGTTAGTGCCATAACTGTATATGTATATTTTTAGAAAATTCTTGATTTTTTGATTTTTGTTCACTGGGGATTTCAGAACACGAGGGCCATCAAGGTGGAAAAATCTCGCAGTGTCAACTTCAAAGCCATTTATACTCAGCTCATATTTGAATTAAAAAAAAAAAAAAAAAAAAAATTATTGTAATCTCAAGACATGTAGAAACAATGTTACATATTTACTTTTTTTAATAAAATATTTGTATAAAAAAAATAATAAAAAAGGTCGATTTTTGCTGTTTTTTTGGCGAATCTCTCCTTAATTATTACCGAATGATTATTATCTTCATATTTGACATGGTTATGTAAGTATATTTAGTTCCCTTTGAAAACGTACCAGATTAATGACGAATGGCTGTTACGCTACTAAAAAATTCAAAAGCGTCACCCATTAACATCAACTTGTAATTTTCATCAGCAGACAGAAACCGTTGAAATACCATTAAAAGACATATCTAACGAAAATATGCTAAATTTTTCAAGATGGTTTTAGTGTATTTAATTATTCATGCATTCACATGAGATTAATAAAACAGGATAATAAGTGAACAAGTATAATTTTGCCCCTAGACTGCGCCGGTGAATCGAAAGAGAAATTAATCATTGTAAACTAACAGTAAAATATTACTATTTAGCATCGGTATAACATAGTGAATTTTCAAAGACTGGAAACTAGCGGATCTCATATAACAACCTGTATTTCCCCAAAATAGTTTAATTCTCTAACAGTGAAGAAATTTCATATGTATAACCTATATCCATCTAATACTTCTTAGTTTTCTAACAGTGAAAAAACTTTTGAAATCGGTGATGTATAAAAAGTCTGTAAATTTTTATTTTGAAAAATGAAACAGATTACATTTAATTACGATTACATTGCTTTAATGTAATTGCAATACATGTAATCATGATTACTTGTAATCGAATTACAAATTATTTTGACTAATATAATAACCAATAGGTACGTATATAAATAATCATAAATATTTATGTTTCCCTAATACTGGTTTCAAGATTTGTGGACAATTGTAATCGACAATCACAAATTTGTTTGTAAAATAAATGTCTTGAATTTGTAATCAGAAATCAGAAATTTATTTTGTAATCGTAATTTGTAATCTGTAATTTAATTAAATTTTCCCCAACACTGAGGCTTGCTGACTTTTTTACCTCCATTTTGTCATTCCAGGAGCATATAACATTCCATCTGAGACAAAATTTTCCGCTTAATTTCCTTTCTGACCGATGACCTCTCAAAAAATAAACCATAAGAATTTTTAAAAAATTTTTCTCACCTTGTTTTGGGATATCATTTTTAAATAATTTTCTACTACGTTTACAGAATTTGAAGTGTTTATCACAATATAAAAAAATAACGTGACAACTGGTCAACACACATTTTATTTGCAAAACTACAATTACTTTTACCAGGAGAAAGAAAATATTTGAATATAATATATAATACATAGTATACATAACATAGAATAATGTATGAATCCTTAAGCACAGATTAAAAGCACAGCTTTCATATTCACTATATATATCACTAGTGTAGCGACACCTACATGTTTACATATGACAAACACACATACGCACTTAACTTACACATATAAACTTGATCCAACCATGATAGTCAATTGTCTGTTTCTATAGTAACCGCAACAAGAAGCGAACTTTCGACCAAGCGCACAGCCGTATGCATTTTATTCAAAGTGTGTATTACCACTGGTAGGGCTTTGTTTACACGGTCATAATACTCATCATTAGTACTCGTTCTTTACACTTGACCACTTTTTCAAGGGGAGAAATAATACCTTTGGAACGAAAATAAAAATAATATTAGTAGAACTGTAGAATAAATAAAAGGAAACTAAAATCAAAAAAGTGTAGATCGCTTGGAGTCATTTGTAGGTCTGTCACAGCTTAAGGTATTTAGTCGGTCGGTGTCGGGTACCGAATGCACGACGATTGTTATGTATTGTTAAGACCATCAGAGATAGGAATGTTTTCTCTGTTCTTGGTGAGGAGAACATTTTAAGTATATACCACCAAATTTTCAAAATGATATTCGAAGCCTTCCACATGTTTTAGTCTCTGAATGTAAAACGTATTCGAGATTGTGAAATGTCATCTGTGGCTTATTTGTGTGTTTGGTTCATGGATATGTACATAATATGTATGTGTATATATGTACAAATAACTAAATAATTAAATCCTTAAATATATTCAACTGTGTGCGCAAAATATTCGGTATCGTTTATTATTATATACGGTTTTTTAAACACGTTTTTCTCGAAATGACATTTCTATAAAAACTACTTGATGGATTTTATGTAGGTACCTTATCTTATTACCTTCTATATGAACCAAAATTATAATATGTCAATATCCGTAAAGAAATACTTTTTGTAATGCAAAAGAAAACGAAAATGACAGGTAATTTTAAATGAATTGAACAAACAACTGTTTAGTGGATTGAGCTGATTCAACAAGGTTTTTGGCGTACATTTTAGACATACACCAAGAATACTTTTACAAAATTACGAGCGGTAAAAAACTCTCTGAATAAACTGGACGCCCATCTCTTGGTCTACACGTATCAGTTTCAACATGAACTTACATATTTTGTGTGCGTTCACATGCTTATAATTGTAGATACAGGCACAGTAAAAGTCAAAAGTAACTACGCCACCTTTTAGAGTAAAATACTTTAGCTTATAACCAACTTCTCTCAATTTTTATGTAAGGATAAGCATAATATATATTGATCTTAATTAAATGTCTCTATGATGTAAGTGCTAAGAAATCTGGACCAATCGACTATACACTAAAACTATTGCCTTAATTTTGCTTTCGACTATACTCATGAGTTATTTGTACAGTACATGTTAATTAAGATACGTGACACTAAAATTTACTAAATTTTTCCATGTATAACACCCAACAATTATTAATAAAATAATTCAGATTTTCATAGCCTGTATGAAAAAATTCCGATGAGTTTCTTGTAAAAATCTCAACTATTTTGTAATATTCTTCTCAAATAGTTTGAGCTATAAATATCACTTCCTCAATGACTGTAATTGTGTTCACTATGAACTGGTTGCATATTTAAATTGATTAAAAATGGGCTCCTTCATTCAATATTTTCACTCTTTGACGTGTTATTTTTCAGAGGATAATCTGAAATGTAGGGAAAAAATTTTCCCCAAGAGGAAAAGCATAGCATTTTGTTCAATTTTTTTTGAATAAGTTTTTGAAAATTAGTGTCCTCGGCCCTTATTATCAGAAGAATCATTAAGTAAAACTTGAAAAAATTGATGAACATCAAGAATGAGGTATAGATTGCATGGAAATTATCAGAACTGAATTTTCTTCAACAAAAAAGAAGCTGGTGACACATTTTGCTCTAATCAAAATATTGTTAATCAAGAGTTATTTCTTCCGTGGACTTCTTACTTGAATAGATTTGGTATTTTCCCGTGGAAATGAGATATTTGCCTGGAGCAAAAAGCACGCTCGATGTTGGCCCAGGTAATAAGTTATCATCACATCAAATTTCATTGAAATCTGTCCGGTAGTTTTTATGTAATGCGCGTACAGACAGAAATACAAAAAATTTAAAAATCACTGTTTTGATATTTAAATCGGTAACTGGAGCTCTACCGTGTTACACGAATGTCATGTATCTTGAGATACAACAATTACGCGTAACAATGTTTAAAGAATTCTACTCAATCTCTAGTATATATATATATATATACATATATATATATATATATATATATATATATATATATATATATATATATATATATATATATATATATATATATATATATATATATATATATATATATATATATATTGACAATAAAATAGTAACCGCAAGTTATCAAATCAATGCTGCAACGTTGAATCAATAACGCATAATAAAAATCAATTATCTCAGATATTTAATAATGTCTGAGCTAAGATCATCTGATATTTTATTCAAATCAAGTTTTCTCAAAATTACCATTTCTGAGATACGTGAGATTCGTGTGACACGGCAGAGCTACAGTACTAGTACAATTTTAAAAAAAATATTCCATGTACAGATACGGCTTCGGTACAGTTTTATTATATGTATACCTATAGAAAACGGCTTTGAAACATATTCTACACACAATTAGTTTCCAATTTTCTTGGTCGAGTTTCATTAGAATTCTACCTAAATTTTAAAATTTAAGTTTTTTTGAAAAACGATTTTATCACTGTTGTTTAGTAGTAATTGTCAATATACTTTTGTACACGACAGTCACAAATAAACATTATTTTATTGTATTCAAACGGTGTATTAGGCATTTTATTATATTTTCTAAGACTGTACGCAATTGTGGGATATTTATTAGAATTGTAGGTTATTTTTGGTGTTATTTGCGTTGGAGAGAAAAATTCAAGTTTATTTATTAAGACGCTTGATCATTTTTATTCAACTGTGTGTGCTCCATTAATTCCACAACGATCATAAATTATTTTAATATAATTGCGTTTTTTTTTTTTTTTCATTATTTTTCTTGTACGATTTTCCCATTATCCCTATAATTCTGATTATTTAAAATGAAATTTCATCTTTTACAAGTATTAATTTATTATACACGACTGAATATGGAAAACAATTATTGTGTTAGATGAACAAAAACAAATCAAAGAAATAAAATACGGTACCTGACTGTATTTAAAATTTGTGTCAAATGTTAAATAATTCTATGCATTATCATTACATATGTCTAATTTTAATGATGAAACATAAAAAAATTTGATAACTATTTAGAAATTTTATTTTGAAAATCGCCATTTTTCAACAGATATTCACATTAGTGAAAACGCACCCTTTCTTGAAACTGACGTAACATTTTGTAGCTAGTTATGTCGACTTTGATAATTTTCATCGGTGAGATGAAATTGTGTTCTCTTTTGCATATTTCTATTAGCTTATATATATAGTAATAATAATCGACCAGAATTCAAATAAATACTTGCTTTTACTTTGACATTTTATGAATGTAATCAAAGTTTTCAGGTTAGAACTATTGACATTAACGTTTAATTGCTTCAACTGTGACGTCACTATAGTGACATGTTTTTCCCGCCTATTTCTCATTTAAAATAGTAGGGTTCTTTTTTTTGATGATTTTTTACAGAATCTGTCGAAATCACTTAACTGATATGGAAAAATAAAGCTTTTAGAATATTTTTGTAACTTCAGTCAAGAACCCTACTGTGCAATGTTTACAATGTGTTTGAAATTAAATTGGTATTAAACATCTACGATCCAAACCAGCAACATCTGTATTTCTTTCCATTAAATATTCAGCTCTTCTATCGGTTGCGCCAGAGGACTATTAGTACTATTTCTTTTGTTTACTGAACATAATATACTATAATTGCTTGGGAACTAAAAATGTTTTCTCTAACATTTTTTTCATTAAAGCCACTATTGGAGAAAAGAGGACGCATTTACGTCACAAAAAGGAAAAAAAATCCCGGTATAATCGAATTTATTATTTATTTCGTCCTTCAAAACAATTAAATAAATTCGCTGGGAATTAAACCACTTACCTACTAGTATTTTTTTTATTTGCTACAATAAACAATATTGTTAGGATAAAATTCGATATCAAAATAAATCCAAAAACTATTCTTATTTACTTTGTCGGTACTTGAAACTGAAGTATCTACCGTAAAGCTAGAATAAAGTACAATAGGAATACTTCAGTTACTATCCTTTTTTTCTATATGTGTATTTAATAGTACACTCTAAAATTTTCGAAGAAATTTTTTGCTATGAAAAAGTAAATTTACTTTTATTTGCACAGATATTTTACTTTCGAAAAAAAATGTTTTCAAAATAGTCCGGTTATTATTCTTTAGGCCCGATCCACAAAATAGTGCCGATATCGGTACGCTCCCGCTGCGGTCTCGCTCCGATATAATCTTCTTATGTTCACATTACAGCGCTGATACCATTCTGGTACCAATTCGTTCTCCATTCACATTATAATACCGCTCTCGATACGCTCCTAGTTCGATACAAACATCTTTTCATAACAACTGAATGCAAGCGGTAGAAGTCATAACAAGTCTGATATCGCTCCGATAAAATATTATCTGAGTGGTATTGTATTGGAGCGGGACTGGACCGCGACTGATATCGGAGCGGAATCGGAGCGATGATGTGAATACCAAGAGTAGAGCGTTATTGTGGGTCGGCTCTTAGAAGTATCTGGTTATCACACGGTAGAGGTAGAGTAAAAAGCCCACATGTTGAAATGGGCCACCAAGTTCAGTCCTTGGACCTACCGGAGCCAAGCATCAAATTCGACGAATCAAATTGAAAATTTGATCTTTACTTTTTAATATTAATAATGTCTACTGTTATAAAAGCATTACTATTATCAAACGGCTTTCTTTATGATACAATGTTATTGAAATATGCCAATTCCTCGAAACCCAACACCAGAGCCGGTCCGATTTAAAGCGGGGCCCCACAGGGAATCGATTTGGCAATTCTGAACAAACTGCAGATTCTTATGGTACTATGGCTATCGTATGTTTTCGGCACATAAAAAATTCTTATATACAAATTTATCTTTTTCATTCAAAAATACAATTTTTGAACGAAAAGCAACCGCTTCTCCTGCTTTTCATATTAAAAAATTTGGGGGACAGGTCTACCCACACTGTCAACTTCCCATTGGGTGTCCTTAAAGACTAGAGACTACTGTACATAAATAATTCATTTTCCATTTCAGGCAACTTCTCCCCTGGGCCCCGATAGAGGCTTTGCCTCTTGCACCATACCGGGGGCTTCGCCTTCTGTACCTAAGGGTGGGGGCTCCACCCTTATTAAACAAATGATAACATCATTTGTTCTCAAGATATGTGAGACAAAATATATTTTGGCAAGAAACTAATTTTTTCAATTTTTCTTATTTCTTTTTTTTTTTTTAATTTTGTAATAAAATACTGGCGTTTTTAACATCAAGGAAGGTTCTTAGGCCATTATATAACAATGCTATGGTAAAAAATCCATATAATCTACGTTATCTTAATAAAGTTACTTCCATTTTTTTATCACAAAAAACAAACCGCTAATCCGAATTTGCTGAAAACTTTATCCGGTCTTCATTTTTTTTTACGCATCTAATGAAATTAGTCCGGAGTTGATATCATCAATTTGTTCTCGAGATATGTGGACGAAAAAAAATTCACGAACGAACGAACTAACGAACGCACACACAGACATCACGCTAAAAACGATGGAATCGGATTCTAGTGACCTTGAAGAGTGGAGATATGTCAAAATTAGCGATTCGTAAAATCGGACCCATTACAATAACTTCCTATGGGAAGTTAAAAATAAATCACTGTAACCTTACTGTTTTTGGTACTCTTTACTATACTTTTAATATAGAACTGCTGTGAAGCTATTAAAAAAATACTTTTTTTGGTATAGAACCTCTGTGACCCTAATACTTTTTGTGCAGACACCTGTTGTAATCCATAGAACTTTTGCCACAGAAACGCTGCAACGTTACTACTTTGGGTATGGAACTGCTGTAACCCTATTACTTTTAATGTAGAACTACTGCGATCTCGCTACTTTTGATGCGATCTCGCTACTACTACGATTTTGATGGATAAAAATTATTTAAGGAGTTCCGGCTAACGATAGGTTCGAAGTCTTAGAAAAAATCTTCCTGTAAATACAACGCACCGTGGTCCAATTTCCAAAAAAAGCGCACAAAAATCAAAATTAATTTGAATAAAAAAATGGTATATGAGGGTTTTCAAGGTCGCTGATTATGAATATGAAATGTGACAAGAAAAACTGAAACTGATGTAAAAAACAAAGGAGCACATTGGGGCAATAATTTTGTTTTGTAAAATAATCTACATACTTCATACTTTGTTGCGAAAAAAAGCAAACTATCCAATTCGATCAAACTCATAACTATTTCTTATAAATAAACACATTAACAGTGGAATATTTCTCTGTAGTAAGTACACCCTATAGAAATATTAAATTACCGTTTACCACATATCCGTAATGATTACTCACCTTCATTTTTAACTTCCATCACTTTTGATTTCAAAAACGCACTTACAAACAAAAATTAAATGAACAACTAGAAGATGCGTACGAGACCGGTGCTAAGTTAGCTGGGTTTGACCTTCCCTTATCGGGTAATGCAGACGGTATAATGGAGTGTCGGTTTGCACCGAGGTGCAGTGGTGTCCCCCTACGGTTATTACGTGGTAATAAGTTCAAAATTACAAAGTTCACTTTTCTCATTTTTGTCCGTTTTTTTTTTCTTTTTGGAAATTGGACCACTGTGCAACGGTAGTATTGATAATTTAACCCTAGAATTATACGTAATCGTCAAAATGACGAACGAACTTCTCTACCTGCTCCAATACTACAACTTGTCGGTACCTGCTTGCTGTGAAACTTCTATTATCTAATTTATTTGTTATTATAACACATAATACGTATAAATTTTGTTTATAGCTATTGTCGTTTTTTTATACTGAAATAGTGTGCGTCAAAAGGACGACGATGTATGATTAACCTATATTTTTTTTAAAGATTTTGTACTCCACATATAAAAGTTTTCCTAATTTTTCTAAAATTTATTAAAGATATGGATGTTATAATCAATTTATTCAATGATTATGATAATGTGAAAGATGTTTACAGCTGTTTGACTTATAGAGACGACATAATACTGAAGTTTTAATATATTGAATCGAAAACTAAAGAATGCGTTTCAAGTGACTTAATAAAAGGTTAACAATTTATTTTGTGGAAAATATTTTTATTTTTATTATTTTTTGAGATCTTATTCGAAAAATTACTAACAAATTCTAGAAAATTTACAAATGTGCCTAATGGGGAAATAACTACATATCTATAGAAATATTTATGACTGAGAAATTTCACATTCTGTAAAGTCACACATGTCCACTGACTCATAAAAATTCATAAATATTATTTGAAAGACATGTTTTATGATACAACTGATGTATTTATCTATTTTTTAATTTTTATAGTGAAAAAATACTTTGATAAAAAGATTCAAAAAATTAATAAATATTTATATTAAGAAATTTTTCCAAATCCAATTTCTTTTAAATAATATTTTGTTCGCTTTTATAGTATTGTTATGTAAAAAAAATGTTTTTTGCAAATAAACTCTAAAACTCCCCGTAAAAAGTCCATTCGTTGAAACGACGCCGATGTATGATTAACTTGACTCCTTGACCAACGTATGATTCTAGGGTTAATATAGTTTTCAGATTGGTAACAAAATTTCGGTACAGTTCAAATAAGTTACATGTTTTTTAATAAATATTGTAGCGCAGGGCCTTCAAAAACGTGAGGCCTGGTGCGGTTTGCATCGCCCTCGGGCCGGCTCTGTCGCGTCGACGTGTGTAATTCAATATAATATACATTTGATATCAGAATATTTCATTTCATTATAAAGTAGCAAGAGAAGTGCGGCACAGTAGAGGTCGTCCTCAGATCCAAGGCAAAGTAGAGGCAAAGAAAGCATCTCGAAGGCAGAGGATCGTTGCTGTTGTCAAGAAGATGTTGGTTGTTATGTGAACAAATATATTCTATTTATTATTGCACGCTACACACGATTGTATTTACATAAAATATAAATGTGTAGGAGACGTTCAAGGATAATACGATGAGGCATGCCTAGGCATGGTACGGTGATAAGGATAAGTGAATGCACATGTAATTTATATTGACTGTTCCTTGGAAATGAATTATCATCGTTCACACTACAGGCAAAGTACCGTACGTTTACGTAAAACGATCACGCATGTTGGAAATTACGGTATAAGTAGATAGAACAGTTACGTTCAAACAAACACGTGCATATAATTGTCCAAGTAGAAATTTAAATTACATTAAACAGGGCTAGCTTAGCTTAGGGGCGGTAAATTTTTATAAAATAGGGCAGAAAAATGAGTAATTAACGTTTTTTTTTTTTTTTTTTTTTTTGAGAAAGTTTTAACAAGACAAAGTTTGTTAAAAAGGTAGGAATAGGGGCGGGTAATTTTTAAAAAAGGGCGGAAAAATTAATGATTGACGTTTTTTTTTTTCTGCTCGCCACTTATTTCTTTCAAGAGTAAGTTTGTTAAAAAGGTAGGAATAGGGGCGGCAAATTTTTAAAAAAGGGCGGAAAAATTAGTGATTGACGTTTTTTTTTTATTTGTTTTTTGCTCGTTTCCGTTTTTTAGGGGTAGGCGTAGCATTTTTCAAGGTGCGTAGGGGCGGACTCAGGGTTAAACCGGCCCTGACATTAAATAAACAGTAGCGAATTAAGGTAGTAGTCTGGTAACTCGCGCTGTTTTTCATGCCTATTTTTAGAGGCATTTTCTTTTTTTAGAAAAAACAAATGAAAATTTTGAATTTTTAATATATTTTTATTTACATCATAAGACCGTAACAAAACAAATTTTTTCTACTCCTGTTGAAGAACACACTCATTACATATCCGTTAACTATTGAGAAAGTTAGGCATTATTCAAAGGTGTGAAGAAATTTTCATTACTCACTACCTTTTTGACCAATGAAATCACCATATTAACCATTATTCAATGGGTTGGCTTTTGTTTTGTGTATAATATACGTATCAATTTTTAATTTCAAATATGTTGCGTAGTAACGTCAAAGTAAACAAAGTAGATTGTATTTTGTTTTCATCGTTTGTACATATATAAACATTTAATGAAATTAGAGATAGATTAAAAATTGTATTCTTTTGATTTAAAAATATTCAATATTTAAATAAAAAAAAAAAGTCGTAGAAAGAATATCGTATTCTACTCGCTTGCATTGGCTATTACTCACTCAGATGCATTACGACACTCACCTTGCAGGCTCGGCTCGTGTCGCAATTTCATCTTCGTGAGTAATAGCTATCATTACCAGCTTGTTGAATAATATACTATTTTTTGAATAAATTAAATTCTATTTTATTATTTTTATTACTCTTGGGGACATCTGAAATCAAATATTCTGAATTAGTCTTAATCTATAGATATGTCATTCTAGTTGGAACTAGAATTATGAAATTTTATCAAAAAATAACAAAATGGCGGACTTCGAAACGAAAAGTCAATTTTATGTCGCACAAAAAGGGTTGTAAAATGGAAAGTTACGGGTGAAAAAAATTAATTCTAGTTCCGACGAAAACTACAAGTGTGTCGAATAACCGGTTTAAGTTTCAGAGCAATCGGTTGAATAGAGAAAAAGTTATGACCCCAGCCGACCATAAAAACGCTGTTTTGAGGAAAACCGGTTTAAGGTTTCAGAAACAAATTTTCATAAATAAACTCTTACTTACATTAATCGTCGATGCCCAACCGCTTGCAGCTGTCGGCCGACCTTCGGAAACCTCTCGAAAATTCGTTGTAGCTCGGTTCCTATTTCGAATTTCGGTCTAAAATTTCCACAGTATACTCCCAATATATTGTACTTTCGAATTAAGGAAAAAAATTTTCGATTTTTTTCAATCCAAATTACCAGACTACTACCTTAATCAAAAAAAGTTCTCTTTTTTAAGTCATTTAGGTAGGTAAGTTAATCGAAAATTAAGCTTGTAACGAATACCCCATTAGCCGAATACTCGAAGTTTCGACCAGCAGCCTCGCCAGATAGCTGAATATTCGGTGAATACTATTCGGTATTTTGTATTTTCTTGTATTCCTTATAACAGTTGCAAGAAACAGCTGAGAAACGTTTGGCAAATGTACGTATCGAAGCTCAAAAATCAATTAAGTCATTTTTTCATTTTTTTTTTAGCAAAAATTGTTTTTTTTTTTCTATATTTACTATGTATTCTGTATTCTTTGAACCTTTTTTATCTTGAAATATAAATATAATAACTCTGCTACAAGATTTGCGTTGAGTTTATACAGTTTTTTAAAGTTTCCCACTTTACCCCACGATTTTCAATTTTGACCATTTTGCACATGGTCGGCCAAAGCTCGGTAACTCAAAAGAAAATCAATATTTTTAGTTAGTTAGGCAGAAGATAGCTTATTGAATTCTCTTTACTATAGAAATTTTAAACATGGAAAAATAATCACTTTTGTCCAATCAACGGAGATCCAAAAAAAAGTTTCCCACTTTACACCACTTACCTCTACATAATATAAAATTGTATAGATATTTACCTGTATATGCCACTACTAGTAACTTGAATTTAATATAAGTTTGTATTCTGTTGTAGTGGCTTATCAATACTGTTACATTTGCATGCAAGTATATAGACGAACACAACATTGTGATAAAATGCTATGTAAGACTCTTTTTCAGTCTTCGCTTATATTTTGCAGCGTAGATTATAATATTATTATTTGATAACAATGAAAATGAACATTTTATTTTCAATGAGTACTGAGATAACAGATAGACCTTTTTTCCTATTCGATATTTTAAATAATAATTTTGAATTATGAATAAAATTTATTTTAAAAATATTTGAATACATGCCTATACTGTTCTTATCTTTATATCATTTGCAACAACTACAAAACTGCAAGAGGGTGCAATAAAAATTTAAATAACCCAATTTTTTGATAACATAATTCTCCGATAACGTTGGGAAATGTTACCGAAATTGTCATCTCCAAAAATTAGATTTTCAAATAAAAACTCCACCTGACTGACATTCATGAATAAAACTGTGTTGAAAGAAACTTTCCAAGGTGTGTCCGAAAATTTAAGTACAACTTAAGTATAGCTGTGCCTCCTATAGCCCGGTAGATAGGTTCCTAAGAATCCCACATATCATACACATACCTATAAATAATGTACATGCTAAAATAAGGATTTAAACTTCAATTAAATATATACAGAATAATTACTTGAATAGAACTTTTAATTTTCGCGGCCATTCTGGTTATATAACTCCCTGGTACCTAGCGCTCGAATCACAATGATTTGTAAAAATCTGTAAGCAACTGAAAAGCAAGATCGCATTTCCACTTTAAGCTTTCGTAAATAAAAAAATTGCAAATTTTTCACCTACAAAAGTTTACCTTTACTTCCAATTATTTAAGGATTTTTAATTTTAATAGTTTGTGCTGGATAAATCCGTTGAGTACTATTCTGGGACTAGAATGCCAAATTTGAATTCTACCACTATTTTTTATTAAGAATTACAATAAAATTAAAATTCTTCATTCATTGACATTGAAACTTATTCAACATTTTAGAGTGACTTTGGTCGGATGCAGAACAAATCAGTTCATTTATCTTTATGAAAAAGCAAACACCGGTGATATTCTGTTACAGCTTGTAGAGAACACAAACATACAAGATAGAAAAAAATAAGATCAAAATGAAATATTATAAATAATGATTAAAAAACTAAAATAAAAAAAAGAAAAATAAAAAGCCGAGAAAAATAAATTATTTTTATTTTTACTTCTTTTCTCCTATTTTGTTTTATTGTTATTATTCTGTTATTCTATCCACTCCTTTCATCTTTCTCTTACTCGTATAAAAATACATTTTGTTACAGTAAACCCACAACAGATATTCTAGAATTTTGATTCGCGAATGACGATGTTGGTTATAGGAAGTGTGGTACACGAAAAAAGCAATAAAAATGTAAGTATATACATATCTTTATAAAATAAATAATAATATAAAATTATAAAATATATTTATAAGCTGTCAGATTTAATTTTCATATAATAAAAGGTATTTGGAAATTTAATGAGTTAATTAAATAATTTTATTACCTATGGGAACACGTTTCGTTACACGAGGAAACGTTAATTTATTTTCAAAAATATTTAAGTATTTTATAAATATTAAGTTCCAAAAATAAAATTATAGTCGGTTAAAAAAAAAGCAATGTTTATAATTTTACTAATTATTAGTTATTAGATTTACCGGAAAGAAGTTAGCGCCGAAAGTTGAAAAATCTATTTGTTTTTTATATGGTTAAATTGCTCCCAAATTGCTCTTTTGAAATCAGTAATTGCTCCACCTGAAACTTAATTATTTAATTAGTTATTTATAAAGAAAAAAAAATTTTTTCCGTTATTTAAGTTATCAAAATCTCCCAAAATAATACTTTTTTATATAATTTCTTTACGTCAATAAATTCCTCCCAGTTTGCTCTATTTAACTTAAAAGCTAAATCTTAATTTTTTTGAATAATTATTAAAATATTTTGTTTTTTTATAATGTTATTTAACTTGTCAAAATTCAATTATCTTTAAATATATGCAAACGACTTAAAAGTATAATGGATTGCCAATACGTTTTAATAACACCTAACCTAGTTCATAATATTTTTTATTTTAATATATTTTAATTATTATTCAGAGAAATTAATAACTAACTTTTAAATTAGAAGCAAATTGGGAGCAATTTTTTGATATAAAGTAATTGTATAAAATGCATTATTTGACAAGATTTTGATAATAGAAATAATCAAACAAAAAAGTTTTTTGTTTGTAAATAACTAATTAAGTAATTAAGTTCCAGGTGGAGCAATTACTGATTCCAAAGGAGCAATTTGGGAGCAATTTAGCCATATAAAAAACAGAAAGATTTTCCAACTTTCGGCGCTAACTTCTTTCCGGTATTAGATTTATTTAATTGCAATTTAATTTTTTTTTTTTTGCTAAATCATAAACATAATGAATTTTAATTTATTTTTAATTTGAATAGAACAATTAAAATATGCATTTTATTAAGTTGTTGCAAATGAAATTGCGGATAATTACCTACATTGGTTAATCAGCGTGAAAAATGAGTTAACATGAACTTATCAAATTTGAACAAAATGCCGTAAAGAGGAAATTCGCTAAAAAAAAAAATCGATTCTTTTTTCTTCATAATTATATACTTTAAGGTGTAAGAATATTCTCCTAAAATTTTAATTTAAAAAAATGCAAAACCAAAAAGTTATGCCCATTTTAGTGCACGCACTTTACTATAATTCAATTTAAAAAAAAAAAAAACTCTAAATGCTATTTTCTCGAACGTATCTTTTTGACATAAATCAAAGTGCATATTATTCCTCGATACCGTCAATTTGGCAGGAACTAGGATCTTTTGGTTCCATAATATATTTTTAAAATGGTAGCTGTTTATCGTCGAGAAAAAGCGGTGATTTTTGAAAAGTATATTCAAAATTCGATTTCTCGTTGGTTGTTTATTTATTGTCTTAGATCCTAGTTAGTGCCATAACTCTATATGTATATTTTCAGAAAATTCTTGATTTTTTTTTATTTTGGTTCACTGGGGATTTCAGGACGCGAGAAACCATTAAGGTGGAAAAATCTCGCAGTGTCGACTTCAATGCCATTTATACTCAGATCATCTCTGAATTTTTATTTTTAAAAATATTTTTTATATTTTTAAGACAAGTAAAGACAATGTTATGTACAGTAGACACTATGAAACTGTGCACTACCAAAGTGTTACAACCAATATTACTTTCACCACTCTGGTGTGGCAAACACAATCAAACGCTGCATGTAAGTACACGCAGAATGTTTGTTTTGTTAATGCCGTAGTACAGGTACATAGCAGTAAATTAGTTACTGGTAAATTAGTTACTGGCCTCTATAAATTTTTTTTTGATCTCACTATGAAACGGTGAATTTAGTCCCGTGCTGTAGCACTTTCATAGTGTCAACTGTATTTAGTTTTTAAAAAAAATATTTATTTGTATAAAAAAAGGGCTATTTTTTAAGTTTCTTTGGCGAATCTCCCCTTAAGGTAGTTCTATTGGGATACTTATGTAAATATAAAAAATTGTGAACTATTTGATATAATCTAATAATGTAGTAATAATAGACGCCACCTACATCATTATTTGTACCTTTATTTATACCTTTATACTGATACAATACTTACTCCTTATTACATTAATGATGAGAGTGGAGGACAATGGAGGATATCATTTTGTGCTATCAAAAATTTGACCCGTTCTCAGTGAGGAAACTAACTAGACAACCATTCGAAATTTCTTTTGCAATACCTCAATAAAATGCTACGACTCAAATTATCAAAAGCTGACACGGTATCATTTACTAAATTCCATCAAAGAAAAATACCACAAGCACATTCAATTGAGTATTTGGTACACTATTAATTAATGCTAGAAGCTCTATTTATCGAATACAAAATACATATAAATGGCTTGACATTATGTAACAGCTTTTATATCTATTTCAGTTATTCTAAGCTGCAGTATTCATATACAGTTATATACATTTTTGTTTTATATTTGATTTTATTGCAGTTTTACATGTATCAGTGTATTCTAATCTATCTCTCAGGGACTTGAATTTTATGAACAGATTTACCTGTCTATATATTCTGCAAACCCAGATGGATGATTTTATTTACGTACCCAATAATTTTCGGTCGAATAAACATCAAAGTAAGCGGTGAAAAAAACTTAGTATACTATGTCTCTTTTTCTGATCCTTATTTAAATATTAATTACTGAATTTTCAGAATTTTCCACTTTGTTATTTTTGCTTCTTTATCTATAGGATATCAGAAACAATTTTCTATGTGTACACTGTTTTAACCGGTTCTGAGATGATTACCGATTAGAAATATAAATTCTCTCTATTCACAAAAAACATAATTTTTACGTTGTTTTGATAGGAAAAACTGTGTGCCACTAAATATGATGCGCAGTGACCGAACATGTTGTTAAAGTGGTTTGTTTAATAGAAATAAAAACAGTAAGTAAGTTATACGAAAACACCACTTTTATTGTAAACAACTATATAAAAGTGGTATTTTGCAAAGTAAAGTGTTTTTATTTACTAATATCAAATATCAGATATGGAATACCATAAAGTAACGCTCAAATCTATTAAATTTATAAAAAGTGCTAGTGAGCACGAGCTATTGCGATTAGAAAAGTGGTATTTTACAAAGTAACCATAAAGTAACCCTCAAATCTATCAAGTTATACGAGAATTAAGGTTTCTACTTCACACGCAAAGGGAAGTTGCTACATCAAATACACCACGTGGTAGAAATGAGAGATTAAAACTTTAAACGCGATTACAATCGATTTGATCAAAGGAGGAGAAAACAAATAAACTTAATTAAGTATCGATCCATAATTATTTTACGAAAAATCATTGTTTGATCAGTATCTACTGGGCCTTATTAACAAAAAAATATTCGAAAACTTTAAAGAAAGCTATTTTTTTAAGGATTTAAGAAGTTTGAAGTAAAAGCGTAATATCATAGTAAAAATCATGCTTTTTTGAATGCTTATTGGTTTTTAGAGATATTGTTCATACTGCTTATAGACTGATTTTACTTACTACTTAGATGAAAAATATTCTAAATTTTAAATAAAATTTTATTCAACCGTATATATTCTTCGAAAATGATTGGCACTTACGTTTTACATATTGAGTATCAATTGTCTTTGAAATTTACAGCGGAGTTCTGTTGAATTATTTATGATCAGGAAAATACAGCAACGAACAAAAAACAGCGAATTTCTCGGGAATTTTTCAATTGTCGCCTTCGAGATTATCCAATAAGAGAGCATAAATTTAAGTAAGTAAAATTGGGAAAAAACTGATAATTTTTTCAGGTGTTCTTATCAAAACATAATGTAGATAATCTCTTTTAAACGTTTCCATTAAAATTGGGGAATAAAAAATTTTTTTCGGAGATACAGTGAGAGGTTTTTTAACATCAGTTTTACGAGTTTAGCTAAAAAAATAAATTACCACGTTTTGAACAACTATTAAAATAAATACAAATTTAAAAACTAAATAATAATTCTTTTTAAAAGGTTTATCTAAGTATTTTTTAATTCGTACATGTAAAGAAAATATTCTCGTCAAGAAAAAGTACACGAAAATTTAATTTTCTTACAAAATTTTTTGTGACTAAAGCAACATGAATGATAATGTTGTACGGGCACATAAATTCGTTTTATTTATTACGCGAGTCATAATGTGTGTAGGGGAAACATAGAGTCGAATTTAAGAAAGAAAGCATATCTCGATTTATTTCTAATAATTTTCTGAACCGACACTATTTCTTGTAAGTATATTTTTTGTCTTTGTTACTGTATTTTTGATTAATTGTAATCAAACACTATATAATTGTATAGTGTTGTCAATTTCCAACTGATTTGTGGTAGTAGGCCGTACGCCATTAGTGACGTGATTTAATTTATTCATAGAATATCAAGAAATGTGTGACATAATATAAAAATAGTGTCTCTTTTTATGTATTTTTTCTATCCCAGTTTCCTCTTATCATACGTTGTATTTTATGTGAAAAAAACATAGTGTTCCAATTTGGATTTTTGTCATAATTTTAGCGTCTAAATTTGCCAGAAACAAAAATAGGTTCCTACAGAAATTTCTTTCCTTTAAAGTCACTACAATGTAGATCTTTTTTCCTACACGGTATATTGGGAAGATATAATTATACCAATCGAAACGGATTTGAAGGAAATTAAATTCGATCCAGGTCTCTTTTTCTAAGGACACATACTCAGAAGTTCACTGTGGTTCATTGATTTATGTTTCTTTTTATTTTTTCAAAGTTCAGGCCTTTAAAAATAAGCCTAAAAAGGGATTTATGGAAATTTGAATTATTTTCGGAGTTATGGTTATTTTTTCCTTGTATACTGTGTAACTTTTCAGTGTTAAATTCAAATTTTTAATATAAATTACTCGAAACTACTTTTTCCGATACCTACGGTTGACATGATATCTCAAGTTCTAATGCACCGATTTACTTGAAATTTGGTAGAGACCTTCTTAATACTATCAAAATTTGTCCGACGTAGAGGTCCTGGAAACTTTTTTTTTATTTTTAAAAGATTTCCAAAGTTGAAAAAAGAAGGCTAAAAATTTTTTTTTTTTTAAATGGACAATATTTTGTGAAAATATTTATTTTTTAAAATCGGCTACATCCAACTAATTCTACATCCTTGTTTATTAAGAATTAACTAAAATTTTATGTTTCAGATCGCTAGGAGGGTTGGAATCACGTCATCCAAGAAACATCTTTTTTAAGAATCCCCACTTTGCCAGCCTGTACCGATTTAAATTTTGAATTTTTTTTTTAAATTTTTATACATTTTTATACTTTTTAAATATCAATAAAAAATGTTAAAAAATGGATACTAAAAATATTTACTGTTTTTTTTTATTACGCCTATGAAATCACCTCAAAATCGAGGCTCTAGACTAGAATACCCTCTTAAATCCACCGATCTTGTTAATATTCCCTTCTCTTGTAAATTGTGTTTATAAGAATCATTCCATATTACTGAATTATAAAAGAACACAGTTTAAATGAACTACGTAGAACATTAGAGACATAAAAGACAAAAAATCGATTCCCAAAAGAATCAACATAAATTCACTGAAGTAATATTCTAGAAATCTGATCTCTATTTTAATTGGCACATTCAAAAAGATATAAACCTGATGATTAACTACCGAGATAGTTGCCGTCAATTTTCCCCTATAATTTGACTAACAAAACAAAACGTACACGCATATATATATATATATATATATATATATATATATATATATATATATATATATATATATATATATATATATATATATATATATATCCCTCATTAGTAAGCAGCAGGGTAGGGTACAGGAAGACAGGGATACGCTCAAAAAGAGGACAAAAAAATTTGCTGTCTCCTTTGATTATTATACCATTCTTATTCGGTGTTCGTTTTTGAGCCGTTGTCACATACAATGGGTCGCACTTGGGCCTCAGTTGTAGCCAAGGCATATAAATTGTTTAATTAATATTCTTTGCACTTGAAATATATTTAAAGTATTTCAAATTTTGTTTAAAAAGTATTTTTACCGACGAAAGACTTAAAATAACAAATAGAATTTGCTTGTTGTCTGCTTTTGCCTCTTATGATGGCTCTAAACTGATGAGGAATTTTCAAATACATTGTGAGCAATGTTAAAATATTGTATAAAAGTGTGCTTGGGTGGAAGTGCCCAGAACAAACAGTTTATACGTCAATTCTTGGAAATAAGGAAAGATAATATGTATTGGTCACACGGATATAAAAATAGTACATTTTAGGAACATATTTAAATACCCCTGTCGCAGCATCTGCATAACATAGCGAATTTCCAATCATAAAAGTTACTTTTTTTCGAAAACCCGCTTACCTAGAATAATGGTTCAAAATGTATTTTCTGTGATTTTCTTGGTTCTTTACCACAATGTAAAAAAAATTGGAAAAACTTTTAAATTTTGGCAAATTGTTTGCAAAAAACTCATTTTTTTGAGGATTTTGGAATTGGACGTGTCTGACTGGAGAACTCATACAAAATTTTTGGACTTCCAACGTTTTATTGTTTTATTATATTTGCATCCCAAACTAGTATCTATCCTATAAATATAACAAGTTTCATCCAAAATGAATTTTTCGGATATATAGGCACTTAAATTTTCGAAATTTCTAAATTAATTTAAAATAGAGTTAGTCTCCAGAAATTTTGTATTATGGTAAATTTAATTTAATAAATGACAAGTATATAAGTATAGTAATTATAAAGCATTCGCATAGAACAATAGTTTTAAGTATACATGCACATAAGCAAGATAATTTTTGAATTTTCCTGAAGGAAGGAAATATTTTCCCGTAATAAAAAGTATCCTAAATGTTGACGCAGGTAATAAGTTATCACTACACCAGATTTCATAAAAATCCGTTCAATAGTTTTCGCGTAATATGTGCACATGCTCAAAAAGTATTTTTATTTTCCTGTGGGAATGAGCCACTTTCCCGAAATAAAAAGTATCTGAGATGCTGACGCAGGTAATAAGTTATCACCACACCAAATTGCATCAAAATCCGTTCAATAGTTTTTGCGTACTGTATGCACATGCTCAACATGGTTTTTCCATTTTCCCGTGGGAATGAGACATTTTCTCGAAGTAGAAAGTATCTTAGATGTTGATCCGGGTAATAAGTTGTCGGCACACCAAATTTCATTAAAATCCATCCAGTAGTTTTTGTGTGATGCGTGAACAGACGAACAGACAGACAGACAGACAGACAGACAGACAAAAATTTAAAAAATCGCTGTTTTGATATCTACATCGATAACTATTTACAGTATCTGCACAATTTTTAAAAAATATTCCCTATACAAAAACGGTCTCGTTACATTTGTATTATATGTATAGATTACCTATTAATGGCTCTTTATTTAAAATATTAATTTTTTTTTAAAATAAATCGCCCCCTGTTCTAGGAAATATATATTTTTTAAATTTTTATAAAATTTCTTATGAAAGTGAGCTTCTTAGACAATTTTATTTTGTATTAATGTATTTTATTTTGTATTAATGTGAAACATGAACATTTAAATGTTGGCAATTTCTGTATTGTGGCGCTATCTATCTAGCGCGTTAGTTAACTACTTTATTTAAAAGTTCGAATAAAATTCCAGTCATTTTAATTTTTAATTGTTCAGGAATTTCAGTACCTTCAGTATCATAAAAGCAAGCAAAATAATATTACAATTTATTTATGTAGATACATATATGATGGAAAGTTAAGAAAAGAAAATGTTTTTTTAGAAGTTCGTGTTTAAGGTAAAATCGAAAAAACTTGGAAAATTTAATTAGTAATTAATTTTTTTTAAATATTTTTAGGTTTGGTTGTAAACGAATCTACTGTTGATCTTTTAATATGATACTGAACTATTCATTATTTAAAATGAAAAATTGTGTACTTATTAGATGATGAGAATAAAAAATTAGTAGTTTGAAAAACCGAAACAAATCGACCGACGTCTTGAAAAAGTCTGTCGGGACACCGGAGCAACGGAGCTAGAACCGTGACAAATCCGGGAAAACCAAGACGTATGGACACTCTACACGGATTGTGAATGTTATAAACTTTAAGTTTTGATTTTTAAGCACATTATGAGTGAAATTGAAAATTAACAACGTGTGAAATTTGACATTTTAGTTAAAGTGCATATAAAATATAATACCTACATGTTTTTATAAAAATGCAAATATAAATAAATGTTTTCTGTTTTTTTTTTTTTTATTTTAATTGTTATTAATTATTTGGCTTTTTTAATAATTTAGAATTTTTCTGTCAAATGAATAAATTCTGAAAATATGAATTTATGACATAATTTCAGTAAAAGTGAAAATGAAATTTTTCACCCACACTTTTGTAGTGTCAATGTACATCACTGGATCCCAATTTTCAAATGGATAGATAATTTCAGTAGCGTAGAAACTAATTATTAAAAAATTGCAAACCAAATGTGTTTATATGATAATACGTACTTATAAAATTTATATACGTGTTCTTCCGAAAATCGTAAATACCTAATTAACTTTCTCTCGATGAAGTTGGATTGACAAACATTTACATTAGGGATGTTATGGATATTCGTAACCGTAACTAAAACTACCGATATCCGAAATAATTAAATATCCGAAACCGAAAGCGTATACGAAAATGAAAGTTTATAAGTCTAGTAAGTACTTAACACATTAATATTTTTTGTATATATCAATATCTAAAAATATTTCAGTCCCTTTTTGACAATCTTGCCAGAACTTAAACACTTTTTTAAATATTTTTATTGTTAAAATCGAAACGTTATTTTGAAGCCGGTTAAAATTAATATATTTTACATTAAAATGTGTGGTCAATACAATCACTCGCTAGTTAATTATCGCTAGATTTGATGCTAGAAAATTGAGAAAAAACAGGTCATATAGATTTTTTTTTATTTAGATTTTATTTGTAATGATTGAATTACAAAATTCAAAAGGATGTTAAAAAATGTGTGTATTCACTATGAGCTTTTGCCTGTAGTAAATCCAGCTGCTCAAAATCGGTTCCAATATATCAGTTGGTCAGGACGGCATTTGTACATAATTTTAATATTTTCTTTAAGAAATAGTATTTTTTTTTTAAATACTTGTTTGATTTTTTCAAGGCGAGTACTTTTTACGATGTGTGTTTACCAAATTCTACAAAATAATTAAAAAAAAAAACATTGTAACCCTACTATTTTGAAATTTTCAAAAAAATATCATGAAAATTACCTCATATATGCTTTTTCTGAGTTAATTATTGAAAAATATTCTATTTTCCGAGATTTTTAAGGTAAAACGAGCAGATATATGGTTTTTGTTAAACAAATTTCAGTTCTTTAATACATTTTTGCCTTAAAATATTTAATATTTTCAAAAATGTATGATACAACTTGTCAAAATTTAAAATTATTTGTTTTGTTGTCAAAAGAAAAAAAAAAACTGAATGTGCAAATTTATTTACCACTAAAATGATGGGTTTATACATATAATTATAACGTAGTATTGTCATTTGGATAGAAAATTACGTAAAAATATTATTGTTTGAATATGATTTAACGTAATTTTTATGCGATTGTAGCAAGCTCTTATTAATTTTAGGAAGGTGTAAACATCATCTAAATTCTGATCATATCACATAAAAAACTGCGCCGTGATTTTTTATCTAAAAAAAAATGGAATAGAGATACATTATAAAAACATTTAACTGACAAAGAAAAAGAATATAGCCGAATCGTTAAATTGGATTAAAAAAATCATGACATGCTACTTATAAAGCGGTTTTTTTCGAATTTAGCTCGTAAAAAATGAGACAGAAAAAAAAAGAATGCGAGTGCGAGTGAAATGGAGAACGACATATTTCCTAGTTTTTCTCGAAAAGTAAGTAATTTAGAGCAACGGAATAAAAACATTTTTTATGCATTTTACCTTTTACTATGGCTTGGTGTAAAAAAAAATTTGAAAAATTGCTTAATTCTGGCAAAAAACTCATTTTGTTGACAAAAAACGCCCGGAAAACCTACTTCTGGGCATCCGACATGTCTGGCTAACGAACTCATCCAACGATTTGGAAAATCGAATTCGCACACAAAATTTCATAAGCATTAAACGTTTCGTTCGAGAGTTATCGCGCGGATACATATATATATATATATATATATATATATATATATATATATATATATATATATATATATATATATATATATATATATAAATTTTAGTGAATATCATTTTCGTATTCTAGGGACCTCAAAACATATTTCTGATATGGTCTCGGGCTTAGGTCGCACCATGACACCTGGCGTAAAAGCTGAATTTCCAGTTTTGGAAATTCGCTAAAAAACAAGTTCAAAAAATTTTTTGAGATATTTTTTTACACCACTAAAACGAGAAAAAATTACATAAAAAAGGTTTTCCGAAATATTATTCTAGATAAACTGGTTTCCGAAAAAAATTAATTTTTGTAAATGAGAATTTGCTATGTTATACAGTATGCTGCGACAAGGGTACTTTTAATGTCAGTTCAATCCTAATATTTCTAAATTTTACAAAATAAGACTTTTTGAAAAAAAATTTTATAACACCTTTATCCACTTGGAACTGTAATTTCACAATAAAGTAATAGTTCTGGAATTTTGATATATGAAAGTTAAGAATATTATTTATCGAGAAAAAACGTTCTCGTAATGTTTTCACTTCACGAAAGTACCTCCAGAACAATCTAAAGTTGTGATAAATTTCATAATTATTTTCACAAATATCAAAATATTGTGTATCCATGGTAATGTGATTTTAAAAGAAGAGAGATTATACGAATAAGAGATTACACATTAATTTATTTACGTTTTACCTTCTGTAGTTATACAAGAAGGTGTAATTTCGCAAGTGACGCTTAAATTTTTTAATTTTGATAGTATTTATCGACTAAAATTTCAGTATATTCACATTTAAACTTTCAGATGATATCATAATCTCAATTTTAACAATTTGGGTTTTGGTTTATTGTTGCATAACAGAGTCCAATTAGGGTGAATGCGGGAGAGACGCCGCACATTTTGAAAACACTTGATAATTCTTAAAGTATGCATTCAATTGATTTGAAATTTGGTACACATTAAATGTAAACATTGTTCTTTAAAATTATTTATAAATAATTTTAAATTTTAAGTCATAAAGGATTCATAATTAACATTTTTGTAGAGCCTGCAAAGCGGGAGAGATGCCGCACCTATGGGAGAGATGCCGCATCAAAGAAGGAGAGGCGCCGCATATTTCATATTAAAAATTTTGCATTTTATACACATCTCCATACATGATGCATGCCATATGTAACCATTTTTGGCACTTTATACATCTTAACCACTCAATTTTCTTTTGTTTCTGAGTACTCTTCAAAACAGTCAATACACAGGCAATCATCATTATTTTCGTTATCTTCACCAATATGAGAGCTCTTTCTGATCCATTAATGGATCTTTTATATTTACGTGGCATAATTTACAGTCAAAAAAAAAAAAAAAATTTACATGCGGCATCTCTCCTTTTTGTTGGGGTAGATGCCGCATGTTGCTATAGCAAGCATACTGCGGAATTCTAACCTAAAATTTTATACAGTACTTTTAAAATATACCTAAATTAATAACAAAACTCATTTTCATTAAAACAATGAAATATACATTCTTAAATTCTAATGAATTAAATGCTTGATAAAATATTATGTTAAAAAACTTACCTTTCAATAATAAAAAGTTGGATAATTACTAAACTGACGGACTAATCATAAATATTACCATGTACAGCTTAAATAAGTAACTTATTCTAAACATATAATCCATTAATAGCGCTATCTGTCAGTCAACGGACGAACTATGGCTACTGCGGCATCTCTCCCGACGCGGCGTCTCTCCCGCACTTACCCTATTTACATTTCGTTTTAACGAATTTCCAAATTTAGCAATTAAATCATATAACCATGGATACACAATTTACTTAATAAATTTCTAACACTGACTGACTGACTGACAGACAACGCACAGCCTAAACCGTTGGGTTTAGAAGAATGAAATTTTGCACAGGAGTTCCCTATGTAATTTAGGTGAGCACTAAGAAAGGATTTTTGAAAATTCGCCCCTAGCTGGGTTAAATATGGAATGAAAATTTGTATGTAAATTCGTCATTTTTAAAGTTAGAGATATATAAAAATATGTTACTATGGCTATTAAAATAAATAATATCTAGTTAATAAATCTTTAACACTGACTGACAGACAACGCACAGCCTAAACTGTTAGGTTTAGAAGGACGAAATTTAGCACAGGAGATATGAAAATTGGCGCTTAGGCTTCTATTTATAAATAAACGTCAGTTGTGTAAACGTTTCTGGAAATTTATTCTCTAAGGGGTTAAAACAGGAAATGAAAGTTCGTATGGGAAGTTCATCATTTTTGTAGTTAGAAACGTGGATATTGTTTGAAAAACATTAAAAGTGAGCAGAAAGTGAGTACCTAATAAAAAGATGTTGTCGATGGGAAATCCCATTGGGTATAGGGCTAGTATTTTAATATTTGTCAAAATAATTTTGAAATTTACCACAACTTTAAACGTTAAGGATGACTCAACCCGGCCGAACATGCTTCCCAGAACTGAATTTTTGTGTAGAGTAAGTATCGAAGATCCTATCTTCTCAATTTAACGCGTCTTGAAATGACCATCGCAAATCTTCCAGTAGCTCTCCTACTATAAGTATTTACAGGATAAGACCTTTTCTTTAATATTTCTATTTTGAGGAATTTATAAAGAACAGAAATTTGCACAGTTGACATAATTTGTTTCAAAGCGTACCTCTACTTGATATAGATTATACTAAACAAAAATATTTGCTAAATTAAAATTCGTGCACACGCATTTAATATGTGAAAAATATTTTCCAGCTAAATATAATAAGCAACACTGTTATATGCGTAAGTAATGCGTAAATGTTTTAACACTATCAAAATTCAGAATACCCAAACGACACTTATTACAAATTTGTTTAAATTAATTTTAACAATTATTTTGTTTTAATGTTAGTTTACACATGAATTTTGTTTATTTTAATGAGAATAAACTCACTTGGTGTTTATTAGTTTGTGTCTGTATGACGTGTAGCGTAGTTTACCTTCGCTACATTTAAAAATTATAGATTTTTAATAAAATTATAAAATCAATAAAATTCAAACACAGCGTGCCATCTGTTGAAAAGTAAATCAACCCCTATGGAGAAAGAAATGGTTTTCGCACACGATAAATAATTATACATTCTAAAATTTTAATTATTTAATTAAGAGAACTTGTTTACAAAAAATATGTTTTCAATTACATAATTATTTGTACAGAAACATCTAGAATTTTACAAAAAACAACAGAACGAAAATTAAAAGTTCGATTCTTTTCAATCGCTCTCTTATAATTCAGCCATTGGGCTGATAACATCTTTTGGGGAATTCGGTCGACGTAATTTAAAACATCAATTGTCGAACTCGACATGAATTCAACAATGAATTCGACCTCGTACCACCCAAAATAATCTATAAATCTTTTTATTTCTTTAAAAAAATTTGAAAATATATTTATATGAACTTATGAACACAAACTGGCATTACCAATTAATAAAAACCACTGTAAATAAACTAAATTTATAATACTTAACAGATTGAAATTTCCTCGACAAATAAACAAAGGGACACGACTAAATTTCCTTTTATGTTACGAAATAAGTCCCAACACAGCCATAGTAATTTCCATTGAAAAACTAAAATTAAATTAAAATCACAAGCTATTCGTGTTTGTTTGTAACAACCAAATGAAATTTATAATCACAGCTGCAGACAAAATGATACGTCCAAATTAATTTTGTTTCCGGTATTCCTATTATAATATGTTTTATCCTATTAAAACTATGTCTTTAATGTGAAACAGTACATTGATTAAAACTAGAGCGTAGCCCAATGGAGACGCAAGAGGAACGGAATATGTGTTTGAACGTGTTTGTGAAAACATATGAATGTCTAAATAATAACAAAGATGTAACAAAGTGTCGGATGGGTGTACCTACCACATGAGGTTCCAACTTCATTCTCAAGATTCCCTACATGAAATCACATTACAGAAAAGAGTTAATATGTAGAGTTGGAATGAAGACTTGAAAGTGTTTATTCCATTCATGCAATTTACAACAATAAAAGCGTTGCTGTTGTTGTAAATGTTATGATATGAGCAGTCAACTGTTTGTATAGTGGAAGCTATGAAAACTATGAAAGCTATGGGAGCTATGGGAGCTATGTATGTTTTATAACAAAAGCATAAAGACAAGACAAATAAATGTGTCATGTGCTATCAAACAAGTTGATAACTGGACTATAATAGCAATCTGGAAAATGCTGTAGGTGTTAACTTTTATACGCTTTTACTTATTTGAAAGGAGAAATATGTGGAAAACAGTTAAACAATGTCTAAAAATATCAAAATATTTGAGGAGGCAGTATTCCAGTCTAGAATTTTTTTAAATTATATTTTTGTTTTGTTCTGAAAGAATAGACCGTTAAAAGCGTGTCCATAAAGGGAAATTTAAAAATTTCGGACATTTAAAAGTTGTAGCCATTTTAATACTATGAAGCCCGAGCACTTTCATAGTAAACTTCCCCGGAAGCCCGCAATATTTTTAAAGAAACTATATATAAAAAAATACACAAAATGATATGTATGTGTAAACATACGTACGTGATACGTACATATATTTGACATTCAAATCAATATTACAGAAAGTTTAGATAACAAACTGGTAAAAAAAAAAATAAACAAAGAAAATAATATTTTTATTAGACTTAACTAATATAAAATATTTTTTATATATTTATTTTATACATAGAAACCAAGAGAATAGTGTGTGTTGGTACACATGAGTAGGTACACATCAGTGTGGTAACATCGCACACATAATACATAATCAAATCACTAATCAAATTAATCATTGATCGCGATCGGCCTCTGCGGTTGTTTTTATTAGTTTCGCATGCCGAAAATGTGGGACTGAAAGTGTTAATATGGTAAGTTCCGGTATCAGGTATTATACTTGAAAAATTTTAAATGCATTTTTCTTGAAACTACATTTTTCAAACTGGTCGACATGACATCTCGAGTTCTATTTATTCAATCGAATTCAAATTTAGTGCGTACCTTCAATACATATTGATTTATGGCTGAAATTACGAAGATGTCAACATTTTAATTTTTACCATTTTTAAAAATTGAAAAAACTTTTGATTTTTTAATTCTTAGAGCCTGTGAAATAGATTTGAAAATTGTGTTTTTTTCTACGCTGGCAGTACTTCTAACGGGAAAAAAAGAAAAAAAATTAATCTTACGTTTTTATCTCGCTAGCCAGTTTAATTTTTGACACAGACGCTTGAATCAAATTCACACCAGCACGCAAAATTTGTAGTTACGCCTCTGATTATAATGTCAAAATTAGATAGCGACTATAAATTCTATTAAAAGAAATTAATACTTATATTACAATAAGCTGCAATCAACTTTCTGAATAAAGCAAGTCCACTTGCTTCTGTACATTTCAGAAATAAGACAACTTAATACCTCATTATAATAAAGTTTCTCAAAGTTTTATGATATTATTATTAAACAGCAGAAAAGTATATGACGAAGACGGGAAAAAAAACGTAATAGAAAAAAAATTCTATATATAATATTTTATATTTTTTATATCTTCTTCTGTAATTGAATTTAAATTTTGTAGTTTTAATTCAACTAGTTTTTCCGTCTTGTTTCTGCCCCCACGATCCCCATACTGTATATCTCTTATATCTTTTGCAACTTAAATGACGTGTTTTATAAAGAATTTTTATTTGAAGATGAAATAATTTTCTTGAAGCACCTGCGTCTGTTATAAAAAATGGTACAGTAAATAAGATTATATACCTGAATTCAAAAACACTGTGTATTACACTTTAGCATAATTCAATATTTTTTTATGCAAGCAATTTATAGACTTGTGAATTAGAAAAACGCCTTTTACAAATATTTTGTAATCGACCAGATGGAGAAAAAAAGTAAAAGACCTATTTTTTGACCTATTTCTCTTACCATTTTAAAAATTATAGCGTTTTAAGGTACCATCACAGTGTGATTGGCCGAAAAATAGTCAATTTTCGCGATTTTTTTGCGGATGGATATGATGGCCGAATGGGGATGAATTTTTTTTACGATTAATACCACTACTTAACAATACAAAAATATTTTTATTATTCATTTTTATTTATTTTTTATAATTATTATAATTTTTTCAAAAAAGTGTCTTTAAAAAAATAGATTATCAATCTGTAGGTAAGCCGCTATGTATCTACACCCAGAGAAGAAACAACTTAATTTCAATGAAAACCATATTGATTCAATGTAAAACATTAACGAAAGTCTAGTAATGTTGATATTTATTGTTTCAATGTACAATAATTTTATTTTAAAGTTGAATAATATTGATTCCCCATAAAGTTCCTTATCTTTTCAATATAATTTTTTTTTAAGTTGTACATAATTGAAATAATAATGATCGTTTCTAATTTTAAGTTGCCATTTTTCTCTCAGTGTAAAGGAGCTTTTTTTTGAAATCTTCCTATCTTTCCACACGAAAAACTATGAAAAATTTTGTACTTTTAACTCTTTGCACTCGATAGGCGCCGCCACGGCGACACAATAAATACCCTTTGCACTCGAAAGGCGCCTCTTTACTTCAAATATCACACTAAGGAAAATTATAAAATTTAATATTAAAATATAATGTTTGTAATATGCAAATAAAAATAAAATATGTAAGTCAACTACTTTTGCTTAAAATACTTATCTTTGATGTATTACAATTTTTTTTTTACAATTGCGGCCACAATCGTGTGTACCGAATTCTGCGCTTTTTTAAAGATACTTTTCAAAAAAAAAAAATTATAATAATTATAAAAAATAAATAAAAATGAATAAAAAAATATTTTTGTATTGTTAAATCGTGGTATAAATCGTAAAAGAAATTAATCCCCATTCCCCCATCCTATCCATCCGAATAAAAAAACGCGAAAACTATTTTTCGGCCAATTACACTGTGATGGTACCTTAAATTCAAGATTTTAATGGACTAGAACTGAAAGTATAAGGCATTTATGAAATTGTGTTTCCTGAAAATTCAAAGTAGGTACCTATAGTAAAATTTTGCATGAAAATTACCCAAAAGTCACTCACGGAGCCAACTTATTTCATTTTTATAGCTATTAATTAAACTTGAAAAAATTAAATTTTATGACGCCATCACGCAACCGAATTGTTAAAAACTTCAAATATGAAGCTGCTTACCGGTTTTGGATAGGTACCGCTTTTCTCATTTTTCACAAAATTGAAATTTGTAAAAACAACAGAAAAATTGAGTCATGTGGAAATTAAATCACATTTACTGAAGGAATTTCAAAAACAACAAAATCAAAAAAAAATTAACAAAACTGACATATAAAATCAATGTAATAACTGAATATATTATTGGGCTATAAAATTTAATATGTTTTTAACGGGACAATCATTTATTTACGATTGCAGGTGATCTAACCACAGATGGCAATATATTTTTGTTTTTTATCATTTTCGTAATTTACGAGAAAATGACTCTTGACCACTTCTAGCCGTTATACTCTTTATTTTTTATTAATTTTTGTCCTTGACAAGTTTCTAACTATATCACTATAAAACTCAAAAACCCATAAACAAAATATAAAAATATGGAAACTTCTAGATTTTTTTTTAAAATTTTAAACGACCATTTTCTGTTGAAACCAAGTATACCACCCCATTGAGTCCCTATGAAATGCGACTTCACCTTTACCTGTCGTTGGTAGATATCCGTTGAACTGTAATGCAAGTACAAAACGTGGATTCCGTGACTCTAGTCACCAGTAGGGAGGTAGAATATGAGAAAATATTTCCAGAACATTCTAAAAACAAAACAAAAAAAAGCACGAAACACGAAAAAAAGCATATCAACACATAAACACCTCTTCTTATACCAAATGAGGAGTTATCGGGAAGAACGATGAAGGTCAATTTTTTTAAAATCTTGGGTTCGGAAAAAATGATGAAGGTCAGTCGCTTTAGCTGAAAGAACGATGAGGGTTTATTTGGATTTAGAAGGATTTGGAAGGTTAGTAATTCGATTAGTTCAAACCGTGTATTGAATTAAATAAACATTTTGTTTGTAATATGATAAACGTTTGTCATCATTTTTAAGATCGTCAACAGCATTTTTAAGTTTCATGGGCCGTATTTCTAGGGTTCACAAGCCGTAATTTTACGAATCCCTGCTATATTTATGCAATCGTCATATTTATCGTGAGCTATTCAATAAAATAATCTTGTTGAATCACCGGTGTGTACATAATTTTTCCTGTAAATCTTTGTACCATTCATCATTTCTTCAGCTTTTGGCAACAATTGTATGACAATTTACTCAGATTATTTTTGTTAATATTAAAGAAAACTAGTAATAATGAGTCACATAATATAATATTGATTCACGAATATACCAATATAAGAATTAATGGTTTATCAGCATTAGCAATATCAAAAAATGGTTTTAAAATTTAAAATTCGATTTACTCAGTTTCTATAAAAACTCACCTTCATCGTTTTTCCCGCCGACTCCTCAAATATAAACAACTGTTTATCCAAAGCCTGCATATGTTTATTTATTGATGCGCTATGTGTATGCCCTAACACCGGTGTGGTTTACCACAAAAAAAAAAGAGAAACAATACCAACCCAATAACCATTCAATTATCGTCAATGTGTTTTCTTTTCTGCCCGCCATTTTTGTTTGAATGACAGTTCTCATTACCGCGATATCTCTATTACACTTTTAATGGATTTTTTTTAAAGTAAATACAAGCATGTTGTTGAGAATTTAATTATTTAATAAGAAAGACATCAGGCAACACACAAGGCTGCGATAATAGCTCTGCGACGGCCGCCGCCATCTTTTAAAGTGGGTACTCGATGCACGTCATTATAGATATCAACATAATTAAGTAATAAGAACGTGGGGGAAGGTGTAGGTCGAGGTTCTCACCCATTCAGCTGTTAAGTGATTTTCGAATGGAAATTGAAAGAGGTATTTAAAAAAAAAGTGGTTATTTTCAAATCGATATTCTAGAAGTGTCGGTTATAATGATTTTAGTATCTGGAACTATCGTTTTTCAGGTATCTGAAAAGTGAAGAAAAAACGGGATTAAATGCATCTTGTAGAATTTCTATGCTCGCTGTTATATCAGGGATTGTGAAACGGAACGGGTTGCGAACTCCAAAATGTGACACACAATGCTAGATCGTTTAACCTTTTTTATTATACGAGTTACTTTTGCCAAATCCGTTCAAGAAATGTGATTTAACTTCAACATGTTTTCTGTAAATTTCAAATATTAACCACAAAAATTATATAATTAATTGTAGATAATTTTACTTTTGTGAAAATCACTAACTTGTTTTCGGTTGATTAATCCATCATCAGGTGAAATTTGAACTCCTCCTCCCTAAATTTAAATTTTTTTGTTTTTGACCTGCCAAACATTTTTATATTTACAATTTGGCCGCCGACGTAAAATTATGTGAAGCCCTGCTCTGTACACTTCTGCTGCAGTTTTTTTTATTATTTTTAACTTCCCATTATTATTCCTGTTATTCCCGTTATTGTAATGGGTCCGATTTTACGAATCGCTAATTTTGACATATCTTCACGTTTCAAGGTCACTACAATCCGAATCCATCGTTTTTAGCGTGATGTCTGTGTGTGCGTTCGTTAGTTCGTTCGTTCGTGGATTTTTTTTCGTCTCGCATAACTCGAGAACAAATGATGATATCAACTTCGGACTAATTTCATTAGATGCGTAATCAAAAAATGAAGACCGGATAAAGTTTTCAGCAAATTCGGATTAGTGGTTTGTTTTTTGTAATAAAAAAACGGAATTAACTTTATTAAGATAACATAGATTATATGGATTTTTTACCATAACATTATTATATAATGGCCTAAGAACCTTCCTTGATGTTAAAAACGCCAGTATATTATTATAAAATTAAAAAAAAAAAACCGAAATAAGAAACTGTTTTTGAAATATATTTTGTCTCGCATATCTTGAGAACAAATGATGTTATCATTTGTTTGATAAGGGTGGAGCCCCCACCCTTAGATACAGAAGGCGAAGCCCCCGGTATGGTGCAATGGGCAAAGCCTCTGTCGGGAGCCCAGGGGAGAAGTTGCCCGAAATGGAAAAAGAATTATTTATGTACAGTAGTCTCTAGTCTTTAAGGACACCCAATGGGAAGTTGACAGTGTGGGTAGATCTGTCCCCCAAATTTTTCTTAGTGAAAACGGTATAAAAATAATCACCATAAAACTATACTGCAATTGTATCTATAAAAACAATTTCAAAGATGATGCAAAATAAAAGTGTCATAATGTAAAAACCACAGGTAATTGTGCAATACAATAGTGTAAAAGAGATGATAAAATAGTTTAACATCTATTTACGTAACATGAAACACTTTGGTCGGTTAAATGATTAACTCATGTATATGTGACGAAAATTGCAAGTATTATTGCATTTGTAATAAAAGTATGACAATATGTAAAACAATGATTAATACAGAGTGATTCAAGAAAAAGCCAACAATACAGTTTTAGGAGCTTTCCAATAAATTCGAAAGACCAATAAATTCGAATTTTAGAAAATTAAAATTTTCTGAAAATCATATTCCATAATAGTTTTTGAAATTTCGCACCCAATTGAAGTAAAGTAGGAGTTTGTCTTCCAAGTCAACCAAAATTTTAAAAATTTTTCAACGCTAATCAAAACGAATCCTGGAAAATAAACACGAAGAAATTAAAATCTTCTAGCTCACGTGACTCCAGAAGAAAATTTGATCAAATTTTGCTCTATGTACCATATATAAAATTATAATTTGAGTCTGATTTCATGATGTGTCGAGTTTCAGTAGATTTTCATTGTTTCAGACAGAGCCGGCGAGAGGGCAGGGCACGTGGGCCCGGGTCTAAAAAGGGGGCCCGCAGCTTCTATTAGGAGCCCGGAAAAAATGAATCGATGTTTTTTTCTGCTCGTCAATAATTGTATTTATTTTTGGGAAAAAGTATTTGAAAGTTGAACCTGGGGGCCCGTCATTTCTGTCGCCGGCCCTGGTTTCAGACTATGTATATATTTCTAAAAAAAATTTCACTTAGTTTTGGGATTTTCTAGGTTCCTTCTAGGTCTAAAAATGGAAAGATCCGCTAAAAACCACAAGCGGATAAATTGGTTTGATCAATCATACCTTTTCGTCCATCCAAGCCAAAGAGAAAGAAATAATTTTATAAAAGAGTTGGGTATTATTTCGGAAAAATATTTGCAATAAGTAGGCAGTTCATGGCAAGGAATTCCAATGTATGACCCACGAACTTTGCAAAATCCAAAATCTCGAATCCGTGATAATTCCTAGTTCATAAAAACATTTACTTCATAGTTTTCAGTTCCAAAGATTATTTACATTTTTTCAGAAAAATCCATTTCCCTTTGTGTCCTCCCCAGTCTTTTTGAATTGTTTCCTTGATCTGTAAATTGTTTCGGTATCTACAATTTGGTCAATCGACGCCAAATTTTGGGAACCCTTGATTCAAAGAATGTAGATGTCATGGCGTCAGCAATTTTTTTGAAACCAAAAAAATTCTTTTGGGTATAAAACGCACGAATTCCATATTATAGAAAACAATAAAAATATTTGCATGTGGAAAACAATAAAATAACCGTACCCAGTAAGTAGCCCCCACTATCCTCCAGGCGCAGAATTAGGTATAGGTACCACAGTTGAAACTCATTTATTATTACTCACAATACTCATCCCGTCGTCAATCTCTCGAGCTCTCACAGTTATGAATAAATAATAGTTTTGTTATAAAATTCGCCGGAGTTTGTTGTGTGTAAGTAGTCCTTTTGTACTATTTGACCATCTAGCATATTTACATACTAGCCGTACCCGCGACGTCGTTCGCGCAAAGCATTGTTATAAACCCAATGAGAAGTACGTAAGTGTAATAACTATACAGAACTTGCAAAGAATAATAATTTTTGTGTAATGCATGCACATGTTCAAAGTGGTTTCTCGATTTTCCCGTGCGAATGAGGAATTTTTCCGGAGTAAAAAGTACCTTAAATGTTGACCCAAGTAATAAGTTATCACCACACCAAATTTCATCAAAATCCATCCAATAGTTTTTGCCTAATGTGTGCACCTGCTCAAAATGGTTTTTCGATTTTCCCGTGGGAATAGGGAATACGGTACTTGACTGTACCGTAAATTTGTGTCAAATGTTAACTAATTCTATGCATTATCATTACATATGTCCAATTTTAATGATGAAACATAACAAAATTTGATAACTGTTTAGAAATTTTATTTTGATAATCGCCATTTTTCAACAAATTTTCAAATTAGTGAAAACGCGCCATTTCTTGAAAATTACGTAACATTTTGTAGCTAGAGATGTCGATTTTGATAATTTTCATTGGTGAGGTGAAATTGTGTTTTCTTTTGAATATTTCTATTAGCTTATATATTAATAATAATCGACCAGAATTCAAATAAATACTTGCTTTTACTTTGACATTTTATAAATATAATAAAAGTTTTGAGGTTATAAATATTGACATTGACATTTAATTGCTCCAAAATGTGATGTCACTATAGTGAGGTGTTTTTCCCGTCTTTTTCTCATTTAAAATAGTAGGGTTATTTTTTTGATGATTTTTTATAAAAATTGTCGAAAATAAAAAAAAAAAAATTACTTAACTGATATAGAAATACCCCTGTCGCAGCATCTGCATAACATAGCGAATTTCCAAATCTTGGGCACTGGCGGATCTCATCTAAGACCTGTACCTATTTAAAATAGTTTAGCTTTCTAAGAGTAAAAGAATTTTTAAAATCGGTTGGGTAATTAGTTTTGGTATTTTTAGGGACCCAAGAACCCGAACGAATTTTGTGCAGCATAGTTGTATCCATCTAAAATAATTTAGTTCTCTAGCAGTGAGAAATTTTTTAGCATCGGTTCGATAGCTTATTACTGGCGTTTTCGGATCTGCAAGATCCCGGTGGACCTCATTAAAAAATCAGCTCGACCGTATATTCTAGGCGGACTTTATGTAATATATATATATATATATATATATATATATATATATATATATATATATATATATATATATATATATATATATATATATTCAAAACCCGTTGTGTAGCATTCTACGCCGCATTTGCATCCGCAGGACAGTTGTGGATCTCAGATAACACAACCTGTACCTATCTAAAATAGTTTACCTCGGTAATAGTAAAAAAGTTTCAAAATCGGTCAGTTATTTTATTTTTGACACTTTTAGGTCCTACTGACACTTCAGACCTTACATAACGTAATCTATATGTATCTAAAATAGCTTAGCTCCTCAACAGTGAAAAAATTTTCAAAATCGGTCGGCTAGTTTATTTTTGACGCTTTTGGATCCGATGGACCCTGGCAGACTTTACATAACGTAATCTATATTTATCTAAAATAGTTTAGCTCTGTAAGAGTGAAAAAATTTTCAAAATCGGTCGGTTAGTTTATTTTTGACTCTTTTGGATCCCATGGACCCTGGCAGACCTTACATAACGTAATCTATATTTATCTAAAATAGTTTAGCTCTGTAACAGTGAAAAAATTTTCAAAATCGGTCGGTTAGTTTATTTTTGACACTTTTGGATCCCATGGACTCTGGCAGACCTTACATAACGTAATCGATATTTATCTAAAATAGTTTAGTTCTGTAACAGTGAAAAAATTTTCAAAATCGGTCAGTTAGTTTATTTTTGACACTTTTGGGTCCTGTGGACCCTGGCGGACCTTACATAATGTATTCTAAATCTATCTAAAATAGTTTAGCTCTGTAACAGTGAAGAAATTTTTAAAATTGGTCGTTTAGTTTATTTTTTACAATTATGGGATCAGTAAATCCTGGCGAAACTCATACAAGTCTAGTACTCTAACAGTAAGAAAAGGGTTCTAAGGATCTCATATAACTTATGGCAGTCCGTAAGCTTCTTGCGGACATCATTTAATTAATTAATTCAAATACTTTAACTTACTAACTGTGAAAAAATTTTTAAAATCGATTGGTTAATTAATTTCTGGCCTTTTTAGGTCCCGAAAACCTTGACCTCACATAAAATACCTTAAATCCATTTGAAATTGTTTAATTTTTTAACATTATTAATTATTAGTGGAAAAATTTTCAAAATCGATTCAAAATATTTTTCCGTACATACATATGTACATTGTACATATTTTGTTTTGTTTCATATTTAATAATATTTATATCATAACATAATCTTCAATTTCTTGTTTACTTAAAAATTCAATAAAAAAAAAAAAATTCTTCATTACATTAGCTTAGAAAATCTGTTTAATTTACATTTTTTAACATGGGATAGAACCATGCTAATTATAATGCAATAAATGAGAAACAAAACTCTATACATGTATGTGTGTTATATCACATATATGTGAATAGTTTTCACTTGTTCTCACAAAATTCTTTAATAAAAAAGTGAAATATTTTTATACTTCATAAAGAACTGAGATATAAATATAAATTACTTATTAGACTAACAAAGAAAGAATAAAAGTGAAAATTTACATTTTCTCGAAAAATACTTAAAATAGAAAGAAAATTATAAGAATATTTTCTTCATAATTTTTTTTTTCCTTTTCAACGATGTAAAAATCGAACTGCCTTATGATAGGATCGAATGATAAAAAATGGCCAGAAAACCTACTTCTGGGCATCCGACGTGTCTGGCTAACGAACTTAGCCAAGCCAATTCAGAATCCAGTCCGCACACAAAATTTCATAAGCGTTAGACGTTTCGTTCGAGAGTTATCGTGGGAACACATAAATATATATATATATATATATATATATATATATATATATATATATATATATATATATATATATATATATATATATATATATATATAAATTTTAGTTAATATCATTTTCGTATTCTAGGGACCTCATAACAGATTTCTGCCATAGTCCCGGACTCAGATTGCGTCATGAGACCTACTGTAATAGCTGAATTTCGAGTTTTCGAAATTCGCTAAAACAATGCTTTTAGAATATTTTTGTAACTTCAGTCAAGTACCCTATTTTCCCGGAGTAAAAAGTATCTTAAATGTTGACCCAAGTAATAGGTTATCACCACACCAAATTTCATCAAAATCCATCCAATAGTTTTTGCCTAATGTGTGCACATGCTCAAAATGGTCTTTCCATTTTCCCTTGGGAATAGGGAATTTTCTCGGAGTAAAAAGTATTTTAGATGTTGACCCAGGTAATAAGTTATCATCACACCAAATTTCATTAAAATCCGTCCAATAGTTTTTGCGCGATGCGTGAACAGACAGACAGACAGACAGACAAAAATTCTAAAAATCGGTGTTTTGGTATCTACATCGATAACTATTTACAGTACCAGTACAATTTTTCCAAAAATATTCCATGTACAGAAATGGTCTCGTTACAATTTTATTATATGTATAGATGTACTTGGCTCACACACTCACTATGAGCGGATGGCGTGAGTCAGTCGAATGATGATGTAATCAACGTGTTTCGAGCTGTTTGTTGCTGCGAGTCGTCATGGCGGTAAACTCAACAATATAGGAGAATAGAGCCGGATATTACGTCACAGCGAAGTACAGTCAATATAATATGTAGAAATAGAATTAGTTACATAGTATTATGTAGGTATGTATAGAGTTTGTATGGAAAGTAGGACATAATGTACGGTTAGAAACTCGGTATTTACAACATGTGTGCTATAAAACATGGCACTGTTGCGACATGTTTATGTAAAGTGGTATATAGAGGAAATTTTATCTAATAAACACGGAATATACACTTTATCTCAATTAAACTATTTTCTTAAAAAGTTTCTGCTGGGTAAAGTTGACATAAATTATTTCTAATTAATATTACCTAATCTATACTAATATAATAAAGAGTGAAAATTTGTTTGCATGTCCGAAGTAAACTCAAAAAGTACTGAATTTTCGAATTTAAAAAATTTTTTAACCGTTAGAAAGCTAAACCATTCCAGATTAACACAGAATATGTTATATAAAGCCCCCTGGAACCTAGGCGCCAAAAAGTGCCTAAAGTGAGCTACCCAATCAATCTTACACAATTAGGCAGCTATTCTAAATTAACACAGATTAGGAGGTCCTGCCAGGTTCTGATGACCCAAGAAGTATTCAAAATAAACCATCGAACATTTTGAAAATTTTTTATTGTTGGGAAGCTAAACAATTCCAGGCTGACATAGGCTATATTATATTAGGTTGCCTAGGATTCTGGAGAATTTTCTACTCAAATACTATACTATTGAATTATGGCAGATGATAATGTCAGGTAAAAATTGTCCATTACGGTATTAAAGATCCATAGAGAGCTTAAAATAAACAACTCACAATAAGTGGACCTTGGGTAGTAAGATCACAGTGATTATGGACCACTGGATAGTAAGATCATAGTGAAGCTCAAATATTCGAATTTACTGTCAAATCTATGAACTTGTTAACAGCAATTTCCTCAACAACTTCCAAGCAGTGGATTTAATTTTCGAATGAAAAGTATTGAAAACGGTTCAAAAATTATCTAACTGCCTGTCTGTATATGTATAATATGATATTTGAAAAAGATTTAGTAGTGAAACTGTTCTAGAAAGACGAGAAAAACGTATTTTCCGCTTTTATATCTGTAGTAAAGCTTTTAATTTCAAATATTATCGAGTGCTTGTGAGACATTACTACGTATGACAAATTTTTGTTTGCATTTCAACACACGCAGTATTCATATGCTCACTACTTATCGTTCAGCTAAACTGAAACTTATAAGCACTCGATTTCTTTGGTATAGTATGGCCAAAAACCACATATAAATTACAAATAACAAAGTGCTTAAAAAAATTATCCGGATCGGCCGGGAATCGAACCCCGGATCTCCCGGTAACTAGCCAGGCGTGTTCACCATTACACCAACGACCCATGTACTTCGACAGCCGCCCGATACAAAAAATTTTTTTTTAATCTGTAGTAAAGTTTTTACAGAAGGAAATATGAAAAAGTTTTACTCTCGAATTTAAAAGCTTTGGCCCATCGAACCCCACTACGAGAAAGCTATTAATTTCCCAAGTACAACTATGCATAAAAAAATGTAAATAACCATTAATTAAACTATTCAAATTAAATTTACATTTAAAACTCGTTACAAGTAAGCTTAAAATAACACATACATACGTACCTAGTGACATTAAGGCGCTACATCACTGAAAAAAAAATTTCCTCTTTTTTATTAGCGTAAAAGATGTATTAACATCTCCAAAAAAATATATTCAAAAGAAGTTGACCACGAAAATATTTTAAATCCAAATTTTGAAACGACTTCGAAAGACTGAAAACGTTCAAAAACTCCGTTACATTGCAACTCCGCATATCAGTACATTGCCATAATTAACTCACAGATGGTGTTAATGATAGGTATAAACACACAAAGCGATAAAAAGGTTTTGAAACTTTACATGTGTTTTTCTCGAAACTACATCTTCCAGAACGGTGGACAAGATAACTCCAGTACCTCAGATAACTTATTATATAGGTACTGTAAAAAGTTATCTATCATTTTAAAGTGGTATAACCCCTTAAGCCATGAAAAGCAAATTAACGCGACATTTATTTAAGAATTAGAGTAAATTGGTAGCAGAGCATGTTGCTACGCGCGAGCGTGTGGCTCATGAATTTTAATGTATTTCACTAATAATTTAAATCAAAAATGATCAAATTTATTTATATGTGTGAAAGAGAAAGGGATTGTGAGAGCGAGACAACAATATCTTCATCATTTCCTCATTTAAAATTAACAATTATTATGCAAATTATGTTCATTTAATTATCATCAAGTAAATGAATGAACGACAGAATGGTGTTGACAGTTTCGCTGTCTCTCTATTAATCATAACGTACAAATTTAACTCATTTCAAAAAAAAATAAAAATAAAATTCATTTAAATTTTTATAGCCGCAATTTTGTTGCTATGGTCTATAAACCACGCAAAGAAGAGCAAACATTTTAGCCACATTAACAGCGAACAAAATTAAGAATCAGATATTTGTTTAAGATTTGTTTAAAAGATTTTCTTGAAGAATTTTTTTTCTACGCAACAAATATAAAATTTTTTAGAATATATTATATATAGCTGGTCTGAGGAATACACAAGAACGACACAGGAGTCAAGTTGATTGTGCAAGATCCTTTTTTACCCTGAAGATTATATTCAGGGACTCAGATTACGACGATATAATTGACAATCTTCTTCGGAAGTCATTGACTAATTGTTAAAAATTAAAAAAGATGAAGGATTTAAATTTTTCATTTGCATCTTTTTTGTAACGATTGAAAGACCGACTGGTTTGAAGTTCCAGTCTGGACCTGACTACATTCGATTATTTAATTTCAACAATAAAATTGCTAAGAAGCATCTCAGGTACAGTCGTCCTGGGACAGATTTTTTATTTACATAATCGGGGGGAAAAGACCCCCCCACGGTCTTTTGAGAAGGCGATGCTCTATTGCGTCACTAAACGCAGAGCTATAAGTCTCACATTGATAGCAATTGCTCAAATAACAAATAAATATATCAAAACCTTTTTTTTCTTAGATTGTCAGAATTTTATTTATTTTGTTCCACGAGAGCAACTTTAAGTCCTTTTTTTAAAACTTTTTTATAAAAATTCTAAAACCTCGATAAACATTCTGTATACGTTTATGCACCATGTATCGAAAAAAGTATCATGGATACTCAATTCCGTCACAGACGATCTTTTGTGGGGAAATAATTCTATTTCTTCTTGATCGTTATTTTATTTTTTTTATTTCTTTCTGTATGTCGTTGAAATACAGAAAAGTTTCCACAAAATGAAACATACACAACAGTATTAAATATTTTGAGTCAAAGCAAACATTATAACGACGTTCTATTGTGGCAAACAGTTTGAATTGGATACGTGGCAAGTTTAGAGTTTCAATTGTTTATCGCTTTTAAAGTGACGCTTGAATTTATTACTTTGAGTGTGTCTGCTTTTGGCGATGAAGGTGTACGGTATGCATTTAAACAGAAAGAATAATATTATTTTTATTTTATTTTTTTACAGTTTTATATTTTTTATTGATGATAAAATATACTTTCTGCTTGAAATGTAATCAAACGCCGTCTTAATGTGTTGTTTTATTCGTCACAATTTGAATGTTTTGTACTACCTAAAAATAATTTTGCAATCCTTGAAAATTTTTATTTAAAAATTTTTTTTTGAAAATATTGGCACGCTTTATGTAATGTGCAGTTATCAGAGTTTAGGTTAATAATTTATTTACCCCGAGTATCAGTTCTCTTTTTTCGGCAACGCATCACCTAATATATTTTAGTCATGTTTATTGTGGCATCAATTTTCATTGGAATGTTGCTGTAAAAACTTCATTTTTTATAAGAATACGTGTAATTCTATTATATAATACTTTTGTCTCAAGAAGAGGTTTCTTAATCAATACGAAACTTTAAAGTTTTTTTTTTTATATTAAAGTATGTTCAATTTTATTGATTTCACTGGTTTTCTTCATTTTGCTTCCAAGAATACTAAAGTAGCCGAAGTATTGTGATAACTTTTGATTTATGAAATTTTTTCCTTTCCAAAATGAAAATTTTCACGCGCCTGTCACAGTTTCCTGAGCAACTTTGTTTTCGTGTCTGTTTGCCAGTCTTTCTATCTGTCCATCTGTGTGTCTAAAGATCCTACGAAGTGACATCAGTTCGAAAACATTCAATTGTTCTTAACGAGATTTTTAGAAATCCGTGTCCCCTAAGAATTTCACAACAATCAAAGTAATCAAGGGACCAAACTAGAATGTCTATCAAAATGTTCCACTTGTCGCCAGTGGGTGACGTAAAATCACCCCACTATGTTGTGTACGTACACACTGTTTGCAATGGTGTTGGTTTGGTGTTTTGTAGTAGTGTGCGTATTCACACACACTACTACAAAGCACCTATTATGGGACAGACTAACCTGTCCAATTCAAGTAACAATATCTAACAATGTATTACAATGCACTGTGTGTTCGGCGACGGACACCGACTGACTACATGTCTTAAGCCGTGTCGGGCACACTCTGGGCTCACCACTAGTTATAATTTTCTACACTTACGCTGAGGATTTGGAAGTAATGGTAACCACGACACTATCGTGAAATCCCATTAAATGTCGATATCTTACTTACTACTTGTTCCAATTCCTTCAAATTTTAAGAATAGTTGGATACTCAAAGTAATGATAATTAATTAGTCTGCTACACGAGTCACAAACGTAAAATATATCAACGGTAGAATACATATTCAAGGTCTGCGTTGACCCCTTGTGATTTTAAAATCAGATTTTATGATATTTATTTATTTATACAACAATAGTTTTACACTATAAATTTATATTACAGCAAGCCTAATCTAATACTCTATTTTGATTGATCAGTTTTATGTAACTGAAAATCAGAGCCGGCTCGAAAGCGGTACACACGGTGCATCCGCCCCGCGCTGCTGACAAATTTTTTAAAATAAAAAACTTAAATGTGACCTTCAAAAGACGATAGGTATACTGATTTATTTATTGAAATCAGTATTAGTCGTCGGATTTTGCGATTCAGAATCACAATTTTTTTACAAATATATGACAAAACTGAAAATTATAGAATATTATTTCGGACCTATCATAGTCAGGAACGATTTACCTCCTCAATAATTTTGTCTGCCAAATTTCTATACTAAAAGTAGTAGGGTTACTGCGATTCTGCACAAATAGTAAAAAGCTGAACAGTAGTTCTAGTGGCTGGGTGCGTGATGGTAACGACATCTATAATATACATTTCTCCAGGTCCATTAACGAATATAAATAATGGTAACCGTGGAAATAAATAATTTTAAAATATTTTTAAAAAAACCGTGTAATCTGAATACAAATATTTACTATTTACACTTAATTTTTTTATAAATAAATTTGAACAATTTGAGGTATAAAATACTGGATGAAGTATAATAGTTGTATTAAAAAAGTAATTAAACAAAATTCGACGTTAACATGGATATAATTTTCAACACAGTATTTCCTTCCAACCGCGGACTATGCAGAGGAAAAAGTTGCTGGTGACGGTGAAGTACGTCAGGGAAATTCGAAAATTAAGAAATGTAGGCATTAGTCATTTAGTTGAATGTAGAGTCATAAGACAAACATCAATAACTTTAACTCCTTATGAAACATCATTGCATGTGAGTTAAAATACATCAAATATTTTTAATTCTGTATTTACGGATTGACGTGTAGGCGTTAATATTGTTGACAGATAAATAAGGAACAACATATTAGTTGCAATTGCGTTGATAATTAAAGTGGATCAATGTAAATATTTTTATTTAATATTTTTTATTACACTATAAACACATATGAGCCTGTATTAATGCTTATGTTCTCCACTACTTACGCTGCAATCGATTTAATTGTCCCCATCATATACTTCGCACCTTGCCAATATCAAAAGTAGTAAGATTACAGCGATTCTGCACCAAAAGTAATAAGATCATAACAGTTCTGTTCCAAGGATTTACGAAAACGATATAGAAGTTGCATATGAATATGAGTTATTTCATTGCAAATTTAATATTATAATCATTAGGTCGGTAATTTTGTTGAACAACCGGAACCGCCAAAATGTTTTCCATGTAAGTGCATCCCACCCCTGACTATTCCAATCTGTGTAAAAGAAAAATAAATTTGTTTTAAAACTGCGCAAGTCAACTTTGTCTCGGACACCATTTCTGGTCGGACCGGCCCTGCTGAAGATAGTAAAACAATATAAATACTTTATTTTATCGCCAGAATTTTGTCTGTAGCAGTGTAGCAGATGGATTACATAGAGAAACATGACAAAACACATCTGTAGTAGCTTAACTAGATTTACGAACATAAAATGGTAAAGCTTAACGATGTTTATGAATGTTTTAGATACGTTTTAGATACGCGTTTGTATTTGAGATTGTATAATATTTACAAGATGGAGAGAAGTTATCTTGTTATTAGTGCAGTTTGTGTTACTTAAATAACTACTCTAATTAAACATTATCTGATACCAATTTGATAGAGCTCTATGAGATATACAAAAGTGTCGGTAGAACCAAACCTCTTTGAGCCGGTAAGACGTTCAAGATTAAGACTTTATTTAACGGTAAGTAATTTATTTTATTTTTTTCTTTAAATTATAAATATTTTAATTTTTTGCCGCAGGTTTAAAAACCAAAAATATTTTTAAAAAAAATCAAAATTAAAATTTTTATTTTTATTTTTTAATTTTGTTTCCTAAAATTTTAATAAATAATTTTCTTTATTTCATTGTGGTTCCTGTTCCATATTTTTTTTTATTATAAATTGTAAATAAAAACGTGCATTCTTTAAATTCTTAAAAACAAATATCCCATTCTTAATTTTCGGATTATCTGGAAAATTCAGCTGGATTTTTAAAAAAAATTCAAAGGCAACATTTATATCACAATCTTTCTCCGTCTTTCAAGCAACTGGAAGATTTCATTCTTCTAGAAATTCTTAGGTTTATCGATGAAAAAATTTTCAAGGTGGTTCTTTTATGCCACTAAGAGAGTTTTGCAAAGATTGTGAAGGCGAAGTGTCTGGTAAATCGGGCGGGTGAGTTGAACATCTCAGCAAAGCTCGAACAATTTTTGTCGGGTTGTCAAAGGGACATGAGTTGAAAGGCCGCCTTCAAGAATACGTACTCAAACTATACGTTTTCAACAATTACGGTTGCATATTTTTTAGAGATGTAGCAATACAATCTATTCAAAATCGACATGAACTTTTCGGGCAACCCGGAATAGCTGCAAGTTATTCTTATCTGTCTCCTTTCCTAAATTTTATTTTATTTTTCATTAAAATATGAAAAAGATAAAATAGTAGTCACTTAAATACACGAATCAGTTTCGTAGTAAGATTAAATTTTCTATCTTCCAAATTAACTAACTTGTCGGAAAATTAATTTCTTAATAGACTACATATACCAAAAGATATTTTCAATAATCAGTACTGGAAAATTTTAAGCTCCCCTTTGCAAACTGATTAAATTTATAATCTAATTCATTTTCAGGTTACAGTTGTAAATACTACAAATTCACTAACAGACCAACCGTTAACTATGCCTTACAAAGTTGTAATAAATTTTAAAAGCCATACGTTTTCAATTTTATTATCTACGCCACAATAGAGTGACAAACTTCATTCGTTGTGTTACATTCTCCTGTTTTACTAATGAATATTTCATCATATTACACTCCTGTGCAAATAAATTACCACCTGCATAAGTAATTAAATACCTAAACATTCTGATGAGAAGTGTTACCTTCAAGTAACAAGGAAAATTTCTTTGTAAAATTAAAAATTTTAATAATTAATTATAATATTAGAAATGTTGAAAAAGCATTGACCCATGACATGACTGGCTGATCTTTACCGACATCACTTTGTACACGTGCTTAAATAGATTACCTGCTTTTTGATGTGCAAAATAACACCACACGCGAATTGCATCCCATGGTCGACAATCACATACACTAATTTCGTTCGGTGATTAATTCACTTATTATTACTACACGAGAGGTTTGTATTTTTTCGAATAAATTTGAGTTTGCCTAGCAATTTGTTAGTTGACAGTTCTTCGAGTTAAATTACTTTTAGGCATGAAACTTGAGTTGTAGAAAAGACAAATTTATTCAGAAAAAATATAAAATTCAAGTGTAATACGGTAAGACAAATAAATGAATACAATAAATTAATATAATTCATATTATTATTCAATACATTGTTACCATGGTTCTGAAATCAGTTAAATTTACCAATACGAATTTTTGTTTCGTTTTTATCGTGTTTACCGACAGTGAAATGACATGTTTGTACCATTTTTTTTGCTGCAAATATCTGTCCTAACTTTTTTTCCATGGTAAAAATGAAAAAACTGTAATATTCTTATGGGACTTGATACACATGAGTTAATTTGTCGCTAAAAATGAATTAAAAACTTACCAAGGAAATAATGAACAAAACAAGATTTTTATTCTATTTTTATTGGCCACCATTTTCTGAGCTATTGTTCGATGTACAACAATTTCATTTGCATACCTACCGATATGGTTAGTTTAAATTGTTTATGTTGGCTTTTAATACGAACATAATTTTGGTCTAGTTCAGCTCAGAATGTTCAACAAATGCATTAGGAAAATAATTTATGTGTGCAACACCAACTGACACGGAGGACGTCGTAAAACAATTTACTCCATTGAAGGCATCCCGAATCCGAAACCAATTGAATATGTTTAAAATGCTGTCAGCTGATAATATTTTGAATTTCCTTTTTTTTTGTTGAATATTTTTTGTGTATTCTCAAAACATTAATAAACAAATTGTAAAAGAATTTATACTAAAATTTTACTTTATTTACTTCGAAAGATCGGTCGAAATTCACAACTCTGTCAATTCGGTTACAGACAGTAACAATATATAGGTGATAGTGACCTTTAAATGTACCTATGAATACAAACCATACAAGCATATGTTGTTACAATATAACAATTACATATGGTAATTATACTTAATGAATAATTAAGGACTCTGTGAGAACTGAAATTGTTGGATCAATTTAACATGTTTATCTATTTATTATATTGTTTTGACAAATTGTAACATAACACACAAAAAACTACAAAGAGGATTGGCGTTAAGAAAAATATTTTGACTAAATTTCGATCAATTTAGTAAAGACCAAGGAAAATATTCATATGTATAGCAGTGTCCCCTTTGTAAAATCCTCCGAATATAAACTTTTTATTATTCTAAAACCTACCGAATTTTGTTGATTGTGATTATAGTTATTAGATATACAAATGATTAAGTAAATGCCATTAAGCTTATGTATTACATTATGGTCTGCAAAATTTTCAGGATCAGATATGGGTTGTAAAGGATACGAAAACTACCTTACTTTGTTGTTAATAAGATTTTGGTTTTTTCTGACATTTGTTTGTAATATTTTGCGTGTATTTGAGTGAATTATTAATTAAATACTTTAATAATTTTTTTGAAAGTATTTTTCGTTAATTGAAGTAAATATTTTACTCATTTTTTCATAAAAATATAATTTTTTATCTCTCTCGTCCTTATCATTGTTTATACATAAATATTGTACAGAGACCAACTCAAGTATTTTTTTTTTTATATCGTCTAAGAAAATTTCAAGAGTGAGCAATACATAATAGTAGCTGAAGACGGAGGTATTTTACTATCGCAGTATTATTGAAAGGCATTCTAAAAAATGTAGCTGTTGATATTAATAATATGAAATAAAAATATGTTTTTTTACTGTAAACCGAAATTTATTTTATTTTCAGTAAGTTTATATGATACGTTATTGTATGGTACTTTTATATGATACGTTGTTTCCCAATTAGTTTTTTTTTTTTTTAAATACCACCAGTGATAATTAGTACTTGCCAATTTTTTATGAAGTGGCAAAGAAAAAGTATTTAAGGAAGTATTAATGATCCTCTCAATAAATTTTATGTTACTATTTTTTAACCTGGTATAAATGGTTATAATTAAAACTGAATTAAAATAATAGTTCAAATTACATGGAGATAAATATTTATAAACTAAAAATATGGTTAGAACAAGAACTACTCAAATAATATGGGTCCAAAATTCAAATCAAATTCGAAAAATATTTTTTTGAACAAATCAGCTATAATAATAACTCTCAATATATATTCAAACAACAATGGATATTTCCTACCATATTTACAAATTTAGATATATATTTAATTTTAACTGAGTACGGTCCTGGAATTGCAGACCACTGGGAATTTTAAAAATGCTATGATTTACGCAACCTGTATATTTAGTAAACCTTGGATTTTGACTGCTTTTCATCATTCTGATCCAATGAAAACTCAAAGTCCTTAACAACAAATATGTATTTTCTAATTAATTTTTTTTTTTCAAATTTTAATTAAACTTTATCAAAAAATTTATGAAATTTAAAACAAAAACATTCGATTAATGTTAATTTCATAAATATGCTATTAGAACGACATTTGTACAGTGTCCTCCAGAAAGTTAATTACGCATATAAAAAGTTTTTGATATCAAATTCTTAGAAAATATGTACCTACCTGATAAAAGTTGACGAATGTTCTTAGACATATACCTGTAATTGTATATCGAGAAGGTCTAAAAATGTAAAAATAGTTCAAAAGTAAAGTATCTGCTATAATAATTAGATATTGGAAAAAAAATATATAATTTGGAAAAGTTGTTTAGAATTGAAAGTTAATATCATGTAATAAATAAAAGGTTTTCTTTCATTTCTTCTGTACCACACTGTAGATCATGGAATCAAAAATACATCGAAAATAATTTCAATCACTTGCAATAAATAACTTCCGCAGAAAATTAGAAAATTACATCGAAGAAAAAACACCTGAGGTTGACTTACGGTTGAATTACTGTAAAATATTTACTTTGTCAAATTTTCACTTGAAAATTAAAATATTCTACGAGTTATGTTTCGGCTAATTGGATCATCATCAGGTAGAAGTACATGAATTTTTATTTCAAGTCAACAATCTATAATCAAAAAAGCCGATTAGGTACATTATCTTGTGACTTTTGTGTCACAGAAAGACTCAATTGTCACTCTACAGGGAGGCTATAAAAGACCAGCCTCTATATTTTTGGTGTCTGTGTCGGTATGAAAGTCCGACATGAAAAACAGAAAACTAGAAGAAAAGAAAAATCAATTTCATCTTGTGTTGCGCTACTCAAACTGCTATTGGACAAGATAACTGAATGACGTTAGAATTTACGATTGTAAGAAGAAAAAGAGAATTTCTTGGAAGTACATGTTGTATATATGTGTGTATATGTATATGTATTGTCATCTCCTATTTGTTACCAGTGACAGGGAAAAAAAGGATGGTGTAACCGGTTGGGGGTGTAAGTGTGTAACACAGCCGACGGTTGCGACGGTTGTGACGGTTACTGTAACGTAATGTAATATAAACAGGGTAATATGCCAAGTTACAGAGATAGATACTGTTACTGACTAACTCACTCTATATAACGTCAGGCAACATATCTACAGGTGGTGGATTGTTTAATATATTGAGTGATTTCAAAGTTTCTGTACAGTTTAATCATAGTTATTACTGTTATTAGTGACCATAAACTTTTAAAAAATTAAATTATTGTATTGCTTATCTTGCAACAAATACAACGAGCTCAGTCCAACTGTGTCGAAAAAATATTATAATCTTATTTATAATATAAAAACTGAAAATGACTCATTTCAAAAATAAAATTTTGTCACATATCCTTTTTCAAAATATTAGATAGTAGATCTTGTGAGAAATAGCTATATTACGGGTCCAAAACTAGGGATGTTACGGATATGAAATTTCGGATACGGATACGGATATTTGAAAACATTTTTGTCGGTTTCGGTTTCGATTACGGATATGTCATAATATCGGATACTGTTACGGATACGGTTACGGTTACGGATAATTGCTTTCAGTGAACACTTTTTTTTAGAAAAAAGGGGAGAATTTTACCCCAAAAAGTGAACGCCAAACACAAATCAATGGAAATCTATCAAGGGAATATATATAGCAAAAATGTAACCTCAGTTTTCTAATGACAGTTGTCTGTTATTATCCGAAACAAATCCGAAACTTTTATTTTCGGATACGGTTTCGGTTTCGGATATGTAATTATTTCGGATATCCGGTAGTTTCGGTTACGGTTACGGATATCCATAACATCCCTATCCAAAACATAAATTTATTTGAATGAATTATATTTAGTTGTCGTTGTTTTCACTATACTTTTTTATGACAACTGATTTCTTTTAATATTTACACAGATAAGTAGATAACCAACTGCGAAAAATACTACTAATTATTACTGTATTAATATTAGAACAAACGTAAATTAAAAATCACAAAGTGATTGAAAAAATTATCCGGATCGGCTGGGAATCGAACCCAGGATCTCCTGGTAACTAGCCAGGTGTGCTATTCATTACACCACCGGTCCTTTGCTCGACATTCAATCACTTACGTGTATGTACTCTCTATAATGCGAGAAGCAGTTACTAACTACGTGTGTTTAAATGCAGACAAAAGTCTGTCATACGTAGTAGTGTTTCACAAGCACTCGATAATATTTGAAATTGAAAAATTGTAACTGCTTCTTGCATTATAGAGAGCACATACACATAAGTGATTGAATGTTGTCTGTATCGGGCGCCTGTCGAGCAAAGAACCGGTGGTGTAATGGATAGCACACCTGGCTAGTTACCAGGAGATCCTGGGTTCGAATCCCTGCCGATCCGGATAATTTTTTCAATCACTTTGTGATTTTTAATTTACATATGTGGTTTTTGCTCATGTTAACCAAGGAAGTCGAGTGCTTAAAGTTTCAGTTTAGCTGAACGATAAGTGAACAAATGAATACTACATGTGTTTAAATGCAGACAAAAGTCTGTCATACGTAGTAGTGTTTCACAAGCACTCGATAATATGTATTTGAAATTGAAAAAAAAATTAAAGCAAACGTTAATTTTCTAAAAAAACTTCTGATTCTTTTTATAGTTTCTCAAATCTAAAATGTTCAAAGAAATCGAAATTTTTAAGATCAAAAATTTTTTGTTTTGTAGCCATATCCAAATAAAGTATAGACAGAAAATCACTACTGAGGAATCGTCTTAATATTTATCCGTATTTTTACGGTAGTCAGTGGAGATATTATAGAATCAGATTTACCAAAAGCGGAAACTCTGCGGTGACGGATATTTACCAAAGTCGAAGTCGAAGAGAACGGAATTAAATAAATAAAAAACAATTCAGCATTAAACAGTAATTGTTTTATTATCTATAAAAAATATACACTCTTGAAAGTTGCGGTACATACCTTCCTTGTAGCAATAACATAAATTAATGAAATGTTCATGACGTACTATATTTCGTCAGTAACCTTCAAACTGTGGTTAAAATTTAAGAATAAATCTGCAGAATCGAGCGCTGCAAACATCCCACCACTGACACCATAACGTTCGTATTTTCAAAAAACACTATTATAATCCAAATTACGAACACCGTATGTTCGAATTGTGATAAATTTGAATATTTGTCGGTATTACCAGAAAATTATTCTTACTTTTTTGAACGTTATTTATAAAACTTTATTTGATATTGACTGCTAATAAATCAAAGGATTTCATTACAGGTTTTTTCATAAATAATAAATTTTTTCTACGTCTATGCTATACCCAGTACAATAAATCATTGTAAAAACTTTATACACGTATATTATAATAACAGACACTAACATGTTTATGCGCAGAAAAGTTAGAATATTGTTTCGAATCATAGATAAATTTGATGCGTATTCACCCGAACCAGTTGCTTTTGGTAGTTGTACAAAAGAGAGAATTTTACAAAATATCTTGTTTCGAATATTAATTATAATTAAAATAACTTCAGATAGCATCACAGTGTAGAATTTTGAAAAAATCAGGTTTTCTTTGGTCTTATCTTAAAGTACATACAATTACGTATGTCCTCTCAAAATTTCAAACTGAAATTCGAATTATTACGCTCGCTACGACCACGGATCAATGGTTTCAGTCTAAATACAAAATTCTGTGGATCGATTGGCACTTTACATTCAGTCTTTCCACAACCAGTGAACGTATAAGATCAATTGTTATCAGCACAGTATCATACTGTAGTTGAAACAATGATTTGAAACAATTTCTAAACAAGCTTTAAACGTATGTGTCTCGAAATGCCCTATTTTAAAAACGGTACACACTCTCAGAAGGAAAGTTTCCAAGCTATAAGTTTGAAATTTTGACACAATATTCTTTATTCCATTCTCCATGAATCGATTCAAATTTTAAAAAAAAAACGTCCATAGAAACATAGCGGCTTACCTACAAATTGATAACTTATTTGATTTGCTCAGATGAAAACTGCGTCCGCAATCGTGGGCACCAATAGCCTCCGTTTTTTAGAGACAACTTTCTAAAAAATTATAATATTTATAAAAAAATAAATAAAAATGAATAAAAAGGAATATTTTTGTTTTGTTAAATAGTGGTATTAATCGTAAAAAAAAATTCATCCCCATTCCCCCATCCTATCCATCCGAAAGAAATTGCGAAAATTGACTAGGTATTTTTCGACCGGTCACACTGTGATGGTACCTTAATTCGATTCCTAAATATATTTTTCGCCTTAAAGTACAGTAGAGCACCAGTTTTGTTAAGAAAAAGTAGTCTCCAACAGGGGTGCTTGACAAAAGTGATCCTTTTTGACCAGGGGCGATTCACAAGTATCGTGAGATTATGTTTTGAATTAAATTTTTTTTTTTAATATTAATAAAAGAAAAAAAGGGGTGAAGAATTAAAAATTATTATCTCAGAAAATATTTTTTCATTTGTCGTTTTATTAATTTGCTTTGAAATGATTTTGCTTACATTTTACGTATGATAAAAATCGCCGCAGAACAGAGTACATATAGAAAAACAATCTATATACAATAATTAAAATCATCCCCACGCTTTGAGGTCTGTTGTTGTTTGTCACTACCATTACCGGTATATTTATTTGTTTCTTTTGATAAAATCATACGTTGTGGTCTACTGCACATGGATTTACTGTACTTGACATTTTTGATGCAACTTTCCAAAAGTGTTGTTGACTAATTTGATGCTCTCAAAGAATTTCCAAAACTGATGTTTCCATTATCGGTGCTATACTGTATATAGAATTCTCAGTATTCTGCCGTGTTTTATTTTTCCGATGTTACCACGGTAAAAGTTGTACTTGCAACCACTTTAAATATTTACGAAGACAAATAAGAAAAAGTAAGAAAGTAGTATTTTCGCTTAAAATACGAATATTATAGGTATTTCAACACTAGCAGTTCTACGTTTTCCTAATATTCCATGCAAATAGTTTTCCTATAATCCCATGAGTGCTTTTTAATACACTAACACTGAGTAAAGTACGAGAAACAGTGAGAAAAATGGAAAATAGTAAGAAAACTAGGTTTGAAAATTTTATATTCAATAACGTAACAAGTTGTCTAAATCGAACGATAAAGTTGTAAAATGTAAGGAATTAGGGTAATCGATATAACCCTAAATTTTTTAAGAAACCAAATATTACACCAACAAACTAAAATGTATTTTTTTTGCAATTCCGGGACAAAAAGACATGATTTAGTCCCTTATAATAGTGAATAAAGTGCCAGTTCTAGTCCCAAACGACTAAAAAATTCACCTTTAGTCCCAGGAGATTAAAAAATTACTTTGCTCCCGCTTTTAAACCAATCAGCAAGCACAATTTACAGAAATTTAACCTAAATAACGTTGCTAGGTAATTGAAAATAATTAACAAATTCAAACTTGTCGAAAAAGACAAACAATTATATTGTATTGTACAATTCGACTGAATTATCCAAACTTACAATACTTGATGGAATATTATTACATACAATTTGAGTAACATTTAAGTTTTTTTTTTTTTAGTTTTTATAATTGTAAATTATCTGGAATTGCAAAGAATAGTATATATACACCACAGAACAAAAGTGTTTTTTTTATCCCTTGTGTGATTTGTTGCCAGAGGGCCTGTAAAGGCCCTCTGGCAACAAACGTCACACTCGGCATTAAAACTCACACTTTAGTCCCTTGGTGTATAACATACTCTTTTACCACAGGTGATCCTTCTGACCATCTGGTAACAATTTGCAGGAAGTATCAAAAGAAATACTTGGAAGAAAACAGTTTGAAAGAAACATATTAAAGGGCATAGCCCCGTAAGATAGGGAAAATGACCCTTGAGGTAAAATTGATTGTCTTTATAGGAAATAATACTTCTTAGCTCCAGATACATTCCTGCCAAATTTTAACCCTCCAAGGCTAATAGTTTATCAATACATAAAAAGACAAAAATTTTCGAAAATCATTTTTTTTGACGAAATTACTGAGCCGATTTATTTGAGTTTAATATATATTGTGTACCCATCTTCGGCAAAGTAATAAAAAAAATATTAAGGTTGCATCCCCTTATTATACTAATTTTTTGAAACTTATTTTTTGAAATTTTTTAATTTAAGTACCTAAATTTTTGTTGACATTTACGCGTTGGGCGACACCCACCATTTTTTGTTCAGTAATACGTCTCTTAGTACTCTATAACATATATTTTTATGGAAAGATTTTAGTTGGTAGAACATAATAATATTTATAAACATAAATGCAAGCCATGTTCGGTACCACATTCGAAATTTTGCGTCAAGGGCCGTTGTTCCTATCTTACCCGGCTATGCTCTTTTTAGAATTTGAAAAAATTGCCAAAAATCGAAAACATATTTTGACAATCTACGCGCTTTAATAAAGAATAATCCTCAATTTCTAATTTGAAAAATCTTATTATCTACCTAATGGATTCGTAATAATTTTACTTTCAGCTTATGCAATTATTTATACAGATTTGGCAAATCAGTATGAATCAAAGTATAGTAACAAAACCGGAAACCAAACAACAACAAAAGGGAGAAAGGAAAATTCATAAATGGCCTCAAGATTATATTTGAAACATAAACAGGAAAAATTTCCGATATTATTAAATATAATTTTTTCTCTCATATTATTATTCTTTTGGTGATGTTGAAATAAATGAAGAGGTGAGTGGACGAAGGTGTTATATAACATTTTTTCAAAAAGTCATTTTTTACAAAATTTTTGAATATTTTGTGCTGAAGTATCATATATTAACAATTAGGTTTCATTACTAGTCCAATAGCACTAATTTTAAGCCCTATCTCACTAAACATTAATTTTAGAATAGGTATAAAAAATTTTTAAAAAGAGATTCTTGTAGGGATTGCCGAGGAGAACATTTGTGCAAAATGTGAACTCCCGGAAATGTTTTTTTATATTGTTTAAACAATATTGAAAATTCATAAATAGCGTTTTTTAACCTTTCACCGCTTGCGTAGCGAAAACGGTGATAGATACATTAAAAAGTGTTAGTACCTTTTTTGTAAAGAATCGAATTCTCTACAAAAAATTCACCGAGAGCATCTGTCTATCTTGTACAGGTGAAAAAATACAGCACTCCAAACGCGCACTCAAAAATCCACTTTTTCTAGCGTTCCGGCAGGGTGTGCCGACCGGAACCTTACCGGAACGCTAAAAAAAGTGAATTTTTGAGTGCGCATTTGGAGCGCTGTATCTTTTCACCTGTATAAGATAGACAGATGCTCTGGCAGACCTTTTTGTAGAGAATTCGATTCTCTACAAGAAAGGTCTTAACACTTTTTAATGTATCTATCACCGTTTTCGCTACGTAAGCGGTGAAAGGTAAAAAAACGCTATTCATGATATAAAAAAACATTTCCGGGAGTTAACATTTTGCACAAATGTTCTCCTCGGCAATCCCTACAAGAATCTCTTTTTAAAATTTTTTTATGTCTATTCTAAAATTAATGTATAGATAAAATTTAGTGCTATTAGACTATACCCCTAATAGTTTTGTAGAAATTCAATAATAAACATGTGCTATTATATGGGAAGTAGTTATATGTAAATAAAAACTTTCAAACGCTTCTATTGTAAAATTATAAAAAAATGTTACATAACACCTTCATCCACTCATGTCTTCAAACATTGCTTGCACTTATCATCCGTCAACTAATATCTTTTGTTTTCCTTTTGTGTTTTGTTTCGATCTCACACTCCATCATATCTGAATGACGTTTATGTGGTTAATCTGAATTTTGTAAATAAAACTATCTGACATAATAGAAAAACATTTTCTTATAGATTGGTAACTTAGAAATGATACTAAAATCTGATGAGGATCAATATTTTGTTTTTCCAATCATTCCAATTTTTGCGTATTTCCGTCGAACCTCAATGGTTTAGGGCCTATGTTTCGATCTTGAGCATTTTAAAGTAGGTATAAATATGTATCTTGGCATCTAAATTCTAATCTGTTGGAGCTAAAAATGATTTCAAATGCCCAAATGCCCAATTGGTACACTATTTTGACCAATAATATACTTAATATGGAATTGTTGACGTCTTGCAGCGTGGTATTTGAGTTAGTAAGGTTTAATTTCACCTCTTATGACGTCAATGACCGTCAAGGTGTTAAAGGGAGCAAAATTATATCACAAGTGGTCCAATGGTTCCGGAGTTATCATAATTTTTAATATTTCGAAAAAATTAAAATATATTAGTTTTGTTTTAATGATTTTTTTTTCGACCGGAAAATGATACAAAAAATTCGAATTATCTTAAAGATATAATTTTTTCATAAGTTACGTGATTTTCGAATGACTCTCGATTGAATTTTAAACTTTTCGGCTTCTTTTCTTAAATCCGAATCTCTCTTGTCAGCCCTGAACGATTTTTGAAATTTCACAATCGGATAGAAGCCCAATAGCATATCTCTGACCGACAACCGATTTTTTTTTTTTTTTTTGAAATCGACTTCCACAGTGGATGGGATTGACTTGAAATATAAACTTTCCCATCAGGGAGAATTAAGAGCAAAATTTCGAAAAATTTTATAAAGTATAATTCTTCGAAATTTCAATATGCAATAACTTTGTCCCCGAAAACTTTCCATAAAAATGCCCTCACCTGCTTCCGAAAATATTTTCATTCTTTATACTACAAGGATTTTTCATAAGTCGTCAGTCCATAACAGATTCCAAAAAAAAGCGACAGAAAAGTCCTACAGGTATGTCGTCAACTTTTGTACATTAGGCAGTAAAAATTTTAGATTTTTTTCGTTTCAATCTGAAGTATAAATCCTAATATTTTTCAAAAAATGTAACTTTCTGTACCATAATTAATTAATTTTTTTTATTGTTATCACAATTTGAATTTATTTTCTCCTTAGCATCGGTCCGTGTAATTGATAAAACAATGTCGAATATTATCTTTTACATTTAGTATACTATTATCTTTTAAGCTCGATTTTTGGTAAATTGATTGATTATTTTATGTGACTTATGAATGTTGTTGTTTATATGGCTCGGAGATAAAAACCAAATACATATTCTTATCTCCCTTCCGACATTCATACAACTCTGAATTGAAGACAGATAAAAACGAAAGAAAATACGTTACCATTATCTCTACAGTCGCTTTCAAAAATTGTGAACCATGATGGTGTATTCGCCAAAGAACCATTAAAAATCGACCTTTTTCTATTATTAACTTCCCATAGGAAGTTATTGTAATGGGATTAGCGGTTTGTTTTTTGTGGTAAAAAAACGGAATTAACTTTATTAAGGTTACATAGATTATATGGATTTTTTACCATAACATTATTATATAATGGCCTAAGAACCTTCCTTGATGTTAAAAACGCCAGTATTTTATTACAAAATTTAAAAAAAAAAGAAACTTGAAAAAATTAGTTTTTTGCCAAAATATATTTTGTCTGGCATATCTTGAGAACAAATGATGTTATCAATTGTTTGATGAGGGTGGATACCGGGGGCTTCACCTTCTGTACACTTTTCATATTTGATTTTAAAAACTTGTTTATTTGAAATATTTTAGAGCTTTTTGGCCGTGGATTCTTAAAATTTCAATTTATTTTTTTGTTTTGGAAACCTTAAATATTCTGGAAACGGCTGGATTCATGTTCATTAAACCTGGTTAAGAACAATCCCGTAATTACGAGCTTCAAAACTGGGTTTTTAACATTTTTAAATTTATATTTTTTTTTAATAAAAACGCTTTTTATCAAACCTGGCTAACAACCATGGTAATTCCGAGATGCATCTCGGAATTACGAGCTTTCAGTTAAAAAAAAAACGCATTAAAATTGGTTAAACCGTTTTGGAGATAAATGGTAACAGACACAGAAATCCACACATCTTACCCCAAACGGAAACACTTCTACCTGCTCCGTTCCGTCGTGGGGAAAAAAATTCTGGTCTCTCTATTTAATAATTTTAGTGGTTCCAAAACCACTTCATTCCATAGAAGACTAACAAAAAAACACCTTGTTTTTGATTATCTAGACAAGGTTTCTACCTTAAAGGTGTCAAAAAACAGTAATGTTTCAACGTAAATTAAAAAAGAATTTTATAAATACAAATCTCTTGTAAATCAGATTCGTATCATCTAGTTTACATAAATCTAATTTATGATAAAGCTAATTACAAATTCACTTTATTATAATCAATGTATGTATTTTAAAATTACATAACCTATAAAACAAGACGGAAATCATGCAATCTTATTGTATAATTAAAAGAAAAAAAGAAAAAAAAATTGTATATAATTAAAAAAATAAAGTTATAGTGGGGTTTTATTAAACAAATATTTACATTGCGTGGTAAAATAATAGAATAAGAAAATAATTGTAAATAAACAATCTAGAAAACATCGCCCAATTACTCAGTTAATTCCCACCCGTATCTAAAAAGAGTACTAACTTCAAAGAAAGAAAACAATATTAGAAAATACCTAAACTTTAATATTAGTACGGTTTTCCGTTAAGAAAATAATATAAAGTATATTTATGCTTGCATGTACTACTGTAGTTAACCAGAGAGTTAACCAACTCTCTTCACCGTTCCATAGTTCTAGTCAAAAATTACTGTGTGCATTCGATCGTAACGACCTCTACCATAGCAAGAAGTATATAAAACAAAATATTAAAATAATGTTTCAGTGTGCATATATACGTGTACATGTATTAAACCTCCGATAAACGGCTTAAAAATCACGTTTTTCTCGATTTTTTATTTAATTTATTACATTACAGTGACTAAAAAAGGCTGCCACTGGTGAAGAAAGAAAACATTTACGTCACAGAAAGGAATAAATATTTCGCTACGACCGAATCTCTTATGCATGCCTATTTTATAAGTTGTGTGCTATGGAAAAATGTTTCCTTTACATCACGCAAACCAATTTATGTATATGTCAGTTTAATTTCGTAGAAAAAAAATATTAATAGTTTAATCTGTGTAATGCCGTTGTGGAATTAATTATAATTGAAGAAAAGGAAAAAAATTCAAACAGGTCAAAATTAGAAAAGATTTCCGCGTAACATCTTGCTATTGGTTTAAAAATATAAGTATTTTTCGAAGAAACTATTGTTCGAAACTTAACGTCCATTTTTATTTTAAAAATACACCTTGATTGTAGATTTCTAATACCAAAAATATTCTCAAAAAAAAAAAGGAAAAAAATCTATGAAAATTGTCGGCACTTTTTATTTAAATTTGAAATCAGTTCCTTCTAATAAATCTCTAAAATGTTTCTTCTTTCTATAAAATGCTTTTCAAAAATTATGGATGCATTCAAAAACTTAAAAACCGAATGCTAAATTACAACTACCTGGCACTACAATCACCTTTGGAAGTTCAGATAAGTTCATTCGAGTTTATTTTACTTACTCTTTCTTTGAAAACATTTTTCGCTGTTTTATTTTTTTAAAAAAAGTTCTGCATTTTAAAAAAGTATATTATACACCAAGGACCTAAAGTGTAACTTTTGATCCTGAGTGTGAAATTCGCTGCTAAGGACCTCTAAAGGTCCGAGGGCAGTAATTCACATACGCAGAATCAGAAAAAACAATTTAGTCTCATGGCGTATATATTATTTTTTGCTATTTCAAATAATTTAAAATAAAAAAATTTAAACAAATTATTTCAATGTCATTTAAATTGTGTAAAATAATATTACATCAAGTATACTGTGAACAAATCAATCAAATTAAACTATACGATATATCTGTTTATATTTATCTAACAGTTTGAATTTTAATTGGGAGGAAAGAAGAAAGAATAATACTCTACTCACTATTATGAGAGACTAAAGCCGGGACGGGACTTGTGGGGAGGGGGGCAGCGGGGGCACGTGCCCCCAGCAAGTTTTTAGGGGCGCCAGAACGGTGAATTAGATGTTTTTTTTGGCTCGCTACTTACTTTTTTTAGGGGCGCCAAAAACGAATTTAACTTTTTTTTTCTGCTCGTCACTTACTTTTTGCAGGGAAAGATTTAAAAAATATCGGTGCGCCCAAATGTTTAATTTGGCGTTTTTCTCAGGGAGGGCGCCAACAGCAAAGTTTGCTCCCCCTTGTAATAACTGTAGGTCTGGCCCTGAACTAAAGTATATATCTTAGTTTCGGAATTGTAAAAATTTTTTTTACTTAAAATATTTTAGCAAATGTTGAATCCCTTTTTTATTTAAAGTTATACACACTATAGTTAAGTTGTAATCGATGTATCAATATATTTAGATCGGAACAAAATTGCATATAGGTATGGAATCGAATGAACTCTAATTATGAAATGTTCTATTTGAATCTTATTAGATAGATAAAATTAAATCTCCATACAAACAAAATATATGTCGGTATTTACGTATATAATCATAGTTCTATTGTGGTAACACAAAACAAAGAGAAGCCTGAAAATTAGTGGCTCTATAACGAATATATGCATTATTCAATAATATGTGACGAAAATCTGTGGACGCTATTACACTACAACAACAAAAATTTTAATATCATTATATTTGGAGCGAGTAAATGCATTAAAATAGTATTTAAGTATCTGACTTTTAGAAAATATTCCGTTTTTTTCTAAATAGTAAAAAAAAAAATTACTTTGGATTTCTCTTTGGAAGCTTCGAACCGTAATGAAATATTTATGAATGGTTTAAATCAAATTTGAAGCCGGTTGCAGAGAATCCGAGATTTTATATGTTGACCAAACCTAAAAAATTAATTTCAAGAAAAACGTGTTTAAAGTTTCGGGCAAAACTTCAAATAGCTGCAACACTTTAAGTCTATCTTACTTGAAGTTTGAAGCTAGACTGAAAACTGAACAGAAACTACATAGGTATAAGCCAAGTAAAGTAAACATGGTCTAACGTCATCAAAAAGATGCAACAAATGAAGCAAAATCAGACGTATTGCCTACTATACTGTCTCTTTTCCTTTTTTGCTACTTTTATATTAGAGTCACTACAATAACTGAAGCTTGTACGTCTAATTTTCTTTCATTTATTAACGATGTCAATTATTATTTAATATTTCGTCACTGTGATTCTGAAATCAGTTAAATTGAGTAATAAGAACTTTTAGGCTAGGAACTTACCCTTAAAAAGATGCTTAGAAATTGAAAAAGTGACCACGAGCGTTCTAGTGGCTCGTTTTTTTTTAATCGATGCAGAATTTAAAATAAAATATAAAATTCAAATATTATTTTTTGATTAAACCACGGCTTCAATGCTAAAAATTGATAAAAATAAATAATTTTACAAGTATTTTTATAAATGTTTAATTTTAGTCTACGTATTCATTCTAAAAGATCATATTTGTCAATAGTTTTTTCTCTCTCCAAAAAAACGTTGTATCAGTTGTGCTTATAGAACACTACTAATACAAAATTAATATCTACATGTATTTGACCTATTACTTTCCTTAGTTTCAACTTTTCACAGTGACGCCGGCATTTGGTAAAATAATAGTATTGGAATTTTTTACTCTTTTTTAAATTTTGAATCAATTAAAAGAAAAATCAGCCACTAGAGCGCTCGTGGTCGCTTTTTGTTAAAAATTAAGGTTAAGTTTGCATTCCAATCAAATTGTATCACATTTTTTTGATGATAGGTATCTATTTGTATCTAAAACGTATCAGTATTACTATCGTCAAATATTTCATTCTCATCACATCAGATGTCACTGTTTTCCAGTCAGCTACATGATCAGTATCATTGGCGACTATGACTAATACTGTTATTATCTATTGACAATTATATATAATTTAGTCCCTTAATGACGTGATAACGATAATTTTCTAGTCGAATGAATAATTCAATTTACTGCTTACTAATTCCATTTTAATGAAACATTATTACGTACTGAGGTACTGTACATGCCCAACTGCGCCAACTGGTGGTAGAACAGTTAGAAATTATTAGTACGTTAGCAGATTTATTGTTAATTTATGTGATAATTAGATTCTCCAACGTATTGAAATAATATATGCATAATTTCGATAGTAAAAACGCTGACAATATTTTCTTGTTCCGTTTGTATTTGAAATATGTTGAGAGAAAAGATGGGAATTAAAGTTAGAAAATGATAAAGGGCTGATATATAAACATTTATGGATAATAGAAGATCAAGGGGCAACCGTCATTTTTTGCGAATTTTGAACTATATTATTAAAACCGCTGGACAAAACTTTGATTTTAGAAAAAATATTTTTAGAATCCTTGGAGGTAGCCACAGACCAATGAGCACTATTATATTATACTACTAGACAAAGCGTAAAGTCAGTTTGTTGGCATTTTTCTTAAGGCAGGTAACAGGGTGAGATGGGTGAAATTTAAGCAATATAATGTATTGTCCGTTTTTGAGTAAATGCGACTATAATTATTGTAGGACATAATTTGTATACGTACGAATTTTGAAAATAAAGCAAATACTACTTTCTTTCTTTCAAAATTTTGCAGTTTCTTCTCAAAAAAGTAAAATTTTATTATCAATATTATATTTTGACAATAATTATTTGAAAACGTTACTAAGGATATCATTGGTTATTGGATTGATTTTAATTTTACAAAACACTATTTGATCGTATCCTGATCGTGTCTGACTGCCTCAATTATACACTGATATAATCAGTCTATATAATATATAATAGATTCATTGGTCTGTAGAGGTAGCTCTTTAAAAGGATACCTTACACGATATATCAATTAAAAATTTTATTTTGGACCAAACTCACCGCCCCATTTTAATCCTTAAAATTTTTTTCCTATTTGTTGACTGGCAATATATGTACGCGTCATTAAGACCTAACATTATGCTAAATTTCAAATTCCTACGTTACGCAGTTTTCAAAAAAAAAAAAAAAATGACTGGAAAAATATAGCTGAGATTATTTTTACCATTTATTTTTTTAAATTTTAAGCTCGATCTACGAAATACTAAGCTTCAAAACCGGGTATTTTTATAAGAAAAAATTCGCTATGTTATGCATATGATAATTCTATAACAATAGAAAAAATATAACAAAACAATGTCGTTATTTAAACGTTAAGGGGGTATTCTGGTCTAGAAATTCAAAAAAATCGATTTTTTTTTTCATATTTTCAAAGTTGAGACCTTTAAGAATCAGCCTGTAAAAGAATTTACGGAAATTCCAATTATTTTCGGAGTTATGATTATTTTTTCCCTGCGTACTGTGTATTTTCTGTGTTAAGTTCAAATTTTTAATATAAATTACTCGAAACAGCTTTTTTTGATAGGTACAGTTGACATGATATGACATGACTGACAAGTTCTAATGCACCCATTTACTTGAAATTTGGTGTAGACCTTCTTAATACTATCAAAATTGATCCGACGTAGGGATTTTTAGAATATTCTTTTACTATTTTTAAAAAATTTCCAAAGTTGAAAAACGAGGCGAAAAAATAATTTTTTTTTAAATGGATGCCATTTTGTGAAAAAATTTAATTTTTCAAATCGGCTACGTCCAACTACATCCTTGTTTATTAAGAATTAACTAAAATTTTATGTTTCAAATCACCAGGAGGGTTGGAATCACGTCAACCAAAAGACACCTTTTTTCGAGTCTCCACTTTTTCGGCTTGTACCGATTTCAATATTGAATTTTTTTTAAATTTTTACACATTTTTATACTTTTTAAATATCAATAAAAATACTGTTAAAAAATGGATACTAAAAATATTTACTGCTTTTATTATTATTTTTTTATTATGCCCGTAAAATCGCCTTAAAATCGAGCCTCTAGGCTAGGATACTCCTTTAATACAAATGAACTAAATGTAAAATTTTGATAGAAAGAATAATATCATTATTTCCATTTTACATTAAATATTTAGCGATAGAATTAAAATCACAAAACAGATTTCATACCCAGATGCAACAGGCTGAAACAAATATTGCTTAGTGTTATAGTACATATACAAACATACACATAACGCCTCTATACTACTTCTTATTTATTCCTACGTACCCGCGCTTGTACATATATGTATACCGTTTCACGGCCAAGAGAGGATCAATACTTCGGAAGAGTACAGTATAAATACGAACGGTGTAACCGATATCGTGGCATCCTTATCACACTCATATAATAAATATCCATTAGTGAATATACGAATGTGTGTATTAAACAAAATACGGTATTATTCAAAAGCTGCGGTCAACAAGTTTACATTTAATCGAATTTAATTACAACTTACTGCCATACTACCTGTGGGTTAAAATCGCTGTAACGTTACTACCTCTGATACAAAAAGCCACTGTAACCTTACTACTTTAGGCATAGAACTGCTGTGACCTTGCTAATTCTTCAATTTGATGACGTCATCAAGTTCACAAAAAATTTCAGCGCTTTGTGGCAAAGCGCATTTGCCACTTTTCTATTTAATTCAATAACTATAGATTTTCAATAAAATCATAAAATCTATAAAATCAAACATAGAGTGCCATCTATTTGAAAATGGAACAACTTCTGTTCTACAGAATTCTAAAATAGAAGAAAGAAATTGGTTTTCACATAAGATAAACAATTATGTATTTTAAGATCTTAATTATTTAATTAAAACTTGTACTTGTTTACAAAAAATATAACAATTATTATATTACATCTGTACAAAACATCTAGAATTTTATAAAAACAGAACGAAAATTAAAAGTTCAAATTCTTTTAATCACTCTCTTTTAACTCGGTCGTCGGACTGAAAGGATCTCTTCCAATTCGGCCTTCCGACTTCAACAACGGAACGGGACATGCCGTCTCAACGTAGGTACATCATATAATAACTTTTCTTAGAGAACTCGTTTGATTTTCGTTCTGAACAAAATGTAAAATACTTTTTCGTGTTTAATTGTCGTAAAAATTTTAACAACTATGTAAATTTCAATTTTGTGAAATTGATTGGAAATGTCCCACTGGAAATAATTTTCGGAATTAATAATTTTGAGAAAAACGAATCATTTGATTTTTTTTATTCGTTTTTAATATTTGAACCTAAAACTTCGGGTGAAGAGAAAACAGAGGAACACCTACGGGAGGGGTTTTTGTATTTATTTGTTACTGCTGGACTTGCGGTGTTAAACCTTTGAAAAGAAATATCTCATCCAATTGGTTTTAGGGGATTAACTCCACCGAAGTTATCTGGTAAGTTAATTTTTTACCGTATGGGTTTTACGTCGTCTTAAATAGCTTTATACCTGTTTCCTCCAGTGGCCAATTTCGTAAATTTTCACAAAACACCTTAGCCCAATCCAGAAAAGAATATATTTTTTTAATAGAAATTTCTTTCTCTATTTTGGCTTTGACTTTACAAAAAAACTTCCGAACCATTAGTGGAACTCCTCAATCCACGTCTCCTCTAAAAATATAAGGGCCCAGCACAATGCCAACTCTGTTAGGAAAATTTAGGATCCACTACTGGTCGATGGAGCGGAAATAATGGGTGCGTGTGTGCTAAGTAATTCCACTCACCCATAACCCCGAAGGAATTACTGGCATTACTACGCCACAGCTTTAAAAATCATAAATAATGTACAGCTGAACCTTCTTTATACGGTGGATAGGAGCCACATAAAAATTCCCACAAAAAATATATTTAAGAATATCATAAATAGCTATATAAAAAGTTTAAGTTCGGTCCAAATTGTAACAAAAAAAACTTCATCGAAAATACGTACACAACTCAAAACCACACGATTTCCTTAGAAACTGCTTTTCTAAACAAGATATAGCAATAATTTACACGTGGGAATATTTTATTTCAGTTTTATGATAGGTATTATGAAAATTGTAAAAAATACATCTGTAAAAAAATAAATGATGCATTAACTTATATTCTGATGCAACGTACCAATTAAACGCTTAAAAACCATTAAACAGTATTTTTTTATCAAAGAAAGTTATGTTATAATTAATGTTCAAGTTTCCAATTTTCTCTTGAGTTTAATTCACATTATGTTTTTTAATGAACATTTTTTTAGAAACCACAAAAAAATCACTTAAAAGAAATCGCACAAAAAAAGACTGCATAAAAAAAGGTTCGACTGTACTTAAGACCAAAGACTTCTGTGGAATAAGTCATATTTCTAAAAGCAATTATGTAAACTTTATAATAAAAGTTCGCGGGCAATTTATGCTGTTTCCCTAAACAGTCTCTCTAATTTGTACAATTATTATAAAGTTTAATAATATGAAAGAAGGATTTATTAGTTTAATGACGTCAAAAAATTTTTCAATAGCCCTCTGGCAATAGGATCCAAAAACGTTATTGGTTCCAGTTCAAAAAGCTGAATTCACCGATTTAGAAATTGGTTCGAAGTTTCTTGCTTTTTGACGATTACTATACTTTTTATATACTTATTTACATATAATTCCGACCTCGACCCGTACAAGAATGAAAAATTCCACTAGTTTAAGAAACAAAATTACCTCATTTTTCGTCAAACAAGAAAAGAAAAATACAAACACAAGGAAATTTCTACCTGAAAAGTTTTCACAAAACTTGTATTCAAAGATACATATTATTTCGTGTATCCACAAGTTCAACATTTACATATTCTGTTACTTTTATTTAAGGCATAACCGGGGATACCTTCACCATTCCAAATTTACCATTCTACGATCAATTTTTCGTCATAAAAAATGATCTGAGCGTGTCGAATTACATGTCAACTAGAAGTCAATTACAGCAATTTGAGAACAAGTTATCACGTCAAGCCACCAATAACAATATAATTCGCCACCAAAGCGACTAGTTCGAATTACAAAATCAATAATTACGACCTCTGAAAACCGAACTGATTGGCAGATTATGTTACAAACATGTCTTCACACAACGGCGCCCTCTGTAGTGAAACGGAGGCGTCATTTTACAATAAATGAAATTCAATCTAACAGCTGAAAGTAATTTTTTTATAGATTTCTCTGCTCTTCGTTTTCGTCTTAGAATTGAAAAAAAGAAAAGTTTATTTTGCTATGAGTTTTCTTATTATTTTTTTTAATAATCTCTTTTTAACTTTCCAATATTTTTTTTTTCTACAATACACGATATGTATGTTTAACAATTTTTTGCTTCCGAGGCTGTTAAAGTAACGGAAACATTGTGATCACTTTTGAAAAATAAAAAAAATTGTCCCTCCAAAATAAATTTTTTTACGCACATTGTACGTTTTAGAGCTTCCTGAACAATTTTGGTTTGGTGTCTGTCCGTCCGTCCGTCTGTGTGTCGTCAGTTTGCACCAAGTGGCATAACTTCTGAATTATTCGGTTGTTTTTAATGATTTTTTCAAAAATTATGCAGTTTGGTTCCCAGATGATCCCCTATGAATTTAATCGAAATCGGAGTAACGGTAGCTACGCCGCTACCATGTCATTCCATTAATATACTAAATTGCACCAAGTGGCATAACTTCTGAACTATTCAATTCTTTTTTATGAAATTGCCAGAAATTATGCGGTCTGGTTCCTAGATGGTGCCCTCCAAATATCTTTGCATTCGGAATAATACTATCCACGGCGCTACCATGAAATCCCATCAAAGGTGAGTATCTTATTTACTCCTAGTACAACTTCGCTCAAATTTTTAAAGTATTTTGGGGGTTTGTTTCTAAAATATTTTTGCTATTATTTTATAATTTAGCCTTTAAGTATTTTGATTTACAATAATTTTTTATGAACTTTGATGCGAAAATATAATTTGACGGTATATATATTTGGTAGAATACTGTTTTAAAGTCTTTTATGAGTACGAGGAAGCTGTGTACCATTGGCAGCGTATTTTCTCTTGGTTTCACTAAAGACTTAAGGGGGAATTCTTATTTTTCGACCACTGAAACTGGTTATATTTTAAAAATGAGAACCTAATTATATAAATATTGTGCTCTCGAAAATATTACTATACGAAAACTGACCCACATACTACACATTTCAATACTCGCGCCATCATCCGTTCCTGTATTCTATCAAACCATTACCATTTCTTCAGTCCTAGTTGATACAATTATGACAACAGTCAAGGAAGATAAATTACGGATTCTGTTTTATATCAGCATATAGATATTTGTTTCATAAAAATGAAAATAACTGATAGATGTATTTTATCTGTTATTTTTCCCGTTTCTTTCTTCAAAATGTTTCTTTTCCGAATAGCTTTTACAATAAGTATATAGAATGAAATGTTATTGGTCAATATTAACATTAAATGAGAGAAATAGCAATCATTTGTTTTCGTTTTCACCACAATAAATTTCTGTACAATCGTAGCAGCGATATGAAAATTTACCAGAAAAATCACACAATAAGCGAATCTCCTAGGCGAATCATTTCCTTAACAGAAAAGAGAAACGTAAAAATATCATGTTTATATCTCTTTTGATACCAATTTCTAGTGTCCGACCGAAACAGGATTTGCAACCAAAACGGAAACAGAAACCGAAACTTCGGCCTCGGTCTCAGTTTCGACCGAAACCGAAACTTATTTAGGCATGTCAAAATTTCAGTTATATGCTGAAACCTAGTGTATGTGCGAGAAACGAACTCGTCCGAACGAAGCGTAACAATGCATGAACACTGAGTTTCGGTGCAGCCGAAGTTCTGGTCGAAACCAAAACTAAGGCCGAAATTGGCCGAAACCGAAACCGAAGGTTCGATCAGTCACTAAATTTCATATCGGGAAAGGAATTATCAACGTAACAAAAAAGATCTTATGTAGCACAAAATATCAGCCAAATGTGACGGATATGGGAAACATTTCGTCAACTGGGGTCAAAAGTGCCACTAACATTGACCTATTTTACATTTCTTTACATAGCACTGGTCCACATGTTTGCGAATACACACGTATGTAGTATGCAGGTACCGCAGCATTTATTACAAGTAATGAAAAATTTATTGCACGCTTGAGAATTGCAAAGCGTGCAACCAGTTTTACCATCATCGATACCAAACATGCGGCAAGGAGCGCAGCAATGAAATATATTATGTCGAAGCTTCCAGTTGCAAATTGCTATTGCCGTGAAAATAACCATATAAAAGTAATTTTTCGCGAAACTTTTTCTTTAAAATTGTAAAAATGGTTTTTCTTGTTTAGTTCAATTTTTATTTTTGACGCAATTGTGGTTTGGTATTATAAAATTATTTCAAATCTATTGGGATTTTCATAAAATTACATTAGAAAAAAATTCTTTGACTTCAGCAATTTTTTTTTAAACAAGAAAATAAAACGTTTCTAGAATGAAAATCAAAAAGATAAGTGACGCAGAAAGTATTTGAACTGTAGGTCCTGGCAGTGGCGTAGCAAGGAGGTGGTAGGGATGGCCCCCGCCAGGGATGCTGGAGCAAGGGGGCGCCGCCGCGACGATTTCGCTTAATCCTAATTTTGTTACTAAGAACACTGAAAAAAATCACTCAAAAACATAGACTAAAATAAAATAACAATTAAGATATATGGCTACACTGGCTAGTCTTAAACTAGACTACAAGTTGACAAAGATATATGGTTACACTGGCTAGTCTTAAACTAGACTACAAGTTGAAAGTAAAGATATTTCTAGCATTTATATACAAAGGAACTGAGTGTCGTTATCGCGTAATTCTGTGAAATTCGACGAGTCATTCCCAGAAACACAGGTGGCTGTAGTTTATGCAAAAGAGGAGAGGGGATGTATGATGTGGTTGTGGGTAGGAGGCGAATTTTTAAGTTACTGAACCATCACTCCTCTTTTTATCAAAGAGAAGGCGCCAGTTTCAAATCTGGCCAGGGGCGCCAATCACCTTAGCTACGCTACTGGGTCCTAGTAATCGATCCCTACCACAGACCAATGAACACTATTATAATATTATACTACTAGACAAAGCGTAAAGCCAATTTGTAGGCATTTTTCTTGAAGCAGGTAACGGCGTGAGTCGTGAGATGGGTAAGATTTAAGGAATATAATATAATAATGTCAATTTTTGAGCAAATGCGACTATGATTATTACAGGACATAATTTGTACACGTACGTATTTTGAAAATAAAGCGAATACCACTTTCTTTCTTTCAAAATTTTGCAGTTGCTTCTCAAAAACATATTTATTATCAATATTATGTTTTGACAAAAATTATTTGAAAACGTTACTAACGGATACCATTGGTAATTGCATTGATTACTATATTACAGAATACTATCCGGTCGTATCCTGATTGTATCTGGCTGCCTCAATTATACACTTATATAATTAGTCTATATAATATAATATATAATACTAGCCGTATGCCCGATGGGATTTCCCATCGACAATATCTTTTTATAAGGTACTCACTTTCTGCTCACTTTTAATGTTTTTCAAAAACCTAAATCAATATCCACGTTACTAACTTCAAAAATGACGAATTTCCCATATGAACTTTCATTTTCTGTTTTAACCCCTTAGGCCCTTAGGGAATAAATTTCCAAAAACCACTTATATTAATTTATAAATAGAAGCCTAAACGCCAATTTTCATAACTCCTGTGCTTAATTTCGTCCTTCTAAACCCAACAGTTTAGGTTGTGCGTTGTCTGTCAGTCAAAGTTAAAGATTCATTAAATATTATTTATTTTAATAGCCATAGTAATATAATTTTATATACCATTAACTTCAAAAATTACGAATTTGCATACAAATTTTCATTCCCTATTAAACCCATTTAGGGGACGAATTTTCAAAAATCCTTTCTTAGTGCTCCTGTGCTTAATTTCGTCCTTCTAAACCCAACAGTTTAGGTTGTGCGTTGTCTGTCAGTCAAAGTTAAAGATTCATTAAATATTATTTATTTTAATAGCCATAGTAATATAATTTTATATACCATTAACTTCAAAAATTACGAATTTGCATACAAATTTTCATTCCCTATTAAACCCATTTAGGGGACGAATTTTCAAAAATCCTTTCTTAGTGCTCCTGTGCTTAATTTCGTCCTTCTAAACCCAACAGTTTAGGTTGTGCGTTGTCTGTCAGTCAAAGTTAAAGATTCATTAAATATTATTTATTTTAATAGCCATAGTAATATAATTTTATATACCATTAACTTCAAAAATTACGAATTTGCATACAAATTTTCATTCCCTATTAAACCCATTTAGGGGACGAATTTTCAAAAATCCTTTCTTAGTGCTCACCTACGTTACATAGGGAACTCCTATGCAAAATTTCATTCTTTTAAACCTAACGGTTTAGGCTGTGCGTTGTCTGTCAGTTAGTCAGTCAGTGTTAGAAATTTATTAAGTAGATGTTCATTGGTCTGTGATCCCTACTATATTGGATTCCCAACCCTCCAAATTTTAATGCCACACCATTTTCTCTGACACTATCCACATCACAGTACAATGATGTGTGTGCCCTTGCAATTTGTTATTATGATAATATTAAATATATCATCTAAATAAATTTGTATTTTCCCAACTCAAATTTGTTACTAAAAACGCAACTTGAACTCGGAGACCTGTAAATTCAAGAAAACTCCAGCATGCTATTGTGTTTTTGATACTTGACAGTTCTTGTCGCTATATTGCTAGACAACAAATTTTTGTTATATATAAACACACCTAAAGGGCTAGTTTCACACGGCAGTGGACTGCTATAACCGTAGAACTGTTAGGTAGGGAATGTGGTTACTGTGATAGTTTTACTGTTATTTATGATGATTCGCCATATTTAAAAGTGTTTGTTAACAGTAGTTTTATTAAAATGGCGCCAAATTAAAATACGTATAACTACTAAATTGTATTTTAATACGTTTATTAATTAAGAAAAACAAATATTTAAAAGAAAATATAATAGAGAAAAAGACATTAGATGAAAGCACCATTCTTGAACAGGTTCCTTTTTGACATAGAAAATAATTTATTAATCAAATTATTAACGGTAGATGATTTCCAAAATTTCATAGGATTACCCTATGCAAAATTTTTCGAACTCCATAAGAAGGTTCATATACAATACTCTTAATATTTTTAAATTAGCAAAAACAGCTAATCTCCATAAAATTTTCAGGTTACACATTTGATTACTAAACGGGATTCATTTAAGTATAACAATTTCTTCTGTTAAATTTAATTTTTTCACAATATTTTTTCAAATGCACTTTTCCTTTTTATATTATTTGTATAGTCAGATGATTTTGTGTCCCACAAACACCAATTTTTATGGTACAATTAGGGTAAACTTAGAAGTTTCTTTTCCGAGAATCCAATTTTTTTATAAATTCTGCATTTTTAATGCAATAGAATATTACTGCTATCGTAAAAGTAGAAATAATTCTAGTTATAACAGTAACTGTCATAACAATCAACTGTGATAGTAGTAACTATATTTCACACAAAAAATTACCTAACAGTATAGCCACGCCTACTAAATTGTTACTGTGATAGCAGTAAATTGTCCTGTAAAACTCCCGCTTTACATTCGGTAAAATACAAATCTATCGTATAACAAGGAAAAACAAGGAATAACAAGGAAAAAAGGAAAAGTAGTAAAATTTTGCTATTTTCCCTCGACGCAAGTGCATATAATCATCTAAAGAAAATGTATTTTCATACAATGACAAATGAAATATAGGAAATGGAAAATAGAACATTTTAATGAATGTGGATTCCTTACAACTGAATGAAACTAGATACCTATTGATATACTGTAATTCCTCCAGTATTTCTCGTTTAATGATGCAAATATATACGAAAGTATTTTATTGATTTCAGTTTTTCCTCTGAATTTTTTTTCATAAAAAATAATGATCAAAATAAGAAATGAAAGTCTAATAGGGTAAAAGCCCGTATATCGGAACGCGATCCAATACTGGAACAGTTTTGACATTTATATATTACTGAAGTTATTTCTGAAAGAAACCTCTGATGACAAAAATTATTGTTTTAAGACTGATTATTTTTCAATTTAAAATTCACCTCGCATTTAATGTTTCCTTAATTAAATATATATATATATATATATATATATATATATATATATATATATATATATATATATATATATATATATATATATATATATATATGTCGTGTACTGTACCTCGTACACTTTACAATATAAAAATACTTAATCAACAATTTCGTATTAAATTACATTTTTAAATCTTATTTTTTCTAGAAAAATATTAAAACAAAATTTATTAGTATTCTCTGTATTTTTCCATTCAGTATTTTTCCATTAAAATTAGTATTTTTTATAAAACAAAGATTCGATCGAATAAAATAGAAAAAATCTTACTTTTGCTAACTTAGCATTTAATTATTATAAAAAGAAACTAGACACAACAATCCAGTTCAGTTTTTTGGGAATTATTGTAAATCATTATTACCGCGTTCGAATCTTTGTAATGTGTTTGAATATTTTAATTGTTATAATCATTGTAGTGATCATTTTGTTGAACTATTATTTTCATTAAATAAATTCGACTTTATTAAAATTAAATCTTTGATTTTTATTTGAAAAACTTACGAACTTTCAGCAATTAAATTTTAAATAAAAAAATAAGAATATCAAATTAGAATTACAAGCAAAGACGACGAACTATTAAATTAAAATAATTAAGTAAATAAAATTAAAAAGGACAAATAAGTAGTTGAGTGAAAAGTGAAGAAAAAAAGGTTCAGTGAAAAGCACAAAAGAACTTATAACCCAAAAAGCTCCGTTTCTTAGTTTTATCGAAAAAAACTAAGTGGCGATCCAACCATTCCGGAGGATCCAGTGTTGCATCCAATTAAGGAATCATTCTACGTCGAGGACCGGGCGCGTGTTTCCACTACATTAATTGGAGGTCGCGACATATATATATATATATATATATATATATATATATATATATATATATATATATATATATATATATATATATATATATATATATATATGTATATTAAACAATTTTTGTTGAATACAGTATTTTGATCCTTTATTTACGTCTGATATTTAAACCATTCTGTTTCCTACATTGACGTCTAGATATCACTCTATGTATTATATTACTCATATTACACGTGTTTGTATATCGGTTCCCAACATGGGCGCCCATCCCTATGAGCAGGGAGGGGCCATGGCCCCCCCCTAGCTAGGCAGGATTGGAAGAAAATTAGAAAAAAGGAGTTCGAAGAGAGCAAAACGACATTGTTAATGGTGTTTTTTGTGGATTATATATAGTATTTCAGAATCGTGGCCGCCCCTAATTGACAGCCGTGCTTTATACGAAGGAAGGGAAACAAACGAGCAAAAAAAAAGGTCGCCAGGCTAATATTATGTGGGGAAAAATTTACGAAGAAAAATATAAAAAAAAAGATAAAAAAAAATCCGAAATTTTTTCCGGAAGTTCACTTTTCACCCTTCGGGCCCCTCCCTGGAATCCATCATATGGGCGCCCATGGTTCCCAACTCCTAGTGTCATTAATATTTCTTTGTTTGGATATAGATGTCGACATGTTGTAAAAGAAAAACATTAGTAAATAAAAATTTTTGGGTTGTGTTTTTAGCGAATTTCGAAAACTCGAAATTCAGTTATTACAGTAGGTGTCATGACGCAATCTGAGTCCGGGGCTATGGCAGAAATCTGTTTTGAGGTCCCTAGAATACGAAAATGATATTCACTAAAATTTATATATATATATATATATATATATATATATATATATATATATATATATATATATATATATATATATATATATATATATATTTATGTGTTCCCACGATAACTCTCGAACGAAACGTCTAACGCTTATGAAATTTTGTGTGCGGACTGGATTCTGAATTGGCTTGGCTAAGTTCGTTAGCCAGACACGTCGGATGCCCAGAAGTAGGTTTTCTGGCCATTTTTTATCATTCGATCCTATCATAAGGCAGTTCAATTTTTACATCGTTGAAAAGGAAAAAAAAAATTATGAAGAAAATATTCTTATAATTTTCTTTCTAAGTATTTTTCGAGAAAATGTAAATTTTCACTTTTATTCTTTCTTTGTTAGTCTAATAAGTAATTTATATTTATATCTCAGTTCTTTATTAAGTATAAAAATATTTCACTTTTTTATTAAAGAATTTTGTGAGAACAAGTGAAAACTGTTCACATATATGTGTTATAACACACATACATGTATAGAGTTTTGTTTCTCATTTATTGCATTATAATTAGCATGGTTCTATCCCATGTTAAAAAATGTAAATTAAACAGATTTTCTAAGCTAATGTAATGAAGAATTTTTTTTTTTTTTTATTGAATTTTTAAGTAAACAAGAAATTGAAGATTATGTTATGATATATTATTATTATATATGAAACAAAACAAAATGTGTACAATGTACATATGTATGTACGGAAAAATATTTTGAATCGATATTGAAAATTTTTTCACTAATAATTAATAATGTTAAAAAATTAAACCATTTCAAACGGATTTAAGGTATTTTATGTGAGGTCAAGGTTTTCGGGACCTAAAAAGGCCAGAAATCAATTAACCAATCGATTTTAAAAATTTTTTCACAGTTAGTAAGTTAAAGTATTTGAATTAATTAATTAAATGATGTCCGCAAGAAGCTTACGGACTGCCATAAGTTATATGAGATCCTTAGAACCCTTTTCTTACTGTTAGAGTACTAGACTTGTATGAGTTTCGCCAGGATTTACTGATCCCATAATTGTAAAAAATAAACTAAACGAACAATTTTAAAAATTTCTTCACTGTTACAGAGCTAAACTATTTTAGATAGATTTAGAATACATTATGTAAGGTCCGCCAGGGTCCACAGGACCCAAAAGTGTCAAAAATAAACTAACTGACCGATTTTGAAAATTTTTTCACTGTTACAGAGCTAAACTATTTTAGATAAATATCGATTACGTTATGTAAGTTCCGCCTCGGTCCATAGGACCCAAAAGTGTCAAAAATAAACTGCCTGATCGATTTTGAAAATTTTTTCACTGTTACAGAGCTAAACTGTTTTAGATAAATATAGATTCCGTTATGTAAGGTCTGCCAGAGTCCATAGGATCCAGAAGTGTCAAAAATAAACTAACTGACCGATTTTGAAAATTTTTTCACTGTTACAGAGCTAAACTATTTTAGATAAATATAAATTACGTTATGTAAGGTCCACCAAGGTCCATAGAACCCAAAAGTGTCAAAAATAAACTAACTGACCGATTTTGAAAATTTTTTCACTGTTACAGAGCTAAATTATTTTAGATAAATATAGATTACGTTATGTAAGGTCTGCCAGGGTCCATGGGATCCAAAAGTGTCAAAAATAAACTAACCGACCGATTTTGAAAATTTTTTCACTGTTACAGAGCTAAACTATTTTAGATAAATATAGATTACGTTATGTAAGGTCTGCCAGGGTCCATGGGTCCAAAAGTGTCAAAAATAAACTAACCGACCGATTTTGAAAATTTTTTCACTGTTGGGGAACTAACTATTTTAGATAGACATACATTACGTTATTTAGGGTCCGCCAGGGTCCATGGGACCCAAAAGTGGTAAAAATAAACTAACCGACCGATTTTGAAAATTTTTTCACTCTTACAGAGCTAAACTATTTTAGATAAATATAGATTACGTTATGTAAAGTCTGCCAGGGTCCATCGGATCCAAAAGCGTCAAAAATAAACTAGCCGACCGATTTTGAAAATTTTTTCACTGTTGGGGAGCTAAGCTATTTTAGATACATATAGATTACGTTATGTAAGGTCTGAAGTGTCAGTAGGACCTAAAAGTGTCAAAAATAAAATAACTGACCGATTTTGAAACCTTTTTACTATTACCAAGGTAAAATATTTTAGATAGGTACAGGTTGTGTTATCTGAGATCCACAACTGTCCTCCGGATGCAAATGCGGCGTAGAATACTACACAACGGGTTTTGAATATATACATATATATATATATGTATATATATATATATATATATATATATATATATATATATATATATATATATATATATATTACATAAAGTCCGCCTAGAATATACGGTCGAGCTGATTTTTTAATGAGGTCCACCGGGATCTTGCAGATCCGAAAACGCCAGTAATAAGCTATCGAACCGATGCTAAAAAATTTCTCACTGCTAGAGAACTAAATTATTTTAGATGGATACAACTATGCTGCACAAAATTCGTTCGGGTTCTTGGGTCCCCAAAAATACCAAAACTAATTACCCAACCGATTTTAAAAATTCTTTTACTCTTAGAAAGCTAAACTATTTTAAATAGGTACAGGTCTTAGATGAGATCCGCCAGTGCCCAAGATTTGGAAATTCGCTATGTTATGCAGATGCTGCGACAGGGGTATTTTTATAAACATATTCACTGGATTAAAAAAACTTTGTTTCATGCTTATTAAGAACGAAAAATGGGTGATAAATTTATTTGTCAATTTTTATAAGCCAGTTTAATTATACACCTAAAAATAGTGTTCCGGTATATGGGCTTTTACGTTATATAGAAATTAAATTTTATTTGGAAATTAAAACTAATATTAAATTTTTGTCAGTTACTACTAGTTCTAGTATGCCGAAATTTTTTCTTACTCGAAATTTTAAAAACAAATATTTTAAATTTTGTGGTCTAAATTCCCAGACATCTGACGAAGTTATGAAAAAGAAACTCAAAAGGAAAACTGAGATAAAAATCAACATCCTTAACTAGTGCCATCTGTTAGTTATCGTATACATTTTATAAAAGTTTCAGAACGCCAGCTTCATGCTGTGTACAAAAGCTCCTCAATAAATCAATATCAACTCTTGCTTGTAAGCATTAAAAAGCACACTCATTTTCCGTCACATATGTTTGTTTCTCTGCTAAATGGAAATTGAAAAAAATGGTTTTTATTTTCGCCTATAGGTGGCATTAGTAACTGAAAAAGAAAACCTTCATTTTGTTTGGTAAACTATTTATACCCTGAAATTTAAAAACATTTTGAATTTTTTTTTTTTTAAAGGATGATAACAATAAAAAGGTAGAAATTTTTGGGATTTGATTAAAAAGTTATATAAACAAAAAGTACTTTTGGGTATTATTATTTTTGCCAATACATATTTTTGCATGTAAACTGTACTTACGACGTCGTTCGTGCGGCCTGTTGATATGGATTCTAAAAAAAGTTCACAAATATAGGTATTATAGTTTTCGCGTATTTCTTCCTCAAACCGGTTTTTAGTATTTCTCTGTGGGAATGGTATATGTTCTTGTAGTAGACAGTATTCGGCAGGTAATAAGTTATCACCGCACCAAATTTCATTAAAATTGGTCCAGTAAGTTTTGCGTGATGCGCGCACACACGGATAAAAAATTTAAAAATTACGCTGAGAAATTGGTAACAGTCTGAATCGCCATTACAATTTTCGACAAAAATTCCATCAGAAACAATCAAATAGTTCAGAAATTGTATCACATGTCCGTAAAGTTGGCCCAGCCATTTTGTCATTTTCAAACAAAAAACGTTGTGCCGTAAATTTTTTTTTAAATTATTTTATTTCTTTTTCTTAATTTCAAGAATTTCCAAATTTTTTATTTACGGCATGTCTAGCACAATGCAGCACAACCCTTTGTGTTATAAAAAGACAAAATGGCGGGGCTAACTTTACTCCCAAAAAATTATTTTTTGGCTCTAAAAATCGCAGTTTTCAAAATTGACTTTTTTTATTTACGACACATGGTAGCACATGTTCAGCACAATGCAGCACAACCTTTTTTGTTTGAAAATGACAGAATGGCGGGGCTAACTTTACGGACATTTGTATCACTTGGTGCGATTTGACTGTAAAGGAATGTGAATAGCGGCGTAGCTATCGTTACTCTCAGGGCCCGATTTACCTTAAATGCCGCTCCTTCCTTTTCCTTAAAAAAAATTCCTAATAAATTTTTAGCTCCTTCCTACAAAAAAATAAGTTTTCCCCTGCAAAAAATAAATGACTAGCAAAAAAAATAAAATAAAACAAAACGTTAAATTCCAAATTTTGCCGACCGGGACACTAGCCCCGCGTTCTCCTAGTGTAAATCCAGCACTGATCACTCCAATTGCGATGAATTGCGTAGAGGCCCATCCAGGAACCGAGCTGTATAATTTCTAAAAATTTCATTAAAAACAATCGAATAGTTCAAAAGTTATGCCACTTGGTGCGATATGGCAACACACAGACGGACAGAGAGACGGACCGACAGATAGACACGAAACTAAAATTGTTCAGGAAGTGCTAAAACGTAAAATGTGCGTAAAAATTTTCATTTTGGAGGGGAAAAAATTTTTCTATTTTAAACGTGATCACAATGCTTCCGCTACGTTGATAGTCTCAGGGGCAAAAATAATTACGTCATATAGTTTTTGAAGTTGGTACCAGGCCAACATTAGTAGCAGGTGCTTTATGGTAACATTAAATGTAGTTTATACCTACTTATGTTTAAATTTATGGCGTAATTATTTGTTTATATACTTTCAGTGTTCTTATTGTTTTGAATTCGGTACCTATTATTTTTTTCTTAAAAACTTTTCCTCCTACTACGTTTTTATATACATTTATCTCTGAAAAAACCATAGTATGTCAATTGGAATTGTTTGCGTCCATTAACGTGTAAAATTATAATGCAACGGTATAATATATTAGTGAGTCAATCTACCTCACTATCATATGCTTATATAATGAAAGAAAATAAATGAAACTGACATGAATAGGAAACATATTAAAGGAACCTCTTTCTGTAAACACATTATATTCCTTTTGAATGTGCTGCCAACAGAAACAGACATTTTGCCTGCTGCATATTACACAATCATACACACAGGGGCGGCAAAAGAAATGACGGGCCCCCGGCCACAATATTCAAACAACATTCTTCCCCAAAAATACAATTGACGAGTAAAAAAAAAAAACGTCGTCTCACTTTCTCCGAGCCCCTAATCAAGGCTGTGGGCCCCCGCTGTTAGACCCGGGCACCCGGGCAATTGCCCGCCCCCCCTTGCGCTACTCTCTCACCGACCCTGCATACACGTGCCAACACATGCATACATTTCAATCAACACACTTAATATATGAGCAGTAAGTATAGAGATATTCATTCATAGCAGACTCTACCTGAGGCGTATACAGCCGAGCGTCTTCAGGGTTTCCACAGAAACTTAATTTTCAATTTCCCTGACATTCCGTGACATATTTCCAAAACTATTCCTGACTATCGACATATATCAAGTCATTACTTTCCTTCGGGTAAATGTATGAATCGTCCTTACACCCCCGTTTTATTATCCTTTTTTATATATTTTTTTTTATTCCTTTTTATTAATACAAAAACATAAACTAAAACATAAAAGAATAGTCTAAGTATATATGAGTAACTTGTATAAATGATGAAATAAACAATATTATTCCTTACATTATTATAACGTAAAACTTAACTTACATATGACTTATATAAAAGTCATATGTACCTCTTTTCAAGTACGCGCTTCTTATAATATAGTTTTACAAGAGTTTCCCTGACTTATCTTGATTTTGACCACTTTTCCATGACTTTCAGCCTATTTTCACTACATTCCCTGACTTTCCAGGTCTATGGGAACCCTGTTCTTGGGGGGAGGGTTCACGCGGAATATAATAGGTCTAGAAAATTTTCTGAGACAATTTTCGGGAGGGGTCATGACCCCCTTGACCCCCCCCCCCCTTGTATACGCGCTTGAACTCTACCGTTTGAAATATTGCGGGTTCATTACTATGTCTGTAGCATAGTAGTGCTGGGTCGGGGCTACTGTTTTATATATGTATGTGTTAGCACGCATCATGACTCCGCACAATGAGCTGAGCTGCTAAGAGTGAGTGACTCTTCTGGAGTAAACAGTACGCCAAGAGTAACACGCACGCACAGTGTGCTATTGTGATGCGTGCCATGTGTGATGTGTTGTCCTGTGCGATCAATGCCCGAATACCAAATATTCGGCAAATACTATTCAGTATTTTGGATTTTTCTTGTATTTCCTATAACTACAGAAAAGTTATTGGGAGTATTTAATTTTCGCTTTTCAAAATTTTCAATAGGTACATATACCTAACTATTCTAAAAAGGCAACTTTTTTTTTTGGTACAAAATTTTTTTAAATTCTTTTAAATTCAACAATTTTGCTTCCGAGACTACTAAAGTAGCGGAAGCACTGTGATCACTTTTGAAAAATAAAAATTTTTTCCCTCCAAAATAAAATTTTTTACGCACATTTTACGTTTTGGTGTCTGTCCATCCATCCGTCTGTCTGTCCGCCTGTGTATCGCCAGTTTGCACCAAGTATGAAATGAAATTTTCAAAAATTATGCAGTTTGGTTCCTCGATGGTCCTCTATGAATTGAATCGAAATCGGAGTAACGGTAGCTACGCCGCTACCATATTATTCCATTAATATACTAAATTGCACCAAGTGGCATAACTTCTGAACTATTCAATTCTTTTTTATGAAATTGTCAGAAACTATGCTGTCTGGTTTCTAGATGGTCCCCTAACAAATTTAATTGCATTCGGAGTAATAATATCCACGGCGCTACCATGAAATCGCATTAAATGTCAGTATCTTACTTACTGCTAGTCCCTCTTCGCTCAATTTTTTATTAATCGTTTTATGTATTTATTTTTGTTAATTTAAATATATCTATATTAAATTATGCAAAGATATATTGGGCATACGAGTACGAGGAAGTTGTGTGCCACATGCCACTGGCAGCGTATTTTTTAATTATTTCAAATTTGAAAATTTTAAATACGTAAACTAGACAGTACGCATATCATGACTATGTAGCTGAATGTGTGTGTGTGTGTGTATGTGTCTATTTATACACACGCTCATGGATTATGATTAATTATATAAAAGAAAAAATTAATAAAAAAACGTTTTTGGAGTATGAGTGACATTAATTGTATTATTTTATTGTAAGTAAAATATATATTACATAATAGGTGAGTTACGTAACAGGGAATGTTGTTTACATAATTTAGAAATATTTTTTGTCTACTTTACGCAAGTAAATACGCCAGATTTCGATTTTCTTTTCCACTATTCGACTTCAAATAGTCTTTCAGTATTCGGTATAGTAGACTGAACATAAAAAAATGACCGAATAGGCCAAATACCGTGTAGTTACCCAAATATTCGTTGTAAGCCTATATTAAACGTACAATAGTTTTAAATTATTTAAAAAAAAAATTTGTACAAAATAAATGTTTACGCGTAACGAGTCATAAGTCAAAATGAAGACCTTTTTGTGAAATACAGAAATATACATGATAATTTGTGCTAATGGTATAGAGTCATGGCGGAACGAGTTAACAACTTTTTTTTAAAGAGTCGTTCTTTTAGTGTGACTCCACACTACTGTATATTTCAATAATATATATGATAATGACTCTTACTTTGATTGTGAATATAATTTCAGTTTATGTCCCTTCTTCCCCCTTCGTGTAACTATGATACCCACCTAATGATAGTCGATCTAGTACACCGTCGGTACTTACTACCGGTATCTAGACAGTCACAACAGATACATATTCTATCATGCAAGTGTGACTCAACACTACTGTATATTTCTATAATACATATGATAATGACTCTTACTTTGATTGTGAATATAATTTCAGTTTATGTTCCTTCTTCCCCCCTCGTGTAACTATGATACCCACCTAAAGATAGTCGATCTAGTACACCGTCGGTACTTACTACCGGTATCTAGACAGTCATAACAGATACATATTCTATAATTCAAACTCAAAACATAAAAACACAAAAATGGATAAATTTTTAATTGATTTCTTTTTTTCCGTTTGTTGTTACGTCATTGCATTTCCGTTTCCGCCATTATAAATTTGGAGTACGTTGGTATATACACTACAAATTCAAGTATGTTAAAGTCATCGGTGAAACGAAACTTATTCACGCCGCAAATTGGTTAAAGAAATTTTTTAGGTGTATTTTAAAAATTTTAATTTTTCTACACACATATTTTTTTTTTTTATAAATAAATAATAATTTCATAGCCACGTACTATTTTTACAAATTTTTTTTTCGAAAATACGATGGTTAATCCTTGTAGAGAATTTATTCAAGTCTTTAAAACCCATCTTCAATTTTCTCTGCGATCATTGGTTGCTAAGATATCGATGGTCAAAGACGAAATGATCCTTTTCCATTCAAAGTCGGATATCTCAGCAAGAAGTGGCCGTATTAAGGTTTAAAAAAAAAGCGAATTAAAGCTGAATGAAAAAGTTATCCGGTCCACATGGTGGTTAAGTCGGAAAAATTTTTTCCAAGTCCGTGGACCAAAAAAAGAAACCGAAAAAATTTCGAAAACCTTTTTCAGGGTATTTATTAGGTTTGAGCGATACACGTTGCTTTGAAAATTTTTTTTTCGCAAGATGTCAAAACTAGAAACTTCCAGAAATTGCTTTGTTTACGACTCCGATACGACCATTTTTCACGAAGATACAGCCATTCGAAAAATCGCTAAAGTTCTGGAATTTTTTTTTTTTTTTTTTTTGATCCTTTAATTTTTTCCGCTAGTGTATTATGTAATTCCTTGTTCATTGATCAAACTTTATTTACCTAATTGAAATATTAACACATTTCTTTCCATTCTTTTTGTGTGTTACAATTTCAATGTCCACCAGTGTATTTACATATGTTGTTACAACATATAATACTTGGATTTGTAGTGTATCAGAGATATTAATAAAATAATGTTTTGATAGATAGTTTTGTTAAATACGCTGTATTATGAGTCACTGTTAATGTACATTTAACAAGCTTTTAAAATGCGGGATATGAGTTGCAAGCGGTAACTAACAAAGGATTACTTCGGACAAATATTTTAATAATAAAATAATCCAAAAATAGATTAGTACTGAGTCGAAGTTGATAGTATAAATATAATGTAATATAAGTAGTTTGTTGTTTTAATATAATAAACAAGTAAAATCTGTGAGTTTGTTAGTTAATAATAGTTTTGACCAATTTCAAAAACTAATCAACTCTATATTACTACATTAGCGTATAGTTGATATACTTATTACTTTCTAACATAGAGTACATTTTAAGGCGCCAAAACGAGCCCAAAATAAAAGGTTAGACGAATCTTAACAAAATTTCGCTCGAATACTATTTAGATGCTGAAAGAAATAAAAATTAAATTGAAACAGTTCCCCAGGGTACTGAAACTTTGAGCCAGAAACGATTCAAAATAAGCGGCAGCAATGATTTTTACCAAATTTTACTTAAATAATTGCCGTCCAGACTCCAAATGTTCCAAGAAAGGTCAAAAACTAAAATAATCCTAAAACTATCCATATGGATAACTGAATATATACAGTTATTTAGAGTTTAACGAGCAGAGTAACCCACTTTACGGAACTGATAATGAATCGAATTTCAGCACAACTGATTTTTAATTAATTTGAGCCATAGGTAGAAAAATAAAATTATACGCAGATTCAACTTCGAAGCATAGTTGGTTTATTAATGAATTAATCCAATCGAACGAAAAGAAAAGATGTTTTGGGATTAAATTTGGTTAAGAAACATAAAATGAAAAGCCCGTCAGAAGTTTTGCGATTAAATCTAATCAAGAAATTTACAGAAATTTTGGATTTTACATAATAAACACACAGAAAATGAGATCATAAAACAAGCAGGTAATTCTTTAGGAACTCAACGCTTCTCTACAAAAACATGTTTTTTTCAGCGATATTTAAAAAGAGAGACATGTCAATCAACATCAATCACTTGGGTGGCTAATTCCATTGTTTTATAAAAAATCTTAATTTTTTTTCTATAACTATTCATACTTTTGAAGCTGCCGTATGTTTTATCCTGCGAAAACGTATTTACTAATTTATTATTTAAATTGTATTAAAATATAATTCCAAATCAAACTTCCAGCTAGATTTATTTCAGACTTTACATACGTTTTAGCGAATTTCCAGAATGGAATTCAGCTATTACAGCCACTGTCATGACGCGACTTGAGTCCGGGACCATGACAGAAATTTGTTTTGAGGTCCCTAGTAACCGAATATATATATATATATATATATATATATATATATATATATATATATATATATATATATATATATATATATATATATATGTATCCGCACGATAACTCTCGAACAAAATCTCCTACTTTTACAAAATTTGGTGAAAATGTTAGAAGTCCCAAACTCTTGGATGAGTTCTTCAGCCAGACACGTCGGATGCCAGGAACATGGTTTTTGTTTTTGCAAAAAATTAGTTTCTTGCCAAAATTTCCACTTATGCAAAAGATTTTGCGAAATTTTTTTACACCATTTAAAAGAGGAGAAAAAATTACATAAAAAAAAGTCTCCAAACTATTCATCTACGTCAACTAGTTTCTGAGAAAAACTAATTTTTATAAATGAAAATTCGCTATGTTATGCAGGATGCTGCGACAGAGGTATTTTGTATTTTACTTTCCACATTCAAAATTAATGCTTCACTTGATCCCTTGGAAATTTCTCTACAACGTCCTATACATAGACGTTGAAAGCATAATAAAGTTGAAAAGTCTCAATAACAAAAAGAAAAAATTATTCTATTATTTGAATCGAAATAATACAAGTAGCATTAAATATTTTATTTCTAAACTGTATATTTATTTTTTCTCATTTTTCGGGTTTCGAAGAAATACATTTAGAAACCCTTATAATTTCGTTATGCCTTCTGTTACACCTCTTTACCTCTCCCACCGTAATGCTTAACGATTAATATAAAAAATCTGAAAAAATTACAGATAGTAATAAAAACATCGAATTAATAGGTATTATTTAGAATAATATCGACCGGCGAATTTTAAAAGAATCTAAAAAAAATTACATTACAGTAAAATTACAATAATTTATATAGCTGTGATTGAAGAGTTCCAAGTCCTGGGCTTAAGTTCTGGTCACTCCTTCGACTTATTAAAATTTACTTTATTTCTACCATTAAATAAATTACTTAAGATAGTTGCTCGATAAAACGATTTTTTCAAAGGATTTTATCGAAACTACTCTAAATATTTATTTAATTCAGTACCAGTAATGCGAGTCTATTCCGATTAAAATAGACTACCCCAATTTTGAGAAAAACCATTTCAAAGTTTTGTAATTTTAACACAAACTCTTATGGAAAAACTCTATTTTTTTTTTAATAAAATGGAAGCGTGTCAAAGGAATTTGATAAAAATTTAATATGTTATAAGATACAAAGTTACAAACCATATTTAATAAGAAATAAAAATTATTCACTGCGCCGTTTTTGAAATATAATTTATAAACATCATTTTACAATATTTTCACAACATTTTTTCAACAATGCTTTTATATTGCTACAACATAAGCGAGCGGAAATTCAAAAAAACAAGTGGTATACAAATATCATAACGGAAGAATATTAATATATTATTTAATTTTTGATAAAAGGAAATTCTTTCGCTGAGATATACTTTTGTACCTGACTATCTCCGAGCAACTCCGTTATTCATTAAGAAGTTAATAAGTTAGTAAAAAAGAATTAACAACTTATGTTACTCAAAGATCAATTACGTGATAAATTAGTTTTCCATGTCTCTCAAAGGAAACATAAACTTTCAAGTTCAATATTTGGTAAACGAAACTTGAAAACTGATTAACAATTTTTCCAGTTTAGAAAATCCTTCTAACAATATCCCATACGATAATGCACATGGAATTATTTCAGAAAACGATATTTGCGAGTAACGCTGTTGAATACTTACTCAGGAACCCTATCTCAGTGTGTTTCCAGCACGCACTTGGTGAACTTTTTTTTAAATCCAACCAGCCAGTTCTATTTCTGTATGTAAATATAATATGTGAAACTGCTTGTGGTTACGAAAAGAAAGAAAAAAGAATTTTCACAATAAAAATGAAACTGTTTGGTATTCGTAGTTGATCGAGAATATATAAACAGATAAAATTTTATTTGAATGTAATTCAATGTCTTATCAACATATTTATCAGTAAAAATTGTAAAAGAAACTATTTTCAATTTTTTTTTCCTAAATTCCGAAATCCACCAAATTCGTAATGTATGTAGGTAGGTACCATTACCCAAAAAATGTAAACTAGAATTCCTAATTAATAACAATGGGGTTTAAGGTACTTTTCAAAACTTGTTATCTACAGCAGACGCCACCCACATCGTTTACATCATTAAAATTTATATTTGTGATGTGAGCGTCGAAAAAGAAAACTGGTAAAAAGCTGGAATTGTAAAGCAAACTACAAAAAAAAAAAATTAAAGAGTAGAGTCGGTTACGGGATTCGAACCCTCCACCTATTAATACTCAAGTACCAGCGCCCAAACACGCTTGTCTAGTTATTCTATAGCTACTCAAAAATCGCAAAACCAGTTTGATACACACCTTACGTGGTCTTCAGAATTTGTTTCGCGCTATTATTTTACACAATAGCTACTACTGATCTAATTTAAACCTACATTAAAATCGTGAGCTTAAAAGACTTGCTTTCAACTTGTTAGATGTCAGCTTTCAAACTATAACGAAGATTATTATAATGGAAAAGTATATTTTTCAAAGTAACTGTAACAAAATAGAATACTTTCAACTTGATATTTTCAATCCTTCAGGCAACAACTGAGCTCTATTATAAAATGCTAGGTTAGCAGACAATCAAGTTATACAATTTTATACATGTATTATGGGAAATATACATACATTATCAGCAGTATTCATGCAGTAGCTAGTTAATATTTTACGAAATGAAAATAGACGACAATAAATTTCGACATATCTCCACGTTTCTAGAATCCTAGAATCCGAATCTATCGTTTTTGGGGAGATGTCTGTGTGTGCGTTTGCTAATTCGTGAGTTTTCTTTCGCCTCGCATATCTCGAGAATAAATGATGATATCGACCCCGGTCGACCAATTTCATTAGATGCCTAATTTAAAAAATAAAGATCGGATCAAGTTGCAAAAAGATCGGATTGGTGGTTGGTTTTTTATAATAAAAAAACGAAATTTAAAAAAAATTTTTGTAAAATATTTTTTGTCTCGAATTTCTTCGTTTGGGGTGTAGGGGTCATGTACAGGAGTCTCTAGTCTTTAAGGACACCGAATGGGAAGTTAGCAGTGTTGGTAGACCTAGCTCCCCAGTTATTTTTGTGTTTGAAACGTTTACCTCTATTGAGGTAAAATAATTTTACAACCTACATTCATTTACATTATTAGCACACATCAACCATAGTTTTTTCACTTTTACCATGGGAAAAAGTAAGCACAGATTTTTACAGCGAGAAAAATGGCACAAAACATTTCATTGGTCATTTCGTTGTAGGTAAACACAATAAAAACGAAACAAAAATTTGTACTGGTAAATTTAATTGATTTCAGAACCATAGTAATAATGTATTAAACAATAATATGAATTATACTAATTTATTTTATTCGTTAAATTGTTTTACCGTATTACATACACTTGAGTTTTACATTTTTTCTGAATAAATTTGTGTTTTCTACAACTCAAATTTCTTGCCTAAAAGCAATTTAATTCGAAGAACTGTCAACCCAAAAACGCTTCAGCGTCACTGTCACGTTTTTGTTGGTTGACAGTTCTCCACGTTAAATTGCTAGTCAGCAAAATGTTCGTTAGACAAACCAAAATTAATTGGAAAAAATACAAATCTCTCGTGTAATAATAAGTGAGAGAAAAATTCTTTAACTCAAAAATATTTATATTTTTTTTACACAATTGAAGCAAATCATTTATTTGACTCAAAGAACTTTTCATATCATTATCAGTGTTGTCTTTACGGACATTCACAATAGAAACATTATAATTATTATTATATTATTATATACAAAACGTTTTCCATCCTACAGTTAATTTTCGTTAAATTAATTTTACAACAAAATGAAAAAAGAATGAATTATCCCTCACAGTTATAATAATAATTTATCTAAATCCCTATTTTTGTTAATGAAATTTTAAATCCCTGTAAATACATTTTCATAAAGACTCGTGTAATACTTATGTAAGGCAATTTCTTTTATATATTATCACTTTATTCTAGCGATATTTTTGCTCGAAGTGAAACAGAGAAACATTTATGGAGATGAGCCTTTGTAAAATAACAAAGAAAAGAAAATACTAGGAATTTTTTTTGGGGTTACGAAGATAAAATCTCAGAATGATTTCGGCATGTCCTGTTGTGTCGGCTTTCGTTAGAAAGGTCCTTAAAAATGGTACCTTATTTTTGAAAATTCTTTTTATTTTTTTAAGCCTCATTTCCGAAACACTGAGCGTCAAAATCATAAATATGTCCAGGTAGTCCTCTCGTTAACCGTTCAAATGTCAATTCAAAATTCTAAAAAAATTGTAGATTTACTAAAATTTTCAACTAAATTATTTCGGATAACATAGGCTGATAATTTTAAATATTTAACTTTAAATTAAGAAAATACGTAGGTGCGAGAAACATTGTCGAACATATTTTCCAATATTTATAGCCAACCATAAAAATATATACAACTAAATCTTTTTTATGCGATGAATAGGGACCACATAAAAAATCGCATAAAAACTTCAAAAACTTCATAAATAACTATAAAAGTAGTTCGGTCCAGATGTAAAAAAAAATTTTGTATGCGATGGATCAGGACCGCATAAAAAAACTTGCATCGAAAATATATAACTCAAAACGCTCAAAACCTTACGATTTGCCTAGAAGTTGTTTTTCTAAACAAGTATTAACTTACATATTAATATGAGAACGTTTTATTTTATTTTTATAATATTATGAAAATTCTGAAAAATACATCTGCAAAAAAAAACTTAAGGGGAGGTTTACTTAAGATGGACCAAAAATTATGTATTTTTCTGGAATTTTTTTCTCAAGAACGGAAGTAAATATCAATTTCAAATTCTGTACACACATTTATTAAGTATTAAACTATACAAAAAAAATTTTTCAAGGAAAAATATAAAAGATTGTCCATTTTATAGATAATGCAGTGTGACGATCCGAAAATCCGATGCCTTGTTGGTTGACATCATAGCACCGGTAATAAACAACTGAAATCCAAAAACAAAAAAGATTTATAAAATATATGAAGAGTACCGGCACCTCTACCTATAATATCAATAAATTTCCGAAAGAAAAAAAAAATGGCGGATGTGTGAACTTTTGATTACGATTTTTGTCTTATTTTTCGTTCCTTAAAGTAAATTTAAAAAAAAAATATTGAAAGTGTATCGAATTTAGGTATAGGTGCCGGAGAATTGAATTATCTTTAAAATAAAAAATTTAAAAAAAGGATCCATTGAATAGTTTTTGAGTTATCGTGTTAACCAGTTCCAAAAATGTGGTTCCGAGATATTATAAAATATATATAAAGAAACGTATGTTCAAAATTTTACATTTAATACTCATTGTTGCGTGAACTGCGTTTTTTGATTTTTTTTTTACAGAAAGCTGGATTCGGTTAATGTGCAAAAATCTTTTTTTTTAATTACTTTCAGCAAAATCAATTTGGGAACATATTCTACACATAATTTGCTATCAATTTCGGCAAAAAAAATCGAATTTTTGATCAAATCTCAAGTAAACCTTCCCTTAAATTACTTTCAGCAAAATCACTTTTGAAACATATTCTACACATAATTAGCTACCAATTTTTGCAAAAAAAAAAATCGATTTTTTTTAACGACGCTCAAGTAAACCTCCCCTTAATGATGCAAAACTTGTAGTCTTATGCAATGTACTTACTGATTAAATACTTAAAAACCATTAAAAATTTATTTTTTTCAAAGAAAGTTATTCGCATAAAAAAATCACATAAAAAGATCGCACAAAAAAGACCGCAAAAAAAAAGTTTTAGCTGAACTTAAATTTCTAGTATATTCTCCTGAAAGCTGTATGGGTAAAACTCTATAACTGGCGACTACGGAACCCTTATTTAACGCATGTCCATCACACGCCCGACAAATTTTTTTATCAAATAGAGACGAAAATTTATTAAAAGAATTTAACTGACACAGAAACAGACATTGTTGCGTACACATCAAAATGTTTCTTTATGAAAATTAACAAATTTTTGTTGTACCAACATGGAGGTTAAATAAACACAAAATTGGCGAGTGTGACAGTGGTGGTTTTGGTGTTTCCGTCAAAAAATAAATATTTGCGTAAATGAAAGAATGTGAGAATGAATGCACAGTGGGTACAGGAGAGACAGGTCAATATCGTGATTTTGATGATTACGCAGTTTCGTTAATTGCGATAAACATTTCGCTTTGAATTATTTACAGTATTTGTTGTTTTTCGCTACTTTTGTCGTTTGATTTTTTTTAAGCGTAAAGGAAAATACATAGCTACTAAATTTTTAAATAATAAAATTGAATTAAAGGCTATTTTTAGTTATTTTGAATGAATGTAAAATGAAGGGTTAATTTGGTTACATTTTTAACATTTAGGATTTTTCATGGATTGTTTGATAACGTTATCGCGTTAACTAAAATATTTTAATGAAATCAAGGCAATTATTGGCTTTCAAAGTCGTTTAAAACTTTATTTTTACCAAAATTAAGCATCCAGGGTTTTTAGAAAAAAGGCACCTGGTAAAACACTTTTTTCAGTCCCCACTTTGCCGGCCTCTACCAATTTCAATTTCGAATTTATTTTAAATTTTTATACATTTTTATACTTTTCAAATATCAGTAACAAAATGTTAAAAAAATGGATACTAAAAATGTTTATACTGTTTTCTTTTTTTTTATTACGTCCGTAAAATCACCTTAAATTCGAGCCTCTAGACGAGAATTCCCCCTTAATTGAAAGCAAATTATACATTTTCGAAACCACTCTAATTTCTGAACATATATATCTTTTTTGAATTGAATAGAAAATAAGGCTTCCACCAAAAACTTCTGTAAAATTTAATTCATTTATTCCATCATTAATTATTCCTTTTCTATACTTTTATATCAACGTTTCAAAAAATTTTCCTTTAAAGATTAACTGATTGTAAAGAAAAATTAAATAAACCTGTGGTTTTTCATCGTAACTCTCATTAGGCATATTGAAATAGTCACAAAAAAAATGTTATTATTATGCACCAAAAGAAAAATCAATGACTCAAGATAATCTTGTAAAGAAATAAGAAACATTGAAAAGAAACGTTCACAAATCCTTACGCTGCGCCTAGGGTTGCCAACTGTCCCGATTTTAGGCCTATGTATCCCGCGTCCCGACAACAGTAGTGGCGCGGCGCAAATTGTCCCGATTTTTAACATCTACAATTTCTTTACATTTTTAGGAAGTAGGGAAGTAAGGACGGCCAAGGAAGTAAATATATTTGCTGTACCTACCTACTGATAAAGTGTACTCTGTGTCTGTCTACTGATTTATAACTTATACAGCTTACAGTGCTGTTAGATTAACTCTTTAAAATCTCTCCAACATTAAAATCCTTCCAAAAATGGGAGAAATTATTTGACGTACATGAAATACGCCAATGCCAAAGACGGTCAACTTTATGAAAAATGTTTTTCTCCAAAAATAATACAGTTGATAAGCAAAAAAAAAAAAAAAAAAAAAAAAAATAATTAAAAATCTAAAAATTAAAAAAGTTAATTTCTAACTTAACAAAATAATAGTATATTGTGCAATAAGTGCGGGAAATTGTCGATTGCACGACAATTGTCGATTGCACGACACGAAAGCGAAGTTGAGCGCACGTACGTAGTGAGTGCGCTCATTCGCTTGAGTGGGCAATCGACAATCCCGCACGAGTTGCACATACCATTTTTTATTACAAATTTCACATACTTTTTTCTATTATTATTACAATTTTTGACATTTTTATTACTTTTTAAAATAATGGGCCATGTGCATAAACTACTACTAAATATTGCTATTAGTCGCTACTAGCAAGTAGAACATAGTTGTACTATTAAATAATTGATGTGCATAAAAATTTTTTGTTCCTACTACTAGTTGTTACTAGGGTAATAGCAATTTCAATTTGGCAACACGTTATTTAAAGATAAAAAAAAATAAAGAGTTTTATTTTCACCGTTTATTATTATTTTTATAGTTTTCTTTTAATAATCAGATGGGTATGAGTGTGAACTTTGGTTAAATTTTGAAAAATGTTAAACAATATTAATGATAAATGTCAATTTTATATTTTGACGTTCATGATAAATGTGAGTTTTATATTTTGACTTTTATGACAAATGTCAATTTTTTATATTTTAAATTTCTTTTTGTTTTGTTTTTAATGCATCTATTTCGTATTTGGTATTTATTTCGAAGAATAAAATGGATAATCTTTAACAAGTTTAATAAATTTAATAAATATTATGAATACTACTTTTTAAACGATTTAAAAAGTTATAAATATTTTAGAATGGATCAAAAATAAATAAATAAAAATGAAATAAAAAAAGTTTGTCTTCGTTTAATTTATTTTATGCGTTAATTTTAAGTATGTAACGATTCCAATTTCGATACCGTTATAATCGGCAAGCCGATTAGAATACAACCGATATCACACAGTTCGAAAAGTTGAAAAGTTTTCAACCGCAAGCCTCATACAAAATGATTTGCGTAACAGATTATTTGCAAATAAATTGAAAAAATTTTGCTTTCTTAACAAAAATCTGCCAAAAGATGTATCAATTTATTACTCTATGTAATGAAATTTACTTTACTAACTTTGCTAATTACCACTTTGGTTGATAATAATAATTGTAATAAATATTTCCTTTGAGTTTTGATCTGACATTTTTTTACACTTCCCACAAGGTCGAGCCTCTGTTAAATATAGGTAAGTTTTATGCATATAAAGACATACAAACGCCCAAGGTACATATAATTTGATTTATTATCTACTAAGGCATTGATATCGGTATTGGTATCGTCGATTATTAACTACAATAATCGGCAGCGATATCGTATCGGCACATTTAGGTAGCGTTACATCCCTAGTCAATTCTTTTGTTGTAAATTTTCCTGTTATGTAACTTGTGAATATCGTTTATTTCTCGAATATCTCTCAATACCCTATCATTCTAATAATAAATTATTACAATTATTACAATTTTCGAATTTAAGTACATAGGTAAAAAAAGTTGGGGAGCTGAGTTCAGCAAACAGAAATGCAAGTTGGCCACACATTAGAATAGTATTTTTGTGAAACGATAAGGCTTACTCAGAGGTTATGACCTCTGAGTAGCCTAAAAATATTACTGATATTTTAGTAAAAAATATTTATTAAATAAATTTTTATTGGACGGTTATTTTACTTGAGAAGTTCAAAACACACTACTTTCTATATTTAATAGCAACCGTGCCCGCTACTAAAATTTCACTACTAAATTTCAGTGGAAGTGTAGTAGTGCCTAGTAGCACTGCTAAAATTTCACTACTAACTTTAGTAGTAGTTTATGCACATGGCCCAATATTTTTGAGTGTTCGTCTTTTTTTTCTGAATTAAATATTGTTTAAATTACTTTGTGGGTGGTTTCTATAGAAATAATTATGAAATATTGATTAAATGAAACATCAAGGGGAGGCTTTGCGTGTTTTGATTAAATTTTGCGTGTTTTGTTGTCAATTTGCGTGCGGAAAGTAACTTTCCGCACGCAAAAAAGTATGTGGGAAGAGTAGAGCGGGCAAACAGCTATTTTGCGTACAGAAATGTGTGCGCCAAGTTAGTACTTCTCCCGCATGAGTAATAAAAAATAAAGAAATATTATTGTAATATTATCTCAAAGAAATTGTTTTATTAAAGGTTTGTGAGATCATGGTTTAAATATGTAGCTATTAGTAACAAATAATAAAAATAAAAATAATATATTTCCTGCTGGCTGGTGAGAAACGCTTGTTTTGTGTTAACAGTCCCGATTTTACTTGTCCCGCTCCGATTTTTTTCCCATTAAATCCCGAAATATTCATTGGGAGAGTTGGCAACCCTAGCTGCGCCCTTATTGAATGTATATGCGAGTCGCGTGCAAATGATTGGAAAGCTGATAATTTGACATGTCACCAAACTTGTTATACAGTCATGTCACAATGTGAAAAGATACACCCTCAATTCGTTCGCAATCAATAAATCCAATTTCATCTAAATATCATTTCTTTTTGTTTTCTCCGAAAACAGATACCTCTCAAAACGAATTTACTAGAATATCACACAAAAAAAAAATATAAATTACAAATCTTGTAATTCGAGACATTCTTCGATGAAGTGAATATTGAAACACAATTTTCTATAGATACCAATACCACACCCGACCCTAGTGAAATCGTTAACAAGTTCTGGTTCTTATTAAATAAGTAGGTACCTATACCTAAAATGAATTATGAAGATGCAGAAATTATTCAGTTTAGTTATTAAAATGTAAATCCTAGGATATCAAAATTACAGTGAAATTTTCAGAAAAATCAAAATTTATTTTTTACCCTAATAAATATCTTAGAATTTGTACCTAAAAAAATTTTACATCTGTTTTGAGAAATTACAGAAACAGAAGCATATGAAGTATATACAAACAAAATATGAATTTTTACATAACTATGTTGAAAAAGAGTTTTTACTGGCAAAGAAAAGTTAAATACGAGAATTTAAATTTCATTGAAAAAATTTGACATCAATCTTTAAATGCATTTTTCTCGAAACTCTAATCAAAACAAAATTCCTGATATCTCTAAAAATAATTGATGAATTGACTTGAATTTTTAAACATGTATTCCGGAAAACAATAATTTTAGTATGACTGTCGGGCAAAACTTGATTTACAAAAGAACACTTGGGGCACGTGCCCAGGGACTCCACACAATAGAGGCCTTAAGGGTTAGAATACAAAGGATAAGTGCTTTTTCGTTTTTTTTTTTGCCGCCAATCCTATTTTTTGGAAAAATTTTGGAAATTCTCCAAAGAGGATACATGTGAAGTACCTATTCGAAGTGCCCCGGGGCCTCCTCAGAGGTAAATCCGGCCTTGCTGTCGGTTTTACCAATAACATAATATTTTGTTTTATATTAAAAATTTATTTTTTTAATTCCAACCAATTGAACTACATGCCACAAAAACGAATAATATTTTTTATTTTTTATTTTTTTTGGAATTTTTTTTTTTCAAATATTCTAAAAATGAATTTCGATGGAGTTATTGATAGAATTTTGATGACATAGGGCTGTAATTTACTATCAATTATCAATCAAAATATCGAATTAGTGTTCCTAATATATCATCCCCATCAATAAGTATTGCCTTAAGACAACTATTAGTCGTGAGGATTTGACGCGGAAATGATGTTTAATACTTGTAACTAATCGTAAATTAACCTGCAGTCCTGTAGGAGACAAAATCACATATATACACGGTGGTCCAGAATTATGTACCGTAATTGCTAGAGCTGATATTACGTTCAGAAATAATGATACCTTTTAATCTATACTTTTTTCCAAAACTCAATAATAAGGGAGATACAACCCTGCAAAAGGGTGAAATGAAAATCATTTTTTCCTAAATATTTTCCAAACGCTTTTGAATAACGGATTGGTATTTAAGGCAAACGTATTTTGCGTTCGGAGGATTAAATTTATCTTAACACTTATTCCACCACTTATGACTAAGGGGTGGTTTTGGGTGGCAGGTGTGAGTTATCACATCTTTTCTTTTTTAATTTGCAATTATTTAAACAAAATTTTTGACAATAATTCCTCAGACAATTTCACGCAAAAAATTTATACTTGTTACATTTCGATAAATAATACCGTTTTCGAGTAATTTAAAGTAGAAATGTCTATTTCCAAATTATCCCCTAATCATAAGCAGTTGGATAATTGATACCATAGATTTAATTATCCTAATGTTCATACCCCCCACGAAAATGTGAATCCAGTATTCAAAAGCGCCCAAAAAATTCAAAAAAAAGTCTGTTTCGTTCCACCCCTCTACATTTTACTCTTCTGCTTTATCTCCCTTATTACTGAGTTTTGGAAAAAAGTGTAGATGAAAAGGTACTATTATTTTGGAGCATACTATCAGCTCTAGCAATTACGGTACATAATTTTTGACCATCCTCTATATACCTTTATAATCTATACGGTTTGAGGTAAAACATTACATACATCTTCGTTGCTACTCAGTTATCAATATACACAGTACATTTATTGTGCAATAAACTCTCGTACCCTGACATACGCTTCAAACATACATACATATTGACAATAGTAACTGTGCGTCTAAAAATGAAATGCGCAATGACCAGTTATAATGTGTTTAATCGATTAATATTTGAGAATTCGATTTTTACTTTCCAAATGCTATAGTTTTATTCAGTTTATTCCAAGTTAGTAAAAACAAAATGTACAAAAGAATGCAAATATGAAACAGAAGGGAGGGGGAATTTTAATAGTGGGAGTTTGTAATGCAAAACATATGACTTTCAGCAGCAAATTGATATGCAAAGCGTTTTATGTTACCTGCATTACATTCAAAAGTCGACCAGCTGTTTTTCAGGTTATGAAGGAAAAGCTAGTTTATTCCCTAATTATGCTGATTCTAAAATAAAAAATTTATATAAACTTTAAACTAAGTTTAGAGAACACTTAATTTCACAATTTCTCTTTTCTACCCGAACTGCGCAACGTCGTAACAGTGTTACTTTTATCAATGCAAATAAGTATGCATATTTATGTCAATTATACAACTTATTTTATCTTTACGATATGCTAAAATGTACCTTTTTTCCATATTGTATGTATTACGTACATATCCAGAGCCGGCCTGACCAGAGGTGGGACTCGGTGTAAAGTCAACGTACGGGGCCTTGAAATAAATCTTGTTACATTTTATTACTTTTACATTATACACATTGGTACACTGAAAGGTAGGCTGAGCTGTCTGGAAACGATTTGGCAATTCTCAATAAATTGTAGATCCTTATAGGACTGTGGCTGTAACCTCACTACATTTGGGACAGAACCACTGTAACCTTACTACTTTTGGCACAGAAACGTCGTAGCCTTTTACTAATTTTGGTATAGAACAGTTGTGATCTCACTACCTTTGGTACAGAAAGATAAATAAAATTATTGAAGATGTAAATCGGTCTTGGCTAAAATAGTTTTCAGAATAGTAACAAAATTTGAAGAAATAAATTACAAATTTTTCAATAATTATTGTAACACATACTTATAAAATTGTATAATTTCATTAAATAAATCAATATTGTCTTTCAAAGGACACATTTAAGTTTTTAATTTTACAAAATCAATAAACGATGCCCCTCATGCACCTCTCTGGGGCCGGCCCTGTATGTACATTATTTTTATATTAACTTTACATTTTAAACATTGTTTATATTTCTATGTGACTGACTCTGTCTTCGCTTTCTAGCGGCTGCTTTTTTAATTTTTTTTTTTTTTAAATATACACAAAATATTTCCGGTGTTGACGCTACGGTAACATCATGCTTTCATAATTTACTTACTACACAGCCTTGAAATAGAAAATTTAACTAAATTAGATAAAGCTCAAAGCTGTAATCTTCGATCTATAGGTTATCTTTTCCAACTGACTGTATTCCTATTTAAATTTTTTCTCGAATTAATCGAAAATAAATATCATTTTGCGTGGGAAATTTGAGCACCAGAAACCAAATTACTCGTTTACGTCAAATATTGGCTAAGACGCTTGAAATCTTTTGAAAAATTGATGGTACTCACTCTTTGTTTTTAAGCGTTACATTTAATTGAATCAAAAAAAAAAATAATTGTGTTGATTCAAATAAATATTTCTATTTGAATCAAAGAAAATATTTTATTGATTCAAAGAAATATTTTTTTGGTTCAAAGAAAAAAAATCAAAGAAATTGTTAATTTTTAAACAAAGAAATCGTTTTAATGAAATCGTCATCTGCCCTAGTTGTACGGAACACTATTTGCGCAAGTACAATTTACACTTCACAACTCGTTTTTTATAAGGTATTTGGTGCGAGATAGTCAGGTACAAAAGTATATCTCAGCGAAAAAATTTTCTTTAATCAAAAATTAAATAATGTATTGTAGCAAAAAATAAAATTAAAAATTAAAAAATTTAATTATTAATTATTATATTTATATTATTATATTTATTGATTATTTATTGGTTGATCGGGGGGTTATTGGTAGGGTGGTTATGTTTTCGGGTTTAAATTTGGGTGCTGCTTTTCGGGTTTGGTTGGGGTTTCGATCAGCAGAGCATTTCTCCAGGTCTTACGGAGACGAGAGTGAGTGGCAGTGGAAGGCTATGGTCGCAGATCGTTTTCCCAAAACCATGAGATCCCCAAATAACCTGAAATTTTCTTTTCAACAACCAAAAGGGTGGTTTTTAAATTAGAAATACGAAAATTCATAAATTACAATTTTATTACAATGAAAGGTGATTAGAAACAATTTTTGAATTACAGTATTTGGAATCTTTAAAATTTACGGCAACAAATTATTACAAGCTTTTGAGAATTTATACATATTTTTGAGAGACTGATAAACTAATTCTAATAAATTTACATAATATATTTTAAAATAGAATTTGCATCTTAGCCTTTGGTGTGGCTATACTTTCCAAACGAGACGTACAATATTTAAGTATATTGTGTGTACTATCTTTGGAAATGTATCACCACATCAATTGGTAAAAATATACAATTTTGAAATTAAGTATAAAATTAAAGTTTTGAATTTATGGAATGATTTTAAATATCGTTGCGAAATACATTCCTTGAACATATGATAACGAATAATGAATACAAGATTTAAATTAATTTCGTTAATTTGGAATTTTATTATTGCCCCAATTTTACGCTTTGAAATCATGACTAGAATAACATGTATACGAGTTTTCATAAATATCAAACTTTGTCAAATTTTAACTTAGCCTGTATTATTTTTTTTTTTATTTACTTATTTATTTTTTTTTTATTTACAAAATTACGATTTAAATTGAATTGAAATAATACTGAAAATTACTTTATAAGTTATATTTCGCAAATAAATGATATGATTTAAAAGATTATACCAGATATCGAAATATTAGTAAAGGTTACACGTGCTTTTTAAATTTTTTAAACCGGAAATATTACGTAATTGAAAGGATATTAAATTATCAAGACAATATTTAAATATTTGAAAACTTACTTAATAATGAATTAAATAAATTTAAATTAACTTAACCTATACTGGCAGAACTGATGTTCGCCGCATCGACGTACGTGTCGGAAAATTAAATTTAGATTAACTTTAAACTATACTGGCTGAACTTTACGTTCGCCGCATCGGCTTACATGTCGGAAACTAAATTTAGATTAACTTTAAACTATACTGGCTGAACTTTACGTTCGCCGCATCGACTTACATGTCGGAAACTAAATTTATATTAATTTTAAACTATACTGGCTGAACTTATGTTCGCCGCATCGACCTAAGCGTCGGGAAAACTAAATTTAAATTAACGTTAAACTATACTGGCTGAACTTTACGTTCGCCGCATCGACTTACATGTCGGAAACTAAATTTATATTAATTTTTAACTATACTGGCTGAACTTATGTTCGCCGCATCGACCTAAGTGTCGGGAAAACTAAATTATAAACTTATCAATTTAATAAATTTTCATAAACTATAAGCTATTTTTAGTCGTAGACTTTTTTGCTAAATCCCCAGGAAATCTTTTAGAAATCTGGATGAATGCGAAAATACAAACGACGTTAAATATTTAAATGTAATTTATTTTTACATGTTACATTTAATTATTTTTTCTTTTATATATCTAATATATATAAATTATCTTTTATTTTAGTTTAAATAAATTTCCAAAATATATTTATTTTAAATTAACTATACGATTTTTCAAAATTTAAAATTATCCTACATGCTACGTTTAATTATTTTCTAATCATTTAAATATAAATTATTTTTCCATTATGTTTAAGTAAATTTCCAAATATATTATAGTAAAATAATACTTATCTTAACAATGATGAATTTGTAATTTTCAATAATACACTTAAATAAATGATACTTAAACTAATTTTAAAATATACATATTTTTTTATTTTTGATGTGTGCGGCCCGAAGGCCACACGAGAAGAGCTTCTCACTAACTGTTCTCTAACTGTCCTTTTTAATTAGTATCAGTTATTTATTTAATTATGTAATTTGTTTTGTTAATTATATTTTTTTGAAAAATAAATGTTTAATTAAATAATGTACGCACTTGATATAAATTTAAATTTCAGATTTCTGCAAACGTGTAATTAGTTACTGTTTTAGTTACTAGTTACGTGTAATTAGTGTAATTACATTGTCCCTAGATATCAATTTGAAACTATAACGCTAGATGTCGTTAATATATATACATATATAATTGATTTTTTGAATTCTTTGAGATAATATATTGGACTGATATTAATTTCAAACATAGATGTTAGATGTCAGTATTTTGACATTTTTACAAATCGATTATTTATTAATTAGATTAAAGTTTTATTATCGATTTCCAAAGTAAATGTTGAATTGATTGATCACATGTAGCAATAACTATTGCTACAGTATTAATATTCTCCAGTGTATACCACTTGTTTTTTTGAATTTTCGCACGCTTATCTTGTCGCAATATAAAGGCATTGTTGGAAAAGCATTACAAAAACGTTGTAAAATGATGTTTATAAATTATATTTCAAAAACGGCGTCGTGAATAATTTTTATATGTTATTAAATATGGTTTGTAACTTTGTATTTTATAACATATTAAATTTTTATCAAAAAATCGTGTGAATATGTCAACTTCCCATAAGAGCCCGTGTTAAAATTACAAAATTTTGAAACCGTTTTTCTCAAAATTGAGGCGGTCAATTTTTTTTCGGTATAGACTCATATTATTGGTATTGAATTAAATAAATGTCTAGAAAAGTTTCGTTAAAATCCTTTGAAAAATCCTTTTTCGGACCAACTATTTTAAAAATATTTTATCTTAGGATATTTGACTTGCCGAAAAGCAAAGTCAGTTATATCCAAAAAAATAAAAAACTGAGATTTTAGTTGCTATGGATACTTCAGTTCATCTACTATATGTTCACGTTGAGAAACAGTTCTAAAATACATTTTATCCGGCTGAAAATAAGTGAAGAAAAATGACGAAGGATGCAAAACCAGTTATATCCCAAATGGCCACAGTTCCAAAATCAGTTCTATCCGTTAACAGTTTCAAAATAAGTTACATCCCACAGACAATAATGGCTGCCCTCTAAATGCGGCAGCAAAACCAGTTCTATCCTTTAACAGTTTCAAAATAAGTTACATCCCACAGACAATAATGGCTGCCCTCTAAATGCGGCAGCAAAACCAGTTTAATCCCTCACTAACCTAGTACATATACTTTATTTTCAGTAGTAGAGTGACTATTTTTGCAGTATCCTACAAAGACTTAAATTATTGTCATTTTTACTACATAAAATTGTTCTAAAAATTAAAAATATGTTCATTTTTTTTACCTTCTACCAGGTTTTTGACTGCTTTTGCATGTTAGAAAGTTCAAAATGGCTGACACTTCATTTCCAAAATCAGTTATATCCAACTAACGGTTCCAAAACAAGTTACGTGGGTTTCATTTATTTAAATGAAATTGTTTGTGCTTTTCCTACATTATACAGATTATCACTAGGAATCAATATGAATTTAATACGTTTTTTGATATCAAAATCATGCAATGATTTATTATTGTAATATAACTACCTAACAGTTTTTTTGAATAACTCGAAATCGTTTGAGATGCACATAGCTGGTTTTGGAATTCGACGACTCATTTTAAAAACGTACCGTATACATGGCAACTATTTTGATTCCTTTACCACTATTGTATTTTAATTACAAAACTCTTGCATTCTTAATACTCAACTCAGCTTAATACTTATAATACCTCCACTCTCCACATAACATGTCTTTACAATATATCGATCCGAACTTTTCTGTTAAACGATTTTCCCTGGCGACAAGTATTGTTTGTTTATGTTAATTTTCGTTTGTGAAAAACTCGAAATAGAGACCCCATGCGGTGGGTAGGCAACGTAATGATGGGAAAATATTTTATAAACGGTACGACATATGTTACGTTCTCAGCAGTTCATCGTAGAAAAAAATTTTATTTAAATATTATTAGTAAAAAAAAAAAATGTCGCAGAATTAATTTTTTATGTACAAAAAAGAAGAATGTTCATGTCAATTATTCAACTGAAGTATTTTGGGAGCATTTATATAAGTAGCAGTAAATTAAATTTATGTAAATAGCAGTGAAGCCGAAAATTTTGACGAAAATTCGACGAAAATGAGATACCAGTCTAAAAACATCGCATTACATTTAGGGTTGCCAACTGTCCCGATTTAATGTTCCCCTATATGTCCCGCGTCCCGATGACAGTATTGGAGGGACGCTAATTGTCCCGATTTTTAACATCTACAATTTTTTTACTATTTTAATCCCGGCAGTATTGCTATTGCTGTTTCCAAATTACCATGCTTGCATAGCCTGTCGTCGCCCGGCCAAGGAAGTAAGTACCTACACATAAAATGTACAGTGCTGCTAGTTTGACTTATCAAAATTCCCCCAACAGTAGTCAAAATCCCTCTAAAAAATGCATTTTAGGCAGAAAAAACCTCCAAAAAATGAAATAAATTATTTAGCATACATGAATTACACAAGTGGCATCCGAGTAGCCCAAAAATAGCCAATATCTAAGGCTGACAACGTTTTGAAAAATGTCTTTCTTAAAAAAAATACAGTTCACAGTAAAAAAAAAATTAATAATAATAATAATAATAATAATAATAATAATAATAATAATAATAAACGCCCTGTGGGTGGGGGCTTCACTTTGCAGAATTTGCCCACAGTAAGTCCTGCTTGTCGTAAAAGGCGACTAAAAGGACAACCCATTAGGATGGAGAAAAGAAAAAATAAGCCTCGGAAAAATGCCGCTGCCGGTGGAGCGACCGGGCGCATCAGGGTCACCACTGAATGTGACAGTTTAGATCGCGGTGACGACAGGCTGGGTTCTAGGCAGCCACCTGTCAGCTGTAACAACACCTTCAGCCAAAATACTACTGCCCTACTTACAGAGCCACCAACACCTTTGGCTCAGCCGACTTTAAGTGTTTCCTCGGAGCATCCTTTGGGGACCACTAAAGCTGGTAAGAAGCGTGTGCGTATGCAATGGACAGATGAACTGAATGAATTCATCGTACGCACATACTTCAAAGTTACTAGACTTGAAACGGACAAAACTGGTTACCGTACAAAATTACATCAAGAGTTCGCGCACAGCTACCCTCACCTAAGTCGCGTTACTGAACAGAGACTGGCAGACCAAAAACGTGTCATTTTTACCAATAACCTCATCCCTTCCTCCCTCATAAACACCATTAAAACACAAGTCGCACATCAATTTGCTCAAAATGAAGAAAGTCAGGACGACGGCCCACCAGAAATGGAGAGCCCCACACAAAACGACACTCAACAACTTGTCGAGAATGAGCCTGACCACCATGAGACAGCAGTAAATGAAACCCTACTGCAAAAGATCGAACTGGAATTTAACACAGCGCTTACTGAATTTGAAGGGCCGGACCCCACACATAGGTACTTGTTGCCTAAACAACACACCTCACGTAGATTGGCTGAGATCGTTGAGATATTGAACAATACAATACTGCCTAAACACTTGGAAACATGTGACAATTTTATCGAGTTACACACAGCTATCTATTGTGGAGCCGTTGCAGCTATACGTTGTAACGGGTCCGATGTAACACCACCTGTAGCGCACAACTCGAAGGAACACAAAACTCCTGCCTGGGAAACACGATTGAATAAACGCATCAGCAACATCCGATGCAACCTCGGCAGGATCACCCAATACCAACAGGGTACGAGGTCCAAACGGCTCAACAAATACATACACGACATATTACGCAAACACACAGTACACACACAATACGAGGAACCCAATAAAACACTCACAGAGATCAGAGATACGCTTCACCAAAAATTAACAGCACTAGCGAAGCGCTTACGAAGATATAAGACCAGTACTGAACGCAGACGACAAAACCAAGCGTTCAGCAGAAACGAGAGACGGTTTTATCAGTCTCTAACGAACACGGTAACTGACAGTAATGGTCTACCGGAGAAGAACGCACTCCATAGTTTCTGGGCGAATATATGGTCCAACACCATTGACCATAATGACAAAGCCAGCTGGATCGATACAGAGTACAGGAATAACGAACATCTTCCGGAGATGCCCTATACGGACATTACTACAGAGGACGTCTCCAGAGCTTTACAGAGATCGCATAACTGGAAGGCACCTGGCATCGACAACATACAAAACTACTGGCTCAAACACTTTACATCAACACACAAGTATCTCGCTGAACACTTTACACTATTTATAAGAACACCAAACCTGACACCGAAGTTCCTAACGCAGGGTATCACATACATGAAATCTAAAAACAGTGATACAAAAAATCCTGCGAATTATAGGCCTATCACCTGCTTGCCTACAGTGTATAAGATTTTGACGTCCTGTCTGGCAGAAAAGATCAATGAGCATTGTCAGATTAACACCATACTGACAGAAGAACAAAAGGGATGTCGAAAGAGGTCACAAGGCTGCAAAGAGCAGCTTCTGATTGACTCCGTAGTACTGGAACAAGCGAAAGGGAGAAAACGTAACCTGTACACAGCGTTTATTGATTATAAAAAGGCATTTGATTCGGTCCCGCACTCCTGGTTGCGGAGAGTATTGGAGCTGTACAAAATACACCCAAGTATCGTGAACTTCCTTGGAACGATCATGTCCGACTGGCGAACGACCTTACATTTGAGTATTGGTAATGAAAAAACAACAAGCGACCTTATTCAAGTAAGACGCGGCATATTCCAAGGCGACTCATTGAGTCCATTATGGTTTTGTCTCGCAATGAATCCACTTTCTCGCCTGTTAAATAAAACCAAATACGGTTACAATGTAGGTACGCAAACGAATTCGCGCCATACCATTTCACATCTAATGTACATGGATGATATTAAGATCTACGCAGCTACTAAACATCAATTACAGCAGCTGCTGGGACTTTCCAACGAGGTTTCGCGAGACCTCTGTATGGAGTTCGGAATCGATAAATGTCGAACACAATGTCGTTCTGGAGGAAAACGAGATGCGGTCGCATTCGAACTCGAACCAGAGTCTGTTATGCAGCCCATGGACGAGGGAGAGTCGTACCGGTATCTCGGATTCAATCAGGACGAACGTATAGATCACAGCGCTGTAAAACAACACCTGATGCAGCAATACCTAACGCGTGTACGGAGATTACTGAGCACCCACCTTGATGGAAAAAAAACCATCAAAGCAATTAACACCTACGCAATTCCGGTGCTAACATACTCATTTGGGGTAATCAAATGGACGCCTACGGACTTGACAAACATCGAGATCAAGACCCGCGTCCTTATGACCAAATACAGAATTCATCATCCCAAGGCAGCGATAGAACGATTGACGCTGCCAAGAGCCGAAGGGGGTCGAGGTCTTATAGACATAAGGAACACGCATAATAAACAGGTTCATAACTTGCGAGAATACTTTTACACCAAAACACACACATCACACTTACACAATGTAATAATCCAAGCCGACAAGGCATACACACCATTAAACCTCTCACACACAGAAATGCCAGATAGTTTTTGCCGTTTGGTCACGAAGGAGGACAAAATTCAGCAATGGATTCGGAAGCCTTTACATGGGAGACATCCACATGATCTTAATCAGAGTAACGTCGACAAAGCAGCGTCGCACGCCTGGTTGAGTCAAGGAAGTCTTTTCCCGGAGACTGAAGGATTCATGCTAGCTATACAAGATCAAGTAATTCATACAAAGAATTACTCAAAATACATACTTCGTGACTCGTCAATAACATCTGACTCATGCCGGAGATGCCATTCCAAACCTGAAACGAACCAACACATCACAGCTGCCTGTACTCAGCTCGCTCAGTCCGAATACAAACACCGTCACGACCAGGTTGGCAAAATCACATACCAGAAACTAGCGGTTAAGCACCACCTTATAACCGATAAAACACCTTACTACAAGCTCACACCAAAAGTAGTAGCGGAGAATGACTCCTGTAGACTTTACTGGGATCGGTCGATTATTACAGATAAGACCATAAATCATAATCGACCAGATATCACCTTCGTAATGAAAAACACTAAGACAACCTATCTGATCGATATTGCGGTTCCAAATACACACAACTTACAAAAAACACACGCAGTTAAATTGGATAAATACACTGACCTCGCAGCCGAAATAAAACAACAATGGCGAATGGAACATGTCCACATCGTTCCAATAGTGCTCAGTGCCACCGGGGTCATTCCACACACACTACATAATAGTTTGAGCCTCTTGGGTCTCCCAAAATACACATATGTCACTATGCAAAAGGCAGTGATCATAAACACGTGTCGTATAGTACGGAAGTTCCTCAGTAATACGAATCCGACTGCGATATGTGAAAGCACAAGACCTGCTTCTACTCCATCTGAGCCATCTACAGTGAGCGAACAATACACTGACACTCATCCTACTGACACACAACACACATACATAAACACACAATACACTAACACTGAAAGACAAACACTTAACACACATACAGATCCAGATTCGTCTGATGGAGAGGGGGGATCGAACAACTGCCGCACTGTCACTGTTACCGCTCTGGTGCACAATCCTCCTCAATCCAATAACACACAAGGTCCGTCAACCTCTGTACCATCTAAACGCGCAGTTCCAGGAACACCCGATCTTAATGAGCAATTTGATGAACCAGAAAACATCTACACCAAGAAACGTAAAATAGAAAGACATATCCACACACATACACAAACACACACACAAACACAAACAGTCCTTTCCCTTCCCTCTGTCCCTACTCCTACCTACCATTTGAGGACACGAAAACGAACTAGGCTTTCACAGCCCTCTGTCATTGAGCCAACATCTACGCTCCCACAAAAGTCTCGCCGTACGACCCAGTGTACACCAAAATAGACGAATAACACCTCGTTTCAAGTAGCAATAACAACAATATAGGGAGTGATGTGACAAACCCGTCCGTGAATGTACTACGGTACTTTTACGGATTGGTTTGGCACATTACCCTTCCACAGAGCCTAATACCTTGCATAATGCCGGTATAGGTGAATGTTACCCAGTACTGTCCTACTGAGTAGTGAGCGCCAGGTTGGCGTAAAAGTCTATAATAATAATAATAATAATAATAATAATAATAATAATAATAATAATACTCTCGTCGTACGAACCAGTGTACAACAAAATAGACGCATAACACCTCGTTTCAAGCAACAACAACAACAATATAAGAAGTGATGTGACAAACCCGTCCGTGAATGTACTACGGTACTTTTACGGATTGGTTTGGCACATTACCCTTCCACAGAGCCTAATACCTTGCATAATGCCGGTATAGGTGAATGTTACCCAGTACTGTTCTACTGAGTAGTGAGCGCCAGGTTGGCGTAAAAGTCTATAATAATAATAATAATGCCGGGCATAAATCCAACCCCTCGTCCTCGTCGTGCTCGGCGGTAACTGCTATCTGGCTAGCAGGCTAACGGGGCTATGGTTAGTTAATAAATAAGACAACACGAATTCATTTTGAACACATTTCCGATTGTTATTGTTTTTCGTCCTTTCTGTGTTTTTTTTTCTGCAATTGGAGGTCCTTGGGGCCACCGTTGGTGTTGTTATGACCCCCACTGTGCTCCTGGGCGGTTTTTGGACCCCCAAGGTTACAGTGGGGTTTCTGTGATAAATAAACTGTGATGCTCAGTCTGTGATGTCTTTATCTTCTTGTTATTGCTATTTTGTTGTGTTTATATTTCTGCTAGCGGAGGCTCTCAGAGTCTCCAAAGGTGTTTTGTAACTCCATTTTACTTGTGGGTGGCTTTGCGTCCCCTCTAGTGCAATGGAATGCTGTGATATTGTCTGTGATATTGTTATTGTATTCTTGTTTTTGTTACATTTGTCTTTGTTCTTTTTGCTAGCGGGAACTCTTGAAGTCTCCAATAGTGTTGTTAAAACTCCATTGTACTTGTGGGTGATTTTGGGACCCACGAGTGCAATGGAACTTTGTGATATCTATTATCTGTGATATTGTTGTTATTCTTTTGCTGTTACGGCTTTGTTTTGTTGCTGAGTTTTCCTTTTTCTTCGCTATCGAGGGCTCTTGGAGTCTCCAATAGTGTTGTTTAAATTCCGTTGTACTGGTGAGTGTTTTTAGGCCCACACGAGTGCAGCGGAAATATGTAATGTTATGCCGTAGTAGGTCTGTTATTATGGCCTTACTGCGGTATCGTTTTAATCCCTTATTGCGTCACTGATTGGCCAGTGGCTTCTCAGTGGCGTAATAAGTTCTCTCTGTGATATCTGTGATGAGTCTCTAGTCATTTATTTTTTGAGAAATTTCTAGTCGGTTTCTTCCACTCCGGGGCCCTTTACTCCTCGGAGGGAGTTTCATCGTTGGTTTTCGGTCCTTGGTGGCCGAACGTTCTGGCTGGTGCTTAGCGTGCCGCCACTAAGGACTGTCCGCTCGTTTTTGAAGCCCTGGGATGGCAGGGCTCATCGGTGAATTTTATCATGTGTATGTTTGTCCGTTGTCTATTGCATTTATGTGTTCCTGTCTTTATGTGTCGTTTTTATCACTTTTTCCCGTTTTGGCGGCGCATGCCCGTCGATGGCGATGCCGCCGGACACTGCTGACCGCGCCATCCACCGGCAGCAGTGTCCCAATTTTAACTAAAAAAAAAAAAATAAAATAATAATAATAATTTCTCCCAAAATAAAAAAACTATTGTAATATTATCCTCAAGAAATGGTTTATTGTATTTTTTTAAAGAATAAATGTTGCCTTAAAATACGACAGCTCACATTAAAATTTTAATGGTTGATTTTAAACTGATTATTGAGTAAGAATGATAAATATATTCTAAATATTGTATGTACCTAGTAAATAGTTCTGTGAATTGTTTAAAGTTCTAGTGGAAATTTTGACTTTTTGTTTATTAAAGATTAAAAACGATTTTTTTTTTTTGCAGTCCCGATTTTATATTTCCCGGCCCAATTTTTTTTTTATTAAATCCCGAAATATTTATTGGAAGAGTTGGCAAATCTAATTACATTATTTACATTCAATATAACTATATTATGCGGCGTTCACTCCGAAGCGATGAGTTGTAAGTGGTAGGTAAAACGTAGGAGTAAATTACTTTAGATTTGTTTCAACTCCCTAGAAAACCTTCTAAGTATTTCATCATGTCTGTTGACAGTGCATGTCAACTAACTCCAAGAATTATAAAAATATTTTTTTTTATAATAGTGGTATTAATAATATAGCTCAGAATTCGGAAAAAATGACTGTACCCCTTCCTCCCAAACGTTGATCTCCGGCATTTCTAAAGTGTTAATTTTTATAGGCGGCTTTTTCGACGGTATAATAATTTCTAAAAAAAGCAAAATATGGGAAATACAAACCATTCATGCATTTTTTTTCACATTTTTACCATATTTTAAATGTTTTAAAGATGTAAAATTTTTTCACTTACACCAAAATTTCTTTGCTTCGGACTTTTCACATACAAATTTCTACATTTTTCTGTCTTAAACCATTTTCCATGAGGAAGAACTTCTTGAACTACCCAAATAGTACGATTATTCGACACAGTTAATTACCCCTAGTTAATTACCCCTAGACTTAATATTGGGACATTGAGCAAAAACAGGTTAATTAGATTTTTTAACGTACATTGCAAATCTGTACGCAAAAATTTTATACTGCTTATTTTTCACTCCCTTTTTGCAAAATTAACCCCCAACCACCCCTGTTGATGTATTTTGAACAAATTACATATCAATAGATAGCTGTTTTCGAGATATTAGAAATATTAAACTTTTACCCCAATTTTTGAAGGGCGATTTCACCCCTCAAAACCGTTTTTCCGCAGATAAAAAAAGTACGTGTTGCTTAGTTTTTAGTGTTCTACAACATATTGAAATTTCATCAAAATTGATAGGTTCGGCTTCGGGACCTTTACTTGTAAGTTATATAAGAAACCTCAAATACTTCAACAAGTTTTTCCAAATATTATCATTCAAAGTTTAATGTCGATGCTTCTCCACAGAATAGTATTTTACAATATAAGTTCGGTAAGTTGCTTTTACTGATCGAGAAAATGTTGCGAAAACGAGACCTGCAAGGTCGCGTTTTTACAATTTCCGAGATCAGTAAAGGCACTTAACGCATCGTATATTGTATAATATTATTTGCACGATTGATTTAAAATAATTAAAGACTAAAAATATAGTAAATAAAAAATAAAATTCGGATAATATAGGTGAAATTTGTATTTCTATGTTATCACATAGAATGCCATGAATAAATATTATAAATATTTATAGCAACTATAATACGAATCTTTGTAGTGACAACTAACAACTAAGTATATTTGTAAGTAATAAATTAAATGTCAATATTTAATTGGCGTGAATATTTTTTTAAATTTTCTATTAAAAAAGTTGAGGAAAATAGTTTGTTAAACTATAATATTAGTGAGAATAATGAAATTGATGAAGCATTTTAATTTTGGCTCCAAATTTATTTTCGTAAAATGAAAGGAAGATTATGAAAACCACAGAAAATTTTAATGACTGAACAGACTTTTGAAAATTCAATAAAATATAAAGACTAATGGCAACAATAATAATTATAAAGTGCAAATTAGTGAAAATTTTCATATTAATCGATTAATTTTCCTAATTGTTCAAATTGTACTTTTAATTTCAATATAAATAAATAATTACAATCATTTTTGAGCTAATTTCACTTACTGCACTCCTATTCACTTACCGCGCGCCTATTTTACTTACCGCATTGTTATTTTTTGGTTTCCATGGATATAAAAACAAACGTTCGGGAAATGTAACTTATTAGCATTATCAACAGTATCGGTAAGTGCATGAAAATACGCGATCGTGCAAAAAGTATATTTTTAGCTACTAACCGATAGATCAACAGTAAAGTTATACAACGATACAAAGGGAACATTATATGAAAAACTATTGGAAAAATATTCTATTCTACTGGCTTTTATTTGCACATTACTTCCATTCTAGAAAATTCAAATTTACTTTCCTCTTACGAATTCAATTCAATACTACAATATGTCAGTATTGATATGGCCGCTACCTATTTGTATTGTTTGCGTTTGTGGTTTTTCTTTTCTTTGCTTTTTTTTTTGTTACTTTTATGCTTTATATTTGATTTTTATACATATGTGTTTCTGGCAAGATTTACCAAATGAAAACAATCACGCCACAGAAAATTGTAATATATGATGAACAAAAGATTTTCTTGTGACATTATAAAATAATTTGGATTTATTGACTTCTAATGAATATAGTTTTCAAACAATGGTTCGAATAACACTTGTAAAATGTTTTAAAATATCATTCGTACTTGAAGAAAATCACAGAGGTTTTATGAATACAAACTTAAAGCGACAATTTTTCCTGGACCAAGATTATCTATTAGTGTATTGATTTTTCCGCAAAACCACGATTAACAGCTAATTTTGTTATAAAATAAACACTATGTACACGTTAAAGTAAGTGCTTGAATTTCAGCTAGATACAAAATAATTGCTTGAATGAGAATTTTTAATTTTTACGCTAATCTTAGGTGAAACTCATTAGCGGCTTTTATGAAAGAAGATGAAATTACTAGCCCTTTTTTTATACATTCTCAAAACTACTTCTTTGTCAAAGATTAAAAATTTCTTTGATTATTTTCTTTAAATCACCGAAATATTTAATTATTTCAAAAAATATATTTTGTAGGTAATTCTAATTTGTAAAAAATAATTTTTTTTTCAATTCCGGGACTAAAAGACAGTCCCGGGGGATTTAATCCCGCATTATAGGGAGTAAAGCGCCACTTTTTGTCCCAAGGGACTTAAAAATTCACTTTTAGTCTCAAAGGACTAAAAAATTCACTTTTAGCCCCCAAAAGATTAAAAAATTAGTTTGCTCCCGTTTTTAAACCAATCAGCTAGCACAATTTACAGAAATTTAACTTAAATAGCGGCGGAGCGGCCGGGTGTGCTTGTGCACTGACGCTTGCCGACTGGTAGGTCGGGTGTTCGAATCTCGCTGCCGGCTATGCTTGTGAAGATTTTCTGCAGTTTTTCTTTACAATTCCAGATGAATGTCGGCATAGTTGCTTAAGAAGGCGACTGCAGACACATACCTACTAAATCCTAGCCCTCACACCACTTTCCTTATCCTCCACCCAAATCATAAATGCATAATGTAACGAATTTAATGTGTAACGAATAAATAAAGTATACAAATAATGATGTGGGTGGCGTCTGTGATAGAGTAAATGATCTCAAAAACGGACGTTAAACACATTATTATAAATAAATTGTTACCTGTATTTTCGCCAAAATTCTAAACTTGTAATTTCATTATTTGACTTTATTTGGCGATAAAACATTATTATTAATTAAATAGCGTTGCTAGGTAATTGAAAATAAACAAATTCAAACTTGTAGATAAAGACAAACAGTCATACATATTGTATTGTACAATTCGACTGATTTATCCAAAGTATAATTGATTGAATATTATAAATAAATAAATAAAATATATATTTATTGTACAAATGAATAATACAGAGTAATTTTGTACATACACTATTTTATAAGTAAATGTACCTGCAAAAACCATTTTATACTTTATTAAGTAACAAAATGTTAAAAAAAATTATTTATAATAAGTTTGATGCGGGGAAAAAATTAAGTGCATATAAAAAACTCCAAAATAAGTAAATGCGAGTATTTGGTTCGAAATAAAACTAAAATTTAAAGTCAGGGTTATACGTTATACATTATTAAAGTAGTTATAACTGAACAACATTAATATTACAATAAAATGTGCTTCGTACGTTTGTGCTTATATTTTTTTTATACTTATGCTGAAGCGACTCTAAAGTGTAGGTCACCTGGAGTTTTGACATATTTATTAGTGCTGAAGGAAAACATTTGGAATAAAACCTAGAGCACAGCTTTTTGACAAATTGTAAGATAGTTTCAGTTGACAATTCCATGTGCAGATCAGTAGTATTATAGATAAATGGATAATTGCCAACAATTTTAAGAGCTTTGTTTTGAACCCTTTGCAGTTTGAGAAGATTAGTTTTACAGGTATGACTCCAAGCAGATGCAGTAAGAATCGGCCTTAAAAGTAATTTATATATAATCAGCTCGTGTTAATGTTAGACTTGTTCTTGAATAAGTGGTACAAATTTTTCATTGCAGCTAAAGTTTTTTCTTTCACAGAGTTTACGTGTGTTGTAAAAGTCAATTTGGAGTCCAAGTGTACTCCCAGGTATTTAGATTGAATATTATTAATTTATTACATACAATTTAAATGACATTTAATTTAGTTTTAATTTTTATAATTTTAAATTATACGATATTGCAAAAAATAGTATATACACTGCACAGGACTAAAGTGTTCTTTCATCCCTCGTGTGTCTTGTTGCCCTCGAGCCTTTACAAGTCCTCTAGCAACAAACTTCACACTCGCGATTAAAACTTACACTTTAGCCCCTTGACACATACTATTATTCTGAAACAAAATATTTTTCTAAATTAAAATTTTTGTCTCTAGACAGAGAAAACATTTTGAAAGCATACGTCCCACCGTCTCTCTCTGACATGTCGATGATATTTAATGATGTGTTTTCCGTTTAGTTTCCCTTCCATCTTTAAAGTTCGACGACTTCAATCTAATAATTAGTTTGATGACCAGAAGCAAATTATCCAACAGACAAAAAAACAAACATGAATCAGAACAAAAAAACATCCTCAACTAGAACTTGGTAATTATTATTAAATTATTCCCCACTTCCTATAATTTATCCCTAAGGATAATTTTTATTCATGTATATTATACTTTATAGGCACCGCGACATTCTGTGTGTATATCCTGACGTCGTGATTCATCATATTCTCAACATTGTTTAATAAAACATACTCAACGGTCAATAAACTCGTCGTCACAACTCTTCGACGTTATTCCCAACGTCCACCTTTAGCATACTATCACTGTCCTTATCATACTCATTGCATCGATCCTCTTTCAATTTTATATTATAATAATTATTATTTGAATACATGCAATTCGACATTTTCATATATATATGGAAAAAAATTTCTAGCCGCCGTCTCACGGGCGCGGAGCGGGGATTCCGGAAGTGGGAAATAGAAAGACGGGAAGAAAAAAGTTATTTTTAGTGGGCGATGTTGGGGGGTTCGTGACCATATTGGTTATTTATAGACGTGTGTATAGGTACCGCTAGTGTTGTATTACACGATATAGAAAGAAACGAATATGATGGTCGTTTTTATTGTGTTAAACTTTTCAAAAATTGCGGATTAATATTTCATGTTGAAATATTATGTTATTAATAATTTATAAAGTATTCTTTAAAGGGGACATTCAGTTAAAAGATTACAAAAATTCTTAAAATACCCGCACTTTCCTTTATTTATTATTTATAAAATTTTAAACAATTAAAAAATTGTCCATATTTATTATTTTTATCCATATGAATAATTAATGGCTTTAGTGGTGCCTGGTGAAACTTGACAGCTAACTAAACAGTGGATTGTAACTCGCGATAAGAGTTTGGGAAAATTGACAATTTTATATATCGCGCGTAGTCTGTCTCAACCTCGTATCTGAAAACTCCCAATTTTTGGACACGAAAAAAAGACCATATTGTAAATCCGTGTTTTCATCACTATGAGCTTAAGATTTATGCTAATTACACCCTTTGATGTTGGCTACTCGTATATATAAATATATATATATATATATATATATATATATATATATATATATATATATATATATATATATATATATATATATATAAAGTATATATGTAAATACTGTATTTAATATGTTTTTGTGTGTCCTAAAACATGTAGCTTTTGATATACGAGGTAGAGACAGCCAACGCGCGATATGCCGTCGAATTAGGCAAACCAGGATGTGCCTAGCCAAATCATGTAATTAGTGATGAGCAAATGCAAGACCAAGACCTAGACTTGGCAGTCTTGATCTTGGTTTTGTTCTTGCATTAAGAATATTGGTCTTGGTCTTGCAAAATGCAATCTTGGTCTTGGTCTTAGTATTGCTAACAAATCTTGCGCTTTCTTGCATTTTTTTATTAGCGAATTTTTCCCTTCTAAAATCAGAATTTTCTCTCTTTACGGTATTAATTATACTTTCAAATTATTTAAATAGTTTAGCAAAAGTCTTGCTTTTGTCTTGGTCTTGGACTTGAGTCTTGGTATTGGTGTTGCAGCCATACTTATAGTCTTGGTCTTGGTCTTGCTTTTGGTATACATAGTTTTTGTCTTGGTCTTGCAAAAAATGCAAGACCAAGACTAATTTTGCTCATCACTACATGTAAAGTAATGTGTAACATAATTTATAAAATCTTGAGGTGTTATTATTAATTATTTTCGTTTCAGATGTGAGTCACATTACTTTACTCTTTAGTAAATACCAAACGGATAGTTAAACGCCTCAAGTTTTTATAAATTATGTTACACATAGTTTCAAAGTTCACTCAAAAGTTTTTTGATACATTTTAGTTCATTTTTAAATAAAAATTTACTTTAAAAAAATATTTTTTTACAAAAATTTATTTTAAACTTTTTAGTCTGATCACAATTAATTAAAAAAAAAATAATTAAAGAAGTAATTTTTTACCTATGTTATATTATCGGTAATTTTATCCTAATCAAACATAACTATGGAAAATAAAAAATGCAATGTAAAATCAATGGGCAATATTTGAAAGTTCGAAATATCAAAAAGTTGCATAACACTAAAAATCAACAATTCTAGTTTTGAGGGAATTTAAGACAAAACTAATAATACAATCAAGGTTATACACATACGCAAAATTTGAAATTTCTAGCTCAGTTAAAAGTTGTCTAAATTTTGATTGCAAGATAAAAGCTTTTAAAAAATTGATTTAAATATTTTTTTTTAATTTCCAACAAAATCAATAAACTGGTAATATCTTGTGTCTTCCGACTTAAAGCTAACTCTGAATACGAGAGAGAACTTCTAAACTTACTTAAACTTATTTTTTGTTGACGTACTACAAAAAATAATTGATAATTTAACATTATTTTTGGAACTAATTTGGGGTATTAGAATTTACAAAGATTGAATTGAAACAAAGCTAGTTTCTGAATATTCCAAGCTTCAAGTTCTAAACATAGTTTTAATACACTTTAATTACCTGTTACAGTTCCGTAGATATGAAGCCTGGTTTGTCTTCAAATTGACACCCTGTATATAATATATGAAACATCACAAACAGCATTACTATACTGAAAATTCAATGCAATCGAATCTGATTCACAATCAGTAACCACATATCTAATGAAAGCCAATGGACTCTCCCACCAAAACTGATCAATAAAATCTGTAATACCTGCCAGGCTACTGTATTATTTCTTTCAATGTAGTTACCTAGAATATATATAAACATAGTACAAATGGATACTATTATATTTTATATAATGATGTTTTACTATATATATAATGATGTTTTACTCCATTAGGAGAGATCTAATTATTTTTAAAAAGCATTCATATGTTGGCCGACAGCACTAAAAATAGTCTTCCAATAAAAATAATAGACAAGTGTCCATCAATATCTTTGGACAATCTTACAACAAGAGATCTGTTAGTTTACTTGAGAAAGTTTAATGTGGAAAGTGAAAAATCTAAGAGTTTCCACTTTTATATTTTTTTAGACTATTGACTTTATCAAAAAATTATTTAGATAAAAGTTGTAGCTATCGTATTGGCGAAAATTGATTACTGTAATCAAAGGCGTTGTGGCTCCATTAATTTTTGAGCTATGATACAAACTTATGCATTACTTTTTTGCTAAAACCAATCTAAGGCATCGAAAACTTAAGTGGAAAAAATCCGGCATCGTTCAATTTTTTTTATTCAAGAAACAAACCAACAATTAATCACGTAGTTTATCATTGAAAATATAGATGTCGCATCTCAAAGGTTAACATTCAAAGTAACTGCTAATTTAATAATTTGACACATATTCGTTCATTCATTGAAAATTATTTGCGGTTTTGTTTTTACTTCAGTAAATATTATATACGATCAAACGATGGAAGTTTAGGTACTACGATTACTATACTAATGGTAGATATCTTGACAAGAGCAATCGACTGCTCTAGCAATAGCTACAACTCTTAGCCAAATAATTCTTTTTCATTAAGTCAACAGATTAGCCGTAATAATTAGCATATGCGAATTTGTATACTGGGACTATAGCTAATACTTACTGTAGATGTAGTTTGTAAAAGCAGTACATATTAGCTAAATATTTAAAAAAAATAGACACTAGACTTGTTGTAGGTACTATTACTGAATACGGGACCCTTAGTTTGCACAAACGCAACCAATTCAGAACTAACAGAAATGATGGAGCTAACCATAAAAACAAATTTAATGTATCATATATGGTTGGACGGGGAAAAAAAAGCGCTGCTCGAGTGGGTAAAAAAAAAGACATACTTATATTAAACTCAACAGTGTTAAATTCGAAAAATAAAAAATATTACAACAAAATACATTAGTATTTTAAGCTGTCTGGGCCAAAAAATTATTTTTTGGAGCCTCCCAAACCTCTTGCTATTCATGAGCGAAAAACTTTCATTCCGCGACGATAAACTTTTTCAGTAAGTAAAAAATCTGAGAAGATAGCGGGCTGTATTTTTTTCTTGTTATTCTACATGCTTTAGTAATGTAAAGTACAAAGTTTTATTTAAATGGTCCAACTGCTTGTAATTTTTTTTATATGTTAAAAAAAAAAAAAAAAAAAAAAAAAAAAACGAAAAAAAATGGTGTAAAAAAAAGACAAAACAAGGGGTTAACATTTAGGACAATTAAAAATTATTGACAAGGATTTTCATTTTAAAAATATATTATGACATGTTATGTATATTTTATGGATTAAAAAAATACTGATTCTTCAATAAAACAATTTTTTTGTTAGTGAGCAGACGGTTTTCATGGATATCAATTTCAACTTATTCGAAAATTTGTATTTTTGACCCATGAAAATTTATTTGTTTTTATAATCTATAACTATGCGTTACTGCACACATTTAGTATTTTAAACTCATTCATAGATTATTTTGATTTAATTTTTTACTTTATGTAAAGTAGCGTAAAAAAAGACAGCCTCAAATAAACATATTTGGTTTTTTAATGAGCTACAATAAATTTTTTATTAGTTGTACGTTTGTGAAATAAAAATATTTTTAATATTTAAAGTCCAAAGAAATTCCCTAAGAGTCAAGCTTTTGCATCAGTTAACTTTTTCTGACTTTTGTTACTGCTAAATCTTAACTAAAGTTTTTGGTAAAATACGTAAAATTTAAACATATCTATAAAAAATTTTGTAGTAGAGAAAGAGTTGTGAAATAAAAAGTGTTGTACTGCTAATTACCCAAGCTGTCTATTTTTTACCCTTCCAATCATGTATTTGCAGTATCCCATTATAGAGGTCTGTCTTTTATTTACCCTCCACTGTCTTTTTTTACACCATTTGACGGGTAAAAAAAAGACAAGGTCTTTATTTTTTTATAGATTTATGTCTATAGCTTGAGTGAAAAAACATGCAAAAACTCAAAATACAAACAATTTAACATCATAAGTATTTTTTTGTCTAAAAATTCAAATATTTTCTACATGAAAAATGAAAAGGTTTGATTTTGTCTTTTTTTACCCTGCCCTACCCTAGTTCTAAACTATTTTCAAACCATTATTTCAACCATAATGCGTAATACCGCTTATCACCCCTTATTAGTCAAATCTATGCGTACAATTTCAAATTAATCCAATAAAATAATAGAAATTTCATAGATTACAATTAAAATAATCGAATTATACTGAATGATTTTATTCCATTTCAAATCATAATTATACATATCCATAATGAATAAACTAAAATGGCACAGAAAATATCAGATGTGAAATAAATTAAATCAAATCAGATACATATAATGATTTTGGACACTGATAAATTTAACTAACCGATAGACCAATAACTAATCATAAATTTAAATATTTATTATAGACAAGATAAATAGATACATTCATTTATTATTACGAATCATCGATTTATTAACCCAAGTAATAAGTTTCCCCCATACAAAATTTTATCAAAATCCGTCCAGTAGTTTTTGCGTGATACGAACAAAATGCAAGGGAGTAAAATTTATGACTACGCCCCTGTGTAAAAGGTGTTATTTTCCATGCATAAAATCATAAAATGTAGTCCTCTAAAAGTCTAAACGTTTACTGTCAATTACAATAAAAATATATAACCTTACTTACCTTATTTTTTAATTAAAATAAATAAAATTTAAAAGTTGTTTTTCTTCAGATTCAATTGATTTGAAATATAAAGAGAAAAAATACAGATCTTATTATAAAAACCAATAATAATCAAAGACATGAGTGGATAAAGGTGTTATGCAACATTTTTCTAAAAAGGCATTTTTTGCAAAATTTTGAAATATCCAAGATGCTGTAGTATCATAGAACATTAAAATTTGCTTTCAATACGCCTAATAGTTTTGTAGAAATTCGATAATAGACACATGTTATTGCATGGGAAGTATATGTAAATTAAAAGTTTCAAACGCTTCTATTGTAAAATAATAAAAATATGTTACATAACACCTTCATCCACTCATGTCTTCAATTTATGTGCCTACACGTTTTCAAGTGGTTTTTCCTACTAACAAAATTTAAGTACCTACGTAGGTAGGTATACTGAATCGCTTTTCAAAAAGTACTTATACCCATTCAATTTAATTTTGCTTAATAACTTTTTAATATCTGATTAAATAAACTTGATAAAACACGGTGAAATACTGTAAAATTTTCATTAAAAAAGTCGATTTGTACTACTACATTTTTCACCCTACTTTTAATTTTTAGAAAGCTTTGTTATTATGGTATTTGGAACTGTCTTTTTAAATAGTATTAAGTATACTAGTGCTTCGAATGAGAGAAAGAAAAATGCGTATGTATTTTTTACGATGAAAAATGCGTATGTATATTTACGATGATTTAGAATGGTATTTATTGGAAACAACATAGCTTAAAACATAACTATGTTGTTTCCAACAAATTCACCAAAAAATTTACCAAAAGGTAAAAAAGTTATTAAAATTCCACCCTGTATATATATATATATATATATATATATATATATATGGGGTGGAAACAGATTTATCGAGAACATAGGGCAAATACAATGGAAAACTTTTCGTAAGATCAGTGTAGTTTCTGACACTTTTTTAACATTATTTTTCGTTTTTTGGTCATGTTACCATAGGTATATAGTATTGTCATAGTTACAAATTAATTACGCATCACTGTCATGATTTTAATTAATTTGACAAATATCAAAATATTTTATATCTATAGTAGGGATGGAAACTTTTCTCAAAGAATCGATTCTCGATTCCAATTCTAATTTTTTATGATTTTGAGAATCGATTCTGAGAATCGATTAATCGATTAAAAGAATCGATTTAAATCGATTCCTTACGTTTGAATTTTTTTTTACATATTAAGCTGCTTTAACAAGGTTTAAAATTAATTACTAGTAAATTGGCTATTAATGATTTTTTTTTAATGAAATATTTTATATATGACATACTGCAATGAGACATAATATAAATTATAAATATATTCTTTTTTTTCTAATTAATAATAAATTAAGTAAATTTTGAAGAAAAAAGTATCAATTAGTTTTAGAAAACCATACATTTTCTGGCACTAATCCTAAAAATAGCAGCATATTCAACTGATCAGGTCTTAATCGACTACGAAATAAACGCTCACAAGACGTTGTTGTAGCCCTTTTATCTTATATGACTAGACGAACGACGGATGACGGACTAGACTTTTGCCCTGTGTACTACTAAACCGCGCGAACACGAACTAGCAAAAATTTAAATTATTTGACATCTATTTGGAGTCTTGTAGACGTTACATATTTAAATTTTTGACTGTGTGTTTGCGCGATTTATAAATGCACATGCCTAAATGCACGGGAATTTTTTATAACAGGAATCGAACTTCGAACACGGTTTGACAATTTTAAACAATTGACGATTACACTTATAATAGAATCGAAAAGTCGAATATTAAGAATCGATTCTTGATCGATTTTGAAAAGTCAAAGTCGATTCTCAATAATCGATTCTTTTACGAGAAGAATCGATTCTCGAGTAGAATCGGAATCGATTTTGCCATCCCTAATTTATAGTAATACGATTTAAAAACGAAATATGATTGATCAGAGGGAATCTTAAGAAAAATTTCCTATTATATTTGCCCTATGTTCGATAAATCTGTTTTCACCCTATATATATATATATATATATATATATATATATATATATATATATATATATATATATATATATATATATATATATACTATATATATATATATATATATATATATATATATATATATATATATATATATACTCTGTGTGAATGTTTGGAGAGTTGCCATTTTTATTACAGCCAAACGGCTGATTTAATCGAAAATTTTTCAAATAAGGGTTGTAGATATCGATGGGGGCAACCGATTGCTATAGTCAGGAGCTTTATAGCACTTATGGTTTCCGAGTTATGATACAAACTTATAGATTTTTAAATGAGACTATATATTAAATTTTCGATAAAACTGATCTAATGCATTAATTAACAACATAAATGGGCAAAAAAATTTTTTACGCAAGCTTAATTTTTTAATTTTTCTTTAATTTATAAGTCAGGCGGTAAAAATATGCATATGTACTTCAGGCTACTTCAACCGATAGTGTTCTGGTTGGTTACATTTCCATTACATCCAAGGAAAGAACCTTTTCCAGTACCATTTCTATCATACAAATTTGGTTGTAATAAAAATGGCAACTCACAAAAAATGCCCTTATATAAATCCGGCACTGTGTACAACATAAAACGGAAAAACAGAAAATGCTGTGTATCCAAAAGTTACTTCAATAAGCATATTTTTCGTTGAGTGACATTGCACCCGGTGAATAAATTAAAAAAAAAATAAAAATAAAATTAATAAAATTAATGGAAAATGCAATTTTTTTATTAAAATAAATAGTAGGCGCCTATGAATAACTATTTTCGTAAAGAAATCTATTTACTAATTGTCGGTAAGCGGTTACTGACATGTTGAGGAAGAATGTACCTAAGTAAAATTTTTTGGTCTTTTACTTTTTGTAACAATAGTAAGCAGAAAACAGAATGGTTAATTGTTGTTTACGCGCCAAGTTACATGCAATGTAAACGCAAACTAACGATTCAGGTAGTTGAAAAAAATTTCTACACAACAAACTTTCTAGGCCAGTAATGACTTTAAAAAAGACGTTTAAAGTTTTAAGTGCATAATAACTACATATATATTGGGGCACACTGTCTCTGTTTAAAAAATTTAAAAATAAAATTGTAACTTTAGCTGTAAAATATTAGAATAAGCACCGTACAGCTCTAAAGTCCTATTATAAAAAATGAAAATTTATCATAATATACGCTAATATATTTTTTACCACACAAATTAATCCAGAAAAACGAAGATAAGCGATTTTATTTAAAAAAAAAAAAAAGAATAAATTTAAAAGTTCAAAAACATCAATTTTTTTCGGTGTTTGCGATATTGTAAAAAAATTTCAATTTGAAGAATTTTGGCCAAAACTCATTTTTTTGAGGTTCCGAGCATTGGACATGGGATAAATGGAAAACTCATCCAACGTTTCCATCAAATTCCGTAAAAATCGATTGTTTCATTCGAGAGATATCGTGCGGATACATTTAATGAAATTTCTGTCACAGTCTCGGACACAAATTTTACCATAATAGTGGCTATAACAGATGAATTTTCCTTGGAAAGGGAAAAAGGGAAAATCTAGTACTTCCAATTTTATTTTTAGTTTCATATATCAAGTGAGGTGTCGTTAGAAAAGTCCTGTTTAACGGAATAAAAAAAAAATACAAAATATCGAATAAAATTCGCCAAACATTCGGCTATTCGTCGATTATGCTGGCCGAATCGGATATTCGTTATAAATCGGCTTTCTATACAAATAAGTACTAGGCATCTAAGACACCCACAAACGAACGACTAAAAGTGTATAAGTGAAAAAAAAGCTCAGGACCTAATTCTATAATGGTTACTAAAAGTACTTGTTGTTGAGATACCTATGTCACATGAAGCTATTTGTATTATCATTAAGTAATTAAATGTACAATAGCATATACGTGCGTAGAAGCACATATCAAAGTACACCAGAGTACCACAGTGGAGTACGAAGCTATTTGTTTTAAGTATAGCGACACGAAGCGTTATGAATATGGTAATATAATGGATGCTAACGATTCATTTAATTAATGTATAACAATGGTAATTTAATACCCATTACCAGCCTAAATCACTATTTATATGGTAGCAGAGTGATAAGTGTAATTGTGCCTTTACACATAATAATGATCACAGTTATACGGTGTTTACATTTACAATGATTTGCTGGCGCCAACACAAAGTGGCGCGCCAGTAAAACTAAAATGAACGTGTAAACATCTACTGGCGTGCAAGATAGATCAATGCATGCACGGATGAAAAAAGTTTGCAACCTTCTAACTTTTCTGGCGCCAATAATGATTCATGCGCCACTAAAATTAAAACATGCAAATGTAAACTTGTATTGGCGCCAGTATTACTTTAAAAATAATTAAATGTCATTTTTACGCGTTTATTCAGGTTTGATATCATTTTTAGGTACCAATTATGATTTTTTTTTCTCTCCTAATTCATTGTTTGCTTTACATTTAGATACAGATGAAAGCTATATATAACAATTATTTATCCAATTCAGCCATTTGTGACCTGCGCAGTACTTACCAAATTATACACAATGCAAATCATGTGTAAACGGACGTGCAAGTAATGTAAACTTTACAGACATGCAAACTTAAAAGTGGCGCCAGCAAATCATTGCAAATGTAAACCCGTTTTTAGTTTTATGGTTAATTTGCGTGTGGAATGTTACTTTCCGCACGCAAAAAAGTATGTGGGAAGAGTACAGTGGGCAAGCAGCTATTTTGCGTACAAAAATGTATGCGCCAACTTAGTACTTCTCCCGCATGAGTAATAAAAAAATTATTACCTAGGTAAGTATATCCAAAAATTACTTTTTAATCTCTTTAGAATGCTTTAATGCGTCAACTGCGTTAAAGGTAATGTTACCTTTGTTAAAATTTACAATATTAGAGAAGAGTATTTGATACGTATAGGCAGCTTTTATTGTTATCTATATAATATTCCAATGATAGTACGATCATTAATTAGTCTTAAATTTAACCGTATTATGTTGCATTTATTGCATTAAAACCATAATTATTACTAATTGTACAGGTATCTGCTAGTAATTACTACAACAATAATAATTTTTTTGTAATTCCGGAACCAATGTAATACTTTAATCCCCGATAATAGGGAGTAAAATGACTAAAAATACTTTTACTCCCATTTTTAAGCCAATTATATAGCAAGCGGAATTTATAGAGGTAACATAAAGTTCCAGTACAATGGGTACGGATCAATCAGTAAGTGAAATTTAATCAAAATTAAATAACGTTGCTGAGTAATGAATTACTTATCTAAAATAACAAATAACAAATTCAAACAAACAGTTATATTCTATTGTCGAGTTTGCTCGATTTGTCTTTTCAATTTTTATAATAATTTTAAATTATCGGTATTTGCAAAAAAATAATACCGTAAAACCGTCTAGACCCGGACACTTTTTTACATTTTTTGGTTAATTTTATATTTATGCATGTCTCCTTCATAGATATCACCAACAAAAGTATTACCATTAGAAAGAGTGTATATTATTTGTTATATCCCTGACCCATTTGTTTCATTATAAGTAAAAATTAAAAAAATAAAAAATAATTAGTAAGTGTCCGGGTCTACACCCTAAATCGGTCTTGACCCGGACACTTACTTAAATAATGTAATAACATGCAAACTAACCTCTCCCGTCGGGTTTAGGACAGTGATTTATATCGTCTGATGTCTTTGAACCTGTCAAAGCCATAAAAATATTTTGTGGGAAGGGTGAGGGGGCAATGCACAGTATAGCTCTCTGTGAAGTAAACATACAATATGACACCAGAAGGAGGCATAAACCGCGTAATTCTGGGGGGAAATGGATAGTGGGAGTTACAGCTGGTGCGAATCGCGCTCATAATGTAATAAACTGATGTGTCCGGGTCTAAACGGATATAAATATATAGCATGTATTTTTTTATGTATACATCGAATATAACTTCAAACATCATTAGATGATGCGCGATAAAATTCTGAATACATACGTATCAAAACTAACTACATGACAATTATGATGAAAATTACATGTCTAAGTTAGACACATATTTTATTTCTTTGAAAAACTGTAGTATAGATAGTGAATGTTGAAATCCGTAGTTTTTATTGGTACAGCTGTTTAGAGGCTGTTTTTCTCTCTCTAATGACGTCAAGATCAAATGATTATTGTTTCAGGTTAATGTAGAAATTATTTACTTTGAAGATTGGTACAAATTGTCCGGGTCTAGACCCCCTGTCCGGGTCTAGACGGTTTTACGGTATATACGGCACAAGACTAAAGATTTTTATTTAATTTTCCCCATAGAGTTCTAGTATTTCATATTTTTTTTTTAAATAGTTTCCGCATATTTACTATCAAATAAATCTTGCATTTTGTTATGCTACTTTTCGTTATGCCTGGAGAAATTTGCCAAAGTGCACGTCACTAATGTTTTTGCATAAATTTAAACTTTGAATCAACTTAAAAAGTTTTCTCAATAATTTTAAACTAAACTAAATACAAATGTAACTACTCAAGGAATTTCCTCATTTTCCAGCGAGACACGTCATTAAAAACAGACACCAAAAATAGAACACATTTCAATCTATGCCCTATACCAGGAGTTTCCAAAATTTGTCTCCGTAGTTTGGATGACGCGCAAAACGAAGTTTAGTCGAAACAATCACAGTGGGGTAATAATCCACATTTTTCAAAAATTTAAAAAAACATGGCTATTTTTATAGGAAAGATGACAACTTTGCATGGAAATAACCCAGAATTCATCAAATGATCTAATTCATTTCATTTTTGTGTAGCTATTAATCAAACTTCAAAAAACGGAACTTGGTGACGTCATCACGTATATCAAATTTTTTTTAACGTAGTTTCTCTGAGATAGTCAGGTACAAAAGTATATCTCAGCGAAAAAATTTTCTTTTATCAAAGATTAAATAATGTATTAATATTCTTCAGTTACTATATTTGTATACCACTTTTTTTTTTAATTTCCGCGCGCTTAGGTTGTGTCAATATAAAAGCATTGTTAAAAAAACGTTGCAAAATGATGTTTATAAATTATATTTAAAAAAAAAAACGGCGTAGTAAATAATTTTTATTTCTTATTAAATATGGTTTATAACTTTGTATTTTATGACATATTAAATTTTTATCAAATTCCTTTGACACGTTTTCATTTGTTTAAAAAAAAAAATAGATTTTTTCCATAAGAGCCCGTGTTAAAATTACAAAACTTTGAAATCGTTTTTCTCAAAATTGGGGTAGTCAATTTTAATCGGAATAGGTTCGTATTACTGGTACTGAATAAAATAAATATCTAGAGGAGTTTCGTTAACCCCTTATCGCATAGAAAGCCATATATGGATTCTAAATTTTATTATTCTTATTTTCAACATATTAAATTTTTTTTTTGAAACTAATGTTAAATCCTAATTTTGGTAATCCTAATGGTAAGTGTAGGTTGTCAAATTATTTGAAATTATGTTCAGAGTGTCCGACCGTTACAGTGCAATTAATTGGTGCTAATTTTATTTGTGAAAACTAAACAATAAAACGGTAAGTACTAAAGTAAAAATTTTCAAAACGCATTCTTTATGAACAATTATTCAAGAACATGGAATAGTTGTGATTCGTGTGTGTGTTCTTGTTTTCTTCGGCTTTTGGGGCTTATTTTGAAGTTGCCATATTTGGCTTCGTATGCGTTTAATCCAAATTATTATTGGGCATATATGGCTTCGTGTCGCTTTTATGGTACATCCCAGCATGTGAATTCTATTCCTGGTGATGGCTTCGTGAGTGACGATGATTTTGCTTCTGATTCCCCAATACTCCCACCAGCCAAGGCAGTCCATCAACTTTGGTGGCCAGAAAATGTACTGCAACAAGCCGAAAAGTACACCATCTAGCTTGCCCGGCTCACCTATACTCATTAAAAAAGCACGAAAAACTCCAGCTACGCATCAAGACCTAACTTTGAAGTCTGTGCGATCAGATAAGGTGACCATTTCCCCAAATGGACAAAACAAAATTCACAATTAAGTCATAACTGCTCAAAATTTCGTTCATTCGCCAAATGTGGAAAGTGTCAAGTTTATTTATGTTGCAATGGCAAATAAAATTGCATACAGATTTTCATAAAATATAATTGTATTTTTTATTTAACGCATACGAAGTCATATATCGATTATAATTATAATACTCGAATGCATACGAAGCCATATATGGCTTCGTTAAGTAATTTCTAAACAATAAGACTTAATTTTTTTTCTTAATTTGACTACTAAAATAAAAGAAGTGAAAGACATTTCCAGTAAAAAAAATTTTTTTCTTCACCTCCTTCATAATTCATGCAATAAGAGGTTAAAATCCATTGAAAAAATCGTTTTATCGACCAACTACCTTAAATTCTCCAAAAGTAATAATTTTGATGTTAGGAATCTAAAATTTGAAACTGTTGGTAGGTTTTCAATACTGCCATTTTCATTTTTCATAAAATCGGAATATTACATGCGAAAATTAAATCACATTTCCTAAAAGGAATTTAGGAAAAGTAATTTGTATAATATAAAACGTTGCACACCACTGATAAAAGAATTTTATATTTTTCGATGGAAAAATTCCTTTTTATTTACGAATTCGCTTTTTGAGAATCTCTGCTCTATGTGCGTGTACGTAGTAAGTAGAAACTATAGAACAATGAAATCTTCAAAATAAACTAGGACAATGAACTAACACTATCGACACCTATATCCTATTACACAAACTACCTACACACCAAGAACAAAACACAACAAAATAACAATACAAAACAAAGACAACAAACATAATCTATACAAGACAAGGATCGAAAATAAAATATGAATGTTTGTAATCATATTCAACAAATAAAGTGTCGGTAATGGGATTTCAAGTGACATACACATACATTGAAACGTAATTGGCATTCTGGGAAATGGGAATAATTGGTAGCTCTGTTGTAGCAGATATTTCATGAAGATAACGACAATAACAAAACAATAACTTGAAAACATAGGTACATATCGCACTGACGTGGTGCGATACGACGGGTATGATAAAATTTAATGCAACAATTCAAATTAATTCGGATAAATAGAAAGAAGAGAAACAAAGTAAACATTTTGGAAAAATGTTCCTGTGTAAATAACGATAATACTCACAATACCCTATACATATATCGATCTGAGTGACGTAATTTAATGTTTTTTGACGTGATCAGGTCCGCAGGTACGGGTCCAGCCTTTAGATCAGGGTGAAGTCGTCTAAATATCCTACCAACTTGCCAAACAATTAAAACTCAATGTTGCGGAATGCCAGAACAATCGTCAAGGCTAACAACACAGTTGTATAGGACATTCCCGTCCCGTTTTCTATTCTGCTGAAGGGTTGGGGCAGGACCGGATTTGAAGGGGGTAGCGGAGACCGTGCGCAAATTAGGGAACGTCAAGACGTCAAATTTGAGTTTTATTTTTTTGCTCGTCAGTTGCTTTTTGCAGGGAAAAGGTTAAAATATTGGTGCGCCAAAATGTTGAATTTGTCGTTTTCCTCGGAGAGGGCTCCAGCGGCAAGGTTGCCCCCTCATAATAATTGTAGGTCCGACCCTGGGTGGGGATAGGGATTAGTGAGTAATAAGGAGCTTATGAATAATTTCAAAAAAAGACAATTCTGTTCAGCGGTCAAAAAAAAATCATATTCGATTTTGCAATTTTAGGGGTAGATTATATTTTATAAAAATTTTTCGAAATTTACCCTCCAGTTCCCCCCCCCCCAGAGCGAAAAGTTTGTATTTCAAGTCACCTCCATGCCTCTGATGTCATTCTGAAAAAAATCGATTGCCAGTTGGAAGTAATTGGCTATGAGTTCGGTCTTACTGCAAAATTTCAAAATTTTCAATTCTGATCCGGAAGACAAAAGTCTGAAAAAAAAAAAAAAAAAACAATAAGTCATGTGATTTATGACAGAAATTTTGTTTTTAAAAATAATTGAAACCCTTTGTAGTGCGGCCTTCATTTAAGTTTCATCGACTTTCATAAACAAGATCCAAAAAAATTCGAAATAAACGAAAATTTTTCAATTTTTCAAAAAAAGTTAAAAATAGCAATAATTTTAGAGAGCCACCTAAACAAAACACGTCACAATTTTGCTCCTCTTACTCTCCCATCACACAAAAACTTCGAGTTCCATAAGTCCGAATCTAGTTAGCTGCGTTCCTTAAGCCCCCTGACATCAAGATCCGGTAAAAATCGCATATGGTTAAATTGGTTTGATTCTCATACTTTGGTGTCTCATAGCAATAGCTTCACTATATTGCCGAGACAGACTTGGAAGTAATAAGCATACCTAAATATATTCACTTACTTTTAATACAATTTAGCGAAGTGTTTATCATTTTCGTTTTTGTTTGTAATTCAATTTGCATTAAAAACAAAAACAACACGCCGAATTTGCGAATAAAGAAGATAGAAAATGTTAGATGAAAAGTGGGGTGCATAACGACTGCTTGACCTATATTTACATACATTTTCATATAAATTCTTCATCTATTATTTTATTTTTTTTTTATTTGTTGTTTTCTGTTTATTATTACTTCAAGTTTACATATATTTCACGTTTGTTTTCCAGTATGTAAACATTTTTTGTTTAATTCAATATATTGTTTAATTATTATGTTTACATTCGTGATGTATAGGATTATTGGAAAATCTGTTGCCGTAACTCACAAGCGTTCTGTAAAATAGTAGTATAGAAGAAAATACACTGGTCGTGGGGATGGTACACAACTTCCTCGTATCCTCGTATCCGTAACAGATTTTCATCAACAGAATGAACTGCTTCTTAACTTTTTCTAATCGGTTTTTAATCGAAAATTATAAGAAAACTGACTGCATCACTTTTTTGAATCTCATACAAAACGGTAAAAAAGATTAAAAAAACAATAGCCATTAGGGTAAACGGTATAGTTATTGGACAGTTAAGAAAAATTTTCAAAACAAAGTACAGAAAAAGCACAGAAACGGTAAACGGGTAAACGGTATAGTTATTGGACAGTTAAGAAAAATTTTCAAAACAAAGTACAGAAAGAGCACAGAAAAAGTATGTGTTTTAACTTTATGTTTAACGAAAAAGTTCATAATTAAAGTAAGACAAGTCTATTTTAATGTACCGTATAAAACTTTCATATTACAGATTGGTAAGTCTTTGAAAAAAATAGGATATTGTGCAATAAGTGCGGGAAATGAGTCAACTTCGCTTGAGTGGAGCAATCGACAATCTCGCATGAGTTGCACATACTATTTTTTATTACGAATTTCACATACTTTTTTCTATTATTACAATTTTTAACCGATTCATTTGAAATGTTGAATATATCTGGAAAAATAAATATATCGAAAAAATCCTGTGTACTTCTTATAGCTGTTATTATATATAACCGAAAAAAATGTACTGGCTCATTATAACTGAAAAATTACAGGAGCTGTCAGTCCGGCCGTGGATACTAGAAGATACCGAGACGTCATTGCAAAAACGCTGCACAGGCGCCATTTTGAAATTAATCGTTTCAAAAAAATTACTGTAAACAGTCACTGATACGTATAATAAACACCGTTATTTGTAATCTCAATTTATTTTGTAGTTTTTCTGGAAAAAATTTCCCAAAAAAGCCTATTTTTTCGGCTTTTAGAGTGGCCTAACCCCTTAATTATATTACAATTGCCCCTCTTACGGTGGAAATTAAACCATTCCTTTGCTTAAAATACAACGAATAATTTAGAAACCATTTCACATTTCTCCATAGTTTGTATTTCTTAAAAAACTTAATTACGTTAGAGTACTAAATTATTGAAAACTGCATTTAATTTCAAGAATTCTTAAAATACAATAATTTCAGCTACAACCTTTGTATTATAATTAAAAAGTATAAATCAGAACAATACGGAAATTAAAATTTAAAAATTCAATTTTCCGTTTTATTGCCGCTTTATATGAAAATATTGTTGGTTAATTAATTTACTTTTCCGTAAACAAAAAAATAAATGAAGAGTTTCGTCTTTACACAGTAAAAAAATTTGTGTTCTGCGTAAAAAAAAAAAACCAGTAGTTAAAATTTTTGTGTTAAATAAGTAACACCGCAGGGTTGTGTTACTTATGTAACATTTCGTGTTTGTATTAAATGAAAATATTAACACAAATTTCGATTTAACAGAATAAAAATGTTAACCTTTTTTGTACAACAAGGAAGTAACATACTATTTGTGTAGAGCAAAAAAATGCTATAAGTACCTAACCTACATTAGAATATATATGTACCAAAATATATATAATAAAAAAGATGAGAGTAGTTCGATTATTAAACAAAGTCGAAAAATTATAAGTTTTTTTTAGTTATTGACGAATATAGTTTTATTAAACGTTTAAAAATAAAACAATTTTCTTACATTTTAAGGTTATTTTGTTACAGATTCAGTTAAAAAAAATCATGTAAGCTTACTTGAGATTGTATTATATAATATACAATCTCGTAAGCTTACATGATTTTTTTTTAACTGAATCTGTAACAAAATAACCTTAAAATGTAAGAAAATGTTTTATTTTTAAATGTTTAATAATACTATATTCGTCAATAACTAAAAAAATTTATAATTTTTCGGTTTTGTTTAATAATAAGAACTACTCTCATCTTTTTTATTACATATATTTTGGTACATATATATGGAAACAAATAAGAATTTTTACAAAGGACTGATTTACTTTGCGTTCTTTGAGTCTCATTTATAATAATATATGAACAAAATCGTCATAATTTTTGAGGATTTTCAAATATCTCAAGTGGAATTAAAATATTGAATAAAAAAGTTTACCAACTAACTCTGATAAATCTGAGAGATTAACACAAAATGTATGTCCTCTTGTGTGTTAAATCATTGACACAAATCTTGTGTAAATATTTGAAACATATGCTTTGTGTTAAAATAATACAAAAAAAAAGTGGACCGTTCTGGACATATGAAATGTGTTAATTTTAACACAAATTTTTTTACTGTGTATGCTAAATACAATATTATTAAAACTGGTACGTTTGTATGTGTTTGAGTTAATAACTTCTATTATTTTTAGCATTACTTTTTTCTTTTTAAGTAGGCGGCAGCAGCACATTTATATGAATAGTTCGCAGAAACTTATTTCATCGATAACTTTTTCCATGAAAAACCAGTCAATTTTCATGAGTTGTGCACGTATTGTCAGTAAAGAAAAACTTGGATTAATTGCGAATATAGTTTTTAGAGGCATAACACTTTTTTATATTAACATTCAATTTAAGTTTTATAATAACAGGGGGCAATTTATTGAACGCAACAGAGCATGTTTAATGTTCCAATCATCATAAAATTTTCTTTCTTTTTTTTGTTCAAAAAAAATTATGGATTTGTTTGCATTTTGAATAAATCATAACGCCAGTCGTATCATTCGAATTTTCCATTATATTTTCAAATAAATTTTTCGTTAAACAATACTTTTTTTTTTTAAATTGAGTTTTTCCGTTCATTTTTACTTATTGTTTTGTTTATCAATAATGTAGATATATACCGGTTGTTCACAAATTGAAACTTTTTTAAAAAGAAATTATTCTGTTTTTACAGGTAGAGAATTTGATAAACTTAGAAAGAATAACAAATAATCAGAAGTATTGTAAAGTTGTCTTCTACTACAATAATTTTTTGGCGCCCAACGTGGGGCAAAATTGTACATGCAAGTATAAACAGTTCTTTTTCCAATAATTCTTTGTTAAGTTTAGACGCTTGAAAATACTGATTCGTGTTTTCTCACAAGCCAAATCAATTATAGTTTCTAAATTACACTTTCTTTCCTTTATTCCCAAAACCATGACATCTGCTGGTGTAATTGTTGAATTTCCATTAAAAAATTCGTTAAAAGGAAGATTATTTTTTAAAATTAAAAACTAAAGTTAAAATAAACATAGTGTATAACCATTTTTAATTTCCGTCATAACAGCTTGTTAAGTGTTTTTATATTATAATAAAATCAATAACAATTAAAATTTAAAAATAAATTTTGAAAGGAATTTTATTAAAATTTTATAACAAAACCAAATATTAACCTAAATTTTTTCATTAATTTTTAAATAGCTATCACCTTTCATACTTGCAAACCGCAGTGGTGAATTTACCAGCAGGCTGAGTAGGCTGGAGCCTAGAGCGTCAGATTTTAGGGGCGGCATATTTGGGCCAAAAAAGGCGGCAAAGTTTGGAATTTGCAGTTTTTTTTTTTTTTTGCTCCCCACTTATTTTTTGTAGGAAAAAGGTAAAAAATTATTAAGAAATTTTTTTAGAGAAAAGCAGGGGCGGCGTTTTTTACGGTACCTAGGGCGGCACTTAGGGTAAATCTAGCACTGCTGCAAGCAACATAACATTTATTTCTAATTTATTTGCCAAAAACGCTTAGAATATTCCGTGGCCCTTTATTAACAAACAAAATTTCTCATAAAATTCAAAAATGAAATTAAGCCACAAAAACCACACCTTACATTCAGTTATTAATTATTAATTATAATTTGTTATAAACAAGTTGTTTATCATTAATAATAAATATACACATACATGCGCGATCATTTACAATTAATTTATACGGGCGCAAAATGTCGTTAACAGTACGACGTAAATATTAAATGTTATTTTATTATAACATCGAAAATAGACATAAAAAGTATATAATGTCCCGGAAAAAGTATTCCCGAGAAATTATTGTCAGTTACTTATACATTCGTACTTAGAATTTCGAAGAAGTATTTCAGAACTTTTTGAGTTTTGTCTCAAATCCGTCTGTCTGTCTGTCTATCAGTTCGCTTAACCGTCCATCACATCTCCATAGATCCTACATTCTTCGGTCGAAGAACATGAAATTTTGCACGTACACGGAGAGAAATTTCATAAAAAAATTACTGTGCTCAGCATTACAATCGACGTGTAAAAGGCGAGCATATTCAATTTTGTACGGTAAAAATATAAAAATTATAATTAATCATAGAAAATTTAAAGGATAGGATATTCTTACCGTAATATTAGCTCCGTAAAGTTTGTAAAACAGCACAGTAAAAAGTTCCATTCCCGACAGAAAAATATTTTTTAATTGCTTTTCTTACAAAAATTATCACGCCATCTTAAATTATTCAAATGCTATCTGCTAATAGTAGAAAGAAAGAAAGAGAAAGAAGGTATGAACGCTGTTGAAATGTACCCCACTCATACATGCAAGTCATATAGCCAGGCTGGTGAGTGGTGTGATGATCAACACGATCAACTTGGTCGGACCAAGCACCTTGATTCATTAGACTGTCTTACAAGCAGCAAGCAGTATTACACTGTCTTACAGGACGGACTGTCACCGTTTAATTCATCATTTCGTTACTTCACTATCTTCAGTATTAGAATATATTGTTCACAGGTTTGAATACGTATACTGTTCCTCAGTGCGTACAAACCAACCAACATAAGGTTGCGGGTCAGATGCGCAAATGAAAGAGTACGACAACAAGAATTAAACTATAACATATATGCATAAGAGTGTGATAGAAGTTGTGTTAGCACATTAAATTTTACCATGCTAGTAAAATATTTTTACCATGATCGTAAAATATTTTTTACTTTGGTCGTCGATCGCGCACGCATTATAAGAGAGCATGGTAATTTTCCTGAAAATTTATCTACAAAAATTATATGATTTTTCTCTCCGTGTACATTTTTCTAATAAAATGAAGGTGATGTTCCTATTAATATTTTTTTTAAGCCCCGTTTGCGAAATTCTGAGCTTCAATTCCTCCCTCAACGTAATTTTTAAACTTTTTATTAAATTACAGATACTAGCACTTGCTAAAACACACTCAATTAACATTATTTCGATTAAGTTGCGTCAGTAGTAATTTTCAAAACTTCAAAGGACAATTAACTGAAAGGGCAAATAAATTTTGCGCCGAGGTATATTTTAGTATATTATAAAACATTCCCCAAGAATTCAGTCCAAATCATTAAAGGAGAGCTTTTCCACAAATAACATTCAATTCTCAAAAATTCTAAAAAGACCCACCACATTCTCGCCGAAGTTGGACGAGGTTCCTCGCCAAGTTCCTCACTGAGGTTGGCTGAGGCATATGAATAGCATTATAACACCAACCGGGAGGGACAACGAAATGACCCTCTACATTCTCGTACTCGGCCAACCTCACGAGAATGTGGATGTTCCTTATCGGAAACACTGGAAATATTTTTCTGTGGTAACCTATACATGGTGTGATGTGTATTCATATTATTAATGTTTAACAAATAATAAACAGATAATGGGCTTTTCGATGGAAAAAGCATAGGTAAATACATAAACGAAACATATTATTCCAAAATATATGTATTTCAATAAATTGGATTTTATTGACCCAATACGATGATTAAATCTTTAGAAAATGTTGTCTGATCAAATAAATAATATTATATGATGGTTAATAAACAAGATATATGCACGTACATAAATAATTATACCAGTGGCTATAAAAATTTGTTCGGAAAATACATAAAACCACAAATAGTAACTATTTTTACTGCTTCCGAGACTATAGTAGAAGCACTATAATAGAAACAGAAGGATTGCGATTATTTTTGAAATTTATAAATAAAAATTTTTTAAAATCCTACGGTACATTTCCTAGGTGGTCCTCGACGGATTTCATCGCAACTGGAGTAATGGTAACCACCGCACTACCGTAAAATCAAATTAAATCACGATTTTTTGCTTCAAACTTTTTAAATTCGAAACTCAATATTTTTTTACCAAAAACTTTGATTGTATAGGTATACCTAGACATCAAATTTCAATACGATTAAATAACACAAAATCGATAGTAAGGCACTGTTTGAGGAACGCTAGGTTTCACCAGAGAAAAAGAATTTAATAAAAATATTCATTCTGTCTTGGTGCTTTTGATCATTAAAAATAAATTTTTCTGAAGAAATTATTTATGTAAATAGATACAATCAAAGGAATGATTTATGAAAAGTCTCTCCCATAAGGCAAAATTTTTATACAAAAAACGTAAATATACCTGATGTTTTATTTTTAATAATCCTCGAATTCTTACGTTTTTAATAAAGAGAGATACAAACAAGTTTTAGAGAAGTTAGTTCTGTACAATCTGATTTTTGTGGTCAATTTAAAACTATTTCCACTGTTATTGAAACGCTTCCGGATCTTAGATTACTAATTAATTCAGATTATTATTAATCAAATTTTACAGTAACATTTTTACTAAACAAATGGAAATTTCCAACATAAAACATAAAACTTCAAATAATTTTTTTTTATTCTAAGATCAAAATTTTTTTTCTTAATTTTTAAATTATCAGGAATTGAAAAAAATAGCATATACGCTGACGTGTTTTCTTTTTTATCCCTCGTATCAATTGCTGCCAAAGGGCTTGTATGGTTTCACACTCGAGATGAAAAGTCACACTTTACGCTGCGCGGCGCTTACGTAACTTTTTCGCGTGTATGTAATACCTATGCAACTTACAATCTCATTCACGTACCGTCATTTTGGGTGAAATTGATAATCGGGGGTGAGATTGTTCACTAAATCATATTTTTTTAAATTGAATATAGCGCCAGAACTATAGTTTAGAATGCGATTTTACCGACCGATTATGGAACACATAAGATGGCTGAAAATACCCTATATACGTCAAGTTCAGCTGTTCCATATATTTAAAAAAAAATATATACCTAGTGTATTAAAAGAAGTCGTATTTTTGGGTGAAAGTGAACTTTTAAAACTTTATCTGATAGGTCAAAATCTAAACACAGTTTTTGTATTTTAATAAAATACACATAATTGTTAATGCTTTGTAACCATCATGTGTTTGGTTGTACATAATCAATTCAGTATTTTTTGTCATATTGGACATATTATTGCATGGGGTGAAATTAATTATATACATGGGGTGAGATTGTTCAATTATTGTACTGAAAAATTAATTGCGTATAGCCGTATACGATCAGGGCCGTAGAGAGAAATGGCGGGCCCCCGGAATAGAGCACATCTCTTAAAAATATCCTCTCAAAAAATAAGCGACGAGCCAAAAGAAAGGTTTTTACTTTTTCCCAGGTCCCACTTTTCTGCCCGGGCCCGGGGCTACAACCCCGGCTATCCCACCCTCTCGTCGGGCCTGTATACGATGTATCTAACCATGTTTTATACTCTTTAAAACTGTTAAAATTTATTATAAGCATCAAACAAACTTTTTTACAATAAGAATTTTTTTGGAAATTTAAAAAAAATGGTGTTCAAACAGTTTTTATACTCTTAATTAGGGCCGTGAAAAAAATGACGGGCCCTGGGATTAAAACGGTATTTTTTAAAAATTTTCCTCCCCAAAAAATAGACGATGAACAAAAAAAAAGCCCTTAACTTTTTTTTCTGGCCTTCCCCGGACAGCTACGGACTCCCTCCTTAAGCCCGGGCCACGAGGCTATAACCCCGGCTACACCATCCTCTCGTCGGGCCTACTCTTAATGAAGAAAGTGCGTTTTCAGGACTGCGAATTCGTGTGAACAATGTCACCCCATAACAGGTATGAGATTGTTCATGGCTTGCTTGCTTCCTGTAGTCCTATGTTTTGAGATTGAAGAAAACGACATTTTGCAACAAGGTCCGTATAACCATCGTCTATACATATAAACCCATTTTGCTCCAATTGTGTTTTATTTCTATAAAATTAAGACCATTAAATGACGGTAATATACTGTTATATTAGTTTTTGATTTTTAATACTAGCTTTTCAGATACATGCTGTATACAGAACAGATGAAAAAATAATTTATTATTTCCCCATAAAATATAAATAAATAACAATTTTATCAATATGTTTTCGACACTCGTAAACTTCTCAAAAACCATAAAATACAATTTATCAATGAAGCAAATGACTGAAGCTGCTACCACGACCGCCTCGAATTATATTAATAATGGATTGATAAATTCTTAATTTATTGCGCTGTCGAGTGTCTCAATGGCTGTCAAACAAGAACGTAAAAATTCAATTTTATTTCTTAATAAAATGAAAATATAAAAAATAAAAATAAAATTTTCATTTAGTAATGAATGATGTGTTTTTATCGGTAAATATTGGAAAACTTGGAAAATAAAAATCGACTTATGTTTTATATAAAATATGTAATATGAAAATGATATGCCCAATATCGCAATATTTATATTCGCATGGGAATTTTTCATGTACCTACATATTAACGCCATTGGGATAATTGATTTGCATAATTGATAAGAATTTAATATTTTATTTTAAATGCTGATAGCAAGTAAAATTATGAAAACACATTGAATGAATGACAAAAGTAATTGTACCTCTAATAATCAAAGCGCATTGTATACAGCGGCGATTTTAGCGGATGGGCCGGGTAGGCCCGGGCCTACCCAAAAATTTTGATAAAACGAAAAAATCAAAAAGTAGATTAATCCGCTCTGTCAACACTTTATGTTTAAAGACACTTGATGTCAAATATTTAAAAGCAATTCTTTAACTCTGAATATATTTCCTGTAGCTTGGAATCATATTCGCCATTATCTGGAATAATATTAGGTCGTGTAATATGAAATGTCGTTTTCAGACCACTTGGCCGATCGTTTAATTCAGACAAATATCGACACTTTTTTAAGCATTTGAGAAATGTTTAAAAGCAATTCCTTAACTCTGAATAGATTTCCTGTTGCCTGGAATAATTTTCGCCATTATCTGGAATAATATTAGGTCGTGTATTATGAGATGTCGTTTTCCGACCACTTGGCCGATCGTTTAATTCAGACAATTATCGACCCTTTTTTAAACATTCGAGAAATGTTTAAAACCAGTTCTTTAATTAAGTACCCCGATAGACTCTCTTAAGTGATATTTAAAATTATGCAATAAAAAAATGTTCGCAAAGAAAATGATACACACAAGTTATATGTTTACAATACAGAAAAATTCGGGCCTACCCAAAATAAAAATCCTAGAATCGCCCCTAATTGTATAAAAATTCATATAGGTTTATATGACCAATATTAAGGGATTCTGTTACAATATTCGATCTAAAAATAGTATGGATTTTACGAATTAGTTTCGATACTAATTTTGATAATAATAAATTTTTGAAACCGTTTTAAAATTTTTGTACAGTGATATAGTATTTTCTTTTTTTTTCAAATTTCAAATTCTAGCGACAATGAAGATAACATTATTTAAAATTATAATAAAGTTAGAATTTTCCAGAACACAATGTTCATAACGTTAAAATGAGTTTAATTACAAAATTTATAACCTGTGAAATATAGGTCACAGTGCAGAAATTTTATTACACGGACACAAATATATAATTTTTCTTTCACTGAGATTACTTTTCAAGAGAATAGTTGAATCGTTGTCTCTTAAAGTTTGTTCTAATTTTACAGTCGTTTACAAAAATTATATAAATTCTAAAAATCAAATAATTATGTACAAGATTAATTTTGAATTGCTCTATAAAGTAATTAAGGAGAGGATAAGGTTAATTCGTACAAAAAAAGGCATGTGTTTGTTATTTTTTTGTGACGACACAGTTAAAATCTCTTTATTAAAACCAGTGGTACAATAAAGTATAACATTCGAAGAATATTGTATAAAATTTTCACGAAGAAATATTAAAAAATACAGTAATGGCAGCAATTATTTGAACGTTTCTCGAAAAAAAGTAGAATTGCGGTGCCCCTCATGACTTGGTGCTGGATCATCCGAAATAAAAAAATTAAAATTCATTCGTTAGATAATAGTTTTCCTCAGGTAACGCTGGGAGGGTTTTTCGAAATTTCAATTTTTCACTTTTTTGGAGCACTTAGAACGGAAAAACACGATTTTTGCAAAAAAAAAATTGGCTAATTTGTTACTGTAAAATAAAATTTATTAAAAAATTTGAAAAAAAACTCTCCAGCGTTACCTCGTGAATTATGTACAGAAATAGTGTTTAAAATTTCAAATGGATCGGTGCTGTAGTTTTGAAGTTATGAGGGGCACCGACTTTGAAAACGTGAGCTGTGGGGAAAAGGCATTAAAGTTTTGAACACTTAAAAATTCTTGAATAAAATTGACATAGAATACTTACTGCTAAACTAAATTTTGTACCCTACACTGACAAAATATACATTACAGGTATAAACGCGTTAGTACTTCCATTGAAATTTCTATAATATAACTGAGAGAGAGAGATATATAGAGAGCGAAACATCTGCCAGGTAACAACAAAAATGCTTATATGTCGTCAATTTTGCTCCAATCAACTTGAAATTTTGAGACAATATTCTTGAGATATTATGGCATTCAGTTAAAAAACTAAAACAAATACAAAAAAAAATTATTTTAATACCTTACCCTGCCCTTAAGGGGAGATTCGCCAAAAATCGACCATTTTTATTATTTTTTTTTTTTATACAAATAAATATTTTATTAAAAATTTAAACATATAACATTGTTTCTACATGTCTTGAGATTACAAAAAAAAGTTTTAAAAAAATTCAAAAATGAGCTAAGAATAAATGGCTTCGAAGTGGACACTACGAGATTTTTCCACCTTGATGGTTCCTCGCGTTCTCAAATCCCCAGTTAACCAAAATCAAAAAATCAAGAATTTTCTGAAAATTTTCTGATAATATAGTTATGGCACTAACTAGGATCTAAAAAAAAAAAAAAAATAAAAACCAGCGAGAACTCACATTTTGAAAATAAATTTTCCAAAATCACCGCTTTTTCTCCACTTTAAACAGTTGCCAATTTTAAAATATATTACGGAACTAAAAGATCCTAGTTCCTGCCAAAATGACGGTATCGAGGAATAATATGCACTTTGATTTATGTCGATATCTCAAATACTTTTTGAGATACACGAGGAACCATGTCAAAAAACGTACTTTCAAAAAAAATAATATTTAAAGTTTCTTTTTTCTTAAATTGAATTGTAGTAAAGTGGGTGCACTAAAATTTTTCATTTTTTTTTTTTTTAAATAAAATTTAGGACAATATTTCTAACACCAGGAAAAAAGTCGATTTCTTTTATTTTTTTAGCGAATCTTACCTTAAAGTAAAGCCTGATTTCCAACTAATCGTACAAAACAGAAACTAAACAGAATTAGTGTAAAGATCAGTAAACCTGAACTCTTTATAAAAAAAAACTTTGATGAAGTACTTAACTTGATAATTTTTTACGAGCTAGCTTTTGGTTGACTAGATCATCATCAAGTAGCAGTTGAGATAAACTAAAAATCGATTTTAAGTTGATTTTACTAACATGGATATGTTCTAACTTCTCTGAAACATACTGTATAATTTTAATTGTAAAATGAATTTTACTCTGTTGTTGGGTAGCTTATGTTATATTTTACAACGTAATTCTAAGCAAACAATTTATTTGGTTGTTGCATTTAGAAAAAGAAAAAAAAAGTATTAAAGCATAAAATGTGCAACTTGCACATATAACTCTCAACGTTCAGTGAACTAAAATAAAAATTTATTTCATTTAGCAATATAATAATTTTTCATACTACTAATTAACACTTTCGTTCCTAGAAAAAAGGAAATATCTTCTGTGAAAATGACACTAATTAAATTTATTTCATTACCACAGTGCTAGTGGAAACTATAAGAAAAACCACCAGTTTTTTCTTTAAAACAAAATTTGTTTTTCACCTGTCGGTTAATTATTTATTATTTTTTGCACTGCCTGGTGGAATTGCAAAAAAGTGTTTTTATGGACGCGTACACCTGTACCCATTTTTGTATTGAGTCAAAACTTTTCGCAACTTGACTCAAAATAAAATCTTATATATTTATTAACTGTTTACACTTTTACCGTAATTTTTTCACTTTTACCGCGAAAAAAAGTTAGAATAGAACCGAAACAAAAATTTTTATTGGTAAGCTAAACTGGTTTCAAAACCATAGTAACGTGATAAGTATTAAATTATTATCTGAATTATATCTACTGATTATATTACCGTGTTGCACTTCAGTTTTGTATTTTGGTTTCTACAAATCAAATTTTGTTACCAAAAAGCAATTTAACTCGAAAAACTCTCAACCGAGAAGCACATTAGCTATACGCGCTAGAGTTTTTGCTAGTGGACAGTACTTTTCATTAAACTGTTAGGCAAAAAAAAGACGTAAGAATATATATATATATATATATATATATATATATATATATATATATATATATATATATATATATATATATATATATATATTATGTATTATAAAAGGCCCTGTAACAACATTGTTTTATTGAAGCAAAAGTTGTGCTAATTCTAGACAAAAATGTTTATATATGTATATATAGAAATTCATTTTAAAAAAGTTAACTACATTTACTATTGAATTCACATAAGAAAAGTGGTAAATGTATCTTAAGTGGACTTTATCATGCTTTACATCCTTTGCATACTTTATATGTCATATTAAATTAATATTAAACATATAATGTGTAGATAGGCAAATATTTTTTCAAAGAGACGGCTAATATATGTTAAAAATATGTCAAAAAAATCTTATCGGTAAAATGTTATTCCTTGTGCTGTTTTTCTAATACGATTTTTACGTTTGTAAGCAGAACTAGTTGCCATAATATTTTTTTTTAAATAACGAAAAACGCAATTTAAAATGTGAAAATAGTGAAAATTCTTACATTATTTTTTCAAATTTTCTAATACAAACATGGCTGGCTACAGTCTAGGGTATCTCAGAAAGAGAAATATATATTGGCAATTTACATGCTATTTATAATACTGGTCTCTTTTTAACGTGTACGTAATATCTTTCGTACGTAATATAAATTACTGGTCCTTTCATACAATATAAGTATTATTTATTACGTCTTTGATAAACACAAATTTGTTAAAAAAAATGTGTATAACTATAAAAGCTCAGTGAATTTTAACAAAATGAAAATAGTATACCTACAGATATACACGCTACCAGGCAAAAATAATCTAGTTTCAACAGAATTTTTGTACAGCTGGTTACCTGATACAAAACCATTTTGTTAATTTGAAAAATGAAGCGGAAAGACCATTTGGTTTTCCCATATCATTTTCTTTTATATTTTCCGATGTTTCAGACTCTCATTTCTATGATAAATATAAAAGATTTTATGTAAGTAATAACACTACCCACCTACTTACATTTCCAAATTTATTCAAATTATTTTTTTCTGGAATACTAATTAATTAAAAAAAAAAAAAAAAATTATGGTAAAATGCAAACCACTTCACAAATATTTTTCATGTAAAAGAAAAAATTAAACCTAGCTTCAACAAAGCGATGCTGATAAAAAATATATGATTTTTTGTGCTAATTTAAAATGTTTATATTTGTTCTTTTATTAGAGTATCTTTTCATTTTTCCTGAGTACCTTACATTTGTTAATAAAACAACTTAAAACAAAAGAATGGTAACCATTACATAAAAAGTGAAGTGTGTTCGAAAGAGAGAAAAAAAACAACAAGAAACTTGATGAAACAAATAAAGAAAACTGTAGTGAGAAAAAGGAGAAAAATGTTTTCTTATGATGTTCAAACTTTATGTGGAGAAAGTATAAATTTTTAGTAAAATAATTTTTGTTAAATATCTGGTATGGTTGATTCAAAATGCTTTATAATAAGGCATGCAAGGAATCTTACTAACCCCCAAAATATACATAGACTTTTGCTTAAAAGAAAGAGAAGAAACGAATTTTAATCGAAATAATATATTTAAATTTTTGTAGCTAGCTACTTCTCCTTTATAGAGAGAAGTCCGAGAAGCAGGTAGGGGAGAAGTGTATCACCTGCAAAGAGTCAGTTGTTACCTAAAGGTAACAGACCAAACTGTTAAAAAGACAAAAAATTTTTTCAGCATATACCGAACCGTATTGACAAAAACTTTTCAAACCTATATCAAACAACCTTTGGCAATTTCTGGATCAATATACCTACTAAATCTTCGACCCTAAAACGTATTTCGATTAGTTTCATTATTTAAGTTATAATTATTACAATTGTAACATTACAAATTTTCTTAAAAATTGGTAATTTTTTGGGGAACTGTTCTACATTTCTCCTAAATTTCTATTTCACACCACAATCAGAGAATTGGGACGAAATTGAGTAAAAATTAAAGTTCTTAATTATGTCGAAAGAGCAAGTTAGCACATCTATTTCCTGCTACTACTGATAAGATACATTCCGATTTTTACCAGCTCGGGCGTCCGAGCCGTACCTTTCTTATCGTATCGACCAAAACGTCCGATCCAAGCACCCAAGCCAAACGAACCGAAAAAAAAATGTCGCACCCACATCGGTTTATTGGTCGTTCGGTAATAGGGTATTCGATTTTCAATCACAGGCTCCCGCACCAATAAGAATTGGAATGTATATGACCAGTCCAATATGACCAATGAAATGTCTAAAATTTTAGATTTGATGTTAGGTTTGGTGTCCCAAGGTACAATCACAGCTTGTACCTTGGGACACCAATGTTTGTACCTTGGAACAAACTACGCAAGACATTTTAAGTACTGAAATCAAAATATATATTATTCTATTTTTTCAAGAGCAATAAAAATTGTTTGGTTTAATCTTTTTTATTATAGAAAAAAGTGACCATTTTAATGGCATTTTTGAAGTTTTCTTCATTGGCCTTCGGCCGGGTGACTTTGTTCTTACTTCGCAGCATCTGGATAGATAAAGACAAATATTGAAAACAAATTTATCTATAAATCTCTCTAAAAAAGGCAATGCCTTGTACCTTGGGACCGTCCCAAGTTACAAAAAATTTGCTGTCCCAAGGTACAAATTTCAACTGCATAAAATAAAATGTGGTTATATTTTTTAATTAAGGAAATCCAGTGATATACGTCAAAATAAATAGTTACGAATGTGTATAATAACTATTTGTATCTTTAGTCATTTACTCACCTCAAAATATTTCGAGTAAAATGATAATTTATATGGATTACAAAAAAAAAGACCCGGCAAAAATCTCACAACCTTGCACATAGAAGGAACGAGTCAAAATGGCCGACTTCATTGCGTGTGTTTTGAGTGTTTGTGTCAAATACTCATTGAATGTCACTACTAATCATTGTACAATACATTTGTTCTCAAATTATTGGCTTGTCCCGAGGTACAAGCACTTGTTTGAGCACTTATTCTTAAAACAAATTCTGTTAAATAAACTTTCAGATCACCCGTATATATATAGTATATATTTACTAACATTTAAAAGAATAATATTCCCTGACGAAGTTTAACTAAAACTAAGAAGTAAGTAAAGTTTTATCAAGAATTCTAAATCAATCTACCTACCATCTTGTCTCAATGACCAGCAACACTATACTTAAAGTGATCAAAAAATCATGGCAACACTTACCTTCGACACTGGAGCGGTGCCGCTGGCCACGAACGTCGACTCCGTAATACCAGACCAACAGTTGGCCCACCACACGGTGGCCCGGAGCCAACTTGCGGTGCCGATGTACGTTTTTCGACACCAACGGCCGCGACGTCCACTCGCTGTGGTGATACCGCCGCCACCCGCACCCGCACACCACAGATGTGAACCACCGGCGTTCGACGACGAACTCTGTTCGGAATTGGCACGTTGCATCAGTCGTTGACTTCCGCGCATTATATCACATCGAACTTTTTCCAAGTCCAATTTATGTTGAAATTGAGTTTGCGATGATGATTCTCCAGGTGGTGAATTGTTTGCTCCGGGCGATGGCAGTTCTTCGACAATTCCACCGCCAGGTCCTGCACTAGGTCCATTTGTGGATGGGGTGGTAGTGTCAAGCGAGAGTTGAGTATGAACACCGGCTGTAGTCATTTTAACACTTTTCTTTTTGAGTTTATAAAAAGTTATCAACCAAAATTTTGAAATAAACTTAAAAAAATTATCGGCTCACTAACTCTCACATCAATAGAAGAAATTCGAATTGATTCGCACGAATAGATTAATTTCGAAGTATTTGGTACGTCTAATAAAAATTTCAATTTTTACATAGATATCCATGATTTTCACAACTTCCAAAACAACTATAAAATTTGATTTAAAAAAATAATTATAAAAGTCAGTTAAGAAAAAATATCCATTTCTTACAAATACACAAGATTTATCTTAATGTCTGCCAGTCTCTCTGTCAATATCGTTATAATTACACATACACATTTGAGTATTAAGTTTCTTGAGTATTACGCGAAAGTTAAAGTTTTAATCCCTTTTTTTTCAAACCTACAAACAGAAAAGAAAACGTATTAATGATAAAGAAAACATTTTTTTTAAATAGAAAGTTTTTATAAAAAAACAATTTGCAAGGGGAATTTAAAAATGAAGAAAAAATAATTGATTAGTCAAAGTTGTTTTATGCCTTTCTGTTAATAACTTCTTACTAACAAAATTTTAATTTTTTCTCCAAAATAAAATTTACACTTCTCACTCCGATTCTGGGATTCCCACGATTATTACGTTTAGCCTATTTTAATGGCAAAAATGACAAATTTTATTTTACTCAATTTTTCAAACTGAATTACTTTGTATGATTTGAAATACTTTCATTATAAATCAGACATTCCAGTTCACTCACCAAACGGTTCTAAGAAATTTCATATCTACTTTTGAGATCATAACATCTTCCCGCAGATACCCATATTGATAATTTTGAAACACTTAACTGTAGAGTCTTTGCAGGCCTTGGAGAAAAATTTTTAACTCAGAAAATTTGATCAAAATTTGGTAAAGATCCAATTTTGAGTGTTTTTTTGGAACTTTAAAATTCTAGAAGAAAATTTTAACATTTCCGTTTCGTTTTCTCAACTTTACATCTATAACTGGACTACCATATATTCTATCTTTCACATCGAATGGTTTCTGAGAAAATCGCCTGTGACGATTTTGCGATTTTGCCAATTTTCCTATGGAACACTAAAAATTAAATTTTGAATTCCCCTTCCAAAAAAATATGTCAAATAAAATTCTCAATTTGTCAGAGGCTAATAAGCCTTTTTATGACGCGACGGCAGAGTAAAAAAAAATATTTGATGATGTCATCGGATGTATTAAAATATTTAAAGCAGTAATCTTATTTCCATTCCTACACATGTTGAATATAATACCTACATTTTATTATACCTAAGCAAGGAATAATTTTGCGTTCAAATTGCGCAAATAAAATTAGCTAAAAACTCTCAGAATTATGTCGATTTACCAGAACACAATTATCCTTATCAACTTGTTGCAGGATGGTACAATCTCAATTTTTGTACTATTTTTTACTATTTAACTCCATAATTGAGTTTGCTTTGGTACGATAAAAGTATATATTTTTTTATGAATATGATTCCAAAAATACCCAGGTATCCAGTTATTTAAACACTTCGTGCACATATGTATATATAGTAGTGGTGACAGGGCCGGCCTGAACAAAAGCGGGGGGCTTGAAATGAATTTGGAACAACAAAATACTAATTAATTGTATTTTCCTCTTGTTATTTAGTATTGTACAGTTGAATTTTATTGGATGACTTTTTTATAGAGTTTTTAAAAAAATCACCCATAAAGTGCATAATGTAAATCAAAAGCAAGAGAAAATAGGAAAACTAAACATTAATTATAACAATTTACTTTAATAAAATTACTTATTGATGGTTTTTCAAACATTTAATCGATACATTGCATAAGTCATTGTTTCATTAAATTTTTTATAGATATATTTATCACAATTTTCATAATATTATAATAAAAATGAAATAAAATGTTCTCATGTGTAAATTAGTGATTTATCTTGTTTAGAAAAGCAACTTCTAAGAAAATCATGAGGTTTTGAATTCTGCATTTACTATGAAACTTTTTTAGGCTAGTTGTCCATTGGATGCGGAAACGCGCGAAATATAATTCGTACGAATACGCATGAAAACGGACGAACGATCTAAACAGCTGTGAAGTTATAAATCCTCGTCCATTGAAAGCGTCTCGTTCCGTGCGTATAATTGCAACGTGCAAACAAATCCAATTTTGTTTGAATTTTTTCGCGCGAAGAAGTCCGTTTCATGAGATTTTAATTTTTATTGAGATGAAACTGAAGATAAATTACAATTATAACTGTGTACCTTTACATATTACGTGCCATAAATTGTTTTTTTTACGTATTTTTATAGCATTTATAGCTTGAGAAAAAAAAATTGAAAAATAGTGACGAATATTGGGCTAGTGGACAGACATCATTTCACACGAACGACAAACGTGCGTAATCGTCTGAATCGAATTTCGCAGTTGTCCGCAACCAATTGACGATCAGCCTTATGCACTGGATCAAGACTGCAGGCAGTTTTTTTTTACAATCTAAAGCAAACTATCTATAAGTAGCTATTTATGATGTTTTTGAATAATTTTTGTGTGATTTTTTTATGCTGTCCCTATTCACCGCATAAAAAAATGTTTAGCTGTACTAATTCATATAGTAAAGAGTACATAAGAATATTTAAATCCAATTCAAAACAAATTCAAAGATAATTGAGATGAAATTTTTATTTTTTATTTTTGTAAAAGATACATAATAAGTAAATTATATACCAAGGGACTAACAGGCTGTTGATTCCGAATATGAAATTTATTGTCTAGGGGCCTGTAAAATCCCAACGGAACAATATACAAATAAAATAAAGCATATTCAAAAAAAGGTTGCGTACAATATCTGCCAGATACAAAGTAAGAAATAATCCTATAAGAGACAAACTGAAAAGTAATTTTTTTTTAAAAGCTTTTATTTAATTTGCTATGTCAGTATGTTGGTTTAGATCAAATCTTGGAATCAAAATTTAGACAGGTTCTAATTGAGCTAGAGGTTTCAAATTTTACATACGTGTTTAACCTTGATGACAATGCAATATTGTATAATTAGTTTTTCCCTAAATTTCCCCAAACCAAAATTGTTGATTTTTAGTCCTATGCAACTTTTTGACATTTCGAATTGTCAAAAAGTTGAGTTTACATTGCAATTTTTTGTTTCCATAGTTATGTCTGATTTAAGGTAAATTAACCGATTAAAATATAGGTAAAAAAATTACTTCTTTATTTTTTTTTAATTAATTGTAATCAGACTAAAGTGTAGAAAATAAAATAAAGCAAAAAAAATGTTTCTTAAGAAAAAGCTTTATATAAAAATGGGCTTAAAAAAATGAAATAACTACTAAGTGAAGTTTGAAGCAATATGCAACATAATTTATAAAAGCTGGAGGCGTTTAATTAAGTTTGGTAAGTACTGAAAAGTAAAATAGCTACACTTATATCCAAAACAGAAATATAATTAATGATAACGCCTCAAGCTTTTATAAATTATGTTGCATATTGCTTCAAACTTCACTCAGTAGTTATTTCATTTTTTTCAGCCCATTTTTAAATAAAAGCTTTTTCTTAAAAAACATTTTTTTTACTTTATTTTATTAACAGAACTACATATGCCTATTTATAAAATTCTCAAAATTAAACATTAATCGGTTTCCCACACGGTTTACTAAAGTATGATTACAATAATGTGATTTTCCGTTTATTTCTTCGTTTTCGTGTTACCGCAAATTCGTTTACAATGTCGTAATAATTAGAATCATCGTAATTCGGCTGCGCGAGGCCTTCGGAAGCGCGAAGCCTTGTCGGGCGCATCATTTACACCTAGCTCCGACCGGCCCTGTGCGACGTCATTATTGAATTATAAATTTTCATACATACATTTAATAATATCGTAAAAGTTTGTTATAAAATTTTAATTTAATAACACACATTGCTATAATGTGTTCATTATCTAACGTGTATGATAAAACTATATTATGCCTGTATTATAAAACTAGGAAAATAAATGGAATTTGTTTGTATACTTATGTGGTGTGCTAATTTAAAATAATTTTACATTATATCTGTGAAGATAGGAAAGTGTTTTTATTATTTCAATTTAATATCACATTTTCAAAGTTGGTATCAAAACTAATTTTAGTATTATTAATGCTTGAATAGATATAATCATATTGATATACATATATATATATATATATATATATATATATATATAATATATATATATATATATATATATTATATATATATACATACATATATATATATATATATATATATATATATATATATATATATATATATATTGCATCTCAATAATAACAAGGTCACATATCCAGAGTCGGTGTAGTGAGATATTAATTTGCTGGATCTTGTAACAAATTTCGTACAACAATATAACAATTTATCACAATTTGTGACTTTTAGATTGTACAAATTCGTACAGTTAGTGGTAGATTGACCTATATGGAAACGTATTTGGTGATTTTGAACGAATGGTAGATCATAACTGGACGGCGGTTGTTCAACAAGTTTACCAAAATTTCAGTTGAAAATAAACTCACTAAAACTACTTTTGGTACCAGAATTGCTGTGATCTTACTACTCTTGGCACAGAATCCCTGTAATCTTACTACTTTTGGTTGGTATAGAAACGCTGTGACTGTACTATTTTTGGTGTAGAATCGCTGTAACTTTACCACAAGATAACACGAAAACAAGAGAAGGCCGTTGCGATTCGCCAAAAAACATCAAAGATCGACCATTATTATTATTTCTTTCTTATACAAATAAATATTTTATTAAAAAACTATATACCATGTGAGTTTTTTGAGAGTTGCCATTTCTATTACAACCAAATTTTTATGATAGAAATGGTACCGGAAAAGGTTCTTTTCTTGGATGTAATGGAAATGTAACCAAGAAAAACACTATCGGTTGAAGTAGCCTCAAGTACATATGCATATTTTTACCACCTAACTGATAAAGAAAAATTAAAAAATTAGACTTGGGTAAAAAAAAATTTTTTGCTCATTTAGGTATGCTATTAATTAATGCATTAGATCAGTTTTATCGAAAAATTAATATATAGTCCCATTTAAAGATCTATAAGTTTGTATTATAGCTCGAAAACCATAAGAACTATAAAGCTCCTGACTATAGCAATCGGTTGCCCCCGTTGATATCTACAACTCTTATTTGTTCAATTTTTCGATTAAATCAACGGTTTGGCTGTAATAAAAATGGCAACTCTCGAAAAACTCACACAGTATACAACATTGTTTCTACATGCCTTGAAAATACAAAAAAAAAAAAAAAAAAATTCAAAGAAATTTAAAAATGAGCTGAGTATAAATGGCTTTGAAATCGACACTGTGAGATTTTTCCAACTGAATGGTTTCTCGCGTTCTGAAATCCCCAGTGAACCAAAATCAAAAAATCAAGAATTTTCTGAAAATATACATATACAGTTATGACACAAACTAGAATCTAAGAAAAAAAAAAAAAAAAACCAACGAAAAATAGCGTTTTGAAAAGAAGTTTTCAAAAATCACCGCTTTATCTCGTTTATAAACAGCCACCATTTTGAAAATATACTATGGAACCAAAAGATCCTAGTTCCTGCCAAAATGACGGTATCGAGGAATAATATTCACTTTGATTTATATCGATATCTTAAATATTTTTTGAGATACACGAGGAACTATGTCGAAAAACGCACTTTCGAGAAAATAGCATTTAAAATTTTTGTTTTTAATTTGAATTATAGTAATGTGCGTGCACTAAAATGCCTACAACTTTTTGATTTTTCATTTTCTTAAAATTAAATTTTAGGAGAATATTTCTAACACCTTAAGAAACATAATTATGAAGAAAAAAATCGATTTCTTTTGTTTTTTTAGCGAATATCCCCTTAAGTTAGATAAATAAGATTTTATTTCTATGGTTAATAATAACACCATTAGACAGACTCGTGTACAGTTGATTCTAGCACCTACAGTAAATTTACCAATGAATCCAAGAACTTACGTTGATATAAAAAAAAACAAAAACAAAAATAAAATAAAAAAAATAAACTGAAGGAACATTTCAAGAAAAGAACTAGCAAAAGGGAAGTTAAAAATAAAAATTTTGTTACATCTATTTAATAAATTTCTAAAACTGACTGACTGACTGACTGACAGACGGACAACGCACAGCCTAAACCGTTGGGTTTAGAAGAATGAAATTTTGCATAGGAGTTCCCTATGTAACGTAGATGAGCACTAAGAAAGGATTTTTTAAAAAATTCGTCCCCTAAGTGGGTTTAATAGGGGATGAAAATTTGAATGTAAATTCGTTATTTTTGAAGTTAGTGATACATAATAATATGTTACTATGGCTATTAAAATAAATAATATATTATTGAATAAATCTTTAACACTGACGCACAGCCTAAACTGTTGGGCTTAGAAGGGCGAAATTAAGCACAGGTGTTATAAAATTGGCGTTTGGGCTTCTATTTATAAATAAAAGTCAGTTGTGTAAACGTTTCTGGAAATTTATTCCCTAAGGAGTTAAAACAGGAAATGAAAGTTCGTATGGGAAGTTTGTCATTCTTGAAGTTAGAAACGTGGATATTAATTTAGGCTTTTCAAAAACATTAAAAGTAAGTGAGCAGAAAGTGAATACCTAAAAAAAGATATTGTTTATGGGAAATCCCGTCAGGCATACGGCTAGTCAGCAAATATTTTAGTATTCAATAAGACATCAATTATGTAATTTTCTGTGTGCTACCAGTTTGTCACCATAGAAACGAAAATAATTATGTAATTTCCAGACATGTTCAACAAGTGTATTCGAGTGTTCGTTAAATATTCTCTATAATCAACAAATAATTGTACTTGTCTGTGTACCACGCTCCTTTATTAGCAACATTTCAAATTGTTATAATATATTATATCTATTATGTTTATTGTGAGTTTATTTGCAATCCAGAAAAACTAGAGAAAAGTATTCATATGCTTCAAAGAAAAATGTATTCAAAACATAAAATGTATATTACATATTATATCAAGTTTGTTTACAAAATAAATTTTGTTCACTGTTATCGGTCACAATAGAATTTTCATATTATTTACAGTCCGTCAGCGAGGGAAATATTGCATATTGTCGACGTTTACACATTCATATACAGAGTGATTTAAGTAAATTCCTAATGAAGTATTTTAAAACATACAGCCAAAACTGAAATAGTACTTAATATATTACGTGATTGAAATTGCAAATTTCATAATACACACGAGCAAAATAGTTACGTAAGATTCACGCAGCGGTGAGTGTGTAATATGCGTTACAATTAAGTTACATACTATACTTTTTTTACGAGTAATATGAAATTGACAATAAAAAATATAAGTTTGAAAGAGAACAAAGTGTATTAAGTTGTGGCCCTTTAAGCACATACGAGTATAAAGTACAAAATTTCGAGAGGTATATTTTCATGATAGTCGTGGATAAAATATGATTTTTTTTTAATAGGATAGGGCTATTCAAGTAGTTTGAAAATATATTTTTTGAAAATATCCACTACGAGGCCCATGATGCTACCGTTAAATCCCATTAAATGTCGATATTTTGCTTACTGCTAGTCCTAGTTCGCTTAAATTCTGAGAATATTTGAGGGTTAGGTCATATATATGACCCCCTATAAACAATACAACTGGAGTACCAATAGTTATTGTTTATGCGCAAATAAAATATCTTAACACTGGGTGCATGGAATTAATGAGTAATAATAATAAAACAGTTTACGAAAATACCACTTTTATTCAATTAATTTTGCGACATGTTTCAATTCATATGATCATAGTCAGACTTATCTGATGATGATCATATGGATCGAAACATGGAACTGAATTGGCCAAGTGAACAACACTCTGTATACTATGTGCCTATTGCATAATATAGCACCATCAGAATCTATAGAAATTATAATTATCAAATACAACAAAAACACATTGGCCGATATATTATTTCTGGAAAACAATTCTTAAATACCTACTTATACATGAATCATCCTGTATAATTACATAGGTACATATATCACGTCGTATTGATATTATCCATCAGCTATAGTTATGGAACACCTATAAATATTTAAATTGAAAACCTTTATAGAACCCATATCTGTGTGTATAGGAACTCAGAATGCAACTATGTAGGTACCATCAGTTGGGGCGAACCGATACAGTAGGGGCGAACCTAGACAGAGCTGCCTCTCGATATTTCTTCGTCAGTGTTATGACCGTACAAGGTCATAGATCAATTTATGCTACTGAATTTTGTCAGTTATGAGTTATTCATCAAAGAAAAGCGGTGAACGTGACATCTTTGTATTTTGTTATTTTACAGGCGCATTGTTTATAATTTTTAAAAATAACGCGCGTTTTGAAATCTTGTAAAGAAACTGCTGTAAAAAAAAAACAGTTATATATATAAAGTAGGGACTGACAACAAAATGTTTGGCGTTTCTTTGACAATATATGTACCAAAAATGAAAGCTGTATTGTGCTTAATTTTTTTTTTTTTTTTGTTTTTTATAAATTGATTAACAAAAAATTGTCTATAGGTGAGGCGAATTCATACACCATGTTGCGTAAGTATAAAAAGAAAGTGGGTATAAACTACATAAACTGTAGTCTAGATAACATAAAATGGGCTCTTTCGACAGAGGCGCAACAACCGGGGAAGTCCAAGGGCTCCCCCTAAAATTACCTGGAAATTTTCCTTCAATTTATTTTATTTATATTAAAAAGTAAAATTTTTAGTGGTTTACTAATATTTTTTATTTGAAAACCAAATTTTCGGAGACGACATTTTATTACAACATTTTCCATTGTTATCGGAGAACTGCGTTATCAAAAAATTTGATAATTTAAATTTTTGTTGGACCCCCTATAGATATGTAGTTGTTGAGCCCCTGCTTTCCGATATTAAAAATAAAGGAAAATTGCTCAGACAAGCTGCTGAATATTTCCATGTTCCCAAATCGACCTTGCATGATAGACTCAAAGGCAAACCGAAATAAAATTCATTTAAATCCAAAATGTTTTATTCCACCCATCAAAAGTCATTCGCTGATGCAGCTATTTAGTTTAGCGAATTTTCAGATTGGAAATTCAGCTATTTTTATCTTTTTATGTCCGATTTTATCCATATGCATGACTGAATGTGATTTATATTGCAAATAAAGCACTGTCTCGATTCGCCCCACACATAGGGGCGAATCTAGACACTATATAACAAAAAAAAAAAAAAAATTTTGCAGCACCAATTTTGATATTTTTATTACTGTCCTATATGCTCGTGATACTAAAGCATTTAAATTATTTTTTTAGAATTTTTTAGATAAACTCTAAACAATTTATTGCCAAAAAACTGAAAAAATCGTCTACATTCGCCCCAACTGACGGTACTGCATGATATGGCCATTCGAATGATATATGTTTATCAATTTTTGAAAATATTTAAGATATTAATTGATCCAAACTAAAATATAATAAATCAAATATGAAAAAACGATTACTAGTGTAAATATTATGTACCTAAAATGATTTGTAAACGATAGTTTATAAAAGTAAACAAAAATTGACGTAATTCAGCTATGTCGATTTTTTTTTTTTTTTTTTGTAAATCCATTAGCCGTGAAAATGTACCAATTATATTTTTGGAAATATAGCGTGATTAATTTAATTCAGTTTTGTTACAAATGTTTTTCTAATCGATGAATTTAAAAAAAAAAAACATTGTCGGTATCGCGTTTGTCGTTTTTTAGCGTTTCGTAGTCACAATTATGTGAACGTTGTCCTTTTACTGATCGACAGCGACCGATTCGTTCTGTGGCCACTTCTTGAATTGTGGTTTTGTGGTGGCTATTATGAATTTGCAAGATAAAAACAAGAGTAGGCCATGTGGCAAAATATTATCTTCGAGATAAATTATGAGAATATACGAGATATTACTTTCGAGGGAAATTATGAGAATGATAAGCCGAAAAAAATATGTTTAATTTTCCTATATTTTATCTTGCGAATTGTAAAAAAATCTAGCTACTGACTACGAAACACTGACTTAATGCGTAGATGACACTCACTTGGAAACTGTTTTAAATTGCAACCATTTGCAAAAAAAATTTAAAAAAAGGTTTTCAAAACAATTTAAATTTCATAAAAAGAATATTATTAAACTTGGTTAATACAGTCGACTACCATAGCACTTCGACATTATCTACATTATAAAGAACATCAGAGCAGTGATATTTTCAGAATTTCGTTTTTAGAGAAATCAATTAAGCCATAACAAGGGAAAACAGAAATTCATAAACAAAAACATCCATTTTCTGAGAAAAAAGTTATGATACGTCGATACTTTACAATAATTTTTAACATGCAAAAACTTTGCCGAATCTAAAAGTCATAGGCTCACAAGATTAAGAAAAATTTTCCCTCTTTCGAGTCTTTCGACTGGGGTGTATTCCACGATGTTTCCACCAAAAAGTACATACCTCGAAACTGACTTCGAGGCTGACAACTTGCAACTTGTTTAATTTCTATGACCCAAAGTAGTATAATTCCGGTTACAAGTCAAACCTCAACGTCAAAGAATTTTAAGAACAGATCCGAAGCAACCAAGAATCGACTGGTAAATTTAATTTCGCAGTGTTCAATCAATTTACAGTAAACATTATTACGTATTCCCTTGGGTATCTAAAAATACAAAAATTTTCGACTAAAAATACAATCATACCTATTTTTTATACAAAAATTTAACTATTGTTACATGTGTTACAAATATTTTAAAAATTCATTTTGTAAAATATTATTGTCGACATTTTATTTACAAGGGTAAGTTAAAGTTATTAAACACAGAAATATACACAATGTTTCAGACGACTAGGAACATACAAAATTTTAACATCGGAAAAAGTTGTTAGAATCAGAGTGCGCTTATTTTTTTCTAGTATAAGTAATTACTACAGTATAGCACCGATAATGGAAACATCAGTTTTGGAAATTTTTTGTGAACAGCAAATTAGTCAACATCTTTTGGAAAGTTGCATCAAAAATGTCAAGTACATAAATATTAAATCCATGTGCAATAGACCATGACACATGATTTTATAAAAAGAAAGAAATAAATCTACCATTAATGGTAGTGACAAACTACAACAGACCTCAAAGCGTGGGAATGTGGATTTTAATTATTGTACATAGAATGTTTATCTATATGTATTCTGTTCTGTGGCGGTTTTATCATACGTAAAATGTAAACAAAATCATTTCAAAGTAAATTAATAAAACGACAAATGAAAATATATTTTCTGAGATAAATAATTTTTAATTCTTCACTTCTTTTTTTCTTTTATTAATATTTAAAAAAACATAATTTTAATTCAAAACCTAATCTTACGATATTTTTGAATCGCCCCTGGTCAAAAAGTATCACTTTTGTCAAGCACCACTTTGGGAAACTACTTTTTCTTGACAAAACTGGTGCTTTACTGTATATAGTATATATTGTAATTACAAGAAACGTAAAATTTTTTTGCCGAGTAACAATCTTAATTTACTGCTTATTACAATAAATTATTTGTTGCTCTTGACTTCTAGTAATTTTAAAACATTATTTCGTGGCAATATCATTTTATTTTTTATTAAATATCATAGTAAAAATAAAAGCATCTTTGATAACAACAAATTTTTCCTATGTCAAAATTTATTTATTCCTATATGTTTGAAACATTCTTTACCTATATTTAATAATTTAAATATTTTATTTTCTTTTGAAAGAAAGTCAGAGATCATTATTTTTTCAGTGTGCCTTCAAAATAAAAATGTGTAAAACATACACAGATGATATCTAACAGGAGTAAAATATTAAAAAGGTGAAAATTTAAATTGAAACGGACCAACAGAGAATGAGAGAAACGAAATACACGAAATGAAGAAAATTAATCTTTGAGAAAATTTTTCTCACCTGGTGAGCTTAAAGTATTTGTAAAATTATCGTCGAAATGAAATTGTTATCAGCAACACGTTTTTCTGTAAATATGTATGAATTAGATAAAATTCGGATACAAAACATCAGAAATCTTTTATCCCTTGATTTGTAATAAGACGGAAAAAATTACAATATAACATTAAGAACAAAATAAAATTAATTATACGAATAAACAGCAAAATTTTCTAGATACAACAAACAGTTTTCGGTATTTTACTGTTTCAAATATTATAAAATGACTATAATTACAAGTACAAATACTTGTCAATAATTTTGACTAGTATATGTCTCGGAAAAAAAATAATCAAAATTGATCAGAACTTTTTGTACAAATTTTGAAAATTTTTATAGCTAAAAAAATGTAAACGATTTAAATATAATATTTCGTATAAGTTATACGAATACATCAAATTCGACAAGTTTTGAGGATTCTTTAATATAGTGCTTCCGAAAAGTTTTTTTTTTTATTATACTTAAATCTTGAAAGAGTTGTGTGAGAGCCAAGACATTTTGTTCGGGATAAAAAAAAAATTTATCAATTTATGTTCTAAATCAAAAGTCAAATAAAAATTTAATCGTATCACCTCCATCAAAAGCTAAACGTCCCAAAATGACGTAAGAGTTGATGTAAATTTTACCGTTCCTCGAAGGAAAAAAATGTCTATTATAATCAAAATTTTGAAAAACGAAAATTTAAATTAATGTCTACTAAAAGCGAAAATTTAAATTAAAGTCTACTAAAAGTAGGTACTGGAGTTATTAGAAACTCGGAAAAAATTTCAGAATTTATATAGGTATTCATTGGCTGCTGTGTCGTGCATTTTCGTTACAGTGTTGTTTTGAAACAAGTTCGGTAAAGTGCGAGTCTGACTAGCGCACCGAGTGTTACGTACAATATTGAAAATAGAACAACTAATGAATAGTTAATTTGCTATATTCATTAGTTACCAATTTTCATTAGTTCATTATTGACTAGGGTAAGTGCGGGAGAGATGCCGCAGTAGCGTGTCTATGAAGCTAGCCCCGCCAAGTCATGACCCCGCGATCCCACTTAGGCTATATTTTTTTGCTATTTTTTTGCTATTTTTTTACCAACGAATTGATTTTTTTGCCACAACCGTTCCCGAGATAAAATGGGGGGGGCTGACTTAATTCTGAAGTCAGCCCCGCCACCCCTACATCTCCGGACCTGCTGCACTTATTTAAATAAAATTTACGGGATATTTTTTTGCTATTTTTTTGCTATTTTTTTACCAACGAATTAATTTTTTTGCCACAGCCGTTGCCGAGATACAATGGCGGAGCTGACTTAAGTCTGAAGTCAGCCCCGCCACCCCTATATCTCCGGACCTGATGTACTTACTCAAATGAAATTTACGGGATATTTTTTTGCTATTTTTTTGCTATTTTTTTACCAACGAATTAATTTTTTTGCCACAGCCGTTACCGAGATACAATGGCGGAGCTGACTTAAGTCTGAAGTTAGCCCCGCCATCCCAATATCTCCGGACCTGCTGTACTTATTCAAATGAAATTTACGGGATATCTTTTTGCTATTTTTTTGTTATTTTTTTACCAACGAAAAAATTTTTTTGCCGCAGCCGTTACCGAGATATAATGGCGGGGCTGACTTAAATCTAAAACCGGTGTAACCACCACAATATCTCCGGATCTGTTGCACTTTCTAACAATGTGCAATTAGTTGCAATTAGTCGCTATTCTAACAGTTGATTTGGCATTGCGAATTCCACTCCCTTGTATGCTTTACTCCACTCCCGTAAAGTATTATTATAAGCTTTTAGTAAAACTATCCGGCCTTATCTGAAAATCGATTCTCGAATACTTACCGATATCTAGTTATGCTGAAATTTTGCACAAACCTTTGATTTTAATGGCAGTACAAAGTTGTGCTTTCGGTATTATGGTGGATTCAAACATGGTGGCCATTACGGCAAATGACTGATTACCTCTTTTGCAACTCTCTTAATATGGATATCAAATGAAAGGGTGTTACAAGTAGAATACAATTACTTATTTATGTGCCATCATTTTAAATTCAATATGGTAGGCACCACAAGATGGCGGATTAACTATATCTTTGAAACGTAACTTGAGTCTGTAGAATTAATTCTAAAGTAATTCATATCCATGTTTGTGTTACGAACCAAATTTTTTAGCCCGATGAAACTAAAGAGATTTTAAATTTTGATTGAACGCATCGAAATACGTTTATCACGTACCTAATAAGCCTGCTTATTTCTGTGAAAAAGAAGTTTTCAAATATTCATCCGCTTATTATGCTGTAAATGTTCTTATGATCTTCCTAAGATTATGATTGAACTTACTATTATAACTACTTTTTAAACAATGCGTTAGTACTTAATTCTTGCGTTACTGCGTATTTCTTCCTTATTAGTTAATATGCAACTGATTGTTAATTTGAAACACTACAACAACAAACAGTAACAGACATTTCCGCTAAATGAGCAAGAAGAGTTGTTGCTCATTGGGGCAGTTGCATATCATGGTATGAGCGGTAGAAAACTGCAATGTGATCATGATAAATCATATGGAGCTTCTGGTCATTACACCGCTTTTGCATATCGAAGAGGTAACACCGGGTGGATGGAATTTGACGATACAACCAACCATTCACTATATAGGTCTGAAAAATTCAAGATAGTGCCTAAATTGTTATTATATGTTAAAAATAGAAGAATAACTGTGTAACTTATAAGCGTTACCATTAAAATTTTTCTAAATTTATATGTATTTTTTTAAATAATTGAAATAAACCTCTTCCAATTCTCAATGAATTGAAAATTTATATATTTTACATCGCATTATATCAAATACGCAAGAAATAAATACTAATGCATTGTTTAAAAAATTGTTATAATAGTAAGTTTAATCATAATCTTAGGAAGATCATAAGAACATTTGCAGCATAATAAGCGGATGAATATTTGAAAACTTCTTTTTCACAGAAATAAGCAGGCTTATTAGGTACGTGATAAACGTATTTCGATGCGTTCAATCAAAATTTAAAATCTCTTTAGCTTCATCGGGCTAAAAAATTTGGTTCGTAACACAAACACGGATATGAATTACTTTAGAATTAATTCTACAGACTCAAGTTACGTTTCAAAGATATAGTTAATCCGCCATCTTGTGGTGCCTACCATATTGAATTTAAAGTGATGGCACATAAATAATTGTATTCTACTTGTAACACCCTTTCATTTGATATCCATATTAAGAGAGTTGAAAAGAGGTAATCAGTCATTTGCCGTAATGGCCACCATGTTTGAATCCACCATAATACCGAAAGCACAACTTTGTACTGCCATTAAAATCAAAGGTTTGTGCAAAATTTCAGCATAACTAGATATCGGTAAGTATTCGAGAATCGATTTTCAGATAAGGCCGGATAGTTTTACTAAAAGCTTATAATAATACTTTACGGGAGTGGAGTACAGCATACAAGGGAGTGGAATTCGCAATGCCAAATCAACTGTTAGAATAGCGACTAATTAGTAAAAAAATATCCCGCAAATTTCATTTAGATAAGTGCAACAGATCTGGAGATATTGTGGTGGTTAAACCGGTTTTAGATTTAAGTCAGCCCCGCCATTATATCTCGGTAACGGCTGCGGCAAAAAAATTTTTTCGTTGGTAAAAAAATAACAAAAAAATAGCAAAAAGATATCCCGTAAATTTCATTTGAATAAGTACAGCAGGTCCGGAGATATTGGGATGGCGGGGCTAACTTCAGACTTAAGTCAGCTCCGCCATTGTATCTCGGTAACGGCTGTGGCAAAAAAATTAATTCGTTGGTAAAAAAATAGCAAAAAAATAGCAAAAAAATATCCCGTAAATTTCATTTGAGTAAGTACATCAGGTCCGGAGATATAGGGGTGGCGGGGCTGACTTCAGACTTAAGTCAGCTCCGCCATTGTATCTCGGCAACGGCTGTGGCAAAAAAATTAATTCGTTGGTAAAAAAATAGCAAAAAAATAGCAAAAAAATATCCCGTAAATTTTATTTAAATAAGTGCAGCAGGTCCGGAGATGTAAGGGTGGCGGGGCTGACTTCAGATGTAAGTAAGCCCCACCATTGTATCTCGATAACGGCTGCGGCAAAAAAATCAATTCTTTGGTAAAAAAATAGCAAAAAAATAGCAAAAAAATATCCCGTAAATTTCATTTAAATAAGTGCAGCAGGTCCGGAGATATAGGGGTGGCGGGGCTGACTTCAGATATAAGTCAGCCCCACCATTGTATCTCGGTAACGGCTGCGGCAAAAAAATTTTTTCGTTGGTAAAAAAATAGCAAAAAAATATCCCGTAAATTTCATTTGAGTAAGTACACCAGGTCCGGAGATATAGGGGTGGCGGGGCTGACTTCAGACTTAAGTCAGCCCCCCCATTTTATCTCGGGAACGGTTGTGGCAAAAAAATCAATTCGTTGGTAAAAAAATAGCAAAAAAATAGCAAAAAAATATAGCCTAAGTGGGATCGCGGGGTCATGACTTGGCGGGGCTAGCTTCATAGACACCGCAGTAGCCATAGTTCGTCCGTTAATTGATAGATAGCGCTATTAATGGATTATATGTTTAAAATAAGTTACTTATTTAAGCTGTATATGGTAACATTTATGATTAGTCCATCAGTTTAGTAATTACTCAACTTTTTATTATTGAAAAGTAAGTTTTTTAACATAATATTTTATCAAGCATTTAATTCATTTGAATTTAAGAATGTATATTTCATTGTTTTAATGAAAATCAGTTTTGTTATTAAATAATTCACTGTTGAGAGATTTACTTTGTGAAACTCCATTTTAAATATTGAAAAATATTTAAAGCTCGATTACTTTGTCTATTTCACGAATTAAAAATTATTTTTATTTTTATTAATAAATAATAAATATAATTTTTATTAATAAATAATAAAAATAATTTTTAATTCGTGAAATAGACAAAGTAATCGAACTTTAAATATTTTTCAATAGTTTTGTTATTAATTTAAGTATATTTTAAAAGTACTGTATAAAATTTTAGGTTGGAATTGAGCACTATGCTTGCTATAGCAACATGCGACATCTATCCCAACAAAAAGTAGAGATGCCGCATTTAAAGTTGGTATAGATGCCGCATCATATTACATGTTAAAAACATAGACTTATATACCTTCATTATACAATTTTTTTTTTTTTTTTTGGACTGTAAATTATGCCACGTAAATATAAAAGATCTATTAATGGATCAGGAAGAGCCCTCATATTAGTGAAGATAACGAAAATAATGATGATTGCCTGTGTATTGAATGTTTTGAAAGGTACTCAAAAACAAAAAAAAAAAGTTGACTGGTTAAGATGTATAAAGTGCCAAAAATGGTTACATATGGCATGCATCATGTATGGAGATGTGTATAAAATTCAAAATTTTTAATATGAACTATGCGGCGTCTCATCTTCTTTGATGCGGCATGTCTCCCATAGGTGTGGGAGAGACGCCGCTTTGCAGGCTATACAAAAATGTTAATTATGAATCCTTTATGACTCAAAATTTAAAATTATTTATAAATAATTTTGAAGAACAATGTTTACATTTATTGTATACCAAATTTCAAATCAATTAAATACATACTTTAAGAATTATCAAGTGTTTTCAAAACGTGCGGCATCTCTCCCGCATTCACCCTATAGGAAACTTATTTTGTATGCATTGGATCAGGCCTGTAGAAAGTTTCATAGAAAATGTATAACCTGCGATTTCCCTAAAAGTTGCTTTTCTTAACAAAATATATTGTTTCATTTTTACAATATGACAAAAAATGCAATACATACATATGTAAAAAAGTTGAATCATACAATAATTTACATTCTTATGTAATGTACTGATAAAATATTTAAAACAGTCAATAACTAACTTTACCGCAAACTAATATTCAAATTTCATATTTCGTACTTTCCATTGTTATTATGAAATTTAAAAAAATCGTATCAAAAGAATATGGCGTTTATGCCGTGGTCATTACTGAAACAAATATCCGGGACACATAACAGATGGACGAATGGATATCGAAGTCTCACCATAAAGGTTCCTTTGTTTCCCGTCTAAATACAGAACTCGAAAACCTAAGACATATCTTTTTTTAGATTAAAAATTTTATTATTTTATATTCTAGTAAATATGTGAGAATAGCGAGTACTTACATACATAATATTTTGAAAATGTCGGAACATGTTCGTACGTACAATTTATTACGTGTACAACATATTTCATGTACCTACACGTACTATAACACTATGCGTACCGGAAACGGCACGGGAATTAAAGTTTTGTGTTTCGAATAAATATTACCGTACAAATTATACATATATGAATATAAACTTTAAAAAGAGTAAAAAAAAATGACAGAATACGTCCTCTATACGAACTTTATAATAAAAATATATTTCAATAAATATATTCCTATGCAACTCGTTTGGACGCCAATGCCTCAAGAGTGTTAACTAACAGAGGAAGTATTTTTTGTTTCAATATGACAGCAACTCCTAGTTCGAGTCAAACTATACACATATAGGTTAAAAATATGTAAGTAAAATCATCGTGAGTTATAGTCAAAAGATTTTGAAGTAAGAGACCTGTCTTTATTTGCGCAGGTGGAGTGGGTAAAATAAATCAACTCACTGGCCTATGGTTCATAAGACACATGTACTTGACAAATATCGACCTTACCTTCAAAATGACTTAGACTGATCCATTTTAAAATGCGTTTCTGCGCATCTCTCAGTTCATTTTCTTTCGGGTCTATAAAACAAATTTACAAAAATACAATTGACAAGCAAAAACAAAAAAACGTCGTCTCACTTTCACCGATCCCCTAATCGAGGCTGCAGGCCCCCTTTTTACACTCGGGCCCCCGAGCAATTGCCCCACCCTCTCGCCGGTCCTGAGTATTTATACACAAAGTACACGTGCCTGAACAACGCCTTGCGCCAACGAAGTCAGTAAAAAAGAAAATTCCGTTTTTTTTTTTTTAACTTGAGCCTAGGGCGGTAGATTTTAGGCCCGCTAAATTTGGGCAAAAAGGCGGCAAAATTAGAATATGAAGTTTTTTTCTTTTGCTCGCCACTTATTTCTTTTTAGGAAATAGTGTTAAAAAGTTATTAAGAAAATTTCTTTTAGCTTTCAGGAATAAAGCAAGGGCGGCATTTTCCGTGGAGCCTAGAGCGGCACTTATGGTAAATCCGCCACTGAGCACCACCATCTAAAACGAAATGATTTCATAAATTGAGGTAAAAAGTTGACCAAACAGACACAAGCATAATTTATTTCGTCTAGGACAAATCCCATTAGCAATAAAAAAATAATTTCCATACAAAATTGCGTCTAATACAGACCAATAAAACATTTACATGACATCAAATACTCGTAATCATACCAATTTTTTGTATGATGTCTGTTAGCCGAAATGTATTATATTCTGCCGTTGTACAAGCATTGCAAAATGTACTGTATTTAGTTTTTGTTGTCTTATCACGCACAATCATTTATTTTCATTCAGACACAAAATGTGTTGCCGTCCACCAAACACACTCAGTCCCATAGGAACATGGCAGCTATTTATTCATCTGTTAAAATTCAATAATGTAATTCATACCTAGGGTTAAAAGCCTTTGTCTACAAATATGTAAACATAGAAAACATACACGAAATATTTGTAAATATTTAATAAATGTATGAGAAATGAAATATATAGGTATAAACAAAATGCATGTTAGTAATTCGGCTTAAAATTTTAATTAATAGTTTTGTTGGTATAAAGTCAAAAATGTTTACAAGCAATTACATTAAAGGATAAAGTTTTGGAGAAAACGTCTATAAGAGTTACTGATATATAAGTATTTATTATACTGATATAAAACATAGAATTTTCATCATCAGGCAAAAATTTTAGCAATTTTGCAGTAAGGCAAAACAGGAGGGGACGGCAAGCATGAAGCAGCAACCTAAAAGCATTGCGCATTTTTCTTTTTGGCGTCTTTCTTTATCTAATGTTTTTTCTTTCTGGCCCATCGCCAGAAAACTTTGAAGACCCCTGCGATATAAACAAAAGATATACTTAATCTATTTTAACCGGTAAAAACATTTAAAAAAATTTTCAACTCAATTTCCCATTAACTCTAAACAACCAGACAGAGCCGGCCCGAAGACGGCGCAAACGGTACATAGCACTAGGTGTCACGTTTCTGAGAGCCTGCTGACTAATTTTGTAAAATCATAAAAATGTTGCCTTTGAAAAGCTAGGTAGGTACTGATTATATTTTTAATGAAATCAAAATTAGTTGTGGAGTTTTGCGTTCCAGAATGACCATTTTATAAATATGAATTACAATAATTAGTTTATAATTAGACCTTAAATATCCCTTGACTCCTAGTTCAAACAAACTTTTCAGGAAAAAACAGAACTGGAAAAAGTTGGAAAAAAAACAAACGCATTGGGGAAAATTTTTATATTAACTTAAATAAAATTTTCAGCTGTAATAGGCAAACAGAATAGTGAGGCGATTGACAAAACATAAATTTTTTGATGTCCTGAAGAATAAATAATAATAATTACATAAGAGGAGTATATTTTTGCTACCAATTTCATAATAGAAACTTCTAGTAATTTCCATTTGGTGTAACCAATTTTGCAAACAAAAGGGTAGTTTAAAATTTTTTTTTCAAATTCTTTTTTCAATTAGTAAGTGACAGCCGCATTGTTTAGATGAAACGTTCAAATAAATTAAATTAACAACAATGGTTTCGATGAAGTGTTTAACAAAAAATTTAAAAAATTTTACTTTTTGAATAATAATTTTTACAAAATATATTTTTAAATAATTTACTGTTGAGAGGTTTACTTTGTGAAATTTCATTTTAAATATTAAAAATATTTAAAGTTTCAATTACTTTGTCAATTTCACTAGAATTAAGTAGAATTTACTAAACGCGTTTTCAGTCTCGCGACCATCATCAGAGTAATTGAAGAAATGTATGTGGGAGTGTAATAAATACTCTTAAAAATGAATTTGGGAAAAACCCGTCATTATACTATTTCATATGAAATAGGCTGTACAATAACGTACCTGAAAGACGATGTTGATAAACCAGTTTTGAATAATAGAGGTAATTATTTTTATCTGTGTAAGGTAAAAATTTTTTAACCAATATGTTTAAGAATAAAGGAGGGGTGTCCAAAATGTTAAAGTTGCTGAAATTATATTTTTTCGTTTAGAAGTTCAGTTTTAATAAAGGTGAATTATTTAGGTCGTTTTGATCATTTAAAATCTCCACTTGTGGGTCACTGTTCAATCTATTAATTTCAAGAGCCTCCAAGAGATTCAGTTTTGTACCCTTTTGACAAATATGTAGAACTTTTGGTTTGTGATTTGTATTGGGGAAATGACCTGTTTCTAAGACGTGTAAACCAAAATTTGAGCTATGAATTTGAGATCCAACATGTTCCTTATACCTTGTCTCGAAGCTGCGACCCGTCTGTCCCACGTATTTAGCATTACACTGTGAACAATCTAAGCGGTAAACTCCACTCTTTTTTAGCGGATCAGTTTTTTCTTTTGCGTTAAAAAGTGAACGGCCGAGGTTTCCAAATGAACAGAAGGCGGGTGATATATTATATTTTGAAAATAAATTGCCTATTTTTTGTGAGATGACACCTAGGAAAGGGAGTGATACATAATGTTTTGGATCTGGACCAGCAGTAATAGATGGGTATATTTGTTCAATGGTGATTTTGTGTTGTTTTTTACGAATGAGTTCATTTATTAAATGGGTTGAAAAACCGTTGTTGAGGGCGATTTGTTTTATTGTGTTAAGTTCAGTTTCTCGGTCTTTTGGTAGAAGAGGAATAGCGAATGCTCTGTGGATCATTGAACGATACGCAGCTAGTTTGTGGGACTTGGAGCTAAAGGAGTCAGCAGGTATAGTTAAATCTGAAAATGATGGTTTACGGTAGATATTATAAATGAATTTATTGGTGTCTCTAAGGATGGTTATATCAAGGAAATTTATGGATTGGTTTTCTTCTATTTCTTTGGTAAATTGGATTTTTGGGGGATGCTGTTGAGCATCCACAGATGCTGTTGAGCATCCAAAGAAATTTTTCGATGAAAAATTCGATATTGTTATATTCTTGGATGTATGATGAAATATATTGGTTCAATTAAATTCTTCATCATTTGAAGTATGGTTCTTCCTTTTTTTTCCAACTTTTTCCAGTTCTGTTTTTTCCTGAATTGAAGTTTGTTGGAACTAGGAGCCAAGTTAAAAATCAAAGGGTATTTAAGATCTAATTATAAACTAATCGTATATTTATGTTCCCCTAAATATTTTATACAATTACAATAATTACTTAAAAATATTTAATTTACTTGAACAGTATCCAAAATTTATTACTATTCTGAAAACTATATTAACTTTATCAATTAAGTTATTACTATTGTATCTACAGAAGGATCGTTTTCAAGATAATAAAATATTACTTCAGACATACCGTTAGCCGAAATCGATTTACGTCGTCAGTAATTTGATTGATAAAATTTCTATACCAAAATTAGTAAGGTCATAGCAATTCTGTGTCAAAAGTAGTAAGATCACAGTAATTCTGTGCCAAAAGTAGTAGGTCGCAGGAATTCTGTGCCAAAAGTATTAAGGCCACAGGAATTCTATAAGGTCACAACGGTTCTATACCAAAAGTAATAAATTCACAGCAGTTCTATATCAAAAGTAGTAAGGTCGTAAGGTTACAGTGAAACCAAAATATTTAGGAAAGCAAAATAAAAATCACACATAAATATGCAATTTTTCATTACAATTGCAACTTTATAACAAAAAGAACGGGAATAAGCATATTAACACGAAAACATATTATGCCTGCAGTAGCTTTTTTGAATAACCGCAGTCCCATAAGGAATTACCGATTGTATAGAATTGCTAAATCGTTTCCACGCAGGCAATTCCACCCCTAACTGTACGAATTGGTGCAATATAAAAGTATCAGCCAAAGCTGGACATTAAGTGAACATATGAATATTGGTGTATGTTTAAAATACGTACAAAAGTCCGCCATACATTAATAATGTTTCACAGGCACTCGATAACATTTGAAATTAAAAAACCCCTGTCGCAGCATTCTGCATAACATAGCGAATTTCCGTTTATAAAAATTAGTTTTTCTCGGAAACTAGTTGACATAGAATAATAATTTAAAGACCTTTTTTATGTAATTTTTTCTCCTCTTTTAAATGGTGTAAAAAAATTTGACAAAAATTTTTGAATAAGTGAAAATTTGGGCAAAAAACTAATTTTTTGCAAGAACAAAAACCATGTTCCTGGTATCCAACGTGTCTGGCTGAAGAACTCATCCAAGATTTTTGGACTTCCAACGTTGTCACCAAATTTCGTAAACCTAGGACATTTCATTCGAGAGTTATCGTGTTAATACATAAATACATATATATATATATATATATATATATATATATATATATATATATATATATATATATATATATATATATATATAAATTTTAGTGAATGTTATGTTTGGGTTCTAGGGACCTCAAAACAAATTTCTGCCATAGTGCCGGGCTCAAGTCGCATCATGAGACCTACTGTAATAGCTGAATTTCCATTCTGGAAATTCGCTAAAATGTAACTGCGTCTCGCATCAAAGAGAAGATGTGTTTGATTGATTATCGGAATTGGAGTGGCACTCGAACCAACGGTCAGTGGCCTAATTGGTAAGGCGCTTGGCTAGTAACCAAGAGATCCGGGTTCGTGTCCCAGCCGATCCAGTTTTGATAATTTTTCAAACACTATGTGAATTTTAATTAATATAAAAATAGTAAAATACAGCAAATTCTTATATATTATTGTACAAAATTTGTTTCAACGCCTCTCAAATTAACTTGAGCCGGCTCTGATACCAATATATTATGTATAACTAAAATCCTGACTATATTTATCCGCCTCGGCGAGAGCAACAGATTAAAATATCCATCAGTTAGATAAAAGTGCACTTAAAATGTAGCTACATTTGAGTACATATAATATACTAAATTACCGGGTAGGTAGCTGAACTGTTCCATTATTTGAGCAACATTAAACGAACAATTGAGCGTTCATTGTGATACGATCATTATCATTACACATGCATATACAACGTTATATCGTAACAGGCACATCCTAGTTCGTTAGAAGTTTAAAAATAATGATCACGAGTAATATTGGAGAGAGAAAAATAATTGAATTGCTTCGCGTTATCACAAAATTACGATATATTTAACATTTATTTTTTGAATTGAAAATCGCCGTAACTATTATACAGCCAAGTACTCCAGGAAATGTTTACAATTTTCACAATGAATGTGCAATTAGACGATTGGAAATGTGAATACTCTTTGAGGTTAAATGAACTTTAAACGGAAATGGTAGGAGGCAATGAAGTATAAGGACTAGGTACGTCAATTTTTTGACAAAATTATTAACTGAAACAGATAATGGATTGTGGGGTAAACCTAAATTTTCGCTAGACAAGACCAAGATTACCTAAAGTTTTAAAGGGAAAAAACGACAACCTGCAAATACAATTATCATAGACCTAACATTTCAAGGTAATCAAAATTACCTACCTAACATGATTGGGCAAATCCCGGAATATATGATTAAAATAAAACCATAGTCGGACTTTATCCGTATAATTCTCAAGACTAGGCTAGTCTAATATACAAGCAAAGTTCCAAACTTTTATTATATTAATATGATTAAATTCTTTTCTCAATCTCCGTTTATTATTATAATCTATTTCACTTAAATTTAAGCTTGATTCATCACTTACGAATTTAAGGAATTCCCGTCTTCTTAGCTTTATCTCTTTCACTCTTGCAAATGCAAATTTTAAATTTGCAGTTTGTTTTTCAAAAAAAAGAATAGAAGATTGATTTGTTTCGAATATAAGAATTATTTAATTTTTTACCGATGACTCATGTTCAGTTGTATTTGAAACGGGGTATAGCATCTCATCTTTCTATGTATAAACTTTTCAGACACTAATATTGAAGTTACTAAATTGTCACATTTATTTTGCTGATTTAGTTACAGACAGATGAAAAAAAAAAGATAGAAAAAAATTTATGAACTCTAATTTTTTATTCAATTTACGTTTGATTCGAACGTTTGACTACTTTAAGTAACCATGTACTCTATTTCATCGAAAAAGGACACAACGAAACTTATTAACATGGTGAAACAGTTTGAATAATTACACTCTTACCTGAGCTAGTTTTCGCCAAAATTAAACATTTAGAAAATATTCGCAAAGATGACTTTATTTAACGATAAAGTTTTAAAAGAAATTAAGCAAAATCAAAATCCAAAAATTTAAAAATTTTTAACACATATCGGCCGGTTTCAGTGTATCAAACACCATTTTTATGACAAATAAATAAATGAAAATAAAACGTTTAATTTTGTTTGATTTCTTTTAAAACTTTATGGTCAAATAAAGTTATTTTTGCGAAGATTTTCGAAATAGTTTGAAGGTTATTTTTTTCTATCGCTCAAGAATCTTCAGATTTTTCAAATTGTTTTTGCGTTTCGTAGTCATACACAGTCACGTGCGCTAAGTTTTAGGGGCGCCAAAAGGTGATGTTAGAGGGCGCCAAAATTAGGTATTTCACGTTTTTTTTTTTTTTGCTCCTCACTTGGTTTTTGGGAGGGAAAAAGTTTGAAGGAAATACTTATTTCTCTACAGGGTCGCCATTTTCCAACGCTGCCTCGGGCGCCACTTCGGCTAGGTCCGGCCCTGGTCATACAACAACACATATTGTGAATATGAATATTTTTAGCTATGAACTATCGTCTCAACAAAACAGATTTATTGTGTGAATATGACCTCGATAGCCCGAGTCGTTCAGAAGTTAGATGATCACTAACAGACGCACCGACGATTGCATGTATATACCTATATATAAAAAATTATTATTATTATTATATTTTTTCTGCTCCTGTTGAAGAACATATACTCATTATATATCTGTTAATTGTTGAGAAAGTTAAGCATTATCCAAAGGTGTGGAGGAATGATCATTACTCAATACCTTTTTGACCAATGAAATCACAGTATTAACCATTATTCAATGGGTTTGCGACTGTTTCGTGAATAATGTATGTATCATGTTTTAATTTAATATATGTTGCGTAGTAACCAGCAAGTAAACAAAGTAGTTTATATTTTGTTTTGATCGTTTTACACATATTATACAAAATGAAATTAGAAATAGATTAAAAATCTGATTTAAAATTTATATTCAATTTTATTTAAATCAAAAAAGAAAAAAGTCGTAGAAAAAATATCGTATTCTAATCGCTTGCATTAGAATACGGCTATTACTCATTCAGATGCATTACAACACTCGCCTCGCAAGCTCGGCTCACGTCGCAATTTTATCTTCGTGAATAATAGCTATCATTACTAGCTCGTTGAATAATATACTATTACTAGTGAACGTTAATTTAATATAATGTTTATAAAGTTAGGAGACAACTTAGTTCTAATCCCCGTCGCAGTTTATCATCTAATAAGCTGCTGTGGTAGGCATAGGCAATGTGATGAAAACGTGACGAGTTGTTTCATATCGTCAACTCGTACTGTGGTGGTCGATTATTGTTATTATTGATTAATTAATCAAATGTTTCTTCACCGTCACGTTTATAATCAAATTAAAATATTATATCAATCGATATCTAGAGTGTAAATTAGTTCCTGACACCATATGCAACTGTTATCCGGACTTAAGGTTATTATGGCATGAGGTTTAGTTTTTTAAATGTGGTGATACTGAATCCTATATTAAAGCATTGCTTTTTGAAAGTATAGCCAACTGCATCCAACGAAATTTCAAAGCGAAAATTTATTAATTTTTAATATATGGAGATATAATTTTAACATTAAAATATTTTAAAATGTCATTAAATATTTTTATAAACATTTTAGATGAAAGCAATTTTTTCTTTACGTAATTATTTAAATATTATATCTTTGTATAAAATATTTCAACACTGAAGTCAACCAATGGCCAGCAAGTGCTGTCATCTATTAACACTGTTCTTTAGTTTTTTAACTCAACCACTATTTCGTCGGTAACATTGAAACGCATAGGGGATTTTAGGTTGTATTTAGCATTTTCAATAAATAAAAATACATAAGAACATCAGAATGTATGTAAAATACTATTGTATTTAAGTTTATTTAAGTGTTTTATGTTTATGTGATAATAAAATATTTATGAAAAGTTATGAAAATAAGTTTATAATTCTGTAGCAAAAAAGTGAATAATTTTTAGTTTGTTTTCTGGTGTCTGTGATTTTTAAAAACGTATGTAAGTGTTATACAAAAATTTCATTAAGTATTAGGTAAGTATTTTTATTTACTATATAATGAATTTATATACCTGTTTTATTGTTAATAAGTTTTGAAAAAAACAATTGAACTTTTATAGAAAAAAGGTGTGATGCTTTCAGTTCATTCAATTATAATTTAAACTGAGGAAAATAAAAAAAACTTATTTCAAATACGTATTGTTTTTTGTTATTAGCACTAGTGTGCACTGTTTTATACTTTCAAAAAAGTTATATTTTTATTTTCAGAAGTTTTATAAACAAATAAAATGAGGTTAAGTAGATTTAGCGAGACCTGTAACCCCTCTCAGATTATTTTGATTTTAAATATATAACAGTGTTGCCAATGTTATCACTACTTTAGACGTTTTCGATACTTTAGATCAAAAAATCTAAAGTTCAGTCGACCGAATCGCAACTGAATTTTGAGTATCGATTCTTTATTGGTTAAACTATATCAAATCAGTTTTTTATTTAATTCTCTTTATTAGAACTATTTTTTTTTTAAATTCGAAACAAAATAATTCACATGTCTCCATAAGCACCCATGTATTTTTACTCAACTTTGGTCATTTTTTTCTCGACTCTCAGCAACCAAATTTTTTTGTTCTTTCATAGGATGATAAAATACCTTTTTGAGAATCTGTATGCAAATTTTTATTATTTTTTCTCTAGTCAGCCCTCATACCACAACAACCTTAACCGGTAGAAGCAACCTCTGAAAGTTTCTAAAATGATTCCTCTCATTGAAGTTTTTGGGAGCTTAACTGTGGAACAGAGCACTTTTGAACCCTTTTAAGTGTTAAAGTATAATCGTGAATAGGACAATTTCTGGAATCTCTTGTTGTACGCATTCTGTACACCGATTGCTTGCAGATTACGCAACAGATGATTATTATAATTGGCAAATTCAACTTATACAGCCGCCGTCATGATGAGACTTCAATCCGAGACTCCGATAGAAATTTGTTGGAGATTCCCAGAACTTCAAGACATGGTACCAAATTCTTCAACACGTTAACTCTCGAACGAAATTTGAAGTATATATTAGAAGGTCAAAGATTTTCAACCAGACACGTTCCAATGGCCAGAACCTCAAAAAAATGAGATTTTTAGAAGAACTGGCTAAAACTTCGAAATCTTTCGAATTTTTTGGACATCATGACAAAGAGACAAAAAACAACGTAAGATAAGTTTTTGAACCGTTATCCTATGTAAACAGATTCAGGTGGAGAAAGAGTAATTTTCTGTAACTTTAAGGGGGTATTTTAGGCTAGAAATTCGAAAAAATCGATTTTTTTCATATTTTCAAAGTTCAGACCTTTAAGAATAAGACTCTAAAAGAATTTACGGAAATTCGAATTATTTTCGGAGTTACAATTATATTTCTCTGTGTACTGTATATCTTTTCAGTGTTAAATTCAAATTTTTAATATAAATTACTACTTTTTTCGATACAGTTGACATAATATCTCAAGTTCTAATGCACTGATTTACTTGAAATTTGGTACAGACCTTCTTGATAGGTATACTATCAAAATTGGTCAAACGAAGGGATTTTTGGAATTTTTTTTTTACTATTTTTAAAAAATTTCCAAAGTTGAAAAAAGAAGCGAAAAATTGATTTTTTTTAAATTTATTTCTTCTAATCGGCTACGTTCGGCTAATTCTACAATCTACACCATTGTTTATTAAGAATTAACTAGAATTTCATGTTTCAGATCACCAGGAGGGTTGGAATTACGTCAACCAGGAGATACCTTTATTTTGAGTCCCCACTTTGCCGGCCTGTACCGATTAAAATTTTTATACATTTTTATACTTTTCAAATATCCATAAAAAGCTGTTAAAAAATGGATACTAAAAGTGTTCACTGTTTTTTTTTTTTCATTACGGCCGTAAAATCACCACAAAATCCGGTCTCTAGACTAGAATATCCCCTTAAATTCATTATGTTATGCGGGATATTGCGACAAGAGTATTATTCAAATTTGTTACGTTACACTTAAGGATATTATTGGGAAGATTCAAACGGCAAATTGCCTCGAATTTTAGCCAAGCATTATTAATCTGTCTGCATATATTTCTTGGTACCTATCGTAGTATCGTTTGATCTACTACTCAAAGGTGTACCTACAAAAAGGTGTAGTTACCACATGTGCTATGTAATATTTCCCTGCTTTCCCATTGTCGTCACCACGTGTTATGCTGGATACGTCCGATTCGGACAAACTATAAATATGTAGTATTAGCATACTTATGTGAACATAGTACTCCTGCTATTGTATAGTCTATTTCAGTTAAATTTAACCATGCTTCCTAACTTTGAATTTAAATAATTTCCGTTTTCTTGGCTTTATCTCTTTTATTATTGCATTTATGTAAATTTTAAATTTGCAGTTTATTTTTAGAAAAGAATAGAAGATCGATTTGTTTCGAATATAAGAATTATTTAATTTTTTAACGAAAACTCATGATCAATTTTATCTGAAAAGAGATGTATATACATTTATGTGCAATAATTCTAAAATTAACTACAGCAGCTGTTACCTAATACATATTATGTTTTTAATACTCTTACAGTGTTGGCAGGTAAATAGAGGGCGCTGATCGTACAAAAGGGGCGAAATTATCGTATTTTTCGTATTTTTTTTAAAAATTATCGTACACAATAAATTAGGGCCAACGAGCAAAAAAAAAAAAAAAAAACACACCCTTAAAGTACTTTACCATTTGTTTATTCAATTAAATTTTTTTTACTTACAAAAAAAAATTATACAACTCGGTACCTATAAAAAATAATAAAAAAAAAAATGTACTTTAGGTATTTATATTATTAATAAAATATATTTTCCACTTCACTTTCAGTAGTAGTATTAAGTTACTAACAATAAATTATAATGGGCAGTAACTAAATTATTGCTGAATTTTAGTAATCTTTTGGAATTTCAATGTCATCGTCACTTCCAGAATTGTTACATAATTTACCACTGTCGGATATATATTTTTCTTTTTGTGGATACAAATTTTCGTTTGTTATACGACTAAATTCTGGTTTAGATGGTTGATAAAATTAACACAATTACCGTGAACATTTTGTTCTGTTAATAAAATAATCCATTGATTGTCGATGTAATTAATTTGTTTCTCGACTTTGTTTTTATCAAATTAACTTGACTAAATGTTTCGAATTTGAATTTATAATTACTAAGTATGATTAAAATTCTATGCATTGAAAATTATCGTATTTTCTTGTAAATTATCGTACTTTTTCGTAAATTATCGTATTTTTACGTACGATAATAAAGTGTTATCGTACATCGTACGTCACCACCGAATTATCGTACATGTACGATAATTATCGTACACCTGCCAACACTGTACTCTTATTTCTAAAAAGAATAATATATACAAACAGGTAGGGGAATACACGGCGAGGGAAAAGAGGTGAAACGGGCGACCCACATTAGCACATCACCTGAACGCACCAGTTGCAAGTAAGTACCCACGTTCGGTCTGTTATCTCAATTACAGTTAGTCATAAACCAACGATGGAACTAAGTAACTGCATTTGTATGTTAGAGCCAAGAAATGATGTTACTATATTGTTGTACTGTTTAAAAAGGGAAATTGTAGAGGATTATGTTTCATAGAGAATAAAGTGGAGGATTAAGCAATATTTTATTCACTTATACCTGTCTTTTGAAGTTATAGAGTATTTCGTTTCAATTTGACGTGAGGGGCAAGATAGGGCATACGTTTCACCTCAACTCATCTTGCATCTCAACATGACTGAATTTCTTTTCTTAAGAATTTATTTTTTTAGTTTGTGAAGGTGATTAGTTTTTGTGTTCATATATTTTATAAAAATGTTCTTTGCTTGTCTTTTGGTGTTAGTGATGAGCAAAATTAGTCTTGGTCTTGCAGTCTTGTCTTGGTCTTGGTCTTGGTCTTAAGACCAAGACCAAGACTATGTATACCAAGAGCAAGACCAAGACCAAGACTATAAGTATGGCTGCAAGACCAATAACAAGACTCAAGTGAGCAAGACCAAGACAAAAGCAAGAAAAAAGCAAGACTCTTGCTAAACTATTTAAATAGTTTGAAAGTATAATTAATACGTCAAGATAGTAAAAATTCTGATTTTAGAAGAAAAAAATTCGCTAATAAAAAAATGCAAGAAAGTGCAACATTTTTTAGCAATAACAAGACGAAGATCAAGATTGCATTTTGCAAGACCAAGACCAAGACCAAGACTCAAACTGCTCTAGCAAGACCAATACCAAGACTTTTAATGCAAGAACAAGACCAAGACCAAGACTGCCAAGTCTTGGTCTTGGTCTTGCATTTGCTCATCACTATTTGGTGTCAAAAAGCCTGAGCTTAATCTATATCATTAAAGCTTAATTATCCCATCTCGCCCCATCTTCCCCTATCCATTTGAAAAAGTGTATACGTGACCTACCAGACATAAATAATATCCTAATTAATATGGTACATAAATTCTATTGAAAAACTAAATAAGCTGTCTGAAAGAAATATTTCCAATGCTGTTTTTTTTTTCGTTATACTCACTAAAACTGTCTTAAAGTTTACTTAATCTCCCAAGATACTATGCTTATTCAATACAATTCATTACTCTTTGTCTGCACGAAGAACATTCCTCTGAACAATTTCAGTCAATGGCGGTACACAAAATGATTTGGTTTTGAATATCCAACAAAATTCTAAAAGAAATCTTTAAAAAATGCAGCAATATCTAGTACCTATACTCAAAATCATTGATATTACTTATGTTAGAATTATAAATCAGAAATAAGATGGATCGTCCAACAAAAATATTAAAAAAAATTTTGTATTAATTGAAATATGCTTGATAATTTTTTACAAAATATTAACATTTCCCCATATCACCATTCAGGTGACTGCTATTTTGTCTGGGGAACCAATATCAACAATAATTAATTATTGACCGATTTGATATTACGAAAAATGGTATTTTCGAGTAAAATTTTAGATATAAAATAAAATATGAGCCTCGCGGTCACATTCTTTAAGTTCTTAAATGACGGTCTGATTTTATACAATTTTTTCAAAATATCCTTGACATGATTTATTCAAAGAAAATCCAATAAAAATGACGTTTTCGAAAAAAGATAAGAATATAAAGTCGTAACAAATAAACCTCCACTGGCTTAATCGAACTTCCGGAGTCCGATCAAGTCGAACTGTCTAGTCAAGTGGCACAACTTAAAATTAATACCCACATAGAGTTCTTATGTATACTTAATTTCGTAAACTATTTCGCAAACCACAAGAGCACATAATTCTTAGAAATAGTCACCCAAAAATGAGAATATTGGATAACATATTCTTGTTATTAATACAACTCTAAAAATTTTTACAGCCCGGCGATGTAAATATAATTGTGCAGACGTCATATTTTATTAGCCGTCACACCAAAATTGTTTATGGTTTTTTATTAAATGTATATAGGTATGAACCAGTGAATAAAAAAAAACTGGTAATAAAAGATATTATTATTTTCTCGTGTGCGAAAATTAATAACGGTTAATGTTTTTTCCATAAACCATTTTTTGCTGTGTAGATGACGTAAAAAAGTGTTCTGAAAATAATATTTCATATAGGTACCTGTCAGCAAAATTTATACTTTAATTCTTTATAGTAGATTAGTAGACAGACTATTGTTAATTAAAGACTGGTTTTTATAATTAAAGAAAAATTTAAATATTAAAATACAGTACAATTTTTCAATATCTAACATCGATTAAGGATGTTTGGCAGGTACAATCGGAGGTAAAAGTATATGAAATTAGAAATTCGTGGGTAATTGCGTTGTATAACAAACTATGAGGTAAATAAATAGTTATCTTTGTTAAATAATAGCTATCACTACAACTGATTGTACAATACATCAAACTATAGCTCTCAGCTGACTACAAGAGCTAAGTACATTCTGAGGATTTTTCAGAGGAATTTCAAAATGCTACGAGACGATTGAAAATTTAGTAGAATGTTCCTCATTAAATACTAAGGCCCCTGTGAAAATTTCAAACCGATTCACTAAGCCGTTAAAAAGTTATTTAATCTGTTCTGTTTTCGAATTTCCATAAGAGTAACCTACGTATAAAATTAGTTTTATTTCTTATTTTAAGAACTTTTTAACGGCTTAGTGAATCGGTTTGAAATTTTCACAGGGGCCTTAGTATTTAATGAGGAACATTCAACTAAATTTTCAATCGTCTCATAGCATTTTGAAATTCTCCGAAAAATCCTCAGAATGTACTCAGCTCTTGTAGTCAGCTGAGAGCTATAGTTTGATGTATTGTACAATCAGTTGTAGTGATAGCTATTATTTAACAAAGATAACTATTTATTTACCTCATAGTTTGTTATACAATGCAATTTTTCACGAATTTCTAATTTCATGTACTTTTATCTCCGATTGTACCGCCCAAACATCCTTAAAGGAACAGCGTAAAGTATCTCCACTTTATATATATAATTATCAACGGTCTCAACATCAGCACTTCAATTTTTATAAATAATAGGCATTAAACGGTTATACAAATACAGTTGTAATGGCCGGATCTTAGTGTTATCTTTGTGGCCTCGGGAATCCTCGGCTTTCAGCCCCGAATTCCCAGAAAAAGTGTGAAATTCCTAGATAAATTTTATTATCGCAAAATTCATACGTAGGCTTGATCGATTTTGAACGAAAACAGAATTTTCTCCGATTTTCCGCAAAACTATAGACGTTGGAAAAATTTGAAAAACAATTATACTGAGCACGAAAAAAGCGCGAAATTCCTGGATAAGTTTCTATTTATTTTCGCCCTTGGAATAGATTCCGTCGTGCTTACTTTTTCCCTGTATAAGCTAGTTAAATAGATTTTTTTTTAGATCTTCCGCTTTCCTACTGAATTTTGGAACGACGCGAAATTATGATTTGACAGCGCGAAAATATAATATAAACAGTGGTGGATTTACTAGCAGGTTGAGTAGGCTGGAGACTAGGGTGGCAGATTTTAGTGGCTGCAAATTTGGGCCAAAAGGGCGGCAAAATTTAGAATTTTAAGTTTTTTTTTTTGCTCGTCACTTACTTTTTTTTAAGAAAAACTGTTAAAAAAGTATTGAGAAATTTTTTTTAGCTTTTTGGGATAACGTAGGGGCGGTATTTTTCACGGAGCCTAGAGCTAGAGCAGTACTTTTGGGAAATTCGCCACTGAGTATAAGTCATTTTTTCAAAATCCGGAAATGACTAGATCACTTTACTGACCTTGAAAGAATCGAAATAATCTAAAATACAACATATCATAGAAGAGTACAGCTGAACCTTTTTTATGCGGTCTTTTTTTGTGCGTTTTTTTTTTGTGCGATTTTTTTGTCATTTTTTTATACGGTTTGTAAAAAATGGCCATTAAATTGCATATTATGAAACAAAATCAAGAGACAGTAAGAAACCTAAACATTTACTATAATAACTTTCTTTAAGAAAAATACTTTTTAACGGATTTTAAGCATTTAATCAATACATTGCATAAGAACATAAGTTATTGCATCATTTAATTTTTTTACAGATGTATTTTTCAAAATATTCATAATATTTTAAAAATGAAACAAAATGTTTCTACGTGTAAATTAAGGCTTTATCGTGTTTACAAAGGCAACTTCTATTAAAATTGTAAGGTTTTGAGCGTTTTGAGTTATGTTTTTTCGATAAAACTTTTTTATGCGGTCCCGATCCACCGCATAAAAAAGCTCTTTTTACAATCAGGATCGAACTATACTTTTTATAGCTATTTATGAAGTTTTTAAGTATATTTTTTTTTGAGCGATTTTTTTATGCGGTCCCTATTCACCGCACAAAAAAAGGATCAGCTGTACACTTCAATGCTTCTGCATAATTTAAAATTACAATCTATTCAATATCTCTTAAGCCCACCTTGAAACTCTTACCGTGTTACCTACATTCATAAATTTATTTACTAACTTATTTCTATTCCATACTATCTATGTGCTAATAGAGGAGTTACGATCAATTTATCAAAAATAAATTTACTGAGGAGTAACTTGTTAAAACGTCTCCCATTCACTGTTTTCCTTATTAGATGGCGCCCTGCGGATATTAATACATTATTTGAATTTGTATAATTGCCTTTTTGGTAAACATCAATAGTATTATTTGTTTAAGAAAATTAATAAAAGTGCCTTAGGATAATATAATTTTTATTTTCAAGATTCCCCCCCTTTCATTTTGTTTGCGCAGTTTTAATATCTACTTTGATCATGTTTTTATGGCTATCGTATCCTTATTGTAGTAAGTATAATGCGGAAATTAGATTGATAGAATTTTAATGGGTGTAACCTGATATTCTCTCCAAAGTTTTCGAACTGTTTAAATGATTGATTATCATATGATAAACTGACAGTATTCTAGTAGCAAAGCTAATACGAAAACACTGTGTAAGATATCTTTTATCACTTCAATACACTGTTACACTTTTGATGAGATATTAATAAACATTGATACTCAACACTGAGGACTGAATAAACTAGAGCGAATGCCGTGTATTATAAACTTACAGGGTGTAAAAAAAATCACTCTCGTCCTTTTGAGGGGTGACTCATTGCACCGGTCCTGTAGACACTAAAACCACAGGAATTTCTGTCGGAATTAACAGTTTGAGAAAATCGCAAATTAACTGGCTACATGATGTTTCAAAATTTTTCTAAGTACCGCCCTGTCTAAATTATGCATAAGTACCTTCTTAATATCAAAGGTAGAAAATAATTTTATTGACTAAAATTCAATAAAATTTTGTAAACATGTTTAGGTCGTAAACGTGTTTCACAGATGTTTTTTAAAAAACAAAAAATTTATCTTACAGAGATAAGATGGTCAGAGCCGGATTAAAAAAAAATTTAAGGGCCCCTTTTTAGACCCATATTTTGTATCAAATTTTTTATGTTAAAAACAGTTTTGGTTCAAATTTATTGGCAAATATTAATTGCATGGGTGAGATCTACCCACTGTTTTCGTAACGAGATTTATATACTTTACACCCTGCATATTATGAAATTGAAGTAAACAAAAATGATTGATGGGCTGAGTTTAATGGCAATCAGACAGAGCGAAAATTAATAAAATTTACAATTGAAAAAAAATTTTTATTTTTTTATGTAGATACATTTTAGGTACACATTTTGCATGATTACAATGATGGATAATATAACTAATGTTTACAAATACAACACCATGATTACAAGCTTACAAGTGTAGTTTAGAAAAATGGAATGATTGCTTTACATTTTAATGCCCACACTCTCTCTACGGAACATATTATGTTAAGTATGTTCTATTCAATCCTCAATGATACTCAACGTAGAATACCTACACTGTAAAAAATTTTTGCTGAAGTTTAATTCAATTGTTGATCGCAAGTTTACTATTGAAAAAGTTACTCCTACCACGTTGACTGGAATGCAAAGTTAAAGATCCAAGTTATCAAAAAATTTCAGTAAAATTTTTTTACGTTTAGTCTGGATTCAGATTTTTCTAATTTTATCATTTGAGAAGAATGCATTACTAGATACTAAAAAAAATGTAACTTCCTCCCAATTTAAAGAGTTGAATCTATCCTTATTCAGTGCAAGATTTGGTGTCTAATTAAAACAGAAATGGGCAATTCCATATGTGACTGACGCTACATTTGACACAATTTACGTTATATTTTGCCTTATATTACGAATATCACTATGTTTACAGTTTCAATTTTAGCATGGTTTTATAGTTGATACCCCAATTATCCCTCTGTAATAAAAAGTGTGCACAAATAAAGTTGTGAAATATGATTTATTTAATAAAATGTAAATGTGACTGACACTACATGCAAAAGGAAGTCGCCTTCGAGAGTGTTTTTAAACTTCGAAAATCTTCCTCTGTACAGACGTTATAATTTTAAATTGTATATTCAACCGAAGTATATGAAACAAATTATTGGAAAATGATAAAATGAAAGACTTTACTTTTTTAGAAAAGTAGTTATTCGAAAAATAATTCGTGACTGACACTACAGATCAAAACGTGACTGACACTACCATCACTTTGAATTGCAAAAAAGTAGTATTTTTTAATGAAATCCTAGAAACTGACACTATAGGACATAAAATAGGAACTTTAGAATAATTTTAATGGTACAAAAATGTACTTATTTTTATTATTTATTACCTAAAATACAAAATTTCTTAAGATTTTTCAAAATCTGTAAATTTATAATAAATTCTATTCCCGTTAAGGATTCAATTAGGATTACAATAATTCTAAATACTTGCCGTGAAAATTTAATTAAAACACCACTATAAAATACACTATTAGCTTATACTTACGACAAAACATTGAAAATTACACTATTTCTAAAAAACTAAAAACAAACTTTTATTGAAATTTTGGAAACTTAAAGTACTATTGTGTTGCCATCAAATTAACGTATTTTTACTACCAATAACAATTATTTATTTTTTTTTTCAATTATGGAGCCTTTTCCATGGAATTGCCCAAATAATAAATAAAAAAGTTAGTTTAGTATTATCTAGTTTTCTAAACATTTTTAAACAGTAAGTAAATTACAATTTAAAGCTTTAACTGGTATTCGATGTTTTAATTTTAATTTGGAAGTTGAGAAAAATCCTTCTTCGTGAAAACTGTGAAAACTTTACAATGGCACACTAGCGGATATGATATGCTAGTAAAAAAAAATGTATTTAGAAATTATATAAAGAATCGTCGTTAGTATTTTAATTGTATATTACGTGATTTAGGTTGTAAGTTGCATATTACACACGAGCGAAAAAGTTACACAAGAGCCGCGCAGCGGCGAGTGCGTAATATGCTTTACAACCGAGTTACGTACTATACTTTATTCACAATAAACGACAAAAATTTGTTACAAATCTACAAATACCAATACATTAAAATTATGTAGTATTATTGAAATTTATTAAAAACAAACGTAAACAATCAGTTACTAGGTAAAATTTTTGTACAGATTAAAACATAATATGTATCATGTATATCACTGTATAATAATATATAATGATTATAAGTATTAATAAAAGTGTAGTAGGCGTTGTTATTTTTAACATACATACGTGTCAAGGGCCATTTTTTGTACAGCTGTATGTAAAACGTAGCTTACTTAGATAGTTTTTTGTACAATAAACATCAAATTTCATGGTAGTCGTAAATAAAATCTAAAAAAACAGATGCAATTTCTCCATTCAGTTTCAAGTAGGGGAAGATAGAGTAATGTGGCCACCGTAAGGTTTAAATTTATATATTTTCGAAGCGGTTTTAAATAATTAATATTTCTTGACATAATACAATTGCAAATTTAATAAAGTATTTATTTTATAACATACATACGGTTTATATATTCACAGTAATAAAAAAATTATCAATTATTTCTTAAGTAACAAAATGACCACATTACCCACCTTGGGTAGGTAAAGTGGCATAGTATTATTAATATTAAAAGTTAACATAGATAAAATCGACTTTTTAATTTTTTGATGAAATTACAATCTTTAATCAAAAAGATTACCTAACAATTCGCTACTAATTAGTAATCATACGAACAATTTTTAATTATCCAAAGTACTCAGATGATAATTCTTCATTTTTAAGACAAAATCACAAGTAAAATCATCATCTTCCTCATTGCAACCAGAGCAGACTTCATAGGCACATCTTTTGTATATCGTACATCGTATCCAGCCATCTTCTGCTATTGATTCCGGCCACAATTCTGGTACCACCACTGGATACACTGGGCCACTTTACCTTTATACATAGTGGGCCACATTACCCAAAACTAAGTACAATGGGAAAACTGAAATAAGTTCCGCCCCAACGTATGATTCGTAATTGTTTATTATAAAATTAATTACTTCAGAACTACAATAGGCATAGGGGATATTCACAAAAACCAAGTATTTATAATACAATATATTTTATACAATATTTGTAAGTTCTTACCTTAGATCAAAGGGCACAAAAAACACTTTATTTTTAATAAAATTTTCTAAGTAACATCTAACGAGTTGATATGCACCATGACATTATATAAACTGTCAATCTATCATTTAAACTAAATAACAAGAGATAACAGCTTTTAGTTCATTTGCAAACTAGTGGTGACCACTTTACCTGCCTGGGCCACTATGGCGAGCCTTCCCCTACGTGTGCTTCATTCTATATTTCCAATTAACTTAAGGATTATACATATGGCTTAAGTGGTGGGATAGATTAATGCTTTGAAAATTGATTGGCATGTTATAATATGTTACTCCTCTTCCTCGCGTCTATACGCTTTATGTTCAATGTAACTAACTATTGCATCATGTACGTATATAATTTTATATGCAACAGTAAAGTATCCTGTAGATAGACAGTATTACGTGTATTATAAGACTTACAACACAAGACAAGGTAAAAGCGTAAAATCGATAAACCGCATCTCCATAAAGTTGTGTAAGGTTGACAATATTTCAGCTGTAGTATTATGTGTACTTCAACATGTATGCACATATTTTGTGCTTGGTTAAACAACTCACTCAACAAAATTAAATACCGTTAATCAGAGCCGGATTTGCACAGGTACGGGGCTGTTAGACAGTTTTATTTTACGTCCAATTCTACCAAGATAGTGCAAACGTTTTCATCGATTTTGGATATCAACTTTTAATGGTTCTGTGAATTGGTTTCTAGATGGTTCTTGTAATTCATTGGAGCATTGGAGTAATTTTAGAGAATCACCACTTATATTATATTCAAATAAATTAAAGACAATACGCAATAATGTTTCATAGACGAGCATTATTTTTGAATTTGAATATTACTGTGCGCGAATGTGCTTTCTTTGTGCGCTTAAGGAGAGGGTAAGGTTAATTCGTACAAAAAAGGCATGTTTTTGTTATTTTTTTTGTGACGACACAGTTAAAATCTCTTTATTAAAACCAGTGGTACATTAAAGTATAACATTCGAAGAATATTGTATAAAATCACTTCACGAAGAAATATTAAAAAATACAGTAATGGCAGCAATTATTCGAACGTGTCTCGGAAAAAGTATAATGTGCTGGATCAATGATCATCCGAAATAAAAAAAATTAAAGTTCATTCGTTATATAATAGTTTTCCTCAGGTAACGCTGAGAGGGTTTTTCGAAATTTCAATTTTTCACTTTTTTAGAACACTTAGAACGGAAAAACACGATTTTTGCGAAAAAAAGTTGGATAATTTGTTATTGTAAAATAAAAATTATTAACGAATTTGAAAAAAACTCTCCAGCGTTACCTCGTAAATTATGTACAGAAATAGTGTTCAAAATTCCAAATGGATCGGTGCTGTAGTTTTGAAGTTATGAGGGGCACCGACTTTGAAAACGTGAACTGTGGGGAAAACGCTTTAAAGTTTTGAACAGTTAAAAATTCTTGTATAAAACTGATATAGAATACTTACTGCTAAACTAAATTTTCTACCCTACACTGACAAAATATACAGTACAGGTATAAACACGTTAGTACTTCCATTGAAATTTCTATAATATAACTGAGAGAGAGAGATATATAGAGAGCGAAACATTTTCCAGGTAACAACAAAAATGCCTATAACTTCGTCAATTTTGCTCCAATCAGCTTGAAATTTTGAGACAATATTCTTGAGATATTATGCATTCACTTAAAAAAATTAAAAAAAAAATGCAAAAAAAAATTATATTAATACCTTACCCCTCCCTTAATTTTTAAACAGTGTGCGCATATTTTAGTGGGAACTTTGGGGCTGGACCATACGCACGTTTTCACCTAAATTCCATTGAAATCGTATTATTTCTCGAATCTTCAAACATTTCATTGATTTCTCAAGAAAATTATATAACTAAACCATTTTTTTATGTGGCCCTTTTTTGTGCGATTTTTTTATGGGATTTTTAAAAAAAATGGTGATTAAAATGCATAATGTGAATCAAAATCAAGAGAATAAGAAACTTAAAGATTAACAATAAGGACTTTCTTTGATAAAAATATTTTTACATGGCTTTCAAGTGTTTAATCAGTACATTGCATAAGAGTATAAGTTATTGCATCATTTGGTTTTTTATATAGATGTATTTTTCACAATTTTCACAATATTATAAAAATGAAATAAAATGTTCCCACGTGTATTTAATGCTAGTAGATAGGCTATGACAGAGCTGCCGCACCGTAGAACCCCAATTTGCCGGACTACTTTTTTGACGATGTTAAGAACCGTGTAGTTTGGGGTCCTACTGTACCTAGTGTATGAATTGACCTTTGACCTGGCACGTACATGTATTAAAAAATTTGTTGTTGACATTTGACCCCAACACTCGCTCATACTGTTGGCCTTGAAATTCCTAAGAGGTGAATCATCACCAGCAACCAAATTAATTTATGTTAACCCATTATGCGTCATCACAATTTTCGTCACAATTTAGTTTTGTGTTAACCCATTACCAGCCAAACCTAACGCATGCGCAGACTGAATTTAAGTACACGACGCATGCGCAGACTGAATTTTAGGTTACAATTTGATAGATGGGGTACACTACCGCGTCAAAATGTGGGGAATACCCTAACTCGGGGGTGGCCCCAAACTTTTGACACCGTACTGTACTTAAATTTTTGGTACACTACCGTGTCAAAAGTGTGGGCCCCCCTGGCCAAAAAGGTACCCTATCACTTTTTGAAGCGTACTGTACGTGCAAACCTTAACCCCAACACGCGCTTGCCTTAATTGCGCCATCTTAAACGAACTATCACGTCAAAAAATGTGGGGAATACCCTAACCCAGGAGTGGCCCCAAACTTTTGACGCCGTACTGTACTTAAATTTTTGGTACACTGCCGTGTCAAAAGTGCGGGCGCCCCTGAGCAAAAAGGTGTCCGATCATTTGTTGAAGCGCACTGTACGTGCAAACCTTAACCCCAACACGCGCTTACCTTAATTGCGTCATTTTAAACGAACTACCAAGTCAAAAATGTGGGGAATACCCTAACCCAAGGGGTGGCCGCTAAATTTTGTGGGGGCACTGTACCAAGCGCTAGCCGCAATCATGACTTCAGACTCCAGATTTCAGACTCCGGGGTCCAGACTCCAAATTTCAGACCGCTACTGTACTGCCGGAAATTTTGGTGTCAATTGTACTGCATAATATTTTTATATATAATTAACCTTGAAAACCTTATTAGCTTTAGAATTTTATCAGCTTAAAATAAGTTTGTTTTAGCTGAATGTTTATTTTAACAGACCTTGAAAGCATATTGTAAAACATCATTTAAGAATTTTAGTATAACACAGAACTATTCACCGCATAATTTATAAATCAAATGAAAATTATATTAATACCTACACACCTGTATATTATGTATAAACCCTGTATATTAATAATAATATGTAGTATTCTATTTCTAATTTACGATTAGACGGAATCTAATTATAAAATAATTTATAAATATTGCAAAAATTTGTTTAATCAGCAAAATCAATGTATATCATTTTAATACTGATACATATTTATTTACGGTATAATAGTATTGTATTTATTCATATTTTAAACAGAATAAAAGTTCAATTTTCGGTTTTAAATTACTATTTAAACACGTTGCTTAATATAAAAATGATAACAGCATTTAGTTTTGCTAAATTTTTATAGATTAGTATCTATATTAGAGAATTCACATGTAAAATCATGTATATAACGGGAGTATATTTAATATTTTTAATGAATGTTTTCTTATACAGGGTGTATCATGAAATATGCTTTTCAATTAGAATAATAAATTTCATAAGATTTTTGTCAATACTTTTATAGGTTAACGAAAGTAACTTCTTGCTTTAAAAAATAGGGGAATTTAGGGTAATAATTAAATAAAACGCACATAATTTTTTCTTTTTTAATTTTATTTATAGAATATGTATACAGAAATTAAATTGCTTAAATCTATATATTACATAAAATCTACTTATTTTCCATATAAAAATTTTTTAAAAGAATACAATTTTCTAAAGAACAAATTTTGTCAGAATGAAGCATACAACGTCTTGAATAATATTCATCTCGCAGATTGGAAATCTTCGGTACATCAAATATTTCCTCCAAATTCAAAATCCACGGCTGGTTTTCGGTACCATCAAACAAATTTGAAATCCATTTCTTCTTTTCACCGCCCTTGAAACTTCTTTAATATAGGTTTCAATATGGAATGAAGTTTTTTGTACGGAATAAATCCATATGACCAAGGTATCCCATGCCAATTTCGGCAAAGCCAACGTGCAGCAACCCGTTCATATTTCTTCGGCAACTCGTTGAAATCAAACGGTGCGTCGAATATAAGATGTAATATTTCATCCGAATTTTCCGCAACGATACCAACTTCTTTAAAATAAAATTGGTTGTTAGCTCCTTGATAGCCTTGTATGTCAAGAAACGCCATTTTTTATCGCCGCCGTAGAACTGAATTTACTCACACAATCCACAACTTTATATAAAATAATTAAAATTGGTGAGGATAGTTAATTTGTGGGATGTATCCGAAAAAGGATACTAATAGCTGTTGCTAGTTGACCATCAAATTACAAACTGTTAATAATATTTAGCACATTACTGAGTACCATGTTCTTTTCACTTTAAGACCTAGTGATTTAAGGAATGCTAAATTTTCGGGTGAAATGTGTTGTCGCTTAAAAGTTTTACGTTTAATGATCTTAGGTTTCGAAAGTCCTTTGCTAGGTTGTTTAGCGTTGGACTGCTCTGAATTGTAAATTATCATGGTTCGAAATGCAATTGTTTTACCACGAAATTGTTTTTTTCAGCGAAAGTGATGTTAACTCTTTGACAACCACCGGTAAATTGACAATATTTTGTGTAAGTTTAACTAATTTATACCCTTTAACCATGATAATGTGTGTGAGCCCTTTAACCATGATAAGGTGTATGAGCTCTTTAACCATGATAAGGTGTATGAGTCACTCCGGGGGCAAAATAAGTCACTCCGGGGGCAAAATGAGTCACTCCGGGAGTAATATGAGTCATTCCGGGAGCAAAAAGAGTCAATCCGGGAGCAAAATGAGTCACTCCGGGAGCAAGATGAGTCACTCCGGAAGCAAAATGAGTCACTCCGGGGGCAAAATGAGTCACTCCGGGGAGCAAAATGAGTCAATCCGGGAGCAAAGTGAGTCACTTCGGGAGCGAAATGAGTAACTCCGGGAGCAAAATGAGTCACTCCGAGAGCAAAATGAGTCACTCCGGGAGCAAAATTAGTCACTCCGGGAGCAAAATGAGTCACTCCGGGAGCAAAATGAATCACTCCGGGAGCAAAATGAGTCACTCCGGGAGCAAAATGAGTCACTCCGGGAGCAAAATGAGTCACTTCGGGAGCAAAATGAGTCACTCCGGGAGCAAAAGAGTCACTCCGGGAGCAAAATGAGTCACTCCGGGAGCGAAATGAGTAACTCCGGGAGCAAAATGAGTCACTCCGGGAGCAAAATGTGTCACTCCGGGAGCAAAATGTGTCACTCCGGGAGCAAAATGAGTCACTGCGGGAACAAAATTAGTCACTCCGGGAGCGAAATGAGTAACTCCGGGAGCAAAATGTGTCACTCTGGGAGCAAAATGAGTCACTGCGGGAGCAAAATGAGTCACTCCGGGAGCAAAATGAGTCACTCCGAGAGCAAAATGAGTCACTCCGGGAGCAAAATGGGTCACTTCGGGAGCAAAATGAGTCACCCGTTGGAGTCAAATGAGTAGCTCGGTGAAGCAAAGTATATATAAGTAGAGAAGCAATAAATCTTTGAACAGTTATTCATTTACTAGCGAACGCTTCAGACCTCCCGCTGAATGATGTATAATTGTGATTTTTGTGGTAAAGCATTTACGCGAAAGTCTAATCTTTCTAGACACTTAAATGCTCAACATAATTCGTTAAGCAATATTAATGATGGTATGATTGGAAAGAATGATAACTCATCAAGCAAATTCATACCATATGATGCTAATAATAAAACACCTGATGATATCTCTATATCTAGATTTGATTATAATGATGATGCTTATAGTGTTGAAGCAAAAAATATTGATGAAAATACATCTCAACTACAGCATGATATTGATTACTCTGACGCAATCTTGAACACGTTTAACCAAAAAAGGATAGCTGCTGCAACTGAAGCCATCCAAACCAAATTTAACTCTTTGAAAAAAGGAGAAAACCGTCGTCAATCTGAAAACGAGAAAGATAGTTGGTCTAATGAAAGTAAGCAAGTAAATCACTTAACACCAATTAATAACAATTGCAATGAAACAACCTCCTCTTCACAACTAACTAAACTTTTAGGAACTGCTTTAGATATTATAATGTTAAAAGAGGTTCGAAGCGTTGACTCGGAAAATAAAGCGAAAATTGTCAATTCGGTTAAACCAATAAGCCTAAAACGTCATATAGCTTCAAATGAAAATGTTGAAAACGGGACCTTAGCTAAGCATTTTAAGCAAGACAACTTGAGAGAGTCTAGAAATGTTAACATACAATCGAAAAAAATAAAATACTGGCATAATCCTAATACTTTAATAGATGACTTACAACGTTTATACGAGACTTCAGAGACTGGTGAAAAAATACTCAATATTATTCGAAGTTTAGAGGAAAATAAAAATATGTTGTTGTTTAACGTTTACGATCGAGAAGATTTAATCAAAGAGTTAAATGCTTTAAAAGAAACTACTGTTGGTCGGGAAATATTCTCTATACTTCGCGAACTTCAAAAGGCTGATGTTATTGAGCCACTAGGTGATTATCTGGATGAAACTGATAAAGAAGATGCTAGCGATTATGATGATGATAATGATGATGATGATGCTTAATTGATTATCCACACTAAGAATTTACTGAATTTTGAAAAACATAACCGTATAAGAAGCAGCAGTTATCCCTCATTGAATTGTATATTTTATTTTTATATTTTTTAACCCTGTAAGATAAAAAGGCTTTTTTTCAAATAAATAACACATATATGTAAATAATTATCTGTTCTTTATTTTTAAAATATAAGTATGAATACAAAATATTTTCACAATAAATGTATATGTAATATTTTTTACAATAAATGTTTTGTATATGAAATATTTTTTTACAATAAATGTATATGAATTATTTTTTACAATAAATAAATATTAAAAATTGTATGATTTGTTTATATATTCAATAAGACCCGAACGTAATTGTTTCATGTTTTCAGGTAACTGATCCCATACTTGACAAATTCGTTGTGCATATTCGGGTATCATATATGCATACAGATGTTGCACCCAAATATCATATTTCAATAGTTGTTTTGTTAAGTATAATAACATATCGAAATTTCTGACTTTTGTATACAAATAAGGATGAGTCAGAAATATGTCTTCAACGTGTGAAATCCGTGTTGCAAATGTCAATGGTTCACCAACGGGCGGTTGAAAGTTTTCCTCCATTTTCACGCCATTCTTGCACATTTCACAGCGAATTTTCAAACCAGGTGGTCCATCAATATGATCTTGTTGCCATGGTCGATTATAATGTTCAAAACATGGTTCACATTCTTGAAACATGGCTCGATAATCGGATGGTAACCAAATCCAGGCGCGTTGTATGATTTTTGCACCATAACTTTTCAGCACATTCAAACTGATCCACTTGTAGATTTGAAGAAATGTTTCCAAAGTCAGTTCGTTCAGCAGCATTGGTTCACGTTCGAAAAATTCACCAATTGAAACATCCATTTTATCCCACTCCATTGATTCCGGTTCAGACAATTTCAAATTTTGCATTTTTACAATAGCATCAATTGTTTTTTCGTAGGTATCAACCCGTTTACGTAGTTTATCCAGTTCACTTGAAAATATTTGTAGCCGTTTCCAGTAAGCCGATGATGACGATGCCATTTCCACTTGCGTACTAATTTAATGAGTAATGTCCCCATGCTAAAGTATCCGTTTCCCCCTCCACAATATATCGTTTCGTATCGTACGGGCTGAGCGCCACCTTGTTCTGAGTTACACTATACACGTTATGTTTTTTCGATTGTATCAGGTTTTGTTGTCGGTTTATGATTGTATTGTGTTTTAGACAGTCCACGTAATCGTTGAAAGTTATCGTTTTCTTAACCACAGAGTTCTTTACACCTTTCGCTTTCTTCGTGTGATCCTCGCCGTCCACTTGACAACTATACATTTTTGACCTTAAACCCACAAATTTTGTAAAGATTCGTCCATTTAGCTCATCCTTCATTAACCCGGGTATTTTCTTATTGACTCTTGGCATGTTATATTGATTATCCGCGTTGTAATCCGACGTATCGAAGTATTGAATATCTCGTTTCATTATTTCGTAAATATCTGAGCATTTTATCTCGTAAATCAATGAATCCGTGTCTGTGTAGAGTAATTTGCTGTTGTTCCCGAACGTTGGCTGTATGTAGTTGTAATGAAAATCGTAGACACATGTTTTCGAAATATCCAGAATTGCTTGCCCGACGTATATTGGTTTGTTCATAAACACTTCCGTTTTTAGTAGTTCGACTGCAATAAGATTCTCGTCAAATATGGTGCGGCTGTGGAAATTCGGTTTTGCTATCATAACTTCCGCACCATATCGTCCATACCATTTCGTTAACAATTTCACAATCGAGTGTTTCCGTACGTTTTCCATCGTTTTCCCGAAGACCGCGTTGTTGAGTAGCTTGTAGAGATTTTTCTCGAATTCGTTTCCCGCCGTTTGTCTTAGAGCTGTATTCAAGTCGATGTAGGATTTAAGCCATGGTGATTGATCGAATTGTAGCACTCTGTGTATTTTCTTTAATTTCATCCCGTGTTGTAGACATTGTTTCAGATTCCGATAGTGTATCACGTATTTCTGTTTGTTGTATAACGTTGCTAGTAACATTTCCTGTTTAGTACCGGGTGCACACATTCTCTCTGGACATAATGGTAAATCGTTGTGTTTATCATGCAGTTCTCTCGGGTATTCCAAATCCACTTCCAGTAAATATCCTATTGGTGAATCGTCGGGTATTTGTTGAACATCTATGTCGGTATTTTCCATCCATTTGAAATTTCCCGTTGGTAAGTATTGTGACATTGCCCATCCATATAAGTTGTTCACGTCATAGTACATCAGGTATTTTGATTCCTCATCCGGGTCGTAGGTGTTCATATATTTATTGTTTGCTGTCGCGTATCGGTTACTACACTGGCTCAATCCACCTCGAATACCACGTTCAATGAATAATAATTGGTCCACATCAGATATCAGTTCTAACTCTACTTTTGTATATTTTAAGGCTGCATCCCACGTTAGTCCCGGCGTCGTGTAGTAATGAGCAGGATCCAATCCGTGTGTGCGCATGCACGTATCCCGAAAATTCTCGAAAACATCCGCGAGTAGTAGTATGTCCATTTTCATATATAAATCCGAGTATTCTCCAAGCGTCTGTATGTTGAAGGTATCCCAAACTTTTTGTGCGTGTGTATAGTCACCCATGGTGATATCGTTGTCGTTGAGTCGATTGTAGAATTTCTCCCGTGATGGTAAACATGTTTCTTCCAATTTATCCCAGCCTGATATGTAGTCGTACGGAAAAACACCTTTGCGCGTAAGTAATTTGTAGTCAGTATCCGGAAATTGTGATTTAACTATGTTGAACTCGTTGAGATATGAAGATAATTTATCCAAACTTGATGCCATAAATCGGAAAGAGTCGATGAATCTAAATGTAATTTCGCTGCCCGTAACATGTTTAGTGAATGCAATATATCGTTCCTTGTTGATCGGTAGTAAGTCGACACGTCCCTCGAATGCTGTTGCTATATCCTTTATTACGAAATGTGCATCATAACCACTCAAGTTGTGGAATACAACAGGAATCATATGAAAATCCTTATAATTCAAGTTGCATCCCTTGTGTGCAGGTCCATTGTATTCGCCGGTGAAGTGGTTATGATCACGAACCACAATATCCTCAGGTTTGAATGGTTTCTCGCAGATGTGGCACCCGGTACTTCGTTGTTTAAGTTGCTGTTGTTCCTCTGGTGTTAACTCGTTCATTGGTATTATGTTGTCATATATGGGTTCCAAGATATTTTCACGTAACGTTGCCAGTTCTTCCGCGAACCATTTTTCGCAATTTGGCCCGCGGTATGATCTATAGTAGCTTAACTGGTTGTTGTAGGAGCAGTGAAAGTAGTAACCGATACTGTATGCCCGATGTTGTTGATACGTTGTAGTGTTTTTCCGATTTTCGTTATCCGTCACAGGTTGCAAGAATGATTCCACGTCCGCGTAAATTATAAATGGAACACGTTTCTTGTTGCTATAATTCTTGAACGATATGTATTTGCTTTTCCCTTCTGGCATTATCACCCGACAGTTGTTCATGTTGACGCAGTCTTCGGTATGTTTGATCAGCTTGTCTTCCGTATAAAAGTAATTCAGACATCGATCGCAGATGTATTTTTTCCCGTCATGTTTTGATAATTGTCTTGACACGAGTTTTGATAAGTCCTTAATCCAGCAGAAATGGTAGCGTAAATCTTGATCGTTGTCCTGTTCGTTGTCTTCATCCTCGTAATACTCGTTCTGGATCATTAAAAGGTTTATGTGGTTTTGTTTCTTCTCTCTCGTTAGCGCAGCAGGTACGGTTTCAAAATGTCCATTTTGTTTCTTTAACATAAACACGTTGACTGATATTGTTGGGTTCTCTTTCTCGAATTTGCTCACTTGCTGAATCGTCATTGGGAACTGTATCCCGTCTAAATTTAGCACCGTTGAGTAGTGTGGGTACGCTGATGTTCTTTGAGCAATTTTGTTGTTAGCTGGATAAAGTGCTGATACCACTGCCCACGCGAAACAGGCGTCATCGTTGAAGTTTTCAATGTTGATACATGCTTTTTTAGTTTTTATTTCCTGCGGCAATTCGATGTAGCTTGATCCACGAAAAGGTGTGTACTTGTTGATGTTCACAGCTAGGTTGATTATGCTTGATAAAGCCCATCCGCTCCCTGACTCGGTAAACTCGCTCAATTTTCTTAGAATTGGTTCCCGTACATGTTCCACGAAGCATTGTTTTAGGTTTGTTCCACGATCTATTATGATATTCGGTGTATTGAAGTGTTTCATGTCGTATTTGTCCTCGTCACCATCAGTTTTCACAAATAACCCGCAAAACGTTGTGTTGACTTTTATCGTTAAGTATTTTTTTAATATATTTTGTATTCGCCTAGTGAACATCGATGTAGCGTCGTCTAAAAAGTCCTTTGGCTCTATGTGTGTTATGTTGGTAACCACTCCCGTTCGTATTCGACTTGCAAATGCGGATTCCACGTCAGCCCATTGAATTCTATCGGATCTTTTACGTTGATTTCGATTCATGCCGGCACCTGAAACAATCAACATAAAAAAAATTATTTATCAAATTTATAAAAAATCATTAAAAAAAAAAAATTATTTAAAAAACTTACCATGTTGATATATCAAAATTATAAAAAAAATCATTAAAAAATAAATTTATATTTGAAAAAACTTACCATGTTTTCGTAGCGCCTTCATTCTGATTCGAAATCCTTTCATTTTTCCCGCACATGACTCGAAGTGTTTCCGTTGTCCCAAATTTTCCGCTCCACGTATAGCCTTGTTGATTAGTCGTATATTGGTATTTGTATGTTTCATCCATTTTTCCAGTTCATCTGCATCCCGGGTATCCATTTCCAGTAATGATAGCGCGTTTCGTACATTTTCCACCATTCTAGTTGTCACGTCGTTTAATGAAGCCATTGTTGTATTTTAATTTAAAAAAAAACTCGATACAAATTCTTGCAACAATAACAATATTAACTGCTTGAAGTTTGCTGAAGAAGTGATTTGAGGGGCACGCAGACCTCAATTTATACGATTTTGACTGCACGAAAAATTCTGGAGGAGAATCACAAAAAATGCTGGCTCAGAATTTTTACAACGCAAATAACCGAAGGTCAAATGTCAAATTCCGAGAAATTTATTTCGCATTTGAAACCTAATAAAAGAATTGCTGACTAATCTTAAATAAACATTTTTTAAAATTAAAACTTATATAAATAAACAAATTGAAAAAACCCCCGATTATTATCAGGCCATAAATTAAAAATTCCGAGAAAATTATTTCGTATTTGAGATCAAACAAAGAAATTGCTGTGTTGTCAAAATCTTAAATAAACATTTTTTAAACTAAAACTTATATAAATAAACAAACTAAAAAAAATATCTGAGTATGAGTCAGCAAAATCTTAAATAAACATTGCTAAATTAATGATTTACGAGGACATTAATGTAAACAAATTCCTGGAACTGACAAGTTGTGACTTGCTTTTAAATAAAATTCCCCTCTGGCTATGATGCAAACATATCATGAAATTACATCATCCTAAGTCAGCTAAAAAAATCTTAAATAAACAAACTCAAACCGTATAAAGTCACGAGTTTTTATTAAATAAACATCTTATAAAGTGCTGACTCATATACAAAAAAAACCTCAAGTACAGTTGACACCCAAATTTCCGGCAGTACAGTAGCGGTCAGAAATCTGGAGTCTGGAATCTGGAACCTGAAGTCATGATTGCGGCTAGCGCTTGGTACAGTGCCTCCACAAAATTTAGCGGCCACCCCTTGGGTTAGGGTATTCCCCACATTTTTGACTTGGTAGTTCGTTTAAAATGACGCAATTAAGGTAAGCGCGTGTTGGGGTTAAGGTTTGCACGTACAGTGCGCTTCAACAAATGATCGGACACCTTTTTGCTCAGGGGCGCCCGCACTTTTGACACGGCAGTGTACCAAAAATTTAAGTACAGTACGGCGTCAAAAGTTTGGGGCCACTCCTGGGGTAGGGTATTCCCCACATTTTTTGACGTGATAGTTCGTTTAAGATGGCGCAATTAAGGCAAGCGCGTGTTGGGGTCAAGGTTTGCACGTACAGTACGCTTCAAAAAGTGATAGGGTACCTTTTTGGCCAGGGGGGCCCACACTTTTGACACGGTAGTGTACCAAAAATTTAAGTACAGTACGGTGTCAAAAGTTTGGGGCCACCCCCGAGTTAGGGTATTCCCCACATTTTGACGCGGTAGTGTACCCCATCTATCAAATTGTAACCTAAAATTCAGTCTGCGCATGCGTCGTGTACTTAAATTCAGTCTGCGCATGCGTTAGGTTTGGCTGGTAATGGGTTAACACAAAACTAAATTGTGACGAAAATTGTGATGACGCATAATGGGTTAACATAAATTAATTTGGTTGCTGGTGATGATTCACCTCTTAGGAATTTCAAGGCCAACAGTATGAGCGAGTGTTGGGGTCAAATGTCAACAACAAATTTTTTAATACATGTACGTGCCAGGTCAAAGGTCAATTCATACACTAGGTACAGTAGGACCCCAAACTACACGGTTCTTAACATCGTCAAAAAAGTAGTCCGGCAAATTGGGGTTCTACGGTGCGGCAGCTCTGTCATAGCCTATCTACTAATGCTTTATCTTGTTTAGAAAAGCAACTTCTAAGTAAATCGTGAGGCTTTGAGCGTTTTGAGTCACGTATTTTCGATGAAACTTTTTTATGCGGTCCCGATCCACCGCATAAAAAAAGGTTCAGCTGTATACCTCAACCTCTTGGCTAAATAGTCCTTTTTTATATTTAAGAGATGGTCACTTCATCTAGTTTTCTTGTCGAGTTTCAAAGTAATAATAGAAAGCTTTTATTTACAGTACCTGCGTAGCACAGTATTATATTGATGGAAGTAATTTAGGTATCTCTCGCTAAAATCGAGCTCCGTCTAATTTCGAAATAGTTACGAGACCAGATATAATGTCTATATAAATTTTTCAATACTATTATCGAAGAAACGAAATCTCTAGAGATATCGTATAATTTTTTTCGTGAAGAAGGGCCTCTGCAAGATGCTCGTGGCTTTAGACAATCGCCCACTTTTTTTTAGGGATGTCGGAAATGCAAAAAAGTATCGATATATTATATCGTATCGATATTTTTTTGGAAACATCAATACCGATATTAAAATTTCTATAAAGAAATATCGATACATCGATATATCGGTACGTTTTCAAAGAGAATAAAAGTGCTTTAAAAATTAATATATTTATCTTAATATACGTTAATCATCTTACACCACGAGGTAAATGCCGTGAGACAATAGTGAACTTTTTTTGAACGAACTATAAAATGTAATTCGTCGAAAAAAACATAAGTAAAAAAGCTTTTTTAAAAAACCGACTTCAAAAAGTAAAAAATAATTAATAGCACCAATTTTGAAGTCAGGCGGGGCCGGTCATATGTAAAATTGCCATTGGATATGCTTGAAAAATTCTTCAAGATCTACATTTTTTATACTACTCCCCGCCTGACTTCAAAATTGGTGCTATTAATTATTCTTTACTTTTCGAAAACGGTTTTTTAAAAGAGCTTTTATTTCATACTTTTTAGTGACAATGCTTATAAGTACACCCCATTACAATTTTTTATTTGGTTTTTAAAATCTTTTGTAATAAATTCCAAATTTCATACGTTTAGGTAGAATCGTTTCCAAAATACCAGTGTCCAAAAATCATAATTTTGGGCACTCACTGACTTTGCTTTGAAATTTAGAACATTAATAATGTTTAAAGTAATAATTACAAGAAAAATAAGAAATCAAGGAAAATCCACCGATTTTTCAAGTCATCAAAGAATTTTTTAAACAAGTACTGACAGAAAATTTGAAAATAATTTTTAGAATAATTGGATCAACATAAATTAAAAAAATATGTTACTATATAGATATTAAAGTAAATAATTTTGCGTAAAAAAATTATAAATTTCCCATAATTATTCATATTGCCCATATTATTGAAGATGGTTAAAAAAATTACTCAACCAATGTCAACAAAATTTTTATGGGACCACCTGGAGAACTTTATCTACTAACTAAAAAAAGAATGGCGCAAATTGGGCCAGAAATGTGGGAGAAATCGGTGTACATACATAAAAAAAACATACGCGGATTGAATTGAGAACCTGCTGAGTTTTTGAAGTCGGTTAAAAAGAACAAATATTTGATTATCAGTCTGAAAATATATAGATTTTTATACTCTTTCTGTAGATACATCGAATACATCGGAAAATTAAATATTGCCCAAAAATATCGATGCATCGAAAAAATAATATCGATGTATCGATGTATCAATATTTTTTTAACATCCCTACTTTGTATATTTAAAAATCCGGACCTGCTGTTGCTGCAAACTTTCGTAAAATTTTAAGATTAATTTAGTGTTATCATAAATTGAAATTTAATAACAAATAGTTTATTGCTGTGAGGTAATAAAATTTGTTAAATATTCTGAACTAAAGGAACAATTTTGATAAATGCTGGTCAACGTGTAAACATAATTTGTTGATAATATTTACTAATGTTTACATTTCCCTTTTATCTTACCAGACTATGGCAAAATCAAAAGGAGGGCTGTGGTTATGCAAGCTCCGTTTCAGCTCTTGTGCAACCTGATTGATTTTTGCGAATTTTGTTATTTTAAAAATAAAGTTCAAAAATTTACTCTCAAATTACCCTCGTGCAAATCAAACCTACGATAGAGAGTGAACTTCAAAGTTTAAAGTGAAAAGAAAAAAATTAAAATTAAGTCAAAAAGTAAACAGTTTAAGTTTTAAGATTATTTTCGGACCATTACCAATTGAAGAGGTGGATTCCAAAACGCGCTAAGTCACTTTTTGCAATTTTTCAGGAAATGTAAAAAACTATCTATGTAGGCAAATGTAGTAATTTGTTTAAATTATTTTCAAGTTCTTAGATAATAATTATTATTGATGTTACTTATTTGTTCTTATTTATACATATAATTTTCAATAGATTATATTGAAAAAAAAAAACCTTTAAAAAGTTGGGTTGATTTGGTTAAAATAAACCTAGTTTGTTTAAATACAGATATATTTTATTCAAGAAACATTTTAAACAGTGCATTATTAGCTATTTCATGTGTTTGACATAACAGAAAATCTGTCTACAAGCAAATTTGGAAAAAAATACCAGTTATTATTGGGAAAAAAAATGCAATGGTTTACGAGTAAATTTGACTTAAAACGTTTTGAAATAAAACTGTCACTGACTTAGCGCTTTTTTGGAAAACATTCCATTTTTCATCATTTATTTTACAGTAGACTAAGCTCATTTTGAAGAGTGGCACTACGAAAATCGTGTAGAGCTGGGCTTGAACATTCTGCATCAACTAAAATCTCACATTAGACAAAAAATGACTTAGCGCCTTTTGGAATCCACCTCTTCAACTGTGATAGTCTCTATTGATAAAACATAAAAATTTTCAAAACTTTTTCGAAGACACAATCGATCTTAATTTTCATTAACATTAATTAACATAGACTTTAATCCAATAAGAACGGAAATACCGATCCAAGGAAATTAATAATTACTTAAGCTTGTTCATTATGTTTAAAGCACTGAAATTAGTAAACATAATAGAACGATACCTACTCATACAAACCCGAAATATTCGAAACGATTTTCTAATTAATGTCTAACGTACATATATCATTCTCAGAGAGTTAAGTGGAATAATTAACTAAGTACCAATTATACTGCCATTGTTCTACTATACAAATTTCATCAAAATCCCATTTCATTTTATTATAATATTTGTCATTAAAGTGAGGGTTATAATAACTTTAATTTTACAAATTAGGTACTCTAAACACTTTGGTGTTTTGTGAATATAAATACATCAAAATATCCAAAGTACGAATAAGTATTCTCAAAACATTATAATTTTTACATTTAATTCATTATTGAACTCAATTTTTACACCTATTATAACTTAATTACTAAAGCTATATATATTATTAAGATATTCACGGGGTAATAATTGTACTGTCTTGTAATATTATATTCCTTGAACACCGCAATGAAATTTTATTACCGAAATAAATTAAACAAAATGATTTTCGGTTTTGGATGCTGTTTATTTATTAACGGCGACTTAATTGTACATAATTAATGATTCCGCCATTGTCTATGTCGTCCTCAAACTGAGAAACACTCTCAGAGCACCTATATTCGGTATATTTGTAATTAATGAAAACTATCTTTCCCACTTTAGGCGTATTTATAAAACGTTTTTTAGATAGTATTGCTGTTAAGATGGGTTTAAAGATGTTAAATGCCCCTGTCGCAGCATCTGCATAACAAAGCGAATTCCCCTATATTGGACACTGGCGGGTCTCATATAACAGTCTGTATCCATCTAAAATAGCTTAGCTCTCTGACAATAAAAAAATTTCTAAAATCGGTTGGATAGTATAATTTTGGAATTTTTTAATCTCCAGGATCCAAATGGACCTCATATAAGATAACTTACACTGACTAAATATTTATCTGAAATATTTTAGCTTTCTTACAATAAAAAAAATTTCAAAATCGGTTCTATAGTTTCTTTTTCCGCTTTTGGGTCACCAGGATCCTGGCGGACCTCATATAAAATAGTCGATATCCATCTAAAATAGTTTAGCTATCTAACAATAAAATAATTTTCAAAATTGGTTGGGTAGTTTATTTTTCCGCTTTAGAGTCCCAAGGACCCTGGTGAACATCATATAACTTATGACAATCCACCAAGGTTTTACATCCATCTGAAATAGTTTAGCTATTTAACAGTGAAAAAACTTTCAAAATCAAGTAGGTAGTTAAGTCTTGGCGCATTTGAGATCTCAGGACCCTGACAAATCTCTAATAAAATTCCCTGTATTCATCTCTCTGTTTAGCTCTCTAACTGTGAAAAATTTTTCAAAATTGGTTGGGTAGTTTGTTTTTAGCATTTCTGAGTTCTAAGGACCCTGAAGAACCTCATGTAACATAACTCATGGCGATCCGCTAGGGTCTTGGGGACCTCATTTAACATTACTTACATTCATCTAAAATAGTTTAGCTTTCTAACGAAGAAAAATTTTCAAAATCGGTTGAATAGTTGATTTTTGGCGTTTTTGGATCCGCAGGATCCTGGTGGACCTCATATAACATTGCCTTGTATCCGTTTAAAACTGTTTGATTTCTTAACAATGAAAAATTTTTCAAGTCTCGACAAAACAAATATATTTTGTGCATGTGACCGCGATCGGTCAAGTCAATCAGAAGTTACACAATCACTAACAGTCGCACCAAAGTTTTCACAATATTTTTACAACTCATAGACAAATCAAAATTCAATATACTATAAAACCCACTTAAACTGTAATACCATCCAAAAAAATTCTCTACTCTGAATATGTTTTTCACATTGAAGATAAACTCCTCGCATTAAACTTCCAAGTGAAATGTTTTTAAAATGTACGTATACATGCAATTTACCTTTGTCAAGTATAATGAAAGTGGAAAAGCTATTATAGGCACTAAATAAAACGTACAAACGTACATATATAATATTTGGAGCTTCTTACGCTCTCTCGCATGCCTCATTAAATTTATTCGAGGTGACATTTTGTACGAAAGTAATTTTTCATATTTACGAAAAAGAAACAAAACAGAACGAATTATCAAAAAAACTTGTGCGACCATTTAGATAATTCTTAAAGACATTTTAATTAGAAGATTAAGTTTAAATCACTTAAATCACTGAGATAAAAATAGTTTCTTAAGAACGACTGAAGAGTATTTTTTGCACGATCGTATATTTTCATGCATTTAGCGATGCTGTTGATTCAGTGTTGTAGAATAAACTCGTATTCGGTCCGTAAAGACCGGTTCAGACGCACCCAGTAGTTTAGTCAAGTGGTCGAGTAATTTAGTACTCGCCCAGTTTGACCACATTCATTTTAGTCAAGTAAACTGGCTTGGTCGAGCGGACGGTCGAGTTTAGTAAATAGAACTCTATTCTATTCTATTTTTATAGTCGAGTAGCCTTCCCGCACTCTATTTTCAGTCAACTCATATTCCAACTAAACACGTGTGGACAGAAATACACAAGTTGTTTATTTATAATTATTGTAGTTATTGTTATTTTTTTTTTTAGTTATTTGGGTTATTGTTTTATTTATCAGTTTCGGTTTCTCGTAGAAAAAATGTAAAATATTTTATAGAAATAAATATAATTGTATTTAATAATTTTAATTTTATTTTTTATAGATTTCTTATTGAAATTAATTAACTAATTAAAATAGCAAGATGGTCAAACTGCATCACTCTTAAACAGGGCCGGACCTACCCTAAGTGGCGCCCGAGGCACGGTGCAAAAATCAGCGCCCCTGTCTTTCCGGAAAATGACAAAAGAAATATTTCTTTTTAACTTTTTTCCCTACAGTGGATTCAACAATTCAACAATTTGGCGGCCTTGAATTTGCAGTTTTGGTGCCCGGAGTACGTGCTCCTGCTACCCCTTAAATCCGGCCCTGCTCTTAAATTGGTTACCGAATATGTTAAATACAAATAAATGCCTGTAGGATGTGAGAAATAAAAATTACAAAAATAAACAAATTTAGCAGCATACTTGAAATTGCAAGAAACAATGGGAATAGGTTTTGTTCAAAAAGAAATCGTAAAAAAATTAAAAATATAAAATCGACATAATTATTCTCAGGAAAGAAAGAAATTTAAAGAATCATGCACTCGACTTGATACTAATCGACTAAACTAAATACTAGCTGTATGTGAACGTTTGTTTTGACTCGCAGTATTTCAACAAACTCTACTAAATTACCCTGTATGAACAGTATGTCCACTTGACTAAATTACTATACTCTACTAAACTACTGGCTGCGTCTGAACCGGGCTTAAGTTGATTTTTATGACCACGAATGCTTAAGAAATCTCAACTTCCAGGATGCTTCTCGGATTACAGAAAAATTGCAAGAATTTTCGTCAGTTTAAAAAGTTTACAAGAAAAAACTTGTTGTATGGTCGAAACCCTGTTTGCGCGAGCCTGACTCGCTATTGATTTCGGTTTTATTAATAAATGTAGGTACCTACTCATCGCAATGGAGGGATTAAAACTTTACATATAAATGAAACTTGTCGCAAAATATTGAATCCTCGAATAAATTATTCAAAAGTTGTTATTTTATTATTATAATAACAAACATTTCCCATTTTATTTTATATCCAGTTCAGCAGTGTCGGATTAAATCTATAAAACATTAAATAGGTAAATAAAACTAAAAGGTGTCACAATAGGTTTAACCCTTTGCACTCGATGGGCGCCGCCACGGCGACACAATAAATATTAATTCCACTCGTTAGGCGCCGCAGCGGCTCCATAAACAATAGGTACGTATTTTATTATTTACAACACGCTAGGAGAGCTAAGGCCCGATTTACATTAACGCTCCGCTCTCAGTACGATATCACTGCGCTCCCGGTTCGATAAAATATTCTTACATAATATACAAAATATTCTTATATATATATATATATATATATATATATATATATATATATATATATATATATAATATAATATAATATATATATATATATTATATATATATATATATATATATATATATATATATATATATATATATATATATATATATATATATATGCAAAGTGCGCAGCATACATACAACGTATTGCACAGACATATTCAAATGTTTGTGTAAATACAAATGATGTGTTTTGTTGTATGTATCGTAATCGTTTGGCAGGAGTAGCAGTGTCCACGTCATTTGCTGGCGATAGCGGGCGCGGTAGTTATGAAATGGCAAATTGGTATTTTGCTTTAACTGTGAAAATGATAGCTTTCATATTAATTTATGTGTCGGCGGTGGATTGTTGAATCATTCACATCATGAAATGCCACCATTTCATGAAATCCCTAACTGATGTCAGCCGGATCATTGTAGAATAAATGTATAGTCTGTATCATTAGTAGTATAAGTATATTTAGAATATTTTGCGGATAATTTTGTTTTAACGTACATTATTTCGAGCGAAATAAAATGCCAGAAAGAAATCAACTTTTTTTTTATACTGTCATGGCCGACCTATGTGACTAACAACTAACGATTAAAAATAAATTTATGTATTTATTTTAAGAAAGACATCCCTTTATTTTGATAATTTTTTTGTTCAGTAGAATTTTTACGCTTAAATACGACACGCCACATATTTTTTTCTGTTTAAATTTCACGAATTGATTAAAAAAGCAATAACACTAAGAACGATGTGACTCTTATGACGAACAGTAATAGACTAAATCAGAAGTGGTGTAAATTGCACACTATTACACCTTACGAACGACAGATTTTTATACGTATACTGCTTCTATAGTGTTCTGTGGTTACATAGGTTCGAGTATGTACATCACCAGTATCTATGTTACAGGTACACTTATAAAAAATATTCTTCCACACCGATAACCTAAATATGTCACTTTATATGAATTGTTTGAATTGAAAATCTATCCGCCTCCATCTATTCGATTCCCGTGCGTAATACATTCACAGCTCACCACTCGCAATTTTCATATAATTCCGACGCTCAGAGTGTTATAATACGTGTGTTAAAATTGACATTATTTTGTGTAACGTAAAAGCCCCCATTATGGAACGGTATCTAATACTGGAACAATTTTCGACATTTATATATTTATTTCTTTAATTAAGTAAGGAAACATTAAATGCGAGATGAATTTAAATTGACAAACAATCATTCTATTAATAATAATTTTTGTTATCAGACGTTTCTTTCACTTCATTAATATGTAAATGTCAAAACTGTTCCAGTATTAGATACCGTTCCATAATGGGGACTTTTACGTTACTCAACTAGTTAGGTAAATTGTTGATATTTTTTTATACTTTTTTTTGTATTTTAATACTGGCGTAAAGTTGATTTATTAGAGCTAAAACTATGACTCACGCCACGTGGTAAATGTCAAAATTTCTATGGGGACAAGATTTACCATGTAAAATAACCTTCAAGTTTCCATCCAAATATTATCTAATATTTCAGCACAATGTGGGACAATTCATGCATTTTTTGTCGAATTTTTCCTTGAAAAAATTAGACTTGTACAGCCTATACGACAAGAACTATCCGTTATCCGTTTTCGGGCCCGTAGAACACGATACTGTAGAAAAAAATGTCTGATATATATCTATATATATATATATATATATATATATATATATATATATATATATATATATATTCTCGCTACCTTTTAATATGTGTAGGGCCCCCCTAAAGAAGTTAAGAGCTCAAATTTGGTAAATGGGGCTCATTCCGATGCGCAACAATACTATCAAAGTGGGGTCAAATTTTGGGAAAATTTTGGATCTGACCCAACTTTTGAGGGAGTGGGGGGGGGGGGCGGTAAAACAATAACACTTTTCCAAACCGTTTGGAAATCATGTTTCGGTCAATTATCTACAACATATCCAAAATTCAGCTTCCTAGGATGACATGGAGAGGGTAGAGGGGGAAAAAAGGATTTTGGCTGGATCTAACACACCCATAGCCCCCCAGAATTAACGTAGAGTGTTGTTACAGTGTTGTTAATACCTTAGTAACTTTTTAAGTTATGTTCCACGGCGCGGAAAATAACCTGTTTTGAGAAAAACGCTATTAAAAAGTTTTCGTTCTTGAAAAGTAGAATTAAAAGCAGTTTGTCGTTGTCTAAGATAATCTTTCTGTTGGGATTAAAATATTAGAAATATATTCCTTAAGGTTCAAATGAACTTTTAGAGCAATACAAAAAAAGAAAAATTTGAAAGTTCTGGAGGACCCTCCCCCCTTAAGTGTAATAATTTTTAGGCTGACAGGCGTGTAATTTTATACAAGTGAATGAAAGATTCAGAAGTTTTTGTTTTATATTTACGCTATAAATGCGTGAATTTTTAAAAATCGTTGTGTAAAATTACATTTTCATTAGTGGAAAATTAAGTGACTTTTTTCCCTATTTCATTAATAATAAGGCCGGAGTAACGTTTAAGAGCAAGTGTTTCCTATTCTAAAACTTAAAAAAAATTTTATGTCCTATAAGAATTTCCAAAATTACTCATTTTGTAACTCATTTTTAATAGTGTAGTACAAGTTCATTTGTTGCATCAAATCAAATGTCAGGAACCGAATTGTTTTAATCTTAACAGAAATAGGATTTGTAAGGACTCAAAAATTATACTTAATTCTGAATTATTAAAAAAAGAAATGGAAACAATTTTTCGAAAAAAAGGTTTTTTAACGTCACACTAAATGCATTTGAGCTGGAGTATTTTTGTAAACAATAATTTTTTCGTAGATGTTAAAGAAAAAAAAAGTTGTTTTATTATAAAAACGGTATAACAATATTTATATTAAAGGGTATAGAATCGTTTTTTCTTTAAATATGAACGCTCAAAACACCTTAAAATTTCAGTAATATCTTAAAACATTCTCAATTTTACCAAGATCAGTTTAACTTAAAACGTTATTGGCAGTAAATGCAGATCGGAAATACATCATAAAATTCAATTACTATTTCAGAAAATGGTGAAAAAAATTCAAATTTGTAGGTGGGAACTGTCAATATCTGCTACAACCAATATAAAAGTATTTTTTCGCAATATCGATAGGTGCGATTTTCATAAAATTTTATTTTCAAATCTTTTCACATTCATTTTTTATCTACTTTAAACAATTTTCTCGTCTAATGGGTTTTCATGTGTGTATAGTAAGTATAGCTGGAAGAGTTCGTTTGTACATTATAAATAAATAAAATTTTCTTTTAAGGGTTATTTTGAAAGTAAAGTTTTTCTCATGTTATGAACTCCTCTAGAGTGACTATGGTGGGAAATGTAATGAGTGTCCAGAGAATAAGTGGAAATTATCTACTTGTGGGTACTGTTTCTGGAAAACTAATGTAACAAATATGCTGTCAAATGTTCTGGTGAAACGATGAGCGATGTGACCAGTGGCTGAGAAACTGTTTGAATTATGTTATGTAATAGGTAGTTACTAGTGTTTTATATCTTCAATTTTTCTTTAAAAATTTTAAGATTAGGTATAGGAAAACTTTGATGGGTATATTCGTGACGTACCTGACAGAGGTTTTGTTACTTGGTTGATAGTGTACAGATATTCTTTAAGATATTGCCCTTTGCATATACCTAAAATTTTGCATAAATTATTACTATAAATATTGTTTATAACAATTTGTTTAGATAAAAAAAAAAAGTGAAATTTTTCCTTTTTGGTTTTAAATTGTGAGAAAAAAAAATTTCTCTTCAGAAATAGGCATATGCAAAGCCTAATGACTTATTTTAATAAAATTTTTTTGTCCGATTGAATTTAGTTGATTACAAGAGTTCCGATTGAATTCAGTTGAGTACATGACATGTACTATACTTTGTAACTTCATTTGATACAATAAATGTATTCAGTTTCTTAAAGAAAAATTATTAAAAATCCTGTTGTCTGGAGGACCCCTCCTCCCTAAGTAATTTTACGCATATTTGTCACATATTTTTTTACAGTGGCTACTTTAGCGGGTAGGGATACCCAAAAATTTTGAAAAAATAAAAAAGCAAGAAGAAAATGTCTAGAGCCCCAAAGTGGACTAATCCGCTCTGTCGACACTTTATACCAAATGTTTAAAAACAATTCTTTAACCCTGAGTAGACTTCTTTTAGCCTGGAATCATTTCCACCGTTAGTTAGAATACCATTAGGTCGTGTAATATGAAATGTCGTTTTCCGACCACTTGGCTGATTATGTATTCCAGACAAATATCGACACTTTTTTAAGCATTTTAGATCGTGTAATATGAAATGTCGTTTTCCGACCTCATAGCCGACCATCTAATTCAGACAAATATCGACACTTTTTAAAAGCATCAGAGAAATGTTTAAAAGCAGTTCTTTAATTTTAAATATAATTCTTGTAGCCCGGAATTATTTCCACCATTATCTGTAATAATATTATTATTAGGTCCAAGATCGGGCCATCGCCTAGGCAAATTAGACAAATAGCTAGGGCCCGATATTTTGAAAGGTCTGGTTAAACTATCTAAGTATTTTGAATATTTGTTTTAGTTTCTCACATTACTTAGTTCTATTTTATTTATTGTTATATAATTTGTGTGCTATATAAATATCTTGTAACGGAAGGAGGGAGCCTGGTAACAAAAAAATATTAATCCGTCCTCGGTTATATATAGGCTCTCTTAAGTGGTATGACTGAAAACTACATTTTGTCCAGTTTAAAATTATGGAATAAAAAAATGTCCGTACCTTCAAGAAAAATCATACACATATAATTGTGTTTACAATACAGAAAAATTCGGGCCTACCCAAACTTAAAATCCTAGAATCGCCCCTGATTTTTTACAGTGTAGGGAGCCAGACGTATGCTATAAATAAAGCACAGTAACCTTCTTTGCATGCTAAGATCGCATAAAATAAAATAAACTACTTCATAAATGTTCATTTAAGGGGGACCACTAGTGTAACGTTTTCAAAAAATTGGAAATTTTTTTTTGCATTTTTCGATAGTCTATACCTTTAAAAATAACATACTACAATCTCAAATGCATATCTCAAATAGTTTTTGAGTTACAGCCATCCGAAGAGTGGATGCTGATTTTCATTGTTAACTTTAAGGTATTGAGAAATGTATGAAGGTTGATAGTTCGAGAGTTTCTGGACGTGGCTGCCAGTCACATGTTGTGGAGAAGCTAGACCCTGGCACATTTAAACGACTCATCTAGTTTTACTATGACCGTTAGAGTGAGTACATCGTAAATAATTTTAGTAAAAATTCTCGGTAATTACAATTAAAAGGTAAAGTACCGAAAAACTACATTTTTCAAATTTGCTGCAGTTATAACTCGAAGACAAATCATTCGATCAATTTGATTCTTATTGCAGCTTCTTTTATATATATTTCTTCGTACCATGAACCTCCAGTTTTCCGATCGAATAAAAAATGTAATTTTCGCAAGCCAAAGCTATCAAATTTTCGCGCAAAATTTGAATTTTTTTAAAAAAACTTCGCCATTTTGTTAAATTTCACCTTTTTATTCGATTGAGGTTCACGGTACGAATCATACCTTCTAGTTTAATAGGCTTTTTGGTTGTTTTTATTTCAGGCAGTGTGAAGGCCGCTATCACTGCAGCAGTGGGGGAACTTTTTTTTTTGGAGCCTTGAGAGATCTTGAATAACTTACTGAATTTTCATTTTTTTGGTCCAAAAATTTTATCATGAATGTAATATATATCAACGAATATATCCTGAAAATATTAAAACACTCCATGTAGTAGTTTTCTTTAACAAAATTCCCAAAAATCACCTTTTTTTCAGGCGGTCACACTAGTGGTGCCCCTTAATAAGAATAAAAATTACACTTTATCCATACCAGTGACAAGTGACAGCTGTATACTTAAATGTTGAATAACCCAATAAAAAAGTATGTTGGGTTATAAAAGCAAATTTATATTAGCTATAACACACTAAATGTCCAAAGAGAACAAAGGGTTAATAATGGTGTTTTTTTTTTTGCTGCTTGCTTGACGATGATATTGTTCATAAAACATTTTGCCTTCGCAGCTTAAGATAGCATCGCGTCGGCGTTGCCCGGGGGTTGTAAATTTAAAAATTTTATCGAAGCACATAACACGTGTAAATGGCGTTGGTGTGTGACAAAAAGTCTTGTAAAAATTAAAGTTTAGAACCGGGGCTGACATGATACTTTCTTTTAGTGACATACTTACATACTGTAAAGTAAAAATACCTCTGTCACAGCTTCCTGTGTAACACAACGAATTTCCCAATTTTCCTCGAAAAACAGTTTAACGGTTTCAAAAACCTACCTTATGTGATTTTTCCGCTCTTTACAATGATATATTAAAAATTTTAATTTTACTCGAAAACCAATTTACTTATAATAGAACAACGATTCAAAAATCAATCTTATGTGATTTGTTCGAGAAAATTTTTCAATTGTAGGAAATCTTGGCAAAAGCTATATATATATATATATATATATATATATATATATATATATATATATATATATATATATATATATATATATATATATATATATATATATATATATTACTTACTGAGGATTGTAAGTTTTATTTTTATGTTCTCGGATACAGTTTGAGATTCCAAAGCTAAAAGCATCCGTGACCACAAAAATAAATTTGCAGACTGAATGCAAGTAGGTAAGTTATTTCTTCAACCAAAAAATATGATGAAAAAAAAATTAAGTAATCAATAATAAATTTTATTGAACATGTAATTATAATCAAAATAAATAGAGAGGTCTAGAGAAGTCTGTTTGCTACTTGACCACAAGCGATTACTTACACGGTGAGAAAATTCATATAAAAATTACTGTGCTCAGCACTACAATCGACGTGTAAAAGGCGAACATATTCAATTTTGTACGGTAAAAATATAAAAATTATAATTAATCATAGGAAGTTTAAAGGATAGAATATTGTTTCCGTAATATTAGCTGCGTAAAATTTCTAAAACAGCACAGTAAAAAGTTCCATTGCCGACAAAAAAATATTTTTTAATTGTTTTTCTTACGAAAATTACCATGCTGTATTATAATATTTGAAATGCTATCTGCTAATAGTAGAAAGAAAAAAAGAGAAAGAAGATTGTGTGTGTTGTGAACGCTGTTGAAATGTACCTCACTCATAGCAAGTCACATAGCCAACCATAGGTTTGGACGACCAACTTGGTCTTACAAGCAGCAAGCAGTATTCATTACACTGTGTTAGAGGACGGGGATGTCACCGTTTAATTTAAAATTTTGTTACTTTACTATCTTTAGTATTAGAATATATTGTTGCAATCATTTTTGTATGCATCATAAAGTTCTTACAGGTTCGAAGTTTTTACAGGTACCGCCCAAGCAACATAAGTTTGCGGGTCAGATGCGCAAATGAAAGAGTACGACAACAAGAATTAAACTATAACATATATGCATAAGAGTGTGATAAAAGTTGTGTTAGCACATTAAATTTTACCATGCTAGCACATATTTTTTATTTTGATCGTCGATCGCGCACGCATTATAAGAGAGCATGGTAATTTTTCTAAAATTTTATCTACAAAAATTATATGATTTTTCTCTCCGTGCATAAGCGATTACTTATGTAGCTAGGAAAGTAAGTAAACTTTTCTGCTATATAAACACCAACTGACGATTCAAGTGATTTAATAACTTATTTTTTAACGAAAAATACCAAAAAAATCTTATTTCTGACATCAGACATGTCTTATAGAAGAACTCATCCAAGGGTTTGGAATTTGAAAGATTTTCACCAAATTTTGCAAGAGTAGGATGTTAGAAAATTATGATAATCATATCTTATAATGGTTTTTTGAAGATGCCAAGGTATTACAAATGTTTTTTCGGAACCCTAACAATATAATTAGTTCTGACAGGAAGTATGCATAATTTAAAGACGTAAGCTATGGTAAAATCAAGTAAACACCAAAAAAATTTTGTTGAAGTGTAATATTTTATATGCAAAGTTTATAAACAAAATTATTCTCGCTCAGATATATTAATTTTCTGTATAAAAGCGTAGAATCACAGTTTAATTTCATTTCAATCGAAAAATAATAGTTCCACTAACTAAATAGCATTCTAACGATAATTCCACAAACCGAGTAACTTTAAATAAAAACTATATTACGAAACAATAATTTCAATCATTCAGAACAAATTGCAAAGCGCATATTGAAATAATTTCCCACAATAAACGTAAACGAATCAACAGAAGGAATTCAAATTATTCGTCTCTGGTCGAAGCACAGTCATGCATTTCAAAACGCAAATTATTAAATATGCACGCCATGAGACAAACCTGAACAAACATCTTTAATGATTGCCAGTAGGTACACAAATACAATGACGCTCAACCTTTACATGTCAAGGGCCGACCGGTAAAAATGTCGGAATATTTTCTACCGTAAAAAATACCGTCAACCGACGCCACTTTGATATATTTTTGTAGATTTTTTTACGAGGCTCGTTTTTGTTAATAATAATAAAATCAATTTTAAAACATCGAAATTATTTCGGTATCAACGTAACACGCAGCGTCAGTGATCATATATACTAAGATTGAAAATTTTAGCAAAATGTAGAGGCCGTAATTATTTCTGTCGAATAGTATAGGCTTGCATTATGAAACTAAATATTTAGCCTAGATAACCAAGGTTTTTATTATTTTTAGGGTGCCCTAAATTTTAAAATATTTTCTCAAGGAAAAAAAAATTCCGAAAGAAAAAGATAAACAATAAAACTTTCTATAAAAAACGTTGATTGAAATTTATTTCAAATTTCAGATGTAGGTAATCATATTATTAGGGCACTTCTACTAGTGTTAAAACTTTGAAATTTGGTGTGAAAGTAAGTCTGGACCAAAAAGACTTTAACTAAAATATTTTCATTTTTGTGTTCTTTTTATGCAATTTTACACAAGCTGTTACTATAGTAACATATTATCTAAAATAAAAAAAAATAAAGAATGCTATTTACAATATATAATATTTTGAAGAAAGATACGTTTATTTTAATGATTTTTTTTTTAAAAATTAAATTTGAAATTTCTAAAATGGTCTAAGCATTAACTATCTCTTTTTGAAAAACTCAACAAAAATACTGAATTCTTCCACAATATTATCGTTTTATGTCAAATATTTAAAAAAAAAAAAAAAGCGTCTCAATTTTGTTTTCATCATATTACAGGAAATACTACGAATTATAACTAATCTATACAAAGAATAAAATTTGAAATTATTTAAATGTGGAATTAAAACAAGACACTGAATATTAGTTTCTTTAATAAATGCTCGAACACTTTTGACGACGGTCGTCTCTTGGACTTTTAAGCTTGAACAAACGTAACAAACGAACAGCTTTTATTAAAGTATGTTTATTTACTTTCAAATGGAAAACATACACATGAAGTGGAAATGTAATCGCTCATGTGAATATATTTATGGGGATGTCAATGAATGAATGAGGAATGAAAACATCACCACATCTAACTAATATGTACTAACTTGGTAGGTAGCTTTCGATCTATCTCTTCTCGAAACTGAACAAAACTAATTAAAGTTCACGGCAAACTTAATTAAAAATTCTTAATACATTATAAAATGTAAAATTCTTATTTTTTCTTGCACATCACTCAGCACAGTCAGGACACAACAAGATGATGGTAAATATTTTTATAAGATGATTGTAATTAAAGCAGGTGCGTAAATAATTAGGTACTGTGCGGGGCGCGGAAGGAGGTAGAACTAATTATCCAAATTCGGAGTTTAAAATATATCAAAAACCATCGTGTTTATAAATGAAAATATGATGCCAATGGGGTGTGGCATACAGCTTCCTCGTACTCGTAAAAGAAGCTTGGTAATTTAATGCCCAATATATGGAGGGGTCAGTGTAAAAGTGAACCAAGTCCATAAAAAATTTTTTTTCTAAAAATGTGTTTAAAGTTTAAGAAATTACAACTCTTTAACGAAAAAGGCATTTTTAGAAAAATTTTTTTTTATGGACTTGGTTCACTTTTACACTGACCTCTCCATATCTTTGTATAATTTAATATAGATACATATATTATATAAATTAACAAAGAATTAAGGGGGACCACTAGTGTGACATTTTTAAAAAATCGAAAATTTTTTTCAATATTTCCATAGTCTAAACCTTTAAAAATAACATACGAAAATTTCAAATGCATATCTCAAATAGCTTTTGAGTTACAGCCATCTGAAAAGCGGATTCTGATTTTTATTCTTAACTTTGAGGTATTGAGAAATGTATGAAAAATGAATGTTGATAGTTCGGGAGTTTCTGGACGTGGCTGCGTCACATGCTGTGGAGCAGCTAGACCCTGGCACATTTAAATGACTCATCCAGTTTTACTATGACCGTTATAGTGAGTACATCGTAAATAATTTTAGTAAAAATTCTCAGTGATTAAAACTAAAAGGTAAGGTAAAGAAAAACTACATTTTTCAAATTTGCTGCAGTTATAACTCGAAGACAAATCATCCGATTGATTTGGTTCTTATTTCAACTTCTTTTATATATGTTTCTTCGTACCATGAACCTCCAGTTTTCCGATCGAATAAAAAATGTAATTTTGGCAGGCCAAAAATCATCAAATTTTCACGCAAAATTCAAATTTTTTTTTCGATTGAGGTTCACGGTACGAGCAATACCTTCTAGTTTAATAAACCTTTTGTGTTTTTTTTTTATTTCCAGCACTGTGAAGGTCGCTATCACTACACCAGTTGAGGGACTTTTTTTCGGAGCCTTGGAAGATTGCGAATAACTCGCTGAATTTTCAACTTTTCGGTCCAAAAAATTTACTATATATTTATTATACATCCATAAATATATCCTCAAAATATTAAAACATTCCATGCAGTAGTATTCTTTAAAAAAATTCCCAAAAATTCCCTCTTTTCGGCCGGTCACACTAGTGGTCCCCCTTAAGAGTTAACAATTGGAACCAAATTTTTGGTAACGCATTACACTCTTCTAGAATATTAATAAGAGGATTAAAAATTTGCCCAGACACGTCCCTGTTACGTTATGTAACAGGAACGAACCAACGTTTACATTTCCCATCAAATAAAAAAGAGAAGAAGAAAATGAAAATGTAAAAGAAAAGTTTTTAACAGATTAAAATAAATGATGGATATGATTCTAAAAAAACTTTTTAATTGAACCACAAGTTTCGTGAAATATACGACATAGCAATGCAATTAACAACATAAGCAACAAAATGACAGTATTATACACGGAGAGAAAATTCCTATAAAAATTACTGTGCTCAGCACTACAATCGACGTGTAAAAGACGAACATATTCAATTCTGTAAGGTAAAAATATAAAGATTATAATTAATCATAAAAAATTTAAAGGATGGAATGTTCTTTTCGTAATATTATCTCCGTAAAATTTGTAAAACAGTACAGTAAAAAGTTCCATTACCGACAAAAAAATAATTTTTAATTGTTTTTATTAAAAAAATTACCATGCTAACATGCTAATAATAGAAAGAAAAAAAAACAGAAAGAAGGTTGGTTGTGTTGGGAACGCTGTAATGAAATGTACCTCACTGAGCGATTTACATGCGAACCATAGGTGTGGACTGTGGAAGAAACTTTGTCAGACAGTTCGCACCAAGCACCTTGATTATCAGACTGTAGTCAGCTAGTAGTCAGTTTCTTTTACACTCTCTTAGGATGATGTCATCGTTTAATTCATCTTTTAGCGAATTTCCAGAAAGAATTCTGGAAATTCAGCTATTATGGTGTTAGCCATAGTCGAAGTTCAGCCCGAAAATATGGCAGAAATTTGTTTTGAGGTCCCTAGAGCCCAAAAATAACATTCACTAAAATTTATATATATATATATATATATATATATATATATATATATATATATATATATATGTATATATGTATTTATGTATTTATGTATCAGCACGATAGCGCTTCAGGAAAAACTGCTAGTTTTACGAAATTTGGTGACAACGTTGGAAGTCCAAAAATCTTGGATGAGTTCTTCAGCCAAAAACGTCGGCGCTCAGGAACATGGTTTTTTGAGCATTTTTCGTGAAAATGAGTTTTTGGCCAAAATTTGCTATAATTTAAAAGATTTTGTCAAATTTTTTTACACCATTGCAAAGACGGGAAAAAATGACATAAAAAAGGTTTTGGAACTATTATTCTAGGTTAGCTAGTTTTTGAGAAAATAAGAAAAAAAAAGTCAATTTATTTTCTATAATTTTAGTGTTTACAGCTATGTTGTATGTGTATAATCATATAATGTGTATGTATGTATATAACTCACTATAACTGCAATAGTATACGTATATCTATGTATGTGAATGTATTTGTACCTCTAATATACATATTTTTCAAATAAGTACATCACTGTTGACAGTTTTAGCGAATGGAATTCGCTATTACAGCCACTGTCATGACCCGACTTGAGCCCGGGACTATGGCAGAAATTTGTTTTGAGGTCCCTAGAAACCGAAAAAAATAGTCACTAAAATTTATATATATACATATATATATATATATATATATATATATATATATATATATATATATATATATATATATATATGTGTGTGTGTGTGTGCGTGTGTGTCCGCGCGATAATTCTCGAACGAAATGTCTTACGTTTATGAAATTTGGTGAAAATATTGGAAGTCCCAAACCGTTGGACGAGTTCGTTAACCAGACACAACCGATGCCTGGAACATGTCTTTTTTAGCAATTTTCGTGAAAAAATTAACTTTTTGCCAAAATTTCCTCTTATTCAAAAATTTTTGTAAAATTTCTTTACACTATTGGAAAGAGGAGAAAAAATCACATAAAAAAGGTCTTCAAACTATTATGCTATGTCAACTAGTTTCCAAGAAAAACTAACTTTTATAAACGGAAATTCGCTATGTTATGCAGGATGCTGCGACAGGGGTATTTGTTATTTACCTATCTTTAGTATATGTATTAGAATATATTGTTGGCAATCATTTTTGAATACATGTTTTTACAGGTACAGTGCAACCAACCAAGGTCGCGAGTCAGATGCGCAAATGAAAGAGTACGACAACAAGAATTAAACTATAATATATATGCATAAGAGTGTGATAAAAGTTGTGTTAGCACCACATTAAATTTTACCATGCTAGCACATATTTTTTATTTTGGTCGTCGATCGTGCACGGATTATAGGGAAGCATGGTAATTTTTCTGAAATTTTCTCTACAAAAATTATAGGATTTTTCTCTCCGTGTAAACATTGATATCTGCAACAGCACATAAGAAAAATTTCATAAAATTTAAATAATAATATTTGTCTGCTTTTTAATGAAAATGAGAAAAGTAATTTTTTTTTCGAAAATTAAAAATTTCCATTTTAGTAATGTTCCATACGAAAATTGGCAAAACGAAACAGTTTACGACCTGCCTACAACCCTTATTCTCAAAAGAAGTGCTCAGTTTTTTTTTTTTTTAGAAATGAGGCGTAGATAGAACGAAAATTATTAGAATTTAAAAATTTAAACAAGTATTATGGAAAATTTTTTTAACATTTTGTTACTTAATAAAGTATAAAATGGTTTTTGCAGGTACATTTATTTATAAAATAGTGTATGTATAAAATTACTCTGTATTATTCATTTGTGCAATAAATATATATTTTATTTATTTATTTAAACAAGTATTATGGTAATTTTTTTTAGAAAAATACTTCTAGAAATTAAAAGAAAAGTAATGATTGGTAAATCTACAGGGTGTAAAACAAATAACTCTCGTCCTTTTGTGGGGTGACTCATAGCACCCTGTAGACACTAAAACCGCAGGAATTTTTTCGGAATTAAGAGTCGCGTCACCCCTCAAAAGGATAAGAGTTATTTCCTTTACATCCTGTATATAAGATACGAGTATACACACATACATATATACATAGAGTTATTGGTTTTACACCCTGTATACACAATAAATATCCATAAAAATATTAGATCTAAAATAGCCAAAGAAACTGTAAATATTTTTTAAATAATTTTCCGATCTAGAAAAAAAATACGTGTTTTATAACAATTACTGAAAAAAAAAAAAATATAAAAATATAAAAACAAGCGGTTTGTCCTGATATCTATGTTTTCTTCCGATAAATTCAAATAAATAGACCAAGATAAAAATACAATCGTGTTGGAATCGAGAATTATGATTTATTTCACATTTCTGCTTTACAATTACATCAATACTTTTCAAATTTCTAATTTATATTTTTTCAGATACTGACCTAGAAATAAGGAATTTATATTCATAACAGTAATACCTGTACAAAAATTATTTTATAACAAAGTTGATGGAAATCGTGCCTTATTAACTTTTTTCTCAAAAAATTACTTCAACCTGTCTATCTTTTCTTTTCGTCAACAATCGGGTACTCCAGGTATTCCCCGAGATGGGTAAAATTTATTTCACAAAAAAAAAAAACTCAGTGATGACAAAAATTTAAAAAAATTTTAAAATTTATAACAAATTTGTAACTGCAATTCGTCATTTTATTTAAAAATGTATGAAAACAAGATGCAAATTTTCGTATTAATAAAAAGTTTCTTCCAACGTCTTCTTATAATCATGTTTAATCGTGGTCGCAATATTTAGGACATAATAAATGTTCAATATCTAGGTACATTGTCTAAAGGAAATTTGAGTAATAAACCGGATATCACTCTATATGTACCAACAAAGTTCTATCCGATGTTAGTTTAAAATAACCTTTGTACGTGTAGCCATACTTCATCATCAATGTTTACGATGTGAACTTTAGTTTACAACTGAAACAAAAAATTGACAATGAGAACAATATGAGATACGATTAATAACTACAAAGTATCGTTTCTGGCGATAATCGGAAATTTTCTATTCAAAAAAAATTTATGAAAACAAAGTGATTGAAGTGATATGATGCATATTGCTATGTCTTTAGTTACTTCGGGCACTTTGCCGACTATGTAATTCAGACCACATATTGATACTTTTTTAACCATTAGAGAAGTCTTTAAAAGCAATTCTTTAACTCTAAATAAATTTTTTGTAGCTTGGAATAATTTCCGCCATTAACTGGAACAACACTGGATCGTGTAATATGAAATGTCGTATACTGACCACTTTGCCGATCATGTAATTAAGATAATTGATATTGACACATTTTCAACCATTAGAGAAATTTTGAAAAATAATTTTTAACTTTGAATAGATTTCTTGTAGCACCGAATTATTTTCACTAATTAGCTGGAATAACATTTGATGGTGTAATATGAAATGTCGTTTTCCGACCACTTCGTCTACCATGTTACTCAAGTAAATATCAACAAGCTGCAGTTTAAATTTCAAGTCTATCGAATGAAAAGCGCTAAGTTTTAGTTTCGCTATACCAAAAAAATGTTGGGTCACTCAAAAAGTATCCCAGGTATTTGGGGTGCTGCTATTAGTCAGTAGTTTGTTGTATCACTAAAAATCGGTAGTGTGCAAGTACTCTAACTAGACAATCTTCCAACTTTCCAAATTTCCTACTTGGCTGGTAACACACTCAAATACATATCTACGAGTACTTACATAATAGCTAGGGAGCCGGTGGGAATTTCGGTATATGATTTCATCGTCATTGATACTAATATGTTATATACTTTACTACTGTTCGAATAAGGAAAAATTAGAACAGAGTTCATATGGTGCTGACTTTTCTTGAAAATGAATTTTGAAAATTAGAGGAATAAGAAAGCTCCCTTAAATTACATGATCGTGTCTGCCATTGATCTATGCCAATAGATTCTATGGTGTTAAGGGCAGTAAGTATATAATATATTTGTGGAAGGCAGACGTCTACATTGCTGTATTTTTCTTTAAAATATTTTTTTTTTAAATAAATTTGTCATTATTTTTTTTTTTAATCCAGCAATGTAGACATCTGCCTTACACAAATTTATTATATATACTTACCGCCCTTAACTGAATTTTTCCTTATTCGCACAGTAGTAAACTACCGTCAAACGGAGCTATTTGAAAACGGTGGGGCTATTTGGAACAAACAAAAAAGAAAAAGGTTTAAGCTCTTATATCTGTTTGATTTCTGAACGATTCATAACGTTAATGCGTCTTTAATAGTGGGTGTTCTTTAAGAGTTTAAATCTTTTTTAAAACTCTTCTTTAAGAGTTTAAATCTTTTTTTTGTTCCAAATAGCCCCACCGTTTGACGGTATATAAAATATTAGTATCAATGACGATGAAATCATATACCGAAATTCCCACCAGCTCCCTAGCTATAACTTATGCAATGTATGTATTGTTGTATATACATATTATATGCACATGTTTTTATACTATAAGGTTTATTATCAATTTCCCAGATATAAATTGTTTTGTGTTCAGTATGCACAATAGTACCTACAGGACCTGTAAAGCGTACCCTACCATTGGATTGTGTCACCCCAACTATTAGGCGACGCTGCCACCATTGGTATGTACCTGTATCATTTATGGTTATTATTCATTCGTAAATCCACATATACCTATTGTCACACTATTTATTTACATTGTGTGACGACACACGTGCCACTGTCACCTCCTCCTCTCGCACCCGGCTCTCTAACGCTCACTACAGTACGTCGCTGATGTGTCTGTCGGGTTTAGTGTATTGATTGATTCAGGGCCGGATCGGAGAGGGGGGCAGCGGGAGCACGTGCCCCTCTACAGGTCTTAGGGGACGCCAAAACACTAAATTTTTTTTGCTCGTCACTTGCTTTTTGCAGGGAAAAAGTTAAAATATTGGTATGGAAAGAATTCCGAATTTGTCATTTTTCTCGAGGAGGGCGCCAACATCAAAGTTTGCTCGCCCTCATAATAATTGTAGTTCTGGCCCTGGATTGATTCGTTCAGTTCTCTTAGCCGATGCCTCTTGACGTGAATATTATCATGTACCGACCGCTGAGGTATTACACGTACCTGGTGAATGTAGATATGAACGTATGGTCGGCAACTTCATCGTGACCATACCGTGACCAATCCAATAATATGTGCAAAAACCATTTCACTTCTAGCTCAAGTACAACACAAAAAATCTTTGATGGTATTGTAAATGAAATGGGACTTTAGATGGGGGCTCCCTTCCTGTCCACAGTAAAAAATATGAAACTGGTCAAGAGTGGGCCGGACTCCCGCAATAAGAATTTTGTTGTCACTGCTGGCTCCGATGCGGGAACGCTTGCTAAAATTTCAAACACAGAACTTATCCGACTTTTTAGTGCTAGTTTCTCTGCTATATTTGACCGTGTATCAATGAGAAACGACAGTGATGGTAAATGGAAAATGAGGCCCAGGCTAGTAGCACACATTGTGTGCAGTCAGCAGCGCAGAGTAGCCATTACAGTGGCCAGCACAGCAACCCGCTTGAAAGTCAACAGTAAAACAAGTGTAGATTTGATATATTTTTTTAAGTGTGGCGGAAATATGGTCTTACCATTCCAAGGACCACAGTAGCAAAAAAAACTATAAAGCTGACGAAAATTTTAACAGTGATCTGCAATCCATAGATTAACTTGATATCTATTAACATTAATAATGTCAAATTTTTAATTTTAGAAACCTAAAATATTAGGGAAAAACGTTCTTTTTTTCGCACATTTTGATCTATACCTATTTTTGTAACCAATTCACAAATAACTATTTTCAACGATACAATAAATGCGTGTTTCAAAAAGCTGGCATCATTCCAAATTTTAAATTCGTATGTCACGGAATTTTTGAAAAAAACGTCTCTAAGCAACAAACTGACGGATGGTAATAGTTCAGTTTTTTTATGGTCCGTAAGTAGGTACCACATTTATGGCCTCGAATACAATTTGAGAATCCCAAACTGAAAGTTAAGGATTCATTTCCAAAATAGTTACAGCAAAATATTTTCCTCAATTTTGTTTTTGAAAGAATATGGATTAAATTGTCATTATTAGTTCCATAGACTAGAGTTGCCACTATTAATTTAAAATTGATATGACAACGTTAATAGTGTTAACCAGTCTCTTATGTAACTTTAAAGAGAGAGCGTTTGACTTTTACCTGCAATACTACGCATATTAAAACATACTAAAACATACATAACTCTGTTGGTTGGATCAATCAATTTGTAAATCCAATTATTTTCATAGACAGAATAGCGGACAAGATATATACATCTATCTCGCCATGAATTGATATTTTTTTGTTCCATTAAGAAATTTGTACTGTGTAATTGAGTTTTATGGCATTCGCAACAAAAACACCTTGACGATAATTGAATAAACGTTGTTTTAGCTTAATAACCCTTGTTATAATTAAGAACCATAAAATGTTTAATGGTAATCATAACTGTAAGCTCAAATTTACTCACAGAGAGCGATCCAAATATTATATCTCTCACCGATTTCAATCGTATTTCGTCTACGAATAGAGCACAAATTGTTTAGTATGTTGGTATGGAGCTTGTACGTAGGCTAGTGTCTAGGGAACTGTTACTATTCCATAGTTATGGGTAGTTAGGTGCCGAGTTCGAATCCCGCTACAACTGATTTCCAATAATATTTTTATTTTTTTTTTTTTTTTTAAATTTATTTATTTTCATATCGAAAAAAAAACTGTTTGTAAGAAAAAAATTATATTCATTAATGTTGTAACGAGTAATATTTTCTAGTACAATTTCGGTAACATAATTAATTAATAAATTTTAAATTTAGAAAAAAAATTAAAATAAGAAAATCGCATATAGCGGGATTTTGAACTCAGCACCTAAAAATATGGATAATCCATGTTACCCTATAGTCACTGGCCTACTACTGGCCTAAATAACTTTGACATAATTATTTTACCTATATTGTTGCTCAAACTTAAAAAATGAAAATATCTCCTGTGTTTTTGAAAGGTGTACCCTAATACTGTAAATTTTCTATATCGATGTGATGCTGTAGTAGTAGACAAAATCCGATCGAAATGGGTTATGAACATAATAGGGTGAATGCGGGAGAGATGCCACACGTTTTGAAAACACTTGATAATTCTTAAAGTATGCATTTAATTGATTTGAAATTTGGTACACAATAAATGTAAACATTTTTCTTTAAAATTATTTATAAATAATTTTAAATTTTGATATTAAAAATTTTGCATTTTGCACACATCTCCATATATGATGCATGCCATATGTAACCATTTTTAGCACTTTTTACATCTTAACCAGTCAACTTTTTTTTTTGTTTCGAATAGTTTTCAAAACATTCAATACACAGGCAATCATCATTACTTTCGTTATCTTCACTAATATGAGAGCTCTTCCTGATCCCTTAATGGATCTTTTATATTTACGTGGCATAATTTACAGTAAAAAATAAAATAAAATTGCATAATTAAGTCTATGTTTTTAGTATATAATATGATGCGGCAACTATACCAACCTTAAATGCGGCATCTCTCCTTTTTGTTGGGATAGATGCCGCATGTTGCTATAGCAAGCATAGTGCGGAATTCTAACCTAAAATTTTATAGAGTACTTTTAAAATATACCTAAATTAATAGCAAAACTCATTTTCTTTAAAACAGTGAAATATACATTCTTAAATTCTAATGAATTAAATGCTTGATAAAATATTATGTTAAAAAACTTACTTTTCAGTTATAAAAAGTTGGATAATTACTAAACTGATGAACTAATCGTAAATGTTACCATAATTATACAGCTTAGATAAGTAACTTATTTTAAACATAATCCATTAATAGCGCTATCTATCAATCAACGGACGAACTATGGCTACTGCGGCATCTCTCCCGCACTTACCCTATCTAAACAAAATTCACAAACTTAAAAAAAAAATTTCCGAGGAAAAACGTACTGAAAATTTCCATTACCTATAATAATAATTTGTTTTTATTCGCATTAAAAACGTATGCAAAAACCTTACCCGAAAATCATTCAATTTTTCGAAAGCAAATAATGTGAAAATACGACAAATTAAAGAAACATCACGTTTGATTATTTTGTTTGTAATCGTATCAAATATACGTAGAAAATGTACAATGTGTCCGGTAAAAATTGGTACCTACTCTACAACGAATGCCATTGATCGCGTTGAAGAAACAACGCCCGAAAAGACCACATGGATTTGTGAACCTTTTATTTACAGACACCTTGTAGAACACGCATGGTGTGTAAATGTGTGAATGTGTGTATTTATGTGTGTGTGTGTGTAGTGTGTACATTAGGGTGTGCCAAAAAAAACGTGATTATCTTCTTTCTCGCTCTCCGCTCAGAATATCCTAGGATATGTCTAAACAAACATTCTCACCAAATCGGAGCTCATATCTCCAATTTTTAGAGGTGCATCATCGAACCTAAGGTTTTCCCAATTAAATAACACAAGGAAGACGATTTTTTATATTGAGCATTAAATTTTGGACAAAGAATTTCCTCTTCGCTAAAAAATAAGTGAAATAAACTTTGAGGGTCTGTAACTTTGTAACTATTTGTAATACGAGAAATTTGTAAGGAACTTTTCTGTAAAGCGTCAGTGGGACTATAAAACTGTCATTTAACTTTTTGTCCTATCCTTAATAGTTTAATATTAATAGATTTGAGCGTTACTTTATGGTATTATATATTTGTAAATAATAAACAAATATTTTACTTCGCAAAAATATTTGTTTATTATTTACTTAATAGTTTAGCTTAAAAATGTAAAAAAAGCAAATTTTCAAAAAATTTAAATTTTAAGGCTCTGTAGAAAGTGAAATATTGGTGACAGAAATTTGACCCAATGAAATTTTTTGTCCAAAATTTAATGCTTAATAGGATGCTTTAATTCATTTTATGAAAAAAAAAACTTCTTCATAGTTTGCAGGAATAAATAATTTTTGAAAAAATCGTCTTTCCTGTGTTATTTAAATGGGAAAACTTTAGGTTCGATGATGCACCTCTAAAAATTGGAATTATGAGCTCCGCTTTGGTGAGGATGTTTGTTTAGACATATCCTAGGATTTTTTGAGCGGAAAGCGAGAAAAAAAATATAAAATGTTTTCTTGACACGCCCTAGTGTACATTGTACATATGTAACAAATCATAAACGTGTTCAATTTGTCTCTTTTGGCTTCAATATTGAAATTTAATTTAAATATTACCTACTACATGTAGGCAAATATGGAAATTGTAGGTATAATGTAAATATGCCAATGTACACATAATATAATATATGTAACATACTTATGAAAGAAACACTATTTTATAATATGGGGTGTTGTGAAAGTTGACAGTTGAAACTAATAAAATCAAAAATCGTAGAAGTAGCATTTTGGGCCAAGCGATTTCTTGCCTCTTTAACTACCATAGCGTTTAAACAGGCCCAATAAGGAGTTGTGGAAAAGTAAAAGAAGAAGTAAGAAGTAATACAAATCTGTAATTCAACATATACTTATAACCCTTGTTTATTGAATTTAGAAATTCAAGGACTCAAACTTCTTAGTATTCTTCAATTGATTAACCCTAGAATCATACGTTGGTCTACGAGAAACGTTAATCATACATCGACGTCGTTTTGACGGATGGACTTTTTACGGAGAGTTTTAGAGTTTATTTGCAAAAAACATTTTTTTTACATAACAATACTACAAAAGCGAACAAAATATTTAAAAAAATTGGATTTGGAAAAATTTCTTAATGTAAATATTTATTAATTTTTTTAATTTTTTTATCAAAGCATATTTTCATTATAAAAATTAAAAAATAGATAAATACATCAATTGTAATAATTAATTTATGAACTATTATGAGTCAGTGGACATGTGTGACTTTACAGAATGCGAAATTTCTCAGTCATAGATATTCCTATAGATATGTAGTTATTTCCCCATTAGGGACATTTGTAAATTTTCTAAAATTTGTTAGTAATTTTTCGAATAAGATCTCAAAAAATAATAAAAATTAAAATATTTTCCACAAAATAAATTGTTAATCTTTTATTAAGTCATTCGAAATGCATTCTTTAGTTTTCGATTCAATATATTAAAACTTCAGTATTATGTCGTCTCTATAAGTCAAACAGCTGTAATCATCTTTCACATTATCATAATCATTGAATAAATTAATTATAACATCCATATCTTTAATAAATTTTAAAAAAAAAATAGGAAAACTTTTATATGTAGTGTACAAAATCTTCAAAAAAAAAAACATACGTTAATCATACATCGACGTCCTTTTGACAGACACTATTTCAATACAAATAAAACGACAATGACTATAAACAAAATAAATATATGTGGTGTGTTATAATAACAAATAAATTAGATAACAGAAATCTCACAAAAAACAAGTAACAACAAGTTGAAGTATTGGAGCAGGTAGAGAAGTTCGTACGTCGTTTTGACGTGTACGTATGATTCTAGGGTTAAATTTTTCATGACAAAATACCAAAATCTGATTTTTAATCATACAACACTAATTAACAGAAATGAAACAATATAGTAATTGCAAAAATTCTTGAAGATAATTTATTTTTAAAACACCCTATATCTTTAAAATAATTTTCCTTTAACATATTTTACGCAAAGAAAAACATCAATATGAAAATCTATTGCCATTTTCAAACAAAATTTTGATTTAAACTTGACTTGCTACATAATTTCTGATTAAATTTTATCGACACACTACTACAGAATATTTTAATAAAAAAAAAAAAAAAAAAAAAAAAAAAAAAACATTATTAGTGATGCCAGCTGTATTTTATCGGTTTCGTCTGGATCTCAGTTTCAAGTACCCGGGACAAAAAAGGATTATTAGAATATTCCAATTGTCGCAGTTATTTATGAGGAAAATGAAACACTTTAGAGCAAAATATTATTATTACTACTACTTTTATTGTATATTTAAATTAAAAAGCAACTTAAAATGAACGTATCCATTAATAATTACAAGAGTTAAAATTTACAAATGTAAATCTACTAGGATAGGGCGGGGTAAAAAATAGACAAAATCAAATCTTTTCATTTTTCATGTAGAAAATATTTGAATTTTTAGACAAAAAGAATACTGTATGATGTTAAATTGTTTGTATTTTGAGATTTTGCATGTTTTTTCACTCAAGCTAATGACATAAATCTATAAAAAAATAAAAACCTGGTCTTTTTTTTACCCGCCAAATGGGGTAAAAAAAAACACAGTGGAGGGTAAATAAAAGACAAACTTCTAACGAATGGGATACTGCTTGAATCATACTGAACATGATTGGAAGGTTAAAAAAATACAGCTTGGGTAATTAGCAGTACAACACTTTTTATTTCACAACTCTTTCTCTACTACAAAATTTTTTATAGATATGTTTAAATTTTACGTATTTTACCAAAAACTTTAGCTAGGACTGATACAAAAGCTTGACTCATAGGAAAATTCTTTGGACTTTAAATACTAAAACAGTTTTTATTTCACAAACCTACAACTAATAAAAAATTTATTATAGCTCACTAAAAAACCAAATATGCTAATCTTTTTTTTACACCACTTTACATAAAGTAAAAAAATAAATCAAAATAATCTATGAATGAGTTAAAAATACTAAATGTGTGCAGTAAAGCATAGTTATACATTATAAAACAAATAAATTTTCATGGGTCAAAAATACAAATTTTCAAATAAGCTGAAATTGACATCCATGAAAACCGTCTCGTCACTAACAAAAAAATTGTTTTATTGAAGAATCAGTATGTTTTTAATCCATAAAATATACATAAACATGTCATTATATATTTTTAAAATGAAAATCTTTGTCAATAATTTTTAATTTTCCTAAATCTTAACCCCTTGTTTTGTCTTTTTTTTACGCCATTTTTTTCTTTTTCTTTAACATATAAAAAAAATTACAAGCAGTTGGACCATTTAAATAAAACTTTGTATTTTACATTACTAAAGCATGTAGAATAACAAGAACAAAATACAGCACTCTATCTTATCAGATTTTTTACTTACTGAAAAAGTTTATTGTCGTGGAATGAAAGTTTTTCGCTCATGAATAACAGAGGTTTGGGACAAAATTTTTTTATGTTATAAAACCCTCTCCAAAAAATAATTTTTTGGCCCAAACAGCTTAAAATACTAATGTATTTTGTTGTAATATTATTTATTTTTCGAATTTAACACTGTTGAGTTTAATATAAGTATGTCTTTTTTTTACCCCACTCGAGCAGTCTCTTTTTTTACCCCGCCCAACCCTACAAAAATCATCATATTTAAGTACGAGTACTATTATGTCGACCAAACGATTCAATCGCAGTGAAATCACTCAACGAAATCGCGCTAAAATCAACCGCTCGTATAGGTGTCCGTTGACCAAGTGCTTCCATGCGCAACCGTTCATAGATGGGATAATTTTTAATATCGTTCAATAATCGCCAATACTGATAGACGGCAATAAACGAAACCACCCAAACCACATTTACGAAAAAAAATGCCACAAGCACGGCAGCTTCACGTTCCTGTAACACTTTATCCCTGATCCGTACCACCGATAATAACAGTATAAACGATTCGGCAACCGACAGTTTCCAACAGAACAGTTCGCCGATTATCCACGCCAAAATTAATTGACGTTTACGATAGTAGATTGCTAAAATGATTACGGGAAACAGACCCATACCGATACCACAAAATACCAATGTGGCGATATATAAAAATTTATGGGTGCTGGCCGATTCTGCTGCTAACACACCACTCGATCCCAACGTGACAAACAGCAAGATTGCAAAAAGCAGAAGAAATTGGATTACGGTGGCTATAAATGCGCAGGTACGATGAGTCACCATAATATTGTCACTTCTGAAAAAGGAAGACTGAATCTTGCAATGTTCGAGAGATTAAAATTAAGATTTTCATTATTTGAAATAATTACCATGATTGAATTGCTAGTGTTTATTTAAAAATATTACACAAATAAAGAAGATCTGATATCTTCAGTTTTACTGTGTAGCTTCCAAATTCACTGGAAAATACGTAAATTTTTATCAGTAAAATTACAAGCTTCTTTTGGATTTATCGAATGGAAACACTTACTCGTTACAATTTCGATTATTCTAAAGGTAAGGAATTTTTGGAATGTAAGTAATGATTATTTTAAAGTAAACTAAATTATTTTAAAATTTATTTTTGACATGCAAATCACTTGCAAATAATTTAAATTTGTAATTTACAAATGTCAATTTTAAATATTTAGTTATTGATCAATGCAAGCTAATATTTTACACTCAACGTCATTTTCCCTATCAAATGCCAGTTTTGATTGTACATGATACAACCTCTTGAAAAAGGCAATAACTTTCAAAATTTTTGACACTGGTTTAAATTTCTCTAGCAAATAATGTGAGATTGATGTATTTTACAGTAAAGTCCATCCAAAAATCAAAATTACTACATCTGTATGTTTTGAGCAATTTTTTCATAGAATCCCTTCTATGACTTTAATTTAACGCATTTATTAGGTACTGATATAATATTTAAAGTTATCAAATTCTTTGTCTAATTTCACTGCTGAAATAATTTTATTACCTATTTGGGGATGGGCTCGAAAAGAAACAATGAAAAGCAGTTGAAGCCAACTAAAAAAGTGGACAGAAATTGGAATAAAATAATTCGGCTTAATAATGCTAATTAAGGGAGCTTCGCTAAAAAAAAAGAAATCGATTTTTTTTTCTTGATAATTATGTTCATTAAAGAGTTAGAAATATTTTCCTAAAATTTTATAAAAAAAAATGGAAAATCAAAAAGTTATGAACATTTTAGTGCACGCACTTTACTATAATTCAATTTAAAAAAAAAACTTGAAATGCGAAAGTACGTTTTTGCACATGGTTCCCCGTGTATCTCAAAAAGTATCTGAGATATCGACATAAATCAAAGTGCATATTATTCCTTGATACCGTCATTTTGGCAGGAACTAGGATCTTTTGGTTCCGTAATATATTTTCAAAATGGCGGCTGTTTATATTCGAGAAAAAGCGGTAGTTTTGAAAAATTATTTTCAAAATGCGATTTCTCGCTGGTTTTTTATTTTTTTCTTAGATTCTAGTTAGTGCCATAATTGTATATGTATATTTTCAGAAAAACCTTGATTTTTGGATTTTGGTTCACTGGGAACTTCAGAACGCGAGGAACCATTAAGGTGGAAAAATGTCGCAGTGTCGGCTTCAAAGCCTTTTATAGTCAGCTTATTTTTGAATTTCTTTTTTTGAATTTTTTTTTGTAATCTCAAGACATGTAGAAACAATGTTGCATATTTAATTTTTTAATAAAATATTTATTTCTATAAAAAAAAAAACTAATAAAAATGGTCGATTTTTTATATTTTTTGGCGAATCTCCCTTTAAGAAGCTTACTGTAGAGAGAATCAGATATACTCATATAGAAATTGAGGAATTTTTGTTATATTCCAACAAAAAATGATTTTTGAAACAAATGAATGCAACATCTGGCAACGTCACATTAAATGAAGAGTGGCGGAAGAATTAGAAATAAAATAACATAAAATTATAGTCTAGCCTAACAAAATTTGATATGGTCGCGGAAATATTTTCATTAAATAGGAAATACCATTCTTTGGATAACTAAACAAAAGAAAGATTCTTTAAGAATATGATTTTCGAAGATTATTATTATTATTAGAAATATTGAAAAGAATAAAATCCATTGTCATCCCGGAAAATATTTTCACAAAAAATTTTTTTCGTGAATACTTGTTACATGCTATTTTTGTTATTTTTTCGTAATGGCTATCGTATTAGTATTGATTGTATTACGAGGAAAATATTTACCTCCCAAAAAACCACTTGTATTCGTCTTAAAGTATCTATAATTTACAATGACGGTGTTATTTCTTCATATCTATTTTTTTGTAATTCTGACAAAATGTTTTTTTTTTCTATTTGAACATATATGTTACGGAAATTTAAGAGTGATGACCTTTTCACGAAAAATATGTTGATGACCTAAAAACTATAACTGGTGATTGATTTAAAAAAAAAAAAACTTTGAAACTTCGATTCTAACATAGTTGCTCTGAGATAGTCAGGTACAAAAGTATATCTCAGCGAAAAAATTTCCTTTTATCAAAAAATTAATAAATGTATTAATGTTCTTCAGTTATTGTATTTGTATATCACTTGTTTTTTAGCGAATTTTCGAATCGAAAAATCAACTATTACAGCCACTGTCATGATGCGACTTGAGTCCGGGACTATGACAGAAATTTGTTTTGAGATCCCTAGAAACCGAAAATAATATTCACTAATTACAAAACTTTGAAGTCGTTTTTCTCAAAATTAGGGTAGTCAATTTTTTTTTTCGGTAAGGGCTCGAATTATTAGTATTGAATTAAATAAATATGAAAAAATCGTTTTATCAAGCAACTAACTTAAGCAATATTTCTAGTGTAGAGAGTCTTTCCAGACTAAATAAAAAAAATTTTAGGGTCAGTTTTTTTACAGTTTATTTCTAGAATATATACAAAATGTGGAATGTAGATTTTTTACGGTATAGTATACTCGTATTCCGATTGCAATGAAATTCGTACAGGACCATCTAGGAAGTAAACCGCACGATTTCTAAAAATTTCATCAAAAACAGTCTAATAGTTCTCAAGTCATGCAACTGGGCAGGACTTGGAGGGAAAAAATTTACACATATGAAAGTGGTCACAATTCTTTCGCTATTTTTGTAGTCTAATTTCTGTAGTCTAATTAGGTTTACTTGAGAGTCGTTAAAAAAAATCGATTTTTTTTGCAGAAATTTGTAGCTAATTATGTGTAGAATATGTTCCCAAAGTGATTTTGCTGAAAGTAATTTAAGGGAAGGTTTACTTGAGATTTGATAAAAAAAATCGATTTTTTTTGCCGAAATTGATAGCAAATTATGTGTAGAATATGTTCCCAAAGTGATTTTACTGAAAATAATTTAAAAACAAGATTCTTGCACATTAACCGAATCCAGATTTCTAAAAAAAAAAAAAAATTCAAAAAACGTAGTTCACGCAATAATGAGTATTAAATATAAAATTTTGAAAATACGTTTCTTTATATATATTTTATAATATCTCGGAACTACATTTTTGGAACTGGTGGACACGATAACTCAAAAACTATTCGATGGATCCTTTTTTTTAATTTTTTATTTTAAAGATAATTCAATTCTTCGGCATCTCTACCTAAATTCGATACACTTTCAATATTTTTTTTATTTTTAAATTTACTTTAAAGAGCGAAAAATAAGACAAAAATCGTAATCAAAAGTTCAAACATCCGCCATTTTTCTTTTCTTTCAGCAATTTATTGATATTATAGGTAAAGGTGCCGGTACTCTTTACATATTTTATAAATCTTTTTTGTTTTTGGATTTCGGTGGTTTATTACCGGCGCTAGGATGTCCACCAACAAGGCATTGGATTTTCGGATCGTCACACTGCACTATCTATAAAATGGACACTTTTTTATATTTTTTCTTGAAAAATTTTTTTTGTATAGTTTAATACTTAATAAATCTGTGCCTAAAATTTGAAATTGATATTTACTTCCGTTCTTGAGAAAAAAATTCTAGAAAAATACATAATTTTTAAGGACTCTCGAGTAAACCTCCTCTTAAGAATGATTCCAGTACTAATTTTTAGTCGAATTTTCTCCGAAAAATTAGACTTATACAGTCTATACGATAAGAGCTGCGAGAGGCGAGACCAGGGGCGCTATCCGTTTTCGGACCCGTAGAACACGATTATGTAAAAAAAAAAGATGTCTGATATATATATATATATATATATATATATATATATATATATATATATATATATATATATATATATATATATATATATATATATATTTTCCCGCAACCTTTTAATATGTGTAGGGCCCCCCTATGGAAGTTAAGAGATGAAATTTGGTAAGTGGGGCTTATTCCGATGCACAACAATACTATCAAAGTGGGGTCAAATTTTGGGCAAATTTTTTTTCGGACCCGACCTTTAAGGGGGTGGTGGGGGGCGGAAAAGCAATAAAACTTTTCCAAATCGCTTTTAAATAATGTTTCGGTCAATTATCTACAACATATCCAAAATTCAGCTTCCTAAGATGATATGGTGGGAGTAGAGGGGGGAAAAACGATTTTCGCTGGATCTAACAGGCCCCCAGCCCCCCAGAATTAACGTAGAGGGTTGAAATTTGGTGTGTTGATAAAGTTCGTACCTAGGTTGTGCTTTTTGGAGGTTTTAATATTTTACCCCCACCCCCCTCATTTTTAAGCTACAATTTCATGCATTTTCGACGTTTTCGAAGTTTGTACCACTCGCACAGGTCACCCGAATAAACCTAGAGGGCTGAAATTTTGTATTCGGATTGAGTTAGTATCAAGGGGGTGCCTTTTGGGGGTCTCGACTTTTAACCCCTACCCCCACCATTTTTATACCCAAAAGAACATGATTTTTCTTGTTTTTTAACAGTTTCGTTCGGGTCAAAATCTCCCCAAATAAACCTAGAGGGCTGAAATTTGGTGTACAGGTTAAGCTAATAGCCAGACATTGTTTTTTGGAGGTTTCAACTTTTAACCCTTACCCCCACGATTTTTACGCCAATATTTCCTTAATTTTTTTGCTTGTTTTCTAACACGTCTAGAGACTCCATAAGGAAACCTAGAGGGCTGAAATTTTGTACGTGTATTCAGTTAGTATCCAGCTAGTACCTTGTAGGGAGTCCACATCACTTTTCCCCCCACTTCTCCCATTTTTACATCGGAATTGAATGCTATTGTTAAATGTGTTTTAAAACATTATGTTTATTCTAAATACAAGTAGGCGAATAGTAATTTTAAAAAATTTAAAAAAAAGTGAATACAATTTTTTAACAAATGAAATACATACATATTAAGTAATTTGCAAATGTTATTAAAGTCACTGTTTATTTATTTATTTAATTATTATTTAGGAATTTTGGATTTTTATTATTTATAAAATAGAAATTTTGGATTTTTTTGGAAAGAAAAAATATCTTCATAAAAGCCTTCCAGTTTACTATTTAAGTTCCTTTTTTAATATTTAAAAGTAAAACACAAAGGCAATTGGCGGATAAGCATGGATAGAAATGCCCTCGTACGAATTGTTTTGGCTTTTTCCCTGTTAACTTCTATCGGCACAAAATTGAAATTTACTGAGATTCAGCCCTTAAAAACTTAAAATCTTTTTATAAAGCCCCGATCAACCGGACACTCATTATCAGTTTTGAAACCACCAAAATTACAAATCGCTTGTGGAGTTTCAATTATATTTCGCTTGTAGACACTCAATACCGAAGAAATAATTTTTTTTTTTATTTTTTTTATTTTTTATTTTTTATTTTTATTTTTTTTTTTGAATGAAAAAATATCTTTATAAAGGCCTTCCAGTTTACTATTTAAGGTCCTTTTTTAATATTTAAAACTAAAACATAAAGGCAATTAGCGGATAAACATGGGCAGGAATGCCCTCGTACGAATTGTGTTGGTTTTTTTTCTGCTACCTGTTTTCGGCACAAAATTGAAATTTACTGAGATACAACCCTTAAATACTTAAAACCTTTTTTTAAAGCCTCGATCAGCCGAACACTCATCACCAGTTTTGAAACCAACAAAATGACAATTCGGTTGTAGACTTTCAATCACATTTCGCTTGTAAACATTCAATACCGAAGATGAAGGGGGAAATTCGACTACCGTGATGGGGCCCCGCTGCTCACGGCGTTTTTTTATCTCAGGAAGATAAATATTTTAAAAATTATATTTTATAAATAATTACTGAATTAAGTTGCATCGCCAAAATGGTTTTTTGAAATTAAGTTCCACTTGCAAAATATTACTATACCAAGTTCTGATTTTCTCCTGTTAGTTTTACAGTAATCTTTTCAAATAAATTAAAATCATCCTGTACAATGTACAATAAAAAAAGTGACTGCGTGCGAGTAAGTGCGAAGTAATTGAAACTTACCTACTTTTAAAATTAAAATTTCCGTGCAGATGAGATTACTGCCAGATAAAACTGAAGACAAGATGGGAATTAATTTTCAAAAAGTATAACTTAACGTCACCGTGTAATATTTTATTGACTTTACATATTGTTCCCAAAACGATATTTTCTACCAAGAACTGATGCGACAAGACAAAGGTGAAGGTGTCATTAAAAATTCATTAAAATTTTTCGAAAATGGTTTTACAGAAATAAAAAAAAAATGAGCAAATTCCCAAATGAATAGTAAAACATATAAAATTAAATGTAAAATTTTAATACCTACGCAACTTGTTTACAAATTAGTATATGAGGTTTTTATTGTAATTACAAAGGTTACGTAATATGTATACCTGTAATTATTTTGAAATATAAACACTGATGAATGGAAGTGATTTCAATTGGTCGTAATTTTGAGATAACTTCTTGGAAATAGGTACCTATACCTACATTTTGTAAGCGTGAAGGACCATTAGAACATAATTTCTGGGAAATCAATCATATTTCTCGAAGGAATTTCGACAGAGGAAACTGACTAATCGCCCTAACTCAATTAAATTTCCTACAACTTGATTTCGAAAAAAAATTATTTTTAGTCTGATGACGTCATTCAGTTTAATGAAAATCTTTTAAGAACTGTAAACAAAATGATGAAATGATGATTTGGAATCAAATATTAGATTTTCAAAGTCGTTCATTTCATTTTTGCTAAAAACAGATTAGCAATAGTATATTGTGCAATAAGTGCGGGAAATTGTCGATTGCCCACGAAAGCGAAGTTGAGCGCACGAACGTAGTGAGTGGGCAATCGACAATCCCGCATGAGTTGCACATACTATTTTTATTACGAATTTCACATACTTTTTTCTATTATTGTTACTATTTTTGACATTTTTATTACTTTTTAAAATAATATTTTTGAGTGTTCGTCTTTTTTTCTGAATTAAATATTGTTTAAATTACTTTTTATTACTCATGCGGGAGAAGTACTAACTTGGCGCACACATTTCTGTACGCAAAATAGCTGTTTGCCCACTGTACTCTTCCCACATACTTTTTTGCGTGCGGAAAGTAAACTAAAACATGCAAAATTTAATGAAAACATGCAAATAAAACATGCAAAATTTAATGAAAACACGCAAAGCCGCCTTTTCATTTAACACTATGAGGCCCGAGCACTTTCATAGTAAATTTCCCCGGAAGCCGGCAATATTTAAAAAAAAAAAAAAACTATATAAACAAATACATAAAATAAAATGATTCAAACACACAACACAGTTCCACACGTATGTATGTGTAAAACTGTAAACAGATGTACTACGTGATACGTACATACATATTACATATACACTGGCATTCAAATCAATTTTATTTAAAAATATAAATTATATTTTTTATGTATTTTTTGTTTATCTTAAAATTTTTTATACATAGAAACCAAGAGAGTAGTGTTTGTTGGTATGTATGTGTTTGTGTGAATGGAAACACATCCGTGTGATGAAGAATGATAAACATGATAAACATCGCACACATAATGAGTAAATCAACTAATCAATTAATCATTGATCGCGGTCGGCCTCTGGGGAAGTTTTGTTTGGTTTCGGATGCCGAAGCCGTGGGACTGAAAGTGTTAATAAATATTTCATAATTATTTCTATAGAAACCACCAACAATAGTATATTGTGCAATAAGTGCGGGAAATTGTCGATTTCCCACGAAAGCGAAGTTGAGCGCACTCACTACGTTCGTATGCTCATTGTCTGGAGTGGGCAATCGACAATCCCGCACGAGTTGCACGTACTATTTTTTATTACGAATTTCACGTAAAAATAAATTCAATTTTAAATATTTAAATTATTTACGGATTTACTGAATCAATAATGCAAAAAACTTAACATATCCGTTCAAAAGACTGCATAAACTGCACAACCAGACAATAAAAATACCAATTATTCCATAGCTATATATACAACTTGTCTATGAGACAATGATCTCTGACGCCGTCGTTGCCTTCATTGTGATCTGTCTCTTTTTAGCATAATATGTATTCTGTCTGTCTCTTTTTAGCATAACTGTTTGTGTCAATTCTCCTCTTCCCTTCGCCCTGCTATTAGAGATCGTCGTCTCATAGACAAGTAATACTTACTTTGAAACAGGGGCGATTTTAGGATTTTTATTTTGGGTAGGCCCGAAATTTTCTGTATTATAAACATGTAACTTATACGTATTATTTCTTCTGAAACTGTAATTTTTTTTGCATAATTGTAAATTAAACAAAATGTAGTTTTAAGTAACATTTACAAGCCATTTCAGATAATCATATATAACTTAGGAGAGCCTATATATAACTGGGGACAGATTAGACCACTTGATGACATTAGATATTTTCTTCTTACTGGACACCCTCCCACCCTCACAAAGCTATAGAGCACACAAAAAATATAAATAAACAAAACAAAATGTGAAAAATTAACTAAATCTCAGATTTTGATTCAAACATCCAAAATAGACAGTTGACCAGACCTCCAAAAAATCGAGCTTTGCCATTTGTCTCATTTGTCTATAATATGATCTAGTGGTTATTCATCGTCTAAGTGGTCGGAAAACGACATTTCATATTACAGGACCCAATAATACTGCAGATAATGACGGAAACAATTCCGGGCTACACGACTTATATTTCAAATTAAATAATTCCCTTAAAACATTTCTCTAAGGCTTAAAAAAGTGTTAATATTTGTCTGAATCACATGGTTGGCCAAGTGGTCGGAAAACGACATTCCATATTACACGACCTAATGTTATTTCAGATAATGGCCAAATGATTCCGGGCTACAAAAAAATATATTCAGAATTAAAGAATTGTTTTAGTTGTAAAACATTTCTTTGATGCTTAAAAAAAAGTGTCGATATTTGTCTGAATTGCATGGACTAAATTACATATTTGTCTGAATTTTCAAAATTTTTGGGTAGACCCGGGCCTACCTACTAAGATCGCCACTGCTTTGAAATGAATTTAATTACTATTATATAGCAATATTAGAATTATATTCGTGTTTAAAAATAATCATTTTCAATATAATATTACGGCGAGGCAACTCTATTTTAGTATTTTGAAGAAAATGCACGCTGGTTACATTACCAAGAATTAATAGTCGCCTTTAGATATACCTAATATATATTAAGGAAAATAATATTTTTCCACCCTACAACGAAAATTTGAGTTTTAAATTATATATAACGTACATATAAATATTTTATAAATAACATTGGAATGTCATTTTGTCAGATACCTGTAATATAAGAATAATTAAAATATTCGGATAGAGTTACCGACTGCTTCTTGCCTGGCTTGCCAAACTTGCCTTATGTATAAATAAATAATTTTCCATCCCACTCCAGAGTAGATGGAAAGATACGGTGCGTAACAAACAACATATGAAGATGTCGAAAATGAAATTGAAATTTATTTTGAAAATATTAAATTATCATTTATTCCACTGTAACATCATGTTTTCCATTTTTCTTGCTGTGACAGTACGAATTTGAAAAAAGTGAGTGTGAATATTGTAAAAAGATTTTGTTACGTCCGATGGCTATGATGGATTATAAAACCAAATAGGTATGTACCTATATAGGTAAAATGATAGATGAATATCTGCAACAGTTGATAAAAGTTATTTTTGAATTTTTACAAGGGGTGCGACAAAATTCTTTTTTATGCTTTGACAGTAAAATTCATACCATTCTTTTCGAAATATTTCACGAAATTTTTCACAATTTATTAAAAATAAAAAATAGTTTGAATTTTTCGAGCGTTTTACGCAGTTTTTCAGTTCAAAAAATTTGATAGAGTCATGTAGGATAACTGTACGCAGTGAGCTTTATTACCAGCTGTTGGCTACAGTCACATTATTTTAGTTTGTAATAAGATATTTTTAAAAGACGTTATTTCTTATCTTTCTATCAAACAAAGGAAAGACATAAGATGGCAAAACTACAAAAAAAAAAATTGAAACTAAATTCATCATTATTTTTAAGTTTTTTGCAAGGTTCCCCAAATCCACGAAATGCATCATCAAAGTATTTTTCAGTCTTGTATAACTTCAAAAATGCATCACTGCTTGCATGAGGCAGAGTCAAAAGTTAAAAAACGCATCAGACGCATCACAACGAAAAATCAAAAGTTCATTTTTGCATTTGATGCGTCAAAACAATGCATCAAGAAATGTGCGTGTCCAAGATGCATGTCATGTCAATTCATGTGCATGAATTATAACTACTTGCCATATTATGTAGATATTAACACCAACAAGAATAATTCCGAACAACAAATTGTTGAAAAAGATGAATGTATTTACCTTTCATTAAAATTGTTTAAACTATTTGAATACATCTTGCACTCAAAATAGGTACATATGTAATATTCTTTATTCAAATAATTTCAATATTTTCAATAATTTCAATTTCAAGTAAGTTTAAGTTGAAATTTAAAGATAATATACCTATACAAGGACTGTATTGCTATATTATCTATAGTCTATCATGCTACATTATCTGTCTTATCTATAGCCAAATCAGAGGCTAAATGATGCCAATATCCCGTTCAAAAACATCTAATGTGCATCAAATTTCAAGAGAGAATCAGCAGCGCATCATGTAGTATTAGACGCATCAGAAAAGTCATGATGCTGCATCGATGCTGTAAAGTTTACATTTTTGAAGTTACCCTTTATGTCACTTACAATATAGTACAGTTTAGGATATTGTTATATTTCTAGAAACATAGATTTAAAAAAAGAATAATTATTTCCTTTATTTCAACAAATAACTGGGTTTCTGAAACTTAAATAAGGTTGGAAGCAGGAAAGATCTAAAATTAAGTATAATTATTAAAGTTTGTAAATATATTATCTTACCTGTTATCTAAAACTTTATCTAGATAACGGTTAAATTATTTATCTGAGATGGTTGTGTACTATAAAAACTTAATAACTATTAGGGCTGTTATGGATATCCGCAACCGTAACCGAAACTACCGGATATCCAAAATAATTACATATCCGAAACCAAAACCGTATCCAAAAATAAAAGTTTCGGATTTGTTTCAGATAATAACAGACGTTTTTGCCGTTGGAAAACAGAGATTAAATCGAAGCAAATTTTTGCTGCATGTATTTCTCTTAATAGATTTCCGTTGATTTGTATTTGACGTTCAATTTTTAAGGTAAAAATTTCCCCTTTTTTCTAAAAAAAAAATTTCACTAAAAGCAATTATCCGTAACCGTAACCGCATCCGAAACATTATCCGATATTTTTACATATCCGTAACAGAAACCGAAACTGAAAAAAATGTTTTTAAATATCCGTATCAGTATCCGTATCCGAAATTTCATATCCATAACATCCCTATTAATAACTGAGCCTGTTTATAGGTACTCGTACTTATGATACTGGACTGACAAGTAACGAGTTCGATTCCAGTGATCAACTATGTTTGTTATGAAGATTTTTTTTTTGATGTTTTCCTAAATCTCCAAGAAAACGATTCTAGCTGCATATCTACCAAAACCTAGCACTTCCTCACCTCTATGAAGAATTATTACAAAAAGTTTATTTTCTTTTAAATGAAAAAACGCGATTTTAATAGAAATTTTTCAACGAGGTTGTGCTCCATGCAGTTTGAACCAAGCACCGACATAGAGTACAAATTTTTATAAAATAATAAAATCACCCCTACTATAATTATTACGGCAAAAAACCGTACGGTCACATTTTTTTAATGGAGTGAAGAAGAGCATTGGACCTTTCACATTACACGGTCACGGCAAAATGCCGTTGCGGTGCCGTGTAGCAGCCGTCTATTGCCACTGCACTTGACGGTTGCCGTACGGCGTTTTTAACTCAGTAGTGTATGTAATTAAATTGATGCTTTCACATTTGACGGTTTTTTAACGTACGGCAGTAACATTATTTTGTTGAATTTTATGTTAATTATTAATTTTATTTGTGAAATGGATGAAACTGATGTTGAATGTGGTAGCAAGCATTTTAATAGATTGTATGTAATTTCCAAATTGTGTGTTTTTACATTAAGTTCGCCAAGAAATTAATCAAAGGAGCTTGTAAACGTCCAAGAATAGTTAAAAAATTTATTTTCGTCATCTTTCAGGTCTTCAAAGAGTGTGGTAATAAATAATCCTACTTTATATTTCCTCTGATTTATAGAATTAACTTTAATCACACTTATTACTTGTATGATGTTGCAAATCAAATGAAGATATTCAGTTTACAACGGCAAAAAACCATGCAATGTGAAAGCAACTACATCACGGCAAAAACTCGTACGGTTTTTTACCGTACGGCGAAAACCGTGCAATGTGAAAGGAGCGTTAACAATGACATAATTTTATAATAGATAATCTTTTATCAGTGAATTCTATTATGTAATAAAATTACATTAAACATATCAAAAGTATTCATTTACAATATTTTCAATAGGATTTCATTTCAATCAATAATAATGTACAGATTTTTGATCGAGTTGTTCATTCGTTTCTCTGTCTCTAATTGTGCTCAAATGATTATGTAATATTATCATCCTCCCTTTTTTCTCTATTTCTCTACTAAGGCTTCCATTTTCCGCGTTCTTCACAACGCAACACACTTGAAAACATTGCGTCGTCTGAACAACTAATACAAATTGTACTCTACCGTATATCTCAACAAAAATAACTATAACTCCGTGTAATTAGGACAGTATGTCTTGGAATCGTTTCATAGTGAATAAGAGGTCTCTCATTCTCTCATATTCTTTATCGAGAATAAGCCGGTCGCTTGGTATTTGAAGACCGGATTCATTATTAAAATTTCACATTTAAACCCCACAACAAATCGCAATCGTAGAGCGAATTTTGGTCAATCGTCTAATATAAAAATCGCAATCCGAAGCGTGAACCAAAATAAGTCACATTTTCTAAACAAACATGACTATTTTTACAGGAATAATGAAAATTTCACACGTAAATTACCCAAAGTTTATAAGCGGATATAAATCATTTCGTTTTTTTAACAATAATTGAACTTGAAACAATTGAACTTGATGACGTCATCACGTATACTAACTTTTTCAGTAGCTAAAAAAACCAGAATTTTGATGTTAGAAACCCGAATTTTGGAGCTGCGTGCAGATTTTTGATACTGCCTTTTTTCATTTTTGACAAAGTCGGAATTATAAAGACAAGGGAAAAAATACATAAGGAAATTAAGGGATTATTTAGGGATGCAAAAAGAAAAAATATTGTAATTTTTTCCCGGGTATAGTTATTCCGTAAGGCGGATCACTAGTGTGACTGCCTGAAAAAAAGGTGATTTTTGGGAATTTTTTTAAAGAAAACTACTGTATGGAATGTTTTATTCTTCTAAGGATATATTCGTTTATATATAACAAATTCATGATAAAATTTTTGGACAAAAGAATTGAAAATTCAGTGAGTTATTCGCGATCTCCCAAGGCTCCAAAAAAAGTCCCCCCACTGCTGCAATGATAGCGACTTTTACAGTACTTGAAATAAAAAAAACCAAAAAGCCCATTAAACTTGAAGGTATTGCCCGTGCCATGAATCTCAATCGAAAAAAAAAAGTTGAAATTTAACAAAATGGCGGAGTTTTTAAAAAATTTGATGATTTTTGGCCTGCAAAAATTACATTTTTTATTCGATCGGAAAACTAGAGGTTCATGGGACGAAGAAACATATATAAAAGAAGCTGCAATAAGAATCAAATCGATCGAATGATTTGTCTTCGAGTTATGACTGTAGCAAATTTGAAAAATGTAGTTTTTCTTTACCTTACCTTTTAGTTTTAATCACTATAACGGTCATAGTAAAACTAGACGAATCGTTTAAATGTGCCAGGGTCTAACAGCTCCACAACATGTGACTGGCAGCCAAGTCCAGAAACTCCCGAACTATCAACCTTCATACATTTCTCAATACCTCAAAGTTAACAATGAAAATCAGAATCCACTCTTCGGATGGCTGTAACTCAAAAACTATTTGAGATATGCACTTGAAATTTTAGTATGTTATTTTTCAAGGGACCTATATACTATCGAACCATGCAAAAAAAAAAATTTTCCAATTTTTTCAAAATGTCACACTAGTGGTGCCCCTTAATATCCCAAGAATCATCAGTTAAAAGTTGTCTAGTTATATATTTACAAACTGCAGCCAGAATCTTTTTATTATTTATTCGAACTTATGAGAGCGCCTTGGAAACGTTACTTTCTTTCGGGGTCTCTAAACGTAAAAAAAATTCATCCCATTTTTATAGGCAAAAAACGGCGATTTTTTTTTTCCGAAATGGTGTAATTTTAGGTTTAGTAAGCTAGAAAATTTGTTTCCAACAAAACCCTATTTGATTTTAATTTCCGGCCACAAAAGATGTTTTTCTTTTTAAGCGTCGATTTTAACACAACCTACAAAATGCATTGTCATCGCACGAAAGGAAAACAATTTTTTTTTAGTTACTTAAGGCAATGTCTAATAATGTATAATAGGTTTCAGATCGATTGCATTTAAGGTTTCTTTAGAAAAAAATTATTGAAAATGGGTCTTTTTTACCTTCTAAGCCCTGAGTAACCCCTGAAATCACTCAATCATTTATGGACTTTGATTTTTTATGGATTCTGGTTCTAACTTGATGGCAATTAACCTTGAACTCAGTTTCCAAATAATTTATATTATTATTTTCGGTAGGTATTCTAATTATAGACTTAGCACGTTCATCTACAACCTATAACCAGGTTCAATAAAGACCTATGTACAGAATATATTTGTGTCACTTTGAATTGATTACGAGATCGTCATAGAAGTTTTGCACTTAACCTAGTGATGAGCAAATGCAAGACCAAGACCAAGACTGTCAAGTCTTGGTCTTGGTCTTGTTCTTGCATTAAGAATCTTAGTCTTAGTCTTGCTAGAGCAGTTTGAGTCTTGGTCTTGGTCTTGCAAAATGCAGTCTTGGTCTTTGTCTTGGTCTTGGTATTGCTAAAAAATCTTGCATTTTCTTGCATTTTTTATTACCGAATTTTTTCCTTCTAAAATCAGAATTTTCTCTCTTTACGGTATTAATTATACTTTCAAACTATTTAAATAGTTTAGCAAGACTCTTGCTTTTTTCTTGCTTTTGTCTTGGTCTTGCTCACTTGAGTCTTGGTATTGGTCTTGCAGCCATACCTATAGTCTTGGTCTTGGTCTTGCTCTTGGTGTACATAGTCTTGGTCTTGCAAAAAATGCAAGACCAAGATTAATTTTGCTCATCACTAACTTAACCACCCTTATAATTTTTGTTTTAATTTACGCAACTTAGTTGTTGGAGACAAAGTTATCTATCTTAAAGCTGGCATACACATTCACTACTTATATGTTATATATGTACCTTTTTCATTAGAAAACAATAGCAAATACATATCTAGAATATTATATTAAGAGTTTATTAATGAAATTTAATTAAATTTCATTGTATTAATTGAATTCTCGATAGATTCAAGATCCAATTCATTCATACACAATTATATTATACAAGCACGTGAGCTTGTCAAGCTGTGTATTTTGAGCACGTAATCTTTAATGTCAATTCCCAACAATATACCTACATACATCGTTATAATCCGTAATTTTTAATAATCCGTAATTTTTAATCAGATAATCCAAAAACAAGTGGGTTTTGTTTCAATCATTTTTATTATTAAAGAATTAATAGCAACTTATGTACTTAACGAAATACATATAGTCTATATTCATACTTACTTTTTTAATTGATGGCAGAAATTTTGTGATAAAATTAACAGTGCGTTTTACAATAATTGATTTAAGGTGATTTGCGTGTCAGAAATTATATCAGGAACTAGTACTAAAGAAAAAACTTCGAGAAGCTTTAATTCACTTTCAATTTCATCTTTCATTTGCGGTCTTTAAGGTAGTTGGTCCGAAAAACGATTTTCCAAAGGATTTTAACGAAACTTCTCTAGACTTTTATTTAATTCAATACCAATAACACGAGTTTATACGAGTAGAAAAAAATTGACCGCCTCAATTTTGAGAAAAACGATTTCAAAGTTTTGTAACTTTAACACGGGTTCTTATGGGAAAATTCTATTTTTTTTTTTTTTTTGAATAAAATGAAAACGTGTCAAAGGAATTTGATAAAAATTTAATATGTTATAAAATACAAAGTTACAAACCATAGTTAATCAGAAATAAAAATTATTGACCGCGCCGTTTTTGAAATATAATTTATAAACAACATTTTACAACGTTTTTACAACGCTTTTCAATGTTTTTATATTGCTACAACTGAGGTATACTTTTGTACCTGACTATCTTGCACCAAATACCTACCTTAGGCGCTGGCAAATTTTCGACGTCGTTAAGTCAAAAAAAGCTTTATGAGAGTGATTTGAATAAAGTAGCTACATAAATTAATTGTAATTAGATAAATTTTATATATCAGTGTTTGTAACATCAAAATTACGTTATTTGAAGTTTTTTTCAAAAAATGTATATGTGATGACGTCAATAAGTTCAATTGTTTCTTTCTTAAATTAAGAGCGACAAAAATGATTTAAATCAACACTCTGTTGGTGAAATTTGAGTAAGTGACTGATAAATGACCAAGTTTTTTCAAAAAAATGTGACTTGATTTCCGGATAAAATTATTCTGTTAGGCTGCACTTCTATTTTCAATTTGTAAATCAGAATAGGAGATCGATCTAGCCAAATTTGATTTGGTCCTTCAATAGATGTTTCTCTGTGATTCAAACTTTGGAAACTTTGGCTTTATTTCGACAAGATATAACAATTGACATCTTAAATTTTAATTTTTTCTCAAATTTTTTTTTGACACATTCTCAAAACATCTGTAAATAAACTGTACAAAAATGGATAGTAATTTTTTTTTAATTTCCTTCTTTTATTTAGGCTAAAAAACGCCTCAAATTTATATCTCAAGAGTACAATTAACTAACAATAGGTACTGAATTCTCTACCGATAAGGTATACCGAAGGTTACACATTGCAATAATACTTTAAGCTCCCGTGTCCAATTATATGATACATATACCTAATACCTTATTTATAGTGTTATAATATAGCTCAATGCTATAAAAGTAGCTAACCTACAAGCTAATATTAAACACGTCGTACAGGTTTATATGCAGATAATAATTAATGTCTGCATTACCGACATCGCATTGTACACTGCAGTTACTCATCCACCGGTGTTCTACGAAGGAATTTAGCGTCCTCGCCAATTCACCACCACAGATAATGCATATAAAAGAGTAGCGTGTTATAAAAGTTCTTGTTAACTGTCGAACAAATTACGCAATAAAGTATAGTAGGTATGACATAAAATTGTCCATAAAAAGTATTGTTTTGTTACATCGTCAAGTTACATTATTTTACCAGGAAGAATATCTAAATCAAAATCTAAAAAATTTGGAGAGACAGGTCCACTCACACTGTCAATTTCCCATTGGATGCCCTTAAAGACTATTGCACATTAATAACTTTTTTTTTAATTCAGGGGACTCCTGCCGATAGAGGCTTTGCCCCTGGCACCACACCGAGGGCTTCGCCTTCTGTACCTTAGGGTGGGGGTTCCACCCTTATCAAACCAATGGTAACATCATTTGTTCTCAAGATACGCGAGACAAAAAATATTTCACAAAAAATTTCTTATTTCGTTTTTCCGTTGTGTTTTTTTTTTTTAATTTTATGATAATTTCATGATAGGCCATTATATAATAATGTTATGGTAAAAAATTCATATAATCTATGTTATGTTAATACAGTTAATTCCGTTTTTCTATCACAAAAAACAAACCCCTAATCCGAATTTGCTGAAAACTTTATCCGGTCTTCATTTTTTGATTAAGCATCTAATTAAATTAGTCCGGAGTTGATATCATCATTTGTTCTGGAGATATGCGAGACGAAAAAAAATTCACGAACGAACGAACTAACGAACGCACACACAGACATCACGCTAAAAACGATGGATTCGGATTCTAGTGACCTTGAAACGTGGAGATATGTCCAAATTAGCGATTCGTAAAATCGGACCCATTACAATAACTTCCAATGGGAAGTTAATAAATTTCCATGAAAACTAGCAATGAAGCATAAAACTGTTATTATAAATTTTTATTTAATTGCTAATCTACTGGTCGCTAAATGACTGGCCATTTATTGTGAAGTAAATTATGATATAATTTGGTTGAAACAGCTGCAGTGCTAATTACCAAAATAAATAGCGATAAGCTAACAAAATAATATTGAAAATTAAATTGTCAATAACAAGTTATTTAACAAATTTCATATTTTATAAATTTTATTATATAATCTATTTTACTATATATGTAATGTCAGTGTATAAATGAAGCCTCCAGATTACGAATACATTTTCAAAAAATTATTGTTAATAATTATTTGCAATTTTTGTTAGTATTGATAATAAAAAACATTTGTGGAGAAAAACTATATAAAATTTGGAAAAAAGCAATGGATATGGTCCTTATATCACACCGTGTTGGATACTTCAGTGAAACATTCCTGAAACTGACCTTATGCTCTGTCTATACCTACTACCATAATATTCTCCCCCTGGTCTACGGATATTATATCTGGCTTGATTAGCCTAATTTAGTCGTTTTAATCTATACATATAATAAAACTGTAATGAGACCATTTCAGTACATGGAATATTTTTTGAAAATTGTACTGGTACTGTAAATAGTTATCGATGTAGATATCAAAACAGCAATTTTTAAAAAAAATTTTCTGTCTGTCTGTCTGTTCACGCAAAAACTACTGGACAGATTTTAATGAAATTTTGGTCTGATGTTAACTTATTACCTGGATCAACATATAAGATACTTTTTATTACGGTTAAATGTCTCCTTCTTTTGGGAAAATATAAAAACTATTTTAAGGGCAGGGTAAGGTATTAAAATAATTTTTTTTTGCATTTTTTTTATTTTTTTAACTGAATGCATAATATCTCAAGAATATTGTCTCAAAATTTCAAGTTGATTGGAGTAAAATTGACGAAGTTATAAGCATTTTTGTTGTTACCTGGCAGATGTTTCGCTCTCTATATATATCTCTCTCTCTCAGTTATATTATAGAAATTTCAATGGAAGTACTAACGTGTTTATACCTGTACTGTATATTTTGTCAGTGTAGGGTACAAAATTTAGTTTAGTAGTAAGTATTCTATATCAGTTTTATACAAGAATTTTTAAGTGTTCAAAACTTTAAAGCGTTTTCCCCACAGCTCACGTTTTCAAAGTCGGTGCCCCTCATAACTTCCAAACTACAGCACCGATCCATTTGAAATTTTGAACATTATTTCAGTACATAATTTACGAGGTAACGCTGGAGAGTTTTTTTCAAATTTGTTAATAGTTTTTATTTTACAATAACAAATTCGCCGATTTTTTTCGCAAAAAATCATGTTTTTCCTTTGTAAGTGTTCCAAAAAAGTGAAAAATTGAATTTTCGAAGAACCCTCCCAGCGTTACCTGAGGAAAAGTATTATCTAACTAATGAACTTTAATTTTTTTATTTCGGATGATCCAGCACCAAGTTATGAGGGGCACCGCAATTTTACTTTTTTCCGAGACACGTTCGAATAATTGCTGCCATCACTGTATTTTTAATATTTCTTCGTGAAAATTTTATACAATATTCTTCGAATGTTATATTTTAATGTACCATTGGTTTTAATAAAGAGATTTTAACAATGTCGTCACAAAAAAATAACAAAAACATGCCTTTTTTTGTACGAATTAACCTTACCCTCTCCTTAAACATGTGCATGTATTACGAAAAAATTATTGTTCTATACCAAGTTCTGTATAATTATTACACTTGTATATACCTACTTCTCATTGATTTTATAACAATGCGTCACGCGAACGACGTCGCGGGTACAGCTAGTATTGAAATAAAATTTAATTTATAGTATTGGTCCGAAGGCGCTAAATACATACAATTTTATCAAATTATTATTATGTCATACTTTTTTAATTTGAAATTTGAATTTCACATATTGGTCCTAATGAAAATTACTCACGTGCCATATTGTTGACTGTTTTGTCCAAACTAAAATAGTTATAAGTAAATAGGTATATAACATATTCCATTATTTGAATGTAAAATCAATATTTATTTTAGCAATTATTAAAAGTAAAATTGGAAATAAAACTGTGGATTTACGAATAAAAAATTTAATACATAAATTTAATTTTAAAGTCATATATTATGTTAATTTCTGGTTTATTTAATGTTACATCATATGCAAAACATTTCACATAATTTTTAATACCTGTAGTATTAAAGGAAAATACAGAAGTTTAATTTTTCAAATTTAACAATTAGATATTTCCCCTTATACACTATTGTTAAAATTAGATACCTATAGTTCTTTTACGAATATTTCTAAATTATTTTTTTCTATTTTCACCACTTTCAATATTTTAAAATATTAAAAAATAAATTAATTACAATCTAATCCAGTGTTTTTCAACCTTTTTCATGGCGCGACCCCCCTAGTATGGATAAATATTTCGCGACCCCCTAGCATAGAAAAATATTTTGCGACCCCTACTTTTATTTTATTTCCTGTTATAAATATCGAATCCGTTCATCATTATTGATTATTTTCATTTCGGTGTCAATGAAATCGTTACAAATGATCTTTTTACATCGACATCAAAGTTGACGACTTATAGTAGCTTCTGAACGCGCGCGTGACTTGTATGAGCGAGACATAGCGCAACGTAATGAGCGTTGCCTGAAGCATCAGGTGAGCAAAGGATGATTTTGAATTCTTTGAATTATGAATTCGCTTTGAATTGTGTTTAAATTTATTGAATTGACTTGTTGTTTGTTTAGTAGTTGCTCACTGTCTTTTATTGTCTAATATCCAAAATTCTGTGCTCATTGTAATTATTGAAAACGGATGAGTTTCTGGGAATGAGAGTAATGAAACAAAAGTAAAGTAAAAGCGTCTATATGACGACAATAAATTATTTAAAATCGGATTTACTATTATTGAAAATAAGCCGCAGTTATTCGTTTTGAAATTTTATCAAGCGAAAGTATAAAACCATCACATTAATTAACCTTTTATTTATTAAGTATTATATACTTAACTAGAGTGGTTTTAGTGTTAAAGTAACTGCGACCCACAGGTTGAAAAATCCTGATCTAATCCATTAGTAGTCTTTTACTAGTAATGTCAAGACGAAAAAAATTTAACGAAAAAAACTGTCAACTATTTTCGTATTAACAGTTGTTCGAGTTAAACTGATTTTGGACAAAGTAATTTTTATAAATGGAAAGGGGGGTATTTTCTTTTTTTATAACAATCTGCTTATAGTTTATATTATATGAGCTTTTTTTTTCATTTCTCAAGTTTTTAATAATAAGACTTCTCAAAAAAAATATATCTATCTCAATCTTTTTCGGTATTTTTATAAAATAAGTACAGTAGGTAGTGATATTTTTAGTATTCCGTAGGTACCCAAATGTCCATTAATGTAAAATATTCAAAATTAAATTTTGATTCTACGGGATTAATTTCAGGGAATAAATCGATAGTGCGTAGGCTAGCGTTGGGTGTGACGATGCTTAAAAATTCTTGCCGTACATCCTTATCACCATAAGAATCGTTCAGAAACATCCTCAAAAAATCAACATTGAATGAAATTATCAGGATTGAAAAATTCTAGCGCAAATTACATCATATATCTATCTTTAGAAACAACTTATCGTACGGAATACTATTTGCACGAGTGCAAGTTGCACTTGACCAATTTTTTTTTTTTAAACAGAGAATGATTGGATTTGTGCCAAAAAATTATTTTAAACAAAGATAATTTTTTTAATTTTATTTATTTACCTAATAATTAATTTATTTACTTTATAATATTGACATTAATTTTTTATTAATGTTAATTATAAATATTTACAAGAAGTTCAAAGTGCATTAATGAAATGTGAAATGTGTTCTTTTAACTTTTTATTTGTTTATTTAACCCATATAAATTAATATTTTTGATATCTTTTTTATTGATATTAAATATTAATATTTTTATTATTATTACAATTTCAGATACTATAGTATAAGCGTGGAGGGTTGAATTATTATGAATTTTTAAGGGAAATTTTACAGATATGTACGTAATTTTAACTCTTGTCACGAAAGAGCTAAAAAAATATGAACCGTTTTCAGTAAACTGAAAGGGAGAATTCTTTCTTTTAATTCATACTTTTATCTGTCATGCAACATTTTTCTATGAAAGTTACGATTGAAACGACTCACGCGTCACCTATTGTAAAGTGACTGAACTAATTAAGAGATCTTCACGGACCTGTGCGCAACAACTCACCGAAGTTTCATCACAATAAACTATATGAAATATACATATTCAGTGAGACGACTCGCGCTCCACGTAATGTAAAATGGTTGTACTAATTCAGAAACCTGCACGGGCGTGCGCACAACAACTCATCAGAGTTTCATCGCAATCGGATGAATGGTATAGGAATTGTAAAGAAACATTAATTTTTATACGTACATATAAGTAACTTAAATAGACATACCATTATTTTTCGGAAAATAAATACTTTTAGAATCGGCTATATCAAAAACGTCATTGTCACCAGACTCTGTTCGGTACACACCATAGGCGGTTCCAGGGAGGGCTATGGGGGCTACACCCCCCTTTTGACCTACAATAGGTAACTTTTTTTAGTTAAACATACAATTCAAAACACACAATTCCCCAAAATGCCTCCTGGGATTAGAGGCAGCCCCCCCTTTTCAACTGACTGGATCCGCCCTTGGTACACACATAACTCTTTAGGTTCCTCAAAATGAGGTTGAACATAATTTAATAAATTTAATTGTATACGTATTCCATTTATATTCACACGTCAATTTTCGATTTATTTGCAATTTATTAAATTCATAAATAAACGTAATCCATTAAAAATATTAATATTTCGTAATATTTTAAATAATTCTTACTTGCCAGCGAAGCGTTTTAAAATTTATAATAAATGATTCGAGCGACTAAATATTCATTTAAAAATAGTAATTGTATTTATAAAATGAGTACGTACAACCACATAATTTGTTAACAAACAATTAAAATTAAAGAATATACTTTTGAATGGTTTCTTTAATTGTATGATATTTATTTTTCCGCTTTTTTATTTAGATAATTTATAAAATGCGGGTACAATTCCAATTGGATATACAGTCCTTTAGAAAATTATTTGGACAGTATAACGATTGTTTGCACTTGATGACTCAAAGAAAACGGAAGAAAACAGAATTTATATCCTGTATTCTACTTAAGTTGGAATTATATGGAAAATTATTTTTTTATTAACTTTACAAAAAAATGGTCAGACCCTTTTTACGAGGACTGTTAAAAAATATGAATTTTACTTAAAGAGTAAAGTAGGTACTATTATTTTTGGCAATATTGAAAACTGTTATGAAAAGAAGTTGATCAGAATTGAAAACTGCATTCAAACATGCAATTACATCGAATTACGAAGAAAATCCAGGTTTTGTTATTTTTTACAAATTTTTCTACACATTGATTCTATTTGAATACATTATAAATTACTTTTATTATTGTAAATTTCAGTACCGACCATTTATTTCTTCTGCTTATTTGACTTCTATTTACTATTTTTCAATTTCAAATATTATCGAGTCCTTGTGAAACACTACTACGTATGACAGACTTTTGTCTGCATTTTAAACACACGTAGTATTCATATGTTCACTTATCGTTCAGCTAAACTGAAACTGATGCTATCGTTCACCTAAACTGAAATATTTGAAATTGAAAAAAATTGTAACTGCTTCTTGCATTATAGAGAGTACATACACATAAGTGGTTGAATGTTTTCTGTATCGGATGCCTGTCGAGTAAAGGACCGGTGGTGTAATGGATAGCACATCTGGCTAGTTACCAGGAGATCCTGGGTTCGATTCCCGGCCGATCCGGATAATTTTTTCAATCACTGTGATTTTTAATTTACATATGTGGTTTTTGGTCATGTTAACCAAGGAAGTCGAGTGCTTAAAAGTTTCAGTTTAGCTGAACGATAAGTGAACATATGAATACTACGTGTGTTTAAAATGCAGACAAAAGTCTGTCATACGTAGTAGTGTTTCACAAGCACCCGATAATATTTGAAATTGAAAAAATGTAACTGCGTCTCGCATTATAGAGAGTACATACACATAAGTGGTTGAATGTTTTCTGTATCGGACGCCTGTCGAGCAAAGGACCGGTGGTGTAATGGATAGCACACCTGGCTAGTTACCAGGAGAACCTGGGTTCGATTCCCGGCCGATCCGGATAATTTTTTCAATCACTTTGTGATTTTTAATTTACATTCTATTTACTATTCAAATAATTTTGTGAGAGACTGTAGCAATCTAATTTATAAACTCGCGAATTGGATTCGTTTTATGAAATATGATATTTTTCACTACTTATTATAAAGTTGAAACAAAACTATCTGTTTCATACAACAACTCTAGTGTACTCAGAAACAACTTATTGGTTATAGTAACGACAGTAAGTATCTATCGTAAAAATTGTGAAAACTACATAAGCTTTAATTTTCCTGATTGCATATTGGTTTAAAAATATGCTTCAAAGGTTCTTGTTACGATTTACTCGTTGTTAAAAAAATCATTTTATATAGACACTTTTTCGAAGAATTTTGGCCAGGTGCGTGATGAATACGCATGAAACCAAGGTTCCAAAATAGTTAGAATTTTTCATAGCTTTCAATATAATATATACTAGGGCATTTAAAGTATATTTTTCAACCTCTTGAATCGTAAATTGGCATTTATATTACTTGACGCGTAAGTAACATTTACAAAAAATAACAGGTCATAAAAGTTTACTTATACCTTCCTAGAAACGTAAGTAATCGCTTATCGTCGAGTAGTAAATAGATTTTTCTATGGAAATAATTTTTTATAGACGCTCTTTTTATCTTGCGTTCACGCCTCAACAGCTAAACCAGTCGACTTAAAATATTTCACAGAGATTGCTTGGAATACAAGGAAGGTTATAGGCTACTATTTACCCCCAGAAAAATATCCTATTCCAGTAGTAAATTCCCAATAAAAAAATAATTCTCAATAGTGACACGATATAAGTGTACTCAGTACGTTTTAAAATGATGTCATAATTTTAAATACAACGCGTGCGAAGCCATGAGTAAATGCTAGTATTTTATAAACATAAAATTTAACGTAAAAGCCCCCATTACGGAGCACTATTTTTAGGTGTGTCATTAAAGTGGCCTATAAAAATTAATAAATAAATTAAACACCCATTTTATTCCCTTGATAAGCATGAAACCAAGTTTAACTAATCCAATGAATATGGTTTTAAGAAAATATAACCCAAAAATTTTGATTTATTAATGTTTTTGTGTTATAATTTGTTGACATCTATAAAAGAAACGGACAGGATATATTAACACCTTTAAAAAATCAGCACGGACACCTAAAAACGAGCACGTATGTAACGTACATGAGGTACATCACATACATCTTCTGCCATCTTTTCACGTATAGTCAACTACATATACATGGACCATATATAATGGGCGGCTAACTTATATGGGAATAATTGCCACAATTGACCACGAAAATGGCATATATTAGGCTTTCTTTTTTCACCACACTTGCCGTTAATATTCTTAAAATACTGATGTGAATATAGCAAATATAGTAACATAAAACGGATAAAACAGAATGTAAATACAGTACTTATTCTCAAACGGAAACACGTCGGGACTGGGGAAGTGAGTGTTCTTATTTGAGAATCACCAATGTCGGTTGATAATATTTAATAATAAGGAAATACATAGAAATTACATATGTATGAAATAAACCCTTATAGTTTAAATTACTTTAGACGGCGAATATCCAGTGGTACTGACTCCGATTTTACATAGTGACGTCAGCGAATTATATAATATACAATGTAAATGATGCGACGCAAAATAAAAATTGTTAAGTTTATTTTAAAAACGATCGAAAAACCCACTTTATAACTGAGTTGAACATTGAAAAAGATTCCAGAAGATTCTATTCAACGGCTAACAAAGATAATATGGAAGCTCGCGTTTCCATTTGAGAATAAGTACTTTACCGCTTTTGTATCGTACGAACACGAGTGCCATCTTTGAATTAGACACTTTTTTAAATACACTGAGTTTCGTCTCCTTGTCTAATCTCCATAATTTGCAATTTCAAATCAATATTTTTTTATTTACCAATTGATGATACGCTCCTAAATAAAAAAAAAATATTAAAAATTTTACGATTTTAAAGCAGTAAGTAAATATTTTAGACTCAAAAAGAAATTAAAACTATTAACTATTTATAATATAAATTTTTAGTTATATTACGTACCTACCTGATTTAAGTTACATACAAAGGTTATATCTGTACTGAATATATATATATATATATATATATATATATATATATATATATATATATATATATATACACTATATTTAAACCAAATAAAAAGGTGATTTAGCTCTTAAATTAACTGGAAAATGTTTAAATTTATAAGACATGTGTTTCTATAAATAAGCATTGATCAAACGCAAAAGAGACACATTCAACAAAACTGTTTAATATACATATATGTATTTCTTTAATTGAGTAAGGAAACATTAAGTGCGAGGTGAATTTAAATTGAAAAACAATCATTCTATTAATAAAAATTTTTGTTATCAGACGTTTCTTTCAGAAATATTTTCATTAATATGTAAATATCAAAACTGTTTTAGTATTGGATCGCGTTCCGGTATACGGGCCTTTACGTTAGTGTTAAACAAAATAGCGATACACATTCATTTAAACAATCATATATTATGTATGTATGTTGAATGTAAGCATTATCAATTATTGATAAAACAATATGCAATTAAAATGTCACTACAAATAAATATTGATTTTTGCTTTTAATATTATATAAAATGCATTTATTAATTTAAAATAATAATATCTTGTGCTTGGTAAGTTTGCATTAATTATATTTTTAATCAACGTTTATTACATAATATCGAGTTTAATTAGGATATAGCTTTTCAAATGGGAATGTTATCGGTTATAATTTTACGGAAGAGTTATTTCGATTTTGAAGAGAATATGCTTCTGACTCTTTAGCTAGTTACTGGGAAAAATACCAAATTTTATGGTAATATGTCAACCCTTTTAGAAATATTCAAAAGAGAACTTAAGTCGATACATAAATTTTTTTAAAAATTAGCTCTGGAAGTTGTCGTAGCTGAGATACAGAGCTCGAAAAGGTATCAGTTTACAACATCGTCCAAGGTCTTGGCTATGTCAAAAAGTATTTATTGTCAGATTTAAGGTCAAAACTTTAGTTTTAAATTTCCCAAAAAGTACGTGCATTTCTGTCCGAATATAGTTAGTACATTTGTAAAATCGCTCTGCAAAATATAAAAGTGGAATTGCAAAGAGTTTAGTGTTAAAAAACTTTCTTTTGTCACCTATGACTTTCCTGAAAATTGTATAGTCAGAAAAAAATGTTTTCTTGATATATAATAGTAAAAGCCCTTAGAGAGTAATTTACAAATTTTTGTGTGGTCATTTTTAGATGTCTCTTCTTGAAAATTTATAAACACAACTAATTTCTAAATAGGTTGACATATTACAATAACATGGTGCCCACAGATTTTTGAAGATCAAATTCCCTGACATTCCAGGTTTTCCAGAAATTTTATTAAAAAATTCCCTGACTATTTTGTGAAAAATGCCACCCCTACTTTATCCCAAAAAAGCTAAAAAAAATATTTCTGATGTAAAAAATGACGAATAAAAAAAAAAAAGAAATACGCGCTAATTTTTAAATCTAATCTCAAAACAAGTGAAAAATTGATTGAAGTTTTATCCCTAAATATAAAAATCAATTTTTTTTCAGTCTTCCGGTAAAATTCCCTGACTTTTCCAGAAAGTAAAAATTCCCTGACATTTCCAGGTTTTCCAGGTTTTCAAGTAATGTGGCCACCATGAATAAAATTGCTACTTTCATTTAGTACTCCGTTAATTTCATCAAATTTTGAGTTTATACTGTTTGTAGAATTAACATGCCCCCACTTCAAGCCTCTTAGCTTTAAGTTCACAACTCTAATACTGCAAAGCAGCACAGATACTAAATAATATTATAAATCCGAAAGTGAGAGTCTTGCATTCTCGCCTCAACAGCTTAAGGTAGTTGGTCGATAAAACAATTTATTCAAAGGATTTTAACGAAACTTCTCTAGATATTTATTTAATTCAATACCAATAATACGAGCCCTTACCGAAAATAAAATTGACTATTCCAATTTTGAGAAAAACGATTTCAAAGTTTTGTAATTTTAGCACGGTCTCTTATGGAAAAACTCTATTTTCTTTGAATAAAATGAAAACGTGTCAAAGGAGTTTGATAAAAATTTAATAAGTATGTTATAAAATACAAAGTTACAAACCATATTTAATAAGAACTAAAAATTATTCACCACGCCATTTTTGAAATATAATTTATAAACATCATTTTACAATGTTTCTACAACGCTTTTTCAACAATGCTTTTATATTGCTACAACATAATCGCGCGGAAATTAAAAAAAAGGTGGTATACAAATATAATAACTGAAGAATATTAATACATTATTTAATTTTTGATAAAAGAAAATTTTTTCGCTGATAGGTCGTTATACTTTTGTACCTGACTATCTCAGAGCAACTACGTTAAGTAGATAAGTAGTACGTATACAATATAATTTAAATAAACTGATTTTCCAAAAGAATTACAAAAATCTGTCACATCTAATCCAATTTATCAAAATTTCTCTCCAACTTTATAACAAAATTTCATTAAAATTTCCATACAAAAGTAATTTTTTTTTATTAAATACTTATTACTTTCTTACCGTATTTCAGGCAATGTTCACAGTCTCAAATAGAGACGTTACGAAGGTGATTTCACCGTTCCGGAAGCGGAGTCGAAGTCGGAAATCTCTCCGCAAAGTTAACGATGAATCGGAGTCGGAGTCAGAGTCAGAATCAGAGTGGGAGTCAAAGTCAAAACAAGAGTCATCAGAATCAGATAAACAAAATGTAGAATTAATACCAGGGATTTACCGGCTAGTCGGTAGAAAACGGAAGTTGGTTCTAATCCTGCAGTGAATACTTGTGTACTTACATTAAACTAATAAATCAAAAAAGAAAGAAAATTTGTTACATTCAATTATCTAACGGTTATTTATTCTATGATACCTTACTGCTTATAATCCATGAATACATTATGTTTAAGTATGCATAAATATATACCGCTACATAGTCATGATATGCGTACTGTTTAATATAGGGGAGACTGGGGTAAAGTGGCCAGTGGAGGTAAAGTGACCATTGGCCTTTACTCATCAGAAACCACTCCAATCTTGTAGCGAAGTTGAATAGTAGCTTGTAGACAACCCATTAGTATTCTATTAAAACATCAATGATCAGTTTCCTAGATTGTATGAATTATAACGAATTTTCTGAATTTTCGAGTGTTGATGTAAAATAAATTTTAAGTTGTATTCTTATTATTTTTTTATTAATTACGAATACAATTTTTTAATTGGGTTAGCTAAAAACCCTGTCTAATTACCTTTAAAATAATATAGTTATCGATGAATCAAAAAATTCTTTCTTGAAATTAGTTGTGGTTTGCCGAAATGGCGTCTAGCGGGGTAAAGTGGCCAAGCTTATGATGGGCCACAGTGGCCAGTGTCTCCGATCGCTGCTCAAACTGAATTCTGAGAATATTTTAACATATTATAATAAATTCAGAACTTTTATTTAGTTCTTTATATTTTATAAGCAATCGGATTGCCTAAAATCTTTTTTTAGGGTTCCGAGAAACAATGTGAAAAAGAAACCCTTATGATGAGATTTCAATGTCCTTCCGTCTGTCCGTCCGTTGATATATAATAATTAATGATACAAACATAGTTTGATTTTGTATATAAACATGTTTATTACTTTAAGATTTCTTTTTGAGTTAAAATGGGTACCCCTGGCCACTTTACCCAACATGGTGGGGTAAAGTGGTTACTTTTTATATGTTACAAAAAACAAAAATTGCAAAAATACCTTTCAAGATATTGTTGATATATTGATGTTTATTGGCTCTGCATTAAAGCCATTATATGCTAAATACTTATTAATCTGAATTTTTTTTAAAATAAATAAACTAAACAACATTTTGTCTTAGAATGGTCAGTTTACCCCAGTCTCTTCTACATATTTTACAATTTTCTAATTATTATTTATTAAGCGGGCAAATCGAAATATCTAATTACGAAAAAAGGAATCGCATTTAAACGACTGAATCCGTAAACTTCAATAAACCTCGGTGTTTTTTCGGTATCGGAACTGCAATGGAAATTGGAGTCGAAACTTCGCAGTATTCCTAATTTCAAATGTCTAGCAACTAAACTGTGTCAATAGTGGTGAGACTCGTCTTGCGATCGCAAGACTGTTATTTGTTCGGCTCTTTAACTTAACTGCTCTCTTGTCTTTTAGACTTTTTTTTTGGGACACTATCATTTATACTGGTGCTGAACTACTCACTAAAAATCACTGTTAAGCCCACCTCTAGTGTCAATAGTGAACAGACAAAACTATAGCAACAGTTAACAAGCACGTTGATTAGAAATCTTCCCAACAATACACAGAGGTCCAATATTCATTCTCGCTACAGTCACTACTTTTATATAGATACCTACATATACGCAGGCCCGGATCTAAAAGGGGGGCACACCGGGGCCCCTGCCCCGGGCGTCATCTTCAGGGGGCGCCAAAATCGCACTAGGTCGGACTATATCAAATGGTCTAAAAAAAAAGTTAGTTGCTCGACCATTTTCGAAGAAATTAATATTCCTCCAGTTGTTTCTATATTATATTTGAAGTATTGAGAACAACTCTTAAAAAAAAATTATCTTGAACCGTTTAAGCATGTTAGCCATTTTTGTTTTCCAATTTACGCTGATTTTTGTGTTTGCAGCCATTTATGATAATGCACATATTTTATAAATCGTTCATTCTAAAAGGTTGGAATAAAAACAATTTTAAAGGTAATAAATGTCTCTTTTTTAAGTGATGTCCATATTTAACCTATTTTCGTCCCTTCCATAAGAAAACTTAACCTGAAGTTGGATATCAAAATTTACCAAAATTCACTTTTTGAACATTTTTTTTCTTATAGAAGGAATGTTTTAAACCTCTTAATATTTTTTATGGGAATAGCTGTATACGGGTACAACTACCCATTATGAAACAAATACACACTATTTCAATTGTGAAACTTGTATTCTTTAATTTTTACAAACTTCTGAAAACTTTTTTCCAAATTTTGGAATTTTTGTATCTCTGATGGGGCTGGTGATAAAAATTTGTTTGCACAACTTGTAGTGCTTTCGGAGTAGATTTATTAAAATAAAACATTAACTTGTAGCTATATTGATCCTTTACAAAATCCTCAATTTTTATCATTGCCGCAACGGGAAAAATAGGAGTTTTGTAAAGGATTTATATACTTATGAGTTTTTTTGACAACTCATGTCAAACGTTGGAGAGGGGGGCGCCATTTTCAAGTTTCTGCCCCGGTTCTAAAAAATCGTAGATCCGGGGCTGCATATACGTATTCCGTTACAACACATTTAATAAAAATATATAACAAACACAACTCAAGTATGAAAATTTCGTCTTTCTTTACATTTTATCATCAAGGATATCATCGATTTTTTCCGAGAAATTAAATCTGAGCGAAAAAAGATATTGTAACTGAAAAAAAAAACCGCAATAATAATCAATAGTCAATGTTATCTCTGTAAAAAATTGATGATAATTGTTTAAATAAATATGTAATCATTTGAAATACATAACAATATAATTTAGACGGCTGGTCGAATTTAGGCCGATATTAATGATAATCTGTTTGTTCTTGGTAAAGTAAATATGAAATTAAGTTATGAATTTCTAATATTTGTTAATTTGTTGTTATGCGAGTTGTTTCGTTTACATTTCCGACTCCAGAATGTATTATTATATTAACCAACGGAACTGCTAATTTTGATAGATTTTCAGTAAACTACACCAATACCCCGCTTTGCGTCGTTTCGGTTTGCGTTTTTTCGAAGTTGCGTCGCTGCTGAATTAGTACTAATTTTTACTACCTATGCGTCGTTAGATTTTCGAAGTTGCGTTGTTTTGGGTTCGAGTCTTTAATTTTTTTTTTCGAAATTTTGCTGACTTACGACAACCGCCACTATGGACTCATCAGACAGTGATTAATTTTTACTTTGTTTTTATAAATTAATTGATTATTTTATTTTGTTTTAATTGAATTTGTTTTTTTCCTTTTTTTCCTTATGCATGTAATAAAATTTTATATTATTTTTGTTTTTTAAATGTTTACTTTGTTCAATTTTCTTTTTAAAAAGTAGTATTGTCGTAACCCTGAAACCTATCTTCGATTTTTACACGGTTTGCTAGAGAAAATCATAATTCACTTTGCGTCGTTTTAATTTGCGTCGTGTTTTTTTGGAACGTAATCACGACGCAAATTGAGGTATTGGTGTATTATTACAAACATGTATCACACCATTGAAGGAATTTTGCCTCCCTGCCCTATAGAGGAGGGCTTGGTGTATTCTTCCTTTCCAATTTAGAACAGTACAAATATTCAAAACTTGAAAAATATCGACCCCAATCGTCTTTACTTAGCCGAAAATTAGACCCAAGGCCATCACGATCAGAGGACAATTTATTTCATCAATGTTAAACTATATTTAGCGTCACTGCCATTTAACGTAGTTGCTCTGAGATAGGTACAAAAGTATATCTCAGCGAAAAAAATTTCTTTTATCAAAAATTAAATAATGTATTAATATTCTTCAGTGATTATATTTGTATACCACTTGTTTTTTTTGTTTTTTTTAATTTCCGCACGCTTATGTTGTAGCAATATAAAAATATTGTTGAAAAAGCGTTGGAAAAACGTTGTAAAATGATGATTATAAATTATATTTAAAAAACGGCGTGGTGAATAAATTTTATTTCTTATATTAAACATGGTTTGTAACTTTGTATTTTATAACATATTAAATTTTTATCAAATTCCTTTTACACGTTTTCATTTTATTTAAAAAAAAAACTTAGTTTTCCCGTACTTCAACGCTTTCTCTGGGCGCCAGATTTGTACCGAATATTCGGGAACTATTTGGGATATTCTGGTTATTCAACGGGATTCAATATTGTATTCGGCGGGATTGAATTTAAAAATAATAGGTACTTTAATAGTACTCTAGGTTAGTGTTCCGAATAATGTTTGCTGAATATTCAATATTCGGTCAGTCACCGAATATTGCCTTCGTTACAAGCGTACTTGAGACGTTTTCTAGAAAATTTTTTTATTGGTGGAGAACTTATTTATTCGATATTTGGCCAGTGATCAAATATTGTATTCGTTACAAGCCTACTTGAGACGTTCTGTAGAAAAATTAGTTCAAAGAAAAAATTTTTTATTAGTAAAAAAAAACTTATTTATTGCAATTTTGTGAAAGAAAAATCTATGAGAACGTTTTTTTTTTCTCTTTTGGTTGCTGTCAGAAACACTGACATTAATTTTCTATAAAAAAAACTAATAACTTCCACTCGCTGGTTCATAAATTTGTAATCGGCAAAGTCTTCGTAAATATGAAGTTATTAAAAATACACGTTTGCTTCGCAATAAGGTTACTTCACAAACTGAATACAGAGAAAGAGATGGAACGTTATTTGTTTACCTTATCATAAGTTTTAGCGAATTTCGAAAACTCGAAATTCAGCTATTACAGTAGGTCTCATGACGCAATCTGAGTCCGGGACTATGGCAGAAATCTGTTTTGAGATCCCTAGAATACGAAAATGATATTCACTAAAATTTATATATATATATATATATATATATATATATATATATATATATATATATATATATATATATATATATATATATATATTTATGTGTTCCCACGATAACTCTCGAACGAAACGTCTAACGCTTATGAAATTTTGTGTGCGGACTCGATTCTAAATTGGCTTGGCTAAGTTCGTTAGCCAGACACGTCGGATGCCCAGAAGTAGGTTTTCTGGCCATTTTTTATCATTCGATCTTATCATAAGGCAGTTCGATTTTTACATCGTTGAAAAGGAAAAAAAAAATTATGAAGAAAATATTCTTATAATTTTCTTTCTATTTTAAGTATTTTTCGAGAAAATGTAAATTTTCACTTTTATTCTTTCTTTGTTAGTCTAATAAGTAATTTATATTTATATCTCAGTTCTTTATGAAGTATAAAAATATTTCACTTTTTTATTAAAGAATTTTGTGAGAACAAGTGAAGACTATTCACATATATGTGATATAACACACATACATGTATAGAGTTTTGTTTCTCATTTATTGCATTATAATTAGCATGGTTCTATCTCATGTTAAAAAATGTAAATTAAACAGATTTTCTAAGCTAATGTAATGAAGATACTTTTTTTTTTTTTATTGAATTTTTAAGTAAACAAGAAATTTAATATTATGTTATGATATAAATATTATTAAATATGAAACAAAACAAAATATGTACAATGTACATATGTATGTACGGAAAAATATTTTGAATCGATTTTGAAAATTTTTTCACTAATAATTAATAATGTTAAAAAATTAAACCATTTCAAATGGATTTAAGGTATTTTATGTGAGGTCAAGGTTTTCGGGACCTAAAAAGGCCAGAAATTAATTAACCAATCGATTTTAAAAATTTTTTCACAGTTAGTAAGTTAAAGTATTTGAATTAATTAATTAAATGATGTCCGCAAGAAGCTTACGGACTGCCATAAGTTATATGAGATCCTTAGAACCCTTTTCTTACTGTTAGAGTACTAGACTTGTATGAGTTTCGCCAGGATTTACTGATCCCATAATTGTAAAAAATAAACTAAACGACCAATTTTAAAAATTTCTTCACTGTTACAGAGCTAAACTATTTTAGATAGATTTAGAATACATTATGTAAGGTCCGCCAGGGTCCACAGGACCCAAAAGTGTCAAAAATAAACTAACTGACCGATTTTGAAAATTTTTTGACTGTTACAGAGCTAAACTATTTTAGATAAATATCGATTACGTTATGTAAGGTCCGCCTGGGTCCATAGGACCCAAAAGTGTCAAAAATAAACTGCCTGATCGATTTTGAAAATTTTTTCACTGTTACAGAGCTAAACTGTTTTAGATAAATATAGATTCCGTTATGTAAGGTCTGCCAGGGTCCATAGGATCCAGAAGTGTCAAAAATAAACTAACTGACCGATTTTGAAAATTTTTTCACTGTTACAGAGCTAAATTATTTTAGATAAATATAAATTACGTTTGTAAGGTCCACCAAGGTCCACAGAACCCAAAAGTGTCAAAAATAAACTAACTGACCGATTTTGAAAATTTTTTCACTGTTACAGAGCTAAACTATTTTAGATAAATATAGATTACGTTATGTAAGGTCTGCCAGGGTCCATGGGATCCAAAAGTGTCAAAAATAAACTAACCGACCGATTTTGAAAATTTTTTCACTGTTGGGGAACTAAGCTATTTTAGATAGACATACATTACGTTATTTAGGGTCCGCCAGGGTCCATGGGACCCAAAAGTGGTAAAAATAAACTAACCGACCGATTTTGAAAATTTTTTCACTGTTACAGAGCTAAACTATTTTAGATAAATATAGATTACGTTATGTAAAGTCTGCCAGGATCCATCGGATCCAAAAGTGTCAAAAATAAATTAACCGACCGATTTTGAAAATTTTTTCACTGTTGGGGAGCTAAGCCATTTTAGATACATATAGATTACGTTATGTAAGGTCTGAAGTGTCAGTAGGACCTAAAAGTGTCAAAAATAAAATAACTGACCGATTTGGAAACTTCTTTACTATTACCGAGGTAAACTATTTTAGATAGGTACAGGTTGTGTTATCTGAGATCCACAACTGTCCTGCGGATGCAAATGCGGCGTAGAATGCTACACAACGGGTTTTGAATATATATATATATATATATATATATATATATATATATATATATATATATATATATATATATATATATATATATATATATATATATATTACATAAAGTCCGCCTAGAATATACGGTCGAGCTGATTTTTTAATGAGGTCCACCGGGATCTTGCAGATCCGAAAACGCCAGTAATAAATTATTTTAGATGGATACAACTATGCTGCACAAAATTCGTTCGGGTTCTTGGGTCCCCAAAAATACCAAAACTAATTACCCAACCGATTTTAAAAATTCTTTTACTCTTAGAAAGCTAAACTATTTTAAATAGGTACAGGTCTTAGATGAGATCCGCCAGTGCCCAAGATTTGGAAATTCGCTATGTTATGCAGATGCTGCGACAGGGGTATTTTTTTTTGCTAAAATGTAGTGTATACAGTTGTTCCTTTAGATATTTGAATTCAAAATTTTTACTTACAAAAATGATATCATTATAATGCAACCTTTTAAATAAAAGAAATACGTACATAATTCATGTATCGTCATGTGAGATGTATATTCTGATTTATTTGAACATTAATTGATAGGCTTTTAGGCACATATGTACATACTAATTTCAAATCTTCAAATTGTTATAATTAAGAATATATTAGTTTTGAACAGAATATGTACGTTTTTCACGATGTTTTTTCTCAGAAACGATATCATAACATGAATATTTGAAAATATTTTTAACTTGAAAAAAGTGATATGGTTATAAGTGCATTTATTATTACGGATCTGGTATGTACAAAACTTTTTTTATTTTATTTTTTATTTTTATCACACTTATGTTACCTTGATTGGCTTTATGTGTATATCTATATATGTGTACATTTTGAACACCCTATATACGCTTCACTTATAGTAACATAGAAAGAAACAAAACTTTCGTGGTGTACCGTTTTGCGCAGCATTCGTGTATTATCGTTTCAAAAAGAGATTTCATACTATTGAGTGATTTTGAACAAGAATGATGAAAGATTCGACTCAGATTACTGAAAATCAGAGGCGTGACTCGAATTTTTGCATCCCAGAGCGATTTTGACTCAAGCGTCCGCACCTCAGATATGTCTACATTCCCTCAAAAATGTAGCTCGGACAAGCAAAAAAAATGTGAATTCGCTGTTCTCTAATTGGTGCCGAGCACGGGCGATTCTAGGATTTTTATTTTGGGTAGGCCCGAATTTTTCTGTTTTGTAAACATATAAATAATTTATGTGTATCGACATTTTTTTTATTGCATAATTTTAAAGTAAACAAAATGTAATTTTTAGCAACATTACGAGCCATTTCAGGTAATCGCATACCACTGAAGAGAGCCTTTATATAACCAGGGTCGGATTAACCCACTTTGAGCCCCTCAGTATTTTTTTGTTACCAGGCCCCCTTCCGCCCTTACAAGATAATATGTATATAGCACACAAATTATAAAACAATAAATAAAACAAAACTAAATAATGTGAGAAACTAAAACAAATATTCAAAATAGATATAGAAATATTGATTCAAATATTCAAAACAGACAGTTTCACTAGACCCTTCAAAATACCAGGCCCTAGCTATTTGGGGCTACAAAAAGTCCCAGAAATAATTCCGCGGTACAAGAGTTATATTCAAAATTAAAGAACTGCTTTTAAACATTTCTCGAATGCTAAAAAAGTGACAATATTTATCTGAATTACATAGTAGGCCAAGTGGTCGAAAAACGACATTTCATATTACACGATCTAAAATGCTTAAAAAAGTGTCGAAATTCGTCTGGATTATAATTATAATCAGCCAAGTGGTCGGAAAACCACATTTCATATTACACAACCTAATGCACGGTGGCCACAGATTTCTAAAGATAAAATTCCCTGACTTTTCCACGTTTTCCAGAACTTTTATTAAAAAATTCCTGACTATTTTGCGAAAAATGCCACCCGCTAAAAAATACTTGCGAAAAAATACTTTATCCCAAAAAGCTAAAAAAAATTCTTAATAACTATTTAACACTTCTTAAAAAAAGTAAATGACGAACAAAAAAAAAGAAATCGCGCCAATTTTTAATTGTCAGGGCCGCGCCAAGCGGGGGTGTTAGGGGTGCCTAGTACCCCGGCGGCAGGCTTTGGGGGCGGCAAATAAAATATAAAATTATTACTATTTTTATGTGGTAATTTTGATGACACTTAAATGTTACCCGCATTTTGCTTAAATACTTGTATATTATGATTGTTGTGACCCGTCAGTAATCCGACTATTCCGATTGTTGACCAGCGACAACAATCATTTGCGCGGTAATCGGCGAGATCAAACGGGATCGGGATCGAACATGCTCTTGCACGCTTTAATTTTATAATACCCCTGTCGCAGCATCTGCATAACATAGCGAATTTCCAAATCTTGGGCACTGGCGGATCTCATCTAAGACCTGTACCTATTTAAAATAGTTTAGCTTTCTAAGAGTAAAAGAATTTTTAAAATCGGCTGGGTAATTAGTTTTGGTATTTTTGGGGACCCAAGAACCCGAACGAATTTTGTGCAGCATAGTTGTATCCATCTAAAATAATTTAGTTCTCTAGCAGTGAGAAATTTTTTAGCATCGGTTCGATAGCTTATTACTGGCGTTTTCGGATCTGCAAGATCCCGGTGGACCTCATTAAAAAATCAGCTCGACCGTATATTCTAGGCGGACTTTATGTAATATATATATATATATATATATATATATATATATATATATATATTCAAAACCCGTTGTGTAGCATTCTACGCCGCATTTGCATCCGCAGGACAGTTGTGGATCTCAGATAACACAACCTGTACCTATCTAAAATAGTTTACCTCGGTAATAGTAAAAAAGTTTCAAAATCGGTCAGTTATTTTATTTTTGACACTTTTAGGTCCTACTGACACTGTCATACCTTACATAACGTAATCTATATGTATCTAAAATAGCTTAGCTCCCCAACAGTGAAAAAATTTTCAAAATCGGTCGGTTAGTTTATTTTTACCACTTTTGGGTCCCATGGACCCTGGCGGACCCTAAATAACGTAATGTATGTCTATCTAAAATAGCTTAGTTCCCCAACAGTGAAAAAATTTTCAAAATCGGTCGGTTAGTTTATTTTTGACACTTTCGGATCCCATGGACCCTGGCAGACCTTACATAACGTAATCTATATTTATCTAAAATAGTTTAGCTCTGTAACAGTGAAAAAATTTTCAAAATCGGTCGGTTAGTTTATTTTTGACACTTTTGGATCCCATGGACCCTGGCAAAATCGGTCAGTTAGTTTATTTTTGACACTTTTGGGTTCTATGGACCTTGGTGGACCTTACATAACGTAATTTATATTTATCTAAAATAGTTTAGCTCTGTAACAGTGAAAAAATTTTCAAAATCGGTCAGTTAGTTTATTTTTGACACTTCTGGATCCTATGGACCCTGGCAGACCTTACATAACGGAATCTATATTTATCTAAAACAGTTTAGCTCTGTAACAGTGAAAAAATTTTCAAAATCGATCAGGCAGTTTATTTTTGACACTTTTGGGTCCTATGGACCCAGGCGGACCTTACATAACGTAATCGATATTTATCTAAAATAGTTTAGCTCTGTAACAGTGAAAAAATTTTCAAAATCGGTCAGTTAGTTTATTTTTGACACTTTTGGGTCCTGTGGACCCTGGCGGACCTTACATAATGTATTCTAAATCTATCTAAAATAGTTTAGCTCTGTAACAGTGAAAATTTTTTTAAAATTGGTCGTTTAGTTTATTTTTTACAATTATGGGATCAGTAAATCCTGGCGAAACTCATACAAGTCTAGTACTCTAACAGTAAGAAAAGGGTTCTAAGGATCTCATATAACTTATGGCAGTCCGTAAGGTTCTTGCGGACATCATTTAATTAATTAATTCAAATACTTTAACTTACTAACTGTGAAAAAATTTTTAAAATCGATTGGTTAATTAATTTCTGGCCTTTTTAGGTCCCGAAAACCTTGACCTCACATAAAATACCTTAAATCCATTTGAAATGGTTTAATTTTTTAACATTATTAATTATTAGTGAAAAAATTTTCAAAATCGATTCAAAATATTTTTCCGTGCATACATATGTACATTATACATATTTTGTTTTGTTTCATATATTTAATAATATTATATCATAACATAATCTTCAATTTCTTGTTTACTTAAAAATTCAATAAAAAAAAAAAAAATTCTTCATTACATTAGCTTAGAAAATCTGTTTAATTTACATTTTTTAACATGAGATAGAACCATGCTAATTATAATGCAATAGATGAGAAACAAAACTCTATACATGTGTGTGTTATAACACATGTATGTGAATATACTTCACTTGTTCTCACAAAATTCTTTAATAAAAAAGTGAAATATTTTTATACTTCATAAAGAACTGAGATAGAAATATAAATTACTTATTACAATGACAAAGAGAGCAAAATAAGCCAATAGTGAAAATTACGATTTTCTCGAAAACTACTTAACATAGAAAGAAAATTATAAGAACATTTTCTTCATAATTTTTTTTTTCCTTTTCAACGATGTAAAAATCGAACTGTCTTATGATAAGATCGAATGATAAAAAATGGCCAGAAAACCTACTTCTGGGCATCCGACGTGTCTGGCTAACGAACTTAGCCAAGCCAATTCAGAATCCAGTCCGCACACAAAATTTCATAAGCGTTAGACGTTTCGTTCGAGAGTTATCGTGGGAACACATATATATATATATATATATATATATATATATATATATATATATATATATATATATATATACATATATATATATAAATTTTAGTGAATATCATTTTCGTATTCTAGGGACCTCAAAACAGATTTCTGCCATAGTCCCGGACTCAGATTGCGTCATGAGACCTACTGTAATAGCTGAATTTCGAGTTTTCGAAATTCGCTAAAAACCGTCATTGAATTCTACACATAAAACATTTATCAATCTTGCATTTCATTAAAGTAAGTATATATAGTAAGTAAACTGGTAGCCGGTAGGCATATATTTTATTATGAAAAATGTATTACAAATAAGTTTGGCGTTTTAGGGGCGGCAACTTTTGTCTTGCACCCCAGCGCAAATGTCCCTTGGCGCGGCCCTGTTAATTGTAATCTCAAAACAAATGAAAAATTGATTGAAGTTTTATCCCTAAATAAACAAAATTATAAAAATCAATTTTTTCCAGTCTTCTGGTAAAATTCCCTGACTTTTCCGGAAAGTTTAGAATTCCCTGACATTTCCAGGTTTTCCAGAAATGTGGCCACCATGTAATGGTATTCTCACCAACGGTGAAAATGATTCCAGGCTAAATCTACTCAGGGTTAAAGAATTGTTTTTAAAAATTTGGCATAAAGTGTCTTTAAACAAGTGTCGACAAAGCGAATTAATCCACTTTGGCGCCCTAGACATTTTCTTCTTGCTTTTTTCATTTTTGTCAAAATTTTTGGGTAGACTCGGGCCTACCCGGCCTACTCGCTAAAATCGCCACTGCGGTGCCGAGAACTAGCAAGATGAAAATGCACCCTAGGGCGACTGTCCCACCTGCTCTATTATAATTACGCCTCGCTAAAAATATTTTTCCGAATTAAAAATTTACAAAAAAAAATTCAGAGTTCTAGTTTTTCCATTAATATAATCGACCAATAAGTTGTTTTAACTGTTACAATAAGAGTAGCCCTCCTGCCGTGAGATAACAACGAAAACGCATTATAAATGGCAGGATAACACGGTTCGATCAACTAAAATTTATTTTATTAGTAACACCCTAACACCAATAAAAATTTATCAATACTTTGCTACCCCCTACCACATTCATCCCTTCAAACTTCAATAAACTTAATATTTCTTCAAACAGTATTTTATTTATTTTATAATAGTCCTCGAAGAAACGCTAACTATGTAGATATTAACAAAGGAGAATACAATGTCCTGTTATTTCGTCCATCAATTTCATTCAGTCGTATCGATTCAATTTCCTTTTCACACGAAAACCATTTTTATCGGAATTACTAAACAAGATCATACCAACAAAATAAAAGCAGTTATCCTGTTTATCCTAAAAATATACATATATTCATAAAAATATTTATACGTAAAAATCCATATTTTAAAATAAATCGATTCAAGAGCTTTCCGAAGCCACTTCAGTTTATTTTTAAATTCATTCGGAAAAACTCTGTTTCTTTGTTTATTTATATATCAGGAATCAGACTGGTGACTTTCGAGTTGCATGCAACTGTTTTATTTAACCCTAGATTCATGCGTTGGGCTGCGCGACAGTTAAATCATATACAGTAGAACCTCTCATTACGGACACCTTTCTTAACTGAACCCCTCCTATAGCCCGACAAACTTTTTATGATAGTGGCATACTATACTAAAACCAATGCATTCAGCACTCTCTTAAGCTTTATATTATTTTTGTAGAGGTACATAAATTCGTTCATAAATTTATTTGAGTGTTAACATAATATAGGGGGAAGTGTATTGGTAGTAGCAGTGGGTCAATTGTAACTTCAAAATTTTCGAGACATCTTACAATCCTATTAAGGAGTATTACGTATCATAAAGTGGCTTCTAAAGTTGTGCTTTACTGACAAAACTTTCAGTTAATATCATTTGGCGGTTTTCTCTCAGCAATATCAAATGTGTTTATATAAGCTAAACGTAAATTTTGAGTGCGGTAACAACTTTTTGATTTTTGCAGTAAATACTCCATCAGTTGAAAGAAAAGTGATTTTGTTTGAGACACAAGCAATCAGATAATATTATCAGATAGGTAGTTTCGCTTTTTTAATCATAATTAATATTTTATGAATTTTTTTTATAAAATGAAACAAATTCAGTAGTGTCGACTGTAACATGTTACAACTGACAAAAAATTTTAGTTGAATAAAATTAAACTTTATATTTAGGTATGAATCAGAACAATAAAGGTAACGGCTTCGGTTAATAATTTAAAAAAAAGAAACAAAAACCTTCCATTAATGGTTACACTTTGGCAAAATCAGTTAGTTTTACATATATAGGTATATTGCTTTTCGGTTACGATTATCGTTCGGTTCAAAGTCTTGCTTTCTAGTCTATGTCTCGTCCACAATTAGTTTTGCTTGTTGGATCAGTCTCTAATCGAATTCATACTTTTTTCAGAATAAAACCAAAAACTAGGATAGGAACTATATTCGATGATGTATATCGGAATACCGTTAAAAGAGTAATAGAAAGAGAAAAAATTCAGAGCTGTTGCCAGAGATTGTGATATTTGTCATCTTTCTCACTCAATACGTAAGAAAAAATTTTTAAAACTGGATTAATTATAATAACTAACGTGTAAATTCAACTAAATAATGAGTGTTATAATTGAACCTAAGCCCTGTAACAATTGATCGTCTGTTGGTGACGATTGTAACATTACACTTTGGTCCACATAAATGTAGTTATTTTAATTATAAGTCAACATAGAGTATTTTTGTGAAGCTCATTCAAAACCTGAAAAATGCCCATATCTTGTACCAAAAATTTAACTCTCTGTGACTAATAGATACAAAATACTAGCCTGTATATTTTTTTTGTTACTATTGACACACCTCTCCCCTATATTTAATAAAAAATTACGTTGGAGAAAATATAGATGAAACTGATTTAACTAATTTGAAAAAAAATAAATAAATTTTCATGTTTTGAATAATGCGTTGAGTTTGTTTAATATTTATGTTTAAGTAATTTCTGAATAAAATTGTAATGTCTGAATAGTATTGTCATTTACTCTGCCTCTGTATCAGGGGCGATTTTAGGATTTTTATTTTGGGTAGGCCCGAATTTTTCTGTATTGTAAACATATAACTTATACGTATCATTTTTCTTGAAGCTGGACATTTTTTATTGCATAATTTTAAACTGAACTAAATGTAGCTTTTATAGCATGGAAGAAGGAGAGGTATATAATATTGTAAAGGAAGGAGCATTTCCCAAAATACTGATCAACATATTATGAATATTAAACGTGCGTATTATGAATGACGTCATTTTGTAAATATACAGTAACGGTTTTAATTTAATTAAAACATTGCCATTGCTTTTAAAACAATATATTTAGTATATTTTTCTTATAATTGTGATTTCTATATAAAAACATAAACAATTAATTAATTATTTTTAATATCTGTTCTAGTTAATTCAATAATCAACTCCTTAAGAATGCTGTTCGACTATTTTATCAGTTAATTTTTCGAATTCTTAATTGTCTACTAAATTATTGTATTTTTTAACGGTGCTTAAAGAATATTATAAATTACCATAAACTGAAAACAAAAATTGCTCAAATTAATCGATTATTTACAATTTATAACAATTTTTGTAAAAAGATTACGTTTTGGTTTATAATTTTCCATCACTAATAAGACATATCTTTTTGATAAAAGTAGACACAAACATAAATAAAACTATACAGTTATTAAATTATCATTTTATTAATAAATAAATAAATACAAACAAAATACATGATCTTGAAGTTAAATTTTTATATGCTCATTAATTTTACATATAAGACGCTACTGAAATGAAGGGTCAATCTAACCTATATTTTAATTTTTACATAATTTTATTTTTTACAATATTTTTAAAATTTTTGTCGTTATTATCACATATTTTAACTAAAAAACGAATTCCTTATTTACGTAGAATGATTCCTTTTTCGATATTTCCTTTACTTTGTGTAATGTCAAAATTGGTATTTTTCCGCTTATTATAAACCTGTTTTTTTAGATGAAAAATGTAGAAAAATTAACAAATTTTCCCTAGAAATGGTTGCATTTATTGATCAATACAATATTTACTTACCCAAATATTATATTTACGGTGTATTACGTTTACTAATTTTATTTTAAATTTAATTTTTTGTAGGACTGGATGTTTAGTGCTTATTTGCACGTGTTATAGTGTATATTTACTCTTTTGTTTTTTATTTTTTGTGGTACATTCAAAAGAATCTACGTATTCATTCTAACATATCATCTTAAACTATATCTTGTCCCTCTCTTAAGAAATAGTCTCCATCCATATTCTTCTATATCAATGTTTTATAGCAACATTTATAAGCCATTTCAGATAATCACACACCGCTTAGGAGAACTTATAAATATAACCGAGGACAGATTAGCCCACTTTGGGACTTTTCTTCTTACCGGACCTCCTCCCGCCCCCACAAGATATAGAGCACACAAAAAATATAAAACAATAAATAAAACGAAACTAAATAATGTGAAAAATTAAAACAAATCATCAATTTTGATTCAAATATTCAAAATAGACAGTTTGAGCAGACTTTTCAAAAAATAGGGCCTTAGCCATTTGTCTGATTTGTCTATGATATGATCTAGTGGTTATTCCTCGACTAAGTGGTCGAAAAATGACATTTCATATTACAAGACCCAATAATATTTCAAATAGTGACGGAAACAATTCCGGCCTACGAGAATTACATATTTCAAATTAAAGAATTGCGTTCAAACATTTCTCTAATGTTTAAAAAAGTCTCGATATTTGTCTGAATTAGATAGTTGATCAAGTGGTCGGAAAACGACATTTCATATTACACGACCTCTAATACTATTCCAGATAATGACGAAAATGATTCCGGGCTACAAAAACTCTATTCAGAGTTAAAGAATTGCTTTTAAACATTTCTCCAATGCTTAAAAATGTGTCGATATTTGTCTGAATTACATGGTCTAAATTACATATTTGTATTTTTGGGTAGACCCAGACCTACCCGACCTATTCACTAAAATCGCCTCTGCCTCTGTTAAGCGGACACCTCTGTTAGCCGGACAAATTTTTATGTGGCATTGCTGTCCCATCGATAGAGGTTACACTGTATAATTTCATGGGTTGACTTTTTGAAGAGAATTATATGGTTTATTATGGAAAAAAAATATTTTCTTTATAAGCAGACTTCAAAATTTTCTAAAATATGTACATTGATCATACATCATCGTCAAATTTACGTGCTCATGTACAACATATCTGATTTCCACAACAATTGCAAACAAAATTGGTCCTTTCTTTTATTATGTAATAATCACAACAAATGATGCAAATAACAGAAGTTTTAAAGCAAACGATTACGTACAAGTTTAAATGGTGCAACAAGTGACAAACTTGTGTCGTCAATTTTACGGAAATTTTATATACCTAGAAAATTTAGTGTTTTTCGGCCTCTGCTGAATTTTTGATACTTTTTAGCCTGATGAGGACAACTAATGCAGCAAATGGTATGCGTAAACACTATCATATCCATCAAAATTTTAAAAGACACGTTTTGTATTGTCTTTTTTTAAGTTAAATTATTAAGCCGCTTGTAGTGTTAATTCTCAGTTTACTCAGAATTATTTCATAATTTTGTTTATTTAAAATTACTCAAATTCAGTTATTTTTTACCGGTACTAAACAATGATTCTTTTTCGGAAAAATAATCGCTGAGTGTATACAAAACGCAGGCAGGATGGTCACTGGAATTCTGACCACATCCTCGACTTGATGTTCTCAACTTCTGGTTTTTATAAACAATTGAAAGGAAGTGCGACGAATATGCGGCTTTTCGTTGTTTATAACAGGTAAATTGGAAAATATTTTATTGTTTACGCTAATTATATTTAACAGTGTATTATCAAATTTTCTGATAAATATTAGATAAGAAAAAAATAAAAACTGTGTTACCAATTAATTACCTTTTTAAAAATCAAAACATTAAGCAATTATAACACACAATGTATTAATTTATACAAAAATTTCTTTCGTAACACATTACACAAACACTAGTGCAGAACAGATGAAGAAGAACAACTGGAAATTTAAACTTTCCAAAATAATTTTTTAAATTTTTTAAACGACTTTTTCACAACTACACATCAAACAAAAAAATTCACATCATTTTATTTAGTAAATTTAAATATTTATTATAAAAAAAAAAATAGTAAATGTTAACTTTAGAAAACGATATATTATTGAAAACAACACTCAAGGCGATATTTTAAATTAAAAAATTGACACTATTAATTGCGTGTGTTTAACGAACGATTGTGCAACAAACAATTTACTTGTTTTTTTGTTTTTTGAATAAAAAACAATTTTTTTTAATTGTAATTAGTGCACTAATTTGTTCACTACAAGAAATATATATATACAAAAAAAAAAATTGTTTCCAAAATATAGTATCCGCGATTGTTCTAACACACCACGTGGGGCCGTTCTATGTTTCGATGTCGATTCGTCGCGTTGTTTTCTAGTTGACGAATAGACGTAAAGTGTCAGTGTACGCGGCCGAGAACTTGGACAACGTGCAACTGTGCGTCGCAATCGTATCGTCGGCGGGTAGAAAGCTGATGTTATAAAAGCCGCTGCTACACGATGCTACGAACACCTTCCAACATTCGACGTTGGATGGTTCATAGCATCGTGTAGCCGTTGTTCGAACCTACGAGTGTCCAATGTCGAGCGTCAAACGTTCGCATTTGGTCGTGTCCCGTTCGATGTCGGTATTCTTGCACCGAGTCAAAGGGATGCTTCGAACGTTTGAAGGTCAGTGTTGGTTGCGCACGACTCGTTCATGTGAAGAGAGACAACATCAGTGTATAACATTAGAGATAACATCAGACAGATAACAGCGTTGTCCACTGAGTACCAACACATCATTCGTATTGGATCAAACATTCGACTCACCGTGTAGCAGATACATTCGTCGCACCAACTATCGAACTTAATTGCCTCAAACGTTCGATCGAACGTTGGAAGGAACGTTCGTAGCATCGTGTAGAACCCGCTTTAGATAAACTTCAATAGACTCAAATTCCAGTTAACTTCAAATTTCAATATTTAAATAGTCGGTTGTTTTTATTTAACTTTTTATCGGTATTTAAACAAACACTATAATAACATATATAACATATTTCTCATAAAAATAAGTATAAAAAAAGAAATACTAAACAATAACAAGAGAACATGCACCATTGTCGTGAACATGCAAGTAAGCGTACGGCTTAAGATCCATTCATATCTACAGACACTGAACGTTACAGACACGTGTATTCATATTATAGCGTAACGTAAGCGCACAGACACGTACAGTGACAGACAGTGTCCGCACAGTATTCTCGAGGAGAATATTTTTTCTGTGCTGGAACGTGTCTGTTGACTTTGCGCGGCTAATATGAATGTATATTTCGAAACGTACAAATAAAATTCCTAGAATTTATTTATAAACTTTCATTGTATTTATTTTATGAAGTATTAACAACGAAAAATTAATGGAATTTGTTAGAAAATGAACATTTTCTGTTAATTATATAAAATCTGAATAGCAAACATTTAATCGAATTTATTAGGTTATGTACAATTCTCCACAATCGCACTGATAAGAAATTTGGCAATAATCAAAAGTAACGGAATTTCGGAAAAATCTTCAGTATAATGGCCGGTCCAGATGCAAGGTCTTGTCTGAACGACTTGTCTGAATCGACAAGTCGTTCAGATAAAACGTAGCGTGTGGACCGCAAAACGTACGCCTTGCATGACGGAAATGAGGTTGTACGATAAGTCGAAAGTTTGAGCTGCGAGGCATCATTTTATGAAAATTGGTTCGACAAGTTGGTGTGTCTGGACAGACCTTCGTTTTATCGAAACGATTTGTAGTATTTTTATACATAATATCGTAGCATTCTGTTGCCTCGTATCCGTAAATTGAATAATTTTGTTTTTTATTTTATTTTATAATGTCTGATCTTCGTCAATGCTCCCGTCAATTTTTGTGTGAATTTACTGAACTATATAGGAGTTTTCCTTGCTTGTGGCAAGTTAAAAGCCCAGAGTACAGTAACCGGAACAAAAACTCACAAGCATACGAAGCCGATGTTATGGTATTTTCATCAACTTGAGTTTCTAAGTGACTAAGATCAAATAAGAAAGTCGACAAACACCATCGATGATAAGACATTTAAAGAAAGTGAAAGTCTGACATGAGAAAATTCATGTCTTTTTAAGAGCCATTCCCTCGACCTACTTAATCTTCGATTTTTTCTTTTATTTTTTATTAAAATTCAAACACCATAGAATGCCTAAAGAAGTGTTTCCTCCATGGCAAACGTCGTGAAACTGAAATTTGAGCGATAAGTTGGAGACGTGTGGACACTCTAATTTTTGTATGTTTTGTCGAACGATTTGCATGAACGTTTTATCGTTCAGATAAGACGTTGCGTCTGGACCGGCCTTAAAAGACATAACATTGTCAGATTTGCTACAATTTAAATTTTGTTATTCACTGATACATACTTTATGTACTATACGTATAGTATCTACAGTCTGTGTCTGTCTGCCAGTTGTCTGTGTATATGAATACTTTTGAAAATGTCGTGTCTGCCACGATACGTGTCTGTGACGTTCAGTGTCTGTAGATATGAATGGACCTTTAGTTTTGGCGATATATAGCACGTTTGTGTTTCCCCCGTGTTGTTACTTTTTGTTATATTTATGTTTTTCCTCGTTATAAAATTGTATGTGGTGTAGTAAATGAGCAGTGTAAATACTCAGACAGACAGACAGACAAACCCAGTGAAGGGCTCAATATGAGCACGATGGTTAAATATTGTTGCTTAAGGCTTACTACGCTTACTACTCATAGATGAGACAGATCAAGCCTACATATAAAAAAGTGTAATCCGAAAGTTGCAATAAGGTAGCAATTTACACCACTACTGATTTAGTCTGTTACTGACCATCGTGGTGTTCACGTCATAATAAATATCATGTTCTTTTAATCAACTCATGAAATTTAAACAGAAAAAAATATGAAGTGTGTCGTATTTAAGTGTTAAAATTCTATTGAACAAAAAATTTCTCAAAATAAAGGGATATCTTTCCTAAAATAAATAAATTTATTTTTAATTGTTGACTAGTGGTAACATACGGTGGCCATCATGGTATATATTATATGTATGCGAACTTCATACATCATCATCAACATATCATACTAACACATTGGTATATTCGTGTCCATACATTATGTGTTTTAGTCGTGTGTGTGCTGTGTTACGTCACTCACTCGTTACAGCGGGCACAGTTTGGTAGACATACTAGTTTGACCCCTTGTTACTACTGGTGCACACAGGGGCGGACTGCTAGCGTTTGGAAACTTTTCCAACTGATTCGTGTTTAAGTAGTTTGTGGTGACTCATTCATAATTTTTTCGGAACACTTTATAGAATTTCGTAATGTTCATCTGTCACATCCCAAGTATAGTTCACTATACAGACTGTAAAAAAACTTTTTTTACGATGGATCGGGACAGCGCCCGCTCTAGCGTTTACCCGGGCAAAGAGAAAAAATTCCGCCCCGGCGAAAGAAAAATTCCGCAACTTTTTTTGCGGTGACCTTTTTTTTTTATTTTTTTTCTGCTCTTCAGTTGTAAAAATGTCGCCCTCTCTTTTTCTTGAAGTTTCAATTCCCTTGAATTTTACAAAATGCCGCCCTTCAAATTGGCCGTCCCGGGCAGATTGGAAGCCAAATGTGTAGTCAAATCGTATACACAACGTTGTTTGTATTTGGTGGTTACGTAAGTACCACATAACTATTAAATACAAATTTAATGTAACAATTTACACGCGTTTCTTTTACACGCGTGTGCAACTTCCTACACAATCACACTCATGACCAAGGGGCCAAACTACTATATGAGATGGTTAGCATTCCGGCTGTCGCCAGAATTTTACGTCATCAAACTTGGCAGGGAGCATCCGCACTTTCTATGATTATATACATATTTAGAGTTTGTGTTTGTATGTGTAGTATAGTGGATGTTAGTATGTGTGATATTTGGTATGTATGTAGCACGAGGTGCAAGGTTGGAGTGCCGGACACTTATCATCAGTTTTAAAACCACCAAAATAACAAATCGCGTGTAGACTTTCAATCACATTTAGATATCTTGAAGATACCGAAGATGAAGGGAAAAATTCGACTTTCGTGATGAGGCCCCGCTACTCGCGGCGTTTTTTATATGTAGGCTTCAATTGTCTCATCTGTGCTCATGACCTTATTCTATCTGGTCATCCGAACAAATGTACCAAATTTCCTAAGTGTATCAATATTTGCATGTATTTTTTAGACCACGTATTTCTTAGGAACTGGATGAATTGTGGAACATATACATACTTAAATATCCTAGATCCGTTCCCGAAATGTGTGAAAAATTTTAGCTACTGCCTTCGGTAACCCTTACTTAATGCATATACAACACGTTATTTGACGAATTTTTTTATCGTGAAGGAGGCCCCTTGGATTTAACGGGGCCTTTGAGCGTAGCCCATAAAAACCATATGTAAATCCGCCCCTGGACGCATGTAATATTTCTCCCTATCATTTTTCACAACGAAACACAATATTGTCTTTTTGTGTGTCGCAAATGTAAAAGAAATTAAATTGTAAATACCTGCATATTCTTTTTGTTTGTTCTATGGGAGTTCTAGTTCTAGATAGTACACTTTGTAAGTTGTGATAGATAAACAAATGAACTGATTACACCTTTACCATGGAAATAAAATAATGGGGGCTGCTGAAAGCCTAGTTGCCGTTAAAAAGGTAGGTACTCGGTCAAAGTTGAAAGATTCCTAACGATCACGGTCGGTCGTATGGCTTAAACCCTAGTGTAGCTTTAACAAGTGGTTATTTTAATCATAAATTACTTTATCTTGAGTAAACGTATTTCGTACTTCGTAAGAAAAATAAAGTAAAGCTAAAATACTTGTCTTTGTTTTTTAACTGTTTTTGAACTGATTCTTTTACTCTTAGTATTTCCGAATATTTTTGGGATATGTTTTTATTCTCTCTCATGTCGCAATCTGAGTTGAGGCCAAGAGTTCATACATACAAGATACTAACGGTGTTACCTAAATGACGACATTGCTACTGATCAACTGATGTAAGTTTCTATCTGGGGGAGATCCCCCATATCTGACCCTTTTTTCGATTTTCCCTGATTATCTCGAAAACTATAGCAGATAGGGAAAAATATATTATTAGACACAACACTTTATTTTTAAAGAGCTTTCGATTGACATGTTTAACTTCAGGATCGGACCAACTGAAGGGACTGTTCGATAGGTTAGGGATGGCAAATAATTTTTTTTTACTATGTTACTTGAATTTAAATAAAACTTGGTATGGTAATAAAGTAGACTAAGGTCAAGTTACTGTATTTTTTTAAGGTGGTAACTCAATGGGAACCCTATGAAAATAACATTGGATCGGATTTTATCCTTGTTATTATCCTTAATGACGAGGACTGGAGTGTTAATAAATATGTCTAATATTCTAGAGAGTGTCTGCCTTCGTGTGGATATGGAATTATTTTTTTATGTTAAGTAGTTACAGAGAAAAAAATTTTTGAATAAAGCACTCATTTTTTATTATTTTTTTAGTTATCTCCATAACTATTCGGTTTTAGCCGGGAAAGTGGTAGATATCAATTGAAGAGGTGGATTCCAAAACGCGCTAAGTCACTTTTTGCAATTTTTCAGGAAATGTAAAAAACTATCTAGGTAGGCAAATATAGTATAATCTGTTTAAATTATTTTCAAGTTCTTAGATAATAATTATTATTGATGTTATTTATTTGTTCTTATTTATACATATAATTTTCAATATATTATTTTGAAAAAAAAAACCTTTAAAAAGTTGGGTTGAGTTGGTTAAAATAAACCTAGTTTGTTTAAATACAGATATATTTTATTCAAGAAACATTTTAAACAGTGCATTATTAGCTATTTCATGTGTTTGACATAACAGAAAATCTGTCTACAAGCAAATTTGGAAAAAAATACCAGCTATTATTGGAAAAAAATGCAATGGTTTACGAATAAATTTGACTTAGAGCGTTTTGAAATAAAACTGTCACTGACTTAGCGCTTTTTTGGAAAACATTCCATTTTTCATCATTCATTTTACAATAGACTAAGCTCATTTTGAAGGGTGGCACTACGAAAATCGTGTAGAGCTGGACTTGAACATTCTGCATCAACTAAAATCTCACATTAGACAAAAAATGACTTAGCACCTTTTGCAATCCACCTCTTCAATTACTTATAGCCTCGCCATACCGTTAGTACAGTACTACAGTTATTAATATAAATTGGTATTGGGGCAGTTTCAAGTATGCCAATATTCATCTGGAATCATGTAGAGAAACTACAAAAAAACCTTCAGAAGTATTGTGGACTCTGTAGCAGTACCGATACAAAATTTTCTAATAAGCTTCTAGTTTTCTGAGACTATTCTTTGCACTTTGGGATGCAAAAAATCCGTGGTATTGCTCAATAAACTAATTCATAACCTAGTTTCAACATGAAAATTATAATCACCCATTCTATGGCTTTCTAAGTTTGATAAGTTTTTCTTCTTGATTAATATACTTACTTTTCCGAAGACTTTTCCATGAAACTTCACTTATCTTAAGTAGGATTATTCATCTTGCCATTATATCACAACCAGAAATACGTAGGAAAAAATAAAACAGCAAGAGATAACAAAATACTCCTGTCGCAGCATCCTGCATAACATAGCGAATTTCCAATATTGAAAATTATTTTTTCTCGAAAATTCGCATACACAGGATAATGGGTCAAAACGTATCTTATGCGATTTTTTTTCACTCTTTCCCATGATGTAAAAATAAATTTCAAGAAACGTTTTAAAAAAAAAAAAAATTTTCCACTTTTCAATTTTTAATATTTTTTTCTCCTTTTCTATTTACTAATTGTATTTACATATACATACCTGTAAAATGTACATACAAAGTTTCATGAAACTATGAGAGTTTCGAGATATTTCTTCGAAACCCTACACAAACATTATACATATACGTATCGAAAATATATAAACAGGTGCAGCGTCCGACATCTACATTAAAAAGTTATTTTTTCTTGAAAATCAGCTTACATAGGATAATGGTTCAAAAGCGTATCTTTAGGTACGTGACCTTTTCGTCTCTTTACAACGGTATAAAAAAATGTCGAAAAACTTTTGAATTTTGGCAAAAAATTCTATTTTTCAAGGTTCCAGGCATCGGACGTGTCTGGCTGAAGAACTCATCGAATGGTTTAGGACTTCCAATGTTCTCACCAAATTTCATAAAAATTGGATATTTCGTTCGATATATATATATATATATATATATATATATATATATATATATATATATATATATATATATATACATATATATATATATATATATATATATATATATATATATATATATATAATTACAACAATATTTTTTTTTTTTTTTTTTTTTGGGATATATAAATTTCACGATGAATTTTTTCAACCTTCTCCCAAATTGCGTGGACTAGCTTTATAGAAGGATGGACGTAATGAAACCAATATCTTCTATTTCATAGCTTTTCTTTATTAAAATTGCCAAAATATTTTCGATATGTTTAATATCATCTTCAGTGGCAGAAATTATCTAAATTTCAGATTGTCATTCTTGGATAACAACCAACCATACCAACAATCCATTAGAACAATTTAACTAGTTTTTTTGCATTTCACATGGAAATTTGTCAATCGAAAAAATTTTTTATAAAATAATTACTTTAATTTAAAACAATTAAAAAAGTCAAACATATTTAAAATGTAAAATCAAAAAAATTTCAAGAGAATTTTTTTAAATTATCACAGTTTGTACAATGTACTCCTCAAGTACATTGTTATTGGTATGGCCGCACAGTGATCAAATGAACTAAATTTGTAAATTTTTTGTTTAAAGATAAATTTCTCGAAAATTCTAAACAATTTTGTCTAGAATTTTCGAGAAATTTATCTTTAAACAAAAAATTTACAAATTTAGTTCATTTGATCACTGTGCGGCCATACCAATAACAATGTACTTGAGGAGTACATTGTACAAACTGTGATAATTTAAAAAAATTCTCTTGAAATTTTTTTGATTTTACATTTTAAATATGTTTGACTTTTTTAATTGTTTTAAATTAAAGTAATTATTTTATAAAAAATTTTTTCGATTGACAAATTTCCATGTGAAATGCAAAAAAACTAGTTAAATTGTTCTAATGGATTGTTGGTATGGTTGGTTGTTATCCAAGAATGACAATCTGAAATTTAGATAATTTCTGCCACTGAAGATGATATTAAACATATCGAAAATATTTTGGCAATTTTAATAAAGAAAAGCTATGAAATAGAAGATATTGGTTTCATTACGTCCATCCTTCTATAAAGCTAGTCCACGCAATTTGGGAGAAGGTTGAAAAAATTCATCGTATATATATATATATATATATATATATATATATATATATATATATATATAGTAGACTCTCGTTAATTCAAGCCTCCAGAAATGAAATTTCCAAAGTTCCAGAGAGAAAGAGACAGAAAGATTTTAAGACAAGTTCAGATTTGAGACAAGTTCAAGTTCATTCATCGCAAATGCTTAAAAAATTAAAATTGTTACCTGCGATAATTCGAACCTCTCTATAATTCGTAATATTTTAAGAGTCCCTCGAGTTTCAAATTAACGAGAGTCGACTATATATATATATATATATATATATATATATATATATATATATATATATATATATATATATATATATATATATATATATATATATATATATATATATATATATATAGGGTGGGCCATTTTAATCTATGCATCTAAATATCTCGCCAGATGTGGCACCAAAATTCGTTTATAGCATTTTCGACGTGAAATTTCACGCTCTTTCAAAATCCGAAATAAAAAATAGGTCATTCCGTTTGAAAAATACGACTTGACCTCAAAATGAACTTGAGAATGAAGGTCAAGGTCAAACTTAAGGTCACAATTTAATATCCCCCTTCGTACCTAACAACTTTTGTAAAGGTCATTTTTTGACCTTTACAAAAAAAAGCTCGCACTCTGGCAGTGGCTGTTATAGTTAAATTTTCCATTCTGGAAATTCGCTAAAAACAAGATAGACTGACTTTAATTTAGATATAACATACAAACCCCCATTATGGAACGGTATCTAATTCTGGAACTGTTTTGACATTTACATATTTATTTCTTTAATTAAGTAAGAAAACATTAAATGCGAGGTGAATTTAAATTTAAAAACAATCATTCTACATATTAATAATAATTTTTTTATCAGACGTTTCTTTCAGAAATAACTTCATTAATATGTAAATGTCAAAACTGTTCCAGTATTAGATACCGTTCCATAATGGGGGCTTTTACGTTATAGACATCTTGTATTATTAGGAAAACGTAATAATGGTAATGGCACTAAAGGTAATGATACTTATATAAAATAATGTATTATGATCACGCTATATTAAATATGTAATAAACGTACACCTACTTAATTGGGGTGGATTTTTTGGAACATTGTTTTGGACAACGTACACAGATATTAATCAAATTATTCTTCTAAAATCCAATTATTAAAAATATGTATGCAAACTTTTATAAACGAAGTGTGAATATTATTAGATGTAAAAAAAATTGAAAATATAATTACGCCTCTGGACGTAACGATTTAATCAAATAATCTTTTAATTAATAAAAAAATAATGTTAACTAAAGGTAATTGGTGATTTTTTCCATTTTTAAAATTTTTTATGAACAATTAACAAGCATAGGAGGATTTTGAAAAAATTTTATCGCAATAATCACAAAAAACAATTGAAGTAACCTCGTATCTGATTTATAAAATTAGAAACAATGAAATTTATTTGATTTTCAGTAAGATCTTTGTAATAAGAACCTAACCATGTTAAAATCGTTTGGAAGAGACAGAATAATTTAAAGCTACGCATATTTGGAACTTAAATTTAGACCAGTGGTTCGTCACAGGTCGATATAAACCTACAAGGGGTCTACGTGGATTATATTTTCGGAAGTGATTCCGGGTTATAATTTCGGAAGTGGTTGTTGAATTTGCACAGAAGATCTATTTAAAACCAAAAATCATGGCAAGTGATCTACGAGACAAAAAAAGTTTGTGAACCACTGATTTAGACTATTCCAAGCTTAATTCTATTAAGGTATTTGATGCGAGATAGTCAGGTACAAAAGTATAGCTCGGCGAAAAAATTGTCTTTTATCAAAAATTAATTAATGTATTAATATTCTTCAGTTATATTTGTATACCACTTGTTTTTTTTTTTTTAAATCCGCGCGCTTATGTTGTAGCAATATAAAAGAATTGTTGAAAAAGCGTTTTAAAATGATGTGTATAAATTAAATTTCAAAAACGGCGCGGTTAATAATTTTTGTTTGTTATTAAATATGGTTTGTAACTTTTAAATGGTTTGTAATTTTAATATGGTTTCTAAATTTTATAACATATTAAATTTTTATCAAATTCCTTTGACACGTTTTTATTTTATTCAAAAAAATCGTGTGAATATGTCAACTTCCCATAAGAGCCCGTGTTAAAATTGCAAAACCTTGAAACCGTTTTTCTCAAAATTTTTTTTTCGGTATAGGCTCGTGTTACTGGTATTGAATTAAATAAACTACTTTAAAGATGACAAAAACCTAAGTATCTACCTTTTAATACAAATATTAGTTCTTCGAAATCATTTATTAAATTTGGTGACATTATACAAATGAATTTTGTTAACATGGATTCCTTTTGGGGGTAAGTTTCAGAAGAAAAAATTTTACCCTAATTCAAATCATTTCCATAAAGCTTGATTTGAGATACAATAAATTTTTAAATTTGGCGCCATTGATGCCAATACAAGTTTACTACACTGTATACCTATTAGGTACTCTGTTGGTATCAAAGCTGCTGAGTAGAGAATCATAATATTATGCCTTATTCTTGTTACATATATGCGAATTTTATTATCTAAAAAGAGTAAGGTATATGATTCTATTTCAATTTTTTTTATTGTTGCTTACAACGAGTCATAAACTCATAAGTGTAGTTTACTTCTGCTTCATTCGTGCTTAATTGCTGCAACTGCTTTAAGAAGGTTAACAAAACGGAGAAATGAAAAAAAAATAACATTCAAATAAATATTTTAATTATTTTTATTTATTTATTCCTAGTTATAATATAAGTATAAATGTACAGAGCCGTATTAAATTAAAATACTATTTTACTATTCAAAATGTTTTTTCTTGTACATACAACAAAGTATAATCTTATAAATTATATAAAAAAAATTAAATATTTGCGTTTTACGCATGCGTATCGATTTAATCTAATGCATTTAATTAATCAAACTGAAATTGTACCTATAAAACTACAATAAATTGTTTACTAATCATTCAATTGAGGCCGTTACAATAATTGGTTTTTTTTTTTTATTAAATATTTATCAAAACTTAGCCGTACAGTCAATAATATAAGCGCGTAAAGACATGGTTCGACGGTTTATATGAATGCATAATATGTACAGAGTGTTCAAAGTCATATGAAACATTTAATTGACCTTGAACATATTGTACCAATAATGCTTTCAATGTAATTAATTAATAAAAAAGATTTTTTTATTTTTTTTTATTAATATACATAAAAAATAAGCCATTAAAAATTTACTTATAGTTAGAGGTAATTTTATTTGAATTTTTTTATTAAGGAAAAATAATATGAATAAATCGTAGTGCATAACAAAGTTACATATAGATAAAAAGCGTACAGTGAATTCCAAAAAGTTTTCCTATGAAAATTTTTTTTCGCTTTTATGTTTAAATAAAAACTCTAGGTTTGTTCCTACCGTCTTTTTCCGATTAGTTCGTGTACTAATTTATGAAGACTTAGACGCGCATGTCATATTTTCGTATCAGTACAGAAACATTTATTTATTGAAATGTGTTTATTTAAAATAAGTTAATACAATATTAATAGATTTGAGCGTTACTTTATGGTATTCCATATTTGTAAATGATAAACAAATATTTTACTTTGCAAAATATCACTTTTATTTTTGAAACTGTGACAATATTGTTTCGAACCGTTAGTTCATTTTCAAACAGTTTGAAAATGAACTAACGGTTCGAAACAATATTGTCACAGTTTCAAAAATAAAAGTGGTATTTTGCAAACTAAATTTTTGTTTATTATTTATAAGTTAATACAGTCGAATGTCCGTTATAAGACTAGTTAATGTAGGGGACGTAAGAAAAATTTTTCTCAAAATTTTTTTTACCCTCACTATCGCGCACTTTTGTCACTCGATTACTCCTTATAAGACTATTTCATGTCAGTGTTGCATTCCTATAAGGTAAAAGACCCGGTAATTGACCCTGGCCCAGTTTCTGAACTTTTCAACTTTGTTATAAATTAATAAAAAAAACTATATTTTAAATAAGAAAAAAAATAAATTCTTAATTTAAAGTAATCTATTCTGTGTCTAATGAACAGCAATTTAAAAAGTTTAGAATATATTAACTAAATAAAAAAAAATTTTTAAGTTTAAAATGTGTGTAAAAACTATTTTTTTGGTAGTTTCCTAACAGTTTATGTTACAAAGTACTCATTTTGATCTGTGTAATATTCATCATGTAAGTATGAAAACTTAATTAAAAATATATGAGCAGGTTAATATTTGTTTAAAATTTATTTTAAAATATTTATAAAATACCTTAGAATGGTTTTTATTATTGAAATATGAGGGTCAATTACTAGGCTCACTTCTAAAGTGGTATGGCCCAGTTAAATTCTAACCAGTTTTTGTTAGTTATTTTGTTATTTATAGTTATCTTTGATTAGTTTTTGTTATTTTTCATAACGTATATAACATTAAACATTCATTTTTATCAATAAAAAATTATTTATAAATTAAATTTTAAAAAACTGTATTTTTAAATTTAAGAATCAGAAACTAGGCCACTGTCGGGGTCAGAAACTGTCACATGAGAAATTTTGAAGGTCAGAAACTGGGTCCTTTTTGTCAATTTTTAAAACATTAATTTAAATTATTAATTCAATTCAAATAATTATTTTACTTGTATGACTTTATTTTGAAAGCCATAAACTAGTTGATAAAATTATTAATTGTCTCTTAAGTTGAAACTTATATTTATTACTGTCGTTTAACCTCAGCCATCACTCTTAAAAGGTCAGAAACTAGGCCCGTTACCTTACTTACAATTAGTTTATAATTTTGACAGTTCCAGCACAGTCTTATAAGGAGTGGTCTGGCACAAACCTTGAAAAAGTGATTAAGTGGGGAAAGTTGCAACTGCTGATTGAAGAGAATAGTCTTATAAGGAGCAGTCTTAAAATGGGTATTTGACTATATTTTGTAATTTTCTTTGTTCAAATATGCAAAATTCAATATTTGTAAAACAGTTCAAAAATAGAAAAAGCAAATTCTAGGCTTAATTTTCAAAGATACTGGTAAATTTTATAATTCAAGCTACTGATTTGTGGCTCCGTAAGTAATATTTTGGTAAAGATATTAAAAAAAATACAAAAAAAAAGGTGACCCATCTCTGATCTAACCTCAATGTGTGACGCATGCATTCTTTATTTCACTATTGTAAAGTATATTGCCTATATTGTAATGAAATGTACTTATGAAGTATATGTGACATGTAATGTCAATTCTCCATTATCTCTTAGGAAATATCAGCCAATAATATAGAAGAAATAAGTAATAATTAACCCTTTTAAACATACCATATGGAAAAATTTCTTTGTCTCAAAATGCTGGACTTTTTACTGTCAGTGATAAGTACAATAGATAAGGTTACCAAAAAAGAAAAAGAAAAAAAATCGAAGATCCCAACATCAAAAAGTGAACCCTAGAAATTTACAAAATATAAATTATACTAAACTATATTGATAAAATTGAACAACTATTTAGGACGATACTGTATTTCGGAAAATCTGTCACAGATGACGGCACTTGTACCAGTGAAATTATACATATCACAGCATTTTGAGTCGCCATATTGCAGGACGAGTTAACTCGTCTTAATCATTTAGAGTTAATATAAAACTAAAGCCAATTTGATTAAAAACTTGTTTCGAAAAAAATAGTGACTAAAATAAATTATATTAAAACGGGTAAATTTATAGTATATTAATACCTTTTAAATATGTTTCTATGGTGCTAAATTTTTGAAATTCACTGTAATAACTTTCAAAAGGATTCAGTCAAACAGTTCACGGACACACGACAGCTGAAACGTCGATTTTAAATCACTTTTCAAATTGTACCTATAAATTTCAATACCCTCTCTTAAACCTTTATAAGTCTTTGTTTTTTTATAAATACATAATTACTATTAATTTATTTTTCAAACTCTTAATTACTGAGATTTTTTTCAATTATGTAATGAGATAATAATACACAACCATGATTTTTAAATTTGGCGCCCAATTACACAACCTAATCTAAGGGACCGTCCACACGCTCAAGCTTTACCACCGACTTACCTGCGCAAACCAGGTTTGTGCAAGTAAGTCGCTACGTTTTTTCCCGTCCATACGTACATGTTTACTTGCACAAACCTGGTTTGCGCAAGTAAGTCGGTCGTAAAGCTTGAGCCGTGTGGACGGACCATTACAAAAACTATTGATCAAATACCGTAAAGTCAGCCAACCCTGCCTACTGAAAATAATTTTACCATGCCACACTTGAGTTAAAATAAATGAAAATTTAATGGCTTATAATGTCCGTAGCATTTGTTTGTTAGTGACGGGAATATTTTCAACTAATCTCTACAAACTGCTGATGCGTCAATGCAGACAGTGAAAACCCCTACAGTAAAACAGACCTAATTTCTACAGTCTTCATTTTACTCAATTTTAAATCAAAAAATTTAGGTAATGTCGGCTGAGTTAACGGTACTATATGAAGCGTTATTTAAGTCTGAAGACTATTTTTAGAATCTGTATCTAAATTACAATTACACCACTGAAAAAAACTTCACAGTAATTTAATAAACAGGGCTGGGAAAAATGGTTCATAGAAACCATTTAAAATAGAAAATGGAAAATGGTTTCCAAAAATGCATTTACAATACAAAATGGAAAATGGTTTTGCTGAACATATTTAAAATTAAAAATGGAAAATCGTTATTTAAAATGGATTATAAAATGCAAAATGCTTTTTTTACTTTAAATTTATCCTATAAAATTTTTTTATTATTATTAAGTTATATTAATTTAAAAAAAAAGAGAAGGTGTTAAGAAAATATCACACGTACTGAAATTAAATAAAGGTAGTCTTTTGAGAAAATTTTGTAGTTTTCATGATATAAAAACGAAACTTAACTCTTCAAATATTGTTACTTAAAAATATTGTAAAATTTAATTCGGCCTTGACATATTCAAACCTTGACTACGTTACGACTGCAACTTCTAAATAAAATTATGAAAATCATCTACTCGAAATACAAAAATATTTCTTGCGTCAGAAAAGTTTGACTTAAGAGAACTGCAACTCTAGTAACAAATTTAACTCAAGTGACATTGCAACTCGAGTTATAAAAAATTTGAGTCAATTAAATCAACTTACATTTAACTTACAATTTGTTAGACTTCAAGTCGTTCAATTGAAGTTTTATAATTAATATTGTATACACATAAATTTGATTATACATGCATTTTCAAAATGCATGTATAATCAAATTGTAAAATGGATTCAAATTTACATTTTAAATACAAAATGGAAAATGGTTTGACCGAACTTATTTAAGATAGAAAATGCAAAATGCCATTTTGTATTTTAAGTACATATTTAAAATGAAATCATTTTAAATAGTTCCCAGCCCTGTTAATAAATGACAATGTCATTTACCCTTTTCTTTTTTAGAAATTTTTTTGTTTTTATCAAAATTGTTTTTATAGTAATCATATTTAGTACAAATAAATGAATAAAGCTAATGCCGATAAAACATCAATTACTTGAAACAATTCGCTCCCAAAAATTCACATTTGAAATTATTTCTATTCAATAAAACAACAATAATATGTAACGGTGCCTTATGAAAGTTTGATCAAAATAAATAAAATGGCCGCTGTAAAATGTCAAATAGTAACACTTTCACATTCCATTCAGCTATCACCAAAACAATTCTTTTGAAATCCGGGGAAATATTTTTAAATGTTGTTATGATATTATTAGTTTCGAAATAATCAGACAAAAATTTTTGTAAATTGTATTAAGCAGAAATGTGATGATGGTGCTCTGTTGACGAAATTTACTACTAATAAATGAATGATATTAATAGATTTGAGCGTTACTTTATGGTATTCCATATTTGTAAATAATAAACAAATATTTTACTTTGTAAAATATTTGTTTATTATTTACAAATAAATGAATGATTTCGGTTTGTTTCTAAACTAATAATAACATATCATAACACATTTCAAGAATGCGTCTTTCTGGTGTCTCTGTTTTGACAAAACTAATATATTAATAAAAATGACAGAAATACAGGTAACCATTAATTGTTTATTTTAAAAACTATGTATATTTGAACCTAGTGCAGTACTTTGCTCTCTCTCAGATATTACGAATATAATTTTCTGTTTCATACTTTCCATTTTATTAAAAACAGAAACACGTACATGCTTAATACATACGTACTTAACATTTCCTCTGCCAAGATTCCAAAATATCACGAAATTTCCACAAATTATACTACCTTTATAAAAATTCGTCATTCAACTTCTGGTTTAAGGATAACCACGGCTATTGCTTGCAAACTCCGATGGCATAAACTATACAATGAGTTTTTTTTTTAAGTTGGCAATAAAACATCTGATTAATTACTTGAAATTTTATATTACATTTTTTTTAAATTTTTCAATTACAAAAATTAATTTCTAAAAATGTCTACACCCAAATGATAACAATTACCTCTTAATACATAATGATAACAATTTAGTGACTTATTTTCACGTATTTTTTTTTTTAAATTTTCGCGCCTGCTGATAACAATATCTTATGTTGCCATCTAGAAACGTAATTTTAATCAAACTTTTATAAGTATTTAATGAAATTAAATAAACCGCTTTCGCTAAAAATCAAAATGGATGCTTAAATTTATTTTTCTATTACAGATGGCGTAAGTAATTAAAATTTATTTTTTTTTAAACAAATTATCAGTTTTAACAAAGTTTGTTTTAGGAGACCCGTTTATGGATTTTTTGACGTGCGTATGCGCAACTAATTAATTTCATTAATCACCGTAATACCACCCAAGAAATTATACTAATTTTCTACAATGGCATTCCTTTCAAAAAAAGGAAAATAATGAAAGCATTATATTACAGAAATACATTTAAGTCTGGCCTACAAAGAAAAAATCGTACATAATTTGCATTTCATAGTTTTTTTTCTTTATATGCCAATTTTTGAAGTACACTACCGGTCATATATATAAAAAAAATGGCAACTTAAACAAATACAAAATATTTCTTAATTTAGAAATTTGATTTTGAAAACGATTGAAAACACAATTTTTAAAAAAGTGCATATTTGTTGATTTTAAAAACTGTGGTTATGAAGCCTAATATTGACGTTTGCTTTCAAACTGATACGTAATTACGATAAGCCGCTTTTGACAGCAGATATTTTTAAAAAAATTATCAAAATTAAGCAGAAACGACTTAATTAACTGACATGTAAAAACAAGATAACAAGTTGCCTTGAAGTAGCCCTTTTCTTAATGAAGTTTTTAGCTCTACTTGTGGTTAAGTCAGAACTCAAAACGACAGACTCTATTAATAGGTCTATTATGACCAATCCTGTACAATTTAAGGTGGTGGTCTGGTAACTCGTGCTGTTTTTCATGCCTATTTTTAGGGGCATTTTTTTTTTTTAGAAGGAACAAAAATGAAAAGGTGTGAATTTTTAATATGTTTTTATTTACATCTTAAGGTAACAAAAAATTTTTTTTGAATAAATTAAATTTTGTTTTATTATTATTATTATTATTATTATTATTATTATTATTATTATTATTATTATTATTATTATTATTATTATGATCACTTGAAGTTGGCGCCTCAAAAAAAAGCACGTGGATGGCCCGGGTGATTTTGACTCTTGGGAACATTTGGAATCAAAAATTCTTAATTAGTCTTAAATCTATAGATATGTCATTCTGGTCATAACTAGAATTAATTTTTTTCACAGTAATTCTAGTTCCGACCAGAATGACATATCTAAGACTAATTAAGAATTTTTGATTTCAGATGCCCCCAAGAGTCAAAATCACCCGGGCCATCCACGTGCTTTTTTCTGAGGCGCCAACTTCAAATGATAATAAAACAAAATTTAATTTATCAAACAAAATGTTTTTTTGTTACCTTAAGTAGTAAATAAAAGCATATTAAAAATTCAAAACTTTTAATTTGTTCTTTCTCAAAAAAAAAAAAAAAAAAATGCCTTTAAAAATAGGCATGAAAAGCAGCGCGAGTTCCAGACCACTACCTTAATCTTAATTAATCCCTATTTATATGACCATTAGTGTATTTTACGGTATAAAAATTTTATTTAATGTAAATAAACAGACATTTAACAACAAATTCTTTTTAAAAATATAACAAATATATTTCTTAAAACGAAAAACGATAAAAGGAATTTAAATATATTTAAATTACATACTATTCTGAATTACATCAATTAAATATAATTATTGTAAATATATAATTAAATAAAGAAAAAAAAAACAATATAAAGGAAAATAATGTCATTACCTCTGAAATTAACTACAGGTAATCGTAGTGAACTAAGCAATACATACATTTATACTGTAATAAAGTACAGATAAGTATAAATTTAATATACTTTTTTTAAATTTCTTTTTCAAGTAAATTCGACAACCGTATACATTGCGTCTCATTTTTTACTTCCTAGACTGTAAGAATTAAATAGATAATACGATATTATTGCACTAAATTCGTCCATTATTTTGATTTACCAAGCAAAATTAATTAACTAATTCGATTTATTCACCTATTAATTAACTTAGTAAATACACCGCGGAACAAAAACAATGCGTTAACATCATAGAAAAAATGTACATTGTGCATTTATTTTTATTTATACTAAAAATTTTTTGTTTTAATGGTATGGTAACCTCAAAATTTGAATCTTACTGGGGAAATTTCACGTAAAAACCATCCGAATGGACACTTAACCTCAATTAATAAATAGATTTCGAAAATAGAAAATCTAAATTATGTTCATTTTATCAGCCAATTTTTGCTAAATTCAAAAAATGAATTAATTCTCTATACTTGCGTTACAAGCATTTTTTTTTAAAATGTCACTTTTTGAAAAATGTTTAACATTTTTTTTTTTTAATCACAGTTAGCAAAAAAATTTACTAGGATGTTTTTTTTTTCAAAAATTCTTAACAATTGCATATTCAAACCAGTTCCTTGAAATATTTACAATTTTCGAGCAGGCTTTCTAGGTTGCGCATCCTTGAACCCTTTTTTTATTGGCATCGCGAAAAGGAAACTTAATCGATCAATTAAACTAGGGTAGAAAGTTGAAGCTGCTAATTTAATTAGTTTTTTTTTTTTTTTTTTAGTAATATCTGCGTTTGCGTTATGTCCTTTTTCAAAAAAAAAGACCGCACTTAAAAATAATAATTACTTAAATGTTATAGGAACATAGATGAGCACATATTAAAAAAAATTTTTTTTGAAAATTTTTACTGCATAGCAGCGGCAATTCCACTCGCACTACCGGTACTCGATCGGCTTATATGAATGCTAGTCAAACTTGTTCCCAATGTTGAGGCGATATCCTGAAACAAGAATGACAAAACGTAGAAAAAATAACGCAAAGGAGTCATTCAAGGGATTTACTTGTCATTGTAAGTACTGGACAGGCTGAAGAACTCGTGAGTTACCATTTTTGTCACAACCAAACTATTGACTTATTTATGATTCAAAACTATCAATTATTAATTTACAAAAACTTTTTAATGTAAATAATTTTCAATGAATTAATGAATATGCGTCAAATCATTAAATTAGCAGTTATTGTCAATGTCAATTTTTTAAATTTATTTTGTTATAACGAAATTTTTATATTAAAACCGTTAAAAGTTGGACGTAATATCTAAATTTTAAAAGATAAAGTAGCGGATAAAATTGTTGGTTAATTTCTTGAATAAAATGGCAGAACAATTCTCAGATACGTTGTGTTTGCCGCAAAATTGACAGGAGGTTAAATTAGTTTTATTAACAAATTATTAATACATAGTATCATTAAAAAAAAATTTAAGTTTGCATGATAACTCGAAAACCAAAGCAGCTTTAGAGCAGTGTTTCCCAACCGGTGGGACGCGAAAGTATCTCACCGGTCCGCAGAAAGACGTGTGAATTAAAATTAATTACAAAAATTTTACTTTTGCTTTCAAACAAGAAAATGGCGGGGCTAGCTTTATGAAAAAAAAAAAGATTTTTGGCGATAAAAGTCGCGTATTTTGGAATTTAATTTTTTATTTACGGTCCATGATAGTACACGTCTAGCACAATACAGCACAACCTTTTTCGTTTTAAAAGAAAAAATGGCGGGGCTAACTTTAGGCTCAAAAATAGTTTTTGACTGTAAAAAAGCTATTATTGGGGTTTAGCTTTTTTTATTTACGGCACATGGTAACACACGACTAGCACAATACGGCACACACGTTGTATTCGAAAAAAAGAAAATAGTGGGGCCAAATTGATGGTAACATATGGTCGATCAAGTGGTCGAAAAACGACATTTCATATTACACAACTAAATGTGATTCCAATTAATGGCGGAACTGGTTCTAGGATACAATAATTCTATTTAAGATTAAAGAATGGCTCTTAAACATTTCTCTAATGCTTAAGAAAATGTCAATTTTTATCTGAATTAGGTGGTAAACCAAGTGGTCGGAAAACGACATTTCATATTACACTGCTAAATGATTCCAGAATACAATAATTCGACTTAAAATTAAAGAATGGCTTTTAAACATTTTTTTAATGCTTAAAAATGTCAATTTTTATCTGAATTACGTGGTAGACCAAGTGGTCGGAAAACGACATTTCATATTACACTGCTAAATGATTCCAGAATATAATAATTCTACTTAAAAGAATTAAACTTAAAGAATAATTCTACTAAGAAGAATGGCTTTTAAACATTTCTCTAACGCCTAAGAGTGTCGATATTTATCTGAATTAGGTGGTAGACCACGTGGTCGGAAAACGTCATTTCATATTACACGACCAAATGCTATTCCAACTAATGGCGGGAATGATTCCAGGCTAAAAGAATTTGATTTAAAACTAAAGAATGGCTTTTAAACATTTCTTTAATGCTTAAAAAATGTCAATTTTTATCTGAATTACGTGGTAGACCAAGTGGTCGGAAAACGATATTTCATATTACACTGCTAAATGATTCCAGAGAATGATTCCAGAATACAATAATTCGACTTAAAATTAAAGAATGGCTTTTAAACATTTCTCTAACGCCTAAAAAAGTGTCGATATTTCTCTGAATTACGTGATAGAGCAAGTGATCGGAAAACGACATTTCATATTATACGACCAAATACTAGACCAACTAATCGGGGGAATGATTCCAGGCTAAAAGAATTTTATTTAAAACTAAAGAATGGCTTTTAAAAATTTCTCTAACGTCTAAGAAAATGTCGATATTTATCTGAATTACATGGTAGACCAAGTTGTCGAAAAACGACATTTCATATTACACGACTAAATGTTATTCCAACTAATGGTGGAAATAATTCCAGAATACAATAATTCTATTTAAGATTAAAGAATGGCTTTTAAACATTTCTTTAACGCCTACAAAAATGTCAATATTTATCTGGCCAGGTATTCGAAAAAAGACATTTCTTTTTGAAAGTCTTAATGGAATTTCAACTTCTGGCGGAAATGATTCCAAGCTACAGGAATTCTATTTAAAATTGATGAATTGTTTTTAAACATTTCTGAAATGCTTAGAAAGTCAATAGTTTGGTCGAGCAAAAATAAACACTCTCTATTAAAAAAAAGGAAAAAAAATTCAGACAAACCTGATAACTAAACTGAAAGTATGGTTCCTCCTGAATGGCATTCAGTGGTGCAGTCTGATCAGGCGGTGTCAGTTCAACACTCTCCCCGGTAAATTCCGAATCGAAATATCTCGTATCCGTTTCCGACGTGACTTGCGGTTTAAACGGTGGCGGGATTTTTTTCTGAACTAGATCGTGCCAATTGATAGAACTGAAAAACGGATGTTCCATAATTTCCTGAACGTCTGCCGGACCGCCACCCAAACGATGTGCCGGATCCTTAACCAATAATCCGGATAATAAACTTCGCGCGTCGGCACTCAGCGTTTTCGGGAATTTCACCTCCTCCAGTAAGATTAACGTGAACAATAGTTCATGATCTTTATTATAAAATGGAAGACGTCCACACATCTAAAAAAATAAAAATTTATTGAATCAAAAAAGGCCAAAATCGTTTGTTGTTTCAAAACTGACCATTTCATACATGACCACTCCCACACCCCACCAGTCGACAGCACTTCCATAATCATTATCATCCAGAACTTCCGGAGCTAAGTATTCGGGAGTCCCGCAGAAAGTCTTTGTTGTTCGGCCATACGTGATATTTTCTTTGCATAAACCGAAATCGGCTATTTTTATATGGCCATCTTTATCCAAAAGTAGGTTCTCCAATTTTAAATCTCTATAGATTATTTCTGAAGAAAAATAAAACATTATTCGATAAATTTTCCAGAACTCTTATGATCAGTGTTGAGCAAAATGATATTTATTTCTGAATTACAGATTACGTTTTAGTTTCAGTAATTTAATAATAATTCACACAATACCATCAGTTGGGGCGAATCCGGACAGAGCCGCCTCTCGATATTTCTTCGTCAGTATTATGATCGCACAGGGTCGTAGATCAATCTATGCTACTGAATTTTGTCATTTATGAGTTAGCCGTCGAAAAAAAGCGGTAAACGTGACATCTTTATATTTTGTTATTTTACAGGCACGTCTTTTATAATTTTTAAATATAACGCACGTTTTGAAATCTTATAAAGAAACTGCTGTACAAAAAAAAGTTATGTATATAAGGTAGGGAATGGCAATAAAATGTTTGGTGTTTTTACGTAAATTTTCCTTCAATTTATTTTATTTATATTAAAAAGTAAAATTTTTAGTGGTTTATTAATATTTTTTATTTGAAAATCAAATTTTCGGAGACGACATCTTATTACAACATTTTCCATTGTTATCGGAGAACTGCGTTATCAAAAAATTAGATTATTTAAAATTTTGTTGGACCGCCTGTAGATATGTAGTTGTTGCGCCCCTGCTTTCCGATATTAAAAATAAACGAAAATCGTTCAGACAAGCTGCTGAGTATTTCCATGTTCCTAAATCGACCTTGCATGGTAGACTCAAGGGCAAATCGAAATAAAATTTATTTAAATCCAAAATGTTTTATTTCACCAGTGCTTATACTAAAGCATTTAAATTATTTTTTTAGAATTTTTTCGATTAGCTCTAAACAATTTGCAAAAAAATTGAAAAAATCGTCCGGAGTCGTCCCAACTGACGGTACTTTTGCTTAAAATACGGGAAATTTAAAAATGCTGAATAAATTTCAAAAATTTTCGATAGTGGAAAATCAGGAAAAGAATTATTATCATCGTATATTGCAAATTACATCGCCACCACCAAATCAATCTATTATCGATATCGAAAATTTTCGATAGCGAATAATACGTAAATATTTTAAAATTGAATTAAATTATAAGTCAGTCAAGTCAAAATTTTCCTATCAACAGTCAAATAGACTTGAAAGTGGTATTAGGAAGACAGAAGTAGTTATCATATTCATTCAATTACATATACAGCTAAACCTTTTTTTATACGGTCCTTTTTTGTGCGATTTTTTTTTAAGCGGTTATTAAAAAAATGGCCATTAAAATGCAAAAAATGAATCAAAATCAAGACAAAGTAAGAAACTTAAACGTTAACTATAATAATTTTCTTTGATAAAAATACTTTTTAACCCTTTGCGCTTATAAGACATGTACAGCATGACAAGGTGGTTTGTCCATTAACTCTACCATATTTAAAGGTGTTTTGTCTGTTGGATCATAAGACATGTACCACATGACACACTGAATGTTGAACTGTAATGACTGCTCATACTTCACATTACATGAATATTTTATTTAATAACTGCAAACACATTCATTTATTAGAAAAATTGTAAATAAAATAATACAAAATCATGTTGAATTTAAAAACTAATAAAAATCTTTTTGAAATTAAAAACTAATAAAAACAGCATTGAGGACGTATTTAGCGCATTTAGTATTCAACTTTGGGGAAACAAGGTTAGAACGTCAAAAGAGTCCGTCAAAAAACGAACGTCGGTCGTTGTCATGTGCTACATGTCTTACCAGCCTATTTACAACTCACTTTTTTTTGCTTGAGTGCAAAGAGTTAATAGTTTTTAAGCATTTAATCAGTACATTTGATAAGAATATAAGTTATTGCATCATTTAGTTTTTATAGAGATGTATTTTCCATAATTTTCATAATATTATAAAAACGAAATAAAATGTTCCCACGTCTAAATTAATGCTTTATCTTGTTTAGAAAAGAAACTTCTAACGAAATCGTGAGGTTTTAAGCGTTTTGAGTTATGTATTTTCGATGAAACTTTTTTTAGACGGTCCCAATCCACCGCATAAAAAAGTTTTTTTTTTACAATCTGAACCGAACTAAACTTTTTATGATATTTATGATATTTTTAAATATATATTTTTTTGTGCGATTTTTTTAAGCGGTTCCTATCCACCGCATAAAAAAAGGTTTACGTGTAATTTAATTATTAATTAAATTCCAAAAGTGATTAATTACACCCAACACTAATTAAGTAACTTACTCAACGAATGCAGATAACCAAGTGCAGAAACAATTTCAGCGCCATAGAACCGAGTGCGATCCTCCGAAAAGACTCGCTCGCGTGACAAATGGAAAAATAGTTCACCGCCATTCACGTATTCCATCACGAAACACAGCCGATCGTTGGTTTGAAACGAATATTTCAATGACTATAATCAATAAGTGATTTAAATTTAAAAGTGTGACGAATATTGAGGTTTTATTGTACAAAAATAGTACATATATACAAAATACGTACAATTAAAAATGGATGATTTGTGTTACGTAAAACACGATTTTCGGTACGGGTATGTTCAACTTCATCCTTCTCCATGATAACGCCCTTTTTCAAAATTTTGATCGCATACAATCGACTGGTTAATTTTTCCCGGCATAAAATAACTTTACCAAATGTGCCTTTGCCTAATACTTTTAAATATTCGAAATTTTCCAATGTCTGAAATTAAAAAAGCTGCGTCGAAATATTTCGATTTATACGTCGAAAAATTTCTAATGTCCGACCGAAACTTCTATCAAATGACGGCAAGACTACGATTCGTACAGCGCCAAGATTTGATGACAGTTTCTTATAGAACTCGACCAAATAAAACGAAAAACAAGAACAAAATTTTTCGATATCTCGCTTCATTTTCGAGATACTTAACGTTAAACTTGACAATCAGCGTGTTCCATTTAGAAAACACAAACGACACTGTGTGACTTGTACGGGGTTAATTACAATGATTTGCTGGCGCCAACACAAAATGGCGCGTCAGTAAAAGCAAAATGAACGTGTAAACATCGTGAAAAAAGTTAGCAACCTTCAAACTTTTCTGGCGCCAGTAATGATTCATGCGTCAGTAAAATTAAAACATGCAAATGTAAACTTTTATTGGCGCTAGTATTATCTAAAAAAAAATAAATAAATAAATGTCAATTTTACGCGTTTATTCAAGTTTGAATATCATTTCTAGGTACCTATTTTGTTTTTCTCTCTTCTAATTCATCGTTTGCTTTACTTTCAGATATAAATGACAATTCTAAAAGCTATATATGACAGTTATTTATCCAATTCAGCCATTTGTAACCTGCGCAGTACTTACCAAATTATATACCATGCAAATCATATGTAAACGGATGTGCAAGTAGTGTAAACTTTGTAATACTGCAAACTTAAAAGTGGCGCCAACAAATCATTGCAAATGTAAACCTGCTATTAGTTTTTATATCAAAGTCGAAGTATACTATCAAAACTAAGCTTAACTAACCTCACCACCTAGTTTTTATATCAAAATTGAAGTATATTGTCAAAACTAACTAGTCGTAACTAATATTGTCGAGTGTCTGGTAAAAATTTCAAGTGATTCTGGGCATTCCCATTTTCAAAACTCCAGCCAAAAAAAATTAGTTTTTTTTTTAAAAAAAAAAAAAGAAAAGAAAGTACAAAAATCATTGAAATTTGGTTAGCATTACTTTATCGGAATTTAAAGACAAGGTTAACGTTCAATATCTCGAAAACCAAGTGAGACATCGAAAAATTTTATTCTTGTTTTTCGTCTTATTTTGCCGAGTTCTACAAGGAACTGCTATCAAATCTTGGCGCCGTATGAATCGTAGTATCCCCTAGAACTCGACAAAATAAAACGGAAAACAAGAATAATATTTTTCGATATCTCGCTTCGTTTTCGAGATATTGAACGTTCAACTTGTCTTTAAATTCGGATATAGTGTATGTATTGTATGTTTAATATTTTGACAAACGACACTGTGTTGACAGTGTATAGGAAGAAAATAATGCCAACCAAATTTCAGTGATTTTTGTACTTTTTTTACAAAAAAAACTAATTTTTTGTCTAGGGTTCCGAAAATGGGAATGCTCAGGATCACTTGAAATTTTTACCAGACACTCGACAATATTAGTTACGAATAGTTAGTTTTGACAATATACCTCGACTTTGATATAAAAACTAGGTGGTGAGGTTAGTTAAGGTTAGGTTAGTTTAGTTAGTTTTGACCATGTCCCTGCCACTTGTTTTCAAGGACGGACCTTTTCATGTCACAGTTTGCTACGTTTGCTACGTGGCGCTAATGGTATAGGGGGTATACTAAATAGAGTTGGGACATGTGAGCATTTTTCATCAAATAGATGTCAAAATTAATTATCATATGATTGAGTACAAAAGTATCGTCACCAAGTTATGTGTTAACGAAGAATTAAATTTTTTTAATTTAATTAATCTTTCTAGGTTGAATTAAAGTATTTTTTTTAAATATTTAATTTATTTCCAATTTATTTTAGATGAAAAATAGCGAACTATTAAACCTCATGTCTCGACTCTAGTTTTATCCCCTAGTAAATCAACACCATCTGGTATATCAGTTACAGCGACGTCAAAAAACGGTCCATTTTTTTATAATAGACTAAATGGAGAGTGACAGGGACATGGTTTTGACAATATACTTTCACTTTGATATAAAAATTAGGTTACACAGTGTCGTTTGTGTTTTCTAAATGGAACACGCCCATTGTATCCGAATTTAAAGACAAGTTTAACGTTCAATATCTCAAAAACGAAACGAGATTTCGAAAAATTTTATTCTTGTTTTCCGTTTTATTTTGTCGAGTTCTATAAGGAACTGTCATCAAATCTTGGCGCCGTACGAATCGTAGTATCCCCACTGCCAAAACTGACCCTCGAACTTCATTAGAGCTACATACTTACCACTTTTCGTTTGCCGGTCAACTTCGAATTCGACGTGCCCTGAACGGAAAATTTCGCCGACAAATCTTCAACAGTCGCCTGTTCGGCCGGTCTCATATCCACGTCTTCACACTGACTTGTATTGTTAAGATATGGCGGTGCGTTTCCTGTGACCAATTCCGAAACGTATTTAATCGCTGCCACCCACTCTTCCCGTTCCCTCTCCGTTTCCACGTTGAATGTCCGCTCGATGACCGTTGTCCATTGGAGGCCACGAATTAAAAATGTGTACGGTTTCGGTTTGTCCGTTGACATTATCTGGCAACCTTTCACCGTGAAATTATTCAACGGTTCATCCATGGAGTTTGGCTCTGGTTTGTTTTTGAATCCGATCAACGAGCCATCATCGCGAAGGAAAAAGTATCGTGGGCGCCAATTTTTAAAATGTTCGCCACGTTTCAGAAGCCATCCTTCTTTGATAATTTTGCTCGATGGATTGATCACACCACCAGGTCCTGCAGGACTCGACATACTTGACGTATTCATTGGTGACACATCTGTCATACTGATCTAGAAATACATTTTAATTTCAAAAAAAAAAAAAAAAAAAAAAATTGAACCAATATCATTTCGAAAAACTAAATGCGTGTTGGCTACGCACTAAAATTGATGAAAATGCGGGCCCATAAGGACTTCGAAGATGTCTCTTCCGAGTTCTAATAGTAAATTCATTGCTAAAATTAAGTAAACAAAAATTTTAAATAACTGGGCCAGTGTAATAATCCAATAGTGATTGATCAATGCATTAATAGTACTTTGACATACTCAACTAATTACGTTTTAAAAGTCATGAATAGGATGTTTGACTTACATTATTATTTTTCAATCAAATATGCACACCAAATACTACCAAATAAAATGAAAACACATTTTTTGTACATGCCCAAAAATGACCTCTGGCTCGTCAAAATAATTGTCAATATTTTTATCTTAAATCTGTTGCAAATAAGGCACTTTTAATTTAAAATTATTTTTTAATATCAAAATTATAGGCAACACACAACAAAATGAAATAATACGCAAATTATATAAGTAAATTCGATAAGTATTTATTTTCTGTAATCAGCAAAACATGTTTTTAAAATATTTTCACATTTTAAAATTTTTTTTTGGGATGCATGCAAAATGTTCTTAAACATTGATGTATTTACGCATTTGGAAATACAGCAGATTTGTTTATTATTTGCATCCGACTTTGTTTATCACTTTGTTGTTTGTTTAGATATGACAGAGAGAGGAAGTAATCTTCTTCATTTTTCCGAAAATGAGGTACAGTATGTCCCATTTTTTATATTTTGCAGGTTAGTACATAATCAGTGGTTTCTCACTTTGAACCAGAATTTATTTCAAAAAGTCCATACAATATTGCTTTTTGTAAAGATAAAATAAAAATCAAAAGAAATAAACTGCGTATTTTGTAGAATAGAAAGACATCATAAAAATTTTTTTATTTGACAATTCAATTCATGTGTATCAAGTCCCATAAGAATATTGTAGTTTTTTCACTTTTACCATTGAAAATTTCATTTTTACAGTGAAGAAAATGGTACAAAACATTTCACTGGTTATATTTAATTGTAGGTAAATACGATAAAAATGAAACGGAAATTCGTGTTGGTAAATTTAACTGATTTCAGAACCATAGTAACAATGTATGAAATAATAATATGAATTATACTTTATTTTATTCGTCAAATTGTCTTACCGTATTACACTGAGTTATATATATTTTCCCGAATAAATTTGTGTTTTCTACAACTCAAATTTCTGTCAACCCAAAAACGATTCTTCTCGTTAAATTGTTAGGCTAAGGCTACACGAGCGTTTTTAACGCCTATTTTTGAGCGGCAATTAACGCAACGTTTTTTAACGCTGATCCCTGGCTACACAAGCGTTTTTTAAAGCCTATTTATTTTTTAGCGAAAATTAACGCGACGTTTTTTAACGCTTATCCGCGGATATACGATCAATAAATAACGCCATTAGTGCTTTTGAACTTCAGGAATTAATAGTTTACTGTCGAAAAATTTCATTTCAATATTTATTGTGTTATAAATTCGAAGTATGAAAAAAGAATGAAATTGAATCATCAGTTTGAATCTCTCAATACATATGGGGTATGATATGGTGGATATGGCGTTTAGCGATATTTGTCGCTCGTGTAGACAGCCAGACGTGCCACACGCCTTCTTTATCGCCGCATAGGTCTGGACCGGCCAGATCCATCTTCTGGCGTTATGACCTTGAGAACGCGTGTATCTTTCCAGACTGAGCGATAATTTCCGCTGCGTGTAGACACTTTAATTGATTTAAATATTGTCCATATTTCTAGCGTTATTTAACGTTCAAAACTAGACGTTAAAAAACGCTCGTTTAGCCTAAAAATTAGTTTCAAGTTCAAAAAGTTTCAAATGATCAAAATTATAGACAGTTTCAACAGTTAAACATATTTTTAAGTCAAAGCACAGTATAAATAAAAGATAATATTTTCACTGTATTAGTATGCATAATGTTGTGCATTATTTAGGTACATAACATGGATAACCCTTTGGAATTTTTGAATTCCAAATGACACTCTTATGTCATCTCGTTTCGTAACTGTTTGTGAAACAAACTATTATTTAAACTGTGGTCAAAGTATTAAAAATTAATTTATAAAGCGAACAAACTGATGAATTAATGCAATAAAGAATTTTTAACGAGTCATAAACTATTTTTAATTAAAATTGTTTTATGTACTTCATCGATTAAAAATGGGACATACTGTACTACTAGCTATTTTGGTGGCGCCTTTTTTAAAATATTCATAAAAAGTTCAAGTTTTTATTAAATTTAATGATTTGTTTTTTTTTAAATACAATTATCTCGTGTTATGTTATTGTAAATATTATAAATAATAACAGTATTAAATATTTTTTAAATTAAATTTCACGTATCATTCAATTTTTGGGAATATTTTAAATTTTAAAATTGACAATATAGCTGGATTGCCTACAAAATTCCATATTTTTTCGACTTCACTGCATGTACATGGACCAATAGTTGATCGCCACACATGTCAACCTATTGAATGTGATGTATATTTTAAATAGTGTTGCTGGCATGCAAGAATTATCTGTTACTTTTCGAACATAAAAGAAACTTTACATGTTTAAAATAAATTTTGATAATTTTAAACAAAAATAAATATCGTATTTACCATATTTATTTGTTCGGCACTAATAAAAATTTAAATAAACCGGCTTTGTAAGTGTGCATGCAAATTATACATTTAAATACAAATATTTTACACGTTTTTTTTTTCTAAATTTTTTTTGCAGATACTAAAAGTGATAAATGAAAATGGGTCGTTTTAAGCTTGATTTAATCGTATTTGGCTGTGTTTCTGTGATATTCTTAGCGACAGCCGTTAATTCATTGGCTGTTATGAGCGTGGATCTTGGGTCCGAATGGATAAAAATCGGTATCGTGTCACCGGGTGTTCCAATGGAAATCGTTTTAAACAAAGAATCGAAGCGGAAAACACCGGCTGTAATTACGTTCCGTGATGGTGTACGCACGTTTGGCGAAGAGGCCCAAACATTAGGCATCCGATTCCCCAAAAATAGTTATACGTACCTGTTGGATTTGGTCGGTAAAGATTTTAATAATCCGATTGTCCAGTTGTTTAGGAAACGGTTCCCGTACTATGAAATGGAACCGGATCCAGAACGTGGAACGGTTGTTTTTGTTATCGATGAAAAAACGAAATTTAGTCCGGAAGAATTACTTTCGCAGTTGTTGCACAAGGCAAAGGAATATGCGGAACAGGCTGCGGGACAAGTTATCAAGGAGTGTGTCCTTACTGTGCCCGGATACTTCAACCAAATTGAACGGGAAGCTATGCTTCAGGCTGCCGAATTAGCTGATTTAAAAGTTCTCCAACTGATGAACGATTATTCAGCGGTTGCCTTAAACTACGGCATATTTCGACGTAAGGATTTCAACGACACCGCGAACTACATCCTCTTTTACGACATGGGAGCGTCAAAAACCACAGCAACAGTTGTTAGCTATCAGCTAGTGAAAACCAAGGAACGCGGCTTCGTCGAAACCAATCCACAGGCTTCAATTATTGGCGTTGGATACGATCGTACATTGGGCGGTTTAGAATTGCAGTTAAGACTTCGCGATTATTTGGCGAAAAAGTTCAATGAAATGAAACTTACGCCAAACGACGTAACAAAGAATCCACGAGCCATAGCGAAATTGTTCAAAGAAGCCGGACGTCTTAAAAATGTTCTGTCGGCGAATCCAGATCATTACGCGCAAGTGGAAAATGTAATGGACGAAAAAGATTTCCGATTGCAGGTGACGCGAGAAGATTTCGAGAATCTTTGCAAGGATGTTTTCGCTCGAGTTGGTAATCCGGTGAAACAGGCACTCTCAATGGCCGGACTCACTATGGATTTGATTAGTCAAGTGGTTTTGGTTGGAGCTGGCACAAGAGTCCCAAAAATTCAAGAAGAATTACAGAATTTAGTGAAGATGGAACTGAGCAAGAATCTGAATACAGACGAGGCTGCCACAATGGGAGCCGTTTACAGGGCAGCCGATCTTTCGAAAGGATTTAAAGTTAAAAAATTCATCATCAAAGATGGCGTCCTATTCCCAATTCAAGTTGTTTTCGAACGCACAACCGAAAGTGGCGACGTTAAACAAGTTCGTCGCACTCTATTTGGTCTCATGAATCCGTACCCGCAGAAAAAGATCATCACCTTCAATAAACACACCGACGATTTCCAATTCACCGTGAACTACGCCGAACTGGATCATTTACCCCCAGCGGAACTGCTGGCCCTTGGAAATTTGAACATCAGCGAAATCGTACTCCAAGGTGTCGGGGCAGCTTTTAAAAAACATCAAGGTGAAAACGTGGAATTCAAAGGAATAAAGGCTCATTTCCAAATGGACGATTCAGGCATTCTACAACTCTTACATGTTGATTTGGCTGTGGAAAAGACCGCACAAGAGGAAAGCACTCTATCAAAACTTGGAAGTACAATAAGCAATCTATTCAAGAGCGGTGATAACGCAAAAGCACCCGAGGGAGAACAGAAAGAGGACCAAGTCACAAACGAACCACCAAAATCTGAAGAACAATCGTCAGAACAAACGGACGCGAATAAAACAAACGAAACGCAAGCAACGAACGGAACTCAACAGCAAACACCAGAATCAGAAAAAGATAAAAAACCCAAAACGATTGTCGTTAAAGAAACTATCGAAGCAATTAAAAAGACCACTGGGTTAACATCACTCACCCCAAAACAGCTTGAAGAATCACGTAAGAAGATCGAAGAATTAAATATTATGGATCGTGCTCGATTGGCTCGCGAAACCGCACTAAATAATTTAGAAAGTTTCGTCATCGATATCCAGAACAAGCTTGATATGGACGAATTCGCTGAAGCAAGTACACCCGACGAAATCAAGAAAATCAAAGAAACTGCTCTACAAATATCAGAATGGCTTTATGAAGATGGTTCGGACGCTGACACGGAAGCATACGTAAAAAAATTCAACGAAATTCAAGAACTCACAAATGCATTATTCTCACGAGTCTACGAACACAAAGAACGACCAGAGGCGCTTGAAGCCTTGAGACATATGCTTAACAGTTCTGAATACTTCTTAGCGTCTGCCAAGAATTTTACCGTGGGCAAAGGCGAAAACGAAGTATTTACCGAAGTAGAAATTACCAACTTAGAACGTATGATAGTGGATACAAAAGACTGGCGCGACAAAATGGTCGCGGAACAAGAAAAATTGAAAAAATCAGATCCTGTAGCATTAACGATTCGAGCCCTGTCCGAAAAGATGGCAGTGTTAGATAGGGAAGTAAAATATTTAGTAAATAAATTAAAAATTTGGAGACCGAAAGTGTCAAAAGAAAAACCAGTTCGAGAAGAACCGGAAGACAGTGTACCGCCCACAGATAATAAAACAAAGACTGACTCCGAGCAAAAATCGGAATCCAAAGATGATAAAAAACCAGAAGTTCCCGAAGTGGTTGTAGAGAAAGCGGAAGAGCAAACGGAAGGTGATATTCCAGTAGTTGGTGATAGTCAAAAAGATAATATAGAAGTGTCAAAGGATCAAGAGGATGAACATTTAGAATTATAATAGTTCAATAAATTTAGTTCAAGACAATTATTCTTCATCTGACAGGGAAATTCGTACGTTTAATATGGATAATTATTTACCATTCCATAACAGGTTACTTTGTCGTGACAATTTCATATTAAAATGCATTGAGAATTTTTAAAATATAATTAATTACAATTTAGACGATCGCTAGACTGTTTAAAAGAACTGAAACTACCATTTTTTATCTTGTTATTATGACTCTATGAGTCATTTTTGCTCTAACTGCTAATCTAAACTCTCGTGAGAACGTCTCGTGTTATTTGACTCGCGCTAAAAAAAACTTTAGACAGCCCGAGTGCACTAACCACATTCTCGGTTTTGCATGCTCTCGTGAGAGTGTAGTTGAGACTAAACGACTAAGAGTGTGTACTTTATCCTGTCATTTCCTGTTGAATTTCGGTCGCAGATACAATATTAGCGTTTTTGTAACCAAAACTTTTTCTGTAATAAAATATACCAAGAGTACTTACTTATTCTCTAGGGGAAATTTTCGATTTATTTAAACAAAGTGAGAAGACAGTTGCATACAGTATAATTTCTACATCAAAATTCGTGATTTTTTTGTCACTAAGTGACAAAAAAGTCATCACGAAAGTTATGTTTTCATAAATTTGAATATATCAAAATACCTACATATACCTATGAGCAGTTAAGTTAAAGTTTCATTCAACATCACTCGATGGCGAACACCCATTATCTCTTATTTCTTATTTCAATTCATTTATTGTGTGAAAGCCATTACAATAACTTTGAATTTGAGACTGATACGATTATTGGGTCGCGATATTTTCAAAAATTTTTTAACGATTTGTTTTTAAATGTAAGTTCTTAATAATTTTTTGTTTAAATAGTTTCTTTTTGAAATAATAATTTTGTTTAAATAGTCTTTTTATAGTTAACTTAGCTTTACCCAATCCCTTAATTACAGTCTTATCCGTATCTATTCGATAAAATAAAAAATTATATAGGTATGTATTAAAATTTAAATAAAAATCGTGTGTTTGGATATTTATATTTCTAACCATTAATGGGAAATAAAAAAAATAATGGTCAGGGAAAATCGAACCTAAAGTCATGGAAAGTCAGGGATTTTTTTTTTTATGATGAGCTGTGGACACCCTGGTCATTTATTGTGTGAAAGCCATTACAATAACTTTGAATTTGAGACTGATACGATTATTGGGTCGTGATATTTTTCAAAAATTTTTTAACGATTTGTTTTCAAATGTAAGTTCTTAATAATTTTTCTAGCGATCCTCTAGATAATTGGAAATTAAACTTTCAAGGCAATTTATGATTGTTAATTTTTTTGATTTTATAACGTCTTTCTGTCTTGTCAGTAACAATGGGGTACCCGTAAAATCATCAAGGCCGACAACCAAAGAAATTATTAGGACTTTCAATTTAATTTTTCTTAAGTTGGTCTTACTGTTTATATTTTACGAGTACAAAATATTGGCGATGCAAAGATTCTCACTCGCACCTCTTGTGATGAAATTAACAGTTATATTTACGTATACGTCTAAGTGATGATAGAAATTTAGTGACCCGCTCAAGCTAATACAGTTGCTAATTTCATCACTAAAGGCGTGTGCGTAATCTTTTCTGCGCCAATTATGTAATGCATTTCTTTTTTACTTAAAATTCTTTTTCAAAAAATACAAAAAATTCAATTTTTATAGCTATTTTAAGGGAATGTCTTTTGGTTAAGTAAGGTTTTTAGTTGCAGTATCACATTATTCATTCGTAATTATTCTAATTGTATATTTATAAAATGAACACAGTTTAAGTGAAATTCATCGAAATAATTATAAAAATAAATTTAATTTTGTTCTTTTTTAATTTATTTCAATATTTTTGTTATAAATGTATTTTTTTTTAAATATAAGCTTATTATAGTATTATTTTACTCCTTTGCAATATTCGTCCAATAAAATCCTAATACTTGTATACAGTGACGAACAAAAATTGTTATGTTACATATTCTTAACTCTTTATGATGACAAGTTAATTCGTCATGCAATATGGCGACTCAAAATGCTTTGATATGTGTACATTCATTAATAAAGTGCCGCCATCTGTGACAGATTTGTCGAAATATGGTATAATTGTAAGTAATGTTCAATTTTACCAACATAATTTAGTATAATTTATATTTTGCAAATTCCTAGGGTATCTCTGTTAGATACCCTTGATGTTGGTATCTCTGATTTTCTTTTTTTTTTGTAACCTTATCTATTGTACTTGTCACTGGCAGTAGAAGGTCCGGTATTTTGAAACAAAAAAATTTTCTCTATGGTTAAAATGAAAGGTTGACGTTTTGAAAAAATAAAGTTGATTCACTTCGTTTAATTTTAAAAAGCTTAGGTTAGCTTTACAAATATGTCCCAATCTCCTCTTCCCTGTGGTTAAAATATTCTAAATCTAAAGAAATGAATAACAAAATCAATCTTAAGTCTTTTTGGAAGATTGGACACTTGGTAACCCTGCTAATAGGCTATATTATAGTTCCATATAAAAACTTCGAATAAAATGGGGAAAAATTAAAATTTTGCTCTAATTTTTTAAAGAAATTAAATAAATACACTTAAATTGGGGATATTTAGGAAAAATTAAATAGCGAACCCGTGAACTGTAATTTTGTATCGTACTTTATACCCTTTATACTTTTGCTGTATTCTACTGTATTCAGTTCTTATAAGAATGCTACTGTTAATGTTGGCACCACATGATACTGTGTGCATTCGCCAGAGAAAAATATTATGTAACGGAGTTTGCACTAGAGGACTCAGATTAAAAAAAAATTGACGTCAAACATTAAAATCACAGTTTCTGACTTAATTTGTTTGTTTTTTAATCCATATTTTTTGAATGTGAGTCTCTGTTCACAAGCAGAGAATTTATACCATGAAAAACCTAGAGAAAATCTATAAAAAAGTAACTCCTGTTAATTTTATCAGAGCCTTCTGGTTGCAAGCTTCGTTACGTAACATTTTTCTCTGGTGAATGGTTTTGTTTTATGAAATTAACAGAATTGCAATATTTAAAAAAAAAGTTTTTCTAGTTACCTATTTTATAGTCTCAAATAACACGTTTTAATAGACTCGATAGCAAACGGTTCTTGGAATTTTTGTCTTAAAATTAAATTGATTTTCATAAATTGCAAAAAATATTTTTATTGTAACTTTAAAATTGTGTAAACAATTTAATTATTAAATTCAATAAAAAAATACATAATCTTTTTATTAATAAAAATTAATTTTGTTTACCATAAAATAGGGTATTTGTGGCGAAAAATGTCCACTTCTTAGATGTTTACGGAAAATAAGTCCCGGCAAATCGTATAAGTTATAAGGTTTGCTTACATTAGTTTTTTATCGTACCTTTTTTTATTAATTTTATTTATTACTTGCAAGTTCCTTAATTGAAATACAAAGTCATTCTTTCAGCAAACTTAAGAATGATTTTGTATCTTGTTTTTTATTTGTTTTTAATACGTTTGCCAATTTTTTAATATTTTTTAATTCTGCTTTTGACTTTGATTTACTATTGGAGCCAGCAGCTTGACGAACAGCATTTGGATTGAGATCGGCGAATTTGTCTTTCGTTTTCTTTTTCTTCAATTTCACGTGAAGATTACTGGAGCCAATGGCTTGACGGACAGCATTCGGGTTGAGACCAGCGAATTTGTCTTTCATTTTCTTTTTCTTTACCTTCGCCTGAAGTTGCGTTTGTGGCGTTTTGATTTCTTTTATTGACTGTTTGGTGTTCTTTGGTGTCTTTTCGATACACTGACCATTTTTATTCGTTTTTAGGCTTGCACTAGTTAATTTAAAATCTGTTGTGGTATTACTTTTGCAATATTTACAGATTCGTAGCTAAAAAAGAGTACTTTAAGATCAAAATACTGATGCTTTTATGAAACCGAAAATTAAAAAAAAATACTTACTAGTTTTGTCACACATTTCTTGTTAATCTTATCTTGTAGGCTTTTTAATTTTGTACCAGGTTGCGCATGTTTTTCAAGAATTCGATTTTGATGTTTAAATTTCTTCCGGGGCGATTGAATTCGAATTTTTTCGACATCCGACCATGGATTACCACATTTGCTACATAGCACGTTCGGACCGAAGCTCTTTTGGTTTAGGTGGACCTGTTTGTTGTATTGGGCGTCCCGACATTTTGTTCTAAAATTTTGAGAAGTTTTTAAATGGGGAGTTAAAAAATTTGTTAGTGTCAGTTAAGTAAGTATATTTACACATAATGACTTTTTACAATTGCACTAGCAGGGTAATTTGTTGGTATTAATGAAACTGCTTTTGCAAGAAATAATACAGTTTTGTCATACATATTAAACATAAATCAATATTTTAAAAATTTTTAAGCTATTAAAAACGGCATGTTTTCTAAAACATAACCTAAATAACAAAAAGATAAGAAATGTCAAAGTGAACAACAATCTGTAAATTTTTTTAAAAACTTTTTCCTAATAAGCCAACGCTTTTGTTAAATTCGTATCAGTGTATGAATTTTATCGTCATTGGCTTCACAGCCCAAACATATCATCGTTAATATGTACTGTATTCAGTTATTCATATTAATCGATAAAAGTAGAAAATATGGTATGTTCGTTTAGGAACGAGGCAAAAGATCGAATTATTAAAGTTGTCAAAAAATTTATTACAAAAAAAAAAAACAGTACTAATAATAGTATAAATTTTTGATTACTTTTACTTCGTTTCATCCTTTTAAATTTTTATTTTATAATCGTGCTATGTCTACATTACAAATATGTTTTATTTTAATTTATTGATCACTCCGTCATTTTCATAAATACGAATGAGACGAATGATGAATACGAACATGCAATGGTGTCATCGGTGTCATCTGTGAAGTAGTAAGAAATCCTATCGTTGTATGTACCAGGGAACAGAGACGTAAGTAGAACAAGCCTTCATATGGAATTTGGCTGCCCAAAAAATATAGTGTAAAAAACGACAGCTAGATGGCAAAACACTATGAATTTATGTCGAATCCCTATACTAAAATATAGTCCGGACATGTCAGCCATTTTTCATCAAAGAATGTCAAAATAATTATCACATGTTTGAGTAAATTGAGTCTTAATAAGTTACAAGTTAAAAAGTTTTAAACTTAAATATTCTTTCTAAGTTAAATTATATGATATTTTTAAAAATATTTAATTTATTTCCAGTTTATTTTTGACGAAACTTTGATGGAAAATGGCGGACTATCAAAAATCATGTCCAGACTAGTAAAATGCTTGCAGTGCCACACAGTAGTTGCCTCTGTGAACTACGTCTCGCCTCAGTCTGAAATTGTCCAAAAAATTAACACAGGTTGCGCTTTCTACGTACATCTATATTCACTGTATGTACACAACTAGACTGATATAAAGTAAAATTTCCTACTTTACTCAACAGAGTGCAACACCTTGTTCACCAGAAAATTTATAAAACGTTTTGTAGCGGAGCTTGTGTCGTTACAAACCAGAGGGCTCTGATTTTAAAACTACGGTTTCTAAAACTTTAGTGACTGTTTGCTTTTTAGTCCATAATTTTTGAATTGTGATGTACTTCAGAAAATAAAATTTTAATATTTTTTCTATCATTCTATTTACGATTTATTTGTTGTTTTATTTACAAATTCTCTTTTTTCTCCAAAAAACATTAGCCATTAATTTATTATTCTAGTTATTTCTTACAATAATCACAGAATATTACAGAACGAACGCTGATATCTCTATACTACTGAAACCAGTGTAACGACAAAGGATAGAAAATATCCCATCAATAAATTATATATGTGCACGCGGAGTTGTGTGTGTTAGTGCGATGGATGGTTGTGTGTATGGGTGTCTTGCATACGCATATACATAATATGTATGTGGTACGTATCATGTACGTATACCACGTATACCGTGTTAATATGCCGGTAACAATAACAATTGAAACACACCCATCGAGTGCGGCCGAATGAATGACTACCTAGTTGCCTAATGTGCTCAGAAATGATCATGAGTGTTACAGAAAAGAGATAGTTGTATTCTTTCTATTGTTCTGTGATAATAATGGTTACGTTTTTAAATTAATTTTTCACCATTCTTATTATGTATATGTTTAATTAAAGGACATCTGATACCTTTGATAGGTACCATAATAAATATGTATAATTTTAATAGCATTAAAAATTGATATCATTATATTCATAAAATAAAATAATAATTTATTAAAGAGTAATTTATCATGAGTTGTGATCCTCGATCTATATACATATTTCTTTATTGATGAGTAAACTGTTTCGTTCATAATACAATTAATTAATAAATTAATATTCCTTTATTATATAAAGCTGTCAAAATGTATAAAATACCGGAATACTATACATTCATACAATACATACTGTATGCGCAATGTACAGACATATTTATGCAAATAAAACCTATTGAATAATTAAACTGATTCTTAATTAAATATGTTAATTTATTCCATAAGTGAACGAATTAAAACCACCTTCTATTATTACCACTTTTAATTCCTTTAAAGTGTACAATTTATTACCTGATAATATTACACAAATCATAAATTACTATGCAGGTATATACAGAATGCTTCTCTAATAATGAGTCTTTAGAGATCACATTAAAACTCACTGTCATTATCTTTTAATCGTGGTGTCTTTTTCTCGATTTATCTGATGCTTCCGAATGGATTCTTTAACTGCGCTTGTTTTTCCTTGATTTTAATCCCTCACAAAAGACCTGTAGACAAACTTATCTGAAATTTCGGTCGGTGTTTGAGATTATAATATTTCAAGTGTTAAAAAATCAAAAGGCATATTCATAGACGAAGCAGTTTGCAAGCGGTTTTTTTTTTTAGTAAACGAAATAAATTGCAAATGTTCTTTTGATCAATTTTGTTGAGAATATCCTTACACAATAATAAAAAGTTCGCTTTAAAAAGCCCCAAATAAATAGAAAACCTTAATATCTCCTTAAGGATATTTGGGAGGTACAATCGGAGATAAAAGTATCTACATAAAATTAGAAATTCGTGAATAATTGCGTTGTATAACAAACTATGAGGTAAATAAATAGTTATCTTAGCTAAATAATAGCTATCACTACAATTGCTTGTACAATATATGAAACTATAGCTCTCAGCTGACTACAAGAGCTGAGTACATTCTGGGGATTTTTGGGAGGAATCTCAAAATGGTACGAGACGATTGAAAATTTAGTAGAATGTTCCTCATTAAATACTGAGGCTCCTGTGAAAATTTCAAACCGAATCACTTTTATCACCAATTATACCTCCCGAACGTCCTTAAGGGAAAATCTTTAAGTTTAATTTAGCCTTAATGAGAATATTTCTGGTTAGAAAAACAAGTAGTTTTAGTTTATAAACCTTGTAACTTACTTTATAAGAGATTTACGAGCACTTTTTGCAGAAAGGGTACAAATATGTACGGTCCAAATAAAATATTTCTACTAATAAATTACAAACGTGGGGGATTGAAATTCTGGGAAAAAATTGGGCGAAATATTTGTCGAAATACTTGCAGAATCATTTTAATTTATCCAATTTTGTATAATTTGTATTTGGCAAAATATTTTGCATATTTTCTGCAAATACTTTATATGACAATTTTTAGTCCAATAGCACTAAATTTTATCTATATATTAATTTAGAATAGACATAAAAATTTTTTAAAAGGAGATTCTTGTAGGGATTGCCGAGGAGAACATTTGTGCAAAATGTGAACTCCCGGAAATGTTTTTTTATATTGTTTAAACATTCATGAATAGCGTTTTTTGACCTTTCACCGCTTACGTAGCGAAAACGGTGATAGATACATTAAAAAATGTTAAGACCCTTTTTGTAGAGAATCGAATTCTCTACAAAAAAGTTCGCGAGAGCACCTGTCTATCTTGTACAGGTGAAAAGATACAGCGCTCCAAATGCGTACTCAAATATTCACTTTTTCTAGCGTTCCGGCAAGGTTCCGGACAGCACACCCTGCCGGAACGCTAGAAAAAGTAGATTTTTGAGTGCACGTTTGGAGAGCTGTATCTTTTCACCTGTATAAGATAGACAGGTGCTCTCGCGGACCTTTTTGTAAAGAATTCGATTCTCTACAAAAAAGGTTTTAACAATTTTTAATGTATGTATCACCGTTTTCGCTACGTAAGCGGTGAAAGGTCAAAAAACGCTATTCATGAATTTTCAATATTGTTTAAACAATATAAGAAAACATTTCCGGGAGTTCACATTTTGCACAAATGTTCTCCTCGGCAATCCCTACAAGAATATTTTTTAAAAAATTTTTTATATCTATTCTAAAATTAATGTTTAGTGAGATAGGGCTTAAAATTAGTGCTATTCGACTATTTATGAAATTCTTTTCCGCAAATTTTTTTGGAAATTCCAAAATAATTATTCTGCTTATTTTTATTTTTAGCAGTAAAATTAATACTAGGGCGTATAAGCTACAACATATAGGTACATTATTTTGCTGACAGTTGACAATGTAGGTGTACGTTTATGTTTTAGTATCTTAACGTGTTGTTTCGTCTCGTTGCTACTGTGAAAGTTGTAGGTACGTTTATCAATTAGAAAATGTTCTTTTTCGGTAAGAATGTCTACCATTTCTTTTCCAAATACATTTTACTACTTTGGAGGCGGTAGCCATTATATAAAATATATTGCTTTTAGGGGTCACCAGTATGACCTCACTTATTGTGTTGATTTAGTCATGGGATGTAATTTTCTTTCTTCTTTGACTGCAAAATTTCTCGTAATTGGTAATTATGATTTTAATATTTGTGTCTGGAAATATACACTTTTTACTCGTGGTAAGCAACTTGAAATAGAATCATATATCTTACTTTTTTTGGATAATAAAATTCGCTTATACGTAAAAAGAGTAAGGCATATGGTTCTATTTCAATTTTTGAGTTGCTTACAACGAGTAAAGAGTGTAATTTGTAATTTAGAATTCAATTTTAGTTAATAAAATAACTTGAATTTAGTTAAAAATAAAATAAAAGTCGTCAGCGGTCGAAAACTTTTTGGATTTTGCGAGTCACTGATGAATTCGTAATTGAAAATTTTGCGAATCACCAATATATTTAATTTTATTTTTAAAGGTACAGATTATTAAAACAAGCACTAAGTAGGGGAGACTGAGGTAAAGTGGCCAGTGGAGGTAAAGTGGTCATTGGCCTTTACTCACCGAAAACTACTTCAATCTTGTTGCGAAGCTGAATACTAGCTTGTAGGCAAGTCATTAGTATTCTATTAAAACGTCAGTGATCAGTTCCCTAAATTGTGTGATTTATAACGAATTTTCTGAATTTTCGAGTGTCGATGTAAAGTAAATTTTAAGTTGTATTCTCATTATTTCTTTTATTAATTACGAATACAATTTTTTAATTGGGATAGCTAAAAACTCTGTCCAATTATCTTTAAAATAGTGCAGTTATCGATGAATCAGAAAATTCTTTTTTGAAATTAGTTGTAGTTTGCCAAAATGGCGTCTAACGTTGTAAGGTGGCCAGGCTTATAATGGGGCAAAGTGATCAGTGTCTCCGATCGCTGCTCAAACTGAATTCTTAGAATATTTTAATAAATTATATTACATAAATCCTGAACTTTTATTTAGTTCTTTATATTTTGTGAACAAAATAATTGCCTGAAATCAATTTTTAGGGTTCCGAGAAAAAGTGTGAAAAAGAAACCTTTATGATGAGACTTCAATGTCCGTCCGTCCGTCCGTCCGTTCATATATAATAATTAATGATACAAACAGTTTGATTAAACATATTTATTACTTCAAGATTTCTTTTTGGGTTTAAATGGGTACCCCTGGCCATATTACCCAACATAGTGGGGTAAAATGGTCACTTTGCATATGTTGCGAAAAACAAAAATTACAAAAATACCTTTCAAGATATTGTTGATATATTGATGGTTATTGGGTCTGCACTAAACCAGCTATATGCTAAATACTTATTAAGTTGTATTTCCTTTTAAATAAAGAAACTGAAGAGCATTTTGTCTTAGGGTGGTCACTTTATCCCAGCCTCCCCTACCTATAAATTTATCCTAATTTCTTTGCGCGGCATTAAAATTACGTCACGAACCACCATTGATCCGTAGACCATCGGTTACCTCGAAATCATGACAATCATCTCTAAAATTTCGGGCCTCGGCTTGCCGATAGGGCTTTGCAGGCATTCGAAAAAATTGAACTTTTTATTTTATACTAAGTTTGTGACGACTTGTCCAGTTACTGCCGTGGAGTAAAAAGAATGTTACTCCTAACTAGAGGTGTACCTACAAATTTTTCGCCCTGGAGCGACTTTAAGCCAAACGCGCTGGAACGACTGCTGCATTGTAGTTACGCCTCTACTACTTAAAATTTATCTACAATTTACATATAAGAAACAAAATGACTCGATACTCAACAAATTGCATAGTATCAACTAAGAAATTAAGAAAATTCGATATAAATATTTCTAATGCTCATCATTAATTTGAATTAATTTATTTCATACGTGTCTGCATTTTTCTTCCGTATATAGTACGTAATGTTATCTCGTTCCTGTTCATTTATTTCATATCTATTTGATTCTGTTCGCAACACGGTAACGCATTCAACATTAGAGAGCTTTTACTTCACAACGAAACCATGTGTATTTGTATTGTGTGTATGTCTTTTTAGATATATTACTGGAACGGATAAAGAAAAGCTCTCCCGTGAAACTATTCTAATGAAACATTACATACATGTACACCCTTATATATAGTCATGAATATGTGCACGAATAAATTTTTCTAGCGTATTATAGGTGAAGTGGGTTTAGGAAATATCAGCGTTAAAATAAAATTTATGAAAATTCTCATTAACCTTTAACCGGTAAGGTGATGTCTGTGAGTCGTATACAAATATATTCTTTCAATTTTCTTCCTCCCTGCTTGTTTTTGTTAACTGAACGTTTGTGTATTCTTTTATGGTTTAGGGCAAATTTTACCCTGCTGGCGTAAGGGGAGTGTTTGATACATGCATATACATGTGGTTTCCAGTTTTGCCTATCTATGTTACCAGCCCGCGGTATGTTAATTTGTTGATGTCTCTCAGACATCACTTTTTAGCGTGAGTATTATAAAAATTCACCTTACCCGCGGTTAAGGGTTAACAAAATTGTTTGTGATATGAGAATGAAGTGAACTTTTCGTTAGAAACGTAATTGAAATGCTTAGTATGAAAAGGGCTACATCTGGGTTTTGTAGAAATTCGATTAGGTCTACAAAGTATTGTTAGAAAAAATGTCAATTACGTCACATCTTCTCAATAACAACAGATATTCCGTAATTAAGGAAAAAGACTTTTTTTACAATTACGAAATTAAGTATAGGTATAAGATAACATGAGGTCACGTCCTGTTTCTGATCACGTGGTTAATAGTTAAAAATTTACTTTTCTAATTTATTTTTTAAAATTTAATTTTTTATTACAAATTTTTATTAAAAATTGTTTTGATTGTTTTTTATTGATACTGTCAAATATTCCATTCATTCTTAGTTCCATTGACGAAAGTCAATGGAACTAATTTGAATATGTGATTCATAAAGGCGATTGGTGGCTTTTACAGATGTGTTTTTTTCTAAAAATATTTTTTTTTCTTCTTTTACTTTTTCTGTTCTCTATTGCAAGTTTGGTCTTCAGATGTTTTGTTGTTTCACATTTCCGTTTTCGTATATCATTTTTAGTGATGTACGTATTTCCTTTTTTGCAACCAATGAGTTGCTATATTTGACATTGTTTGATTTGATTGGTTTTGATCCAAACTAAAAGGTTTTTAGTTTTTAGTTTCTTTCGTTTATGGAAAAACTTTTTTAAACTTTTTCATTTTTTATTTTTATTGATTTTTATATTCTTGTCTTGATAATGGTGTTTTGAGACACCGAAACCGGTCGACATGTTGAGGATTGGTTAAAAAATTCTGTTTGGTTTTTTGCTGGTCTTAATATTGAGGTTTATCGCCAAATAAAGTCAAATAATGAAATTACAAGTTTAAAATTTTTTGGCGAGAATAGAAAATAGAGGTAAATTCTATTTAATGGATTATTAACTTTTAATGAATTATTAAAGGCCGAATGCTATTTTTTTTTCGAGTGATATAACTTGCGAGTTGCCGTATAAATTTATTCTTAGTATAAAAAATAAATTTATTGTTTGAAAATAATTTCCGGCATATATTCACCTTGATCAATACTAATTCAGTCTTGAACCACATATTTGGGTAACTGGAGCGTCATTTCGACAAGAACACGAGTTACATGTGCTTCCAAAACGCCAACTGGTGGTAGTTTATCCAAAAGTTTTATCACTCAAAAAGAAACACTTTGTACATGGAATAATTTAATTTTTGAAAACAAAACGAGTTTGAGCTTCCTTGACTGTTACATCCAATTCAGACCGAAGTGACCGAATGAGAGACATTTTTATATTTTAACCCGCGTTGCCTGTAATACTATCAAAAAAATGTTCCATATTGTACATACTTACATCCAAACACAATATATATTGTTTACAATATATTGTTTGTTACGTGATTGTGTCGTGAAGTTATTTGCGTCCATTATTCTTACAGTTTTACATCTCTCTTTTGAACACTGTTTCCATCTGTACATCTTTCTCTCTTTTATATGTGTATGTATTCATTTAAAATGATGGTATAGTTACTGTTCTGGTTTTTACTTAGTTCCGAAAACCCAAACGTTATACTTAGTTGAGTCGGATAGATAGTGGCACTATACTGGCACTGGTCGGACAGCCAACCAGCCGCTTTCAATGGGGGAACAGATTGTTTTCTAAACGGAAATGCATAGTGTTCCTTTCCAAGAGGCATTATTGCAAACAAAGCATTGCGATAATATAAAATATTTTTTAATGTTTTTATTTAAAAGTAATCTTTTATAAAGAATTCAAGTTTATTGACCGAGAAGAAGAAAGAAATTATTGAAATTCTTAGCGAGTCAAATCGTCTTGAATGATATAAAAGTAGTTTTGTGAAATTATGTGTTGAGGGTCGTAGGAAATTTTATTTTTATCTGTACTCAGGGGCGTAGCTACCGCAGTATCAGCCGTATCAATGGTACGGGGCCCCCGGGCTACAGAGGCCCCTAACGCGTGTAAGCAAAAATTAGTAAAATGTTATCCACAACGTTACTTAATCTCGTGCTTCTCGGGAAAAAAAAACATATAAAAAAACGGTCATACGTGCCTATAGAGTTCTCACTTCAGAAATGACGAAAGCCAAAAAAGCAACTTCTATTTTCCCGGGTTAAGCGTGCGCCCAAAGGTTGGCAACATGGGTAACTTCAAACATGTAAACTTAACCACATCGATGCAGCATCATGACTTTTCTGATGCGTCCAATACTACATGATGCGCTGCTGATGCTCTCTTGAAATTTGAAGCACATTAGATTTTTTTAAAATTTTTAAATTCATAAAATTACCTAAGAACTTCGATGGGGCAGGAACGGCTATCAGAGTTGTCACTATTGTCTATAGAGGCAGAAATTTTAGAAAAACTGAAACCGTCTTCAGCTATAGATGATTTAATAAATCAATTTGCCGAAAAAAAGGCAAGAAAAGTGTATATTTAATTTGAATTGTTTGGCTAGCTCAATTTCTAGGAGGAAGCGATAACTTATAATCAATAAGTATTTAATTTAATGCAAGCATTTTTGTATCTTTTGTGAGAAATCTTTACCCTTCATTTGGGCCCCCCAATTACTTTTGATACATGGCCCCTCAAGGGCATGCTACGCCACTGTCAGTATTTAATTGTTTGAACTGTGTACGACACAATATGGTGGGAGCGTCGAGTAGAAAAATGTATAATTTTACATTAGATTATTTTACCCAGTTCTAAAAATTTAAAAATAATTTTTTTTTTAAATCTAAAATTTCTTTAAAAAATATTATTAGAAGTTAATGATTTTTTGAGAAATCATAATTATAAATGTATAATTACTTATGAAAATTTTTACTAAACAAGCACGGGGACTTAAATTTTTGGATAATGTGCATCACAATATCAAGAAAAAAGATATAATAACAGAATAATATTGGTAACTTTTTGTATAACATCAGTCAAAAACGATAACTGGCGCAGTCGGTAGGATTGTGCAATGTTGAGAAGGATATCGTAACGACATACTTTCTAACTTTAAAACTTTCAAGAATTAGAAATACAAGAAATTAATCTTTCTGCTATATGTGTAGAAATGAGGTAAATTAGACGATTTTTTTAAATAGTGTAGTGGTAGAAGCTATTAGCGAAATTAATTTTTCTTGCGTACAAACGTCTTTAACTCGAAATAAAGTAATTTAGAAATGATTTAGAAACAATTATGAAAATTTACTTAACACGATTGCTTATGTACGTACGAAAAACCGCTTAAACCGATTTAAATGAGTGTGATCTCATTAGAATCTTTACGTTTTACTCCGGATTAGATGGTATGGGTAGATAAGTGACTAAAAAGGTACGAAATAAAAATTTAAAACAACCCAATTAGCAGGCTATGCCCTGACAAAAAATAAATTGCAAAAGTAAAAACAAGCTATCATTGAGTTTTTATGGTTCTCTAAAATAAAAATTTACCGGTGACTTGTTTTATTGATTTTTTGCTCCACTTTTGTCATGTCAGTTACGCTTTTTAATTATTTAGTTTTTTATCCTAATATCTAGTAATTTATAAACTTCTATTTAATTATGAAAATGGTCAAATTGTCCCGCTTTTAAAAACACTCGAGCTATGACATTTTAGATTTCACCGACAAATAGACTAATACCTCTAAACTTTTGTTACACATGTGTAAACTTTCCGACTTATCTGTTGGTACGTATCAACATACATACTTACCACAAAAGCTTCATTACACTAGAATACGTATGTAAAAGTTCTACTTACCGTAGAAAACAATTCACATGCGAATCATGTCGAATGGAGTATATTTGGTATAATGATGAGAATCAAGCGAAACGATAAACTACACGGTTGTGGATGCAGAGAGCGTGCCATCATGATAGCTCTAGCCGCTCTAGAGCTACCTTCGTCACCTTGTATAATACGCGCTACCATCAGTAGGGTAAGTAGGGTATAGCTACCTACATATGTACAGTCAGCCACACTCGTATTCGTACAGCAGCATATTTTCTCATATGACAAAATTTAAACCAAGTGGATTCCCATAATTTCCCACAAATTTGAACTTTTTTGTTTATAATATTAATATTTCGATCCTCTACTTCCTATATAAGCTAAAAAATTTCATTAATAGTTTAAAAAAAAAAAAAAATCCTCGAAAAATGTTATGCATGCAATTTGTATCAACATGTCCAACGCCACATTCGTATTCGTACACCATAAAAGATAAATATTTTTATATGTTTCAAAAATGAATTACTTTATTTTCAAATTTAGAACTATATTTACGTAGGTATGTACCTTCATTTTAAATAAACATAAAATTTAATAATCCTTAAGGTAAAATTTTTGATTAATTTGCCGAAAAAATAAAAAAATTTTAATGGAGTTCAAGAAATTGTTATTGATGTATGCTAATAAAATAAATTCCTACCTTCTTATAAATTCCTATAAAAATGTGATAGAATGGTCAGGATTAAGTGAAAGGATTACTTAGCAAAGTATTTTTGTCCTGGAAGAATTTCTCGCGTTATTGAAAGACGTGATATAATATACCGTAGGAATGTACGTGGTAAGTAACATAAATAAATAATAAAACTTATATTGCTCTAAACTTATATTGCATGCATATTTTCCCACGGTATATATCACGTGTTTTAATAACGCGAGAAATTCTTTCAGTGCGAAATTTCTTTGCTATGCAATCCTTTCACCTTATCCTGACCATTTTAGGGCTCTTTGGTGGATTTTTGTAAATTTATTCATTCAAAAATGACAATTTAGAACAAGATGTAGTATTTTTTATCCATATTGCAAGAGTTATTTTCTAATTTATTATCCTGTTTGTGGTCCTTTATGACATACCAAGTGTTAAATAGTCGCCTACTTACAATTTAAGTCCTTTCTGAAGAATTTATTTTAGTAGCATAGATCGATAATCGATTTCTTGGACTCTATTGAAATTCCTTTAATTTTCCAGTAAATATATGGAAAAATTGACCTTGAGGATTATTATATTTTGTGTTTATTTAAAATAAAGGTACATACCTACGTAAATATACTTCTAAATTTGAAAATAAAGTAATTCATTTTTGAAATATATAAAAATATTTATCAAATTTTAAGGTGTACGAATACGAATGTGGCCTAACATTTTTCTTAGAAATTTTTTTTTTTAAAAATCATTAATGAAATTTTTTTAACTTATATAGGAAGTAGAAGATCCAAATATTAAAATTATAAACAAAACTGTTCAAATTTGTGGAAAATTATGGGAATCCATTTGGTTTAAATTTTGTCATATGAGTAAATATGCTGCTGTACGAATACGAGTCTGGCTGACTGTACGTCCACGAGGCCTCGCTCCTGTGTATACGTTTGTATAATTCATCACCAAAAGTATGTTATACTGTGGTCTGTGGGTTAATAATACAAGGTACAATGTTCAATATATTGTATTATATTGTGTAGTAAAAGTTTATAATTTTTTTTTTAACTACCATGAAATCGCTTATTTTTTAAATTTTTAAATTTACACTTGCCTGCCTGTAAAGGACCACAGCTGACTACACTTATTGGAAACTTATTTTGCAATTTTAGGGGTAGATGGTTGAATTTGTAAGGAAAATTGTCGGGAAAACAAAGTTTTATAAAATTCTTTGGAATTTTGTTCCCAATTAGGTTTTTGAAGAAAAATTTTTTTTTGTCGTAAATGGAAAGATCATATAGTTATAAGTTTTATAAGAAAACTGTTTCTTTAAACGTAATATTTAAAAAAGTTATATCAAATTAAAATAGTATATTATTCAACAAACTGGTAATGATAGCTATTACTCGTAAACGTAATATTTAAAAAAAGTTATATCAAATTAAAATAGTATATTATTCAACAAGCTGGTAATGATAACTATTACTCACGAAGATGAAATTGCGACACGAGCCGACTTTCCGAGGCGAGTGTCGTAATGCATCTGAGTGAGTAATAGCCATTCCAAGCGAGTAGAATACGATATTTTTTCTACGATCTTTTTTTTGATTTAAATAGAATTGAATATTTTTAAATCAAAAGAATACAATTTTTAATCTATCTCTAATTTTATTAAATGTTTATATATGTACAATAATAATAATAATAATGTGCAAACTAGTGAAAATTTTCATATTAATCGATTTATTTTCCTAATTGTTCAAATTGTACTTTTAATTTCAATATAAATAAATAAATACAATCATTTTTGAGCTAATTTCACTTACCACACTCCTATCTACTTACCACGCATCTATTTCACTTACCGCACTGTTATTTTTTGGTTTCCATGGATATAAACAAACGAACGGGAAATGTAACTTACCAGCTTTGTCAACAGCATCGGTAATTGCATGAAAATACACGATCGTGCAAAAAATTTTTTTCGCATCGGTTATCAATATTATTTATGATATAGTACTGAAATAAAACAAAAAAAATGATAATTATTTTTTATTCAAAAACCTAATTTCTCCCAGAAAAGAAAGTTTAGGTCATCGTCACCAACTGTGACGTCATTTTGAAAATAATGTTAAAGATAGGTGTCTCTACGACAGTGTTCTCCAAACCTTTTTCATCGTGGAACACTTTTTGAGGCTTAAAATTTGTACGGTACACTAGTTCAAATACGATTAAAGAGAAAAAAAATGCTGTTTAAAAATCTTAATCTTTACTTAAGTAGTTAAATAATTTTCCAAAGTACATACCCTATATTTTTTCGGTACTTTTAATAATTTCATTCCCGGACGCCATTATAAAAAAAAATTCTGGGAATATTTGATGACAGCTTGTGAAACACTGTTTGAAAACATATGCTATTGAAGTTACATATTAAAAATTTGATGGTGGAAGTGTTGAAAAATTCATTTTGTAAGATTCTTAACCGTTTTTTTAGTGTTGAAGGTGTACCAATTTTTTTGTTTGTGGATGTACCGTAACATATTGGTTCACCTACTTGCTCTGAGTATGATCGTATAGAGTCTATATTATAGACTGTAGAGCGAATTATTCTTTCTTACATGCCTAACAAGGGACTACTTATTTAGTTAGTATACGTTTGATATAGTTTTAGGCAAAATAATAAAGAAGCTTTCTGTATCAATTTTCTCTCAAAAATATTTTCTGCTGACTGCTCTGATTTAAATTTCGTTGAACAATTTTAGATTTGATGGTTCAAATCTGATCGTTAAATTCGACATAATGCGTAAGTAGTTCAAGCTAAGATATGTTTACTATGAAACAATAGACATATGAGGGTGCATAACTAATTTACCCAACGCGGTACATTAAATATACCGTACTGCACACTATGTAGGTGTATATATTGGTCTCTGTGGAAAAATTTATTTGGTTTTGTTACGAATTGGTTATCGATTAATAATAATCAGTTTTTTTTTTCTATGGTGTGGTTCTTGTTACCACATTTAAGAGCAAAAAAATGTTATTTTTTATATATAAAAATTTCCATAATATTTGAGAAATTGGAAGTGAGTTAGTTCTGAAATGGGATGAATTATTGCTTTTGGGGCATTATTTTTTTTTCTTTAACCATATCCAGACATGCGATTATTTGCCAATTTGTAGAAAATTTATTTTTTTGTTGTAATTTTTATTAATCCCCGTTTTCATTTTGAATTTTGATAAGAACAAATATTTCAAATCTTTAGCTTGTCGTTTATGATTGGTATTTGGGTGTTATAATCAGTGGCGGATCTTTAGGTTTTCTATTGGTGGTGCTATGGAGATATAAAAATGGAAATATTATTTTTTCTTACAATTTAACTTATTGAGCTGAATTTTTGCACACGTAAGTAGTTTACGTGACAATACAGTGTGGCGCTGAGCTTCCAATGGACTTGGAAGATATTTAAAAGAAAAAAATAAACTTATTGATATACATAATTTATGAAATTGACAGAGTATTTTTGTGTACTCACTGTGGTTAATTGGTTAATATATTTAATTTTGTGTATTTATTATCGTAACCATGAAAATTTCTTAGATGTCGAAGATACAAATAGAATGAGAAATATTTCTGCGGAAAGAAATTTTCTAAGTGAATAGAAATAACGATCATTAGGATTCAAGTACAGGCAGTGGCGTAGTTAGGCGTGGGTGATGTGGACCCACGCCCACGGCCTCGCGAGTGACTTTTTTTTTCATTATCGCTTAATTTTTAAGACAGAAATTTAAAAAAAAAATTGACAGGAGGCCTCGCAAAAATTATCTTGCCCACTCCCTATTTTCGTCTTGCGACGCCACTGACTACAGGAATAATGAAGTAACAACTAAACAATTATTAAATTAAATAACTTCTGCGTGTATAGTTTAGGGAAACAGTGGCTTAATTAGATTTTTTCGCCCTTCTCGATTGCATTTTTTTTCTTTTTGTGTAGATTGCAAAAAGAAAAATAGATAAATTTCACCTTCACAATTTTTTCTTTTTAGCGTAATAATTTGTGAAGATTTGAAACTTGAGTGTCTGTCAGTCGTAATACTCTATTCTAAACACGATTTTCTTTTTTAAAAATTTAAAATCCGTTTTTAATTACCTCTGGTGGAAAATCTTGGCAACATTGAAATTTGAATTTTGTGGAAAGTCACCGGCACTTAGTCGAATATGAGTGAAATTTTCGGTGAATATATTTGGTAGATCAATATTGGTTTTACATTTTACACCCTCAATTTATCAATTTACATAAGCGGGTACAAATCACTTAACATTTCGTAACCTTTCCAAGAACAACTTCAACAACAATTTAAAGTATTTTCTTTACAAACGCACTCCCCAGCTGCATTTACCAATTACGAAAGCAAATAAGAAAATAAATATCTTATATGTATATTAAACGGAAATTAATTTTTCAAAAGGACGAGAAGGAAAGCAAATTATATTCCATGCTACCAACAATTGATCTTGTAAATGTATTTGAGCGTTAAATGTATTTGAGCGTACACTCATTGCTCAATATCTATAATATTTACTATCAATAAGAATTATTTTCATTCCCTGCGGTCGGAAATTCCCTTGTGGAAAAACTATTTTTAAATTTAGGGTTTTATTCCGTATAAGCTATTGAAATTGAAATTAAATTATAAAGATGTTATTAAACGAAAAATGGAGTTTATAATTTTTGACGTTCCGAAAAAAAGAAAAAAAAACGGAGGGTTATTGAAAATAGAGGAGAATTTCGATCAATGCTTGCATATTTTTGTCTATTGGTTTGTGATTGAATTAAGTTGTATTATTATTGTAAATGATAAGCTGACATTGCAGTTTTTCTATAGGAAAATGGGAAATATCAATTTTGTAAAATTGGGGGAAAATGGTTTTAAGAAAATTATAAAATGAAAATACTTTGTATATTAATAAGACAAGTACGTACACAAAGAACTTCCTTTGATATTTCTGTTAGTCATTCGATTATTATTCTCTAATTCATATTATAATCCGAAAGCTCAAAGCGCTCTTGCGAATATAGAGGAGTGATAGTTGGGGTCATGATGCCCCCCTCGACCATCGTAGTTTATGTAATGACATCATAACGTTTATTAAAATTTTTCAATGTTTTTGAAAACCATTAGTAAAATGATAGAATCATAGTACTGGAAACTTTTCAAAATAATTCTTTTCATTTTCTCGAAAATTGGAAATATGTACATTATAATAAAGCCTTTCCTTTAAGAACCCACAAATAAAATAGAGGGTCCTTAAGGAGACTCACATTACAAACTATATCTTTTAAACGAACTTAGCCATTTTTACAGTAAATAAATAAATATATAAATATATAAAATTTGGCACTCAGTTTACACAAATTTTGCCAATAGAACTGATTCATATCACTTTTGTACGTTTTAACTTAAAAAAAAATGAACTTGATGACGTCATCACGTATACTAATTTTTTTTAAGCTTTAAAAACCGTAACTTTGATGCTGGAAATATGAAATTTGAAGCTATTCTAAAGTTTTCAATACTGCTTTCTTCATTTTCGACAAATAATTAGAATTTTAAAGACAACAGAAAAGTCACATACGGAAACTAAATCAGATTTCCTGAACGAATTTGATTATTTTGACATAGGAACAGGTGATGTCGAGCCGAGGAGCAGTTAGTCGATTAATCGTCTAAAATTGTTTTTCGGACAAAATTAGTCATTAGTCGAAAATATCGAGCATATAATAGTCGACTAACCGACTAAATTTTTAGTCGAATTCATGAATAGAGTAACCCATGTAACTCTTTTAAAAACGAGGTGTTCTTTTAAATTTAATTATTGACTGTTAAAATTTTTCTTTTAAGAAAAGAAAGATATGATATTTGAAATATGACATTGCGTTAGTCACATAAAAGTGAAAAATCATACAAACAGTGAATTTTTTAGTTTTCATTTTTGATTTCTGATAAATAGGTAATAGGTATCAAAAAATTGTTAAAAAATTGTAAATTTTAGTCATTTAATCGAGGATAGAATAGTCGACTAAAAAATGACTAAATGTAAACAAAATTAGTCGACTAAACTGATTAATCGATTGATTATCCGACATTAGTAATAGGAACCTGATTTGCGTAGAATTAGATCATTGATTAAATTATAATAAAGTTATAATATAACGTCGAACACTATTGATATATAAAATTGATGTTATACAATTTGAGTTTTTTTGAAAAAAAAAATTTGGGGGACAGGTCTAGCCACACTGTCAACTTCCCATTGGGTGTCCTTAAGAACTAGAGACTACTGTACATAAATAATTCTTTTTTCATTTCAGGCGACTCCTTCCCTGGGCCCCCGATAGAGGCTTTGCCCCTTGCACCATACCGGGGGCTTCGCCTTCTGTACCTAAAGGTGTGGGCTCCACCCTTATTAAACAAATTATAACATCATTTGTTCTCAAGATATGCGAGACAAAATATATTTCAAAAATATATAAATATATATTTCAAAAAAGGTTTTTTACTTCGTTTTTATTTTTATTTTTTATTTTTAAATTTTATAATAAAATACTGGCGTTCTTAACATTAAGGAAGGTTCTTAGGCCATTATATAATAATGTTATGGTAAAAAATCCATATAACCTATGTTATCTTAGTAAAGTTAATTCCGTTTTTTCACCACAAAAAACAAACCGCTAATCCGAATTTGCTGAAAACTTTATCCGGTCTTCATTTTTTGTTTACGCATCAAATGAAATTAGTCCGGAGTTGATATCATCATTTGTTCTCGAGATACGTGAGACAAAAAAACATTCACTAACGAACGAACGAACAAACGAACGAACTAACGAACGCACGCACAGACATCACACTAAAAACGATGGATTCGAATTCTAGTGACCTTGAAACATGGAGATATGTCAAAATTAGCGATTCGTAAAATCGGACCCGTTACAATAACTTCCTATGGGAAGTTAAAAATGTGGGTACAGAATCGTTACAAATTCGAAAATGATATTGCGGGTCGTCCCCCGGAAACTCATTAATCATTCAAAAGTCATTATTACCTAAAAAAGACAAATTTCATTTTCTTCCAAGAAGAAGGAAGTTTACAATTAAACCATTCAATATATTAACAAATAAATATTTCCCGGAAAAAAATATACGACACAAGGGGAGATTATCTATACTAAGCCGCCAGCAACAAAGACATATTGCACAACAAACGGCACAGGAACCGGTACAGGTAGGTATGTAAAGTAATAAATAAATGGTACGGAACAAAAAGTGAATATTAAATGTGCTTGAAGATGTTTAGGGTAGTCGTGAAGAAGACGTGAAGGTATGTGCACCAAGTTAAAAAACGTAATGCGAAAGTTAAATATACAAATCCATATTGTCTTCTTCGGTCTGTCTGTTTTAAGTACAAGAAAACTAGGGGGCGTTGTTTGCAAAATAGTAAAATGACAATAGAACTACATACATATATAGGCACAACAGTCATGTTTAAAAGCTGGTGTTATTTCGGATTAAAATTTCATTAGGGTTTAATGTTTCATTGAAAGTGAAAACATGATTCCAGAGGGTTGTTACAAGGTTGGAAACTAATCTACAGGTATGACATGCTTTCCCCATCTATCAACCATAATACCCAAAATTTACTATATGATCTATAATAAAAAAAAAAAAATGTTTTGAATTCTAATTGAAAAGAATATTGTTGAAAAAATTTTAAAATTATGCGTCAAAGCTTTGGGATTTCAAAAAGGTCTAAAATTAAATTAATTCTAAAACTATTAATATGACTAAGTATCTACGAAGAGATCTTAAAGCGTGAAAATTAAATATATTAATACGCAGGGCCGGACCAACAATTATTAAGACGGGGGGGCAAACTTTGTTGTTGTCCCCTCCCTCCCCGAGGAAAAATTCAAATTTCGGAAATTCAAAAAATCCCTGCAAAAAGCAAGTGACGAGCAAAGAAAACCTCAAATTCAACATCTGGTGCCTCCGAATTTGCACTTTTACTGTCCCCTAACACTTGCAGGGGCCACGTGCCATTACCACCACCCCCTCCAGATCCGTCTCTGTTAATACGGCTAGATTCGAGTCTTTTGACCAGCGGAGCGAAGCACCGTAAGAGACTGTAAGCGAATGAAACTAGAGGGCATAGTTGTTAGAAACAAATGAAAACAAGTTTCAGCATTATTTGAAAGTTAACTTTGAGGAGTAAAATTGATAAAGATAGCGACTACCAATAAATAAAGGAATAAATTGCATTATTTGTCTCCTCCAGGGCTGGATTTACCTTTGTGGAGGCCTCGTGGCACTTCTCTTCTAGTCACCTCTGAATACTTTACATGTGGGGGCTCCTGAATACTTTTGTAGAAGTCCCCTTCAATATCTGGAGAATTACCGAAATTTTTAAAATTTTTCTGAGTAAAATGGTTGACGAACAAAAAAAAAAACTATTCTGTGTTTTTGTTGAGTGCTATTATGTACATCCAGCTCTGATCTTCTCAGTTTATGATAAAACTATCAAGGTCAACAATTTTAGAGAACGAGTCAAGGATGATTATCTCTACTAAATTACGAAATTCATGTTATTAGCGAAGCTACAGACAATAGCTAATATTAAGTAAAAGTACAAATTATATTATCCTGAGAATTTTTCAATTTCAAATATTATCGAGTGCTTGCGAAACAGTACTACGTATGACAGACTTTTGTTTCCATTTAAAACACACGTAGTATTCATGTTCGCTAATCGTTCAGCTAAACTGAAACTTTAAGCACTCGACTTCCTTTGGTTAACATGACCAAAACCACATATGTAAATTAAAAATCACAAAGTGCTTGAAAAAATTATCCGGATCGGCCGAGAATCGAACCCAGGATCTCCTGGTAACTAGCCAGGTGTGCTATCCATTACACCATCGATCCTTTGCTCGACAGGCGCCCGATTGGATCGATGGTGTAATGGATAGCACACCTGGCTAGTTACCAGGAGATCCTGGGTTCGATTCCCGGCCGATCCGGATAATTTTTTCAATCACTTTGTGATTTTTAATTTACAACCTGAGAATTGTAAAATAACTTAGCTACTAACTCTACGAAATCTTGACTTAATGCATCTTTAACATTCACCTGGCCAATTTTCTTAAAGACTGCTGCATTTGTGATGAGCATTAGTTTCCTTATTCTGTATCATTCTGTATAACAAAATGTATTATGATAATATTTTAGAAAATATATATAAAAAAAAAGTGGAAAATACGATTGGAAAAATAATATTTTTATATTAGTGATAATTTCATTATCACTACTTGTAGGTATACATGTATATATATATATATATATATATATAGTAATAAAAAAATAACGGGTCGAATTTATTTATAAAACAACAGATAGGCAGCAGGCCCGACCCATTTGCTTGCTTCAACGCTTTTGTTTTTCGCTCGATGTTCACTATTTTCGTTTTTCTTTTCTATTTTGAGAAATGTTGCGAGATTATTTTTCTTGACATTTTATATTATTTGCGATACTAGCAAGTGTTGTATCGTTCATTTGAGCCATATACATACGATGTATGTATCGCCTTACTAGGCTATATTATATGGCTGTATCGTTTGTCGTATACTTGTATCTGTCTTTATTCGTGGAGAGTAGATACGGGACAAAAAAATAGATGATGATAAATAAGGATAAAACTAACAACATTCCGTTTAAATTTATCAGCGAACATTTTAATATAACAAGATATTTTGCTCTCCAATGTTTTTTAATATATAATTTCTCAAACTGGGTACCAAATGTCTATTTTAATACACGGCGTATACTGGAGTGCAGTTTGGATGGGCATTTTCTGCGCAAAAGAGGAGACGGTTTTGATGTGGAAGGGTAATATTTCAGAAATCTATAGAAAATCTTTAGACGGTTCAACTTGTTGTACTACAAGTTGAACTACAAGTTGAACTTTTTGCCATACACTATTAAACTATTTATTCAACTTGTTGTCCAATTTCAGTTATTCACAATTTTTGAAAAAGAGAACTTCGATAAAATTATGGATAAAATTCTTGTCTTAGCAGTAATTGCAGAAATTAGTAAAGAAAGCTAGAGTAAACGAAAGAAAAGAAAATGGAGCAGAAAGTGGTCGGGAAAAAAAATTTTCTAATGAAAAAACTATTAAAAAAAATTAGTGAATATGAACCGATTATAAAAATTATATGCGAATGAACGAAGAAATTATTAATGATATTTTAGTCAAAATAACACCTTTAATAAACAAAGAAGATACGTTTATGCGTGATGCAATTTCTGCAAAAACACGCTTGGGAATTACATTAAGGTTTCTTGCAACGGGAAATTCTTTTGAAGATTTAAAATTTTCAAGTGCGGTATCACCGCAAGCTATTGGAAATAATAAACAAAATCAAATATTTAAACTTTCCAATTGTTACCGCTGTAAATATTTTGTTGATTTACACACTTTACATAATATATGTACTGGTTTTGTTGTCCAACTACCCCACACACAGCACAACATGTTCATTGACCATTTGCTCCGCCCACGTAAAATCAAAATATTTTGATTTTACTTCAACCGTTTATGTAACCATCAAAATAGTTGACCAACTGCCCCACACACGATTCAACATGTTGCATAACTCAACCAAGTTGTACAACATGTTGAACCGTGTATGGGCCGCATTAAGGAGAATTCAACAAAAGATTTCATCGTCTCCAAACTTCAGCAAATAAAAAAGAGACGTTAAATGTTATGCATTTGGATAAAAATAACATAGGTATTTATTTCGTATAAAAATATTATACAGTAGACTCTCGTTAATTCAAACCTGCAATAATTCGAAACTCTCTATAATTCAAAGGTATCACGAGTTCCCAACAAAATCTCTTTATATTTCGAACTAAAACAATACATTTTTATACACTTGGTAATTCGAACAAAAAAATCATTGCTACGTAACAAAACGACGCGTTAATTCGAACTCATCGCCGTCATATACTCGACAATTTAAAATTACAGAGAAGGAGACAGAAAGATTGTAAGTACATTTTGAGACAAGTTCATTCATCGTAAATGCTTAAAAAATTAAAATTGTTACCTGCGATAATTCGAACCTCTCTAGAATTCGTAATATTTTAAGAGTCCCTCGAGTTTCGAATTAACGAGAGTCGACTGTACCTATATTTTTTAAGCAATTTTATTCACAACGAAGATAAAAATACATTTACAATAATAATTGAATAAACTGTTGGAGTCACCAACAGTTACTGGTTGTAAAATAACTATTTATTTGCGACATTTCGAAAATATTTGGAATTTTCATCATCAGGAATATTAAAAAAAAAAATGTGCCTAATCATGAAAATTCCATGTTTTTGAAACATCGCAAATAAATAGTTATTTTATATCATCAGTAAACTGCTGGTGATTTCTCTCCAAAACTTTATCCTTTAATTATCTAACTAAATCACCTAATCTCCTTTTTGTTTGAAATAATAATAGAAGTAGCCCTCTTTTTCTTAGCCCTGAGCCATTGGCAAGGGGCCTGAGAAAAGTGAGAGTATCTTTTTTTTGCTCGCTGACTGCATTTTTGGGGAGAAATTTTAGAAAAATTTTGTTTGCCCCCGGAGACCTTTATTTCTCTCCACGACCCTGATTATTATCTAGTAATTGTATAAGAGAGTTTTTGGACAATTACATTTCAAATATTGTATTAAAAAAGATTCTAAGACATAAATTCGTTATTTTGTTAGAAACAATATTATTCTTTAATATAAATGAAGACATGAGTGGATGAAGGTGTTATGTAATATTTTGCAAAAAGTCATTTCTTGCAAAATTTTGGAATATCCTATGCTGAAATACTTATATTAAAATTTGGTTTCACTACACCTAATAGTTTTGTAGAAATTCAATAATAAACACATGATATTGCATGGGAAGTATATGTAAATAAAAAGTTTCAAACGCTTCTATTGTAAAATTATAGAAATGTACATAACACCTTCATCCACTCATGTCTTCAAATATGTATTTTGGCTAGAAAAAAGTTAAAAAGGGTGGAAATAACTACAATAATATGATGCAGACAAATAATTTATATCAATTGTTTTTAAAGTGGAATAGTATATTGTGCAATAAGTGCGGGAAATTGTCGATTGCAGTCGACAATCCCGCACGATTTGCACATACCCTTTTTATTACGAATTTGACATACTTCTTTCTATTATTATTACTATTTTTGACATTGTTATTACTTTTTAAAATAATATTTTTAAGTGTTCGTCTTTTTTTCTGAATTAATTATTGTTTAAATTACTTTGTTGGTGGTTTCTATAGAAATAATTATGAAATATTTATTAAATGAAAAATCAAGAGGCGGCTTTGCGTTTTTTGATTAAATTTTGCGTATTTTATTGTCAATTTGCGTGTGGAAAGTTACTTTCCGCACGCAAAAAAGTATGTGGGAAGAGTACAGTGGGCAAACAGCTATTTTGCGTACAGAAATGTGTGCGCCAAGTTAGTACTTTTCCCGCATGAGTAATAAAAAATTAATTTTTCTACAATAGTGTTTTTGAGAGATTCTCAAAAATAGTTTTTTTCTTTTTCTTTCAAAAACGTAAAAATGTTCCAAAAAATATAAAGTTTTGCTTCAATTTCTATGCCGCTTTCATAGAATCACGACTTTTATTCTATTAAATATTTTAATATACCTGATGATGTTATTGGTCAGTCTATTAGATGCGACACTTGGTATCTTATTGTTTCATTATAATAAATATATTTTATAACAGAAAATAAGTAATGAGTAGAATAGAAAAAGTTGAAGAAAATTATGAGTGTTTGTCGTTTTTTTTCCATTTCTCTGTCGTTCTGTCATAGAGGAAAAGTAGTATTCTTAACAATATATCTAATATTAGTGCGGAATACATTGCTGAGATAACAATTCCTCTTGGACTCTAGGTAAACATACATATATTGGACAAAGAATAAATTAAGTATATAGAATTTTTTTCTATTGTTATTAAGCTTTTTTATTGTTTTTTTGAAATTATGAAATAAATAGAATTGAAAATGTTTTATATAAAAACAATGTATTGTTTACTTAACAAGGCACCTTCTGAAATTGGTTCGAAACTGTATTTAGTTAAACATTGTAATATTTAACACATTTTGAAAAATTAATTTTCTATTGTCTTCTTTCCTAAATAGAAGATAAAAAATATTTCCAAATATAATTCACATTTTCTCATTCTTATCTACCCATTTTAACAATAATTGTTTTTCCAAAAAAGTATTTTTTCTAACTGCCATATAAGAACAAAAAAATGTCTACTACATACTGTCATCTTACTTTATCCAAGGGGACAACACTTAGCGTTTCGTTTTCTCTGTTGAATTTTTTTGACGTAGTATGCAATACAATTGTTGATCACTCTCCTCTACTTAAAAAATATTTCCCCTTATGCGCAGAAAATATTAATCCAGTATTGTAATAGCCTGTAACTTTGTATACTCTAACACGTGTTACTTTTAGTAACGGCGCTTTAGATCGCTCCTGGTTTTATTGTACGGCTTGTAGGTCAAGTTAACCAATAAATTTCAATATATTGTTTTGTTAAAAAGTAATATTAATATAATATTAATAGATTTGAGCGTTACTTTATGGTATTCCATATTTGTAAATAATAAACAAATACTTTATTTTGCAAAATTTCACTTACCACTGTGATAATATTGTTTCAAAACTAAAAGTGGTATCTTGTAAAGTAAAGTATTTGCTTATTATTTATAAGGTACATATCTAACCTTTTGAAATAAAGTGTACACATGAAGCTGATAGACAGTATTTATAATGATGTATGCTATGTCTAATAAAACTTTCGTGAAAATTACGTTAGTTTATGATGTGAAATAATCAAGACTGATTGTTTTTGACTGTAGTAAACTTGGTGAAAAATTAATGAACGGAGAAAATGTATTGACGATGTATTTTCATCCACATTTAGTATTGAATTGTTTGAAATGTGATGTCTCGACTTTAAATAACATGTCTTGCTTCTTTTAAATTATAAATAAATAAAAATTTTAAGAATCATAAAAAAAGTAATAACTTAAAAACAAAAAAATATCTTATTTTATTGCAGACGCTGCTGATGTGGGCTTCATTATATCGATTAACATACCAATTTTGTGTTTTAATGATTGTTGGTAATAACTGCTGCCAGTTCTACTTGTACAGAATTGCTTCGATTTTACTACTTTTGATACAGAATTGCTGCGACTTTACTACCTTTGGTACAGAATTATTGTGATCCTACTACTTTTGATATAGAATTGCTGTAACCTTACTACTTTTACTACAGAATTGCTGTGATCCTACTACTTTTGATATAGAATTGCTGTAACCTTACTACTTTTAGTACAGAATTTCTGTGATCCTACTACTTTTGATATAGAATTGCTGTGATCTTACTACTTTTAGTACAGAATTGCTGTGATCCTTACTTTTGATATAGAATTGCTGTGATATTACTACTTTTAATACAGAATTGCTGTGATCCTACTACTTTTGATATAGAATTGCTGTGATTTTACTACCTTTGATACAGAACCGCTGTAACCACTACTTTTGGTATAGATAGAACTGTGACCTGGTTACTTTTGGTGTAGAGATTTGATAGATAAAATTAATGAAGAAGCAAATCGACCTCGGATAACAATAGGTCCGAAGGTTGGTTTGGTTGGATAGGTTTGTTCGAATCGCATCCTGCATTAAACCAGCTTATGCGGTGTGTAATTTTGGTTTTATTTACGATTAGCGAAATATTTACTTTAATCGTGATAATAATGTTACTTTCTTTTACAGTTTCAAATGTTATCAAAACATTAGGTATGTTCCAACAAACACTAGAATTTCCAATTGGAGTGAATCCAGTATTTTAAATTCGATAATGTCAGTTCAGTTCGGTATTTAATATGTAGGAAGGAACATTTATAATTAATTCTTGGGGATTTCGAAAGATGTCTCTACTAAAGACTTGGGTTATGTATTCTATACCTTCTATATTACGAAGAATATTTACAAATAATATATCCACTAAAAAGTTATTATGTATTTTAAAATACGTTAATTTAATTTTTAAATAAAAAGTATCAACCATTATTTTTACTTTACTCCATATTTTACTTTATTACTTACTAAAATAATATAATATAAATATTTATAAAATAAATAATTTAAGTATACCTGTTTGCTAATAAAAAAAAATATATACCTATTACCTATAGAAATTAAATAAAGTAAAAAATTTGAAATTTGTTTTTTGACAGAACAACTCAAACTTAAAATTTGTCTGTTTATTATCAAAATTTTTAAATTATAAGGTTAAAATTAAAATTTTCGTTAATGCGCATGTCTAGGATTTGAAATACTTACTCTGAAGCAAGAATTTTAAAAATCAATTCGAGTAAGTTCAGAATTAGATTTAAACACTTGTTGGAACACAGAATTTCAAACTGTGTGTAAATTGGAATTACAATTCTGCCTAGTTGGAACAGTAAAGTCAGCTATGCGCATGCTCATTAAAACGAGAATTAATTCGAGTGTTTGTTGGAACATACCTATTATTAATGTATGTAATACATTAATAGTTAATGTTTCACAGGCACTCGATAACATTTGAAATTGAAATTATAACTGCGTCTCGCATTAAAGAGAATATGTGTTTGATTGAATGTCGGATTGGAGTGGCACTCGAACAAGCGGTTGGGTAGCCTAATTGGTAAGGCGCTTGGCTAGCAACCAAGAGATCCGGTTTCGAGTCCCAGCCAATCCAGTGTGACAATTTTTCAAACACTATGTGAATTTTAATTAATGATGTTACTGTTTCTTTTTAGTTTAATGTATTTTCTAAAAATTCATGAATACTTTCAAAGAAATTTTCAGAAAATATTTTTGATAAAATTTTATAGCAAAACAAGAATTTCCGTTTTGTTAGATGAAAAGTTTTTTATTTATCTAATTTTCTAAACTAAATATTTGCGTCGGTTGTGATAAAATATGATTGTTTTCATTGGGAAGCTTCTCAAAAAAATGTCTGATATAAGATGAATAACAATTTCTACGTAGCAAGCAATACCCTACATAGGTATACACCTATTTTTGAGATTTACAAATTTTTCACATATATCTTCAGAATTGGTACGTATCAAGAATGTATTGTTGACGTTATAGGAGTTTGTTATAATGTGTGTATATGTATTTCTATTTAAGTAAACTGAACGCTTGTTTACAATTTGTCGTAACCGAATATTTGGTAAATAATACTTTAATTTATATAGGGTGTTTATGTTAAAATGCTCTTGAAATTCTTTCATAGTTAGGATATAAAATTACACATAAATTATCATAATCCATCTAAATTCCCTATTACTAAAAAAAAGGATATAAAATTAGAAGCTTATTATATTATAATATTTCTAAATCGTACAAGAAATGTTATAGGAAAGTGTCCCCCTGCCGATTAATAAGACACCCATAATTCTTGTTAATATTTTTCTAATATCTGTTTATAAAATTTTTATTTACATTATAAAATACAATCATATTTAAGCAATTAAAATCTCTTTACTGTACCAGAATAACAATATCTACTCAAAATAATAAATAAAATTTATTTTAAATTTTTACATGATGTATTTTTTTGCCAGTATTGCAGTCTTAGTTTGTTTACACTTTTTGATTCATTCAGAATGATATAAAACAAAACAGTTTGTGCGTGAGAGTCAATGTATCTAAATTACATCGACACCTGGATTTATCTTTACGGGGGTTCCCCCGTGTGATGGCCTGTTTTTTTAAGCATTTTCTTGGAATTTTTTTTTTGACGACCAATGAAAAGGTATAACTTTGAGTTTTTTTTTTATCGTTTATTTATTGCCATTTCAAGAGTATACAAAACAAATTTCAAGTTAAAATCTTCATTAGAACGAAAGTTGTACCATTCCGAAGACACCGTCTTAAAAAAAGGACGCTCACTTCTTTCATGATTTCGGCTGATTGGCTTATCTGGAAAAAAAAAACCGCGTTTTTATCTATAAGTCTAAATGCATCGAGTGAACAGTAGAATCATTTGAGAATATTGAAAATTGAGCTTTTGACAGAAACGTTTCAAATTTCATGATTTTTTTTTAATTTTTCGTTACGAAAAAGAAATTTTCAGAATTTTTGAATGATTCTAGTCCACTCCGTGCGTCAACATGTGCTGAGTCCACCTCATAAATTTCAAATGAATCGGTCAAACCGTTCTCGAAATGTGATGGAAAAAAGTTTGAAAAACACAGTTTTGTGAAAAACGCGTTTAAAGTTGTAAGTATGGTTAAAACTATGAAAATCTTAACTTACCATCAATCTGCGATGCCTGGTCCATATAGTACTTCTTCCTTTTCAAGTTTTTCAAAGTGGGTTGCTCCACTGTTGTTTCAGTTCTAGTTTTTTTGCAACGTCACACGGGAAACCCCCTTAAGAAAAAATAATATCAGGGGAATGGATTAATGGACGAAAAATGGCCAATCTTTACCAACCTCTTATCAGCTTCAGTCTCTTCACCAAAAGTATTTATCATCGATTTGTTCTTCAGTATTTTAAAGAACATAATATCGTCCCTCCAATGTTACAGTGGGATATCTTCAAAAATGGCCATATTGAGTTATTGACACTGTCGTATTCCATTTTTCGAGTACTTTAAAAGGCTATACTGAAGAATGTTGTTCGTTTGATGTTAAAAAAGTTATGCCAGAAAAACCAATGTTCAACGAAGTACTATTGTCCATATTTTTAAGTTGAACACTGAGATACTGACTATATCTCAATGTTCGATTGGAGAAAATGTGATATTACATATTTTTATTTGGTATTACGTTGAGATATTTACACAATGTTGTTGTGTAATTCAACAAAGTTTTTTGCACTTGTAGAACATAAATGAAGAATATTTCAATAAAATTAGTAAATTAACAAATTTTATTTTAGTATTAGGCAATATTTTTAAGAAACCAATTTATAACCAAACGGTAATTTAAAAATCATGCGAAAATGGTTTCTCGTGGTAAGAAAATATTAAATTTAGCCCTAGTTCAGCCAAAGTCAGACTACCAAGCGTATACCACAATTTTTATGAAAATTTAATATCAACAAGTAAATCTAAGAATAAGTTGTAAGATGATAATAGTGATAGTGATTAATAATTTAGTATTAGTAACAAATGATTTAAATTTTTGAATTAGAATCATTATTTTTTTGTTTATGTAAATTTTTGTATCGAAATTATTAATACAAGTTAGCAGAACCTTGGGATATTTTCTTAAAAATTAATATTTTTTGTAAATTGTATTTTTTGTAAATGTAATACTGGGATATTTATGATAAAATTACAATAAAATTGCTATAATTATTCAAAGGTTCGAATTTATGTTCCTAAAACTAGTAACAACAGTGGAAAAATAATTTTGGTCTTATAAAAGTGTTTTTCTCAATTTTGACAATATCTCACTGTTGAATTGGAGGGACGATATAGTGAAATGACGAATTTATTTTTACTTCATATTCTTTATAATTACTTTCCCGAACAGGTGCATTCGTAGAAAAGAATTCTTTTCACTGTTGCCTAATTAGCACCACCTCCACTAAAACACCCTGTACCCAACAATATTTTCCATCAAAAAATTTCGTTGATATTTGTACATGATCATAGCATGTACGCCACACAGAAAGACATGAGTAACGGAAATGTAGACACGTGGTGACGTACAGCGGGAACACTATGAACTGATATGGATATATAGGGGAGATCCTTGTACCTCAGGACACTTTGTACCTCGGGACAAGCCCATAATTTGAGAACCAATGTATTGTAAAACGATTAGTAGTGACATTTAATGAGTATTTTACACAAATACTCAAAACACACGCAGTGAAGTCGGTCATTTTGACTCGTTTCTTCTATGTGTAACATTTTGAGATTTTTGCCGTGTTTTTTTTACTCGAAATATTTTGAGGTGAGTAAATGATTAAAGATACAAATAGTTATTATACGCATTCGTAACTATTTATTTTGACGTATATCACTGGATTTCCCTAATTAAAAAATATAACCACACTTGATTTTATGAAATTGAAATTTGTACCTTGGGACAGCAAATTTTTTGTACCTTGAGACGGTCCCAAGGTACAAGACATTGCTTTTTTTACAGACGTTTATAGGTAAGTTTGTTTCCAATATTTGTCTTTATCTAACCAGATGTCGCGAAGTAAGAACAAAGTCACCCGACCAAAGTCCAATGAAGAAAACATCAAAAATGCCATTAAAATGGTCCTTTTTTTTCTATAATGAAAATGATTGCAAGTAAAACCAAATAATTTTTATTGCTCTTAAAAAAATAGAATATACATCTTGCTTTCAGGGTTTAAAATGGCTTGCATAGTTTGTTCCAAGGTACAACCATTGGTGTCTCAAGGTACAAGCTGTGATTGTACCTTGGGACAAATATCCTCGATTTTTCAATTCAAGTTTTCGCAAAAATGAAGCACAATATCGTGATATATTGTATCATAATATTAAGATGTTATTGTGTGCTTAGAGAATTTTCAATATACGAAGTCATATATTAATTTTTACTCAAGTGATGAAGCTTTAAACGAAACTGTGCCCAGGTACAAGGATCTCCCCTACATAAATATGAACATACGATACATAGAGCTACAAGGACACGAAAAAGAAGGAAACCAAAATAAGATTGAGGAAGTTTTATATATAAAGTAATATAATATTGTCAACATTCATGTGTTCTACACTCACTTATGCCTCCCCGCACCTTGTTCCCGTCACGTGCTTTCCCGTTCTGAGCCAGAAAAATGGAACGCGAATTGAGACGAATAGTATAGGTACACCGAATACGAAAAGTGGAAAAAAACAAACAAATGAATAAAACCGACCTGTAGCGTTCGTTATTTGTTTCTTCGGCGAACCTGTCATCGTCGTCATCCACTTGACTTGAGACACCCAGTGTATTGCCCCGCACTTCCCACGTTGATACGTGCAATGTATCGATATATGCTACCGTACGTACGTAGGTATCTGTTGAAGTCATATATACAAATACGACCCTTGGGTATATATCATCAATACTATACGTATATTGTACAATATATTGTACAATGTGTGTAGTTCATTTTATGGCATATTTGAAAATTTATGATAATAGATTTTGCTTTATTCTCTCGTATTTTTCTTGCGTATAATGATTTCTTCGGTTTTTTTATTTTAATTCATAAAAATAAAATGGCAGGTAGATGGCAAGTTTATGGGAAAACAGGTAGATGGAATTTTGTTATGCAATTGGCAGTAAATGGTGATGAGAATAACTAAGAACACTGTCAATAATTTGGACAATAAAATTGTAATGATGGTGGAATATGAACCAGTCGATAGTTAGCGTGCGTATTTTGTTGAACTACCGTCAACATCCCTTGCTTTAATTAAAAATCACAATATAGTGATTAAAAAATTATCAAACTGGATCGGCTAGAACTGAAACTCAGGATCTCCTGATAGTTAGCCAGGTATCTTGCCCCCTAGAGAGCCACTACAAGCTTTCATTTCACTGTACAATTCATGAGAATTTGTACAATGTAAAATATTTAAAGGCTAAACTATAAAATGAATTTTATTTACCTCAAATCCTTTTCTATTTACTCATCAGTTGCAGTACATTTGTAGTAATATTTAATTTATTAGTACACTTAAGCGCCTATACTTTATATTTGTATTCGAAAAACTCTTTTAAATTTGATAAAATATCCTAATCCTAATCCTAACTAATATATAAATGCGAAAGTGCGTTTGTTTGTTTGTTTGTTTGTTTGTTTGACTGGCTTTCACGCCTAAACAGCTTAACTAATTAACTTGAAATTTTGCACAGACGTATTTTGCGGAACAGAGACGGTTATAGGCTATTTTTTATCTTGGGAAAATATTTAATTCTCGAGAGAAAATGTATATTATACCATTAAATGAGCAATTTTTTCATTTGTTACTAAGTAAATGTATTTCACAATATTAATAAATATTTCTATAGATACCAACAACAACAATAATATTTTTACCAACGACTACTATGAAATTACTTATTTACTATCTTAATAATATTATAAATGTGAAAGTTTGGATGTTTGTTGCTCAATCACGCCAAAACGGCTGAACGAATTTTGATAAAATTTTACGTACAAACTTCTTATACACTGACTTAACACATAGGCTAAATTTTATCCCGATTTCATGTTCCTGGGGGATACAAAACCAATTAATCAATCCCGCTCAAATAACAAACGAATCCGACGGAATTTGATTTTCAGGAAATATTTATCCTGAATTAACACATAGAATAATATTATCCCGATTCAAGGCTCCTGTGGGATACAAAACCAGTTACTTAACCACAGCAAAATGACCGAACTGAATTCGATGAAATTGGTATATAAAAACAATTTACTATGGATACATACAGGAGTAATTTCAATAACACATAGGATAATTTTATCCCGTTTTCATGTTCCTGAGGGATACAATCCCAATTACTCAGTCACGTATTGCTAAAACCGAATTTGATAAAATTTTGTACACAGACACTATTTATGCTGAGTTAACACAGAGAATAAGGTTACCCCGATTGAAAGTTCCCGTGGGACACTAGATTAGTTATTTCATTACACTAAAATGACTGAACTAAATGTGATGAAACTTTGTATACAAACGCTATTTACCTTGAATACGCAACTAGGATGATTTTGTTTCGATAGGAGGTTTCTGTGTGATACAAAACCAATTATTCAATCACGACAAAATCACTGAAACGATTTCAATGGAATTTGGTACAGAGATATTAACTCTCAATTTATTTTCTCTCAATAATTAAAATTTTTTTTGATAAAGCGGGACCGGATTTGAAGGAAACGTGCAGAAGTGACAATTTTTGAGAAAACGGGTTCGGGACTAATTTGAAGGAAACGTGCAGAAGTGACAATTTTTCTATGGAAATGGGAGTGAACGGGAGCGATGGGTATAAAACAGGTTCACCGGAAACGGGACTAATTTGAATGAAACGGGCAGAAGTGACAATTTTCTATGGAAATGGGATTGAACGGGAGCGATGGGCATAAAACGGGTTCTATCGGGAACGGGACTAATTTGAAGGAAACGGGCAGAAGTGACAATTTTTCGACGGGAATGGGAGTGAACGGGAGCGATGGGTATTATCGTGAGTGGGCGGGAACGGATTAAGAAAATCACTCCCGTGAGTATCTCTATTACTGACAAGATTCATGTGGAATAAATTACTTAGTTACACTCAATTTATTAAATATAAGGTTTTATTATAATTGAATTTATGGAGGTGTAAATATAAATTAGGTCAGTTATTTAAATCAGATGCATAGCAATAAATATTTTATTATCTACTCATCTTAAAATTTCGGAGAATAATGTAAATGATTTTTTTTTTATACTTGGTACTTGAACTTATGTTTAAAATTATTTCTTTTCGTAATAATCCTTTATTTGGGTATAGAAAATACTATCTATTGTAGCACATGTGATTAACAGTTTTAAAATAAGATGGATTTTCAAAATACGAATGTCGTACATAAGCCAATAAAAATAAAACATAACAGAGATTTGCATAAAGGTGATAAAAGTAAACAATGGATTTTTGAACTTATCCCGATTGAAGATTCCCGGTAGAAGAAGGCGGATACAAAACGGGGGAGGGGATCGAATTCAATGCGGGCGAAGCCGCGGGTCAAAGCTAGTATGTATATAAATGTAAAAAAATTGGATAGGTTTAGGACAGCCATAGGATGGAATCGCCTAATGTCGGCCGGTGTTCTAAAGTCGGCTACTGGTTGCTTCTTTTTTTTTTTAAATAAGGCCTTAAAAACTAAAAAATGCTTGACAAACATAGAAAGAGAAGATACGCGAGAAGACATATTTTAAGGCCTTATTTTTAAAAAAAAGCAACTAGTGGTCGACCTTAGGGCACCGCCCGACATTAGGCGATTCCAACCTATGTCTATTTTTTTAGGTAAACCTAAATTTAGTATCAAAAATTCAGTACAAAATCACCTATGAATAGATTAAGACTTCTCTTAAGTTCAACTTAGCCTTATTGTTACATAGAGAGAAAATTCATATAAAAAAAACGCCGTGAGCAGCGGGGCCCCATCACGGTAGTCGAATTTTCCCCTTTATCTTCGGTATTGAATGTCTACAAGCGAAATGTGATTGAAAGTCTACAACCGAATTGTCATTTTGTTGGTTTTAAAACTGGTGATGAGAGTTCGGCTGATCGAGGCTTTAAAAAAAAGGTTTTAAGTATTTAAGGGCTGTATCTCAGTAAATTTCAATTTTGTGCCGAAAACAGGTAGCAGAAAAAAAACCAACACAATTCGTACGAGGACATTCCTGCCCATGTTTATCCGCTAATTGCCTTTATGTTTTAGTTTTAAATATTAAAAAAGGACCTTAAATAGTAAACTGGAAGGCCTTTATAAAGATATTTTTTCTTTCAAAAAAAAAAAAAAATAAATAAATAAATAAAAAATAAAAAAAATAAAAAATAAAAAATTATTTTATAAATAATAAAAATCCAAAATTCCTACTTAATGGCTGACGAGCACCAACCAGGAGATTTTGTAACTAACTTAGTATTTTACTAAAAGAGTGAAAAATTAACGATTTCAATTACTTTCTATATTAATGTAGTATTTTCAGTTGTGGAGTATTTTACTAAAGAAGTATTGAAAATATTCTCTTGAGAGTAAACAATCGCTGGTGTGCACCACTCTGGAGTATAATACTAAAGTAGTAAGTAAGAGAGTAAACAAAGCCAAAATATACTCCTACATACTAGCAGGAGTATGTAAAAGAGTATCTTTAAAAAACATTGGTGACGTGCATTTTTGTGTCTTCTTTTCGGTTTATTTTCGTTTTTGGGGTTTTTTAATTACATGTGGTAATATGATAATAAAATGATATTAAATATTACAGTCAGTTTCCAATTATTTGGGGGCAAATTAACCAGGCTGAATGTGAAAACCCACGCGCTGCATGCGTACCTATATATTTTTTCTTCTAAATAATTTTTAAACACAATTCAAGTAGAGAAAAAGAAAACTGATTAAAAAGTAAAGCAGTCAGAGGCATCAGATATTTTTATTTAACTTGGTACAATTATTACTTATTCATTTTTCTTTTCCTCTATTTCATCTTGTTTCCACCGTTTAGTCTGATTTTTACGCAGTCTGGTTTTTTGATTTTTTTAATTAACTTTTTTATGACTAAATTTTTTTTCAGTTTAATTTTGAATTAACCATGATTTTGATTTGTTCGTCCTTGTTCTCCCATTACTGCACCGAGTAATCGGTGTTGACTGTATTTTGGCAATATGAATGGTGTTTTTAATGAAGATAATACGTTTGAGTCTTATAGTACGAACTGCTCAAGTTAGAAAAAACAGGCGTGTAAGAAATCAAGCTTTTATTTGAGAATGGGGGGGGGGGGGGGGTTGCGCACCATATAGAAAAAATGAAAGAGATAAAATTTTTTTATTAATTTTCAAAATTTTCAGAAAAAAAAGAAACTAAGAAACCAAAAATTTTTTCTCTAAAGATTTTTTGTTTATAGTGGATGCCACCCAAATCATTATTTCCATCTTTTTCTGATAAAATTTTTATGTTACATCACACATTTCTAATAACTAAAAGAGTATTTGGAGAAAACTAAAGTAGTTGAAACTAAAGAAGTATTCTGTGAATGAACTCTCCAAGCAAAACTAATGTAGTAAAATACTAAAATAGTATAATACTTCTTTAGTTCTAACTAAAGTAGTTTACAAAACTAAAGTAGTAAATTTCTCTGATTTGGTGCTCGTCAGCCTATATGTATGTATACATATAGAATTACCTATATGTAATATAATATGTATGTATGCAACTACCTATATGTATTTGCTTTTGTTAAAAAAGTAAATTCATTTTTTTTTTTAATTTTTTAAAATTACTATTCGCCTACTGTGTGTTAGAATAAAAGTAATTCATTTAAAACATATTTACAATACCACTGAATTCTGATGTAAAAATGGGAGAATTGGGGGGAGAAGTAATGTTTAATCCCTAAAAGGCACTAGCTGGATACTAACTCAATACACGTACAAAATTTCAGCTCTGTATGTTTTCTTAGAAAGCTTCTAGACGTGTTAGAAAAAAAGCAAAAAAATCAAGGAAATATTGGCGTAAAAATCGTGGGGTAAGGGTTAAAAGTTGAAACCTCCAAAAAGCAGTGGCTGGCTATTAACTTAACTTGTACACAAAATTTCAGCCCTCTAGGTTTATTTGGGGAGATTTTGACCCGAACGAAACTGTTAAAAAACAAGAAAAATGATGTTCTTTTTGGTATAAAAATGGTGAGGGTAAGGGTTAAAAGTTGAGACCCCCAAAAGGCACCCCCTTGATACTAACTCAATCCCAATACAAAATTTCAGCCCTCTAGGTTTATTTGGGTGACCTGTGCGAGTGGTACAAACTTCGAAAACGTCAAAAAAGCATGAAATTGTAGCTTAAAAATGAGGGGGGTGGGGGTAAAATATTAAAACCTCCAAAAAGCATAACCTAGGTATGAACTCTATCAACACACCAAATTTCAATCCTCTTCGTTAATTCTGGGAGGCTGGGGCCGTGTTAGATCCAGCGAAAATCGTTTTCCCCCTCCCTACTCCCTCCAAATCACTCTAGGAAGCTGAATTTTGGATATGTTGTAGATAATTGATCGAAACATTATCTAAAACCAGTTTGGAAAAGTTTTATTGTTTTGTTAACCCCCCACCACCCCCTTAAAGGTCGGGTCAAAAAAAAAATTTGCCCAAAATTTGACCCCACTTTGATAGTATGAGGTGCCTCGAAAATGAGCCCCATTTACCAAATTTCATCTCTTGACTTCCATAGGGAGGCCCTACACAAATTAAAAGGTGGCGGGAATATATATATATATATATATATATATATATATATATATATATATATATATATATATATATATATATATATATATATATATATATATATATATATATAGTTAAATAACACGTTTCGCGTTATTTATTAAAAAAAAATTTATTTTCTTTTTGTTACAATAATGATACTACAATAATATGCTTTTCGAACAACTCGGAGATAGTTCTTGTATCAAATCGAGACTAAATCTAAATCTTTAGTTGTGGTGACAACTATTTATATGTTTTTTGAGAAGCTATCTTTTAAATTTGACTATTTCAGAGTTGTTGTTACAATTTAGAATAAAAAATAGAGATACATATTAAAATTGATAATAATAATTAGAACAATAAGTATTATAAGCTGTGATTTGCTTAATAAGTCTTTTCACACGCTCAGTGTGTTTGTATATCGTCAACAATATTATAAGGAAATGAACTTGATACTGTATTTAAAGAATTGCATTATAAGCTTTTTCGCACGTTACAATATTAGATAGCGTTTATATGTTAAATACTATAGTAGTAATACATAACTCTTCCCCCCCTAAGATAAGGCCGATGGCCATAAGAACTTGACCTTCTTATTCTGTGCAGCAGGATCGTAATGTACTTGGATTGGAGTTGTGGTAGTCGAATTTTTCTTAATGCGGCAATTGATTGTGATTATACTTGAAATGACGATTGCTACGATGAGTGTGTATGTGATAGACGTATGAACGATTCCTTTTGTTTCCAGGACTTCCAATTTTTCTCGATTTTCGATGTGGTGTGATTGTAGTTTTGGCAGATCCAATTTTTCTTCATATTTGGAAACGTTGATTTGTAAATTGTATACAGGCAATAAGTGAACTTGGTTATTGAAGTTAATAACTTGATTTGTGTAAGTAATTTCGTTAATAATTATACTGCAATTTTCGTAGTAAATTAGGACGGTTCCCGTAATGTTTCGTTTATTGATGCCACACGTGGTTGATATCTCCAGATTGTTTGAATTTTTTATAATTATATAGTTGTCGCGAATTGATTTTATTACTGTGGTATTTTTGTCGTTTTCGTAAGGACAGCTTGTCTCTTGACCAAGGAAGATGTTTCCAAGACATTTGGAATGTTTTAACTTTATTCCATTGTCCTTTGGTTGGCAGATGAAAAGTTGCTCTATTTTAGGACATTTATCGTCTCTTAAATACAATTCGAACTCATTCATTAATGCATAAGGTTTGGTTAATTTTATCGTTTTTAAATCAGGTGTAGGTAAGGATTCTAATTGATTAAGTTTATATTTTTGGGAATAGAAATTTGGGATTCGAATATTAAAAATTATTTTCGTGTCATTGTAATAAGCTTGTAAGTCCAAAAATTCATAAATTTGTTCAAATGAGGAAATCGGTATTTCCTGATGTTTAAGTGACAGGAAAGCGTGATCTAATTCGTTTGGTAACAGAATAGTTTTGGCTACGACATTTAGTCTAGCTAAATTGATTGATTCGATGATTTCTTTGAAGTGATCATTGAGAGTATCGATATTATAGTTTAGTTGATAAAAGTATTGCATAAATTTGAAATCATCTTCTGCAACCCTGTTTAATTGTGATGAATATGATTTCAAGTAAGTATTAATTATTTCTTGTTGTTCGTTAATGTGTTTCGTTATATTTTCAAAACGTTCTATCATTTGTGCATTAATACGAGTCTGTTTATTTAATTGGTCAATTGCATTTTTTTGATTAGATTGTAATAATTGAATATTTTTGTTAATTTCTATAGCATCATCATTATCCATGTTGCCGGTAATTGTTTTAATCAAACTCCCCAAGGCATTAATTAAAGCCCGTTTCATTAATTTTCTTGGGTATATTATACGAAGGTTATTTTCTAATGTTTTATATTTTAAATGTAAAATATTAATTGTTCTGTTTGCAACTGATTTTTGTGTGAGAAGATTTATTGATTCCTTAATGTAGTTCATGTTTTCCTTATATTTGTTTAAGTCAATTATGTGAATGTAATGGTCATGATTCCTGATTACTCGTGCCTGGCCTAGGTTCATTATCATCAGCCCGGGGTTGTTCGTCAGGTCGTTCAATTCTATTTTTTGTGTTATTGTTACCGTCACTAGGGCGAGTCTGAAATTTAGGAGGTCTCTTTAGTTTTTGTTTATGAAGTTTTCTATTTTTACTATCCCTAATCGTAATTCTATTGTTATTTTTAACTGTAACTTGTTTAAATTTTGAATGCAACTTATTATTATGTCTGTTTTCTGTAAGATACGTTTGTGAGTTGGGATCATAATTTAGCGGGTTTTCTCTATTATTATTTAACTTTTCTAATTTCTTGTTTTTGTTTTGTAAGGTGTGTTGGTGAACTTTGTCAAAAAGTTCTTCCTGTTTTTCTCTTATATCTTGCGGATTAGGTTTTAACTGTATGTTATATTTACGCCCAAAAAATAATTCAAACGGTGTATATTTGGTTGTTGAGTGGATTGAATTATTATAGGTAAAAATAGCTTCAAGGAGTTTTTGTTTAGGTCTTTCGGGTGGAGGATAGTCTGTACGTGTGTTGTGTACTATTCGGTATATTTCCAAGAGCGTAGAATGGAACCTCTCTATTGGTGAATTAGAGTTGGAGCTTCTGACGGAAGTAATGTGTAATTGAATGTTATAATTTTCACAGAAAGTTTTAAATCTAGTGGAATCGAATCCTTTTTCCGAATCAACAATAAGATTAGTTGGTTGTCCGTATGTGACAATGAATTTAGATAGTGCTTCAACTAAATGTACACTATTACGGGTTTCTAGCATATACGCTTGGGCAAATTTGGAAAATTTATCGATTATAGTGAAAATTGGATTTTTCTCAATATAAAAGATGTCGCAATGTACAATTTCTAACGGTCTGGCTGGTGTCTGTGTTAATTCGAATTTCTGTTTAGGAGGTCTACGGTCATACTTATTTTCGTTACATATTTTACAGTGGGAAATTATGTACGAAACTTTAGATTTTAAATTTGGAAAATAGTATTCACGTTTCAGATAAGCGATTGATTCAACTATTCCTCTATGTCTACTTGTGTGGTGATAGTCATTTATAATACGGTCTTGTTCGTCTTCATTTTCTATATCCGTTACTATTTGAGTGCACCTAATAAGTTTAAATTGTTGTCCTTGGGAAAAGTATTCGGAATAAATGTTTTGAAATTGATTGAACAAGTTATCGTCTTCGCAATAAACAGCTGTTAATTTTTTAGGAGATAAAAATTCTTTAAAAATAATGATAAATGTGCGTTCGTCGTAATTTGGAAATTGAAAATATTGTCTCCGTTTTGTTTTGAAAAGTACCATTAGTCGTCTATTTGGTTGGTTATTATTTTGTTTAAGTACAATTTGTTCGTTGAAGTCGTTAAGTGGATTTTCTGAAATTCTAATTAATGAAGTAGCGTCTTCGTCAGCGCTATGTATTGTGTCGTTACTCGTGTGTCTGGTAGTGTGAGTAGAAGTATTGCTAGATGTTTCGTTATTGTTTGCTTCTATTTGTACTCTAGAAAGGGCATCAGCGTTCGTATTTGCACGGCCTGATTTGTGAATGATTGAGTAATCATACTCCTCAAGCTTAAGTCGCCATCTAACGAGTTTGCTGTTTGGCTCCTTTAGAGACATTAGCCAAGTTAACGGTTTATGGTCCGTTATAATTTTGAACTTTCGTCCAAATAAGTACGGTCGAAAGTACTTAACCGCCCAAACAATAGCAAGAAGTTCCTTCTCAATCGTCGAGTAGTTTTGTTCAGTTTTCGTTAAAGTTCGACTAGCGTAACAGACTGGTTTGTCTTGTCCGACTGGTCCTTGGGACAATACGGCACCTAATGCAATATTGCTTGCGTCAGTAGTCAAATTGAAAGGCCTAGAAAAGTCTGGATATTCTAAAATTGGTTCGTCCGTCAAGAGTTGTTTACACGTTTCAAAACACTTGATATATTCAGATGTTAATTTTACTGTTTCACCTTTTCTTAAGCACTGTGTCATGGGCTTTGTGAGTCGAGCAAAGTCTTTAATGAACTTCCGATAATAGTCAAGTAATCCCAAAAAGCTTTTTATTTCTTTTTGTGTCTTTGGTATTGGAAAATTCATTATAGCTTTAATCTTATCAGGATTTGGTCGTACACCTTTGTCAGATACAATATGGCCAAGAAAAGCTACTTCTTTGTGTAAGAATTCGCTTTTGTCCAACTGCACTTTAAGATTAGCTCCTTTAAGTTTTTCAAAGACCTTTTGAAGATTTACAATGTGCTCTTGAAGGGAAGTTGAATAGACAATAATGTCATCCATATATACAAGACAGACTGACCCTTGGAGCTCTCGGAGAACATTGTCCATTACCCTTTGAAAGGTGGCTGGAGCATTTTTTAACCCGAATGGCATCCGGACATACTCATAATGGCCACTGTCTACAGAAAAAGCTGTCTTCTGAATATCGTTTTTATCGACTTCGATTTGGTGAAAACCACTCGCCAAATCAAGTGTTGTAAAATACATGCTTTTCCCTAATTTATCAAGTATTTCTGTTATGTTTGGTAAGGGATATCTATCGTCTATTGTCTTTTCATTCAATTTCCGATAGTCCACTATAAGTCTCCACTTTTGTTTTCCACTGGCATCTTTCTTTTTTGGAACAATCCAAATAGGAGAAGACCAGGGAGAATAACTAGGACGAATGATTTTTTGTCTTAATAAGTCGTTTATTTGTCGCCTAACCTCGTCTTTGTGGTTGTGAGGATATCTATATGACTTGGTGTAAATAGGAATATCGTCTTTTGTCGTTATTTTGTGTTTTATTTCGTTCGTAAATGTTAAGTCTGTTCCTTCCTTGTAAAAAATGTCCTCAAACTGATTACACAATTTAATTATAGCCCTACGTTCTTCATCATTGAGATGATCTACTCTGATTTGTGATGTAATATCGTTTGGTATTTGATTTGATTGGGATGAGATATTAAAATTATTAAATTCAGTAAATTCTGTAAGAGGCTGGACTTTAATGGGTTGATTAATAAAGAATGTTTGTGTATTGTTAGATGTATTAGTTACTTCCAGCTGACTATGCCAATCTACAGCTAAGTAAATGCCTTCACTTATAATAAATGTATCGTTAATTTTAAATTGTTTTACATAAATATCTCCGTTTTTTACGTCAACAGGTAATTTTATTATTTGTTTGGTGAGGCCAGGGATTTGGAAATGTGCAGATTTGTAATTTGGTTTAAACAAAAGAGGAATACATGCATTGGGTGTCTCTAGTACTTTGTCTTTTAAATTCACTTTCGCTCCCAAATTAGTCAAAATATCTAAACCAATGAGTCCGTCAAAATAATTGTGAAATTTAAACAATAAAAACTTTGAAATGCCTGGTGTATTAAATTCAATAAAATTTGGAATGGATTTTTGTTCGTCAATTTTGTGTTCATTTAAAACAGATGTAATTATGGTTGGTTCAATTTTTTCTCTATCATGTGGGTCAACAAATTCGGGGTTCAAAAAGGATGAAGATGCACCGGTATCAATCAAAAATTTTAGGGGACGTCCGAAAGGTGAGGAAATGTGGATGTAGGGTAGAATATTACCGTGTTTGTTAATATCTAAGTAGTCGAGTTGCTCGAGGCACTCTTCTGAAAATTTTCGTCTATTTCTTGTGTAACTGTATTGTCATCGCCCTGATTTTCGTCAATATGGTATTGGTCTAATTGGGGTTCGTAATTCTGTGATTGATAGTAATCGTCGTAATATTGATTGCTACTTTCGTCTAGGTAGTGATTGTTATTGTTAGCATTACTAGTAGATGGTTGGTCTACTTTGTGAATCTCTTTACTAGTAAAATTGGGAGGTCCGGTAGATTTGAAAAAATTGTTTTGGTTTTTATTAAAATGTTGCCGCGTATTGCCTGAACCTATATCCATTGGTTGTGGATACTGATTAGCTCTATTAAATTGAGGTGGTCTAGATGGACCCGGTGAAGCAAAACGTGGTTGTGTATAATTTGGTTGTGTATAAGGTTGTTTGAATGGGTTTTGAGGTGTTACATGCGGTTGAAATTGTGGACGTGGTGTAAAGGATGGATGTGCGGGTGTGTGATATGAATTAGGTGGAATAATTGGTCTGGGCATCATTATTGGCTTTACTGGTTTCTTGAATTGCAAATTTTGTGTCAAGTTATTTGATTTTATGTAGTAACAATTCTGTTCTTTGATGCAATATGAGAATGCATCCATAAGAGTTTTAGGTTGCATAGATCGTATTGTTGAGCCTAATGGTTCCCGTAATCCAGAGAGGAATACGTTTAAACACATGTCACCATACAGTGACTGTTTTGCCCTAATTACTTCTTGATTTGTCTCGTGAATTTTTATGTAGTTAGTTATTGTTGAGAATATTTCAATGATTTTGCTATAGAATATTTCAACTGTGTCTGTGGATTGTTGTTTCAAATAGTGAAGGTCCCTAATAAGTGATGTTTCATTTCTTTTGTCGCTATAGTGGGTTATTAGATTTTGTTTAATTTCTTCCCAAACAATTGGTGTCCCATACATGTTGAGAACCTCATTTGCTTGGTCAGTAATTTTATTCCTAATTGCTCTTAATAAAATTTTGCCATAAGGGCTATTTATTACTGCGGGTGATAATAAAGTAATAACCTCCTCTACGTTGTTAATAAAGTCATAGAGAGTTCTTGGATTTCCATCGAATTTTGGCAAATCCTTTATAGCGTCTGGTATTTTTAAATTAGCAACAATGTCAGCAGGTGTAATTGTCTGTTCAGTCATTATTGTACTTTTGGTATTTTCGTTAACAACTAAATTACTTAAACTATCAACTAAATTATTTGTATTAGTATTTGAAAAATTTGTGTTTAAATCGATATTTAATTCGTTAGGTAAATCAATTTTTAATTCAATAGTACTTAAACTAATAGGTCTAGAAGGTTGATCCTGCTCTGTATTCTGCAGCGAATCAGAATCAATACTAGCTAGACTGTTTTCACCGTAAGCCGCGGTGTTTTGAGAAGTGTCCCGATTATAAGGAGTTGAACGAAAGGATAGCAGTTTACTTTTGATAGGATTTGGCATTAAAATGAATGAGCGAAAATTGCATAAGATTGACTTACATGAACCATAAGTTGAGCATTTCCAGTGATTAACCGTCACAGGTACTCAGCAAGATCCAGGAAGTTGTAGATTCGCTTTGATCCAAACGTTTGAAAACGACCAGAAATCTGTGATCCAGTTGAGCGTGTCCGCGGGGAAAGCCTCTTTGCCTTGGTATACCGCCAAAGTTGAAGAAACCACTTGATAAACCGTCAATTGGTGTAATTCACGACTTTGACCACTCGCGAAAATTGCTCAAAAAATTTCGTACCGACTGCGCCAGTTAAATAACACGTTTCGCGTTATTTATTAAAAAAAAATTTATTTTCTTTTTGTTACAATAATGATACTACAATAATATGCTTTTCGAACAACTCGGAGATAGTTTTTGTATCAAATCGAGACTAAATCTAAATCTTTAGTTGTGGTGACAACTATTTATATGTTTTTTGAGAAGCTATCTTTTAAATTTGACTATTTCAGAGTTGTTGTTACAATTTAGAATAAAAAATAGAGATACATATTAAAATTGATAATAATAATTAGAACAATAAGTATTATAAGCTGTGATTTGCTTAATAAGTCTTTTCACATGCTCAGTGTGTTTGTATATCGTCAACAATATTATAAGGAAATGAACTTGATACTGTATTTAAAGAATTGCATTATAAGCTTTTTCGCACGTTACAATATTAGATAGCGTTTATATGTTAAATACTATAGTAGTAATACATAACTATATATATATATATATATATATATATATATATATATATATATATATATATATATATATATATATATATATATATATATATATATCAGACATTTTTTTTCCACATATTCGTGTTCTACGGGTCCGAAAACGGATAGCGCCCCTACTCTCGCCTCTCGCAGCTCTTATCGTATAGACTGTATAAGTCTAATTTTTCGGAGAAAATTCGACTAATTACTGTGCTCAGCACTATAATCGACGTGTAAAAGGTGAACATATTCAATTTTGTACGCTAAAAATATAAAAAATTATAATTAATCATAGAAAATTTAAAGGATAGAATGTTCTTTCCGAAATATTAGCTCCGTAAAATTTGTAAAACAGCACAGTATAAAGTTCCATTGCCGACAGAAAAATATTTTTTAATTGTCTTTCTTACAAAAATTACCATGCTGTCTTAAAATAGAAGAAAAATAGAAAAGAAGAAAAGAAGCTAATAGTAGAAAGAAAGAAAGAGAAGGTATCAACGCTGTCACATAGCGAGGCAAGCTGCAGAAGGTATCAACACAATCGTATATGAAGGTCACATAGCCAGACTGGTGGTGTTGCAAGTAGCTGGTCACTGCTGGTGTAGTGTTGTGTGGTGTCGAAGCAGTGTTCATTAGAATGTCTTACAGGACGGATGGTCATTGTTTAATTCATCATTTTGTGACTTCACTATCTTCAGTATTAGAATATATTGTTGCCAATCATTTTTGTATGCATCATAAAGAATCGAACATAAGCCCAAGCAACATAAGGTTGCGGGTCAGATGCGCAAATGAAAGAGTACGACAACAAGAATTAAACTATAACATATATGCATAAGAGTGTGATAGAAGTTGTGTTAGCACATTAAATTTTACCATGCTATAATATATTTTTTACTTTAGTCGTCGATCGCGCACGCATTATAAGAGAGCATGGTAATTTTTCTGAAATTTTATCTACAAAAATTATATGATTTTTCTCTCCGTGTAACTACTTTAAGAGAGACTTTTATGTTTAATAGCGAGTTAAAAGACAACTAAATAAGTACGAGAATCCGCTTAGTGGTAAGATTAAATATGTACTTTTAGTGCCCTCCACGCTGTCAGAAAAATTCTGTCAGTATGCTTTAATGTAAATTTTGACTTGGTGACGTCACCTAGTAAATTATAGCTCGACTATGAAACACCAAGTCCACTACTAAATTTTCAAATCTTATTCAATTTGAAAAGAATTTAGTCTAAAACGTGATTTCCCGGCTCTATCACCATCGTTTGTTTTGTTACAAAAGAATATTCTGAATAAAGGAGAAAAAATTTAAACGAATAAAACATTTTTTTTTTGTGATAAAAATTTTTTAACAAATATTGAAATTAATATGAAAATTTGAATTCAGTCAACTGACACTAATACGATTTAGAGATCATGCATTCAAAAATGAAATTATAATTTGAAAGGAATTAATTTCCATTTAAAAAATATTAAATTTATTTTTTAAATATTAATGACTTTTTTTTTGAAAAATGATATATTCATAGTAAAAATATGATAATTATCTACATATATATACACGTAGAATGATTTTTTATTTTCGAAAATTGTTACACGACTGTTATTTTCTACTTTATCGACTTAACCGAAATGGACATTTCAATATTTTTTACTCTAATTGACTTTTTTATAGATCTAAAATAGAGATATATTTTTTGGTAGATTTTTGGTATTGGGAAATAAGCGTGGCATGTGTTTTGTTGGTGGAAAAAATAGCTGTATCAACATTTTTCGTTAATGCTTGTGCTTTTTAAATGTATATATAAATTATATGTAATGGGACGCGCTTCATGTATCACTGTGTTTCATCTTCAAATAAAATTTATATCTGAATTAGTTTCGGGTATAGCGTATGTTTAACAGACATTTGGATATACATATGTGCAATTGCTGTCTTGGATATTAAGAATTTCAGTACAACTACTGGAAAAAAGAAGCTTTCAGTGGTGAAATTCCTTTTAGAAATATGACTGATTCTACGGAAGTGTGTTTTCTAGTGGTTTTACATGCCAAATTTTGTAAAAAATGAAAAGAACTACCCCGAAAATTTAAAATTAGCTTCCAGTTTCACCATTCTACAACTTTGTTTATGGTTTTTATGACACTGAAAACTTTTATTAAACTTGATGACGTCATCCATTAAAAAAATTTTTCTGAATTCAGGTTTTAGGGAGGTGGGATTTAAATTAGGGTTACTGGTTGATTTAGAGTAATTTGGATGTTAACTTTTCATTTTTATTATCAAAATGACGAAATTCCTTCTAAAAATAAGACTGATTTGATAGAAGTTTGCTTCCCAGTGGCCCTACTTGTTTAATTTTGCTGAAAATTAAAAAAACGACCTCGAAAACATATTGATAGCTTCCGGTTTCATTATTATATAAATTAACTTATGGTTTTTATGACACTGAAAAATTTTATTAGACTTGGTCACGTCATCAAATTAAAGACATTTTTCTGAAATTATCCTTTTTGAAACTAATCTAAATTAGGTTGATGGGTTGAGTTGCGGTAATTTGGGTGTGAATTTTCCATTTTTGCCATGAAAATGACGAAATTTCTTCGACAAATATGACTGGTTCGACAGGAATTTGTTTTTTAGTGGTTCTGTATACCTAATTTTAGTAAAAATGAAGAATGACGACTTTGGAAACTTATAATTAACTTCCTGATTCATATCATATGTTTTATTTACAGTTTTTATGGACTGAAAAATTTTAGTTAACTTGACGACGTCATCAAATCAAACAATTTAATGATTTCGTTTTAACCAATTACCCAATGATTTAGGAACCGGATATTCAGGACCCAGGGGTCCTGAATATCCGGTTCCTAAATCATTGGGTAATTGGTTAAAACGAAATCATTAAACTCTTGAAATCCCAATTAAAACTACGTTGATTAAATCAAACAATTTATCTTTTCCAAAGTCGAACTTTTACGAAAGTGATTTGAATTAGCGTCGAGTGTAAAGGATTTACATAAAAAAGTTAATATTGATTTATTTATTCAAGTAGGTATATGAAATAGACACAAACATATTTCATAAAATTGCAACGTAAGTACTCTTGTAAGTTGTAAGTCCGAGATATGTGAACCTACTTTCAATATTATATATTATTACATTAAGTTAATGATAATTGCGTTCTAAATTGGATAGCTTTACATCACGAAAGACTTCACTCCGATTAAAAAGCAGTATATAAGTATGTACACAGAAAATTACAATAGCTATATCATCGTTACGGTTGAAGCTAATCACTCTACTTATATTAAATATATTAAAAATGAAGCTTATCAGATATTGAATTTATATTATAAATATATATATATATATATATATATATATATATATATATATATATATATATATATATATATATATATATATATATATATATTTATTTATTTATTTATTTATTTATGTGTATACACGATAACTCTCGAACGAAACGTTTAATCTTAATTGAAATTTGGGATGCGTGCTGGAATCCGGACTGGCTCGGCTAAGTTCGTTAGCCAGACACGTCGGATGCCCAGAAGTAGGTTTTTTGGTCATTTTTGGCCATTTTTAGTGGTTTTTTTTGAAAAATTTGGCTAGAATTCAAAAATTTTTTTAATTTTTTTTTTGACACCATCGAAAAGGACGTAAAAAATTGCATAAGATAAGCTTTTAAAAGATTGTACTAAGTGAACTAGCTTTTAAGAAAAATTAAGAAATTTGCTGAATTTTTTTACAAGAAACGTTTTATCGTTTTAGCAACTCTTTTCTAGTGCTACAACAAGTGCTAGTTAATTATTCAATGTGTATGTATGTCTTATAATGACAATAGCTCTGTCTCATCTTTTTAAATAAAAATTAATCAGATTTTTTAAGAGTACGTTATGGAAAGGAAATTTTTGTATGATGTCCTCCTCTAGAGAGAAAATATAATTTATACATATTTGCATACCTAGAAAAAACATCAAGAACTATAGTTATGTAATGTAATAATATGGTATTAAATGAATATATGTTACACTATATGAGATTCGCTAGTGTCTTGAGGACCCAAAAGCGCCAGAAATTAACTATTTTCACTGTTAGAAAGCTAAACTATTTTCAATGGATACAGGTCTTAGATGAGATCCGCCAGTGCCCAATATTTGGAAATTCGCTATGTTATGCAGATGCTGCGACAGGGGTATTTAATGTTGTAGTGTAGGTACTATTGATTTTGATGTAGGTATAAACTATTGATAGATAATGAGGTATGATAATGTAGATGACGTATCTCCCCCGGTTGGTTTCGAACTCACGATCCACCAGATAAGAAGCGGAGTTGCTAACCACTAGACCAACTCGGGGTCGACCCGTTCCTTGTCAGCTGATTCTTTTCACGGTCAATTTACTACACCGTGAACGTTCTGTATACGATTTTTTTTTTTAATGATAAGAACTTTATCCGCTGCCGCGGTTGCTTTATAGTATACAAAATATATTAATTTAATAATTCAAAAGAGTCGAGAGACACAAGTAGAGTCCCTTTTATTATATTATTACATGTTTTATATTATGTGCGTGCGTTTGCTCGTAAATTATGTAAAAACAGCAGAAAAAATATAAATATATCTTCATATGAATATGGCGATGTTGTAGGAAATAAATATCGTGTATGATACATGTGCATGGCGGACTCATATGTCATACAAGAGTTGATATCGTTCATATACATAGTTTTTTTTCCGTTTTTTTCTTTTTGTATAGAGTTATATGTATTTCGTACATCAAAGTATAATATGTCGAGTTCATGATATTATAAAGTTGTTAGTTCGTAACCTTTGACTTGGCATACAAGCTTGGCTTCAATATGAACTGTTAATTAGGTATATATTAACTATGGTAGAAACTTGTAAAAGGTGGGTTTATTTATTTGAAAATTATATTTCTTAGTTGATGTAAAAACATATTCGTATAATTGTGGTAGTTTTAATGGTTACATAAAGTAACTGTAAGATTATTATTGCATAGACTGCCTATATAATTTAAGTTGGAAAAATTATTATTAACTGGGGTAGAAATTTTGACAAAGTTTATCTGTTGCGATGATTCATATCTTGAGTTGAAATTTGAGATGAATTTATTGTTTATAAAATATAGTATATAACTTTTGTTTAATAAATAAATTTTTGAAAGATTTTGTGTTGTTTTAACCGAATAAAAAAAATTTTGTGAAAGGTACTATAATTTCGACTATGCACAGAGGATGACCCCAAAGGTGGCCTAACAGAACCCGAATTTTGAAATTCGGTTTCGTTCTTAAGTTACGGATCTTCAAACTTAATTTTTTTTTTTTTTAGAGAAATTTAAGGTAAAGTAAAATTTTTTGTTTAATTTTGTAGAAACGAATTAACAATTGATATTAGATAATTCTACTATTATTATTCAAATGGGAAAAGCCGTCTCTTAAATTAGCTGTGACAATTATTTTCGAATATATTTTTATACATTATACTTCGTTTGTGGAATTCAAATGGATCTTTTAAAATTATTAGACATAGGTCACTAGTTTAATTAAAATAATTCATTTTCAGCGTATTCTTATGTGCAGAGCTGGCCGTAGAAGGATTAGGTAGGGAAATTACCCTGGAGCTTGGGTCTACAAAGAGGAAAACTGTATTTTTGTAATTTTTTGTCGTGCCCGGGGGTCCGCCATTTCTCTCGCCGGTCCTGCTTTTGAATATTGCCTAAGGAGGCGACGGTTATTCCGCAATTACCCCGAATTTTGTTTTAGACCAAAAAAGCACACTTTGGGATCTGTTCAACGCCCCCTAATGGACTGTATGTACTGACTTCACCGGTAACCAAGAGATTATGCTATTTACCAATACGTCAAGAAAATGAAAATATATTCAGTAACATTCGCTTCTTACAGTGTAGACTTTTTGATCGAAATTCCTAAACAGTGTTTTGAAAGAAAATTTAATTACTGTAGTTAGGTGTAGTTAGATAATGTTTTCATAGTTATATACTGGGTGAGTTTTTCGAGAGTTGCCATTTTTATTACAGCCAAACCGTTGATTTAATCGAAAAATTGTTCAAATAAGAGTTGTAGATATCGACGGGGGCAACCGATGATACAAACTTATAGATTTTTAAATGGGACCATATATTAACTTTTCGATAAAACTGATCTAATGCATTAATTAACAACATAAATGAGCAAAAAAAATTTTTTTACCCAAGTTTAATTTTTTAATTTTTCACAAATTTATCAGTTAGGCGGTAAAAATATGCATATGTACTTGAGGCTACTTCAACTAATAGTGTTTTTCTTGGTTACATTTCCATTATATCCAAGAAAAGAACCTTTTCCAGTACCATTTCTATCATAAAAATTTGGTTTTAATAGAAATGGCAACTCTCAAAAAACTCACATGGTATATTATAGTTTTTCGTAACATCTCTTAAAAATTTTCTAAATTAATGATTCATTAACTTGTGATGTTGGTATGTATAACCACTCTTTGTTAGATATTTGAAGTTGCGACTAGTAATTTTTACGTTGAAAAAAAAACAATGTAATTTATTTTGCAAGACTATCTATCTACCTATTCTTTTTTTAATTTAGCATTGTCTGCGAAGTTCTAACAGTTCTTTTTTATTACCTTTATTCACACTACATATATTAACCAGTTTATCCATTTAGTCTATTACTGTATCTTTTTTTCGGGATGACGCGACGGGGCGTATTCTTGTCGGTAGAAAAAAAACAACAAAATACGGTTAATTTAATTAAATTCATTAGATATGAGACACAAATTATTTTTTGAATTATCTAATGACAAAAAATGTAGAGCGACAACACTAATATAAAAAAAAAATATCGAATTTTTAATTCATTAATGAGATTACCAGTTGGTTCACGGCCACTGACGGTGTAAGACGTCAAGTGGAAACCTGACTAACTCAGACACCGCGCTGTACGACGTCAACAATTCAATATAAAATGGAATGGCACTTTATAACGCCAATCACGTAAAATACTATTTCGGTAATTCTGAAAATGGGGGGGGGGGAATTTTTATTTGCGTGTGGGGGAAACTTTCAATTGTAAAAGAGTACCGCCGATCAACAAAGTTTGAGAACCACTGTACTATTTACTTTTAATCAAACAATAATATAACGAATTGTGTGTACTACAAAACAACAACACACATTACTGCGAAAGTTTGATTAAAAATTAATTTATTTACAGACAGGAACAGGAAATCTTATGTATTTCTCACATACATACATAATTAATCATCTATTAATGAAAAGAGGCAAACAAGCAATTTGGTTGAAATAATTAATCTATAAAATTGTTATTCTAAACAATTAATATTAAATCAAAAATTAAAATTTTGTAAACAAAAATAATTACTTTTTTCAACAATAATTAATTGTTGTCAAATAATATATTAAAAATCGTCTTAATAAACAAAAAAAAAAAAAATTAATAGAAAAAGAACATAATTAAGATTATAAAATTACAACTTGTGCCAGAAAACTCGGGTATAATTTAATAAATATAAATGTATCTCTGGAGGACGAAAGTGCATTGACCATTTACAGGTTTAGCTAACTAAGGAGGAAAATTGGTGAAAAAATAGATTAAAAACCAGTTTAATACCAAAAATTAATGTAAAAATAAGCTTGTTTTTTTTTTTTTAAACATTTTAGTCGTTACAAAATTTTAATAAACCGAACAATAAAATTTAAATATATATTATTGGCACGTGTAAGTGTCAGTGCACACATACGATTTTTAGACGTGCAGTTGCGATAACACAGTGGTGCTGTATATTCAAAAATCGTATTTCTATGTCGACTGATATCGCTGCATTAGCGAGCATTTTGATATCCGTAATTTTTGTTTCAAGTAAAAAAATTCTTTGCAATTTTGGTAGGAGAAATTTAGAAAAAAATAGGTTGGTATTTTCGAAGTGGATGATGACACGTAACGTCTTTTTAGAGTCACAACTCGAGGACAGTTGAGAATGTGCGTTTAAAATTTTCGGATAAATTCTGATAGTCTATGAAATTTACATTTCATATCTATATATACATATAATAAAACTGTAACGAGGCCATTTCTGTACATGGAATATTTTTTGAAAATTTTACTGGTACTGTAAATAGTTATCGATGTATATATCAAAAGAGCGATTTTAAAAATTTTTGTTTGACTGTCTGTCTGTTCACGCATCACGCAAAAACTACTGGACGGATTTTTATGAAATTTGGTGTGATGATAACTTATTACCTGGGTCAACATCTAAGATACTTTTTACTTCGGGAAAGTGTCTCATTCCCATGGGAAAATATAAAAACCATTTTAAACATGTGCATGCATTACGCAAAAATTATTGTTCTATGCAAATTCAGTATAATTATTACACGTTTATATACTTCACATTGATTTTATAATAGTGCGTCGCGCGACCGACGTCGCCGGTACAGCTAGTAATAATATATATATATATATATATATATATATATATATATATATATATATATATATATATATATCTATTATTTTTCATCTGCGCTGTTTATCCAGTACTAGTACGGTGCAATTAGACCCAAACCTCAACATCCAAAGTAACAGTTTCACTCCAACTCCACATTGTTCTATATAGTCCACATATTGTTTGGTAAAAAGTTACACCATTCTAAGCGTGGGGTTTGGGAGGGAGGAGGGTAGAAGTAGGCAAATTAACGGTTTTCGTCAGTTTTTTTAAAATATTTCGAAAACTATGCAGCTTAGCGCAAAAAGTACCGAAACAAAAATAATCTTCATTAAATTGCGAACAAAAATAGTCCTGTGCATCATCTTGATGAAGTGAAGAGTTCCAGAGTTATGGAGGGTGTAAAAGTAGCAATTTTTAGATATTTTGGAAAAAATATGACACATTATCACTAAGGAAACTAATTTTTTTATACAGGATTGTGTTTTGTAAAAGAAAATTGCGATTAGTCCTCTTCAAGCATAGCACCCTCCTCTTCTAAATCTTCGTCTATGATGTTCGTATCCCTGTTATCACATCATAGGCCTGAGCAGTTACCGCATATCCTTGAGCAGTTTAGACCACTCTTTCTGCATTCGCAGTTACGGATGTATTCGTCTTTGCAAGCGCACACTATGAGAGAAAGCAATTCCTCGGGAGCTGCAGGATGTGCTGTTGTAATTGGTCTCAGGTGTTCGTCAATCTTCTTCCACCCCCACTCGAGAGAATTCTTCTTCTTATTCAGCCACTGCTGCACCTATCACCAGGTGCAGCAGTGGCTAAAAATACTAAAAATTGCTACTTTTACACCCTCCGTAACTCTGGAACTGTTCACTTTGGCAAGATTATGCACAGGACCATTTTTGTTCGCAATTTAATGCGGATTATTTTTGTATATGACACTTTTTACGCTAAACCCAATAATTTCCGAAATATTTAAAAAAATACTGATGAAATCCGTTCATTTGCCTACTTCTACCCCCCCCCTTCCCCCAAAACCCGACGCTCAAAATGGTGTAAGTTTTTGCCAAACAGTATGTGGACTGCATAGAACAATTTGGAGTTGGAATAAAACTGTTACTTTGGATGTTGAGGTTAGGCCGTTTTTTTGAATAACTGCACCGTACTATACGTAAAATTATTCGTGTTAAAGCATCGAATGGAAAATAACGAGTAATTAAAAGATGTAAAAAGTTTTTCGATGGATGTTTTTAACGTTTTATTTATTGTCTTTATATTTTATTGTGGTTTTTCTTTATTGCTGTTTGACTGTAGGTACTCGACGTCTGTTCCTGTTCTTGGAGTTACGTCGCACCCCACGAGAGTTTTATATTTGACAGCTGGATGTCAAATAAAACTGTCTATCGAAGACATTTGATTGATGAATTTCGTTAAATTTATTATCGAGTGGTTGAATGATCAAAAGAAATAAATTACTTCTATACGGTAGCCCGTAAGAGAATGTATATTTTTTGGTAATATTATTTTGTATACAATAATTTGATTTTGTTGTGATTTTTATGTGAACTCTGTAAAATTTTCTGCAAAATTGTGCATGATCGACTGTCTGCAATATATTATATTATGTGCATCATTGCTAGGCGCATTTGATGTAAGAAGTTTCACTTTGTCTTTAAGGGGGTTCCCCTGTGTGACGGGCTGTTTTTTAAGCATTTTTTTGATGAGCAATTAAAAGATAGAACTTATCATTAATTTATTAGTATCTCAAGAGTATGTAATAGTATTTTACAATATAAGTTCGGTAAGTTGCTTTTACTGATCGAGAAAATGTTGCGAGAACGAGACCCGCAAAGTCGAGTTTTTGCAATTTTCGAGATCAGTAAATGCACTTAACGCATCGTGTATTGTATAATATTTTTTGCACGATCGATTTAAAATAATTAAAGATTAAAAATGTGTTAAATAAAAAATAAAATTCAGATAAAATAGATGAAATTTATATTTCTATGTTATGACATAGAATGCCATGAATAAATATTATAAATATTTATAACAACTAAGTAATATGAATCTCTGTAGTGACAATTGACAACTATATTTGTAAATAAAAAATTAAGTGTCAATATTTCACTGGCGTGAATATTTTTTTTGAATTTTCTATTAAAAAAAATTGAGGAAAATAGTTTGTTAAACTATATTATTAGTGAGAATAATGAAATTGATGAAGCATTTTATTTTTAACTGCAAATTTATTCTCGTAAAAGGAAAGGAAGATTATGAAAATCACAGAAAAATTTAATGATTGAACGACCTTTTAAAATGTCAATAAAATAAGAAGATTAATGCCAACAATAATAATAATAATGTGCAAACTAGTGAAAATTTTCATATTAATCGATTTATAATATTTTCCTAATTGTTCAAATTGTACTTTTAATTTCAATATAAATAAATAAATACAATCATTTTTTAGCTAATTTCACTTACCACACTCCTATTGACTTACCACGCATCTATTTCACTTACCGCACTGTTATTTTTTGGTTTCCATGGATATAAACAAACGTTCGGGAAATGTAACTTACCAGCATTGTCAACAGCATCGGTAAATGCATGAAAATGCACGATCGTGCAAAATAGTATTTTACAATATAAGTTCGGTAAGTTGCTTTTACTGATCGAGAAAATGTTGCGAAAACGAGACCCGCAGGGTCGAGTATTTGCAATTTTCGAGATCAGTAAATGCACTTGACGCATCGTGTATTGTATAATATTTTTTGCACGATCGATTTAAAATAATTAAAGATTAAAAATGTATTAAATAAAAAAACGCCGTGAGCAGCGGGGCCCCATCACGGTAGTCGAATTTCCCCCTTCATCTTCGGTATTGAATGTTTACAAGCGAAATGTGATTGAAAGTCTACAACCGAATTGTCATTTTGTTGGTTTCAAAACTGGTGATGAGTGTTCGGCTGATCGAGGCTTTAAAAAAAGGTTTTAAGTATTCAAGGGTTGTATCTCAGTAAATTTCAATTTTGTGCCGAAAACAGGTAGCAGAAAAAAAACCAACACAATTCGTACGAGGGCATTCCTGCCCATGTTTATCCGCTAATTGCCTTTATGTTTTAGTTTTAAATATTAAAAAAGGACCTTAAATAGTAAACTGGAAGGCCTTTATAAAGATATTTTTTCATTCAAAAAAAAAAAAAAAAAAAAAAAATAAAAAAATAAAAAATAAAAAAAATAAAAAAAAAATTATTTCTTCGGTATTGAGTGTCTACAAGCGAAATATAATTGAAACTCCACAAGCGATTTGTAATTTTGGTGATTTCAAAACTGATAATGAGTGTCCGGTTGATCGGGGCTTTATAAAAAGATTTTAAGTTTTTAAGGGCTGAATCTCAGTAAATTTCAATTTTGTGCCGATAGAAGTTAACAGGGAAAAAGCCAAAACAATTCGTACGAGGGCATTTCTATCCATGCTTATCCGCCAATTGCCTTTGTGCTTTACTTTTAAATATTAAAAAAGGAACTTAAATAGTAAACTGGAAGGCTTTTATGAAGATATTTTTTCTTTCCAAAAAAATCCAAAATTTCTATTTTATAAATAATAAAAATCCAAAATTCCTAAATAATAATTAAATAAATAAATAAACAGTGACTTTAATAACATTTGCAAATTACTTAATATGTATGTATTTCATTTGTTAAAAAATTGTATTCACTTTTTTTTAAATTTTTTAAAATTACTATTCGCCTACTTGTATTTAGAATAAACATAATGCTTTTAAAACACATTTAACAATAGCATTCAATTCCGATGTAAAAATGGGAGAAGTGGGGGGAAAAGTGATGTGGACTCCCTACAAGGTACTAGCTGGATACTAACTGAATACACGTACAAAATTTCAGCCCTCTAGGTTTCCTTATGGAGTCTCTAGACGTGTTAGAAAACAAGCAAAAAAATTAAGGAAATATTGGCGTAAAAATCGTGGGGGTAAGGGTTAAAAGTTGAAACCTCCAAAAAACAGTGTCTGGCTATTAGCTTAACCTGTACACCAAATTTCAGCCCTCTAGGTTTATTTGGGGAGATTTTGACCCGAACGAAACTGTTAAAAAACAAGAAAAATCATGTTCTTTTGGGTATAAAAATGGTGGGGGTAGGGGTTAAAAGTCGAGACCCCCAAAAGGCACCCCCTTGATACTAACTCAATCCGAATAGAAAATCTCAGCCCTCTAGGTTTATTCGGGTGACCTGTGCGAGTGGTACAAACTTCGAAAACGTCGAAAATGCATGAAATTGTAGCTTAAAAATGAGGGGGGTGGGGGTAAAATATTAAAACCTCCAAAAAGCACAACCTAGGTACGAACTTTATCAACACACCAAATTTCAACCCTCTACGTTAATTCTGGGGGGCTGGGGGCCTGTTAGATCCAGCGAAAATCGTTTTTCCCCCCTCTACTCCCACCATATCATCCTAGGAAGCTGAATTTTGGATATGTTGTAGATAATTGACCGAAACATTATTTAAAACCGATTTGGAAAAGTTTTATTGCTTTTCCGCCCCCCACCACCCCCTTAAAGGTCGGGTCCGAAAAAAAATTTGCCCAAAATTTGACCCCACTTTGATAGTATTGTTGTGCATCGGAATAAGCCCCACTTACCAAATTTCATCTCTTAACTTCCATAGGGGGGCCCTACACATATTAAAAGGTTGCGGGAAAATATATATATATATATATATATCAGACATCTTTTTTTTTTACATAATCGTGTTCTACGGGTCCGAAAACGGATAGCGCCCCTGGTCTCGCCTCTCGCAGCTCTTATCGTATAGACTGTATAAGTCTAATTTTTCGGAGAAAATTCGACTAAAAATAAAATTCGGATAATATAGATGAAATTTATATTTCTATGTTATGACATAGAATGCCATGAATAAATATTATAAATATTCATAACAACTAATATGAATCTTTGTAGTGACAATTGACCACTATATTTGTAAATAAAAAATTAAGTGTCAATATTTCACTGGCGTGAATATTTTTTTTGAATTTTCTATTAAAAAAATTGAGGAAAATTGTGGAAAGTTTGTTAAACTATAATATTAGTGAAAATAATGAAATTGATGAAGTATTTTATTTTTGACTGCAAATTTATTCTCGTAAAATGAAAGGAAGATTATGAAAGCCACAGAAAATTTTAATGATTGAACGACCTTTTGAAATGTCAATAAAATAAGAAGACTGATGCCAACAATAATAATAATAATGTGCAAACTAGTGAAAATTTTCATATTATTAATGGATTTATTTTCCTAATTGTTCAAATTGTACTTTTAATTTCAATATAAATAAATAAATACAATCAAATTTGAGCTAATTTCACTTACCACACTCCTATTTACTTACCACGCATCTATTTCACTTACCGCACTGTTATTTTTTGGTTTCCATGGATATAAACAAATGTTCGGGAAATGTAACTTACCAGCATTGTCAACAGCATCGGTAAATGCATGAAAATACACGATCGTGCAAAAAATAAATTTCAAGTAAAAATTTTCATTAGAACGTAAGTTGTACCACTCTGAAGACAGCCACCTCGAAAAAAAGAACGCTCACTTTCTTCACTATTTTGTTTGATTGGCTTAGTATAAAAAAAAAACGGCATTTTAATCTGTAAGCCTTAGTGCATCAAGTGAACTAGAATCATTTGAAAATATTGAAAATTGGATCTTTGGTAGACTTCTGAAAAAAAGTTTCAAATTTCAAAACTTTTTTTTTAATATTTCATTACGAAAAAATATAAATACTCGGAATTTTTGGATGATTCTAGATCACTCCGTGCACCTACGTGAGCTGAGTCTATCCTATAAATTTCAAGTGGAGGAAAGTTTGAAAAACACAGGTTTGAGAAAAATGCGTTTAAAGTTTCAAGTACGGTTAAATTATGAAAATCTTAACTTACGATCAATCTGCGATGTCTGGTTCATATAGTACCTCTTCCTCTTCCTCTTGGAAGTCTTTCAAAGTGAATTGTTTTCAACTGGAAAAACATTATTATTCGAACCCATCACACGGGAGAACTTCCCTAAACAAAAATTGAGCCTTTTTTTCTGGAATAAAAATTAACTAAAGTTGGCTGTTCACATAGGTATATACATAATATTGAGTTAAGTTAGTTAGGATGTGCTGCAGAAAATTATATGGTAAAATTATTTATCCGTTTCATGTGCATTAGTTGAGGAGTGGTGTGCTTAATACCGGAACCGGGGAGAGTAAATGTCTTTATACGAATATTATAAAAGTACACTAACCAGTGCTGACATTCGCAACTGCTTGCGACGATATATATGTACAGTAGAAGCCCCGTAAACTTGCGCTCCATAAACTTACTGTCTCTCTAATCTTAACTGGATAATTTTTCTGCACTTAACAATATTTTCACCCACCATGATTCTTCAGTAACCAATTAAATTCGTAATTAATGACACGTATAGCGTATATTTGGTATCCGTCTCTACCTGTCTCTTTTTTTAGATTTAAATTGCGTATGTTGCGCATTTAGTGCGCATAGGAGTAGTTAATAGTGGGAATGTCAAGACTAGAGAATGGTCCCGGACATTCTTGTCCAGATTAGGGAGCTTTTACTGTATAATAATGTTATATTATGTTACTATATTTAAATGTTAGTAACAATAAAATTGTTCCAGAATAGGTTGCGCAGATAAAACAAGTTGAAAAAGGAATTTCCGTAAACTAAAATTCAATAAAGATTTTTGAAAGAGGGTATATTCTAGTATAGAGAGTAAAAATTTTAGCTTTTTCTAGGAATCAAAGGAAGAAAACTATTAAACCATCTATTTATTGATAATTTAAGAACATATAGGGTTGATCGGGGTAATTGTGAATGGATTTTTATGACTTGAGATAAAAGCGTTGTTTTAAGTATTTTTTATTTTATATATCACATTATGGTTGATTTATTTTTAATTCTACATTATTCAGGATGCACCACACAAATTTTGAACAAATTCGTATGAAAAAAATTTTTATAAGCCATTCACATTTCCCCTGTGCGGTTTTGCAAATCTTATGAATTTTGGGGTAAAAGTGAAAGTCATCAGAAAAATTATTTAAAATGGATTACAAGAGGAGTATTATGGCCCAGAGTAAAGCCCAACTCAAATCCTTCACATTTACCTCACTTTCAAATTTTTCATCAAACTCTAGCGGTCACAATTTCTCTTTGTTTAATGCAAGGTACGCATACCTCAAAATTGTACAAAAAATCAAGGTTAAATAAAAATAACAAAAATTGTAGGAACAAATTTATTACAAGCTAAAAATGATATTTTGATGATATTTTGTCATTTTATCATATAAAAAGTCAAAAAATTACATGATTTTCACACAAAAACAAGGAATATAAGAGTTTTTCAAGGAAATACATTTAGTTTAGATGAATAAAAAACAACAATCTGTTAGACCTAATATTGTAAATGAAAAAAAAAAAAAAAATGGTTACCACCATATTCATCAACATTTTCAACTCTGAAAAGGAGACTACTGAAATTTTTGACCGAATGGGGGCACTTGTGAATAACGTTCACAATTACCCTATAATTTTAAAATCATGGGGTAATTGTGAATTCGTCATAAATTGTCCAATTTCTTTAGCAGTTATTAAGGAACCCTCTCAGGGTTTAGACCACTTCTTTAGAAGTACTTTCAACCATTTCTCTTACCTTTTAAAGAAAGAAAATGTATTTAAGAAAAAAATTTTTTTTGAGGATTGGTCGAAGTAAGATACACAAAATTTTGCAAGGGTTTTTTCAAAATAAAAAAAAAGATACTAATACTTGGAGAATTGTTATGAAAATTTAATAGCATATTAAGAAAGGACAGAAAAACATACTTAGAGTTGACTTTTAACAATATTAATGTTGTTTTAGAAATTATAAGCACCGTTCACAATTTCCCCGATTCACAATTACCCCGGTCAACCCTAAAAAAAAATTTATACAAAATGCAAAAATAGTGATGTGCTGGTTGACATGATTTTGGGGTTTGTGTTCATCTGAAGCAAAAACACAAAAAGATTCTGGTGTAGAAATCTGGTCATTTGGGCAGGAACTACAATGAAAAAAATGTTTTTGCCTTTTTTTCAAAGTTTTTTTGTTTGGTAGTTGTTTTAAACTTTAATTTCAGACACGATTTCGATTTTGTACCTATATTCTTTTTTATTCCCGGTATCCGGCCGTTTTGATTATGGTTACGGATCTTGAATTTTCATTTTCATTAAAGAAACCTAGTTTTAAACTTTGTTTTGCAGGTGATACGAATTGCTTTCTGAAAACGTTTTCTGCATATTTGTGCATTATGCATGTAAATATACATTCTTCATTTTTAAGGATTAGAAAAATTTAATTATTATTTACTTTTGTGCGAGAGCGTTCATTCGCTGTTACTTATGTAACATTCCCTAAAAAATAGGTACAGTCCCAATTTTAACTAATTATCCAAAAATTTATCGAAGTAACTGATCTATTTTTAAGCGGAAATGATCCATAATTTTACGAACTCTGTATATAACATTTTCTATTATAATCAGAAATCATAATTGCAGAATTGGTGAATTATCTTTCCGACGAATTGTGAGGTGGTGAATTATCTAGTCGACGAATTACAGTCGGTGAATTTTCCGGACACGACCACGGTTATCAATACTAAATTAGAACAACTGCACAACTTAATTTTCAGCAACACTATTACTTTTGTCAATTTATGTATATCATATATATGTACAATGTACGTACCACAAACTGGGCTAATGTATGTGGCAAGTCATGCATACAGATTCACTCTAATATCTACCGCACAACTACCTATTTTATATGTAGTATTCAGAATGTAGAATAAATTTAACATTTATATGTTTTTAATTCAAACAACCGCAATCACTAACAAGTACTAAGTTAGAATTCAATAGACGACGAAAAATCAGAGTATTGCAGTCATATTAACTAATATACCTATGGCTGCCTTTACACGATCAGTAATACTGTCAGTATTTCAAAATACTGACATTTTTATTATTGATCGTGTATTGACGATACTGAAATAATGATGAAAGTACTGAACAATGGCTTATAATTCCATCAGTATTCACTTCAGTACTAAGACGTGGAGGGGACAGTGACATTAATGACAGTTAAAACCGTTAAAACATATTCCTCATATATTATGTACATTATATACCAGCGGTACCAGCCGAGATAAATACAAATCGATTGTATGTAGATCGTATAATGTGTACGTCATGTACATCATGGAAAAGTAAGCTTGTACAATGCTACATATATGTTTTATTAATTGATTAGTATGTATGGCTTTATGTACAAAATGTACGATATGTACCGTATGTGAATACATGCGTATATGTCGGGCTAAGCTAGAAAAAACATTAGGAACGTTTCTTCTTTTTTGTTTTCTTGTTTTGAGTTGCAAACGCTAGTACTATAGCTAAACACGCTTCTTCCATAATAATAACAATTCCAAAATTTTATTAATTAAAAAATTTCGAAAAATTAAATTTGACAGTTTATTTTAAAATACTGAAGAAAATAATGATAGTGTACGGTATAAAAAAAATTCTGAAGTAATAAAAATAATGATTCATTATTTTTATCAGTAAATACTGACAGTATTACTGATCGTGTAAAGGCAGCCTATATGTTGTACGTACATATTTATATGGCCAAGGAAATATTAAACTGATATATTTCGAGATTGTGATTAGAAAAAATAAAATTTCTTGATCTTTTCTATTTTAGCGAATGTGTAACTTACTTTTCGTATTTAAATTGTTTTTCTTTTTTGAATCTTGTTAAAAAGTTGCAGTTAGAATAATAATCAGCGCCAGATTTCTAAAGTGGTAAAGTAAGCGACAAGATGTTCAAAATTAGAGTGAGCTCGATTCGCACAAGAGATAGAAAGTCCTTTACAAATACACTTGCATAAATTTAAATACATATACAGTGGCCATCTAATGGTACGTACTCCGATTTTACGTAGTGATGTCAGCTTTTTAGTGGGGTTCCCCTCTCACAGATATGTTGTTGTTTGTCTGTGTTGGTGAAAATTTATGTACCAAGCCAGAGTCAGGGCCGTAGATAATATTGTCTGAGGGCCCCGTAGCCATTAAAAAATTTTTAATTTCACTGCAGATATATATGCACATATTCTGTATACGTAATATACAAAATGCAAATGCAAAATGAGTAACGTAAAATTCTAGAATATTCTAATCATCAACTAGCAGAGATATCAAAAAATAGACTTCACCGTTGAATTGGTCATTAAAAATGAGATTAAACAGCGTAGTTTGACAAAAATTCTAGAATGTTCTATTTGTCAACTAGCAAAGATATTGAAAAATAAATTGTACCATTTAATTGTCCATTGAAAAAGAGGTCAAATTACACATTTTGACAAATGTTCTGGAATATTCCATTCGTCAACTAGCAAAGATTTTCAAAAACAGACGTCGCCGTTGAATTGGCTACCAAAAAGAGAGACCAAATAACACATTTTGAGAAACGTTCTAGAATATTCTATTTGTCAACTAACAAAGATATTGGAAAATCTATTGCACCACTTAATTGTCCAACCGAAATTAAACTAATGTAAACCAAATGTCCGATTTTCACAAACAATTTTTGCTATTTGACGAATGGAATATTCTAGAACATTTATCAAAATGTGCTACTCCGTCTTTTATTCGATGACCAATTAAATGGTGTAATCGATTTTCCGATATCTTTGTTAGTTGACGAATAGAACGTTCTAGAATTTTTGTCGAAATGGCCTGCTTAATCTAATTTTTAGTGCCCAATTCAATAGTGAAGTTTGTTTTTTGGTATCTTTGCTAGTTCACGAGTAGAATATTCTAGAATTTTTGTCAGCTGCCGCTATTTGGCGTCTTTTACGCCGATGAATGCGATAATGAAGTTGATTTTTCGACAGTTTTCTAAAAGTTGTCACTCATATTCATTAGTATAACATTCGATTTCCTTTGTCTACACAACCGAATTTTAGGTATAAATTGTGTCTTAAGATAATATTGTTTTAAATAAATTCAGATAAATAATATTCACCAACTCCCGAAACAAAAGTTTACCGACGCCCCTGATCTTCAGATTTTACGTACTTCCCCTTAAATTTGCACCGACCACTACGTAAAATTGGATTTGTGGTGTACTCGTATATGTGGACTCACGAGACGACCATTACCCGACAAATTATTTCGGTGGTTACGATGTTTTATTTTAAAACGTAACAAGAAAACCAGCTGAAATGATCATCGATTAAGTATAAAAAAGGACTCCTACTTATTTTCTCCCTACTTATATGATGCTTCTTATACTTTTTATACTTCAGATTTACTGTTAGGTTAAGACCGATTTATGGACCGACCTACAAAAAAAGTAGCGACAGCGGCAGTTAGTAGTCACAACAGTTCTATATCAAAAGTAGCAAGATTATAGCGGCTCCATATCAAAAGTAGTAAGGTTACAGTGATTTTGTACCAAAAGTAGTAAAGTTACAGCGGTTCTATATCAAAGTAGTAACATTATAGTAGTTTATCGAAAATTTAAAATATTTGATCAAAAAAAGACGAAGACAACGCTGTAAAAAATTCCTTTACTATCGAAATTATCTTATGGTTAGTACAAATTATTACAAAATGCAACGTGGGCGGCTTTTATGTTTTTCTCAAAAAAAAAAAAAAAAAAATTGATTGTTCTCATTCACATTTATTTTTCCCTCGGGAATTCAATATTGAAATAAAATATGATTTATTGACTTGGCGATAAATTCTAATTTACTTTACAATATTCGAATAAAAAGATTAAAATAATCTTTAATAATTAAATTTTAAACATTCCATTATATATTGACGCTGTTGTACACAGTGCGCGAGCACACAGCACAATACTATAACTTATAGAATCATTATTATTTTTTATTATATTCCAGCAATTCTTTTACATACAACATTCATTGATCCATAATCGTTTTATCGCGTATACATCAATGCGTTTTCCAACAATAGACAATAAGAGACTGAGTAGATGTGTCAGTGAGTGTGTGTGTGTGTGTGTAATGTTTGTTCAAAAATAATATTTTCATCGTTCAATGAAGCTTTTGTTATGTTGAACGATTCAAAAATTGTGAACAGTTAAAAAGATTCACTTCACTCAGTGTTTTCAATATAAAACTTTTATATGCTTATTGTATAAATATTTCAATAAATTTTATTTGCTTCTCTATAATATGTGGCGTTTATATAAATTCAATTTTTCTTCAATTCAATAAGAAAAATATACCGTTCGTACGCTTTCAAAATTCTTTGTCGATATTGACCAGAATACGTCTTGAGCGTTTGAAAGAAAGATGCGTATTATTTAATCATTTATCAAAGTAGTTAGATATTTCGCGCATTACGTTATTAATAAAAACATTAAAAATTTTAAATAAAAATTTCTGGAATTCCATATTACAAATTTTATTATATAGTTTCCAAAGAGCTAATTTTCATTTCAATCTCACCAACCTGATGACCCGTTTCGTGTACATGATGAGCTACTGCTGACATGTGCAACGCGTTCTTTTTATCGTACATTCAGAGACCATCACGTTTGTCCGACGTAATGTTTATCACAGTTTTGACAATTCATTTTATATATTCCAGACTTTTGAAGATTCGAATTCGGTCCTTCGAACAAGTTATTTAAAATTGCAGTCGGTATAATAGATTATACATACAGGGTGTAAAACAAATAACTTTCGTCCTCTTGTGGGGTGACTCATAGCACTCTGTAGACACTAAAACCACAGGAATTTTTTCGAAATTAACAGTCGCGTCACCCCTCAAAAGGATAAGAGTTATTTCCTTTACACCCTGTATATAATATATATACACACATACATACATATATATATATATATATATATATATATATATATATATATGTAAGTGTGTATATATATATATATGTATGTGTGTATATATATATATATATATATATATATATATATATATATATATATATATATATATATATATATATATATATGTGTGTGTATATATATTATATTTTTGCAAATATATACAAACATATATATATATATATATATATATATATATATATATATATATATATACTGTGTGAGTTTTTTGAGAGTTGCCATTTTTATTACAGCCAAACCGTTGATTTAAGCGAAAAATTGTTCAAATAAGAGTTGTAGATATCGACGGGGGCAACCAATTGCTATAGTCAGGAGCTTCATAGCTCTTATAGTTTTCGAGCTATGATACCAACTTATAGATTTTTAAATGGGACTATATATTAATTTTTCCATAAAACTGATCTAATTCATTAATTAACAACATAAATGAGCTAAAAAAATTTTTTTACCCAAGTTTAATTTTTTAATTTTTCTTTAATTTATCAGTTTGGCGGTAAAAATATGTATATGTATTTGAGGCTACTTCAACCGATAGTGTTTTTCTTGGTTACATTTCCATTACATCCAAGAAAAGAACCTTTTCCAGTACCATTTCTATCATAAAAATTTGGTTGTAATAGAAATGGCAACTCTCAAAAAACTCACATGGTATATATACATATATATATATATATATATATATATATATATATATATATATACATATATATATATATATATATATACCATGTGAGTTTTTTGAGAGCTGCCATTTCTATTACAACCAAATTTTTATGATAGAAATGGTACTGGAAAAGGTTCTTTTCTTGTGTGTGTGTGTGTGTGTATATTATATACAGGGTGTAAAGGAAATAACTCTTATCCTTTTGAGGGGTGACGCGACTGTTAATTTCGAAAAAATTCCTGCGATTTTAGTGTCTACAGGGTGCTATGGGTCACCCCACAAAAGGACGAAAGTTATTTGTTTTACACCCTGTATACTGCATTTTCGTCTATAAAGGAAGAATGATCCATGGTCTTTATATCTGAATCTATCCTTTTCCAATATACTTGTTCGCATTAACCTACATCGTATTGAGTATACAATCTATATACCGATCATACATGTTGTATTGTATGTGTATACCCCTTACTTCATACATTTGCAAAAAAATTTCCTTTTTAGATAAAAATTCATTAGACATATTAGAACTATTATTATTATTTAGGGTAAAAGCCCCGTTTGTGGAACGCGATCCAATAGAAAAACAATTTTGACATTTATATCTTAATGAAGTTATTTCTGAAAGAAACGTCTGATAACAAAAATTATTATTAATAGAATGATTGTTTTTCAATTTAAATTCATCTCACATTTAATGTTTCTTTACTTAATTAAAGAAATACATATATAAATTAAACAGTTTTTGCTAAATGTGTCTCTTTTGCGTTTGATCAATGCTTATTTATAGAAACACATGCCTTATAAATTTCAACATTTTCCAGTTAATTTTCGCAGTTAGCGCAATAAAACTATACAAATAATTTTTATTAGTCCAGTTAAGAGATTATAAGAGCTAAATCATCTTTTTATTCGGTTTAAATGTAATTTATATATATGTGTATTTCTTTGAGTACACATATAACCTGTGTATTTAACTAAAATCATGTACGTAAAATAACTAAAAATTTATATTATAAATAGTTTTAATTTCTTTTTGAGTCTAAAATATTTACTTACTGCTTTAAAATCGTAAAATTTTTAATATTTTTTTTATTTCGGAGCGTATCGTCAATTGATAAATAAAAAAATATTGATTTAAAGTTGCAAAATTTTATTAATAATGAAAAATTGTCGCCATTTTGATAAGTTAGTTTAGAAGGTTTAGAATTGATTAGAACTTTACCAAAATACATAGATGGCGAAACAAAATATAGTATTTTTCTGTGGTATTTTGGTATATTCTGTGGTTTTGGTCGTTTATTTTATCGAATATTTAAACCATTCTATATTTTTTAATTTGACATTCTATTTACTACTAGATGTCACTCTATGTCATAGAGTGAAAAGATGGCAAAAGATGTGTCTGATGTATCTCATGTTCGTACATACGTGTTCTTTTTTAGGTGTCAATGTGCTGATTTTTTAAACGGTGTTAATATTTTCTGTCCGTTTTTTTATAGATGTCAACAAATTATAAAACAAAACATTAATAAATCAAAATTTTTGGGTTATATTTTCTTAAAAACCTATTCATTGGATTAAAAAAAGTTGGTTTCATGCTTATTAAGAAAAAAAAATGGGTGTTTAATTCATTTATTAATTTTTGTAAGCAAGTTTGATGAAATACCTAAAAATAGTGTTCCACAATCGGGGCTTTTACCCTATTTATTTTTTTTTTTTAAATTATTATGTTTTAGAATAGTAACCATACAATATTGACGTCGTTCTTTTCTACTTTTTTCCATAACACGTTCCACAAGAAAATGTTTTCGCCCAAAAGGGAGACTAAATTATGAAATTCAAAATAAAACTAATTGGAATGAAGAAGATCATTAAAGTATTCAAAGGTTGTGTGATAAGGTATTTTATTAGTTTTTGTATAAAAATTTTATGATATATTATTGTTGTGATATAATTTTTTTTTTTTTTTAATTTTATTGAAAATATATTATTTTTTACAATCAAATATGGGTACAGTAAACATTTTTTTCATAAATGTTATATCATAAAGTTTGTATTTTACTTTGGAAATTTTTTCAATGAAGAAATGTCAACAGTTTTTCTTTAATTGGAAATTAATTTAAATACATTGAAATGGTTGGTAATAATACGTAATGGTGTCGTTTCTATTCTCTCAATTCCCTTATTCTCATTCTATACTTTCGAATTTTGAGAATATTCGAATCACTACGTGCATACACATTTACTATTCTGTGCTTAATAAATTTACTTTGTTTATGTTTGAAACAAACTAATGTTTCCACTCTTAATTTATTTACTTCTTCCAAATATTTAAACGAAAATAACGGTGTCCCAGTTTCTAGTTTTGTAAATGCTCTATACACTTTTGTAAACACTCTATATACATATATTGAATATACCGGGTGAATACTATAATATACGTTTAAGTATGTTAAGTCATTAGCGTATATCAATGAAGAGAGAGTTTACGTAGAAATTTGAAGTATATCATTGAAGTTTCTATTGAAGTGTCTATGTAGGATTAGTATTTGTACTTTTCCAATTATTTTCGAAGCCATCTGATTCCCTCTGGGATTATCAGCCTTGAAAATTTGACTGGCTTAGAAGTCAGTCAAATTTTCAAGGTGTTACGTATTAGAATATAGATTCACAGATTGATTCTGACCGTTCAAAGTCCAATTCTATTTGTTATGTATCCTTTTTTTATTGCATTAGTACAATACCGATACAACATAGTGTAACAAAGATAGGAAACATGTTTGGTGAGCTAAAACTTATCTGTTGTACTATACATACTTACAATTCATTTTTAAATGTCAAAATTCGTGAACGTTAATTGTTTAACCCTATTATTTTAACCATAAAGGAAATATTTTTTGTCTCAAAATGCCGGAACTTTTACTGCCAGTGACAAGTACGAGTACAATAAATAAGGTTACGAAAAAAGAAAGAAAATCAGAGATGCGCACATTAAAAAAATGACACTCTAGGAATTTGCAAAATAGAAATTACCTCAACTACACTATGTTGATAAAATTGAACATTACAGTTATACCGTATTTCGAAAAATCTGTCATAGATGGCGGCACTTGTACCAGTGCGGCCATATTCCATGACGAGTTAATTCGTCTTAATCATCAGAAAAGTTAAATATTTATTGTGGTCCAATATCCAGTTCTACTGACAAGAGAACTGGCATACCACATTTCAAGTATTCATTCGGTATACACATATAAAATTGATAATAGTGGTGGAAGATTAATATGTACATACATATATGGGAATATGATCTCGTGTATTTCACGGTTGATTTCTATATACACCACAAATCCAATTTTACGTAGTGGTCGGTGCAAATTTAAGGGGACGTACGAAAAATCTGAAGATCAGGGGCGTCGGTAAACTTTTGTTTCGGGGGTTGGTAAATATTATTTATCTAAATTTATTTAAAACAATATTATCTTAAGAGACAATTTATACCTAAAATTCGGTTGTGTAGACAAAGGAAATCGAATGTTATACTAACGAATATGAGTGACGACTTTTAGAAAACTGTCGAAAAATCAACTTCACTATCGCATTCATCAGCGTAAAAGACGCCAAATCTCGTGAACTAGTAAAGATACCAAAAAACAAACTTCACTATTGAATTGGGCACTAAAAATTAGATTAAGCAGCGCATGACAAAAATTCTAGAATGTTCTATTCGTCAACTAACAAAGATATCGAAAAATCGATTGCACCATTTAATTGGTCATCAAATAAAAGACGGAATAGCACATTTTGATAAATGTTCTAGAATATTCTATTCGTCAAATAGCAAAAATTGTTTGTCAAAATCGGACATTTATCGGTCAAAATCGGATATCAATCGGTTTACATTAGTTTAATTTCGGTTGGACAATTAAGTGGTGCAATAGATTTTCCAATATCTTTGTTAGTTGACAAATAGAATATTCTAGAACATTTTTCAAAATGTGTTACTTGGTCTTTTTTTAGTAGCCAATTCAATGGCGACGTCTGTTTTTGAATATCTTTGCTAGTTGACGAATAGAATATTCCAGAACATTCGTCAAAATGTGTAATTTTACCTCTTTTTCAATGGACAATTAAATGGTACAATTGATTTTTCAATATCTTTGCTAGTTGACAAATAGAGCATTCTAGAATTTTTGTCAAACTACACCGTTTAATCTCATTTTAATGACCAATTCAACGGTGAACTCTGTTTTTTAATATCTCTGCTAGTTGACGATTAGATTATTCTAGAATTTTATGTTACTCATTTAGCATTTGCATTTTGCATATTACGTATACAGAATATGTGCATATATATCTGCAGTGAAATTTTAAAAATTTTAAAGGCTACGAGACCCTCAGACAATATTACCTACGACCCTGACTCTGGCTTGGTACATAAATTTTCACCAACACAGACAAACCACAACATATCTGTGAGAGGAGAACCCCACTAAATCGCTGACGTCACTACGTAAAATCGGAGTACGTACCATTGGATGGCCACTGTACTTACATAGGTAGGTACTTAAACGTAAATGTTTGTCACATACAAGTTTGTACCTATGCTGCTGCAAGACTAAAGCTTAGTAGCGCAACTTTGAACAGACTATTTTAGAATATGCTGCGGCATTTCCAACGGTTGCAGTTGACGTCCGACGACGTATATATAAACCGATGTGGAGAATTAGTGGAATACGATTTGAGTATCAACGTTGACAACAAACGACCACCACCAGCATCACGGTTATCATGAGCGGTCATATGAGCGGTCGGTCATAATATGACTGGAGCGGCTGCTAGAAGTATGGCTTATAATGCTTCACGTTGGTCATATCATTCGATTCGTTTACTTACGACATCCGGATTATTTAATATACACACGTATGTGTACGAAGTAGACGAATACTCGAAACGCTATTGCAGCGGTTCCAAAAGTGTGGTCCGTGGGTTGAATGTGGAGCGTGGACTCCAAAAATGTGGCCCGCATTCCGTTGAAAATATACCTTATTTACAATATTAGTGTTGCTCAACTTTTTCCCGAAGGTAATTTTTCTGTTAGTCTTACAATCAGAATTTTGTGAAAAATAAAAAAAACGGTATCGATAACCCATGTAGGTAGCTTCAAATTTAAGGTTTCTAACATCGAAAATATGGTTTTTGAAGCTTTTGGTATACTTGATACAAAATTTCAAACATCATCAAGTTTAATTAATTGCTACAAAAATGAAATTTTTAAAGTTTGGGTAATTTTCGTGCCAAATGTTCATTTTCTTTTTTTTTTTTTTTGTAAAATTAACCATTTCCTTTTAAAAAATGTGACGATTTTTCCTTTGTATCCTTCATTACTTAAAAAAAAAATTTGCTTTGTATGACAAATATTTTGGTATTTATAATTTGACCCACCAACGCAAGATTTTGGGAAGCCCTGCTCTATTGCATAGTAAAAGTTATATACATAAGTGCATGATATGGATATTCAGGTATAAATGAACAGTAAGAGGAAGAAGTATGTAAACACTAAACATAAAAGAACAATGCCAAAATTTTTATGGACACTAGATCATCAATGTCGCAAATCGGACTCGTATTGATTGATAGAGCTCTATTAGGTAAGTTCCACACTATAGTGGCGTTCTCAATTCGCTTTTGGTTCAATAAAATCTGCTCTTACAAGTAGGGGGCTAGACTTGGGAAATTAATTTCGGGATGAGATTTTGCAGGACTATAGTCGCTTCGAAGATTAATCAATTGTGAAACTATAAAGACTCATTGGCCAGCCAATTTCGAGAAAAACGCTTTCAAAATTCTAGTTTCACTTGATGTATGTTTATTGTGTGGAATGAGTCTTGTTAGACATACAAAGGGCGTTCATCTGATTTTTCAATTTTAAACTAGAATTTACCAAAAGGCACTTAACAGTTACCTGACCATTTTTATACTGCACAGTAGTGATGTCGGATAATTAATCGACTAATCGGTTTACTCGATTAATTTTGTTTACATTTGGTTATTTTTTAGTCGACTATTTTACCTTCAACTATTTTTCTATATTATTTATTGGACTTCAAAAAATGAAAACTAAAAAAAAACGTATATTTGAACGATTTTACTTTTATGTGATTGCCACTGTGATACGTCACATCTTTTTTTTTCTTAAAAAATATATCAAAACTCAATAATTAAATTCAAAAGAAAACATCGTTCTTATAGGAATTACATATGTTACCCTATTCATGAATTCGATTAAAAATTTAATCGATCAGTCGATTATTGTTCGCTCGATATTTTCGACTAATGACTAATTTTGTCTGAAAAACAACTTTAGTCGATTAATTGACTAATTGCTGGTCGGCTCGACAGTCGATATCACTACTGCATAGTAGTTTCCAACTATGGCTTCAGCACTGACCTTTGCAAAATTGGAAATTCCATAGCACTTTTTTTTTTTTTAAAGAAAATGATTCTGTTTTTTATGCAAGGTCAAGCTAAGATTCGACTTAACTCGGAAATCCTCAGGAAATTTCTTCTAATCTTTCTATTTACATTTGTTTATGTACGAATTGGAACTGAAGTGTTCGGATATTTATTTTACCTTCTGTCGCCTTAACTAACAACATTCGCTCCAATGTTTGTCTTGCGATTCTATTCGTTTATTATTCGCCTATTTGCAATGGTGATGCGCGGCGTTGCAGCTGATATGTGATGTGTTCTTGCATTACAACTAGTCGTATGTACAAGCAACCATAACAACTTAATACAACTCTGTCAGCTAAGTTATGCATACACATTTTCTAGCACTGACTATATGAATGACATGCTGCTATACTACAGTATGATTGAAAAAATCGATTGATTTCATCGAGGAATTTTGTTACGTATATTCAAGTAAATCGCGATTTTTCAATAATTGGTTTTCGAACTGACAGTTTTGGCAGGTATTTGTTGACGTCAAGAATGGTAAAATTGAAAATATGATTTCTGTTTAAATAGATAAAATATTACGTACGTCTATTCAAAATTTTGAAATTTAAGGTAAGGTAACCAGCTTTTCCATGTCTAATGTGAAACAAAAGAAATATATTCGGGTACAATAAAAGAAGGTAACTGTATTTTCTAAGGTTTCGGTATGAAATTTTTATATTAAGTTCATTTTTGAAATTAAAATGAACGAAATTCTTATTAGAAAAATGACTGATTCAACAGAAGGTATTTTCTAGGCTTCACATCTGTTTGATTTTGATAAAAATGAAAAGAACGTTTTACTAACGTGGTACTAATTTCATTAATCTATCATTTTATTTACGATTTCTAAGCTGCATAATTTTTTTTTGCATTTTCTTTATTTTTTAGCTGAATGCATAATATCTCAAGAATATTGTCTCAAAATTTCAAGTTGATTGGAGCAAAATTGACGAAGTTATAAGTATTTTTGTTGTTACCTGGCAGATGTTTCGCTCTCTATATATACCTCCCTCTCAGTTATATTGTAGAAATTTCAATGCAAGTATAAACGTGTTTATACCTGTACTGTATATTTTGACAGTGTAGAGTACAAAATTTAGTTTAAAAGTAAGTATTCTATATCAGTTTTATACAAGAACTTTTAAGTGTTCAAAACTTTAAAGCGTTTTCCCTACAGCTCACGTTTTCAAAGTCGGTGCCCCTCATAACTTTAAAACTACAGCACTGATTCTTTTGAAATTTTGAACACTATTTCTGTACATAATTTACGAGGTAACGCTGGAGAGCTTTTTTCAAATTTGTTAATAATTTTCATTTTACAATAACAAATTAGCCGATTTTTTTCGCAAAAAATCGTGTTTTTCCTTTCTAAGTGTTCCAAAAAAGTGAAAAATTGAAATTTCGAACAACCCCCCAGCGTTACCTGAGGAATACTATTATTTAACGAATGAACTTTAATTTTTTTTATTTTTTATTTTGAATGATCCACCACCAAGTCATGAGGGGCACCGCAATTCTACTTTTTTTCCGAGACACGTCCGAATAATTGCTGCCAATACTGTACTTTTTAATATTTCTTCGTGAAAATTTTATACAATATTCTTCGAATGTCATACTTTAATGTACCACTGGTTTTAATAAAGAGATTTTAACTGCGTCGTCACAAAAAAATAACAAAAACATGCCTTTTTGTACGAATTAACCTTACCCCCTCCTTAAAATGATTGGTCGAATTATGGTAATTTTGGTGTGAGATTTCCATTTTTGGTGTCAAAATAACGAATTTTTTATTAGAAATATGACTGGCTCGATAAAAATCATTTTTTACTGATACTACATGCTTAGTTTTGGTAAAAATGAAAAGAATGACTTTAAAAACCTACGATTCGCTTCCAGTTTCGTCAACCTATTATTTAATTTACGATATTTATGGCATTGTAAAAATTTTGATAAACCTAATGACGTCATTAAGACAACTGTTTTTTTTCTGATCACGTTTTGGGGAAGTAATTTTCAATTAAGGCAATTGATTAAACTAGAGTAATTCGGATGTGAAATTTTAATTTTTGCTATTAGGGTGAATGCGGGAGAGATGCCGCGGATTTTGAAAACACTTTGATAATTCTTAAAGCGTGCATTTAATTGGTTTGAAATTTGGCACGCAATAAATGTAAACATTGTTCTTTAAAATTATTTATAAATAATTTTAAATTTTGAGTCATAAAGGATTCATATTTAAAATTTTTGTAGAGCCTGTAAAGCGGCGTCTCTCCCGCACCTATGGGAGAGATGCCGCATTAAGGAAAAAGGGACGCCGCATAGTGCATATTAAAAATTTTGCATTTTACTTACATCTCCATACATGATGCATGCCATATGTAACCATTTTTGGAACTTTATACATCTTAACCAGTCAATTTTTTTTTTTTTTTTAGTACTTTTCAAAACATTCAATACACAGGCAATCATCATTATTTTCGTTATCTTCACTAATATGAGAGCTCTTCCTGATCCATTAATGGATCTTTTATATTTACGTGGCATAATTTACAGTTCAAAAAAAAAAAAATTGCATAATTAAGGTATAAGTCTATGATTTTAACATGTAATATGATGCGGCATCTCTCCTTCTTGTTGGGATAGATGCCGCATGTTGCTATAGCAAGCCAAGGGCGGATCCAGCCAGTTGAAAAGGGGGGGGGCTGCCTCTGATCTCAGGAGGAATTTTGGGGAATTGTATGTTCTAAATTGTGTGTTTAACTAAAAAAAGTTATCTATTGTCGGGCAAAGGGGGGCTGCAGCCCCCACAGCCACCCCCCTGGATCCGCCTATGTAGCAAGCATAGTGCGGAATTCTGACCTAAGATTTTATATAGTACTTTTAAAATATACCTAAATTAAAACTTACTTTTCAATAATAAAAAGTTGAATAATTGCTAAAGTGATGGACTAATCATAAATGTTACCATATACAACTTAAATATGTAACTTATTTTAAAGATATAATCCGTTAACAGCGCTATCTATCAATCAACGGACGAACTATGGCTACTGCGGTATCTCTCCCGCACTTATTATAAATTATTAAAATGTCCACGATAACAATTGAAAAATAACGATAAAATCTGAATAATTTCCATGACCATTCCTCTGTATATGCGCTTGCACTAGATATATTGAACGTTTTGAAATCAATAGCGAAATTTTATTGTCAAAGTTCTGTTTGAGATTTTATTTAAGTATTAAAGACTTATGTTGTGCAAATGTAACCAAAGACGTGTCTTTGAATAACAGCATCATTAAGGCACATTTTCCCATAAATTGAAAATGATGAGTACCTACAAAAAGTTTTCAACCTGTCATAAACATTCTTCATGTAGACAAAATTTTATTACATAATTATGAGTTAAGGTTGTTCTCTCGGGGAAACAGCTTCGTTCGGAAAATTTTCAAGTTTTGTGTGCTTATTATTTAGAATGTGCTGATTAAGATTTGTTCTTATCACAAAAATTATTAATAGTATGGCAACAAAAAAAAAAAAAAAAAAAAAAAAAAAAACAGATGTAAAAGTGTACGTCAAAATTTCCTACTGCATTTGAATTTCATTGTAGTTGGATTCACTTATATTTTTCATACTAGCTGTACTTGCGATTTCCTGCAGTAAAAAGTATCGTAGATGTTGACCCAGGTAATAAGTTAACACCAGATCAAGTTTCATTAAATCTTGTTCAGTAGCTTTTGCGTGATGCAAGTACATGCTCAAAATGATTTTTGTATTTTTCCGAGGAAATGAGATATTTTCTCGCAATAAAAAGTATCTCATATATTGATCCAGTTAATTGGAATTACCACTACAACATATTTCATCAAAACCCATTCAGTAATTTCGCTCATAATGGTTTTTGTATTTTCCAATAAGAATGAGACATTTTCCCGGAGTAAAAGGTATGCTCGATGTTGACGCAGGTAATAAGTTATCACCACAGTAAATTTCATCAAAATGTATCCAGTAGTTCATGCATGATGCATGCACAGACACACAAAAGAAATTAAGAAAATTGCTGTTTTGATAATATCTAAATCGATAACTGTCTACAGTAGCCGTATAATTTTCAAAAAATATTCCATGTGCAGACACGGTTTTGTTACAGTTTTTAGATTATTTAAGAAGTCCTTATATAATATCGATAAAAAAAATCTTGTCGAATAGCGCCACTCACAGTCAGTTTGAAGATGATCCATTGGTTAGCTTCTGAAATAATGTGATGAGAAAAAGTAACTATGCAAAAATGTTATTTTATCATTATTTCGTTCACAACTCACTAATATAGGTATACCATACGAGTATGTGTGTACGAATTAATTATTTTGTTGGCATCAAGGCTATTTTGAGTACATGCTAGTAGTGATGGCGAACTATTGATAGTTCCGACTATCGATAGTTCCGACTATCGATAGTCCCGACTTTCGATGGTTATCGATAGTTTTTGATGCTCAAGTTTTTGGACTTGGGCGACATTTGGATAGCCGGCGAGCAAAAAAAAAAAAAAAGAAACGTCGCCGTAAATTCCCTTAAAATGGTTGTTTTTATATCTTTGGTTATAATTTTTATTATTTTTATAGTATTTATAAGTAAACGAAATGACTGAAAAAAACTATCGAAAACTATCGATAGTAAAAAAAAAGATATCGATAGTTTTCCATATTCAAAACTATCGCTAGTTATCGATAGTATTATCGATAGTTCTTCACCACTACATGCTAGTATATGGAAAATACCCCTGTCGCAGTATCCTACATAACATAGCGAATTTCCGTTTATAAAAAATAGTTTTTCTCGGAAACTAGTTAATATAGAAAAATAGTTAAAAGTCATTTTTTATGTAATTTTTTCTCCTCTTTTAAACTGTGTAAAAAAAATTCGCAAAAATTTTTGAATCCGTAGAAATTTTGGCAAAAAACAAAACCATGCTCTTGACATCCAACGTGTCTGGCTGACGAACTTTGGGTTTGGGACTTCCAAAGTTTTCACTAAATTTCGTAAAAATTGGATACTTCGGTTGAGAGTTATCGCGCGGACATATATATATATATATATATATATATATATGTATATATATATATATATATATATATATATATATATATATATATATATATATATATATATATATATATATATATATATATAAATTTTCGGTTTCTAGGGACGCCAAAACAAATTTCTGCCATAGTCCCGGGCTCAAGTCGCGTCATGACAGTGGCTGTAATAGCTGAATTCCGTTCTGGAAATTCGCTAAAAGTAACGAACAACCACAATATCATCACATTAATTCACAGCTTTGTATACGTACACATCTCAATAGAGCCACCTTAACAAACACGGTAAAATAAAGTACAATTAAAGTGATTTAAGGAACAATTCTCTAACGAATAATATTCGTTCTTCTTATTGCAGCTGCTTTTTCGAACGATATTGTTTTGTTATTACATGGCGTTCCGCACCGCTCAACACCGGCTCAAGCTGAAAACAATCGTAAACTGCATGTGTTCCCCGGTTGTAATTGTGTCTCATTTCAAGAAATAATCGTCCCTCCTCTATTATACTGCATCCCAATTGCAACGGTTGTTGCATCATCCGGCGTCTATCTATCTATCTATCCGCTTTACACGTCTAATATTACTGTTTTTTGTTGCTAAGTACATCTACAGCGGCGCAGCGGGGAAAGAGGTACGGGGAAATTGTTGGCTGTAACCAGGTACCTATAGGTATTGTTCCTTAGGAATGTGCCATTATTATAATATAGATACATTATATACAATATAATCAAATAATAAAGCTGAGTGCAATCACAATATGCATTTGTGAAAGAGTGAATGAGATAAATGTAGGTATATTTGTATTGTAACGGTTGTTAAATACTTACTTTTATTATCCAGTATTTAAATTGCTTGTGTATACAGTTTTACTGTATTACATTTGTTGTAAATATAGATAAAAGTTTCATTTTTATATGACGGTATAATGTTGTTTTGTTTCTCAAAATTATAAGGATTGTTTGATGGTTTTGACATCAAAAGATACACTACGGTGTATAAAGCATCATAGAAATTTATTAACAACTAGCCGTACCCGCGACGTCGTTCGCACAAAGCATTATTATAAACTCAATAAGAAGTATGTAAGTGTAATAATTATACAGAACTTGCAAAGAATAATAACTTTTGTGTAATGCATGCACATGCTCAAAATGGTTTTTCTATTTTCCCGTGGGAATGAGGAATTTTCCTGGAGTAAAAAGTATCTCAAATGTTAACCAAAGTAATAGGTTATCACCACACCAAATTTCATCAAAATCCGTCCAACAGTTTTTGCGTAGTACGTGCACATGCACAAAATGGTTTTTCTATTTTCCCGTGGGAAGGAGGCATTTTCCCGGAGCAAAAAGTATCTTAGATGTTGCCTTAGGTAATAAGTTATCACCACACCAAATTTTATTAAAATCCGTCCAATAGATTTTGCCTAATGTGTGCACATGCTCAATATGGTTTTTCCATTTTCCCGTGGGAATGGGAAATTTTCCCGGAGTAAAAAGTATTTTAGATGTTGACCCAGGTAATAATTTATCATCACACCAAATTTCATTAAAATCCGTCCAATAGTTTTTGCATGATGCGTGAACAGACAGTCAGACTGTTTTGGTATCTACATCGATAACTATTTACAGTACCAGTACAATTTTCAAAAAATGTTCGATGTACAGAAATGGTCTCGTTACAACTTTATTATATGTATAGATAAATTCAAAATTTCATTTTGTAATAAGAAATTTGGAGACTGAATCAGTCAGTCATAAAAATAAAAATACGAGTATTTGTCATGAAATATAGTATTGAATTATTGTTATTATTTTTTTTATTTTTTATTGTTAGGAAAATTTCAACTTGCATGGCAGACTATACGTCAGCATTAAAATTTACAAAATTGTGAAATTTATCTTTGAACGAAATACATGGCTGCTCTGTTTTCTTAATGAATTTTCAGAATGAAAATTCAGCTATTGCAGCCACTCTTACGACACGACTTGAGTCCGGAACTATGACAAAAATTTGTTTTTGAGGTGTTTAGAAACCGAAAATGGCATTCGCTAAAATTTATTTGTTTGCGCTATAACTCAAGAACGAAACATCTTATTTTAACAAAAAGTAAAAATTTTGGAAATCCAAAAATGATAACATCTTGGGTGAATTCTTCAGCCAGAGACGTCTGATGCCTAAAACAACATAGTTTTTTTTGGGCATTTTTCGTGAAAAAATAAATTTTTTTTCAAAAATTCGCCCCAAGTTCAAAAGTTTTTGCCATATTTTTTTAACATTATTAAAAAGAGGAGAAAAAATCATATAATTTTTTTTTTATAAAAAAAGTTGTGTAAATGCAAATTTTCTATGTTATGCAGGATGCTGTGACAGGGGTACTTATATTATAAAGTTACAATTATATTGAAAAAAAAAACGTACATTCATAAGTAATTTGTATTATGTTTTCGTAAATCTTTTCACAGACAACTTCTTCATATTACTTTTGGTACGGAATTACTGTGATCTTACTACTTTTGATACAGAATCGCTGTAACCTTACTACTTTTGATAAATAACTGCTGTGACTTTATTACTTTGACAACAGTTCTCTACCAAAGATTTTAGATAGAGTACTACTGGGTGGGCCAAATAAGACCTAACAACGTTAAACACAAATAACTTTTTTATTTTTAAAGATTGGGACGAACGATATTTAGAGATGGGACGATCTTGAATTAAAATATTGTCGATATTTACGCTCCGTCTTAACAACTGGTCGTTGACAAGAATAGAAAAAATCGATAATTTTAACCCGTTGTGTTGTACTGTATGGTTCCATAATAAATTTCCAAGAATTCAGTTATAACCTACAAAAAGAAAAAAATAGTGATATCAAAAATAAAAAAAGTTATTTGTGTTTAACATTGGTAGGTCTTATTTGGCCCACCCAGTATAAAAGTAATTTACGATAAAAACCGAATAAATGTTATAGGATATCATTTTCCGCTTTGCTCAAATTTTGGGCTTCTTTATGGCCGAAAGTGCTTTTTGCTCCCGAAATCGAAGAGGGCCCTTGGGTCGGACCTTGGAGTAATGGAGACACAGCAATTATCTCTATCATGAAATCTGCAGTGTGCATTTTTGTGTACCTTAGGCTCATAGGTAGTCAGTGCCTCAGTGGCACTCACCAAGTGTAGGTTAGTCAAACAACAATGGATTTGATTGTTGTTGGTACTGTAGAACCCCCTCACGCAGCGTTGTGGTATCACACATATGTATGCTAAGCAGGGTCACTTGACTGTCACCTCTATTTCGATTACGCACACATACACAGTTTAGCGCGCCAATACAAAGTAAACACCGAGCACGTATATAACATATTTACTATCTCTTACTGGTTACACTGATTCCAGTAGTGGAGAGATACGTATTGTACCTCTGTCCTCTGTGGGTCGGCCACTATTATCCATAAACTGATCAAGTTTTCTTGTTTTCTCGGGTATATATGAATACAATCGTATATACCCGATAAATTTTGTAATTAATAATATCATCAGTATTGAACTGTACGTTTTAATTCATTTGATATACATACATCACATTTATGTCTAAACAATATAATTGTATTATGGTTTTTTGATTCTATGTGAATAGATTGACTTGTTAATACACATATTAAAAACTACAATAAATACATTTATTGTTACTGCAATGTCGGACATGTCTCTCCATATTTTTAATGTTCGAATTGAAATAACTATTAGTACAGGCGCCCGCAGTACACTAGTATGCAAAATATAGTTAAGATCGCATTTTATTAGTTGATATAAGTTCGAAACAGAAAGATTAATATTTTGGATGTTACCGGTCAATTTTTCAGCTCAAGTTTGTGTTCTTACTTCTACCATTAGTTACTGATAAAAAAATTGGTAACACAAAGCAAAGAATACGATTTTTCGGTATTACCTACATTTACTTTTCGAAATATATCGACTTCTTCGATATATTTTCATTTTAATGTTCCAAAAATCCGAATGTGAATTCTGATAGATATAAATATATTGAACAAAAAGCAACGAATATACATAGTATATCAAGTTTATCGACTCTTCCTGATGAATTTTTATTTTGGTGTCACGTAAATAAAAGTTCTATAAAAAGGCACTATAGTTCGAAAACTAAGAAAAGTATCGAAAAAACTACGAGAATTCGCTTTCAAATTTTGGAGTAACGGAACCAAAACATTGTGTCTCAATTGATTTCTTTAGTAATTAATGGCTTTAAAAATAACTAGACCTAAAATCGGTCGGAAAAAATGTCATCCACTTATTTTGCATACTCGAGTACCTCTGGCACCTGTAACATTTATATAAATTTTTTGTTTATTCCTATTATTTTATATGTACCAAATATTTAGTTTTAATAAAACCACTCTTTTTGAAAATATTTATTTTTTTTAGTTTATTTTATAACTGGAATTAAATTTACCAGTAAATAGACATGTTAAATAAATTAAATATTTTATTTTTATTTATTTTTAAAATTTGCTATATAATTTAAATAAACTGTCAATTTTTATTGATTGACTTATTACGTAGGTATAATAATTAACGATAGTTGTTTTTTGCGATACTGTAATTATTAAATAAAAATATGTGTGTATATTGTCAAAAAATACCTACCAAGAGTGATTTTCTTTAAGGTAGTTGCTCTGAGATAGTCAGGTACAAAAGTATATCTCAATGAAAAAATTTTCTCTTTTTAAAAATTAAATAACGTATTAATATTCTTCAGTTATTATATTTGTATACCACTTGTTTTTTTTGAATTTCCGCGCGCTTATGTTGTAGCAATTTAAAATAATTGTTGAAAAAACGTTGTAAAAAGATGTTTTTAAATTATATTTCAAAAACGGCCTGGTGAATAATTTTTATTTCTTATTAAGTATGGTTTGTAACTTTGTATTAAATAACATATTAAATTTTTATCAAATTCCTTTGACACGTTTTCATTTTATTCAAAAAAAAAAAAAAAAAAAAAAATAGAGTTTTCCCATAAGAGCCCGTGTTAAAATTACAAAACTTTGAAATCGTTTTTCTCAAAATTGGGGTGGTTAATTTTTTTTCGGTAACGACTTGTATTGCTGGTATTGGATTAAATAAATATCTAGAGAAGTTTCGTTAAAATCCTTAGAAAAAATCGTTTTATCGACCAACTACCTTAACGAACGAATGCTTGTGTAGTCTTCCATCTTGTTATTATTTCTAGGAAATAATGCATCAATCATGAAGAAATCTTTTAATCGGGCTGGTCGTCTTGATAGGCGTGACTTATAATTAGTAGTGTAGCTTGTGTTCATGCAGACAGTGACAACTGTGAACTCGTTTTATTTTCAATTATTAAGAGGAAATATTTGAACTTCACTAAAATAAAATTGCAAAAACGTTAACAATTACAATTGTATTGCAAGTGCGTTAATAATATTACAATATTTAACTAATTCCAGATAAGGATACCATCCCGAAGTCGAGTACTTCCTTCTTGAGTTTGTGCAACTACTTTCAACCTCACCTATTTTACGAAATAAACTCATCCACTCAGAAAGATACGTTCTGTTTTTGAGTATTCCACTCTTGTGACACATATTCTAACTTTTTATATGTTGTGAAGTTTGTGCAGTTTGTGCTAAATATGTTAGCTCCAGTTAAATTTTAGATCACAAGACTTCATTGATATTCGAAAACATTTTTAATTTTAAAAACTAAACCAAAAAAACCGATGTCACTAAAACTATTTTTTGAAATACATATTTAGTCTTCTATTATCAACCCTGAATACTCTTCTATTCTAAATATTACAATCACTTGATTAAATAAAAATAACTCAATCGAAGTTTGTTTTTTTTCAAACACGACACTTGTTTGCTCGAAAGAAAAATATTCAATCGTCCCTATTCTTTATCGTTATCTTTTTGTACGTATTGAAATGGCAGTAAAATTGAATTTGTGAATAATATCTTCGTGTTACTTGGGACACATCGTCCATGCGTCCTCTTGTGTACCGTTCGCGTCCCAAAGAAGTAGAAGTTTGTGTTTTTTTTTTTTTTGTCCCGAACAAAAACGACTATGTACTTTCTTTCGAGTTAGTCGTTCATTCGTTCGTTTCATTGAAAAATGTATTTACATTTGTTATCCTCCGTGTCTTCGTCAACGAGTTTATCGTTTACATTGATCGCATAAAGCATGTAAACAATACCTTATCTCCATCGCGTCGTATCAATATCCATTTTTTATTCCTGCTTTCAATGACAATTTTATTTAGTTGTCGGTATTGGTTGTGAACAGAGTGTGACAGGCGGCACGAATCGAGATACATATACAAGACAAATTGATATTGTTTAATTTTGAATACGTTGACTTGTCGGCTGGCTAAGAGTTTAGTCATGGAACTCATATTGTTTATTCATTCAAAATTTTTTTAAAAGAGTTTTCCGGTTTTATAGTCTTGTGACAGGTTCTCGGTAATCGTTGGTCTGTTTTTCTAAACTTTGAGCTATTTTTATTACGGTTAAATTATTAATCAAAATTTTTTTTGAAAAGATTTGTAGCTATCGCTCCATAGCTCCTTTAATTTTCGAGCTATGATATAAATTTATATTTTACTAGCCGTATGCCCCACGGTTTTTTCCATCGACAACATCTTTTTATTAGGTATTCACTTTCTGCTCACTTTTAACATTTTTCAAAAGCCTAAATCAATATTCACGTTTCTAACTTCAAAAATGACGAACTTCCCAAATGATCTTTCATTTTCTGTTGTAACCCCTTAGGGAATAAATTTCCAGAAACAACTGACTTTTATTTATAAATAGAAGCCTAAACGCCAATTTTGATAACTCCTGTGCTTAGTTTCATCCTTCTAAACCCAATAGTTTAGGTTGTGAGTTGTCTGGCAGTCAAAGTTAAAGATTCATTAAATATTATTTATTTTAATAGCCATAGTAACATATTTTTATATACCACTAACATCAAAAATAACGAATTTACATACAAATTTTCATCCCCTATTAAACCCACTTAGGGGACGAATTTTCAAAAATCCTTTCTTAGTGCTCACTTACGCTACATAGGAAACTCCTATGCAAAATTTCATCCTTCTAAACCCAACAGTTTAGGCTGTGCGTTGTCTGTCAGTCAGTCAGTGTTAGAAATTTATTAAGTAGATTTTTAAGTGTAATCTATGTTTAAGACTTTTTATAAAATTAATTTATGATTCAAAACTATCGGCAATACTGAAATATCCACAGGCTCGACGAAAGAGTGGGGTAGGCAGGATTGCAGCGCCGGGGCCCGAGTTGGGAGCCTGTAGCAAGCCTGTAGCGGTCAGTAAGAGTCCTGGAAATAGTGAAAGGATTTTTTTTTACTTAGGTTTGGAATAGATAGCTAAACATCAGAGCTAAAAAATTATTCTTAGTCTAAAATAATTTATAGCGTACATTTTTTGTGCACAAGTCTTTTAGTATCAGGGTCGCCATCTTGAAACAAAATAAAATCGGAATAATCCAAAGGTATTGTTGACATTCAACATTTGTCGGTAAATTTCTTAAGGGGGGAGGGTCCTCCAGAACTTTTAAATTTTTCATTTTTTGTTTTGCTTTAAAAGTTCATTTGAACCTTAAAGAGTACATTTCTAATGCTTTAGTCTCAACAGAAAGATTATCTTAGATAACAATAAACTGCTTTTAACTATACTTTTCAAGAACGAAAACTTTTTAATAGCGTTTTCCTCAAAACAGGTTTTTTTCCGCGCCGTGGAACATAACTTAAAAAGTTGTTAAGGTATTAATTTGAAATTTGGTACAGATATTCTTTAAGATATGGATCTTTGCATATACCTAAAATTTTGCATAAATTATTACTACAAATATTGTTCATAACAACTTGTTTATAAAAAAAAAAAGTGAAATTTTTTCTTTTTGGTTTTAAATTGTGAAAAAAATTTGTTTTCTCATCAGAAATAGGTATATGCAAAGCCCAATGACTTATTTTAATAAATTTTTTTTGTCCGATTGAATTCAGTTGATTACAAGAGGCTGGGCATTCCACGGCGCAAAATAAAAGAGTCAACTTGGAAACAGCTGTAGCGCCGCCATTTTTTCTTTTTTTGCATAAAAATTTATGAGTGAATACACCATAACATGAACTATACTATGTAACTTCATTTGATACAATAAATGTATCCAGTTTCTTAAAAAAATTATTAAAAAACCTGTTGTCTGGAGGACCCCCCCCCCCCCCCCCCCCTTAAACTGACGAGCAAAAAAATTCAATTTCCCGTGACTTTGAAACACCATTCTTCTACTTATTCCCTAAGAAATATCCTTCAATAAAATTAAAAAATTAGACATTTTTTCTGGATCTTTTGTAGGTACGTTTGCTGGCATCTAAATTAAACGAATGAATCCATCGCTTTAGTTATTAAAGACGAAAGGATGCATACGGGTTGATATTTTGCGCACACGTAAATTAAAAAAACAGGAATAAAACTGATACAATGTCGGGACGCGGGACTCCACGATCGAAATCGGGTCTGTTCCAACAGAATCGGGAAAGTATACTTAAAAAAAAGGTTAAAAACACGGTTTGATTGTTTTCAAACTAACAACGTAAAAATCACATTCACATGTAAATCTTTTCTCAGTTTCCGTTTACCTTATTAAATAAATTATTACATTACTTCAGACCTTGATAAAGCAACGCCCAAAATATAATAATATAATATGTCACATGACAAATGTAAGACTCTGGTAGATGCACGCCTAGGAACGTGATATTGTACTATTTTTTTTTTCTATTAACAAATAATCATATTTGTTTATTCAATTTCCCTTTCTGTTGGAAATTTATGTTGTATATAAATAATTTTTTTTGTGTATGACATTTCTGTCACAAGCGAAAAAATGAAAACATGATGTTTTCATGTTATCTACATTATTTTTTTTTTTGAATACGACGTCGAAAATATTCCGTCTGTTTTTCCTTTTTTGTTTTTTGTTTGTAGGTACCAATAATAATAATAATAATAATAGTAATAAAGTCGTTTATTCTTGACGTTATTTTAAGATCTGTTTTTGTTATTTTTTTTTTGGAGATAATCAAATTATTTTTTAATTTGTGCTTAATTACTGCTTTTTAATTTGACCTTGATCGACACACATTGATTTTTATGTTTGTGACTGAAACATTGTAAATGTAGACCACACGATCGAAGTAAAAACCGCGGTGATGAATGAACGTGCGAAGCCAATAACAAAAGTACCGAAAACAAATAATAATAATGAATTGTTTTTAAACTGAGTTTAAGGCTAAATGTCACCAAGTTAGAACTAGAATATATCACTTAAATTATTTATCATCAAATAATTTATGTCAGAAAGTCAACTTTAAAATAATAGGTACAAATAGAAAATATATTTGATCTCAATTAAATGCATACTAAATAAAATTTTAATTGTTTTAATTTTAACACTTATTTTAAAATTTATTTTGGTCTCCATCGATTTGTTAAATTTAAGTAGTTTGAGAAAGACAGAATTTAATTGGCTGGCAATAATTTAGTTGAGAACGAAACATTTTATTGTGTAAGTTCAAAAATCTTAAGAGTTCTTCAGCCAGACGCGTTCGATGCCAGGAGCATGGCTTTTGGGCATTTTAAACATTTTTTACACCGTTGGAAAGAGTAGAAAAAATCACATAAAAAAGGATTTTCAACTATTATTCTATGTAAACTTGTTTCCGAGAAAAACTAATTTTGGAAACGGAAATTCGCTACGTTATGCAGAATGTTGTGACAGAGATATTTTTTATTTCGATAAAATCATTTTAATAACACATTTTGCATAAATTGGCCTTCCAAAAAACGTAATCCAAAAAAAAAAATTGTTGGTTAATTTTCATGAGAACCTCTGCTTTAACATGGTCGATCACATAAGAAAATTTTATAATTATGTAACAGCGACTAAAAACTCAAATTTCAAAGAACACTTTTATGGAAATATTTTCCTTTTTCCGTTCGAAGAAAACAAAATTGTTAACAAAAGAATTTTCCTTTCTCATTTCACAGGAAATGAAAATATAAACATCGCCAATATTTTTCTCCGATTATTTGGTATGTCCTAATTTTCATTTCAGTTTCAATATTCCGTTCCGATGCCGTGAAAGTTATTTATATTACCAGTCCATTTACTTACCATTTGTGTTTATACTTAAACACAGTGAAATATCATGGGAAGTTGTTTGACTCTATACCTACACGTATCGCACATCACTATTAGTCCGGACGAAATCAGTGATAAACTGCGGAAAACATTTTCGCATATAGTTTTTTTTTTACACTAGCTTGTCCGGAGTGTGTTACTGTACATGAATGTGCATCTCGTCTTCTGGAAATTTGGTTGGGTTTTATTTAAAATTTTTTTTTATAAACAAATTGCAAGAATTAGACAAATTGCTTCGAAAAATGTGTCTCTGTATATTTTAAGGTAAAACAAACCAAATATGTTCTTAGAAATAAGTTCAAAAGAATTCTTAAAATTTAAAAATGTGCGAAATTTGGGGCGAATCTCAATACCCGAAAACTATATAGAAACTCACGCAATTACGTATTCGCTGCTGCACGGCTCTTGCGCTATAACTTTTTCGCTTGTGTCTAATATGCAACTTACAACCGAGTTACGTACTATACCTTATCGACGACTATTATGAAACTCGCAATAAATAATATAAATTTGATACGAATACAATACATTAAAATTATGTAAAATTTTCTTAAAAGCAAATGTAAATATTCAGTTGCTAGGTAAAATGTTTGTGTAGATTTTAATATTATATGCAATATAAAAATTAATAAAAGTGTAGTGTGCTGTGTCTCTTTACGCATAGGTGAGTGTATAGTTCAACTTTCTGTACAGCTGTATGTAAAACAGCTTATCTAGATGGTAGTTTGTACAATAAATAAGTAATTTAATAGTAATGGTAGATAAAAAATAGTATATTATTCAGCAATATGGTAATGATAGCTATTACTCACGAAGATGAAATTGCGACACGAGCCTAGTTTACGAGGTTAGTATCGTAATGCATCTGAGTGAGTAATAGCCATTGCAAGCGAGTAGAATACGATATTTTTTCTACGACTTTTTTCCTTTTTGATTTAAATAAAATTGAATATAAATTTTAAATCAAAAGTATACAATATTTTTAATCTATCTCTAATTTCATTAAATGTTTATATATGTACAAACGATGAAAAACAAAATACAAACTACTTTGTTTACTTAGACGTTACTACGCAACATATATGAAATTAAAACTTATAAATACAAAATAATCGCAAACCTATTGAATAATGGTTAATACGGTGATTTCGTTGGTCGAAAGGTATTGAGTAATGATGATTCCTCTACACCTTTAAATAATGCCTAACTTTCTCAATAATTAACGGATATGTAATGAGTGTGTTCTACAAGAGGAGTAAAAAAAATGTTTTTAAATTTCAAGAATATTTTGTCGAAAACTAGGTAAATTGATATTAGACAAAAACATCTAGGAACATATTTCGTTTGTTTTATGTTAAAATATACGGAGACCCCTTTTCGAAATAATTTAATTTAATTAAACAAAATCTGACATACTTTTGGCAGTTAAGATGCACTTTCATGTGGAGCCCATTGCAAAAATAGACCCGATAAGAGGGGGACAGCCGAACCTAGAGCCTCAAAACTTGAAACTGGAAAGGGGGGCCGGAGCTACTATTCAGGAGGCCGGTCATAAGAAGGTAAATCTTTCCAAATGTAATTTTAAAAAAAAATTACATTTGTCCGCGGGGCTTATTATTTTTTTCCACGGCCCTGTGCCAAAACTACATGCGAATATTCTTCACCGATCCATCACTGATTCCACCCAAACTATATAGTCGAATTTAGTTGTCTATAGCCTCAATAACGCCGTTCGTATCATCATCATTGACACTTAAACAACTGTCGATATGTTCGATTCGAATCGATCGACAACAACGACGACAGACGGACGGACAAATAGACAAATGGATAAACTAACTTGTGTAGTTGACAAACTTTAGTTCAGTAACAGTTGGTGGAACTGTAGTTGTTTCTTGCGGGGTTGTTGTACGAGTTCTAATTTCATTTAAAACTTAATAATTTGTCGAAGGAAATCAATTTAAACTTTACATAACGAATACGAATACGACTACGTACGAAAACACATATTTGTGATATATGTTAGATTTTTTGTCTATATAGTTTGTACATATGATGTTAGGATATGTTGGAGTATGTTAAATATGTTCTAGAGCTAGTGGAAATGTTCTGCAACTAGATACATAATTAATTTTAAAAGAAAAATTTATAGGTCCCTTGAAGAAATTTGTTTAGTTAAATCGAAATAAATTAAAGTAAAAAAATGTTTTTTAAGAAAAAGCTTTTATTTAAAAATGGACTAAAAAAAATTAAATAACTTTTGAGTGAAGTTTGAAGCAATATGCAACATTATTTATAAAAGCTTGAGGCGTTATCATTAATTATTTCTGTTTTGGATATAAGTGTAGCTATTTTACTTTTCAGTACTTACCAAACTTAATTATACGCCTCAAGCTTTTATAAATTATTTTGTATATTGCTTCAAACTTCACTCAGTAGTTATTTTATTTTTTTTAGCCCATTTTTTTTACTTTAATTTATTTTCTACTTTTTACGAGTAGTCTGATCACAATTAATTTAAGAAAAGAATTAAAGAAGTAATTTTTTCACCTATATTTTAATCGGTTAATTTACCTTAATCAGACATAACTATGGAAACAAAAAATTGTAATGTAAAATCGATGGACAATATTTTACAATTCGAAATGTCAAAAAGAGTCACAGGACTAAAAAGCAATAATTTTGATTTTGAGGCGATTTAGGACAAAACTAATTATACAATATTGCATTGCCATCAAGGTTAGACAGATATGCAAAATTTGAAACTTCTAGCTCAATTAGAACCTGCCTAAATTTTGATTTAAAGATTTGATCTAAACCAACATACTAACATAGCAAGTTAAATAAAAGCTTTTAAAAACATTAAGAACTCAATAGTTTTTTACTGTTTGACATCCTTTTAACGTTCCTGAATCTTTTGCTAAGTATGACGACGTTATCAAAGTAAAATGTATGAATGTACGAATTCCTTCTTAGGTTCTGTTTCAAAGTTCCTTTCTATTTTAGATTAAATTTTCTGAAACTTTGAGAGCAGTTTTCCTATAAAGTCTCCATATAGGCCCAGAGTGCAAAAACTTTTATTTTCTATTATAGAACCATTTTGTATTCAGTCGATTCTAGATTATCCATATTAATGGATAGTATAACCGTTGCAGATTATTCGCATCGTGAAAAAATCGCTCGGAGAAAATCGGAAGTTGCGTATATGTTACGCTTAAAGATCGAAAATACTCATTGAGCGAAATGGATTGACCACAACGCATTATGGTTGGTCACATTCGCTCTATGAGATTTTGCACACTTAGAGTCTCAGGAAAGTTCGACCAAAACTCAATTTTGATTTCAAAAACTGCGGAGTTTCTTCCATTAATTATTGAGAGGAATTTAAAGTAAAATATTCCGACAAAGAGTCGAGAGGGTGGGGTAGCCGGGGCTGCAAGTCCAGGACCCGGATTTTAAGAGCCCGTAGTTGTTGGTAGAGAGTCCGGGGAAAATGTTTCGTTTTTTTTTTGCTCATCACTCATTTTTTTTGAGTAAATTTTAAATAAATGGGGCTTTTTCCGGTACTCGAATGTACAGTGATCAGATAAATCCAGTGTAAAAATTAGACCGACTAGGAAGAATCATCACCTTTACTAAATTATTCAGAAATTTTAAGAGACGAAGCAGTAAGACAATTAGGTCTTTGGTGGCGATTCTTATATTTTCAACTTTCATAGTGTCAAGTATTCCTTGACAAAATTTTAGTGATAGGAAGTTCTTCCGCAAATTTCTGGAAGACATAAAATCTACATGTACCTTAATGATGTCATAAAATATACAAAAGTATTAAAGCTGATTTGAAAATTGTATGTTGGGTGTATTTCTCTGTAAACTTCAATTTGAAACTGAGGAAATGTCATTTCAGATCATGTATTTTTAGGACAACAATATCCACATATAAAGCGTGTCAATTCTTAATATTTGTTTTCCTTCTGCTAGTTTCCCAACACATGCCACGTGGATATCTATATCTATGCCGCACAAAAAATATGTCACTTTTAATAAACATCGAATTTTCGATATCATCGACAAACAGCTTTATTTTTTTCTTTCATTATATAAAAAAAAGTATATATTTGCGATATCTAAAAATATTCTTCGAACGATGGGACGATTACGATTATGGGTGAAAGGACGCAGTTGAACTCTTGTGCCGTTCTAATTGGTTATTTAATGAACAATTCCTGCAATATTACTGCAACCATCCCCGGCATCCTCTACGTCACCGCCAATAGTAGGGGAAGTGTGCCTAATAGCGCACCCATTTTGAAAATTGAAATTTTCTCTGCTATTTTTACACTTTAATTAGCCCCACTTGTACTTCTATTTAGTTCTTTTAATGCTCTTGAAGTACTAAATAGTTGGGAATTGATTAAACATGTATATACTATATCTTTTTGTAATTAATGAAATAAACCGGTTTTGCCCGCTTCATAAAATGTCGTCACAATATAGCCCACCAATAGTGGTCAAAATATCGCCCTGTACGATATTAGGCTATTATTTTTGTCACAATGTTAGACATGGTTTATGAACAAAAAAAAAAACTTATTTAGTACAAAATAATATTGTTTATTCTTAAGTAGAACAAAATTTCATAGTATATTAATATATGTTTAATCATAAGTAAATTAGACTTAAAATTTTGTACTTTTACTTATATTACGTTCTTAATTAATAAATGTTTTGTAATCCTCCGTTCTGAACATTGTTTGTGAAACCAAATGCGGCACTTTGTACAAATGATCTACTTCTCGCCCTTTTGTCTATTAAATACGACTAACCACAATAGGGACATTCACAGTCATTCTCGCTGTCGTCTTCATCTGTTGAAACTGTAAGAGAGTCAGCTACATCGTCGCCACTTGAACTAGATCCAAAACAGCTAAACGCATCGAAAAGTGAAATAAAATTTGTAGAGAGTTTTATGCTCTATAACGTTTATAAAAATACAAAAACGATTTAAGGCAAAAGAAACGAGATATTTATACAAAACGATCTCTGATCTTCAATATCTAATGACGCTCACAAGTGACCTTATGAGACATTTAAGGGAACATTTAGGATGCCAAAATAAAGGTGTATAAGAAAATCCAGCTTATTCCGTTTCATTCTGAGGTTAATCCCTTTTTTAATTTAAATGATTGGGCTACCGTGCCTAATATCGTATAGTGCGATATTATGATTACTGTAGGTGGGCGATATTTGGCATATTGTGAGAAATAAATATGGCGGAATTTTCAGTTTGAAATATGTCATAAACTAATATTTTAATTATGAAAATATAAATTATACAATACAGAGAAGTTATTGTTGTAATTAACAAATAAATATCACTTACCTCTCATGATATAATTAGATGCATAAGTAACACCTCCAAAATATTTGAAATAAAAAAAATTAAATAAAGTTTTAAAAAAAATTCAAAAGTTACCAATTTTGTTCAACACTTGGTCTCGTCTAATGGCTGCCAGAGGGCAAAGAGTTGGACTGATTGTCACCAGAATATAACACTTACGAACGGCAATATGGTGGTGTGCGATATTAGGAAGATGTACGATATTAGGTACACTTCCCCTACGCTACGTATGTTATTATGATCGTATTTGTCGTTCGTTACGTTTGGAGGGTCTCGGTTCACTCAGTCAGGCTCAATGAACGAATCCTACCTACTCCTAGCGAAGAGATTCATAACAGGCATCGTAAGAGATGATACATAGGTATAATACTCCTAAATGATAATATATAATATTAGGGTTGATTTTCTTCAAGTTGATATTAATATTGTAGAAAAATTGTTACGGGCATGGATTGGGGTTCAGTACGAAATTACTGATATCATGCTGTGTACGGTTTTTATCCCTTTTGATTGGCTGGCGACTTACTTCTAAGAAATTTTTAGAAATTGAAATAGTGACTACAAGCAGTTTTAGCGATTGAAAAAATCAGTCACTGTTAAAAGAATCAGTTTTTATTTTTAACAAAGTATTTGCTATACAATTTTCTTTAATATACCTAATTGTATTTTTTTGGTCGTTGGTACTCTACAGAATATTTTTTTCAATATTACTTTGCCAGTTATAAGAGGGACAGTATGATAATTATAGATCAATTTGAGCATATATGGTTTTCACCGGATCTTAACATTTAGGAGCCTATCGAATTCAGAAAACCAAAAGTCCAAAGCTGGACTTTAGTTTCGGATCTTTTGTACTATGTATGTACATATGTTGGCGTCTAAATTTATGAATAACTCTAGATTTCCTTGGTTTCGAATAGTGTTTTCTCAAACTTTTCCCATCGCGGAACGCTTTTTCAGTTCTACAATTTATACGGAACATGGCTCGAAAAAAAAATTGGCGAGCAAAAAGAAACGAAAACAAACCTGTTGCCCGAAAATGGACGAAACAAAAAGTCCCAATTATTTTAAGGGTAACAGTTTTTTTTCACGTGACTAAGGAGAATTTCGAGTTTTTTGTACTTGTTTCAAAGATCATTATCAAAACTGAGAATTTTTTGAAGTTGTGCGGCATGGTAGGAATCGTAGCATACTTCCAATTGGCAATCGATTTTTTTCAAAATCACGTCACAGTGAGTTGGTGTGGTTGAAATACGAATTTTCCACTCCTGAACGGTGTGGGCGGTAATAAAATTCCGAAAAAATTTGTAAAATATAATTTCTAGAAATTTTCATTCCAAACAACTTTTCTTAAAAATGTATCCATCTTCCACAAAATTGCAAAATAAATTTTGATTCTTTTTAACATTTAAATGAATGGCCTTTATCATTTTTTTCTCTTATCAATTTAATCCCTTATCAGTTTTTGTAAGTCCTACAATGACTTTTCCGTCATAACTACTACAATTTTGATGTGATGGTCTTGAATGTATAACTGATTAATATTTTTATGATAACATACGACTGAATATAGTTCAATTTAGCATTGGCTTTATTAATAATAGCTACCAAAATTTCATTACTTTGTATATTTCTTGGCTGGTATCATGCCGCTTCCATTTTAATTTAGAGTTTGAACGTTATGAACACATATAACGAACGTCATACGTTCAAAAACGTTATAATGTGTACGGAAGAGATGTATTAAAACGTATGTATAAATACCGGGACCGAAATACGTACCTAACATACATACCAAATACTAAAAAGATATATGTATACAATTTTATCTGAAAACTGAATCCTTCCGAGTTTATCTTTCAGGATATATACACACACATACACACATATATTTACGTAGTAAATGTATATTATTTGAATTTGTCCTACTTGTACTAGAAAATAAATATATTCCGCCATCTTTGTCTATTATTCTGTTTGCCTCGCATTATCTAATAACGTAATTCATTTGCCTTCGTTATCATTTACCTGAACAAAATTCAATAATTAATGTTTTTCGTATTTGGCGAACACTGTTTTCCAACAATTTGAAATGTCTCATGGGAACTCGTGTTTGTTAATTGTTATAGCACAGTAAATAATGGGGGTTGTAAAAAAATTGTATTTTGGTTCTAATTCGCAAAAAGTCAGTGGCGGTTTCATTTAGATTAAAAATTATCCAAGCTGTTTTTACCAGTTCGTTTGAAGCTGTACCCTTCGGGTTTCGCAAGCTTACGTTTTTTAATAGAAAAATAAATTGGTTTAATTTTGTTAGCAATAAAGCATATGAAACGGTACCAAACCAGCGTTTACCAGAAAAAATTATTTCATCAAAAAAATCTGTGTAAAATTGGAAAAATATTTCCACATAGCTTGAATTTCTTTGAACAGTTCACCACTAGTGATGTCGAGCCGAGGTGCAGCTAGTCGGTTAATCGACTAAAATTATTTTTCAGACAAAATTAGTTGTTAGTCAAAAATATCGAGCATAGAATGGTCGACTAATCGACTAAATTTGTAGTCGAATCCATGAATAGAATAACCTATATAATTCTTTCAAAAACGAGATTTTCTTTTCAACTTAATTATTAATTTTTAATATTCCTTTTTTTTAAGAGAAGAAAGATATGATATATCAGTGTGTTAATCACATAAAAGTGAAAAATCATATAAACAGATAATTTTTAGTTTTCATTTTTTGAAGTCCAATAAATAATATAGAAGAAAATTATTAAGTTAGTTGTTTTTAATCATTTAAAAAAAAGAATCATTAGTCATTTAGTCGAGGGTAAAATAGTCGACTAAAAATAACTAAGTGTAAATAAAATTAGTCGACTAAACCCAGTGGCGTAGCGAACATAACTGGCGCCCGGGGCACGATCCTTTATTGGCGCCCCTTCCCCTTCCAGAAACACATATAGTAATATATGGTACGTTATTAGTACACATTTGGCGCCTCTTTGCAAGTGGCGTCCGGGATATGATAGACCCCTTTACAACGAAAGTAAGGCCGTAAAACCATTACATTTACAAAGTTACAGTTGCACCTTCCTGGCCTTCTGCGACGCAAACATATTGATGATGTTTCCGATGTTTCGTTTTTTCTCGCTCTACACTGAGCAAAGCTAGGTCGTATAACCTTTCTTAATCCATTGTAGCCCTCAAATACGAAAGTATTAAATTTAAATTACTTGAAGATCGCTCACAACTTGCGATGAATACTGCAATTGTGAGCAGAATTTGAATGAAAATGCACAAATTCTGAAATACGCTTTCATCACCATACTGCACAATAAATTCAAGTAGTTCTTCAGCGCACCTGAATTGAGCACACCATTCACTCCCTCTCGCTTATTTGCGAAGTGTGGGAATTCTGAACGGGATTCTTTGGTATGAACTATTTTATTGTGCTATATTTTCATTTTTAAATTTAGTAACTGGTGATTTTGCGCGCCCCCCTTAGAAAGGTGCCCGGGGCACATGCCCTACTTGCCCCACCCTAGATACGCCTCTGACTAAACCGATTAATCGATTAATTACCCGACATCACTATTCACCACCTTAAAGTAAGGGTTTGCAAAGCGCGGTCCGCAAGTTAAATGCGATCCTCCAACTCTGTAAATGCGATCCGCGATGCCAGATCCTTTAAAATCTTAAATTCGTGAAATTTTTTTTTTTGGAAAATTAATAAATTTAAATTAGGTAGTTAAACATTCTCCAATTGGAAAATAATTTCTGCGAGTAATTCTTCTGGTATCTTTACTACATATTGTGAAAAATGCAAAAAGCACTACCGAAACCCTTTGAGTAGCTTCAAATTTCATGTTTCTAGTATCAAAATAACGGTTCTGGAACCACTAAAAAAAAAATTGGTATACCTGATGACGTCACCAAGAAAAATTTTTTCTTTCTTCAAATTAATAGCTGCAAATATGAACTGACAGTTCCGAGAAGTCGATCACATGCAAAATAACGAATAGACGGGTGTTCTTTTTGAATTTGAATATTATTGTGCGCGTCCTGTTCAACGCGCACTTGATGAATATTTTTCGATTCATAATTGAAGTACTGCTTTTTATTTTGAGTTTCACGGCTGCGCACAATTTTTGAAAATCTTTACCGAATATTTTTGAAAATTCAACAAACAGCCAGATATTATTTCCTGTACTATAATAATTAGAAAATGTTGAGGATCTTCTACAAACTTATTTGATTGCATTATTCATTTGAGGATTAAGTAAGTCTCTGGAGCTTGTCCCTATATATTATATTAGTTCAAAAAGAATGAATTAACGGTCTACTGTTGCAATTTATATTCTATTCCCAAGTTTTATGTACCTAACGTTGAATATCCACACTACTGACAACCAGTGTACCTACAGTGATATGCTGCAAAACACTATATTGTGTATAATACTACAGACCTCGACAAGTATAATTGGACCTCAGAAAAAGAGAGGAACAGTGACCAACTGTCCAAAATTAAATTACATTTAGACAATTATTTTTGTTCAGCCAGTTGAATCGTAGGATGGCGTTTACATAGCATTTAACTTGAGCGTAAGCGGTCATAAATGGTAAGCGGTCAAAAAACAGGTCATAAAAGTTTACTTATTTTCTTAGGCGGGTAAGTAATCGCTTACTGTTAATTAGTAAACAGATCTATTCAACATTTCTTTGGTTGGATTGTAAATTTATTTTTATGGCTATGGATGCTAAAGAATCCTAGGCGTTCAGTAAGTAATATACTATTTTTAAAATGAAGTTAATTAGGGGAGAGTCTGCTATATTGGACCGGCTCCTAAATTGGTCCGCATCAGTTTTAAGCAAATAAAAGACAGTTAGAGTCATCTAACAATAAAAATATTAAACAACATTCGAATTTATTTCCTAGTACCAATTTAGGTAATTGTCAAGTAAGTAGTCTTTGAAAACTCGCAAATTTATGAAAAATTGTTAAGTCGATGTTAAATTTTCATTAGTTACCGTTCGACTAAACACTTAACAGGTAGGTACAACTTTCTCTTTTTATATTTATATTTTATTTATGTCATATGTAATTTATTATAACAACATAATCTTAAAAGTATATACATGGCTTAGACGTAGATAACGGTTTTTGTAGAAAAACATTATGGTCTCCTAAATTAAACCTAGTATAAGTTCCTAAAATGGACCGGTTCAATTTAAGAACCATTTAACATTTACAATTTTTATTATTTTTAGAATGACGTCACGAGGAAAGTACGGCCAATGGAAGCAAGAATAATTAGAAAAAGCACTTCAAGCTTTTAATAAATGAGAAAAAATGATTTTTGAAAGAGTAGTTAGTAGCACTAGTGGTCAATCTAATAAAGAAACTGAAAGTTTCTAATAAAGAAACTGTAAAAAATAATTTCTTCTAGTTTTTAATCTTAGAATTTATATGTACTTTTTTTTTCAACTATATATTTTTTTTCCTATGTAAAATTGATTTCTGTTGTAATACATTATAATAAAAGTAGAATAAAATCATAATTTTTGAGCTTTTTTTTCAACTTTTGCTTGATTATGCTATTATCAACGGTGGTCCAATTTAAGAACCAATCGGTCCAATTTTTAGTATACTAGTTTCCTAAATTGGACCAAATGACATTATATTTGTTACACAAGGTAGAGTCTTTTTAAAATTCAACTAGAGACGAATTAATGTTTCCATTTTATAGCATGAAGATTGATTAATCAGACAACCAAAAATGAGGGCTGTATATTAATTGGTTTCCTTGTTGCAAACAAAAATCGCAAAAGTGGTCCAATATAGGAGACTCTCCTCTACTCAGAATTGGGACTTTAATACAAAACGGACTTGGTCCGACTTTAATACAAAACTTGTACTAAATTCAAAAAAATTCAATTTTTCAAAATTTTCAAATTTTTTTTTTCTTTTTTTTTTTGTAAGGGGGAGCATTGTGTCAGAAATTGCAATTAGGTACTATATCCTGAATCGTCAATAGTTGATAAGCGTCCGGACGGGTTTCGCTTTTCGAAGGCAATCACTCGAGTTATGTTACTTTGGGATAGGAGAAGATTAAAAGAATTTATGAAGAGAGTTATAAATATTTGCGATACCAATTTAATCCTCAAAAGCTCCTCATACTAGTGCCACTAGAGCCTATCGTCTGTCGGCGATCCAGGCTACCGTACCTAATTCCAGGAGTGCTCAAGATTGAAAATAAACAGTATAGTTTTTAATTTTTACCAGTTTCCAAGAATTTTCAGTATTAGAATCTACTTCTAGTACTTTTTTTAAACTAACATAACCCCCGTTATGTCGAATATTTTTGAAAAACCGAATCATTAAAACTGGACCATTAGTTTTGTTTTTATAGCTTGTAGTAGTTAGAGGTATTCGTGTCAAGATTTACATTTCTATGGTAGCAGAGCGTGGTTAGTCATGATTCAACAGTTGTACCGAACAAGCGTTCGGGGCGAGGGGATGATCGGGGCGAGAAAAAATACTGTTATTCTATTCCTTTTTTGTATTCAAATTCATTGTGTTTTTGCCTAATTTATTATCGAATTAAATTTAAACCTTCGTTTAACGTTGCTAATAAACGATAGAGATTAACGAATCTTTTTTTGTTGATTTTTTTGTTTCAGCGAACAGATTTTTTTTTTGATTTTTTAAACTGTGTGGTGGTGACCAAATAAAAATTTTGTATCTGTGTTTCAATGAACTCGGCTTTTTGTGAATTTGTTAAAGGTGTAGAGTAGTATTACACTTGTCTCAGAATTCTAGAGGGAAAGATATACAAGGTGGTCCAGAATTATGTACCGTAATTGGTAGAGGGCGCAGTACGTTCAAAAATAATAGTACCTTTTCATGTACACTTTTTTTTCAAAACTCAATAGTAAGGGAGATACAACTCTGTAAAGAGGTGAAACGAAAACCATTATTTCTTAAATATTTTCCAAACGCTTTTGAAAAACGGATTGATATTTTAGGTGTACTTATTTTGCGTTGAAAGGATTAAATTTATGTCAACATTTATTCCACCACTCATGACTAAGGGGTGGTTTTGGGTGGTAGGTGTGAGTTATCACATCTTTTCTTTTTTAATTTGCAATTATTTAAACAAAATCCTTGATAATATAATTCCTCAGACAATTTCACGCAAAAAAAGGTAAACTTGTTACATTTCGATAAATATTCCCGTTTTCGAGTTATTTAAATTAGAAGTATCTATTTCCAAATTATCCCCTAATCATAAGTGATCGAATAATCAATACCATAAATTTAATTATCTTAATGTTCATACGCGCCCCTAGAATATGAATCCAGTAATCAAAAGCGCCTAAAAAATTTAAAAAAAAGAAGTCAGTTTCGTTCCACCCCTCTACATTTTACTCCTCTGTTTTATCTCCCTTATTATTGAGTTTTGGAAAAAAGTGTAGATGAAAAGGTACCATTATTTTTGAACATACTATCAGCTCCAGCAATTACGGTACATAATTCTGGACCACCCTGTCTATTAGAAGGCTCATTTTGTGAGTATATTTGCTGTGATCTATACTAGCAATGTTATGGATATGAAATTTCGGATATTTAAAAACATTTTTTTCGGTTTCGGTTACGGATCTGTAATAATATCGGATAATATTTCAGATACGGTTACGGTTACGGATAATTAGTGAAAATTTTTTTTAGAAAAAAGGGGGAAATTTTACGCCAAAAAGTGAACGTCAAACACGAATCAACGGAAATCTATCAAAAGAAATACATGCAGTAAAAACTTGCTTCGATTTAAACTCAGTTTTCCAACGGCAGTTGTATGTTATTATCCGAAGCAAATCCGAAACTTTTATTTTCGATTACGGTTTCGGTTTCGGATATTTAATTATTTCGGATATCCGGTAGTTTCGGTTACGCTTACAGATATACATAACATCCCTAGTCTATACTCAGCGGTATACAATGATAGACAATACTGGATTTACATCCGAACTACTTTTAATTTTATTCTACACTTACGCTTCATAAAGATGCTTCGCAGGTAAATACTTCGGACTGATACAATTCTGGTTAACCGATACCACTTTTATTATATAAAGTTTTTACAGGAATGAAAAATGATTTACCTTCAGTAATGGTGTCCGCATTTTCTCGACAATATTTTAAATTTTCACAATAAAGTATTTGAACGCTGTTGATGCTACTGTTGATGAAAACTGTTCGATAATTATACTTTTATATACTTACACACACATATATAGATACTTTTTCCATAAATCGAAAATTCATCCATTATAAAATTTATGATTGTTTTTCCTCATGATGTAGGCACCTAGGAAGGTACCTACGTACCTATACACTACGTAGGCAAATTCAATTTCCTATCATTGACAATTTTAATTACTATACAAAATTTATTGCAATAATTAAAACTTTAATATTTAGCAATTAAGTTTTCAACACAGAACGCCATCTAGTTACGGCCACCACCATCAACCAGCATCGGCACCCATTACCAGCAGCAATGAGACAGGCAGCCGCCAAAATTGAGTGCGCTGCGCCGCGTACGATGATCAAGAAAGTGGTGAATAAATGAACGTGATAGAAGCAGACAGGTTCGTATTTGAAAGTGTAAAATTGTTAAAATGTGTAATAAGTAATATCACTTGAGGGAGTATCACGACAGGTGATTATAAATGTTTCTGGCAATGATTGTATTAACATTTTAGAGACTAAGTCAGTTTTGATGTTCTGATCGTTCAAACCCAGAGTTGTGCCATGTGATGTAAAAAACCAGTTTTTTACATTTTTATGTAAAAAATTGTAAAATACGTAAAAAACTGTAAAAAAAAACCGTAAAAAATTGTAGAAAATTGTAAAAAATGTAAAATACCTAAATCATTTGTCATTTCACTGACAAACAATTTATTTTGACGGTTATTACTTGTTTATAAGTTCACATAAAAAAACGTATAAACAAAATGTCGACACAAAAATGATTGTCTGCTGGTGGAAGGCCATCCACAACTGACTACAATGCTTTAAATTTCCAAATTAACAAACTGAGTTTTGACAGATCAAAAAAACTACTACATATTTATCTCTCTTTAAATTATACCTAATAACAATAAAATCACTGATGATAATGATGATGAAGATGATTGATACCTTTAATAAAATTTAACTGAATAAATAAAAATCTTTTTAATATTGAATTCTTAAATAAACTATTCTGTCAAAACTAACCTTTCTCTTTCTTGTTTGTCCCCATTTATATTTTTAATTTTCAAATTACTTAATTATTAAGTTTTACTTTGCAAATATAGCAAATACTTCAATAGCAAATATGGAATACCATCAGTAAGGCTTACATATCTATTAAATTTAAAAAATTTAGTATTTTACATTTTTTACATTTTTTACAGTTTTTTTTTATTAAAACAAGTATGTGTAAATTAAAAAGTTTTTTACATGTAAAAAACTGTGTAATTTACCCGAAGTAAATTACACGCACAACTCTGCTCAAACCTGTCACTAGACCTGCCCACAGTATAATAAATGCGACATTCTCGTTCTCTTATGTAGGTATTAAAATTTTTTTTGAAAATTATTTTTAATATGAAAAACGTTTCTGGTCGGTTCTAAAATAATGTTTCGTCGATTTCTGGTCAGTGTCATTTTCCAAAAAGATAATTGTGGAAAAAGTGAATACAATACAATAGAACGGGGTCAGTCAGAATGCCGGATTTATTAGAGTGTTGGTAAATCTGTTTAAATATGTTTATGAAGTTTAAAAACGATTCGAAGAATGTAGGTTCAAAAAAAATTAATTCTTGGAATAAATGAATTATTCGACTTAAATGAACGTAGTTTAAAAATAAAGTCAAATTATCTATAACTTATAAAATTGCGATTGAACAAACAAGTACTGATGTTGGATGATTAATCGACTAATCAGTTTAGTCGACTAATTTTGTTTAAATTTTGTCCTTTTTCAGTTGATTGTTTTACTTACCCTCGTCTAAATGACTAAGAGATTAATTTTTCTAAATGACTAATAAATGACCAATTTAATTTTTTTCCTGTATTATTTACCAGATTGGCGATATTAAAAATTAAAAAATTACTTTCATGTCATTAAAACTTTTCACTTTTATGTCATTAAAACAATGACGTGATTTATTTATTTATAAATTCGACTAAAAATTTAATCGATTAATTCATCTGTTGTCAACTCGATATTTTTGACTAATGATTAATTTTATCTAAAAAACAAACTTTAGTCGATTAATCGATTAACTACTCTTCGACTCGACTTCATTACTAATGATGTCGGCTAATTAATCGATTAGTCGATTTAGTCGACTATTTTACCTTCGATTAAATGATTAAAATGATTAATGTTTTTTAAATGACTAAAAAACGACTAATTTAAAAATTTTTCTGTATTATTTACTGGACTTCAAAACATGGAAACTAAAAAATTATTTATCTGTGTGATTTTTCACTTTTATGTGATTAATATATTGTGATATTTTATATCTTTCTTTTTCTTAAAAGAAAAATATTGAAAGACCATAATTAAATTCAAAAGAAAACCTCGTTTTTGAAAGAGTTACACAGGTTACCTTATCATGAATTCGGGGTCTGAATTCGACTAGAAATTTAATCGATTAGTCGACTACTCTGTGCTCGATATTTTCGACTAATGACTAATTTTATCTTGAAAAACAATTTTAGTCGATTAATCGATTAACTGCTTCTCGGTCCGACATCACTATTCATTACAAAATAGCTGAATTTCCAGTTTTGGAAATTCTCTAAAAAAAAGTGCAGCTTGTGCCATGATTGGAACGTATGACCTAACAGCCCACTCTATAAATTATTAGGCAATAAAATTTGCATGCACGTATGAACCTGAGTCATGGATTGTCTGTCGTCTCTGCCGGTAAAGTCGTTTTTGATATAATAATAATAATAATAATAATGATAATATTCTGTGGGTAATGGTGATGAAAGTATATGACAAAATTTTATTCACTTCACCCTCCCTCTTCAACGCCTGTCTTCCTCCACAAAAACCTCCACAGTGCCAGTGTTGCCGACTTACTTACCTTTTGCCTCGCTGTCATTTAAACTGAATGGTTAGTTCATTTCTCGTTGTAAATTAGGAAGGAAATGATTGCTGCCTTGAAGGCACGTAATTACTTCCGAATAAGTAAGCATGGATGTAATAACATCTTATAAATATATACACACGTATCTACAGTACACATGCCTAAGCGAACCTACCCGTGTATAGAGCCAGCCATGTTAGTCGTCGGGTCTCTAGTAACTCTAGCGATGGTGGGAACAAGAAGGATTAACAAGACGACAGGATAGACGCTCATACGATAATCTTCACATAATGATAACATCATCATCTCTATACTGGTATATGTGTGTGGATTGACAAGAATAGTTACGCCTCCAAGTGGCTCACATGAGAGACGAGATATTAAAATTAACAGAATTGCCAACGATTTTGTTCTTTTATATCATAATTCTTTGAAAGTTTTTGGGAAAGATTTTTAGCTTCCGAGACTATTTATAAAAGTAGAGGAAACACTGTGATCATTCTGTTTGTCTGTTTATAGATCCCATTAAATATGGCATAACTTTGGAATTATTTAATTGTTTTTGATGAGATTTTTTAAAAATTTATTGTTCGGTTCGGCTTCTAGATTGTTCGATTTGGATTAAATATCGGTATCTTACGTACTATTACTCCCATTTAGCTCAAATTTTGAGATTTGTGGGGATTAGGCCAAATGTGGTTCTCCATAAATTTCAATTCAAAGTAATGATAGTTACTGTGCATGCTCAAACGTAAAATCTGTTAATCCTGGATGCATGGAATGAACTTCTTGTTTTTCTTGTTAAGTACCTACCATGAAAAAAATGGTTTTAACTTTAAAAATATAGAAACAAAAATCTTTTAATTTTAATGTTTTGTAATTATTTGATAGTTCGAATAATGTCTGTTTGATATTCTTTACACTACCAAGTCAGTCTTTTCGTAATTCCTATACTAGTATAGGGGAGGGGGGCAAAACGGGGCTGGGGGGGGCAAACTGGGGTACCCCAAAAATTTGGTAAAAATTTTTATATTTTCAGATTTGATAATATTGAAAACCAAATAGTTTTTCATTTGATAAAAACATTTTATTCGATAATGAAGAACAATTCAGAATTATTAAAAAATAATTATTTTTTGCCTCTGCATACACTACTAATATAAATGCTGATTCGTTTTACGTAAATTACTCCTAAAAAATATTATTATTTAGTAGCTTCGTTTTCTTATGAATACATTTATAATCTTACATTATTAAGGGGTTACTTACATACTTACATTTTGCCCGCAAAAAAAAAATTTTCTTACGGCATGGCAGCTCGAAATTTAATTATTTTACTTTAATTACGACTGAAAGTAATAAGATTGAGCATATTTCAGTCCTTAAAATCATAACGGTTTCTTAAGTACCCCATCTTGCCCCCCTACCCTACAGCCGATTAAAAGAAAATTAAAAATTATTTTATTCAGTTCTTGTCTTACACTTATTCTTACTTCAAACATGACCTTTAAGATGAGATGCAGTTTAAGCACAAAATAATTTTAAAAATCGTATAAGAATCTATAATGAGTACGAGGAAGCTGTGTGCTCTTCCCAATTGGTAGCGGATTTGAATTTATTTTTTTATTACAAATACACCGAACAATAAACTTTGGACTAATGCGCATCTCTTTCCTGTGCAGAGGCATAGTTATGGCTGTTCACGTAGATGTCTGTCTCCCTGATAGATATTTTCTTGTGTGAAAAAAAGTAAACTTTTAATTTTAATTTTTTTCTTCGTGTAATTAAGCTATCGGATTTCCTTTTAATGGAATTATTTCGATATTAGACATTTCGTGGTGTTGCATTGGCCGTACAGATAACTATAGGTAGTAAAAACTTATTTGGAATGGAGAATAGATTGTATAGAGAAATTAAAGCTTATATTTTAGTTAGAAGTACTAAAGCAATTAAGTATTTCCACAAATATAGGAAAATAAGAAGCCTTTAATATAATTGTAATTAATTTCGAATGAACACTTTAAAAAATTATTCTAAACAATATACCTACAGAACACTAAATTTTATCTAAACTATAAATAAAATTTGTATTAAATTAAATAAAATTTTTAAAGGTTTCTTATTTTTCTATATTCGTAGAAATAATTCCTGTAATACTCTAGAAATATAAACTTTTCCGTATTCAAATCATAATGGATAAATTGTAACATTTTGTTTGGAATTAATGAATAGCATTTTTAAAGAGCTTTCCAATGATGTAACACAAGTGGGGTCTTACAATTTAAAAAAATAGGGTTGGGGTGGCTGGAGTCTTAGGGGTTGATTGTAGAGAATTTCCGTGTGGGTTACAATGGTTTCGCCTCCGTGTTATAGAAACGATTTTGTGGAATTTTAATTATCTTTTACAGTTCCAAAGATATGAGGCCTGGCTTGTTTTTAAATTGACACCTTGGATATCATTGAATTTGTGTTTTAGTAAACTTCCCTTTAATACTCAATTTAATGCTCTTGGAAGAAATTTTTTTCCCACTTTTCATGTTATCTCTTGAAATTAATCACCAAAATAAAAATTTAAGTTTACAACTATAATTGGACCACCACACTCTATTTTTAAGCTAAATTTCAAATTGTCACGAGAATGGTTTCAAAGTTTAAATGATTCAAAGATTTTAAATACAGATCAATGAACATTATTATATTATACTACTAGACTAAGCGTAAAGCCAGTGTAGGCATTTTTCTGGAGACGGCTGAGATTTAAGGAATATACATAGGAAACTCCCATATCGCACGCTCCCATTTAGCAATTTCGTCGCACACAAGATGTGTATAATGGCACCCCTCCGTGTTTTAAAGCAAATATGTTTAAATGTTTTAGTATCTAAGTAATAGTTTGTAACAGTAAATCATACAAATATATAAATCAGAAACATTGACGCCCGTGATCATTGACTTTCTCGTTTAGCAATTTGGTCCCAGTGGATTGCGTAATTGGAGTTTCCTATGTAATTTAAGCAAATGCAACTATAATAAAATTATTGCAGGACATAATTTGTATATTATATCACTTTCTTTCTTTCAAAATTTTGCAGTTTCTTCTCAAAAAATTAAAATTTTATTATCATTACTATATTTTGACAATAATTATTTGAAAGCGCTACTACGGATACAATCGGTTACTGCATTGTATTTAATATTACAGAATACTATTAGGTCGGAACTTGGTCGTAACTGGCTGTCTCAATTATACATTTATATAATTAGTCTATATAATATAATATATAATATGTTCATCGGTCTGTGATTTTAAATGACTTTTTAATTTATATTGTAACTTTGATCTTGAAAATAATAAATAAATTCGCGCAATTATTACGACGACTTACATTAATCTCGTATAAAATAAATGTTCAAAAAGGTAATAGAAATATACAATATTGTGATGATGTAATTAATTGTATCTGGATATAAAATATTTTTGAACGTTAATGAAGAGGATACCTTCCGCTCATTCAACCGTTCGTTGTTGAATAATTTTATGAAATGAAACAAAATGTATTATTAATTTTATATCATTTATTAAATTGTCCAAATGTCGTCTCACTACGTTGAATATTAAAACTCGACCATCAACCATTTCTCTCGAATAAAATTTAAAATTATTTTCTTATTAATCTAAGTTCTGTGTACCCACCAGAAGAGATGAATAGCCTAGGTAAAAGTTATAGTACAATGTTGACTAAATTAATGGAGCACAGTTGGGAATTAGTCGTGAACAAAATAAATGCAGTTCTGGTGTTGGCCTTAACAATTTTGCAAGATTTAGGCCAGGCGCACATTGAGCTGCGTCACGCAGTAAACGCAGGGCAGGGTAGAGCAAAGCAGAGCAGGGCAGAGCAGTAAAGCACGTGTGGTCGGGCGCACATTGAGACGCAATTAACACAGGCAGGGCAACGCAGTTTCTGTGATTCTTGTTGTAGAACGAGATAGCACGAATTTAAAAGCAGAGCAGAGCAGAGAAGCACTATTTTTCTTCAATTTCTTCAATGGTTTTCATTTCGACGAAATAAAACCAACTAAAACTCGAGAACGTGTTACAATGTCGCACAGCATCGCGCAGTTTCTGTGTCACATTCACGAGTGCCACATCGGTCTCGTGCGACGCAGTGCTGCTCTGCTCTACTCTGCGTTTCAATTCGGCTGTCCCGTTCTACAACACGAGTCACAGAAACTGCGCTGTCCTGCCTGCGTTAACTGCGTCTAAATGTGAGCCCGGCCTTACACTTCAACAAAACCAATATGAAAATTGTATACTCATCAAAAAATTTAGAGGGACGCAAAATATTTTGAAAATTCTTACCATTTAATTAAAAAAGCAATTATTTACTTTAAAAAAAAATATTTAAAAGCTTGAAGTGTCTACTTTTTGATGCTGGACTCAAAAATTTTTTCGCCGAAGAAAAATCGCCGAAGTTTAAAGTTGTACGTAAGGTACTTACAGGAAGTTTTTTGGAATGAAGTGTGTTTCACATTTTTATAAAGCATACGCTTAATTTAATTCCGATTTCCCTATTTAGAAACTTTTTTACGATTATTACTTTAGAAATTACTTGTGGTTACCACCATTTTCGGCAAGTGATCGCTTTCTTTGAAGCAGTTGCCCAAAAATTAAACTGTTGGTGTACAATACTGACAGTGGCGTACTCTACACTCTTGAATTTTATACTATATAATGTTTTATTCCCTTCAGTTTTTCAATTACATCAAAATAAATTTAATTTTTGTTTTATTAATTTTATTATTATATCAAAACAATTGAAATTTGTAATGTTATATCTTTTCATTTATTCATTTATTATTTTATACATTTTATGTAAGTACAGAGGCGTACAGAAAACATAAAAAAGTTTATTTTGCTACACGTTTGTTGTTTTGATTTTGTTTATTTTTGTTTTTGTTTTGAGAGAAAAAATATAACTGGAAATATTATTTTTTAAAGCAGCACTACCGGTTTTAATAAGTTACTTTTTATAAAATGAGAATTAACAAAATTACATAAATGCAAAAAATTGTTGTTTTAAGGTAGTTTTTCAAAGGTTTTTAACAAAACTTCTCTAGATATTTCTTTAATTTAATATCAATAATAAATACACGGAGAGAAAATTCCTATAAAAATTACTGTGCTCATACTACAATCGACGTGTAACAGGCGAACATATCCAATTTTTGTACGGTAAAATTATAAAAATTACAATAATATAATTTTTATAATTTTACTGTACAAAATTGAATATGTTCGCCTGTTACACGTCGATTGTAGTATGAGCACAGTAATTTTTATAGGATTTTCTCTCCGTGTACGAGCCTATTCCGATTAAAATTGACTACCCCAAAAACGATTTCAAAGTTTTGTAACTTTAACACGAGCTTTTATAGGAAAACTTTTTTTTTAAATAAAATGAAAACGTATTAAAGGAATTTGATAGGAATTTAATATGTTACAAAATACAAAATTACAAACCATGTTTAATAAGAAATAAAAATTATTCACTACGCCGTTTTTGAAATATAATTTATAAACATCATTTTACAACGTTTTTATAACGCTTTTTCAACAATGCTTTTATATTGCTACAACATAAGCCTGCAAAAATTAGAAAAAAGTGGTATACAAATATAATAACCGAAGAATATTAATACATTATTTAAATTTTGAAAAAAGAAAATTTTTTTTGCTGAGCTATATACTTTTGTACCCGATTATATCGGAGCAACTACGTTAATACTGATTTAGATAGTTAGATGAAAATTTTATTAGAAATGTATCTTGGGAAGCTTAGGAGTCTAGAATTTGAAATAGAGTTGGTTGCAGAAAAACTTACTTTTACATATTTTGTGTTTTTGATATTAAAAAATTAAATTGAATAGTATATTACGTATATGTCCAGAGATTGAAATGTGACTTTTGATCCCGAGTGTCAAAATTTCCAACTAAACTTGGAAAATTTGTCACCTGTCGACAGGTTGAAGTAAGATTTCTCTTTTTTTCGCTTGTTTAATCATTTGAATAAAAATTTTCTCTTCCCATCAACGTATTTGTTTCCCCTATTAGTCTTACAAAAAGTTCTTTCTATATTTTTTCTAAAAAATGGAAAGATGCAGCTAGCTAACAGTATTACGTGGAAATTTTCATATTTCATGAGTTACACAACTTGATTTAAAGTGAAAAGTTAAATTACATTAAAAATAGTAACTTTTTGTTCGGAAAACTATTATTTTATTATCATAATGAAAATATACTAGCAGTCAACACAAGTACAAGTAAGCTCCAGTAAGCTCTACCTACCAGTATTGAAAGTTAGACTATTCAAATAAAATTTCTATACATGAGGCAGTTTATGCGAATAGTTGAACTCAATAAATGCAATGGGTACGTAATGGGAATTGATGCACTCTTGTCTTTTTATAAACGTAGGTTCGTGGCAAAGTCGTTTCGTATAGTGATCTCGGATAATTAATCGATTAATCGATTTAGTCGACTAATTTTGTTTACATTTGGTCATTTTTTAGTCGACTATTTTAACTTCGACTAAATGACTACCTAATATACCTAATTATTTTTTTCTAAATGACTAAAAGCGACTAATTTATAAATTTTTGTATATTATCTATTACGCTTCAAAAAACAAAAACTAAAAATTTATCTATTTGTATAATTTTTCACGTTCTCATATCTTTTCTTTTTTCCTTAAAAAATATATTAAAAGTCAATAATTAAAATCGAATTAAAACATCGTTTTAGAAAGAGTTGCATAGGTTACACTATTTAAGAAATTCGATTAAAAATTTAGTTGATTAGTCTACAACTGTATGTTTGATATTTTTGACTAATGACTAATTTTGCCTGAAAAACATCTTTAGTCGATTAATAGACTAACTGCTCGCCAGCTCGACATCACTAGTTTCGTGACTCTATACTCAGCATTCTAATTTTTATGGAGGAATTCGGTGTGCTTCAAACCCTTTAGGTAAGATAGATGACATTGGACGCAAGATTTTAATACAGATTAGTTGTTTGTGTTAAGGAAAATAAGAAATCCAAACTATAGTACATTCAGTTTTTGAGAGCATCTATATCAAAATTTGTTAGAACCATAGTTCATTGAGTAACACTTAGCAAACTTGAGTTATGTTACAAGCTTTAATGGATACATAAAATGGATGACATTTAAACGGTCATTCTCAGAAACAACAGACCCAAATTGTCAGTCAAAACTCGTAACATTTTAGAGAAAATTTCAAAAATTGTCAAAAGTGAATTTGTAGGGAGGTTTAATAATATTAGAATCAAAGTATAACAACATAGTTACGAGAACTATGTGGTAATATAAAATGTTAAATAAAATTAAAATTTAATTAAATTAAAAATTTTAAATTTTTAGGAGATTTGAAAACAAAGAATACTACAAAAAACGCCCAAACGTCAGACAAAGAATATTTCGCAAGACACTAAAAGTGAGGAATTTACAGAATACATTTTAAATAAAAATGAGAAAAACCGTTAAATAATAAAAGAAATGTTAAATTTAGAAAAAACCACTGACAAAATCACCGCTTGAGTATCAAGCGTGTTACTTTGTTATATTTGATACTCAAGTGGTGATTTTGTCAGTGGTTTTTTCTAAATTTAACGTTTCTTTTATTATTTAACGGTTTTTCTCATTTTTATTTAAAATGTACTCTGTAAATTCCTCACTTTTAGTGTCTTGCGAAATATTCTTTGTCTGACGTTTGGGCGTGGTTTGTAATAATCTTTGTTTTCAAACCTCCTTAAAAAATTTTTTTTAACATTTTGTCTTACCACATAGTTCTCGTAACTATGTTGTTATACTTTAATTCTGATATTATTAAACTCCCTACAAATTCACTTTTGACAATTTTAAAAATTTTCTCTAAAATGTTATGAGTTTTGACTGACGATTTGGGTCTGTTGTTTCTGAGGATGACCGTTTAATCGGTGGAAACTAGTTAAACTTGACTTTTATTTTATTTTTAATTTTATTTTCCTTCTTGTTTTTGAATTAATCATGTGGTGATTTTTATCACTTGTAATTTGTGGGTTTGTCGTCAATTTTGAACGTTTTGTTCCTTATAATTATTTATTAGTATATATTTAAAAAAACCGCTGTTGCAACATCCTGCATAATATAGCGAATTTCCGTTTACAAAAATTTCTCTCGGAAACCATAGTTTACCTAGAATAGTTAAACTTTTTTATGTGATGTTTTCTCCTCTTTCTAATGGTGTAAAAAAATTTCGCCAAAGCTTTTGAACTTGTACTTTGAAACCTCAATTTTATAATTTTTTCGCGTCACACGTAGTGAGTGTTCTACGGAGTACTAGCGTTTCGTAGAACAGAATTTGAAAAATGCTGAACTAATTGTACGGAACTATCGATACCTGAGACAGACTTTCATTTCACCAAATTTCTTTTTTATTTAAATGGTTGGTGTCATCATTTATCATTACTATAATGACGTTCCGCAAGAAATTACCAGGATAATTTGACTTCATATAATATTATTTTATTAGTATTACAATCTGTTATATTATGTTTATACTAAACGGGGAGACAGGCGTCACTACGCGGTTCGGGAGGTGTGGCATAACATTGTGTTATTTGAAGTAAACTTTTTCCGTGCCAGTCGAATGGACTTTTATTCAGCTGGATGTTCGTTCGGTTGGTTATAAGTTTAATAATATATTCAAGATATAGTTTTGCATAGAAGTTTGGTTAAGGAGTAGGAAAATAATATTTTCTTCCTGTGTCTTTGTTGTTTTTAGTTTGACGCTCAAGCTTACTTGCGGTGGGGGGTGGGGGTGTTTGTTGCTTCATTTTCCTCTGATAAAACTTGCTCGCAAACATATCACATGTCGGTAACATCAACACCCCATTGTCACCGAAAACAAATTCAATCAAACTTTCACATAAAGTCATAGCGCGCGTCTATAAGTTTCATAATATTATCAGACGCTAAACATATACGAAGTAGGTATGTACACTAAGAAAAAAAGTAGAACGAATGTTTAAAAAGTTAAATAAATTATTATTTAAAATTTTTAAAATCCATTAAAAAGTGAGTGCTATTTAAATAGATAGTGTATTACGTGATTGAGGTTGCAAGTTATTTGTAATAATATAAACATTATGCGAATACAGTACACAAAACTTGAAATTTATTAAAAACAAATATAAATATAAAAAATTTGGGGGACAGGTCTACCCACACTGTCAACTTCCCATTGGGGGTCCTTAAAGACTAGAGACTACTGTACGTAAATAATTCTTTTTCCATTTCTGGCAACTTCTCCCCTGGGCCCCCGATAGAGGCTTTGCCCCGTGCACCATACCGGGGGCTTCGCCTTCTGTACCTAAGGGTGGGGGCTCCACCTTTATCAAACAAATGATAACATCATTTGTTCTCAAGATATGCGAGACAAAATATATTTCAAAAACAGTTTATTTCGTTTTTTTTTTTTTTTTTTTTTTTTTTTTTTTTTTTTTTTAAGTTTTATAATAATATACTGGAGTTTTTAATAATGTTGTGGTAAAAAATCCATATAATCTATGTTATCTTAATAAAGTTAATTCCGTTTTTTTACCACAAAAAACAAACCACTAATCCGAATTTGCTGAAAACTTTATCCGGTCTTCATTTTTTGATTACGCATCCAATGAAATTAGTCCGGAGTTGATATCGTCATTTGTTCTCGAGATATGCGAGACGAAAAAAATCCACGAACGAACGAACGAACGAACGAACTAACGAACGTACGCACAGACATCATGCTAAAAACGATGGATTCGGATTCTAGTGACCTTGAAACGTGGAGATATGTCAAAATTAGCGATTCGTAAAATCGGACCGATTACAATAACTTCCTATGGGAAGTTAACTAGGTAAAATTTTTGTACAGATTTCAATGTAGATAATACACATGTGGATGAATAAAAATATAGTGTCCTGTGTCCCTTTACGCATAGACGCGTGTAAAGTTCAATTTTCTGTACAGCTGTATGTAAAACATAATTTTTCTATACAGTATTTTGGACAATAAATAAGCAAATTTAAAATTGTTTACAAAGTTCATTTAAATATTTATTTTGCAATTTTGAATTAATAGCAGTGTTAAAATGTCTTCACGCGTGACATACAGTAAGGCCGGGCATAGACGTTACGGTATACTTGCCCAGGCAGCGAGCTCATACACGTTACGGTATACCGGAGAGGTTTACCTGTACAGGTAACCTGCATAGGCTTTACAGCGTATAAACAACTCGAATCAAATCTGTGCAGGTGTTGTTTGACTCACATACACGCTCCGGTATACATACCTGCGCAGGTAGAAAATACTGATTTTCAATTCTTTCTCAGGTCTGGTTACAGTTACGGTACAGTTTCACTAGCATACACGCTCAGGTTTACCCGCGCAGGTTACCTGTACAAGAATACCTCTCCGGTATACTGTAACGTGTATGCCGGGCCTAACATACAGTACACACCGTATATGCCTTATAATGTCTCTGTTGGTTTCTTCTTGCGATACTTGTGTATTTGCGCAGTCTCGTTTGACAAATGAGTAAGAAAATATGTGAAATTAATGTACATAAAGCGGATAAGTATATTTGGTTCAACTATTATGTGTTTTATACAAATTAAATGAGTTAATTTTACTAGTATTTTATTTATAGATATATAGGTACCTATATAGACAAAAATTGAAAATGTCTAAATCTACTTACTATTTTCGAAATCTTATGGTTTCCCGGAAAATCAAAAAAAATTCATTTGACCACCATATCCAGAAAAAAAATGAAAATGTCGAAATCTAAACCAACGGCGATAATTAAATGAAACTTATATATGAATTTCCAAATTTTATGGTTTCCCGGAAAATCAAAAAAATTCATTTTGACCAGCATATGAGGAAAATTAAATAAAAATATTTTTTAGAACATTTTTTTTTTCAGTGTACATATGTATACGTTCGTGTGTGCACTAAAACGAAAAAGAAAGATACAGTGTTCATTTTTAAAACTTAACACTACCAATTTGAAGGCTATTGGGGGAACTAGTGTGGTGGGGGTTACAAACATGCATATGCAGTTGCTATATGAGACCAACTCGAACATATAGTGTTAGATAAAGTATATTATTTGGGTAACTTGTTACTTCTTTCGAACAAAGTTCAACTTTTTTCTTTTTTTAAACAAATTTTTCGTATGAAGTTTAATATATGAAAAAGAGTTACTTTGCTCTCTGTCAGTCGGTAAGTAGATGATAGTGTTACCAACCGCATAATATATGTATGTTAAATTCCCCAGATGTTTATATTATTTAAATAAGTTTATGTAATTTTGTCTGTGTTCGTACGTTTTTTTTTTTTTTTTGGCATAAATGTATATCAAACGTACATACAATGGGACATATCTTGATCTCAACATACTCGTACAGTTTAAAGTTGTTTAGAAAAATGAATTTTGAAGACAGTGCAACGGTTCAAAGTACTCATTTAGTATTTTTTCGATTGACTTTTATATTAAGACATAATTTTTGGTAGTCTAGAGTTCGCTCGTTTAATCCGATACTCATTAGATCACACGATAAACTTCGCTACCTTGTTTGGCTATAGGTCAAAATCGACCCAAGAATTTTCATAAAGTTAACAGTCACATAAAGGTTATTTTGAAAATTTTAATTTCTTTAAAGAATAATTAATTGCAAAAACATACACTGCAATTTCATATTATTAATAGATTAAAGGCTAATTTTAGGTAATATTAACCCTATAACGACAAACCTATTTTTTTTACTGTTAAACTACAAATCGGAGTATATTACCCCACGGGATTTTTGGTCGTAAAATCGTTCTGACAATAGTAATTTCACTTATAAGTACATGAATTTTTTCGTTTTTTCATGCTGAAGAGCAAATTTAATTAAAGTTTAGTCGGTGCAAAATCGATTTAAATAGCTAAAAGTGTTATTTAATTAACAAAAATTGATAACTATTCTTCTAATGAACCGATTTTCAAATTTGAGACGGAATTTTAAAGAGGACACGAAAGACTTCAAGAAAAAAATTAACATCATGATGTTTTGCCAAAAAGTCTATTTATTTGGGATTTTGAAAATTAAAAAAAAAATTGGGAAATTAATGTAACGTAATCAAATGATTTCGTACATTTGTTTAATTTCCAAACTAAAATTTTTATTAAATCATTTTTTGTTTTTACCTTCATAGAATCATAAAATAGAATTTAATCATTTTTTTTTAGCAATCACATCAATTAATGTATTTCATTGATAGCTAAATTTAAATTTAAAGGATGTGATGCAGTTGTTATTATGTAATCTGAAACTGATTAGCGCAGCCACCGGAATTGTTTACGTTACATCGCCATCTAGTTTGAAACCAGCACGGAACTTACTTGGAGGTTGGAGCTGAAAAAATCATCCTTTTTTGCTCGTTGCTCAGCGTAATGAAAACTTGTCTCCGGGATTCGTAATCCGATTCAATCCCGGACGAGCCCCCAATAAAACGTTTAATTATAATCGTAAGCAGACTTGGCCCCTTTCACAACGACCCACGTTTCAACACGCGACCGGCCTCTACTATACGCACACAAAATTTATCACCTGTGAGGTTTTTATTGTTTTGAATTTTAAATTTGCCGCGCAAACTAATTGTAATTTTAATAATAAATGCTTATTGTAATCCTTTTATGTGTTTCTCTTTCAATCCTGATTCTAAATCCTTTTAATCCTTTTAATCCTTTTATGTGTTTCTCTTTCAATCCTGATTCTAAATTTCTAAATCATTAATTTGTGGAAAAATCAAATAAAAATACAAGAAATATTCATGACAAGCAACTGAAGGGTCTTGTGACCTCACCCTACTGTTAGAACCTTGAACTAAATTATGGTATAGGTGTCCAGTCGATAATGTCACTGAATAATTTAAAAACGTAGTTTAAAGCTTACCTGGGGTAGATATCTATCCCGGTTTGTCGTTCTAGGGTTAAATAAGAGCAAGAAATGGTTTATACCGAACACGGAGAAACAATTTTGTTGCTGACTACGAAATCTCCACTTAATGGGTATTTAACATTTGCGGGACCCCAGTGGATCACCCCTAATTGCCTTTAAATTTTTGAACCACTTCAATTCGAAATAAAATTGTAGGTTTATTAAAGAGAGATATCAAAGGTTTTTGTGGCTGTCAGTACTTAACACATTTGATTGTGTAATATAAAATGAAATAGCTATGAAAAGCTTTAATCATATTAGCAAATGAAAACAAGGTTAAATGTTGTTTCAGTTCAAAAAGAGGATTAACAAATTATTGCGTTAAATATGAGTAGGTATCCAACTTAATATAGTAAATTTTGATTGAAATTTAATGTATACGAAGAAGATTATTATTATAATCAAAGGGCTTTGCTCAAAAAGGTTTCTTCATTAGTCCATTTTAACCTTGATTCGTACACAGTAAAATATTTCGACTGAGGTAACCGAGGTACCGACATAGGCACCAAACACTATGGGCACCTATATACCAAACCTTTTCGAGATTACATTTCAAATATGTCTATTATTATTGCTATTGTTAATTTCAAACTTATTCTATAATAGTATTGTTACCGTTTGGTGCTTATTGTTATTATTACAATAAACGTGGGCAAGAATAATTCTACTTGTAAGTTGCGTAAATAAAAGAGAAGGAATAGTGTGAATTTCATTAGTATTTTAATTGTTAAACTCGACTCTTTAAACGGAAGTTCATCATTTAAATAAAAAAAAAAAAAACTACACAAATGATCCTGGTTCAGCTAGTACTTTAATTCAAATCATTTCCATAAAGTTCGACTTGATAAAAAATATTTTTTCTTTAATTTTATGACTCCAGTAGGGTGAAAATAAAATGATATAACGATAAAACTTTTTAACATTTTTACCAAAAGACGAAGACTTGTACCGAAGTAGTTATATTTCTAAAAGAAATTTTGTCATTTTAATAACAAAAATAAAAATTTCACACTCAAATCACCCTAATTCAAATCACTTCAATCAACTTTAATTTGATAAAAAAAGAATTTCTTTAATATGATGACGTCATTAGGTTTACTAACATTTTTTAGGGATTTAGATTTCTAAGGCCATTCTTATTATTTTTACCAAAATTATTGACTACTAGAAAAAGACTTGTCGAATTAGCCATACTTCTAAAAGAAAAATCTTTATTTTGGTAGCAAAAATAAAAATTTTACATGCAATTTCGCTCAATTCACCCTCTTACCTTAAATCATATTATTTCCATAAGACTTAATATAACAAAAAGAATTTTTTTTTTTAATTTGATGACGTCGGTATATCTATAGGATTTTTAGAATTTTTTAGTACATAAAATGATAGAATGATAGAACTATAATAGAAGCAAACTGTAGGTTTTTGAAGTAATTTTTATCATTTTTACCAAATGATAAACCTGTAGCTCCACTAGAAAAGAGATTTCTATGTAGAATCGATCATAGCTCTGGAACAAATTTCATATTTTTGATAATAAAAATGTAAATATTTTGAACAAAATATTGTTTTTGCAAACATTTTCAAACATTTTGCGCACTCTGTGAACTGCTTTTTTTAAGAATTATTAAAGTCGGGTACGACTATCGACATTGCAAATAATAATGACAGTGTACAGGCTGTAAAACAAATAACTCTCGTCCTTTTGTGGGGTGACTCATAGCACCCTGTAGACATTAAAACCGCAGGAATTTTTTCGGAATTAACAGTCGCGTCACCCCTCAAAAGGATAAGAGTTATTTCCTTTACACCCTGTATATAATATATACACACATACATATATATATATATATATGTATGTATGTGTGTATATATATATGTGTGTATATATATCATATACAAGTGTAAAGGAAATAACTCTTATCCTTTTGAGGGGTGACGCGACTGTTAATTCCGAAAAAATTCCTGCAGTTTTACTGTCTACAGGGTGCTATGAGTCACGCCACAAAAGGACGAGAGTTATTTGTTTTACACCCTATATATATATATATATATATATATATATATATATATATATATATATATATATATATATATATATATATATATATATATATATTGGTGGGTTTGGTGGGAAGTGATACCCAGAAAATTGGGACTAATAATGTTTCCAAACTTTCTACAGTTGGATTTACAAGATTAACGGGGATAGGAACACCGGTTGTCCACTAACGGTGAAACACTACATCTGCGTTGCCGGATTTCGTAGATACAATTATTCGTGTCAAAATTACAATATAATATTATATTCCATTATTGTCGATATAGGTATATTTAAAATATAAAGTTATCATATAAAAGTTAATAATAACGCGATATAGTGGCAATATCAATGGTTTAGTAATTAACTGTTCTATTGTAAAATGAATTGAGAGAGGTGGTGATGTTTGGCGGTATGTATATTGTCAGGGGGAGGGGTATCGGGGGCGCTAATTAAAGAAATCCAATAATAATCAGATATTAATATCATCATAACAATTATATCAGGTGCGCTATTGTATTTTCATAATATTATTATTTTATATAAATTTGTTTTCGTATTTTATAGTCGATAATAGTGAAGAATTTGATTATAATTGAGTGTGTAGACACTGAATACAGGGTGAATGTTTTCACGTAGCCTATAAAAATCTCTTTATAGTGACAGAGATAGAGGAAAGCGAAATTTGGTTCTGGTAGAAGTGATGGCATTAAGTTTGGTCGTTGGGAACCTTTACAAAGTAGGTATAATACGAATGGTTTCACAAAACAAATCGATTAAGTCCAATTCTTTAATTTTCCCAAATTCAAGTCAAAGTAGTTGATTGAGTCCCTTTTTCGTATAATTATAGCATATCTCTTTGCTATTAAGTATTCACAATATCAGTAACTTTATTAACTAACAAACTATTAGCTACAGAAGAAAGTTCTTTTTCACGACTAACAAGGAAATGCACCCAGAGTGAAATTCGAGATTTTGATGAAACTTCGCTGGTGTGTAGAAGAGGTAAAAATAAGTGACCCGTATTTTTTTTTATCGGCCATCTTCCACGTTTAGGGGGTGAAACCAGCCCTTAAATTTGGGGGTTCAAATCGTATTTCTTAAGATATCTGGAAAACTATAAGAGATAGAGGAAAACTTCAAATTGACGAAATGTTACTCTTTGAAAGACTTATTCACTTGTATAGGTTAAATAAGGGCCTAGTTAATAAAACAGGCTGGAGGGGTGAAAATGTGGGTAAATTTTCTTGTACAGCCTGAATGGTTCAATGTATCAAATTTTTGCCATCATAAATAGAAAGAGCACTAAAAAATAGGGGATACGTGTTTTTGCGTTTTTTCGAAATATGTGTCTTACCCAAGCCATATAAGGAAGAAAAAAATAGGGTAGATTATATTGGATTATTATTGATTGCAAATACGTTTTATATTTTTTAATTTTTATGTTGATTTTCATCATGAAAATGTAAATTTTTACTTCTCGATAGTGATTCATATATTTTTCAGTACTAACTTAATTGGTAATTTAGCCATGTGTACATTTGGTTACTCATATTCGATATTTTTTATACCTAATTCTGCGAAAGTTAAAGGTCTCTGGTGTGCTTGTGTTAATGAATGCTCGACAAGAAGCAATAATCTCTTTCGCCCACTGTTCAGGTGCTTTGTAATAAATTTTGCGATTTGGGAAATGAGGTTGACACCTATAAAACATACAAAAAGAATATGAAAAATAGTTTGAATGTTAAGAAATAAACCGCATTTGGTTAAAAACGAATTTGTAAGAAAATACAGGCAGCTGTTGAACGGAAGATTATTGCTTCTTTTTGAACATTCATTAACACTTGGTGACCAGAGAACTTTGGTAGGAATAGGTATAAGAAATGTCGAATATTAGTAACCAAATATACAAATGCCTAAATTACCAATTAAGTAAGTACTGAAAAATACATGAATCATTATCGGAAAGTAAAAATTTACATTTTCATGATGAAAATAAACATAAAAATAAAAAAATTTAGAAGGTATTTGCAATCAATAATAATGCCATACAATCTACCCTATTTTTTTCTTCCTTATATGGCTTGGATACCAGATATATTTCGAAAAAACGCAAAAACACGTATTACATAATTTTTGGTGCTATTTCTATTTATGATACCAAAAATTTGATACATTGAAACATTCAGGCTGTACAAGAAAATTTACCCTCATTTTTACGCCTCCAGCCCCTCTTATGAACCCGGCCCTCATTTAATCTATACAGCTGAATAGGTCTTTCAAAAAGTAGCATTTCGTCAATTTAAAGTTTTCCTCTATCTCTTATAGTTTTCGAGATATTTTAAGAAATACGATTTTAACCCCCCAAATTTAGGGGCTGGTTTCACCCCCTAAACGTGGATGATGGCCGATGAAAGGAAATACGGGTCCCTTATTCTTGCCTATTCTACACACCAGCGAAGTTTCATCAAAATCCCGAATTTCACTCTGTATGCATCTCCTTGTAAGATAATAAAATATTACTTTGGACTTACCGTTAGTTAAGACCGATTTACCTCTTCAGTAATTTTATCCATCAAATTTCTACACCAAAAGTAGTAAATTTACAGCGGTTCTGTATCAAAAGTAGTAAAATCACAGTAGTTCTGTACCAATTTTTTTGAATTCTGTACCAATTTTTTTGAAAAAAAAAAAAAAAAACGACTTTCACAGCCGTCAAAGAATTCAGTTTGCAATTTTTTTTTTTTTTAAATTGTTTTCTAAAAAGTTTTTCTTTCATCTATTTGGTACAAATTCGCCTTTACAACAACACAAAATTCTATTTATCTTTTATTTTATTTTTCCAACAATGTCCTTGAAATCTTTCTTGTTACTGTTACCCAATAAGAAAAATATTCCTGATGTTTCAAACAGCAACAGAAATCAATAAAATCCACATAAATATTATTTTTTTGTTATTATTAATAATTAAAATCTAAATTAAGAAAGTAAATTTATTTGTAAATTTAATGGTATCTCATTCCATTTCACTTCAGCGAGTTGAAAATACGTTTTGAAAAACTAAATTTCCTTATTAAAAATGTGAATGTTAGTTTGGCACGCAACCCTGCAACGCAATTGTTTATCATTTACAAATCAAATTATCTAAATTAGTTCTCTCGTTTTTTTTTGTTTTGTTTTTATTTCCGATTTATTCTCTTTGTAAATTTTTTTTGGTGTCACTAAATAGATAAATCTTGCTTAAAATTATTGTATAGCATTGAGATATTTGTTCGCAGTTCATTAGTTAAATCTGTTGTTAAATGTATCAGTTCAGATCTTGTTAATTTCCTTTTAATTTACAAACCCACCAACTTTTGTTACTGTATATAAGTCATAAATTATGTATATTCATTATTCACTCTTTGCTGATGTATCTAAATATTTATATGATAAAAATTCTAGTCATTTATATAATTACAAATTTATTTTACTTATTATTACAGAAAATTGTATTTTTTCAAATGTGTTTATATATAACCAAATTGAGGGGACGTTTACTGGAGAGTCTTTCAAAATTGTGAATTTTTCTGAAATTTTTTCCTAAAAGACGGAAGCAAATATCAATTTCAATCTTTGTACAAACATTTATTAAGTATTAAACTATACAAAAAAAAAAAAAATTAAAGGAAAACTATAAAAAATTGCCCATTTTCTAACTTTTGTTACTGCATATAAGTCATCAATTGTACATTCATATGTATATTAATTATTCACTCTTTGTTGATGTATCTAAATATTAATATAATAAAAATACTAGTCCCTTGTATAATTACAAATTTATTTTACTTATTACAGATAACTGTATTTTTTCAAATGTGTTTATATATCATAATCAAATTAAGGGGACGTTTACTTGTGAGTCCTTAAAAAATATGTATTTTCTGGAATTTTGTTCTCAAAGACAGAAGCAAATATCAATTTTAAATTTTGTAAAACAAAAAAAAAATTAAAGGAAAAATATAAAAATTGTCCATTTTATAGACAGCGACGATCCGAAAATCCGATGCCTTGTTGGTAGACATCATAGCGCCGGTAATAAACCATTGAAATCCAAAAACGAAAGAGATTTATAAAATATATGAACAGTACCGGCACCTATACATATAATATCAATAAATCGCTGAAAAAAAAATGGCGGACGTGTGAACTTTTGATTACGATTTTTGCTTTATTTTTCGCTCTTTAAGGTAAAATAAAAACAAAAATATTGAAAGTGTATCGGACTTAGGTATACGTGCCGGAGAATTGAATTACCTTTAAAATATATACAGGGTGTAAAACAAATAACTTTCGTCCTTTTGTGGGGTGACTCATAGCACCCTGTAGACACTAAAACCGCAGGAATTTTTTCGGAATTAACAGGGGCGTCACCCCTCAAAAGGATAAGAGTTATTTCCCTTACACCCTATATATATATATATATATATATATATATATATATATATACAGGGTGTAAGGGAAATAACTCTTATCCTTTTGAGGGGTGACGCGACTGTTAATTCCGAAAGAATTCCTGCTTCCTGCGGTTTTAATGTCTACAGGGTGCTATGAGTCACCCCACAAAAGGACGAAAATTATTTGTTTTACACCCTGTATAAGAAAAGGTATTTTCAAATTATCGCGTGAACTACGTTTTTTGAGTTTTTTTTTTATAGAAAACTGGATCCGGTTAATGTGCAAAAAAATCGATTTTTTTAAGGACCTCAAGTACCCCCCCCCACACACACACAGTAAAATTGCTTTTAGACAACAAATTTGAGTTGTAGATGATAATAATAATGTAAGTAGAAAAAATATAAAACCCTAGTGACATACGACAAGTCAATTTAACGAACAAAATAAGTTAGTATATAATTCATATTATTTTTTAATATTTCGTTATTATGGTTATGAAATCACTTAAATTTACCAACAAAAACTTTTCTTTCATTCTTATTGTCTTTCTATAGAATGAAATGACCAATAAAATATTTTGTACCATATAATTTTCGCTGTAAAAACTGGTCCTAACTTTTTTTCGTACAAGGAAAAACCTACAATATTCTTATAGCACTTAATACACGTCATAAGTTAAGTTATTAAAATAATTAAATTATTCAAATGTAAGAATATTGTTAAGTTACTGCTACTAGTGCTATTAATGAGTAATGCTAGAAACTTGAAGTTTGATACGAGTGTAAATCTTGTCCCCAAAAGATTTTTAAAAATTGATGCTCGTTCTTTTAGTTCAACTGCTGAAAGTTGCTTTAGAAATTGGGTCCAAAAAATTATTTTTAAAATATTTCCGCAGTCATTCCTCCTTCCTCCTTAGAGGTGCTGCTAATATATCATTTTAGCCAATAAAAAAAAAAAAAAATAGGGACATTTTGACAATGTGCTGACGAACAGATATAACGAAATTATAAGGTCTGGATTTTTCTCGGCACCCGGAAAATATACATAATTTACACAATATGGAAGTAGAAAATAAAGATATATACATTTTTTTTATGTTGCAAACATAAAATTTGTTTAGTTCAGAAATTGTAATTCTATATCTAATATTTTAACTCAATAGTTAGTTAACAATGTTCGGTATTACTTTGGATAAAAGTTTACAGCTATTTAGAAGGCAAAAAATTAATTATATCAAGTTTATTAAAATTTAAATTTTCTCCTTAGTTACAAATTTAAACTGATTATACATAGGTATTTACAAAATTTAGAAACCGCAAGAAATTGTGGTTGATGTTATCAATTACTTAAAGTAAATGTTCAAATTAAATTTTAATCTTTATTGAAATGAAAAGCCACGTAACTGTTCAATAATGATATTTTCTTCATTAACTAAATATATGTGTCGTGATTTGTAACTTTCAAGAAAACCGGTAATCCATACATCAATATGTTTAAGTGAAATGTATATAATTTCCTTTAATGACGTCAAAGTAAATGTATGTACGTATTAAATTGAAAGGTTTCAGTGACTTGATGATTGTGAGGCATGCATTTAGTTCACTACTCGCTGTTGTTATTGCTTATTGGCAATAAGGTACCAACATTGTTTACAAATATACGTATTAAGTAATAATAATCGGATTCGATCAAATGGCGTAAAATTAGAATACTTTTGGTTTAGTGTGTACACAGGACAGATTTTAGTCGGCTTTCAGCCTCAGATTCGTAAAGCACATCCGAGGAAACACAAAAATAACATTTACGGGCATCCGTCAAACGGGAATCACAGAAATCATCAACTGGTCGTCTTTAATATCTGGCCACCCTCTAGCTTCAGACCTTCAGAGAGGTTCATCTTTGTTTAGGGGCCACGGTACACAGTGAAAAAATTTATGTTAAAATTAACACATTTCACATGTCCAGAACGGTCCACTCAATTTTTTGTGTTATTTTAACACAAAGCATGTGTCAAAAATCTTTACACAAGATTTGTGTCAATGATTTAACACACAAGAGGACATTAATTTTGTGTTAATTTTTCAGATTTATCAGAGTTAATTGTTTTTTTTTTTTTATTCAATATTTTAATTCCACTGAAGCTTAAGATATTTGAAAGTCGTCAAAAATTATAACGGTTTTGTTCATATATTATTATAAATGAGACTCAATGAACGGAAAGTAAGTCACTTCTTTGGAAAAATTCTTACTTGTGTTCATATATATCTACGAAAATATATATAATAAAAAAGATGAGAGTAGTTCTTATTATTGAACAAAACCAAAAATTTTTTCAGTTATTGATGAATATAGTTTTATTATGTTTAAAAATGAAACAATTTTCTTACATTTTAAGGTTACTTTGTTACAGAAAAAAAAAGTTAAAAAAAATCATGTAAGCTTATTTGAGATTGTATTATATAATATACAATCTTACATGTAAGTAAAATTACATGATTTTTTGTAACTGAATCTGTAACAAAATAACCTTAAAATGTAAGAAAATAGTTTCATTTTTAAACGTTTAATAAAACTAAATTCGTCAATAACTGAAAAAACTTATAATTTTTCGGTTTTGTTTAATAATAAGAACTACTCTCATCTTTTAGCGAATTTCGAAAACTCGAAATTCAGCTATTACAGTAGGTCTCATGACGCAATCTGAGTCCGGGACTATGGCAGAAATCTGTTTTGAGGTCCCTAGAATACGAAAATGATATTCACTAAAATTTATATATATATATATATATATATATATATATATATATATATATATATATATATATATATATATATATATATATATATATATATATATATATATATATATTTATGTGTTCCCACGATAACTCTCGAACGAAACGTCTAACGCTTATGAAATTTTGTGTGCGGACTGGATTCTGAATTGGCTTGGCTAAGTTCGTTAGCCAGACACGTTGAATGCCCAGAAGTCGGTTTTTTGGCCATTTTTTATCATTCGATCCTATCATATGACAGTTTGATTTTTACATCGTTGAAAAGGAAAAAAAAATTATGAAGAAAATGTTCTTATAATTTTCTTTCTATGTTAAGTAGTTTTCGAGAAAATCGTAATTTTCACTATTGGCTTATTTTGCTCTCTTTGTCATTGTAATAAGTAATTTATATTTCTATCTCAGTTCTTTATGAAGTATAAAAATATTTCACTTTTTTATTAAAGAATTTTGTAAGAACAAGTGAAGCCTCATCACATATATGTGTTATAACACACATACATGTATAGAGTTTTGCTTCTCATTTATTGCATTATAATTAGCATGGTTCTATCTCATGTTAAAAAATGTAAATTAAACAGATTTTCTAAGCTAATGTAATGAAGAATTTTTTTTTTTTTTATTGAATTTTTAAGTAAACAAGAAATTGAAGATTATGTTATGATATAATATTATTAAATATATGAAACAAAACAAAATATGTATAATGTACATATGTATGCACGGAAAAATATTTTGAATCGATTTTGAAAATTTTTTTCACTACTAATTAATAATGTTAAAAAATTAAACCATTTCAAATGGATTTAAGGTATTTTATGTGAGGTCAAGGTTTTCGGGACCTAAAAAGGCCAGAAATTAATTAACCAATCGATTTTAAAAATTTTTTCACAGTTAGTAAGTTAAAGTATTTGAATTAATTAATTAAATGATGTCCGCAAGAAGCTTACGGACTGCCATAAGTTATATGAGATCCTTAGAACCCTTTTCTTACTGTTAGAGTACTAGACTTGTATGAGTTTCGCCAGGATTTACTGATCCCATAATTGTAAAAAATAAACTAAACGCCCAATTTTAAAAAAATCTTCACTGTTACAGAGCTAAACTATTTTAGATAGATTTAGAATACATTATGTAAGGTCCGCCAGGGTCCACAGGACCCAAAAGTGTCAAAAATAAACTAACTGACCGATTTTGAAAATTTTTTCTCTGTTACAGAGCTAAACTATTTTAGATAAATATAGATTACGTTATGTAAGGTCTGCCAGGGTCCATGGGATCCAAAAGTGTCAAAAATAAACTAACCGACCGATTTGAAAATTTTTTCACTGTTGGGGAACTAAGCTATTTTAGATAGACATACATTACGTTATTTAGGGTCCGCCAGGGTCCATGGGACCCAAAAGTGGTAAAAATAAACTAACCGACCGATTTTGAAAATTTTTTCACTCTTACAGAGCTAAACTATTTTAGATAAATATAGATTACGTTATGTAAAATCTGCCAGGGTCCATCGGATCCAAAAGTGTCAAAAATAAACTAACCGACCGATTTTGAAAATTTTTTCACTGTTGGGGAGCTAAGCTATTTTAGATACATATAGATTACGTTATGTAAGGTCTGACAGTGTCAGTAGGACCTAAAAGTGTCAAAAATAAAATAACTGACCGATTTTGAAACTTTTTTACTATTACCGAGGTAAACTATTTTAGATAGGTACAGGTTGTGTTATCTGAGATCCACAACTGTCCTGCGGATGCAAATGCGGCGTAGAATGCTACACAACGGGTTTTGAATATATATATATATATATATATATATATATATATATATATATATATATATATATATATATATATATATATATATATATATATATATATATATATATTACATAAAGTCCGCCTAGAATATACGGTCGAGCTGATTTTTTAATGAGGTCCACCGGGATCTTGCAGATCCGAAAACGCCAGTAATAAGCTATCGAACCGATGCTAAAAAATTTCTCACTGCTAGAGAACTAAATTATTTTAGATGGATACAACTATGCTGCACAAAATTCGTTCGGGTTCTTGGGTCCCCAAAAATACCAAAACTAATTACCCAGCCGATTTTAAAAATTCTTTTACTCTTAGAAAGCTAAACTATTTTAAATAGGTACAGGTCTTAGATGAGATCCGCCAGTGCCCAAGATTTGGAAATTCGCTATGTTATGCAGATGCTGCGACATGGGTATTTTATTATATAATATATATTTTGGTAGATATATATTCTAATCTAATTTACTTACTTCTAAATTCTTTTGCTCTACACAAATATTATGTTACTTCTTTGTTGTACAAAATAGGTTAATATTTTTATTTTGTTAAATCGAAATTTGTGTTAATATTTTCATTTAATACAAACACGAAATGTTACATTAACGCAGGGTTGTGTTTCTTATTTAACACAAAAATTTTAACCACTAGTATTTTTTTTTTTTTTTTTACGCAGAATACAAATTTTTTTACTGTGTAGGGTCGCTTTAGAGCCTGTTGGTAGTTTTTCCATTGAATAGCTTAGACGACGAAAATTTTGAGCCATTTAGCGATGGTACTTGTTACGCCACTAACTCTTGTATAGTACAGTAGAACCTCTGATTATGGACACTACATTAACCGGATCCCTCCTATAGCCGGACAAATTTTTTTGAACGATGGCATGTTATGCTAAAACCAATGTGTCCAGCACTCTTTTAAACGGACTCTCTGTTAACCGGACGCAGACACAATATTTTTTGACTAAGATATATTATTTCGTATTACCCCCATTAAGCGGACGTGAGTACGTCTAGTGCGTATGTATACCTATATATGGGTTAGACATAATTGTTCATGTTTTAACTTTTTAACAATGATTCTAATGTGATGATGCAGCTATTAACGTTATATTTTTATAAAAATACCTAAATTGATTTGAAATAAAAATTAAAAAAATTTTGTACTAAAAAATCAGTTATGAATACTACATTACTTAAGGGGGGAAATAGGTGTAGAACGGCGTAGTGATTTTTATGAATTCTTTTAACACATAAGAAATATATATATATATATATATATATATATATATATATATATATATATATATATATATATATATATATATATATATTTCATTTCAATCTTGGAATCATTTTATGCAAATATACAAGAGTATGTTCTAAAAATTCCAAACATTTTTTTCCGAAAAACAACGGAGATATCAGCTGCCGCGCATTGAAAGTCGCCATCCGGTTGGGCAATTTGCGTACATCCTGGAAGTCACAATTTTCATCTGAAATTTGTTTTTTTTAACAATTTACTTTTTTTATAAGTGTCTCCTATATGTGAACCTTAATTCCTACAAAAAAATCGAAAATTAATATTTTTTTGAGGAATGTGACAATTTAGTACGATTTTTTGTCATATTTTTGTACTTTTTTTTGCAATAAAAAAATAGTCAAAATAAAGATATTTAGGATTGAGGTTCAAATAGAGCGTATTTATATATTAGCTAGAGTATAAGCAAATTCGAAAAAAATTAGTTTGTAGAAAAACGCGTTAAAAAATAAGAGTGGCAATTACATATATTATACGAGTGATACTCACTCAAACGCTTATAATTTCTAAACGGCTTGGAATTTTGTTTTGAAATTTTCAGAATATATTTTGGAATATTCATCCTATACAATCGATTTATGAAAGAAAAAAAATTTAATTTTTTGAAGCCTTTACACCTACTTTCTTCCTTAATGCTATTATTTACTCTGCGTTAAACGGACACCTCTGTTAGCCGAACCAATTTTTACGTGATACTGCTATCCGGTTAACAGAGGTTCTACTGTACATGTACATAACTATACATACCTATATGTAAACAATCAACAATGTTACAAAACAATAGGCCAAGCACCAGTCAATAATAATGATCGATTGTATATGTAATGTTCAGTTATTATTATTACGAATCAACAACAACAATCACAATCAAATTGGCTATGTGCCGGTCCCGGTAGCGACCGGCGACCCATCGGCAACCCCCGATAGTAGTGGTGGATGATGGTGTTGTGTTTAGCTTTGTTCGTTTTGTTGTATGTATGTATAGCGTTTATTGGTTTGAGCTATAAGTAAAGCGGGTTCTACACGATGCTACGAACGTTCCTTCCAACGTTCGATCGAACGTTTGAGGCAATTAAGTTCGATAGTTGGTGCGACGAATGTATCTGCTACACGGTGAGTTGAATGTTTGATCCAATACGAATGATGATGTGTTGGTACTCAGTGGACGACGATGTCATCTGTCTGATGTTATCTCTTATGTTATACACTGATGTTGTCTCTCTTCACATGAACGAGTCGTGCAGCTGCTGAGTCGAACCAACCAACGCAACCAGCATTGACCTTCAAACGTTCGAAGCATCCCTTTGACTCGGTGCAAAAATACCGACATCGAACGGGACACGACCAGATGCGAACGTTTGACGCTCGACATTGGACACTCGTAGGTTCGAACAACGGCTACACGATGCTATGAACCATCCAACGTCGAATGTTGGAAGGTGTTCGTAGCATCGTGTAGCAGCGGCTTAAGCTCAATACACAATATAACTGTTGGTATAGAGTAATAATATATCAATAATATATGTGTTGTATGTATATTAATGGCTACAGTCAGACTACAAAATTTGGGGTAGAGGTTTTTTTTTTGGCAAGGTTCTTAAGGCTTTACTGCCGTGTAATGACTCAAACATTTTTATTTAATAAATTATTAGTAAAATTGTTCAAATAGTTGTTTTCGATACATATGCGTAACGAGAGGTATTCTAGTAGGCTTAAATTGGGACATGAGTCTAAGGGACTGACGTATACACAACGGGATCGAGTGCGCTGTATACCTCCACAAGCCGCCAGGCGAGTGGTGGTAAGCGCACGAGATCGAGGGGTAAGCGCACGAACTTAAGCCTATTGGATACCTCACTTTACGCATACGTATCGAACATAATTTTTTATAACGAAGGCTTCTAAAGTTTAATAGAGAGAAAAGAATTAATTATTTTTAAGCAATTTTAGAAAACAGTAGGGTTAATTTTATTTTATAATGAAAAAAAAAATTTTTATTAATTTGTAAATCGTCTTTATTTTTTTTATTAATTTGTTGTTCGTTTCCATGTTAATTTGAATATGATTATCATTGACAAATGAATATCATTATTTTCTCGCATAGTTTTAGCTACTTTCACGCACAGTTTTATTTTCGCGCACAGTTACTGTCGTTTGTTTTACAGTGATATGAAAACTGCTCTTTACGCCCACTACACAACGCTGGAATATGGAACTTTAGAAGCGGGTGTTTTAAAAAATATATTTCCGAAGTTTCAAGTGAAAATTTTAATTCGTTCTGATGTTTTGAGCGATTAATTTACAAAGAGAGGTACCGAGTTAGAAAATAATTGGGATATTGATAGTATGCATTTAGGGTGTTAACATAGTAAAATAGTAAAACGCACTAGACAGCCGTTTTCGAGGAAAAAGAGCCTCTAAACTTTAAAATTTTTATAATGTACGTTATATTGTAAATCAGTTTAGTATTTAACACTATGAGGCCTGAGTACCTTCACAGTAAATTTCCTCGGAAACCGATAATATTTTTAAACAAATTTTATGTAAACAAGTACCTACATAAAATGATTCCACAGAACACTAAATGATTCAACATGTATGTGTTATGCAAGTCAAAAGATGAGTACATGGTTACATTATTATTTTGAAAAATACAGATAGGTATACGTAAAAGCATATAACCACAGAATACAGAACGAACGGTAGTACCTCTATACTACTGAAACCAGCGTAACGCTAAAGGATAAAAAATACCACCACCACTATCTTATATATGTGCACGCGGAGTTGTGTGTGGTAGTGCGATATATGGTTGTGTGTCTGCGTGTCTTGCATACGCATATACTAAAAAAAATACATAATATGTATGTGGTACGTACATGCAACATACCGTGTCGACACAACGACAACAATATGACAATAATTGAAGGGGTCAGTGCAAAAAGTTGTTAAGTCCACTTTTTACCGTTATTGAGTTATTTACTGCCATCTGTCCCATTTTGTCCGCACTATCGCATGGTCTGTTCAAATTTGTATGAAGAAGTCGGTAACTGGTCGTTTTTGCATATTTTTGAATATGAGCTGGTGTTCATTTCAGTGCAAGAAGTTGAATGTGCCCGCGACGTAGACCGCGACAAGAAGTAGAATGTGACTTAGCAACTTTTTGCACTGACCCCTTCAATTGAAACACACCCGTTGGAAGCTAGTAAGTGAATGACAACATAGTTCTGTAAAATGCACATACTTGCCCATAACTGATTGCAGAAAAGAGATAGCTGTATTCCTTCCAGTGTTCCATGCATATAACACACACATACATACATATGTGGATAAAAATATTATTGCAAATACATAAAAAATGAAGCTAGATATTTTGATGATAAAACATATTATATCTATTTATATGTACAAAAAATGAAAAATGTCCGGTACGTAATAATAAATTATTTTTATTAGAATAATAAATATAAAATCTTATTTATAAATATTTTTTAGTATTTTGTTTATTATTCTAAATATTGATCGCGGTCGGCCTCTGTGGATGTTTTGTTTGGTTTCGGATGCCGAAACCATGGGACTGAAAGTGTTAACCAGAGTTACATGACGTAACTGATAGGACGTGGGATCAGTGTTCAGAAGGATTAAAATTCAATTTTTTCGATTTTTTCCTCCACTTATTTATTTTTTTTTTAATTTAATTTAAAATATTTTATAAATATTTAGATATATAAGTAATAAATTTTAAAACTATAAATATTTATTTGAGCTATATATACATATAACGTAAAGGAGTTGTCGGCAAAAGTCTGATGATGATCTTATTACTCGAAACATGTTGCAAAATTAATTGAATGAAAATGGTATTTTTGCAAAGTAATAATGAGTGTTTTATTAATAACTATAAGTAGACTTTCCTATGCGAAATTCTAGTGAATAATTAATTATATAAATTGGTGCTTTGGGGTAAGGCGTAGGTGCTGTGTAATAGTATAGGTATTGATGCTAAATCGTGGCTCAAATTTTTGTAAATTCTTGTAATCAATTCGATTATTGAAAATGAAACATTATAACAATCATCATTATAGTTACATTAGTGCATTGAAAAGTTTCAATACAAAAAAAAAAAAAAAAAAAATTGGGCTAGCTATCAATTTGGAAATTGTGCCTCTAAATGTTTCTTATACCTACCTATATATAGAGACATAACTACAATGGGATAAGTAGAGCAGTTGTTGTTCTAGTGTGCAAGTTGAAAAGGAGCGCAACTGATTGATTTTTTTTTTTTGCTCTTCAATCTCGTGTCCAGGGAAAAAAGAAAATTTTTTAGTTTTATTTAAAATAAAAGAATCTAATATGCCGTAAGTACTATAAAATCGCCTGTACATTGTTTTTCGTGCTAATTGCAAAAAATTTTTTCATTCAAACGTGTATAGTGTACCTACTTGTGTTATAACTGAATAAAATATTATGGAATTTGCGATAAAATACTGTTTAGTAACTTTAATAGGATGGACGTTCTGGGGGGGGGGGGGTGTGGTCAATATAAACATTACAAAAAATAATATTAATTGTTTTTAGCTGTCTACGTACACAGTCCAATATCAAAAATAACAAACCATTTTTTTTAAAATATTTACTAAATTAAATAATTGAGTAGCGTTGAATAATATTTATTTTGCCACTTTTGATAATTGAGTGTACCTACTGTGTTTTGAAATTTGTATGTTGGTAATCAGTTAATTAACTGGATTTAGAAATGATTCAATTTTTCCAAAAATTGAATCAATACAAATTTTGGTTTACATAATATCCACTGTTGGAAATATAATACTACCTCTATTTTTAAATATAGATTGCGGCTCATCAGAACATTTCGGATTCATAAAATATAATTATACCTAACATTATTCAACGGATTACTTTCTCTGTTTGTTACATAGACACTGGATCCGAAATATTTTGATGAGCCACAGAGTATATGTAGATGAGCAGCTCTCGGCAATATAGTGTATACCCACGCAATTTGGAACATTTTCGTAAAACTATTTTCGTAAATATTTGCTAATACATAATTGGATAGATATACGAATTTCTGTATGAGAGTCAAGCAGGAATATCAAAAATATATTTTTTCTACTCCTGATGAAGAACACACCCATTATATATATCCGCTAACTGTTGACAATGTTATGCATTCGTAAAAGCTATGGAGGAATGGCCATTACACCTTCCAAACAATTAAATTACTGTATTAATCATTGTTCAATGGACCTGCAATTGTTTTATGAAAAATATATCCATCAAGTTTTCAATCGGCAATTGATATTTTCAAAATGGTGCCACAATGGATGTGGGTGATGGGGACAAAATTTCGACAAATTGTAATTTTTTAGAAACTCCAATTTGCAACAACTTCCCTTAAAAATGGCCTGACCTATCCCGAAAAATTCAAAATAAATTTTGATTCGTTGTAATCTTTGAACGAAATCTTCATTGAGGTTTTTTGGTTATTATCTGTAAATCCCTTAAGGGGGGAGTACCGTTAATTCGGCATAAAAAAGGCCCATTTTAAAGAATTTTTTCAGACGCTACAGGCAATAGAACTTTAATTAATTGATTCCTTAATTTTTTAAAACAAAATATAAATAATTAAGGCAACGGCAGCAAACCTTCGGAGGCGCCTCGAAAAAAAGTTGTCTGTCGGTTAACAATATAACTGGTGAGTGCATCATCCGAAATAAAAAAAAATATGATATCATTAGATAACCGTTTTTTTAAGGTATCCCTAGGATGAAATTTTTTTCGATTTTTTAATTTTTGGTGACACTTAGAAGTGATAGCACCGATTTTCGTCTAAAAAAATGGACGTATTTGTTATTGTAAAATTAATAATTATGAAAAATAAAAAAAAAAATCTCCCAGGGATATCTGGTTATTTATGTAAGGAAATTGTTCAAAACAATCGGTCGAGTAGATTTTCACCGGTTTCAAAAATGACAAGTGTGAGAATATCGCCTTAAAGTTTTGTATACCTGAAAATCCAATATTAAATATGAACAATTTTTTCATACCTACGTCATTTGTAGTATACATTTAAGATCCATCGATGAATAAAAGAATTTAGGGAATCCAGAGCACAAAGCTACGTACCTGCTGGGAGGGATACAAAAAAGGATCGGAGCAACAAACGCTCAAAGTTCTATATCTTAGTTTTACTCCGATTCGTTTTAAATTTTGACACAACAATCTAAAGATGTTGCACAATCATATGAAACAATAAAAAAAAATGAGAAAAAATATTTGTATACGAATCCCAGCCGTCAAGCTAAGCAAGTATCAAATAAAAACGAACCGGGAAATGCCTGCAACTGTTGTCACGGGAACTTACCCGATTTGTTCCTTTTTCTAATATCTTAAACTTGATGCAGCAAACACATCGTGTGATTTAACACCAAAGATTCTTTTAATCCACTTCATAATGCTCTTAATGTTTTTCAAACATGAATCACATCGCGTTACTACTACCCACCATTCAAACAAAAGGGTGTCGCAACATTTTTTCCCATCATGTCGTGATTATAATAATTACAAAATGTATATAGAACAGAGTGCGAATGATACTGATTTACATACCGTACGACAAGGATGAATTGAATGTGAATGAGTAGCGAGTGAGTGAGTGAGTGGCATGGGTATGATGAAAGACAATAAATTAACGTGCGACTTTGGCGGGTTCGGTTGTTGCCTTGCGGCTTGTTAAGTTTCGTTTCGCTGTGCGGCTGTTTAACTATTCAAAACATTCTATTTATTATGCTAATATGTATTAACTATGCTAGATTACAAAATCTTCACTAAGTTTCCCTTTCTTGCCAGCAGTATTTATTCCGCTCACTGCCTTCCCCGCTCATTGCCGCTCGTCTTCGCCGCTCTCTTGCTATTCATATGTTGTGTGATGCATTCTTTCACGCCTCTTTTCATTTGACGTGAATTTCTATTCTACATATTGTATATGTATACAGTTTTTCCCACTTTTGTATAGTAAGTATATATTATATACGTATCTCTCACCTTTTCTTATCTTATTTGTATATCTTTTATCTTGGTTTATTATCGGGTTTTATGTTAAGTGTTTTCTTTGTGTGTGGTAAAATAAATAGGGGAACATATGCTATAATTAACACTTAATCATTGTGTTAATATTTAATGGTTACACTTATATTATGTATAGTTTATATGCTTACAAGAGGTTCATTTGTTTTTAATTGGTTTTAGTTTGTTTTTGGGTTACAGTATACATTCTTAATAATGTTAAATTTGTTCTAAAAGGGGGTAATTTTCTTGAAAAGTTTGTAAAATAATAAAATAACTCTATAGTTTCCTGCAAATTTATATGACAATTTGCAATGTAAAAAATTTGTAAAAGTAATTATGTATAGTGAATCAAGATAAAAATATGTAATTATTTTCAATCCATTAAGCATAATCAGAGTTAGAGCATCGCATAGAAAAATGAGGTAAATGGTTAAGGTCCGGCTTTTTGAAGGGCCCGGTCAAAGTGTCTATTTTGAATATTTGAATCAATATTAAATATTTGACTATTTTAAGTCAATATATATCTTGTGGAGGTAGAGGAGCTTGGTAAGAAGAACTCTTTAACACTGAAAAGATTTCTTGTAGCCAGGAATTATTTCCGTCATTAACTAGAATAATATTATAAGGTTTTCCGACCACTTGGCCAATTATACATATAATTCAGTAAGTTACCGACACTTTTTTAAGCATTAGACAAATGTATAACAGCAATTCTTTAACCCTGATTATATTTCTTGCACGCAGAAATCATTTCTGTCATTAAACAGAATAACATAGGTCGTGTAATATGAAATGTCTTTTTCCGGCCACTTGGACGACAATGTAATTCAGTAAAATATCGACACTTTTTTAAGCATTACAGAAACGTTTAAAAGTAACTGTTAAATTTTAAAGGGAATTCTTGTAGTCCGAAATTATTATCGTTATTAACTGGAGTAATATAAAATGTCGTTTTCTAACCACTTTTATATTTAAAATTTTCCAATTTTGCCCTAAAATTTATATTTAATAGAAAAGAAAAACATATTTAAAATATTATTTACATTTATCTTTCATATTTCTCAACACAAACAAATTAAGTTTCAGTAAATAAAAACAAACATCTTAGAATAAAGTGTACGTATTCAAAATATAACCTCATCATGATATTTGCGTAATATAATTTTTTTGCACTTCATTTTGATTTCCAACACCAAAATGAGTTTGCATAATCTTCAATAAAAAGTTAATTTTTAATACGCAGGTGCTCCTAAATCCATTCCTTCTTATGAAAGTCAGTAACAAAGCTAATAGAGACTAGACTAATAGTTTGTTCGCACTAAAGGGGTAAATGGTCAATACCTAGTAGGTAAATTAAACCTACAAGTAGGACAGAAAAAACCTTAGAAAAAGTAAGAGAATTTTCTTCGCCGCATAGAAATAAAACATGGATAGTACATTTTTTTATTCAGTAGGTATGTGTAAAGACAACTTCATCCAGAAACCATCCTCATGTTATAATTAAAAAAAAAAATTAAACCGCTACTTAAATTGTGCGGAATAAATCAACATCAAGTGTACTTTGGATAAATTAAACAAAATAGACGTATCGAATGTAACGACCATGGTGACTATACAAGAGGTATACGAACTCCATGTATGCAAAAAAGGGTTTAAAAATAAGAGGGCATTAGTGTTCCCCGTGTACCATAGCGGGAAAGAAGTGAAATGGCAGTTTGAAATAGAAGTAATAATTTAAAATTATAAAATAAGTCATTTAGGTTAGACAGGTCAAATAAAGAAAAAACGATAATTATAAATTTCAAATTACAGTACAAAGGGAACTTAGCGCCACGAGTGGTGAAAAAAGAAAACGTAATATGTATACCATTTACGTGGACAATTCTGGCAATTCCCCCATTTGAGTTCGTGGTCCTTGTGTAGTATCGATGGTAACGACATTCTTCCAAATTAAGATTCTCTCAGCAGCTTTTTGTAGCAGAAAAATTATTCCCCCTCGGGGACAAATTTGGCATTACTACGAATGTCTACTGTATCAAATCATTTACCAAGTTTTTTCACATGGCAATACAAATTTCATATCATTAAATATTCAGACAAAAAAAAAAAATTCAATTTTTTTTTTCTAAAATTCACTGAACCCGACTATTAATTAAAAATTTACAAAAAACATTTTGTTTAATCTCATTTAATATTTTGACATATCCACATGCAGACTAATCTGCTTCATATAAAAACTTTATCATGGTAAAACTTTTTTTAAATTAATTAAAACCACCAAAAAAAATATCTAAATATTAATAACAATTTGAATAATCTACTTAAAAAATATTTTCTTAATTTATTCATGACGGTAAGTAGCCAAATTAAAGTTTTAATCTAATTTTAAGCTTAACAAGGTAGGTATACTCGGTGCAAACAACAGATATTAGTTTTAAAAATATACGTATAATATAGAGAGGTTAAACTATATGGTTTGTATATTGTTTAAAATTTCATTTTGTTGGTGTGAAAGTTTTGTCAAGTAAATAATTTTAAATTATAATTATGTTAATTTTTTTCGCTAGAAGATGTGAATTTTAACTGCACAGTTGGTGAGATATTCTTTTGAATAAATAAATACGTAATCCTCAAACTCGTTTTGTACATATTTAGACGTTATAATAACGATGAAATGGAGAAGGAAAAGTACGCCTGACACAATATTCTGCATAACATAGCAAATTTTTCAAGACGTATGTACGTTTTAGTTTAAATAAAAAAGTTTTAAAGATCCACAATGAAAAAGCTCCGAAAAGGTCCAAATAAAAATTCCTGAATTCAAAATATTCAAAATTTCCTTATAATTTAGAATAATTTAACTTTCATTCGTCAACTATTACATGTCTTGCCGTGTATTTTATAGTGTAATTATATCACATGACGAATGAAAATTAGCCTATTCTAAGTTATAATGAAATTTTGAATATTGAATTCAAAAATTTTTATTTAAAACATTTTAGAGCTTTTTTTGTTGTAGGTTTTTAAAACTTTTTTTATCTGAAACTTTTTCGAGTTTTTATTGTATTTATGGAACAATATTTACGCAAGTACGGAAACAATTTTTTTTGATGAGAATTGTGGAAAAATGGGTTTGCTTACTTAAGGTAGTTGATCGATAAAACGATTTTTTCAAAGGATTTTAACGAAACTTCTCTAGATATTTATTTAATTCAATACCAAAAATATGAGCCTATTCTGAATAAAATTGGCTACTCCAATTTTGAGAAAAACAATTTCAAAGTTTTGTAATTTTAACACGGGCTCTTATAGGAAAACTATATTTTTTTTTTTTTTTTTTTGAATAAAATGAAAACGTGTCAAAGGAATTTGATAAAAAATTAATGTTATAAAATACAAAGTATACAATAAAACATATTTAATAAAAAATAAAAATTATTCACTACGCCCTTTTTGAAATATAATTTATAAACATCATTTTACAATGTTTTTACAACGGATTTTCAACAATGCTTTTATATTGCTACAACATAGGCGCGCGGAAATTCAAAAAAAGAAGTGGTATATACATAAGTATAATAGCTGAAGAATATTAATACATTATTTAATTTTTGATAAAAGAAAATTTTTTCGCTGAGATATACTTTTGTACCTGACTATTTCTGAGCAACTACGTTAAACTTTATATTGCAAAATTGTGAAAAAAGAATTGGTATTGATTTCATTTTCAAAATATGTTTACATACATTTAACGTCTTCTAATAATTATGGTCCTGTTTACTGAATAATATACAACACAATATCTTCTCCATATCACACCTCGTTAGGTGCTTTAATGAAATGTTCCACAAACTGGCTCTACGCGCTATTCTATTATTATATAATAGTGTTCATTGGCCCATGTGTTCAACTTTTTTTTTACTATGCAAGTTACTTTTCCCAAATTCCTCCAGTAAATATGATTTAATTTCCACATCTAATTTTTCGGTTGTTTTAACAATTTACATTTAATGAAAAGTGGAAAAAGCCGTATCAAATATTTATCAACCGCTTTAAATTTCAGGTTTCTAATACAAAAGTTACGAATTTTAGAGCTTTTGGAAAATTTTGTATACGTGATGACGTCATTAGGTTCAGTTTTTTCAAGTTCAGTTAAAAAGGTGATATCTGCCAACGAAATAATGTTTAATTTAGGAGTTATATGAGATTGCAGATGATCTAGCACTGCGCGTTGTACCGGCACAAGATTGCCGTGAAAATGTAAATTTCTTAATTTTGTAAATTCATACAGATTGCCGTGTGAAATATGAAAATTAAAATTATAACTATTGAATTAGTTTTCCTAGCAACTAAAATAATAAAATAAAATCAGTTTAATACTGAATTTCAAAAGAGAAACTTGTTTTTTATTTCTCAAGAAATTATTCGAAAGCGGTATTGTGATACGGGTCACACTTTGGGAACACCTGTAACAAGGCACTCCTACAGACTTGTAGTTTTTGTCCATATTGCGTGTTGCATAATAAAGCGTGTCAAGTACTAGTAAACTTGTATACTACATGTAAACTAGCTCCTGCTACTTGTAAACTAGCAAACGAAAGACAAGAGTCGTTTATTTGTTTCTTATATTGAATGACAGGTTCTTCAGAATATTTTATAGACAAAGAATTACAGTGTATGATAATAATACTAAAAGAAAATGAAAATGCAACGAATGATAATCATTTAATTATTTTATTTTATTCCAACAAAATAATATGGTTAGAAAAAGCTTTGTTGAAATATCCCGTACAACTGTATTGAATCCATTTAGAATGAAACTTGAATGTAATTGTAACAACATTGTCTGTTATGAGCGTATATTTGAACAATGTAAAATAGGGAAAGTTTCCTAATTTGAGTAACATTTTCTGGCGCCCTTGAAAATTGTTTAAAGAGAAAATATTTATTGGTAAAGATTAATTTTAACATTTGTTTCGTTTCTACTGAAATTTCTCTATGGAATATCTCGACCAATGATCTCACACGAGGATACCGGTGAACCTTTAGTTGTGAGAAAACATGGGAGTTTCCTCTAGAGTATTTTAGAACATTTAAGCACCAATACCGGTTATTTTATCTAGTTCAAATTTTATTTTATAATAATGTTTATACTGTTAAGCGAGTTTCATTTTGCAATACAGATAAACGCTTACACAGTTATATCGTTTTAAAAACAAAATAATTGTTTCAACTTTATCAAATACAAGTGTGAAAGTGGTACAGGATGAAAGAAGTGTAGCCAATCAATTATTAATATTTGCAATATGTACCTACTAAAAGTTCTAAGGTTGCCAATTGTAATAAAAAAACACATATTTATATGTGATTTTTATTTCGTCTTCATAAATCTATTGGTATAGAACCACTGTAACTTCACTGATTTGGTATAAAACCGCTTTAACCTGTGCCATACAACTACTGCCACTCTACTACTTTTGGTATAGAAATTTGATCGATAAAATGACAAAAGAGGTAAATCGATCTTGACTAACAGTAGTTCCGAAGTAATTTATCTCTAGCCTTAGGAAAGACTGGTATAGAATTACTGTGGTCTTCTACTTTTGGTTTAGAATCGCTGTAACCTTACTACTTTTGGCATAGAACCGCTATCACTTTACTACTTCCGATATAGACATTTGGTGGATTTACTAAAGAGGTAAGTCGATCTTGACTAACAGTAGGTTCGAAATAATTTATCTCCAGTCTTCAAAAGAAATCTTTCTGTTCTAAATACATATTTATTTGTACAATTGTGATTCTGGAATGCACAACAAATTTTGATTTCCTTAAGGAGAGAGTAAGGTTTATTCGTACAAAAGAAGGCATGCTTTTGTTATTTTTTTGTGACGGTACAGTTAAAATCTCTTTATTAACACCAGTAGTACATTGAAGTATAACTTTCGAAGAATATTGTGTAAAATTTTCACGAAGAAATATTAAAAAATACAGTATTGACAGCAATTATTCGGACGGGTCTCGGAAAAAAGCAGAATTGCGGTGCCCTTCATAACTTGGTGCTGGATCATCCGAAATAAAAAAATTAAAGTTCAATCGTTAGATAATAGTTTTCCTCAGGTAACGCTGGGAGGGTTTTTCGAAATTTCAATTTTTCACTTTTTTGGAACACTTAGAACGGAAAAATACGATTTTTGCGAAAAAAATTGGCTAATTTGTTATTGTAAAATAAAAATTATTAACAAATTTGAAGTTAGCTCCAGCGTTACCTCGTAAATTATGTACAGAAATAGTGTTCAAAATTTCAAATGCATTGGTGCTATAGTTTTGAAGTTATGAGGGGCACCGACTTTGAAAACGTGAGCTGTAGGGAAAACGCTTTAAAGTTTTGAACACTTTAAAATTCTTATATAAAACTGATATTATAGAGTACTTACTGCTAAACTAAATTTTGTACCTTGCACCGACAAAATATACAGTACAGGTATAAATACGTTAGTACTCCCATTGAAATTTCTATAATATAACTGAGAGAGAAATATATAGAGAACGAAACATCTGCCAGGTAACAACAAAAATGCTTATAATTTCGTCAATTTTGCTCCAATCAACTTGAAATTTTGAGACAATATTTTTGAGATATTATGCATTCAGTTAAAAAAGTAAAAAAAAAATGCAAAAAAAAATTAGTTTAATACCTTACCCTGCTCTTAAATAAATCAATATCGTCTTTCAAAGGTCATATTTTTAAAGCATTTAGAAAAAATAGTCGTGGGAATTATTTTTGGCTACTCCTGCGCTCTAATACACTAACGATAAATAACATTAAAAATTCGACCTTCAATTTTCGTGGCGACCACGCAAATGAGGAAATTCAGCGTATGGAATCGATTTTGTGTCTCAATTCAAGTATAATTCGATTTTATTGTTGTCATACTACATTTTTTAAATTTATTACTTTTATTTTATTAGTCTGCAACTAGTATTTGCAACTTAGGTACAGCCTAGTGAAAAAGTATAAATACACTTCTATTTATATATGGCTATGTAACAGAAAGGAAAGCTGTCTTTTAGAATAAGAATAGTTTTAACTTTCAATAAAATGAGTGATCAAATTTAAATAAAAGAACTTGGGTATAATTAGCTCAAGAAATAGCCGAAGATATTTTAAATTTAAATAACTATTGATATTTCTGTATTGTATCACAGATGTCGTCAAGTAGTCACTTATCACGAATAATAAATTTGATGTTTGCAAGAGAAACATAATTCTATCTTATTTTGTAAGCTGTAAAATGTAATAAACACACTACAAGTTATGATTACGTAAATATATTATTTTATATATTTTATACGTCCATGTACAAACAAACATATTATTACAGCCATTAAAAAAACAAAAATAAAATACAAATTTTAAAAACCAACGGGAAATATTATTGTAAATTTCTTTTATGTAATTTAAAACTCGGTTGGTATAAAAATCATTATTATATGTAGGTAATACTTACAAGTAATACTGATACAATGAATTGAGTAGATCAGAGACTTAAGAACTGATCGAGATAGAGTCGGAGTTGAGAGTCAAAATGAGATATCAAGTGTTGGTTGAAATTAGTACTGTCTGTTCCCTTTTCACCAGTATTTTTTGTAATATAAATTTGATACAATTCGAGAATGAAAGATACGAACTTGAATTTCTGTATTGGAGTGTAGTTCTTAAGTAGAAATGTGACTCGTAAAATTTAAAGCTGAAATTTGATACCTTTTGTAACTGAACAAACTAAATGTGGTTTTAAAAATGATTTGACCAGTTTTAAACTTTAACCGTGATTACTGAAGTAGCAGTGAAACGAATATTTGAATGGAAAATTCACACTAAAATATCTACTAGAGACCAGCGCCTAATTTGTAAAATTGTAGATGCCGAAACGCCTTTTCCGAACTTTTCGCTAAAATGGTGTTGAAGAGCCAAAAAAAGTAGGTCTTCGTTTATCGTAGACCTCTGTTCTTAACCCTACAGCACCTAATGACACCGATTAAAAGAGATACCATTTTTGCTCTTCTATTTTTTGTAAGCTTAGGTCATTAAAAATCATAAAGTGCTTGAAAAAATTATCAAACTGGATCGGCTGGGAATCGAACCCAAGATCTCCCGGTAATTAGCCAGGTGTCTTCCCACTAGACCAACGATCCTCTGTTCGACAGCCGCCCCAATCCGACAACCATTCAACCACTTGTGTGTATTGGTACTCTCTCTAATGCGAGAAACTGTTACTGTATTTCAATTTCAAATATTATCCAGTGGATTGTGAAACATTACTACGTATGACGAACTTTTGTCCGCATTTTACATAACCAAATCTAGCACAACGTGAAGTTTGGCCTTGAGCATTGATTTAATTCCTTTGAACGTTCGTATCAGGTCAATTGATTCTCAAGTCTCTACTTTGTATATAAAAAGAATATCAGTTATTACGTTAGAATGGAAAATATGGTTCATGTATAATTATAAATTTTGAAAATATTATATTACCTATTTAAGTGTTTTTATGTTTTGTATGTATGTATGATATGTATATGTGTTAGTATTAAATAGGTGATTTTAATTAAAATTTATAATTAAATTTTCAAGAACGTTTTTAATTTTTTTCCACCTTTAAATTATTTGTATCTGACAATTTATTTGGTGGTTTGGCGATCTAGTTAAATAGGCACCTCATTAAAATTCATAATATTTTCTTTTATTGTTTTTGTAGAAACATCAATTTAAAACCAAAACAAAAATTATTCTCCAGGGGCTAAAACAGAAAAGTAGTGATTAATTTTCAATTAACTAGCTAATTAAAAAATTGGAATTTATGGGAAATATTAAAAATGAAAGCAAAAAAATCTAGTTAAAAATAAATATTAAACTTGTCTTTTTAGGTACACGCGCTATAAATGATTTCCTCTTTTTTAGATAAAGATTTTTTTCGATTCAACTACTGAAAAAAATTTGAGGAAATATTTTTTTGGTTCAAAAAAAAAAAAAAAAAAAGAAATCAAAGAAATATTTAAACTTTGATCAAAGTAATCGTTCACGGTTCACAGTCGTTCACAAAGTCGGTCCCCGGTAATTCAGCAAATTTGTTTTTTTGCATGATCAACAGAATTTTTTTATAGTAGTAGTCTTTATAATTATCATAGTTAAGAAAAATACCAAATTTTATTTCAATATGCCAACCCGTTTGAATTACTGGTAACTGTGCAAATTTTCAAGACATTCAAAACCGGTGGTATATCTAGAAGCCCTTAGTGGCTCTAGAAGCCCTCCTAATTAAGATACAGAATTAGGGAAGGTGTCATTTTCTAAAACTTTTACTATGAGGTAGTACATAATACAGTGAGAAATAAATGTTATAAAAATATCAAAATCTCAATTTAGAATTTTTCAAAAAGTACAAATCGAAAAAAGCCCATTTAATTGTAAGTCCTAGCTAGCAAAAATAGCTAACACATTTGAGGCGTTGAGAACAAGAACGTCCTAACTAACAAATTTTATAAAATTGAGATATTGGGCCTAAGTATACCTGAAGGTCTAATTATTGAAGTAAAAACTGTCTAGGTGTGTTTTTAATATGAACTAAGAGATGGCAGCATACTAATTTTTTCTTACATCATAAACTTTTTAATTTATGTGAGTGCAAAATCGGTCTAAATGACATAGGCGGGCTAGGTCATTTTTTCACACTAACAATATTGTAGTTTTCTTAAGCTGCAGTAGTCGTGAGAGACTGTCGATAATTGAAACTATCCGTAATTATGGATAGTCAGTCATAAAACTATCGATAGTTGTCGATATTTTCCGATAGTCAAGTTTTTGTTGCTCAAGTCATATTTCATAGGAATTTAGACTAATACAATGAAACAACTAGTTACCCAGATTGTACTTATCTAAAATTTTGCTTTTTCAAACTTGCTACAGTATCTGCTTAACAAAATTTTAAGTTTTCCTGCAAACATTTTAAGTGATTTTCGAACTATAATTTTAAATTTTGGATAAAATTGTACACTTTTTGAGTTCCGTAATCAAAATATTGAAACCCTTATAAGTTTTCAATGTTCATGCGTCAGATGTTTAAATTTTTACAAATACAAATGATATTGTAGATGAAAGTAACAAAACTGATGATGACTGAATCAATAAATTTAAATTTTTTTATAATTCGAAGGCTTTCTCTATTCTATTTGTATAATTTCAAAAATTTCATTACTTATATGGTTGATAAAAATATACATTTTTTCCAACAGCACATTTTTTCTCTCAATTTAAAACAAAAAATCTTTGAAGACAACATGATCTAACTAATATATTTTAACTAATTTCTCATTAACCACGAGTGTAAAAATGGCCTAAGTGACAAAAATATTAGCGAAAAGATGCTAGTCCTTCTAATTTTACCCATACATGCATTTGACGTTGTATTAAAAATATAATACATAAGTAATCGTCCATAATTTTATTAAGACTTTGGTGGACTTTGGTGGAAAAACAAAAATATTTTTTTACATAACTTTAACTGTCGTTATCTCGATATGAGTGATTTGTAGTTAGGCCGTTCTTGTTCTCGCGTACTCATTTGTAAATAATCTTTCAGAATAACTACAATGAACTCAGGACTAAGAGACTCAGAATTTATTATCAACTGTCATTTTTCTAAAACATTTAAGATAGTCGTATAAAAAAGTGTTTTGAACTGACATAAAGAGATTCCGAAGTTCACAAAACAAATTTTTTCCCAACAGATTTCATTAACATTACTCTCATTTGCACAATCCGAAGCAAAATGTCAAGAGAAAATAGTTTACAAAATGTATCTTTAGATTTCATCTTTTTTTTTTGGCAGTTTTAAGAACTTAGTACTGAGCACAACATGGAATATTTTTGCACATCCAAGGCAAATAACCATGTTGCGTCACTGACTTTTGTTTATTCCAACTACACAATTACTTTTTTTTCAATACATTTTTTCTTGCTCGTTTTGAATACAAGATTTTGATTATACAATAAATAAACGTTGGTAGACGACGTATAAACCAACGACGAAGAAAACATCCAACGGAGGAGGAGAGGACCAAACACTCAAACAACATTTTACGTGTTAAAAAGATAAATTATTCCTCCAACTTCATACTTTTTATCATACAATTAATTTTATAAGTGAAATAAAGAAAGTAACTGGCGCAGTCCGTCTGGTTCCGCTTCGGTTTCGTCTTGGCGCCCATCCCACGAATTTAATAAATTATCAACGTAAAATTTTTGAGTGTAATTAAGTAATAAAATTTATATATAATTAATGAAGTGCTTATTGTTTTTTTTCCCGCCCGTTTCGCGGAGTATTTTCTAGTTGTAAAAAAAGTTAAGGATGGTTAATTTATTGCCTTCTATGATTACATTAATTTTTTTCTTGTTGTTGTCATAATTTAATTAAGTAACAGCGCGACTGTACGGCGATATTATTTATTAAAAATTTTATTTAATCATAATATTAATTAATGATATATTGCATCGTCCAGCAATATGGATGGGGGAAGATTGGAGAGGGGAGCGTTAATTAAATTCGGTACAACGTCTTAATTTATTTAAGAATATTGTTTCTTTTGAGTGTACAAACTGAAATATATATTTTTTTACTCTACATCTAAAATAGTAATTCGTTTTAAACTTCTAGGGGGGTATTCTGGTCTAGAAATTAAAAAAAATCAATTTTTTCTGCATATTTTCAAAGTTTAGAGGAAGGAACATTGTACGAGGTGGGGAATGCTGATTAAAAAAATGTAAATATAACACACCATTAAATGACTCAGACTGCCCGAAATGAGACGAAACGTTAAGCTCGAAACTATGTTTTTTGAAACGGTTGACCTGATATCTCAAGTTCTAGTGGACCGATTGCACTTTAAAATTTTGTTCAGAGCTTCTTAATGTATTCAAAATTAGTTTGACTAGAGCAGTGTTTTTCAACCTTATTCATGGCGCGACCCCCCTAATATGGAAAAATATTTCGCAACCCCTCTAGTATGGAAAAATATTTCGCGCCCCCCTAGTATAGGAAAATATTTCGCGACCCCTAACCTCTGCTATTTCTAACTTTTATTTTATTTTATGTTATAAATATCGAATCCGTTTATCATTATTGATTATTTTCAGTTTGGTGTCAATTAAATATATACGCAGTAAAGGATTTTAAACAGGCAAATTTTTATGTCGATATCGAAGTTGACGACTTATAGTAGTTTCTGAACGCGCGCGTGACCTGTGTGAGAGAGACACAGCGGAACGTAATGAGCGCTGCGTGGAGCATCAGACGAGTAAAGGACAGCACTTTTGAATTCTTTGAATTCGCTTTGAATCGTGTTTAAATTTATTGAATTGACTTGTTGTTTGTTTAGTAGTTGCTCACTGTATTTTATTGTTTAATAACCAAAATTCTGTGCTCATTGTAATTATTGAAAATGGATGAGTTTCTGGAAAGACATGCACAACCGTCAACTTCAAGTTCCAATGAGAGTAATGAAACAAAAGCAAAGAAAAAGCGTCTATATGACGACAATTATTTAAAACTCGGATTTATTGTTATTGAAAATAAGCCGCAGTTATTTGTTTTGAAATTTTATCAAGCGAAAGTATGAAACCATCACAGTAATGTAATCTTTAATTAACCTTTTCTTTATTAAATACTATGTATTGAACTAGAGTGGTTTTATTGTTAAAGTAACTGCGACCCTTTTAAAAAGGCTTCGCGACCCACAGGTTGAAAAACACTGGACTAGAGGTTTATTGAAATTTTTTTTACTATATTTTTAAAAAACTCTTAAAACTGGAAAACCGATGGGAAAAAAGCTCTATTTATATGGACGCCATTTTGCCAAAAAAATTTTTGTTTCAAATCGCTTCCGTCAAACGAAAATGACATCCTACCGAGGGGATCGGAATCATGTCAACCAAGAGGCAGCTTTTTTTCTTTTTTTTTTTTACTTTTTTGTACTTTTCAAATGTTAATAAAAAGCTGATAAAAAACCGATAGTAAAAATACTTAAGAGTGTTCAACCAAAAATCTCCAAAAACAACGTTTACTAGAAACAATTTTGAGGCTTTATTTTAACTTAAAAAATTAAAATAAAAACATAATTCGGTAGAAAAAAGACTGTAATTTTTCGGATGGTCATTGATTTTTAAAAGTTAAATCATTTTAATTACAAAAAATTGCTCTAAACATCACCATTTTTGAAACAGTAGAAACAAAACTGAAGCTTTAGTATTTACTTAAAAAATTTGATTCCTTTTTTAAAAATTGCGTAAATACCTTCTCTTTTTCGGATGGTCATTTAAAAACCATTTACATTAAAACTGACCTTAAAAAAAATTAAAAACCTTAAAAATTGCCAAAATCGGTTTGAATATTTCAAATTAAGTTTAGTTTTAACAGATGGCAGTCAGTTCGTTATAATATTTGTAATTTTTATTATAGGGACATATTTACAATTTTTATGAAAAAATGAATTTGTGTTCATTTTTGCTGGGATTCTCAACATAAATATAATTGATTAAAATATATACATGGGTTACTACACGACCAAGTTTTAAAATTATTATTACGTTTGATTTGATTACAAAAATCCCAATTATTATTATCAGGTGATGGGGCAGTTGGAAATAACTGAAAGAATTTTGAAAAGATTTTTGTTCATTTGTGCTATACATCACAAACCACAAAAGGTTTCTTATTTGAAATTTGGAAGGATCAAAATTTTTGGAAAAATAAAATGGAAGAAAAACTTATTGAATTTTATGACTCTAAATTATTACCCGAAATATTAGACCCACGACATACACAAAAACTTAAAATTTGTGACTAATTTTTATTTTTTATTTTTCTTGTAAGGAAAATTGTATTTTCACATAATAACACCCATTGTAAAATTTATTCAATTTTATTGTAAATACTATAATATTTTTTATAATATAATACTTTATAAAAGAAATGGGGCGCTCTAGACCCAACAGTTGACGCTGAAAACGTTTTAGAGTTATTAATTAAAGTTTAAAGTTAACATTTTGTGTGTAAGTTTATTATTATTATTTCTCATTCTTTATTAAAATTATATAAGAAGGACACAATTAATGAAAATATTTTAGCAAAAGATTCTTCAAAAATTTTTCAGGTCAAGATCAACACTCAGATCAAATTTCTAGTTTCTAGCACTAGCAGAAGTTCTCTAACAAAATAACCATTTATTTGGAAATATAAAATATTTGTTTTTTAAAAAAAATCAACAACCTTTTTTTCATTCATTTGCGTTACTATAGTATTAACTGGTATTAATAATAATACATACACGCATACATATACAGGCTGGAAACAGATTTATCGAACATGGGGCAAGTATGGTGAGAAATTTTTCTCAGGATCAATGTGATCTCTGACACTTTTTGATCAATAATATATATTTCATTTTTAAATCGTGTTACCATGGATCTGCAATATTTTTGTGTTTGTCAGATTAAAAATACAAATTTATTGCGAATTTATCTCTTGCAAGAAAAAGAAGAAAGCTGGAATAACAAATTAAGGTTCATTATGCTACCGAAAAAAAAATTCAGCTTGTCTCATGATGTTTGGCGGGCAATAGTTATCGTGAAACACGTGAATTATTTAGTGTGTTTTACGAAAATAGACAAGTCTTCAGTATAAGTACTATAAAACACATTGTAGATCAATTTCGTATCACGAGTTGTGTAAATAGTGCTTGTTTAAGACCAGAAAATGATCCAAGAAACATTAATGAAGATTTGGAGATGGATGTTTTAGCTGATTTTGATCTAAATCCCAATACAAGCTTCAGAACAGTTGCTAAAGAGAAAAATATTAGCCATACTAATGTACACAGAATTTTGAAAAAAGCAAATTTACTCTGCATCCAAATATAAACATTTGCATGATTTTTCCCTGAAGATTCGGATGTGAGATAATTAATGATGAGCAAATAAAATCTAGATCCTGATTTTTTGAAATTTTTGTATTTTACCAACGAATGTACACTTACTTTACAACAATATCCCAATTTCCAAAACTGCAGGTATTGGGCAACCGAAAACCCACATGTTTATGTAGATTGCCACACGCAGTATTGACAACAGCTGAATGTATGGACAGGAATTTTGGAAGGCAATATTATAGGATCATCTTTTATAAATGGAGCACTTACGGGCGATAAATACCTTCAGTTAATAAACGGCATTGATCCAACAATCGAAGCTGTGGTAAATGGTGAAAACAATATAGTCTGGTTTAAATTCGATGGAGCACTTGGACATTATTATAGATCAGTACGTGATTTTTTAAATCAGCATTTTCAAAATGCTTAAAGTGGACGTGGGAGCGCAATTAAGTGGCTCCACATTCTCTCGATTTACCGCTAAATAATTTATTTCTTTGAGATCACTTAAAAAGCAAAATTTACACATCAAGGTCCCACCCAAATACGCAGTCTCTGCAAGGTATTGTTGTAGCAGCCTATTTTAATATTACTACCAACAAAAAAACTAAATATTCGCAATGAATTTTACAATAAATTGGGATATTTTTTAGCGGTTAATGGAGAAAAGTTTGAACATTTAATTTAATAAAAGTAATAATAGTATTTATTTATAACAATTAGTTTGTTTACTTTTAATTTTTAATTTTATTTCAATAAACCATAAAAAAATATATCTATGTCATTTTATTCTAATAAACGGCGTAATAGAAGTACACAGTTATAATGCTTTTTACCACTAGCATATTACATTAATGATCCATACAAAATCTTCCATTTTATTTGCCCTATGTTGAATAAATCTGTGTCCACTTTGTATATATTTGCACAAAACATATGCATTTTTATGATATTGCATAAAATGGATACAAATTATCAAATATTAATCAAAAATTTTTCTAAAGTTCTTTTAGGTCAAAACCTACACTTATATACTAAATTTTAAATTTCTAGTACTAGTAGAAATACCCTAACAATACGATTACATTTGAAATTTGAAATAAGTCCCCATAAACGTTTTCAATGTTAAAAATAATTTTTTATGTAAAATCAAAATTATTATGTGTAATTTCTGTTGTTTTTACGGTTTTTGAGAATCCTACCACACATTTATATGAAAGTTGACAATAAAAATACCTAATAAAAAAAGATGAACATATTACTAACTACTAAATTATATTAAACTACCCTTATTTGAAGTGTTGTTGTTAGGTTTTTTTTTGACAGATAATGGGGATATATAAAATAATAAAAAAAGAGGTAAAATACATTTTAAATTGTAAACATATATTTCGACTCTTGTTAGCACATTTGTTTCTTGACTAAATGGTTAAATATTAACAATTTTCAAAATTTTACCTCCGCCTGCTCGCCCCAAAACAAGTTGCCCGGAAACAAATACGCTCGTATAGCCTTAAGGTTTTTTATTTATTAGGGCTGGAAAAACACTTAAAATTTGGCCGTTTAGACCAGAATACCCCCTTCGAACGTTTTATTAAATATTGCTTCCGAGACTCCTAAAGTAGCGAAAACATTGTAATCACCCTTAATTTTTTACCGTAATTTTATACCATTGAAGTATAAAAATATTTTCCATCTAAAGTGAAAACTTTTACGCGCTTTTTATGTTTCAGTGATTCTTGGAAAATTTTTCTTTCCTGTTTGTCTGTCGGCCTGTCTATTGTCCATGTGTGTGACTGAAGATCTGACCAGCATAACTTGGGGAATATTCAATAGTTTTTGAGGAAATTTCTTATATTTTCGAATTAAATTGAATTTTGCCTAATCGGCAGCAAGAAAAATTGATTATTTTTTTTATAGGTTTTGATGCGGGAAACTCAAAAATCAAAATCAACTCAAAAAGAACCTCTAGCTCAGGACTTAGCATCTTAGCATTTCCGGTATCAACTCACAATGGAAAATTTTCTAATTCAGCTTAAATCCATAGGAAAAACAACTTTTTTGGACTACGTATCTTTATAAATAAATCTTCGAGCATATCATCTTGACATTTTAAAAGAGGTTAGACGTACATAAGTACCTAGACTTGCAGATATAAGTATTTTTAATTTTTCGATTAAATACATAAATTAATAACCTTTTTACGTTTCAGGTAGGAAGTTTAGCCTGCGTATAAAATAAACTTAATCGGAAATAATGCTCTCTTAATCGCAACGATATTAATTTTCAAGAGGGCAATTATGCATACTTAACAGTATCTACTTAAATTTAATAAGTTTTATCTTTCGACAAAATTGACGTATCCTGTCTATCTGTACGAGCTGTACATTTTATACACAATGAGAGTGCGTTAATAATTTGGCCGATGAAAGAGCAACAACGTGTGGAGTAATAACTAGGTGAAAAGTCAAAGTTCAAGTTCTACGTTCAAGAAAGTTTCTAGAATCAATTAATAGCACAATCTCTCGCCGAAAACTTGTTATCAACATGTTATTATTAAATTATGTGATGATATTACTGCTGGATATTGTTGCATAATATTAATTTAGATATTATACTTATCTGTATTTACATCCTATTTATCACAATAAACTATAAATCTTATATTATATACTTAATTGCAAAAGGAATAAAACTGAAGAAATCATTCGTCAAGTACTTGTTAAACACGTATTAAGTTAAAATTTCGTAGTTAAGTCATTACTTTTTTATTAATTACGAATACAATTTTTTAATTGGGATAGCTAAAAACGCTGTCTAATTACCTTTAAAATAATATAGTTATCGATGAATCAGAAAATGCTTTCTTCAAATTAGTTGTGGTTTGCCGAAATGGCGTCTAGCGGAGTAAAGTGACCAGGCTTATAATGGGGCAAAGTGGCTAGTGTCTCCGATCGCTGCTCAAATTGAATTCTTAGAATATTTTAACATAGGTATTATATTAAATTCAGAATTTTTATTTAGTTCTTTATATTTTATAAACAAAAGAATCGCCTGAAATCAGTTTTTAGGGTTCCGAGAAAAAATGTCAAAAAAACCCTTATGATGAGATTTCAATGTCCGTCCGTCTGTCCGTCCGTTGATATATAATAACTAATGATACATAGTTTGATTTTGTACACGGAGAGAAAAATCCTATAATTTTTCTAGAGAAAATTTCAGAAAAATTACCATGCTCCCCTATAATCCGTGCGCGATCGACGACCAAAATAAAAAATATGTGCTAGCATGGTAAAAATTAATGTGGTGCTACTAACACAACTTTTATCACACTCTTATGCATATACATTATAGTTTAATTCTTGTTGTCGTACTCTTTCATTTGCGCATCTGACCGCGACATTATGTTGGTTGCACTGTACCTGTAAAAACATGTATACAAAAATGATTGCCAACAATATATTCTAATACATATACTAAAGATAGGTAAATAACAAAAAGATGAATTAAACGATGACATCATCCTAAGAGAGTGTAAAAGAAACTGACTACTAGTTGTGCTAGCTGCTTGTAACACAGTCTGATAAATGAAGGTGCTTGGTGCGAACTGTCTGACAAAGTTTCTTCCACAGTCCACACCTATGGTTCGCATGTAACTCGCTGATTGAGGTACATTTCATTACAGCGTTCCCAACACAACCAACCTTCTTTCTGTTTTTTTTCTTTCTATTATTAGCATGTTAGCATGGTAATTTTTTTAATAAAAACAATTAAAAATTATTTTTTTGTCGGTAATGGAACTTTTTACTGTGCTGTTTTACAAATTTTACGGAGATAATATTACGAAAAGAACATTCCATTTTTTAAATTTTTTATGATTAATTATAATCTTTATATTTTTACCTTACAGAATTGAATATGTTCGCCTTTTACACGTCGATTGTAGTGCTGATCACAGTAATTTTTATAGGAATTTTCTCTCCGTGTATATAAACATGTTTATTACTTTAGGGTTTCTTTTTGGGTTAAAATGGGTACTCCTGGCCACTTTACCGAACATAGTGGGGGTAAAGCGGTTACTTTGCACATGTTGCGAAAAACAAAAATTGCAAAAATACCTTTCAAGATATTGTTGATATATTGATGGTTATTGGTTCTGCACTAAAGCAACTATATGCTAAATACTTATTAATCTGTATTTCTTTTCAAATAAATAAACGGAATAACATTTTGTCTTAGGGTGGCCACTTTACCCCAGTCTCCCTAATTCGCTTGGTTGGTAACTAAGTAAACAATACAATTTGTATTCCCCTCACTTCAGTTTCTGGAGGTCTTTTGTGCTTGCGTCCATAATACATACCCGTTTTTAATATTTCTAGTTTTATTCTTAAATACTAGATTTTTTAGTTTACTTCTAGAAAATCTTTAAACATTAATTTTCTAGCCAAATAATAATTCTTACTTGAATTTATTTAATCCTTTTCTTTGCTATTAAATAGTTAACCTTACTTGATGTATGACTCTACCCAAATAGATTTACGAGGGCCTAATCAAGATAGGGTTAACTTTTACTCAATAAATAATAATTATCTATAATAATACACACTCATATTCTTTAAGGAATTTCCTTACTATACAAGTAACAAGCGTCGTATGCACATGTATAACGTTAGTAGGTACCTATATTATTATTTATATATTATATCTACATTGCGCTAACTAACTAACTACACTGTGTTCTATCCAGTATTACTGTTAGCTCTGTTGGTTAGGGACGATTGAGAACGTGTTATTATTAATACATGCAAGGATCTGACCAAACAGGATGTTCAGTAAACGTGGGACAAATTTTAACAATATTTTATATGATTGAAATAACATTTTTGATCTTCGATTTAGCCGTAAAAATTTGGTTGTTGCTAGTAAATGCTTAAATCATTACCCAAACTGGGAACATTCTACCAGAAAACGGAATAAGTATATCTATTTCGATACCCGAAAAAAACTATTCCGTTCAAAGGTTACAAAGAATTCACAGTTATTTTACTATTTTTGTAAGAGTTGATGGTCGATTTAAGAAAAATTGTAGGTGAAAGAGTTGTTGCAAGTTGAAATTTCTATAAATTATATTTTATTGCCTCCGAAATTTTTCCCCCGGTCCTCTTAGGAGGGAAAGTTCATATTCTAGGTCACTGTCACCTACTGTGACACCGTTTTACAAAAAAATTGATTGTTAATTGGAAGTTCAAAAATTTTTCAGCTCTTATAAGGAAGACAAAGGTTTTTGAAATCATAATTCTTTTAAGTCACTTTATTTAAGAAAAAAAGATTTGATCGTAAAATAATTGGGATCTTTTGTCTTACCTTTCCTTTAAGTTTCATCGATTTCCACAAACAAGATCCGGAAAAAGTTGAGGAAACCAAAATTTTTTAAATTTTCTAAAAAAGAAAAAATGGCGATAACACCAAAACCACTGACCGAAATGCGCTAAAATTTTGTTTCTTTTAATGCCATCATATACACAGAAGTATTTTGAGGTGTCTCTAGTTCTCCAATCCCAGTAGATTTTCAGCCAAAAAAAAAGTTCGGTTTCGAAACCTTTTTCGAATTTCTTGGACCTTACAACGTCAAGATTTGTTAATAACTTTCTAAAGGAGGACACACTAGTGTGACATTTTGAAAAAATTTGAAATTTTTTTTGCATGCTTCGATAGTCTATACCTTTAAATATATCTTACTAAAATTTCAAGTGTATATCTCAAATCGTTTTTGAGTTACAGCCATCTGAAGACCCGATTCTGATTTTCATTGTTAACTTTGAGGTATTGAGAAATGTGTGAAGGTTGATAGTTCAGGAGTTTCTGGACGTGGCTGCCAGTCACATATTGTGCAGCAGCTAGACCCTGGCACATTTAAACGACTCATCTAGTTCTACTATGACCATTATAGTGAGTTTAAATTCAAATTTGCAGTTATAACTCGAAGACAAATCATCCGATCGATTTGATTCTTATTGCAACTTCTTTTATATATGTTTCTTCGTGTCATGAACCTCCAGTTTTCCGATCGAATAAAAAATGTAATTTTTGCACATCAAAAATCATCAAATTTTCGCACAAAATTTGAAACTTTTTTTTTTTTAAACTCCGCCATTTTGTTAAGTTTCACCTTTTTTTTCGATTGAGGTTCATGGCACGGGCAATACCTTTCTGTTTAATAGGCTTTTTGGGTTTTTTGATTTCAGGCACTGTGAAGGTCACTATCACTGCAGCAGTGGGGCGACTTTTTTTTGGAGCCTTGGGAGATCGCGAATAATTCACTGAATTTTCAATCTTTTGGTCCAAAAATTTTATTATGAATTTATTATATATCAGCGAATATATCCTTAAAACAGAAGTATTCTTTAAAAAATTTCCTAAAAATCATCTTTTTTTCAGGCGATCACACTAGTGGCTCCCCTTAAATAAGACATTATTTAAAATTTCAATAATTTTTCTAGAAATTTCCTTTCAACTCTCAAAACTTTCAATTGTTTAATTTGTTGTTTTTAATTATGAACCCATTATTTTTGGATGTAAACTTTAAAATCATTCTGTACATATATACATTGTACATATGTACCATATATGTATGCATTATTTATTCGCAGAAAGTTTAATATGTAACATTATGTTGGCAGAACTGTTATTATAAACCGTATTATTTTACTATTGTTAATATTAAGAATGGGTTGTTATAAATACATAAAGACAACAATAGGGTACCGCACAAATGTCTCTGAGTTTCGAGTTTAGTTTTAGTTGTGTGTGTGTAGTTTGAGGAACTTGGGAAAGTTTACGCGATTCTTGCTGAACTAATTTACATTTACCAGTTTGAAAATTTTAAATGAATTGATTTAGAATTGTTCAGCAAACTCGAAAACTCGAAACTCTAACGCCCGTACATGTCGCATAAAGTATCAATTTATTTAAATATGTACATATGAAATTATTTAATAATGATATGTCTTGGCTAATAATTTTGCTAGAAATGTTTATTTAATTATAGAATTGTAACTGCTCCGCAGCTGCTCTTTCAAATTCTGAATCAGTAACCCATTTGACTACTTTATGTTGGTCAATGTCAAACGTTACTTAATTTAAGAGACAGTACAATTTTTTAAAAACTATTTTGAATATTTTTACAATCATCTAGAAAGTAAAAGGTGTAGACAATTATATCATCAGCAAAAAAAGCTAAAAATGCTTTATCCCGAGACATATGGGCAAAACATTTTACGAAATCCTAACTTCATGCTTGCCTAATACGCACTTTAGTCACTGTTAATTTAGCACAGAAGTTTCTCAACTTTTTCGTCTGCGCCTTCATAATTATAAGCCGAAATGTGTACGGATGTTGAAAATTAAAACCTCTATCATCTGGAGCGGAAAAATAAATTAAAACCTATACCAGGTCCGGACCTAGGTTCCTAAAACTTTTCTGGACGGTATCAAATGAACAAAGAAAAAGAGATGATGTTTTGATGAGACAAGAACCGGATGCTTGGAGCAAAAATCCGTCGAACAGTTCAGGAAATTCTCTTCGTTTTAATCATGGTGACTATAAAAGGTGACCGAACTCCATGTATGCAAAAAAGTGTCTAAAAATAAGAGGGCATTCGTGTTCCTTGTGTACCAAAGCAGGAAAGGAGTGAAACGGCAGTTTGAAACAGAGATAATAATTTAAAATTATATTTAGTCATTTAGGTTGTTTAAATATAAATAATGGAAATTAAAATAGGGAATTTTGGAATAAATGATCATCGTACTCTACTGAAAACATTTTTTATTTGACTACGTACGTTTCGAATGAAAAACTCTTTTTCCGGCCATATTCTTAGAAATATTAAAATTTAAAAACAGGAACATACATTTTTCGAACAATAATAAATTACTCACAATTTTTTTAAAAAAGTAGTAAAATGAATCGAATCACAATAAGTTATTAAAATATAAAATTAAATTAAACATTTATAAAACTAAACAATTAATTTTTTTAGTCAATTTGTTAAAATTAAAATTAAAAACAGAAAATATTTTAAAACAACAAAATAAAATGAAATACTCTTTAAAAGTATCAACTCAAAATGATAAATGAATTAAAGCGAAAAAATTTTTACCAAAATTATAGAGACGAAAATAGAGTATAGATGTATTTCAAAAAGAGGTCTTTTATCTATTTATTTTTATAAAGAATAAACAAGTAGCTGCAAAACTGAATATTGTTTATAGTACTAAGCTAGTGTTTGTTTATTTGTTTATGTTCTTTTGAATGTTTTGACATATAGTACTATAAAAATAAATAGATAAAAGATCTCTTTTTGAAATACATCTATATTCTATTTTTGTTTCTATAATTTTGGTAAATATTTTTTCGTTTTAGCGAATTTCCAGAATGGAAACTCGCTATTCCAGCCTTGCTCATGGTGGAAGTTCAGCCCGCGACTATGGCAGAAATTTGTTTTGAGGCCCCTAGAACCCAAAAATAATATTCACTAAAATTTATATATATATATATATATATATATATATATATATATATATATATATATATATATATAAACTCTTAAATTATAGCAAATTTTGGCAAAAAACTAATTTTTTGCAAGAACAAAAACCATGTTCCTGGCATCCGACGTGCTTGGCTGAAGAACTCATCCAAGATTTTTGGACTTTCAACGTTGTCACCAAATTTCGTAAAGCTAGCAGTTTTTCCTGAAGAGCTATCGTGCTGATACATATATAGATACATAAACCTATACATACATACATATATATATATATATATATATATATATATATATATATATATATATATATATATATATATATGTATGTATGTATAGGTTTATGTATCTATATATGTATCAGCACGATAGCTCTTCAGGAAGCTTTTAGCGAATTTCCAGAATGGAAACTCGCTATTCCAGCCTTGCTCATGGTGGAAGTTCAGCCCGCGACTATGGCAGAAATTTGTTTTGAGGCCCCTAGAACCCAAAAATAATATTCACTAAAATTTATATATATATATATATATATATATATATATATATATATATATATATATATATATATATATATATATATATATATATATATAAACTCTTAAATTATAGCAAATTTTGGCAAAAAACTAATTTTTTGCAAGAACAAAAACCATGTTCCTGGCATCCGACGTGCTTGGCTGAAGAACTCATCCAAGATTTTTGGACTTTCAACGTTGTCACCAAATTTCGTAAAGCTAGCAGTTTTTCCTGAAGAGCTATCGTGCTGATACATATATAGATACATAAACCTATACATACATACATATATATATATATATATATATATATATATATATATATATATATATATATATATATATATAAATTTTAGTGAATATTATTTTTGGGTTCTAGGGGCCTCAAAACAAATTTCTGCCATAGTCGCGGGCTGAACTTCCACCATGAGCAAGGCTGGAATAGCGAGTTTCCATTCTGGAAATTCGCTAAAAGCTTCCTGAAGAGCTATCGTGCTGATACATATATAGATACATAAACCTATACATACATACATATATATATATATATATATATATATATATATATATATATATATATATATATATATATATATGTATGTATGTATAGGTTTATGTATCTATATATGTATCAGCACGATAGCTCTTCAGGAAAAACTGCTAGCTTTACGAAATTTGGTGACAACGTTGAAAGTCCAAAAATCTTGGATGAGTTCTTCAGCCAAGCACGTCGGATGCCAGGAACATGGTTTTTGTTCTTGCAAAAAATTAGTTTTTTGCCAAAATTTGCTATAATTTAAGAGTTTATATATATATATATATATATATATATATATATATATATATATATATATATATATATATATAAATTTTAGTGAATATTATTTTTGGGTTCTAGGGGCCTCAAAACAAATTTCTGCCATAGTCGCGGGCTGAACTTCCACCATGAGCAAGGCTGGAATAGCGAGTTTCCATTCTGGAAATTCGCTAAAACGAAAAAATATTTACCAAAATTATAGAAACAAAAATAGAATATAGATGTATTTCAAAAAGAGATCTTTTATCTATTTATTTTTATAGTACTATATGTCAAAACATTCAAAAGAACATAAACAAATAAACAAACACTAGCTTAGTACTATAAACAATATTCAGTTTTGCAGCTACTTGTTTATTCTTTATAAAAATAAATAGATAAAAGACCTCTTTTTGAAATACATCTATACTCTATTTTCGTCTCTATAATTTTGGTAAAAATTTTTTCGCTTTAATTCATTTATCATTTTGAGTTGATACTTTTAAAGAGTATTTCATTTTATTTTGTTGTTTTAAAATATTTTCTGTTTTTAATTTTAATTTTAACAAATTGACTAAAAAAATTAATTGTTTAGTTTTATAAATGTTTAATTTAATTTTATATTTTAATAACTTATTGTGATTCGATTCATTTTACTACTTTTTTAAAAAAATTGTGAGTAATTTATTATTGTTCGAAAAATGTATGTTCCTGTTTTTAAATTTTAATATTTCTAAGAATATGGCCGGAAAAAGAGTTTTTCATTCGAAACGTACGTAGTCAAATAAAAAATGTTTTCAGTAGAGTACGATGATCATTTATTCCAAAATTCCCTATTTTAATTTCCATTATTTATATTTAAACAACCTAAATGACTAAATATAATTTTAAATTATTATCTCTGTTTCAAACTGCCGTTTCACTCCTTTCCTGCTTTGGTACACAAGGAACACGAATGCCCTCTTATTTTTAGACACTTTTTTGCATACATGGAGTTCGGTCACCTTTTATAGTCACCATGATTAAAACGAAGAGAATTTCCTGAACTGTTCGACGGATTTTTGCTCCAAGCATCCGGTTCTTGTCTCATCAAAACATCATCTCTTTTTCTTTGTTCATTTGATACCGTCCAGAAAAGTTTTAGGAACCTAGGTCCGGACCTGGTATAGGTTTTAATTTATTTTTCCGCTCCAGATGATAGAGGTTTTAATTTTCAACATCCGTACACATTTCGGCTTATAATTATGAAGGCGCAGACGAAAAAGTTGAGAAACTTCTGTGCTAAATTAACAGTGACTAAAGTGCGTATTAGGCAAGCATGAAGTTAGGATTTCGTAAAATGTTTTGCCCATATGTCTCGGGATAAAGCATTTTTAGCTTTTTTTGCTGATGATATAATTGTCTACACCTTTTACTTTCTAGATGATTGTAAAAATATTCAAAATAGTTTTTAAAAAATTGTACTGTCTCTTAAATTAAGTAACGTTTGACATTGACCAACATAAAGTAGTCAAATGGGTTACTGATTCAGAATTTGAAAGAGCAGCTGCGGAGCAGTTACAATTCTATAATTAAATAAACATTTCTAGCAAAATTATTAGCCAAGACATATCATTATTAAATAATTTCATATGTACATATTTAAATAAATTGATACTTTATGCGACATGTACGGGCGTTAGAGTTTCGAGTTTTCGAGTTTGCTGAACAATTCTAAATCAATTCATTTAAAATTTTCAAACTGGTAAATGTAAATTAGTTCAGCAAGAATCGCGTAAACTTTCCCAAGTTCCTCAAACTACACACACACAACTAAAACTAAACTCGAAACTCAGAGACATTTGTGCGGTACCCTATTGTTGTCTTTATGTATTTATAACAACCCATTCTTAATATTAACAATAGTAAAATAATACGGTTTATAATAACAGTTCTGCCAACATAATGTTACATATTAAACTTTCTGCGAATAAATAATGCATACATATATGGTACATATGTACAATGTATATATGTACAGAATGATTTTAAAGTTTACATCCAAAAATAATGGGTTCATAATTAAAAACAACAAATTAAACAATTGAAAGTTTTGAGAGTTGAAAGGAAATTTCTAGAAAAATTATTGAAATTTTAAATAATGTCTTATTTAAGGGGAGCCACTAGTGTGATCGCCTGAAAAAAAGATGATTTTTAGGAAATTTTTTAAAGAATACTTCTGTTTTAAGGATATATTCGCTGATATATAATAAATTCATAATAAAATTTTTGGACCAAAAGATTGAAAATTCAGTGAATTATTCGCGATCTCCCAAGGCTCCAAAAAAAAGTCGCCCCACTGCTGCAGTGATAGTGACCTTCACAGTGCCTGAAATCAAAAAACCCAAAAAGCCTATTAAACAGAAAGGTATTGCCCGTGCCATGAACCTCAATCGAAAAAAAAGGTGAAACTTAACAAAATGGCGGAGTTTTAAAAAAAAAAAGTTTCAAATTTTGTGCGAAAATTTGATGATTTTTGATGTGCAAAAATTACATTTTTTATTCGATCGGAAAACTGGAGGTTCATGACACGAAGAAACATATATAAAAGAAGTTGCAATAAGAATCAAATCGATCGGATGATTTGTCTTCGAGTTATAACTGCAAATTTGAATTTAAACTCACTATAATGGTCATAGTAGAACTAGATGAGTCGTTTAAATGTGCCAGGGTCTAGCTGCTGCACAATATGTGACTGGCAGCCACGTCCAGAAACTCCTGAACTATCAACCTTCACACATTTCTCAATACCTCAAAGTTAACAATGAAAATCAGAATCGGGTCTTCAGATGGCTGTAACTCAAAAACGATTTGAGATATACACTTGAAATTTTAGTAAGATATATTTAAAGGTATAGACTATCGAAGCATGCAAAAAAAATTTCAAATTTTTTCAAAATGTCACACTAGTGTGTCCTCCTTTAGAAAGTTATTAACAAATCTTGACGTTGTAAGGTCCAAGAAATTCGAAAAAGGTTTCGAAACCGAACTTTTTTTTTGGCTGAAAATCTACTGGGATTGGAGAACTAGAGACACCTCAAAATACTTCTGTGTATATGATGGCATTAAAAGAAACAAAATTTTAGCGCATTTCGGTCAGTGGTTTTGGTGTTATCAATACATATATAGATACATAAACCTATACATACATACATATATATATATATATATATATATATATATATATATATATATATATATATATATATATATATATATATATATGTATGTATGTATGTATAGGTTTATGTATGTATATATGTATCAGCACGATAGCTCTTCAGGAAAAACTGCTAGCTTTACGAAATTTGGTGACAACGTTGAAAGTCCAAAAATCTTGGATGAGTTCTTCAGCCAAGCACGTCGGATGCCAGGAACATGGTTTTTGTTCTTGCAAAAAATTAGTTTTTTGCCAAAATTTGCTATAATTTAAGAGTTTTCGCCACAGTTTTTTACACCATTGCAAAGACGGAAAAAAATCACATAAAAAAGGTTTTTGAACTATAATTCTAGGTTAGCTAGTTTTTGAGAAAATAAGAAAACAAGTTCTGGACCCACCATCCACTACCGGGGCGGTTCTAGAAACCTCCGGCGGTGGGTGGAGACTCATATTTGTTTAAAATATTGCTTTTAAATAAAATGATTTTTTGAGTTTGTTGGTGCCAAATTGATTTATTCTGAAACTAAAATACCCCTGTCGCCGCATCCTGCATAACATAGCGAATTTCCATTTACAAAAGTACGTTTTTCTCGGAAACTAGTTGATATAGAGTAATTGTAAATAAAAAAACTTTTTTATGTGATTTTTCCGCCTCATTCCGCCAAATTTTTTTCACGAAAAATGTCCAAAACACCGTAAACGTTTTCATGAAATTTCTTAAAAATAAGATGTTTCGTTCTTGAGGTATCGTGCGGACACTTAGTAAATATATATATAAATGTGCCGCACGATAACTCAAGAACGAAACATCTTATTTTTAAGAAATTTCGTGAAAATGTTTACGGTTTTTTGGGCATTTTTCGTGAAAAAAATTTGGCGGAATGGGGCGGAAAAATCACATAAAAAATGTTTTTTATTTACAATTACTCTACATCAACTAGTTTCCGAGAAAAACGTACTTTTGTAAATGGAAATTCGCTATGTTATGCAGGATGCTGCGACAGGGGTATTAATTCATTTATCATTTTGACTTGACACTCTTAAAAAGTATTTCATTTTATTTTATTTTAAAATATATTGTCTGCTTTTAATTTTAATTTTAACAAATTGACTAAAAAAATTAAGTGTTTAGTTTCATAAATGTTTAATTTAATTTTATATTTTAATAACTTATTGTGATTCGATTCATTTTACTACTTTTTAAAAAAAATTGTGAGTAATTTATTGTTGTTCGAAAAATGTATGTTTCTGTTTTTAAATTTTAACATTTTTAATATTTTTAAGAATTTTCCATTCGAAAGAAAGTTTTTCACTCGAAACGTACGTAGCCAAATAAAAATTTTTTTCAATAGAATACGGTGATCATTTATTCCAAAATTCCCTATTTTAATAATCCAAAATTACCAAAACTCTCCCTATATAAATAATTGTTAAAAAATAATCAAAAATAAAGAAGAAAACGATAATAATAAATTACAGTACACAATGAAATTAGCGCCATGAGTGGTGAAAAAAGAACCACTAATGTGTGCCATTTTCGTGGCCAATTCTGGCAATTCTTCCGTTAGAGTTCGGTGTCCATTTGTATGGTCTATGGCTTTAATGATCGAAAATCAATCAAAAACTTTTTTCTGTATATTTTATTTTGATATTTTCATTAGAAAATATTTTTAGTAATGTTTTATGCTGCTTTTACTATGAGAACTCCAGGTGTAACACAGAGAATTATACCGAATATACTCGATTCTCGATGGAAAATCTATGGGTAATAGAACTCGTAGTTGCAATAAAAGAAAGTGCAATAGGTTTGAAATTTAGGCGATGCGATGAGGCAGCACCATATTCTCGAAAAACAAATATTATGGCGAAAAATCTCAAATTCACAGAAAAACAGGATAGAAAGTGTGATCGTAAGTGTTGTCAATCCAATTTGTTTATTTATTTATACTCATTTAACATCTAAACAAACTTTATATTTGTTTAATTTAAATGTCGCCTTTCCGTAACATACGAGTACAACTTTCAACTATATGTATATTTCGAACGGGAACATCATACACGTGCAGACATTTGAAATGAACGTAATAAAATTGGAATAATATAAAACTCGTGTGTACAGTGCTGATTCTCTATAGTTGCGTAGAATGAAACCAGAAGGAATAACTTTTCTGAGGAAAAAAATTCCAGGATTCGAGACTCCGCTAGTACCTATTGCTTGTACAGGAAATTAAAATAATTCCAATTTAAAATGGAATGAAAAATTTCAATACCATTTTTTTTTATCAAATGCCGGCGTTATTATGAAAATAGAATTACTGAAAATAATAGGTGAGTTATATGTATAAATTTTGTATTACCTAGTAGTATTCAATAAACACCATTGATATATACAAAAATTATTTCACACTTTTTTTTTAGAGAGAGGAAAAACTATTACAATATGATATTTTAGGATGAATATGTAGATTTGAATCAATTATTTAAGAGAATACTTGTGAAATATCAGTTTTTTAACATTGACGCCGTGTTTTAGTCAAAAAATAGTATTCGAATTTTTTATTTTATTTTAAATTCTATATCGATTAAAAAAAAAACCAGCCACTGGAAAGCTCGTGGTCACATTATCAATTTCTAACCACCGTTTCAAGGGTAAGTCGCTCGTCTAATTGTAAAACATCTTTATTTTAGTGATAAATTAAATCTCAAAATATGTATTTCTGGGTAATATTTTATAAGATTACCCTCCTCTAAGTAATTTTTAATAATCTTTGTTCTGTATATAAACAAAGCAATTTTTTTTTACACATTGATTTACGTCCAATTTGTTTACATAATGATGAGGATACTTTATATTGATATGTGTCAACATATGCAGTAGAACAATACAAGCAGTGTGGATTAGTTACGCCAGTCACGTTGCAAACTTAATTTGACTTACTATGTTTATAAAGAAATTTATTAAGCCTTTCTTCATAAATATTTTGTCACTCATTTAATATAAACTGTAAAAACCTCTTTTCTGTAATCACCAGTGTCCCTTTCTGGGCACATTAGGCTACTTAGTAGTCATTCTCTTAGTAGCAGTCGCTGTGTGTAGGTCAGTCACAAGACAATGGATTTGATTGTTGTTGGCATTGTAGAACCCCCACACGAAGCGTTATAATATATTTACGCAAAGCACAGCCCAACCATCACACGATAACTCACACGAACACTGTTTACCGCACAAATACAAAGTAAACAGCGTGCACGTATATACCATATTTTCTATCTCTTACTGGTTACACTGGTTCCAGTAGTATAGAGACAGATATGTTGTCTCTAGGGCTCTGTGATAAAAACTATGAAAGTGGAACTATATTATGAACGGAACTATATAGAGAACGTACACTGTAGTTGATTTTGATACATGTAAGGGGGGATGTCTACATACATATATTGGACCCTTCCATTATTATTATCGTGAGCTTCGTTTATCTATCTTCAGCCGTTTGGTGTTATTTTACCGTGTTAATTGTCTCATGACTGTTGATCCTTCATTATTAATATGTTATCTTTATTTACGTGCCGACGTATGAGTGCGTATATGCTGTTTGTATCACATCCTATATAAATATGTAATAAATTAGGGTGCTTAGGGATAAGTAGTGATTGTAAAATATTTAGAAGGGTAAATTAGAAAAAAAAAGAGTCAGGATTTTGATTAAACTATACATGTGTACGTTGATGAGTTTGTTTTAAATTATATTGTGATTCTATTCCGAAATGGAGAGGGTAATATTTTTGTTTCCTAGACTTGGGCCGATACGGCTTTTTCTATTTTTGTATTTAATGTAGAAAAATATCTCCGAAGCTATCTTTTAGTTTTGCTTTAGCGAATTTCCAGAATGGAATTCAGCTATTACAGCCACTGTCATGATGCGAATTGAACCCGGGACTATGGCAGAAATTTGTTTTGAGGTCCCTAGACACCGAAAATAATATTCACTGAAATTTATATATATATATATATATATATATATATATATATATATATATATATATATATATATATATATATATATATATATATAGGTATGTGTGTGTGTGTGTGTCCGCGCAATAACTCTCGAACGAAACGTCTTACGTTTATGAAATTTGGTGAAAATATTGGAAGTCCCTAACCGTTGGTCGAGTTCGATAACCAGACACGTCCGATGCCCACACAGAGAAAAAATTCCAGTAAAAATTACTGAGCTGCCTCCGGTAAACGAGTCTTAAGTGACCAGTCCGTAGGAAATTATTAAGCAAAAATATAAAAAATGCGTTTCAAACATTATTTTTTACGATTCATTTGAAAATTTTTCCTGTACACCTTAAGAATTTTTCCTATACAGCTGCGTAAAATTCGATGGGCTAGAAAAATTTCAAGTGAACATCGAGAAAATTTACTTAATTTTTTGTAAAATTATACTGGACATAGAATAATTTTTACTGAGTCGCTGTGTATTTAACATGTCTCACACATCACTGCATACCAAGCACGCAACCACCCAGAGCACCCGTGTTAGACCAAAACACGACTTACAGACGCAGCAACCGTTGGTTCGATCAGTTGCTGAATAGCCAATATAGTGACTGGATGTTTATAAAGTGTTTTTTTTTTTTTTTTTTTTTTTTTTTTTTATAATAAATTATTATTTATTGGACTTTCCATTTAAAACAAAAAATTGTTGTGTTTCATGAATTTTTGTTTAGTTTTTATTTTAATTCTTGTATGTTTTTTATATGTATTGATAAGTTAATTGAAACATGTTTTTATACAAATTATTGTAATGTGCTTATTGTTAAGAATATATATATTTTTTTCCACAAATAATAAAAACCCACAAAAATTTTTTTCTATATTAATAATTTGATTTTAATGCTTACCCTTCTATCAATATCCTTTTAAACTATTTTAATTCATATAATATGGTTTTTTTGGGATATATGTAATTATTTTAACAATTTTAAACCTAAGTTCCCAAATAATTTGAATTATTCATTTATCCAAGGAGATGTAGGATTGGAAATAATACTCCAGACTATCTTCCATAGAATAAAATGTTTCTTTATTTGTCCAGAAATCTTTCGGTATATTTTATACCTTCTTCAGTGGCAAAAAACTTTTTCTTCCCTTTACATAGTAATTTGTTAAAAAATTTTTTTGGCAACAACCATAATTCCTTTTCTTTTGTTATGTGTTAAGAATTTAATATGATTTTAGCGAATTTCGAAAACTCGAAATTCAGCTATTACAATAGGTGTCATGACGCAATCTGAGTCCGGGACTATGGCAGAAATCTGTTTTGAGGTCCCTAGAATACGAAAATGATTTTCACTAAAATTTATATATATATATATATATATATATATATATATATATATATATATATATATATATATACTTATATATATATATATATATATATATATATATATATATATATATATATATATTTATGTGTTCCCACGATAACTCTCGAACGAAACGTCTAACGCTTATGAAATTTTGTATGCGGACTGGATTCTGAATTGGCTTGGCTAAGTTCGTTAGCCAGACACGTCGGATGCCCAGAAGTAGGTTTTCTGGCCATTTTTTATCATTCGATCTTATCATAAGGCAGTTCAATTTTTACATCGTTGAAAAGGAAAAAAAAAATTATGAAGAAAATATTCTTATAATTTTCTTTCTATTTTAAGTATTTTTCGAGAAAATGTAAATTTTCACTTTTATTCTTTCTTTGTTAGTCTAATAAGTAATTTATATTTATATCTCAGTTCTTTATAAAGTATAAAAATATTTCACTTTTTTATTAAAGAATTTTGTGAGAACAAGTGAAAACTATTCACATATATGTGATATAACACACATACATGTATAGAGTTTTGTTTCTCATTTATTGCATTATAATTAGCATGGTTCTATCCCATGTTAAAAAATGTAAATTAAACAGATTTTCTAAGCTAATGTAATGAAGAATTTTTTTTTTTATTGAATTTTTAAGTAAACAAGAAATTGAAGATTATGTTATGATATAAATATTATTAAATATGAAACAAAACAAAATATGTACAATGTACATATGTATGTACGGAAAAATATTTTGAATCGATTTTGAAAATTTTTCCACTAATAATTAATAATGTTAAAAAATTAAACCATTTCAAATGGATTTAAGGTATTTTATGTGAGGTCAAGGTTTTCGGGACCTAAAAAGGCCAGAAATTAATTAACCAATCGATTTTAAAAATTTTTTCACAGTTAGTAAGTTAAAGTAATTGAATTAATTAATTAAATGATGTCCGCAAGAAGCTTACGGACTGCCATAAGTTATATGAGATCCTTAGAACCCTTTTCTTACTGTTAGAGTACGAGACTTGTATGAGTTTCGCCAGGATTTACTGATCCCATAATTGTAAAAAATAAACTAAACGACCAATTTTAAAAATTTCTTCACTGTTACAGAGCTAAACTATTTTAGATAGATTTAGAATACATTATGTAAGGTCCGCCAGGGTCCACAGGACCCAAAAGTGTCAAAAATAAACTAACTGACCGATTTTGAAAATTTTTTCACTGTTACAGAGCTAAACTATTTTAGATAAATATCGATTACGTTATGTAAGGTCCGCCTCGGTCCATAGGACCCAAAAGTGTCAAAAATAAACTGCCTGATCGATTTTGAAAATTTTTTCACTGTTACAGAGCTAAACTGTTTTAGATAAATATAGATTCCGTTATGTAAGGTCTGCCAGAGTCCATAGGATCCAGAAGTGTCAAAAATAAACTAACTGACCGATTTTGAAAATTTTTTCACTGTTACAGAGCTAAACTATTTTAGATAAACATAAATTACGTTATGTAAGGTCCACCAAGGTCCATAGAACCCAAAAGTGTCAAAAATAAACTAACTGACCGATTTTGAAAATTTTTTCACTGTTACAGAGCTAAACTATTTTAGATAAATATAGATTACGTTATGTAAGGTCTGCCAGGGTCCATGGGATCCAAAAGTGTCAAAAATAAACTAACCGACCGATTTTGAAAATTTTTTCACTGTTACAGAGCTAAACTATTTTAGATAAATATAGATTACGTTATGCAAGGTCTGCCAGGGTCCATGGGTCCAAAAGTGTCAAAAATAAACTAACCGACCGATTTTGAAAATTTTTTCACTGTTGGGGAACTAACTATTTTAGATAGACATACATTACGGTATTTAGGGTCCGCCAGGGTCCGTGGGACCCAAAAGTGGTAAAAATAAACTAACCGACCGATTTTGAAAATTTTTTCACTCTTACAGAGCTAAACTATTTTAGATAAATATAGATTACGTTATGTAAAGTCTGCCAGGGTCCATCGGATCCAAAAGCGTCAAAAATAAACTAGCCGACCGATTTTGAAAATTTTTTCACTGTTGGGGAGCTAAGCTATTTTAGATACATATAGATTACGTTATGTAAGGTCTGAAGTGTCAGTAGGACCTAAAAATGTCAACAATAAAATAACTGACCGATTTTGAAACCTTTTTACTATTACCAAGGTAAACTATTTTAGATAGGTACAGGTTGTGTTATCTGAGATCCACAACTGTCCTGCGGATGCAAATGCGGCATAGAATGCTACACAACGGGTTTTGAATATATATATATATATATATATATATATATATATATATATATATATATATATATATATATATATATATATGTATTACATAAAGTCCGCCTAGAATATACGGTCGAGCTGATTTTTTAATGAGGTCCACCGGGATCTTGCAGATCCGAAAACGCCAGTAATAAGCTATCGAACCGATGCTAAAAAATTTCTCACTGCTAGAGAACTAAATTATTTTAGATGGATACAACTATGCTGCACAAAATTCGTTCGGGTTCTTGGGTCCCCAAAAATACCAAAACTAATTACCCAACCGATTTTAAAAATTCTTTTTCTCTTAGAAAGCTAAACTATTTTAAATAGGTACAGGTCTTAGATGAGATCCGCCAGTGCCCAAGATTTGGAAATTCGCTATGTTATGCAGATGCTGCGACAGGGGTATTTTAATTTTGTAAGATTAATATTATTGTTTAACAACTTGTTTATATATTTCCTAATACGTAAATTATATTTTAATTTGAAATTTTTTAGGTTATTCATCATTATATAATATGGTTTTTTTGGGATATATGTAATTATTTTAACAATTTTAAACCTAAGTTCCAAAATAATTTGAATTATTCATTTATCCAAGGAGATGTAGGATTGGAAATAATACTCCAGACTATCTTCCATAGAATCAAATGTTTCTTTATTTGTCCAGAAATCTTTCGGTATATTTTATACCTTCTTCAGTGGCAAAAAACTTTTTCTTCCCTTTACATAGTAATATGTTAAAAAATTTTTTTGGCAACAACCATAATTCCTTTTCTTTTGTTATGTGTTAAGAATTTAATATGATTTTTTAATTTTGTAAGTTTAATATTATTGTTTACCAACTTGTTTATATATTTCCTAATATGTAAATTATATTTTAATTTGAAATTTTTTAGGTTATTCATCATTATTTAATATGGTTTTTTTGGGATATATGTAATTATTTTAACAATTTTAAACCTAAGTTCCCAAATAATTTGAATTATTCATTTATCCAAGGAGATGTAGGATTGGAAATAATACTCCAGACTATCTTCCATAGAATAAAATGTTTCTTTATTTGTCCAGAAATCTTTCGGTATATTTTATACCTTCTTCAGTGGCAAAGAAGAAGGTATATATATAATATTATATAATATATAATATTTTGCCACTGAAGAAGGTATAAAATATACCGAAAGATTTCTGGACAAATAAAGAAACATTTTATTCTATGGAAGATAGTCTGGAGTATTATTTCCAATCCTACATCTCCTTGGATAAATGAATAATTCAAATTATTTGGGAACTTAGGTTTAAAATTGTTAAAAAAAAAAAAAAAGAAAAAACTATTTTAATTCAATTATTTATTAATAAATAAAAAAAAAACCTTATTTATAAATAATACGGTAATTTTTACTGAACTATAGGGTAATTTAAAATTTTTACTATAAATTATCGTACTTTTTGCTTAGCCTGTCACTTATGTCCGCATTACCAGAGAGCTCAGTAATTATTTACCAGAAATTTCAGTAAAAATTACTGTATTTTTTTCTCAGTGCAGACTAGGATTTTTTTGGCAATTTTCGTTTTCAAAATTAGTATTTTGCCAAAATTTCCGCTTATTTAAAAATTTTTGTGAATTGAAAAAAAATCTCTATTAAAAAAATCTATTGAAAGCAAAACTGATATTTTTTTAGCTGGTGAAGAATAGGATCTTACAGTATTATCAATTCGGAAACAGTATTTAACTTTCTAAATGACAATCATTAAGCTTCATTGTTAACATTAACCATACAAGTGTTTACAAGTAGTGGTTCTGGCTAATTCTTTTCGCCGCGCCAATTTTAAATAGTTCTAAACCATTCGCTGAAATTATACTCTACTTAAGGAGGGAGGGTCCTCCAGAACTTTCAAATTTTTCATTTTTTGTTTTGCTTTAAAAGTTCATTTGAACCTTAAAGAGTATATTTCTAATGTTTTAATCCCAACAGAAAGATTATCTTAGATAAGGATAAACTGCTTTTAACTCTACTTTTCAAAAACGAAAACATTTTAATAGCGTTTTTCTCAAAACAGGTTTTTTCCGCGCCGTGGAACATAACTTAAAAAGTTATTAAGGTATTAATTTGAAATTTTGTACAGATATTCTTTAAGATATTGGCCTTTGCATATACCTAAAATTTTTCATAAATTATTACTATAAATATCGTTTATAACAATTTGTTTATAAAAAGAAAAGAGAAATTTTATTCTTTTTGATTTTAAATTGTGAAAAAAAAAATTTTCTCATCAGAAATAGGTATATGCAAAGCGTAATGACTTATTTTAATAAAATTTTTTTGTCCGATTGAATTCAGTTGATTACAAGAGGCTGGGCATTCCACGGCGCAAATTAAAAGAGTCAACTTGGAAACAGCTGTAGCGCCGCTATTTTTTCTTTTTTTGCATAAAAATTTATGAGTGAATACACCATAAAATGTACTATACTATGTAACTTCATTTGATACAATAAATGTATTCAGTTTCTTAAAAAGAGTTATTAAAAAACCTGTTGTCTGGAGGACCCTCCCCCTTAACGTTGTACAATAAATTTCTGCTTTTTAATGGAAATAATATTTTATTAGACTAAATAACACTCTTTCCATAATTTTCCAAACATATATAAATTCTTTCACGTAATTTTCATCCAGTGAAAATTTGCATTTAAAACTATGACTGAATAATTGCATATACATTAAGTGGTTATACCATGAGCTCGCCACCCGTTGGAATAGAGAGTATACAAAGGCTGTATGTACTCTATTTTGGGCACATGAGGATATGTTATGACGCACTTATGTAGAATAATGTATACACGTTCCACATTTATTACCATGGCAGAACCGTAAGAAAACACAGAGTGAAAGATGAGGTGATTTATAGTGAGTATGTAGTGAGTTGATAAACCAAATTTTAGGTTAAGTTTTTCATAAAACTTTTGCGACAAGATTTTTATTAGTAAAAATAAAAAAGGGGTAAGCACTTTATCAACGAATCTGTAGGAAATAATTTGAAGGTGACGGAATTTTGTAAAATAAAAATTCATCAAGCACAAAATCACTTCAAAGATTGGATAACAGTCTGTTACGTGTATAAGGAAGCTAAGGAAGTTTGTGCCGTTCCCCGTTAGCAGTGAATTTTATTTATATTTTTCCCTTATATTGTTAAAATTTGAGTGATATGATTGATCAGAAACAAAAGTATAAACTAACAGAAGTATAAAATAACAGTTTGTACTTCAGATTCTGATTTCTATTTTGTATATAAGTTATTTAAATAGAGCTTAAAACAAGAATATAAGAAATTGTCAATGAAGCCAAATGCATTAAAAGCCTCCTAGTATTCAACTTACTTACTTCTTTCCATTTGTATTTGTGCATTGAATTTTATAACCTCGTATATTAAAAAAAAAGAAATAAATGTTTGTAAAGTACAAAGTACATTAAAAAACATGTAATAAATACTAAAATAGTTGGCAATAATTCGATGGCAGCGTTTCAGCAAATTCACTTAGAGAGTAAAGTTCTTCCCACATTCGCCTTCGAAATACACACTGAGAAAAAAATACGGTAATTTTTTGGGAAATTTCTAGTAAAAAATTACGGAGCTTCTCTATGCGGAGCATAAGTGACAGGCATAGGAGAAAGTGCGATGAGTATAGTAAAAATTACTCTATGGTTCCGTAAAATTTGACTGCACAGTAAAAATAAAAATTACACTGTGACTCCGTAAAAATTTCGGCGCTGTACAAGAAAAATTCTACTCTCTTACCGTATTATATATAAGGTTTTTTTTTTTTTTTATTTATTAATAAATAATTGAATTAAAATAGTTTAAAAAGATATTGATAGGAGGGTAAGGATTAAAATCAAATTACTAATATTGAAAAAATGTTTTGTGGTTTTTTATTATTTGTGAAAAAACATGTTTCAATAAACATCAATACATGTAAAAATCTTAATTGTTATATCTTAATTATTAGTTCTTTATCAATAATAAAATAATGCGATTTTCATGAAACACAAATAACAATTCTTTGTTTTAAATGTAAAGTCCATTAAATAGTTTATTATAAAAAAAAAAAATAAAAAAAAAAGAAGAAAAAAATGATAACACTCCTCGTACACATCACATACAAGGCACACACAACAATAAGTTAGTGGTCTGTTTTCAGTAGAAGCTGTATTCAAAATGACCTTGGTTTGGTGCGGACCTCGGCTTACGCGTGCCAGAGCAGTTAAAAGCAGACAAGCACATAGTCTTCTAGCGTTACGTTGGTGCGATGCTTGTGTGAGAGAGATGCCGAAAGATAGGTTTCAAGTAGAAAATAGAGATAACAAATAGGGTCTACCCTCTACTTTTCTTATCAGCTTAGTAAAAATTACACTGTGCCTCCGTAAAAATTCTTCTATCTCTAGTATAATTTAACAAAAATTAAGTAAATTTTCCTGGTATCCACTTGAAATTTTACTAGCCCATTGAATTTTACGGAGCAGTATAGGAAAAATTCTTAAGCTGTACAGGAAAATTTTCAAATGAATCGTAAAAAATAATATTTGAAAGGCATTTTTTATATTTTTGCTTGATAATTTCCTACCGACTGGTCACTTGAGCCTGGTTTACCGGAGGCAGCTCCGTAATTTTTACTGTAATTTTTTCTCAGTGCGGTAATATCTCGTTTTGGTTATAAGTTCAAGAATATTTTCGAATATACACTTCGGAGACGTTTTCTAATACTAAGAAATAATTTACCTTTGTGCAGTCGAAATTACTCTTCGGTGATAGTCAATTTGCGTACAGTTGTCAAAAGCTTAAGCTATTTGGCAACAATAGAATGAGCAAATAACTATTTGTCGAACACAAATATGTGAGCCAAGATAATACCTATCCAGGATGAGTAATAAAAGAATAATTTTTTATTATTCATGCGACAGAAGTGTTAACTTGGTGCACACATTTTTGTATGCAAAATATCTGCCTGTCCACTGTACTCTTCTCACATTCTTTTTTGTGTGCGGAAAGTAAATTTCCAACAAGATAATTGACAATAAAACACATAAAATTTAATCAAAACACGCAAAGCTGCCTCTTAATCTTTTATTTAATAAATATTTCATAATTATTTCTATAGAAACCACCAACATTCACGAAAAAAAGACAAACACTCAAAAATATTATTTTAAAAAATAATAAAAAATAGTACCTAATAATAATAGAAAAAAGTATGTGAAACTCGTAACAAAAAATAGTATGTGCAATTCGTGTGGAATTGTCGATTGCCCACTCGAGCGAATGAGCGCACTCACTACGATCGTGCGCTCAACTTCGCTCTCGTGGACAATCGACAATTTCCCGCCCTTATTCCACAATGTACTATAAACAATATTCAATATAAAAAAATAACACACACACAGTCAAAAAAAATATTTTAAAAAGTAATAAAAAATAGCAATAATAGGTAATTAAAAAAAGTATGCGCAATTCCTAATAAAAAAAAATAGTATTTGCAACTCGTGTGGTGTCGTTGATTGCCCACTCGAGCGAATGAACGCACTCACTACGATTGTGCGCTCAATTCTGATTTCGTGGGGAGTCGACAATTTCTCGTATTTATTGCACAGTATACTATTTATTTAATTTATTTATTTATAAACATAGCAAGTTAAATAAAAGGTAATTGTAAGAAGACCTTTCCTTGTAAAAGTGTTGATATGAATAATAACGATTGTTGCTCTAGCTAGTAGTATACTGACTGTGTATAATGACTCCTCGTATGTATGCAGGTTTAATTTCATTGCTGTATCGATTACTAGTTAAAGTTCGCTTCAGTTATTTGAGACGGTAATTGTGTTGAGAATTGTAATAATACTTCAGGTGTAATAAACTGATTATATATTAAAATAGTAAATAGTTCAGTTATGTACAATTTTATTAAAAAATACACTACCAATCAGTGGTGGGTGGCACACAGCTTCCTCGTACATGCAGGACGGTGGAGAGAAATGACGAGCCCCGAGAATAAAGCACATCTCTTAAAAATTTCTTCTTCAAAAAATAATAATAATAATACTTCTTTATTGTGTTTTATCATGGATGTATACAATGCGTCAGTATAAAAGAATTGTTAAAAATCTTCTAACTTATATAAATTTAACTATAACAGCAGCTCTTTTAATTCTAATTTAAATTTTTTAAATTTTCAATGATTTTAATATTTTCCGGAATTTTGTTGTAAATTCTCAACATATCACCTCTGGGGCCCTCTCTAACTGCACTCAGTCGAGTACAAATTAAATTATAATCTGACTTTGCTCTGGTATCGTAAATATGTTTTTTTTTTGTATTTTCTTGAAAAAAAGATCTTTGTAGCAATGTACAAAACTTACACATTCGATTGTATATAAATCAAAAACCGTGAGCACCTTAAACTTCTTAAATAATTCCTAGCAGTGTTCTCGATCAGAGAGACCCCCGCAATGATACGTAAACATCTTTTTTGAAGTTTCAAAACTGTCTTGAGCATGAGTTGAATTTCCCCAGAAAATAATACCAAAGCCCATTATAGATTGAAAACATGCATAATAGACATTAAGTAATATTTGTCCATTTAAATGCTGTTTCAATGTTCTTAAAATATAGCTAGGCATTTATTTGATTTCGGTAACATAGATTCTACATGTGAGTTCCAATTCAATCTACTATCTAGAAAAATTCCAATAAATCTGGCTTCTTGTTTGATACCGTCGTCAACATACTGATTCTGCTTCTTATCAAAATTCACAATTTCTGTTTTATTTTAAGTTTTATTAAAAAGTAACGAGCACAAAAAAACAAACAAGTTTGACTTTTTTTCGAGCTCCTACCGCTACCGCTACCGCTTGAGTCCGGGCCTGCGCATTTCGTGTCTTAGCATTTGAAGTAAGAATAACCTTAAAACAAGAATAGGATGAATTGATTTCTTTTAAATATTAAATCAATCGTAGGAAAAATTAAAGAAATCGGTAGATATTATTTGACTCGAACTGTCCAATAACAATTGTAGAAAATTAATACTAAAAGTTTTTGTTTTCATAATAACAAAAAAACCAGGAATTCATTCCATGTACCCAGCGTTAATTCTGATTTGCTCTGATTGTATTCAAATTTATAGAGAACCATTTATGGTTTAATCACCAATCACTTAAAATTTGAGCCGAATTGGACTAGCTGTAAGTATGATATTGAGATTTTCGGATAGCACCGTGGCTATCATTACCCCAATTTAGCAAAAAAACCAAACCAAATTTGTAAAAATTTCACCAAAAATGATCGAATAGCTCCGAAGTTATTGGTGGGATCTTCAGGACCGACAGACAAACACAAAACTAAAATTGTTTAAGAAGCACTGACACGTAAAATGCGAGTTGTAATTTTGATTTTGAGGGGAAAATAGTTCATATTTCAAAGGTTATTACAATGCTTCCACTATTTTAGCAGTGTCGAAGACAATATTTTGATAGAGTGTATTCAATCCATCTAGCTACCGAAAAATTATTTTTTAGAATTTTTTCATACAAAGTACTTGGAAATTTTATACTCACACCGAGACTATTGTGAATCAGTTGACTTTTTAATATAGCTTGTCATTCACTTTTCGTATTATTATGTTAGGTAATGTACTGAATATTAAAATGATGTAACGATTTTAATAAAACTGTTATAAATAGGAGATATTCATTTCCTAGAATATACCTAATTAAAACATTTGAATTATTTGAAACAGTCTCATACAATTCGCAGTCCACTGCGTTTTCACTGTAATATTTTTAATTATAACTATAGTGACATAAATACTTGTTGATATTATATTTAGATTTTTTCAAAAATATTTCTTTTATATTAAAATATTTAGGTTAATATTTTTGACTTCCCATTGGAAGTTATTGTAATGGGTCCGATTTTATTAATCACTAATTTAGACATATCTCCACGTTTCAAGGTCACTAGAAACCGAATCCATCGTTTTTTGCGTGATGTCTGTGCGTGCGTTCGTTAGTTTGTTAGTTCATTCGTTCGTTCGTAATTTTTTTTTTCGTCTCGCATATCTCGAGAACAAATTATGATATCAACTCGGGACTAATTTCATTAGACGCGTAATCAAAAAATGAAGACCGGATAAAGTTTTCAGCAAATTCGGATTAGCGGTTTGTTTTTTGTGGTAAAAAAACGGAATTAACTTTATTAACATAACATAGATTATATGGATTCTTTACCATAACATTATTATATAATGCCCTAAGAACCTTCCTTGATGTTAAAAACGCCAGTATTTTGTCTCGCATATCTTGAGGACAAATGATGTTATCATTTGTTTGGTAAGGGTGAAGTGAATTATTTTCGTTATCTTCACTAATATGATGGCTCTTCCTGATCCATTAATAGATCTTTTATATTTACCTGGCATAATTTACAGTCCGAAAAAAAAAATTGCATAATTAAGGTATATAAGTATGTTTTTAACATGTAATATGATGCGGCATCTATACCAACTTTAAATGTGGCATCTCTCCTTTTTGTTGGGATAGAGGCCGCATGTTGCTATAGCAAGCATAGTGCGGAATTCCAATCTAAAATTTTACACAGTACTTTTAAAATATACCTAAATTAGTAACAAAATTCATTTTCATTAAAACAATGAAATATACTTTCTTAAATTCTAATGAATTAAATGCTTGATAAAATATTATGTTAAAAAACTGACTTTTCGATAATAAAAAGTTGGATAATTACTAAACTAATGGACTAATCATAAATGTTACCATATACAGCTTAAATAAGTAACTTATTTTAAACATATAATCCATTAATAGCGCTATCTATCAATCAATAATAATAATAATAATAATAATAATTTATTTATCAAAATTAGTCTACAATGATAGACATTTGATTCGTCAATACAATAAAACTTAATTGAGTATATCTTTTAAACTATAAAAACATTTTTCAGTTAAATAATCTTTTAAATATTTTGTATCTTTTGCATTTTTTAGATCATTCGGTAAATTATTAAATATTTTTATTGACATTATATGAAAACTGTTATCCGTTTTTGATAAACTGTGTTGTGGAATAATCAGCTTTTCCTTATTTCTAGTATCATAAGTGTGTACATCAGTATGTGTTTGATATTTATCAGTATTGAGTTTTAAATACTTTACTGTTTCATAAATGTACAGTGAGGGTAACGTTAAGATTTTATAATTTATAAAGAAGTTTTTACATGACGAAGTTTGAGAGAGACCAAACATGTATCTTATAACTTTCTTTTGAATCACGAATATATTCTTGATATGCGGTGAATTACCCCAACAAAGAATACCATATTTTAAGTGAGGATAGATTACTGCATAATATAACATAAAAAGTAATCCAATATCCGCAAAGATTTGACGACAACGTCTAATGATATATAAACTTTTTGATAGTTTAGCGGAGATAGTAGATATGTGTTTATTCCAACTCAGATCACTACTGATCCAGACACCTAGTAATTTGTAATGGTCGACCATCTCGATGATGGAGCTCGGAAAAAAAAAATGTACGAACTGTGGCTACTGCGGCATCTCTCCCGCACTTACCTTAATAAAAAAGGTAGATTTTTGATGTTTTTTCGGCGAATCTCCATTTAATTCCTAAAAAAATCTAAATTTTTGCTGTCTAGACTAGAAAAACCGCCTAAGAAATGTATACTTTTCAAATGAAATAAACATGATGTCTCATGTTTATTATAATACACATCCCGTTTGACGCGATTTATGTATATCCCCATACAATGCAAGACGTGGCAAGACCTAATCAAAATTCACGCGACCATAGCCGCAACAACAACGAACTATTCATTGAGTTAATAAGCAAGTAGTGGCACGTTATTCGGGCTACTAAATTGAACGGTATACTTTCAATCGCAATTGTACACAATCGACATCGCTACAGTATAAATAGGGCATAGAGAGCTCAACCACACAGTGAAAATATTTGTGTTAAAATTAACACATTTCACATGTCCAGAATGGTCCACTCAATTTTTTGTGTTATTTTAACACAAAGCATATGTGTGAAATCTATACACAAGATTTATGTCAATAATTTAACACACGAGAGGACATATATTTTGTGTTAATTTTTCAGATTTATCAGAGTTAGTTAAACTTTTCTTCAATATTTTAATTCCAATGAAGCTCAAGATATTTGAAAGCCGTCAAAAATTACAACGATTTTATCCACATATTAAGTATTATAAATGAGACTCAAAGAACGCAAAGTAAGTCAGTTCTTTGTAGCAATTCTTACTTGTGTCCATATATATCTACGAAAATATATATAATAAAAAAGATGAGAGTAGTTCTTATTATTAAACAAAACCGAAAAATTATAAGTTTTTTCAGTTATTGACGAATATAGTTTCATTAATCATTTAAAAATGAAACAATTTTCTTACATTTTAAGGTTATTTTGTTACAGATTCAGTTAAAAAATTCATGCAAGCTCATTTGAGATTGTATTATATAATATACAATCTTACATGTAAGTAAGCTTACAAGATTTTTTGTAACTGAATCTGTAACAAAATAACCTTAAAATGTAAGAAAATTGTTTTATTTTTAAACGATTAATAAAACTATATTCGTCAATAAGTGAAAAAACTTATGATTTTTCGGTTTTGTTTAATAATAAGAACTACTCTCATCTTTTTTATTATATATATTTTGATAGATACAATATATTCTAATGTAATTTATGTACTTATAACATTCTTTTGCTCTACACAAATATTATGTTACTTCTTTGTTGTTGAGAACAGGTTAACATTTTTATTCTGTTAAATTGAAATTTGTGTAAATATTTTAATTTAACACAAATACGAAATGTTACATTAACGCAGGGTTGTGTTACTTATTTAACACAAAATTTTTAACCACTAGTTTTCTTTTTATGCAGAACACAAATTTTTTTACTGTGCATGGTGAAAATTGTGTTACCACTGTATCACGAAGAACAATGGGAATTCTCGATTACTCCGAATTCGATGATTTCTTTAATTGTTTAACTTGACTACACACACCGAACGTTCGTGTCGACCGTTGATTAAGTTGGTGAATGATAACGTCGGCGAAATTTATTTAGAATGTTCTTGTTTCTTTTTTTTCTTCGACGTTTTCGAGAATTCAATTCTTGTTCGTTGTCAATTTAAAATTTAAATTGATTAATTAAATTCTCTTGGCGAATGATGATGCTTGATGGCTATGCGGACGGAATTTTTATCATTTTCTAATTCTTTCAATCACTTATTCATGTATTTTGTGTTACGATTTATAAATAAGCGGAAACCATTTTGAAAATTAAACCGAAAACCGAGATGAATTGGTATAGACGGGTGTATAGGGACAAAATTGAACTTGCTTTAAAAACACTAGGCGTAAAAGATAACATACAGTGGCTATTCAAAAGTATTTGGACAACTCTTCTTACAATAAATTATTATAAATAAGAACTAAGTAAAAAAAAAATACAAAATTCATTGTATATGTGGAACACAAGTCAAATGTTTTACTGATTTCGCCGTTTATCTGGTATTAATTATTAAAATTTGTTATTTGACTGTCCAAATACTTATGACTAGCCGCTGTATATATCTCTCTTAAATTATAGTAGAGTAATTATTCTTTCAGGCAGCAATAGTGCGTTTGAAGTTGGATAAAAAATATTAAATAACCAATTAGAATTGACGTCTTCAAACAGCGTTATTTTTGATTTCTTAAAATTTTATCCAAAAACAATTTATTTTAATGTTCTTATAAATAAATTGTTGTTTAATCGAATTTTTAGTTTTTTTTAAAACATATACCTATGAGAAAAGGATCTGGGTTAAGTTGGAGCTTAATAGGGATGGAAAATAAGTGAACATATAGAGCTGACGCTATATCAGGTATAAAGGGACGAATGTGGGGCCATTAGGGATGGATGAAGGATGATTTAGAACATAGCATGCCATTTCTATAACTTCTATAAACTTCCCTTTAGAATTTACGTTTATTTTTACATTAAATCATGAAGTATTGGTGTTATTCCTTTTTTGGTTGTATAAATACAGAAATTTTAAAATTTCAATTTTCGTCCCCATTCAGAATCGTCCCCATTCACCCTTTTATCGGCTCTTTTGACTCCGATTTAAAACAGAATTATTTACCATAAAAACTACGACAGGACATTTTCCAAAATTTTCTAGTACTACCTACAATAATGTTACAACCTTCGTGAAAATTAATATAGGTATTAAAGAATAGGTACTCAGAAAAGAAATACCAAAAATACGATATGAAGCTGAATTCGTTCCTATATATCCTGATTGACGGTAACGTGCTTCTTAGAAGTATACAATCAAATACTTTATAAATTGACAGATTAAATTAGTCGTTTTTCGTAGAAATGTCTACGGAATATAAAATTGTCAAATATTAGAGGTTACAGAAATAATGTACAATAATAATTAATCATTTGAAATTCAAAATTATAATATTATATAAAAAAAAATTCTATTTTGTTTAAGGATTTTGTAAAATTCACGTGTCGATTCTAATATTCAGTATTAATACAGAGGCTACCTCCCACCCCTCCCTAGAGCTATGGGGAGCGATAACTTTGAAATTTTAATTGGAAATTTCTAATTTTTATTACATATTCGAATTTTACGTTGTAAACTACTTAACCAATAAAATGAATAATTTATGATTTCAAAGTTAGCGCCTACCTTACCCCTAGGGGATGCAGGTGAAGGGTCGTGTTGGGTGTCATTGATGTGTATTTTTTGAAATATTTCACCATTTCCACACTTTTCGTATGGAATCTGGATAAAACATACTTTTACAATTACAGCGCTGTCTGTTGCGAAAATCGAAAAAAAGTTTCGAATAAAAGTTACGCATTTTATCTTGTAGAATTCGAATCTGGGATTAAGAACTGGGGATTTCTACTTAAGATTTCAAAATTGTCCCCGTGCCGCCTACGGGGAACAGTGAGGAGGACTGATTTTAGGACAGAAAGATGTTCTCTTCAGAATATTAATTTTTTTGTCGACAAATTTTTCCTACTATGCTTATTTTTCGATATATACAAAATTCCAGGATAAATGAGTCTTCTGTTAGTTCTACCAGTTTCTTGAGTAACATTTCTAGGTCTAGTTAATTTAATTAACCTAATTTAAACAGATAAGTAGCTGTAGAAATTGAATGCTTGGTCTTTTTTGTAACGAAGAATAAAGAATTTTTGTTCGTTAAAATTGAATTCTCAATTAATTTGCAAGTCTAAACATGAAAACTTAAATACGTAAAGCCGGTTCTACACGATGCTATGAACGTTTCTTCCAACGTTCGATCGAACGTTTGGTGCAAGTAAATTCGACAGCTGGTGCTGTGAATGTTCCTGCTACACGGTGAATCGAATGTATGATCCAATAGATATGATGATGTGTTGGTACAAACGTTTATTCAGTGGACGAGGATGTCATCTGTCTGATGTTATCTCTAATGTTATACACTGATGTTGTCCTTCAAATGTTGGAAGCATCCCTTTGACTCGGTGCAAGAATACCGACATCGGCTGGAACATGGCCAAATGCAAACGTTCGACTCTCGACATTGGACGCTCGTGGGTTCGAACAACGGCCACACGATGCGACGAATCATCAAACGTCTAATGTTGGAAGGTGTTCGTGGCATCGTGTAGAATCGGCTTAATAATAATATTGTCAAAACAAAATAATGGTTGCTATAGTCAGAGCTAACCATTCTATTTGGTGTGAAAATGAATGGTAATAAAATCTTACGACAACGACTGTAAAGTGGGAAGTGCGACTACTGAAGGAAATACTCACTTACAACCGAATAGAAAATTGACGCCAAATGAAAGTAGTGAGTGCACAATAAAATGGGATAATTATCACTTTTTTGTCGGCGTCGTATACAGCGATGTCGATGACCATTTTATTACTTGCACACGATGTCGTTATGGCGCGCTGTTTGCTTTCGCACAGTTAACTAATTTACTTTTTCTTTTTTAATTTGACTTTTCCATGTGTTAATAATTTTTTTCAAATTAAATTTTAAAGTGGTAATTAAATTGACTGTGCAAAGGTTAAAAATTGACTATTTTTATTCACAAAAGGAAATGAGATGCTTTTTTTTTCTTGCCATCTGTGTTCAATTAAAGTTTTCCTTTATGTAAAATTTTTCCTCGGTAATGATTTTCATTACTCGATCGTTTTGTTACCTTTTAAGTAGGTAAATGTGTCTAGAGCTGGGTAATTAGTTCATTATTTTTTTTTCTTTTTTAGGTGTATAATAGGAATAATTTTTGGCGACTATATAGTTTAAGGGGGACCACTAGTGTGACGTTTTAAAAAAAAAGAAATTCGCAAGTTTCGATAGTCTATACCTTTAAAAATAACATACTAAAATTTCAAGTGCATATCTCAAATAGTTTTTGAATTAGAGCCATCCAAAGAGTGGATTCTGATTTTCATTGTTAACTTTGAGGTATTGAGAAATGTATGAAGGTTGATAATTCGGGAGTCTCTGGACGTGGCTGCCAGTCACATGTTGTGGAGAAGCTAGACCCTGGCACATTTAAACGACTCATCTAGTTTTACTATGACCGTTATAGTCAGTACATCTTAAATAATTTTAGTAAAAATTCTCATTGATTAAAATTAAAAGGTAAAATTACGAAAAACTATATTTTTCAAATTTGCTGCAGTTGTAACTCGAAGATAAATCATTCGATCGATTTGATTTTTATTGCAGCTTCTTTTATATATATTTCTTCGTACCATGAACCTCCAGTTTTCCGATCGAATAAAAAATGTAATTTTCGCAAACCAAAAACCATCAAATTTTCACGCAAAATTTGAAACTTATTTTTAAAAAACTCCGCCATTTTCTTAAATTTCAACTTTTTTTCGATTGAGGTTCACGGTACGGGCCATACCTTCGAGTTTAATAGGTTTTTTGGTTTTTTTTTTTTATTTCAGGCAGTGTGAAGGCCGCTATCACTGCAGCAGGGGGGGGAACTTTTTTTTTTTGGAACCTTGGAAGATCTTGAATAACTCTCTGAATTTTCAAATTTTTGGTCCAAAAATTTTATCATAAAAATATATATCAACGAATATATCCTGAAAATATTAGAACATTCCATATAGTGGTTTTCTTAAAAAAAAATTCCCAAATATCACCTTTATTTCAGGCGGTCACACTAGTGGTCCCACTTAATAATTAGCTAGTGGGTCTATGGTAGTTACAAATTCGAATTCTGGCTGAGTGAATAGAGTTGAAGTCGATATTCCGGAGGTCTTCAATGTTTGTGTGGTGTACTCAATTTTTCCCCGAGATCTTTGGTCATCAATAGTGAGTAAATCAATTTTCTGCTATAAAGGGGAGAGTAATACTCCAGCAGTGGGGTGATAATATATAAATGTAGCGTAAAAAAATACATAAGCCCCTTTGATGTTTAGGTTTCAGTTAACATTACTTGATTCTATCCGAATTTGAAACCATTTCCCTTTTGTAAGCTATTTATCATTTTTAGTATTTCGTACTAAAATTAGCAAAACGGAACACATATGTAACCACTTCTGTATCGGGCCATTTGTCACAGACAACTTTTTCTGAAACCAATTCGACACGAAAATTTGAAATTTAGTACAAAGATAGAGTATGGTAGCCTCATTATAGATGTGAATACAAATTTAAATTCAAGGAATAACCTGAAAAATGAAAAGATTTTTTCCCTGAGAGCTTTAAAGAGAGTATCAAAGAAAAGCTTATTCAAACACGAATTCAATGATACTTTTTTCTGGGGGGGGGGGAGGCGAATCTTATTATTAGAAGCATTATGATAACTAGTGATAATTAGGACCAAGATTCGGGTTAGTCTTGCCTTTCTGAATTGCGCTGCTATGAAGATTTTTTAATATTTTCAAGCCATAAATACTTTTATACAAACATCTGTTAAAATTTTTCAAGATTTCTTATATTTTTGCAATATTCTGAAAGATTTGGAGAAAAAAATTTTAATAAATAATCAACCTCTTTTAAATAAAGTTAAGATATATAAAAAATCCCCTTTCAGTGTAGAGGACAGACAACATTCGAGGCTTATATTATATTTTTAGAAGCAGTTACTTTTTCATAAACAAATGAGATTTTAAAAGCAAATTTTATAAGAGACTTAAAACCTAAATGACAATAGAATCTTATATACATATTTGTTACAGAATATTTTATTTGCATTTTTTTTTTTTTTATAAATATTTTCATAAACTTTTATGAAAAGCATACATCAACTTTTCTACTCCCCTTCCCCTCCCTTTTGAACTTCCGGTTACAAAGTCATATCTATATATATGAAATTTTTTAAAAATATTTTGTGAAACATCTTCTCTGTATTAATAATAAGAACATTGTTATGCTACCATCTTATTCATACTGTTTACAATAGTGTGAGTTGAGTATGTCCATCGTCCTGTACCCAACAACAACGTACCTATGTAGTAACAACTGAATTTTCTAGGTCGTCGTCCTTCTCGACATCGAATGAGATGTGCATACAGTGTGTCAAAATTGGAGGCACGAAGTTCAAGGCTCAGTAGCGTGCGGCCAGATTTAAAAAAAAATAATATTTAACCCTTTGCACTCGAACCATTTTTTAATATGGGTACTCAGCTACTCGACAGTAGTTTTAAAACGCTGCAAACACTATTGTATTAGGAGAACATAATATCATAATACAATATATCTATTAGTTAATTAATAGTATGTATCACAATGTATTGTAGCTAGATGTCGCGTCGTTGTCTTGTATCATGTTTTCCTAATATAATAATTTTCAAATAAATGAAGAAAGCTGAGTGAGAAACGGAGCGAATTGGAATCAAAACGTGTTCACACTATCGATATAGGGTCTGATATCGCTCCGATAAAATATTATCTCAGTGGTATTGGTATTGGAGGGGTATTGAAGCGAAAGCGAACCGTGACTGATATCGGACCGATATCAGAGCGATGATGGGAATACACTCATTATTTATTATGTAAGAATATTTTATCGAACCGGGAGCGGAGTGATATCGTACTGAGAGCGAAGCGTTAATGTAAATCGGGCTTTAATGTAAATCGGGCCTTAGGTCCCCTAGCGTGTTGTAAATAATAAAATACGTACCTATTGTTTATGGCGCCGCTGCGGCGCCTAACGAGTGGAATAAATATTTATTGTGTCGCCGTAGCGGCGCCCATCGAGTGCAAAGGGTTAAATATTTTTAGTATTCCATAGCAGCAAAACTGGAACGGAACACTAAAGGGATCGCGAAAAAAACCGGCAAGGTTGTGTTTGGTGCACGGTAATTCACGATGCCGTTAAAAGTGAAATTTCTTTACGGCGTTTTTTTTTATACACTATTTAAAAATTGAATCTATTCGCCTATCTTTTTCCACAAAATTTGGAGTAACTTCTGTAAAAAAAATAACTGGATAGATGCCGTCTATTGGACGCACTAGGCAGAAATGTATCATATTAAGTTGTTGATGCCGTATTAAAAATTGTCCTATTGGACAATGCCCGATAATTAAAATTTTAAAAAATAGACATACATATATCAAATACCCTTTTGCAATTTTGATTTTATTTGAAAATTTTACTATAATACAGATCTGTTAATTGTTGATCAAGAAGAATATTGATGAGATATATTATATAAAAAAATAGGAGCATAAAAAAAGCCAATTTTTTTCTGAAATTTTTCTAAAATATACTCTATATTATTGCCTTTGAAGTGAACTAAATTCTTATGTCAATATCCAAACAGAAGGATTCTTTCTAATGCAAAAGTAGACGAAAATTTCATGAAAATTTAAATTTTTTTTTTGGAAGTTTTTTCTTATTTTGAAATTTTTTGATTCACCCACATTTTTACACCCATAGTAATTATGGCTTCTAAAGTGCTCGGTATTTGGAAACTTGTAGAGTGATATACTCCAATAAAATACTTCTGCAGTCGCCGTTTTTATATAATATATTAAAACAAAACAAATTATGTTGTAAGACTTTAGGGTCACAATAAGTAAAATACCAAATCTCAAAATTATAGATTAATTTTTTTTTTTTTGTTTATTTTCACCTATCCAAAGGTATTTCTACCCTTAGCCATATTCACAACTTTATTTTCTAGACACTATAGAACTATTCAGTACTCCCCGTAAACATTTCATTGTATACTGACGCTCATGAGTTTGAATAAAATACAAACCGTTTAAACTCGGGCCACCGGTTGTCTTTAACACTGACGACACTACCTCTCTTTTCATTTTGTCTCCTTTAATCCAATTTGTATCTCGTCCCATTCACTAAATCCCTATGCAGTTCATGTTTATATTAAACACACTGTACAGTATGTGCTTCCCCTACCCTTCATGTACCCGCACCCACACTCCAAAAGTCATTTATCTACATTATTCATGGTTGTAACTTCTATTTTGTTCATTATCGACGTTTTAGATAGGTACCACTTACATTAGATGCCATAAGCACCACTACTATGGGTTTACACATATCCTGAATGTGTTTTCACTGGTGTTGCGCTCAATGTGTGTGTGTGTGTGTGTTGAGTTATTTGAGAATGTTGAGTATTTTTCTTTCTCTTTTTTTGCAAAATAAAATTATTTCAAAGGAACGAAGAACTGATATTTTATCAATAACTTTTTTCTTGTTTAAATTGATGTCGAGTTGTTCAAAGATATTTCTAACCCTTTGTCTGATGCGCAATTTCATTTTAAATTCACAGCGGGCGACTGAAAAGTTTTACTGGTACTGATGACGATTACGGTGTAGACATTTGTGTGTGTGAAGACATTTTCTTGATATATTTCGATTATATTTTCGACATTGCGAAAATATTATTTTGGCACGAAAAGGAATTTATTGATCTAAGAATAAAAACTGGAATTAAAGTTGTACAAATATAACAATGGTAAAAATTCGTGGGGCCCAAAGTTGAAATTAAAATCAATGAATTTGAAATTTTTGAATGTGACGTAAGAATTTGAAATTTTGTATGATCTTGGTAACGTGCACATAATTCGATAATTGAAAAGATTTTGAAATATTTTTTTGTAAATAATTGAAGACATGAGTGGATAAACACTGTGGATATGTAACATTTTTCCAACAATTTCTTTTGAAATAGTATATAATAGTAAATAATAGACCAACCTAATTAAAAACCTTACAAACAATAGTCAAACTTCAGAACCACTTATTGTGACAATATTACCCACTGTCAGTGTGTTAATAGTAAAAATGAATGTATGTAAACTAGTAGCAATTTAAGAGGGTGACTCACCCCCTCTCCAATGTTGCTTAAACTGAATTTTGAATTCGAGAATTAATTATACGTTATTCTAATTGTCTTAAACTATTTTCCATGAAGAAAAACTTCTTGAACTACCCAAATAATACGACTATTCGACACAGACGCCCCCTAGTTAACTACCCCTAGACTTAACATTAGGGCATCGAGCAAAAACAAGTCAAATAGATTTTTTGATGTAGATTTCAAATCTGTAAACAAAATTTTTATATTGTTTACTTTTCACCCTCTTTTTGCAAAATTAACTCCCAAATTTTAACCCCCAACCACCGCTGTTGATGTAATTTGAACAAATTGCATATCAGTAGATAGCTCTTTAAAAAGGAACAATATCGCCAATTTAAACTTTTCTTCTATCTCTTACAGTTTTCGAGATATTTTAAAAATTAAATCTTTACCCTAATTTTTGAAGGGCGATTTCACCCCTTCAAACCGTTTTCCCGCAGATAAAAAAGGTCACTAAAAACGAACAGAAGCTCCTATTTTACGTCTCCAAAAGATGCCGACAATTTAAAGCTAGGTTTTTCCTTTAAAATCTAATTTTTTATTGTTCTTTGGTGGTCTTTACACCTTTTAAGGTCAATAATAAAAGAATTCGTTTGTAGCATTTTCGACGTGAGATTTCACGCTCTTTCAGGATCCGAAATAAAAAATAGAGCGCTCCATTTGAAATATATGACTTGACTTCAAAATTACCTTGAGAATGAAGGTCAAGGTCAAACTTAGGGTCACCATTTAATGTCCGCCTTCGTACCTAACAACTTTTGTAAAGATAATTTTTTGATAGGTGGCACCTCTGGCGAGATATTTAGATGCATAGATTAAAATAGCCCACCCTGTAAATTTAGATTTAACAATATTAATTTTTACTTTACTATGACGTAGGTATATCTGAATTATAAACATTTAACTAAAGTTTGTAACTATTTCATTAAATGAATGAATGTAAAAAGAAAAATTCTAGAAAAATAACTAGGTTTCCTTCACAGCGTTCGCATTGTTTTTTGTTTAGTTTTTACTGTATATTTTACGGTCTAGTTGAGAGAAAGAGAAATATCTAAAGTTTTAGAATGTTTCCACAAATCCGGATATGGATGATTTTTCGCTCATTTTCAAATTCAGTACACACAGTTACATTGTTATTGAACTAAAAAAAAACCAGCCAGTTTTTAATCAAAACAATGATAAAGCACTGTATCAGAGCAGATAATTTACGTCTGTTTTCATATTCGTTCGCCATTGGTGGTGGTGATGGTCCATATAACCAGGCATATGTATGTTTTACTGCACTATCCACTTCGATTCAGGAGGACTGTCGCGTGTAGTGTCCTGTCGCTCGGCTGGTGGCGTTTTGTTATAATGGTTTTATTGTTAGCTAGCAGTCGGGTCCCACGATGTACCCCAATAGCAGGACATTATTGTTGTTTATCTGTTTTTTTTTTCTCAATCTATTTTTATTTAAAACAAATTGTTTATATTTCATATTGTTTATAACGGACGGTTCTGTCTTGTTCATCATTTATTTAGTTTGGTATTCGGACGCACAGATTGTGGATAAACGTAGTGAATCAGGAACAAATAGATATAGTAGAATTCTTATCTAAAATTACTGAATGATTGTTAATGTATTTATTGTAATTACGGACAGGATGTAGATGTAGAATTAAAAGAAGGAAAATATGTCTGTTTCAGTTTTTGCTACCTCCATAGAGTTCTTCTCAAAAAGGAGAAATCGATAGCTAGCAAGCCAAAAAAAGCAACAGAATCTACTTACTTAATTTTTTTTAGTGTTAGCTAAGTGATCAAAGGATTTGCTTGAAAATGTTTCATAATTTGAGGGTAAATTTTAAAAATATTTTTTCAAAAATATATTCGAGTGAACATTTTTAACAAAAAAGAAAAAAGCTGACAACGAAGTTGTAGGACTTCCTCGTCTCATTTTTATTTTTGAAATTTGTTGAGGGGGAGGGATGGACGTCGGTAACTGATAAGGGATTAATTTCTAAACATTTATAAATAATAGCCAAAAAAATTCCAATAAAAAAGACCATTCTGTTCAAAGGCTACAAATTTTTTGATATTTTGCCTCTCTCCCCAGGGGTCAAGTTTATATTTCGAGTCACCACTCACCCCAACGTCAATTTAAACAAAAATTGATGGCCAATTGGAAGTACGCTACAACTCTCATTTTACTGGGAAATTTTAAAAGAGAATTTTCAGACCAGGGTCTTTGAAAAGCCAAAATATCCTAGATGGATATAGGTTGTATTATATAAGTTTCGTCCATAATATACGGCTGAGTTGATTTTTACCTTAAATACTATTAAAATTTCGGGAAAAGTGAACGTTAAGTTAAAATGATTCCCCAAGATTCTGTAAATCCAAAAAGCGCTCAGAATAGGGAAAGGAAATTTTTCGTTGTTTGAGAAATAAAATATGGGTTCTGCTGACATATAAGTTTTTTTTTCTTTTGGAAATTCGTTATATTATGCAGGATGCTGCGAAAGGGTACTTTAATTGTTCAATCAGTTTGTGTGGTAAACACTTGTAGGTACATTCTGTAATATCAAAAAATCAGTTTTTTTCTCTATACCCAATAATTTTATTTACATACATTCCATTCGTGAAATGCCTTTTATATATATATATATTTATTTATTTGTCCATATTGTAATTTCTATTGTGAATCATTTTGCTTTTAACAATTTATCAATTGAGTGTATGATTTTTATTGCCTGTTGTTTGTATTATTGTTAGCCATTTAACTCTAACAAATAAAGTTTGTTTTCTGTTGGCCCGGACATTTCATTTTTTTTTTATTTTATTTTTAAATAAAAATTCAAATCAACAATTTCACAACAATAAATCAATTTTGTTATATTTGTGTGGATGTGTGCGTCTATAATACAAATATTGATAAATAACAACAATAAAACACATTTAAATGACCGCCATAATGTAGCTATGGATAAATAGAGTTGGACTCAATTATTGAAACATATTTCATTCGATCGATTTCATTATTAAGTTTTTTTTTTTTTTTTGGAAATTTTTTAGAGGAAATATTTATTGAAATAATTGCATGATCAATTTAAATGAGAATAAAAATATGAAGTGGTTATTATGGTATAGTATGTTGAAAAAGACTTTTTTAATTTTGTCACCTCTGATTCGGATTAAGGAGGGGGTAAGGTTAATTCGTACAAAAAAGGCATGTTTTTCTTATTTTTTTGTGACGACACAGTTAAAATCTCCGAATTAAAACCAGTGGTACATTAAAGTATGACATTTAAAGAATATTTGTAAAATTTTCACGAAGAAATATTAAAAAATACAGTAATGGCAGCAATTATTCGAACGTGTCTCGGAAAAAAGTAGAATTACGGTGTCCCTCATAACTTGGTGCTGGATCATTCGAAATAAAAAAATTAAAGTTGATTCATTAGATAATAGTTTTCCTCAGATAACGCTGGGAGGGTTTTTGGAAATTTCAGTTTTTCAATTTTTTGGTACACCTAGAAAGGAAAAACACGATTTTTTCAGAAAAATCGGCTAATTTGTTATTGTAAAATAAAAATTATTAACAAATTTGAAAAAAACCTCGTAAATTATGTAAAGAAATAGTGTTCAAAATTTCAAAAGGATCGGTGCTGTAGTTTTGAAGTTATGAGGGACACCGACTTTGAAAACGTGAGCTGTGGGGAAAACGCTTTAAAGTTTTGAACACTTAAAAATTCTTGTATAAAACTGATATAGAATAATTACTGCTAAACTAAATTTTCTACCCTACACTACACAACAAAATATACAGCACAGGTATAAACACGTTTGTGTTTGCATTGAAATTTCTATAATATAACTGAGATATATATATATATATATATATATATATATATATATATATATATATATATATATATATATATATAGAGCGAAACATCTGCCAGGTAACAACAAAAATGCTTATAACTTCGTCAATTTTGCTCCAATAAACTTGAAATTTAGAGACAATATTCTTGCGATATAATGCATTCAGTTAAAAGAATAAAAAAAGCAATAAAGAAAATTATTTTAATACTTTACCCCGTCCTTAAGAAGCTTAAGGAAATCAATACTACGGGGTTATATATACAGTAACGATCGGCGCATTAGATCCGAAGTTATGGCTATTTATAGAACGCACCCCTTCGAGTAATAAAGACAGCTGCTCCTACCCAGCTGTCGCTAAATCATGTAGCTGCCGCTTTGTATAATACAATACAAGCTCTACGTCGACTTTCGCCTCTCTATTGTATTATTCGAAATGTGTGGCCTTGAAACTTTGGAGCAGTAGTGTATAAACTTTCGAACGTTGAAGATTGAATTAATTTTAAACACGATTACCTCAGAATCGTATTTTTTTAAAAGTACCTTTGCGGTGTACACTTTAAGTGTACATTCTATGAAACTACCTAAAAATAGTTTCATTTTATGGAGGTGCAAAAAAGTTTTAGGTGATCATAGGCAAAATCTAATCAGTTTAGATATATTACGTTCCTTAACTTATAAAATACACCATCAAGCTCAGTCCGGAAATTTTGATAATTCTCACTGTTACTCCCGCAATAATATTATAGCGTGAAAATTATATTTGCCTCAACTGTACACACATGGGCACGTGAGAAATGTTTAGTCAACGTTCAAGTAGTAATTTCACTTGTTTAATACAAGTTTAAATTTAATACATAAAGTTTAAAATTGATATTAACTGCCAATAAATTAAGCAAATTGGAAAGTTTCATTCAAACGTAAACTATGTATTTTAGATAGAATTAGCTGAACATTTCTATGGGGTTGATATCATTAATGTAACTTTGATACTTCCGAGGTAGTTACGAGATAGAAGGGGCATTAGTTTCAGTTAGAAATATAGTAAAATTCGAAAAAAATTTCATCCGTTTCAATTATGGACTTTAATTGTGTCACACTGTATCGAATAATTTTGTCTTTCTGATATTATTGATCTTTTTAGCATACTCGGTCAGAAAGATCAATTATGCACCATATTTTTGGTCTTCTAGAACAGTTCCAATTACATTTTCGCTGCCTATCTCCAGTACGTAAATAAAATTTGCTTTATTTCTAACTAAACATAACTGCAAGACGACAGTGTTGCACAGTAGTAAGCTCCATCTTAACTTTCTTCTTTTTCAAAATTTTTGCTCTGTTCCGAGTTATAAATTATAATTCTTTGTTGAATTATATTCCTATTTGGACAAAAAATCTAGTATTGCCTAATTTTTATCTTTATGTTCTCGTTGCCAAGAAAACTATTTAAGAATCTTTAAATTATTTGCAAAATCTACATTTGCAAAATATATTTTCAGGCTAAAATTAAAATCTAAAAATTTTCTTCCACGGCCATTTTCGTGCCAGTACGTATCTATTGAAACTAAACGGATGATAGTTTGTACTAGAGATGTCGATTTTAAATCGATTAATCGAAGATCGATTAATCAAAGCTTAAAAAATCGATTTTTTTTCGATTTTTTTCATTTGAATCGATTCATGGATCGATTATTAAAAGTAAGAGATCGACAACCGATTTTTTTGAAAAATAATTTCATTTTTATTTTAATTCTACAAAGAAACATGTATTAAAAGGAAACACCAAAAATGTTATTGTTAGTTGTTACTTTTTACCCGTTATAATAACAATGGGTAAAACTCCCCATGTGGCTATACTCGTATGTATAACTATAGTTCATTTCAGTTAAATTTAACCATGCTTCGTCACTTTGAATTTAAATAATTTCCGTTTCCTTGGCTTTATCTCTTTCATTATTGCATTTACGTAAATTTTAAATTTGCAGTTTGTTTTTAGAAAAGAATAGATGATTTATTTGTTTCGAATATAAGAATTATTTAATTTTTTAACGAAAACTCATGATCAATTGTATCTGAAATGAGGTATATATACGCATTATCTTTCCTAATTAGTTTCAGTAGTATCCAATGTGCCAATAGCCAATATGTATACCATATAATGTACCTACCATATGTACTATATGTACCTACTACTATGAAGACCATGAATGCAAAAAGAAAGGAAGACCACCGCTTTTTTTGTCAGTTTGTTTGAAATTTTTAAATAAACTTGGTTCATTCTGTGATATTCGTTCTATATAATCAGTTGCATCATTCAAACTTTTTCCTACTTTCACCAATCCACGTTAGCTCATCGCCTTTACAAGTATAATATAAAACGTTTTTACATAGTATACCTTCCATGTACTATCACTTAAATTCCTTAACAAACTATCAGTTAATTTTTTTTAAACTTTTCAAAATTTCGATTTTTTAGATCGATCCTACAGAATCGAATTTTTTTTTTGGATCGATTTTTTTAATTTCGATTAAAATCGATCCAAAAATCGATCTTTTTTTTTGGAGAATAGACATCTCTAGTTTGTACCTATTGACGTATATGTTATAGATACCGAAATGCCATGGATCGGCATCTATGTCACATGGTTCTACACCAACCGTTTCACAGCAGCATTGCACTATACGCGACGTACGCTTTGAGTAAGTGGCAACCATACACGGGCCAACATATACCCACATTGAATGGGTTAAAAAATATCTTGGTGCAGTTTAGGGGATGTAATAAGAAATTACCAAGATATTTGTAATATATTTTTATAAAAATCTGAATAAAATTCCATTTTGAAAGTTAAGTAATAAAGGCATTAAAATTTATAATCTTTCCATTGATCGGTTTAGCTGCCGAACAAAAGACAGGCTAATGATATTGAGAAAAAGGAAAATACCTTTTTACGAACGAAAATAGAAAATAATCAACGAGCAATGATAAAAAGGAAAAATGAAAAAAACAAATTCAAAATGAGATATATTTCATTTGTTATGATAACAATTGAATTTTTAAAAATATATAAAAAGAAACATTTGAATATAAAAATAATAACTTTTTTATATTATTCCTGTTTTCTTTTCTTTTTTTTTTTAAATACGTATTTAATACGTTTTTTTAAAGGTAAGTTGCAGGCGAGCGACCGGCGCGTTGTTTGCAACGAATGAAGGAAGGCAACAAGCGCAGGTAAAGGAAATACCAACCTAATAAGAAGAAATAAAACTAAAATTGAAAGACAAGTAAAACGTAATTATAACAAAATTTAACTTTACTGAGGAAACATTCAATGAATAAAATCAGCAATTCACACAGAGCTTAGCTTTTATCTTCAAACGGAGCTACAAAACGAGTCGAGCTGGTGGTGTGATATTTTATATATCCATCTCACTTCAATATATTATAATATTTAGAAAGTTATTTACGACGTACGTATTTAATTTTTTGTTTGTTTTTATTTTATATAAAATCATTTATTAAAAAGTTGAAACGGTGAATTTTCTATGGTTTAGTTATCCTATTGGTTTATTATATTAAATAGGGTCTCTTCAACATTCATATAGTAGATGGGGTTAACGATATAAGAGAGTTAATTAATATATGTATATAAACGATTTCAATGGGGTATTTGACTAATTTTGGGACATTAATTTAAAACATGTATAATAATTTCCCTTTTTAAAAACATTAATTTAATATTTATGTCACAATTTTTAAATCGCGATAGGTGTTTTGTAACTAAGAAAATTTTTTGTATTTTTCCTAGTAACTAGGAAGATAAGTTATTGATTTTTTGGATTAAGTTTGGGGTAATTTTTATAATTATATATGAAAATCGGTATTTAAAGTAGCGACCCTAGTGACAATAGTATCGAAATATAAGAGAATGTGACGTAATAGCTAAAAACCAAGCGTGCGTGGTTCAGTTAAATTTTGGCCAACTAAACGTGTTAGAAAAATTTCAACAGAATTTGGAATTAAAGAAAAAGTGTAAATTTGTATCGTCACCCGAAAAATAAAGGAAACTATAATGTTTGTGGTTATATCAATCGAATGTCCCCAGTGGTAGCTACAACTCTGATATGACAAATTTTTTGATTAACTCAATAATTTAGCCGTACATTAAAAATGACAACTCTTAAGAAATTCACCTGTATATTATATGCAAAACTCTGCACTTGCCATGTCTATTTTAAATAATGTAAAATGCATCATGTTATTTTATCGTAATTCAAGTACTACAAAGTAATAGTAATTAAAAAATTTAAATTAAATAATGAAAACTTTAATTCAAAACTTTATGACATTTTTAATTACTTTTTGTTTCGACATGTCTATACATGATTGCATTGTTTAAGTGAATTTATACGATCACCAAATGCATATTTTAAAGACTCGTTAATTTTGCTCAATTTCTAGTCTTTTGTACTCTATCAAAATATCGAGATTTCTCAAGTTAGTGTATAGCAATATAAGGATGTATCAAAATGGCTCCAATTATAGCCAATATTTGAAATAACATATGTAGTGGCCAGGGGCGCAACATGGTATAATTACATGGTAACATTCGATAACATTGGAAAATGTTATCGAAATTGCTACTTTCTAAAATAAATAAAATAAATTCTTTTCTAAAAGTGTTACTTTTTAAGATAAATAAAATAAATTAAGGAAAATTTACATAGGGTAAGTGCGGGAGAGACGCCGCGTCGGGAGAGATGCTGCAGTAGCCATAGTTCGTCCGTTGACTGACAGATAGCGCTATTAATGGATTATATGTTTAGAATAAGATACTTATTTAAGCTGTATATGGTAATATTTATGATTAGTCCGTCAGTTTAGTAATTATCCAACTTTTTATTATTGAAAGGTAAGTTTTTTAACATAATATTTTATCAAGCATTTAATTCATTAGAATTTAAGAATGTATATTTCATTGTTTTAATGAAAATGAGTTTTGTTATTAATTTAGGTATATTTTAAAAGTACTCTATAAAATTTTAGGTTAGAATTCCGCACTATGCTTGCTATAGCAACATGCGGCATCTATCCCAACAAAAAGGAGAGATGCCGCATGTAAAATTTTTTTTTTTTTTTACTGTAAATTATGCCACGTAAATATAAAAGATCCATTAATGGATCAGAAAGAGCTCTCATATTGGTGAAGATAACGAAAATAATGATGATTGCCTGTGTATTGACTGTTTTGAAGAGTACTCAGAAACAAAAGAAAATTGACTGGTTAAGATGTATAAAGTGCCAAAAATGGTTACATATGGCATGCATCATGTATGGAGATGTGTATAAAATGCAAAATTTTTAATATGAAATATGCGGCGCCTCTCCTTCTTTGATGCGGCATCTCTCCCATAGGTGCGGCATCTCTCCCGCTTTGCAGGCTCTACAAAAATGTTAATTATGAATCCTTTATGACTTAAAATTTAAAATTATTTATAAATAATTTTAAAGAACAATGTTTACATTTAATGTGTACCAAATTTCAAATCAATTGAATGCATACTTTAAGAATTATCAAGTGTTTTCAAGATGTGCGGCGTCTCTCCCGCATTCACCCTAATTTTATGAGGAGTCCACGTAATTTTAGGCTGGTCCGGATCTCTGGGACTCCCCTGGTTGTTGAATCCCTGGTAGTGACATCACTCAAGTGATTATCTAATACAATTATTACTATTTAAATTAGGTGTTTCCAAAGTTTAGCTTTAGCAAGTCAAATTGTAACTATATACGTCAAGTTGTAACTATGTCCGTAAAAAACGAACACAGGATACTTTTTACCCCAGGAAAAAATTTAATTCGGTGGGAAAATTACTAGAAAAAAAACAGTTCTCAGTAGTATTTACTTGATATCTTAACTCCAAACACCACGCGGGTGAAGTTGCGGGTAAATACTAATATATGAAAAATATTAGACAAAATTTTTACTTTGAGATTAAAATATAGTCGACTCTTGTTAATTCGAAACTCAAGGGACTCTTAAAATATTACGAATTATAGAGAGGTTCGAATGCGATGAATGAACTTAAACTTGTACTCAAAATGTACTTACAATCTTTCCGTCTCTTTCTCTCTGCAACTTTGAATTGTCGAGTGTTTGACGTCGATGAGTTCGAATTGACGCGTCGTTTTGTTACGTAGCAATGATTTTTTCGTTCGAGTTACCAAGTGTATAAAAATGTATTATTCTAGTTCGAAATACAAAGATATTTTGTAGGGAACTTGTGATACCTTTGAATTTTTCGAATTATCGCAGGTGTGAATTAACGAGAGTCTACTGTATCAAGTTTGGCGTTATGAAGTCACTGGTATCATATAATTTGTCCTTATTTTTCCTTTTCCCTTCAAAATCTCTTTCCATATCTACTGTTTACTATTTCTCAAACAATCATCGTATTATTTATGTAAATATTTATTTGGAGAAAAAAAGGCTTGCGTTTCCAATTTCATATAAACTTCAATTTATTTATTCTTCCTCGAAATATAACACCATCTCGTAGACAATTAATAACGCAAATATTAAAATGAATTTTGATTAAAAGTTCAAAATTAAATTCGATTCATTTACGATACGACGATGGTAGTGAAAATTTTCAAGAAATGGCATTAAAATAATAAAATATACGCTACCAAGCGGTGTGTGGAATGAGAGAGTGGAATGAATGAGTGAGATATGCATATGAAATAAGACACGATGAGCAACAATGACACTAAAATGAATCAAAATGATGATAAATATATTATATTTGTGTTTGTTTGCGACGTTTGTCGTTACTTAAACGGAATACATTATATCTGGTTGAGGTAAGATAAATTTCAACTGGAATTTTGATTTATTCTTCATTTAAAACTCATTAACTCTATTCAGACAACTGTTTTGTATTTGTAGATAATGTCGACGGTGCTGCGAGAGGGGGATGTGCAGTAAGCTACACAGCTACCGTCTATAGAGAGAAACGTTCAATGTGTACATATACCATCATAGTTGGTGCGATATATAGATAGAGTCAAACTGTCCAATGTAATCCAACTTGAATGTATTTTATATTGTTCGGGGGTATTTTTATATGTGTACAGTAATGTACATTACAAGTACCAAAATACATTTATTTAAATTAGTCGGTTTTGCGAGGAAATATAAATTTTTCATAATATTGGATTATGTTATAACACACCGATATATGTGTGTAAGTGAGGTTTTTCATTTCCGTAAAACAGTGTGCGGTATAATTAAATAATTTTCACAATTAATGATTTTAAATTAAGGCTTACGTAAGTTTGTGATGTTACAAAATATGCCTTTCAGTCTACATTGCGTAACATAGTATAGTAGAGTTTTCACTAATTCGGTAATTGGAAATAGACAAAGGGGAGGGGGGCAAAATGGGGTACGCCAAAAATTTGGTAAAAATTTTTATATTTTCAAATTTGATAATATTGAAAACCAAATAGTTTTTCATTTGATTGAAAACCGAATAGTTTTTCATGTGCTTCGTTTCGCTCGCTCGACGACTCTAAAGTATTATTCATATCTTCATATTTTCAAGTCATATTCATATTTTTATAGCATATCTAATTTTCATATGTATGGAATTTGCTGAAAACAGCAGAAGTGCCAATTGATTATAACTGGACAATCTAGTTGTTTATTTCTTTATAGGATACAAATAGTATTTTGCACAGTAGATAAGTAATTTCATAGTGGTCGTAGATAAAAATATTATTGGTGGTATCTATAGAAATACTTATTAAAACTCACAAAAATTCCAAAATTTTTATAAATTTTTCGACAGATATCTGTACACAGTAATAAAAAATTGATATTTTGCGGTTTTTCGTAAATTTCTACAATTAGACTAAAAATTTTGCAAAATCCATTCTTAGCGAGCGCCTACCATCTAACTGGGACCTACATACCAAATTTTAAGTTTGTAGGTATTATAGTTCTCGAAATTTCGTGATAAGTGAGTGGTATTTGCCTTTTATATAATAAACATTTAATTTGCAAAAGAATATTAAGGTCAATAACTGAGATGGAAACTATCCGATATTTTAAGTTGGACCAAATTACAGACTGTTACCAAATTTGATCAAAATCGGTTCAGTAGTTTCGGAGTTTATCTCAGCCAAACATCGTGACATGAGATTTTTATATATATAAATTTTTTGTCTTTACCTAATTATTGTTATCATATGTACGAAAAATTGTTTCTTAGATTGTTATAGTGCGATTTCTGTGTAACGTGGCTAACTAATAATCGCGTGATAAGCTTGAAAAATGGTTGGGTCGTTTCATTATATTTGATCAAGACTGTACATTCATTTATATTCGTACAAAATATAGTTTACTTACGTTATATTTTTCAAGGTACGTTTTTGCCGATCCACTCTGACGTACCTGGAAATAAGTAAGTACTCCCACGTTTGTACGTATACACCTGATATGAATATCGTCTTTCATCTTCGTTCATTCTTTTTTTTTGCTCTTTCCTTAATTTTGTTCTCAACTCGATTGTACATACATATATACTAGCGTAGGTACTACTTATGTATTTTCAAATGGATTTGTACAAACGCTATATATACTATTAGTGTATTTCCAAAAGGATAATTCAACTAGTACAGCCACTGTCATAGTGAGACTTGAATCCGGGAATGTAACCTAGAACCAGAAAATGATATTCACTATAACTTATATATTTTGTAAAATGTAAATTATATTGTAACAAAATTGTATCTACACGGAGAGAAAATTCATATAAAAATTACTGTGCTCAGCACTACAATCGACGTGTAAAAGGCGAACATATTCAATTTTGTACGGTAAAAATATAAAAATTATAATTAATCATAGAAAATTTAAAGGATAGAATATTGTTTCCGTAATATTAGCTCCGTAAAATTTGTAAAACAGCACAGTAAAAAGTTCCATTGCCGACAAAAAATATTTTTTAATTGTTTTTCTTACAAAAATTACCATGCTGTATTATAATATTTGAAATGGTATCTGCTAATAGTAGAAAGAAAAAAAGAGAAAGGAGGTTGTGTGTGTTGTGAACGCTGTTGAAATGTACCTCACTCATAGCAAGTCACATAGCCAACCATAGGTTTGGTCGACCAACTTGGTCGGACGGATCGGACCAAGCACCTTGATCCATTAGACTGTCTTACAAGCAGCAAGCAATATTCATTACACTGTGTTAGAGGACGGGGATGTCACCGTTCAATTCATCATTTTGTTACTTCACTATCTTTACTATTAGAATATATTGTTGGCAATCATTTTTGTATGCATCATAAAGTTCTTACAGGTTCGAAGTTTTTACAGGTACCGCCCAAGCAACATAAGGTTGCGGGTCAGATGCGCAAATGAAAGAGCACGACAACAAGAATTAAACTATAACATATATGCATAAGAGTGTGATAAAAGTTGTGTTAGCACATTAAATTTTACCATGCAAGCACATATTTTTTATTTTGGTCGTCGATCGCGCACGTTTTATAAGAAATTTTATCTACAAAAATTATATGATTTTTCTCTCCGTGTAATGACGCTATTATACTCAAAGGAGTCTAAATAAAATATATTTTATTATTATTATATTATTATTATAAGAGACTAGCGAGTATTCGAGATGCGTTCTAGTGTAACTCAAGGAAAAAAGTATTTATTTCTGTTTCTGTTTTTCAGTTCGCTGCGTATACCCGAATAAATTAGACGGTTTTTCGACACGTTAGCTGGACACATACAGCTGAGAATGTGAGAAGCATCGATTTTACAATTTTAGTTCACACATTTAAAGCCCCCGTCCCTGTACTTTGTTGATGTTCATTACAAATGCAAGTCACACCCAAAACTTCAAACGTTAGGCTACAACTTACCAAAGTTATAAAAATTTTTATTTCCAAATTTTTTTACTCCATAAAAAAGCAGGTGAATTTTTGAATCACTGTTTCCAACTAGTTTCCAAGAAAAATAAAACGAATTGTTTATTTTAAAAGTTTTACTTTTTCCGCTATTTCATACCAGCTGTTTTCCGATAAATTTCTTGGGAAAATCGCTATGTCGTGCAGAATGCTGCGACCGGGGTATTATTTTCTGTTCTACTGTAAGTATATTGGAGTTATTATGAATATAACGTAGATACAATTCCTTGTAGATATTGTTCATTTAACCATATTTTTGGATTTAATTCAAAAAAATATTTTCATTTACAATGGTAGAAATAAAATTTTTGTTGTAGTAAAAAAAATTAATTTTTCTACTTCTTCTATACGAATGTTTGTTGCAGTAAAATTCAACGTTTAAGTATAACAGACGTAATTTAATGAGCCATAACACGACTTACTGTTATTATTTTGAAGGAATTTTGTGTTTTTCTTAAAATAATCTGTAATTGTTTAGATGCAATTTAAACTAATATTTAGTCTGGAATGATTTTTAAAGTATAAAAATACGTTTTTTTGTTTAAGAATTTGAATTAAGATAAATATGTAACTGAGAAAGGAAATTTTTGGAGAACTAGGAACAACGTTTAACAAGAAGAAAAACAAAGGTCATTGAGAAAAATAAAAAAAAATAGCCCACAGTCTTGTCTATAGTCGTAGGTAAATTCCGGAAGCTGATAGAACAGTTAGGAAAACAAAGCTCTGTGAGCTTTACCTTAAAACAACCTATTTTAATAAATTGATGGTACAAGATTTTGTTTTGCTTGAATAAACTAAGAAAAATGTTATAATAAATTTTGGTGCTTCAAGTCATTTTCAAAAAATCACTAAATAAATTGAACAATATTTACAAAAAGAAATGTTTGTCAATCCTGCGAAAATAAATAAAATATTTTGTAAATAAATAAAATATTTTACAAAAATACCACTTTTAATTGTTAAAACTCGTATGACATATTTCGGTCAATATGACCATTATCAAAAAAGTGATCAACAAATCATGTGACTTGTCTGATAATGATCATATTGACCGAAATATGCCGTAAGAGTTTTAACAATAAAAAATGGTATTTTTGCAAAGTAAAGTGTTTTATTTATTAATACCGAATATCGAATACCATAAAGTAATACTAAATTAAGTGAATTGGATACACTTTATCAATTTTTCAATTTCAGTAAGCTCAATAAAATGCTAGTTCCCGTTTTGTTGAGCCGATTCATTGTATTACTGGAGACCATGTTAAAAATTTGTGAATATTTTCTAGATGCGACACACAGTTTGACAGACACTCTGTAATTTAATGACTTTATTTGACGTAAGAAATTTCTTACTTATTCTTAGAAAAAATAGAACGATATATTGTGATTCAAAATTCAGATTTTTTTTCCGTATGCAAAAAATTAAATTTATTTAAATTAACCGTTTGTGAGAGAATAATTCGTGTTGTAATTTGCATTTTATACATCCCCCAATTCGCCAACCGTCTTCCACCCTAGTCGTCACCGTGGTAGTGGTGCTGGTGACGGTGACGGCAAACACATCGTCACCGCGTCCCGCCATCTGTTTGCCAACGAAAACGATGACAGTCAGTCACTCAACTCACAACATACGTATGTATAGCGGACTGTCTGTGTGTCTGTCAGGCACTCGGTGCAGTCTGTTTGTTCGTTCTGTCAGTCAGTCATTCTGGCTATCCCAGATTTGATTTGATTAAGTTAGTTTCCGTTCTAACAACATTATATTCGTCACAACGTTTATAAATGTTTGTTAAAATCATATCATCATCTGTACGTGTAGAGGTGTAGATATATGTACAGGGTGGATGAAAATTTAATACACAATTTCTACATTCGATATATAAAAAGAATTGTAAGAATATCGAAATTAAAAACCATCTAAAAAAAAGTTTATTAGTATTCGAGTATATTTACGAAAATGTTAGCTTAGCTCAACTTACTGAATTCGAGAATTTTTTTTGTATGTTTCGATAGTCTGTACCTTTAAAAATAACATATTAAAATTTCAAGTGCATATCTCAAATAGTTTTTGAGTTACAGCCATCCGAAGAGCGGATTTTGATTTTTATTGTTAACTTTGAGGTATTGAGAAATGTATGAAGGTTGATAGTTCGGAAGTTTCTGGACGTGGCTGCCAGTCACATATTGTGCAGAAGCTAGACTCTGACACATTTAAATGACTCATCTAGTTATAGAGAATACACCGTAAATCATTTTAGCAAAAATTCTCAGTGATTAAAACTAAATGGTAAAGTAGAGAAAAACTACATTTTTCAAATTTGCTGCAGTTATAAGTCGAAGACAAATCATCCGATCGATTTGATTCTTATTTCAGCTTCTTTTATATATGTTTTTTCGTGCCATGAACCTCCAGTTTTCCGATCGAATAAAAAATGAAATTTTTGCAGACCAAAAATCATCAAATTTTCGGGCAAAATTTGACTCCGCCATTTTGTTAAATTTCAACTTTTTTTTTTCGATTGAAGTTCATGGCACGGGCAATACCTTTTTTGGTTTTTTTGATTTCAAGCACTGTGAAGGTTGCTATCACTGCAGCAGCGGGGGGACTTTTTTTTGGAGCCTTGGGAGATCTTGAATAACTCACTGAATTTTCAATTTTTTGGTCCAAAAATTTTATCATGAATTTATTACATATCAACGAATATATTCTTAAAATATTAAAACATTCTATATAGTAGTTTTCTTTAAAAAGATTCCCAAAAATCACCTTTTTTTCAGACGGTCACACTAGTGGTCCCTCTTAATTTCTAAATTGTATCATGTTTGGAGTTGGGACATTTAGGACACATTATATAAAATAACATTGGTATTTTTTGCGGTTCTACAGAGTCAGGATGAACTGTGATCCGAACAACTCTCGAGTCGGCAAGTTGATTACAGGGACGTATTTACCTCAAGTACCGCCCAAGGCACTGTGAAAGATGCCGCCTCTGTTTTAATAAGTGATGAGTAAAAAATAAACTTGCTGTTCCTTATTATCCTATCAAGAAACAGGTGGTGAACAAAAAAAAAAGAACGTTTTCATGTACCCTAAAATTTCCCTCTTTAGGCGCACACCTAGTCCGTCTTCTCGCAAATACACCCCTGAGGTTGATATCGTTATCATGTTTCTGCTCGCCCTTGAAAAAGATGTTGCTATGTCACGTTTTTTTAGGGTATTCAAAATTTGGTACAGGAGAGGAACAATTGGTGTAGCACTCCCATAATGGATTGATTTTTGAAAGCTAACACTAAAGTTTTTTATTGTTTATATATCGAAAAAAATTTTTAAAAAATTCTATTTTCAAAAAGAAATTTTAATTTAACAAAATAATTCACTTGTTTAAGTCGCCTATACTTTAAACATAACTTTATTTCATAGTGAATGCATTATGCACATCTATGTTTATTGTCACAAATAGCACTTCATCTTACAGCAACCAACATGATACTGAGGGTGAAGCAAAAGCGTGTATCCTATTTATAGGTTCATAAACGACGCCAAAAGAATATTTTTTCATGGAATTACATTGTCAAAATGTTACTTTTAACAGTCAAAGTAAACGTTTTGAATATTGGAATTTGAATCTTTCAGTCAGGGAGAACTTTGGAATCAACTAAAATTATTCTGAATTCGGAAAAATTTAACCTTGAATTTTACTAACATAAAACTGAGGGTGAAGCAAAAACGCATGTCCTTGTTACTGGTCCATAGACGACGCCAAAAGAATATTTTTTCATTGAATTACATTGTCGAAACGTTACTTTTAACAATGAAGAGAATCTTTTTGAATTTGAATTTGAAACAAGTAAAATTAATCGGAATTTGGGAAAATTCAACCTTGAATTTTGGACGATTTTCATTGTTTCTCATTGCGGCTCTGAAAGATTTTCCATTTCTAAATTCTTGCCGGTATATTTTACGCGTATTGTACATTAAACGGAATTACGCCTTTTCTAATTTTATTTAATTATTTTTATATATAAAATTTTGAAACGTTGAATATTAAAATTAGTTATATCCATATTACATTTATTATATTTATTATGTATTTTTGTATATTTTCCGTTCCTGTTACTCTGAGCTCGATCTACACTGCCTCCTGTTCACTGCCCTCCATCATCATATTGTCGAACAGGAAGAATGTAGATACGATGGTAACTGTATTTGTGTGTGTGTATTCCAGAATTTTGCTTTTATTCATCTATCTACTAGGCAGCTTGCTTGCCTCATTCACTCACTGACTGCTTGACAACGGAAATAGCTATGAATATACATAAATTACATAGTTAATTAAGTTTAATGATATTTGGAAGCAGGTGGTGACTATCAGTTGCTGTACCAATTTTAAATTTTAATATCTTTTATGTAAAACTGTGCTATGCTCGGAATGAATGGAATGGAGCAGAATATTCTTTTGTAAAAAGACAAATAATTTCGAGTTTTTTTTTTTTGTTAAATTATTCAAAATTGCATTAGGTACTCAAGGTAGTATGTAGCTGAATGCAGGGGCGGATCCAGCTCCCAAGATAGTACGGCGTCATATTTGTTAAATGGCTTCATATAATGATTTTTAATATTGCAAAGTTAGGTTAGTACGAAAGTAAGGCAACTTGATGACATCATTGAATTAATTTCTTTTGTCAAGTCGAACTTTATGGCAGTGGTTTGAATTTGAGTGATTGAATTTGAGAGATTTGGGTGTGTGGTTTACAATCTACTTAATCAATTTCTAACACTGACAGACAACGCACAGCCTAAATCATTGGGTTTAGAAGGATAAAATTTTGCACAGGAGTTTCCTATGTAACGTAAATGAACACTAAGAAAGGATTTTTGAAAATTTGTCCCCTAAGTGGGTTAAATAGGGAATGAAAATTTATATGTAAATTCGTTATTTTTGAAGTTAGTGGTATACAAAAATATGTTACTATGGCTACTAAAATAAATACTAATACCTTATTTAATGAATCTTTAACTTTGACTGATAGACAACGCACAACCTAAACTGTTGGGTTTAGACGGACAAAATTGAGCACAGGGGATATTAAAATTGGCGTTTAGGCTTCTATTTATAAATAAAAGTCAGTTGTTTCTGTAAATTTATTCCCTAAGGGGTTAAAACAGAAAATGAAAGTTAATATGGGAAGTTCGTCATTTTTGAAGTTAGAAACGTGGATATTGATTTAGGCTTTTGAAAAACATTAAAAGTGAACAGAAAGTGAGTACCAAATAAAAAGTTGTCGACCGGAAATCCCATCGGGCATACGGCTAATATTGTTATAAAAATGACCAAATTTCTTTTATAAATGCGATTGATCCAACAGAAGACTTTTTTTAGTGATCCTATTTGCCTAATTTTAGTAAAAATGAAAATAATGACTTCTAAAATCTATAAATTGTTTCCAATTTCATCTTATTTACTATTTTTACGGCATTAAAAAAGAAAAATGTTAGTAAACTTGATTTTATAGGAAACTAGTCACCAAATTAAGAAATTTTGTTTCTTTCAGAGTAAGCATTATTGGTGTGATTTGAATTATCAGTGCAATCAGGGCCCGCTCCAAGGGCGGGCAATCCGGGCAATTTCCCGGGGCGGCAAGTTTTAAGGGCGGTTATTTTTGTCAATGTTTGTAAGAAAGGGTGGCAATTTTGCAAGTTACGAGTAAAAAAAGGGATTTGCCCAGGACTAAAAAATTTAAAAAGCGTCAATTTTGTAAAAAAGGGGCGACATCTTACAGCTGACGAGCAAAAAAAAATAAAGGTCGCCGGTGTAAAAACAGAAAAGAGGGCGCGATTTTCACACCCAGCGACCAAAAAAAGGTCATTCATTTTGTTGCGGGAGCGCAATTATTCCCTTTTGCCCGGGGCAGTGGAAACGCTAGAGCGGGCGCTGAGTGCAATCAACTAGTGCAATTTCGGTGTAAACTTTCCATTTTTGTTACCAGATTAACTCAATTCTGTTTATAAATATGGCTGATCCGACAGAAGTCTTTTTTCTAATGGGCCTACATGCCTAATTTTTAGTAAAAATGTAAAGAAGAACTTTGAAAACTTATAATTAGGTTCCAGTTTCATCATTCTGTCATTTTATTTACAATTTCTACGGATATGAATAATTTTAGTGAATTTGAAGATGGCATTAGATAAACCTCGATAAAATTTGCATTACGTGGGGTGCGCCATAAGTTCTCAGCCTAACATGATTAAACTTATTTAATGGTGACGTAATTTATACTCACAGAAAGTATTAAGTCTCTAGTAATCATAAACGCAGTGGACGAGTTTACATGTGTTTTATTTATTCTGTTGTAAGAGTGTAAACTCAATATGTCGACCGTTTCAAAAATTGAATATCGTGTAGTCATAAAATTTCTGACAAAAGACAAACAAACTCCAGAAGAAATTAAGGACAGATTAGATGGTGTATACGGTAAAGCCCCTCAACGACGATGATCGTTCTGGACGTCCGGCAGATTCGATCACTTCCGAAAACATCGCTCTTGTAGAATCGCTACAAAGAATTTGCTTATTATTATAAAGGCATAGAGATGCTTATCCCACCTTATAATTAGTGTATTGAAATAGAGGGAGGTTATATACTCAGGCCGATAACTTAGGCCGCACTCTACGTAATCTCTGTTTGGGCGGGAGGTCACGACCCCCATCACCACTTTCACCCCTGTATCTACTCTTACCTGAATGGGTCGGCAAATGTTGGTATATTTTAAAAATTTTATTTTCTTAAGAATAAATTTTGTTTATATTCTGTGTAATATATTCTCTATGCCAGGGAACTTCCTAGTATTTTTATTAATCAGAGACTTGGATGATACACACGACTAGTAGAGAGCAGCTTTAAAAAATTATTCAAAATATCGTACATCATTTATTAATAAATTAATGTGGTCCATAATAAACATAATTACGAACACTCTTTAGTACTTGAATTCCTGACGTTACTTTGTATATTTTATGTAGGATAATATTCGATATAAACTCTTTGTATACATATTATTAAAACGCAGTTATTGTCTCGAAGTTTTAATGACATTTAATTTTAACCAAAACATGTAACCTTCAATATATTCCAATTTACTTTCATAAAGAACTTGAACACATCGATTTTGAACATGTGCGTAAAATTACTGTGGCTTTTGTCTTTGATTTTACGTTAATTAAATTATTTTAATTGATTTCTATATATTAATTAAATTAGATTAATATTTAGATACTATTAATTAGTATTTTCAGTAAATGATAGACAGATTTAATTATATTATTTACAAAAAAAAAAAAAAGTAATACAATTACAGTTGTTTAATATAATATGTACATATACTGAAATGATGGAATAGTACAAATTAATGAAATGTTCCGGAAAAATACACTCTAAAATACATTTTGTAATTTTGTTATTTCTAACGAAAGTGATTTTTTTTTCAAAGATAAACAGGATATACGCATATTTAAGTTTGGTATAAGTTTCTTCAGTTCAAATAATAGCAATGAAAAACACTGAAACATGGATATGTTTATAGTTCACTAGACACACATAGAGACAATACCAAATAGGTATTAGCTACTTATCAGGTTACTACAGCACTACTCACTTACGATCATCTGTAGGTACCCCAGCTCAAAAACATATTCGTGTTAAAATTTTGAAAAATAAAATACTACAATAAAAAATTAAACACTTTACTTTTATTGTTGAAACTCTTGTGACAAGTTTCGGTCGATATGACCATTTTCAAACAAGTGAAGACTTAATCCAAATACATGCCTATTTAAATTTTAAATTTAAATGTAACCTATAAATGGTAGTAGTGTATCATTTTTCAACCCTAAATCAAACTAAATCTTTGGGTCCTATTAAATTTAGTGAATCTACGGATTTTCTTAATCGGCGGATTAATCAATCGAACCCTATAATTAGGTACATCATCCACGTACCTGTACCAAAATTTTACATGTTGTCTTGTTAATGTGTATTTCATGTGAGGGCTCAGGGGTGAGCCAATCGGAGGACCATTTCTTTGTCGGAAAAATTTACTGCCGAATTCAAAGTAATTTTGTCTTAAGGGGGGAGTTTAAATAAAAAAGCAACTTTATTATTTATGATTATTTTGCTTATTGAAATTTTTTTCAAATTAGGGAGGGTTTCAAATAGAAAATTTTGTTCTCGAAACCTTCATTACTCTTCCTTGTGGGGGGAAGGGGCCATTTTTCACAAGTTTTTAAGCGTTTACAAGGAACACCGTATCTCAAAAAGTAATGAATATTTTTTAAATATTTTTTCATTATTTTATTCCTAAAGGACCTGTTCATAAAGCTGAGTATGGGTTTCAGGTAATTTTAAAAATTAACTATAATATTGTAATCCCAAACTTCTAAAAATTACAAAACCCAATTTTTTACTAAAAAAAAATGTTTAAAAGTAGTTACAATCGTTCAAATGGAAAAAGCATACTCCACTTTATGCGCAATATTTTATGAACAAAATTTAAAAAAATTTAAATTCATTTTATCACCGTGTTTGTGAGAACCACAGAGCAAAGTAAAAACAAGAAACAAGATTCGAAAAAAATTAATTTATTAGCCGTTTCTGGCGTGAACTCCCCTCTTAAGACTATTAAAATGTGCCTGATTAATTCTGGTTGCTTTAAAAGATTTTTGGTTTCCAGATATTTTTATCTTATTATTTATTATTTTATAAATTAAGTTTAGACTTTAGACATTCTTTAGTGGAAATATTAGTAAACATACTGCACACATCCAGGAAGCCTAACTTATATCGACTTTAAAAGGACGTACTTTTGAGTTTATCTATCAGTTTGAAAGAATTTTTAATACTGGTTGAAAATGTCTAAATGTTGTACTAATTTGTGTGACGGACCACCGGATGGGAAGTTAGTAAAAAGCTCGTTACATTTTTTTCTAAAATTAATTAAAAATTTATGTTGCTAAATGTATTAAAAGTTGATAAAAGATTTTAACGTGTAGATCAACAATAAACTCCCCATTTCCTCCAAAAAAAAAAACAAAAAAAATTCCTGAAAATTTCGTTCAATAAAAGCTCTATTAAAATAATTTAATAAATAATGATTGTTTACTAAATAATAAACACTGTATGTGTATTGATATTCTGTAAATTCGTTATTTGTTAATTAAATAAATTGTCTGTTATTTTCAATTTTGATTTGGATACATTTCTGAATTTATTTGTTACTATTCAGTATGTAAATATGTACCGGTACATAATACTATATACATGTAGATGAAATACAATCGAATACATAGCTAAAGATAATAAAATCAATGATCAGGAAAATATTTTAACATTTACTAATGTATATTTAGTTAGTTATTTAAGACATCAAGTTTTATTTTTACGCGGTTAAACAGAATGTTTTAAAAGTTTTGGATCATTGAATGTAGAAAAACAGGTTGAATTTGATATAAGGCGATCAAATTTTTCACTAGTCAACGCGGGACAATATCTTAATTTTGGTCCTTATCTTTATTATTGAGATATTTTGAAAAATTTCAAAAATTTCTTTTGAAAAATACCATTGAGAAGCAAAATACTGAAAAGTAAAGGTCCCGAGGCCGGACCACAATGCGAAACAGCGTTTTTTGTTCAAAAAAAAGAAAATAGCGAGGCTAACTTGGCGGGGTCACATGGTCAATCAAATGGTCGGAAAACGACATTTCATATTACACGACCAAATAATATTCCAACTAATGGTTGGGAAGTGATTCCAGGCTACAATAGTGCTATTTAAAATTAAATAACGGCTACTTATAGTAAATATTTCTCTAGGTCTTAAAAAAGTGTCAATATTTTACTGAATTATACATTATGGTAAACGAAGTGGTCGGAAATATATATTTCATATTAAATATAAATGTAATTTTAAAACTGATAATTGTTATATATGTGTTACCAGTTCGCACAAAATTATCCGAGATTTTACCAGGCCGTGGACTGAAGACAAGTTGAGAAACAATGTTCTACAACATATTCAAATTTCATCAAAATCGATAGATTCGATTTCAAGACCTTTACGTGTCAATTTAAAAAAAAAGTCCAATCTACTAGATGTGGGAATTCTGGGATGCATTAGACTCATTCTGGGACTATTTTCATAAAAATTTCAATACAGGACAGTAGCTGCTTTTCCGGGACTGTACCGCAGAATCCGGGCCACCTTGGTTTCATATGAAGATAGTAAATGACATTTTGTGTAAAAGTAAATTTTAAACTATTGATACGTGAATAATATTAAAAGAATTATTGGATACCTGCCGTTTAGTTTTAAACTAATTTTTTTGGCATGTATAAAATTTTTTTAAATTTATTTTTTATTCATAAATATTTCGGAAATTTATCGACAAAGACTTTTTTAAGAAATAAATTATCATAATATATATCATCCACACCGTTTTAATTGTTCACAGTTCATTTCAGTCGCACAAATTGTTCTCCACTGTGAATTAAGAAATTTTCCATGACCGTGAAAAAACAAGTAAGAAAATTTTCGTCAGTGAAAAAAACTTTTTCGTAAAAATATTCTGGCAAATGAAAGATTTTCAGAACTAAACTCAATAAAATATATTATTCTACGGTAAAGAACACAAATAAATTTTTAAATTTTTATAAATTTACTTTCGAATAGCTCTGTGCGTAACAGTCCTAATGGAAACTGATCGTAATCGTAAGGTGGGCATACACATTGTGCAAAAACGACAGGATTACTTGTTGTCCAAAACTATCGCCTAAATTTGTTGAAAACGCTTGAAATGATTATAAAAATGTAAAAATGGCAAAGTTATAGAAATGACCCTGAAATAATATAAACGAAATATCTTTAATACACTCTTAAAATGATTTCTTTGTTCAAAGATTAAAGATTTTTTGAATCAAAAAATTATTTCTTTGAATCAAAGAAAATATTTTTTTGTACCAAAAAATATTTTAAGTTTTTTTTTTTTGTTGTTAAAAAAATATTTCATTGAATGAAAAAATTTTTTTTTATTTAAAAAAATAAAAATCAAAGAATTTTTATTCTATGAACAAAGAAATCGTTTTGAGAATGTAATAAAATGTTTTTAGGCACTATCGTATGCGTGGTAAGAGTATCCTAAATCAAACATAGACAGATTTTTTTGAACGCCAGCAAGTATGGTAGACTTTGGCTACACACAATCAGGACTGGACCTACAATTATTACGAGGAAAAAGACAAACTTTGTTGTTGGCGCCCTCCCCGAGAAAAAATCAAATTTCAAAATTCAAAAATCCCTGCAAAAAAAACCTCAAATTCAATATTTAGGCGCCCCCAAACTTGCACTTTTACCGCTCCCTAACACTTGCAGGGGGGCACGTGCCCCGGCTGCCCTTACTTGACACGGTCCTGCACACAATAATTTTGGACGACGGTTTTGCATGACCAAAAAGGGCGCAAGATGAGAAATCTTTCTCTTAAATTAAAAAAAAAAGGAAAGTCAGAAAGGCGCTCTTTTGCTTCAGCTATATTTTTGGGAAAAAATTGGAAGAAAAAAATGACTGTTCGGAGTCGGACCCGCTCAAGTTAAAATCGCTTCAGGATATACAAAATTAATAATTACGCTTCTGTTTGTGTGATATTCGTAAAAGGGAGTATTTGCTAGTATGCTCATATTTAGAATGCTCAAGTCATAAAAAAACTGCCAGTATTTTAATGAATTGTTCTTTTGTTAACATTCTTTTCTTTTGAAATTAACCAAAATATATATTTTTTGTAACAAAAACCGGTATTTTCTTTGATTGTTCAGAAATTATTATTTATTTGAATGTTAAAAATCGACAGTTTATTTATGTTATAAGCATGCTAGCATGTGTAGGTACATAAATATCGTAGCCATTGATTTTGTCAACAGTTTTAGACGGCACTGTTCGAAAACCACACGTGTATGGGTCACCTCTATAGTTCGCTACGTAAGTGAATTCGATCAAGTGAATAACATTAAATTTTTATTTATATGACTATTTGTTTTTTTATTCAGCGCTTTGGTAGAGAACAGAAACGCAAAAGTTTGTTCAAATCTTAAAAGATAGAAAATATGTTTTTTTTTTTTTTTTTTTTTTGGTGAATTTCAGTTCGCCAGAATGAACAGAAATGGAAAACCCGAGGAAAAAAATAAAGTTTAATATAAAGACGGCAAGTTTTGATACAAATGTGTGCACTTTATGGATGGATGCGGGACAAATGGTGTGAAGGGTAGGTATAGATCAAATATTGTGGCAAGTATTGAAAATACTCTTTTTTTCGACTCTAGAAACATATATAATGTTTAAGATAATAGTTGTTTGAAAATTGTGAGTGGTAGCGATACGTTTTGTAATTGGTTGGAAATAAATGTCGAGATTTTGTTCGACAAAAAGTCTTAAAAGGAAATCTTTCTTTAAAATGATTAAATTCCAAAAACTGGAAATCTTTAATCCACCGAAAATTTTTTAATAAATTATGTCTTTCTAGTCTAAAAACTTTTCAATGTAATCAACAAAGAAAATCTTTAAAATTGACCCTAACTTTGAGGAGATACTGGGTAATAAACTTTTTATTTTTGACAGGCAATAAATCATTTTGTAAAATAGAGTAGGGGAGAGGTGTACCAGTAGTAACAGGGGGTCAATTGTAACTTTGAAATTTGCGAGACATCTATCAATCCTATTGAGGAGTATTGCGTATCATAAGGTGGCTCCTGAAGTTGTGTTATACTAACAAAACTTTAAGTTAATACCATGTGGCGGTTTTCTCTCAGCAATGCCTATTCAGTTTGAATTAACATTGTAAAAATTACAGGTGGGATTGTTACAAAAAGTACAATAACAGCAGTAAGAATTAAACTATAAGTACGATGACCACTGCGATTCTGTAAAGCTATTGGAAAAAAAATAGTTATTTGTAATTACAGTAGAAATCCAAAAAGTGCAACAAACATTATCTAGTCTCAAACAAATTCCTGTTTTGTAGTTTTTGGAGCTGGTTATGTCAAGGACAGCATCATGTACCATTACAATAAGCAGGTATTCTCGTCCAGAAATTCGAAAAAATTCGATTTTCTTTCATATTTTCAAAGTTCAGACTTTTAAAAATAAACGTCTAATTGGATTTACGGAAATTCGAATTATTTTCGAGTTATGGTTATTTTTTCTTGTGTACTGTGTATCTTTTCAGTGAAAAATTCAAATTTTTTAATATAAATTACTCGAAACCACTTGTTTCGATACGGTTATCTCAGGATATCTCAGGTTCTAATGCACCGATTTGCTTGAAATTTGGTACAGACCTTCTTAATACTATCAAAATTGATCCGACGTAGAGATTTTTGAAAATTTGTTTTTTACTACTTTTAAAAAGTTTCCAAAATTGAAAAAAGGAGGCGAAAATTTTTTTTTTAAATTGATGTCATTTTGTAAAAAAAAATTATTTTTTTCAAATCGGCTACGTCCCATTAAGAAATAACTAAAATATTATGTTTGAGATGACCAGGAGGGTTTGAATCACGTCAAACAGGAAATACCGTTTTTTTGATTCCCCACTTTGTCGGCTGTACCAATTTCAATTTTGAATTTTTTCCAAATTTTTATACTCTTTTATATTTTTCAAATATTAATAAAAAACTCTTAAAAACATGAATACTAAAAATGTTTACTTTTTTTTATTACGTTCGTAAAATCACTTCAAAATCGGGCCTCTAGACTAGAATATCTCCTTAAGTGTGTACATGAAACTTCCATGCTTAGTTCCATGGAGTGGTGTGGATACACGCGTATATTCAAATAAGTAGTGTACGTGTGCGTGTAAGGCGTGGCTTGCACATCTCGAAGTGTGCAATACTTGGATTTATTCTGTACTAATGAATTTATAATTCACACTGTTCATAACGAAACTATCGATATTATTGTTCTTTTGTCCCATTACTAGCCTGTAGGCAAGAAAACAAAAAAAAAAGAAAAAAGAAAAGCAGGAACATTATTGAATACATTGATCTCGGTAACGTATCTATATCCAAAGCCTACTACGCTCACTACTTATTGCTTGCTACTACCTTATTTATGATATATGCGGTATGGTGATACCTATGTATACCTCTCTAGTGATCTAGTCAAATGTGTTCCTCTGTTCTTCGGCTCTCTCTATTATGTAGTATGTATTAAAAATAGCTTTGATATTGAAAATAGATGATAAATTTTGTTTAAATTCATATTAAATTATGCTCTGTTATACCGGCGCTACGGTACACGGCGACACAAACGACGAGACATTAAACGGTAAATATTGGAACCATCTGAAGGTACTGCGTTCGTCTTTCGCGATATTGTGGGATAAAAGAATGAAGTGAATTTATTATATTCTACGAACTGGAGGGGGGAAATCGCTTAAAGGAACGTACACGCGCTGTCGGCTGTTGAAGATTACGATATTAAAATCACTCAAAGGGAATGATGTTGATGATATGATTGACTATAGAAGTTGATATTTTAAGGGGAAAATATCATTTAAATATACTTTTAAAAGATCGCTTTCTTCGTTTAAGAGGTTATTCAGGGTAGTAGAAAAAAATAATTGTAATTTTTTTGCCGGTATTTTTGTTGCTTGATATTCCAAAAATTATTAGTTGTCGAGTTATACATATATATATATATATATATATATATATATATATATATATATATATATATATATATATATGTAGATATACATATATAAAATAACAGATTTATGAGATACATGTTACTAAAAACTACGTTTTCGAACCCGGAACAGAGGCTGCAGCCCGTAGCAAACATTACTATTTTTCTGGGTCACTAAGCATAAAAAGCCATTAGATAAATATTTAAAAGCGATTCTTGAAGCCATTATTGCTATCAACTGGAATAACATTTGGTGCTGTAATATGAAATGTCGCTTTCCGACCACTTGGTCTACCATGTAATTCAAACAAATATCGACACTTTTTTTAGACATAAGATAAAGGTTTAAAAATAATTCTTTAATTTTAAATATAATTCCTGTAGCCTGAAATCATTTCGGCCATTAACTGGAATAACATTATCTCGTGTAATATGAAATGTCGGTTTCCGACCACTTAGTCAATTGAGCCGTTTATTTTGAAAGTGGGGCAAGTCCATTTTTGAAAAAAATGAAGATAATGGTAGTTTCAGATAAGACTTAGTATGATCTTTTTATCTGTCAACAATTTATAGTCAAAAAAATTCAGAAGCCTAATATTTGGAAGATTGAAGTTTTAGCTCTTAACAGTACTGTAAATATGTTTATTTTGATAGTGGTGCAAGTCCATCTTACAAGTAAAATTTCCGAGACTGGACCTATTGATTTTGATAGAACACTAATAAATAAGTAACACGTATTTTTTTTTATTTGCGGAAAGACGGTTTGAAGGGGTGAAATCGTTCTTCAAAAATTGGGGTGAAAATGTAATTTTTCAAATATCTCGAAAACGGTAAGAAATAGAGCAAAAGCTTAAATTAGCCATATTGCTCTTTTTTAAAAAGCTATATATTGATATGTAATTTGCTTAAATTACACCAACAAGGGTAGTTTAGGGTTAAAATTTGGGGGTTAATTTTGCGAAAAGGAATAAAAATAAAATATAATAAAGTTTAATTTACAGATTTCAAATGTACATAAAAAAATCTAATCGACCTGTTTTTACTCAATTTCCTAATATTAAATCCAGGGGTAGTTAACTACGGGGGTGTCTGTATCGACATAATCGTACCATTTGAGTAATTAAAAACTTCTACAAGGAAAATGGTTTAAAACAATTAGAATAAATTTTCAAAATTCTTTTTAAGCAACACTGCAAAGGGAATGAGTCGCCCTTTTAAAGTACATACTTATTTTCATACGCTCATTTCTACTACTAAGGCACCGGCAGGGGATAATAAGGTCACAGTACGTGCTTCTGAAGTTGAACTGTCATGTGAAAAGTTTTTGTTATGTTTATTTTTAAATGATAAAACTAAAATATTATCCATCTATAAATAAACGATTACAATAATTCATTAATTTTGAAAGTGAGGCAATTCCATTTAGTTATAATAAAACCACTATTTTTTTAGCCAGCACTCTAAACACTATTGGATTATAAACTTACATTATCTAATAACACAAAATACAAAAAATATGTCTATTAACACTTACCAATATTTTTAAATTTATTGAAACGCAAACCCTTAAATATATCGCAATAACAAAATATGGACTTGCCCCACTTTCAAATTAAACGGCTCAATTATGTAATTCAAAAAAATATCTACATTTTTTTTTCGACAAAAATTATAAATATTTTTGTAATTCACACATCTTTTTGCGGACCGGTGAGCTACACTCACGGACCAGCGATTGAGAAACACTGATTTAGTTAATGTCGATATATTTCTTTTAAAACCTATATTTCAAGTAATTGGTATACATATTTTTTTCAAAATTTATTTAAGTAATTATTAAATTATGTTGGTTTACTCAAGCCTGATGACGCAATTCAAAACAAATGACGTAAGGTTGAGACAAGATTTCCTGTAAGTTGTAGTATTCATATTAAATATTGTCCTGTTTGTAAATATATTACTTTACAAGTATAATTATGAAGCTAATTTCTGTTTGTGAATAATTCGTATGATTTTTTTTTTCGTTTTGCCCGTGATACGTACTTAATATTAATAAGTTATTGAGTTTACCTTTTTGTTACATTTCATTGATGTAAATTAATATACCTGTGTAAACACAGACAGTACAGAAATGTCTGAAAATATTAAAGGTCTAAATGTGTAATTTTTTTATTGAGCATATATTTTACTTTGTAACTATATTGTGTAAATAAAAATATTTTTATTCCAGAATGTTCCAGTAATACACCTAATTAAAAATATTTATATTTTATAAGTAGAATATTTATAAGTGCCCTTGATTTGCCCTTTTCCATCAGGCTTTTACTTTGTCTATTATATTTACAATCTAATATAGGCAAATGAATATATTACACAATTTCAAGTAATTGGTAAATATACTTTATTTTACTAAATTTTATTTTCTTCATGTACAAAAAAATTTTTTTTATGCTAAATAGAAGAGAGATAATTATGTCAGAAGTTATAACTTAATGATTGTCGACCAAACTATTACCTTAGCTAGCACCACCGTAGAAATCAATCGCAATCAGTGATCACATATGTAGGTATGTGTGTGATGCTACCACAGACAAGTATCACAACGTGTATAAGTCAACACTGGCATCCGCTATTAAATAAGTAAATTAAAAAAAAAAATTATTAAATCTGTTTTTTCTACTCTAATTTGAATGTTTCTTTGTTTTTTGGAATTATAATAAATAGGATTGAAGTTTGCTAAATGTATATGGGATATCTATGTAAAGTAAAATACACTCGTAAGGTAAAATTTATGATAATCATCCTATAATGAAACGATTTTAATGGGATGAATATTGCCACAAACTGGAAGTATTAGCAATCACTTATTTTGTTACAACTGAGGTAAATCAATAACCACTGTAGAAATGTTCTAAACGAAAATATCTAACTGAAGAAATTCATGAAGATATTCATTCTCATTCGTAGATTAAAATAATATAAACTGAAAAAGGGTGTTTTCAGTAAAAGAAAAATCCTAAAATTATTCATTTTAATTGTCATTAAAGATTTTTTATTATTTTTTCCGCCTTTTAAATCCATTTTGATTAACTATTTACATTAGTATTTACAAATGTTAAACGCCAGTATTGACAAAAATTGACACTAGAGCGCGTTACCTGAGCTACGCAAGTTGCTTATACTTTATTAGTATACGCTTTATATGGAACTGTTGACGTGATACAGCATAGCATCAATATGCCAAAAATATTGTCGGCCTTTGGAAAAGTTTACTGCACAGATGCGTGGACTGTATAGTGTTAATATATTTTATCGTAATATACATTTTATATAAATTAATAATACCTGTGTATACGTAGGTATATCTTTTTTTACCTTGGCGATAAAACGTGCCGGCCCCGGGTACCCACCTGTATCTATGTTATGATGAACTTTTTTTTTGAGGTCAATTGTTTATATATGAATATCAACTTTAATTTTATGGGTGACTTAATGGTGACCATTTTTCTTCCTTTCTCTTTTATTATGATGACCAGCAATAAATTTCACATACGTAATCGTACCTTCCCCCTTTTCGATCGCCATTCCACATTCACGACGCCCATTTCGGACCGGGTAAAATTGTTATAGTAAATGTTATGAATGTGATATTTTAGGTTATGTCATATATACATGTACTTTGATAGACGTAACTGTACCACATATTAAGGCGGTTGGTCGATAAAACGATTTTTTCAAAGGATTTTAACGAAACTTTTCTAGATATGTATTTAATTCAATAACAATAATACGAGCGTTTTCCGATTAAAATAAACTACACCAATTTTGAGAAAAACGATTTCAATTTTTTGTCATTATTTTTAACACGGGCTCTTATGGAAAAACTCTGCCTTTTTTGAATAAAATGAAAACGTGTCAAAGGAATTTGATAAAAATTTAATATCTTATAAAATATAAAGTTACAAAACCATATTTAATAAGAAATAAAAATTATTCATTACGCCGTTTTTGAAATATAATTTATAAACATTTTTTTACAACGCTTTTACAATGCTTTTTCAATAATGCTTTTATATTGCTACAACATAAGCACGCGGAAATTAAAAAAAACATGTAATAACTGAAGAATACGAGGGTGAATCAAAAAGTTCTTAGAATCGCATATTCAGATAATATTTTTGGAGGTAATTTGATATTAATTTTGAAGAGCGTCCTTGCCATAATATTTATGCAAAGTTTCAATCGATTTAATCGTATTATTAGTCGAATTTTCTCCGAAAAATTAGACTTATACAGTCTATACGATAAGAGCTGCGAGAGGCGAGACCAGGGGCGCTATCCGTTTTCGGACCCGTAGAACACGATTATGTAAAAAAAAAAGATGTCTGATATATATATATATATATATATATATATATATATATATATATATATATATATATATATATATATATATATATATATATATATATATTTTCCCGCAACCTTTTAATATGTGTAGGGCCCCCCTATGGAAGTTAAGAGATGAAATTTGGTAAGTGGGGCTTATTCCGATGCACAACAATACTATCAAAGTGGGGTCAAATTTTGGGCAAATTTTTTTTCGGACCCGACCTTTAAGGGGGTCGTGGGGGGCTGAAAAGCACTAAAACTTTTTCAAACCGGTTTTAAATAATGTTTCGGTTAATTATCTACAACATATCCAAAATTCAGCTTCCTAGGATGATATGGTGGGAGTAGAGGGGGGAAAAACGATTTTCGCTGGATCTAACAGGCCCCCAGCCCCCCAGAATTAACGTAGAGGGTTGAAATTTGGTGTGTTGATAAAGTTCGTACCTAGGTTGTGCTTTTTGGAGGTTTTAATATTTTACCCCCGCCCCCCTCATTTTTAAGCTACAATTTCATGCATTTTCGACGTTTTCGAAGTTTGTACCACTCGCACAGGTCACCCGAATAAACCTAGAGGGCTGAAATTTTGTATTCGGATTGAGTCAGTATCAAGGGGGTGCCTTTTGGGGGTCTCGACTTTTAACCCCTACCCCCACCATTTTTATACCCAAAAGAACATGATTTTTCTTGTTTTTTAACAGTTTCGTTCGGGTCAAAATCTCCCCAAATAAACCTAGAGGGCTGAAATTTGGTGTACAGGTTAAGCTTATAGCCAGACACTGTTTTTTGGAGGTTTCAACTTTTAACCCTTACCCCCACGATTTTTACGCCAATATTTCCTTAATTTTTGCTTGTTTTCTAACACGTCTAGAGACTCCATAAGGAAACCTAGAGGGCTGAAATTTTGTACGTGTATTCAGTTAGTATCCAGCTAGTACCTTGTAGGGAGTCCGCATCACTTTTACCCCCACTTCTCCCATTTTTACATCGGAATTGAATGCTATTGTTAAATGTGTTTTAAAAGCATTATGTTTATTCTAAATACAAGTAGGCGAATAGTAATTTTAAAAAATTTAAAAAAAAGTGAATACAATTTTTTAACAAATGAAATACATACATATTAAGTAATTTGCAAATGTTATTAAAGTCACTGTTTATTTATTAATTTAATTATTATTTAGGAATTTTGGATTTTTATTATTTACAAAATAGAAATTTTGGATTTTTTTGGAAAGAAAAAATATCTTCATAAAAGCCTTCCAGTTTACTATTTAAGTTCCTTTTTTAATATTTAAAAGTAAAACACAAAGGCAATTGGCGGATAAGCATGGATAGAAATGCCCTCGTACGAATTGTGTTGGCTTTTTCCCTGTTAACTTCTATCGGCACAAAATTGAAATTTACTGAGATTCAGCCCTTAAAAACTTAAAACTTTTTTTTAAAGCCCCGATCAACCGGACACTCATCATCAGTTTTGAAACCACCAAAATTACAAATCGCTTGTGGACTTTCAATTATATTTCGCTTGTAGACACTCAATACCGAAGAAATAATTTTTTATTTTTTTTATTTTTTATTTTTTTTTTTTTTTTGAAAGAAAAAATATCTTTATAAAGGCCTTCCAGTTTACTATTTAAGGTCCTTTTTTAATATTTAAAACTAAAACATAAAGGCAATTAGCGGATAAACATGGGCAGGAATGCCCTCGTACGAATTGTGTTGGTTTTTGTTCTGCTACCTGTTTTCGGCACAAAATTGAAATTTACTGAGATACAGCCCTTAAATACTTAAAACCTTTTTTTAAAGCCTCGATCAGCCGAACACTCATGACCAGTTTTTAAACCAACAAAATGACAATTCGGTTGTAGACTTTCAATCACATTTCGCTTGTAAACATTCAATACCGAAGATGAAGGGGAAAATTCGACTACCGTGATGGGGCCCCGCTGCTCACGGCGTTTTTTTTAAAGTTATGAATTATTTTGTGTAAATACGTAGTTATCAAAAACGCTCCTGCTCATCGGTGAAAAGTTGTGCTTCAAGCAATTCGCAGCGCTGGATTCGAAATATTGGACCACCCACTATATTCTCTGGACTTACTTACTTATTCCCGAAATTAAAGGAACATATCCGGGGGAAGAAAGTTGACGATGATGGTTTTGCGGTTATGGTTGCCGTAGAAGAGTTTTTTGAGAGTAAAGGAAATGATTTTTTTTAAAGAAGGAAAATATTCTAAATATATAGAATTCTAAATATATAGAATTGGAAGGAAATTAGGTAAAAAAATAAAATATTTTTGATTGAATTTTCATATATTTTTATAGTGATTCCAAGAACTTTTTGATTCGCCCTCGTATTAATACGTCATTATTTAATTTTTGATAAAAGAACATTTTTTCGCTGAGATATTCTTTTGTACCTGACCATCTCGGAGCAACTACGTTAAGTGAAGAATTTAAAAACTAAATGTAAATTTGTAGTGACATATAAGACTTTTTTTAGTGAACAATTCTGGAAATTCAGCTACTACGGCGACTGTCATATTAAGACTTGAGGGGGACTATGACAGAAATATGTTTTGAGGCCCCTAGGAATCAAAAATGACTTTAAAAAAAATTTTACACCAATGAACAGTGGGTAAAAAAATTACATAAGCTTTGTTAAATTTCTTTAAAATAAATGTCAATCTGCTTTTGTTTTTACAATAACAATATTTAAATCTGTTTCATGTTTCAGAATAAAAATACACTGCCAATGGGGTGTGGCACACAGCTTTCTCGTACCCATAGAAGCACCATGGTAATTTAATGTCATATGTATCTTTGTATAATTTAATATTGGTATTAATAAAAATAAATAAACAAAACGATTCATAAAAAATTGAGCGAAGTGGGACTAGCAGTAAATAAGATGTTGACATTTAATGGTATTTCATGGTAGCGCCGTGGATACTATTACTCCCCTACAAATGAAATTTGTAGGGGACCATCTAGGAACCAGACCGCATAACTTCTGACAATTTTATAAAATAGAATTGAATAGTCCAGAAGTTATGTCACTTGGTGAAATTTAGTATATTAATGGAATGACATGGCGGCGGTGTTGCTACCGTTATTCCGATTTCGATTCAATTCATAGGAGACCATCTAGGACCCAAATTGCATAATTTCTGAAAATTTCATTAAAAACAATCGAATAGTTCAGAAGCTATGCCACTTGGTGCAAACTGGCGACACACAGACGGACAGACAGACAGACACCAAACCAAAATTGTTCAGGAAGCTCTAAAACGTAAAATATGCGTAAAAGTTTCTTTTTGGAAAGAAAAAATTTTTTATTTTTCAAAAGTGATCAAAATGCTTCCCCTACTTTAGTAGTCTCGGAAGCAATAAACCAACTTTTCACGATCGCGACATCACCGATTTTGAAAATTTTTAAGAGATCCATAGTCCGAACTTTGGGAAAGCTTGGATTCTATTCTTTATTCCTTGTTACTTTTATAAAGGTGGGGGGCGTTAAAAGAATATGTTTTGGCAAATGATCAGTCTGTACATTTTGTGTTTGGAGTTACAATTATTCGCATCATTATTTGAGTATATAAATGAATAGTGGAGATATATGAGTGCCTGTGGTTCATATAGGCCACCGAGTACTTATGAATATGACGAGAATAGATTGGTGGACGTAAATTTATACCGACCTGATGAATTATAATGAAAATAAAATGTGCAAGTTTATATAATTTTATGAAAAAAAATATTTTATTTAACTATTTTGATATCAGTCAAAAAGGTAAATTCGAGTAAGGTAATTTAACCCTTTTCTGGTATACAGGGTGTAAATTAAATAACTCTCGTCTTTTTGAGGGATGACTCACAGCACCCTATAAACCCTAAAACCACAGAAATTTTTTCGAAATTAATATTTTGGGAAATTCGCAAATTGATGTTTCAAATTTTTTTAAAGTACGGCCCTGACTAAATTATGCATAAATGCCTTCTTAATATCAAAGGTACAAAATAATTTAATTGACTAGTAAACATGTTAAGATCGTAAAAGTGTTTCCCAGATCTTTTTTTAAAAACAGAAAATTTATCTTACAAACATGAGATGGTTAAAGCCGGATTAAAAAAAAAAATTTACGGGCCGCTTTTTTGATCCATATTTAGTACCAAATTTTTTCTGTTAAAAATCAGTTTTGGTTCAAATTTAATAGCAAATATTATTTACGTGGGTTTTCGTAGCGAGATTTATATACTTTACAGCCTGTATAGTGTCATCTATACATATAATAAAACTGTAACGAGACCGTTTCTGTACGTGGAATATTTTTTGAAAATTGTATTGGTACTGTAAATAGTTGTCGATGTAGATATCAAAACAGCGATTTTTAAAATTTTTGTCTGTCTGTCTTTCTGTCTGTCTGTCTGTTCACGCATCACGTAAAAACTACTGGACGGATTTTAATGAAATTTGGTGTGATGATAAATTCTTATCTGGATCAACATTTGAGATACTTTTCACTTCAAAAAAATGTCTCATTCCCATGGGAAAATGGAAAAACTATTTTGTGCATGTACACAATCACGTAAATTTGTATATTTCATAATTTCATAACTATAGTAACAAAATGCAATGTAAATTACTATCGGTTTGGAAATTTTTCTAAATCTGAAATCAAAGAAAGTGTTGCTAATTGTGCACCGAAAAATAAATACAAAATTGTCAATTTGGAGACAATTTAATGCATTTTGTGTTGCAAGAAACTACAAATTGGAAACCGTTGCGTCTTCCATTTTGTCAGCGTAAATGGTCCAGTTTTTCAGTGCAGGGATGGAGGTACTGAAAACAGCAAAAAGATATCGAGTCAAATACTAGAAAAATGTTTTATAATAGGTTGTTGCCGATGAAATATTGAATGATGATCTTCAATATATGTTCCCGTATCAGTGATCGGGCTAATATTTTTGAGTACCAATAACATAGTCATATGAAAAAAAAGTGATCTAGGGATCAAACACCGGACTTCAACTGACATATCGTAGTTTCGTAGATAATTAAAAATATTGTTGATATAATAAGTGCTGCTAGATGGGCTTTTGCAAAAATTTGTCAAAATTCGAAAGTGTGTCCAGTTCTTTTAAAGCCGGTTCTACACGATGCTACGAATAACTTCCAACATTGGACGTTCGATGGTTCATCGCATCGTGTGGCCGTTGTTCGAACCTACGAGTGTCCAATGTCGAGCGTCAAACATTCGCATTTGGCCATGTCCCGCTCGATGTCGGTATTCTTGCACCGAGTTAAAGGGATGCTTCGAACGTTTCAAGGTCAATGTTGGTTGCGTTGGTTGGTTCGACTCAGCAGCTGCACGACTCGTTCATGTGAAGAGAGACAACATCAGTGTATAACATTAGAGATAACATCAGACAGATAACAGCGTCGTCCACTGAGTACCAACAGATCATCATTCGTATTGGATCAAACATTCGATTCACCGTGTAGCAGATACATTCGTCGCACCAACTATCGAACTTAATTGCCTCAAACGTTCGATCGAACCTTGGAAGGAACGTTCGTAGCATCCGGCTTAACACCATCTTAAAGAGAGAAAATTTTTTTTTGATTTTTGGTCCTTTATATCAAAAAAATATTTCTTTGAATCGAAAAAGTTATTTTTTTTGATCCAAACGAAAAAGGTCAAAGAAATTTTGTGATAGTGTCCAGCGAAATACGGTTTTATCGCCATAGTTCAAATTTCCCCTCAATATCAATAAAGAACAGTGAAATCGTTGTTATCATTACACTAATTTAATTTCAATAAACATTTCCGTTATTGGAACGATGATTGCTTATTGAATATATGTATGTAGATTTTTATCAATGTTTATGACTTTCAAATTGATTTCAATTCATCTCTCATCTTTTTCCAATACATGTATATTTCAATATATGTAGCCTTCTACATGTATAAATAAATGATGAATACACTGGCACTATGGGACTATCGTATATTGTAATACGTACCTATAAATGTTTTCTCTATTTTAAAAGATAATATTATGGTTAATATTTGAAAACTGAAATATTCAATTGTTATATGAAATGCAAAGTAAACATTAACAATGAATTTTTCAAGTTAACTATACCACATACATATATATTACTATTGTTATTATTCGTATACGTACATACAGAGATAATATGCATATGAAGAAATTTTATACTTCAATAACTTTAAGAATGTGTCATCATCGTCGTCAATGTATTTTTCCTTCCATTAAAAAAAAAGAAAAAAAAAGTATCTCAGTATAATTCATTTTAGAAGGGTCTGTATTTAGAATTTTCATGCTAAAACGTAGAAGTGTCACCATAATTTTTACACTCTGAAGCGATTTTGATCCAAGCCCAATGGGCTCGTCTCAAAATCATTCTTTCCCAAAAATCTAGTTGGCGAGAGCAAAAAAAAAAGGAAAAAAATTTCTTGCTTTTGTTTTTGTGTCTATATTTCCCCCTACTACGCCCTTTCAGCAAATTTCCGAATTGGCCACTTTCATGACGCGACTTGAGTCCGGGACTGTGGCAGAAATTTGATTTACTATGCCCAGAAACTATATCATTGAAACTTTGCAATTTCGGACTTCACTAATTCGGACTAACAAAAAATGTAATTTGTATAAATAAATTAGTGGATAGTATAGATATATTTTGTAGAAAGCTTTTATTAAAATTAAACTTAGCGTAATTAAAACTTTTCATATTTATACTTTTTACTTATTACTGAATTCATCAACTTAAATTATTACATGCACTTACGCTTTGAAACTTATCATTACATAAATTAAGTCAAGATTTACACGAGATTTTAGAAGTGTTTTATAATTCGAAATTTTCGCTAATTATATATATATATATATATATATATATATATATATATATATATATATATATATATATATAGATATATATATATAGATATATATATATATATATATATATATATATATATATATATATATATATATAATTAGCGAATATATGTTCTTCAGCCAGAAACGTCCGATGCCCGAAGCATGGTTTTTGGTTACTTTTCGTGAAACTTACTCCAAGTTGAAAAGTCTGCGACAGTTTTTACACCATTGGAAAGAGGAGAATCACATAAAACGGATTTTGAACCATTATTCTATGCAAACTGGTTTCCGTTTACAAAAGCTAATAAAATTCGCTATATTATGCAGGATCCTGCGAGAGGGTTACTTTATTCTTCGAGATAAGCTAATTTTTTCCCTTCAGAAATACTTTTTACTACAGTGACTGTATAATATTCTTTATAACAGTGTGGCCATTGGAACCATATCCGCCATATTCAGGCCAAATTTGAAGTGAGTAACCGTAGTAACAGAATAAACAAGGTATACAAATTCAATGCATTTGGCCTGTTAATGGCGTCAACCAATAAAAAACTAGACCTACTAATGGCCACACTGCTGTACTTTTTACTATTACAATAATATTACAAAAGTAGCTACGAATATAATTTATACCGTAGTTAAAAGAAAATTAATATTTTTATTTGTATATTCTATGACCTGTATCGTAAAGTCAGTGTAGCGTGCAAAACCATCAAACATGTTATTACATAACCTCGACAGTAAGAAGTTATGTAATCATTTATAGTAAGAAGTTATGTAATCATTGATGCACATACTACTTTCTTATAAATTCCCTGTTCGTTGCATAGAACCTGAATCCGAATGTTTTGATGAGTCAGATGGTAACGGTATCTATATATAAAGGATATAACCTTATACCTTGCCTTTACCCTACCGGGTACACACATATATATCACATATATGGGAATCTATCCGTATTGGTAAATAATTTATCACTTTCAAACACTATTTACATGGAAATTATGGCATGAGTAACTTCGTCTCAAGGTTGAGCAGATAAATGACTACAAACAGGGCCGTAGAGAGAAATGGTGGGCTCCGGGAATAAAGCACATTTCTTAAATTTCTCCCCTCAAAAATAATTGACGAGAAAAAAGGTTCATTTTACTTTCTCTCGCCCCCTACCGACCGCTACCGGCAACTTCTTGCAGGCCGGGCCCCGTGGCTGCAACCTCGGCTATCCTACTTTCTCCGGTTTCGATGTCTCTGAACACCATTTTCAAGACTTTAAAACTATATCGTCAAATCAAGTCATACCTATGTAAATATTTTTTAAATATTTAATTTTAGTGAAAACTAGAGATAAGAATGTACCTAATTATTATAATAATTTGCCTCGTACCTAAGAATGAGTAGATATTTGGTAAGAATTTATCAGAGGCACTATATTTTAGTGAATTTCCAGAATGGAATTCAGCTATTACAGCATTGTCATAAAGCGACCTGAGCCCGGGACTATGGTAGAAATTTGTTTTCAGGTCCCTAGAAACCGAAAATAGTATTCGCTAAAATTTATATATATATATATATATATATATATATATATATATTTATATATATATATATATATATATATATATATATATACATATATATATATATAAATATATATATATATACACCCTGTATATATATATATATATATATATATATATATATATATATATATATAACTGTCCGCACGATAGATCTAGAATGCCCGAAACATGGTTTTTTTTGGAAATTTTCGTGAATAGAATTAGTTTTTTTCTAAAATTTCTCTTTATTCAAAAAATTTTGCGACATTCTTTTATACCATTGAAACGAGGAGCAAAGACCACACAAAAAAGGTTTTTAAACTATTATTTTATGTCAACTAGCTTCCTAGAAAACCTAATTTTTTTAAACGGAAATTCGCTATGTTATGCAGAATGCTGCGACAGGGATATATTTTTGTTCGTTTTATATCGACTAAAATCAATAACCAAAAAACTGAAGTAAACTCAATACATTTTGTAAAGTAATTCATAATCATTCTATAGATATGTTTATGATCGGTGTGGTGTTTACAAACTTTTTGTTACCCGCCATGTTATGTTACGTCATCAGTACCCATTCACCTACGGAATGGATGATGTTGATGACAGTTGATGATGACGAAACGAAAGTTCATAAATTGTGGTGGCAGCTTAGTTTGTTCAAAAGTAATTATATATAATTTGCGATATATTTTATATTATGATAGCTACTATTATAGTTTCGACGAAAATTGAGTGGTGAAGTTATTTGCGTCGATAGTTCAAAAGTTGATAGATTTTAGAAATTGATAAACTTTCAAAAGTGTATATTATAAATAATCAAAGTTTTTTTTTTCTATTTATTTTAAATTTTTAATGATTCTTTGTTCGTAGGATATTTTTAATTTTCACTTCCACTATTACATTTTTACAACGTTAAATTCTATTTGTGTTAAAATGTTGAATTTTTTAATAGCGGCATAGAAGGAAAATTTAATTTTTTTAATAAAAAATATTTAAAATATGTTATCAGTTTAAATTGAACAAAATAGAACTTACTAAAATGATTAAAAAACACAAATAAGAAGGACTGAGCTTTTATAATCAACAGTCTATTTTAAGAGAAGACACTTTCTTTCGATAGAAAAGAATTTTTTAACGTTGGAAATGCCGAAAAAACTTTTGAACTTGTAGAAATTTTTGCAAAAAAACTAATTTTTTCACGAAGAATGCTTAAAAAACCAGGTTCCGAGTATCGGAGATGTCTGGCTAACGAACTCATCCAACGGTTTGCGACTTCCAACATTTTCAGCAAATTTCGTTCGAGAGTTATCGTGCTGGTATATATATATATATGTATATATATATATATATATATATATATATATATATATATATATATATATATATATATACGTATATGTATATATTTTAGGTTTCTATGGACCTCAAAACAAATTTCAGAACAGTTGGAAGAATTTTTGAGCTGCAAATTACGGCAAAACAGTTTAAGTGACTAATTGAGAATTTTCTGTGTAAGTGGTGAAAAGTTTAAATACTTTTTGTAGTGCCGTGGGACTGAAGTGCATGCCTTATTCAAATGCCTGGACAATAGGAAATAAAATGGAAAATACCTTTTAAGCAATTCCGGGACTAAAATACATGATTTGTATTTACACCAGAAGAATCATAGAATATAATTTATCGCGAACCATATTATAAGTGTTATTTTTGTAGCCTTGGATGCAGTCTGAAAATTTGAGACTAAAAGTCTGGAATTCTTACGCATTTGTGGCCACAAAAATAATCTCATCAAACCTCAACCAAAAATTGGTGAATAAATTGAAAAAATGACTAAAAGTAATAAAGTAAGTAATGTAAAAGCCCCCATTATGGAACGGTATCTAATACTGGAACCGTTTTGACATTTACATATTTTTTTCTTTAATTAAGTAAGGAAACATTAAATGCGAGGTGAATTTAAATTGAAAAACAATCATTCCGTTAATAATAATTTTTGTTATCAGACGTTTTTTTCAAAAATAACTCCATTAATATGTAAATGTCATAACTGTTCCAGTATTAGATCTGATACCGTTCCATAATGGGGGCATTTACGTTAGTTTGTAAGTACCTAACTATTTCTCTAGAGAAATCTATTTACTAGTCGGCGATAAGCGATTACTTATGTGTCTAGCAAGGTAAGTAGAGTTTTTCGGTCTTATAACTATCGTAACCAGAATACAGAATGTTAAAGTAAATTTATAACTTTATTGTCTTTCAACGATTTTAGATAAAAAAAAATACTTCACTGAAATCTGATGATACCTACCAGCTAAATAATCATCAATAAAAAAAGTCGATTATTTTTTCAATCACTAGAACATACGTACGGCTTTTTTTGCACAACATGATTGCGCCCGTAAGCAGCAAATCTATACATTCACAAACGAAAGTAGAAATCAATCATGATGGCTGTGCACTTAAATGTATATGTATATTGGACATATTTGTATTTGTCTGTTAAAATATTTATTTCACTTTTATAAGGAAATAAACAAAGTCTCTGTTCCGTCATAGCTTTAAGTTACAGCAGCACAATAACTTTATTATTATTTCCGGTTCAATTAACCGTTAACAATTTGTAGTGATTTTTTCTTTTTTCGAATATTACATTTTGAAATTGGTTTCTTTGTTCAAACGAAGTACAGTGACTCTGTTGTTATTTGCGTCGTTCTTTTTTAATTTAAAACTATTTTAATAGATATTAATAGTTAAGGACAATGGCGTGTCATGAAATTTAATATTGGACAAGCAACTGAATTTTTAAGAACATATCAAATTTTCTATGAAAATTTAGATGACTTCGCTAATTGCTTCCTGTTGGAATTTGCAGAACATATGTAATTACAACTTTCTTCTACAATTTACATTTTTCATTACACTCAAATTTAGTTTAACAATGCATATATTACAGTTAAACACAGCTTGAATATATAAACATACAATCTAGTTACAACAGAGCCCGTAAAAAGTACTTAGGGCGCTGACATCGCGGGTCTCATCTTCGCATATCAAAATCAAACTTAAAAAAAGTAGTGCACATCTTACCAAGTTACAGTTAACAAGGACTGACACCACTGATAGAGTTACCTATGACATCATTTTTTCTATGTACGCAATTAACAAAAACCATCAACCGCGTTTGACCATTATGGTCTGTTATGTATCGAAAACCAATCGTTTGATCATTCGGATCTGTTATAAATATAGTTTAGTCAACTACCTATTTCTGTATTTAGTAATATAAAACAAAACTGTATGTAGTTATAATTAAAAGTGAAGTCAATTATAAAGTGTTTAAATGAATGTGGTAATAAACGAAAGTCTGCTGTTCTCATTTAACAATTTAATGTTCTACATTTCTCAGCCGTTTTTTCCTTCAATCGTCGAAGTTTTCAACACTTCCCATTTGTTATTAACAAAATATGTTAACTAAGATTTTAAATTGGGGTTTTTATGACGCGGAAAGTTATAATTTTTAAGGATATTTTAGAGTAATGGTCATCCAGGAAAACAAAAATGTGTTTTTTTCCTAAAGGCTACCGGTTTCGACTTTTATAGTCTTCTTCAGGCCTCTGGGGAAAAGTTTATTTATGTACAGTAATAAACTTTTTCCCAGAGGCTTGAAGAAGACTATAAAAGTCGAAACCGGTAGCCTTTAGGAAACAAACACATTTTTGTTTTCCTGGATGACCATTACTCCAAAATATTCTTAACTAAAATATGTTAACTAAGATGTTTCTGTTGAACATAGAGATAATTTTGATGGATATATACTTGTTTAATAGAATTTCGAGCAAAAATATAAATTTGCTGCTTTCTTCTTCTTTTGTAGAAAAAAACAACTTAAAATTTTCTACAAATTCTATATGTATAAGTTGCTGACTGCCCGCCCATGTGTAGACTTGACACAATTCTGTATAATATATTCTACAATGTCTAAGCGCTTTTACTGAAAGCATTGTAGGTGTTAAGTAAAAACAAAATATTCAAATATTAATATTATGTACAGTTGATTTCAAAAAGTTCGGCACAAATAATTAAAACTATTTGTAATAATGTTTTGATTGTTTTATTTCATTTTAAGCAAAAGATATTGCGAGAGGCCTTTTTAGATGATTTTTTAAATTTTTAACTTTACAAAGTTTTTCTTTGTGACAGAAAATATGTAAATGTTTTCTTCAGTCACTTAATTATTGTGTTAGGGTACGTTTAGACTACGACACAAATTGTGACACAAATGTCAAACATAAATGTCTTTACTGTTCACACTTTAACAGATTTTTTGTGTCTGTATAGTGTCTGTACATAATTTTACACACAAATACACGCAAAAAAATTTCAAGAACGAAATTGCTAGTGCTCGATCAACCATGAATCTATCTCTCCTCTGTGAGTGTCTAGAAAAGTGTCGAACTTGTCTGAAAACTTATTAGCCACAAGAGACACTTGGACACAACGTATTTACACAGCCACTGATTCGACAATAATTATGGCGTCCGCAATAAATGTCGCAATTAGAGACACTTGAATGCACACGTAGACACTCGGTGTATACACCGAGTGTACGGTGTATAGTATCGTAGTTTAAACGCTCCCTTAGAATTTTGTGCGCTTACATTAAGAAATATTGAGATTGTTAAGACTGAAATTTTTTGAGAGCAGATGTAGTTTTCCTCTTTTCTTTGACTGAAAGGATTCATGTCACATTTGCATTCAGTGTTCCCAATGGCATAACTTTATATATCTTATAGATATAGGTATCAATACTACTAGCCAGCCAAGTAGATACTCCCAACTTAGCAGAGTCGTAGACCTTATTTTCCTAAACATGTGAAAGATAATATATATTTTGTTCATTTAAATTTTAAAATAGTCGCTATATGGAAGATCGTGTTTGTAATAATTTGTAAGTATAAGTCTGGTCGAATATAAAATTTAAATTTTATTCCATAAAACTATTAAATGATTGCATTTTCAAACTAGTCCGATCAGTACAAAACGGCGCCCGACTAATTTGCGGGGTCCCGAAATAAATTTTGTACAATAATATAACAATTTACTGTATTTTGCTATCTTAACATTGTCGAAATTTGTATAGTCGGAGATTGGATAGCCCTCATGGAAACGACTTGGTAAATCTGAATAAATGGTAGATACTTATGGGACGCTGGCTATTCAACAATACTCCTGTCGCAGCATCCTGCATAACATAATGAATTTCCATTTATGGAAATTCGTTTTTCTGGGAAACCAGTCTACATAGATGATGGTTTAAAAACCGTTTTATGTAATTTTCTTCCTCTTTCTAATAGTATAAAAAAAAAAACGGAAAAAACTTTTGAATAAGTGGAAATTTTGGCAAAAATCTAATTTTTTTAAGAACAAAAACTATGTTCCGGGCATCGGATGTGTCTGGCTAACGAACTTGTCCAACACTTTCACCAAATTTCGTAAATCTAGGACCCTAGGACATTTCGTTCGAGAGTTATCGTGCGGACACATATATACATATATATTAATTATAATGAATATTATTTTCGGTTTCTAAGGACCTCAAAACAAATTTCTGCCATAGTTTCGGGCTCAAGTCGCGTCATGACAGTGGCTGTAATAGCTGAATTCCATTCTGGAAATTCGCTAAAATTACCTGAAAATAAACCCTTTGAACGAAGTGCACGGTATAGAATAGGAGCTACAGGAACCTTAGCAGGAAATTTGGTACGGAACTGCTGTGATCTTACTAGTTTTGGTGTAGAACCACTGTAACCTTACTACTTTTGGTAGGAATTGGAGCATACCTTTAATCGGTAATCGATTTTTTTAAAATGGCATTTCTGTGGGAGGGGGTGGCTTGAAATATGAACTTTCCCTTCGGGGGTTCGGCATTTAAAATTGCAGAAAGCTTTATAACATATAATTTGTAGAAATTTCAATTTCCAATAACTTTGGTGATTTTTTTCATTGATACTTTTTGACTATTACTCATATACTAGCCGTATACCCACCCGATGGATTTACCATCGGCAACATTTCAGGATGTCACTTAGTGTTAAAGATTTATTAAATATTAGCCGTACCTGTGACGTTGTTCACGCGAAACGTTGAGTAGTTTCTTTTTCGAATTTGTAGTTTCTTGTAACACAAAATGCATTAAATTGTCTCGAAATTGACAATTGTGTATTTATTGTATTTTTCGCTACACAATTAGCAACATTTTTTTTGATTTAAAATTCAGAAAAATTTCCAAACTACAAAATTTATTTACAATTTTTGTTACTATAGTTATGAAATTTTTGATGAAATATGTAAATTGGTGTAATGTGTGTAGATGCTCAAAATAGTTTTTCCATTTTCCCGTGGGAATGAGACATTTTTCCGGCATAAAAAGTATCTTAGATATTGACCCAGGTAATAAGTTATCATCACACCAAATTTCATTAAAATCCGCTCAGTAGTTTTTACGTGATGCGTGAACAGACAGACAGAGACAGATTTACAGTTTTATTATATGAATAGATTATTTATTTTAATAACCATAGTAACACATTTTTATACAATATCTCTAACTTCAAAAATGACGAATTTTTATACAAATTTTCATTCCCTATTTAACCCAGTTAGGGGATGAATTTTCAAAAATCCTTTCTTAGTGCTCATCTACGTTACATGGGGAACTCCTATGCAAAATTTCATTCTTCTAAACGGAACGGTTTAGACTGTGCGTTGTCTGTCAGTCAGTCAGTCAGTCAGTGTTAGAAATTTATTAAGTAGATGTATTCATATCAATCCATGATCAGTTACTGACACCAATTTCTCCCCTTCAGTACGTTTTAAAAAATAAAAACTGGATGAAAAAATGTTACAACTATCTTGCCGGCTTTTTAAATAAACCTTCCTAGAAAAAATTACTTTCACAAATATCACCAGTTGTCTTCAGTTCACTAGAAAAGTGGAGGGGGAAAATTTACTCTATACAAAATAGACATAGAGCTTTCAAAGCACGTAAGCAATAACCGATAGATAATAGGCAAACCTATATCTTTAAATATTGGTTTCATATACTTCACTACCATCAACATATCCACCTACAGTAGATATACCTATGTTTATTTCAATGTGCTTTTTATTTAAATCACACAGAGTAAGACAGAGATACAAGATCAGCTTTGATATTAACAATTCAACCGTGGAAAGAAAGTGGAGCTTTACAAGCTCTCGTTATTGATACTCTATATATAAAATATTGAATGGAATATTAGTTTTTATCTTATTCCAACATTGTGTTACCTGGTGTTAACTGAATCGATAATCTTTCATTTTCTGTTTAATTAAAGCGGAAATTAAAAAAATGGGTCACAACAGGTTTTCTACGCGGTCACCCGTAAAAATTTAATATTTTGAAGATCCCACGTAGGTACTGTACACTTACGTTCTAGTACACCTTGCAGTGTTTATTTATTTTTACGATATTGTAGTACTGTTACTTCAAAGAAATCATTTCCTTTGGTGTTGAAACTGGCATGCCTTTTAGCGAGCAGCCTACATCATTGTCTTGAAATTTACAAAATGGAAAAGGTGAGGTGTAAAATTTTATTTACTGGCAAGGCTTTTAGCAGGTATGACAAGTGATTGTTTGAAATAAATTAATACCTTTCAAAGTATTAAAAATATTTTTTTATTACTCATGCGGGAGAAGTACTAACTTTTCGCACACATTTCTGTACGCAAAATAACTGTTTTCCCACTGTACTCTTCCCGCATACTTTGTCTTGGTCTTGGTCTTGCAGTTGCTCATCACTAATCAAAAGTCACACTTTAGCCCTTTGGTGTACGATATACTATTTTTCTTTTTTTGAAAAATTTTCAAAAGTGTTTCGAAATTTAAATTTTTGTAATATTTGTGATTCTGTTAGTCCCTGCAATTTTCATTTTTGTTGATGAAATGATACATTTTGTGCACGAATAGTCTCAAACGGGTGTCAATTTGATAATTTATCATTTGATTATAAATCTTTAAAGGTGTTTACATTGGTTCCACGATCAGAGCTACAGAAAAATCCAAACTATAATTAAGAGCAGGGTAAGGTATTAAAATAATTTTTTTTTTGAATTTTTTTTTATTTTTTTAACTGAATGCAGACAATAGACAATATCTCAAGAATATTGTCTCTAAATTTCAAGTTGATTGGAGCAAAATTGACGAAGTTATAAGCATTTTTGTTGTTACCTGGCAGATGTTTCGCTCTCTATATATCTCTCTCTCTCTCAGTTATATTATAGAAATGTCAGTGCAAATACAAACGTGTTTATACCTGTGCTGTATATATTGTCAGTGTAGGGTACTAAATTTAGTTTAGCAGTAAGTATTCTATATCAGTTTTATACAAGAATTTTTAAGTGTTCAAAACTTTAAAGCGTTTTTCCCACAGCTCACGTTTTCAAAGTCGGTGCTCCTCATAGCTTCAAAACTACAGCACCGATCCTTTTGAAATTTTGAACACTATTTCTGTACGTAATTTACGAGGTAACGCTGGAGAGTTTTTTTCAAATTTGTTAATAATTTTTATTTTACAATAACAAATTAGCCAATTTTTTTCGCAAAAATCATGTTTTTCCGTTCTAAGTGTTCCAAAACAGTGAAAAATTGAAATTTCGAAGAACCCACCCAGCGTTACCTGAGGAAAACTATCATCTAACGAATGAACTTTAATTTTTTTTTTTGGATGATCCAGCACCAAATTATGAGAGGTACCGCAAATCTACTCTTTTCCCAGACACGTTCGAATAATTGCTGCCATTACTGTATTTTTTAATATTTCTTCGTGAAAATTTTATACAATATTCTTCGAATGTTATACTTTAAGGTACCACTGGTTTTTGATAAAGCGATTTTAACTGTGTCGTCACAAAAAAATAACAAAAACATGCCTTTTTGTACGAATTAACCTTACCCTCTTGCCCTTAACCTTCTAAAAAAAAAAAAAAAAAAATTTTTATGTAAAAAAATTAATTTTTCCAAAATAATTACACGATTTAAGAAAGAAAAAATAATTGAATAAATTTAAATTAGTTAATGAATATGATTTTAAAATTTGTTTCACATATAATATATGCACTCTATATCCTTACAACAAATATTTTCTAAAGGATAATACAAAAAGGATTCGAACAATAAACAATATCGGAATAATAATACACACTGAGAAAAAAATCCAGTAGAATAAAACCGATCGTTTATACCTATACAAGATACAATAAAGGAAATATGAAACTGGAAACCTGCCATTTATTTGAGCCGATCATCATGAAGGCGTTAAACAGTGAAAAAATTGTGAAAACACCGAGCCCCGTCAAACAAATTCCATCCCTACATCTGAATTTGTATGTGTTAAATAAAGATAACGTTAGATATCGTTATATTTACCCAGTGACAGGAATAAATGTACCTATGTCGAAATTCCGTAGATTAATTTTATTTTTTTATTTCATGTTGTAAAAAAATCTTGTTTCTAACACTGATAAAATTGATCAGTCTTACTCGATACAAATTATTTCGGACATATTTTTAAAGATGGTTTTGAGACAAATTGAGTTTTATTGAGAGCCCACCAAGAAATTGGATGACACTGATCCCAACTGTGAAGGAATTTTATCCAACTGTAAATTATATTAAAAAGTCATATTTGCAAATGTCTTTTTAAAACTTTATTATGGTAAAAAAATTAAAGTTAAATAATCATAGGAAATTATTCCCCATTCTCTTACTTACTTTTTTCGGGTATTTTTTGTAGTAAATTTAAGTAAAAAAATTTTTAAATCAAGCTTTTATTTAAAAATGGAGCAGAAAGTACAAAATAACTTTTGAATGTAGTTTGAAGTAATGTGTAACATAATTTATAAAATCTTGCTTCGTCATTATTAATTATTTCCGTTTCAGAAGTAAGTAGCTACTTTATTTTACCAATAGTTATCAATCTTAGCTTCGCCTCAAGCTTTTATAAACTATGTCTATGAATTAGCGAGGTCTATAGCGATCGGTAGGGGCCTGGAAAAAAGTAAAACGACCGTTTTTTTTTTTGCTCATTACTAATTTTCGGAGGAGAAATATGCTTTGTTTCTGGGGCTTACCTTTTTCGCCACGACTCTTCAGTGAATCTGGTGATGGAGAAAAAATTTTTGAGTTACAGTTGGATGAAGTTCTTCGTGAGTGTTACTAAGGGCATAGTTATTCTTATCAAGATGTATCATATCTCTTCATACGTTTATATAGACACAAGAGTGAAAATTGATAAAAAATAACTAAACCTGAATTTTCTTTTGTAGTGGGACTGCTTTGTTTTGTATATTGTTATTATTTTGTTTACATATAAACACTCACTCGTTATATTATATTGTGTACTTCTAGCTTAGCTATCCTCCTTCTATATACTGTCTTTGTTATTTTTCTTGTGTTTTTTTCGCTTATTTAGAACACATATGTGTTTATATATTATTATTATATCTTGTTTCTTTGTCGTTTGTGTGTGGATATTTATTTTAGTCTGTGATTGTTTTTTGTATTTTTTTTTTGTTTTTTTGTTAAGTTTAATCTGAAATGTTGTAAACGATATATTATGTGAAAATGTATGGTGGGGAAAGTAAAAAATGTCTTACACGAAACTGAAAAATTAGTAGATGTGCTAAATAATAAAATTACATTTAAAAAACACTGAAAGTGTGTAAATTTTTGTATCTAGTTCTTTTTAACACATTTGGCGATACATTTGAAATGGTGAAATGGATTTTCAATTATATAAAATTAACATTGAAACGCCAGTGAATAGCAGGGACAAAGTCTCTGTCTACGGGTATTTTATATACAAAACTCTAAAAGATGAGAAAAATTATCGGTAAAACTTTTAAGTATTGTACACAATTTTTTGATATTGGTCCAAGAACTTCCCCTCTGTGTTCAGCTCCTTGTTCTACTTTGTTGAAATAATATTTCAGATGTAATTAAGTAATAAATAATGGTTCCGATGAAAAAAATTTGCATGACACTGTTAGGGATGAGTTGTGGAAGCCTTGAGTACATAATCCAACAATAAAATTAAGTGAAGGCACTGTACTATGAGGGCAATGTATACTCTAAATAGTTCTAACAACTTAATTTTCACTTCAAATATATTTTTTTCTAGAAATTTTAACTAGAATATCTTTTAGCAAGTCATATCTTTTAAACTTCACAAGTTATGTATTTGTGTTTATACACTTTACATTACATCGATATGAAAATTGTTATAATTATAGATGTTTTCTCCTTTTCTAGACTCCTACTCCTTTCCCCTCCATCGTGTGAATATGGTGGTTAATGACAAATCACAAATTAAAACAAATGTGTCATACATATATCAATTTAACTAAATATATCTAGTAGGTAGGTGATATTCACTAAAGTTGTATACAGGATACTTCAAAACGGATTGAGTTAACAATGCCAAGTCGATCCGTTTGTGTACGAAAAGTAAATGTGTCCAGTATATTTCAATAGTGATTAAAATTTTTACATTTTTTAGGTATTTCAAAAATTACGCATTTTCGTAATACACTTTTTACCAAGGGCACTAGAGAAAAAATATCTATCTCTATACTACTGGAACCAGTGTAACCACTTGAGATAGAAAATATGTTGTATACGTGCACGGTGTTTACTTTATATTTGTGCGGTAAACTCTGTTAGTGTGAGTGATCGGTGGTGCACGTGACTTTGGTTCGCATACATATGTGTGATACTTGTGCGGGTTCTACAATGCTAACAACAATCAAATGCATTGTTGTTTGACTGACTTACACTCAGCGACGGGTACTGAGCAAATGACACTAAGCAGCCTAAGATGCACATAAAAGCACATAAGTGATTGCAGAAAAGAGATAGTTATATTCGTTCTATTTGTTCTGTGCTTTTTACAATCTAATAGGTATAATATGTGGAGCATTTAATTTGTGTTCCAAGTCTCTGATTAATTTTTTATTCTAGTTTCAATTAGTTGTGAAATTACTTTACAATGTATAGTCTATGATGGATACATCAATCTGTACTAATTTATAACATTTATAATTTTACATATAAAATAAACACTATTAAAATGTACATATATTTGAATGTGAGAATGAATGTAATTTGATTTTTAACTGAAATTCGAACTCTCTAATTGCTCTAATATTGTTACTAAAATACTAATATAGCTGAACCTTTTTTTATGAGATTTTTTTTCTGCGATTTTTTTTTTGCGGTTTTTAAAAAAATGGCCATTAAAATGCCTAATATGAATCAAAATCAAGACTCAGTAAGAAACTTAAACATTTACTATAATAATTTTCTTTGTTAAAAATACTCTTTAACGGCATTTAAGCATTTAATCAATACATTGCATTAAAAACATAAGTTATTCCATCATTTAATTTTTTTTAAAGATGTATTTTTTAAAATTTTCATAATATTATAAAAATAATGAAATAAAATGTTTCTACGTGTAAATTAAGGCTTTATCTTGTTTAGAAAGTAACTTCTATTGAAATTGTGAGCTTTTGAGCGGTTTGAGTTATGTATTTTCGATGAACCTTTTTTTATGCGGTCCCGATTCTCCGCAAAAAAAGGTTTTTTACAATCTGGACCGAATACCGTATAAAAAAAGGTTCAGCTCTAGTAGGATATTTAGATACAATACCCATAAATGAAGTGTTCGAACCAGTATCCTATAGTTATCAGAATTATTACGTAGTAGCCATAGTTTCTTTGGATGAGCTACGAATACTCAAAATATAGTGGACGTATAAAAAATTTTAATCCAGTGTTCCCTTCTGCCACCCTAAAAAATACTGACAGATTTTAGGAAACAACTTTTGTCAAAAGTTAGAAAAATTAAAACTAATAAAAGAATGAGATTTCTACCTTTAGTTAATTCAATAGCGTTTGATTCAGTGGAATTGATTTTTTTCATAAAAAAAAAATATTCGCAAAGAAGTCTGATTTTTTGCTGCGTAAGCTAGATATAATGTCTCAACTAAAACAGTATATCTCTTCGCCTCTGCAAAAGCATATTTTTCTTGCCGACAAATTTAAATCACGCAGTACAGTCATAACTATCAATAAGTGTAAGTATTTAGAGCAATGTCAATAAATTTCAGTAACATTACATTATTATTTAAAATATATCCTTATGAATATGTAAATATTTTGGGGTTTAATATTATTATTAATACGATCGCACAAAACCAATTATTACAAAATCATATTTAGTTAATAATATTGCTAATATTTAGCTCGTTATTACCTACCTACTCTATTGATACTACAATAATCTATACATATAATATAATTGTAACGAGACCATTTCTGTACATGGAATATTTTTGGAAAATTGTACTGGTACTGTAAATAGTGATCGACGTAAATATCAAAACAGCGATTTTTTAAATTTTTGTCTGTCTGTCTGTTCACGCATCACGCAAAAACTATTGAACAGATTTTAATGAAATTTGGTGTGATGATAAGTTATTACCTGGGTCAACATCTAAAATACTTTTTACTCCGGGAAAATTTCTCATTCCCACGGGAAAATGGAAAAACCATTTTGAGCATGTGCACACATTAGGCAAAAAATATTGGACGGATTTTAATAAAATTTGGTGTGGTGATAACTTATTACCTAGGGCAACATTTAAGATACTCTTTACTCTGGGAAAATGCCTTATTCCCGCGGGAAAATAGAAAAACCATTTTGTGCATGTGCACACATTACGCAAAAACTGTTGGACGGATTTTGATGAAATTTGGTGTAGTGATAGCTTATTACTTGGGTCAAGATTTAAGATACCTTTTACTCCGGGAAAATGTTCCATTCCCAGGGGAAATTTGAAAAACCATTATGAGCATATGCAGATATTACGCAAAAACTATTTGATGAAATTTGATGTGGTGATAACTTATTACTTGGGTCAACACTTAAGATACTGTTTACTCCGGGAAAATTCCTCATCCCACGGAAAAGTAGAAAAACCATTTTGAGCATGTGCATGCATTACACAAAAATTATTATTCTTTGCAAGTCCTGTCCAATTATTACACTTAATACAAATATACTTCTCATTGAGTTTATAACAATGCTTTGCACGAACGACGTCGCGGGTACGGCTAGTAACACATATAATTGTTAATACAACAAATTATATTTTAAATAATTATTACACCATATTTATATAGTTCACTGTAGTAACCGTATTAACTAACAATAATGATAAGGATTACTATTTAAATAATTATATGCGTGAATATATATCATACAGGAAAACATGCAGGACAAACAGGATAACGGCATGTTTAACATGTATTTTTAACATGTAAATGTTATAACCTATGATATTATGTGTATTAACGGTGGGGCATGTAGAAACTCAAATCGATCAGTTATCATCGCTGCAAAATGTTTTGAGTAGCCACTAACTAGATTTGAGAGTCGATGGGCAAATTGTTATGGGGGTATTCTAGTCTAGAGGCTCGATTTTGAGGTGCGATTTTACGGGCGTAATAAAAAAAAAGAACAGTAAACATTTTTGTTATCCATTTTTTTACCAGTTTTTTATTGATATATTTGAAAAGTATAAAACTGTATAAAAATTTAAAAAAATTCAAAATTTGAATCGGTACAGGCCGACAAAGTGGGGACTCACAGAAAAAGGTGTCTCCTGGATGAAGTGATTCCAACCCTCCTGGTGATCTGAAACATAAAATTTTAGTTAATTCTTAATAAACAAGGATGTAGAATTAGCCGGACGTAGTCAATTTGAAAAAATAAATTTTTTCACAAAATGGCGTCCACTTAAAAAAAATCATTTTTTCGTCTCCTTTTTCCAACTTTGGAAATTTTTCAATAATAGTAAAAAAAAAATCCAAAAGCCCCTACGTCGGGTCAATTTTGATAGTATTAAGAAGGTCTGTACCAATAAATTTCAAGTAAATCGGTGCATTAGAACTTGTAGATATCATGTCAACCATATCGGAAAAAGTAGTTTCAGATAATTTATATTAAAAAATTAGATTTAACACTGAAAAGATACAAAGTACACAGGGAAAATATAACCATAACTCTACAAAGGTCTGAATCTTGAAAATATAAAAAAATAAATCGATTTTTTCGAATTTCTAGACTGGAATAGTGCCTTAATTCGAAAATATTTGGCGGGTCAAGAAAATAATTTTAAAAAATTCCGGAATACACGACGGTCTACCCCCACTGTCAACTTCCCACTTTCTCATTTCATGTTTTTTTTTTTTCTTGACTAGAAAATAATCTCATCGAAGTAATTTTCTTTCCTACTTTTTTTTTACAGAAACCATCTGTTATATTGAAATTTCCTTGTTAAAATTATTCAATCTCTTGTGAATCGAAATATTTTTTAGTATCGTAAGAAATTCGAATATTTGTCACAACTAAATCCCGTCTCTAAAATAGATGCATTTTATCAACAAAGCTACTTTGAAACTTGTCTCATTGCATCACGATTTATTGCACTGTTATTAATATGTATAAAATTATGTATTATGCTACATTAATTTAATTAGTGACTTTATGACCAGTTAATAAGCAGACCATTAACTGAAATTCATTTTAATTTTTCAGTTTATAATTCAGTTCATTATTCATCAATAAAAATTTCAGTTCATTTTAAAATTATTTAAGCGAAAGTTTCAACAGAGCGTAACCCGAAATTTTTAACTTACAAATTTCATTGATACTATTTAAATTTTTAATCAAAATTATTTTCCTGAAAGAAATTTTCGACATTTTCTCAAAAGTTTTCTCAAAACATTTTACCATAATCTCAAAAAATGATTATGAAGTTTTTAAACAAATGTCAGTCCCTCCTTGTTTGAGAACTGGATCCGCCCTTGCCGATATATTAATTGAGATCCACATTTGTAGCATGTATATGTAGGTAAAATTTCATAGATCCATTGGTGTAGAAAATTTCTCTATTTTTAAAATCTATTAAGTTTGGAGGCACCTAGAGGAGGATAGCCCAAAGCGAGTAAGCTAGGATTGAACGCCCAAAAAAGTGACTTTTCACTTCGATAAGCAAATCTTTTTTATATTATCAGATAGAATAGCTATCGAATTTTAAAATGAAACTTCGCTTAAGAAATTTTTGTACGAGTTACTCTTAATAAAGAAAATACAAAACCTCTCCAAAAATCCGCTTTGCCCGTATAGGTAACCTAAACCTTAAGCGGGTAACCCCCTTTGGGCAAATCGAGTAAGTACATTATGTATTTAAATACTGTTATTATTTTTTAATAAAAATTTTCATAACTATATAGAACTTAACAATAGTAATAATTAAGTAAAAAAGAATTGAAAAAAGATAATATTAACAAATTTATAACAGTTATGTTCAATAAATTTATAACTTTCTTACAATCTCTATATTGGAGTATATTACTCCAAGTTCCACATCATAATCACCACAAACAAGGTAGGAATATTATTTTTTTCCCTTCCAACACTTTTTTCCATTATGATGCTTCTTTTTTGTCTACCCGCCTTGCCCCTACCCACTTTGCCCAAAAAGACTTAATTTTGTTAAACTAGAATAATTTCAAAGTTAACGCCGAAGTCGATACATATGTCTACTATTTTCTACATTAAAAGTCAAATGATAATAACATAATGCGCTCATACCAAAAAGATTGCAAATAAAAAGGTTTGTGACTAGTTACAGAATATTTATCCTCAAAATTTTTAATAAAACCAACAAAAAAATTTGATGACACTTAACTATGACATTAAAGGACACAAACGCTCAAGAGCAACTGACTAATATTGGTTGATATTCGGTTAATCTCGGTATACACATGACCTTACAAAAACATTTGATACGATATAAAAGCGCTTACTCGCTTCAAGAGGGGTACCCGCTTTGGGCGACCTTCTCCTACGCAAGAATATATATGATATTAATTCCATTCTTTTCAGCATTATTTTCTAAAGCTTTCTTATTTTGTTTTAAAAATTCTACTTACACATTAGATTGCTTTTACGGGTACTTAAAATATTAGTATGGACGAATTTTTTCTTACAAAACTTTTTCTAAATCCTTTTTTTTTATTCTACAAGAATTTGGTTTACACTTACAGTATGGTTCGTCTTCAAAATCATCGGTTTGAAAATATTATCATCACAGCGCTTACTTTCGTTCATATTAGTAACAATACCGAAGGTCATTTCTATCGTTTCCGGTTCAAAAGAACACGCATATACTCATTTCATACGGTTACTGATTTTTCAATTGTAACTCAAATACACATTTCGTTGGTACGTAGATATGTAGTTTTTTTTTTTTGAGTAGGAGTTCTTTTTAATTAGATATTTTCCTATTTTCCCTGCGGATTGAAAAACAAACGATTTTTAATTAATTTTCGTATTTCAATCAACAGGCAAAATGTCTGTGGGTAATGATAGTCAAATAAGGTTGATAAGGTTCATTTTTGGCCTATCGTTCAATTCATTCTGTACTTACTCTTACACTTTTTTTGGCTCCTTAGTTTGTATCAAAATGAATACCGTAAAACCGTCTAGACCCGGACAGGGGGTCTAGACCCGGACACTTTGCACCAATCTTCAAAGTAAGTAGTTTCTACATTAACCTGCTACAATAAACATTTGTTCTTGACGTCATTAGAGAGAGAAAAAAACATCCTCTAAACAGCTGTACCATTAAAAACTCGCGGATTTTAACTTTTACTATCTCATTTTACAGGATTACTATTCTCCAGTTTTTCAAAGAAATAAAATGTGTGCCTAACTTAGACATGTAATTTTCGTCATAATTGTCATATTGTTTTAATTTGGATATGTATGTGTTCAGAAATTTATCGCGCATCATTTAATGATGTTTGAAGTTATATTCGATGTATATACCTATATAAAAAAATACATGCTATATACATATATCCGTTTAGACCCGAACACACCAGGTTATTACACTATGGCCGCGATTCGCACTGGCTGTAACTTCCAATATCCATACGTTATATTCCCGCCAGAATTACGCGGTTTATGCCTTCTTCTGGTGTCATATCGCTTGTTTACTTCATAGAATGGCATGCTATGTATTGATCCCTCTCTCTTCCCACAAAATGTTTTGAAGCCTTTGACAGGTTCAAAGGCATTAGACGATATAAAACACTGTTCTAACCCCGACGGGAGAGGTTAGTTTGCATGTTATTACATTATTTAGGTAAGTGTCCGGGTTAAGACGGATTTTGGGTGTAGACCCGGACACTTACTAATTATTTTTTATTTTTTTTATTTTTACTTATAATGAAACAAATGGGTCAGGGATTATATTTCGACTTACTCTATTCTTATAAAAAATTATTCTTACCTTATTAAATTTTTAATTGTAACAACTATGACAGAATATTATGGAAACATTTCGAAATATAAACTTGTAATTTTGCACTGGCAATTTTCGAAATATTGTAAAATTATTCCAGTTTCATTATAACGATACGAATATCTAAGTAACCTAAGTTTATGCAAATCAATTAAGTCGAGGCGAATAACCTCTTTATTAATAAGAAAATTAGGAGTGTAAGACGTAAAGAGATTGGGTTGAAAACAGTCCTTTGTTATCACAACCAGTTCCTTCTCAGTTAGTATAAAACTAGGTACGTATTAACACAAAGGTACTTTGTTGAAAATTTCAACAAATAAAATACATAGGTATTACATACATACATATATAACAAACACATTGAAAACAGAGACTTATCATAGAAGGAAATCTTGGAAGAACAGATGCAGCAGCCAAATTCATTTTAATAGAATAAATTATCATACTTTCTTCATAAAAACATAATTGTATGACAATTATAATTTTAGTTTATACAATGTTGATAGAAATATTCTATCAGGATTGGACTAAGGACAGTATTGTGGGGGTCCTTTCACATTTTCTGTTACTTTTCGTTGGAAAGCTGATCCTTTTAGATGCCAACTTTAAATTTAAATGTTTAACCAGGCCCGACGAGAGTATGGGGTAGCCGAGGTTGTAGCCCCGTGGCCCAAACTGGTCAGTAGGGACAGTAAAAACATTTTTTTGCTTGTCGCTTGTTTTTTTCGGGGAAGAATTTTTAAGCGATATGCTTTATTCCCAGAGCTCGCTATTTCTCTCCACGGTCCTGTGTTCAACGCTTCTAATTATGAAAACTGAAAAGTTTACAATTTCAATGTATTTAATGACGTTATTGCATTAAAATTTTTGTTTTCTGTGTTGGGTTGTTGCAATGAAATAAAGGAACTTACATTAGACTCAGCCTTGGTAAAATAAAAACTATACAAATCAATTCCGTTCATTATTAAGACACTACAAAAGCCTGGTATATGAATTTTTCGGATTTAGCGAAAGTTGCCCAACCTTTCCAATATTGGTATCCATTCTAGTTTTTTTTTTTTAAATTCATCTTCCGCAATGCCGAATATTTTAAAATAAAAATCATTAAAAATGGACTATCACTTTTGTTTGTATAGCCAAAAATAGATGGTTTCAAAGATTTATCAAATCAAGGGGAGGGGGGGAATCTATGGGTAAAATATGATCTATAATTTTATGAACACTATATAATATTTCCTAGTGTAATCAGAAATCATAATCGTAAAGTCGGTTGAATTTTGCTTTGCACGAATTGCGAGACGGTGAATATTCCAGTCATTGAGAACTTTTCAGCTATTGTACCACAGCCCAAAAACATCGCTTTTACTCGCGGCTTCGTTCTCGTGTCTTTTGAAATTATGACCTATAGTTAAATCATAATTATATAGTGTACTTTCGTCGCGTCACTATTGAGAACTGTTACTTTTTTGTTGGGAGTTTTCCGACAGAAGTAGAATATTTTTGCTGGATAAAAATAGACTACAACATTCTCATTTTAACTATACTTATTTTGCCATGCGAATAAGACTTCCCACAGGATTTAGATATTTTCCCGGGGCCTATGTTTATCGTTGTATATTGTTTTTTCTGCTAACAATATGCTAATTAATTGTCGTTGTTATAATTTAAGCATCAGGAAAGTGGAAATTTCATCTGTATGGAATTTGTCAAGAATACTAGATGTGCCAACTGACGATAACTGGATAGTTACCAGTTATTTATTTCCTTATAGGATACAAATCATATTTTGAACAGTAAATAAGTAATTTCATAATAATTGTCGGTATCTATAGAAATATTATTTATTAATATTGTAAAATACATTTAGTTAGTAACAAATGAAAAAATTGCTCGTTTAATAGTATAAGATACATTTTCCCACGGGAATTAAATATTTTCTCGAGATAAAATGTAGCCTATAACCGTCTCTCTTCCACAAAAATGGCCTGTGCAAAATGTTGTGTTAATTTTGTTAATGTCAAACAAAGAAACAAACAAACAAACTCACTTTCGCATTTATAATATTAGTTAGGATTAAAAATAACCAGATAGGTCCAATTTACCAGAATAAAATGATACGGATTTTACAAGTAACTCTAACAATAAGTCAATATTAATAAGATGAGGCAAAAACTCATATGACAAGTAACTATCATATTTTTATTTCCTTAATTGGCAATTAAATGTAACGTAAGATAATTTATATAATAAGATCAAAACATATATTTACAAATTGAATTTACTGCCACAGTAAAACGACATTAATGGTTATATATATATATTTTTTTTTCGAGTCGAAATGGAAAAATAATATTTCTTTGCTTTTTCCTCTCTCTTAGTTCTTAGAAAAAGCACGATTTTTCTGCAATTTCCCTCAGGGATGTTTGTACGTAAATATGTTTAAATGTAGATTTATTCAAATGTAGGTTTTATTGTATAGTATTTATTTTAATTTATATTGCAATAATGTAAAAGAAAAATTTTAATGCTTTTCATGATTGCCACCAACTAAGGGTAAAAAAGTCACCTAATTATATTTTATTCCACACAACATTATAGAAGGAGTGTACATATAAAAATTCTGTCGTTTGTAAGGTTTGTGGAAATTTACACCGCTTCTGATTTAGTCTGTTACTGTTCGTCAGAGGGTCCAGGTCGTAAATAGTATCATTGCTTTTATAATCAACTCGTGAAATTTAAACAGATAAAAAATATGAAGTGTCTCGTATTTAAGTGTAAAAATTCTATTGAACAAAAAATTTCTCAAAATAAATTGATATCTTTCTTAAAATGTGTAAGTGAATTTTTAATTGTCGGTTGTTAGCCACATATGTCGGCCATGACAGTATATGCTATATATATATGCAAGGTGCCCAGTCATACATACCTACACCATATTGCACAAACACATTCGCATGTTTGTGTAGATATAAATTATGTCTTTTATTGTATGTATCATAATCGTTTGATAGGGGTAGCGGTGTCCACGTCATTTACCGGCGACTATGGGGACGGTAGTTATGAAATAGGAAATTTCTATCTATGTTTTATTCTCTGTGATATCCCCTCTCTTTAGCGACTAAGGAATATTTTTGGTTCAATATATTCATATACAATTAGGTATGTACATAGCTTATCTGGCAAGTTGAATTTCGTCATTGTAATTAGGGATGTTATGACTATGAAATTTCGGACACGGATACGGATACGGATATTTAAAAACATTTTTGTCGGTTTCGGTTTCGGTTTCGGTTACGGATATATAATAATATCAGATATTTTAGTGCAGATTTTTTTTTAGGAAAACGGGGAAAATTGTACCGAAAAAAGTGAACACCCAACACGAAGCAACAAAAATATTTACAATAGAGCACTAGTTTTGTCAAGAAAAAGTCTCCAAAAGTGGTGCTTGACAAAAGTGATGCTTTTTGACCAGGGGCGATTCACAAATATCGTAAGATTATGTTTTGAATTAAAATTATGTTCTTTTAAATATTAATAAAAAAAAAAAGAAGTAAAGAATTAGAAATTATCTATTTCAGAAAATATTGTTTCATTTGTCGTTTTATTAATTTGCTTTGAAATAATTTTGTTTACATTTTAAGTATGATAAAAACCGCCACAGAACAAAGTACATATAGATAAACATGCTGTGTACAATAATTAAAATCCACTTTCCTACGCTTTGAGGTCTATTGTTGTTTGTCACTACTATTAGAGGTATATTTATTTGTTTCTTTTGATAAAATCATGCGTCATGGTCTATTAGTTATAACACATGGATTTAAAATTTATGTACTTGACATTTTTGATGCAACTTTCCAAAAGTGATGTTGACTAATTTGATGCTCTCAAAAAATTTCCAAAACTGATGTTTCCATTATCGGTGCTATACTGTAATAAGAAGCACATGCTGCAAAAATTTTCTTCGATTTAACTCAGTTTTCCAATGACAGTTGTCTGTTATTATCCGAGACAAATCCAAAACTTTTATTTTCGGATACGGTTTCGGTCACTGATAATTAATTATTTCGAATATTCGGTAGTTTTGGTTACGGTTACGATATCTATAATATCCCTAATTGTAATATAGTAGTTAAAAGTTTACATTCAAATTACCAACTAATTATCAAAAGCTGACTATAGATTTTCGTTTTCCTTGTTTTAAATTTTTGTAAGATTGTCATAAAGTTTGATTTGAGAAAAACGAAATTTTTTAATTTAATCACGTTATTAAGTTTACTAAAATTTTTAATTATCTTAAAAATTGGAAATGAAATGATAAAATGATGAAACTGGAAGGAAATTTATAGGTTTTTGATTTAGACTTTTTAGACTTTAGACTTTGGAAAATAGACTTCTTTCCAATCAATCAACTTTTACAATAGACAACTAATATAAATTTGGTACGAATGCAATACCTTAAGATTATGTAGAACTTGAAATTTATTTAAAATAATACCAACATTTAGTAAAAAACTTGAATGGGTTTTAATATACTATATAATAGAAAAATTAATAAATGTGTAGTAAGCTGTAGTTCTTTACACACAGGTGTGTGTACAGCACAAAATTTCGAACAACTCTATGTAAAACATAGCTTAACTAGATAGTATTTTGTACAATAAATAATAAATTTAGATTAGAATAACTTTAAAGGGGGAGTTCAAATAAAAAAGCAACTTTTTTATTTGTGATTATTTTGCTTCTTGAATTTTTTTTTCATGTTAGGGAGGGTTTTAAATTTATTACTCTTCCCTGTGGGTGAGGGCCCTTTTTCGAAGTTTTTAAGCGTTTACAAGGAACGCCATATCTCAAAAAGTAATGAATATTTTTTAAATATTTTTTCATTATTTTATTCCTAAAGAACCTGTCCATAAAGCTGAGTATGGGTTTCAGGTAATTTTAATAATTAACTATAAAATTGTAATCCCAAAGTTCTAAAAATTATAAAACCCAATTTTTTATTTAAAAAAAAAGTTTAAAAATAGTTACAATTGTTCAAATGGACAAACCATACTCCACTTTATGCGCAATATATTTATGAACAAAATTTAAACAAAATTAAGTCTCTATCTTTTCTAGAACTTGAGATATGATTTTTCCTTGTCGGGAAAAACACAACTTTTGGGAAACGGCAAAATGACATACGAAGCAGATGTTGGAAAAAACAAATTAACTTTGTGAGAATACGTCTACAAAGGCATACAAATAAAAGAACATTATCTCAGTGCATACTGTAACTCATGTACACACCAAAACTAAATATTACTGATCAAATCACGAGGGGGGGGCGAGCGTTGTCTGCAAAGGAGCAGCAGCTTGGTTGTGCGGCGTCTCACAAATAAATATTTTTTGTCCTTGTTTTATATGTCACCGTGTTTGTAAAGAACCACAGAACAAAATAAAAAACAAAAAGGAGATTCGAAAAAAATTAGTTTATTAGCCGTTTCTGGCGTGAACTCCCCCCTTAAATACAATGAGATCAGTTTGTGGACCCCCCAAACAAATTACTTCGGAATACAATATATAAACAAATAATCATCGTAAATAAAATTGAATCGCTTCTATACAAAACAATCAAAACAAAACACACCCACTTTAACGGTGACGTTGCTATTTTCATGTTTTTACTCAGCATAGATTTTGTTGACGAAAACATTATTATTTTTTTGCTTCCAAACAGCAGCAACTTGTTTGCAAATTTTATATATACATATATTTGTAATAGAATTTGCAATTAATTAATAATGTTTATTTTACCGTGGAACAAAAAATATTTTATAGCGTCGTAAAAAAGAAAATTCTAACTTTGATGCTGTGTGTGCTTGTAATTAATAATTAATACAATGTTGGAGAGAATACAGAAAAAAAAACAACTTGCAACATAATTAGGTACCTTTACGGTGTTGTAGGTACATCCATAGGTCAGACGTAAAAGATACGGTGAAAAAGTACGATAGGTATATACGAGTATATATATATATATATATATATATATATATATATATATATATATATATATATATATATATATATATATATATATATAGTAGATCTAACACAGACCAACCGCGTGTTCGACTGATGAAAATATATGTTTGTTACGGACAATGTTTTCTACGACCGATAGTTGACATGTTAGGGTACGCTTGCTGGCAAAATTGTCGGAAAATAATTTCCAGTTACAGTTTTGAATTATCTGTAGGTATATTTTCGTAGGTGTTTTTGAGAGTTTCCATTTCTATTAGAGTTGAATTGTTGATTTAATCGTATAAAATATAGTTCCAATAAGAGTTTAAGGCCCGACGAGAGGGAAGGTAACCGATGTTGTAGCTTTGGGGTGCTGTCTTGAACAGGGGGCCCAATAGCTGTCGATAGGGCTTTCTTTCCTTACTTATTTTTTTGGAAAAAAATTTTTAAGAAAGGTGATTTATTCCCAGGGCTTTCTCTCCACAGCCCTGGATACCGATGGAGACCACCGATTTCTATAGTTAGAAGTTCATAACTTTTATTATTTCTAAGCTACGATTCAAACTTATAGTTTTTATAGAACTCTAGTGTTCCAAAAGGGGTCCAAAATTAAAGTACTCCTCAAGCTATCAATATGGGTATCCACGGAATGGTCCCGGGGTATGAAATTAATGTGGCTACTTTAGGGACTAAAGTCATTTTATAAACTATTGGACATGATTTTGTACGAATACCGGAATGTCTAAATTAAAAGTAGTTTTCCTCTCAACTGGATGAGACCGCTGGGCAGAAGGCCCAACATCAATATTTAGGAATCTGGGCAGATACCAATATTCATTTGAAATTATGACGGAGAACTATAGCGTACAACCTCCTAAGCGTAACCGATAGCAGTACTAGAATTCTCGGCTTACCAATCCAAATTCCACTTGGCTGGCTTACAGTAATCCTGATTAAGTGCATGCTGGATTCACTCACTAAGAGCTACTTAAAACATTAAAAGCTTCTTAAGAGCTATTTACAACAATTTGAAATCATAGTAGTAAAAAAATCATGTTTCCATAATTTTGTCAAATTGTGTACAATTTCCCATCAAATACACAGCACGAGCAAGTTAGGTTAGTCAGTCGTTTTAAATTATCAGACAGGTAACTTAACAAACAAAATCGTTTTCTTTAAATAGTTAACAAAATAAGATTAACTTGTTTAGAGGAGCTATCGTCATTAAACGCAGAGGACGAAGAACGGTGAACTGTACATGTAGCTCTCTTCGATGGCAGCAAATTAAATCATCCATTTTTTCTTTGTTTTTTAATTCTTCTTTATTTTTTTTTATTTCCTTCTTTTTGTATCTGATAGGATGACATTAAAAGAATAAAAAAACTTTTATTCAATTATAAACAACATTCTTTGTTGATTATATTTATTTTTTAATTTAATTTTTTTTATCTTTTAAATAATGAAGCACAAATGTCAAAGTTGCATTTTTATTTATTTTTTGAGCTAGCATAATCAACACCTCCGGTTTTAACGACAATAATGTTCATTTAATTTGCTACTGAGGCATATTAATTATGACTGTAGGCAAGTAGGAATTAAAATTGTCAGAAAAATGTGTTTACCAAAAATCCTACTATGCAATGAGAAGTAGCTATAAATAATTTATTGCTGAGGTACATGTATAATCATACTAAATAAAATAAAGAAGTAAAGTTTGTGACTTTGTCGCAGTGTACGACTAAGGTAGTCTCAAAAACTACTCAACCGATTTCAAAAATTTTTTCATTAGTGGACAGGTGATATTGTCTGTTCCCATATTGTCTACATTTAAAAGGTTAAAATTGTTTTGCAGGACCCTAGCGCTCCAAAAAGGCTCAAAACAAACGCCTGAACGAATCTTGATCAAATTTTGTAAAAATAGTGTTGAGATTTTGTTAAAAATGAAAGTGAGGTTAAAATTGTTCCTATACAAATAGTATTGAAATCTCCAAAAAATATGAATGTGTGGTTAAAATGGTCTTCCAGCGTTTTGGTGCTTCAAGAAAGACCTTAAATATCTAAGACTATTGCCTATTGGTACGGACGTTTAGATAAAGATTACGGTGCAAAAATCAGTTATGCTATTGAGATATGAAGATGGTTTATATAGAGTCGTTTGGCGAGCAGAGTTAAGCACTTTAAAGAATTGATTTTTACAAAATTTTGGAATATTTAAAACAAATTTAACACATACTTCAGATAATTTTACTTAAGAGAAACCGTGGGTCGCAGATAGTTATCAAGTAAATAAAGCTTATGAGATTATTAATTTTTTTAGTTTGGGCTACTCTTGTTAGTTTGGAGAACCACCCAACTGTATGAGAAAATGTCAATAGTTATCAATTATGTTACATTCTCTAAGTGGAAACAAGTATTTTGGAACTGAGAAAAATATTTATTTATTCTTCTCAGAACTAGGAATAGTATAGGTACTATCCATCAAGGGACTAAGGTATGACTTTCGATGAATCACTTTAGTCCCGTGGTATATACCTATACTATTTTTTGCAATTCCGTATAATTCTTTTGGAATAAAATTATAATGATTAAGATGAAATTTATTTAAATGTAATTTAAATTGTGTGAAATAATATTACATCAAGTATACTGTGGAAAAATCAGTCAGACTTGACCATAAATGGTTTATTATTTTAAATAAGCAATTCATTGCCTCGAACGCTTTTAAGTTAAATTTCGCTTGCTCATTAAATTGAAAATGGAACGGGAAGTACTTTAGTGGACTTCATGACGCTGGGCGGAAATTTTTTTTTTTTTGTAGTCAAAATTTAATAACTTCAATCGATTTTGGGCCGTTTGTAGATGTTTGTAATATATTTATTTTCGTTTGTTGCCCTTTAGTTTATTTGTAATTAACAATCAAAATTTTGTACAGAAGTTAGCCGGCAGCAATCGTGAATGTAATTTTTTTGGTAACAATAGAAATATTATCGTTTGTAGTGTCTAAATATAACGGCAAAATGTTCGTTGGGTCGCCTGATAAAGCATAAATAATTAAAAAATTATTTTAAAAAATTGCGCATGCGTACCATTTTAAATTTGCTCCATGTGAATTCGTTATTTTAAATTTGACGATTGTATAGGTTTTATTGCATTATATTAGTCAAAATTTAACAGATTGCGTTTATAATTACACTAAAATTTGGTCTAAAAGTTTTTTATTTTTAATTAATTATGAAAGATAATAATAATAAACTCTTAAAAAGGAAAACTTCTTACACCTACACATTTTTAAACTCATGTACTTTTATCGCAAATAGACGAGTGCAATGGATTTTATTTTGACAATGGTTTGTAGAATTATTTTAATTTGAATTTTGTTTGGACAGCAATTAGTATTTGTTATTGGAAATCTTATATGCTTTAAAACTTCAAAATTAAAAAATATTAGAAAAAGTTAACCACATGTAACAGAATAATTATGTCTTTTTAGGAGGTTGTTATATTTTTGAAAATAAAAATAAAACAATGAATTTTAAAAAAGTAGCTTTTTATTTCAATAAAACATGTTTAATAATATGTAATGCATATTATTAAAATAATTTTTCTTAATGCACTATCAAAAATACATCGTAATTTCTTTTAAACTTATGTCGGCAATTGGTATGAATGAAAAATTCTAAAAAAATAGCAGCTTTAAACAATAAAATTTCACAAGGATTTTCAAAAATGTGAAAATTAAACAAACTCATCAGTTACTGAAGCAATTCCTTAAAAAATAATTTATTTAATATGAGAATAACTTTGCTTTGCTACTTTTAACCAAATTGAAGTTTTCTTGTAACGAGCCACCTTTCGAGTAGTTATAACTCAATAACAGGTTTAACACAATTGAAAATTATTTATTCTTATTATCTATCTTTCATAAGTAATTAACAGCTATCGGACATTTTTCGGATTAAACAACATCGAGTTTTGTATATGCAAGCAGATAGATAGATAATATGTGTGAGCAGTATATATATGTATGTTTTGTCAAAATATCTATTCGTTTTTATTCACATTAATCACATCAAGCGTGTATAGAAAACACGAATTCTGTTTGATCCGAAAAATGTCCGATACCTAGATACAAATAAAAAAATTTAAGACTAATTTTTACTGTAATAATAAAAGCAGTCTGTTAAATTTTGAATAATATAATGCAATAAAACCTATACATGTCTCAAATTGAAAATAACGAATTCACATGGAACAAATTTAAAATGGTACGCATGCGCAATTTTTTTAAAATAACTTTTTAATTAATTATGCTTTATCAGGCGACCTTACGAACATTTTACCGTTATATTCAGACACTACAAACGATAATCTTTCTATTGTTACCAAAAAAAATTGCATTCACGATTTCTTCCGGCTAACTTCAGTACAAAATTTTGATTGTTAATTACAAAGAAACTAAAGGGCTACAAACGAAAATAAATATACTACAAACATCTACAAACGGCCTACAATCGATAGAAGTTATTAAATTTTGACTACAAAAAAAACTCCAGCCAGCGTCATGATGCCACTTTAGTGCCTTCAAACTATCAAATCGAGAGTCACCTCTTAAAGGTGTATCACCCTAACGCAGTTGATAAAAAATCGGATTGTTTACGTTTGCACAAATCACATCGTTATACAAATGACTGTCGTATAATAAATTGTTTATTTATGATTGCACAACTATCATTTCTACTATTTTAATACTATTTTAGTATTATTATTAGTAACTACTAATACTAAATAGTACTCGTATGAAATGAAATAAATATTTAATGATGTTGCATTATTACCTGTGTTATGTTATCTATATTATAAATAACAAACAAATCTGCTTACAATACATCCATATATACACATGACATGAAAACATGTTATGTACGAGTATAATACAATGCACCAATATGCACCCTATATGAATGGAATTATAATGAAAATGGGATAATTGATGCATGTAGTTGTCATAGGGGACACCTGCGGGGTGGGTGGCGGGTCGTGAGGGGCGGAGGGTGACAGCAGGGGTGAAATATCGCTAACATGCATCCATCATTAATAAATATGTACTATGTGAGCGCCGTTGTACCTATTGAAAATATTTTTCAAACATAAAATCTTTGTAAATATTTATAACAATAGTCGATATTGGCTGACGCGAATACTATTGGTTGCCTGTTGTGTAAAAGGAGAGAAAAAATAACATAAAAACACCTCTTCTTTGTCCCTTTTGGGGACCGCATAAATTTTGTTTCAAAGGGGTTCGAGGTTTTCGAAGGAGTTCTTTCCAATTTAACTTCCAGTGGTAGGTCCTCTGTTGAATCAATTTTAAATTCAAGTAATCATTTTAATTAAATCCACCGCCACAATTTTTGATGTGAGAGAAAAAACTGATTTACTGAATTTTTCAGTGCTTTAAAAATAGTAAACAAAATAATACAATTGGTTTTAACGAAGTGGTTCTTTTAATTTTTACCACAATTAAGAAAAAATATTTCTTTCGAATCAGTCATATTTTTATAAGAATTTTTGCCATTTTATTTGCAAAATTAAGAATTTACAAAACTGAAAAGTTTGAATCCAAATTACTCTAATTCAACTAGTTACTCAAGTCACAGCCATAATGCTACACTTGAGAAAAATAAATTTTCAATCTTGATGATGTCACAAAGTTGACAAAATTTTTTTTATGCTTCAAAAATTGAAAATAATTGTATGACAGTATGGTAAAATTAGAATCGAGCTATACATTTTCGCAGTGTTTCTTTGAATTTTTATCAAAATTAGGTATATAGGACCACTAGAAAAAATTTATTTTTTTGCAGCGTTAACTGAGGTTCATCTTTGTAAAATTTATGATGTCTAAAAAGTACTCTAGAGTGTATTAAAGGAACAAAAATTAATACTTATGAAGCAAATTTCAAAAATAAATATTATTTAACCAGTACTTCCCACATTAACAAATAATATTTTATCTCCAAAAATTAATTTTTAATACAATTTCTTTGTTTGAGATTGGTATTGCCGCAGCTTATTTTAATGAATTTAAATATATATGATGTTTCAATCAACACTGCAGCGAAATACTTTATTTCATTCAGTGGAAATAAAACTTCATTCCAAAATATTCCCCAGTTTTGTAAACAAGCTAACCCAACGAGTTTTTTCCTGTATCATTGAATTCTCATTATTAAAAATCGCATTAAATATATACGATTATAAATATTATTTCATTTTGCTCGACATAATAGCTAGAAGCTTATTTAATTATACATAAGTATTGTTACAATAACGTAGATAATTACACCTGATGTTATTATATCAAATATTCTATTTACAAAAGCAGAAAAACAAAAACGTACTTATTACATGACTAAGCTTCCATTATCTGTCTAAGTGTACTCGTTTGAGCATAATATCTCTGCCTCTGATACACGGTGAACGCAATACTCGTATGACTCGCATTTATAACATTTTCTTTTATCTACTAACCTTGGATTGACATAGAACTAACTACTGAGCAATTAGTAACTAGTAAGCCTTTGCGAATTCGCCTTATCATAACGACAGTAACTTTAAGTACGGTAATTTTATAAACTAGAGGATAAATAGATTTTTCAAAATTTATTAAAGCAAATTCTATTAAAATAAATTTTCCAAAATTCACATTAATTTTCTTACATATTCACTTAAACCGTTAGGTACATTACTTTGGAAAAAGATTTTGCTTTTTTTATTGGCTTAAGGGGAGGTTTACTTGAGAGTCGTTAAAAAAAATCAACTTTTTTTTTGCAGAAATTGGTAGCTAATTATATGTGTAGAATATGTTCCCAAAATGATTTTGCTGAAAGTAATTTAAGGGAAGGTTTAAGGGAAGGTTTGAGATTTGATAAAAAAATCGATTTGATAAAAAAACTAGTTATGCTATTTGAAAACAGAATACCATTGAAACCATGCACATTTCGAAAACTAGGGAGGTTACATTAAATTTTTTGAAGTCTTAGCTTTTGAAAAAATATTGTTAACAATGATTTCCTTTTTTTTTGGTTCGAGTTATAACCCATGAAAATTCAATATCTGACAAAAATTGTCACACCAGTTACGATGGATTCGCCCAAATATATTTCTTATAAACAAATTAAAGTTGAGTTTTTTCGCCGATTTTTAAAAATTTTTTTTCGGATTGGTACCATTTAGCGATAATTCAATATTTTTTAATAGTCTTGTGTTCTACTTTAGTGAAACTACCTAATCTAAATGATGAAAAATTCTACAAAAGATATCTTACGGATTTCTGTCAGATTGTGTTATATTGAAGACAAAAATATTACGAACAGAAGCTCTTAAAAAAATGAGTTAGTAAATTTATAACTCTCATTTCAAATTTGACAACCCTGCAACCAGTGTTGTGTTTATCTATAGCTAACGTTATCTGAAATTTTATCTAGATAACGTTTTCGTTATCTATTATCTTTTTTATCTTATCTTTTTATTAAGCGAAGGGAAAAGATAAGATAATAAGAATACATCTTTATTTTTCCTAAAAAAAAGAAAATTGAAGCTAAATTCACCATTTACCTATTATTCACTTGGCCGACCATATAATTCAGACAAATTTTAACACTTTCTTAAGAAATACAAAAATTTTTAAAAGTAATTATTTAATTTTAAACAGAATTCTTGTTGTCTGGAATCATTTCCGCCATTAGTTGGAATAACATTTAGTCGTGTAATATGAAATGTCGTATGCCGACCACTTGGTCTACCATGAAATTAAGATAAGTATCGACAATTATTTACACATTTTAGAAATGTTTAAGAACTTTCCGTTAATTGTAAATAGAATTCTTATAGCTTGGATTTATTTCGGCCATTAGCTGGAATAACATTTAGTCGTGTAATATGAAATGTCGTTTTCCGACCACTTGGTCGATCATGTAATGTAGATAAATACCGACACTTTTTAAGCACTTTTTTTGAAATAAAAAAATGTTGTACTCTACGTGTGCTATCATGGGCCGTAAATAAAGAAATTAAATTCCAAAACATGTAATTTTGTCGCCAAAAACTTTTCTTGAACATTTTTGCAATTTAGAATGATACACACATCTTTCTGGGGACCGGTGAGCTACTTTCGTAGCCCGGCACCGGTCCACGGATGGGCGGTTGAGAAACCCTGACCTAGTGCATTACTTCTGTAAATATTATCTTATCTGTTATCTAAAATTTTATCTACATAACGGTTTCTATTATTGTTATCTTTATCTAGATGTTTTAAATTATGCTATCTATTATCTGTTATCTAGATAATAAAATTCGATATCTTGTCCAACACTGGCCTGCAACCCATATTGATGTGGTGTCACTGTAACGTTTTGCGCACTTTAAAGGTAAAATTACTTTTGCAAAAAGCACACCTCTACAACAGTCCTTGTAGTAAGTACGCGTGCACTTGTGGTAGGTATGTGAATTCTTTCATGAATTTTTTTTTCTAAATTTCACGTCTACTTAATAAAATTATATGTTTTAATTATGTTCTTCATTTTAATAGAAGAACAACGAACGGTAGCGTCGTGCCGTGGTGGCTCTTCACATTAAAATTCAGAGCATATTGTTTCATATTTAATTTATTATAAAGAGGGTTTTTTCCCATTTTTTGTTGTAGGTACGTTTCATTTTTTAAATTAACTTTTTATCAAAAAAAAAATTCGAACAATTTCATTTTTGAATGGGCACTTTTAGTGCAATGAAAACGTTGAGTTAATTTTGTTTTTAACGTAATGGAAGTTTGTTTATATTTTGACATTTTTTATGATATTTTTTCTTTTGCAGGAGATTTTTACATACAAACACACAGACATTGCGTTAACTTAAAACTGACATGGACAAAGCTACAGGGTATATTTTATAAAAGAGCAACCTTCTAAAAAAACGAGATTTTTCGTTCATTTTGTTGACCTCAAAATTTCTATTAAAAAGTGGTCTAAATGATAGTTGGAGAATGTGTACATTAATCCTCACAGTCTGGAGTTGAGCGTACTTTTGGTTTCGGTAATATAACGAGTTAAATTTGTCACGTGACCTATCCACACTAAAATTAACCCAACATTCTCCGTGACCTAGTTCTATTATATTAAAAGTTTCGCTAAAATCATTTTTAAGTGTTCTCCGATCTCTTCGAATATGATATTCGATCTAATCGAAAACATAATTTAAACCAGTTACTATAATTGGACTTTTGATCGTATTTAAACATACGTTAATATTCTCATGATTATATATTGTATATATCATGATACATATTAAATAACATATTCAATTTTTATCAAATTACTTTGACACGTTTTCATTTTATTCAAAAAAAATAGAATTTTCCCATAAGAGCCCGTGTTAAAATTACAAAGCTTTGAAATCGTTTTTCTCAAAATTGGGGTGGTAAATTTTTTTTTCGGTAAGGGCTCGTATTAGCGTGGGCCGAAAAAAGTCGATTTCATCGGATCAAAAACATGTATGTCTTAAAAGTTGTGTAGTAGGCATAGTATGAACATAATAAAATATACGGCCCAAAAACTGTAAATTTTGCTCAAAAACTGCAAAATTTACAGTTTTTGGGCCGTCAAAATGTGTGCTAAATTACAACTTTAGGATATTCTGAGGCGGTTATAGAACCTTTTAACATGTCCCAGACCATTACCCCGACTATACGAGTTATGTAATTATGACTTTGACCTAATATTTAAAATATTTGAAAAGAAATACAAATTTTTCAACAAAAAACTGAATTTTTAAGCTGATTGTGCAGTCTAAAAGCAATATCGCTCAAGGCTAATATTTTACGGTATTCATTATGGACCTATACTGGAACTTTTGAGACATACATGTTTACGATCCGACAAAATTAAATATATTTAAAAAATTGCCCAAAAATGCAGTTTTTTCGCCAAAAGAATAAACTTTAAGCTGTTTGCGCAGTCTAAAGATATTATCTCTCAGGCCTAATATTTTATTATGTTCATACTATGCCTACTACACAACTTTTAAGACATACATGTTTTTGATCCGATGAAATCGACTTTTTTCGGCCCACGCTAGCTCGTATTATTGGTATTGGATTAAATAAATATCTAGAGAAGTTTCGTTAAAATCCTTTGAAAAAATCGTTTTATCGATCAACTACCTTAAAGAATTTTGATCAAATTTGGTATAGGGATGAAGTTCACCAAGATACACAATCATCCAAAAATTGTCAAACTTGATCGACTGGGACTGGAGCTCAATTCTCAAGTGCTTTGTGTTTGAGAGTCACTCTTGAAACGAGCAGGCATGTTAAATTAACGATTTGTGCTTAATTTCACATATCAAATAAAAATGGGTTTTGGTAAAAAATTTAATATAGTGGAATGAGGGGTCTGAAAATGTTGGATTTTCCATGCAATAAATTCTATGACGTTAACGAAATGAATGAAAATTGGGTTCACTCTTCATACAAATAGTAAAATTGTCTTTAATAATAATATCAGCCAATTATATTTTTTAGTATAATTTTGCATTTGAATTTTAAAGCGTATTCATTTATAAACTCATATAGTCGCTCATTCCTCATCGAGCTATAGGATGGTTACAGAGTATCAAATATAAATTTCAAACATTATATTGTGCCCCACAGTGTTCGTGTTGATTGTCGTCGAGAACGTCGGAATGAAATTTAATTTTCATAAGGTCAGATAATAAAGTAGTAACAGCATGAAACAGATTCCACTAACAAAATTGTTACAGCATCATTCAAACTGTCGACTGATTATGTAACACATTTGGTTACACTTGTTTAATATGTTTAAATTTCATTTAAATAGATCGTAGAGAAAGGGCGGGGGAATATTTGTTTAATAAGGAAAAATTTTCTTTGAGTGATTTTTTGTGGCATCCAGTTTTCATGATCAGAAACCGAATTCCCTTGCCTCGTCAAAGAATATTTAAGTACTATACAGTTAATCGAAAAGTGAATCTATTTAAATTTGGCAGAAATTTAAATTGGTGGTCGCAACTTTTCCCCGAAAAAAATTAATCTATCCTGCTCAGAGTTTATCTGCAAAAATTTGTAGATATTTCAACAACGAAATAGTTATTTATGCAACAAGTTGTAAAATGAAGGTTTTTTTTTCACAAGTTTTAGAGTACTGTAACTTTCCGAGTTGAATAATTACAAAAACACCTGCATTGCATGTGTTGCATACAATATTTTTTGCAATTCTGAATCAAAATGAGAAAAAATTAAGGAAAAATGGAAAAATAATCTCAAATTCGTTTATTCATTTTTATCAAAATTGCATTTTCGATGAATTTTATTATTTCTCATTCATTTTTTTTTTCAATTTATTCATAATTTTTTCGATTGAAAAGTTACTTACTCATTCTCAGCTCGTAGGCTTATTCTTCTGGCCAGAAATACTTAAGAATTCTCGGCTTTCAGCCTCGGATTCTCAAACTGCATCCGAGACCACAAAAATAATACTTAGGATCCTTGTTAAAGTAATATACTATTTTTCACGGATGATAAAAAATAAGCCATTTTGATACTATCACAGGCAACTATAAACTTTTTAATTAAAAATTGCCAAAAAGTCCTAAAATCCTTTAATGTACCCATTAACGTTTATATACTAAACATACACTTGGAACACCCTGTCCACGAATTCGCCAAATATATAAGTTAGGTGGCTGGCATAAGGTAGGATATAAATTCTTGAATGATAAAGAAGAGACGAGGCCCACAGTAGCCGCTGAAACAGTGGCGGGATATTGTTAGATGAGTTGAGATAGTCTCTAGTCGTTACTATATACATATAGTTTTCACCTATATATGAACTCTACGAATAATATTACGTCGCTACCTACATAATATATTCTCCATACAATTATGAAAATACAAGACTTAACTATATTGCGACTGTAATAATGAACGTTGCTATTTCCGTCGATTAAATGATGATTTTAATTAATTTAAATGTAGAAAGTTGTGTATTATGGAAAGTAGCAGAGTACTGAATGAATTTGAGATTATTACGAAAGATATGAACCTATGGACCTATTTGAAAACGGATTTAATTTCCATTTTCAAATATAATTATCTATTAACCTGGCACTACACACTAGTTACTGGCATATGAAGCTGTACGAAATGAATACAATTCTGTAGGTGTGTAAAGTTTTTTAAAAACGTTTTTATCTGCGCTTATTATGTATTACGTTTTAAATTAGGACTTTTAAATTATATAAAATACATACCAAGATATACGAGGCATGTTTTTAAAGTAAGTACCGTTTTGATATAAAAAAATCAACAAGTAAATTTTTCAAACAAAACTTTATTTACCTGAAAGAGCATTCTTTCTTCTACTTCTCTACATAATTTCCATTATTATTAAGGCAGTTGTCGTATCTTGGGACCAGCTTTTGTATGCCGTCGTCAAAGAAGCTTGCCGCCAGACTGGACAACCACTGCTGCACAGACGTTTTTACTTCTTCATCAGTGAAATGACGCTTTCCCGCTTCGTAGAGAACACTTCTTGATACAGCAGGAAATTTTTCAGCAAAGGACGAAATTGTGAACCGTCGTTCTCTTTCACTTTACAGTCCACTTTTTGGTTGAGATCATCGGTAATGACTGAAGTGTCGCCCACTTCGTTCCTCATCATGAACGTTTGTGCGGTCATCTTTGAAGGCCCTAACCCATTTCCACACCATTCCTTCACTCATAATGTTTTAACCATAAACTTCACTGATTTGACGATGAATGTCAATTGCTTTCAAGCCTTTAGCACAGAGAAAACGAATCACAGCACGCACTTCACAGTCGGCGGGATTCTCGATAGTCGGCGGCATTTTAAAATCACGTAAACAAACGAAGACTCGATCAAACGGCGTCGTAATGGCGTCTGTGGCTTCCCAACTGATGTAGCTACACTACACGCATGCGCTAAACGGCAACTGCAGCGCTGTGGCGGCGTAATTTAAAAACGGTACTTACTTTAAAAACATGCCTCGTATTTAAATTATATAAAATACCAAATATATTGTCTATAGCGAGGAGCATAAGTGTTATTTTTATGGCCTCGGATATCGATTGAGAATTCCAGGCTGAAGTAAGTTATTTTTTCAACCAAAAAAATGTAATTTTAACAAAAATGATTAGTAGGCGTCTATAAAATACTCTTCTCTTAAGGGGGACCACTAGTGTAACATTTTTACAAAATCGAAATTTTTACTAAAATACTAAAATTTCAAGTGCATATCTCAAATAGTTTTTGAGTTACGGCCATCCGAAGAGCGGATTCTGATTTTCATTGTAAACTTTGCGGTATTGAGAAATGTATATGAAGGTTGATAGTTCGGGAGTTTCTAGACGTGGCTGACAGTCACATGTTGTGAAGCAGCTAGACCCTGACACATGTAAATGACTGTAAATAATTTTAGTAAGAATTCTCAGTGATTAAGACTAAAAGGTAAGGTAAAGAAAAACTACATTTTTCAAATTTGCTGCAGTTGTAACTCGAAGACAAATCATCCGATCGATTTGATTCTTATTTCCACTTCTTTTATATATGTTTCTCCGTACCATAAACCTCCAGTTTTCCGATCGAATAAAAAATGTAATTTTGGCAGGCCGAAAATCATCAAATTTTTACGCAAAATTTGAATTTTTTTTAAAAATTCCGCTATTTTGTTAAATTTCAATTTTTTTTTTTCGATTGAGGTTCACGGTACGAGCAATACCTTCTAGTTTAATAAACTTTTCTTTTTTTTTATTTCCAGTACTGTGAAGGTCGCTATCACTGCAGCAGTTCAGGGGCTTTTTTTCGAAGCCTTGGGAGATTGCGAATAACTCGTTGAATTTGCACTTTTTCGGTCCAAAAATTTTATTATGTATTTATTATATATCCATAAATATATGCTTAAAATATTAAAACATCTCATGCAGTATAGCTTTCTTTAAAAAAATTCCCAAAAATTCCCTTTTTTTTAGACGGTCACACTAGTTTTAAGTGGTCCCCCTTAAAAAAATCTATGTTTATACGATAAGCAATTACTTACGTTCTTAGAAATGTAAGTAAAAACTTTTGTGACCTATTATTTTTTGTAACTATGGTCATAATTAGACGGTTTCAAGATGGTAAATGTTGATTACGCGACAAGTGCTGTGCTATGTTAACGCCAACCTCCGATTCAAAAGTTTGAAAAAATCTATTTCGGTATAAACAAGACAACATTTTAGAAAACATTAACAAACACATTAAAATAACGGGGCTTGGTAAAAAAAGAAAAAAATAAAAAAAATAAAAGCAGACAAAAAAATCAAATGAGCGTCGTAATAGACATGTTTTTTTTTTTTTTAATTTTTATCGAAAATCAAATTGCATAGAATAGTGATCAACACCGATATTATTTTATTTTTGCTAGTCTTTATGATAGTGTAATAAAAATTTTGAAAATTTTGAAACAATTTGGTAATTCCAAAGTTTTTACCAAACTTCAAGAAAATCAGATGCTTTCGTTTTTTTTTTTCAAGTTTCGTATTCTCCTCCAAAATTCACCAAATTTTCCATCAAATTTTGTGAAAACTGAAACAATTGTATAAAAATATTATCTGCATTGAAAATGATACTGGCTTCAGTAATGCAACCTGTTAGAATAGCAGAAAGCAATTAAAAATTATATTTCAATTAGATTTGATTTCACATGTTTAAAGCCAGCTTGTCTACCGTAATTTTTCGTATATGAATTATTCCTGAATATAATTTTATGAATAATTTATTTTATTGTAATTTTAACTGGATATAATATATCAAATTGCATACACATTGCAACTCTTAACTGCAATAATTATGTAAGTGTAAAGTTTACTAATTTGAGTTTCTAATTAAATTTATAAAAACAACATACTTACCCATATAAAATAGGTATTTTGGGGTCAATTTTTCTGCTCTAAAATTTTAAACTCTAGTACTGCTATTTCGAATAAGATTCAGTCCAAAAAATAGTCTTTGAACTATTAAGAGAAAGATAACGCATTGGCGACTCAGACGCGATTATCTCGAAATCACATTTTTTTAAACATAGCGAAACCAGATTCCGGTTTTTTCATCCGGTGAACTTGAAATAACACAGACAAACAAAAAAATCTTTGTTTTTTGATTTGGAACTCTGACTAGGTTTACTATATGTTTCTGGAGTCACTGAACTGGAGGTCTGTTTAACCCCTCCATCACTTCATTATGTTGCCACAACCTCAAAAAACTCAAAACTGAAGCTATTAAACGCATATAACCCGTAGAATAAAGTTGCAATCTGAAACCCTAAGCTCTAAAATCCCATAATTCCTCTTTTATATATAGAATAAACCCCAAAATTCTCATTTTGTTTGCTTTTATCACTTTCACAAAAAAATCTTGAAAAAGAGATTTATTTTTTGTTAAGTTACCTAATACCTAACGCCGACAGTTTTTGCGTTTTGCACATTTTTAAGTGTTAGATACGATTGAGACCGGAATAACATGTTTTCTTTTTTGCAATTTCCGAAAATGTCTAGTTTTTGCGTAAATATTTTCAAAAAATTTATTCGATAGAAATATCATATAAAAATTACTATGCTCAGAACTACAATCGACGTGTAAAAGGCGAACATATTCAATTTTGTACGGTAAAAATATAAAAATTATAATTAATCATAGAAAATTTAAAGGATAGAATGTTCTTTCCGTAATATTAGCTCCGTAAAATTTGTAAAATAGCACAGTAAAAAGTTCCATTGCCGACAGTTTAATTGTTTTTCTTACAAAAATTACCATGCTGTCTTAAAATAGAAGGAAAGTAGTAAAGAATAAAAGAAGCTAATAGTAGAAAGAAAGAAATAGAAGGTATCAACGCTGTCACATAGCGAGGCAAGCTGCAGAAAGTATCAACACAATCATATATGAAGGTCACATAGCAGGACTGTTGGTGTTGCAGGTAGCTGGTTAGCCAGTGTGGTGTCGTATGGTGTCGAATCAGTGTTCATTAGAATGTCTTGATGGATGGTCATCGTTTAATTCATCATTTTGTTACTCCACTATCTTCAGTATTAGAATATATTGTTGCCAATCATTTTTGTATGGACCATAAAGAATCAAAGAGGTTGTGTTACCACCTTAAATTTTACCATGCTACAATATATTTTTTATTTTGGTCGTCGGTCGCGCACGCATTAAAAGAGAGCATGGTAATTTTTCTGAAATTTTATCTACAAAGAAAAACTACCAATAAAAAACTACCTTAATGAAATCGCGCATCTGCAGCCCTATTTTGGTATCTGAATCGCGACTCATGTGATATTGTCGATTCAAAATTTTAATCTACAATTATAGTCTTATTGAACGGAAAGATGCCAGTTAAATTCAAACATAAAATAATTGAACGTTCTCGTTTCGCATATGTGTGTAGATATAGATAAATGAACTTAATGAATGTTTGTTGATGGCATTAAATAGGATTCACTGTAATAGTCCTCTAATAGAGAGATGGCATTTAATTAAACAGAAATCATACATATATTCCCAACATTTCTATTAGAAACAATTTAATTCCTTTATATATGTTAACTTTGCTGATATGGCTGGTATGTGTGTGTGTGTGTGTGTATGTTAGATGTCCTCGTGTGCTACACAGGATACCGAGACACAGGAATAGACCTCTCGATACAAGTGTACTCAATGATTTTACCTATGCTGTGTTGGTACAATTTACGTGTTATGACGTATAATGATTGCTCTGTGTGCACTCGTAACAGACATACAGACCTTTCATTGGAAAACACACTGTCAATGTACCTGCATGTTGGAAAATTATTTTCAAATGTACAGGGTGTAACAGAGATAATTGTAACTTAAGGGAAGATTCGCCAAAAAAACATCAAATATCAATCTTTATTATTATTTTTTTTTTTTAATACAAATAAATATTTAAAAAAATTATCTTGAGATTACAAAAAAAGAAATTCAAAAAAATTCAAAAATGAGCTTAGTATAAATGGCTTTGAAGTCGACATTGTGAAATTTTACCACCTTGATGGATCCTCGCTTTCTGAAATTCCCAGGGATCCAAAATCAAAAAATCAAGAATTTTCTGAAAATATACGTATACAGTTATTACACTAACTAGGATCTAAGAAAAAAAATAAAAAACCTGCGAAAAATCGCATTTTGAAAATAAATTTTCAAAAATTACCGCTTTTTCTCGACCATAAACAGTCGCCATTTTGAAAATATATTACGGAATCAAAAAATCCTAGTTCCTGCCAAAATGACAGCATCGAGAAATAATATGCACTTTGAATTATGTCGATAGCTTAAATAATTTTTGAGATTCACGAGGAACCATGTCTTTTCTAAAAACATACAAACCATGAATTTTCTAAAAACGTACTTTCGAGAAAATAGCATTTAAAGTTTTTTTTTTTTAAATTGAATCATTGTAAAGTGTATGCACTAAAATGCCCATAACTTTTTGATTTTTCATTCTTTTTAAATAAAATTTTAAGAGAATACTTCTAACACCTTAAGGAACATAATTATAAAGGATAAAATCGATTTTTTTCAGCGTATCTCCCCTTAAAAATTACCGTACACGAAGCTATTTTTCGTGCTAGTTTGCTTACAGTTTGTTTTTTGCTGGTGTGTGGGGTTTTATATATCATCTGAAAATAATAATTTCTAATAAGGATTTTTACCGGGTAAATATTTTAAATATTAATAATTATTTAAATGAAATAATAATTATGTACGTAATTTAAGAGACACTGTACATTAAATATGAATTTTATAACTTTTGCTTCATATTTTATTATAACATATTTACTCTCTACATTATATTATTATAGACGTCAACAGTGTGTCCATTTTCGTAGGGACCACACCTCGTTAGAATTTTGGTTTTCAAATAACCCAAAGGTATCAACAGCCCCGGATCTACGATTTTTTAGAACCGGGGCAGAAACTTGAAAATGGCGCCGCCCCCCTCTCCAACGTTTGACATACCTAAATTGTCAAAAAAAAAAACTCATAAGTATATAAGTTCTTTATAAAACTCCAATTTTTCCCGTTGCGGCAATGATAAAAATTGAGAGTTTTGTAAAGGATCAATATAAGTAAAAGTTAATTTTTTATTTTAATAAATCTACTCCGAAAGCACTACAAGCTGTGCAAATTTCAAACTTTTATCACCAGCCCCATCAGAGATACAGAGGCGCAAAATTCCAAAATTTGGAAAAAAGTCAATTTTTTGAAGTTTGTAAAAATTAAAGCATACAAGTTTCACAATTAAATTAGTGTGTATTTGTTTCATAATGGGTAGTTGTACCCGTATAACTATTCTCATAAAAGTACTAAGCGAGATTTAAAACATTTCTTCTATAAGAAAAGAAATGTTCAAAAGGTGAATTTTGCTAAATTTTGATATCCAAATTTAGGTAAAGTTTTCTTATGGAAGGGACGAAAATAGTTTAAATATGGACATCACTTAAAATAAAGAGACATTTATTGCCTTTAAAATGGTTTTTATTTCAACTTTTTAGGATGAACGGTTTATGAAATATATGTATTGGCATAAATGGCTGCAAACATAAAAATCAGCGCAAATTGGAAAACAAAAATGGCTACCACGCTTAAACGGTTCAAGAGAATTTTGTTTTCAATACTTCAGATATAATACAAACAACTGGAAGAATATTAATTTTTTCTAAAATGGTCGAGCAACCAACTCTTTTAGACCATTTAATATAGGCCGACCTAGTATGATTTTGGCGCCCCCTGAAACTGATGCCCGGGGCAGGGGCCCCGGTTTGCCCCGCCTTGGATCCGGGCCTGGGTATCAATAAACAAAATGAATTGAATATTTTTTTTTATTTTTTTGGTTAAAATACAAGCTTTTAATAGAGCTCTTCTCAATAATACAAGGTCCTACATTCCAATAATGAGTGCCCCCTTTCAGGCCTTCACAATGTAATTTCCTTGTGAACCAGATTTTGAATTGTTCCATAAACAAACGAGGCATTAAATATTTAAAATTAAATAATTTTTTTTTAAATTATTAACATTTTTCAGAAACGGTGGAACAAAATGTGGTGGTGAAAAACGTCGAGGTGGACTGGAGATATAGTTTGGCAAGAATTTTAGTTGGTGATTGAAAAAGCTGTTGTACAATTGTGAGGACTATTTTGAGTTGAATATTTATTTATTTCTTTGGTCCAAAGGTGAAAATATTTGTACAGTTGAGCGATGAAAAATCTAGAAAAATTCAGGTTTTGAACATCGAGTGTCAACAGATTTATTAACTTACAATTAGACCAACTTGGCCATGTCCTGCCAGATTTTTGTTTATTTTTGAAAATTGGACGGAGAGTTACTGATGGGGACATACTTCCCTATGGGGACATACACCCGGTAATATTAGACTGCACGTAATTATTAGTTAGAAACAAAGTATATACATAATATTATAGATATTATAATATACGTATGTAATAAACCTGCTTGTGTAATAATAGACATATATGTTACAAAACATGGACACAAAAAATATACGTATATTTTAGTGTTGGGTCAAGGTGACTTTTTTATATGTGGTATCACATTTGACTGACTCCGTACAGTGAGTTCATTGTTATAATATTGCAAAATTTGCAATACATATATATGTAAAGAAACTAAATAAAAATAGTCAGTAACTAACACTGCCGTAAATTAATGTTCAAATTTCCTACTTTTTTTCATCTTTTATTCTCATAATGCACTTTGATGGCTATTTTCCTAAAAGTCGCACAAAAAGGGCCGCATAAAAAAAGGTTATACTATATTCTGAAAACAGGTACAGGCATATAACTATTTTGATGCAATTAATTTATAGTCGGTTTTGGCGTGCGTCATTAGTGAGTGAAATAATGACTGATTATGCCAGTGACTCTTTTAAAAGAGTCACTTGAGTGAGTTGAACATGAGTGACTCAACACTGTTATGCTTATATTTATTTAAACATCAAACTTTCTTCGGACAATGTCGGGTTTGTGAAATCTGATGTTTGTTTTGTTATTTTTTAATTATGTAATTATTAAAATTAACAACAAGGAAAACATAAGTTAATAATATGGAAATGTTTTATAATCTATTTTTTTTTTTTGCTTTCAAAGTTTGCACAGGTTTTAGTTTAATTATTATTAGCTAATTTTTTAAAGTTTTTGATGGATGATATTATTACATATTATTAACATTATGTAATGAAAATTATTCTATGAACGACTGAATCGTTATAGAAGTCAATTTTATTACACTCTTAAGAGAATGAAAAGTAATACTTTAGTGCACTGGTTGCATAATAAAAAGCAAAAAGCACTAGGGTCATAAAGAATAGTCTACTTGATAAATTTTAATTTTACAATAAACAGAAAAAGCAAATTTTATTTGTGCCTACACCAATACTTATTCCAGGCAACTTTTCCTCCTTTGTTCTTTAAATACTAATAAATAAATAATTTTTGTTTAGGAATCTGTTAAAGCATGTCCCAGTATTCTATTAGCTCCAGATGATAAATATTTACAACCGAAGCATGTTTTAAACATAACAAAATTTTTAGAAATATACAATAATGTAGAAAAATGAAATTTTTCAGTTATATCAGTCGGTTTTCATACGTCACACACCGCTATCAAGATAAAAATCTAGTATTTGATAAACAAAATTCGAAAGAAAATGTAATCACTTAAATCCATGGAAAAAGAAATTCGTGGAAAAAACATATTTGAAAAATATTTTAGACAATAAATACCAACAATATTGTCAAAATATTTAAAAAAAAATATTTTAATTACTAAAATACCTTTTAATATTTGAAATTAAATTATAAAGGTACCTTATTTAAAAAAGATGACATTCTTTCTTAAATTTTTTTTGACAATATGCTTGGTATTCCGTGTTTAAAGTATTTTTCATTTTTATTTTTTGTACGAAGTTCTGTCTTTGCGTATCGTATGTTATCTCTTTTTAGGATTTTCTTGGTCGACTGTTACCTAGTTAATTTTTTATATTTGCCAATTTTCGTCATAATTTCGTTCCTATTTTGATCTACTTACAGTAGATCATTTTTAAATAATCAGTGTCGAATATTACGTAATTTAATAGACAGTGTTATTTAAAAACTGTTAATGTTCGGGTAGTTATATTATTAACAAATTAAGATCCTGACAATTGTAAAAAATTTTAACTACTGACTACAAAATTCTGACTTAATGCGTGGTCAACACACACTTGACGAATTTAATTTCACCAGCTCTCCTACCATAATGTATTGAAGTGCAAAGAGTTAAATAATATATTTTCGGTTAAAATTAACCATTAAAAATAATATTAAAAATTATCTTCCCCGAAATTATTAACAACACTTTAATGTTAAATTGTCTATTTTTTTTTTCAGGGCATTTAATAAAATATAATAAATATTATGAAAAACGAAAATGTTATTTGATGGAAAATTATAAATTAAAATGAAAATTTAGTTGTGTGATAACTTTTCATATTATTAATAGCCGGTTGGTTATTAAAACTAATACATATGCCTTTTTCCCATTTATACATAGTATAATCTCTAATGCGAATAATTTCACCTGATAAGTTGCGCAAACAGTACATAGAATACTATCATTTGTAAATAATAAATCTGAAATAGAAATTATATAATTTAAAAAATGTAAATATTTTCATAAATACTTCAATTTGATGGTGACTGCGCATTTGATTTTCATACGTAGGTAGATGTATCCTTGCCAAGGCTTAGCTATATTACATATATACAGAAATTCATAATAATGTTTCCCTCTTTAACTAATAGCACTGCCCATCATTAAAACAGTAAATTTTATGGAACAATTTAAAAACCAACATACATTAACATTTATTTTATTTATCTGTCTCTTTTATTTGGATTCTCTTTCACAGTCACATGTCAATTAATATACTTATTAATTTAACGTAGAATTTGTTTTGCTTGCGTGGTTCAGTTTTTAGATATTAAAGATTATTTTTTTATGGATATGATTGTTAGGTTTTCTTTTTTCTTTTTTTGTAATTTTTGGTATTTTGGTATTCTATTTCGTTAGATCTAAAACAGATACTTATGGAGCAAGTCTGGAAAGTGATGGTTTACTGCAGGACCATAGTAGAAAGATTTCAACACTTTCACATTTATAATATTAATAAATACCCCTGTCGCGGTATCTGCATAACATAGCGAATTTCCAAATATGGGACACTGGCGGATCTCATCTAAGACCTGTATCCATTTAAAATAGTTTAGCTTTCTAACAGTGAAACAATTTTCAAAATCAGTTCTGTAGTTAATTATTGCCGCTTTTGGGTCCTCAGGACCCTAACCGATCTCATATAGTGTAGCATATATCCATTTAATAACATATTATTAAATTACATAACTACAGTTTTCGATTTTTTTTCTAGGTATGGAAATATATATAAATTATATTTTCTCTCTAAAGGAGGACATCATACAAAAATTTTCTTTCCATAACCTATTCTTAATAAATCTGGCTAATTTTAATTTAAAAAGATGAAACAGAGCTATTGTTATTATAACACATACATACATATTGAATAGCTAATTAGCACTTGTTTTATCTAGAAAAGAATTGCTAAAGTGATGAAGCATTAATTTATTGTAAAAAAATTCAACAAATTTCCTGATTTTTTTCAATAGTTTACTTAGAACAATGTTTTAAAAGCTTATCTTATGCAATTTTTTACACTCTTTCCGATGGTGTAAAAAAAATAAAAAAATTTTGAATTCTGGCCAAATTTTGCAAAAAATCATTAAAAATGGCGAAAAATGGCCCAAAAACCTACTTCTGGGCATCCGACGTATCTGGCTAACGAACTTAGCCGAGGCAATCCGGATTCCAGCTCGCATACCAAATTTCATAAGCATTAAAAGTTTCGTTCGAAAGTTATCGTGCACACACATAAATACATACATACACACACACACACACACATATATATATATATATATATATATATATATATATATATATATATATATATAAATTTTATTTTTATTTTTTTACATGTAATTTACTTTAATTATCCTCATTCAATGTTCAATTTTTACATGAAAAAAACATTTTTTTTACATTTGCAACTAATCATCAAAGCCTCAATTATTTCCAATTTCTGTTTAATTTTTTTTAAAATAAATACAAATAATACGCGATAGGTCAGTGTAGTTTGGTCAATTTCATAACAAACAGTGTTTCAAATATCCGAAAAAAATCTGAATTCTGACATTGGCGTAGACTACATGTAAATTTATACTGTCGCAATAAATTAAATAAAATATTGAATTAATAATTGTAAAGTTATAAAATTAATTGTTTATAATATTGCTTTAGAATAAATAAATTGGTATTCCAGACTTTGTCAGAGTGATGCTTTATTCATTTTTGCGTCCCAGCTAAGGACCCAAGCGACAACTTATTCGCTGCCGGTATCTTTCGCTAGCTGATATTTTCATCTATATTCGAATACCTCTCAACTCAAAAAAATCGCTGAAATTGGCGAGTCCATCAAAGACATTCTTTGCAATGTGTGTTTTAAAATAAAGTTGATGAAATTTAGAATAAAAGTTTTGCACTAAATCTGCATTATAATCAATAGTTGGGTTGTAGTGTGTTCTGTGACGCGGGTGTAAGCCCTGGAATTGAAACAAAGAAAATTTCGAAAATGAATTTTTGCTGTTGGCAAGCCTAGTAATAATCTATTCATTGAGTAATTTATATTGATTCTGAATATTTATATTTGATCCACTCATAAAACTAGTCAACCAAAAAACCACGCCAAAGGTATATCGATTTTTTTTTTTTTTTTGATTTAAAGATAAAACAGAAATTCAAACTGATAAAAATAAATTTTTCTGCTCTATATATTTATAATTGCTTTCTGTTTGTGTTGCATCTGTTAGTTCATTTATTACACTAAAAGCATTCAATAGAAATTATAATAATGATAATAATTATATATAAAAATTTTGAATAAAACTAAAATCATCACTCTTTGTTGTATATGTTGATGAATTTTTATATCTAAATAACACCTATCATCAATTTATCAAATGTTTGAATATGTGAAATAATACCTATATTTTTGTTTAATCAAAGCCAATCAATATAGGGTAAGTGCGGGAGAGATGTCGCAGTAGTTATAGTTCGTCCGTTGATTGATAGATAGCGCTATTAATGAATTATATGTTTAAAATAAGTTACTTATTTAAGCTGTATATGATAGGTAACATTTATGATTAGTCCATCAATTTAATAATTATCCAACTTTTTATTATTGAAAAGTAAGTTTTTTAACATAATATTTTATCAAGCATTTAATTCATTCGAATTTAAGAATGTATATATCATTGTTTTAATGAAAATGAGTTTTGTTATTATTAATTTAGGTATATTTTAAAAGTTCTGTATAAAATTTTAGGTTAGAATTCCGTACTATGCTTGCTATAGCAACATACGGCATCTATCCTAACAAAAAAAAAAAGAGATGCCGCATTTAAAGTTGGTATAGATGCCGCATTATATTACATATTAAAAACATAGACTTATATACCTTAATTATGCAATATTTTTTTTTTTTTTGGTCTGTCAATTTTGCCACGTAAATATAAAAAATCCACTAATGGATCAGGAAGAGCTCTCATATTATAGTGAAGATAACGAAAATAATGGTTGCCTGTGTATTGAATGTTTTGAATAGTTGACTGGTTAAGATGTATAAAGTGCCAAAAATGGTTACATATGGCATGCATCATGTATGGAGATGGGTGTAAAATGCAAAATTTTTAATATGAACTATGCAACGTCTCTCCTTCTTTGATGCGGCATCTCTCCCATAGGTGTGGGAGAGACGCCGCTTTGCAGGCTCTACAAAAATGTTAATCATGAATCCTTTACGATTCAAAATTTAAAATTATTTATAAATGATTTTAGAGAACAATGTTTACAATTATTGTGTACCAAATTTCAAATCAATTAAGTGCATACTTTAAGAATTATCAAGTGTTTTCAAAATGTGTGGCATCTCTCCCGCTTTCACCCTAATTACAAATATATAAATGAAAATATTTTTGAAAAGTTTCGTATTTTACATCGAAAAAGTGAAACGCGTATATGAAAATATTACACGAAAAATATTTACATACAAATTAATGACAGTATTAGACACGAAGGGATTGAAGGATGACTTTTGATTCCGAGTATGAAGTTGATTGCCAAAAGGCCTATTAAAGTCCGAGGGCAACAATTCATACAACAAGATGGATCAAAAGAGATAGGTAATTTAATTCCATGACAAATGCCTATATTATTTTTGTGCAATTCCGGTAATTTAAAATTATACAAATTCGGAAAAATGACTTTTTGAATATCATTTAAATTGTGTGAAATAATATTACATCAAGCCTACTGTGGATAAATCAATTAAATTGGACAATATAATTACACCAATACCTCGCTTTGCGTCGTTTCGGTTTACGTTTTTTCGAAGTTGCGTCCCTGCTGAATTAGTACTAATTTTCACTGTGCGTTGTTAGATTTTCGAAGTTGCGTTGTTTTGGGTTGGAGTCTTTAATTATTTTTCGAAATTTTTTGAAATTTTCTTTTTTTTTCTAAAAGATGGCATGACTTTGTTGTAGTATGGTGGATATGTATCTATTGATGTTGTAATAAAGATTGATAATAGATGGCAACTATCAGAAAGTGATTAATTTTTACTTTGTTTTTATAAATTATTTGATTATTTTATTTTTATTTTTTTTTTTGTTTTTGGTAGGTATGTATATAATAAAATTTTATATTATCTTTGTTTTTTAAATGTTTACTTTGTTCAATTTTCTTTTTAAAAAGTAGTATTTTCGTACCCCTGAAACGTATCTTCGATCTTTACATGGTTTGCTATAGAAAATCATAATTCACTTTGCGTCGTTTCAATTTGCGTCGTGTTTTTTTTTGGAACGTAACCACGACGCAAATTGAGGTATTGGTGTACTTGTTTTCATCTAAAAGTTTGTTTATTAATTTAAGTAGGCGTTCTATAAATTTCCATTTACTATTCCCTCGGAAACCAGTTTACATACTCTCATTTTATGTAATTTTTTCCTCTCTTTCCAATGGTGTAAAAACATGTCACAAAAATTTCCAAACTTTGGAAAATTTTAACATTTGGGAAATATAATGTTTCGTTCGAGAGTTATCATGCGGACACTTATACACATATACATACATAAATATATGCATAATGTCATTTTCGGCTTCTAGGGATCTCAAAACAAATTTCCATGATAGTCCCGGGCTTAAGTCGTGTCATAAAACAAGAAGCGGTTTAAGCACAAAATCATTTTAAAGATTAGATAAAAACCTGTAATGAGTACGAGGAAGCTGTGTGCCACCCCAATTTATATTTTTTTGTGTGTATATTATGTTTTTAATTTTTTTTATAATAATAACTACTTTTATTCCACGTAATAATAATTATCAAGTTGGGCTTTAGATATTAGAAATTTTGTTATTGTAACAAAATTCATATTCACCTCTTTAATAATTCGACGGAATCTTACTATTTGGTTCATTTACGTTAATGTTCGTTACATTAGTGTTTGTTTTATCAAATATTACAGTGGCCAAAAATTAATAATTCATCAAACGTACTCGATGAAAGCCGTTGGTACACCCAAATTGCTTATGAAAGGTTTATAGTGATGATCTTCAGCATTATATTGTATAAAGTCTTTCGTTGAAGTCTGTTATATTATCAGGGGTTTCCAAAATGCGGCGCGCGATGCCAGATCGTCTGGAATCTCTCTGTGTAAAGGTTTTTTCACCTAGAATATGGAGTTTAAGGGGAAGGTAAGGTTTTAAAAGCGAAAAATAGGCATATTTTCATGATTTTTTTTGGAGATATGAATAATGTTGGCTTATTTATTTCATGTACACGTTGTAGTATAACATCTGAAGTATCTTTGAAAAAATTATCAATTACAAATATCGATAAATAAGTCCGTGACAGCGAATTTCCAGAGGCGCCTCGAAAAAAAGTTGTTTTGCGGTGAACATCATAACTTGGTACCGGATCATCCGAGACAAAAAAATCGAAATGCGTTTAAAAGGCGATATGTTTCCCTAGGGAGTTAGGAAGAGTTTTTTGTATTTTTTCAATTTTTTTATTTTTGGCAGCATTTTGAAGTAAAAAACGCAATTTTTGCTAAAAATTTCGGTTAATTTGTTATTATAAACTGGAAAAAAATAACAAAAAAAAAAAAAAAACCTCGACCTGATTACCTGTTGATTTATGTGTAGAAACAGTGTACAAAAATTCAACAAAATTGGTGAAGTAGATTTTGAGTTATGATGTTCACGGACTTCAAAAATGTTGTTTGCGAGAAAATGGATTTAAAGTTTTTTATACTAAAAAATCCAAAACTAAGCATCAATAAAATGATATAATTTTTTATACTTACGCGGGTAATTATAGTAAGTATTTGTTTTGTATAAGATTTGTAAGTATAAAATTAAAGTAAATTTTATACTTAGCAGGTAGGCGCGTCGCGCAGCTACCAGACAGGTATAAAAATCGAGCATGAGGGCCGGTCGCTTGAAACGCTGTATCTTCATTAGTTTTGCTCGGATTTACTTGAAATTTTGACACAACACGCTCGACATGTTGTACATTCAGAAAAAAAATTTTAAAGAAAAATGCAAAAAAAAATTTTATAAACCTTACCCCCCCCCCCCCTAAGTAAATAAACGTATTTTTTCTTTGTTATTTTTTGGCTCTCCAAATATTTTGGTATTTTAAATTTAGTCCATCGACGCAAAACTTTAGGAACTCCTGCTATATATTATCTATAGTGATCTATACTAACAGAACTTTATGAACTGAATATTGTATTTTACCTGTGTTAGAATATTATGTAATAACAGTATCTCAGTACCGTAAACGCGGGTTACTTAAACCTAAGGTGTAACTTGAGCCCAAAATGGAAAAAGTATTATTTTTTGTTTTGTGCTTAGTGTAGCCAGTAGTAAAAGTAAGTTACAGGTTTATCTGATAGGTAACAGCACTAGGTTCACTGTGTTTATGTTTAGCTAGTTTTGAAAATTGACACTAGGTGTCAGGCGAGTGTTGTTTACCTCTATTTAAAGTTTATGTTTTTGTTATGTTGCTAACTTTCAACTGGAAAAAATATTTCGATAGCTTCTGACACATTCATATGTCAGCTATTTTCTTAGTTTCTTAATTTAAGGTTTTAATAAACTTGTTAACATAACCTTCAGCTTAGGGTAACTTGAGCTCATTATAACTTTGGTATAAAATGGCACATGGATCCAATTAAAAAGGCATGGAAGTGGTCCAAGAACAAAGACGTATTTACTATAAATGGGAAGATATAGTTAAGAAAATACCTCCACCTACACTAATCAAAAAAGGATTATTCTCTTTAGGTAGACTAAACGACACAGTTTAACTCATAAAAATAATTTGGTATCCATAACAATTTTTGTTTGAAAATTTTTATTCAGTTTTCGTACTTATTCATATTTTTTGAATAAATACATGTTCGTACAATGTATTTTAGTTAGCAACCAACATTCTGCATGGTCTCAAACTGTTTTCAAATGGAAATCACTTGGAAATTTATGTTTGAGCTTAAGTAACCCGATCGTGAGGTTAACTTGAACCAAAATTTAAAGATGTATAAAATTTATGAACCATCAGAAAAAAATCCATATAAACTAACCGTAGTCAGACAGATTAATATACTGAATTCTCTATCCCAAATAAATATAACAGTTACGCCAAATTTTAAAAATTATCAGATGATTTGCAAATCTGGGCTCAAGTAATCCGTGTTTACGGTACGTATGTCTAGTCAAAATCAATTTTTTAAAATTAATTTTACCTTAAAATTCAATTAGTTGAATAAATTCGATTGGTTTGTTTAGTATATTATGTCGTTGTGTACACTGATTTTAAGCTAAAAAAAATAGATTTAGAAATCAAAATCTATTTTGAGAAAGATTTAATTTCATTCTACAGAATGTAACAAAAATTCATCTACTACGTAACGTTAATTTATTAAAACATATTAGATTTTGAGCTATAGATGTAACTGATCAGTAAAATTTCAGTAAAAAAAAAAACAGCTCAATAGAATCGCTAGCAGAAATGATGTGTCGGGAAAAACTGGATTAAAAATAATTTTCCTTCTTTAATATAATTAAACGGTTGAACAGCTATGACTAGAAATGAATTCCAACAGAAGTAGAAGATATTTTATAAATTTACTGCCAAAAAGTGGAAGATATAAATTTCTACAAGAAGTAGAAGATATCTTATAAATTTATATTTCTATAAGAAGTAGAAGATATCTTATAAATTTAACACCTATTACTAGAAATGAATTCCAACAAAGTGTCAGAAGTAGAAGATATACGAAATAAAGTCGAAAACTTTTCGAGTCCTCAAATTTGATATCTTTCAGGCCAGCAATCAAGTTTTAATTTCATCCGTACATAACCTCCTAGATATTTCCTGTGTATTCGAAGAGATGATTGTGGGGGTTATTTCCTTTCATCCACGTAAAAAAAAAATAAAATTTTAATTTTTTCAAGTACTGTCTGTCTTGTTTCAAATGTATACGCTTCTACGAAGTTAAACGTTTTTTTTTTTTATTATATGAGAAGCTTTTATGGATTTTCAGTTTCTGGTACTTTTATTACAGTTTTGCTCCAAATCATGGAATTTTCGTTTCATTAGGTGGATTATTTTGGAGTACTTTACGATAATACGATACAGATGAAAATTTCGTTTATGGCCCAGACGAGATTTTCTGAGGTCCCCATTTTCGTTCTGCGACAATTTGGCTGCGTCGCTTGATGTTCTTTTTTCTGGACGAAATAAAATATCCGCCTTCCTGCTTCTATTTCTGTGACAACATTTCCGTTACATCTCTAGACCTCTAGATTTACAATAACAAATTTAATATTATCGATACGGAGGTTCTCAAGGGATACAAAAAAAAAGAAGACAACTATATGAAAAAAAAAAAAAGCATTTGAACATCTTGTATGATATAATTGAACACTGGTAGTGATTTAGTTCAGTTAGCTTTGAGATTTTTATTTAACTAAATGTTTTTTTCCACTACATTCTAATTCTATACATAGTATAATATATACCTACATCGTGTACTCCTCTTACCCCTCAATCCTCTCACCACTCCATACACTGTGTAGGTACCTAGTAGATGGATAGTTGATACTCCATGTTGAGCTTGACGTGCTTGCCGTTCAGTGCTGTTTGTCAGTATTTTTGTTCTGGTATTTTATTTTAATCTGAATTCACATCACATGTCCAAATGAACTATAGGTATACTCTGTGAGTATAGTACATTCGTTGTGTACTATAATTGTACATAAACACATCGGTCTATCCGTTTGTCCGTTTGTCTATCTGTCCGTCTGTCTGTCTGTCTGTCTGTCCATCCAGTCATTCGTCCATTCCGACTATTTATTAAACTGTTGTCAATGTTGACCAACAAGGTTTGTTTATACGTTTGTTTATATTTGTGTTTTGTGCTGGGGACGGTGCACGGGGGGGCATGATGGGGGGCAATTCTCAAATCCCGGGGTCAAACGATCCGTACATAAAACTGTAAATGTACATTATTTTAGTTAACTTTAACTCCCGGTTGTGAGTCTGTCTGTGTGTCTTGTCCGGCCTGCAAGTAGTTCATGTCATGTTCGTATAGATACCAGCATCAGCGTGCCGGGGTTGGGGGCGGTGTATTTTGTGAACGAGCACATATAAAGTTTAGGGTTTTTTTTTACGATTTAACCACCAAATGTCACTTAGTTTCGAATGGTGGTGTGTATGTGGGTTTATATGTATGTGTTTGTACTCGCGCGGGGAGGGAGAATGAAGACAACAATCAATTAATTACTGAGTAAATTGAGATTGAATTAATTTTAACTTATTGATTCAATTTTTTTGCTTATAGAAATTGTCTTTTTACACGCTGATTTAATTATCTTATGTTGTACCTACTTTCTTAGACGTTGACCAAATAATATCAGACGTTGTTTGGAAATTAAAAATATATTTCTTTATATGTCGCATGTCTAGCTTTCGTATAATGACACTTTATAACTTTTTTTTAATACAGGTGCAGTTAACCATGATGTCTTTCCTTAAGGGGGGAGTTCACGCCAGAAACGGCTAATAAACTAATTTTTTTCGAATCTCGTTTTTTGTTTTTATTTTGTTCTGTGGTTCTTTACAAACACGGTGATATATAAAACATGGCCAAAAAAATTTTTTTCAAGTAAGTAGAAAAATATTTATTTGTGAGCCGCTACACAGCCAAGTTGCTGCTCCTTTGCAGACAACGCTCGCCCTCCCTCGTGATTTGATCAGAAATATTTAGTTTTGGTGTGTACATGAGTTATAGTATGTATGCACTGAGATAATGTTCTTTTATTTGTATGCCTTTGTAGACGTTTTGATAAACAGTGAGTAAACCGCCTCTCTTGTTATTATTTTTGTGTTTTACCGTTTCCCGAAAATTGTGTTTCTTCCGACAAGGAAAATCATATCTCTAGTTCTAGAAAAGATAAAGACTTATTTTTTTTAAATGTTGTTCATAAACATATTGCGCATAAAGTGGAGTATGCTTTTTCTATTTGAACAATTGTAACTATTTTTAAACATTTTTTTTTAATAAAAAATTTGGTCTTATAATTTTTTGAAGTTTGGGATTACAATTTTATAGTTAGTTTTTAAAATTACCTGAAACCCATACTCAGCTTTATGGACAGGTCCTTTAGGAATAAAATAATGAAAAAATATTTAAAAAATATCTATTACTTTTTGAGATATGGCGTTCCTTGTAAACGCTTAAAAACTTATGAAAAAGGGCCCCCTCCCCCACAGGGAAGAGTAATGAATAATTCAAAAACAAAATTTTCTATTTGAAACCCTCGCTAATTTAAAAAAAAAAATTTCAACAGGCAAAATAATCATAAATAAAAAAGTTGCTTTTTTATTTGAACTTCCCTCTTAAGCCCCGAAACAAAAAAATGAATGAATCTCAATAGTATAAACATCATAATCTTGTAGCGTATAATCGAGTAATTGTTATATCCATAAACTAATTCAAAAGTCTTCATTGGGCTGGTCGCTTGGATGGGTATGGCTTACATCAGTAGTCATGTGAACTCATTTGATTTTAATCAAGCAATTAAAATTGGAAATTAACAGAAATAAAACGAAATTGTAACAATATTTAGAAACATTTTCCTAGTAAAAATATAGTAATAGTTAAATACGATAATATTTTTTAAATGTGATAGATAACTTTATAATCTTAACTCCAGTAAAAATTTCAAGTCACGAGACTCCAGTTAATATCCAGAATAGTTATTATCGATTTTAGTATAACAGAAGTTAAAACAATCCCGAATATTGTTAAAATTTCAAGTAAAATTCGTATTAGTTAATTATAAACTGAATTTCAAGTGATAAAAAGCAGGCAGAAATAATAATCACGGTTACGGAAAGTCCAAGAAATTGGGTGTTTTTAGGTTTTAAAAAGCAATTTCTTTTTTCATGTAGAATACTAAAGAATACTTAACTTACAAGGTCCGAACAAAATTTCAGAAAGAAAGAGCAATGAAAGCATCAGGAATAGATTATAGGATTCTTACATTTTCAGATTACAAACTCAATCAAAAATGGTTGAAATACTTAGCATGATGACGTCACTACGTGAAAACTGTGAGTTAATTTTATTAGACGTACACTATATTTAAAGATAGAATATGTGTTACCTTATATTTGAAACGTTGTAAATAAAATTTCGGATTTCACTGGTACACACAACAGCAATACATTAACACGAAGTGATTTAATTAAATTGTGAAATCAATTCCCAATGATATTATTGCAAAAAAATTTTCCCGGAATTAGAGCGAATAATTGAATTATTAATGATTAAAAGAATACAGTTAGTTTTTACACATTTTTCACCATAACACCAATTTTCGAATTTTTTTAAAAATTAAATAAACATATGCAACAAAAACTCGAGTAAAAAAATTTTGGTTCAAACATTGGTTTTAGGTAACCTATAGATTATCATTATGAATTTATGCTGTAAGTTTTTTTTCTTTGAGTGATTGATTACATCTTTCTAGGTTATATATTGGGTCCATATCATTATACGGCATACGCCGGCAAATAACAATTTTATTGCCGTAGTATTGCCGAAGAATATTACCAAATGTGTGTTATAAGTGTAACCATACTCTACTCTACTATCTATAATATTATCATCATGGTCTACGAAAGACGAAGCGCAGACCATATGTTTATAATATTGAAGTAATCTTTTAGAAATGTTGCAATGAAATAGTGGGTTTTCGATGTATGTCGATTTTATTTAATATTGAAATATAAATTTTCAGAAAAAAATCGTAAAGTGCTGATTCCATATTATCTAGAGTCTAGAGTTCTAGACTATAGTTCATGTAGTTTACTTCCATTTTTTTTTTTATAATGACAGTGTACGGATTCGCCCTACCTACAGACAATTTTTTGTAAATAAATTTATCAAAATATAAAAATTAAGCACAATTCAGCTTTTATAGTACATATCGCCTTTCTAGTATGAAAGTGAGATATCTGAGAAATGTTAGTTTTGAGATAACTGCATTTTAAATCTTAATAATACATTAGTTTAAATAGTGACCTTGAGATTTAAAGCAATGCCCTTCAAAAATTATATATCCTACGAACTTGTGACTTATCTATTACGTGGTACTAAAAATGAAAATCGGAGAAGTCCCAGATATCACACTTTCAATGTAGGAAGGCGATATATTGTTAACAAAAAACTAAAAACTTTACAATATTTCACAACGGGCGTTTTATTTAAAGGTTATAAAAGACGCACCTGTAAGATAACATAATATTAAAACGCCACGTACACCGCTTTTTTTAGATGACTAAGTCATAACTAACTCAATTCAGTTTCACAGATTGATCTATGACCTTACGCGATCGTAACATTGACGAAGATATATCCAGAGGTGGCCCTGTCCGGATTTATGCCGAAGTGACGGTATATACAGATTAAGAATACAAAAAATATGCAATTAAAAGATCTGGAAGATCAACTTCGCCCTTCTTTATTAACACTTTCAGTTCCATGGCTTCGGCATCCGAAACCAAACAAAACATCCCCAGAGGCCGACCGCGATCAATGATTAATTGATTAGTTGGTTACGCATTATGTGTGTGATGTTTATCATCATTCATCAATTATCACTAGTGATCGAAGAGGTTGCGGTGCTGACAGTATTGTCTTTATTTTTTTAAGGTATTAAAAATTGTTTATTTATTTTAGATAAAACATTTTGATGCGATTTTAAATATATACAACAGGTAATTATGGATGCCTATATACGGACAATATCCTCTTATATTGATATGTTTTGAATATATTTTAGATATGCGTGTATACATTTATTGTCACAACTTGCTTGGTCCGATTTTAATTTTATGTATTGTGTTAGGGTATGTTTTGATGTAACCAGTGAATGATTTATGTGTATCAATTGTCTTTTTTCTCCCAGTAAAATGTGAGAGAGACAACACATTATTATGTTTTCCAAAAAATATTTTTTTAAATGACAGCTTATTTTTTTATTAACAAGTTTTAAGTTACAGTCAGTCAGTCAAATTTTCAACAATTTTAATTTAAAAAAAGTTAAAATTTTTGTACTTTTTTAAAATAACGCTTTTTTGTAACTTGAAACTAATTTTTATTAACAGCTGATGGTTAATAGAGAATGTACCGATACAATTTTTTTAAAAAAAAATGTATTTAGCCCGATTTTTTAACGTTTTAAGTTTTGAAAATATAAGTACGGTCCTGTCAGCACCGCAAGATTTCGAACACTAATTATCACACAGATGTGTTCCTACTTACAAAAATACAACATACCATTACCAACACATACTACTCTTTTGGTTTCTATGCATAAAAATCTCAAGATAAACAAAAAATACATAAAAAATATAATTTATGTTTTTAAATAAAATTGATTTGAATGTCAGTGTATATGTATGTAGTATGTACGTATGTTTAAAGTTTTACACATACATGTTGAACTGTGTTGAATCTATTCAGTGTTTGAATCATTTTATGTATTTGTTTGTATAAAGTTTTTTTTTTTGAATATTACCGGCTTCCGGGGAAGTTTACTATGAAAGTGCTCGGGCCTCATAGTGTTAGTACTTATTCATCTTTAACAAGTACTCAATTGATCTTTTTATGCAAACAGTTAATAAGTACTTTCGACTTCTGCTTTCAATATAGGGTACCGAGTATAAGTATACGTTTCACCACACGGTCTTGAATTGATTCCATTCCCGGAATAATGTAAATTATATACTTTATTCCCGACATTTTTGGTTATATTTGACCCCGAAATATGTTTGCTTTTTGGCAACCAATATAAAATATTTTTTGTATATTATATACACATACGGGCATTTATAAGATATGAAACTAGTTTGTATAATGATGTCGAAAGCAATCGAGAGCGGACCACATTTTCGATGTGACCGCATTTTAGAACGGATGTTCACTCCAGTTTATGATGGTGAATCAATAAGAATATTATATTTTTGATACTTGTACACATACATAATTTTACATAAGATGATGTAGACTAAATATACACAATAATAGACGGGGAGGTAATAACAGAAAACCTTCTCCGATTTTCGCACTTATGCCTCGGAGAGTATTCAAAGATATGAAAATTTTAAGAAACTTAAGGATAAATTTGAGTTCCACTCGCGCGCTTTTATATCGAAAATTAAGTTTCTTGCGTAAACTTACATAGAAAAAGGGAATTTGATACGATTTTCGCACTTATGCCAACTGAAAGTTAGAAAGTTATCATAATGAAACGCTTATTAAAAGAATTGGCGTAAGTCGTCGGCAGGTCTAAGTGTGGTTACGTGATGAAAAAAATGATTTTTTCCTTCGCCAATTCTTAAGGCCCGTCACACACGTACAGATTGAACTGACAGTTTGAACTGAACAGTTCAACTATACAGTTTAAACTCTACGTGTGTGGGTATTTCAGTCTCAGTTCAACGCAACTGTACAGTTAAACTTGGACGAATGAAATTTCAATTTTTTAAACTGAAAAGTTCAACTGATCGTTGCGTATGTGGGGGTTCAACTGTACAGTTCTCAGTTCAATTTGTATCAGGAGAACAGACCAATGAACACTATTATTATTATACTACTAGACAAAGCGTAAAGCCAGTTTGTAGACATTTTTCTTGTCGCAGGTAACGGGGTGAGACAGGTGAGATTTAAGGAAATATATATTGTCCACTTTTCCGCAAATGGAACTATAATTAAAACGAATACCATTTGTTTCTTTCAAAATTTTGCAGTTTCTTCTCCAAAAAAGAAAATTTGATTTTCAAAATTATATTTTGACAATAATTATTTGAAAACGTTACTACAAATACCACAGGTTATCGCATTGATTACTACATTACACAATACTATTAAGTCGTATACTGATCGTATCTGGCTGCTTCACTTATAAATTAATTGAGTGAGTCTATAGAATATACAGAATATGTTCTTTGGTCTGTGGTCAGGAGCAAGTGCGTTTGATTTTTGTTTTTAACAATATAATTTCCGTGGAATCAAAGATGTTGCTACGTCAAATTGTCCTGCTGCTTCCAATCCATTGTAAAAACTGAAGGATTAAACTGTACGTGTGTGTGCTCCTACACTGTACAGTTTCAGCTGACAGTTTTATCTGTTCAGTTCAAACTGTCAGTTGAAACTGTACGTGTGTGGCGGGCCTTAATAAGCGTTTCATTATGATAACTTTCTAACTTTCAGTTGGCATAAGTGCGAAAATCGTATCAAATTCCCTATTTCTATGTAAGTTTACACAAGAAACTTAATTTTCGATATAAAAGTCACGCGAGCGGAACTCATATTTATCCTTAAATTTCTTAAAAATTTTCATATCTTTCAATACTCCCCGAGGCATAATTGCGAAAATCGAAGAAGGTTTTCTGTTATTATCTCCCGGTCTATAAGGTATTTTCAGCAAACGGGTGACTCGAAAAGTGTAGTTTACTTAGGAAAAAAAATATTGTTTGTTCTGGAATCAAAACTTACATTTAATGGTTCGTTGTGCCGATCAAATTAATTTAATAGGAAGGTAAGAGTTTTGGAAAAGCTATACCGCCACTATGAAGGTCCACCATCTTAACCATCACTTTCTAGAGCTCCGTACCTTAAAAGGAAAAACGTACACCAATATGAGAACCACAATAACAAATGTTCAGCAAACGGCCAGTTCGAAGAGGGTAGTATATTTAGGAAATAACCTGTTCTGGAATCAAAATCTACATTTAGAAGTTGGTTGTTCCGATCAAATTCATTTAGCAGGAGAGTAAAAGTTTCGGAAAAGTTATATCACTCTAGAGTTCCACGATCTCCACAATGACTTTTTAGAATTCCGTATCTTAAAAGGAAAAATGGAACTTATCTGAAATTATTCGGGTTCGGAAATTAGTAGGTAATGTTATACTGATTGTAGACCACCGGTAGAAAAGTTACAGTGAAAATGGATCCAGGGCCCGTTCCAAGGTGGGGGGGGGTAACCCGAGAATTTGCCCGGGGCGGCAAATTTTAAGGGCGGCATTTTTATAAAAAGAGGGTGGTGTTTTACAAATGACGGGCGAAAAAAAAAAAAACATTTGCCCGGGGCGGCAAATCTTAAGCGGCGATGAGCCAAAAAAAAGGTCGTCGGTTTTACACCGGGGCGGAAGTATTCCTTTTTGGTAGAGGCGGCGTAAACGCTAGAGGGTTCCCTGATGGATCACTGGGTAGCAAGGTCATAGTGATTATGGACCATCGATAGTAAAGCTACCGGGAATGTGGACCATCAAATAGTAAGGTCACAGTGATTGTGGCCAACAAGAGTGTGTTTGGGTACCACTAGATAATAAGCTCATAGGAGTGTGACCTAATAACTTAAAATTCTTGGTACACTTTTTACAAATAGTAGGTTTCTATAGTAGATTTTGATTATTTCTCCTATTAACGTCTCTTTTGATTCCGTCAGTCAAGGATTTCATTCGAAGAGATCAACAAGTTAAATTAAATGTTGGTACTACCATAATATACTCAGACTGTAATTTATATATGAGGTACAGTACACGTCAACGGCGATTGTAAACTTTAATTTATTAAATTCGTACTTACTTCGTCTTAATATATTAAATTGTAATTCCCCCAATTACAATATACTTATCCTATAAGAAATGGTAGAATATAAATATAAAAACTGGAACTATGGATTATAAGCTGTTGAAATCATTATTTTCCTTTTTTCCAAAAACACACATGTATTATCACTAGAAAAATAAATTTTTTGTCGAATCTATCGCACTTCTAAAAGAAATTTCGTCATTTCGGTAGGAAAAATAAAAAGTTCATATCCAAATTACTCTACTTTTATCAATTATCCTAACCTATATCAATTTCATAAAACTTGATTCGAGGAAAAAAGAATTTTTTAGTCTGATGATGTCAGTAAGTTGATACTTTTTTTAATGCTTCATAAGCCATACCTAAAATACCTAAAATAATACATTGGCGAAACTGGTAGGAAATTTTCGAAGCTGTTCTCTCTATTTTTACCAAAATTAGAAACGTAAGGCTATTTCTAAAAGAAATTTCGTCCTTTCGGTAGGAATAATAAAAAGTTCATATCCAAATTACTCTACTTTAATCAATTATCCTAACTTATATCACTTTCATAAAACTTGATTCGAGAAAAAAAGAATTTTTTAGTCTGATGACGTCAGTAAGTTCACTTTCTTTTTAATGCTTCATAAGCTATACCTAAAATAATACATTGGCGAAACTGGTGGTGAATTGTAAATTTTCGAAGCTGTTCTCTCTATTTTTACCAAAATTAGAAACGTAAGGCGACTGGGAAGAAGACTTCTTTCGAATTAGTTATATTTCTAAGAGAAAATTTAGTATTTTGATAACAAAAATAAAAAGGCCACACCCATTTGATTTGAATTTGAAAAATATACAGTGTGTTTTTTGCAAACATTGACAGCGTAATTTGTACATTTGATTCTACCTATACAAAATATGTAAACAGTAGAATCAGTAGTAGAATCAGTTCGAACATGAGTTTTATAAAGTTAACAAACAGATTAAGTAAACAAGTAGACAGTTGATAGAAAGTAAATGAAAAATATATTGAACTTTTCAGTGAGAAAATTATTTGCAGCCATTGGATGGAAGTAATTTATTTAGCAAGTTTACCAGTTGTCTTATAAAATCAATTATTTGTCAAGTTATAAGAATTTATATACTTATTTTTTGGTTTTAATTTTTATCGGACTGTTTCAAAAAGAGACGTTATACGTATGTGTTGGGGTTACAGATATATATACATATAAGTACAGTTGATCCAGTTTTTGTGCGGTGGAGGGGACCGCATAAAAAAAATCGCACAAAAAAAATATATTCAAAAATATCATAAATAGCTATAAAAAGTATAGTTCGATCCAGATTGTACAAAAAACTTTTTTTATGCGGTTGGTCGGGACTGCTTAAAAAAAAATTTCATCCAAAAAAACATCACTTAAAACGCTCAAAAATTAGAAATTTCCTTAGAAGTTGCCTCTATAAACAAGATAAAGAATTAATTTACACGTAGAAACATTTTATTTCAATTTTATAATATTATGAAAATTTTGAAAAACACATCTGTAAGAAAATTGAATGATGCAATAACTTATGTTCTTATGCAATGTATTGATTAATTAATTGCTTAAAAGCCGTTAAAAAGTATTTTTATCAAAGAAAGTTATTATAGTAATTGTTTAAGTTTCTTACCGTCTCGTGATTTTGATTCACATTACGCATTTTAATGGCCATTTTTTACAAACCGCAAAGAAAAATGTCGTAGAGTTGTTATTAAGTGTGAAAATCAGATATGAAAATTATTATAAAAGACTGTTGGGTGTAGAAACACAAAATTTTGAATATAACGGGTAAAATAAGGGATAAGAATTTATACACTTTCGGTTGAAAATTATATTAGCTCTTCAAAAATCAAAATTAAATAAACAAAAAATGTAGAGATAATTACATTCTTATCTCTATTTTTCACCAAAAACTTAAACTTATAAACTTCATGAACTTTAAAAATTTAGATAGTGTTTGAAAAATTATTAAAAATTGGATCGGCTGGGACTCGAACCCGGATCTCTTGGTTATTAGCCAAGCGCCTTACCAATCAGGCCACCGACAGCTTGTTCGAGTGCCACTCCAATCTGATGATCAATGAACTTTATTTGTCGATCAAATTTAAGATTAAGACAGGCAAAACCAAAAATCAAAATTTTCTTAAAAAATCTTTAACATTTCGACCGGTTACGGTGTGTAAAGACACCATTTTTAAGACAAGCAAATCAATAATTTAATGAAGGAATAGGATATTAGGAGTTTAAGTCATCAAAATGAAAAACAAATATTTGTTTTAATTTTCTGCTACCGGTTTCGGGGAAATTAACCCCATCTTCATGGTAGATGCTTTATTATAGAAGTAAACAAAAACAAAGACATTAGAAATGTCAAAAATTTTTTTTTACAAAAATGTCAAAAATTTTAAAATATAAAAAATATAAAAATATTGAAAAAACATGCAGTACTTACATAAAAAATTTTTTTTGTTGCGTTAAGTTGTTAGTATTTACATTATTAAAAATAATAACTGTGTCAAAATATAAAAATTGAAAAATTAGGTTATTTAAAAAGTTTTATCAAAAAGAAAACAATAAAATTTTTTAAAAATAATAGTAATAATAGATGTAGTGTCCATGGTAAGAAACTGAACATGCGATTTTAAAATGACCCTTTTTATATGTTATTGAAGTTGTTGAGGGGAAAATTTCTGGAAAACATTGACGTAAGTGTTGTCCAATTTCGACAAATCAGCAGCAAGATTAGCATTTGGATGAATAGAGGAGATCCAAGAAGATTCTAGAAAGTATCTTTTCCTCCAATGAGCCTCTGTTTGTAAGATGGTGGGGTTGTCAAAATCAAAACGATGGTTATTGTTCCATGCGTGTTGTACCAAGCCAGATGCAAGATCGCCACGTTTGACATTTCTTCGATGTTGTTCAATTCTTTGCGATAGACGCTGTTTTGTGTTACCTATATAGGCCGACGGACATTCGAAGCATCGAAGCATGTATACAACATTTTGACAACTAGATACAGGATCAAGTGGTTTCAGATTGGAATAGAATTTATTAAGATTATTTGGGTATTTGAAAGCTGGTATCAAGTTAAAAGGTTTTAAAATGTTTTTTATGTTTTTAGATGTCTGTCCAAGATACGGAAGGGAGAAAAATTGCTGATTTTTATCGGTTTTTTTGTTGATGTAAGAGCGATTATTGAAAAGATTGAACACAAGTTTTTTAGTGATGTTACGTATTAAAGTCCACGGATAATTGTTTAGTTTCAAAATATGTTGTGCATTTTTTAGTGCGATTGGACGGTGTAAATGATGGCTAAGTTTAAGAGCTCTACTAATGAGGTTAGAGGCAACATTGTATTTCTGTTGGAAAATATGAGTCCTAAATCCTAATATCCTATTCCTAATATCCTATTCCTTCATTAAATAGTTAGTCATCTAATTTTATTCCTTACAAATCAATAATTTGTTTGTCATTTATTTTATTTCTTTCTTATTTATTTATTTATTGATTTGTGTGTCTTGAAAATGGTGCTTTTACACACCCAAACCGGTCGATATGTTAAAGATTTTTTAAGAAAATATTGATTTTTGGTTTTGTCTGTCTTAATCTTAAATTTTATCGCCTTCAAGAAGTTTATAAACGTCGAGATAAGCTCTATACGTCCATTACTGTTAGAGAAAGGTAATTTGTGCACAGCCTGTATATTATAGATTTTTAATTTTTTGAACAATAGCTTTAAAAATGATTGCTTAATAATTTATTTAGTTGACACAGGTAATATTATATGTAACATCGCTATACAAGCACATATCCGATATACATATTTTATATTGAACTAGGTCAATCAGTTTTTGCGAACATGTTGCCTTTTCATCGATTACTATCCAAACTCCTCTGCCCGCCCACCTCTCACCTTACCGATTCATATCCATATCGCATTATTAAACAATAAATAACATCAAAAACTAATCATTCATGCTATATGCTACCAGTACAATTGTGAAAATTATTACCTAATTGATATTGTTTTATTGTTATATAGCCTTTATTTGGTAAAAGTCAATTAGGTATATTATTTGATGGATATTCACTATTCACTAATATCAGTGTATATACATATAAAAAATATTTGTTATATATGTAATCAGCGTCATTTTAGTGTCGTTGTAGGGGCTCTAGGCATTTTTGTATTTAAGCTCAAATATTAATTAATAAAATTAAAAATAATTGTATTTTCAATTTTGCTTTTATTATATCATTGTATACCATCCTATTTTAAATTTAAAATTTAGATTTTCGTAGGCTTTTGTAGACTCGCAGGCACTACAGAATGTCGATGCAGGGCCGGACCAAAGGTCCGGGGCAAACCGGAACCCCCGCCCCGGTCCTCAGTTTTAGGGGGCGCCAAAATCATACTAGGTGGGTCTATATCAAATAGTCTAAAAAAAAAGTTGGTTGCTCGACCATTTTAGAAAAAATTAGTATTCTTCCAGTTGTATCTTATATTATATGTGAAGTACTGAGAACAATAATTCTTAAAAAAAAATATCTTGAACCGTTTAAGCGTGGTAGCCATTTTTGTGTTCCCAATTTACGCTGATTTTTGTGTTTGTAGCCATTTATACCAATGCACATATTTCGCAAGGTTGAAATAAAAACCGCTTTAAAGGTAATAAATGTCTCTTTATTTTAAGTGATGTTAATATTAAACCAATTTTCGTCCCTTCCATAAGAAAACTTTACCTAAAGTTGGATATCGAAATTTAGCAAATTTCACTTTTTGAACATTTTTTTCTTATAGAAGGAATGTTTTAAACCTCGCTTAGTATTTTTACGAGAATAGCTAGTTATACGGGTACAACTACCCATTATGAAACAAATACACACTATTTCAATTGGGAAACATGTATCCTTTAATTTTTACAAACTTCCGAAAATTTCCAAATTTTAGAATTTTGCGCGCCTGTATCTCTGATGGGGCTGGTGATGAAAATTTGAAATTTGCACAACTTGTAGTGCTTTCAGAGTAGATTTATTAAAATAAAAAATCAACTTGTACCTATATTGATTCGTTACAAAACCCTCAATTTTTATCATTTCCGCAACGGGAAAAATAGGAGTTTTGTAAAGGACATATATTTATCAGTTTTTTTGACAATTTATGTCAAACGTTGGAGAGGGGGCGCAATTTTCAAGTTTCTGCCGTGGTTCTAAAAATTCGTAGATCTGGGGCTATGTAGTCGATGTATCAAAAAATATCGAAAAAGTGAAAAATTGAGGAATTTGTACGGGTTTTAAAAAGTTCTTACTTTTTCATGAAATATTCGCCCATATTTGCACTAAAAAAATTCTTTGCCCGAATATTGACATTTAAGTTTGGTTCACACAGAAGATCATGCTGTAAAGTATATTGGGTATAAATTTGAAAAATATCGGTCAGGGCAGTTTTTGAGTAAGAATGCTAAATTATTATAAAAATGTTGTTTCAAGAAAATTATGTTTAATTAAAATTTCGGTAAGTGATAATAAAAACGAAATTTATAGATTTATGAATTTATATTTTATGTGCATGTACATACATATGACGTAGGCGTACGAATAAGCCATAGATGCTATTTCAACCATTCGAGCGCATTTTACGTTCGGAAGTGAAAATATATGAAGACCTTTGAATATCGTTCTGAAAATTTGAGAGTATAACCTTGGGAAATATTTATTAATATTCTATAAAAAGAAATTAATTTTTGCAGATCTAAAGGTATTTCTTCTAGCTACTATAATATTTTCTGATTAGGTATTGTTGCCAAAAATAAATCAGTACGAACTTCTAAGAAAAAACGAAAAAAATGTTTTCGTAATTATATTTTGCTATGGCAACGCTTTCTGGCGTAGGTGTCGAACCATATTATCCGTCTATTTTTGGTCTTATAAATTGAAAAATATGTCACTTTTAATGCGACAAGTCATATTCAGTTTGCAGTAGACAATATAGACTTTAACGTAGTTGCTTCGAGATAGTCAAGTACAAAAGTATATTTCAGCGAAAAAAATTTCTTTTATCAAAAATTAAATAATGTATTAATATATAATTTCCGCGCGCTTATGTTTTAGCAATATATAAAAGCATTGTTGAAAAAGCGTTGTAAAAACGTAAATATGGTTTGTAATTTTGTATTTTATAACATATTAAATTTTTATCAAATTTCTTTGACACGTTTTCATTTTATCCAAAAATTAAACTTTTTCCATAAGAGCCCGTGTTAAAATTACAAAACTTCGTAATGGTTTTTCTCAAAATTGGGGTAGTCAATTTTAATCGGAATAGGCTCGTATTATTGGTATTATATAATAAATAAATAAATATCTAGAAAAAATCGTCTTCTGGAGCAACTACTACCTTAATAATTCAACAAGTATTTAGTTCTGTAAATATAATAAAAAAAAATCGGAAACAAGAAAATTACAAAACAATTTTTTCACGTTAATTCCCAGCCTGCGGTCCATTTGGCATTGTTTCAACCAAACACTATTCAAAATTTGCTCCTCCTTTACTTTCATTTTTGTACATTTTATCAGCATGCTAAATTGAACAATTTTTATTGTTGAAAGAGAAAATAAAAATTTTTTATGAAAATCAATTTAAATTTTACTAATTAATTATCGGATGCCGCGGGTAACAACAGTGAACTAGGGGAAACGTGGGAAGGAGGTGGGGAGTATGAATGATGAATTATTGTAGTTTGACATACGAGTATCGATCAAAATAAAAAATCATTTATCAAATTCCACGATCGCCGGCCGTGGAGGAAAAAAGTATTTGGAAAATATTTGCAAATAAATCTATTATGTGTTTTTTAGTATGCGGTGACACAAAAAATGGTGTTTCTGACACTCTTGCACTATATATTTCGTTATTACCTCGCATTACGGATTTTATTACACTCCTGTGCAGAGTTACCCTTGTTTATAACCACATGAAAAATACTATATATCCTTTTAAACTGTATTGTAACCATTTTACTTTAATACCTTACAAAGTCTTAACCACAGTCGATAATTTTGGCGATTTACTGTTGAAAATAGATCGAAATCTCGTCGGAGATTTAATCGAGAATAGCCGAAAACAACACCAAGCACTCAAATGGTTTTTAAAAAGTTTTATATGTACATTTTATCAGAAAGCTGGGGTATTTCCCAAATTTATCTGATATCTATATTTATATTTTCTAGTTTTATTATATATTTCTGATTTTTATATTTATGGTGATTTATTTTTTATGCTACTGAAGAGGACTCCAAAAGTAGTCAAAACCGGTCTAGCGAATATTTTTTATTTTTTGTGGGTTCTTAAGAGGGAAAAACTTTATTATTATGTATAATCCACATCCACCCCACAGTACGGCTCAATATAGTGATTTGAATTATTTAGTAGTTATTTGTGTATTAGGAGCGCAAAATGGTACCTTGCCGCTCGATTGAGAATGTTGACATAAGATATCATTCTCATGAGAGCGACAATGTCATTTTGTGCTCGAATTACACACATATAATTTTTTCTACAATCTTCGTTTTACTTAAAAAATACATGAATAAATTATAATGAACGCTAACATTTATTTTAATGTTATAATTTTTGCAGGTTCAAATATATCTGGAGGTGTACTTGAGAAATCGCTGTCACTATTGCATATTTCCATCATGTATAAACATATTATTATTTTAAATTATTTATTAACTTATTATTTATTGTCATTTTATAATCATTTACTAACATATTTTGAAAATAATTAATAAAACTAGTATTTCACCTGTTCACTATAAAAATAATATGAAGTTTAGAATCTGTTCATTTGTTTCCATAGAAAGTACAAACAATGCCTACCCGATTTGTAATCAAATATATTTTGAACGAGTGGCAAAGTACTACTTTCCGCTTTAAAGCGAAAAGTAACAATCTCGACAATCATATGTTTTACGACTTACGCTTGCTTCACAGAGCGTAAAAGTCTTCTTTCTACTATGATTGTCGAAATAGTATATTGTACAATAAGTGGGAAAAGAAACTTATTTCTCACGAATATGAGTTTGCAACAATTCGTATGAGTGAGAAATAAGTTTTCCCACGTATTTTACACTATACTTTTTCTACGAGCACATTTTTTTTCGTAAAATTAGCATAAATAATTAAAATAAAATTCAAATAAGTAGTAAAAATTTTTTAAATTTGTAATGTCAATGCTAAGATGTTCAAATTTTTGCCAAAGCATACTTTGAAACTATGGAAACAATAATAAATAATCAACATACATATATGTATATTTTTAGTATTTTTTCTATATATTATATATTAAACTAACGGAACAGCCTACTTTTTTATTATATTAAGGCTTGGGAATTGATTTCCCACTGTATATCCGCACAGTGTGGGCAATTGTTAATTTTTACATATAGTTAGCCGTGCACAAAATGTTACTTTTAATAGTACGAGTAGAAGAAAATATTTTACGTTCTGTTTTACCACCGATTATTCACAGTCCATCCGATCAGCAGAGCAGTCAAGCATAAAATACTTTTTTCAATAGATATTTTGTATTTTTAAATATGTGTCAGTTCCTTGTTATTTTTCTCTTTTATTTCATTTTTATTCATTTACATAATTTTTCCCGTTTGATCTTGTCAGTGAGAATCGAATTTTTAAAATTAGATAAAAGTTTTGACATTTCAGTTGTATATTTTGTATCCTAAAAAAAGAAGAAACTTTTGAAAAATTCAAATTTTTCTTAGTGCGATTGCATTCTAGCCAAGCCGGGTCATATACAACTTTTGAAGTTCACACAACCAATTTCATAACACTGCCAGAAAATTTAGGTACTATTTTTTTGAAACTGTACGGCAAAATTTTGAGACGAATGATATTGGTTTTATTTTCAAAATACGTTTAGCAGTAAATATGGTCCTCCTTACTGGATAAAATAGACAACCATTACATCGTTCATTTTCATCCCGCTTGATACTTCAGCGAAACACTACAAAAACAAGCCTTATGCTCTGTCTATACTACTATAATATAATAGCGTTCATTATTCTATGCATGTAACACAAAGTCAACAAACAGAACAGTAAGTAAAATTGTGATATCACGTTTCGTGTCATTGTGTCACCAGTAGTGGTACCAGTGTGCCAGTGTGCCATTATGCATCTGATTCGTATTGTATACTAAATAAATAATACTTGAATGTGATATTCGAATGAACATGTTTATTATTTACTTGTATATGATATTCATTCAATATGTTTGTACGATATTTTGATCAATGTTAATATTCAATTACATTTAGATATGGGATTTAGAGTCAGGAGCGGTGTAAGGGGTGTGGAAAGTGAGCGACCATACTAGCATTGCGAAGAGCTTATAGGTATGGGGCCACTTGGCAACGCAACGTAATTGTCTATATTCAGGAGCAAGTAGGAACATTACCTATTTTGAATAGTTCAGAAAATACGCATTACATAGTTCGTTGTAAGAATAATCAATTCGACGATTTAAGAGTCACTCTATGAGAGTCACTCCATAAGAATCACTCCCTAAGAGTCGCTCCTAAAAGTCACTCGGAAGAGTGACTCTCAAGCAGTGACTCTTAAATCGTCGAAATTGTTATTCTTACAACGAACTATGTAATGTGTATTTTCTGAACTATTCAAAAAAGACAATGTTCCTACTTGCTCCTGAATATAGGCAATTACGTTTCGCTACCAAGTGGCCCCATACCCACTGGACTTTGATTTAGATCACAACATTTTCCTTAAAATTTATCTTCCTCACTTCTAAGTTTAGTATTCCAACGCCCCTGCCTAGAGCTTTTGTTCCTCCCCCAACAATATCGCTCAATAGTATTGGTGAGATACTTGACGGTATCAATGACTAATCAAATATTATTGTGAAAATTTTCATCTCATTTCAAATTTATTTCCGACTGAGTTCAATGTGTTCTTAATTTTCCTTGAAATTTATATCTGTAGATATAATATTAGGTAAAACATGATGGTCGGAATTATGTAAAAATTAGGTTGCATGATCTTATTAATAATAAAATTACTGAATTGCTGTTATTTTAATGTCAATAAACTCGAAATTTAAATAATGAAGATAAATAATTATCAAATAACTTGTTCCGGGAATTCTTATATAAAAAATTACAATCTTTGTCATATATATAAAGCAAATAACAACCCGTCGATTTTATTTTAAATTATACTAATTCAGTGGATATATAATTTCAAAATATTACTTTGATTCAATTACTAAAATGTAAATAGATTGCATGTTTTTCTTCAAGATTCGCTTCCGTAGTGTCACGCTCGCTTATAGTTGTTTTATAAAAACCAAAAAGTTTGCTTTGTTTATATTAGGTGAGCGAAAAGCTATCTGTCGAGAGTAGGGTTGCCAAACGTCCGGATAAAGCCGTACACAGTCAGGCTTTTTAGTTGCGTGTCCGGCCGAATTAGACCGTGTCTGGCCTGTCCGGCTTTTGTTAGGCTTTTTAAGTTTGACCATTTTTTTTCTTTTTTAGATTGCCCGTCCGTTATGAATCCATTTTAATTTTTTTTTTTTTGTAATTCAGATTGCTTTTTAGAATTTCTTACTATATGTCTATATTATTTTTCCCATTCCGGGTCGTAATACAAATGTTGAAAGATTTTTTTTCTTTAGCAGGTCAACATTGGTTAAAAGAATGCAACAAATGTTGGTTGTACAATTTAATTTCAAAAATTTGACTTGTAAAGAGTTTTACAATTCAATATTAAAAGAAAATGAGCTTTTAAAGCAGATGTCTGCTAGTGAAAAATATTAATTATTTTATGTTACAATTAATTTAAAGTTTATTTAGTTCATTGCGAATTGCAATATTAGTTTACTGCTAACTACTATTTCATTAGAATTTAAGAAAATTTTATGGTAATTGATAAAAAAAGCCTTGTTTTACTTTTAAAAAAATAGTCGTTATACTAAGACTAAAAAATTAAGGGTGTCCGGCTCCTTTACCCAAATGTCCGGCTAAACTGACTGCTGTGTTCGGCTTTTCGGTTTTGAGATCTGGCAACTCTAGTCGAGAGAGACTAAATTATTTAGTTTTAACATGCATAATCAACCATCACAACTTGTACTATTCTACTGCATATCTTAGTGGTCCATAATCACTATGATTTTACTACTTAATGGTTCGTATTCACTGTAACTTTACTACTGAGGGTCCATAATCATTGTGACCTTACTACCCAATGGTCCATATTCACTGTAACTTTACTAGCCTGTTAATTCTTATAAAAGAATCCACAAGGTAGTTGAACTGTTGGTTGGACGCAAAATTAGATAATTTAAATTTTACGTTTCTCTCCTCCTACACCAATTTTTTTTTTTTTTTAAATTTTAGGGGTTTCGTAGAAAGATCTCGCAACTGTTATAGTTTCGTGAAATCCATCTGCCTGTCCGCTCCCATATCATTCCTATATTTTCCGACCTATGGACGCAAATTAATTGGCGACGAAAATATTTTTGCCTTAATTTCTTGAAACATTTTCTCGTTTTGAATAGTAGGGATGAAAAAACTGCGTTTTTATTGGGTATCGTTAGAAATAGCTCGAGAAATTAAGTTATCTTTTATCAATTTTGCTCCGATCCTTCGTGGGTAAAAATGTATCTTCTATTTGATATCGAACTCAGTGAAAAATTTATATTGGTGATAAAATAGATCAATGAGGCTTTGATCATAACGATATCAAATAATAATAATGTTTCCACTATTGAGTTTAAAGCGGTTTTTAATTTTTTTTTCACAAAAAACAAATTGAATTGTCTGTCTATCTTTATTGAGAATTTAAATGAATGCCTCTCTCTCATCTGTCGCATTCTGTCTCTTTTTAATATATAAATAATTAAATTAATCAAAAACCTCGTTAGCACAGCTCGTTAAGTTTATCAAATTATAATATACCTATATGTTATATATATATATATATATATATATATATATATATATATATATATATATATATATATATATATATATATATATATGTAGTTGGCAGTTGCCTATGTTGTCTGCGTTGCCAGTTTGTTCACTCACAATGATTGAATTAAAATTGTTTTCATGGTAAGCTGGGCAAACGTTTATTTAAATAAACGATAAATGTACAGGTATGGTAGGTAGGTAGGTAGGTATACAGGGTTGGGATTAATTTGAGCGGTGACAAGACGGTTTGATAAAAGACTTTTGTCCATACCGTAACTGCCCAATCAGTGGCATAACTATAATAGAAACAAGTAGAGTAGTGGCTCCAGAGCACACGACCAAGAAAATACGAGAAAATGTCCCCAAAAATTTTCATAAACATGCAAGAAGCTCCTAGTTTTGCTGATGTTATCAGAGGCTAGGGGTTTTTATATTTGAAAATTCTGGTTTTTGTAAACAAATTAAGTTTTAGCAAAAAAGAATATTAAAATTTTAAAAATGCTACTATTTCACAAAAAACAATATTTTTTAACCCTCTTAAACAAACCATATGGAAAATTTTTTTGTCGTGAAAAGCCGGTCTTTTTACTGCCAGTGATAAGTACAATAGATCCCAACATTGAAAGAGTGAACCCTATGAATTTACAAAATATAAATTGTACTAGACCATGTTGATAAAATTGAACATTATTTAGAATTATACCGTATTTCGGAAAATCTGTCACAGATGGCGGCACCTGTACCAGTGAATATACACACATCACAGCATTTTGAGCCGCCATATTGCAGGACGAGTTAACTCGTCTTAATCATTTAAAGAGTTAATATTCTTGTGTACTTACCTCCCAAATATAACAGAAATAGCGAAAAAATTTTGCCTTTTGGCTCAAAAAATTTCTTTGTATGGCTCTGTATATCACTATGACGTTATTACTCAATGGTCCATATTCGCAATAAATCTACTACCACAGGATCACTATCACTATCATCTCACTACTCAGTTGTCCATATTGTCCAGAACTTTTATTGCCAGTGGTCCATAATCACTGTCACCTTACTACCTAGTGGTCGGTATTTACCATAACCTTACTACCAGTGATCAACAATAGATAGTACCGTGAACTATAAAAATTTGTTCCTGCAAAATTTAAACTTAACTGAATTTTTTAGTAGCAACAACTCTATATACAGTTTTCTTCTGTGTACTACAATAAATTCTTAATCAACTGTATATGGATTTACCATAGTACATATTCATATCTAATTTTCGAATGAATACGTTACTGTCTGAGCATAAACTTAGTAAGACTTATTATAAAGGTAGAAAATGGTAGCATAACATATATAGTAAATACGGTAAATACAGTGGAGGTATTATTTAAAGAGTGAAGGAAAGATACAGAAAGCTGATTTAAAAGGTGTTTCATATACCAAGGTATGTAAGTGGATAAATACACCTACCCGCAAATAAGTTTAAACAACCAAACGTTCTTTTGTTGTTCGTTTTAGCGAATTTCCAGAATGGAATTCAGCTATTACAGCCACTGTCATGACGCGACTTGAACCCGGGACCATGGCAGAAATTTGTTAATTTGTTTTGAGTTCCCTAGGAACCGAAAATAATATTCACTCAAATTTATATACAGTGTAAACTCCATATAACGCAATTGAAGGGACCGGGTATTTTATTACGTTATAAAGAGTTTTCGTTATATGGAGAGTAAAAGAAAACAATATAATTTTACGAATAAAACTTACGAATTTAGTAAGTGGTTTTAATTTTGACTGAATTAAATGACACTTTTTCGTCAATACACAAACTCTTTCTTTTACTCGCCATGTTTACAGTTAAAAAGTTTGAAAGCAACTAAGAATATGATAACGTAAAGACAGCAATAAGACAGTAGAACGGAAGTACAGTAGTCAAAAACATGTGCTAGGCAATTACAACAAACAAATAATCGGATTTCTAAGAATGCCTTTGTGCGTACGAAATATTTAAGACTCTGTATCATTATTTTGTTTGAAAGTCAGTGAAATAAAAATTTTTTTGGCGTGAAATATAACGCATTTTTCGCTACTGAGAGTGGCTATTACGTTATAAAGAGTGTCAATATACGAATGATAATGTAAACCAAACAAACCTTTGTAATTTCTACGTTTTAAGGAGTTTTTCGTTACATAGAAGTTCGTTATATAGAGTTTACACTATATATATATATATATATATATATATATATATATATATATATATATATATATATATATATATATATATATATATATATATATAGTGTAAACTCTATATAACGAACTTCTATGTAACGAAAAACTCCTTAAAACGTGAAAATTACAAAGGTGTATATATATATATATATATATATATATATATATACTATTATAAAATTTGGTGAAAATGTTGGAAGTCCGAAACTCTTGGATGAGTTCTTCAGCCAGACACGTCGGATGCCAGGAACATGGTTTTTGTTCTTGCAAAAAATTAGTTTCTTGCCAAAATTTGCACTTATTCAAAAATTTTTGCGAAATTTTTTTACACCATTTGAAAGAAGAGACAAAATTACATAAAAAAGGTTTTTAAACTATTCTTCTATGTCAACTAGTTTCCGAGAAAAATTAATTTTTATAAACGGACATTCGCTATGTTATGCAGGATGCTGCGACAGGGGTATTCGAGATTTTTAACGCTAATTGACTAGTTCAAATCAGTTCATCTAAACCAGTGTTTTTCAGCCTTGTGTCGCGATCACCTGGGAGGGCCGGAAGCCTTTTTAAGGGAGTCGCAGTTACTTTACCAATAAAACCACTCTAATTAAATATAAAATATTTGATAAAGAAAAGGTTAATTAAAGGTTACATTAATATGATGGTTTCATACTTTCGCTTCATAAAATTTCAAAACAAATAAAAGTGGTTTATTTTCAATAACAGTAAATCAGAGTTTCAAATAATTGTCGTCATGTAGACACTTTTTCTTTGCTTTTGTTTCATTACTCTCATTGCAACTTGAAGTTGACGGTTGTGCAAGTCTTTCCAGAAACTCATCCATTTTCAATAATTACCATGAGCACAGAATTTTAGATATTAAACAATAAAAGACAGTGGGCATCTACTAAACAAACAAGTCAGTTCAATAAATTTAAACACAATTCAATTTCAAAGCGAATTCACAATTCAAAGAATTCAAAAGTGCCATCCATTACTCGCCTGATGCTCCATACAGCGCTCATCATATTGCGCTATATCTCGCTCACACAAGTCACGCGCGCGTTCAGAAGCTACTATAAGTCGTCAACTTCGATGTCGATATAAAAATATGCCTGCTTAAGATTTTTTGTTTCGTATATATTTAATTGACACCTAATTGAAAATATGATAAACGGATTCGATATTTATAGCATAAAATAAAATAAAAGTTAGAAATAGCAGAGGGTAGGGGTTGCGAAATATTTTTCTATTTTTGGGGGTCGCGAAATATTTTTCCATACTAGGGGGGTCGCGCCACAAAAAAAGTTTAAAAAACACTGATCTAAACGATCAATAACAAAAGTTTAAACCAGTTATGTACTTACGTTGTGAAAGCTAGCTAAGGCTGACCGTACACGCCCAATTTTTATTCGAATAGTCGATGTAACTATTGGATCGCAGAACTATCGCAAATATACAATTTTATAATTTTCAAAGTTGTTTCGATAATCGATCCAGACAGTCGGAATAAAAATTCAGATGTTTCCAAACAATCGAATCAGTCAAAAGTACATAAAGAACCCGATTATAATATTTCATTCCCATTGCTTTGGATGTAGAACTACGGACTCGGTACAAATTGATCAGTTCTCGGCAGAAATATTGATTAGTTCAGAACAGTGTCTCCGATATATAGAATGTAATTCAGTTTCACCCCCCTACTCAAAATAACTTTTGGCTTGACTATCTTTGTATGAAAATTTTTTAAAACTTAACATCTAATCACTTTACCAAAATATGAAATTTTTTGTGAGAAATTCCTCTAAAAATCCTTTTTCAGTTGGATAAAAAATGGCAGAATTACGCATCTGCTAAGCTCAAAAAGCATTGATTCAAGATAATCCATTTATTGAAAAAATTTCCTTAATTCATTAAATAAAATCTGATCTTATTTGCTTTTTTTCGTTTTCTAAAGTTCTAGTTTTTAGTCAGTCAAGTAACCATACTGAATTAATCCTAAAAAGTTGTCAGCAGGCCCGGATCTAAAGGTGGGGGGCAAACCGGGACCCCTGCCCCGGGCGTCAACTTTAGGGGGCGCCAAAATCATACTAGGTCGGTCTATATCAAATGGTCTAAATAAAAAAGTTGGTTGCTCGACCATTTTAGAAAAAAAATTCTTCCAGTTGTTTCTATATTATATTTGAAGTATTGAGAAGCGTTTAAGCGTGATAGCCATTTTTGTTTTCCAATTTGCGCTGATTTTTGTGTTTGTAGCCATTTATGCCAATGCACACATTTCATAAACCGTTCATCCTAAAAGGTTGAAATAAAAACCATTTTAAAGGTATTAAATGTCTCTTTATTTTAAGTGATGTCCATATTTAACCTATTTTTGTCCCTTCCATAAGCAAACTTTACCTAAAGTTGGATATCAAAATTTAGCAAAATTCACTTTTTGAACATATTTTTTCTTATAGGAGGAATGTTTTAAACCTCGCTTAGTATTTTTTATGAGAATAGCAGTATACGGGTACAACCATACATTATGAAACAAATACACACCATTTTAACACTTTCAGTCCCACGGCTTCGGCATCCGAAACCAAACAAAACATCCCCAGAGGCCGACCGCGATCAATGATTAATTGATTAGTTGGTTACGCATTATGTGTGCGATGTTTACGATGTTTACCGTCATTCATCACACGGATGTGTTCCTATTCACACAAATACATACCAACACACACTACTCGTTTCGTTTCTATGCTTTCTAATGTATAAAAAATTTTAAGATAAACAAAAAATACATAAATAAAAAATATAATTTATATTTTTAAATAAAATTGATTTGAATGTCAGTGTATATGTAGTATGTACGTATGTTTACAGTTTTACACATACATGTTGAACTGTGTTGAATCTATTCAGTGTTTGAATTATTTTATTTTATGTATTTGTTGATATGTATAAAGTTTTTTTTTTAAATATTGCCGGCTTCCGGGGAAGTTTACTATGAAAGTGCTCGGGCCTCATAGTGTTAATTGTGAAACTTGTATCCTTTAATTTTTACAAACTTTCGAAAACTGACTGATTTCCAAATTTTAGAAATTTGTGCCCTTGTATCTCTGCCGGGGCTGGTGATAAAATTTTGAAACTTCTAGTGCTTTCGGTTTATCAGTACATTTATTAAAATAAAAAATCAACTTGTACTTATATTGATCCTTTAAAAGGCCCTCAATTTTTATCATTGCCGTAACGGGAAAAATAGGAGTTTTGTAAAGGACTTGTATACTTATGAGTTTTTTTGACAACTTATGTCAAACGTTGGAGACGCGGGGTGCCATTTTTAAGTTTTTGCCCCGGTTCTAAAAAATTGTAGATCCGGGGCTGGTTGTCAGTACTTGGAATTAGAAGAAACAAAAAAACAGTTATATTGTTAAGTCAATAATAGTTCAAATTTTAGACTTGTACTAAAATATTTGCGCGTATAGTGTACCCTAATGAATATATTTATCAACCAGTCTGGGTAATATGAAAGATTTACAAACTTTAATTCCTCAGTCAATATTCATCATTAATTATATCAAAATTTCTAAATTTGTTTACACACATTTATATACTGTTAGGTACCAACAAGAACAGTTTTACCCATACGTACCTTATACGAAAATAGAAAATTGATTATTTAATTAAACAACACCACTAAAGAAAAATATTTACCTAATCATAAAATTTCGAACAAATTTTGATAATTTTCAAACTAAAATTAGAGGAGTTTCGATGTGATATATTCACAGTATTTTTATTCTAGCTGTTATAATAATGAATATAGTTTAGAACAGTGTTTCCCAACCATCGGTTCGCGAACATATTATACCGGTCCGCAGAAAGCTGCGTCAATTAAAATAATTTATAAAAATATTTACAATTTTTATTATATTTCCTTCCTAGTTTTTGGATTTAACTTTTGCATTTAGCACAAGACTAGTGCAATATCACACAGCATTTTTGTTACAAAGAAATAAAATGGCGAAACTAGTTTGGTGAGTACATATGGTGGATCACATGGTTAGAAAACGATATTTCATATTACACGACTAAATGTTATTTCAATTAGCGACGGAAATGATTCCAGGATACAGTAATTCTATTTAAGATTAAAGAATGACTTTTAAACATTCCTCTAATACTTAAGAAAGTGTCGATATCTATTTGAATTTCTTAGTAGATCAAGTGGTCGAAAAACGACATTTCATATTACACAACCAAATATTATTCCGAATAATGGCGGAAATGCTTCCGGGATACAATAATTCTATTTAAGATTAACGAATGACTTTTAAACATTTCTCTCATGCTTAAGAAACTGTCGAAATTCATCTGGGTTTCATGGCAGACCAAGTGGTCGGAATACGACATTTAATATTACAGAATCAAATATTATTCTAAATAATGACGGAAATGATTTCAGGATACAATAGTTCTATTTAACATTAACGTAAGAGCCCTTATACAGGAACACTATTTTTAGGTGTGTAATTAAACTGGCTTATAAAAATTGACAAATAAATTAAACACCCATTTTTTTTTCTTAATAAGCACGAAAGAAAGTTTCTTAATCCAATGAATATGTTTTTAAAAAAATACAACCCAAAAATTTTTACTTATTAATGTTTTTCTTTTATAAAATGTTGACATCTATATCCAAACACAGAAATATTAATGACACTAGGAGTTGGGAACCGATATACAAACAGACCTGTAATATAAGTAATATGACACATAGAGTGACAATAGACGTCAATGTAGGAAACATAGAATGGTTTAAGTATCAAACGTAAATAAAGGATCAAAATACAGTATTCAACAAAAATTGTTTAATAAGTATTTCTTTAATTAAGTAAGGAAACATTAAGTGCAAGGTGAATTTAAATTGAATAATAATCATTCTATTAATAATAATTTTTGTTATTAGAGGTTTCTTTCAAAAATAACTTCATTAATATATAAATATCAAAACTGTTCCAGTATCGGATCGCTTTCCGGTATAGGGACTTTTACCCTATAGAATGACTTTTAAACTTTTCTTTAATGCTTAAGAAAGTGTCAATATTTCTGTTTCTAAACAACTTTAAGTCTATTAAGTTTTGTATTTTTCTAACATCGTTCAAGACATCTCTTTGTAGTTTTCCAGAGCATTCAACACATCCGATCTATTGTAACGCCAATTATTTTTTAATAGTGAATTAATCTCATTTGTCTAATTTTTAAGAAAACAAGATTTTTATATCTTGTGTGAAAAATATCTAAATATGAAATGACTTTTTATTTCCTAAAGTTTTAATTAATTTCCATTTATGGTCCATTTCACTTAAATTTAACCATGCTTCATCACTTTGAATTTAAATAATTTCCATTTTCTTGGCTTTATCTCTTTCATTATTGCATTTACGTAAATTTTAAATTAGCAGTTTGATTTTAGAAAAGAATAGGAGATTGATTTGTTTCGAATATAAGAATTATTTAATTTTTTAACGATGACTCATGATCAATGGTATCTGAAAAGGGGTATATTTTGTATCTAAATAAAATTTTTACTGTAAAAACTGTGTCACCCGAACGCAAGAAACTTTTTTTATGAATATATTAAGTTGGCAATTTCGTACTCTTTTAACATATATATCATTTCATTAAAGTGAAAATTTTAAGTCACATCTGTTTTCATTTCATTCCGACAAATGGTATTGTTGTCGGGAAATACGGAAATTTGTTGGAAAATTAGTTTATATCTTCTTTTTGACTCTTTCATTTATTGTACTTACACAACAATGGACTTTTGATAGTCTTTGTTATTGCTTGTACTTTGTTATAAGTGTAGTAAACGTAGACGCATTAATGAATTTATATTAATTTTTAACAACTATAATTTGGTAGTGACTAAAATCGTTATTATTGATAAAAGGATTTCAGAAATATTTTTACTGTTATTCGAAATGACAGATATTTTTGTAATAAACTATTCAAAGAAGACAGAAGGTCTTCCTGAGATGATTTCCTTTTTAATTTTGTTTTTAATATAAACAAAATAGCATTGATTACCAGACATTTCTATGATTTTTGACTATATTATTTTATTAGTAACATTTTCAATTTAAAATTACTTCTTTTTACAATTGTGGATTGACTCCAATTAGTTATGATATATTATATATAGCTGATGGGTATGCATATTATTGGGTCATTGGGAAAGTTCGTGCCGTTTTTGGTGTAAATGACCATCCCGATTTTCTTCAAATGGTCAAAAACTGTTGATTTTGAATGCTTAAAAGTTGTGTTAATTCTTCGACAGCTTGCCTCGGCTTTCACTTTATTTCGTGATGGTTAACAGATCGTCAATACACACAGGTCGACCGGAGGGAGCCTCATCTTTTAAAGAGAAATTATCCTTTCGAAATCTAACAAACTACTTTCTACAAGTTCGGTCAGAAATCATCACCATAAACACTAAAAATTTTTCCTTTCATATTGTCACCAGAGTTGTGCGTGTAATTTACTTCGGGTAAATTACACAGCTTTTTACATGTAAAAAACTTTGTAATTTACACATACTTGTTTTGATAAAAAAAAACTGTAAAAAATGTAAAAAACTTAATTTTTTAAATTTAATAGATATGTAAGCGTTACTGATGGTATTCCATATTTGCTGTTTAATTATTGTAATTGTATAATTAAGTAATTTGAAAATTAAAAATATAAATGGGGACAAACAGGAAAAAGAAAGGTTAGTTTTGATAGAATAGTTTATTTAAGAATTGTTACTATAATTTAAAGAGAGATAAATATGTAGTAGTTTTTTTGATCTGTCAAAACTCAGTTTGTTAATTTGGAAATTTAAAGCTTTGTAGTCAGTTGTGGATGGCCTTCCACCAGCAGAAAATCATTCTTGTGTCGACATTTTATTTACACGTTTTTTCATGTGAACTTATAAACAAGTAATAACCGTCAAAATAAATTGTTTGTCAGTGAAATGACAAATGATTTAAGTATTTTACATTTTTTACAATTTTCTACAATTTTTTACGTATTTTACAATTTTTTACATAAAAATGTAAAAAAAATGTTTTTTTACATCACATGGCACAACTCTGATTGTCACCTATAATTGAACTGCTTTAAGTTTGGGTGACATCTATATTCTAAAATTTCAATTCTCACCGTCTGTAGTAATTTAGAATGTGTTAATTGTGATTTGATTTTCGGATATAACACACGCTTAACTTTTTAGGAATGCGCGAGACGTAATATTTTTGTTTAATTTCTTATATGATCTAAAATTGAAATCATCTTTTATAGTAATAAAATCAATATTTATGCGAATTTATTCATCTGGAGAAATTTTTATTTTTATTTATTCATACATATTTCTCACACCAATTTTATGTTTTTTTGTGAAGTATTTAGTGACAAATAGCTGGGTACTTACCCACTTTATCGTCACCTAACCAAGGTAAGTAAGTAAGTCAGTACACCTCTGTATAAGAGCATAGGTGCACTTATGAGTGTGTGGTCTGTAAAATTATCATCACTTTTAAACTCATATACATATCGCTCCATTATTGCAATAGTCGGTTATCTGGGAAATATTAACTTTTGAGATATTCAAGTTTAAAGTTTTTTTAGAATATATTTATTGTCTTTTGAGAGTTATTTGAAATCCAATTTTAATGCAGTTTTGACCGAAAACTCTTTAAATACGATATTAAATTATACTATGAAAATTAAAAGAAATATTTTATTTTATCGGCCCAAATTTTCAAATTTTCCTAGATAACTGACTATTGCATAAAAATATTTTGAATAGAATTACTACGATGGTAAAAATAACCCAATTTTAAAAATGAAAACCATTATTAAGTGAAATAAAACCATTTCTTTTAACATAAAAATACTGAAAAAAAGTTAATAAACTCATCACAAATTATTCACTAATTAAAACCTAAAAAGCATGAACCTTGATAATGACAATTTGACAAATTTTACAGGACACCAAAGATAAAGTTTGAGAGCTGGTATTTTCCTATTATGATTTTTCTTGAACATCCGGGCAGTATAGTTAAAACGTAGTGAAATTCTACTAACATAATTAAAAAATTGATTAAATAACATTATATTAATCATAAAAGCATGCATATTGTAATACATTTACTACATTGTTAACATTTTCTTTGTTTGATTTGACGTAACGAATTTCTTTTAAAATTTTAAAATTCGGTTATGTTGCTTAGTTTGTAAAATTTTCAAAATTTTTTTTGCTTCAATACTCGGATAAAATGCAATAACCTAGTATTGTAGTAAAAATAAATTGAATTTGACGCTTCAGCAGTACGGTTATATCGATATACCTTAGTCTTGCAACAATTAAAATTTAAATTTATTAAAATTGTCATACAAGGATATCGATTATATTAGCAAAAATATTAAGCTTAGAGCTTAACTGATTGTAGCATCTGAAAGGTACGCTTTTCCTCTTTCGAATGATGTAGATAACTCAAAAATGCAATTTTGCCCAGATAACCGACTATTGCAATAATGGAGCGATATACATTTATAGTTTCATATATTGCATTTGCATGATAATATACGAATACACAGGGTGTTTCTTAAAGGAGCTGATGGAATAATTTTATGGGACTTATATTTTCTGATCTAAATTGTATTATTATTATGTCATAACTTTATGGGTGATTAACAATCACTTTCGTTTCGTGGTCATACTTCTTGAAAACATTTTTTGATATTTACAAGATATTGTGTCATTGATATTTTAAATACTTTTAACGTAAAGTACTGACACTTTGTCAGCAATCATATGTACAAACCCTACGAGGGGGGAGTCGCCGGAGATATAGCCCTGAGATCCTCATCATTTCGCTCCACTGCCTAGCATTTTGCTACAACTGAAGTTAAAATTCCGTGATTATTTCAAAAAGAAAATTATGAGGAGTATAAACTCTGTCTACTGAATACGAGACACTGAGCTTATGCGTATCTACAAGGCACAGGGGCAGACCTAGCCTAAGTGGCGCCCGGGGCGCCCCGGTCGAAAAAAAAATTTCTTTTTTCCTTCCAAAAATCAAGTGACGAGCCAAAAGGAAAATACGTCACATACTTAATTTTGGCGCCCTCTAAAATCACTTTTTGACGCCCCTCTCCTAGATCCGGCCCTGAAAATGCACTTGATGAAATATATAATAGCTACATCCTGTATAATATACCTACATCAAAATGTATGCATATCAGTTGGTTCATACGTTTATACCTTTATGGAAGTATATGTATGTATGTATGCATATGTGAACCCAAAGTACTTGAGGCAAAACTGCATTTGAGTGCCGGTTAAGTGACGGAAATTTGTTTAGGTAAAACACATGTTCACTTACGTTTAATACGTATAAAAGCTTTGTATTATGAAACGTTTGTATTAATAAAAATTTATAACTAAAATATATAAATATATGAGAAAACATTTGTGGACAAAGTACATTTGTAAAAATAGGACATTTTTCAGTTAGTTGTTTACTGAGGTTCCGAGCAACTACCTACAGGAGGCGATGCGTTTATTTCGATATAAATATTTTTGTAAAAAAGGAATTATAGTTTAAAGGCTTATGGCGGATACGGATGAGTAGAATCCCCCCCCCCCACGATTTGTGTTGGTTTTTGTTTGCTAACCATACTATCGATATAAGTTTGAAATTTACTAAGTTTCAACACTTAAAAATGTACCCCTTGGAGATAAGAATTTATTTTTTTTTAAATCGAAAAATATATGCAATTTTTGAATGGCTTGAGGAATTTGGCTGAAATTTTTATGTTTCAGATACCTCCATAGTGTAGTTCAGAAAAAAAAATATCAGCTTCAAAAAAAATTACTACTAAAATTTTTCAATATTTTTTTTTTTTATCAACTTATAGCTATAGTAAAATCAAAATATTTGTGCAGGCCTCTTACTAATGATTGATACAACATGTAAGTTTTTCAGAATTTTTTTCCGGGTGGGTCATTGTAAAAAAAAATTATATGCCCGAAAATATTTTTTTCGAGATAGGTATAGGCTTTTGGGTACTCTGTCGATCGGAAATCGTTTACGAATTCTGTCGATCTTTATAAAAGCATTTGTGATTGCATAGTTTTCGAAAAAAAAAAAAGAAAATAGTCGACTCAAATCTTCAATTCCTCGATCAGTTGAATATTTATGAGCAGTTTTTGAAGCCACCAAAATGACTGTTATTCCTTATTATCATATTATTTGTTAATATTGAGGATATATTGAAGGAAATTATGGTGTAAGCTAGTTTCTCCTTCACTTTTTTCTTTATCGGAAGGAAAATATCATCTTTTATTTATGTACTGCAAATAACGAAAGATACCTTGCATATGCAGTTTCTACTGAAGATCATAAATGTTTGATATTAAAATTTCCCATTCTTTGAAATTACCTCTCTATTTTGATTTCATATTTTTCTGTAGGTACTTTCTGTTATAAATTTAGAAAAAGTTAAGTAAAAACTAGAAATAGTGAAAACCTGTCGAACCCATTTGATGGAAAGATGATACGGTATCCGACATATAAATCTAAATCAATCAATAAATCTATATGAGAATTTATACACATTATTTTAACACTTTTACATTTACTATCTAGGGACAGACATTATAACTTGCGATTAATATTTAATGAATTCCAAAAAAAATTTCTAATGAGATAATGAAAATTTTTGTAGCAATGAATCAATATCTATATCTAAAGTTCAATAATTTCTACCGGGAATTAATTTGAAAGCTATGGAAACTGATAATGTAACGTTAAAACAAAATATCAAAAAAAAATATTGAAAAAAAAAATGGTGAGAAAAAATGAAATGAATAATGAAACATGGAAAAAAATGGGAGCCATGAAAGTGAATTAATTGTAATAAATATATGAAAGCAAATGAGTCAGTAGCGACACGTAATATTTCATTTTAAACGGCGCAGCAGCTTTTTTTAATCGAATAATCATTTTGTAACTTAATTTTTTGAATTGTCCGCTAAAAATGAAATGGAATCGTTATATGGAGTATGGCGTTATAAGAATACCGCGTTATAGGGGACTTGACTGTACCTAATATAACGTAACCGTATTAAAACATTTTCTCTACATTGTTCATAAATAAGACATTAAAAAAATTGTAGTCTTCAAGTAAATTAATGGATACAAGTTTCAAAAAAAGTAGGGTAATTTAAAAAAGTACATTGTATATGTAGATGAGACATAGATTTAAAAAAAAATAAGAATAATTTCACCATAGAAAATAAACTGTGCTGTGACCATCTTATAAGAACTGTTACCGTACGACTTACAAAATAAATGTGGCTGCGTTTCTGTTTAATATAATATTTTTGAATGTAATGAGAATGCTACAGTTCTAGTGTCCTAGCACCATTGCCGCAAACGACGGAATTTAACTCGGTATTTTTCCATTTGCCACGCCAGTGCAAAAGTTTGAGAAACACTGCTAACAGTATTTTTAAGGCCCACAGCACATGGGTCGACTTTCGGTCGATTATTTTACTTTCAAGTTTCAGCTGAGATTCAAATGGCAGCGAAATCAAGTAGGTATTCCCAAAAATATATATGAAAAGTTGGCGAAGAAAAAAAATGCTTAAAAGAAGACTACTATCATTGTCTCTTATAAAAACAATACTATTTTGGGTTGACTTACAAGATGCCAAGAAGAAAGGCCAACTGTTGACTGCATGAAAAAAAAACGCCGTGAGCAGCGGGGCCCCATCACGGTAGTCGAATTTTCCCCTTCATCGTCGGTATTGAATGTCTACAAGCGAAATGTGATTGAAAGTCTACAACCGAATTGTCATTTTGTTGGCTTCAAAACTGGTGATGAGTGTTCGGCTGATCGAGGCTTTAAAAAAAGGTTTTAAGTATTTAAGGGCTGTATCTCAGTAAATTTCAATTTTGTGCCGAAAACAGGTAGCAGAAAAAAAACCAACACAATTCGTACAAGGGCATTCCTGCCCATGTTTATCCGCTAATTGCCTTTATGTTTTATTTTTAAATATTAAAAAAGGACCTTAAATAGTAAACTGGAAGGCCTTTATAAAGATATTTTTTCTTTCCAAAAAAATCCAAAATTTCTATTTTATAAATACTAAAACTCCAAAATTCCTAATTTATCAATAAACAGTGACTTTAATAACATTTTTAAATTACTTAATATGTATGTATTTCATTTGTCATAAAAGTAAGTTCACTTTTTTTTAAATTTTTTAAAATTACTATTCGCCTACTTGTATTTAGAATAAACATAATGCTTTTAAAACACATTTAACAATAGCATTCAATTCCGATGTAAAAATGGGAGAAGTGGGGGGAAAAGTGATGCGGACTCCCTACAAGGTACTAGCTGGATACTAACTGAATACACGTACAAAATTTCAGCCCTCTAGGTTTCCTTATGGAGTCTCTAGACATGTTAGAAAACAAGCAAAAAAATTAAGGAAATATTGGCGTAAAAATCGTGGGGGTAAGGGTTAAAAGTTGAAACCTCCAAAAAACAGTGTCTGGCTATTAGCTTAACCTGTACACCAAATTTCAGCCCTCTAGGTTTATCTGGAGAGATTTTGACCCGAACGAAACTGTTAAAAAACAAGAAAAATCATGTTCTTTTGCGTATAAAAATGGTGGGGGCAGGGGTTAAAAGTCGAGACCCCCAAAAGGCACCCCCTTGATACTAACTCAATCCGAATACAAAATTTCAGCCCTCTAGGTTTATTCGGGTGACCTGTGCGAGTGGTACAAACTTCGAAAACGTCGAAAATGCATGAAATTGTAGCTTAAAAATGAGGGGGGTGGGGGTAAAATATTAAAACCTCTAAAAAGCACAACCTAGGTACGAACTTTATCAACACACCAAATTTCAATCCTCTATGTTAATTCTGGGGGGCTGGGGGCCTGTTAGATCCAGCGAAAATCGTTTTTCCCCCCTCTACTCCCACCATATCATCCTAGGAAGCTGAATTTTGGATATGTTGTAGATAATTGACCGAAACATTATTTAAAACCGGTTTGGAAAAGTTTTATTGCTTTTCCGCCCCCCACCACCCCCTTAAAGGTCGGGTCCGAAAAAAAATTTGCCCAAAATTTGACCCCACTTTGATAGTATTGTTGTGCATCGGAATAAGCCCCACTTACCAAATTTCATCTCTTAACTTCCATAGGGGGGCCCTACACATATTAAAAGGTTGCGGGAATATATATATATATATATATATATATATATATATATATATATATATATATATATATATATATATATATATATCAGACATCTTTTTTTTTACATAATCGTGTTCTACGGGTCCGAAAACGGATAGCGCCCCTGGTCTCGCCTCTCGCAGCTCTTATCGTATAGACTGTATAAGTCTAATTTTTCGGAGAAAATTCGACTAAAAATAAGTGCTGAATTTGGCCATAAAAAAGGACAAACTTAATATTAATGGATTTGAGCATTACTTTATAGTATTCCATATTTGTAAATAATAAACAAATACTTTACTTTGCAAAATACCACTTTTATTTTTGAAACTGTGACAATATTGTTTCGAACCGTTAGTTCATTTTCTGTTTGAAAATGAACTAAAGGTTCGAAACAATATTGTCACAGTTTCAAAAATAAAAGTGGTATTTTGCAAAGTAAAGTATTTGTTTATTACTTACAAGGACAAACTTATTTACAAATAGGAAAATATTGTTTCCAAAATGAATCCATCAAAACTCTTAAATTTCAGAGGACATTTCAAAGTTCCTGAACTGGATATTTTTTGCTTCGTTATAACTAGGTCTATTTAATTTAGTGAAGTATCACAGCAACTTTTAGTTTGATTCAAATTTTCCGACTGATAAATGTATATAAAATTTATACAATAGGTTTTAAATTTATATTTTACTTCCATTTGTTAAATAATTTTTTTTTCTATATGATTTGGTCTATTAATTGTGCTTTATATCATAACTTATCATAAGAAACGATAACTTTGCCTTAAAATACCTTTACTATGGATTTTAAACAATTAAAATAACAAGCGGCTAAAGTAACCGTAAAAAAAAAGAAATGGTAGCCACAGCACCAGAATTATACAAATATTGTTTTAAAATTTTTTAAAATAATATGCTGCTATTTGTATAAAATATATCACAAGTAAATTTTGAAAATGTTATATTTTGGGCCACAGTAATCCCACTTGACGGTACAAGTGAAAGGTCACCAAACCGTTGCATGCTCAATTTGTTTGAAACTCGAGTTGTAAAACAGTCGATCCGAGGGCTTAAGTGTTACTGTTAAACGGAAATCTATATTTTATGCTACTTTACTTTTTAATTTAAAATTTACTACGAATCTTCAAATTCGGTTTCATCTACATATGTAACGGACTCATTCTTAATTGAATAAAAATCTTAAAATTCAATAAATTCCATCCATACTAACTCGTTTTATTTGTGTTTATTTCAATTGAAAATTGTTGAACAGGAGCCACTTTAGTAGTATGATAAAATACGCACCTCTCCGATGCACTTTCATCTTCTCTTTCATTTATCACGGTATACGCAATTTATGAATAAAGTTATCCTATACACTAAGTTAGATAAAAGTACGTTATATGTATATATATAAAGGTAAGTGTGAAACTTATAAAAGTTTTGTGTGAAGTGTTTCAACACACACAAAATTTATATAAAACTCTTTTGGGAGAATAATAATAAATCTTACTGTATTTTGACTTTTATTGTTTAAACGAAAACCATAAAGTTGCGTACATATAACAAATATAAAAGTTCACACACAACGAACAAATAAAATTTTTTTCATTGCCTTCATAGAGTTACTTACATATATTTTTTTAAGACGGGATTTTTTCCCCTCTGTAATTTATCTATTCTTTTCACAATAATTTTAACTTTAATTACAAAACATTACGAAAACGAAAGAGTGTTCTATGTGTTTTTTTTTATTAAGACGCCATTGAATTAAACCAAGCATCATGGAAATCAAAATAGGATTGATGATTATAATTTTTAAATAAAAAAAAAAATTTGCACGTTTAATCAAGCACAGTCATGTAGTCTGTAGTGGGTGACATTTGTCCAATAATGAATGGCTATCAACAATGTCAATGGTGTGCAATAGGTGTCGCGAATGGAATGAGTTTTCAAATGCGAGTTTTGAGTATAATAAACAAATAAATTCAGGTGGTTGTTGAATCCTGAATAAATTATTTTGGTGAGGTTGAAGTAATTTTGTTACTTAGCAGCGAAGTGGCCGAGCGTGCCTAGGTACTGGTACTTGACGATTTGTCGGTCGAGGGTTCGAAACCTTCGGCCGGCTATGCTTGTGACGATTTTCTGTAGTTTGTCATCACAATTCTAGATGAATATCGGCATTGTTTTTTTTTAAAAATCGGCTGCCGACTAATACTTTCCAAATCCTAGCCTGCGCCATTACTTTCTTTGTCCTCCACTCACATCCTAAGTGAATGAGCTCGTTACTAAGGTGGTTAGCGCCTTAAGAAATTAAGGAGCTACTAAATGAAAAAGAGAACCGCTATCAATTATTATTGTCGCAAATTAATACTAGTTGATTGTCAACTTTTTATTTCCAAAATTTTTCTTTATTGTTTTGATTCTCTTTTTTTCAAATTTCAAATTACACTGAGGAAGCTAATTTTTAATCAATTGCGGAAGTTGACTTGGCATCAACTGGCGAGTTTAAGTTCTTGGAATTCATAAAAATTAATTTTTCTTATACTGGGTGGGCCAAATAAGACCTACCAATGTTAAACACAAATAACTTTTTTATTTTTTGATATAATTATTTTTTTCTTTTTGTAGGTTATAACTGAATTCTTGGAAATTTATTATGGAACCATACAGTACAAGACAACGGGTTAAAATTATTGATTTTTTCTATTCTTGTCAACGACCAATTGTTAAGACGGAGCGTAAATATCGACAATATTTTAATTCAAGATCGTCCCAATCTTTAAATATAAGCAGTTTTCAAAAATTTGGAAAAACCCTATTGTGCAAACACTGCTACCGCAAGACCACCAGAACGACTACGATATTTAAAGATTGGGACGATCTTGAATTAAAATATTGTTGATATTTACGCTCTGTCTTAACAATTGATCGTTGACAAGAATAGAAAAATCGATAATTTTAACCCGTTGTCTTGTACTGTATGGTTCCATAATAAATTTCCAAGAATTCAGTTATAACCTACAAAAAGAAAAAAATAATTATATCAAAAAATAAAAAAGTTATTTGTGTTTAACATTGGTAGGTCTTATTTGGCCCACCCAGTAGGTATATATTTTGAAAGACCATAAATTATTCATAATATTTTGTTGGGAATTATGATTTTTGGTGCTAAAATATCTGCTTCTGTATTTCAGCCAATTATCTGGTTATAAATTTCCGCTGGTTAGAGCCTCGTAAACTCTTTAGCTCTAGATTTTTCGAGATCTCCTCCAAGTTTTTTTTTAGGGCACCCATTCCATCAAAGCTTTTGGAAATTTCTGTCCCGACACCTATTTTACGCAACTATACCAGTTAAGAAATTTTTGCTCCAACAAGTCCTTTTGTCGACAAAAAAAAAAAAAAATTCAGTTATTATTTTATTGAAATAATGTAGTAAAAATTGTGATATTTTAATTAAAATAGGAATCATTTTTGATGTGCTCGGTGGTCACAACAATTACTGTTATTGTCACATTATCACAAATTTATTCTCAGGCAAAAAAAAATACCATTATTTCGTCCATTTTAATTATTTTATGAACAGTTGTTACAGTCCCAAAACTGACCATCTCTTTGGCCTCGATTTTATAAAATTATACTATTTAAAATCAACTCTAACAATTGTGTACTATATTTCGTGCTTCCCCAGTGACGTTGCTAATATCATACCCGTTCAGTGTTCAGTCAGGTATGCGATGTTGCGGCCCCCCGAGTGCAGCAGGTAACGCGCTCTAGTTCTAACACAACACGATAATAATTTATCACATTGTGACGTGCGCATTGGGCGACGTCAATCAAATATGTACATGATAATATATCACTCAATCATAACTAATTATTGTGATGATTTAAAAAAAAATTTAATGTTCAATTAAATCTGACATATAAATTACGAACGTACGTAACTTATATACGGATATAGGCCATGCAATCTCTCTAATGATATGGGTATTTGGTATATTGGTATGGGTCATTATTGTTGATTTGGTGTGCTGAAAGAAAATTCATTACATTTACAAACCAAGGTAGATTGGATTTTTTAAGATTTTTCCGATGTCTTAACAAATTATTTCAGGGCAGTTATTTGTTCCAAATTTTTTTATTATCATAATTTCAATTGTGCATTGTAAATTGGTATTTTTTTTCTTTTCAATTGTAAAACTGAATATTCGGGATTTGTTTATACTGTAGGCCCATTACACTCTTAAAAATGAAGTCGATATTTCATAGATTCTAATACAAGGGAAGTCTCAAATTAGTCACATTTCGAAGAAATTAATATATATTGTGGAGTAAGTCTTCCTGAGTATACTATTGTGAAAATAATTTAGATTACTGTGTCTTTGTTTAGAAATTTAATGCCTGACAATTTGCGAGAAACGGTTGCTTATTACATTGGTTAGCTTATATTGTTTCTGACAATGACAGGTAAGCCAGTGGATTAGTTTGCTGACTTGTAGAGATGCAGCTAAACGTTTATTGGTTCGAAGCCATGCGTGTTACCCAATTTTTGAAAGAATTACCTATCATACGTGAACCATTCTCGAGTTTCCATAACACGAAGAAAAAGTCTCCTTTCAAATAAAAAAAAATTACAATGTAAAATTTTTTTAAAAAAGTGACAATCTGTAATTGACAGGATGGATCCGAACTTAGAACCTCTGTATTACGCGCCGGTTTTGTGGCCAATACAAACTAACTAATATATAACGCTATGTTTTTCGTAATTTTTCGGATGTTTAATTTCTAAACAAGGACCCATGAGTTCAGGGGATCTCCCAAATTCGTGATTCCCAAATTTGATATTCACTTTATATACACTGAGAAAAAATTACGGAGCTGCCTCCGGTAAATCAGGCTCAAGTGACCACTCGGTAGGAAATTAACAAGCATAAATGTAAAAAATGCCTCTCAAACATTATTTTTTACGATTCACTTGAAAATTTTTCCTGTACAGCTTAAGAATTTTTTCTATACCGCTCCGTAAAATTCGATGGGCTAGTAAAACTTCAAGTGAATACCAGGAAAATTTACTTAATTTTTGTTAAATTGAAACCTGTCTTTCAGCATCTCTCTCACACAAGCATTGCACCAACCAACTTAACGCTAGAGGACAAGCATTTACCTAACTGCTCTGGCACGCGTAACTGTCCGCACCAAACCAAGGTCATTTTGAATACGGCTTCTATTGCAAACAGACAACTACATTATTGTTGTGTGTGCCTTGTATGTGATGTGTACCATGAGTGTTATCATTTTTTTCTATTTTTTGTTATAATAAACTATTTAATGGACTTTACATTTAAAACAAAGAATTTTTATTTGTGTTTCATGAAAATCGCATTATTTTATTATTGATAAAGAACTAATAATTAAGATATAACAATTAAGATTTTTATATGTATTGATGTTTATTGAAACATGTTTTTCTACAAATAATAAAAAACTACAAAACATTTTTTCAATATTCATAATTTGATTTTAATCCTTACCCTTCTATGAATATCTTCTTAAACTATTATAATTCAATTATTTATTAATGAATAAAAAAAGAAACCTTATAAATAATACGGTAAGAGAGTAGAATTTTTCCTGTACAGCGCCGAAATTGGTACCGAGTCACAGTGTAATTTTTACTATACTCATCGTACTTTCTCCTTTGCCTGTCACTTATGCCCGCATTACCAGAGAGCTCTGTAATTTTTTACTAGAAATTTCCGTAAAAATTACCGTATTTTTTTCTCAGTGTAGATAAATTTTTATAATTTTGACGATGGTATTCACGAGTTTTTATTCTTCTGAAAACTATATATTATCTCTATATTTTTTATTCACTTGAATGGGTCACCTGAACTCCTATTTTCAATTCATTTTCCAAAAATTTACTAATTTTACCATCCTCTGTATGCTAATTGTCATCTATACGTAGGTATTACATTCGTATACGCGTGTACTTCATGTAGTTGTTTATTAAAAGTGAGAATGATTTTAAAATTTTGATAACAACACGTTTCCAAAAATGAAATGATATCACACAAAGTACATCAAAAATATACTTGTTTATGTAACCAATACCAAACAAGAGAATAATGTGATACAAAGCTCTAATACCGTGCATGGGTACGTGCGAATAAATTTTCACGTTTATTTAGGTTCGATAATTTCGTTTTTGTTTTTAGTGCTCCGTACCAAAATTGGCAAAATTTCGGTATCTATCTCTTTGTCATGGACCATTTTTTCCGAAACCATTCGACGCAAAAATTTTGAAATTTAATACAAAGATAGAGGGTGGTGGCTCAATTATATGGTCCAATTTTGATTTAGGAGTTAGAATCAGGGGATAATCTGAAAAGTAAAAAATATTTTCTCCAAATGGTATCAAAGCGAAGCTTATTAAAGCATTTTCTTGTGTCCGACCCTTACTAACAGAGAGATCGCTCAAAAAATATTCATTAACGTTCAGAAAAGCGCTTAGATTTAACGCAAATTATCAGGACTGAATTTTTTTTACACAAATTCCTTGGTACATAAAAAAAAAACTTTGAAAACACGTTTTGGTTTGACTAAGATGTTGTATTAATTATATTTATTATATTAATGTTGTATTAAACGGGTATTTTGATAAATTTTTTTAAAAGTGTGTTTTAAAATTTAAAGAAGTAAGAAATAGTTGATAAATCTATACACGAAATATATATTACTATCTTTGCACCTGAATATTATTTAGATGTAAAATTTTGTTAGCGTAGCCAGAGAAATAAAGAAATCCAAGTTATTCAAACTAGTTGATAATAAATAATAAATAGTGCTGCTACAAATTACTATTGAAAGAAAAACAGGCGGCACTCCGTGACACAAGCAATTCATTCAGTAAATATCATTGTCCCTTTCTGATAAGCACAAAACAGATCAAGATACGATCGTTTTTAAATCGAAAATTATGGTTTATTTTAGTAATAAAGTTATTCATCAGGTAAAAATTTTTTTTTGACAATTCCAGGACTAAAAGACATGATTTAGTCCCTCATAATAGGGAGTAAATTGCCATTTTTAGTCCCAAGGAACTAAAAAATTATTTTGCTCTCGTTTTTATAAACCAATCAAGCACAATTTACAGAAAATTAAATTAAATAGCGATGCTTTGCAATTGAAAATAATAAAAAAATTCAAACTTGTAGATAAAGACAAACAGTTATATTGTATTGTACAATTGGATTATTTTATTCAAAGTATACTTGATGGAATATTATTACATACAATTTGAATGACAATTAAGTAATTTGTTTCGATTTTTATAATTTTAAATTGTCCGGAATTGCAAAAAATAGTTTGTACACACACAGGACTAAAGTGTTTTTTTTTTCATCCCTCGTGTAAGTTATTGCCCTCGGGCCCTTACAGGCCCTCTGGCAGCAAACTTCACACTCGGGATTAAAACTCACACTTTAGTCCCCTGGTGTATAACATACTATTATCCATTTTCATAATACATATGCTATTATATCAATTCCATAAAAACTACCGATTGTCCGGAATACTATTTGCGCAAGTATAACCTACACTTGACGACAATTTTTTTTTCTGATGGTGTGTTTTTGTTGTTGTTGTTTGTGTCGTTCCTATCATATTTACATTTTGATTATCCTACAATGACTACCTATGCATGTGTTTTACTAATCCTATACCTACTCTCCCCAACGGTTTTTTCAATAGCTCTGAGTTCGTTTGTACCTTTTTAAAATTATTAAACATACAAAGTGTGTTGTTGCTTAACGTGAAAATGAAAAATTGTGGTATAAAGGCGATTATAAGGCGCGAAATTGTATTGCGAGATAAGAAATATGTTTCATGTATCAAAATAAATGTGGTTGAAATGAAAAATTGAGCGTATATAGTGAAAATATTTAAATATGTAAACATACATTTTGAACACAGAGAGTCCTTGCATTTACTTATGGCCTCTTAGGTTCCTAAATTAATACCCGGGAATCGAAATGACGTAATTTCAAACAGTTTTTGGTTATATATTTTAGGTAAGATGAAGAAGCTAACTTCTGTGAAGGCTGTTAATTTAATTTATTAAAGATAAAGTAGAACCCCGAGTTGGTTATGTGGTTAGCGTCTCCGGTCTTGTCTAGTAGATCGTGAGTTCGAAACCGACCGCGGGAGATTCTTCATTTCCAACATTACCATACCTCACACTTTAATTATCAGTAATCATTCTCCCATCATCAAAAACAATAGTACTATCTAAAAACGATGCATATCACCTTAGTTGTGGCGCATCTAAACAATAGAAAAAAAAATGATAAAGTAAAGAACCCCTTAGAATAAAGGTGTAAAACTTGCTTAAATAGAATTTTAAGGAACTAACAGTAGCTTTAAATACACATTGTGACAGTTAACCTTATTTATATATCCATATTAGGGCTGTTCCAACCACCTGGTCAAATAAACATCAACACCTTCTTAAGCGTTACAGAAATATTTAAAAGCAGAAATATAATTCTTTTAACCTAGAGTACTTTTCGCTATTAACAGGAATGACATTATGTTGTCTAATATGAAATGTCGTTTTTCGACTACTTGGTCGACCTTGAGATTCTGATAAAATATCAACACTTTTTTAAGCACTAGAGAAATGTTTAAAAGCTTTTTTTTAAATTTAAATAGAAATATTGTAGCCTGGAATCATTTTGATCGTTAGTTGGAATAACATTAGGTCGTGTAACATGAAATGTCGTTTCTTGACCACTTTGTCTACAATGTAATTCAGATAAGTTTCGACACTTTCTTAAGCATTAGAGAAATGTATACGAAGACACTGCTATATCAAAATGAGACGATAGTTTTCGAATAAAACTTTATTTTTAAAAATTAATATAGAGTTTAAGTTTCTTTTGTTTATGAGAAAATTTTTTTAATTTTGTCATTTTTTATTTTTATTGATTTTTATATTCTTGTCTTGATAATGGTGTTTTGAGACACCGAAACCGGTCGACAATCAGAAGATTGGTTAAGAAATTCTGTTTTTTTTTTGCTGGTCTTAATATTGAGGTTTATCGCCAAATAAAGTAAAATAATGAAATTACAAGTTTAAAAAAATTTTTTGCCGAAAATAGAGGTAACAGTTTATTTATTTAATATAGAGTTATTTTCGTAAAATTACAGATAGTCTAAAAAAGTTAAAAAGTTAGGTATTAGAAATATTTTTTATTCGCTCGCACTTATTTTTTTTAGGAAAAAGTGTACTTATTCAATGTGTGGCTTTTGAGTGGCGACGCGAGTCAACTGTAAAAAATGTCTCGAGAACAAGAAGCAGACGAATAAGCCAGAGATTCTCGAGTGCACTTTACGAAGAACTTCGAGTATTGCCCGGAAAGTTTGGCACATCCAACCAAACAAGAAATAACAATTTTTAAGCAAAAATAGAAAATAGATTTCCACTCGACTTCTCTAACAAAGAAGACAAAAGTCGTTATATTCTTTCTATTAATCATCAAAATGTTTTGTTTATGATGCCCCCTTCCGCCTTTCAACCCATCAAAAAAAAAAACTTATTAGCATCATATTTTCCACGGAATAATGTGAAAATGAAAGAGAGCCACCCGTTGCGTTGCGTTCATTACGTGTGTGTGTGATATTAAAATCCATGCGTTTGTTGTATCAATACCGATAATATAGGTACATTATTCTATAGAAATGATGGGGTGTCAATAAGTCGTGAAAAATATGGGTCACATGTTGATACAAATATGTGTAGATAATAATATAATAACACATCAAAATTAAAAACGTACAACGACACATGCAGATAAATTAGTGAGGACACTTTTGTAGGTGTTCTTTAGAATCAAAAAATAAGTATTTAGCAAGTATAGCAAGTAAATTTATGTTTAGCTAACTGAAAATTCTGTAGTGCCAAAAAAATATTCTTAAAATGAACGAGTTATTTGCAAGTTAATATATTTTCTTGTAAAATTTTCCAATTTGAAAATTCAAACGACCGTTTTGTTATGTTAAGGTGTGCATTTTATCCAACCACCGAAGTTTCTTGTCTTAAATAAAACTACTAACCTACTACTACTACTAACCTAAGAGAGAGTATCATATTTTGTTCAAATTCAGTTGCTTGCATGTGTATAACGGCTTCATTCAGGCTTAAAACTCTATAAATTCCATTTGAGGCTTGTTTAATTTGTATTTTTATTGTGCTAAACTGTAAAAAAATGTCTTTTCTGAACACAAGGGAACTTGGGGAATTTTTCGGGAAAATTTTAAAAATTTCCGAAATTCTCCAACGAGGTCCCTACAAAAATATTCAGTGGACTCTACATGTAAAGCATTCAGGAGCCACCATATTAGAAGTGCCCCGGGTCTACCACAGAGGTAAATTGGCCCTGAGTAGTCCACTTCAATTGCATACAGATATTCGATTCTATAACTGTAGCGTCAAGTCATTTTCTATTTATTTTCCTTCTTGAAATTTAAAAGCAAAGTAAGCTTAATATAGTATTTCAGGAGTCAGCTGAATGTATTTAAAAAGGAAAAAATAATTCAGAATCAAAAACTAATTTTTCGTTTATTAACAAAGAAGTAGTATTTTATTCGATAGTATAGTTTACTACTGGTAGGGTGAATGCGGGAGAGATGCCGCACATTTTGAAATCACTTGATAATTCTTAAAGTATGCATTTAATTGATTTGAAATTTGGTACACAATAAATGTAAACATTGTTATTTACAATTACTTATAAATAATTTTACATTTTGAGTCATAAAGGATTCATAATTAACATTTTTGTAGAGCCTGCAAAGCGGCATCTCTCCCACACCTATGGGAGAGATGCCGCATCGAAGATGGTGAGAAGCCGCATAGTTCATACTAAAAATTTTGCATTTTACATACAGTGGTGGCCACATAAATAGCACACTTGTTAAAAATTCTGAATATACACGTGTAAATTAATAAAACTATTCAATAAACTTATTCAGTATACTTGATTACATTTAGATACTCATAAATTAATAAAAAATATACATTGTCAGAAATGAATGTAATCAGCTTTCATCGGAGTAAGACATTTTTTCAAGTAGTTGTATATTCATGTGGTCATATAAATAGCACACATCATTATTTTCATTGGAATAGTGAACCAGATAACATCTCTCAAAGATTAAAATTAATATTAATCATATTAATTTGTTTTAAAAAGTATTTTTGGTTTATATTTTGTAAATATAATGGGGAGGAGAAAGCACTGCACTCCCGAAAAGAGGAAAAATTATTGAATTAACAAATCAAAAAATGAATATTTCTGATATAGCGAAAATTTTATTGTGCTCAAGAAAAGTTATATATAATGCAATAAAAGCATACAAGGAAACTAAATCATACGAAAATATAAATAGGAAACTCAGAAAGAGGAAGACAACTCCACAAGTAGACCGAATTATATACCGCGCCAGCACTTCTAATCCTTTTAAGACACTGAACAACTGAAATTAAAAAGGGATTAGAAGAAAACCATGGTGTCGTGGTATCAGCCAGAACTGTCCGTCGCCGTTTAAATGAACATAATTTACAAGGATGTATTAACCAGAAGAAACCACTTATTTCTAGTGCAAATAAAAAAAAAAAGACTTGATCTCGCAAAAGAACATTTAAAAAAAGACGTGTCGTTTTGGAAAAGAGTGTTGTGGAGCGATGAAACTAAAATAAATCGATTCGGTTCTGATGGGAAAGTGTATGCGCGACGTTCTCCAAACCAGTCTCACAATCCATTGTACACAATAAAAACTATTAAGCATGATGGTGGAAGTGTCATGGTTTGGGAAGCCATGTCTTGGTATGGTGTAGACCCCATTGTAAAAATTGATAGAAAAATGGACCACAAAGTATATATACATATTTTAAAAAACGATATGGAACCTTTTGCAGACAAACATTTGCCCGTTAATTGGATATTTATGCAGGACAATGATCGACAGCATACAGCAGGGGAAATAAAACAATGGCTAAGAAATAAATTAATATAAGTTTTGGACTGGCCAATGCAAAGTCCAGATTTAAATCCATTAGAAAATCTTTGGAAATATCTTAAAAACAAATTATCAAAGAAAAATCCAAGGAATTTAGAAGATTTGTGGAAGATTGTGCAGGAAATTTGGTATAGCATTCCTATTGAACGTTACCGTTCATTAGTGGAAAGTATGCCTATTAGATGTGCAAAAGTAATTGAATGTAAAAGTTTTTCAACGAAATATTAAACAATTAAACTTCATATAAACCGCATAGTTCATGGTAGAGTGCTATATCGCTTTTGAAAAATCTTTTAATATTAAATTTATTAAAGTGTGCTATTTTAATGTCCAGATATATTTCCTGCTTTTTCTGTTTTTCTTTTTAAAACTGTAAGTAATATAGTAATATAATATTTAATTTTAATATATTTTTTTACAAAATAACTATAGTAATTTATTTATGCTAGTTTTCGTTTATTATATTTATTTGTATCCCAAAAATTTTATATTATACTTATTTTCTACAAGGTGTGCTATTTTTGTGGCCACCACTGTACATCTCCATACATGATGCATGCCATATGTAACCATTTTTGGCACTTTATACATCTCAACCAGTCAACTTCTTTTTTCTTTCTGAGTACTTTTCTAATCATTCAATACACAGGCAGGTTTTTAACATGTAATATGATGCGGTATCTCTCCTTTTTGTTCGGATAGATGCCGCATGTTGCTCTAGCAAGCATAGTGCGGAATTTCAACCTAAAATTTTATACAGTACATTTAAAATATACCTATAAATTAATATCAAAACTCATTTTGATTAAAACAATGAAATATACATTCTTAAATTCTAATGGATTAAGTGCTTGATAAAATATTATGTTAAAAAACTTACTTTTCAATAATAAAAAGTTGGATAATTACTAAACTGATGGTCTAATCATAAATGTTACCATATACAACTTAAATAAGTAACTTATTTTAAAGATATAATCCACTAATAGCGCTATCTATCAATCAACGGACGAACTATGGCTACTACGACATCTCTCCGGCACTTACCCTAAATAATATATATATATATATATATATATATATATATATATATATATATATATATATATATATATATATATATATATATATATATATATATATTATAAGGTGGCGCAAAAAAACCACATATTTTTCTTTTTTTTGTCTCATGGGGAAAAAAGTTAATTTAGCTCGATTTAAGAATGCTCACCAAAAATTAGCTCGATAAAAAAATTTTTAAGGGTCGCTCAAAACTTTTTAAACTTTGAAAATGGGCCAAAAATCGATTTTTGTTTTTCATCAAACTTTTTTTCTCATCCCTACATATGTTTGTACATTGAATAATAAAAAATTCCTCCAAATTTTAACTCAAAAAATTTATAATAAAAGGTCGCTCAGGATTTTAAAGTCAAAATATTTAATATTTTTTAGGGACGCTAAAAAATATTAAATATTTTGACTTGAAAAATTTTCAGAACTCTTGAGCGACCTTTTACTATCAATTTTTTGAGTTAAAATTTGGAGGAATTTTTTATTATTCTATGTACAAGCATATGCAGGGATGAGAAAAAATTTTTTATGAAAAACAAAAATCGTTTTTTGGCCCATTTTCAAATTTTAAAAAGGTTTGAGCGACCCTTAAAAAATTTTTTATCGAGCTAATTTTTGGTGAGCATTCTTAAATCGAGCTAAATTAACTTTTTTTCCTATGAGACAAAAAGAGAAAAATTTTTGGTTTTTTTGCGCCACCCTAATTATATATATATATATATATATATATATATATATATATATATATATATATATATATATATCTTGAAATGTATATATTCAGTCTATAAAAGTTTATCTAATAATATCACACTTCCTCTTCCCACCCACTCGTCCCACTTTTCCGAACAAACGAAACAAAATATTAATGAGTTTCTTATTATCCGGCAAAGCAGTACAGTGACATTTACAACGTCAAATATAAAAATATGTTCTGTGTTACATATACTCCCGCCGTTTGACAATTACACTTCATTCACTCCCGTTCACTCACTCACTCACTCACTCACTCACTCACTGCTGCTACTATATTTGTATTTTTATTTCACCCACTTCCAACGCATTCCCGCTCAACCATCCACATCATCGCCGTAATTCCGAGTATCTTCGTTCATATACTATTTCGTTTGTTATTTAATTCTTCGTCACAACAGCAATTTAAAGTTGAAATAAAAAACGAAAACTCTTAAATGATACAATAAACTTTTACTATATCAACAACAACCTCATTTAGAATAATCAATTTTTTATTGCTTTCCGCGTCCCTGTGCGTCCATGCATGAGTCAGTCATTCACTTCTTTACGCGTACTGTTCGTGCACTTGAGTTGAGAGAAAATTTTCATCCGCTGGATCTTCAAAAATATACATTTTTCGTTTATTTTTGTACTTTAAGTATCATACAGAAATAAAATTGAGAAAGAAAAATGAAAAATAATTTTCGAAGAATTGTTTTTTCAAAGAATGCTTACGTTTACTCTTCGAAATTCATAATATAATGCTAATAATTCTTTTGAAAAGTTTTGTAAAAATGATGTGTCATATTTAAGGGGGGGTTTACTTGAGCGTCGCGTCGTTAAAAAAAATCGATATTTTAGAATATGTTCCCAAAGTGATTTTGCTGAAAGTAATTTAAGGGAAGGTTTACTTGAGATTTGATCAAAATATTGATTTTTTTTTGCCGAAATTGATAGCAAATTATAGGTAGAATATATTCCCAAAGTCATTTTTGTGAAAATAATTTAAATAAACAATTTTTGCACATTAACCGAATCCAGCTTTTTATAAAAAAAAACTCAATAAAACGTAGTTCACGCAATAATGAGTATTAAATATAAAATTTTGAAAATACGTTTCTTTATATATATTTAGTCGAATTTTCTCCGAAAAATTAGACTTATACAGTCTATACGATAAGAGCTGCGAGAGGCGAGAGTAGGGGCGCTATCCGTTTTCGGACCCGTAGAACACGAATATGTAGAAAAAAAATGTCTGATATATATATATATATATATATATATATATATATATATATATATATATATATATATATATATATATATATATATATATATATATATATATATATATTTTCCCGCCACCTTTTAATTTGTGTAGGGCCCCCTATGGAAGTTAAGAGATGAAATTTGGTAAATGGGGCTCATTTTCGAGGCACCTCATACTATCAAAGTGGGGTCAAAATTTGGACAAATTTTTTTTCTGACCCGACCTTTAAGGGGGTGGTGAGGGGCGGAAAAGCAATAAAACTTTTCCAAACAGGTTTTAAATAATGTTTCGGTCAATTATCTACAACATATCCAAAATTCAGCTTCCTAGGATGATATGGTGGGAGTAGAGGGGGGAAAAACGATTTTCGCTGGGTCTAACAGGCCCCCAGCCCCCCAGAATTAACGTAGAGGGTTGAAATTTGCTGTGTTGATAAAGTTTGTACCTAGGTTGTGCTTTTTGGAGGTTTTAATATTTTACCTCCACCCACCTCATTTTTAAGCTACAATTTCATGCATTTTCGACGTTTTCGAAGTTTGTACCACTCGCACAGGTCACCCGAATAAACTTAGAGGGCTGAAATTTTGTATTGGGATTGAGTTAGTATCAAGGGGGTGCCTTTTGGGGGTCTCGACTTTTAACCCCTACCCCCACCATTTTTATACCCAAAAGAACATGATTTTTCTTGTTTTTTAACAGTTTCGTTCGGGTCAAAATCTCCCCAAATAAACCTAGAGGGCTGAAATTTGGTGTACAGGTTAAGCTAATAGCCACACACTGTTTTTTGGAGGTTTCAACTTTTAACCCTTACCCTCACGATTTTTACGCCAATATTTCCTTAATTTTTTTGCTTGTTTTCTAACACGTCTAGAGACTCCATAAGGAAACCTAGAGGGCTGAAATTTTGTACGTGTATTCAGTTAGTATCCAGCTAGTACCTTGTAGGGAGTCCGCATCACTTTTCCCCCCACTTCTCCCATTTTTACATCCGAATTGAATGCTATTGTTAAATGTGTTTTAAAAGCATTATGTTTATTCTAAATACAAGTAGGCGAATAGTAATTTTAAAAAATTTAAAAAAAAGTGAACTTACTTTTATGACAAATGAAATACATACATATTAAGTAATTTAAAAATGTTATTAAAGTCACTGTTTATTTATAAATTAGGAATTTTGGATTTTTAGTATTTATAAAATAGAAATTTTGGATTTTTTTGGAAAGAAAAAATATCTTTATAAAGGCCTTCCAGTTTACTATTTAAGGTCCTTTTTTAATTTTTAAAACTAAAACATAAAGGCAATTAGCGGATAAACATGGGCAGGAATGTCCTCGTACGAATTGTGTTGGCTTTTTTTCTGCTACCTGTTTTCGGCACAAAATTGAAATTTACTGAGATACAGCCCTTAAATACTTAAAAACTTTTTTTAAAGCCTCGATCAGCCGAACACTCATCACCAGTTTTGAAACCAACAAAATGACAATTCGGTTGTAGACTTTCAATCACATTTCGCTTGTAGACATTCAATACCGAAGATGAAGGGGAAAATTCGACTACCGTGATGGGGCCCCGCTGCTCACGGCGTTTTTTTTTTTTTTAATATCTCGGAACCACATTTTTGGAACTGGTTGACACGATAACTCAAAAACTATTCCATGGATCCTTTTTTCTAATTTTTTATTTTAAAGAAAATTCAATTCTCCGGCACCTATATCTAAGTCCGATACACTTTCAATATTTTTTACTTTTTTTATTTTATATTAAAGAGCGAAAAATAAGACAAAAATCGTAATCAAAAGTTCACACATCCGCCATTTTTTTTCTTTCAAAAATATATTGATATTATAGGTATAGATACCGGTACTCTTCATATGTTTTATAAATCTTATTTGTTTTTGGATTTCAGTGGTTTATTACCGGCGCTATGATGTCAACCAACAAGGCATCGGATTTTTGGATCGTCACACTGCACTATCTATAAAATGGACAATTTTTTATATTTTTCTTTGAAAACTTCTTTTTGTATAGCTCAATACTTAATAAATATGTGTACAAAATTTGAAATTGGTATTTGCTTCCGTTTTTGAGAAAAAAGTTCCAGAAAAATACATAAATTTTAAAGAATCTCAAGTAAACCTCCCCTTAAAGGTGAAAGTTTTCTTTTAAATTTATTATGCAAAGATCTGAACTGGAAATTTTATTTTGTTAATAGTAGATTATTTTTTAAGGAACGTAAGTGCTATTTTTGTAGAGTGGGATACAGTTTGAGAATTTAGGATGGAAGCTCGATGTTTCGTTAGCATGCACGGCTACAAAATCCCTACTAATATTACAAATGCGAAAGTGAAAGTTTGTTTTTCTTACTTTCACTTTTCAAAAGTTTGACACAAATAATTTGAAACTTTTTGCAAAGAGAGAGCTTTGGAAACAGAGATGGTGAGAGGCTAACGTTATGTCGTATTATAATGATGTCATAATCTTCGACACTACGCGTGCGAAGCTGCGGGTAAATGCTAGTCATAAATAATTTTAAAAATTTTGAATAAAATATAATAAAATTTTGTTGGAAACTGCTGTGTCCTGTAATTTAACCGGCATAGAATTGTCTTAATTGCTAGTAAAATTATTTCTAAATCAATCTTCTTACAAAAAGAGAATCGTTTCTTTTTCTTTTTTTTTTTTGCTCGCCAACGATATTTTTTGAAGATAATGTATTATTTAGTGTTTTTTTTCTTGCTCCTTAACTGTATTTTTGGAAAAAAGGGTGACATTTTTTGTTGGTTCTCCGAGACCCTTTCACCTTTCTAGTAATAGTAATAATAATAATGGAATTTTACTTATAAATACTTTTTTTAACACCCGGGATGTTTACAAATACCCTCCTCTCGCTGAAAAAACCAAATATTTCTTCAAAATGGTTTATTTAAATGAAAAAATCACTATTTAAACTTGTTTTCATAATGATTTCTCAAGTTCTAATAAAACTTTATTATATATTTTGTTATGACTTATGCTTGACTTCACTAGTAGTACTACAACAGGTGTATACATCAAAACAAACGTAGCTACTATAATTACCTGTTAAATTATTATATATATTTATTCGAATCAATATCGACCATGAGTTTGGTGCCAGTCACTAATGATTAACATTGTTATTGTACGATAATATAACTTACTGCAATACGTTTTTATTATATTTGTTTGTGAAAAGAGATTTATTAATATTAACGCAAATGGATAGCTATTTATGTAACAGGTTCGAAAAGTAATTTTCCACAAACCTACTAAATCCTGTAAGTACCATTTTATGTTCGTATAGACCGACAGCGATGTAAGAACTACTAGAGTATGACCAAAGAATACAAAAACACCGTACATATAAAAATCATACATATAAAAGAAGGAGGCCGATCAAGCTCCTCTCGCTGCTTAGCTGATCATTCTTTCGGTGGCGGTCAGCCTATGTACGTGAATTTTTATGTATTGTTAAAATCATTGTTAGTTACACTGCATGTTTCTCTGTCCGCATGTACGTGTTATTTTGTGTGTCTGTGTGACCACTCACACAGATGCAAATATCAGACACATACAACTACAAACTGTGTGTAGCTACACAACATAGTGTAGAGAAGTGGTAGGGATTTTTTGTCCACGCTGGTATCGTTAGTAGAGGAGATCCTTGTACCTGGGACACTTTCGTTTAAAACTTCATAACTTGAGTAAAAATTAATGTATGACTTCGAATATTGAAAATTCTCTAAACACACAATAACATCTTAATATTTTGATACAATATATCAGGATATTGTGTTTCTTTTTTGCGAAAACTTGAGTTGAAAAATCGAGGATATTTGTCCCAAGGTGCAATCACAGCTTGTACCTTGGAACAAACTATGCAAGCCATTTTAAGCCTTGAAATTTTTTTTTAAGAGCAATAAAAATTGTTTGGTTTTATTTGCAATCATTTTCATTATAGAAAAAAAATGACCATTTTAATGGCATTTTTGACGTTTTCTTTATTGGGCTTTAGCCGGGTGACTTTGTCCTTACTTCGCGGCATCTGGATAGATAAAGACAAATATTGAAAACAAACTTACCTATAAACCTCTGCAAAAAAAGCAATGCCTTGTACCTTGGGACGATCCCAAGGTACAAAAATTTGATGTCCCAAGGTACAAATTTCAATTGCATACAGAGTGGTTATATTTTTTAATTAGGGAAATCCAGTGATATACATCAAAATAAATTGTTACGAATGTGTATAATAATTATTTGTATTTTTAGTCATTTACTCACTTCAAAATATTTCGAGTAAAATGATGATTTATATGGATTACAAAAAAAAAAAAAAAAAATAATAAAAACACGGCAAAAATCTCAAAACCTTACACATAGAAGAAACGAGTCAAAATGGCCGACATCATGCGTGTGTTTTGAGTATTTGTGTCAAATACTCATTAAACGTCACTACTAATTATTTTACAATACACTGGTTCTCAAATTATGGGCTTGTCCCGAGGTACAAGAATCTCCCCTACAGAGATAGTAACCTCGTTTCTGTATTCTGTGGGTGTGACGGGCAATCAGAAATGTTTCCAAAAGGTTTCTTTGGTACCGGAAAAAGAAAAAGTCGTAAGTACTTTTTAAGTCCTTGAATAATTTTTTTAAATAAATTACTTAAATTTTGTAATTATATTTTTAAATGAATTGCACCTATCCTTTGTGTTTTGTTACGTTACAAATATAAAATTCTCATTCATTTTTACTGTTCTACAAAAACAAACGAACTTGTTGGGTGACAATTTAAATAAGTTTTTATGAAGAATGTTTATGATTTTCGCACTGTTAAAAACTTTTTTTTCCTTAGAATATAATTTCTTCATTTTATTAAATAATTACTTAAAATTTAATTTAACGAAATTTTTTATTACAAAACTTATTTTACACACGTGTGCGTGCATAGAGACCGACACTCAATAAAAAATTTTTATTTTAAGTTTTATATTGTACCATATTTTTTTCGTCCTACGCAGTATATTCGCTCCAAGCAGTTTCGTCCATTTAAATTAATGAAAAGGTTCTTTTTCCCTGTTGATTTTCCATAAAAAGCTTAGTTTAATTTGGTATAAATGAATCGTTTGTAGATCTATTTGTATTTGAGTTAGAAAGAAAAATGGTTGAAATTTTGTAATCAAACACTGGAAATTAAATTTCAGGCAGTTCTTTGTGAACGGTTGAATTATTTATTTATTTATTTATTTTTTTTTTTTTTGCCTTGTAAATACTATTTGTTATTATTTAATATTTTTTCACTTTTTGTAATTGAAATCTTTATAATGAAAAAAATTGCTCAGAGCTTTCAGTTTTTTATAGTCCTTGTTGATTATTTAATAAAATAAAAATAATTTGCATGACTTTTTTGGTTGTGTTGCTATTTGAAGCCTGTTGAGGGATGAGGGTTGAGGTCAGTAACTGATAAGGGATTAATATATAAGCATTTATGAGTAATAGTCAAAACAATTCCAAGAAGAACGATTATTCCATAAAAATATTATGAAGAATTAAAATTTATCTATAGAAAAAATGTCGATAGCTGATTGAAGCTATATTATGACTCTTTTTACTGGGTTGGAAAATTCCTAAGAAAGTTTCAATTTTGATAAGGAAGATAATTCAGATATCTCTAAATTGTGGGAACTTTTTGTAAGTCCTTTCATCCAAGCTTCATCGACTTTTATAAACATAAAAGAATACTTTTCGATTTTTCTAAGAAATTCAAAATGAAAGTGACTCCAGAACCATTGGACAAAATCTGCCAAAATTTTGCTCCTTTTAATGCCCTCATATATAAAATTGTTTTGAACCTGGTTTCATATCTCTATTCTAAAAAGATTTGGAGATATTCATTGACTTAGACGCGCCAACATTAACATCCAGAAAATCTCTCTCCGGTTTTTGGCTTTTGGGTCTGATTACCATACCTTTCTTATAGCGTCAGTACCTGTTCTACATGAGGAGAAAAATGAAAGTTTATCATTTGAAAATTCATTTGATCGTTATTGATAATAAAAATTGTGTCTAATTCAAATTTATTTCAGATTCTTACGATCAAATCCTCTCACTTGGATAAATTTAATAAAGTAGACTTTTGGCGTATAATTTTGCTCTTGTCAACAATTTTATATTCACTTTTCACTGATATTTTGGCGCCAATAACGCAATTTCTAAGACAATTATTTTCTGTTAAATATACCATTAATAACACATTTAAAAAAAATATTCATTGCTTTTAATACTTTTTAAAAAGAATGAGAAACAAACATAACATTAAAGCACAGAATTATTTTCATTTTCTTTTGTAAGTAGACGAAAATACAGTTTGTTTCATAGTCATTACAATATTAAAAAAATAAGAATTAAAAAAAAATGGAACGCTTATGCGGCCCATACACGGTTCAACTTGTTGTACTACCTAGTTGTACTACAAGTTGAACTGTTTGATGTTTGCCATACACTATTAAACTATTCATTCAACTTGTTGTCCAACTTCAGTTATTCACAATTTTTGAAAAAGATAACTTCGTTAAAATTATGCATAAAATTCTTGCCTTAGCAGTAATTGCAGAAATTAGTAAAGAAAGCTTGAGTAAATGAAAAAAAAAAGAAAATCGAGCAAAGAGTGGTTGGGAAAAAAATTTTCTAATGAAAAACTATTTAAAAAAATTAGTCAATGTGAACCAGACGATTACAAAAATTATATGCGAATGAACGAAGAAATTTTTAATGATATTTTAGTAAAAATAACACCTTTAAGAAGCAAAGAAGATACGTTTATGCGTGATGCAATTTCTGCAAAAACACACTTGGAAATTACATTAAGGTTTCTTGCAACGGGAAATTCTTTCAAAAATTTAAAATTTTCAAATGCAGTATCACCGCAAGATATTGGAAATAACAAACAAAATCAAATATTTAAACTTTCCAATTGTTACCGCTGTAAATATTTTGTTGATTACACTCTTTACAGTATATATGTACTGGTTTTGTTGTTCAACTACTCCACACACTGTACAACATGTTCATAGACCATTTGCTCCGCCCACGTAAAATCAAAATATTTTAATTTTACTTCAACAGTTTATGCAACCATCAAAATAGTTGACCAACTGCCCAACACACGATTCAACATGTTGTACAACAAGTTGAACCATATATGGGCCACATTATAAATCCTAGACAAAAATAGACAAAAACAAATGAACATCAGTTGTGATTTTTGTTTTATTAAATTTTTCTGTAGTATCGTTTTTGTTAAATATTGCCATATAAAATTAAACAAATGGTATATGCAAATATAAATTATGAATTATGAATTATAAAAACACATTTTTTTATTTAAATTTATGATGACAGTGGTATAAAACAATAATAAAGTCTATTTGTATTATCTTTCTTTGTTAGTAGGATAAGCGAGACTTGTAGATAAGGGGGTATGAGGGCATAGTATGAAATTGTTACAAAAGTTAAATGTATTTTAAATATTGATATATGACCTTTGTATGTTATTGTTACACAATATTTTGTTTCTTTTTTTTAGGTTTAAATAAAATAAATATTTTTTACAAAATATTTTTTAGTGTCCGGCATCAAAAGTAGAAAACGGAATTTTTGTAGAATTACTTCCAACCCAATTTTTCTGTTACAGATAAATCTTTTATCGAACTGGGAGCGTATTGAAGCCGAATCGAGAGGGACTAATAATTATCGAAAAAACAGTGGATCGGGGCTAATAATTATTGAAAGACATATAGGTGAATATATTTCCTTCTGTCTGATACACGCAAATAAACTATGATACCACCGTTTTGAAGTTGAGAATCACGATTTATTCAATAATAAAAGTTATCATTTATAAAAAAAGTTTTTTCTGGTAAAAATGTTTTATATGCTATTACTTACATCAAAGTAAAAGCAACTGACTGTACGGAACACTCTCTATACAAGTGCACTTTGCACTTGGCGGCATTGTTTTTCAACTTTGTAATAAATGTTATTATTGTAAGTAGTTATTGTAAATAACTTTCATAACTTGTAATAGTTGACAATTAAAAAAAAAATAGTTACGGAGAGATATAACGTTTATAGTTTAAAACACGCTAGAATAGCGACAAAAAATATTATGTCGATTAATTTAAACCGTTTATTTCCACATGATTAATAATTTTTTTGTTTGAAAAGTGAATGCAAAACTCATTTTTTAAATGACACTTTTATGGTACCTATATTCGAAAAAGTTATAAAAGCAGTATTTTTTTAGTATATTTTAATGTTTTAAAATAATAATTATCGACTATTGAATGTCATTTAGTTAGTTGGTAATTTTATCATCGTCATTAAAGAGTAGAATTACATAATTATAATCACAAGCGTTTCACTATTTATATATTGGGTGATTATTTAGAAAGGACATCATTAAAATTTTAGTTGGATTTTTTTTTATAAAAGTTTTCTCCTAATTTCTTCTTCTAAAAAAAAAGTATGTTCCATATCATATTAAAATTTAAAAAATTTTTGCATTTCTTAAGGGATAGAGCAAAATTCACAACACAAAAAAAAAAACAAACTATTAGTATCTTTTTACCATCTATTTATCGATATTTTAAGAATATTTAAAAAAAATTCATACAGAAAACTGAAAATTCGATTTATAACGATTTAAGGGGAGGTTTACATACTTGAGGGTCGCTAAAAAGAAGTCGATTTTTTCTTTGCAGAAATTGGTAGTTAATTATGTGTAGAATATGTTCCCAAAGTGATTTTGCTGAAAGTAATTTAAGGGAAGGTTTACTTGAGATTTGATCAAAAAATCGATTTTTTTTGCCGAAATTGATAGCAAATTATGTGTAGAATATGTTCCCAAAGTGATTTTACTGAAAATAATTTAAAAACAAGATTCTTGCACATTAACCGAATCCAGCTTTCTGTAAAAAAAAAAATTCAAAAAACGTAGTTCACGCAATAATGAGTATTAAATATAAAATTTTGAAAATACGTTTCTTTATATATATTTTATAATATCTCGGAACTACATTTTTGGAACTGGCGGACACGATAACTCAAAAACTATTAGATGGATCCTTTTTTTTAATTTTTTATTTTAAAGATAATTCAATTCTTCGGCACCTCTACCTAAGTTCGATACACTTTCAATATTTTTTTTTATTTCTAAGTTTACTTTAAAGAGAGAAAAATAAGATAAAAATCGTAATAAAAAGTTCAAACATCCGCCATTTTTTTATCTTTCAGCAATTTATTGATATTATAGGTAGAGGTGCTGATACTCTTCATATATCTTATAAATCTTTTTTGTTTTTGGATTTCGGTGGTTTATTACCGACGCTAGGATGTCCGCCAACAAGCATTGGATTTTCGGATCGTTACACTGCAGTATCTATAAAATGGACAATTTTTCATATTTTTCCTTGAAAAATTTTTCTTGTATAGTTTAATACTTAATAAATATGTGTATAAAATTTGAAATTGATATTTACTTCCATTCTTGAGAAAAAAATTCTTAAAAAATACATAATTTTTAAGGACTCTCGAGTAAACCTCCCTTTAAATATGAAAAAAAATGATGTGCAAGTTGATATGATTTTAGGATTTGTGTTCATCTGCAACTAAAAAACGTAAAAGATCTGGTTCAGAAAAATTGTGATTTTGGCAGGAACTACGAAAAAAATCTAACAATGGCAGCTCTCTGCCGATTTTGCATTTTTTGCGTCATTTCGAAGCATTTTCCCAACAAATATTTCCTCATACTGTGAGAAATTAATAAAGACACTAGTAACATCTAATTTTAAATGATATTATGTTTATAAGGATGCACTTTGAAGTTGTATATCAATATTTTATTTTGCAAAAAATCAAAATTCAACTCAATATTTGAAGTTTAAACATTTCTTGTTTCACGAAACTTTTTCATTCTGTAAATAAATCTTGCTACTCATATTATAAATCCATTTTTCCATTTTCCAAAAGTAAAGTTTTACAAAAGTATAAAATTTGTAGTAGTTCTACTTCTCTATATATGTATAGATAAGTAGATTGATGATACTTGAAAAAAAGAATATATTCCTCTACATACAGTATACACAATCATTGACAAGCATAGTCGCCTAAGTACTAAGTACACACTCCGTATTGTAGTGTTGGCGACTAGTTGGAGTAGAATAATCGTGAGATCGCAGTTATATTTATGTGGTTTCGCTGCGATAGAATGGTAAAAAGGCAGCCATCCACCGCACCTAGCCGAGTTAGAGATGGGCGTTGAATTAACGAACTAGTTTTTTCAACAGTTGCTTACGGTACAGATGCAGATTAACTAACAACGGGATGGCACAACTTTGGAGTCGCCGATTTCGCTGAATTTTTTTTTGATGATAGAGTACACTTAATATGTTAATATCCTAAAATAATAGTGCGCACTATTCAGAAAAACCTGTAATTTAAAAATTTTAATGCAGCTAGTGTACTTAATACGCTTAAAGAAGATTGTTGTACGTAAGATGCGAAGTAGGTTGGAGGTAAGGTTCTTGCCTCACAATAGAATGGTCTTATGTTCGAAACTGACTTTGTTCAACAAAACTTTTTCTGTATGAATTTTTTTTTATTAACAAAAATCTTATTTATTTATAAAACATTATCGAGTGCTTGTGAAGCACTATACTACGTATGACAGACTTTTGTCTGCATTTAAAACACACGCAGTATTCATATGTTCACTTATCGTTCAGCTAAACTGAAACTTTAAGCATTCGACTTCCTTGGTTAACATGACCAAAAACCACATATGTAAATTAAAAATCATAAAGTGATTGAAAAAAATTATTTGAAATTGAAAAGTTGTAGCTGCTTCTCGCATTATAGAGAGTACATACACATAGGCGATTGAATGTTGTCTGTATCGGGCGCCTGTCGAGCAAAGGATCGATGGTGTAATGGATAGCACACCTGGCTAGTTACCTGGAGATCCTTGGTTCGATTCCCGGCCGATCCGGATAATTTTTTCAATCACTTTGTGATTTTTAATTTACATATGTGGTTTTTGGTCATGTTAACCAAGGAAGTCGAGTGCTTAAAGTTTCAGTTTAGCTGAACGATAAGTGAACATATGGATACTGCATGTGTTTTAAATGCAGACAAAAGTCTGTCATACCTAGTAGTGTTTCACAAGCATTCGATAATATTTGAAATTGAAATAGTTCACATAGCATAATAGTTTAATGGCCCTTTTTATTTGATTTTTTCTCCTCGTTTCAATGGTGTAAGAAAAAGTCGCAAAAATTTTTTGAATAAGGGGAAATTTTGGCAAAAAATTATTTTTTTTTTACGAAAATTGCCAAAAAACCATGTTTCGGGCATCGGATGTGCCTGGATAACGAACTGGTCCAACGGTTTGAGACTTCCAACATTTTCACCAAATTTCTATCATATTCTCAGGTTCAAGTCACGTCATGACAGTGGTTGTAATAGCTGATTCTTCGATTCGAAAATTCGCCAAAAACCGTTAACAACCCATCACTAACAGTTAGTCGTGGCTGTTAACAAGCCTCACCGTACGTACAGTCAGATATATTCCTTTACTTACGAATAAACCTGTAGATATATGACCTCATCTTATATGAAGGTTATAACAATAGACAGATAGATATGTGTACGTGAAACATAGCATAAGCCAGTGTGTGAGCAAGTAAGCGAGCCATTAGACGTCATTACACATATACAGACAGACAGACAACATTTTACTCACTCACGATCGGTGGATGCGGGTGCGCGGTGAGACGCTGGGCCCGCCTGCCCGTATTGAGTGTGAGTGTATTTAAATATACTGTGTGTGGTATACTCATTAGAATGAATATCACGGAGCCCATTATCAATATATATTTGTACGAAACCGCAAGACCAACGTGCATTAAGTTGTTGCATTGTCGATTGTCGGTTAGATAGAGGCAAAAAAAAACTGTTGAATTAGGTACTGACAACTTATATCAAGTGCGAAGTGGAGAGGCTACACAAGCTACCTTGATCTGACTTTTATTCGTACCCAAGATGTCTTAATTCGAGCTATTATAGTAGTCAATACTAGTGACCCATTTGGTCATTTCATGTGATTCTTGCCGGTCATTTCTTGGCGGTACGGCAAAATATTGAATCATGGATGTGTTTTATAGTTCATCGTTTCTTAAACCTTTTTGCATTCTACAATTTCAAAGAACGACGCTCCTGAAGAAAAACCTATAGAAATGTGTAAAAAATAGATAGATAAGAATTTTTCTATGACCCAACTTTGAGTTGCACTGTTATAGTTCAACAGATACACACAACGACAACAACGAATAGTCGTTATTAATCCGGTTTACTTACTTACGGTCATTTGTACCACAGCCAAAAGCATATTTAGGTAAGAAATTTAAAAATAATATATTATTTACTGAGGACCGTAAGTGTTATTTTTGTGGCTTCGGATACAGTTTGAGAATATGAGGCTGAAAACCAAGGATTCCTAAGTGTTCATGGCCATGAAAATATCATACTTAAGGACCGAGTATAAATAAGTAATTTTTTCAACCAAAAAAATGTTGAATAGATTGAAATAAGTGAATAAAGGAAGGCACACAAACTTTTGTGATCTGTTTTCGTAACTATAGTAACCAGAAAACAGATTGTCAAATGTTGCTTACGCTTCAGATTACCTGCTATGTAAACGTCAACTTACGATTCAAGTGATTGAAAAAAAAAATTAAAATGTCACTGATATTTTATGCGAAATAATGACCTTGGGTAATATAATATAATTGCTTATCTTGAATTTTTTCAACAGACCGTTCCCCAGCCCAAATACATATCCATGTTAAAATGAGTATATGAAAATATGTCTGACTAGGTTAGTGTTTTTCACAAATTACCTCTAAAATGATTTGAAACCCTAATTCTGTATAGTTCAACACACAGGTGGTATTATTCTCAAAAGTTACAGTTAAATTTCATTTAAGTTGGGAGTAGTTGCCAAAGAAAGGAGGAATTAGAATTTATTCGCTGAAGAAAGTAAAGAAGTAAACCGAAGAAAAATTTTTCGAAGCGTAGTTAGTCGCGGAAATTGAACCTTGATCTACCATTTGGCCAAGTCAAACATCAACTGTTCCTAGCTAACTAGTTAATTTTATTACTAAATCCTAATTTTATCCAGTAAATTTCCGAAGTCACGAAAATTTCTTATCTATCTAACATAAAATCAAACAATTTGAACATAACTACTCATAAAATAGTAGTGACGGACTTAAAAGCTTTTCCAAGTTTACGTACGTATGATAGGTTAGATATAGACAACGTATTCTTATTTCACTCTAACATGAGTGTTTTTGTATTACTGCTACTCTGTTTTACCTTCATCAATTTATAATAATGTGATTTTCACTTCAATTTTTTTCTTTTTTAAAAATTATTTAAGGTTATGTGCTCTTTTTTTTTCTGTTCACCCCCACAACTAGGTGGTGTTTGGAGTCGATGAAAAAAAGGTTCAGTGATTAAATATACATTCTTTTTTGTTGCCAGACCATTCTCGCGCTGCCCATTATATTTTCTTTTGCACCGCCATCAGAACCCATTAATAATAATTATGGGGTGCCGTGTTAAAATAATTATAATGTATTTACATGCTGAAATTTATGTTCAATTAATAGTACCACAAAAAATTTGGTGCGTGTAGGTATAATATGTGGAGGTGTTGGGAAATAGTGTTTAAGGAAATCATTAATGTTTGCATCTAACACCGGTTGGTGTTGATAAATTTATCAGGTATCCGAATGTATAAAATAATTTCATGAAAGAATAATTTTATTTATATTACTACTTTTTTTTGATTGAATTTTTTAAATAGGGCTGAAGTTGTTATCCGCCAAAGTCCTGGGGACCCTAAAACCTCCAAAATTAACTACCTGACTGGTTTTGAAAATTTTTTTACTGTTGGGAAGCTAAACAATTCCAAGCTGACATTTGTAACTGGTGTGATTGTGGGCACGTTCCCGCTAGGCCTTGTACACACTCTTTATGTTACAAATTAAATAGAATTTATAAAAATTCTATATAATCTCGCATAAATTCCGGTTCGGAATAAATGAAGTCAATTTGTTTCACTGAGTGTTTTTAAATAATAAAAACTAAAAAATTCATTTGATTTTAAATATAGTTACAATTTAACATTTAATTGTTACAAATTTTTTAACAACTTATTGTTGCAAATAAAACTCAATTCCATCGTTTGAATTCTAAAGTAAAATTGGCTGTTTGAAATTTAGAATGAAATTACCCATCAAAATCCTTGCCTCAGTTTGCCTTATAATAAAAACCGCTCGGTTTTCGATCTTAGAATCACGCCCAGAGTTGTGCCATGTGATGTAAAAAACCATTTTTTTACATTCTTATGTAAAAAATTGTAAAATACGTAAAAAAAACTAAAAAACCGTAAAAAATTGTAGAAAATTGTAAAAAATGTAAAATACTTAAATTATTTGTCATTTCACTTACAAAAAATTTATTTTGACGGTTATTACTTGTTTATAAGTTCAAATGAAAAAACGTGTAAACAAAATGTCGACACAAAAATGATTTTCTGCTGGTGGAAGGCCATCCACAACTGATTACAAAGCTTTAAATTTGCAAATCAACAAACTGCGTTTTGACAGTTCAAAAAAGCTACTACATTTTTATCTCTCTTTAAATTATAATAACAATAAAATCACTGACGATAATCATGATGAATATGATTGATACCTTTAATAAAATTTAACTGAATAAATAAAAATATTTTTAATATTGAATTCTTAATTAAACTATTCTATCAAAACTAACCTTTCTGTTTCCTGTTTGTCCCCATTTATATTTTTAATTTTCAAATTACTTAATTATTAAGTTTTCCTTTGCAAATATTGCAAATACTTCAATAGCAAATATGGAATACCATCAGTAACGCTTACATATCTATTACATTTAAAAAATTTAGTTTTTTACATTTTTTACAGTTTTTTTATCAAAACAAGTATGTGTAAAGTACAAAGTTTTTTACATGTAAAAACTGTGTAATTTACCCGAAGTAAATTACACGCACAACTCTGAATTCACGCCACATCATATTAGCCAATCAAAAACTTTTACGTATAATTAGAGTGGTATTATACAATGATTAGTGACTCTCAAAAAATATGTCGTCTACATTTTAATTTCAATGTTATACAAACAGCACGTGTCGTGTTGAAATATTAGAAATAATAATAAAATAATCATATCGTTACTTAAAATTAAATACATAATAAAATAAATGTAACAAGATTTTGTGTCGTCAGCCTATCACTATATCCAAATGATTGATTAGCAAAGAACAAAGAAATTATATTTTAAAATACATATTATGATATAGGTACAGTTGAACCTCTCATACATTGCTTATATTATATTAGGTTGCGCCCAGGATTGTGAAGAAATTTCTTCTCAAATACTACCTACTGAATTATGCGAGAAGTTGACGTGAGCTCAGAAATGTCCGCCGGCGTATTAAGACAGTCAAAAAGGGCTTAAAATAAACAACTAAACGGAATTTGGGTAGTAAGGTTATAGTGACTGTGGATCACTGAATAGTAAGGTCACAGTGATTGTGGACCACTCAGTAGTAAGATTACAGTGATTATGGGCTACTGGGTAGTAAAGTGACAGTGATTATGGATTACTGGGTAGTAAAGTCACAGTGATTATAATATTTTCTTTTTTTTGCTAATATTTATAAGTACTTATACACCAATCCCTTATCAGTTACTGATCTCACAGCGCCCCCTCCCGTTCGGATTGGGGGAGGGGGTAATAGGACAAATAAATTACTTCTGGTAGCATCTCTATTTTAAAGTTGTCGAGCGAACGAAGCCAATCACTATAAATCAGTGTTTTTCAACCTGTAGGTCGTGACCCCCTGGGGGGTCGTGAAGCCTTTCTAAGAGGGTCGCAGTTATTTTAACAATAAAACCACTCTAGTTCAATATATATAATATTTAATAAAGAAAAGATTAATTAAAGGTTACATTAGTGTAATCCTCTCATACTTTCGCTTGATAAAATTTCAAAACAAATAACTGTGGCTAATTTTCAATAACAGTAAATCGAAGTTTTAAATAATTGTCATCATATAGACGCTTTTTCTTTGCTTTTGTTACTCTCATTAGAACTAGAAGTTAACGGTTGTGCATGTCTTTCCAGAAATTCGTCCATTTTCAGTAATTACAATAAGCACAGAATTTTGGATGTTAGACAATAAACGACAATGAGCAACTACTAAACAAACAACAAGTCAATGCAGTAAATTTAAACACAATTCAAAGAATACAAAAGTGTCATCCTTTATTTGCCTGATGCTCCACGCAGCGCTCATCACGTGCGCTATGTCTCGCTCACACAAGTCACGCGCGCGTTCAGAAGCTACCATAAGTCGTCAACTTCGATGTCAATATAAAAATATGCGTGTTTAAAGTCTTTTTTTACGTATTTAATTGACACCTAACTGAAAATAATTAATAATGATGAATAGATTCGATATTTGTAACATAAAATAAAATTTAGAAATAGCAGAGGGTAGGGGTCGCGAAATATTTTTCCATACTAGGGGGGACGCGCGATGAAAAAGGTTGAAACACACTGTTATAAATAGCATTTCATACAGAAATTTAGAGCATCTGACTTAAAAGCAATTGAACCCATAATTTAGACTTTCCACAATTGAAACCGTAGATGACACCTCTAAAATATATATGTATAACAGTTGCAAAACACCAAATTGAAAGCCAAATAAACATTTGAGCGAAGCCTTATCCTTATTCAGTGCATAGCTAACAATTAAAAAAAAAAAATTAAAGAGCAAAAATTACGAAATTAGGAAAATAAAATCTTTGAACGAACTGCTTGCATTATACTTTTGCTGCTATTTCATATGAAAAGTACGAAATATTCTTGTTCTAATTACTATAAAGAATTAGGTGAACCAACTAATTGCACTCTAAATTGTACTACAAATCGAAAATTTAATTAACATAATGCCATTTACACTTCATAAACACTTATTTATTTTGTTCATTTAAATCCGTTTGTTTATTATTTAACTTTAATAATGTCTCCTGCAATACTCGAGCTCAGTTGTATTATTTGTTTTTATTATGTGCTAAATATATTTATACTTTTATTTTTTTTTTTAAAATTTTTTTTTACAGCAAAGTTGGTGATTGTTGAATCGCAAAAGTGAAAAACAATTGAAAATCTTAACCATTTATTTTAATTGCAGATGTTAATTACTTTGCACGGTACTGTTGGCTCTTGTTTTAGTCAACTTATAAATACGTACATACAAAATTTTGTCGGTAGTGTATAAAAGTACAGTAGTGTTCAAAAGTTACATAGACACATATTAAAAATAATATTCGTTGAATTTTGTTTTTGCTTTGTTTTGACTTTATGATGATTTTCAATGGAAGAAATTAACTTGATCACCGGTCTGATTGAGTTCACTTGTTGACACCCCCTTAGGGATCATAAAAATGTTTCAAAGTAACTTTTTTTAACAGAATTCTTGTACCTTGGAATTATTTCCACCATCAGTTAAAATAGCATTAGGCGCTCTGAAAAGAAATATATATTTTTTCAACTTTTCAAGTCACTTATAGAATTCAGATATCAACACTTTAGAATTCTTGTATATTGGAATCATTTCCGCCATTATTTAGAATAATATTATCGGTCATGTTATACAAAATGTCATTTTCCGAGCACTTTGGTGGACCATGTATTTCTGATAAATATGACCACTTTCTTAAGCATTACATAAAATATATTTAAAAGCTGTTCGTTAATTTTAAATGGAGTCGTTTTTGCTATTAACTTTAGGAATAACATTAGGTGGTGTGGTATGAAATGTCGTTTTCCGACCACTTAGTCAAACATGTTTTAAATTTATTTAGTATTGTTGTAGCCTGGAATCAATATTGCCATTAGTTGGAATAATATTATGTCGTGTAATATGAAATGTCGTGTCCCAATCACTTGGTCTACCATCTAATTCAAATAAATATCAACACTTTTTTTAAGTGGTGTGCTTTATATAAAATACTCAATTCTAGAACACACGATTTATATCGCCAAAAAGCTTCTTGCATAATGCTAGCCTCCCTTTACTCCTTTCTTTTTTTTGTTTTAAGGAAAAAATACAAGTTCATCGGTCCATTGTCACCAACGGTTGAGAAATACTGACCTAGACTCCGTGGTACTGTAAGTTAATACCAAAATTGGCTATTTTAGCACATTTAGTAACCCCAGCCGTAAACATATTTCTTATCAATAATGTAGGCGAGATTTTGATTTTTCGGTATAAAATCTGGGACAGAGTTTTCGATAGATATGCCCTCAAAGTTAGACTAAGTCCGGAAAAAGAAAGAGTGTCGCCCGTTAAAATTTACAGAATATTTCTAACTTAAATTCCACGTTGCGCGCGGTTGAAGCGTAATAATTCTTATGGACCGTACTGTACCCAAATATATTTAAAACATACACTAACAATATTCTGGGTTAAGAGGTCATAGATGAATGTTACAATGAAAACCGGGAAATGTACTATGTGAGGTAAGTATATACATATATACATACATATCTACATATAGAGGATCTGACGACTCGAGTCACTTGTTATATGCCACTTTTGTTGACCTGAATACTCAAGTAGTCAAGAGAGTTAAGGTTGGAATACATTTTTTTACATGTTGGTACTTGGTACAGACCTAGTATGTTGTATTTATTAGTACGTACTTAGGCCATATTTAAATTAATTTGAATTTATCTCTGTAATAGAATTAGTTAAAATCTTTTCAGGTAAAAAAGTGTAGGCCTCACGCTTGTTTGTGTCGTCTCTTTAGTGTTTACGGGACGGGAAACCCTTTTTTGATATTTTTCGGTTGTATTTTTCTTGATGTAGGTTTTGTGCGTGTATATGTAAATGAAATGTATTTAGTTATTTTTCCTTTTTTAGGGAAAATATTTTTATAAGGTTCTCTTTTGTTCGTAGCTTTTACTACATACATATTTTGTACTTATATTACATGTTTACGTTTTATCTAAAATTTTATTATGAAGTATTTTGTTAAAGGGAGATTTCCTTCCTTTGGTCAACTTTTTAGACAATATGAATTTGTAATTTAATGTAGGTTAATGTGTCGCTCTCATAGACCCATGAACATATTATATATTATGTTATATAGAGTAATTGTATCAATGTATAACTGAGGCAGCCAGATACGACCAGTATACAATCCACAGACCAATGAACACTATAATATATTATACTACTAGACAAAGAGTAAAGCCAGTTTCTAGTCATTTTTCTTGAAGTAGGTAACTGGGTGAGACGGGTGAAATTTAATGAAATAATATAATGTCAATTTTTGAGCAAATGAAACTGTAATTATTGCAGGAAATAATTTGAATACGTACGTATTTTGAAAATAAAGCGAATACCACTTTTTTTCTTTCGAAATTTTGCAGTTTTGGGTAGCCAAAAGCGACAAAAAAAATTTTATACAAGAATATATATAAAGAATAAACCAACAAAATCTCAATTTTCTTTGGTCAATATCACAATAAAAGAAAGCCTCAAGGAGAAGTTTATTTTTGGTAAGTCTGAAAGGGGTAACGCCGTAAAACATATGGAAAATGAAAAACACAAATGAAAATTAAATAATACCAATGAAAAATAAAAAACACAATTTTTACGTTGTAAATATCACTTTATTTTAAATTTAAAAAGTCTGTGACAGACTTTTGTTTATGTAGTATGGCTGGGACATGTCACAGAAGTTTTGGACTTTAGACCAGATCGTACTTGCAAAGAAAAATTTGTATTTTTTTTGTTTGGCAAAATGGGATACAATATAGCAAGTAATGCTTAAATTCATTAAGTTTAGTATATAAATATATAATAGGTTTTAACCTACGCCCTTTCATATTACATTGTCTTTAACGGAAGCCACCCACGTTAATACTGCTTATATAAATTATGTTTTTATTATTTTTATAAATGTGTAGGATACAGGAAGTAGTTGATGGGAAAGAATCTGGAAGATATATCTCGGTGTTTGTAAAGTCAGTATCCTTCTAGATTTGTGAAGGTAAACTGTCGAAAAATATTTATGGGTAAGTATTAGCGACTTTGTATCCTCAATTATTTGGCAAGTGAAAGAATCGGCGAATTTGAATGAACTGTTCTGTTCTGTGCCTGTCGTGACGGTGGCGGAGACGGGGCTGCAGCGCCGCGGTTCGGGCTTAAAGTTTGTACCAATTATATTGTTGGGAGAAAATGGGAGAAAATTTTTAAAAAATGTTATTTATTCCTGGGGTCTGCCATTCTGCCCCACAAGCCTGTGTTCTATCGGTTCTACATTGTTCGGTCGGATTTACTTCATTGAGCAAAAGTACTTAAAGGACCCAAAAAATTATTCCTCTACTGCGATTGGCTCGGGTCAATTGTACCAATTATATTGTTAGGAGAAAATTTTTAAAAAATGTTATTTATTCCCGGGGTCTGCCATTCTGCCCTACGATCCTGTATTCTGTCGGTCCTACGTTGTTCGGTCGGATTTACTTCATTGAGCGAAAGTACTTGAAGGGACCCAAAAAATTATTCCTCTACTGCGATTTAATGGCCTGAATTTAATGATTTTTTAAAAAAAATATTCGGCATCACGGGGAGTAAGTTAAAGTAAATCCTAGAACTCGATACCATTACTAGAAACGCTGGGAAACTTTTGGAAAAAAAGTAGACGAAGGAACACCATCGAAGAAACCACACTATCGGGAATAAAAGAATAATTATTTACAATAGGAGTAGAGAATTTGCGGAGTAGCAAAGTTCCTCTGACGACTACCTGGAGTATCTCACAAAGAAAAGGAAACTCCAGTTATTTAACTCAATTCGCGCAGTTAATGACATAAGCCAACTTTACACGTAGTCACGTATAGCTTAACTTAGTCTGGTGATATAATTCAGTGTTGTTGTTGTTGGTGAAAAAGTTATTACGGTTGATGAAGTGAATAAAATATAAGGAGTCCAATTTGATCAAAATCAATACTGCTATTATTGTTCAAGATGTTCAATGGCTATGTACAAACATAATATATAGAATGAACCAAAAGAATCTGGTGAAAAGGCGAATAAATGATGAAGAACTGCACATTTCGTATTAAAATTGAAGTCTGAACACAAACACGAACATAATTCAAAATGAAATATCAAATTACTGTTTGGTATTCAATTCGTTTTTGACAAATATTTTTAATAACATATTAAAAATGTTTGTAAGATATAAAGAAGGCACCTGGCTGTATTACTATCGGTATTTATCGTATGTCCTCATTTTCACGTTCCGCACCACTTAGTTTGTATGGCTTTAAAAAACGTGTTAAATCTGAATTGCCTCGTAGCCGTAGTGCCCCGTTGACGTATAAGCTCTGTTAATCGAAAAACTAGTGAAAGTCTTGTCCTGCAATAAAGAGAAAAGCGAATTTCGGATCGATTTTCCTGATAAGCTGTAGGATAAGGTAATTTTTTTCTAAATACTGGTGATCTAACCATAACCTGGTGTTGCAGCTGCATAAAATGTGAAGATTTTTTTCTCTCCTGTATGTCTGCTGCAGATTTAAAATGGTGGTAATCTGTAAGGAGACCAGTTTCCTTTTCCAGAGATGCATAAAGTCATTCCTGGTTAGCTTTGGTATAAGTTTTTTAGAGCAAGTCATGAACTAATTTTCTGAGAAAGCTTCTTATAATCTGAATAAAAATTATCAGTAGATTCTCAGTCCCACGAACGATGGCTTGAAGCCAAAATCTTAAATCTCCTCTAGTTCACATTAGCAAAATCCCTCACTGTTATAGGTTTATGTAGTCCCTCTCGAAAATAGAAGTCCATAATGACAGGTACGTAATCGGATTCAGGTCTCTGAATTGTGTAGATATGCCTGGATCGGGTGTTCATATTTTTGGTGATGGTTAAGCCGATGATGTGATCAGCCCGGATCTACGATCTAGGACCGGGGCAAAAACTTGAAAATGGCCCCCCTCACTCCAATGTTTGACATAAATTGTCAAAAAAACTCATAAGTATATTATAAGTCCTTTATAAAAGTCTAATTTTTCCCGTTGCGGCAATGATAAAAATTGAGGATTTTGTAAAGGATCAATATAGGTACAAGTTGATCTTTTATTTTAATAAATCTACTCCAAACGTTTGTAAAAATTAAAGGCTGCAAGTTTCACAATGGAAATAGTGTGTATTTGTTTCAAAATGGGTAGTTGTACCCGTATAGCTATTCTCATAAATAATACTAAGCGAGATTTAAAACATTCCTTCTATAAGAAAAATGATGTTTTCTTATGGAAGGGACGAAAATAGGTTTAATATGGACATCACTTAAAATAAAGAAACATTTATTACCTTTAAAATGGTTTTTATTTCAACCTTTTAGGATAAACGGCTTATGAAATATGTGTATTGGCATAAATGGTTGCAAACACAAAAATCAGGCCAAATTGGAAAATAAAAATGGCTACCACGCTTAAACGGTTCAAGATAATTTTTTTAAAGAATTGATCCCAATACTTCAAATATAATAGAAACAACTGGAAGAATACCTACTAATTTTTTCTAAAATGGTCGAGCAACAATTTTTTTTTTTTTAGATCATTTGATATAGACTGACCTAGTATAATTTTGGCGCCCCCTGAAACTGACGCCCAGAGCAGGGGTCCCGATTTGCCCCCCCCCCTTAATCCGGGCCTACCTTTTATACTTTAGTATATCCTGAAGTAGTCGTGATGTCCCGGAAAAAATGAGATTACATGTGACAACCTTAATGGCTACACATGTGGCTATTGCATTTATTTCGTTCAAACAACAAAAATTGGACATACGATAGCTGATAGCTCTATTGCGTAAGACCACGTAGCTCCAGATATGAATGTATGATATCTACAACTTCAATAGGCACATACCCCCAAGCCAGATGATGTTGAAGGCGATGTCAGAGATGGATAGACAGACACCGATGAACAAAATGAGAGGTAAATAGTGGGTAGGTAAACATGCTGGATAAGAACTCCCCACATAACTCCCGAGTAGTAGTGGATCGGGATCGTCTTTCGTTCGTCAGTGTTTAGGTACCAGGAGTATATACATATATTTAGTAGACACCGAACACTCGTTCCTATTCAACGACATTGGTTTCAGTGTGTGGTTAGCCATGTTGTACGAATCAACCATTGTGTTCTGATCATAGTACAATGTGTCACAAAAGTGATTTGACAAGTGAATCTTATTATATAAAAAAAAAAAAAAAAATAAATAATAAATAAATAAATAAAAATAATAATAATAACAATATTGACAATTTAACTTATGTGTATCAAGTCCCCGAAGAATATTGTAGTTTTTTCACTTTTACCATGGAAGAATGTTAGGACAGATTTTAACAGCGAAAAAAATGGTACAAGACATTTCATTGGTCATTTCGTTTTTGTAAATTTAACTGATTTCAGAACCATGGTAACAATTCATTAAATAATTATATGAATTTCTTACCGTATTACACTTGAGTTTTATATTTTTTCTGAATAAATTTGTGTTTTCTACAGCTCAATTTTCTTGCCTAAAAGTAATTTAACGAGAAGAACTGTCAACTAACAAAAACGCTTCAGCTTCGCTGTCGTGTTTTTATTAGTTGACAGTTCTCCTCGTTAAATTGCTAGGCAACAAATTTTCGTTAGATAACCCCAAATTTTTTTGAAAAAATACAAACCTCTCGTGTAATAATAAGTGAAAATCGATACGAAAAAATTTTAATATATAATAAATAAGAAATTGATTAAAACTTTTGAAATTTTAAAAAATATCATTTGATTATATACAGCACCAGAAGGGATCGCGATGTCTGTGACGTTAGGTATTATGTTGATCTGTTTTTAGTTAAATACTGGTGACAGCTCGTAAATATTGTAAAAATTATTAAAATTATTCGTGATTATTGAATTATTAAGCAATGTGTGACAAAGGATTTATAAAGGCTAATTCTGACAATATTAGTAGACATTTTTGTATTATTAGCACATAATGGTACAAAGCAAGCTCAATAACTCTTTTAATTATACATTTTATATAAATTCAGAAATAATAAAAACAAAAATTCAGAATAAAAATACATTAATGTATGTTCAAGCAATATAAACATTATGACGTCACATATTCTGTAGTAGATAAAGGGAATCTATTACATTGATTCAAAATTTTATTTTCAAAGAGATTTCTAAGATGTCTATAGTATAAGTAAAATTTGAGATAAAATTTGCAACAGAGTAAGTATGCTTTGGTATTTTCGTATTTTCGTTGAATATATAACTCGAAGGAGACGGGAGCTTACCATTTTCGCTGAACGTACTTTTGTGACACATTGTCTCACATGAAGAGCGATGATATTATAAAAAGACTGGAAGGATGAAGTTATGTAGACAGTATGTAATGTAGGAAATCATCATCAATGGTGGAAGAATTTCTTGAAAATATTTCATCAAATACATAAGTCAAATGATAGAGAGCAAACGAAAGCGGCTGACTCCAACTCTATATATGGAGTAGATGAAAATGGCTAGAACTAGAATGATGATGGTCTGGGTTATAAATACCCACTTATATAATAGATACCTATACATACGATGTTCATACATATTATGTTGGCGGTCTATCGTTAAATCTGTCGGATCATGCTGTGTCTAGTCAGATCATGGAATGTCGCTATTTCATTTCCTCTCAAATTGTGACAAGCAAAAAAGAGTTACTTTTACACTTTGTCTAGCCTCGTACTGCTAGCTACTGGCTCCCTCTTCAAGTATTTTCACGAAATGGTTCGCCTTTAATTAAGAATTTCATGAAACGGTTGATTCAACCATCGGCCTTCGACTCATACATGAAGTGATGGGCAACTAAAATGAATTTGAGCAAATGGAAGGAAACAGAGGATGGATCGAGACCGAAAACAATGATAAAAGATCAATGAATAGTTTCTGATAACATTTTCATCTAGTATTTTTCCAATTTCAATTATAATTTCATCAAATAGTATTTTTGGTTGAAATCATTACTAACTTATTTTTGATCAAAATATTTTTCGGAAAATATGTACGCATTTTTGGAGAAAAAACGCTTAACTTTATTTGTTGTGATTTATTTTATCAAATATTTAATTCAGTATAACGGAATTTGGTTTCTTGATACTACAGGAAAGCCATATAAATTTATTTTCGAGAATTAGAAAATAAATTTAAATAGAGTATATATAGAGTTATATATACTCTATTTATATAGAGTTATTCTCGAGAATAAATTTATTTTCGAGAATTAGTGTAACCAATAGGTATACATAGGTACGATTAAATATATCACATTACATTTTAGAGCTCTACAAATGTTTTGTAAATTTTCCAATGTTTGTTTTGAAGGAATCCATTTAAATTGTTGCTTGTTATACGTGAAGGGATCTGTTGCAAAATTAAAATTACAAATTTTTCTTTTCGTAACATCTAATTGTGTATTGATATCTTTTCGAAATTAATTCTATTTTGTTAATATTTAATGTTAAAAAATTAGTATTGTCTCCGAAACTTAAATTATTCGAAAGAAAACAGTAGTGTGTTGTTTTAGGTCATGTGACTTTGTATCACCTATCATTCTCAAATCATCGCAATCGCTTCAGTCAATTATGAATTTTGTCATGTAGATATTATCACTGTTTCGTATGATTCACTGTTTCGTATGATTCACATTTTTTCAAAGTCGAATTAGTTCATGAATGCCAGCATAAAGCTTAAAGTGACTGATCCAAAAGAAGGGTTTTTTGTAGTAGTCCTATCTACCTAACTTTGGTAAAAATGAAAAAAACGACTTTGAAAACTTATAGTTTGCTTCCAATTTCCAAAATCATTTGATTATTTTACTTACGGTTTTTTGGGAGCTGAATTTTTTTTTTTTAATTTAGTGACGTTATCGAGTTTACTAAAATTTTTCAGGTTTTGAAAAATGTCATTTTCGGTTTCTAGGCACCTCAAAACAAATTTCCGTCATAGTCCCGGACTCAAATCGCGTCAAGCAAATGGCTGTAATAGTAAAATTTCCAATTCGGAAATTCGCTCAAAATTAATAAAATCTTGTTTTCTATTTTCTCTCATGTAAAGGAATAATTTTTGGATACTTATTCGGGAAAGACATGTTTGTTGCTTGCTGTAAACTGAATGTATGAGAATGTTAGTGAAAGAATAAATAACAAAATCTGTCTTTGACAGAAAAAGTTATTAGAGAATGCTTAATGAAAATAATGTGAGAAATTATATTAAAAATAAATCGGGATTTATCTGAGAAAATAATTCATGGGCATCCCACAGGACACTTAGTTATTAAAAATTAAACGCAATATTCTATTTTTTCGGTCACTAAACTTAGAGTAGTTTCCCTTGTAATTTGTAAATTCAAAATTTCATTTTGTAAAAGAAACTTTTTAGCAAATAAAAAATAAATTGTTTTATCTCTCTCATTTTTGTTTTAAATCTTCAACAAAATCTTAATAACGTTAATATAAAATTTTTCGTATTAACAATAAGAATTTAATTAACTTTTTGGTAATTTTTTTAGTAATTAAAAATTTCACCTTCCGTGTAAAGAAGAATTAAACTACGAAATACACAGAGGAAGAATAACAAGTAAATTTATCTTTTAAAACATCTTGAAAATTCTAATACCAACTTCCGGGTTTATAAAACGTTCAACGTATACAAGTAGATAGAAAATCTGGTTTTCCACAGTGTCCTACAGAACAAACTATACTTAAAATACAATATACAAAGATACGAATATTTTAAATCATGAAAATCTTTAAATGTAAAGTTTATAGATTATCATTTATGTTCTAGAAGCTCAAGCAAGTATGCTTGCAATTTGGCTAAGTCAAAATTAAAAAATTAGAGGAATTTTAGTTAAGCAATTTACCAACTTTTTTTTACAATTTATGTTTTAATCATTTAAGACGTTGAAATGACCAACAAATATTTCGTTTTTATGAAAATTTAGTAGGGAAGTTCGTACTTTAAGTCACCACAAGTAATTATGATGTTCTGTAGCCTCACTAGTTCTACCTTGTAGTGAAATTAAAAAAATTTTCCAATACTGATAAACAACACTTCTCCAAAATCATGTGGCTTCTGAAGAGACATAACCTCTCTTCAGTATACTGGGAAACATTTGTACGATCTTTCAAGTTTCATCGATTTTCATAAAAAGAGTCTGGAGAATCTCGAATAGAACAAAAATTTTTTCTATTTTCTTCAAAATGTTAAAAATGACGCGACATCGCACTCAACAGAATGTGATCAAATTTCATCTCTTTTCGTTCCAAGTAGACCAAAAATTTCTATCTAGTTTTTTGGTTTTTTGAACCTCTTAGACCCTAAAATGTCAAGATTCCATGAAAGACACATATTTTTTACTTAAATACCTATCGAAATTATTATAATATTTTCCAGTATTTTATCAAAAATAAAGAATTATTAATAAAATTTATTTTTTGTTCTGCATTCTTTCCAATTGAAAAAAATATTAATAAAATTTTACAATTACGAAACCGTAGCCATCAATTTCATTTTATGTATGTAGGTACATTGGGTATATATTTAATAGTATTTTTGTTTTTGTAAAGCGTATAATTTTTCCGAAAAGTTTCGTTTTGTAACAAAGTTTTCATTCGCTAAGTCGATGGTGTGAACGCTGTATACCTTCACTCGTGCATTTTCTGAAACAGCGAGTGTGCGACTGTTAAATATGGTAGGAACTGAAACGTGAAAAATGGAATTATTTAGAAAACTTTTAAGCCTACAAATACTCGTGGCTATAGTAGCCAAGTAGCATTGATACTAAGTTTATTATATTATACACGTAGCATCAAATTATACTTATATATAGACTGTTTCATAAATCCATATTTATTATTTTTTTTTTAAATTAGTGTTCTCTCTTCTCTTCAAATGATTTTTTTTAAATATAATAATAAATACCCCTGTCGCAGCATCTTGCATAACATAGCGAATTTCCGTTTATAAAAATTAATTTTCCTGGGTAACTAGTTGACATAGAAGAATAGTTTAAAGACCGTTTTTATGTAATTTTTCCTCCTCTTCTAAATGGTGTAAAAAAATTTCGCAAAAATTTTTGAATAAGTGGAAATTTATTTTCGCAAACAACTAATTTTTTGCAAGAACAAAAACCATGTTCCTGGTATCCGACGTGTCTGGCTGAAGAACTCATCCAAGATTTTGGGACTCCCAACATTTTCACCTTTTGTAAAAGTAGGACATTTCGTTCGAGAGATATGGCCATGGTCCCGGGCTCAAGTCGCGTCATGACAGTGGCTGTAATAGCTGAATTCCATTCTGGAAATTCACTAAACTGTGGTTTAATGTTGACTTATTATAAAATTTTTACATTCTACATTTTATGATGTTGGTGGAGGACAAGGAAAATGGTAGGAAGCTAGAATTTCGAAGGTGTGCGTCTGTAGGCGCGAATTGTGAAGGGAAGTTGGAGAATTCGACAGGATTCGAACACACAACCTACCAATTCGGAGTACTTGAGCTACGGCGCACTCGACTACTCGGCTGGTTTAATTTTTTTAAAGTTAACTCCCAAAATGTTTATTATTTGCTAAGATTTTTTTTTAGTAGATACCACATTTACTATAAATTTTTCTTTTAATGTTACCCTTGTGAAAGTGTTAAGAGTGAAAAATTGAAATTTCGAAAAACCCTCCTAGTGTTACTTGAGGAAAAATATTATCTAACGAATGAACTTTCATTTTTTTAGTTCGGATGATCCAGCATCAAGTTATGAGCGGCACCGCAATTTTACTTTTTCCGGGACACGTCCGAATAATTGCTGCCATTACTGTATTTTTTAATATTTCTTCGTGAAAATTTTATACAATATTCTTCGAGTGTCATACTTTAATGTACCATTGATTTTAGTAAAGCGATTTTAACGGTGTCCTCACAAAAAAATAACAAAAACATCCGTTTTTTGTACGAATTAACCTTACCCCCTCCGTAACATCTGAGTTATGTCGCTTGCATAATATTTTTGATAGCGTCGTGTTTACTGAGATCCCACGACAAATTTTAATGAAATTTTCAGGACTTATGTGAGACAGTGTCTAGATGGTTCAGCTGTATCCTGCAGGTAATTCGTCCAATAACTTTTTTATGCCCATCCACTTCACACTATTACAGGATTAAAATAAAAACGTGTAAAAGATATACCTACCTCCAAAACTGTTAACCAAATAGTGCGAAAATTATAAATTTTGTAGAATTATTTGCAAGAAACACCCTCTATTCAAACATACGTACACACAGACACATTTAGCCAGGCACAGCGCGGCAATATGAATCGCGGAAGAGGAGGCATGCAAGCGGGAACGTAAAACTTCTCCCGTTCCCATCATGAAGTGTCATCAAGCCATCACAATCCTCCGTGCGAGTACATACATGCACGTCTGATCATATCGCACAGTCACATTTTCCTTCTCATTTCTTTTGATTTTTCTCTCACGTCTTGTTTTATTTTTATTTACGTATGTCGCACCCATGTGAAGTGGCCTCTTAAAACTTAACTTAGATTTCATACTTCTCTCTTGTTTTTTTTTTTGACGATTTTTTAAATAGACGCAGAAAGCACATATCTATGTAGAACAAGTTTACCGTAGTGGATTCTAGGTAGAGGGAGTTATTATACGAGGTACTTACCACTTGTGTGTTTATCGTTGGAATTCATTCAGAGAGATATAAAAAAAAGACTTAAAGTATCTCTGTTACGTGTATTACGTTTGTTGAGATTTTGTGTTTTTTTTTTTTTTTTTTTTTTTTTTTTTTTGAGATATATGTATAAGAACAATAGCCAATTAAACGTATGAAAACGCGGCGCCAAAAGTGGAAGAAGGTGTTCATGAACCTTTTGTATTGAGTTTAGGTGAATAAAGTTGGGAATAATTAATTAATTTCTTCGAATTTTTTAATTTGAATGTAACGCATGCAGAATATACGTTAAAGATTATCTTTATAAAACAAGTTTCTCGTGGGAATTTTAACGTGTTTTGACGGATAGGGGAGAGCGGGGCTATCCCGAACACTTAAGGGAGAGCTGTTATTGTTCAGCTAATATCGAGTATAAAATTATAAGAAAATTAGCAATATATAATTTGGACCATTGGCTATTGATTTCACACAAAGAAATTTGAATTATTCCACTATTTACATATTTAAATTAAATTACAAAAAAACGCCGTGAGCAGCGGGGCCCCATCACGGTAGTCGAATTTTCCCCTTCATCTTCGGTATTGAATGTCTACAAGCGAAATGTGATTGAAAGTCTACAACCGAATTGTCATTTTGTTGGTTTCAAAACTGGTGATGAGTGTTCGGCTGATCGAGGCTTTAAAAAAAGGTTTTAAGTATTTAAGGGCTGTATCTCAGTAAATTTCAATTTCGTGCCGAAAACAGGTAGCAGAAAAAAAGCCAACACAATTCGTACGAGGACATTCCTGCCCATGTTAGTAGTAGGAATATGGGCATTCGGAGCCCACCTTCCCACCTGCCGACTTTTTGAGCGACCTCGGCAGGAGGCAAAACTACCGAGGCGGTTCTAGAAGCCTCCGGCGGTGGGTGGAGCAAAAATTTGGTCTCCAACCTAACGATATCTAGTGAAATTTTTTTCTAACCTAACAGAACCCTTGACCTAACCTAACGAAACCTAAGCGAACTTAGCTTAACCTAACAAAAGTTTTTTTCTAACCTAAGAACTGAAAAATTCCCTAACAGATGGCGCAGCCACCTTCGAGCCCTGTGAATTCGCTACTAGATGGCGCAGCCACCTTCGAGCCTGTGAATTCGCTACTAGATGGCGTTGCTAGTCTGGATTCCTGTGTGTAAGTTTGAAAAATTGTCAATAGATTGCATCGAAAACCTTTTTGATAGTTAAACTTACCATTAAAAGATGGCCTTGCTTTCATAATTTTATAATATTTTTATCTGAAAACAGGCTTAAACTGTCAGCTGACGTCACTAAAGGTAAACTGATATCAAATAGCGAAGATTTCTCTCTAATATGCAAAAATGAATTTTATCATATGATTGTATATTTTTATCTGAAAACAGGTTTAAACTTGTATAAATTGCCAGCTGACGTCACTAAAGGTAAACTGATATCAAATAGCGAAGATTTCTGTCTAATATGCGAAAATGAAGCAGCAGGTTTTAACCTGTATGGCTACATAAAGTGTGACAGCTGACGTCACCATACTATTTTTTCTGCTATAAAAAGGACGCGACAGAATTTCATCAGTTACAATTTTGTTCGAAACTTTAGTGAAAAAAACATTAAACCTTATTGTTGTGAATTTTAAATTGTTGTGTGTTAAGAGTTAATTGTTGCCAACAATGGAATCCATTACTGCTGGTGCTTCATCTGGAAACAGAGACTTAATTCAAAAAATGGCTGGAAATTTTGTGGATGAATTGAATCATCTTGGCGCTGTTAAACGATGGATTAAACTTTCTGATATGGAAATTGGAAAAGTATATAAAATAATGGGAGCCAGTCAACTACCATCGAAATTCGATTCATCGAAAATGAAGACAATATTGGAATTGGAAATTGGATACATTTCGTTACCAGCGAGATTTGACAATTTGAGCGAGCAGATGCTGGCATGGTTGCAAAGCAATCCAAAACTTGGTATTATGAATAATGGACCCATTGGACTAACTCATAAATTGCAATTTAAAACGTTGGATCTTCTTGAAATCGTGGAGGATGCTGAATGGTGAATTTTGTAATTTATTCTCTTCAAAATGTATTATTTAATTGTACTATGTATTTTAAAAATTTCAATATTGTATCAATTTTTATATATATTTAATAAAAAAAATTATAAAAAAAACAAAAAAACAAAAAAAAAACAAAACAAAAAAACAAAAAAAAATTTCGATTTTTTTTCAATACCCATCGCTAGACATTGATTTATATTCTAGTTTTGATTATGCCAGATTAATAAATAAACATTATTTGGTGTTTAATAAAAAATTTAAAAAATCGATTTTTCAATTCAGGTCTCGTCTCTAAATCACAATTTTTGAACTAAGTATAAATCAATAATACATATGAGTAATATTTGATATGCATCGTATTATTAGGTTTTATGGTGAATAATTATAAAACAAAAAAAGATTTAATATCCCCTGAAAACGAAAAATTTAATTTTTCACATGCTTAATAAAAATTATTTTTCAAGTTTAATAAAAATTATTCTTTATAAAATTGTCTATCAAATATTAGCCTTGCACATACATATAAGAAATGCTGATTTGCTAAAATATAAATCTTGGAATGTGGATACATAATGTTATAAAAGTCCAATACGTTCATACATATGTATATATGAATATTACATTGTAATACAGGTATTCGCTATATCTATATGAATCGTGTTTAAAAGCCAAATTTATTTTCCTGAATTTTTTAAAATATATATATAGTAATATAATATTTCGCATATATACAGTACTCTGTTAAAAGTACGGGTTTCTACACCGTAAAAACATATATTTTACAATATCAATATATTGTAAAAAATCATATTTCTTAATATTTTTAAAACTGAATATGTAATATCAAGAATTTAAAACAGTTTTGAAACATTAATTTCTCCTCATAATATTTTTTTAGTCTTAAATTAATAGCACAATGTTCCATATATTTTAAGAAAATTTTTCTTTTAATATTTTATAACTTATCTAAAAAATTTATAGCTATTTTTTATCCAAAAATTTATTACTTGCTATTGTTAAAAAATTAGTTAAATATATCTATAGGTATTAAGTGACCCCTAGTTTTGTGAAAGACGGTAGTAAGAGCAATTCATCTTAAATACGAAATTATTTTATCAATGCTAAATAAGCGTTTTTTTTCTCATATTATCATACTCCAATATATTGTATATTATTATAATTTATAAAAATGTGTTTTATTTATTAAAAAATTTAGCAAAATTTTAAATAATATCACGTCAAAATAATATTCAGAAGTCAATAAAAGACAATAGCAGTAAATTTATTAAGATAACTATAAATAAATATTAATCTAATGTTGAAATATTTATTAACAAATAGTACTGCTTAGTAGAAAATTAGGTACCTATTGTTTTGTTTTCAAATTTACCTTTTTGCAATTAAAGAAAATTTTAGTAACTATCGATACCTATATAAAACGATACCCATAAAAGACAAGCATGCTCTGATCTCAACAATTTTTTCCCATGTTAAATTTGTATGTTCTTACTTCGCTGAAACTTATTATGTTTATATATTCCCCCAATATTTTCTAACATAAACAATAGTTATAGCAAGCTAGGTAGGTATTGAATAAGTATTTTTTGTTTGTTAATTTATTGATGATAGAGAAAAAAAATTTATGATTTTATAGACAGTGAAATACATTTAAACTATTTTTTGCAGTTTAATTTTGTAAAAACACCTAAAAATTATCAGTCACAGACAAATATTTCTAAGCAAACGAATTGAAAATGTAGTTTTATATCATAAGAATAAATGCGTATATATAGGGTGGACAGTAAATAACTCTCATAATTTTTAAAGAGCGGATGAAAACTTTAATTTTGGATTACGAAATTTTATTTTTTTTCCGGAGTTAAGCTGCATTCAATTAATTAACCCTTTCCTGCGCAGCAGTTTTAGATCATTACTGTGCAAACGATACTTCAAATTAGCAAATCATTAATAACATGGGTAAATACTTATTAGCAAGAATTACATAGTTTACACATATGTTCTATCGCACCAGAATGTTAATAGGACAATGCGATTTAATTGCCTATATTCAGGAGCAAGCAAAAACATTACCTATTTTAATAACTTAGAAAATACACATTACATAGTTCGTTGTAAGAACAATCATTTCGGTGATCTTTTTTTTTTTTAACGAATTACTAAATTTGCTTAAGGACTATGGTATGTAAGAAATAACAACACTCACATAATTTTAAAATAATTAACATATAGCTATTGGAAAAGTTACAAAGATTTTTTTAACAACTTATTAAATGCTGATAGCTTATTTTAATATCTCCTATAGGGCCTTAAGTATAACCCTTCACCCGAAATTTTTTCATCACCATCGTTGGCGACTGTATTCTCGTCATCATCAGCTTCTCCTTCGCTCGCAGTATCTTCGCTATCGCTAGTAGATGTTTTTTCATCATCATTGAATACATATTTTAACACTGGTTCAATAATATCATGCTTTTCCAATTCCCTGGTTATTGAGATAATCCGCTTTCCAATGTCACTTTCCTTTAAATTATTAAAATGGCTTCGTTTTTTCTCGTTTTCGATATAATCCGCGAAGCTGGGATTTATAATATGACTCCTTTCCATTAAATTGCACACAGTATTAACCATTTCTTCTCCAATTTGCGTCTGAGTCGCTAAACTTCTTAGTTCATCAACTAAATGGTTCGGGTCATCAAAATATTCTTCTCCATCAACAGGTTTCGAATGGCCATTATGAAGGTTAGTATTTTCATCATCATATTTGAAACGTTTAGCTTCTCCATTTATTGAATTAGATGTTGAAGGTTGGTCCTTTTCTTCCGAATTTTTATCTTCTTGTTCTTCATCCTTTGCGCATGCGTTCTGAAGCTCTTTGACCATTAATATGTCTAGAGCAGTTTGTAAGAGACCAGCTATCTTTGGAGTAAAACTTGTTTCTTTGTAGTTATCAGGCGATGGTAAATGCTTTTGTTCATCAGATCGATTATCTTCGACATTTACCGATTGTAGAATATTATGCGAGTTTTTTAAAGCGTGGAATTTACTTCTGATTGCTTCTGCTGCAGCCATCATACTTTCATCAAAAGTATTCAAGTTTCTTTTAGATAGATCTGTATCATTTTCGTGTTGATTTTGAAATACTGGTGCTTTATCTTCCTTTTCTTCATTTCTTGCTTCAAAACTATATTCGGTTTCATTATCATCATTTTCATCATTAGATTTTGACGATTCACTTTGTCTCCTGTTCTCCGCGCTGTTCACTTGTGTCCCATTATTTACCGTGGTATATTCAAACTGATTATTTGCGATCTGGTCATTATTGTTTGTTTCATGTTCCTGAGTATGCACTCTTCTTTTCATATGACGTAAAAGAGAACTTCTCCGCGAAAATGTCTTGTCACAACGTATACAGTTAAACATTTTGATAGATGTGAAGAGTTCGATTTATAACATAACACTGATTAGTTTTTATATCGACATGATCTTATATAGTACAACCAGAGCAGAATTGACGTAAAGTAATGACACCAAAATGCACCAAAGGTGCACCAAATGACACCAAACTGCACCAAAGGTGCACCAAATGACACCAAACTGCACCAAATGACACCAAACTGCACCAAAGGTGCACCAAATGACACCAAACTGCACCAAATGACACCAAACTGCACCAAATGACACCAAAATGCACCAAAGTTGCACCAAATGACACCAAACTGCGCCAAAGTTGCACCAAATGACACCAAATGACACCAAAATGCACCTTTGGAGCAGTTTGGTGTCAATTGGTGCACCTTTGGTGCAGTTTGGTGTCATTTGGTGCAACTTTGGTGCAGTTTGGTGTCATTTGGTGCACCTTTGGTGCAGTTTGGTGCATTTTATTAAACACCAAATAATGTTTATTTATTAATCTGGCATAATCAAAACTAGAATATAAATCAATGTCTAGCGATGGGTATTGAAAAAAAATCGAAATTTTTTTTTGTTTTTTTGTTTTGTTTTTTTTTTTGTTTTTTTGTTTTTTTTATAATTTTTTTTATTAAATATATATAAAAATTGATACAATATTGAAATTTTTAAAATACATAGTACAATTAAATAATACATTTTGAAGAGAATAAATTACAAAATTCACCATTCAGCATCCTCCACGATTTCAAGAAGATCCAACGTTTTAAATTGCAATTTATGAGTTAGTCCAATGGGTCCATTATTCATAATACCAAGTTTTGGATTGCTTTGCAACCATGCCAGCATCTGCTCGCTCAAATTGTCAAATCTCGCTGGTAACGAAATGTATCCAATTTCCAATTCCAATATTGTCTTCATTTTCGATGAATCGAATTTCGATGGTAGTTGACTGGCTCCCATTATTTTATATACTTTTCCAATTTCCATATCAGAAAGTTTAATCCATCGTTTAACAGCGCCAAGATGATTCAATTCATCCACAAAATTTCCAGCCATTTTTTGAATTAAGTCTCTGTTTCCAGATGAAGCACCAGCAGTAATGGATTCCATTGTTGGCAACAATTAACTCTTAACACACAACAATTGAAAATTCACAACAATAAGGTTTAATGTTTTTTTCACTAAAGTTTCGAACAAAATTGTAACTGATGAAATTCTGTCGCGTCCTTTTTATAGCAGAAAAAATAGTATGGTGACGTCAGCTGTCACACTTTATGTAGCCATACAGGTTAAAACCTGCTGCTTCATTTTCGCATATTAGACAGAAATCTTCGCTATTTGATATCAGTTTACCTTTAGTGACGTCAGCTGGCAATTTATACAAGTTTAAACCTGTTTTCAGATAAAAATATACAATCATATGATAAAATTCATTTTTGCATATTAGAGAGAAATCTTCGCTATTTGATATCAGTTTACCTTTAGTGACGTCAGCTGACAGTTTAAGCCTGTTTTCAGATAAAAATATTATAAAATTATGAAAGCAAGGCCATCTTTTAATGGTAAGTTTAACTATCAAAAAGGTTTTCGATGCAATCTATTGACAATTTTTCAAACTTACACACAGGAATCCAGACTAGCAACGCCATCTAGTAGCGAATTCACAGGCTCGAAGGTGGCTGCGCCATCTAGTAGCGAATTCACAGGGCTCGAAGGTGGCTGCGCCATCTGTTAGGGAATTTTTCAGTTCTTAGGTTAGAAAAAAACTTTTGTTAGGTTAAGCTAAGTTCGCTTAGGTTTCGTTAGGTTAGGTCAAGGGTTCTGTTAGGTTAGAAAAAAATTTCACTAGATATCGTTAGGTTGGAGACCAAATTTTTGCTCCACCCACCGCCGGAGGCTTCTAGAACCGCCTCGGTAGTTTTGCCTCCTGCCGAGGTCGCTCAAAAAGTCGGCAGGTGGGAAGGTGGGCTCCGAATGCCCATATTCCTACTACTCATGTTTATCCGCTAATTGCCTTTATGTTTTAGTTTTAAAAATTAAAAAAGGACCTTAAATAGTAAACTGGAAGGCCTTTATAAAGATATTTTTTCTTTCCAAAAAAATCCAAAATTTCTATTTTATAAATACTAAAAATCCAAAATTCCTAATTTATAAATAAACAGTGACTTTAATAACATTTTTAAATTACTTAATATGTATGTATTTCATTTGTCATAAAAGTAAGTTCACTTTTTTTTTAAATTTTTTAAAATTACTATTCGCCTACTTGTATTTAGAATAAACATAATGCTTTTAAAACACATTTAACAACAGCATTCAATTCCAATGTAAAAATGGGAGAAGTGGGGGGAAAAGTGATGCGGACTCCCTACAAGGTACTAGCTGGATACTAACTGAATACACGTACAAAATTTCAGCCCTCTAGGTTTCCTTATGGAGTCTCTAGACGTGTTAGAAAACAAGCAAAAAAATTAAGGAAATATTGGCGTAAAAATCGTGGGGGTAAGGGTTAAAAGTTGAAACCTCCAAAAAACAGTGTCTGGCTATTAGCTTAACCTGTACACCAAATTTCAGCCCTCTAGGTTTATTTGGGGAGATTTTGACCCGAACGAAACTGTTAAAAAACAAGAAAAATCATGTTCTTTTGGGTATAAAAATGGTGGGGGTAGGGGTTAAAAGTCGAGACCCCCAAAAGGCACCCCCTTGATACTAACTCAATCCGAGTACAAAATTTCAGCCCTCTAGGTTTATTCGGGTGACCTGTGCGAGTGGTACAAACTTCGAAAACGTCGAAAATGCATGAAATTGTAGCTTAAAAATGAGGTGGGTGGAGGTAAAATATTAAAACCTCCAAAAAGCACAACCTAGGTACGAACTTTATCAACACACCAAATTTCAACCCTCTACGTTAATTCTGGGGGGCTGGGGGCCTGTTAGATCCAGCGAAAATCGTTTTTCCCCCCTCTACTCCCACCATATCATCCTAGGAAGCTGAATTTTGGATATGTTGTAGATAATTGACCGAAACATTATTTAAAACCGGTTTGGAAAAGTTTTATTGCTTTTCCGCCCCCCACCACCCCCTTAAAGGCCGGGTCAGAAAAAAAATTTGCCCAAAATTTGACCCCACTTTGATAGTATGAGGTGCCTCGAAAATGAGCCACATTTACCAAATTTCATCTCTTAACTTCCATAGGGGGGCCCTACACAAATTAAAAGGTGGCGGGAAAATATATATATATATATATATATATATATATATATATATATATATATATATATATATATATATATATATATATATATATATATATCAGACATTTTTTTTTTCTACATATTCGTGTTCTACGGGTCCGAAAACGGATAGCGCCCCTACTCTCGCCTCTCGCAGCTCTTATCGTATAGACTGTATAAGTCTAATTTTTCGGAGAAAATTCGACTAAAAAGTGTCTCTGTACGAAATAGCCCCGGGGGTCGGGGCTATTCCGTACGGTAAGAGGGGCTATACCGTAGAGTAAAAAAACCATCTTGTTATGGAAGTAAATAAGAGTAGTGCAATAAATTATTGTAGAAAACACATTTTATTACTTATTGTCGATTCAACTTGTGGGAGTTTCATAACCTAACCTCAAATTCCGTCGCCTAACTAGTCTTCACTAGTGATCAAGAGAGAGCTTGGGAAAAGTAGTTTCTCATGATCTTACCGCTATTAGCTCATAAGTAAAGGTTCTCCACCCAAGTCTTATTTGGCAGTGCCCCAAAATTATAAGATAAATAATAAAAACAAGTTTTTTCACCGTCATATTGGCATTTATACGCACAGCGGAACGAACTCAATCCTGTGATTTTCCGCGGTCAGGCGCTAGGTTGCGACAACGATTGGACTTGTCTAGCTTGAAATCTAGACACGAAAAATGCGTGTACGGCATAGCCTCGCTGTACGGTATAGCCCCGCTCCTCCCCTAACAATTTAAAATATGTGAAAAACAGAATGCGTTTTTTTTTTAAAGAGTCGTGAAAACAACACTTGGTAATGATTCCTTGGCGTTTCTTAATATTTTAGAAAAGTTATAAATGGTGTTTAGAGTCGTTTTGAATTGTAAATATTTAGATCGATAATGTAAATACTAAATCTGATGATTCCCAGGAAGAAAAATTTTTACATTTTACGCTTCGACTAAATTTTGACAGATAATGATAACTAAGTTGGTTTTAGTTTCCAAAATTTTTCAAATAGTAAATAAAATATACAGGGTGTCAGAGAAATAAGTATCATCCTTTTGAAGGGTGACTCATAGCACCCTGTAAACACTAAAACCGCAGGAATTTTTTCGGAATTAACAGTCACATATATATATATATATATATATATATATATATATATATATATATATATATATATATATATATATATATATATATATATATATATATATATATATACAGGATGCAAGAGAAATAACTCTTATCCTTTTGAGGGGCGACCCGACTGTTAATTCCGAAAAAATTCCTGCGGTTTTAATGTCTACAGGGTGCTATGAGTAACCCCTCAAAAGGATGATACTTATTTCTCTGACACCCTGTATACCTATCTCAGATAACGTTGGGTATCGGCACACTATCGATTTTTTGTTGAATGGGAGTTAGTTAGAGCCCACGATTACAGACCAACTCTGTTTCCTTGTTTGCTCGTCAGCTTTTTTAATCGGGCTAGGATTGGACGCCATTTTACTCCTATGCATATTATGTAAACGACAAAACTATCGAACAACTAAAAATTTTAGTTAAAAGTTTTTTTTAATTTAAATTACATCGGAATTATTTTTATTATTATAATATTGTATATTTTTGATAATCACCGCTTTATCATAATTAATAACAATTTCAGTTATTTATATTACACATACTAAATAATTCGGTTACCGTTGACAGTTACGGCGAAAGGGGGGGGGGAGGGTTATGGTGTCGCTAGAGAAATTATACATATCATCAGTTCCAATTATTCTACTCAGTTACGGTATATGCAGGTGCTGTATACATTTCACAAATGAATGGAATGCCATCTATTGTCCATCGGCAATTAATAATATTATTAAATTAAATTCCACATGCTTGCGGAATGGAATGTTTATATAAAATAATAAATGTGGGGTTAACTCTGTTTATATTACATAATTTACTACTGTCATTGTCCAGAACGCTATCGAGGTTGAGATTAACGTAGGTACACTATCCTACAAAAGTTTTGTATTGATTATTTTCAATTCAATTTTTTCTTTACATTCAGGGCTTAATAATCTATATTTCCCTAGTTTTTTATTGAATTCTGTCAAGTAATTATATTGTTAAATACAAAACATGGGTACGTAGTCAGAATTTTGAGATCTAATACATGGAGTAGATACAAACTTTAACCCTAATTATCTTAACTCAGAAGCGATCAATCTTTCCCAAATTACAAGGGCAATCAGATATAGTATTCTTCTTGATACTATTAAAATTTGAAACTTTTGTCGAAAAGTTGAATGTCGAAGTAACAGCCTTAATAATTAATTAGTTGCAATTTTTTTCAAGGACGATTTTTAACATTTTATTTAAATGTTTTTATAATCATTCAGCAGAAAATTCAGCTATTACAGCCACTGTCATTATGCGACTTAAGCCAGGGACTATGGAAAAAATTTGTTTTGAGATGCGATGCTGAAAACATTGCTTTTTGGGCATTTTTCGTGAAAATAATTTTTCACGAACATTGCACTTTTTTTACACCATTATTAATAGGAGAAAAAATCACATAAAAAAGGTTTTTAAGACATTATACCGAGAAAAACTAATTTTTATAAACGAAAATTCGCTATGTTATGCCGGATGCTGCGACTGGGTTATTTTATGAAAATATAACAAAAATATTAATCATTTCCAATAAGTGTATGAATGTTTATGATGTATTTGCCTTAACATTCTTTCAAATCAATTTGAAGCTTTAATAGAGTTTCTTTTTTAACAAAAATCTGTTCGATTTTTCTCACCTAGTCGTCAATGGTAATCCATTGATTCATTTTTCCAAATTTGACTACTTTACAGGGCGGGCCTCCGTATGAAAAGTGCCTGCGAACAAAACTCGTCCTGTTTCCCACCGTACTAAATTAATTTTGTGAAAACACAATGCAATGAATGTCATAGCAAAATATTATATTTATAATATTCTCTATACGTCATTCTAAATGAAAAAATTCCCGCCTGTGAAAATTTCATCTGAAAAAATAAATAACCGTATCATGAATTTTAATTTACTATATTGTTTCGCGTACAAAATGAAAAAATTCTTTTTTTTTAGGTTGTAAAATATTTTTAAAGAATTTTTACTACTGGCTCTCTCGCTTATTAGTTGGGAGGAGATGTTGAACGGTGGTGCTCTCTTGTGTTCGTCATTCCACACATAATTGCTACATACATAACTCGGGAGGAGGAATTGCTCAGGAGACTTGAGAGTGTCCACCACAACGGTGGTGTTGTTGCATTTCTGAGAATACTATTTAAATTAAAAATATAAAACACAATTTTTTATTATTATTGTTGTGTACATCATTTTTATTTTTTTTCAAAATATTTTTATATAAGTTGAAATTTAATTTAATTAAAAATATGAAAAATGCAGGGCCGGATCTAGGAGGGCCAGTGGGGGCACGTGCCCCGGGCGGCAGGTCTTGGGGGCGCCAAAATTAGGTACGTGACGTTTTTCTTTTTTTTTCTCATCATTTGTTTAAGTGAGAAGAAAAAATATTTATTTTCTACAGGGGCGCCATTTTTTTACACTACTCCGGGCGCTACTTATGCTAGGTCTGGTCCTGGAAAAATGTGTAACATTGTAGCAGCTCTGCAGCGCTGTAGCCATCACTTTGAACTTAATTTAGCACATAGCCAAGGTTTTATAGTGAAAAGTTAAAATTGTTTACCAGGATCTCAGTACTTCGAGAAAGGCATAAAATCGAAGCACTTCTAAAACTACCATTAGAAGTATCTGCAAATAGGTCTGCAGAAAGCGTGAAAATTAGCTATTTTATTGTAGAAATGTTATTTGGACGGGAAAATAGTGGGTTAGAGCCAAGCCCCAGGGGCGTCATTTGAATGCCTGAAGAACGGATTGACTTCTAGAAATTCCAGTGACAATACAGATAACGTAACTCTATTTTGAGACTTGGACTAAAAACCGGGAGTGGATTAAAATTGATAAATCGTACGGGATTGGCTCGCGGTAGTGGTTTCCAAAATTTTACTGAACAAAAATTTTGTTATTATTGACGGAATAGTTTATAATAGGGTGAATGCGGGAGAGATGCCGCACATTTTGAAAACACTTGATAATTCTCCAAGTATGCATTTAATTCATTTGAAATTTGGTACACAATAAATATAAACATTGTTCTTTAAAATTATTAATAAATAATTTTAAATTTTGAGTCATAAAGGATTCATAATTAACATTTTTGTAGAGTCTGCAAAGTGGCGTCTCTCCCACACCTATGGGAGAAATACCGCATCAAAGAAGGTGAGGAGTCGCATAGTTCATATTAAAAATTTTGCATTTTACACACATCGTCATACATGATGCATGCCATATGTAACCATTTTATACATCTTAACCAGTCAACTTTTTTTTCTTTCTGAGTACTTTTCAAATCATTCAATACACAGGCAGGTTTTTAACATGTAATATGACGTGGCATCTATAGCAACTTTAAATGCGGCATCTCTCCTTTTTGTTGGGATAGATGCCGCATGTTCCTATAGCGAGCATAGTGCGGAACTAAAATTTTATACAGTACTTTTAAAATATACTTAAATTAATAACAAAACTCATTTTCATTAAAACAATGAAATATACATTCTTAAATTCTAATGAATTAAATGCTTGATAAAATATTATGTTAAAAAACTTACTTTTCAATAATAAAAAGTTGGATAATTACTAAACTGATGGACTAATCATAAATGTTGCCATAAACAGCTTAAATAAGTAACTTATTTTAAACATATAATCCGTTAATAGCGCTATCTATCAATCAACGGACGAACTATGGCTACTGCGGCATCTCTCCCTACGTGGCATCTCTCCCGCACTTACCCTATAACGATGCATTATTTATTAACTTTAACCAAGTGGTTAAACTTATCATAATCACTCTTTCATTTCTCTTCGCTGCCCATAATTACTCGGTATAAATAATAATATTAAATATTGAACAATGAATTAACGAAAAAAACCGGCATACCAAAGATAGCTACAACTTGTCTATGAGACGATGATCTCTGACGCCTTCGTTGCCATCATTGTGATCTGTCTCTTTTTAGAATAATATGTATCATATGTATTCCGCCTGTCTCTTTTTAGCATAACAGTTCGTATCAATTCTCCTCTTCCCTTCGTCCTGCTATTAGAGATCGTCGTCTCATAGACAAGTAGTAGTTATTAGAGGTGTTTCTAATAAATTTTGTTAGCAAACGGACTGTAATAGTTTAATACCGTAACAAATAATTTTAAAACGATAGAGAAAAAAAAAAGTACACTTACCAATATGGCTGATGTTCGGCCTTCACTTTAAATGGTAATTATGGAGGATGGATATTTTTCGGGAAAAAAGGAAACCATTTAAAGGTGAAATATAACTGCACTATTGATTTCACTTAAACTTTCACTTAAAGTTCCCTTTTCGTTTATTACGGTAAATTATTGACTAAAATTATTCAAAACAAAGCGGCGTAAAATTTTATATGCAAGCGGTTTAACTATTAAATTGTTGAGGTTTTCTAAAAATGTGAATTTTCGATTTAAAGCGGTTATACTATATCCGTCTCGGTAACGGTACGAAAAAAAAACTATCTATTTCGGTAGCGGTACAAAAACTATCTATATCGGTAGCGGTACAAAAACTATCTATATCGGTAGCGGTACAAAAACTATCTATCTACCTTTTTTTTTTTTTGACCACTTAGTCAAGAGGGTAAGCTATGTATCCTTTTCTAATTTGCGTAAAGGGTTTTGAAAAGTAATTGATGCGCTGCCTTCTTGTACGCACTGCGTACATGAGGCCAATCAATTTATTTGTTTGTCGCGATGTATTAAGTAAGATACGCATACTTTACAAATTTGATTAATTAAATTTAACTTATACAGGGTGATCCCTATAATTTAGATCACGCCAATCCATTCCCCCGCCCCTGAAAGGTTCTTTCAGAATGAGGGGAAGTAGTTATGAGAAACTAAGCTATAATTATTGAGTTGGCAAAGGACAAACCTTTACCACTGGTCGTTTGAATATTCCATTTCTTGTGCGTACGGATACTACACGAACAATACCATCCCTTTCTGGATGCACATCGACTACTCTTCCAAGCATCCATTGCAAAGGTGGAAGGTTGGGCTGTTGCACTACTACAACTTCACCTATATTGATAGGTGAAGCGGGGGTATTCCAACGAGACCGTGATTGGAGTGTATGTAAATAGTCTCGAGACCATTGTTTCCAATAGTCTTGAACCATTTTATCTATAAGTTGAAAACGGTTAACTCGATTGTGATTTATACTGTCAAGATTTTCAGCAGGTAACCCTTTTAACGGACAGAACGTCAAAAAATGAGAGGGAGTTAGCGCTTGAACGTTATCTGGGTCGTTACTTAATACACACAGTGGTCGCGAATTAAGTAGGGCTTCAATTTGAATTAATAAAGTATTCAATTCCTCATAGGTGAGTAATTGATTTCCTATAATTTTATACAAGTGAGATTTAACGCATTTGATATTTGCTTCCCAAATCCCACCCATATGGGGAGCGGCCGGAGGATTGAATTTCCATTCAATACCTTGGTGAGCTAAGTCATTCGTTAAAAGGGTCTTAAATTCAGATGAGTCTACTAAATTATACAATTCGGCTAGTCGTGTTTTAGCTCTGATAAAGCAAGTTCCGGAATCCGAAAACATTACTGAAACTGGACCGCGGCGAGATAAAAACCGTTTAAATGCCTGCAAGAAACTGGATGTAGTTAACTCAGAAACTAATTCTATGTGGACAGCTTTTACGGCTAGACAAATAAACAAACAAATGTAGGCTTTCTGAGAACGTATGCCCCGTTTCCTACTAAAAACAATGTTGATAGGACCAGCATAATCTACCTCAACGGATGTAAAACATTTAAGAGAAGGTGGATATTGAACTCGATCAGTTGGTAAATCTCCCATTAATGGAAATTTTGGGGATGGCCTAGCTCGAAAACACAAATTACATTTGGAAATTCGATTTCTGACAACTCCTCGTCCTGCGAGTATCCAGTAGCGTTGACGAAGTAGTGAAAATACTAAATTAGAACCAGTGTGAAGATTGACTCGATGATACTCATCAATCAACAAATCCACAAACGGATCTCGCTTTGGAAGGAGTATGGGATGTCGAGCGTCAAAATCTAAATCCGAATTTTCTAAACGACCTCCAACTCTAAGAACATTTTTATGCAAAAATATTCGTAATTTGCGTAATTGAGGAGAGCATTCTTTACCGTGTAGTAATAAACTTATGTCGGATTTAAAGTGAATATTTTGAACCACTTTAATAAGTTCAGTTTCCGCCACATCAAGATCTGAAACAGTTATTACACCCCGAGAGGAGAGTTTTCTAGTAAATCGTAAAACGTAAACTGTTGCACGTAGAAGACGTTTCCAAGAGGAACATTTTTCGATTAATTGATATAAAGGTGAGACCTCTTCTACGGCGACAACCAAAGAAACAATTCTCTCTTCCGGTGTGTCAATATTCTGATACGTCCACGGTTGAATTGGCCAGTCAGCTTCAGATCGCTGTAACCATTCAGGTCCATTTGTCCAATCGGTCCATTTTAAAAATTGTGACGGAGATAACCCACGTGATAAATTGTCAGCGACGTTTAACTTGCCGTCAATGTGGCACCAATTTGGAATTGACACGAGTTCTTGAATTTTTGTGACTCGATTGGCTACAAACGTTTTCCAATGATGTGGGGAAGAGCAAATCCAATTGAGTGCAACTGTGGAATCCGATATTGCATACAACTTATCGACTTTAATACTAGAAAGGGTGCTAACAATATATGCTAAAAGTTTGCTCAAAAGATGAGCAGGGAGAAGTTCTAGTCGAGGAATTGATATTGTCTTCAGGGGCGATACTTTGGATTTAGCACATAATAACGAACTACAAATTCCATTGTGAGAAATTGAACGGATATAGACAACAGCACCATACGAGGAAAGACATGCGTCTGAAAAACCAACTAAGACTATCGAATGTGTATTTTCAAATACTCCGACATGCCGTGGAACCTGAAAATTTTCTAATAAATGCAACTGGTTTTCATAATCATGCCAACGTTGTTGAAAATTTTGAGGAGGCGCTGCATCCCAGTCTAAATTCAAAGTCCATAACTCCTTAACAAATAGTTTCAATTTTAAAGTAATGGGACTAATAAGTCCGAGTGGGTCATAAAATCGTGCGACCGTTGATAAAATGTTGCGCTTTGTACAGACTTTGGTTTCAATATTCAATTTGAACTTTAAAATATCTGAATGTGGAAACCATTGTAAGCCCAACACTTTTAAAAACTCAGAATCGAAACTAACTACATTTTTTGCACGATTTTCCATAGGGATATGGTTCATCAGTTCGGTTGAATTAACTGCCCATTTAACCATTTTGAAACAGCCAGTTTCGAACAATTGGACCATTTCCGAATATAATGTTTGTGCCTTTTCTAATGATTCGACACTAGCTACAAAATCGTCCATGTACATGTGTTTTAAAACAAACGCAGACGCTAGTGGAAATTTGTTAGATTCATCCATGGCCAATTGCTGAACTGTCCTGAGAGCTAAATATGGTGAGCTTTTCACTCCAAAACAAACGCGGCTATGTTCGTAAATTGAAATTGGATCATTTTCTGAAAATCGCCAAACAAATCTTTGAAATTTTCTATGGTCTTCAACTAATTCAATCTGCAAATACATTTGCTGAATGTCAGACGTTAAAGCAATTTTAAATAATCTGAAATTTAGAAACATTGAAACAACATCTGTTTGAAGTTTGGGACCTGCGTACAATAAGTCGTTAAGTGAACGGCTACTACTAGATGGGCTACTTGCATTGTACACGATTCTAAGAGGTGTTGTTTCACTATCCAACTTCAAAACTCCATGATGCGGCATATAGTAAGCTACATCCGAATCATGGTTTGAAACTATCTGACGAATATAACCCTTTTCTAAATGATCTGAGATAACATTGGAATAATGTTGTTTAAAACTGGAATCCAATTTCAATCTACGTTCCAATGCTAAAAATTTCCGAAGCGCGCTAGAATAAGAATCACCAAGATTCGATGCGTGATGCTTAAAGGGGAGCGCTACTTGATAACGACCTGAAGGTAAACGGTGACACGTGGAAGTGTAAATTTTTTCACACTCAGTATCTTCGGGGTCTTCACTAGTTGCAGATGGCACATTTTCAACCTCCCAAAATTTTTGAACCAAAATATCAAGTGGTTCATCTACTAACGTACAAAAGTTTTCTGCTAAATCGTCTACTAAATTTGTTGGGGCCGTTCCTGTAATGACATACCCAAGCGATGTCTCTATTGCAGTTGGTAAATGTGGTGGACCAATGACACGATTAGTACCCAATAATTGAGCAAATAATTCTGCCCCGATGATTCCATCTACTTCATTTGGTAAATGAAATGAATCATCAGCTAATGGTAACCCCTTTATGTACGAAATCTGATCGATTTGTATTGGTGAATGTGGCAGATTTTTCGAATTGAAATTTTCTACTACTAAAGCCTCCACAGCGTAACGCTTATTCATATCGAAGCGAGAAACTAATACGAAATTTGCTATACCTTTAGTAGGGGTTGATAAACTGGCAATTCCACTAATTGAAACAGATGATTTTACAATAGGTAAATGTAATCTTTTACAACATTTAAGTGATAAAATATGCCGTTGAGAACCGGAATCTAACAAAAATCTAGCCTTTTGCAAATTTCCATCACGATCTATAATAAAAACTACAGCGGTCGACAGTAAAACAGTTGCACCATTATGACGTAAGGACGTCTGAACAGCCGAAAATGTATTAACGTCGTTACCATTATTTTGAAGATTTGATACTACACTAGGATTATTATTGTTTGAGGTACTACTACTAGCGGTTGAGGGTACTTGTGGCCGAGAATTTTCCTTTAAAAAACATAAAAGTGAGTGATGTTGTTGCCTACAAAATTTACATTTAGTACCACTCTTACAAAATTGTATTTTATGTGTGCCTAAACAGTTTAAACAACGGTTTCGTTCTTTTACAACTTTGTAACGTTCGGTGGGTTTTAGTTTAAAAAATTTATCGCAATTATAAATTGTATGCGTATCTACATTGCATACGAAGCATTTACCCTTTGAATCCGCCTGTAGATTCATAAAAGTGTGGGAAGTTTTCGTTTTGCTATTATGAGTTACTGCCGATTTTTGCGATGAACTAACATTCCGTGAGCAAATTTTCGCTTGTTCTGATACGAACTCAATGATTTCCGCGTAATTCGGAAAGTCTGATTTGCGTCGAGTGTTTTCAAAGAGTCGTTTGGTATCTGGATTAAGCTTTTTTAAGGCTAAATAACTGAAAATATAATCAGTCATATCCTCAATTTCCAGATTTTTCAAAGCTTGAACGGACGTATCGAATTTGATTAAAAAATTATTGAGAGATTCAGTACTTTCCTGTTGCGCGGGTTTAAATTCTAATATGGAATCTAAATAACTATTTGCCAGTAAACGTTTATCTTCGAATTTGTTTCTCAATGTCTCCCAAATTAGAGAATAATTGGCACCAGTAGGAGGGAGATGGGAACAAATCGCTAATGCCTTGTCTGTTAAATGACCCAACAAGTAATGTACCTTGTCTACATCATTTAAATCTGGATTCTCATGGATTAAGCTTCGAAAGCACTCAGCAAATATTGGCCATTCGTTGACCGATTTTCCCGAAAATTTAATTAACGGAATTCGAGGTAGGCGAGGACCTGATTTTACTGGAATAGTATTGACCCCCGACGTATTAGGCGATGAACTTGCTAAATAATTTTTCGCGGCTCTTTTAATGTGACAATATAAATCATCAAAGCTATTGAGAGCATCAAATGTAGGTGTATATTCATTATCTATTTGTAAATTTAAATCGTTAATTTGGTTCAAAATTTCCTCAAATTGTCGTTTAGTTTCGTCCAATGTTTCTATTCTAGCTAGGAATGATTCTAAATTTGTGTTTGATAACGTTCTACTAGTTTCATATAATCTCTGAATTCTACTAAATAACATTTCTTTTCTAGCAGTCAAAGTTTTTAATTTTCTTTGTTGAGCATCCATTATTAAACAATATGAAAAATATCAATTAGATATAGAAAAAAAAAAAACAATAAATGAAATTAATCGATTTTATTGAAGACAATAAATACCAAAAGCGTATTTATATATGCGATCTCGCTGAAACACCGTACCAGCTAAACTGTAATATACAATGGCTATATGTAGGTACACACAAAAGTTGAAAAGAGAAGAATATTCAAACGACTTAAATTTTCTAAAAATGTACTAAATTATGTAAAACAATTAATAAAATTAATTGTTGCGACAAACAAATAAACAACACATGAATGAAACAAATATAATTTTAATTGACTGAAATATTATGTAATAGTCATTAAAATGTTCAAAAATCGACAAATAATCAATATTTATTTACTGAAAACGCAGCGATAAATACAGATCAATCCAATTAAATTTTAAAGAGAATATTCTACGCAAATTTTGAATGCAAACACAATAAAATTTTAACGCAATAACTAATATTAAAGTTTAAAGAACAAAACGACTCAAAAACGCGGTATTCTAATAAGAGTTAATTTAAATGCGATAAATTATCTAAATCTATCCGGCTCGAAGGACCAAAATAGTTATGGAGGTGTTTCTAATAAATTTTGTTAGCAAACGGACTGTAATAGTTTAATACCGTAACAAATAATTTTAAAACGATAGAGAAAAAAAAAAGTACACTTACCAATATGGCTGATGTTCGGCCTTCACTTTAAATGGTAATTATGGAGGATGGATATTTTTCGGGAAAAAAAGGAAACCATTTAAAGGTGAAATATAACTGCACTATTGATTTCACTTAAACTTTCACTTAAAGTTCCCTTTTCGTTTATTACGGTAAATTATTGACTAAAATTATTCAAAACAAAGCGGCGTAAAATTTTATATGCAAGCGGTTTAACTATTAAATTGTTGAGGTTTTCTAAAAATGTGAATTTTCGATTTAAAGCGGTTATACTATATCCGTCTCGGTAACGGTACGAAAAAAAAACTATCTATTTCGGTAGCGGTACAAAAACTATCTATATCGGTAGCGGTACAAAAACTATCTATATCGGTAGCGGTACAAAAACTATCTACCTTTTTTTTTTTTTGACCACTTAGTCAAGAGGGTAAGCTATGTATCCTTTTCTAATTTGCGTAAAGGGTTTTGAAAAGTAATTGATGCGCTGCCTTCTTGTACGCACTGCGTACATGAGGCCAATCAATTTATTTGTTTGTCGCGATGTATTAAGTAAGATACGCATACTTTACAAATTTGATTAATTAAATTTAACTTATACAGGGTGATCCCTATAATTTAGATCACGCCAATCCAACTAGTGTCGTCGATCGTTTCTCAACAATAGAAAAAAAGGAGGGGTGTGGAGTTGCGACGAAAGTCAAGTATGACTTTTATATTATTTGTTTAGGAGTCACTCATCACAGTATATTGCTCGTGCGATCGAATGTGCAAGTGAGACAGACTGACATATCTACAGCGAACAATGTCACTCAGCCATTCTAAAGTTGGCACTTCAGTGATGGTATTACAGTCACTATACCCCTCTGCCCCAACAATAGTGCCGACGATGGAAGTGGTTGGGTGCAAGCGTATGATTTATGGGTTTCATACTCCAACTACAAAACTCATAGCTTCACGAAGAAGTATACATTCGAGCAGCTGTTATGTTGATGGAAAGAAAAAGAATACCTACATAGAGAGAGAGTGGAACTTAAGTAGTAAAGGTACTTGAAATGGCAAAGAAGACAACGAACTTATATATATGTATAGATGGATCTATTGAGTTTTATATAATAGTTTTTATATAGGTGATTATTAAAGTGATTACAGTTTTGTTTTTATAAAAAAAATCTAAATTGCATGAATTTTGATATTTTGTAGTGCCGGAACAAAAATATTGATGTTAAAATTTTATGCGGGTTTTTTATAGCGTCAGAATATTCGTTTTTAATCGAATTGAAGCTATTTTTCGATAATAGCACAAATCATCCATTAAATTTTATGTTAAATTTTGAATTGATGTTGCTGTTGAACATGAAATTATACTAGAATTGATACTGTTTTAATTTCAAAAAGGACTTTTTTAAGAATATCTTTTGTGAATTTTAATGTAAAGTCAAATTTTAGATTAAATGAAAATGACTCATTTCAAAAATAAAATTTTGTCACATATAAAAGATATTATAATTTCTACTATCCTTTTTCAATATATTAGATAGTAGATCTTGTGAGAGATAGCTATATTACGAGTTCGTCTAAAACATAAATTTATGAGAATGAGTCATTTCCAGTTGTCGTTGTTTTCTCTATAAATATGGCTAACTTCAAAAATGCATCACTGCCTGCATGAGGCAGAGTCAAAAGTTCAAAAACGCATCAGACGCATTACAACGAAAAATCAAAAGTTCATTTTTGCATTTAATGCGTCAAAACAATGCATCAAGAAATTTGATGATGCATGTCCAAGATGCATGTCATGTATATAATGTAGAATTATAACTACTTGCCATATTATGTAGGTATTAACACCAACAGGAATAATTCCGAAAAACTAATTGTTGAAAAAGATGAATGTATTTACCTTTCATTAAAATTGTTTAAACTATTTGAATACATCTTGCACTCAAAATAGGTATGTAATGTTTTTTATTCAAATAATTTCAATATTTTCAATTTCAAGTAAGTTCAAGTTGAAATTCAAAAATAATATACCTATACAAGGACTGTATTACTATATTATTATCTATAGTCTATCATGCTACATTATCTGTCTTATCTATAGCCAAATCAGAGGCTAAATGATGCCAATATCCCGTTCAAAAACATCTAATGTGCATCAAATTTCAAGAGAGCATCAGCAGCGCATCATGTAGTATTAGACGCATCAGAAAAGTCATGATGCTGCATCGATGCGGTAAAGTTTACATTTTTGAAGTTACCCTATATCTAATGACTTCATCACGGTCTACACTTTCTAATGGTTTTTTCAAATAACACCTTTGTGTGCAAAATTGACCTTCAGATAATTTCCAAATCGCTTCTAATTTTATATGTTAATAATTTATAACTTTGGCCTTTTTTAACTGATTACGATCAGTCATTTCAGTTCAACACTCGGGCACAGTAGTGTACTGTGTTCCTGTGGTGTGTTTACAAATTAATGATATTGGATCTTCACAGGCACATGTAAATTTTTTCCAGAACATCGATCTTTTTAAAACTATTTTTCAGGGAAATTTGTTGATGTACAAAAGTTTCAACAATCGTGATAGCAGGTTGTTGTGCTCACTGCGCATGTGTGTGGTTGCAAGAAATTAGACCTCCTGTATCTATTATTAGTGTAAACACATTTTTAAATTGTTATTACATTTTCAAATCAATATTATACTCTCAATACTCTTCGAGAACGAGAACTTAAAATATAATAAAAATATTGAATTTATAAATTACATTTGGATCGCATCCTAGAGAATCGATGAACGTAGTTATATGTACAATAGTGAACGATTTGATCTGTTTTGTTCTTTTTTAGTACATTTCATGTTAAAATAGATATATGAACTTTAATATATTTTCGAAATGATTTAATATTTTTGCAATAATTGATCAGCCTCTATCTATTAAAAACTCTTATCAACTGTGGCCTATTGGGATTTACATACTATTCAAGTCGTACTAATATTATTCATTCCTTATGTCTACAATCTATTTAAACAATCATTCTATGTAGATATCTATATATGTATGTTCATGTATGGTTCTAGTGACAAAATTTTATTGAATAAATGTACGATTATCTAGATTGAACCAGAGATAGGCAAATATTCAAATTGTTTTTGAATAAATTATTAAATTTTTTGATTGTATTTTCGTTTTTTCAAGAACACACTGCGGCGACACAGTCAGCGTCAAATTACCACCTACACGGAGAGAAAATTCCTATATAAAAATTACTGTGCTCATACTACAATTGACGTGTAACAGGCGAACATATCCAATTTTATCGTACAAAAATTCGATTGTAGCATGAGCACAGTAATTTTTATAGGAATTTTCTCTCCGTGTAGGCATAAAAAACACGTGGCTGGAGGCTTCAAGGGGTGGCATTTTTGTAAAAATATGTTTATCATAAAATATGTTAAATTGCAATTTACACAATATATAAGTTAAATAATTAAAAACTTATAAAGATTTATAAACGAAGACTACTTGTTATTAATATACTAAGATATATTAATAGGGTTAAGCGGTCTGTAGCCTAATTGGTAACGGACTTGGCTAGCAACCAGGAGATCCAGTTTGACAATCTTTCAAACACTATGTGAATTTTAATTAACATAATGAATTGGTCATACATGCCAAAGTAAATCGAGTGTTCAAGTATCAGCTTAATCTGGTCATTAAGTGAACATACGAATATTTTGTGTATGTATAAATATGAACAAAAGTTCGTCATACATAAGTAATGTTTCACAGGCACTCGATAACATTTGAAATTAAAAATGAATATACTAGTCGAGCCAGTGAAATAAACCACCAAAGGATTAAAAGCTGTTTTTTTTTTGGATATTAGTTCAAGTTAACAGAGTAGGATAGCTGTTGGGGCAAATTTGAATATTTGAATATCCAGTTTCAATATTCAATTTGAATTTGAATATTGAAACTGGATATTTTGTGTCTCAATAGTATCAAAAGAATTAAATTAACAAAGATTTCATCTACAATCCTAGGACGATCGCTTGTTTAAAATGAAACTATAATTATAGTATTTCGAATTAGAGAAAGGAAACATTATTTACGAAGCCGGAGTGGACTGTGGTCGCTAGATAAAAGTGTTCAGCATACCAGTCCAGTTACTTTGCCTAAACTACTTAGCGAATTATTGTTACAATTCCAAATTAATCGAAAGCTAGTTCGTAATTTTATCATAGTTACTTTCATTGAGTCTGTTCAATCTAGATGTTCATTTCTAACATCAAATGTATAACTACCATTTCGCGTATAGCACGTCGTTAAAGAGTATGTCATTGCACAGAAAAAAAAAGAGGCAAATAGGGTCAAGTATGATAAAATTGTAATATTAGTAACACGACATCACATTATATATGCATTATATTTACTCTCTCTACTGTTTCAATGCAATCGTACATATTTTTTATCTTTATTTTTACTTCAATAAGTACAGTATTGTTCCCAGAGCCACAACTCACAACCGCGTATATGCGAGATAGAAACAGTAAACATCGATTTAATCGACTTTGACTAATAGTAAAAGTTTCTTTCTTGCACGTGTTTGCCAAGACAGACGCTCGCTCGACTGCTGTGTATGTATTTTCCATATTATGCGCTGCGATGCTGATAATAGACGTAAATCTGAATATTACATTTTATGAAATTTAATGCACTCAAATCCCTGAGGAAAGGAAGACATAAAGGCGTATTATGCATACATTATTTTGCCCGATAAGTACACCTACACTGTTAAAAAAATATGTATTATTACAATAAAAAATATGGTAATTTTTTACAACATGTGTCGTGAAAATTACAATGTGTTAGTAAATTTGAATAATTTAGTTGTAAAATATGAAATTTTGTGTAAATATAAACATTCACTGTAATTTTAAAGACTTTGATACTAAAATTACATATAAAAGTGGTATTTCACAATTAAAATAGTAAAATTACATTTCGAAACTGTATTTGTATGTAAATTCACTGTAATTTTAAAGACTTTGATACTAAAATTACATATAAAAGTGGTATTTCACATGCTAAAATAGTAAAATTACATTTCGAAACTGTATTTGTATGTAAATTACTGGTCTCTTTGATGTAAATTACCGGTATCACGTGATTGATTCTGCGCAACTGACGGCGTCAGTTGAATTGACAATGTAATTTTACATGTCGTACGTAATTAATTTAAATTGAGTGGAGTAAAATTACAGCCGAAAGGTAAGGTAAAACATTCTACAATGTAATTTTACATAGAAAAATGTTCTAAGCACTTCGAAATGTAATTTTACAATATTTAATGTTGGCAATTAAATGCCAACATTAAATGTTGTAAAATTTTTTAACAGTGTATGTTTCAGTTTATTGGTGTGAGCGGAAAGTCCTTTTATATAAATATTTAATTTGTAAAATGTTAATACGTTTTTTTGTTGGCGTTTCCGAAATGATTGATCTGTACTTTTCCGTTCTTGTGCTTTATTTTTAAGTTTTTCAGCTTTTCGATGTAAGAAATTGAATGCTATAATAAAACAAAATGGTATCTTTTGTTTGCAAGAAACTAGATTTGAAAATAAGTAAAAATTTTAGGAATTTAACATTTTATATGATACTTAAAAGCATTTCTTTATGTGGATATTTGATAAAATTTCTACTTACCTTGAAAATTTAGGACATATAAGCTCAGTGAGTTCAAAGCAATTCAAACTGCAGAGTCGCTAAAGAATTAATCATAAGGTTCTTTAACGGCGTTGAGTCCGTATAGTCTGATTTTTGTGTACAGTCAGTAATAATGTACAATTTTTGGAAATTTTTTTTTATGCTGTACTGTAATTTTGTGGGTTTTAAACGAATTTATTTTATTTTTGAATCACCTGTCACGCTTCATTTAACGCAACGTTGCCAGATGTTGCCAAATTTTAGGTTAATAATTTATTTATTCCAAGAATAAATTTTTTTTCTCATTGACACCTTTCTTGATCATTTTGAAATTTTGTATACGTTTTTAAATGGGCTAGCCTGCGTACTATGTAAAATTTTAGATATTCGCCATCATTTTTCATTGGAATCTAACAAAAATACTGTAAATCCCATAAGAGTACAGGTATTTTGCCACATATTACAATGCATTATTCTCTTTGAGGGATTTTCGTTCTAATCAAGATGAAACTTCAAGGGAATTTCTTTTATTCTAAAATCTATCCGAGTAGGTATTGGGACACTTGGCACGAATATGTAGTATGCATAAATATAGGGTGATGTGATATACGTATGTATGTACGTACGTTGCTGATTTCAACTGTTTTTCACCATTTTGATTCTAAAGATTCAAAGACCTGAGATGTAAATATAATAGAAGAGGCCAAATTAAAAAAAAATAAGTAGGTATAATTATTTTATATACCTATATCATAAACACATTGTTAAACATTTCACGAATAGCCTTTCAGGTCATGTTTTTATTTAAGTCATTAAACTTATACCAATCTTACCTGTTTCTAAAAGTATGCTTAACTCTCGAGTGGATGACTTTCTGTAATAAAAAATTCAAGGTTTAAGAAATGATATCTGAGAAAATTATGTGTTCAGATAGATTTTATTTCACACAATATAGGTATTTTAAAGTTACAGTGGTTATTAATTCAATAAATTTATACTTAAATAGTAGGTAAATAAATACTACCACATATGAAGTATTTTGATTTACAATTAGTGTAATAAATTACGATATTATTTATATTTATAATAATTTTTCAAAGAGTGATTGGATTTTATTATAAAACATAAAAATATACAATGGAAAATGTGCCTTGAAATCACATTTTTCTCCACTTAAAAAGTGTATTTTCATGGCTTCGAAATAGATTTTTGTAAGTCTAATATTCTAGTAATATTAAAAGTGTTTTCTCTTTCTTATTAATAGTATACAACACTATACTTTTGAGTTCTGAGATTTTTTTAAAAACTATATACAATTTTCTTTTTTATGGAAAATAACGCCAATAACATTTCCAAAACAATTCAAATCAATGATTTGAAAAATTTAGAAAATTAAAACTTTATAAATATAAAAAATAAATTTTTTGATTTGTCCATAATATTTTAAAAATTTGTAAATGTTTGTGATATTATAATATTCAATATTGACCTATATCGACCAAAAATGTATTCCAAATAAAACAGTTATTTGAAACAGACCGTCAGAGGACTTTTAACAATCTTATGCTCTTTATCTGTTTCATATAATATCTGTCGAAAATGTTGCCGCAGTCATATTGTCAGAAACATTTTAATTAAATAATTCTAGATTTTTTTAAAAAAAAATTTTTTTGACGAATTGATTATTAATGATTTTGTAATAAAACAATATGAGTGCAACATTTATATTCTCTTTAAGATTAATACAGTATATGATATTAATATGTAAGAGAGAGAAATTATATTTCAAAAATAATTATATCTAACCTTTTTTTTTTAATAATTATCCTCTCTTTTTGACACATTAATTGTCTATATTGTGCATATCTCAACGAAAACGATTGTATTAATATTGTTTGTCAATATTAATAACGTCAATAATGTAGCTAAATTTTTATATTTAAATAATACAGAGCTATTATTTTTTATAGTTTAATATATTTTGAAATATTTTAATAATTTTTATAATTATTTTACAGTCTTTAGTTACTGATAAAACAGATTTTGTAGTAGTGATAAAAAACGTGTTTTTTTTCTTTTTTTTTTTAAATTTGATATTAATATTACAATGTTTTATAAGCTATATTCTTAGGTATATATTTACATAGTACATTCAGTAACAGCAGTGCGCTAAACACTCAAAAATAAACAAGTTCATATATTTCTATATAGACAACAATAGGTGAGCTCTGTTTGAGAAACAGAAAGACTGAAGAATTGGAAATAATCATTTAAATAAAAAGAAAGAAAAACTTGGTAAGTTAGACACATTTTAAATCAGGTTTTTGTAATCAATAGCTAGAGTTTTGCTTTTTTTTTGAAAATAGCTGTTAATAATATAATTATCTGAAACCTTTTACTGTTATATGAGTAAAAAAGCATACAATAATTTAAAAAAAATGCAATACTGTCTCTTAAACTGCGTAAAGTCTGACACTGACTAATAAAAAGTGAGGTAAAGCACGCAATACTATGACAGACACGCAATTTTGTTGTTTAATTTTTATTGTTTTGGAATGATATTAGTGCAAGAAATAGCACTAAAGGTATTTAATTACGAGAATTACTAGCTGCAACTAAGAGTTTTTAAAAATCCAAAATTGTAGAAAAAACTTTTTTGTGTGTTTTTTCGTTACAAAAACTTTTCAGGAAAAAACACACTGCCCAAGTGAATCCAATATAAATAAGTTAGTTGCAAAAACCACCCAAAGATTATATCCAATTCTCTCAAATAATTAAATATTTACTAACATAAATAGGTATTTTTTTAATAATATTTGTAATAATTTTTTTTTAGAGAAACATTTTTTTTTAGAGAAACATTTTTTTTTATATATTTACAATAAATAATATATATTTTTTATATTATTTGGACCCATTCTGCAATAAACAAAGGCAAATAAAAACAACAACCAAATACAAAAGTATATATGAATACAACAATTCATATTTTGATAGCCCATTTGGATTTTAATTTTTTTTTTCAAAAAACAAAATAGGACGCTTATTGTAAATATGTGACAAATGAAAAAAAGTTTTGATTACAAAAAGTATCCAGAATGTAAACGAAAGTATGAGATATATACAAAATATATAACTGAAATATATAATATAATGTATACTTAAGAATTAGTTCCCGGCGTGTCCACCAATACAATATAAAAATAGAAAATTCATACTAATAAGGTAATTCCTTTGTAAAAATACATATAGATACTTGTGAAATTTTCATCACTTGACTTTCTCTATGTTTAATACGTTCGTTTACATTCTTTTAATATAAATAAATATACCTGCTAATATAAAAGGTGAAATATTTTTCTATTGAAAATTATGCTGTTTGCCTGTTTCGGTGACTAAGTTATTTGAAATTTATTGGAAAAAAACATTCAGTTCTATACAGTATTGTCGAATTTCGACAAAATTGCAGAAAATTTTAAAAATTCTTTCTAAAGAAATCGTGTTATTTCGATAATATGAGAGTGGAACTTGAACGAAATCTTTAAGCCTCCATTCATCTTAGAGACGATGATTCTGAAATTAAAAAGGAAAAAAAAATTAAATAAAAAGTTAAGTTGGAGTTTTATGAAAATATTTATCAAATATATCAGTAAGTAGAGCCACAGGAGAAAGTAAAGAACTGTCCTCCTTTGGTACACAAATGACTATTTTTAAAAGCTTTTATTTAACTTGCTATGTTAGTATGTTGGTTTAGATCAAATCTTGGAATCAAAATTTAGACAGGTTCTAATTGAGCTAGAGGTTTCAAATTTTGCATACGTTTCTAACCTTGATAACACTGCAATATTGTATAATTAGTTTTTCCCTAAATTGCTCCAAACCAAAATTGTTGATTTTTAGTCCTATGCAACTTTTTGACATTTCGAATTGTCAAATATTGTCCATTGATTTTACATTACAATTTTTTGTTTCCATAGTTATGTCTGATTAGGGTAAATTAACCGATTAAAATATAGTTAAAAAAATTACTTCTTTATTTTTTTTAAAATTAATTTTAATCAGACTAAAAAGTAGAAAATAAATTAAAGTAAAAAAAAGGCTTTTGTTTAAAAATGAGCTACAAAAAATAAAATAACTTTTCAGTGAAGTTTGAAGCAATATGCAACATAATTTATAAAAGCTTGAGGCGTTAATCAAGTTTGGTAAGTACTGAAAAGTAAAATAACTACACTTATATCCAAAACAGAAATAATTTAATTAATGATAACGCCTCAAGCTTTTATAAATTATGTTGCATATTGCTTCAAACTTCACTCAGTAGTTATTTCATTTTTTTTAGCCCATTTTTAAATAAAAGCTTTTTCTTAAAAAACATTTTTTTTACTTCATTTTATTTTATTTTAATCTAAAGTACCGAAGTGTAAAAATTAAATAGAATCCAAGGCGGCCAAAAGTGCAGACCAAAGCTAGTTTTAGTGTCTTATTAATAAAATATTTGAGTGACATTTATAAGTCAAGAAAACTTTATTCTGATAACATCGCAAAATTGATTTGAAAACTCGAAATCAAACTCTATCTCTGTACATATATTCACTTCGCAAAAAATAATCCGGAAAAAGGTTGTTTTTTTTTTGAAAATGAACTATACATAAAACTTTTATATTCATCTTCGATTCAAACTTTTAGTCCATTGAATGAATTTTCTATATACTATATGTACATTTTTCGCTCGTGTGTTTGTTAACAAAGTGAATTGAATGTGAAGCCAATCCATCCCCAGTATCACATCCAACAAACTAACTAACTCCGCTGATTATCGGTCAACACACACACACACACACTCTCACACGTCTCACTTCACCCCGCCCGCGCCCCCGTACGTCAAAAGTTTCACTAGTAGTGGCAGTAGTAGTTCATAATAAAGACGATATGTTGTTGTAGCAACTTCACTCAATTTACTAGTTTGCTAAAAGTTTAAGTGGTGGTCAAAACATTACACGAGAAAAGAAGAAACACGACGTAAAAAGGGCACCGGGAAAATTATCTTGTATAAAAATTTTCGTCCAACATTGCTACAGGCTCAAGTCGTTCGTGTGTGCAAAAAGATGAACAAAGAAGAGGCAGATATCGAACGCAATTTTCTAAATGGGCTTAATTGCTTGCAAATAAAATTAAATAATGGAGAATTTCTCATTCATTCATCCATTCACTCTCATCCAGTCAAGTCTAATTATATGGTATTATCAAATTTTTGTTATGGACAGATATAAATTAGTTTTTAATTATCAAAGATGAAAAAGAAAAAATAATGATGAAAAAATGTAAATTTCATTGGACGCTTCGGTGTATGTGGTTCAATTTTTGTTTAGCCAAGAAAGAAATATGATTCTTTGATGCTTCCGTTTATAGTGATACAAATCAAATTAATTTGGTTGTGGAATTGAGTCGTTCTGAGACGTCCGTCGAATTTTTGATGAGGTGAGACCATCGAATGCGCACCATCTACCGAACATGCATATAAATACATGAGAGTGTAATTGGTTTCTTTGAATGAATCCTCTGAGTCGCGACAAAAAATCGACTCGGATCGGAGATCTGAAGAAACGAGGCAAAACTTAACAAGGAGCGTCGTATTTTGTTATCTGATTGAGTGTCAATTCTGTCTGAAGAATACAGAATTGTACTGTAAATTCAGAAAGGTGATACAAATTCATTATTTTCAGTACAACTTTTCTTCAATTTCCCCTAAATACATGAAACCGTAATCTTAACTTCCAGATGTGAGAATTATTTTTACCGATATATTAGAAAAAATTAGTTAATAATAATGATAATAATGATAATAATGATATGATTCTAGTCTCATCAGAATATTGTAGTTTTCTCACTTCTGCCGTAGGAAAAAAGTTGCCAGTAAAAAATTTAGAACGTGGTAAATACGGGGGGTGTCGAACAAAAGGCGTTCCTCGTGAAGAAAAAAATTTACACGGCACTAATGTTGCACAACACGTCACCCTCATAGCTACACATATACTGCTATTACAGTATGTCGATAACACGAATTGACAAGATTTTACCTATCCAAAAAGCATCCAACGCGCACGTGTTGGTGTATGTATGTGTATGCTTTTACATGTCATACTCATAGCTACGGTGACGTAGCTATCCGATAGGATTTCCCCTATCAAAAATTGTTCAACACACCTAAACAAGTTGTCACTTCAACAAATCTGATTGTATAAAAATTTCAAAGCCAAGGATGAACACTGCGCTATACTTTTCAGTAAAATACAGGCCTGGTGAAAAGGTGGGACAGCCGGGTCACAATTTTGGGACCCGGGCTGGAAAAAGAGGCCCGTAGTTGTCGGTAAAAGATCCGAGACAAATGAAATAGAGATTTTTTTGCTCATCCCGGGGCACGCCATTTTTTTCCATACCCTGCCCTGGTAAAATACCACCATCACATGTGAATTAGTGATGTCGGATGATTAGTCGATTAACCGGTTTAGTCGACTAATTTTGTTTACTTTTAGTCACTTTTTAATCGACTATTTTACTGTCGACTAAATGACTAAAATGATTAATATTCTTTTAAATGACTAAAAACGACTAATTTAACAATTTTTCTGCATTATTTATAGGACACAAAAAATGAAAATTAAAAATTATCTGCTTGTATGATTTTTACTTTTATGTGAATAATACATTGTAATATGTACTTTTTTTTCAAAAAATAAATAAATAAATAAATAAAAGTCAATACTTAAATTCAAAACACTATTTTGGAAAAATTACATAGGTTACCCTATTCATGAATTCGGCTAAAAATTTAGTCGATTAATCGACTATTCTATGCTCGATATTTTCGATTAATGACTAATTTTGTCGGAAAAACAACCTTAGCCGATTAATCGACTAACTGCATCTCGACTCGACACCACTAATGTGAATAGGAATAAGAATTTTCATTTAAGATAACCTTTAATAATTTTACCTACGTACGACTTAGATTAAAGCACAATTCTCTTACAAATTAACACAAAGAAATGAAAATATAATAAAAACATCTTTATTAACTTGCTATTAAATATAAGTAAATGAATATAATATTATCAAAGTAAATTAACGAGATTACCTCCAACAAAATACAACCCAAGACTTCATACGACAAAAAAATGTGATACAATTCAAAATAAATAACTAAAAATAACAATCAACCTCCGAATTCCTTATACATCAATCCGAACAATGCCAACAGAATAACCAGCACTGGATAGGAAGGACACAATCTCAAAAAAAAAAAAACACGTCTTAGGTACCTCTATACGTATATTATAAATAATAGAAATATACAATAGGTTTATAAAACTATTATTATATTTTTCCTGATGTCCACATAAAAAAATATTTTCCTTTATTTCATTTTTCTTTCTTTATTTTGACTAATGTTTTTCTTCGGGTCGTGCAGATTGTTGTGCGTCGAAAGTGTTTTTTGTCCTCACGGTGTGCGTCGGGCGGTATTTCGTTAAAATATTAATTTAGGAAATGAATTCAATAATTCATCGTTTTCAATTCAAAGTGCAAAAAAGAGGAAAAATTCCACAAGAAAATGACATAATATTTGGACTGGAGTGACAGAGAGATAAAATGGTAAATGCCTTTTTTTTCGTTTTCGAGTGTTTCTGTTCGCGAAATATATAGTGAAGTTAGTAATAAAAATTTTTTTTATTATTATTAGTCTTGATTTCTTTAGTCAATACTAACGTGTCCGATGGAAAGAATTATTACGAGGGTATTGTGCTATTTCTATCGACTCTTTTTATTTGATTTTTTAAGTTAAAGAATGGTGAGTGTAAAAAATGGTCGATTTTTGTCCGATTGGTGACAAGTAAAATAGTAAAGCAGTGATTGTTTTATATGGTTTTTGATGCGCCGAATTCAAAAATAACAATTGGGTCAATCCATATGAAGTGGTGCAGAGGTGATTTCCCGATCATTTCCGAAAAAAATTAATACAATTTTCCTCGTTGTTTCTATTGTATTTGAAGTATTGAGAGCAATTCTTTAAAAAAAATTCTTAAACCGTTTAAGCGTAGCGGCCATTTTAATTTTTCAATTTGCGCTGATTTTTGTGTTTGCAACCTTTTACGCCAATGCACATATTTCCTAAACCGTTTATTCTAAAATGTTGAAATAAAAACCATTTTAAAGGTAATAAGTCTCTCTTTATTTTATGTTATCTCCATATTCGGCCTATTGTTGTCCCTTGCACAAAAAAATTCACCTAGATTTGGATATCGAAATTTAGTAAGATTCACTTTTTTAACATTTTTTTCTCATACTGAAAACTTGTATCCTTTAGTTTTTTCAAACTTCCTAAAATTGACTTTTTTCCAAATTTCGGAACTTTGAATCCCTGTTGATGGAGCTAGTTATAAAAATCTGAAATTTGCACAACATGTAGTGTATTCGGAGTAAGTTTATAAAGTAACTTTCAGTCCCACGACTTCGGCATCCGAAAATACACAAAACAACCGCAGAGGCCGATCGCGATCAATGATTAATTGATTACGCATTATGTATATGTGCGATGTTACCACACCGATGTGTTATCTAAAATAGACAATATAAAAACTAATAAAAGTATTTTTTTTTTACAAAATTTGGTGAAAATATTGGAAGTCCCAAACCGTTGGACAAGTTCGTTAGCCAGACACGTCCGATGTCATGTCCGGAATATGGTTTTTGGGGCATTTTTCGTGAAAAAAATTAGTTTTTTGCCAAAATTTCCACTTATTCTAAAATTTTTGCGAAATGGTTTTACATCATTCAAAAGGTGAGAAAAAATCACATAAGAAAGGTCTTTAAACTATTATTCTATGTCAACTATTTTCCAAGAAAAACTAATTTTTGTAAACGGAAATTCGATATGTTATGCAGGACGCTGCGACAGGGGTATTATTTATTTTGACCAGTTTGTTATCTAAACTTTCTGTAAGTCTCAAATTGATTTGAATGTGTTTGAATGTCGGGTTTCATAGTCCTAAAATAAAATTCCCACTTGTATATAAGTCCTATTATACAAAAATCCTATTTTTATAGAGGATTTTTTAATAAATGAACTCAATTTTTGACGACTGCCTCTCCGCTCTATATTATGAGCTAACTATCAAAACTTTGGCGTCGTTTTGCTATATCTGTCCATGACTTGACTGACGTTCTAGTGTTTGAATTGCTTCGATAAATTAGCAACCATCATCAACGTTGAAATTCGTATCTCATCCCAAAAAACCATTTTTCGATTTATTAGTATTCTAAACAAATTCCATCTTATATTTAGAAAACTTTTCTGTTGATTTTTAATACTTTTATTATTTCACGTTTACGTCGATACGCGTAGCTTTCGGGGAGACTTGGTTATTAATATTTTCCAAGAATTCAAAGATGGTTTTATATAATGATGTTACTCTCTTACAACGAACGCTTGTGTTATAGGAAAAAATTTTTCCGATATTTTTTCAATTTAACACATTGGATGAATGACATCGATAAAATATGTGAAGGAAATTTATTTTTTCCTTATACGCGCGCCTTGTTACGCAACGACACGGCGCGGCGGAAGGTAGACGGGAAAATTCGAAGTCGAAGTATTCAAGTTGTGGATAAGCGCGCCTCAAACTCCTCCCGCATCATGATAATCAATGGCGGTGGAGTAAACGAACGAGAGATAAATGGAGAAAAACAAAGGAAATTCATGTTACGATGATAAAGTTTTCGCAAATGTTTACGTTAGTCAATTTTTTGGCTGGTTGTGATAAAAGCTGTGATTTTTTTTTTAAGTTAATGTTTAATTTAAATATTGCGCGTTCTCTGTCCCAACCTCGTATATCAAAAACTACATGCTTTAGGACACACAAAAAACATATCAAATACTGTATTTATATATATACTTATCTATATATATTTATATACAGGGTGTAAAACAAATAACTTTCGTCCTTTTGTGGGGTGACTCATAGCACCCTGTAGACACTAAAACCGCAGGAATTTTTCGGAATTAACAGTCGCGTCACCCTTCAATAGGATAAGAGTTATTTCCCTTACACCCTATATATATATATATATATATATATATATATATATATATATATATATATATAGGGTGTAAAGGAAATAACTCTCTTATCCTTTTGAGGGGTGATGCGACCGATAATTCCGAAAAAATTTCTGCGGTTTTAGTGTCTACAGGGTGCTATGAGTCTCCCCACAAATGGACGAAAGTTATTTGTTTTACACCCTGTATATAGGTAGCCAACATCAAAGGGTGTAATTAGCATAAATCTGAAGTTTATAGTGATGAAAACACACACTTAAATACGTTCTTTTTGTGTGTACAAAAATTGGGCGCTTTTAGATACGAGGTTGGGACAGATTACGCGTAATATATACCTATATAATGTTTTTTGAAAAAGATTTGTTTGTGTTAGTAATTTAGGTCTGATTTTTAAGCCTGTTAAGGGAACTGCAGGTGGGTCAGGGTTAAAGATTCTGAATGAGTTCGTCATGAGCAGACATGGGAAAAAATGATCCCTAACAGAATCGCCATATAAAATATTTTACACTGGGGGGCTACGAATGGAACTGGAGGGCTGTCATAAAACGTAAAAATATTATCAATCTCTTTAAAAATCAGTTTTACCACGTTTTACTGTTAATACTACATCATCTATGTTGTGTGTAGCTGTTTGTGTTTTTTAATTCTCAATATTTTTGAATCATTTTGTTTGTTATCTATACATACATATCTTTATATTTTTCTAATGCAAAAACTAATTCAGGTTAAAACATGTGAAGGAGCGATTGGGGTAATACAATCTACTGATCAATCTATTTTGTTTATATTAAAAACAGGTATAAAAGAGGTGAGATACACATGTTATTTAAATAATCACAAAGGAAATATATATATATGTTTACATTATAAATATTTTCAATTCGACTTAATTTTTTTTTTTTTTTTTTTTTATTGTTATTATACTGCGCTTAACTACGATGGTCATGTGCGCAGTATTATATAATATGTAAGTACAAGTTAGTTTTACAATAAATATATATAGGTAGTATCGACTTAGTTAATTTGTATTATAGTTGACCACTTATTTATTCAACATTAATTTTTTTTAAATTATTCTTAAAGTTAGAATAATATATTAAATTATTAAAAACAGGTAATTTTTAATTTTTACTGATTTGTTTTCAAAAGTTTCCTCAGGCTAGTATTCAAATCCAGAGGAAAATCCTAAGCCTTGTAATAAAATTTATAGCCCCCAAACCAAAATATTTTATATGGCGATTCTGTTAGGGACCACTGTTTTCCTAAGTCTGGTCATGAGTTAGAGGAGAGGTGCCTTGGCTGGACAATTTAGTACATTTTTCGTTATTTTTTTTAAACTAAAAGGAATAAAAAATGAAAACTGACCGTCGACCCATTCAGGGAAATTAGTTTCCCTCGATGAAGATTTTCTTGCACAGATTGGCTTGGCCTGAACAGTTGTTGTTACCAAAGAAATTTTATTTAACTTGAAATAGCTGCTCTGACAACTTTATATATTTCATGGTGTTATAATTAAATCACCCAAATACACTGTTCCAAATTAACACTTATCCGCCAGCACAGATGAGACAGATGAAACGTACATACATCTAAAAAGGGTGGTCCGAATGTTGTAATAAGTTGCATTTTATACTGCTTACTGAGTAGCCGTCCATCGGCTCTACAAGAGCAAACATGCATTGTTAGGTGGTGGCTGTTGATTGTTAGATCGTATTAGTAGCAGATACATACATACAGTTGTTCGATAGTATGTATCCATTCCCACCTCGCACCTTGACCACACACATAACGAATGTCACACACACTAACATCTACTATACTACACATACGAACACAAACTCTAAATATGTATATAACATTAGAAAGTGAGGGATGCCTGGCTGCGAGGTTTGATGACGTAAAATTATTGCGACAGCCGGCATGCTAGCTATCACATAGTACATTGGTCCCTTGTCCACGAGGCTCCTAGGGACCTCACAAGCTAGAAAATGAACAAATCAACCGATTTTAATAATTTTTTACTACTCCGAAGCTAAACAGTTCCAGGTTGACATAGGCTATTATATTAGAGTGCCCGAGATCCTGGAGAAATTTTCTCTCAAATGCTATTGAATTAGGAGAGAAATTAACGTGAGGTCAAAATTGTTCGTTAGGATATTTGAAACATCAAAAGAGCTTAAAATAAACTGCTAGACGGAACTTGGGTGGTAAGATCATACCGATTATGGATCATTGGGTAGTAAGGTCATAGTGATTGTGAACCACTGAGTAGTAAGGTCATAGTGATTATGGGCCACTGAGTAGTAAGCTCATAGTCATTACGGTAACTAAATAAAATATGATGCATTTCAATAGTAATGATGTAGAGTGACGATTTTTCGGAGTTCAACAAGTCAGATAACTTGAAAGATGTGTACAATTTTTTAAAAGAATTAAAAGTTATCAGTATATGGTTTTTCATATGCAAAAATAACTGTATCCTTCTGAGCCATTAATAAATTTAAATTTGAATTATTATCTGGTTTTATTTGTAGGTACATTTTCACTTACGCCCCGCCGACTTTCTTTTGCCTTTTTTTTACAACAGTTGGTATAATCATTTTTCTTTTTATAAAAATTATTTACTTGTAACGAATGAGGAGAGTAGGTATACCTCTGACTGTATGTAGTGGCTTATGTAATATATGGAGCTATATATCTTCTTTAAACATGTGAACCACCGAAGAGTAAGTATACCCGACCACCTTTAAGGATTTTGCACGCTGATTGTATAATCAGTCAGTGCGAGCTGCTGGGTACTTAGGCACATGGCAGGTACTCACAAAGGTATACAGGTTGTCCCTAAAAAAATTATCAGGATTTCGGAAATGATGAGAGATACAGTTTCAGTTCAGCTATGTAAATTATTCAAAAGCATTAGACACGTCGAATGATACCAACAAACTTTCCAAATTCCATGTAGTTTAGGTGAATAAAGCCAAAAAAATATAATTCCAATTTTTTTCTGCCAATAATTTCTGCCGAATAAGTAAAAAATATTGTATTTTTATCTGCGTACATTTGGAGCAATTTTTTGCATAAAATTTGAAGATCACACAATTTTTTTAAGTCATGACCCCGAAATCTTGTTTTTCTTATGTAACGTAAAGTAGATTTTGGCATAATTAAATCGCTACGATTCTCCCCTTCCTGTTGATAAACCATATCATATATATCTTCGAAAATGACTTCAAAAACTCAATAAAACTGTTTCTTGAAAATTTTTTTCTAATTTTTCCAAGACAGAAATAACATATTATATTGATAGAAGGGGTAGAAAAAGCCATTTAACTGTGCCAGAATTTACTTCATATTCAATTTTTTTTTTTAATTTCAAATGTTATCGAGTGCCTGTGAAATATTATTAATGTATGACGAACTTTTGTTCATATTTATACATACACCAATATTCATATGTTCACTTAATGTCCAGCTTAGCTGATACTTGAAGACTCGATTTACTTTGGCATGTATGAGCAATTCATTATGATAATTAAAATTCACATTGTGTTTGAAAAATTTACAAACTAGATCGGCTGGGACTCGAACCCGGATCTTTAATTAAAATTCACATTTTCACATTCAAATCCGGGTTCGAGTCCCAGCCGATTCAGTTTGATAATTTTTCAAACACTATGTGAATTTTAATTTCATATTCAATAAAAAAAAGGGGGACCATAATTGGAAAATGGGTAGCCACAGAAAACTTCTAAGAGTATAGGTATTTAAATCCTACTTTAAAAAAAAATGTGTAAATTAGAGTATAGGTGTCATATTTTTACCTGTAAGAAGTTATTAAAAAAAATTGGGGATTATGGGTTCTTTCGCTATAACTCCTAAACTATATTGAATTTGAGAAGTTTGGTCGTAGGATTCGATGCGTCTAGTACCTACTTCTGCACAAATCGTGTAATTCCTCATGTTGGCAATCTTATTAGAGACAGCCTATATATATTTTATGTTTTTCACATCCTCACTCATTCTTGCCTCTTTTTCAAAAAGTCATTTTTCTGGCCGTTCATTTCATTTTTTTTCTCCTTTTTGCGTTTTTTTGAAATATATTATTATAAATGGGGTTTATTTACACTCGCGCGCCTTCACTAATTTAAAAGTAATATGTTTGAATGTATTGTAATGCACTGAGGGGGGGGGGTATGATGGTGTTGTACCTGCTTCATAAATTTTTAAAAGAGAGATATGATTATGATTTATTTATATTTGAAATGATCCCTATATATTTTCAACTTATATTTTTCTTTTGGAAAATTGTAAATGTAAAATGAATTTATATATTCTTTGAAAAAATATGTTGAAGTAGTTAGAGGGAACTTAATATTTAGCTAAGAAGCCAAAGATACTTTAGTTTTGAATCTGTATTTATAGATGTTCTATACTTAAAGGAGTTAATTTTGATAAAGGATTTTATACGCCACAGCACTAAAGTCTGACGTTTAATTCTGAGTATGAAGTTTGTTACCAGAGAGCTCCTTGTTACTTGAGGGCAAAAAATCACACTAGGGATCAAAAAGACACTTTAATCCTGTGAGGTATGTATTACTTTTTTCAATTCCGGATAACTTGAAACCCAATTCGGTAGTTAAGGACTAATAAAGCAAACAAAAAATCAGAAGATGAGAACATTTTATTTTTTCACACTTTTTTTTAAGAGTCGACTTTTTAGTGCCACCTCATTGTCAGAAATATAATAATTTATTAAATAATTGTTAATTTGGGAGGGGGGGGATTTTTTGGCTTCGTCACATTTTTATCATAAAATTCTTAACACTTCAACAATAAAAAAAGAACAATTCTAAAATTGGTAAAAGAATGAGAGAATTATGCCCGAAGTAGCAATTCAAATTTGAGTCGCTCCGCTCATACATCGAGATTTGTCTCAGTATTGGACAGCGAGTTTTAAGTCATATTTTATTAAATTTGGATTTTATCCCGGCTATAATACCGATGAAAATTATTACACGGTACTGACTTAACATTACACCAATTTATCTGATATATTTAATGGTTGAATGTGATTAAAACTTTTCAATATACTTATTTTTATTTTTTAATAATTATATTTTTAATTTTTTGTAAAAAAAGTTTTTATGGAAAATAAAGTTTGAATTTAATAAACAAATATTTTATATTTTATAAAAATTTAATAGATATTTTTTTAAAATGTTTACATACAACTGATTAATTAATATAAACAATTTATAATATGAAAAAATAAGCTTTAACTTTATATGTGGGGCTGGCATTAAAATTATTAAAATATAAATGGATTTAAACTTGCTTGCCCTATTTTATTATTTAACTGACTATTATTAGTAATGTAGGTATGTGGCTTTATTAATTTAAAAATAACAACTATGTGATAAAAAATTGCTCAAAATTATAACATTTTTACTTTCCTGTCCATATAGGCTATATACTTTTTAATGTTAATGTATGAGAATCAGACTAATTTAAGCGTATATGGTTTTCAATGAATCTTGACGTTTTGGAGTCTAAGGAATTTAGAAAATAAAAAATTCGAATAGATATTATCCAAACCTGGACTCTTTGCCCAAACACTTTATACGTATGTTGCCGTCTAAATTGATGGATATCGCCCAATCTACTGGGCCTAGAGACATTTAATAAAGAAGTAAAATTTCAATACATTTTGGCCAATCGTTCTGAAGTCATCGCCATTTTAAATTTTTTGAAAAAATCGAAAAAAAATTTTTTTTTTCAATTCTTTCAGGATTTATAACAAAAGGCTCCAATTATTTATTTAAGGTCAACATTTTTTTCACAAATTCGTAACTTATCTTCCTTATTTTTATAAGGAAGCAGCAAATTTTGCAGCAGGATAGGTAGGAGTCATAGTATACCTGCAGGCGTAACAATGGGTAATGATACTGGAAACAAATCGTAGGTTTTGAGATGCTCTTTCCGTTGAATCAACCATATTTTTAGAAGGAATTTTCTCAAACTGATTTATTAACCCTTTGCACTTATAAGACATGTACAGCATGACGAGATGGTTTGTCCATTAACTCTATCATATTTAAAGGTGTTTTGTCTGTTGGATCATAAGACATGTACTACATGACACACTGAATGTTGAACTGTAATCACTGTTCATACTTCACATTACATGAATATTTTATTAAATAACTGCAAACACATTCATTTATTAGAAAAATAGTAAATAAAATAATACAAAATCACGTTGAATTATTTTTTTAAAATTAAAAACTAATAAAAACAGCATTGAGGACGTATTTAGCGCATTTAGTATTCAACTTTGGGGAAACAAGGCTAGAACGTCAAAAGAATCCGTCAGAAAAAGAACGTCGGTCGTTGTCATGTGCTACATGTCTTACCAGCCTATTTACAACTCACTTTTTTTTTTGCTTGAGTGCAAAGAGTTAATATTGATAATACTGTTGTTAGTAATATAGGTTTAAAATATTAATAGATTTAAGCGTTACTTTATGGTATTCCATATTTGTAAATAATAAACAAATATTTTATTTCGCAAAAATACCACTTTTATTTTGAAACTGTGACAATATTGTTTCGAACCGTCAGTTCATTTTCAAACAGAATCTGTCAGAATTCTGTTTGAAAATGAACTGACGGTTCGAAACAATATAGTCACAGTTTCAAAATAAAAGTGGTATTTTTGCGAAGTAAAATATTTGTTTATTATAGGTTTAAAACTTCATCTACCTATGTGCGCCTATTGGAGAACCATCTTCAATTTTTACATCATTAAAAAAAAAAAAAAAACTTACAAAGCTCTTTTGACGCAATATTTTTGAATATTAAAAATACAATAACACACCCTAACGCTTGACCCATTGTTTTGCATTCATTTCAAACTCTTTATAGTGCAATAATTGCAATTGTTTGACATATTACTATTGTTATGTATTGTTAGAGAACTTGGAGTGATATATGTATGCAAACGTGTCACCCCAGTAACGCCCCCAAACTCGTCACAATACAACACAATGAAGAAAAAAGTGTTTCGTTATTCAGTCAGTCCTTTTGTATGTAAATTTTCTTTCTATTTCACTAGTTAACAATACAATTCTGTTTTCTTTTAAATAATTACTATTGTACTTTTTTAAAATTGAAACGTATGTTTACATTATTGTTTACACTCAAACTGAATGGTACGACTACTTTGATATAGGTAGCAAGCAATCTTTACATATTTTAACTTTTACTGTGTGAATAATAAGCGGGGTTGTACGCATTCTGATGATGTATGTTTGTATGTGCCATTGTATAAAATAAATTATATGTTTTTTAATGTAGTTTCCGTTTCTTGGGTCTATTAAAAATGAAAATATATAAATGTAACAGGCAGATAAAAAAATTTTCCCATTTTTTTCTTTCGTTAAATATTGTAACAATCATTTAAAATGTAAATTACAAAATGGTGAAATGTAATTGGAATTTTTTTTTTATACCTAACCACAATTATTTTCTAGGTTTTGTTATAAATGATGTTAAATTAATGGAAATCTGAGATATTTTTGTTAAAGTATGAATAATATACAGTTTAAAGAATGATTTTTTTTTTTTGCAATTATGAGAGTAAAATACATATTGTAATCCCTCATAATAGGGAGTAAAGTGTTACTGGTTACTCTCTCGCGGGAGTAAGAGTGACTCCCACTTTTAAGCCAATCAGTATGCGGAATTCATTGAACATCACCAATCAAAAAGCGAAATTTAATTTAAACTAAATAGTGTTGTCAGGTCATGAATTTATAATAATAAGCAAACTTCTGGATTTGTGTTGTCCAATTTAATTGATTTTTCCACAGTGTATTTGATACAATATTATTTCAATCGTGGTTATAAATTACATTTGAATAGTTTTCTTCTTAATTTTTATAATTTTAAATTTTCTAGAAATTCAAAAAATAATATGTTTGATCCCTTTTTGATCCCTTATATCAGGGCTTTTTAAACTGTTTTCATTCGCGACCCCAAATAGAGATATATGTGTTTTGTAAGGATTTATTGATTAGGTAAGAATACATATATACATATAAAAAAATTTTCGCTATGACCCCAAGATTTCACTAAGCGACCCCAAATTGGGTCGCGACCCATAGTTTAAGAAGCCCTGCCTCATATGAATTATTGCTTTCGGCTCGCGCCTTTTCAGTTCCTCTGACAATAGCTGGGCCAACTTCATAGTTTGGATCAAAAGTCACCCTTTACGGCCGGTTTTACATTCTTAATTTTAAAGGTTCTTTAATTAAAGCTACTTTTAATTTAAAGTCGACTTTATTTTTAGAATTGTTTTACAATGATCAGGTCTGCTTACTTTTGTTAAAGGACTTTTAAGTGTTGCATGGGTAAAACGAACTATGAATTATCGTAGCCAATCTTACCCTTAAAAAAAAACAACTATAGAAACGAAAATATTAACATGATTGAACTTCAAAATATTACGCATTTCACTCATTTCGCTACTGCCAGTGAGATTGGAATAGAAAACTATATTATTTCTTTTTAAAAGAAATTTATCATAAATACAATGAATCATAAAAGAAATCGCGGGTAACCCAGAAATCGTTCAGCCAGTTTAACCCAAAAGGAATGTTTGATATTAATCCAAGACGTAAAAATAATCAAAAATATTATTGAAAATAAGCAAACAAATAAAATTTTTATTTTACTTATTTAAGGTACGAATATTTTATAGAAAAATTATGCTTATAAACAAAATTCAATGATAATAATCAGCAATAACAAATATGTTAAAGTCGACTTTAAGCAGTAAAAGTCGAGATAATTCTTACTTTAGTTTAAAGTCGACCTTTACACTAACGGAGCTTTAAATTTGATTGTAAAACAGTATCAAAAATAAAATCAGTTTTAAAGTTGGCTTTAGTGTTAAAGTCGGCTTTAAATGTGAATGTAAAACCGGCCGTTAGTCCCCTAAGTACTTATTTATTTTTATTGTGAACAGTGCTGGAATTAAACTCAAGATTTTTATAAATTTAAATTTTTTTGTTACTACTCTTTAAATTTTTTCAGTTCACACAAGATAAAAATTTTACAAAATTCTTTTTTTTTTGATTCTAAAATCTTACCAATTTTGTTGCTTTCTATTGGTTTATTTTTATATTTTTTTCGTAGCGTTTCAATAGCCTTAACTTATAAACGTAATTGTTTTGTGTTAGTTTTGTATTCTATATAATAAACTAGGTTAATAATATTTCAAATTTACTGAATATGTAAAAATATTGAAATATTACTCTATTCTATACGTATGCATAAATGTAAGTATTATATTTCATTTTTAGATTTCACTTAATATGAAACTGTTCTTATTGCCTTCACTATTCAAGTGTCACGTCTGTATAGAAGTTACGTATAGAAGAGCAATACAGTAAATAATATTAAATCCCTTTAATACAGATCACGTCTGTAACCAACGCGCGTTTGTGGTCGCAAACAAAATCTTTCATAATAATTTTTGAATGAAATATCGCACCACGGCGATAACATAGCCACATCTCGTATTGAATTGTGTATATAGATGTGGATGTATTATTGCCGAGGTGCGATAAATATGTATGTATATTAAAAGCAGTTGAATAGTTGTTGAATTGTTTTTCGTGTGGATACTTGACAATTTTTTTTTTTTTAAATAAATTTTTGTTATTTTTATTTTGTTAAATTATTTATAATTTAAATAAAAATTTGTTATAGAAAAGGTCAAGAGGTTTTCGGACGTTTATTTTAACTAAGAGTTCCGTAAGCCGTATAGTTCAAATAATTAAAATATACGAAATTTTATCAAAAGAGTCTATTCGTTTGTACAAATTGTACACAATTTTAAGTGAAACATGTTATTTCTTGAATACATTCGAATTTGTATTTCATTTGGACGATTTTCGAGGGAAGGATAAAATATCATGTTGTATAAAATTTGTAATTAAAATTCGAGTAGGTGTTTTCGCAATATTACTTTCAGGGGGGGGGGGGGGGGCTCAGGCATGTCTTCCACCGATTTCGATCGGTTTTTTTTCTCGTCGTGGAGCATCACATCCATACTCTCTCAAAAACACTGGAGATATTATTTTCACTTGAAGTTTAGATAAAAATCTGCATTGGATATTGTCAGTTGAGTACCAGGTCCATTCTTTTTAAATTTTCTTCTGATATGGTTTCGACTTCCTTAACGCCCAAAACTAACAAAACAGCCATCTAGAAAAAAATTAAAAAAAATGGACTTGGAACAAACTAGTACCTACTCAGCTGACCCAAACTCTTCAGACCTGCGACGCCCTTAAGACATAAAGCTCCCCTTAGGGGGATAACAATACAAGTGACGAGTTAAAAAAAAGATTCACCCACTTTTATATTTTTTATTTCCTCCTTTTCACAATTTGAAAATCTGTGCTTTATATGGATATAATGCTCTACTAGTAGACGAAATTCTATTAAAATCGATGAGGGGCATATTTGGGTCCCCTTTCTCTTCGTAATAACACCCTGAGACGCCCAGAATAAAAATATAGCGAATAAAACTAATATTGTTCGGTTACCAACGCTTAAATTTTGATGCTGACGATCAACCAGATAATAATTTCAAATCCGAATTTTCTTACTAAAAATTCATTGAATTCCATTATAGAAAATATAAATAAACTGTCATTACGTATCATATTATAAGATTCATCAGAGAAGATTTTTCCAAAAAATGAAACCAATCAACAAAGAAAGATTATTTAAGTAACACAAATTATATTTGGGGATACCAAGAAATATAAATTTAGCTTTAAATGATTAAATTATATAAATACCTACTTCAGTTCCGTCTTCGTAAAAGGAGCTTAAAAGTAAATTTTAATTTACTTCCGAAGCATTCGAGGAAATTTTACATTTATGTATTTCATATTTATTATTTTAATTATAAAACAGCTACCACAGGAAATTGAGTAGAAAGTTTTTGTGTATCGAATAAAAATATTTATAATACCTATATTAAAATAAAAACATTCATACATATTATGTAAGGATATATAGCAATATATATTTATAATGAATTATTCTAGATGGAAATGGGTTCCTGGAATTGTTTGTGTATTTGTTTGCTTTTTGTTTGCTCATGAATCGAGATCACTGGAGTCAAATACTATGAGCAAAATCATATATATTTCGAAATTTGCCATAATTTTACAATTAAATGATTTTTGCTTTTAATTTCAAGTATTTTTTTCTTGTTTAATCCTTTAAAAAACACAGGGAGGTATGTAGATGTCCAAGTTTTAAATATGATTTAACAAGTACAATTCTGTAATTTTCAAAAGCGACATTAAAACTATATGAAGGCAAAGTAAATAAACATTTTGACAAGTTTTATATTTTTGATAACTGAACAAGTGGTACATCCGTTCAGGTGATCCGTTTCCCTCCAAATTATTTTATACTTCGCATAACTGGCTATCAACAATTATCCTGACAACAACAAGTTCAAGAGTACTTCAATAAACGATGCATATAGTCTGTATGGTTCGACAGCTAATCAATAAACAGTAAAAATAATACTACTCAGTACAAGTGCTACGGAATATTTCCAAAACCCATCTTGGACCTAATTGTAAAATATTCATCTGGTGGTGACGCCGTGTAGCTATCTAATATAGAGTTCCCGGATAGAAAGTTAGGACATCGTTAGCCATTTGTTGGGAAATTAGGGCTTTCACGTAATAAAAGCCGTAAGTAGTGTTGTCATCTAATGACCTTCAATGAAACTCTGTGTATTTTCCTAATTTAACCTCTCTGTAGATATTTTTATGTATCACTAAAAATTGCTGGAAAGACAATATTCGTTTTATTTATTGGTTTATTTTTTATTACTAAATTAAAAAAAAGTCAAAGCGTCTTACGTCTTACGGCTGTTATTGTGTGAAAGTCCTTATAGATCACGAATAAATCAAGGTATATCAAGTATGAATCGATCAAAATAATTCATTTTAACAATTTTTATTCAATTATTTCCCCTCTTTCCCCTATTATATGGTGAATTAACCAACCAATCAAAAATCGAACACGTGATGTCTTGACTCTGATTATAGGAACTCCAGTATAAAGTTTCTCATTTTTTCTCATACTTTTTTTTATTTTATTTGTTCAACTGTCTTTGTACAGTGAAAAAAATTTGTGTTAAAATTAACACATTTCATATGTTCAGAACAGTCCACTCAATTTTTTGTGTTATTTTAAAAGACAAAGCATATGTGTCAAATCTATACACAAGATTTGTATCAGTGATTACACACGCAAGAGGACATACATTTTGTGTTAATTTTTCAGATTTATCAGAGTTAATTGTTAAACTTTTTTATTCAATATTTTAATTCCACTGAAGCTTAAAATATTTGAAAGTCGTTAAAAATTATAACGATTTTGTTCATATTAGACATATATTAGATTATAAATGAAATTCAAAGAACGAAAAGTAAGTCGGTTCTTTGTAACAATTCTTACTTGTGTCCATATATAAACGTTTAAAAATGAAACAATTTTCTTACATTTTAAGGTTATTTTGTTACAGATTCAGTTAAAAAAAATCATGTAAGCTTATTTGATATTGTATTATATAATATACAATCTTACATGTAAGTAAGCTTACATGATTTTTTGTAACTCAATCTGTAACAAAATAACCTTTAAATTAATAACCGTTAATAACTGAAAAAACTTATAATTTTTCGGTTTTGTTTATAATAAAAACTACTCTTATCTTTTTTATTATATATATTTTGGTAGATACAATATATTCTAATCTAATTTATGTACTTATAACATTCTTTTGCTCTACACAAATATTATGTTACTTCTTTGTTGTTCAAAACAGATTAATATTTTTATTCTGTTAAATCGAAATTTGTTTTAATATTTTCATTTAACACAAACACGAAATGTTACATTAACGCAGGGTGGTGTTACTTATTTAACACAAAAATTTTAACCACTAGTTTTTTTTTACGCAGAACACAAATTTTTTTACTGTGTGTACACTATCAAACGTTTTCAAGCGTTTTTTTAAAACTTCCAGGAAAAAATTAAATTCAAACTTTATCAAAATGGAAGTAAAATATAATGATAGAAGATTAAGGTTACGATAATCCTACATTTATAAAATTTCGTACTCTGCACGGCTTATTTTAAGATTTCAAAAAAATAAATTTGAATAATTTCGAAGAACATTTCGACATTCAACAAAACAAACATATATTATAAAACACACATCCTTTTAAATCAACATACAATCAAGTTACCATGTAAATATAGCCATCACTCACTGACAACAAACAGTCTGATAGACGATAAAGTGCAACAGAAGATAAACAAAGAGGACACTATAAAATAATAAATATATAACATTGCGAATTGAAAATTATTTAATCAGAGGAAAATATTAAATACTTTTCATAAAGTTTATTCGACTAGAAATTTTCCATACATTGGATTTTCTTATTACTTTTGATTCAATATGGTAGCAGTAGGTATATGTACAGTGACTTACAAAGGAAGTCTAACAATATATCTTAAAAATAGACGCGAATGAATTGAAAGAGCAAAAACACTTGTGAATCTGTTACGGACTGTAATATTAAGTGTAAAATTTCACCTGAACATAAAGTAAAATCCAGAATACCTATATTCTGTTGAAATAGTTGTAAATGAAGAAGATGACTGATAATAATATCAAATCGTGACGTCATTACACACGTCATTACGACGAGTCGCCTTTTGTGCCAATTTCGTGCCGAAAATTTAATAAAAAAAATTAATAGGTAACCGTAAAGCATTTAGAATCATTTTTTAATTGAAGTCAAGTACCCTATTACAGATAAGACACACGCGATTTTTCAACACCTTGACATCTTAAACAATTCAAAACAGGTACCTACTGTTCAACTTTCACTGTCAGTCACTGTCCATATTTATTTCAATTTAATTCCAATATAATACGATCAGCTAAAGCTATTATTTAATATTTTTTTTATTGTAGAAAAGGGACCAGAGTAAATACTCCATTCAAAGGGGAAACATCAACCAGTTCATGATTTTTGTTTATCCGTTATTGTTTTGGACGTGCACAGCAGTGAGAGGGTGTTTGTTTGAGCGTGCGATGTGCGCATGTTTATTATGGCTATTTTAGAATAATAATACTACCTACTAATGGGATAGAATTATTATTTTTCCAGGAAATATTAACTGACAGGTCTCGTACAGACAATATGAACAGAAATGTACTGTATTCATAGGGGTGGAAATTTTATAAGCTCCTGAAATATTTGTTTACTTTCATGTTAATATTTCAGTACCCTAGGGATTTTCAGATAGGTATAGCCACATTTTAAATAGATATACATACCCACACTTTAGACATAATTTCGGTGGAAAATGTTCAATATTTTATTAAGATTTACCGAGTATTATAAAAGTCATAAAGCAAGAAGAACTGAAGTGGATGAATCGTTACAAAATAAATGATGAAAATCAGTTCAAAGGAAAAGAATACCTACCGATAGTCTAAAATATTTTCACTAATGAAAAATTGTTAGCTGCTGAGCCCGTTAGTATAAAATTTGGCACGTGTCAAAGTATTTTGTAATGTATTTAAAAATCAAAAATTGATCGAAATTTTAATCTTTTAGTTTACAAAGCGCAGAAGGTAATAATTAAAAAGAGATATAACCCGTATCGAATACAAAATTTAATTAAATTACTTTTATAATTCAAACTCGCTTGAATCTTTTTTAGTGTTCCGTATGAAAATTGGGAAAACGGAAAACGTATGCAATCACTTCGATGTCTGTATATCTAACACAGGTGATTTTCTCTGATCCCATTCGATGCAAAAATTTGAAATTTAGTATAGGGATAGAGTTTGGTAGCTCGATTATACATGTGAAGTTAAATTTCGCTTCTGGTGGTAAATTTTAGGGGATAACCTAAAAAGTGAGAACAATTTTTTACATAATTTTCTTTGTAAATAAAAGGAAAACCTAATAACAGGTATGCTTTGATCAAGATGTTTTTAGCAGTGGCGTAGCAAGCGGGTGGCAGGGATTGCCCCCGTCAGGAGCGCCCGAGCACGACGGGCGCAGCCGCAACGGTTTCGCTTAATTGTTAAAGTATAGGTAGGGGAGACAGGGGCATGTACTAACAGATTTTACTTTTTTACATATTAAACGGAAATGAAACAAGTTAGCGATTTTTTTTTGTAAACGTTATGAAGCACAACTATCTGTCCATAATTTTTGATAAAAAAAACTTACATATCCCTTGTACTTTCTATGGAAAAACCCATTTTCTTAAAAAATGTGTTTGTTAATACTTACCCCACTTTTGGGGCAAGTTTTAACAACGTTGGGGTAAGTATTAACATCAGAGTTTTAATATGATTATGATATTTTGTAGATATGTACTTATTGGAAATAAAACAAAGTATTATATTTAACGTTTTTATTATTAGAAAGGAATTAATTTGACATAGAAAATTCTTATTTTAGATTTATCTTTACAATTAGTTAAAGTTAATCATTATTTTAATTTTTTTCTGAGGCAATAGGTAGTCAGTCCTTACTAAGTAGCAAATTACGTCACTTTGACCTTGATAACGAAACAAAAATTGGTAAATTTTCAGTCTTCGATAGACACCAACAATCGTTTTATATCTTCTATATTAAAAAATATTTACTTATTAAAAAATTAGTCTTCGTCTTATTTAACATTATTACAATTCTTGAAATATATGATAACTCAGATCATGCAAAACTCTTCCTCTGCTTCACTGCAGAAAATATATAAAAATTAAAACCATTTAACACTCACATATATACACACACATACATGCAAACATATTTGGCAATGTCACGAAAAAAATTTTGGTAACCTCGAAGCATTAAAATGACGATATTTGGATTTTGAAATCGGAATGAATACAATAACCTCCTTATAGGGAAGTTAAAAACATAGTCTTTGTTGCATAAAATTTAAACGAGGTAAATGTTAACATGTTAATACTTACCCCATGCATTTTGTTAATAATTGCCCCGAAAGTAAATTTTTTACAAATTTAAATTTTTAAAAAGAATACGTTGATAGTGCGGTAAAATTTAAACAAAATACGATACCAGATGGAATAAGCTACCGTTTGAAATAAATTTAGTCTCTTTTAGGTATACAATCATGCTTCAAATCAAAAAACCGTCGACTTAAAAATGTTCTTTTACCTAATAAAATCTACGCCTTACTCACAACTTTGTTTTGCGGCAACCGGCCGAAGACTGGTTGGTCACAACGTGTCCGTGGTCATCTACTGATGACGGCAACCGGACGTACTTAATTTTTTGGTCCGTAGTTTGGCGGAAAATGGCCTGTTAATACTTACCCCCGTTAATACTAGCCCCTGTCTCCCCTATCACCTAATTTTAATACTAATTGTAAGAACATTGAAAAAATTACTCAAAAACATAGACTGAGATGAAATAATAATTAAGATATATGGCTAAACTAGGCTACAAGTGGAAAGTAAAAAGATTTCTAGCATTTCTACAAGTCTGAAAAACAAAAGAACTGGGCGTCGTTATCGCGTAATTCCGTGAAGTTCGATGAGTCATGCTCAGCAGCCCAGGTGGCTGTAGTTTGGGTAAAAGAGGAGAGGAGACGTATGATGTAATTATGGGTAGGGGGGTGATTTTTTTAAGTTACTGACCCCGCCCCCTCTGTTTTTATTAAAGAGGGGGCGCCACTTTCAAGTCTGGCCAGGGGCGTCAGCCACTCCAGCTACGCTACTGGTTCTTAGTCAGTAATAATTATGTATGTATTTTATGTTGAACGGGTATTTTCGTAAATTTTTTCTCAACAATGAGTTTTCGAAAATAGGAAAGTAGGAATAATTGATAAATCTACATACGAAAAATATTTTACAATTCCTACACCTGAATATTTTTTAAAATTTGTAAAATATTTTTAGTACATCTATAGAAATAACAGTTTCAAAATATTCAAAAGAAATTAACAATAATATTTAAATAATTTGTTGACTTAAAATTCTAAAAGTAAATATCTCTTTGTGGTGAGCGAAAAGAGGCCAAGTAGTGGGTAAAAAATTATTCATCAGAAAAAAATAATTTTTCTACTTCTATATATTACACATTACATTAAGGGGGGGGTAAGGTTTTAAAAGCGAAAAAAAGGCATATTTTCATGATTTTTTTTTTGGAGATATGAATAATGTTGGCTTATTTATTTCATGTACGCGTTATAGTATGACATCTGAAGTATCTTTGAAAAAATTATCAATTATAAATATCGATAAATAAGTCCGTGACAGCGAATTTCCGGAGGCGCGTCGAAAAAAAGTTGTTTTGCGGTGAACATCATAACTTGGTACCGGATCATCCGAGACAAAAAAATCGAAATGCGTTTAAAAGGCGATATATTTCCCTAGGGAGTGACGAAGAGTTTTTTGTATTTTTTCGATTTTTTTATTTTTGGCAGCATTTTGAAGTGAAAAACGCAATTTTTGCTAAAAATTTCGGTTAATTTGTTATTATAAACTGGAAAAAAATAGCAAAAAAAAAAAGCTCGACCTGATTACCTGTTGATTTATGTGTAGAAACAGTGTACAAAATTTCAACAAAATGGGTGAAGTAGATTTTGAGTTATGATGTTCACGGACTTCAAAAATGTTGTATGCGAGAAAATGGATTTAAAGTTTTTTATACTCAAAAATCCAAAACTAAGCATCAATAAAATGATATAGTTTTTAATACTTACGCGGGTAATTATAGTAAGTATTTGTTTTGTATAAGATGTGTAAGTATAAAATTAAAGTAAATTTTATACTTACCAGGTAGGCGCGTCACGCAGCTACCAGGCAGGTATAAAAATCGAGCATGAGGGCCGGTCGCTTGAAATGCTGTATCTTCATTAGTTTTGCTCGGATTTACTTGAAATTTTGACACAACACGCTCGACATATTGTACATTCAGAAAAAAAATTTAAAAAAAAAATGCAAAAAATTTTTTTAAAAACCTTACCCCCCCTTAAACCCATTATAAGAACCACTGATTGTACGAAACACTATTTTCACAAATACAACTCGCGCTTCACAACTTGTCTATTTTTTTTTTTCATAATTACATTTAAATTTTCATATTTTTCCGAAATATAAATCATCAAACGGCGCACCGAAAAACATGTAAAATTAAATTACACATTTTAATGTAGTGTTGGCGCTGTGAAAACAAAAATAAATGGCGGAAATACCGTGTAATATTAATACTAATGGTATATATACGAATGTATAGTAATTATTATCATCAAATCATATGCGTATACACTCATCCAGTAGTGATAGTACCTAGTAAATAATATTTATGAGTGTAATATGAGTGTGGTGGGGATGAGGATGGGGTCTGCACTGGTGAGTAATAGTAATACACAAGCACCGCTCAACTCATTGATATTATCAATTAACACTTGAAATCATTTTGAATAAATTAACCAAATGTATGGATGGGGCTGAATGTTATCTGTCAGCAGTGGAGCGACGAATTGCGCCATAGTTAGTATATGTACCTACGTGTGTTGTACGTGCTTATGTACCAGTTACGCGGTATGTTTGTATATTTAAAGTAAATAAATCTCAGCACAGAATGACACAGCGGGTAGATTTGTATAGTAGATATTTAGAGTACATATTTCAAAGTAACGTAAAAGCCCCCATTGTGGAACGGTATCTAATACTGGAACAGTTTTGACATTCACATATTAATGAAGTTATTTCTGAAAGAAACGTCTAATAACAAAAATTATTATTTATAGAATGATTGTTTTTCAATTTTAATTCACCTCGCATTTAATGTTTCCTTAGTTAATTAAAGAAATAAATATGTAAATGTCAAAACTGTTTCAGTATTAGATACCGTTCCATAATGGGGGCTTTTACGTTACATATAATATTTTTTTGTGTTGTTTTACTTTTCCAAATTGTGATTTTTGTAAAATCGTACAAAATGTTAATTTTTAAATAAGCGCGATGACTCCATGATGTGATATAAAGAGTTAAATATTAACAAAATTTAGTCTAACTGATCACAAATTGGTCATTATTGGGTAATTAGACTTACTAGATGGTAAGGAATAAAAAAAAATTTTAAGAAAATTTTAAAAATTTTTGATAAAATATTTTTAAAAAAATAAAAAATCTACTAGGGTAAAAGCCCCTATACCGGAACGCGATCCAATACTGGAACAGTTTTGACATTTATATATTAATGAAGTTATTTCTGAAAGAAACCTCTGATAACAAAAATTATTATTAATAGAATGCTCATTTTTCAATTTAAATTCACTTCGCATTTAATGCTTCCTTACTTAATTAAAAAAATACATATATACATATTAAACAATTTTTGTTGAATACAGTATTTTGATCCTTTATTTACGTCTGATACTTAAACCATTGTATGTTTCCTACATTGACGTCTAGATGTCACTCTATGTGTCATATTACTCAAATTACACTTCTGTTTTTATATCGGTTCTCAACTCTTAGTGTCATAAAATATTTCTTTGTTTAGATATAGATGTCGACATTTTGTAAAAGAAAACATTAATAAATAACTATTTTTGGGTTGTCTTTTTTTATAAACATATTCATTATTTTTTTTTTTATGCTTATTAGAAAAAAAAAATGTGTGTTTAATTTATTTGTCAATTTTTATAAGCCAGCTTTTTACACACCTAAAAATAGTGTTCCGGTATAGGGGCTTTTAGGTTACCTTATATAAAGAGAAAAACGAAAATCGTAACATCAATCGATAGTTTTTAAAATTGGTCAGATTCACAGAATTTTAGAAAAAAGAACTTTTGATGCTGTAGTGCCTGCAAGAACGTCTGAAAATCTAGTTATCAGCAATGGTGATGGTGAATTTTGTTTTACCCAATATTAATGAAATATTATCTTCGAAAAATTCACTATATAATTCGGGACTTTATGCTGATCAGGTCGAAACACGCGCTTAAAGTGTTAGGAAAAATTTCAGATAGCAACAACAGTTCAAATCTTGAACCTTACATGAAAATTAAAGTTAAATTCAAAATTTAACTAAAGTAGTCGTTTAGCAAACTGTGGTTTTTTGAGGAAACCATTGTGATTTAAGTTCTCCCCACCAACCAATTAAAATCTGAAGAAAATACAAAAGAATCGATCACTATATTACAATCCTCTATTGACACAAGTTACCTCACAAAAACGATTAACCAGTGAAAGATGGGTTTTTTACAAGATTTTTGTTAATTCAAAATAAATAAGTCTACGTTAATTTTCATTAAGGACCCACTCAAGGCAAAGAAGAAACAGCAAAAAACTAAATTTGTCTCCATTTGGTATTAACATAGACTTCATTTAAACCCAAATGTTTAATACGTAAAAATTTTGGTGAGTTCGTCGTTTAAGAATTTCAGTAGCAGCCTAGAAGAGCTAGAAGGACACAAACGAAGTTCGATCTCGCGGTAGAATTAGACAACTTTATAGGAAACGCCTAAGCTCGAGCAATATTTTTTCATACCTGGAATACCCTTCGAGAATGCTACGACCAAATAAAAAAAACGTCTTTCTTGTACTGATGATCTTTGGATTTATGAATTTAATAATAAGCAACCTAAGATACTAAAATGACAAATCAAAATTTAGCGTTGAGTCTTTAATTAAAACTACTAGCTATGCGTCGGACTTACCAGAACTTTCTGTAAAAATACAAAAGTAGAAACCAAAAAATCGTTGCTCTTTTAAATTTATAAACTCGATATGTCTGTTGCGGTTGACGCTTTTGCTCAAAAGTTTACTAACCTTTTAGATTAGAATACCCGTTAACGTACTATATGTCGTACTAATGTTTGGGTTCAATGCGCCAATTGTATCGACAACAATACCGCTACTGACATATAAATACACATTCATATGGTTAAGCGGTTACAATATTTTCGTCAATATTGTAAAAATACATGCATTCATATATATGTTTTGTATTCATGTATTATACAAATGCAAAACACAAATATGGAAATGTCATGTGTCGTTGATATGCACCAGAAATGTCAGACTATGCCAGGGCATGATGCATTTGTCAAAAAATGTCGCATAGACAGAAAACATCAGATAGACAATCAATTAAAAAATGTGTTGCGGTCACAAAAATATTTTAAGTCACGTTGTAATTGACGTTCGGCTGACTAACTGGTTATGAAACGTGACAGATAATATTTGACATACATATTTTTAGAGATAGACAGAACGAGTGATAGTAAAGATTGGGTTTACCAGTTATTGCGGCTTTTGAATATTAACAATAGTAAAGATAATGAGGTTTAACGTCCGTTTCTAAGATTTTCTTTAGCTATAACAGACGTCACCCACATCATTACTATTTATATTTTATTTGCGTATTTTTGCAGTATATGATACATTTATGATGTGAGTGGAGAACAAGAAGAGTGGTAGCAGGCTAAAATTTGGAAGATATATGTCGATAGCCGATTTCTTAAGCCGATATTCACTTGGAAATGTGAAGGGAAACTGCAGAAAAGCATCATAAGTATAGTCAGTCAGAGGATTCAAACGCTCAACCCAATTTTACTGGAGCGGTTTTCGAATAAAATTAATGCATCCTTAAAATTAATGATGTCCTAGAGTAAGTTAAGTGATAAGGACAATGAAATTAAAAAAAAATATTTTTTTTAAATAAATATAGACCGTCTGCCCGTATAGAAATGATCGTTCCCCCTTAATCTTCTAAAGCTAAAAGTTTAATTTTAATACAGTAAGTAAATATTGGAGCATGGATTACCGGAAAACTATGAGTTTTTTTTTGACAGTTGTTGAGAAAAAATTATTTAAACAGCAACGAAAAACGCAATTAAATATGAGAGAATTCACGTAATTATCGCAAGTAAATTTGGATAAAATTTAGATTTTACTTTGCAAAATGTTACCTGGTCACTGTATGTGTGCGACCCCCACTCACTCTTAACTGATTTTGACTTTTGTTATTCATTTCTCTAGAACTATGAGAAGAAAAAGTAAATAATCGATCAGATTATGGATTGGTACAGCGGCAGACAACATGTTATATAATTTCTGATTCGAATGATTGTCTCAGCAATCTTATTTCAAACAACAAAAAGACCTACGAATATTGCTTCGTAATTTAATTCTCAAAGATAATTAAATAAATTTGGAAACGATTTTAGTTTAGAAAATACGAAAATTTCTTCAATTCAACACTACTACAAAATTTTCGAGCTAATTCCCAATTAGTTTTACGATTCAACAGTGATGAAAACATGATGTGTCCTTATCAAATTTAACACAACCTTTGTGATAACATCTAAACTTCGCAAATATAAATATAGGAAATAGGAAAACATATACATAAATACAGTTCAAACAATCAAATATTCAATATATTCATTTCAAACACACAGCTACAACTAACTAACTCTACAACCTTATTTATTTGCACGGATGTTTTGCAGCCGAGATGTTGTCTATATTTGTTTACATTAAAATTTTGTTTTGTGCTTAATTACGTTAATAAATTAATTTTGAATAATTCATTTAATTAGGTGATGATGGTAATAATGTTAACAAACTGGTTGGCTCTGTATGTGGCGAAAATTGACAAATTAAATAATAAAAATAACCACAACCCATTTAATAACGATCGTAGTCGATATTGAAACTGAACGTGGACTATTACAACGTATAAATCAATTTTGTGGTTACATGACAATATTATGTTGAAAAGCTATATGAGGTGAAGTAATTTTATTGATATGTGAAACGAGATTTTACATCATTATGTGTATTATATATTAGAGATGTAACAAATATATTTCGTGAATATTCGTTCTTCTTAAACTCCCAAAACGAATTTTTTGTTTAAATAATAAATATTTCTTTGATTTTATTTTTCTTTGAATCAAAAAAATAATTTTTTTGGTACACAGAAATATTTCTCTGATGACTGAAAAAAAAAAAATTAAGAAATATTTTTTGTAACAAAAAAATATTTTCTTTCATTCAAAGAAAAAAAATCCTTTAAATTCTTTTTTTCAATCAAAGAAAGTATCTTTTTAATAGAAAAAAAATATTTTCTCAAAAAATTTTTTAGTAGAAAAAAAAATTTATTGAATCAAATAAATTATTTATTTAACAAATGTATTTCGTGAACATTCGTGCTTTCTTACACTTTTAAAAATGAAAACTTTATTTAAAAAAATTAAAATTTCTTCATCAAATCTTGGAATCAAAATTTAGACATATTCTAATTGAGCTAGAGGTTTCAAATTTTGCAAATCGCCCCAAATCAAAATTGTTAATTTTTAGTCCTGTGCAATTTTCTGATATTGTCCATTACATTGTAATTTTTTGTTTCCATAGTTATATTTTATTAGGGTAAATTAACGGATTAAAATATAGGTAAGAAAATGACTTCTTTAATCTTTTTTAAAATTACTTTTAATCAGACTAAAAAGTAGAAAATAAATTAAAGTAAAAAAAGGCTTTTGTTTAAAAATGAGCTACAAAAAATAAAATAACTTTTCAGTGAAGTTTGAAGCAATATTTAACATAATTTATAAAAGCTTGAGGCGTTTAATTACGTTTGCTAACTACTGAAAAGTAAAATAGCTACACTTACTTATATATAAACATCCAAAACAGGAATAATTAATGATAACGCCTCAAGCTTTTATAAAGTATGTTGCATATTGCTTTAAACTTCACTCAAAAGTTATTTCATTTTTTGTATCCCATTTTCACACCAAAGCTTTTTTTTAAAAAACATGTTTTTTTACTTTAATTTTTTTTCTTTGAATCAAAAAAATAAATTTTTTGGTTCAAACAAATATTTCATTGACTACTAAAAAATATTTTTTGTATCAAAAAGATATTTTCTTTCATTCAAAGAAAAAAAATTTTTAAATCAAAAAAAGTTTTACTTTCTATCAAAGAAAGTATTTTTTTATTACAAAAAAAAGATTTTCAAAAAAATTTTTTTCTGTAGGTAGTCAAAGAAATATTTCTTTGAACCAAAAAATAATTTTTATGATTCAAAAAAAGAAAATGAAAGGAATTTTTATTCTCCGAACAAAGAAATCGTTTTGAGTAATTTAAAAATAAGAGGACAAAAAAAACTAATTTTGAAGTTCAATATTTCGCAAGCGCGACTTAGGCATGAAAAAAGGTACGAGAAACATCAAACTGATTTTATGTGTTCTTTTTAACGATAACCCACAAGATATAGTACGTTAGAAAAATTTTTCATTCCCACTTTCTAGTTTGAGAAAATACCACAAGAAATTGAGATTTTTTTGCTACTTATTAACTGAGATGCTATTTATTAAACTGTTGCTTGTACCTATATGCAAAATTTCATGTTCATAAAACTAAAAATGTCTGAATTATTGAAATGACATACGGACATACATCGACTATGATGCTTCCGAGATGCTTCTTCGGAACGCAAATAATTGAAAGAATTTAGGTAATTCAATGACAACTCAACAACAGAAACTTAATCAAACTTTATGTTTAATTCAGTAAAAACATTTTTTAGCAACTGCGGAATTAAATTACATACCTTAATCTCTCGTAATAAGAAGAAAGTTTCATTTTTCAGGGAAGTAGAATTAACCAATGAACCGAATTGAACGGAATGACGTCACCGGTCAGCAAGCGAAATTTAAATTAAATTAAATAGCGTTGCTAGGTAACGAATTGTTCGAAATTGCAAGAAATCGCATATATGTCTCGGGATTAAAATGTTTCTATTGATTGCTCGTGTGAATTGCTACTCTCGAGTCTTTACAGGCCCGAGGGCTACAAATTTGACACACGGGATGAAAAGTTACACTTTAGTGCTTTGATGTATAATATAGGTTAACTTCAAAAATGCATCACTGCTTGCATGAGGCAGAGTCAAAAGTTCAAAAACGCATCAGACGCATCACAACGAAAAATCAAAAGTTAATTTTTGCATTTGATGCGTCAAAACAATGCATCAAGAAATTTGGTGATGCGTGTCCAAGATGCATGTAATGTGTATAATGTAGAATTATAACTGCTTGCCATATTATGTAGGTATTAACACTAACACGAATAATTCCGAAAAACAAATTGTTAAAAAAAAATGAATGTATTTAGCTTTGATTAAAATTGTTTAAACTATTTGAATACATCTTGCACTCAAAATAGGTATGTAATATGTTTTATTCAAATAATTTCAATTTTTTCTATTTCAAGTAAGTTGAAATTCAAAGATAATATACCTATACACGGACTGTATTGCTATATTATCTATAGTCTATCATGCTACATTATCTGTCTTATCTATAGCCAAATCAGAGGCTAAACGATGCCAATATCTCGTTCAAAAACATCTAATGTGCATCAAATTTCAAGAGAGCATCAGTAGCGCATCATGTAGTATTAGACGCATCAGAAAAGTCATGATACTGCATCGATGCGGTAAAGTTTACATTTTTGAAGTTACTCATACTACATATTTTTATTCTGTTACGTATCGTATACCAAACTAAACAAAAACAGAAGACAGAACAGAAAATTGTATGAAACTAAAGGTGGAAAAATATGATATAAAGAATACAAAGTGACAGAAAATTCATAAAATATTTATTTTGTAATTTATATTCTTACTCTATTTAAACAAAATAAAAATTAGGTTATGTGAACAACAAACAGAATATCGTCAAAACGTACTGTACACGGTGGTGCCATAGTGTAATATTGAAAATTGCTTTTATCTGCCCTAAAACAATATTTTTGACATTCATATTTTCACACGCATATGCGATGTGATCTCGTAACAGTATCATTCTGTTATAGGCATAAAATAAATTACAGCCGTCGGGAAATATTTGATGTTGTTATTTGATTGGTTGATAATATCCGCCTGTATACTGGGAGAATTTGATTTTTTTCAATTTTTAAAATTGTTGATTTGGCAAATGGAAATGAAAGATATATCAAAATTTAAATTCTGTCAGTTTGAGAGAATTACAATCAAAAATAAAATTAAACTAAATTTTGAATTCTTCTATTGAGTTGTTGCGTGGGTTGGAGTCTAAGGGACATAAGGTAAAAAGAGTGAGAAGGAGTATAAGTGGATTTATCAGTGTTCAACCCTGGTTGTTAATGACTTCTGATCTTGGTTTTTGATGATTACATTTTTCTTTCCAAAACAAGTCAAGTTTAATAAAATGTAACTAGAATTCTTCCCATTTTTAGCAAATTTCCATTCTGGAAATTCAGCTATTACAGCGACCCTTATGGTAAAACCTGGGTCCGGGACTATGATAGAAATTTGTTTTTAAGGCCTTCAAAAACCGAAAATGACCTTCACTAAAATTTGTATACCTATATGTAGGTAGGTATGTTTGTACTTATGTGTTTGCGAGATAACTCTTGAACGCAGCATTCAATTTTCGCGAAATTTGGTGAAAAGGTCAAAAGTCCCAAACTCTTGGATAAGCTCGACAGCCAGACATGTCTGATTTTTGGAAGAACAAATTTTGGGAACTTTTTGCTACTTTTGGTAGTCTTTTGCAAAAATTGGCCAGAATTCAAAAATTTTACACCACCGAAGAGGGCGTAAAATATTACATAAACTTTTGAACAACCGTTCAAAAGTTCTGACCAGTTGTTCTAAATAAATTAGTCTTTGGGAAAAATTGAGAAATAAGTGGTTCATCGTGTTTTGATTACAATAACAATATTTATATCTATTTCATTTTTCAAAATTTTAAATTCTGTATCGATTAAAAGGAAATCAGTCACTAGAACGCTCATGGTCATTTTTTCCATTTCTAAGCGTCTCTTTAGGGGTAAATTGCAAATTGCAAATTGTAGTAAAACTAACGTGACCATAAAAAGATTTCCCTCATCTTCGCTATGTATTTTAAGCCCCCCTCCGCCAATATTTGGCGAATCCCAAATTGTAACACTAAAATTTTTTTAAAAAATTTCCAATATTAGAATTTTAAAATGTAAAACCAATCTTTTTTAAAAGCTTTTATTTAACTTGATATGTTAGTATGTTGGTTTAGATCAAATCTTGGAATCAAAATTTAGACAGGTTCTAATTGAGCTAGAGATTTCAAATTTTGCATACGTGTCTAACCTTGATGACAATGCAATATGTTTTTCCCTAATTCGTCCCAAACCAAAATTGTTGATTTTTAGTCCTATGCAACTTTTTGACATTTCGAATTGTCAAATATTGTCCATTGATTTTACATTGCAATTTTTTGTTTCCATAGTTATGTCTGATTAGGGTAAATTAGCCGATTAAGATATAGATAAAAAAATTACTTCTTTAATTTTTTTTAAATTAATTGTAATCACACTAAAAAGTAGAAAATAAAATAAAGTAAAAAAAATGTTTTTTAAGAAATAGCTTTTATTTAAAAATGGGCTAAAAAAAATAAAATAACTTTTGAGTGAAGTTTGAAACAATATGCAACATAATTTATAAAAGCTTGAGGCGTTTAATTAAATTTGGTAACTACTGAAAAGTAAAATAGCTACACTTATATCCAAAACAGAAATAATTAATGATAACGCCTCAAGCATTTATAAATTATGTTGCATATTGCTTCAAACTTCACTCAAAAGTTATTTTATTTTTTTTAGCCCATTTTTAAATGAAAGCTTTTTCTTAAAAAACATTTTTTTTTACTTTATTTTATTTTATATTATTTTTGTACAGTGCCAAAACCAAGATTCAAATCAAGACGAACCTCTACATTTACTTGTACCACAACATAGATATTTACAGTTAACAAATATACAAATCACACCATATATGATTAGCTAACATGAAAATTGGCAAATATTATATTCTTGTTATGTGTGTGTTAGTGTGTGAACAGTATGTCATATGTACATACGTACGTACCATGTTGGTTTAGTATCATCGTCGGTAGGGAATGACACAACTTTGATGTTTCCCAAATGTAATTCAGCCACATATATACCATACACTTCCCTTTTCATTCTTGCCTCAACCATCATGATTCCCACCTCATTCCCGCCAATTCCAGCGCATTGCACCCGTCATCAACCATCATCATTTCTCATTCGTCCTTACCGCACACAGCAGCATTCTCCTCGTGCCTGTTTGCTATCAACCCTCCGGCACAGCCGGCACCCTCTATTAAATGTATTTGTACCCAACAATATCACTACGGTATCTATCCTGCATGTCCTGGTAATAGTACGTAATAATAAGTTGAGAACATCTCGTGTAGTAGTCGAGAATTTATATCTCAAACCAAAATGACACAGATTTTTGTTTTTACTGTTACGATCAGCTGTAATGTATCCTATCATTTGTTGTACAGTATATAGTGTCGATCAAAACTTTTCGGGAATTCTCGGGAAAAATCGAAAAGTTACGACGTCAAATCTACGGTGTGCTATACTTATCAGTTATGTAAGGATTGGTTAAAATGAAAATTAAAAATTGTGTTAAATTTGGGTGTGAGCGACACCCACTTATATTTACTTAGCTATGCAGACGACCAAGTTATAAAGAAGTCAAGAAAAAGACAACTTATAGTATACACAGTGAAAAAAGTTGTGTTCTGCGTACAAAAAAACTAGTGGTTAAAACTTTTGTGTTAAATAAATAACCCAACCCTGTGTTAAGTTAACCCACATTTAGTGTTTGTGTTAAATGAAAATATTAACCAAAAAAATTTTGATTTCACAGAATTAAAATGTTAATCTGTTTTAAGTAACACACAAATAACACAATGATTGTGTAAAATGCGAAAGGATGTCATAAATATACTTATTTGTGTATTTCCAACACCAAAAAACTGGTTTCGCGTGCATCTATTGCTTTAGTTATAATAGCGGGGGTAGTGGTAACTTGTACCATCGGTATAGAATCATTGCCAATTATTGAAGTATTTTGCGACGTGCGTTCAACAGAAACATATCTATGTATAGAAGCAGACGGAATATTTCAAAATCAAAGGCGCATTCCTAAGGTTAAATTGGTTTTAGTTATTTAGATATTAAATATTGGTAAGTTAGTTAAAATTATTATAGATATAAGGAAGGTTTAGGTGATTTTTAGATAATAATTATAAGGAATATTTTGGAATAAATGATCACCAAGTTACATCAAAAAGTTTTCTTTGTTTTTTTATTGGCTACGTACGTTTCGAGAATATAAATCTCTTCTTCAGGCCATAATCTTAAAATATTAGAAACAAACATAATATTAAAATAATAAATGGTAATACAATAAATCAAATACTTACAACTTCTTTTAAAAAAACAAATCAAAATGAAAAAATTATTATAGTTATTAAGATAAAAATACACAATTTTTACAGTCAAAAAATAAAAATTTTAAATTAAGACAAACAAAATTTTTTAAAATTTTTAAAAAAATAAAAAATTATATTGTTGAAAAACTAATAAAATACTTTTTTTAAATAGTATTACGTCAAACATTGAAATGAATTAAAAATCAAAAATCAAAAAATCAAAAAACAAAAATTGCAAAAAATCAAACAACAAATTGAAATAGACAAAATAGGTCCACAGATGTACTTTATATCTATTATGTTTTATAGAGAATAATAATAATGTGTTTATGTTAGTGGATATTATTTATAGCATATTTAGATTTATTTTTGTTTATGTTTTTGAATATTTTGACATAAGGGTTTATAAAGTGTCAGATTGTCATTTTCAACTTGGTTATTTACATTTTCCGTTGAGAAAATCCATAGGGTTTCCAGGTTCAATCTTTTTCTATAGTTTTTTTCGTATTGTAGCACCTTTGTATTATGGAAGTCGAAGACATGGTCCAAATTATACGCGTGTTGTGCTAAGCCTGTGCGTAATTCACCCCTACCCAAATCCCATCTGTGTTGTTTTAGGCGATACTCGAGAGCCTTAGATGTCTGACCAATGTACGAAGAGCCACAACTCGAACAAGGAACTGAATAAACTAGATGGCTTCTTTCTTCAATTGGAGTCACTCCTTTTAGGTTTGAGTAAAGGGAATTTTTTATGGAAAAGGGGTACTTAAACACTGGAGAAAACCCTTGAGATTTAAGGAAAGAAGAGACTGGAATGATTGATTTCCCCATATAAGGCAGTGATATATTTTTCTTGGGCGGTCTATTGTCTGTGTTGTTCGTAATACAGTTGTTATTATATGTACGGTGAACGAGCTTTTTTGTCATATTCTCAATAACAGACTGAGGAAAATTGTTTTTAACTAAAATGTTTTTAGCTACTCGTATGGCTGTAGGTCGATATTCTGGATGTGATAAGTTTATGGCCCTATTAAGAATACTATATGCAGTATTCCGTTTTACATGTACCGGATGATTAGAATGCCAGTTGATTAATCTGGACGAACAATAAGGTTTCCGATGCCAAGTAGTTTTAAGTTTATTTTCATTATCTCTTAAAATTTGCACGTCCAAAAATGAAAGTTTTTTATTTTCTTCTATTTCTATGGTGAACTTTAAACTATCAGAAAATGAGTTAAATATGTCAAGAATATGCTGCATACCATCATAAGGCACTGCTAAAAGCATATCATCAACATACTTAAAGAAAAACGGTACAGTAAAATCCAATCTGTCCAGGCATTCATCAACCAGCAAATCCATCACCACATTACATGCGACCACTGATAGCGACCCCCCCATAGGAAAACCATCCAGCTGTTTAAAAACACCATCAGTAAACCTAGTTGTGAAAAAAGAGTTGTTAATTATCAAGCGTAAGCCTTCCAAAAATGTATCATAGTCCATGTTAGTGAAAGACTGTATATGTGTCCAATTTTTCTCCACCCAGTTTAGAAAAATACTGGTGGGACAATTCGTAAATAACGATTGTACGTCCAGACTTATCAGTTTATAACCATATGGGATTTTTTTATTCTGAATTTTGTTAACCAATTCAAAGGAATTTTTTATGTCATATTTACTTGAGTAAGCCTTTTGTACAATGTTTGAAAAAAATTTGGTTAAATTATATAACATTGTGTTAGTTGTCGAACAAATTGGACGGAATGTCAGTTCATCTAAGTTATTAAAAGGTTTATGAGTTTTAGGAAGAAAATACATTTTAGGGAGGCATGAGTTGCTTGGTTTCAAATATCTGTAATCTATGTTAGAAATAAAACCTAAAGATTTTAATTTCGATAGATACATATTGATGTTCTTCAGTAATTTACTAGATGGGTTATCTAGTAAATTACTGAAGAACATCAATATGTATCTATCGAAATTAAAATCTTTAGGTTTTATTTCTAACATAGATTACAGATATTTGAAACCAAGCAACTCATGCCTCCCTAAAATGTATTTTCTTCCTAAAACTCATAAACCTTTTAATAACTTAGATGAACTGACATTCCGTCCAATTTGTTCGACAACTAACACAATGTTATATAATTTAACCAAATTTTTTTCAAACATTGTACAAAAGGCTTACTCAAGTAAATATGACATAAAAAATTCCTTTGAATTGGTTAACAAAATTCAGAATAAAAAAATCCCATATGGTTATAAACTGATAAGTCTGGACGTACAATCGTTATTTACGAATTGTCCCACCAGTATTTTTCTAAACTGGGTGGAGAAAAATTGGACACATATACAGTCTTTCACTAACATGGACTATGATACATTTTTGGAAGGCTTACGCTTGATAATTAACAACTCTTTTTTCACAACTAGGTTTACTGATGGTGTTTTTAAACAGCTGGATGGTTTTCCTATGGGGGGGTCGCTATCAGTGGTCGCATGTAATGTGGTGATGGATTTGCTGGTTGATGAATGCCTGGACAGATTGGATTTTACTGTACCGTTTTTCTTTAAGTATGTTGATGATATGCTTTTAGCAGTGCCTTATGATGGTATGCAGCATATTCTTGACATATTTAACTCATTTTCTGATAGTTTAAAGTTCACCATAGAAATAGAAGAAAATAAAAAACTTTCATTTTTGGACGTGCAAATTTTAAGAGATAATGAAAATAAACTTAAAACTACTTGGCATCGGAAACCTTATTGTTCGTCCAGATTAATCAACTGGCATTCTAATCATCCGGTACATGTAAAACGGAATACTGCATATAGTATTCTTAATAGGGCCATAAACTTATCACATCCAGAATATCGACCTACAGCCATACGAGTAGCTAAAAACATTTTAGTTAAAAACAATTTTCCTCAGTCTGTTATTGAGAATATGACAAAAAAGCTCGTTCACCGTACATATAATAACAACTGTATTACGAACAACACAGACAATAGACCGCCCAAGAAAAATATATCACTGCCTTATATGGGGAAATCAATCATTCCAGTCTCTTCTTTCCTTAAATCTCAAGGGTTTTCTCCAGTGTTTAAGTACCCCTTTTCCATAAAAAATTCCCTTTACTCAAACCTAAAAGGAGTGACTCCAATTGAAGAAAGAAGCCATCTAGTTTATTCAGTTCCTTGTTCGAGTTGTGGCTCTTCGTACATTGGTCAGACATCTAAGGCTCTCGAGTATCGCCTAAAACAACACAGATGGGATTTGGGTAGGGGTGAATTACGCACAGGCTTAGCACAACACGCGTATAATTTGGACCATGTCTTCGACTTCCATAATACAAAGGTGCTACAATACGAAAAAAACTATAGAAAAAGATTGAACCTGGAAACCCTATGGATTTTCTCAACGGAAAATGTAAATAACCAAGTTGAAAATGACAATCTGACACTTTATAAACCCTTATGTCAAAATATTCAAAAACATAAACAAAAATAAATCTAAATATGCTATAAATAATATCCACTAACATAAACACATTATTATTATTCTCTATAAAACATAATAGATATAAAGTACATCTGTGGACCTATTTTGTCTATTTCAATTTGTTGTTTGATTTTTTGCAATTTTTGTTTTTTGATTTTTTGATTTTTGATTTTTAATTCATTTCAATGTTTGACGTAATACTATTTAAAAAAAGTATTTTATTAGTTTTTCAACAATATAATTTTTTATTTTTTTAAAAATTTTAAAAAATTTTGTTTGTCTTAATTTAAAATTTTTATTTTTTGACTGTAAAAATTGTGTATTTTTATCTTAATAACTATAATAATTTTTTCATTTTGATTTGTTTTTTTAAAAGAAGTTGTAAGTATTTGATTTATTGTATTACCATTTATTATTTTAATATTATGTTTGTTTCTAATATTTTAAGATTATGGCCTGAAGAAGAGATTTATATTCTCGAAACGTACGTAGCCAATAAAAAAACAAAGAAAACTTTTTGATGTAACTTGGTGATCATTTATTCCAAAATATTCCTTATAATTATTATAGATTGAATTTTTTTCTTTGGAGAATCTACTTCAATTAATTAAAAAATTATCGAATATTCGGCGTTCCACAACACATTCAAAGAGCAAAGAAGATCAATAAAAGAATGAAGAGTAATCGTTCCATTTTGCCTTCCACGTTCAGTTTGACAACGATCTTCACAATTTTTGGGTATTGCTTCAACATTATTTTTATCAAAGCACAACTCAGTAGAAATATTAAATAAAAAAGTTTAAGTACTGAAAAATTATTTTTTACTATTTCCTTTCATTTACATAATAAATAAATAAAAAAAATACGAACTTAAAAAAATAATATACCAACACATTTACTGAATAAACTTCTACATTCTAAATCAGTTAATTTTACACATCATTGTGGTAAAATTATAACTAAGTAATTGTGTAAAATTAACACAAAATGTATGTCCTTTTGTGTGTTAAATCATTGACACAAATTTTGTGTAAAGATTTGACACATATGCTTTGTGTTAAAATAACACAAAAAATTGGGTGGACCGTTCTGGATATGTGAAATGTGTTAATTTTAACACAAATTTTTTCACTGTGTACCTGCCTTTTTAGCCATTAACCAATGTCAGCATTAACCAATTTTCTGTACCAATACCAGGAAAAAATAAGAGTTTCGGCCTACATGTTACGGCCATAAAAAAATTAATTTCAATTTTAACATTATTTCAAAGAAAAAGGAGAGGAAACCTCCAATGCGACAATTCGAAAGTCAGTTCTCGGTGCAAATGTCAACATTTTATGGGTAATTTACAAATTTATTCCAGACCTACCTCAGAGCCAGACCTTTTTCGAGAATCTTCGGGAAAAATCGAAAAATTGGGACGTCGAATCTACGGTGTGCTATACTTATCAGTTATGTAAGGACTGGTTAAAATGAAAATTAAAAATTGTGTTAAACTTGAGTTTGGACGACACCCACTTACACTTAGCTACGCAGACGATCAAGGTGTAAAGAAGCCAACAAAAAGACAACAGTATAAATATCCAGAAAACCCAGGACATGTGTACAGGCGACGACCATTCAGCCTTTTTAACCCATTTTCTGTACCAATACCAGGAAAAAGTAAGGATTTCAGCCTACATGTCACAACCATAAATAAATTAGTTTCAATTTTAACACTACTTCAAGCCTCCAAGCCGACAATCCAAAAGTCGAGTCATGGTGCAAATGCGAACATTTGATGGGATATTAAAAAATTTATTCAATTCCTCCATAATTCGACTTTATTACTCAGGACCAGACCTGCAATTATTATGAGGGGGCCAAACTATGCTGTTGGCGCCTTCATCCCGAGAACAATTCAAATTTCGAAATTCAAAAATCCCTTCAAAAAACAAGCGACAAGCAAAAGAAACAACTTTAATTCAACATTTTGGCGACCCCGAACTTGCACTTTTGCCGTCCTTTAATACCTGCAGGGGGCACGTGCCCCGACTGCCCCCCTTGATCCGGCCCTATTATTACTATCGGTTCTTACAGTGAAATTATCATAAAATAATTTTGAATTTAACGTTTATATTTCTAAATATTGTTCGGTCATAATCTAGATAATCTAATTGTTTTTCTAAATGAAAAAACGAATATTTTTAATATATCAAATTTTTTCGTTAATATTTCAATTTCCATAAGGAATGGCTTTTGCGTCAACCACGCACATCGAAAACCCAACTTATCATTTTATTTGAGGTGGATAGGTATAGGTTAGTGCTTCCTCTAACTTGGCCCTACAAGAGGGGGGCGACCGGGGTTGTAGTCTCGCGGCCCGGACTCAAAGTAGGCCCGTAGCTGTCAGTAGGGGGTCCGGATAGAACCCTAAGGAGGTTTTTAAGAAATGACATTTTCATATTTTTGTGAAAAAGCTGATTCAAGTTAAAATACCTTGGTGAAATACCAAAAAAAAAAAAATTGTTAATTTTAATTTGATTGTACATGTCATAACCTTAAATTTAGAAATATATTTTATTAAAAAAAAAAATTACAAATCCTACATGGCTGTTATCACCCTCCAATTCTGGCGAAAGTCACTTGTATCGCTTGGCTTCTAACTCCCTCAAATGAAGTTTATTTCCGGGGCCCGTCTCCACGGGCCTTGCTAGTATCTTTCACAAGTTACACGCAAGAATTTAACAATTTGTAATACCCGAAAGAAAGATTCAGGCGAAGCGCTATCAAAATAATTTTTTGCCGGAATTTTAAACCGCAAAAAAATTACAAATACATATTTTCCTAATGGCAAGCAATTTTGTAACGTCAGTGTACACTACGCTCCATATATTTTTCACCTACACATTTTGTCTTTTTTGTCGCTTAACGTTTTCCTTTTTTTCATATACGTATATACATATATAGCATCAGCTTCAAAACAATCTGTCAAAAATATATATTTGAAATACCTATAGTATAGTTGATCGTACGTACAATACAGATTGACAGACAGATGTAAACATACGAACAAACTGACAAACATCAACTTACACACACATATACACAGAGTCCGTCGGGCTAAGTGAGCTTCGTTCAACCGAACGGAAAAAGCATGCAAAAAAAGTAAAATTCCTAAAGGAATAATGATACAATTAGCCATTGTGCGATGCGAGAAAAGACAATTCCGTTTTTTGTTGTTGTTTCTGGTGTTGGTAGTCATTCGTTACTTTTGTTCCCATTTTTCAAGTTCCATTCAGAAAAATGGAGAAAAAATATTTGAACAATTTTTATAGTTTTTTTCGCCCGGTTGTGGTAAGCTTGTTTTTTTTTTTTTTTGTACCGATTGTTTATTTAAAAATTGCCATAACACTGACAAAAAAATAAATAAATAAATAAATAAATAAATTACTTGAGGAACAAAAAATTGGTAAGATTGATTGTTCAATTTATGGCGGCAGATTTTATTTCATAAATCAAAATTATTTTTAAGTTATTTCTTTTTTGAAAGTAGGTATAAGTTTTATACTTAAATTATTCATGTTTCTTTAACTAGACTAGTTATTATTATTTTGTAAAAAATAATAATAGCTGTAAAACAAAATTTTTAAAGTCTACACTGAGAAAAAAATACGGTAATTTTTACGGAAATTTCTAGTAAAAAATTACGGAGCTCTCTGGTAATGCAGGCAAAAGTGACAGGCAAAGGAGAAAGTACGATGAGTATAGTAAAAATTACACTGTAACTCCGTAAAAATTTCGGCGCTGTACAGGAAAAATTCTACTCTCTTACCGTATTATTTATAAGGTTTTTTTTTTTTTATTTATTAATAAATAATTTTATTGAATTAAGATAGTTTAAGATATTGATAGAAGGGTAAGGATTAAAATCAAATTATTAATATTGAAAAAATGTTCTGTGGTTTTTTATTATTTGTAGAAAAACATGTTTCAATAAACAGCAATGCATATAAAAATTTTAATTGTTATATCTTAATTATTAGTAAAAAAAATAATGCGATTTTCATCAAACACAAATAACAATTCTTTGTTTTAAATGTAAAGTCCATTAAATAGTTTATTATAACAAAAAACAGAAAAAAAATGATAACACTCATGGTACACATCACATACAAGGCACACACAACAGTAAGTTACTTGTCTGTTTGCAATAGAAGCCGTATTCAAAATAACCTTGGTTTGGTGCGGACAGTTACGCGTACCAGAGCAGTTAGGTATGTGCTTGTCCTCTAGCGTTACGTTGGTACGATGCTTGTGTGAGAGAGATGCTAAAAGACAGGTTTCAATTTAACAAAAATTAAATAAATTTTCCTGGTATCCACTTGAAATTTTACTAGCCCATCGAATATTACGGAGCAAGTTGTAAATTAATATTACTAACTGCGAAAGCGAATTTTGACACACACGTTTAACGTCGATTTTCTTTATTCCCGTACAGTGAAAAAATTTTCTCATAAGTAGTTTCAATAATTACATTTAAAAAAAAATTTCCTAAGAAAACTATGTTTCCGATAGAACGGCGTTAATTTGGTGACACAATCAAGTATATACTATTTTTCACACAACTGAAATTTTTCTGCTAGCCGTTGATTTTTCCAATTTTATTTTAATATTAACAGTATTGGTAACATTACAAGAAAATGAGTTTTTGGATCAATGATTACATAAGGCTTCTATATCCTATTTTCTTGACCTCAGATACAGAATCCAAGGCTGAAAGTACCAATGGCCGCAAAGATAAGCTGGTGATAAGTACAAGTTACTTCTTCAATCAATACAAATGAATTATAAAAGAAAGTGCTCAACAAGCAGACATAACAAAACTATAAAGATTCTGGAATTTTTCTATGAAACTCTAAAAAAATAATACAATTTTTTGAAAATGTAATTTTAATGAAAATTAATAGCAGCAAATAATTATCTTCATAGAGAAACACATTTGGAATAAAAGTATTTTATAAATTTTCATCACTATTAGTAAACCAGAAAACAGAATGGTAACTGATGCGTCAAATTATCTGTTATGTAAAATTATTTAAAAAAATCGTATAAACTTCCGATTCAAATGGCTGAAAAAAGAATATTCCAATAATTATTTTTTAGCTTCCACACAAAAGCCCAATCTGAATTACTACCATGATAATAAATTTGAAAAAAAAGAAAATAATAAGTTTTTGACCGGGATGACGTCACTAACAAGTAAACGTCCCGAGGCCGGACCTATCGATTTTGATGAAACTTAGATATGTTGTAGAACACTAAAAAATAAGCTACACGTATTTTTCTTTATCGGCGGAAAAAATGGTTTGAAATGGTGAAATCGCCCTCCAAAAATTGGGGTAAAAATTTAATTTTTTAAATATCTCGAAAACGGTAAGAGATAGAGCAAAAGTTTAAATTGGCGATATTGCTCTTCTTTAAAGAGCTATCTATTGGTATGCAATTTGTTCAAATTGTGTCAACAGGGGTGGCTGGGGGTTAAAATTTAGGGGTTAATTTTGCAAAAAGGGGGTGAAAATTAAACAATATAAAAATTTCGTTTACAGATTTGAAATCTACGTCAAAAATTCTAATTGACCTGTTTTTGCTCAATGTCCGAATATTAAGTCTAGGGGTAGTTAACTAGGGGGTGACTGTGTCGAATAGTCGTACTACTTGGGTAGTTTAAGAAGTTTTTCTTCATGGAAAATAGTTTAAGACATTTAGAATAACGTAGAAAAGAAATTTTCGATTTGAAAATTCAGTTTGAGCAACATTGGAGAGGAGGTGAGTTACCCTCTTAAATTACAAATTAGTTAATATACACTCATTTTTAATATTAACACACTGACAGTGGGTAATAATGTCACAATAAGTGGTTCTGAACTTGGACTGTCGTATGTAAGGTTTTCATAAGGTTTGTTTTTTAATGGATGTTATAGTTTTCGTTATCGAAAGTTATCTATACCGAAAATAACGATATTTTGAAAATGAATGGAAACCTAATAAAAACCTTACATACGACAGTCCAACTTAATATTAAAAATGAGTGTACGTTAACTAATATGTAATTTAAGAGGGTGACTCACCCCCTCTCCAATGTTGCTCAAACTGAATTTTGAATTCGAAAATTTCATTTTTACGTTATTCTAAATGTCTTAAACTATTTTCCATGAAGAAAAACTTCTTAAACTACCCAAGTAGTACGACTATTCGACACAGCCACCCCCTAGTTAACTACCCCTAGACTTAATATTAGGACATTGAGCAAAAACAGGTCAATTAGATCTTTTGACGTAGATTTCAAATCTGTAAACAAAATTTTTATATTGTTTAATTTTCACTCCCTTTTTGCAAAATTAACCCCTAAACTTTAACCCCCAGCCACCTCTGTTGACACAATTTGAACAAATTGCATACCAATAGATAGCTCTTTAAAAAAGAGCAATATTGCCAATTTAAACTTTTGCTCTATCTCTTACCGTTTTCGAGATATTTAAAAAATTAAATTTTTACCCCAATTTTTGGAGGGCGATTTCACCCCTTCAAACCGTTTTTCCGCCGATAACGAAAAATACGTGTCGCCTATTTTTTAGTGTTCTACAACATATCTAAGTTTCATCAAAATCGATAGGTCCGGCCTCGGGACGTTTACTTGTAAGAAAGGCAAAATTTGAAGCCAGTTTTTTTTTATCACAACTAGCAAAATAGGAATAAGGTCGAATTTCTAAAAGCAAATTTATTTAAACTACTTAACACCAACGACCATAGGAATTATCTCAACGGAAGTAAAATCGCAAAAATTGTAAATTATCTAAAAGTAATTGGGCCCATAATTGGGCCAATAAACGATTATTATTTCTTTATTTAACAAAATCATTAACAAATATATATATACTCGTACCACGCTTTCTATATTCAATGCGATACGATAATAAAATTACAATCAATTTAACTTACACGAATAAAACGAAAAAAAAAAGAGAAATAAATAAAACTTCGTATCTCTATTTCTATAGAAAAAAAAATGTAAATAAATTACACGAACTTGCTGCTATACGAACCTAATTATTCCACTCACTCTTCTGACCTTAATTGTCAGGAAGAGAATAATATTTTTCGAAGTTAATTCATTACATTTTCAGCACTTGCAAATATAAAGATTCATATTTATTGTGCCATTCTCCTACCACATCAGCCCCCATACCATATACATATGTACCCATCGAATAGAATCACTATACAACCATCGCATCGGCTGCCGCTTGTCGAGTCTTATTTTCTTTTTTTCCTTAAAGATGTTCCCTCCGTCGCGCGTACAATAAACATATAAATGAGAATGTTAAAACTAATAAATGAGTAACGAAGCAAGGGATTTTGTGGGGGACAGTGTGGAAAGTGGAGTAAGGGGGTTGTTGTGTTCCGTTCTGTAACGAAGAAATATTTAGTGAGTGAAAAACGTTCAGTTCAAATTTCAGATTCTTAAATAAAATTGAAAATAAATTATATTTAGTGAAGGGACGAACGGTGGAAAAATTATGATGTGAAAATAAAAAAATAAAAAAATAAGATGAACATTGTAACGAAATGAAAAAAGAAAACAAAATATCCGGTTGTAGACGGGATGATTATAAAGTTAATTATCTTTGTACATCACTTTAGAATACCAGAAAATAAGGTCTTATTTGAGTAATTTTAATTAATTTTTTGAGTATAAAAAATATACATACGTGGTCTGAGATATCCAAAGAAATTTTTTCTTCTAACTTAAAACTGGAAACCGCAAAGCGGACGTAGGTCCAACGCCGACGCTTTTTTTCGCACAATTTTTCCAAAAAAATTTGAAAATCGACGAAAAAGTCAATTTTAATTTGTTTAAAAAAACAGTATGTTATACACCAAGGGACTAAAGTGAGAGTTTTAATCCCGAGTGTAAAGTTTCTTGTCAGAGGGCCTGTAAAAGCCCCAAGGCAACAAATCACTCAAGGGATGAAAAAAACACTTTAGTCCGGTGGTATGTATTCTATTTTTTGCAATTCCGGATAACTTAAAATTATAAAAACTTTAAAAAAAATTTCTTAAATATCATTCAAATTGTATGTAATAATATTCCATCAAGTATACTTTGGATAAATTAGTCGAATTGTACAATATACAATATAACTGTTTGTCTTTATCTACAAATTTGAGTTTGTTTATTATTTTCAATTACCTAGCCTCAGCGCTATTTAATTTAAGTTAAATTTCAGTAAATTGTGCTTGCTGATTGGTTTAAAAGCGGGAGCAAAATAATTTTTTAATCTCTTGGACTAAAAATGAATTTTTTAGTCCCTTGGGACTAAAAGTGGCACTTTACTCCCTATTATGAGGGACTAAATCATGTCTTTTAGTCCCGAAATTACAAAAATAAATTTATTAAACTAATTTCATCGATTACCCGCCCTAGACAATCTATCTATGAAGCTACGGATAAGCAAATTTCAAGTCAATCGGATATAAAATGTTAGGAAATGCTTGAAAAACCTGATTTTGAGAAAAACGAATATAAAACTGCAAAACGTGTTGATCGTTTTGTGCGATATATCGGGCCTTATTAATTTTGATTTATATTTTTAAAAAAAATTCTTATTAATAACAGAATTTACAAGTAAAAAGAAAGTACTTAATATAAAATTATATTAGTTGTTAAAATTATTAATAAAATTTTTTTCAAAATTTGTCATTTAAAAAAAAATAACTTTGTGGTATTTTGAAATTATCGATAACGATTTACTCATCCTTGAAAAAAGAAATAGGTGAGTTTCAGCTGTTATTCATTTTAAGTAAAAAATATTAACACACATCACAAAATTTGCTGTTTTTGGAAAATGGCAAGACATTTTGTGGTACAACCCTTTATATATGCTCGTAAGTATAAATTTACTATTTACTAATTAACTAATTTTGATGAATTTTAGCTTTGTTTATAGAAAAGAAATTATTAGAGAAAATGAAATAGTAAAAGAGTAACGCTCTAATGGATTTGCAAAAGTATGGAAATCAAAAAAAAATTTTAATTAACACCACCATCTACCTACTGTTTTTTCTAAAATAAACTTCCGGATAAAATTTTTTATAAGCTAGAAATTTCTGAAACAGATATATATGTAGGTATATATGTACATATAGGAAACTCAAGTTATTCTAACCGTATTGTTTAAAATGATTTATGAAGATTTTTTGTTTTTTGTTCCATGTAGGTATGTCTTGGAGCAAGCAACTCGAAAACGAACGCAGACTTTGAAGGAAATAAGCGAAGAAACAGTAGGTACACTGGCATTACGCTACATATTCTCCGTTTTATAATTTGTCGTATTTTTAACTATTCTCAGCTACGTATACAGAGCAACCTACAGTCGAGAAATTGTAACTAATAAAATATTTAAACACGACAAAATTAGTTTTTCTTTTTTTGTTTTTATTTTTTGTAATTTTACAACTATAAAAAGAATGACTTTAAATAATACATTGGCATTCTTTCTGTTTAAAAAATTGAATAACTTTAATCCAGTTCTAACTCTTAATAATTACAGTGAGTAAAGTTGTATGAATAAAAGTTTGGACACGTTTTGACAAATTGCGTTTATACAGGTGAGTTTTTTAAGAGTTGCCATTTTTATTACGGCTAAACGGCGTCTACAGGGAAAAGAGAAGCTTAAAAAAAAAAACTTTGAAAACACAATTTAATCGAGTTTCATTTCATTAGAAGCAATATCTAGGAATTTTAAGGGGTTTCAGTATCGTAGAAAACAACTGGACTCCGCTAAAAATGATTTTTCGAATTGTTCAGTAATTCCCTAACCATAACCCTGCAAACCGCAATGGCAGCTTCGCGGAAAAAAATTTAATTTTGTTTGAAAATTATATATTAACTTTTATACAAAGTTTTGTTAAAACACACACACAGTAAAAGACAAACAGAAAATTACTCAATTACATTTCCAAATGTTTTCTGTTGATTTTATATATTATTATAACATAATAATTCATTTTCGACAAATTCACTTAAATTTCACTGTGGACACTGTGTAAATTTTGATAGTAATAAATGCTATATGTATATTTATTGTACAGACAAAGAAACATTTTGGCAGAAGTTTAACACTTAAGTACACTCTACTATATTTGATTATATGTTTGGAAAAAGATTATATTGTCGTATATCGAAGAAAGCTGCAGATAATGCAACTGAATGCTTGAAAAGAAAATATTGGATGTATAAACATTATTTGAATTGCTATTTAATTTCTTGTAATAATTTCGTTGCATCAAATACTTATTGTTAGAATAATGTGTCTACTAAGCTAATGTTACAAACAGACAATATAGACAAGCTGCGTATAAAGTCCCTATAATAAATAGAGTCGTGACATGTCATCCATTTTCTATCCAAAACAGCGGGAAGTTTCAAAATTAATTATCACATGTTTGAGTAAATATTTTTGAGTACATAATTGTTGTTAATAAATTATGAATTTATGAACAATTAAAAATTTTTAATTTAATTATTCTTTCTAAGTTAAACTAAATCGTTTTTGTTAACATTTAATTTATTTCCAATGTATTTTACGAAAACTTTGGATAGAAAATGCTGGAACCAATCAGCGTTCAGCACACATGTCACCACTCTATTTATTATAGGCACTCTAGTTGCGTAGCCACAGCAGTGCGCTCTAGTGGTATTTTTGTTAAAACTGGCGTTTGACATTTAAAAATACTAATGTAAAAAGTTTATCAAAATGGATTTATGAAGCAAAAAAAAAAAAGTCCTCAATGACAATTAAAATGAATAATTTCAAGATTTTTATTTTACTGAAAACACTCTTTTTTAGTTTATATTATTTTAATCTACAGATGAGAATGAATTCCTTCAGTTTGATATTTTCATTTAGAAGGATTCTTTTCAAAAGTAGCTATTTATTTACAACAGTTGTACCAATAAAGTGATTGTTAATACTTATAGTTTGTGGCAATATTCATCCTTTTAAAATCGTTTGATTATAGCATGATCATTATAAATTTTTACTTTACTACTCAATTTTAGTTTATGCAGATATCCCATATTATATATTTATCGAACTTCAATACTGTTTTTTTATTATTATAATTACTAAAAAATTACGTACCAATTTTAAAATACGTACCATGAAAGAATGAAATAATTATACAAATCTTTAATTTTTGTCAATAATAAAAATTTATTTTATATTTTAAAATCAAAGTGATTAAATAGATGATTGCTACCTTTTTAAGTTTATCTGTCAAAAGGGTTTCATTTAACTAAATTATTTAAAAATAAATCGTAAATTTGACATTTGGGTATTGATTTAGAGTAAAAAAAATCGATTTTAATGAACTGAAAACCAAAATAAATAATAATTGTCATTTTTATTCATTTAATTAAACACTTTTTTTTAAATTTACATATATATTTAAGGTATTAGCGAACGCCAGTGTTGACTTGCTTTCCCGATAGGCGGCATAATAGTAAAATTTTAAAAGTACGAATTCTTAATGTAAGATTTCTTAAGCATCTATGGTCACAAAAATAAATTTAAAATTGACATTTATTGACATAAATCGTAAATTTGACATTTGGGTATTGATTTAGAGTAAAAAAAATCGATTTTAATGAACTGAAAACCAAAATAAATAATAATTGTCATTTTTATTCATTTAATTAAACACTTTTTTTTAAATTTACATATATATTTAAAGTATTAGCGAACGCCAGTGTTGACTTGCTTTCCCGATAGGCGCAGGGGCGGATCTACTAATGGTCTTTTTGGGCTGCAGCCCAGGGCCCCGTGGATATAAGGGGCCCCCTTCATACGAAGACTTATTTAACATTTAAAAACATAATAAACCGCGTAGGAACTACCACTTTCTATGTATACCACAAATATAATCAGTAATAGAGCTGCGAATTTTGTTTCACTTACAATTAGGTAATTTCGTTCACTAGAACTCGATCACTTGAATGAACCGGTTCATTTCATTCGCTCATTTCGTTCAGTTAGACTTGAGAGAAAGTAAATAGAATGAATGATGAAAAACTGATGTTAATAAAAGATGTATGTATTATGTACATATTAGTGATAAGTGCAAACAAGTAAAAAAAAGATAATTAAACAATTTCTAAAGGCTAAATAAATACTATTAAAAGCGTGTATAAGTTTAGGTATCCTGAAATTAACTAGTAATTCTCCATATTCTGAGACAGAAAATATACTCATCCTTTTAAAGAAAATTTAATTTCTTAAAATAACCAACCCTGAATACAGTAATAGAAATACAGAATTCAGCAATTAAAATTTAAATACTTACTGTTATCTAATTTTTAACAAATAAATTTCAGTTAGTAAAACGTGGCAAAATATTGTTGAAAAGTAAAATATGTCTGCTAGAAAATACAAAAGTGGAGCTGAAAAGCGAAAATTACAGTTAGTTCGAGAAAAAGAAAAAAACAAATGTACAAAAATTGAAACTTTTTTTTAAATTAGAACAAAAAATGAGAATACAATAGTTATTATAAATCCATTAACAAGCGAAAGGAAAGAGAACTTAACTGAAAATAGTCTAGTCGAAGGGAGGGGAATATCGCAAAACCAAGAAAAAAATACCCGTGATGAAAATGCACCAGATATAAACTGCCATCAGCTCTCTAATCTCTCTAAGAAAGATATTGTTCTTCACCAAGAGGACAACAATACTGACGCGGAAAAAGTTTAGGCAAATACTTACTTTCACTTTGACTTTGAAAAATATGTTGACGTGGGCTTGTGGCCAGTGTCGCTAAATAATGATTTTATTAGCAGCATCCTCGCACATGAAATGACTGACTTTCAAAATAAAGATACAAGAGATATATATGTATATTCAGCTTCAACGAAGAAATATTATAAAGAACAAAACAGGTCATTTTCAAATAGATATTTCACTAAGAAAATGAAAAATGGCCAATTGCTGGAAAGATCTTGGTTATGTTATTCAACCAGTACTGGTAGTGTATTTTGTTTGGCTTGTAAACTTTTTTCAAAAACTCCTTCTCAATACACAACTGGATTTTCTGATTGGAAACACGTAGGAACGTGTTTAGAAAATCACGAAAATTCAAATGAACATAAAAGCTCAATGTTAGTGTGGTTAACACGAAAAGAAAATAAGTCTGTTTTGGACAATTTTATAAGTTCACATTACAAACATGTTTACTTTTGCGATAATGTCTTAACAGTACTTGTTTGTATACCTGTCATATAAATAAATTAATTAAAAATATTATATTATTTTTTTTTACTATACCTTCCTATACATAATACTTACGTTTGGAAAATAATTATTTCATCAAATTGCAATTAGTGTGTTTAATTGGGTGACCTTTAAAATTGGGGGCCCCCAAGTAGTGTTAGCCCACAGCCCCCTAAAGTCACTGTCCGCCCCTGGATAGGCGGCATAATAGTAAAATTTTAAAAGTACGAATTCTTAATGTAAGATTTCTTAAGCATCTATGGTCACAAAAATAAATTTACGAGGCAAGCGCAAGGCCGTGAAGAGAAATAATGGTCCCCGGAAATAAACGGCATTTTTTAAAAATTTCCTTCAAAAAAATATGTGGTGAGCAAAAAAAAACTCAACTTTTCCCACGGGCGCTCTATCTACAGTGACGAGTCCTCTTTTAGAGTCCGGGCTCAGAGCTGTTATCCCAGCTACCCCACACTCTTGTCGGGCCTGGGTGGCAATATTTATTAAAAATTTAATTTTAATAAAACATGAACAGTTGGTGTCTATAAGTAACTATTCCCTTAGAGAAATGTGTTAGCTAGTCGGCCATAAGTGCACTGTTAAAAAATTTTACAACATTTATTGTTGGCATTTAATTGCCAACATTAAATATTGTAAAATTAGATTTCGAAATGTTTACAACATTTTTCTATGTAAAATTACATTGTAGAATGTTTTACCTTACATTTCGGATGTAATTTTACTCCACTCAATGTAAATTAATTACGTACGACATGCAAAATTACACTGTCAACTCAACTGACGCCGTCAATTGCGCAGAATCAATCACGTGATACCGGTAATTTACATTCAAAAGATCACTAATTTACATACAAATACAATAAATTTTCGTTTCGAAATGTAATTTTACTATTTTAGCATGTCAAACAAATACCACTTTTGTATGTAATTTTAATATCAAAGTATTTAAAATTACACTGAATATTTATTTTTACACAAAATTTCATATTTTACAACTAAATTATTTAAATTTACTAACACATTGTAATTTTCAAGACACATATTGTAAAAAATTACCATATTTTTTATTGTAATAATACATATTTTTTTAACAGTGTGATTAAAAAAATATATTGTACCAATTCTTAATATTCTTTAGGCAACTTAAGTAGATATTATGAGTCAAACAGCATAATTTTCAGTAGACAACTATAAATTTTACATTTACTTGGGGAAAAATTCGACGGAAAGTTTTTATTTTAAACTACTCAAAACGTAATATTAGTTTGCACACTTCAAAAAAAATAAAGAAATATTTTCAAAATAATAAAAGGTTTTTTTAATACACTTTCAAAAAATTTAAAAAAAAATTAACCTTTCTGAAACTTTTTGCCCCATTTTCTAAAATTATTTAAAACAGTCATCAGCAATCTATGATCCGAGAATCATTATAGGACCCATTTATTAACTTTCAATAACAATCCTCTTGAATTCGTATAAAAATAATTCTTTTTTTAAATCTTTTCTATCCTTCGTATTTCCTTTTGTTAACAAAATAAGCCCATATTACTGTAGACACTGTAGTAACAACAAAATTTTTCTTTGATTTACAGCTGGAAAAGATTGCTGACGCCTGGTTCAAAATTATCTACACACCGAAAAAAAATTCTCGAGCTACGTACATTTCATTTTGAAAATTTCCTACCGGGAACATTCTGTGAGCCCAAAAAAATGTATCATCTGTTTGAAACTGCTAAAAACTGTTTTTTTTTTTTTAATTTATTGTTGAAGCGGTAGGAAATTTTTGAACTGAATATTCGCTACCTTTCCAGCAGTCAGCAGCTCCAAAAGAGATTTTTAACACTAAAATAAATTAATTCTGGTTTATCATTTGATATGTTCTTACCTGCGTCATTTCGTTAAATATCCACGGGCTTTCTATAATTAAAAAAAATTCACATCGTATGTTTACAAATTAAAAAAGAAACAAACAAATTTAATACCATTTTTTATGTTTATTTCGTAAAAAAAAAAAAAATATTCCGCTTAATCTCTAATAAACGTTTTCAAGCTACGTTAACAAGAAATAGAATAATTATTAAAAATTTATTTAAAAAAAATAATAAATAGCATGAAATTAATTTAAGAAAAAAATGGAAGTAATGATTTAATTAAAAAAAAAAAACGGGAAGATGAAAAATAAATAAATATCTTCAAGTGGAAAGACTAACAATTAAATACACTGATTTAGCACCGAAAGCTTTAATTATATTCACATAAAATTTTTTTAAATATTTTTTTCTTTTTAATATTTTATTTTATAGACAATAATATTACAGAGCGCTAAAAATTAATTAATTTATAATACAATTAGGTTTTTTATTTATTTAAATAAATTATTTTCATAATTAACGCTGGATTTGGATGAATATCCAAAAAAAAAAAACTGGACACTTAAAGCTTTTATTTTTGTTTTATACAAATTAAAACACACATTATTCATTAAATGCTACCATTAGAGTTTCATCACTGTTTTTAGCAGTCAACAAACATGATCGAACTAAAATATTAGAAAAAATAATTTTTAGAAATAGATTTTTATACTTTTTTTTTTTGGTGTTTTCTGATGAATTTTATGAAAATACATTATTTTTTTCTTTTTTAAAAATCATTATCACTGTTTATTTTAATTGAGTTTGGACTGAGTGCGTGTTTTTAGTTATTCTTCTCTTTATTTCACTGTAGTAAAAAATAATAGAAAACAAATAGAGACAGATGTCCAAATTGGAATTGGATATGATGTGATGAGATTGTGTGCGATGACGTTGATGATGCTATTGAGCCGATATTGTTGTATGACGGATACACTTCGACGTCACGTATTAAATTATCTGGAACAAAAAGAGAAATTGAAGGAAAGAATTTGATGAAACATAAATGAGTTTTTTTTCTTTTTCAAATTTGAAATTATTTAATAATATCACGTTTAATATGAATATGTTTCGGGCAATCGAAGGTTGTCTGTCGTAGGCTATAATTGATTTTTGTGAAAAATTTTTGGCAAGAATACTTTTGTTTAATATAAATGAAAAAAAAAAAAAGATTTGTAGGAGGGTAAAAGCCCCTATACCCGTAGGCATTCAATACTCGAACAGTTTTGAAATACTCGAAGAAAAAAAAAGCTCCCATAGGGACATAGCAGCTTACCTACAGACTGATAATCTATTTGATTTTTTTTTCCGATAAAAACTGCGCCCTTGTGGGCACCCTACGCAATCGTGGGCACTGAATTTCGGCCTTTCCCAAAAAAATTATAATAATATATATCGTAAAAATTAATATTAATCTTAATATTAATCGTAAAAAAAAATTCATCCCCATTCCCCCATCCTATCCATCCTAAAAAAAAAATTGCGAAAATTGCCTACTTTTCGGCAAAATCACACTGTGATGGTACCTTAAGTTCAAAGTGCCCTTAAAAAAATGTGGAATTCTCAAGTTAGCAAAATTTTAATATTTATTTTAGAAAAGGTGAAAAATTCCACTCAATACCCTTTTTCAAAATTTTTTTCAAAATCATTATCCTACCATTTTTGACTGATATAGAGTCCTTTGGGAAAAGGGGAACAATTTTCAAAATATCTTGGCCTCCTATAGTTTTTTTTGATAAGTACCTATATTATTCAAAATATAAAAAGTAGCAAGTTATTATACTAAAATTTCAATCAACATAATTGAGAATAAAGAAGTTCTGTTTCAAAAAATGATTATAACGCTATAAAGAAAAACTCACTAAAAGAAAAAAAATATATATGGCATTAAATTACAAAAGATCCCATTGTTGTAATGCTATTTTTTTTTTTTTTTTTTAGTTCATGCGGTAAATTTTGTTCGATTTCGGGGGTGAAATGAGTAAATAATATCAAATTTTAAATAAATCCCCATTTTTATTTTATTGCGTTATGTCTGAAAATTGTTTTCCTATAAAATATCAAATAAGACGATAAGATGTTCTTTTTTTTCTCCCAAAGAGCTCGGCATTATTATATACGGCGGCGACCCATCCTGCCCTACCCCGTACCGGTCCTGTTTACTTTGCCTACGCCATGTTCATTCCGTGTGTATTTTCTTTTTTCCATTATATGGAATTGAAGAATTTATAACGAAAGTAATAAATATAAAATCAACACATATAGGTATGTATGAAGGTACAATATAAGTATATATGTATATACGTACACGCACAACTACTGAATGATTCAATCAATTTTTATGCGATAAGTTTGATATTTTTTTAAAAATATATTTCAAAATTTTATATTTTATGTTATCTATTACCAAACTACCATAATATTATCTTATTTGTTTTTTTTTTTAACTTGTTATTGAACATAAAATTTGAGGAAAAAGGAGTTTTTAAAAGTCCAGACAGGTAGAATAAAAAGGCCTATCGTATCATACTATTTTTAAAGCCTTATATTTTTAAGATATTTAGCTCTAGTTAACAATTACTGAAATCACCTCTAACTTACCGAAAATATATTCTAGTTTTACTGCTATGAAAAGGAAAAATCTTTTAATATTTTAATATGAGATACTATTTCATGGAAGGAAATTAAAAGACAGCAATTTAATTTTTATTAACACTAGACGGTACGTGTGTCTACGCACTAAACTTCCCCAGCGGTCAACAATATTTTTAACAAGTTGTCGCAACGCTGTACCACGTCAACAATTCCGTATAAAGCGTAGGTATACCAATAACGTATACTCGCTCTCTATCTAGTTATCGTGAACGATGCGATGTGGAAACAAATCTGTTGTAGCTACACACCCTCCTTCAACCCTTCAATATGAAATTGGTTTCTTCTAATTCTCTAAATATTACTAATTTGTTTAAAAAGTGGCGAATATTTAGGAAATAATTTCAAACTTCTCCCTAGCTTCCGTTTTTTTTTCTAATAGGCAAAGAGTTTTGCTGAAATTGTGTAAATTATGTCAGAGTATACCTTTCCTCTAATTCAGTCTTAAATTCATTTCATATTAAGGGGGGGGGGGGTAAGGTATTTAAACTTTTTTTTGCATTTTTTTTTAAATTTCTTTTCTGAATGTACAACATGTCGAGCGTGTTGTGTCAAAATTTCAAGTAAATCCGAGCAAAACTAATGAAGATACAGCGTTTCAAGCGACCGGCCCTCATGCTCGATTTTTATACCTGCCTGGTAGCTGCGTGACGCGCCTACCTGGTAGGTATAAAATTTACTTTAATTTTATACTTACAAATCTTATACAAAACAAATACTTACTATAATTACCCGCGTAAGTATAGTTACTTACTATAATTACCCGCGTAACTTAGTTTTTTGTTTTTGAGTATAAAAAACTTTAAATCCATTTTCTCACAAACAACATTTTTGAAGTTCGTGAACATCATAACTCAAAATCTACTTCACCAATTTTGTTGAAATTTTGTACACTGTTTCTACACATAAATAAGGTAATCAGGTCGAGTTTTTTTTTTTTTTTTTTTTAACTATTCTTTTCCAGTTTATAATAACAAATTAACCGAAATTTTTAGCAAAAATTGCGTTTTTCACTTCAAAATGCTGCCAAAAATAAAAAAATCGAAAAAATACAAAAAACTCTTCCTGACTCCCTAGGGAAACATATCGCCTTTTAAACGCATTTCGATTTTTAGTCGAATTTTCTCCGAAAAATTAGACTTATACAGTCTATACGATAAGAGCTGCGAGAGGCGAGACCAGGGGCGCTATCCGTTTTCGGACCCGTAGAACACGATTATGTAAAAAAAAAAGATGTCTGATATATATATATATATATATATATATATATATATATATATATATATATATATTATATATATATATATATTTTCCCGCAACCTTTTAATATGTGTAGGGCCCCCCTATGGAAGTTAAGAGATGAAATTTGGTAAGTGGGGCTTATTCCGATGCACAACAATACTATCAAAGTGGGGTCAAATTTTGGGCAAATTTTTTTTCGGACCCGACCTTTAAGGGGCTGGTGGGGGGCGGAAAAGCAATAAAACTTTTCCAAACCGGTTTTAAATAATGTTTCGGTCAATTATCTACAACATATCCAAAATTCAGCTTCCTAGGATGATATGGTGGGAGTAGAGGGGGGAAAAACGATTTTCGCTGGATCTAACAGGCCCCCAGCCCCCCAGAATTAACGTAGAGGGTTGAAATTTGGTGTGTTGATAAAGTTGGTACCTAGGTTGTGCTTTTTGGAGGTTTTAATATTTTACCCCCACCCCCCTCATTTTTAAGCTACAATTTCATGCATTTTCGACGTTTTCGAAGTTTGTACCACTCGCACAGGTCACCCGAATAAACCTAGAGGGCTGAAATTTTGTATTCGGATTGAGTTAGTATCAAGGGGGTGCCTTTTGGGGTCTCGACTTTTAACCCCTACCCCCACCATTTTTATACCCAAAAGAACATGATTTTTCTTGTTTTTTAACAGTTTCGTTCGGGTCAAAATCTCCCCAAATAAACCTAGAGGGCTGAAATTTGGTGTACAGGTTTAGCTAATAGCCAGACACTGTTTTTTGGAGGTTTCAACTTTTAACCCTTACCCCCACGATTTTTACGCCAATATTTCCTTAATTTTTTTGCTTGTTTTCTAACATGTCTAGAGACTCCATAAGGAAACCTAGAGGGCTGAAATTTTGTACGTGTATTCAGTTAGTATCCAGCTAGTACCTTGTAGGGAGTCCGCATCACTTTTCCCCCCACTTCTCCCATTTTTACATCGGAATTGAATGCTATTGTTAAATGTGTTTTAAAAGCATTATGTTTATTCTAAATACAAGTAGGCGAATAGTAATTTTAAAAAATTTAAAAAAAAGTGAACTTACTTTTATGACAAATGAAATACATACATATTAAGTAATTTAAAAATGTTATTAAAGTCACTGTTTATTTATAAATTAGGAATTTTGGATTTTTAGTATTTATAAAATAGAAATTTTGGATTTTTTTGGAAAGAAAAAATATCTTTATAAAGGCCTTCCAGTTTACTATTTAAGGTCATTTTTTAATTTTTAAAACTAAAACATAAAGGCAATTAGCGGATAAACATGGGCAGGAATGTCTTCGTACGAATTGTGTTGGCTTTTTTTCTGCTACCTGTTTTCGGCACAAAATTGAAATTTACTGAGATACAGCCCTTAAATACTTAAAACCTTTTTTTAAAGCCTCGATCAGCCGAACACTCATCACCAGTTTTGAAACCAACAAAATGACAATTCGGTTGTAGACTTTCAATCACATTTCGCTTGTAGACATTCAATACCGAAGATGAAGGGGAAAATTCGACTACCGTGATGGGGCCCCGCTGCTCACGGCGTTTTTTTTGTCTCGGATGATCCGGTACCAAGTTATGATGTTCACCGCAAAACAACTTTTTTTCGAGGCGCTTCCGGAAATTCACTGTCACGGACTTATTTATCGATATTTGTAATTGATAATTTTTTCAAAGATACTTCAAATGTTATACTATAACGTGTATATGAAATAAATAAGCCAACATTATTCATATCTCTAAAAAAAAATCATGAAAATATGCCTTTTTCTCGCTTTTAAAACCTTCCCCCCCCCCCTTAAATGACAAAGCGTCATTGCAAGTGAATTTCAAGTATAATACCTAAGCAGAATCTACGCAAGATAATCTCAACTTAACGACTATTTAACAATTTTACAGTTTCATTTGAATCATCCGATAAAAGTAGATGATATAAGAAAAAAATATATATCCACGTACGTGGGAAATAATAGGAAACTGTCAGTAGAAATAAAAATTTGTATCATTTCACGACCGAGCGAACAAAAAAAAAACCTGCGAACGTACGACAATGTCAACAACGCTCGATCACCAACCACCACGGACAGTCAGTGAGTAGTGTGTGTTGCTGCTTACCTGTTGACGTTGTTTGAAATGTAAAACTCTGCGACACCGGACTCCATCCATATTTATTACGTGTTTGTATTTTTGCCTCATATAAACTCTGCGGTTCCAGACCACGTATCAGATAACTGTTCGGTGGCTGTCGATCACGTGTCGCGGTGATCAACACATCGTGCCACTCACCTGGACCACCACGGTGATGGTACGACGTACTTGCCAAACCGTACATCAGTGAACCGCTACCGCTACCGCCACCCGTACCACTCTCCTAGAAAATAACAAAAGAACAAATGGTGAAGACATGAATTCTCAAACTAACCAATAAATTTAATAAGAAGAAATTGAACAAATTCTTTTATGTGCCGTACGTATTCGGGGAATACCCGGAATAGAATAGAACGAGTCAGAGTTGTATTGTTAGTATGTTCTATCTTTTCTATATATATATATATATATTATTTGTTCCATATATAGATACGTCATTGTTTTTGTTGATTCGATTGTCAGTTGTATACGAACACATAAAGAGTAAAGAAAAAGAATATCTGCTGCTCTATATTTTTATAAAACAAATGAAAAAGGGACAGACAAAACAAGTGAGTTCTCTTTTTGCCTTTAAATGACGAGTCTCATATCTAATCCGATTAAGGTTATTCCAATGGATAATAAAATTTTATTGGAACAACATTATACCTACCGGCGTGCACCTAAAGTTTAAAAAAAGGAACTTTACAATTGGGGATAAAGCTAGGTATAAGCATATCCAGAAACATAACGTTTTCATTTATGTAAAAGGTATTTAGTTTGTCTTTTTTGACTTACCAGAGCTATCGTTTTCGCTACAATCGTATAACGAATATTATGGATTTGGTTTCCAATAACTGCTTTCGTAGTGAAAACTGACATTCGATCAATAAAGTTCATCGGATATGTTTCATCTATGTTTATTACATATAAATGTATATATATTTAACTTTGTTGAACAATTTAGTTTAATTGCTATTGATATGATGTTTATATAGTGTTTATGATTGTACTGGCATACAAAAGAATTATAATAAACTGAAATGGACAATAATGAGATACAAAAGGGATGTTAAAGGAAAAATATTATTGTATTTCCGCGTTCGTTTCGAGTATAGTTGTGGATATGATATGATTAAGACTTTTTTGGCACCCGGTACACACAAAAGTGAATTAAACACAAAAAGGAACGGACTTTACTTTTGCTGGAAAATGTACTAAATATAATATTTTTGTTTCAAAACATGGGATCGTTGCTTTGTTACTTTTCACAATAAAATCGTAGAAAAACACGAGTCGACTTTCGGTTTTTACACTATCATCAGATGAAAAACATAACTAAAAGTTTTCAAAAATCCTCACAATTATAACTAAAATTTGTTCTTTTAGCGAAAACTATTTATAATATAAATTGAAGTAAATAATGTATTGGTGGAGGATGTTAGAGATAGAGGCAGATATAATCACATCAAACAAATGTAAGGGGAACTCCCAAGTTGGCCAATTTTTTTGATAAAGCTAAAATTTTTGTATTATTTGCAAAGGTACCTACAGCGAATTTTATTTTAAAACGGTTAGGTGTAATATCATTAAAATGACTAGAGTACGTTGGGGAAAACCAAACACGTAAAACAGCGGTGAACGATAATTACAAGAAATAAAGAATAAAATATACAGGTATCGGTCTGTGTTAATTTGTCAAGATAGAGTTATGTATTGATTTGCACGAAAGGTTGCACCCACAAGTAGCTGTTTTTGTTAAGCTAAAAGGATTGTTAAATGATGTAAAATCAAAAATATTGACATAAAGACCATTTAAATATTAATTATCAGGAATGTATAAAATTTTAAAAATGGGTACCTATCAGCTAAACTATTCGAAAACAAAACGTGAGATGCACCGTGTTATAGATTTAATAAAGGCGATTTGTTTAGATCAATTTGGTCATTTAAGATGACGTGGTTTGGGTCTTTGTTCAATTTATTGATTTCCAGGGCTTTCAAAATGTTGAGTTTGCGGCCTGTTTTACAAATATGTAATATTTTGGGTTGTTGTTCGGGTCTTACCGAATGACCTGTTTCTAGTAGAATATTAATTATTTTTGTTTCCTTTCCAGCAACTTGCTTTACCTGAAATTATCCATAAACATCGTTAAGAAAAATTACCTGCAAAATAGGTATTCTAAAATATATTTCACATTTTATTGCTTAAATGAATTTAATTTAATTTCAGAATATAAATTTCTTGTAGAATGACTGGCCTTTGACAGCTATAACGAACCATATACTTCGCATACTGAATTGCATTGTAAGCTACATTTCGTTACAGAACAAAATTTCGGACGAATATGACGTTCGTTATCTAGTTAGTGAATAAGGCTATATCTAAAAATAACGCTGAAATCATTAACTAACTATACGGACGCCAAATAAATAACCTGATATCACGTCTCCACATATGTGTATAGGGGAAAAGTTGAATGAAAGGTACATTTTTGTTTTGAGAAGTCTAGTTATTTTACGAAAGATCTACTTCGGAGCATAAATAAATTCAAAAGGACAGTATCGCCATATTTGAAATGACAACCGCTTGAGGTCACGAGTGAATGATATAATCAAAAATATTTTCGCATACCCTTCATGTCGCTTCTCCCCTATCAAGAGGACACACACAAAATTTTCCCGAAAAAAAACTTTTTTTCGTAACAACGTAAATAACTTTTCGACGAACTCATTATCGTGTAGCTTATCAATATAATGAGAATTGTATATACGATAAGAGATATTCGTTAATAGCAGTATACACTTATGTTCCCGTAGGTTTCAACCCTCGCCCCCCGCCCCACGCCACGCCCTTAACATGTATTAATTGTTTCGAACTTTTCTGGTTCGTACAGAGTTAGTTCTATCTGTTCTGTCTTCACACTTCTAATGTGCATTGTTCTTTTTCGTGGATGTGTAATGGATGCAACCGTATACAGTATGAACAATGAATATTTGGGAAAGATTCTGGTAGTTTATTAACCTTTGTGTACGTTACGCCCTTTTTATCGGAGCTTAGTACGGCGGTGTTTAATTTTTTTTTTTATATGCGAACTACTACTCTAACCATTATCTCTCAGAGAGGAGCTCGTAAAACTAAAACCCCAGCATTAAAAAGATCTTTTAAAATTTTTTAAAATTTTTGGAATTTTTTAAAATTTCCAACATTTTTAACTCCAGAATCCACATTTTTTGTTAAGATGTCCTGTCATAATACGTGGTATCTTTATACAAATTATATCTCCAAAAAATTGATTTTTTTCAGATTTCGAGAAATATTTCTTTTAAACTTGAAAAACTGGCCATATGCGTGATAAACATGCATTAAAATTTGGATTTCGTTTTCAATACTTAGTATTACAATTCTTGAGCCAAGCAAGATATTAGCTACTTTTATTCCTTAAATCCGGTGAAAAACGGCAATGCCCAAGACCTAATCTGTGACCGTTTTCATGAATTAAATACCTATCAGCTAAATTTTATTATGTTATCTCAAAACGAATCAAAACCTAATTAGAAAATGTGGCAGAACCGTGATGCAACGGCTACCATCACCAGTCTCACATACCATTTAATTTTTACGTTATTTTTTTCTTTTTGACTTTTGAAACTTTTTAATAGTCCACACTGTATTATTTTCACAGTGCTATTTCATACGTAGATGTTGGCATTTAGAGGGATATAAATTTTTTTCTGTATTCTACATACATATACAAAACTGGTGGTGAGTTCTTTGAACTACTTAGCACGGATACAATAAGTATTAAGATACGATACGACGCAAAGTGACTCTGTATAATATGCCACCGCACACAAAAAGGAAGTAAAAAAGAATTCCGCCCTTTTTAACATACAGCAGCGTTAGATCTATGGGAACGTTTAGTAGAACTTGTCTCATCTCAAAACGGTCGGACGGTATGCATAGTTTTATTTTATTTATTTTTATTTTGCTTTTATCTTTGGAGCTAAAACAATATAAAAACAAAATTGGTAGGTATGTTGAATATTTGCGTTTAAACGTTTAGAAATATTTTAATGTATTGAATAATATATATCTTTGGCAAAGTGTTCCCTAAGGATACAACAAGAGAATACTAACTTATTAAATTATATGGTAAATAGAAGAGATACTAAAGAGAAATGTGTACAAATTGGGCAAAATTTAGGCATTTAGATGGTAATTAACCACAAATTAAACATAAATATATTTTTATTTTTATTAGGCTGTCTTAAACGTCAAGCCAACTTTTAGTCTGCAGTCTATTTTGACATAATTGTGAGCTTTTAACTAAGGCTTTATTTATGTATTATGATAATCGTGGGACCTTTCCAAACGAAAATTATTCAAAGTAGTTGATTTTAACCACACAAAAAAGTGCGTATCTTTAATTGTAGATTTATTTCCGACGTATGTTACTTTTTGATCAAAATTAATGATACCAATTTTTTCCCATTATTTTTTACAAGGTAACATTTTTCACCACAATCTTGACTTATTCAAATAATATTTTACAAAATATTTGCATTTTATCAAAATAATTTAAATAATTATAAACATTATGAATTTAAAGAACTTTAAGACGTAATAAATAATTTTTATTTATACCTTAATTCCTAATCTTTTAAAGTACCTACATTAGGACATAATTCACAAAATGAAAAATGAATTGTTTTTATATAAAAATAATGTTTAGGTATTAAATGGGTCAATTCTGTAACCTATATAAACGGGATCAACCTCATATTATTACATGAGTTTAATAAAAATCAAACACAAAATGATTAGTTTGATGTTATAGAAAAGATTTATTATTAAAATTTAATTCGGTATTAAATTTTCTCGACTGGAAGCAATAAATTCTCCTACATTGAATTTTAAATTTAATAGCGTTCTTTGTTTTTGTAATTTTAAAACTATCCAAAAAAAAGGAATATCGTACCTATATATAGGTTGTTCTAGAACAACGTTTCTCAATCTTTTTTCAGCCAAGATTCGATATAATCTCAGAAAATTTTGTACGAACCGATCATATATTACGATTACCAATTTTCTAAATTACATAAGTCGTGTAATATGAAATGTCGTTTTCCGACCACTTAGCCAACCATATAATTCAGATAAATATCGATACTTTCTAAAGTATCAAATATTTAAAGGCAATTCTTTAACTTTGAGTAGATTTCTTGTAGCCTGAAATCATTTCCACCGTTAGTTGGAATAACATTAGGTCGCGTAATATGAAAAGTCGTTTTCCAACCACTTAGCCGACCATATAATTTAGATAAATAATAACAGTTTTTTAAATATTAGAGAAATGTTTAAAAGTAACTCTTTAATTTTAAATCGACTCCTTGTAACCTCGAATCATTTACACTATTAATTGGAATGGCATTTGGTCGTGTAATATGAAATGTCGTTTTCAAACCACTTGATGTACTATCTAATTCAGGAAAATATAGACACCTGTTTAAGTATTAGAGAAATGTTTAAAAGCAGTTCTTGTATTTTAAATAAAATTCTTGTGGCCTAGAATCTTTTCCACCATTAATTGGAATGATATTAGAAATTAGTGTTATATGAAATATCATTTTCCGATCACTTGATCTACCATGTAATTCAAAAAAATAGCGACCCTTTTTTACCTATTAGAGAAATGTTTAAAAACATTATTTGTATTTTAAATAAATTTATTGTAGCCTGGAATCATTTCCACCATTTGCTGAAATAACATTAGGTCGTGTAATATAAAATGTCGTTTTGCGACCACTTGATCTACCATGTAATTCAGAAAAATATCAACACTTTTTTAGGTATTAGAGAAATTTTTAGAAGCAATTCCTGTATTTTAATTCGAATTTTTGTGGCCAGGAATCTTTTTCACCACGAATTGGAATAGCATTAGGTCGTTGGAAATATCGTTTTCCGACCATTTCGCCTACCATGCAATTCAGAAAAATCTCCACACTTTTTTAAGTATTAAAGAAATGTTTAGAAGAAGTTCTTGTATTTTAAATAGAATTCTTATGGTCTGACATCATTACCATCATTAATTGGAATGACATTCGGTCGTGTTATATGAAATGTTATTTTCCAGCTATATAATCGACCATATTGTCCCAATCAAGTTAACCTAATCATTTTCTTTTTCCAAACAGAAAGTTTGTGCCATATTGTGCTAGTCATGTACTATCCGTAAGAAGCCCAGAAAATACATCGTCGCCAGGCAAAAGAAAATATAACATTTATTATACTTAATGACCACTCTGTAGAAAAAAATCATCGAAAAGTAGCTGACTAACCTTTTTTGGATAACGTCGTGGCGTTTGTTGACTCTGATGTTGTAACGGTTGCAACTGTTCAGGTTCCATTTGATCGGGTAATTTTCGATAGTACAATTTCAATTCTTCAAGCGGCGCATGCGATTCCACCATCCAACTAATATTGTACCGGTCACGCCACTGACCCAGCGTCGAGCTACGAAACACCGCGGAATTTGGTCTGCCTGAAATCAAAAACACGACAGGAATAGAGTTAAAAGTAGTCTAAAAAGAAATGTAGCGTTGTTTTAAGCCTTTCAATTTCCCGTTTTAATTTTCTTAAAGAAATCCAGTGATTATATGATATGAAACACTTATACGTACGTTAAGCACACAATGTAAAAGTGAACTGGCAAGAATGAATAAGTTGCCGGATTTATGAGATAAGCTTCTATATTTTATATAATGGAATCTGATTAAAAACATTATTTATGATTTTATATCATAAAAATTATTACATTTTTCTCCGGGCTTTCCGGTTATTATTCTATGAAAAATGTTTTGCTCGATTCAACACGGATTAAGAAACACGGAATAAATTTTATGTTGATGATACTGGATAAGTTCAAGAAGAATATATAACTATAAGAAAATAGTTTTTAAATTATCAAAACATTATCCTTTATCTTTTCCACTACCTACTAGTTCCACTTGTGTTAGAGGTGATTCCAAAGTTGGAGAAATGAGTTTATTTGATATTTAATAAAAAAAAAGCTAACAACACAAATTTAGGACTTTCTTGTTTCCCGTTCTTACTTTAAATTTGCTGAATGGTGACAGTTGGGGTCAATAAGATCGGATTCATATTAATTATCCGCTCTCGGTACGATATCGCTACACAAGAAACAATGAGTGTATTCACATCATCGCTCCGATATCACTCCGATATCAGTCGCAGTACGCTCTCGCTCCAATATCGCTCTAATAACAATACCACTACGTAATATTTTATCGGATCGGTATCGAAACGATATCAGACCTATATCGATAGTGTGAACACGTTTTCGATTCCACTACACTCCGTTTCTTAGCCTTCGTCATTTATTTGAAAATTATTGTAATAGGAAAATATGATACAACATAACGACGCGACGTCTTGCTAATACATTATACATATTAAATAGTAATTAACTAATAGATATATTGTAATATGATACGTACTCCTAATACAATAGTGTTTAAAATATGAAAAAAAAATTTTATCAGAGCGAGAGTGGAGGGAGAGCGGCACTATAGAAATAGTATAAATTTATAAATTTTTCTAGGTTTTCAATTGAAATTAACCCTCACTTAAAAAGCAAAATGGCGTAATCTAAAAAACTTCATGTACAGAAGTGACAGATGTAGCATGTGTATATATATATTTATATATATATATATATATATATATATATATATATATATATATATATATATATATATATATATATATATATATATATATATATACTAGCATTATGGCATCTAGTCAAAACATATAAAGTGAGCTTTCATCACGTCGCTATTACGCGTCGAGTAGGTATTATTACTTTTTTCTTTGAAATTTTCCCACAGAAATACAATATTTTCCCCGGCCAAAAAATAGACTATAACATTCCTTTAACAACATACCAAGCTCAAATGAAACTGTTTTAAATATATATTTTCCCACGAGAATAAGAGTTTCCACGGGAGTTAAATATTTTCCCGGGATAGAAAGTAGTCCTTTCTTATCGTCTCTGTAAACAATATGCAAAGTTTGAAATCAATCATCCTTTTTTTTAATAGTCAGTTCATTCCATTGTTTCATTGTTTCGTTTTAAATACATTTTCCCTCGGGAATGAGATATTTTATCGGGATAAAAAATAACCTTTGTTTATCGCTATATATCGTCATATTTGTCTATCATCATTTTTTGTTTCATTTAAAATATATTTTTCCACAGGAATGGAATTTCCCACGGGAAATTTCCCGGGGTATAAAGTAGTTTGTGTCCTTTCTCATCCCTTCTGTTAGCAATATACAAAGTTTGAAATCATTTATCCGTTTTTTAATAGTCAGCTGTTGTAATTTAATGCTTTTTGCCTCGGGAATGAAATAGTTGCTCGAAATAAAAAGTAGCCTATAACCGTCACTGGTCCGCAAGCAACGTCTGTGCAAAGTTTCAAGTTGATTGATTAAGCTGTTGAGGCGTGAAAACCAGTCAAACAAACAAACAAACAAACTCACTTTCGCATTTATAATATTAGTAGGGATAAGGATATTTGCTACATCTGTCACTTCTGTACATGAAATTTTTCAGTTTTCGCCATTTTGCTTTTTAGGTGAGGGTTAATGTCGTAGAAAACGTAGAAAAATTCTATTATTATAATTTTATAACATCTAGATTTTGTAAAATCTAGAAGTTAAGTATGTTACACCTACGATTACACTAAAATTTAAGCCACGCCCCCTTAAAATTTAAGATTTTATAATTTTATAAAATCTAGATGTTAGCTTAACAAATAAATATACTGTTTGATAATTCCAAATCATACTGATGTGAAGATTTCTAGAAATATTTGTATTCAAATAAAAAAAAAAAATCAGTAATACTTAAAATTTATTGTCAAGAGCTCATTTGCCGCTTATTTCGTTGAAACTGATTTTGATTTTAGTGTGCAAATCGATCGACTGACCGATATTTTATACCTACAAGAGTATATTTTCCCAACTATTTGTAACTGTAGTGAAGAATTTTATTTTTCTATTTCATTTTGCACTCCGGCAAAAATGTAACGTAGCTACTAACTCTATGTTTGTACACATATACATACACAATCAATAATCATATAAAATCAAATTGAATTCTACTGCTGCTGCTACACGAAGTATAAATGTGTGTTAGTTAGTATACGGCTGGAACTTACTAACCAAAAACCACTATCCACATCGTATATTTTTATTCGTAGCTATCGTTAGCCATCGCAACATTCTACATGTTTGTATCGTAAAATTTTATCACAGTTTTTCTTTTTGGCCCTGCAGATATTTGGTTTTTCGACAACAAAAATAGTATTTTATATATATACCGTACAATTAAAAAATTCTGGTATTGGAATATGTTGGTCAATTTTTGGACAGTTTAGCGGACTGGATAGCGAGACGGAATATTATGAAAATTTTTCAAAATAATAACGATTAACAAAAGAATGATCAAAAATTTCGTCCCTTTTGACGGCTTCATGAATTCGATTCAAAAGTGATTTAGGTTAACGGGAAATTCGCTAAAAAAACATCGAAAATCGATCATTTTTATAATTATTTTTTTCTTTTATACAAATAAATATTTTAATAAAAAAGTAAATATTCAACATTGTTTCTACATGTTTTGAGATTACAAAAAAAAAAATAAAATAAAATAAATAAAAAATAGGCTGAGTATAAATGGCTTTGAAGTCGACACTGCAAAATTTTTGGCGACCTCATGAATTCGATTCAAAAGTGATTTAGGTTATACTTTAACGGGAAATTCGCTAAAAAAACATCAAAAATCGATCATTTTTATAATTATTTTTTTCTTTTATACAAATAAATATTTTAATAAAATACTAAATATTTAACATTGTTTCTACATGTTTTGAGATTACAAAAAAAAATAAAATAAAATAAAATAAATAAAAAATAAGCTGAGTATAAATGGCTTTGAAGTCGACACTGCAAGATTTTTCCATCTTGATGGTTCCTCGCGTTCTGAAATTCCCATTGAGCCAAAATCAAAGATACAATAATTTTTTGAAAATACACAACATATAGAGTTATGGCACTAGCTAGGACTTAAGACAAAAATTAAAAAACCAGCGAGAAATCGCATTTTGAAAATAAATTTTCAAAAATCAACGCTTTTTTTCGACTATAAACAGCCGCCATTTTGAAAATATACTACGGAACCAAAAGATCCTAGTTCCTGCCAAAATGGCCGTATCGAGGAATAATACACACTTTGATTTATGTCGATATCTTAAATACCTTTTGAGATACTCGAGGAACCATGTCAAAAAACGTACTTACGAGAAAATGGCATTTAAAGTTTATTTGTTAAATTGAATTATAATAAAGTGCAATCGCTAAAACAAGCACGTATACAGGGGGGGGGGAGTCAAGGGATCATAACCCCCCCCCTCCCGAGAAATAAAAATATACACCAGATATTATTTAATTTTAAACACCATATCGGCAAATTTACCAGCTGACGTTTTTTTTTTTTTTGGTCGTCAGAAGTATAGAAGTTTAATTTTGTGTTACAAAAATGTTTTTAGTCTGATTATTTTCCGCGTGACCACCCCCCCCCCCCACGCCCCCCTCAAGAACCTCGGCTGTATACGCCCCTGCCCTAAAATGCCCATAACTTATTGATTTTTATTTTTTTTTTTTAAATAAAATTTTAGGAGAATATTTCTAAAACACCTTAAGGAACATAAGTATGAACAAAAAAAAATCGATTTTTTTAGCGAATCTCCCCTTAAATAATAGTTTGTGCTAACATTTTAAAGTGGACAAAATTTCAAGTTGAACATAGTTTTCATTTTGAAGATGTGACGAGTCGAACCTATTAGTTGACTTATTCCCGTTTAAAAAAAATTCTGTCCAAAAATGTAACAAAATGGAAGACTATATACTATTAAGTTAAACAAAAAAATATCTATGATTTCTCTTCAACTGGATAACAGTAGCCTTAATTTTTGACTAGCACTGTATCTCGTTATATATAGGATGTACTATAAAATGTTTGTAAAAGTTGAAAACCGCAAACTGACAAAATTGCTTATCGTACAACTCGGTCGTTTATTTATTAATTTTGCGTTCTATAAACAAATTTTCATATTTTATTTGTTTTTTGCTTTTTATTTTGTGTCATGCAAATGTGAGGAGATAAACTTTTTCCAACAAAATTACATTTCTGTAATATTTATGTTTGACAATCGAAGAAAAATTCTATCTTTTTTTTTTAATATTTGAGTTTTTCAGAATTTTATAAGAGTACCATCAAATTAGACGTATAAATATTTTTTGATCAGTAAGAAGAGTGGAATTTCAGAATTTTAATAGAATTTAATTTTTAAAAGGCTACAGAATTCAAACGAAAATCGTTGAGTGATTGTAAATTTGGTGAATTTTTGTTTTACGTCCCTGATACGTTTATGTGATTGTGTTATGTGTAAAACCCCCTCTCCCAGAAAAAGACTAGGCATAGTAAAAAGCCAGTAACTGAAAATATATAAATGGTATTTGCGCGTCATTAAGAAATTTTTAAGTGAAAACCTGTATAGCGATTGTAATGCGTGAGACAATAATGAAATCTGTAATGGTTAAGAGTATAATCATTTACGGTAACATTTCATTACCGAGAAATTTTTTTTTTATTCAATTCTTCTCGTTTTCAATAATAATAAATTAAAGTAAAAAAAATGTTTTTTTAAGAAAAAGCTTTTATTTAAAAATGGGCTAAATAAAAATAAAATAACCTTTGAGTGAAGTTTGAAGCAATATGCAACATAATTTATAAAAGCTTGAGGCGTTATCATTAATTATTTCTGTTATGGATATAAGAGCTATTTTACATTTCAGTAGTTACCAAACTTAATTAAACGCCTCAAGCCTTATAAATTATATTGCATATTGCTTCAAACTTCACTCAAAGGTTATTTTATTTTTATTTAGCCCATTTTTAAATAAAAGCTTTTTCTTAAAAAACATTTTTTTTACTTTAATTTATTTTCTACTTTTTAGTCTGATTACAATTAATTTGAAAAAAAATTAAAGAAGTAATTAATTTACCTTAATCAAGCATAACTATGGAAACAAAAAATAGCAATGTAAAATCAATGGACAATATTCGACAATTCTAAATGTCAAAAAGTTGCACAGGACTAAAAACCAACAATTTTTTTTTTTTTTTTGGGCAATGTAGGACAAAACTAATTATATAGTATTGCATTGTCATCAAGGATAGACGCGTATGTAAAATTTGAAACCTCTAGCTCAATTAGAACCTGTCTAAATTTTGATTCCAAGATTTGATCTAAACCAACATACTAACATATCAAGTTAAATAAAAGCTTTTAAAAATAAATATACTCTTGTCAACACTAAATGCATTTCTACGACTAAATTAATATTTCTATTTCCCTAAAAATTAGAGAAAAATAAATTAACTTTACTTTCATTATTATTACTTATCAATTATTAATTTTTGTCCTTTTCAGACTACTTAAACTTTACAAATCTATGAAAATTCGTCATTTCTATTTTCAAACTGATATGAAATTTTCTAACCACCATTTATACACGCAATCTCATTAGAAATATCCCATTTAATAAAAAAATAAAAATAAAAACCAAACTTGAATGAATGAATTGTTGTGTTCATATTTGTTTTGTATTTATAGTTTGATATTGTTGTTACTACATTTACTCAATAGATGGCCACCAACCATTTACTCTTTGTTACCGTAGGTACTAACGTACCGTACACAGTGGGGCTCGGCCGGGCCGGGGACACAAAAAACAAAAATTCGATGATCTACGTTGGTTGTAAATACATTTTAGTTGCTTTTTACTTCTATACGTTTGTTTACTTTTTTCTCCCAGTCATACCAATTGGCTCACTGTATCGCTCTGTTTCAGTTACGTATGTAATTTTTGTTTTTCTGTTTAACTTTTCCTCTTTTTTATCAATAATATTTTTTTTATTACCCCGAAATGATGTTGTATCGTATTCGGATTTTTTTTTGTTTTTCTGCAAATACGTACATATACAGGATGAACTGGATAGATAATGGGTTTTTGAAATGATTAATTGGTGTTATAAAATATTTATATCTTTTTTGTGTCCTCAGCCATATTTTTCATATTAATTCCCGTGGATTTTTTTTATTTTATTTTATTTATTTTTGTAAATATTAAAATTTGAAAACAATGTTAAAGTACCATCACTGTGTAAAATCTTGAAAAAATTAATTTTTTTGGGGGGGGTCTAATAGTACATACAGTTATGCATGTTCTCTGAAAATTTCAAAATGAAAGCCGAAATATTACGGTCGTTACGACCACGGCTCAGTTCTGTGGATCGTTTGGCGCCTTTTGCCGGGATGTTATACCACTTTACATTCAGTCATTCCACAACCAGTGAACGTATAAAATCAATTGTTATCACCACAGTATCATATTTTTATCTGAAACAATGTTTTGAAACAATTTCGAGACAAACTTTAAACGCATTTGTCTCGAAATGCCCTTTTTAAAAACGGTGCCCACTCTAAGAGGGCAAGTTTCCAAGCTATAAGTTTGAAATTTTGACAGAATATTCTTTATTCCATTCTCCATGTTCCTATGGAAGCTTTTTTTTTAAATCTTCCTATTTTTCACACGGAAAACTGTTAAAAAACGCCTAAATTTTGTACTTTTTATTTAAACGGACGCCATTTTTTCAAATTTAAAAAAACCGTCTCCATAGGAACATAGCGGCTTACCTACTGATTGATAATTTATCATTTTCTTAGATGAAAACTGCGGCCGCAGTTGTGGGCACCAATAACCGCCCTTTTTAAAGATACTTTTTTTAAAAAATTATAATAATTATAAAAAATAAATAAAAATGTATAAAAAAAAATATTTTGTATTGTTAAATAGTGGTACTAATCGTAAAAAAATTCATTCCCATTCCGCTATCCTATCCATCGGAAAAAAAATTGCGAAAATAGACTATTTTTCGGCCGGTCACACTGTGATGGTACCTTAAGTAATAGAAAGCTTAATGAAGGTCGCTAAACATTTTATAGTTATGAGCTCCAATGAAATGTCTGTCTTGTTCTGACAGCTTTCAAACTGATGCGCCATCTGATAAGTGCTGGAATCGGCAACCACTGACTGAACCAGTTGATAATTTCGGTTCAAACAGTCACAAGCACAGAATATTCAGAAACAAACTTCGTATCTCTATACTAGCTTTCTCAATGTGGACAATAGCTTACGTCACAAATGACCTAATTTCCCACCACTGCAAACGCACGACATGTTACAACATAAATTTCGTATCAATGTATGCGTGTGATGTACGGTTGTATTTGTACCAACATCAAATTCTGTCCGTGGAGGGAGACGACTGCAGTGTATATGTATGCCAATGAAGGGTACATGCATATTACTATACATGTATTCGCTTATTGTTGAAACTGGTTGATAACAATTTATCTGAACACGGCTACAGTTGCTGTGTGACTGACACACTTAAGCGGTATCGAACCACTCACTGGCACACTGCTATCCACAATTTTTTACAAACACGCTTAGGGCTTGGTCACAAGTTTTTTTTTTATACACCCTGTATTATATCAACATAATAACCTTATAATTTTTAGTCACTTGATGATTTTTTCAAATGTGTCCCATTTTATATTTCTTTTTTCTGTTCGATTTGAGAATTTCTACAACTCTTTTTATGGGCAACAGTAAAAATAAAAAAGAGAAAATGTATAGTTCCATTATAACTATTATTATTATTTATTAATAGAAAAATTTCTGTTTTATCAAACGAAAAAAACTGGCCGAGAAGATGGAGTGGGGGTAGCCTTGATTGGCAATATGATAATAAATTTTCAGATATCACGACAATCGTCGTTCTTTTATTATTTTGTTTTGAATCGTTAGATTTTATATGAATAATTTCATTGCCTGTGTGTTATTCGATCGAAAAATATAAATATTTACAAGGTGTTGTAAAAGTGACTCACAACAATATAAAAAAAATAAAATCGTAAAAATAATAAAAAAATAATATAAAAACATATTTAATACGTAATATTAACATAATCCAAATGTTTATATTATAGTTCTAAATTGTAAGATTTGTCAAATAAATGACGAAATGGGAAAAAAACAGAAAAAAATTTTTTTGGGGGGATTTTTTTATCTTAATAGAATTATTGACATTACTAGAATATAAATGTTTTGAATGTAAAGGAAAGCCTGTATTGGTTAACATAATAATTATACTATATGTAAATTATGATTTAAGGCCTGATGATGAGATTATATGGTCTTGAAACTTACGTACCGAATAAAATAAATTTAAAAATCTTCCATAAAAACTGGTGATTTTGTTCCAAAAATTTATTACATAATAATTATGCTAAACTATGGATCTAACGCTTGATAATTTCATTGTCGCTAAAGACTAAGGTATAACAAAGAAATGTAGGCATTAAAAATGTCTTTCGAATCAAGCCTATAAGTTTCTTCACACGTTTTGTGTAAATGAATAAGTTTTAATTGATTTTGACGCATATTATTAATAAAATTAACAATCGTGGATCATAAGGGTTATTTTTGTGACTTCGGATGCATTTTGAGAATTCGAGCCTAAAAGCCGAGGATTATTGAAAATACATGGTCGCAAAAATTATTTAATTTTTTTTTTTTCGGAAAAATGAATAAATTAAAAAAAATTAATAAAATTTATCAGAAATACTACTTTGATAAAATTGAATAGTACACACTCAAAACGATTTTTTGGTTCATAGATTTAAAAATTTCTTTAAACTTCTCTTCTTAGAATCAAAAAAAAATCATTTTGGAGAAATTTACAAAATAGAGTTAAGGTATGTAAGTTGTAATTTTGTGATTGTAGGTCAAACAATTAATATATTTAAAAATTTCTTTAGTGCAACCTTCTGATAACTCTTTTTCTGTTAATTTTGAGTTGAAACATATTCGTATAAATATATTTTTTGCCCTGAATACTCATTTCCTAGTTGAAAAACTTACTGAGGTTGTGAAGTAACAATTCCTTTGTCAAATACCTTGTAAATCTTCAGCTTTAAGACTGTTTTCAGTCTGGGTTAGTTTCCTTAATTCTATGAATTTTCTGGCAGTAACTTATTAACGTAAAAGCCCCTATATCAGAACGCGATCATATGTCCGAACAGTTTTGACATTTATATATTAATTAATGAAGTTATTTCTGAAAGAAACCTCTGATAACAATAATTATTATTAATAGAATGATTATTTTTCAATTTAAATTCACCTTGCATTTAAAGTTTCCTTACCTAATTAACCCTTAATTGCATGATTTTTTAAAAATGGGGGAAACAGTTGTATTTCGATAGAACAAGCTCTACATATAACGGGAAAAATAAAAAATAAATCCTCATTCAGGTTAAAGGTTTTTATTAAGGGAAAAAGGTTCGTTGGAAATTTGCAGTACCAGGCATTTGTTGTTTTATATTGTTAAAAAAAATAACATTATCATATTTATCTACCTGTACGTTACCTTTTATAAAAACAAAAAACCATAATATTCATTAATTTAATCTTAAAAAATTATTAAAAACATTACGCATGAAAATTGTGTTTTTTATCCAAGATGGCAGTGACGATTATAATACTATAGGTATTGTAATATTTTACTGTTATCTGTGAAGAAAAAATAGTTAAATACATTTAATACAGTTGTAGAATTGCTATACACTGTGTATTAAACTGAGAAACTAAATATTATGGCTATTACAATAAAAAAAAGTAGTGTTGCAAATTTGCAACGATATGCAATTAAGGGTTAAAGAAATACATATAAGTATACTTATATATATATATATATATATATATATATATATATATATATATATATATATATATATATATACATATATATATATATTATATATATATATATATATTATATATATATATATATATATATATATATATATATATATATATATATATATATATATTAAACAATTTTTGTTGATTACAGTATTTTGATCCTTTATTTACGTCTGATGCTTAAACCATTCTATGTTTCCTACTTTGACGTCTAGATGTCACTCTATGTGTCATATTACTCATATTATCTACACGTGTGTTTGTATATCGGTTCCTAACTGCTAGTGTCATTAATATTTTTTTGTTTGGATATAGATGTCGACATTTTGTAAATAAATAATGTAAAAAAATAAATAAAAATTTTTGGGCTGCATTTTTTTAAAAACACATTCATTGGATTAAAGTACTTTCTTTCATGCTTATTAAGAAAAAAAAATTGGTATTTAATTTATTTGTCAATTTTTATAAGCCAGTTTAATTACACACCTAAAAATAGTGTTCCAGTATAGGCGCTTTTACGTTACTTCGCTTTAGTTTTTATTTTTGAAAATAGTCAAGGAGTTAGGTAAACTGTTCAAAATTAGGAGAAATTAATTTTTTTGTTATTATATACACAATCTTCCCGGCTTTCCCTACTAAAAATTGGTGGTTATGATCCAACTAGGATGAATGCTGGAAGGCTAAAGGATAAATATCTCGATTTTTTAACGGTTGAGCTCGGTAACAACATTTCAATAACACAACCCTTACTGTTAATAAAAAATAATTAAGACTATAAACTTTTATAAATATTTACCTGTTAATTCAATAACTTTTCTGGCTTTTCCCAATTGATTGTCGGCCACGCACGTGTAATTACCAAAATCGGACGGATGTACTTTCCGTATAATTAATGTGTGCCGGGAACCGCGCGTCTCCATAATACGTCGTTCCGTTGTGTCCAACAGCATCGTGTCCCGATACCAGTGAACCTGTACAATACATACATACACGTTCTAATAGAATGAAGCGAAACACAAAGAGAACAAGAAACATATTTTCCATTAAAGTAGCAGGTAGTAGTCGTCAGTGAAATGAAAATAGAGTTTTCTAGGTTTTACCCCCGTTTTTTTTCTTTTTTCTTTTCTTGTTTCGACTTGTGTACCTATAGGTAAGTAGTCGTATCTACCTTTCTAAGTAACGTGCCGCATTTTTAGTGATGTAACAAAGAGAAAGGTGTACGGAGAACAATGATAAAAATAACTGAGTATTCCAAAAATTGCTTCAATTACCAATTCGACGATGTGAACCTACGCAATAAATTTTAATGGTTTATTAAAAATATTTGTTTTCTACAATTTTGAAAATTCGACTAGTTGCCTGTGACAATGGAGTAAGTTATAAGCTACTAAATTTCTATCTACACAGAGAGAAAATTCATATAAAAATTACTGTGCTCAGCACTACAATCGACGTGTAAAAGGCGAGCATATTCAATTTTGTACGGTAAAAATATAAAAATTATAATTAATCATAGAAAATTTAAAGGATAGAATGTTTTTTCCGTAATATTAGCTCCGTAAAATTTGTAAAACAGCACAGTAAAAAGTTCCATTGCCGACAGTTTAATTGTTTTTCTTACAAAAATTACCATACTGTCTTAAAATAGAAGAAAAGTAGAAAAGAATAAAAGAAGCTAATAGTAGAAAGAAAGAAAGAGAAGGTATCAACGCAGTCATATAGCGAGGCAAGCTGCAGAAAGTATCAACACAATCATATATGAAGGTCACATAGCAGGACTGTTTGTGTTGCAAGTAGCTGGTTAGCTGGTGTGGTGTCGTGTGGTGTCGAATCAGTGTTCATTAGAACGTCTTGACGGATGGTCGTCGTTTAATTCATCATTTTGTTACTCCACTATGTTTAGTATTAGAATATATTGTATCCAAACATTTTTGTATGGATCATAAAGAATCAAAGGTCGGAAAAGATCGGGCATCTTCGAAGTTTTTACAGGTACAGCCCAAGTAACATAATGTTGCGGTTCAGATGCGCAAATGAAAAAGTACGACAACAAAAATTATACTATAACATATATGCATAAGAGTGTGATAGAAGTTGTGTTAGCACGCATTAAAAGAGAGCATGGTAATTTTTCTGAAATTTTATCTACAAAAATTATATGATTTTTCTCTCCGTGTAGAAACTTATATTTGAATTATTGTGATATCTGTTGTAGGTAACGATAACTCAATAATTACTTCAATCTTTACGGGCGAAGTAATACATAAAACAGCTTGAAGGTTGAATGACACAATTCCTACGCAATATTTTTTCCATATTTCTTAATATTTCCATAAATACATTTTCTAAGAAAAATTCTAAAATATTTTTGCAATAAAAATTGAACGTCATGTGTACTAAGTCGCATAAGAATATTCACTGATAGATATCGATTTTTCACTTTTACTGCGAAGAAAACTTAGGATGAATATTTACAGGAACATTAAATAATAACTAACTTATTCGCTAAATAAATTGTATTAGACTCGAGTTCATTCTGAATAAATTTGTGTTTACTAGAATCAAATTAGTTACCAAAAGGTAATTTAAGGGGTTTTCACAAAAATATATTAGGTACTTCGTGCCTCAAGTCAAAATCAAAATTTGGTTCTCTAAGTCTTCGATTGTAGACACCAACATTTGCAACATAAAATCTTGGACAAAATACCCGCAGACATACCCTAAACAAGAAGCTTTCTGTTTATAAAATTGTTACACAAAAGATGAATCTAAGTTTAGGTACTAAGTTTTCAGTTGTGCTTTTCTAAAAAAAAGTGTGTTATGCTTATTTTGAATATTTTTACAATAAGCTCAAATTTACAAGAACTATCGCCCCAAAGACGCTGTTGTGTTTTTGTTAGTTGACAGCGGTTCTCATTAAATTGCTAGTCAAAAAATTTTTCATTAGAAATTTATTCACAAAAAATACAGACAGTGATAATAAGTGAATATTGATAGAGAATTAATAGAAAAAAACAAGAAAAAAAAACTTAATTTACTTTGACGTGGTAGACATCGTTGAATCATAGACACAGCATCAACATTATAGTAATATAGTATGTTTGAAATAGTTGACCTTATTATTCAAAATATATCTATGAATAAATTTGAGCTTATTGTTAAAATATTCGCAAATACATTATTGAATAAACAGGAGAGATCTGAGAGGGTACCCTCTACGAGAAGTGACAAGCAAAAAAAACATTGTCTTGCCTTGCTATTTATCCCCCAAAAATTGACCAAAAAAACAGCACTTCACTAGCTTTCCAGTAATTTTTAGCTTCACTACACGGAGAGAAAAATCATATAATTTTTGTAGATAAAATTTCAGAAACATTACCATGCTCTCTTATAATGCGTGCGCGATCGACGGACCTAAGTAAAAAATATTTTACGATTATGGTAAAAATATTTTACTAGCATGGTAAAACTTAATGTGCTAACACAACTTCTATCACACTCTTATGCATATATGTTATAGTTTAATTCTTGTTGTCGTACTCTTTCATTTACGCATCTGACCCGCAACCTTATGTTGGTTGGGCTGTACGCACTGAGGAACAATATACGTATTCAAACCTGTAAATAATATATTCTAATACTGAAGGTAGTGAAGTAACAAAATGATGAATTAAACGATGACAGTACTTCCTGTAAGACAGTGTAATGAATACTGCTTGCTGCTTGTAAGACAGTCCAATGAATCAAGGTGCTTGGTCCGACCAAGTTGGTCGTGTTGATCGTCACACCACTGGCCTGGCTATATGACTTGCATGTATGAGTGGGGTACATTTCAACAGCGTTAATGCCTTCCTTCTCTTTCTTTCTTTCTACTATTAGCAGATAGCATTTGAATAATTTAAGACGGCATGGTAATTTTTGTAAGAAAAATTATTAAAAAATATTTTTCTGTCGGAAACGGAACTTTTTACTGTGCTGTTTTACAAATTTTACGGAGCTAATATTATGGAAAGAATATTCTATCCTTTAAATTTTCTATGATTAATTATAATTTTTATATTTTTACCGTACAAAATTGAATGTGTTCACCTTTTACACGTCGATTGTAGTGCTGAGCACAGTAACTTTTCTATGAATTTTCTCTCCGTGTAGTTACTAATTTTTAAACTTTTTAAATATTCTGGAGAGAGATGTGAATCATTTACAAGATTTTATATTACGAATAATCGACTAATAGTGTCTACAATCGAAGTCACAGAGAAACAAATTTGAATTTTGGCTTGAGGCACGAATTAATTTACTTTTGTGACAACGTCTTGAACCTTGGTTTTAGTAATCCTGAAATACCTTTGATGGGTTAAACCTTGCAATCTAGAATCGGAAGTTTTGATAAAAGGTTGTGGTTACACTGTAAGCGAAAATCAGTTTTATTTCGAAATGTCAGAAAAAATTGCAACACAAATACAGTTTCCAATGAATTTCTCTATATATACGATACGACGACTACAGGTAATTTTTCGACATTGTGTATTTGATGAACAAAACGTTTCGAACATGTTCTTCATTAGTTAATTATACTCTGACATTCCGATTCAGTAAATGTTGGAATTCAGTACGTACGTACGTATTTGGCCGAGTATATAGAAATGAACGTAAAGTTTTTAACAAAGCCAATGAAAGTAAATTAGTTTTATCTAAATAATGTTAGTTGAATTTGTGTGTCCAAGGACATTGTCCTTCTTTTTTGTATCTTTATATTCTAACATCATTATTATCTTTTTACTCCGTTCTTTATTTTAATTAATTAAGAACCAAAAAAAAAAAAAAATTATTGAACTCAAATCTTTGAATTGGAAATTGAATTGAAGCTTGCGGTCTGGAGTCAACTAAATGTTAGCTAAAACTGACACCGATAGTATGGATATTTTAAAAAATCAACATATTACATACAATGTATAGACTTAGAACACCAATGTCTAAATGAAGCCTCAAGATATGCTGAAAATATGATCACTTTTTACTTAGTACCGTCATTTGAAGTGGAATTGATAATCGGGGGGAGATTTTTCACTAAATCATATTTTTCTAAATTGAATATAGCGGCAGAACTATAGCTTAGAATGCGATTTTACCGACCGATAATGGAAGAAATAAGATGGATGAAAACACCCTATACACGTCAAATTCAGCAGTTCCATATATTTAAAAAAAAATAATATAGTGTATTAAAAGAAGTCGTATTTTTGGGTAAAAGTGAACTTTTAAAACTTTATCTGATAAGTCAAAATCTAAACACAGTTTTTACATTCTAATAAAATACACATAATTGTTGATGCTTTGTAACCATCACGTGCTCGGCTGTACATAATCAGTTCAGTATTTTTTGTCATATTGGGCATATTATTGCATGGGGTGAGATTAATCATATACATGGCGTCAGATTGTTTACTTATTGTATTAAAAGATTAATTGCGTATAGCCGTATATGATCAGGGCGGGCCCCGGGAATAGAGCACATCTCTTAAAAATACCCCCCCCCCAAAAAAAATAAGCGACGAGCCAAAAGAAAGGTTCTTACTTTTTCCCAGGCCCCATTTTTCTACCCGGGCCCCGGGGCTACAACCCCGGCTATCCCAAACTCTCGTCGGGCCTGTATACGATGTATCTGATCATGTTTTATACTCTTTAAAACTGTTAAAATTTATTATAAGCATCAAACAAACTTTTTTACAATAAGAATTTTTTTGAAAATTTAAAAAAAAATGGTGGTCAAACAGTTTTTATACTCTTAATTAGGGCCGTGGAAAAAATGGCGGGACCTGGGACTAAAACCGTATTTTCTAAAAATTTTTCTCCCCAAAAAATAGGCGACGAAGAAGAAAAAGCCCTTAACTTTTTTTTCTAGCCTTCTACGGACAGCTACGGTCTCCCCCCTTAAGCCCGGGCCGCGAGGCTGTAACCCCGGCTACACCACCCTCTCGTCGAGCCTACTCTTAATGAAGAAAGTGCGTTTTCAGGGCTGCGAATTCGTGTGAACAATGACACCCCATAACGAGTATGAGATTGTTCATGGCTTCCTTGCTTCCTGTAGACAATGTTTTGACATGTAAGGAAACGACATTTTTCAATAAGGTCCATATTACCATCGTCTATACATATAAGCCCATTTCGCTCCGATTGTGTTTTAATTCTATAAAATTAAGACCAAAATATGTTTTTTTTTATCAATTCTACCGCAAATGACGGTACTTTATAATCAGTGCAATAACCATGGCATCTATACTAACCTTTTTTGGCAATTTTTCATTGATAGTAAAATTTAACTTTTTTTCGAGAAACTGCTGGAAAATTTTGAAGAAAGAAATGGTGTTGGTTTTATTTTCAGAATGCGACAATTTATGTTCTGTAATAAATATGATCCTCTTCACTGAATAGTGGACAGCACATTTCACTTCTCATATTACACCCCACTAGATTCTTCAGAGAAATACCCCACAAACTGGTTTGACACGCTGTCTATTCTACTGTAATACAGGGTGAGTTTTTCGGGAGTTGCCATTTTTATTACAGCCAAACCGTTGATTTAATCGAAAAATTGTTCAAATAAGAGTTGTAGATATCGACGGGGGCAACCAATTGCGATAATCAGGAGCTTTATTGCTCTTATGGTTTTCGAGCTATGATACAAACTTACCTTTTTTTAAATGGAATAGTATACTTATTTGTTGATAAAAATTATTCAATAAAGCAACAGAGACAAAAAATAAAAAAATAAAAATTTTAATCTAAAGTTTTTTTTTCAAATTTTACAACTTTCGCGCTTAAAAATGATTTATTTAAGTAAGTTTTGATGAGTTTAAGAGCGCCTAGGTCAAACAGTCTGATAATTACGGAAAGTAGGTAAGCGGTAATTGTATTTATGCAAAATAGATGGCTTTACCGTATAGGTTTACGTAGAGTCCCTATAATAAACAGAGTTGTGACATGTCATCCATATTCTTTCCAAAACAGAGCGGGAAGCTTCGAAATTAATTATCATATGTTTGTGTAAATATTTTTGAGTACATAATTATTGTTAATAGGTTATGAATTTATGAACAATTAAAAAAAATTAATTTAATTATTCTTTCTAGGTTAAACTAAATGGTTTTTGTTAAATATTTTTTAACTTATTTTCAATTTCTTTAACCCAACGTTAGACAGAAAATCCCGGAACCAATCAGTGTTCACCACATGTCATGACTCTATTTATTATAGGGACTCTATTTTAGCATAAATGCAAAAATGGCCAAATTAGAAATTTAGAATTTCAGCTATTTAACATGGCAAATTTTATTAATTTTTATTCAATTTTTGGTATTGATATGGATTTATAACTAAAATGTATCATCCTGAAATGTATCGAGTAAGTACTTCATATTATGTAATTATTAAAAATAAGTATAATTTTAAATGGAAATTATTTTATAGGTTAAATAAAAATGACAGAAAAGTCCAAAGGAAACAAGAATAAAATTTATTTAGGAATTTAGAAATTTTGAATGCCTGTGGAATACAAAATCTCCCTTATTTAAAAATAGAGCCATGCGGGGAACGTCCTATAAAAGTAAAAGCAATGATCATATCAGGTGTACCAGAAGTCAAATGTAAAATGCGATTTTTACGTTAAACTTATTATCAGGAAAGAAGAAAAATTGAAAAATCTATGAAATCTGGTAATGGCACCGAGGGAAAATTGTAGAACACGTCGACATACTGTAATTTCGATGTTTGCCGGAAAAAATAAACAATCTTATTCTATGAAAAATGTATTTTATTTTATATCCTGAAAAATTCTAAATATTAATCAAAACGAAATAATTAACAATAAAATGACAAGTGGTCTTCCAACAAATAAAGTATACCAAGATAATGATCCATAATCATTTGGTTACAAACTAAAATACAGTGGACTTTCGGAGATTGTCCAATCAAAAATTGTCAATATTGCAGTGATAGGGATTTAAACATCGCACGTTTACGTCACACGAATACTGCAAACACACAATTTTTGTGAATACAATGTTCGTGTGACGTAAACATACGATGTTTAAATCCCTAACACTGAAATATGGACAATTTGCGATTGGACAATCTCCGAAAGTCCACTGTACGCTGCCAATGGGGTGTGGCACACAGCTTTCTCGTACTCGTAAAAGCACCTTGGTAATTTAATGCCCAATATATCTTTGTGTAATTTAATATAGGTACATAAATTAATAAAAATAAATGAACAAAACGATTCATAAAAAATTGAGCGAAATGGGATTAACAGTAAATAAGACATTGACATTTAATAGGATTTCATGGTAATGCCGTGGATACTATTACTCCGAATGCAATGAAATTTGTAGGGGACCATCTAGGAAACTGACCGCATAATTTCTGATAATTTCATAAAAATGAATTGAATAGTTCAGAAGTTATGTCACCTGGTGGCTGGTGCAAACTGGTGACACACAGACGGACAGACACCAAACCAAAATTATTCAGAAGCTCTAAAGTGCCCTGTAAACGATCAAATTGTTTGTCAAATTTTACGTGTTTGTCAAATTATTTGATAGTATGCAGCTTTGTTTGACGCGTTTGTCAAACAATCTACGTGTTTGACGTGTTTGATGAAAATCTTGATTGATCAACTTGTTTGACGTGTTTGACCAACAAGTTTGAAGGTGTGCGGCGGTGTTTGTTGTGTTTGTCAAACAATCTCTATTAAATTGCCCCGAAATGAATGGCAAATATGACAAAATTTTTGCAAATCTCTGTACGAGCAACCTTTTTTCCGTAATTTTCATTATTTATTCTATGTTTGGCCAACTTTTATCTAATAAAATTATTTTATGGGGATCGCTAGTGTGACAAACTACGGGCAAGTTTGTCAAATTTGTTTGAGCTTTGGTTTGATCGTTTAAGCTCTTGTTTGATGAAAACGTGAAGTTTGACAAACAAATTTGTCAAACAAATTTGATCGTTTACAGGGCACTTAAACGATCAAATTGTTTGTCAAATTTTACGTGTTTGTCAAATTATTTGATAGTATGCAGCTTTGTTTGACGTGTTTGTCAAACAATCTACGTGTTTGACGTGTTTGATGAAAATCTTGATTGATCAACTTGTTTGACGTGTTTGACCAACAAGTTTGAAGGTGTGCGGCGGTGTTTGTTGTGTTTGTCAAACAAGCTCTATTAAATTGCCCCGAAATGAATAGCAAATTTGACAAAATTTTTGCAAATCTCTGTCCTAGCAACCTTTTTTCCGTAATTTTCATTATTTATTCTATGTTTGGCCAAGTTTTATCTAATAAAATTATTTTATGGGGACCACTAGGGTGACAAATTACGGACAAGTTTGTCAAATTTGTTTGAGCTTTGGTTTGATCGTTTAAGCTCTTGTTTGATGAAAACGTGAAGTTTGACAAACAAATTTGTCAAACAAATTTGATCGTTTACAGGGCACTTAAAACGTAAAATGTGCGTAAAAAATTTTATTTTGGAGGGAAAAAATTTTTATTTTTCAAAACTGATCACAACGGCTTCGCTGCTTTAGTAGTCTCAAAAGCAATAAAACAATTAGACAATTTGATTACACACGGCATAAATACATACCGCAATCCTGAAAATTTTTATATTAAAAATATTTTTTTGGATAATTTTTTTACTTTCGTTTTTTAAAAGAGTTTAAAAATTTAAGTTTGACAAATATGACAGCTGTTTGTACATCTCTACATGCATATTGCCTAATCTATGAATCTAGTAATGCCAATTTCACACGTAAGAAATTTTGACTTCTTTAATATGGTGTAAAATTAAATATTACCATCACAGTTGTAATGTGATGGCCTGTTTATTAAATATTAAGTTGAATATTTGAGGAAAAGCTACAAATTATTTTGGTAATTAATGTATTTAATTAATAAATTTTCTGTTACTGTAAGACGCTAATGTGAATATACCATTACAATTTATTTCCTATTTTTTTTAGTATAAATTCAAAATAAATCGTATGTTTTGCGTTCGGTTAGACAAACCTTACCACGGATTTTGAAAATTAAAACTTAAAAATGCAATTTCTCAAAAATTTGAAATAAAATAATGAAAATTTTAGCATAATTGGTAGTTTGAAGTAATAAACTAATTTTTAAAAAACATCTCAACATATGTTCCCATTTGAAAAAAAAAATTTTTTTCTATTCCAAAAAAACCGTGAGTCCTAGAAGTCTGGAACAATTTTTCGTGAATGGCCCCCTCTATTTTGAATATTTTTTGTATAAACTTTTTTTCGATTAGATGCATATTTTAGGAATAAATCGAATGGCAACTCCTGAAAAACTCATATGGTATAATAGTGTTCACTTGTCAATGAACATAAAGGACTCTGTGCGTTCTACATATTTCGGTCATTTATCAGTTTTTCAGGATTACAATTTTTTCAGAAACATATGTCTAGTCTTTATTGGCAATCGATCCTATGATCTATTTTGTCATAATTAAAAAATGAACTACATTATCAAATTAGCCACTTAACGAAAACTCTCTACTTAATTTCGTGTACACTAGGCTTGTAACAATTATTTGGCGGCGATTAGGTATTCAACTTATTCGGAAAATTTTTGATATGCAACCAAATATCGAATATCGAAAAATTTTATTCCATCGAGTACGTACCGAAAAGTAGCGAAAAATGAAAATTCAAGCATTTACTTGCTTAAACTACACAAAAAATATTCCACTATTTAGGCATATTTTAAATAACATTTCGTACTACACGGAGAGAAAATTCATATAAAAATTACTGTGCTCAGCACTACAATCGACGTGTAAAAGGCGAACATATTCAATTTTATACGGTAAAAATATAAAAATTATAATTAATCATAGAAAATTTAAAGGATAGAATATTGTTTCCGTAATACTAGCGCCGTAAAATTTGTAAAACAGCACAGTAAAAAGTTCCATTACCGACAAAAATAAATTTTTTAATTGTTTTTCTTACCAAAATTACCATACTGTTATAATATTTGAAATGCTATCTGCTAATAGTAGAAAGAAAAAAAAGAGAAAGAAGGTTGTGTGTGTTGTGAACACTGTTGAAATGTACCTCACTCATAGCAAGTCACATAGCCAACCATAGGTTTGGACGACCAACTTGATCGGACGGGTCGGACCAAGCACTTTGATCCATTAGACTGTCTTACAAGTAGCAAGCAGTAGTCATTACACTGTCTTAGAGGAAGGGGATGTCACCGTTTAATTCATCATTTTGTTACTTCACTATCTTTAGTATTAGAATATACTGTTGGCAATCATTTTTGTATGCATCATAAAGTTCTTACAGGTTCGAAGTTTTTACAGGTACAGCCCAAGCAACATAAGGTTGCGGGTCAGATGCGCAAATGAAAGAGTACGACAACAAGAATTAAACTATAACATAAATGCATAAGAGTGTGATAAAAGTTGTGTTAACACATTGAATTTTACCATGCTAGCACATATTTTTTATTTTGGTCGTCGATCGCGCCCGCATTATAAGAGAGCATGGTAATTTTTCTGAAATTTTATCTACAAAAATTATATGATTTTTCTCTCCGTGTAGTCAAACCAAAAATGTTTATTAATGTCTATTTTGCTTCCGAGATTACTAAAGTAGCGGAAGCATTGTGATCACTTTTGAAAAATAAGCAGAGTATTTTTGATATCTGATTGATTATTTATACAACCCCCGACATCCCAACCCCTAATAAAATCAACAGATAATATTTTAACAAACAACTAACAACAAAATACATAATTAATATAATACTTTTTTATAAATATTTTTTTTTATATATATTGTTTTATATCTGCTGTATTTTGCTTTCTTAAAGTTTCATTTAAACCAAAAAAAAAATGAAGAAAAATAAAGAAAAACATACTTTAAAATATTTATATATTATTAATAATTTTGGAGAAGCAAATACTGGAAAACATTTTTCGTTTGATATACTGTGTGGGATGCCGTTTCAAAGATCTTCTTTGAAAGATCTTGTTATAAAAAATACAAAAATTTAAATTTTTTTTATAACTACAGGTAATTTTTGAACAGCACATAAAAAAATACAGTCGAACCTGGATAAGCGAGTGTTGAAGGGACTGCGATATATTTTTCTCTTATAGAGGTTTCTCACTAAGCCGAGTTTCTAGCTTATAGAGGTACGGGAGAGGTTTATCTCACTTATAGAGTGAGTATCACTAAAATATGCATAAGTTCTTTGAAATTTAAGAATGAGTCATAAATAGCAAATGATAATACGTTTAACTGTCGCTTATAGAGGTACAGACAATCAGCAGTTTCAGTTATACAGGTTTTTCTTTCTCACTCATAGAAGTTTTACAGTGGTAAAGTTACGGGACCTGGGAATTACTCTCACGTACAGAGTTTTCTCGCTTATCTAGTTCTCCCTTATTCAGGTTTGACTGTATTTAGAAAAATATACAAAAATAAAGAGAAAATATTGATAATATCTTTAATTTTTAAACGCAAAAAATAACGAATAGTATTCGCCGAATATTCGAAATTCGCACAGAGGCCGAATATGGTATTTGTTACAAGCCTAGTATATACACGTTTAATAAAACAATCCATTTATGAACTAGTATAAACTCTTGACATATAATTGCTTACCTCAGGCTGTGTTTCACCGTAGACAATGCACACGAGGTGTGCTTCAAGTCCTTCGCCCGAGTATACAATTGGCCGCTCGACAGTGATTTCAGGTGGATCTGGAAACATAATATGATACATACATTAGTATAACAATGTACTAATACTTATAATTACATGATATTTGTGTTTAAGGTTATGGACTAGTCTGTTACGTCCCTGACATGTATCTAATTTGATGTATTATGAAGGGGGACCACTAGTGTGACCGCCTGAAAAAAAGGTGATTTTTGGGAATTTTTTTAAAGAAAACTACTGTATGGAATGCTTCAATATTTTAAGGATATATTCGTTGATATATAGTAAATCCATGATAAAAATTTTGGACGAAAAATTTGAAAATTCAGTGAGTTATTCGCGATTTCCCAAGGCTCCAAAAAAAAAGTTCCCTCACTGCTGCAGTGATAGCGACCTTCACAGTGCTTGAAATCAAAAAAACCAAAAAGCTGATTAAACTAGAAGGTATTGCCCGTGCCATGAACCTCAATCGAAAGTGGCGGAGTTTTTAAAAATAAGTTTCTAATTTGGCGCGAAAATTTGATGATTTTTGACCTGCAAAAATTACATTTTACTTTTACAAATTACTTTTTCCAACAATTTGGGTCGTAAGTTGCGGTTTAAATAGTAACTAGCTTAACAAGTACGCATCGTATGTAGTTGCTAAGGATATCAGGTCAAAAAAGTTTACTTGCCAGCCATTCTTTTCGTTACGGACGTGACATTTTCTCGCACTTTTCATGCCTTCTCATAAGAAAAAAAAATAGAAGTTATTTTTTTCTTATAAATTTGCAGTATTAGGCAGATAGACAAATATGTACACAATATTTGTACTGAATATAAAATACATAACATTATTAGTTTTAATGCTAGAGCTAATAAATTTCTTGTTACGGACATGACAAAAAAAGGCATTCTTTTGTTACGTACGTGATATTTTCATGCCGTTTACACGCCTTCTTATAAAAAAAAAAAATAGAAGTTATTTTTTTCTTATAAATTTTCAATAGTAAGCAGATAGACAAATGTGTACACAATATTTGTAGTGAATATAAAATACATAACATTGTTAGTTTTAATGTTAGCTGTGTTACAGACGTGACAAGAAAGTGCCTGTTTTATCACGTCCGTAACAAAAAATTTATTAGCTCTAGCATTAAAACTAATAATGTTATGTATTTTATATTCAGTACAAATATTGTGGGGTAGGTATTCATAAACGATTTAAGATAAATCTAAAATCAATCTTAGCTAAGATAAAACTTAACTTATTCATAGACGACTTTAGGTCGGTTTTAACGCTAAGTTCAATCTTATCTCTTACTTAAATTTAAAATAAGCAAATGGCAGACTTAAGTCCATCTTAAATATATTTTTACATGGAATTTTTTGACATTTGAACATTTTATCAAATTTGAAAGAACTTTTTCGAATAAAAATATAAAATATACGTAATTAAATATCTATATTAAGTATTGACGTAATAAATATTTTAAATGTAAGTAAATTAAAAGAAAAATTGAATCAAATTAACTTAGTTTTATAAGTAATTCAACCTCTAAATATTTTCAGGTGCAAAAAAGTTTTCATGTATGACGAAAATATCGATTTGCAGCATGTATTTGACGAAAAACTTACAATTTTATAGATAACTAATTAAAAGATATGTGCAAAAACAGAAAAACTAAGGAATTATTACGTACTTCTGTGTGCTTCTGTGATAGAATATTTTCACTTTCTACTTACATTTTTTGTGTAAGAGACGTATTTTTTTTAATGTAAATTATAAACAAAACGGTAGTTTAACATAATATTTTACCATACTTTAGTTAATCTTAATTTATTATTACATTTTTTTTAGTTGTTTTTCATACTGAAATGTTAAAAATTATCGGAAGCACACTGGAATTATTTAATGTTTTAGACCTTTAAGTACCGCAGTTTATGTTTAAAATTATAAAAATCTAAATCATTGACAAAGTTTATATCTATTTTATACTTCTTTTGTAAAAATTTTTAATAAATCAACAAATATTTTAGTATATAATTTATATTTTATTGTAACTTTATAAGTCACTCAGATTACATAAAACTGATGATATAAAAAACAGAACAATTATAAAACAATTATGTCTGTTTACACACATTACATGTTTTAAAGACAATTCACATTTTAAAAAAAAATAATATTAAAATAATCACATGATACCACCTATTTTATGAAATTTTAAATTTTATTAGCGACCACGTCTTTACGTTCTGCATTTTAAACAAACAAACTATAGTTAGGTACTATACTACGTACTGACATATTCTAAAACAGTTTAAAATAATATTTACAACAAAGAAATTTAAATTTCCAATAAACAAATTTTTCGGTTAATATTGTTATTTATTATAAATTAAATTAAAATACATAACTATGTATACTTTTGTATTATTTTATTAATTACGGCAAAAATAAAAAAAAATTTTAATTATTTACTGATAGAATTTTCATTAATTTAAATATTTCGCGCTACTACTATTCAAATATTTTTCGTTTCTCTGATCGCTTTCAATTGGTGAATTAATTGTTAAGCTTGTATACACCTCACAATGTATCATTATAACTAACTTCAAGCTTGTTTCTACTAGGACAATTTTAAAATCTGTCTATGAATTGTAATGTTAAGTCTTAGTGTTAACTTTGCTAAGTTCACTCTAAGAGTTATCTTAACTTCTCTTTATGAATAGCGCTGATTGTGTACACATTTGTCTATCTGCTTAGTATTGAAAATTTATAAGAAAAAAATAACTTCTATGAGAAGGCGTGAAAAGTGCGAGAAAATGTCACGTCCGTAACGAAAAGAATGGCTGGCAAGTAAACTTTTTTGACCTGATATCCTTAGCAACTACATACGATGCTTACTTGTTAAGCTAGTTACTATTTAAACCGCAACTTACGACCCAAATTGTTGGAAAAAGTAATTTTTTAAAATTACAGAAACAAATTTACAAAAACATTTCCATTATTATTTAAGTAATATACAGAATCTAGTTAGCATAGATAATACAAGACGGCTAGACTGCTACATTGTATAAAACTAGATGGAATGTACATATTACATACCTACTAATTTTAAATTTAGTTCATTTGTTGTATTTTTCAGCCAAGAAAGAATCTTCTATGTCGAAAATATATTTAGACTGCGCTGGAAGAGAAGCGAGTTGAAACTATTCAATGACAATGAACTCGACAAGGACGGAGAAAAGTAATATATTTGCAGAAAATTTCATCATTATTACAAACTGCTAGTTGGATAGTAGATAGTGATGCTCTTAATACGGAGATATTTTATCTATGTGCATATAGATATATAGATATAATAGACGAAATATATTATGCTATAGTTCGGCTTTTTGGATATGTACGTAAGTAATACACTTGAATTATTTCTAGTTAATAAATTTTTCTATATCTTCAAATTATAATAACATAGTTTTAGAATATGCAGAAAAATTAATATTTTTTTCTTCTAATTTACTATAGAACTGATTGTAGTATTGGGTATAGGCTTCGAAGGCGACGCTCTCGGCTATTGTATGGATTAGCCATCATTCGAACGTAACTAATCTTGAGTTTACGCGACGTGGTGAGATTTGAATAGAATCTAAACATGGTGATTAGACACTAACACTAAAGTATCACTCCCTATCTACCAAGAAACCAAGCTTTCAAAAAGTTTTCTGCATGCCTGTCCAGGACGGTCGAAAAAAATCTCAGATCCCAGGTCAAAGTTTAAACCAAAAAAAAAAAAAAATCTAAAATACAGATGACGGGTAAAAAAAATGCGAATTAGACTTTTAACTGCCAACGTTCTGGGCCACTTACCAATAGGTAAAGGTTCCTCTTTCGGTCACGAACCCCCCCAAGGCTACAATCTCGGATACTCCCCTTCCAAATTCCCTCAGTTCCCTCAGTCAAAAAGACTTCCTTCAATTCCCTCAAACCAAATATTCTCTCTAATTTTTACTAGCTGCAGTGCACAGTTTTTTTTATCCATGAAGTTTTTTTGCAGTCACCATTTTTACATATATTGAAATTAAAAAAAAAAAATATGCTATAACACTTAAATGCCAAATATGTATTGGCATAAAATGAAAAAAATCAAGAATATCCTCAGTGAACCAAAATAAAAACATCAAGAATTTTCTGAAAATATACATATATTATACAGTTATAGCACTAACTAGGATCTAAGAAAAAAATAAAAAACCAGCAAGAAATCGTATTTTGAAAATAAATTTTCAAAAATCATCGCCTTTTCTCGACTATAAACAGCTGCTATTTTATTATAAAAAATATATTACGGAACGAAAAGATCCTAGTTCATGCCAAAATGCCGGTATCGAGGAATAATATGCACTTTGGTTTATGTCGACATCTCAAATACTTTTTAAGATACAGGAGGAACCATGTCAAAAAGCTTACTTTCGAGAAAATAGCATTTAGTTTTTTTTTTTTTTTTTTTTTTTTTTTAAACTGAATTATAGTAAAGTACGTGTACTAAAATGTCCATAACTTTTTGAATTTTCATTTTTTTAAAATAAAATTTTAGGAGAATATTTTTAACACCTTAAAAAATATAATTATCAAGAAAAAAAATCGAATTCTTTTTCTTTTTGAGCGGGTCTCCCCTTAAGGTGAATTGATCACTGAAAATTTTCCAAGTTTAGAATTTGAAATTCGAGTAGGTATATTATAGAGAAAGATATGTTGCATTCACTGACACTATTTTGAATAATTTCTGACGTCTAGTCTAGAAGAAATAAATTTTCAAAGTTAGATTTTTTAACATACGGGTAAATGCAAAAGTATGATTAGAGGTGAATCAGAGGTATATATTAAGTAAAATGTGTCATTAAAAACCAACTTTAAGATTTAAAAAGCTGAAAATTATTTTCTTTTTTGTTTTTGAATCATTAAAAAACTACTTTTTTAATATTGGACGTTTAGTTATTGTAATAAATAGAAAAAAAACTACAAAAATGTCAAATTTTTATAAATGACACGAACACAAACACACCCATAATATATACATATATGTGTACGTGTTAGTTATTATTATGTTCGTACATAGCAACTACCAGAATCAAATTGATTACTTTTAAAATTATTAAGATTAGAAGATTGAACAATAATCAAATATTAATACTGTTACATGTATTATAAAATTTAACTTATTTTTCTACACATAAATTATATTTATTTATAGAGAAGAAAATAGACGTTAGAATAATTCATTTATCAGTACTGATCGATTCACCTTAAGAAATTTTAATTTTGAACAAATACTATTTTCGTTTTCTTTATATTTCAAACTAAACATGCACTAGTACAAAATTTAAAATGATGTTATCTTCTTGGAGCAGATTAACTGAAAAAGTTTTCACAAACTGAAGTACATATGGAAATATTTTACCTACCGCATTACAATTTATGGAGCAGCAGCAAAGAAAATTACTATTTCGTTTTACAGAAATATATTTACAATTCTTTCGCTACTGCGATCAGCTTTCTGATCATAAATTGATTGAGAAATATATAACAGTATCGTTGCAATGTCTGACGTACTATAAATTGATGGAACAGAAACAAATTGCTGCAAAAGATGTATACCCAGTTCTCAACAAACACGATTACCTACTTGATTATTTCGTAAGGTTTATTATACGTCACTGTCCTACAGTAGAAGATTGGAATTAAAAAAATAAAACAGATTTGCTTTTTAGCGAAAAAAGGGTTTGACTTTTAGAAAAGTTTATAATAAATTAATCCCTAGATGTAAAACTCTGTGAAAATTTTAAATACCGTGTTATTTAAGCGCACACTGTACATGCACCGAACATGATCTAATAAATTATTAATTGGTAAACAGAATTATGTATTGGCTACTTATATAAATGTTTATTTCATCGTTACTGATTAAGAATTTGTTATACAAGTTATTTTGATATCAGCATCAAGACTCTTACCAGAAACAAGTAAATTCATGTAATCTTCTTAGCAATTTTTTTAACGTAAGTAGCAGAAAAAGAAGCAAAACAACGCCATGTCCCCTAAACTATTAACACGATAATGGTCATAAAGAATTCTGACGAAATAACCAACTGACGGAGCCGGATTTACCTCTGTGGCGGCCACGAGGCGCTTCTAATGTGGTGGTCCCTGAATATTTTACATTTGGAGCAAGTGGTCAAACTAGTATGTCTACCAAACTGTGCCCACTGTAATCAACGAGTGACGTAACACAGCACACATACGACCAAAACACATGATGTATGGACACGAATATACCAATATGTTAGTATGATTGTTGATGATGATGTATGCAGTAAGCATACATATACTATATACTATGATAGCCACCGTATGTTACCACCAGTCAACAATTAAAAATAAATTTATTTATTTTAAGAAAGATATCGTTTCATTTTGAGAAATTCTTTATTCTATAGAATTTTAGCACTTAAATACGACATACTTCGTTTTTTTCTGTTTAAATTTCATGAGTTGATTAAAAAAACATGATATTTATTATGACGTGAACACCACGACGGTCAGTAACAGACTAAATCAGTAGTGGTGTAAATTGCTACTTATTGCAACTTTCGGATTACACTTTTATATACGTAGACTTGATCTGTCTCATCTGTGATTTGGAGGCTGCTGAGCACTTTTATGAAAGCCCGATTGGAGAATTTTCGAAATTTTTCAAATTTTCCCAAAAAATAGCAGTGACGACCAAAAAAAAAAACCCTTATTCTTTCTATTCTACTCCTTAGTTGAGATTTGATTTGATTTTCTGGAGGCCCCAATTGTGCCACAGGGCACGTGCCCCAAGTGCCCTCATCTAAATCCGGTTCTACCAACTGAGACACAATTTTTCCAACTAGTACGCTTTATATAAATGTGTCGATGTGGAACAGCATATATAGTGCTGCAATTAATCGGGTTTCACTTGACGTCTTGCAGCATCGCTACAACGTTACACAAACCTTCAAACCGTTCGTAAAAAATAGGACAATTTTCCCCAAAAGTCAACCAAAAACACAACCAAAAAAAAGTGCAATTTTATTTTAGTTTACTTTAAAATATTAACCTGATTCACGCCCAATATTATTGACAAACTAAATTGATATAAAAATTGAACAATACCTGTAAAAACAAAAAAATTATAGTAGGTGCACAATATTATAATAAAGTTCAAAAATATACTATAACATTTATTTGAATTATTGTCAATAATATTGTGCATGCCCGAACCCTATATAGAATTGAGCATTCCTCCTATATCAGTTGAAACTATATATTTTCAATAATACCTTTTGAACCATAAGAAAATGGATTAGAAATTCGTAGAGTTTGCAAGTTGCATTTGACCCGTATATATATATATATATATATATATATATATATATATATATATATATATATATATATATATATATATATATATATATATATATATATATATATCGAAAAATAACCCGGACAAAAGTTTCATGGGAAGAAATGAGAAACTATAAAGTGAACTCGAATTTGACTAAAATTTGGAGGTCGACTTTGTTTTTTTTAAATGGAAACCCCTATTTTTGACCTCGGATTCGGAACGAGCGGGAAATTCTACGTTCAAAACCATATTCATACTTCATATCTCAAAGTCGTGTGAAGGTCATAAAAACGAAAAATAATGATACTGGTTGGTCAAGGTCATGTTCAAGGTCAAATTCGAGGTCATTTTCTAGTTCCTCATTTCTTGCCATGAAATTCTTCTCCGGGCTATTTTTCGATAAAGTCAATATCAACTGAGATTTTGGGGAACTTTTGCGGAGCTGTTCCGGAACTTTATGAACGCTCTGTATATATACATATATATATATATATATATATATATATATATATATATATATATATATATATATATCTATATATATATATATATATACAGTTGAATTTTTATATTTAGACAATGACGTAATAAATTAGCACAACCCTTCAGAGTCACGTCATATGGATTTTAAGCCAATAATTGAATACAAAATTTTTAATACTCCTTCAAAAATTCCGTCTCGATTCAACATTACGAATTAGAAAAAGATAATATAATAATTTAATCCAACCTAATTTAAAAAAAAAAAAACATTTGAAATATGAATGATAACAATATAAATAACTTACAATATAAAGATGCGACTTACGTCGTTAACTATTTTTAATAACACTCCAGAAGAAGACGTAATTATAATGAGTTGTCTGCCAAAAGTTGCTCTTAATAAGATTTTCAATTATTTTGAATATTGGACAGTAAGGCTCAACGTAATGGTAAACTATTAATTAAATTTTACTGTGCAAGTGGATCAAATAGTTATGAATTATAGTTATTTAATCACAAACAAATCAACCAAACTTTCCAATCTTATCTAAATTTTTTTTTATCAACAACAACTCACTCACATTTTATTTTAAAAATGCTTACTTTTTGAGTTTAGTGCACTTTTTCACTTGACCTAGTAGTGTACTTCTAAGTAGTTTTAGAATTAGTTTATTTAAGGCAATTCAACTATTTTAACGAATTTCCGAAAGGAAAATTTAGCTGTTACAACAACTGTCATGAAACTTGACCTCAGGACTATGCTTGAAATTTTTCACCAGAAACCGAAAATAATACCGATTCGCAAACCTTATATATATATATATATATATATATATATATATATATATATATATATATATATATATATATATATATATATATAAGGTAAGAGCACCAGTGCCGTCACTGACTCAATAGCCGTCAAGTTTCAGTAAAATGATAAATATTAAGATATTATGCAAGCATATATTTGTAACACAGATAAAGCAGACAATTTGTATCACTTCTTGACAGAGTGTCTCTGTCCAATCATACCGAATTCACTACATAGCCAAATACACATTGAAAGATATTACTCAAAATAACAATCATCTAAAACTATTAAACATTGAATCCAAAGAACAAATGAATAATATTTTTTTCTATATTTTGCCCTGGGAGAATAACCCATAGAGCAAGAAACTTAAAAAATTATAAATAAGAATTTATTTTGTTACGTCTTCCTTTAAATTACTGAATATTTGTTATTGATGTTGTTATCTTTTTCACTAGAGATATATTGTTAAATGTTATTTAACACTTCTTGATAACACAAGAAGGACATAATTGTTAAATCATTGAGCTAAAATTGTTAGGCCCGGCATACACGTTACGGTATACCGGAGAGGTATTACAGGTAAACTGCAGCGGTAATTGAAAATCAGTATTTTCTACCTGCGCAGATATGTATACCGCAGCGTGTATGTGAGTCAAACAACACCTACACAGGTTTGATTTCAATTGTTTATACGCTTTCATAGTAAGCGTCATGAGTAATCATGAGTAAAATCTGTGCAGTTTACCTGTACAGGTATACCTCTCCGGTATACTGTAACGTGTGTGAGCTCGTTGCCTGTACAGTTTACCTGCACAGGTTTATCTGTCCAGGCATACCGTAACGTGTATGCCCGGCCTTACTTGATACTGTATAGGTATTCTTATTTTGTATTTATGAAAAAGCTCAATTGCCAGTCGATGTTCTATACAAATTGTATTTAAAAATTAATAAAATGTTGATATGTTGTTTATACAGAAAGTATTAATGAATCGAATAATTGTGCTGAAATGACAATTCCGCCAGTGGCGTAGAATATAGGAGGAGTTAACCTTATTTGTGACTAGTTAGAAAAATCTTATTTAACATAGTTTAGTATGGTTTACGGTACCTACACATCCTGCCAAGTATGATAGAGATACGTCAAATAGTTTTAAAGTACTGGGAAAAAATAGTTATTAAATTTTTAAATAAAACACTCGTAGCTTAGTAAAGAGCAATTTTATCTAAGTAATTGGGGTTGAATCTTTATATTCTGAGCCCAGGAATCCTCAATTTAAATATTTCCAATTATTAATGAAACACCTATATATAATATATATATATATATATATATATATATATATATATATATATATATATATATATATATATATATATATATATATATATATATATACAAATTTTGGCGAATCGGCATCATTTTCTGGTGACCTCAAAATAAATTTCTATTATAGTCCCGAGCTCAAGTCTTCCCATGACAGTGGCAGTAGTAGCTGAATTTTTCATTTGGAAGTTCATTAAAACCATTTAAAACATTTGAATAAAATAATAAAATAACAATTTAAAATATATTTAGCAGTACACTACCAGCTCAAATGAAAAAGTATAATAAGCTCAAAAAATAAATAATTTTAAAATAAGAACATTACGTCAAAACAAGGTATTGAAAAATTATTACTAGCTGTACTCGGGACGTCGTTTGCGTGAAGCGTTGGTATAAAATCAGTGAGAAATATATATTATATGTTTAGTATAGTATATATAATATATTGGTATCTAAATCGTCAACTATCTACAGTATCAGTACCTACAATTTTCCAAAAACATTCCATGTACAGATACGGTCTCGTTACAATTTTATGATATGTGTATTGTGTATATAGATTAGTAATGCACTGCATTTTAAATATAATCTTATTTATAAGAACTGAAAATGAGTCATTTCAAAAATAAAATTTTGTAACATATATAAAAGTTATTATAATTTCTACTATCCTATTTCAATATATTAGATTGTAGATCTTGTGAGAGATAGTTATATTACGAGCTTGTCTGATACACAAAATTAATGTGAATGAGTTATTTTCAGTTGTCGTTGTTTTCACTATAAGTAATAAATATATTATGTACTTGGAATTTATTGATTGTTTTTTAAAGGTTTTTTGGATATAAATTTAATATTTTGCAGGTTTTATTGGTCTTATTATATCATACGCATCTGTTTAATCATAAGTTTAACCTTTCGCGTATTATAAAATTTATAAATAATTAGTCTCTTTGTCAAAACCACTAGAATAATATGAACATACCATATTTAAGTTTGTAGGCTTTTAATATCTGGGTTTTAATATATGGGTTACTATAATACTATTATAATTATATAGTAATTAAACTTTATGTCCTTAAAGAATTACGGTCAGATTAACTGTTATTTACGAAATTAAATTTCAGACTCTTTTTTAATTGCTGTTCATTTTTGTTAGTAGAAGCTCTAATAGCACATTAATTTGCTAACCCGTCAGACGTCAGAAAACTACGGTCGGCGGGCCAGATATGACCCACCTGCTGTTTTTAATCCGGTTCGCCAATTAATATTTTGTCTTTCTTAACTTTAATAATGTCTTTGATGGTGAATTTTTTGAATGAATACTTTTAGTAGAAGATAGCTAAATAAATTGTTTAAAGTTTAAAGAAATGGATTAATTCAAATTCTAGAATGATGATACGATCCACTAAAACCACCTGCATGGAGAGTTACATTTGCATTGGAAATGTATACCTCTAATACGAAAAGATATTTTCAAAAACATAAAATAAAGATATAAATTTTCAAACAATTTTATACCAAGCGAAGTCAAGTTTTAGTATTATAAAAAGATTATCTCAAAATTCCATTTTGTTATATTTTATTAAATTTTATTAAATTTTTTTAAACTTAAAAATAAATATAGTAACCTGACGAAAATTAGGTGCTTTAAATGTACCTATCATGTTTAATAATTAACCTTTATGTAGTCAAAATTATTTGTATCCCTGGCAATAGCGGGCTGTGGGTCAGAAAACAAATATAAGCTGTTATTGATAAAAAAAAGTTTAACTACGATTGAAACATTTGGTTAATTTATTTGCAATTAAACAGTTATAATTTTGAACTATTTGTGTGAGCCTTACTGTACAATGCTTCGAAACATTTGAAATCTTCCAGTGGTGTGATTGTTTACGCTAACAAGAAGAGTATATCAAGTACACTGTTCAAATTTTTGTTGAAGAGTTTTGTTATCTAGTGATTGCTATCTAGCGAATATTATATCGTTTTCGAAAATGCCGAAATCTAAAGTCATTTATGAGGAAATGAATTCCGTGATTTTAAAATTGATAAACTATTTTACTTTAGAATTGCAAAATGGTGGTCCTTTGATTCCTTTAACTGCCGTACAAGAGGTAAATATAAAATTTTTGCAAATATATTAATAATTTATTAAGTAACACTATCATGATTAATTTTAACATTTTAATTAAATCCAATATTGCGCGGTTTTAGAGAGTAGCTTCAGCATTAGATTTAAGTATATCTTCAATTGCAAGAGCAGTTCAAGTGGCAAAAAAACTAGCTGAGCCTAAGGAACGCAAAAAAAGAATGTGTCCCAAAACTACCGACTGCGATTCAGTTGTAAAAAATGACATTATGAGGACCATTTATGATATGCACCAACATGGTATGTGTCATCATTGTAAATTATCTGGATACTTTTTAGAAATTTGACTTATAATATTAGATATTAAAATAAAAGTATAACATTTTTCTAAACATCATTTTATAACATCAAAAAGACTGTGGACAAAAAAAACTGAATAATATAATTATTATAATACTAAAGTTAGTCATAGCAAACTTATTAACATCATAACTTAATTGAGTAAGTAATAACTATTTCAAAATACTTTTCAGTAGAAAACTGTAACTTTGTTCCTTAAATATGTTGAAATTTTATTCTAATTGCTCAATTAAATTTTTAAATTATATAATTAAGTATTTTTATTTACTGAACTAAATTCACCACAGTATAGATCCATTACTGTATAAAATTTTGTATTGTGCCAAGATCTGCGAAAGATGAAAGTGACGTTAAAATGATTTTCCGGGGCCTTGGTGCCATGAAGGGCCTAAAATAGAAACAATTCTAAAACTGCTGGTATAGGTACCCATACTAAGTTCTTACGGTGCGGAAATTACCCATGCTAATAAAATATCAAGATAGTTATTTTAGAGTCATTGGGCGAGCAGGGTCAAGTGCTATAAATAATTGATTTTGCACAGAATTTTGGAATATATGATTGAATTGACCTATAAATTTTACCTATAATTCAGATAATTTTATGCGAATGACACCGCGGGTCGCAGCTAGTTAGTATTAATTTAATTTTGTCTGTCTGTCCGTCTTGAAATCTTTTAAACACGCCAGTAATATTAAGTACTAATAAAATTTGATTTTGATAGTATTTAATTGAACTGGCAGTCCTAAGCCTGTGTGAAGTGTGAAGGAAAGATTTTTGAATAAAACAAAAATTATTTTATGAAATTCTACTGAGTGCATTTGAGTCCACACTAGGTAAGCGCCTTTTTAACTCATGCAGTTGTTCCCAGCACTATGGAAGAAAATGATTACATGAGACGAAAGTACACTAATAATTTATATTAATAAAGTAAAATTTTCGCAAAGTAATTTATTTTCTATTATGAGCTGAATTGCCACAAAGTCACGCTCACAATCAAGGCCGTGGACGAGCAAAAAAAGCTCCTTTTATATTCTCCCGGGCTCCCTACCGATAGCTATGAGCCCGCTCATAAAGCAAAAGTCCTTCTCCGATGCTGCAACCCCGACTACCCCCTCTTGTTGGGCCTGCAACACAATTCTAGACATTTTTAGGGAATTACTTCCGTTAAAATAACTAATGATTCATCCCCAAAATTGACACTTTGACTTACAAAATCTTATTTAAAATAAAGATAATAAATAAAGTTGATTATATCAAAATTGTAAATAAATACAGTCGTACAAAAAAGAAATTGAAAATATTTTAACAGTGTACTTTTAAGATACATTATTTATACCAATACCTAGATGCGCATGTCATTTATTAAGAGCAACTTTTGACGGACAACTCATTATAATTACGTCTTCTTCTAGAGTGTAATTAAAAATAGGTAACAACGTAAGTCGCCTCTTAGTAAATAATTCATATAATTATCATTCATACTTCAATTGTTTTGGTTTAATTAGGTTGGATTAAATTATTATATTATCTTTTTCTAACTCGTAATATTGAATAGAGAAGAAATTTTTTAAGGAGTGGTAATAATTTTGTATTCAATTATTGGTGTAAAATTCATATGATGTCACTCTGAAGGGTTGAGTTTATTTATTACGTAATTGTCTAAACATATTAATCGGACGATATATTATTTTTCTTTTTTTTTATTATAATTTCACTATTGAAAAACACAAATTAGTTTAGTTTTCCGCTTCATTTATGAAGTGTCGAAACTTCAGGATACATTACGTAACCTTTTGGAATTGTTTTAGATTCTACACTTCCACTCCCACCAATAACTTTTGTTTACTTTTAAATAAACAATTTACAAAAGTGCAATTCTTTCATTACACCATTACAGGTATATATATTACCTGCTCGTATATTGAACTTAATATTTTTAAAATTTATAAAGACTAAAACAATATATCATTCAAATACCACCCTCAACAAATTGCAGATAAGTAATAGAAAATATTTCCATAGCGCTTCGTAAGTTTGTTTCACGTTTTATAAATATGTCTCGAAAGTTTACGATATTAATGTATCATAGTTTAAATACATAACAAATATGAATACGTATTCTTCTCATATTCATTTGTTTACGGGCTATGCGCCTGTATTTATGCCCTAGCAACTCATGTAGTATAGACCATAGTACTAATATCGCATCGTATCTCTGGATACATACATGTAAATCAGGGGTACCCAAAGCTTTGCATTGGTGTGTGGTGGACCAAATTGTAAAATACTGAGTAGGCTAAGAGAAAATGTTAAAATAAGGAAGGACAGAGAACTTGCGGTTGATTACTTTAATTGTATATAAGAGTGGTGTTAAAACTCGTTGATTACGATAGACAGGTCAAACGATCGCAGAGCAACTTTGGGTCGAAACCCTGTTCGAATTTTCTATTAAAAAATGGAAGTACAACCTCGCGGAAAAATCATAACCGCAAAATAGATCACATTTTCGGTACGAAGTTGACTATTTGCACCTACAGGTCTGATTCATATCATTTTGGTAGCTACTAATTTAACCCTAAAACGACAAGTCGGTGTCATACATGACACCTACGTTTATTGTTTCAGCGCTGTAACTTTTAATAATGTAGAAGTTGACAATAATCTAATAAGTTTTTTTTTGGTAAAAATTTGAATACCATCTAGACAGATAGGCGTTGACACTAACATCAGTTAAATATCAATTTGACACACTAGAAGCGGTGTATTATAGGTGTCATTTATGACACTCACTTACTAAATTTATCCCATAACAGAGCCTTGTCGTTCTAGGGTTAAAAAAGAAAAAATTAAGCTTGATGACGTCATCACGTACATTTCCAAAATTTTTCAAAAGCTCCAAAAATCGTGATTTTAATGTTAGAAACATAAAATTTAAAGTTGCTATAAATATTGCTTCTTTCATTTTTATCAAAATCAGAATTGCAAGGATAACAGAAAAATCACGTGCGGGAAATTTCGTCATTAAAAATCAATTTCTGAAAAAAATTTGTTAGTTTTTAATTTGAGCATCTGGTTTATGCAAAAATAGATCACCGAATGAATTATAACAGAAAAGTAACTCGCATACTACAAAAGGCTGAAAACATCACTAGTATCTGAAATCTATGTAAATATAAAATTTAATGTTTTTCAACCGAACAATTAATGTTCAACTCTTACAATATAATCAGATTTATAGAATTTTTTGAAAAAACTGTAGGTAAATAGCTTACGAATCCAAGATTGTCGACGATCAATAATCTCGGACCACATTTTTGAAGTGCACTGGCTGCATTTAGCCGGCGAGCCGTACTTTGGATACCCTTGACGTAAATGTAATGTACAGAATAAAACTTATTTTCATGTAGCATAATCGTAACATTTACAATTCGTTACGGTTCTGTTCCTGCATTTTGTAAAAATCCAGATATACAGATCTGGAAGTGATATACATATATAGGTACAGCTGAACTCTTTTTTGTGCGGTGGATAGGGACCCATAAAAAAAATCGCACAAAAAAAATATATTCAAAAATATCATAAATAGCTATAAATAGTATAGTTCGATCCAGATTGTACAAAAAACTTTTTTTGTGCGGTTGGTCGGGACCGCATAAAAAAAGTTTCATCGAAAAAACATCACTCAAAACGCTTAAAACTTAGAAATTTCCTTAGTAGTTGCTTCTATAAACAAGATAAAGCATTAATTTACACGTAGAAATATTTTGTTTCAATTTTATAAAATTAAGAAAATTTTGAAAAATACATCTTTAACAAAATTAAATGATGCAATAACTTATGTTCTTATGCAACGTATTGATTAAATGCTTAAAAGTCGTTAAAAAGTATTTTTATCAAAGAAAGTTATTGTAGTAATTGTTTAAGTTTCTTACTGTCTCGTGATTTTGATTCACATTATGACGTTTAATGGCCATTTTTTACGAACCGCATAAAAAAAAAAACGCCGTGAGCAGCGGGGCCCCATCACGGTAGTCGAATTTTCCCCTTCATCTTCGGTATTGAATGTCTACAAGCGAAATGTGATTGAAAGTCTACAACCGAATTGTCATTTTGTTGGTTTCAAAACTGGTGATGAGTGTTCGGCTGATCGAGGCTTTAAAAAAAGGTTTTAAGTATTTAAGGGCTGTATCTCAGTAAATTTCAATTTTGTGCCGAAAACAGGTAGCAGAAAAAAAGCCAACACAATTCGTACGAGGACATTCCTGCCCATGTTTATCCGCTAATTGCCTTTATGTTTTAGTTTTAAAAATTAAAAAAGGACCTTAAATAATAAACTGGAAGGCCTTTATAAAGATATTTTTTCTTTCCAAAAAAATCCAAAATTTCTATTTTATAAATACTAAAAATCCAAAATTCCTAATTTATAAATAAACAGTGACTTTAATAACATTTTTAAATTACTTAATATGTATGTATTTCATTTGTCATAAAAGTAAGTTCACTTTTTTTTAAATTTTTTAAAATTACTATTCGCCTACTTGTATTTAGAATAAACATAATGCTTTTAAAACACATTTAACAATAGCATTCAATTCCGATGTAAAAATGGGAGAAGTGGGGGGAAAAGTGATGCGGACTCCCTACAAGGTACTAGCTGGATACTAACTGAATACACGTACAAAATTTCAGCCCTCTAGGTTTCCTTATGGAGTCTCTAGACGTGTTAGAAAACAAGCAAAAAAATTAAGGAAATATTGGCGTAAAAATCGTGGGGGTAAGGGTTAAAAGTTGAAACCTCCAAAACACAGTGTCTGGCTATTAGCTTAACCTGTACACCAAATTTCAGCCCTCTAGGTTTATTTGGGGAGATTTTGACCCGAACGAAACTGTTAAAAAACAAGAAAAATCATGTTCTTTTGGGTATAAAAATGGTGGGGGTAGGGGTTAAAAGTCGAGACCCCCAAAAGGCACCCCCTTGATACTAACTCAATCCGAATACAAAATTTCAGCCCTCTAGGTTTATTCGGGTGACCTGTGCGAGTGGTACAAACTTCGAAAACGTCGAAAATGCATGAAATTGTAGCTTAAAAATGAGGGGGGTGGGGGTAAAATATTAAAACCTCCAAAAAGCACAACCTAGGTACGAACTTTATCAACACACCAAATTTCAACCCTCTACGTTAATTCTGGGGGGCTGGGGGCCTGTTAGATCCAGCGAAAATCGTTTTTCCCCCCTCTACTCCCACCATGTCATCCTAGGAAGCTGAATTTTGGATATGTTGTAGATAATTGACCGAAACATTATTTAAAACCGGTTTGGAAAAGTTTTATTGCTTTTCCGCCCCCCACCACCCCCTTAAAGGTCGGGTCAGAAAAAAAATTTGCCCAAAATTTGACCCCACTTTGATAGTATGAGGTGCCTCGAAAATGAGCCCCATTTACCAAATTTCATCTCTTAACTTCCATAGGGGGGCCGTACACAAATTAAAAGGTGGCGGGAAAATATATATATATATATATATATATATATATATATATATATATATATATATATATATATATATATATATATATATATCAGACATTTTTTTTTCTACATATTCGTGTTCTACGGGTCCGAAAACGGATAGCGCCCCTACTCTCGCGTCTCGCAGCTCTTATCGTATAGACTGTATAAGTCTAATTTTTCGGAGAAAATTCGACTAAAAAGTTCAGCTGTATTATCCATAAAAGATACGTGTACCTTCCTTTTGAGGTTCTAATTATAAAAACGAAAAATTTAGTAAATGATGGAATCATGGAATGCCATTGGAATGGATACTTGAAATGTTCTCCATTATTCAATTTTTCATTATAGTCCATTCAGGAACATTCTAGCTATCGCTATCTAATCAGACACCCTTTTTCGCTGTTTCTTTGCTCACTGTATGATTCTCAAACGTGTATTTCTAAGTACATTGAAACCCTGAAATAAACAAACTGGCTAAACTATCATGAATTGTAAACGTAAACAAAAGTAGTAAAAGACCAAATTTTTATATTTTTTCATTTTTTTTTTCTCTGCTGTTTGCCTTCTGTATTTTAGGTGTGTATTTGTATTTTCTTGTTGTATATATTTACATAAAATTAAAAATGTCTTTCATGAGAATACACTACATTTCATATATTCATGTATACACAATGTAATATAATACCTACTACTGAAATATTTTTAATTTTAACGAGGAATTTTTTAGTGGAAATAACAAATTTTATAACAAGCACGTGGCTTCTAAATAAAAAACCATCAAAAATTAAGGATTTGTAGGATAAAAGTTGCCTTTTATATTTCAATAATACATAGTATTCGTCCTAGCAGGGGTGTATACCAGGAGGGGGGGGGGGTGTCAAGGGGTCGTGATACCCCCCTCCCGAGAATTAAAAATATACACTAGATATTATTTAATTTTAAACACCATATCGATAAATTTACCAGTGGCATTTTTTTTTTTTTTTTGGTCGTCAACGATATAGAAAAAGTCCAATTTATAATTTTTTTTTCTTTGTTAATTTTTGTTTCAGAAATTTTTTTAGTCTCAACCTCCGGCCTGCTAAAGTATTTCATTGGATCCCAGAAAGATGTGTGAAATTGTTCATTACATTTTTATTTTAAAACAACAAAAAAAAAAAAATAAATATATTTTAGTATTATCTGCTTGTACAATACATACATTTAATTATATTGTCATTTTTAAAAGTAGTCATATTTAACAATTACTCTCAATGTCGGATTTGAGCTATTTTCGGGTTTATCTACACCTAATTACACCTATCTACACAGAGCTGGATTTACATAAGGGCACTTGGGACACGTGTTCCAGAGCCTCCACAAAATTAATAAAGAAACTCTCAAAGCAGGAATAGAATAGGAAGGGTAGACATTTTTGCTTTTTTTGCTCGTTAACTGTATTTTTGGGAAAGAATATAAAAATTTCGAATTTTTCTTTTATTTCCGTATCACCTTTTTAGAAGTCTCCACATGTCAAGTACTCAGGGACCTTCACGTGAGAAGTGTCCAGGGGCCTCTAAAAGGTAAATTTGTCCCTATATCTACACCCGATTCTTAAAGGGGAACTTCACGCCAAAAAAGGCTAATAAACTAATTTTTTCCGAATCACGTTTTTTGTTTTATTTTGTTCTGTGGTTCTTTAGAAACACGGTGATATATAAAAAAACATGGCCAAAAAAATTTTTTTTCAAGTAGAAAACTTTTTATTTGTGAGCCGCTATACAGCCAAGTTGCTGCTCCTTTGCAGACAAAGCTCGCCCCCCCTCGCGATTTGATAAGTAATATTTAGTTTCGGTGTGTATGTGAGTTATAGTATTCACTGAGATAATGTTCTTTTATATGTATGCCTTTGTAGACGTATTTTCTCAAAGTTGATTTGTTTTTTTTTCAACATCTGCTTGTATGTCATCTGTTTATTTCCCGAAAGTTGTGTTTTTCCCGACAAGGAGAATCATATCTCAAGTTCTAGAAAAGATAGAGACTTAATTTTTTTAAAATTTTGTTCATAAAAATATTGCGCATAAAGTGGAGTATGCTTTTTTCATTTGAACAATTGTAACTATTTTTAAATATTTTTTTTTAAATAAAAAATTGGGTTTTATAAAGTTAAGAAGTTTGGGATTACAATTTTATAGTAAGTTTTTAAAATTATTTGAAACCCATACTCAGCTTTATGGGCAGGTCCTTTAGGAATAAAATAATGAAAAAATATTTAAAAAATATTCATTACTTTTTGAGATATGGCGTTCCTTGTAATCGCTTAAGAACTTGTGAAAAAGGACCCCCTCCCCGCACAGGGAAGAACAATGAATGTTTCAAAAACAAAATTTTCTATTTGAAACCCTCCCTAATTTGAAAAAAAAAATTCAACAAGCAAAATAATCATAAATAAAAAAGTTGCTTTTTTATTTGAACTCCCCCCTTAGATTTGTTAGCATTTCGATAAATTTGAATAATTTTGGTTTCGTGTCTATCTGCGGGTCCGTCTGTATATTTGTCTGTGTGTCCGAAGATCCCATCAAATGGCATAATTCGATTTGATGGGATTAGAAAAAATTAACAAAAATTTCAGCTCGTTCTCGTCTCAAAGTTATTCCTGTTTTAAACATGTTATTAATAATGAAATTTGAAATAAGATGCAGTGTCAGTATGAACAAAAGCCTGTTACGCATACGAGGAAGCTGTGTGCCACCCGCCTATTTGCAGTGTTTTCTAATCATACTCATTTTCAATAATAATTACCTACAAAACAAACTCGTATGGGAAAAACAAACCTAGTTTACTTCGTTTATCAAATTAGGAGTAGCAAGAACAAAGCGGATTGTGTTTTGTGTTTATATTCGCATGTACATTATACGTCGGTCTCTAATTGGAACAAAAGTTTCAGTTGAAATGTATAAATACAACAAAAAAAATACATAAACAATACTCATACGAATGAGTTTATTTATTTTTGTTAAATACTATTCAACAATTTTTTCTGCATGAAATATATAAAAGTACAAAATAGAAAAAAAATTCATTTAATATTTACTTTTTTTCATTAGTTTTCTCATCACATAAATGGGAGGCACAAAAATGATCAAAGAGCACCGAAAATATAATATGGATTCAGTTATTTCTGTTAAATTTTTTTATCTACTTTGTGTTACAACTACAATGATATCTCTTCAAAAACATTTTTTTTTTTTTTGTGAATTAATTCAGTATTTTCTGACGAATAATTAATCTAATATCGAAAATATAATACTTATAATATTTAAATTAAAATAAAAATTTCGTCTGTATTAGTTTCTTCAATAATTTTGAAGGGAAGTTTTTAGGTGGTGAATATGTATAATAAGGATAATTTTTGGAAAAATAACCACCAAATGTACTACTTTAAAAAATTTTTTAATTTTAACTTTTTCTTTATTACGACGTACGTTTCGGCCTATATCCGCCCTCATCAAGTCTGTGTTTTATAAAATATAAACAAAAATAATTTAAATTTGTATATAAAAAATATAAGGAAAAGAATAAAATACTTACAAATAAATATTAAAATTATAAAAGTCACATACAAATTTCAAAAATAAAACAATTATTTATAGATAAAAACAAAATATTTATAAAAACAACAATTAAGATTAAAAACAATTAAAATCATCACAATGCGACTAGTTTAAAAATAAAATAAAAAATAAAATGCAAATGACTAGAATTTTATTTTTTATTTTATTTTTAAACTAGTCGCATTGTGATGATTTTAATTGTTTTTAAACTTAATTGTTGTTTTTATAAATATTTTGTTTTTATCTATAAATAACTGTTTTATTTTTGAAATTTGTATGTGACTTTTATAATTTTAATATTTATTTGTAAGTATTTTATTCTTTTCCTTATATTTTTTATATACAAATTTAAATTATTTTTGTTTATATTTTATAAAACACAGACCTGATGAGGGCGGATATAGGCCGAAACGTACGTGGTAATAAAGAAAAAGTGAAAATTAAAAAAAATTTTAAAGTAGTACATTTGGTGGTTATTTTTCCAAAAATTATCCTTATTATTCAATAATTTTGTTAACGATTTTGTGGCTGATTACACCCAAATTTTGACTAGCACTTTATTGGAAACTTTGAAAGATATTCTCAATAGTAAAATGCCTATAGGTCTCCACACGATAATTCTCGAACGAAATACCCTATTTTTTATAAATTTTGGTGAAAACGCCGGAAGCCCAAAAATCTTGGATGCGTTCTTCAGCCAGACACGTTTGATACCAAATTTCACTTGCTGAGTAAGTGTTGTTCTAAAAAATTCCATTTGCTGATTGACTTAAAATGCGAGAAATAAAAGTATTTTTAGTCCCTTGGGACTAAAAGTTACAATTCACTCCCTATTATGAGGGACTAAAGTATGTACGTTAGTCCCGGGATTTCAAAATAGTATGTTATACACCAAGGGACTAAAGTGTGAGTTTTAATTCCAAATGTGAAAAGGGCCTGTGAAGGCTCGAGGGCAACAATTCAAACGACGAACTAAAAAAAAAAACGCCGTGAGCAGCGGGGCCCCATCACGGTAGTCGAATTTTCCCCTTCATCTTCGGTATTGAATGTCTACAAGCGAAATGTGATTGAAAGTCTACAACCGAATTGTCATTTTGTTGGTTTCAAAACTGGTGATGAGTGTTCGGCTGATCGAGGCTTTAAAAAAAGGTTTTAAGTATTTAAGGGCTGTATCTCAGTAAATTTCAATTTTGTGCCGAAAACAGGTAGCAGAAAAAAAGCCAACACAATTCGTACGAGGACATTCCTGCCCATGTTTATCCGCTAATTGCCTTTATGTTTTAGTTTTAAAAATTAAAAAAGGACCTTAAATAGTAAACTGGAAGGCCTTTATAAAGATATTTTTTCTTTCCAAAAAAATCCAAAATTTCTATTTTATAAATACTAAAAATCCAAAATTCCTAATTTATAAATAAACAGTGACTTTAATAACATTTTTAAATTACTTAATATGTATGTATTTCATTTGTCATAAAAGTAAGTTCACTTTTTTTTAAATTTTTTAAAATTACTATTCGCCTACTTGTATTTAGAATAAACATAATGCTTTTAAAACACATTTAACAATAGCATTCAATTCCGATGTAAAAATGGGAGAAGTGGGGGGAAAAGTGATGCGGACTCCCTACAAGGTATTAGCTGGATACTAACTGAATACACGTACAAAATTTCAGCCCTCTAGGTTTCCTTATGGAGTCTCTAGACATGTTAGAAAACAAGCAAAAAAATTAAGGAAATATTGGCGTAAAAATCGTGGGGGTAAGGGTTAAAAGTTGAAACCTCCAAAAAACAGTGTCTGGCTATTAGCTTAACCTGTACACCAAATTTCAGCCCTCTAGGTTTATTTGGGGAGATTTTGACCCGAACGAAACTGTTAAAAAACAAGAAAAATCATGTTCTTTTGGGTATAAAAATGGTGGGGGTAGGGGTTAAAAGTCGAGACCCCCAAAAGGCACCCCCAGGATACTAACTCAATCCGAATACAAAATTTCAGCCCTCTAGGTTTATTCGGGTGACCTGTGCGAGTGGTACAAACTTCGAAAACGTCGAAAATGCATGAAATTGTAGCTTAAAAATGAGGGGGGTGGGGGTAAAATATTAAAACCTCCAAAAAGCACAACCTAGGTACGAACTTTATCAACACACCAAATTCCAACCCTCTACGTTAATTCTGGGGGGCTGGGGGCCTGTTAGATCGAGGGAAAATCGTTTTTCCCCCCTCTACTCCCACCATATCATCCTAGGAAGCTGAATTTTGGATATGTTGTAGATAATTGACCGAAACATTATTTAAAACCGGTTTGGAAAAGTTTTATTGCTTTTCCGCCCCCCACCACCCCCTTAAAGGTCGGGTCCGAAAAAAAATTTGCCCAAAATTTGACCCCACTTTGATAGTATTGTTGTGCATCGGAATAAGCCCCACTTACCAAATTTCATCTCTTAACTTCCATAGGGAGGCCCTACACATATTAAAAGGTTGCGGGAAAATATATATATAAATATATATATATATATCAGACATCTTTTTTTTTTACATAATCGTGTTCTACGGGTCCGAAAACGGATAGCGCCCCTGGTCTCGCCTCTCGCAGCTCTTATCGTATAGACTGTATAAGTCTAATTTTTCGGAGAAAATTCGACTAAAAATACTTTAGTCTTGTGGCGTATATACTATTTTTTTCAAATCCGAATAATTTAAAATTATAATAAAAATTAAGAAAAAAATTTTAAATGTTATTTAAATTGTATGTAATAGTATTGCATCAAGTATACTTTGGATAAATCAGTCGACTTTTACAGTACAATCACAGTGAAAATAATAGTTTGTTTCACAAACAGTTACGAAACGAGATGACGTAAGAGTGTCATTTGGAATTCAAAAATTCCTAAGGGTTATCCATGTTATGGACCTAAATAATGCATAACATTATGCATACTAATACAGTGAAAATATCATCAGTAAAGTAAATTTAATTTAGAAAAATTAATTTGCAGGTCAAATTATTTTGTGAAAATTTACAGTTGATAATTATGTAAATTATTTAATTTTGTGTAATGTAAGTTTCACTGACCTTTTTAAAATTTTTAACAACGATGGCAGTCGAATTTTAACTGTCATTAATTTTTTTTTATTAAAAGCTTGTCATCAGTTATTTTTGATATTTCCTTGTAATTTTAGTGTGTTTTGTGATCTATAAGATATTTCTGATATGTATTTAATTATTATGGTGGCTTAAAATGTCTGGTGACAACTCTTGTGCTGCTAAATTTTGTTTAAATCATTCAAAACAAAATTTCAATTTATGTTTTTTCTGAGTGCCGTTTGATGCAAATTTGTAAGTATTATTATAATTTGAATGCTTACGTAAAAATACGTTAAATAATAAATAATTATTAATATTTTATAATAATTCAGTTAATATTTTCGATTTCGACAGTGGTTGGTGCTAATAGGTCGTGACGATCTAAATTCTCGTGTTGAATACTCTCATCAACTTTGCGTTTTTTCAATTCATTTTCAAGAAAGTTTCTTTTAGTTGTTCAAATAATTTAACATGACCATTATCAACCCTCAATCTCACATGTACAAACACATACAATCACATAAGTAAAAAAGGACATACATAATTGTTTGTACGTATATCAAAAAAGGATAGAAAGTGCGTTTCGCTACTGCCTATGGTAATAATCTTTTATTTATACTGTGGTACAATATAACTATTTGTTTTTATCTACAAGTTTGAATTTGTTTATTATTTTTAATTACGTAGCAACGCTATTTAATTTAAATTAAATTCTGTATGTTGATTGGCTTAAAAGCGAGACTAAAAAATTTTTTTAGTTCCTTGGGACTAAAAGTTACAACTTACTCCCTATGAGGGATTATTTCATATATTTTAGTCTCGAAATTTCAAAAAAAAATTTTGTTTTAAAATAAAAATTAATTTTGGTATTTAGACAGTATAAAAGGTTTATGACAAAAGAACAAAAAAATGTTAAACTTTTATTGACTTTATTCTCACATTTTCCCTTAATAGAACGGTTCAAGCTCCTCTGTAATTTTCACCCAAATTCCCACTATTTACCACGTTTATTTTTTTGTTAACTTTGATTCCACTGTTTTGTTACGTTTAAACGAAAATTACACATAAACAAACAACTACACAATATAGTATATGTATCATATCATCATCACATATGCTTTCATCTCCGTTCGCCATTCTTACCTTTCACTTTTTCCTTCCATTTTGCCATAATATTTGTTGTAAGCACGTAAATACACACGTATTTCACTGTACATCATGTCACTCGAATGTATATAGGAACAAGAGCGGCCCCGTAGGGAGGCGGACACGGGGTTGTAGGAAGGGAAATGTTTAAATGAGGAAATATATATTTAGTGTTTTACACTTTCTCTTTTATTGCGAAATTCTCTTCCTTTGCATTACGGTACGAACGGTACGTACCGTCTACATTAGTTGGGTACCATAGATATACAAGATTTCAATTCGATCAAACGATTATGATACAAACAACAAAACACAATATCATTTGTATCTACACAAACATGTGAATGTGTTAGTGCAACATGCTGTATGTATGACGGCGCACCTTGCATATATGGGTAATTCTACAAACGAGGGAATTTTGGACGGCCCATTGAAAAATACATTTTTTCTAGATGAAACTGTAAACTATTACTGCGTCTAACTGGTCCCTCAAAATAACCCGGTTTCGAAATATATTTTTTTTATAAAAAATGACACCTAAAATGTAAAATTCTCAGTCTCTTGGCATGTATCCTCTCCAAAGTAAAACATAAAAGACTAAATAATTATTTTTTCTGAATGTATAAAAAAAAATTTACACTGCAGTAATAATCTATAATATTGGTACTTTTTTATTGTATAAATAATTTTTGAATTTTTTATTTTATATTTTCTTTAAGAAATATTCTATTGGATTTTGTCTCCCGAAGTTTTCATCATTCTCCTATCAAATAAAAACACTTAAAAAATATAAAAAATTTATATTCCGATTAAATCATCGTTTGTCATAGTAATTAACTAAAATATAATAAATAAAATAAAGTACATGTTTTACTTAATTTAAGGTTGTATCAATTAATTCAGTTAACATTGTAAGTGAGATCGTACTCGGTCTAGTCAATTTCTCAGTATCCTGGTGAGTGGTCAGCATTTTCGTGAAAAGTACTGTGGATATAAGAAATTTTTCAGTTGTATGAATTGTAAATATGTTGTTTTTTTTTTTATTAAACGTTATTTAGCCGATTTTTAAAGAATATTAAAGAATTCTATATTAAAGAAAAAATTAGGTAAATGTCATTAGAATACTGTAATAAATGACTAATTTTTCTCGATGACTCCCAAATAAATTCCCATTTTTTTTTCTGTATGGTATATACAATATAATTAACATAACTACTGACAGATATACTACTAATATAATATATAATATGTATTAAACTGTTGTAAATGACTTCGAATATTTTTTAATAAATAATAAATTCGCAATTTATTTATTTATTTATTTTTTTTATTTTTTTTTATTTTTAAAAAAATTTTTTTTAATACTAATATAGGTACACTCTATAACTACTAATATATATACTACTAATATAATATATAATATATATTAAGTAAATAATAAATTGTTTAATAATTAAAAATTTAATAATAAAAATAATAAAAATTTCTTAATAATAAAAATTAATAAATTGTTATATAGTTTAATAAATTGTGCTTAATAATAAAAGTGAATATAAGAAATTCTCTTGTGTTAGTTTTAGTTTTTTACTCATTTTTTCACTTTCCTGGATGTCTCTTTTTTTATAATGGCCATAAAATTTATAATTTTTAATTTTTTGACTGGCCACTTTGAAATAGTGTGAAAAATGTCATCAACTTGAAATAAAACTACTTGCCAAAGCTTATGCATGAAAAAATGTCGGGCCGGAATTAAGTCCATTTTCCTCCCCTTTTTTGTATAACTACCTATATATACCTAGTATATACAATCATGGCCGACCTATGTGAATAACAACCAACAATTAAAAATAAATTTATTTATTTTAAGAAAGATATCTCTTTATTTTGAGAATTATTTTGTTCGATAGAATTTTTACACTTAAATACGACACACTTCATATTTTTTTCTATTTAAATTTTACGAGTTGATTAAAAAAAAAACAATGACACTAAGAACGATGTGACCTTTATGGCGAACAGTAACAAACTAAATCAGAAGCGGTGTAAATTGCAGCTCATTGCACCTTACAAACGACAGATTTTTATATATATACTTAATCTAGTATATCTGTGATTGGTACGGACCAGGGGAGTGAAGTGCGGGGTATACATTTTTTTGTGTGTGAATGTTTTTTGTTGTTGGGTGTTGTTTCGTCGTTGACGGTGGTGGTTCTTCGACATGAAAACACGTCTATTTTCATGCTATCGTACACTCAAGATATTTAATTTGTATTGAGGAATCAGAGCGTGTATATGCAATTTATTTTTTCCTTTTACCATATATTATCAAGAAGATCGGCGTGGCAGCAGGCCCAATCCAAAAAGCGGGCGGTCGACACATATATTTCACTTCTCATCTCGTAAATCTACATAGATACATAGGTATAAGATTCGTCAAGTGCGTGTTAGACGCGCATTGAGTCAGGAGTTTGTAGTTCAGTAGTAGTCGAGTTTTTCACAATTCTCAGAATAAAAAAAATATTTATTGTTTTTAGCTAATGGCATTAAAAACATTTTCAATAATAGTTTTTAAAAAACGCCACTATCTGTTTAATTGCGACACTGACTATTACAAAGTGGTAAAGTGCAGATAGAACACTTAATGCGACGGCAGAAATCACAAATTCATATAAGGATTTCGTTACTGGAACTACGTCTAGGTTTAGAAAGTAGTTGAGTGATCAAAATTATTTGCCAGGATTGGGTTACCTAATCTTGTTCTATACGTAGGACTTAAATTCATGTTATCATCTGGCTATACGGTCAGATTTCGTTTAAGCCGGAATTGTTTATACGAGTGTTTTTCAAACTTTTTCATGGCGCGACCCCCCCGGTATGAAAAAATATTTCGCGACCCCCCTAGTATAGAAAAATATTTCGCGACTCCTATACCCTCTGCTATTTCTAACTTTCGTTCTCTGTTATAAATATCGAATCCGTTCATCATTATTGATTATTTTCAGTTAAGTGTCAATTAAATACGTAACAAAGGACTTTAAACAGGCATATTTTTATATCGACATCGAAGTTGACGACTTATAGTAGCTTCTGAAGGCGCGCGTGACTTGTGTAAGCGTGACTGAATTGACTTGTTGTTTGTTTAGTAGTTGCTCACTGTCTTTTATTGTCTAATATCCAAAATTCTGTGCTCATTGTAATTATTAAAAACGGATGAGTTTCTAAAAAACCATGGACAATCATCAACTTCAAGTTCCAATGAGCGTAATAAAAGAAAAGCAAAGAAAAAGCGTCTATATGACGACAATTATTTAAAACTCGGATTTACAGTTATTGAAAATAAGCCGCAGTTATTTGTTTCGAAATTTTACTAACCTTTTCTTTATTAAATATTATACATTGAACTACAATGGTTTTATTGTTAAAGAACTGCGACCCCCTTAAAAAGGCTTCGTGGCCCCCTAGGGGGTCGCGACCCACAGGTTGATACCAATGAGAAAGAGTAACATATTGATGTTACTCTTTGTATGATAATACATATTGTATGATAAAAATTTGTTTCATATTCTTTGGTACAATACTAACAGTTAAGATCTCTTCAGTTTTTGCCATAAAATTGACAATTTGGGAATATGATCCTTGAATTCTTTGAACACGAGATGGATATTACCTCCTAGTGTACACCAATTTTTAGAAAAATTTTTCCAAAAAGAAAAAAAATTCAGGAACGTTCTTTACTGTTAAAAAATAAAAATAATTTTTTATTTCAAATAGCAACAATAACCACATGTTAACAAAATCATAAAACTGAATTGTAAATCTCAGTCAATACTGTCAGTGAATTGAAAATCTAAAACAGAATACAATTTCGATATTAACATAGTTCTCACAAAGGATTTAAATCTAAAAAGATAATTCTAAATCGACTACATTCACCTGTACCTACAATAGAAACACTACGCCGATGTATTTGTGACACGTTGTATATTCCATAATAAGATTTACATAAATGTATGCATAATACGCGTATATAAGAGTGCAGTAATCTCAAAAAGTCTTTGAATAGTTATTAAAATATTACATTTGAAATTTCCTTAATATTTTTAATATTAATAGTGAAGACTTTACTCACTTCACTCCATTATTCCAGTTTCGCAGACTTGTCGAATTTACGGCAACTACGTTTATAGTGTTTAATGTTCAAAAATAGACATTTGAACACAGTGACGTCATTGAGTACACTATGACATTTTGATACGAATAGAATATAAAATCAATCAAATATCCTGCTAATAATCGCGCCCATAATAATGAATGAAAAAAAATGAAAAAGAGAGAAAATTTCAGTGAAAAGGACAGAAAAAAGCCAAAAACATAACTGAAATGGTAGATTTTAAGTAAAATCGAACTAATTTGTTGATAAAATAGCTGTCAGACCTCGATTCTCTAGACTTATTATCTAATTGTCTATCAGACTACTAGCATCTTTACCTTTTTTATTTACCAGTTAAAAAAGTAAGCCAGAAAAAATTGAGATAAATAGCCAATATAATAGTCAGCCAAGGCGGTAAAGTTATTTTTCTACGACACTAAATACATTATTTGCTCCCCACTCAGCAATAAGAGCCTCTTTTCTAATATTTTATTAAGATTATTTCCATATAATTGAAGACATGAGTGGATGAAGGTGTTATGTATCATTTTTATAATTTTCACAGATGAGAGATATAAAGCCTACATACAAAAAAGTGTGATCCAAAAGTTGCAATAAGTAGCAATTTATACTGCTTATCGATTAGTCGTCCATCGGCTCTTCAAGCGTCATTGTCAAGTCGTGGCCACAGTGGTGGCTGTTCATTGTTACATCATTAGTAGCAGGTACATGCATATGGTTGTTCGAGGTAACCACCGCTACATAGATACACAGTATTACACACACAAACATCCATTACCTTACACATACCAATAAAAATTCTAAATACATATATATCCTCCCACCTCTCTGCCAAGTCTGATGACGTAAAATTCTGATTACAGTCGAAATCATAATAGTAGTTTGGCCCCTTGATAATTTTACAGTAGAAGCGTTTGAAAGTTTTTATTTAAATATACTTCCCATGCATGTTTATTATTGAATTTCTACAAAACTATTGGACCTAATGAAACCATTTTTTTTTCTTTTTGGAATTTGAAAAATTGCGGCGGTTTGAATAAAAAGTACAGAATTTTTTATAGTTTTCTGTGTGGAAAAATAGGAAGATTTTTTTTAAAAAAAGAGCTCTCATGGGAACATAGCGGCTTACCTACAGATTGATAATCTATTTGATTTTTTTTTTTCAAAATGAAAACTGCGGCCTCAATTGTGAGCACCAATAGCCGCCCTTTTTTAAGGACACTTTTTTCAAAAAATTATAATAATTATAAAAAATAAATAAAAATGAATAAAAAAAATATTTTTGTCTTGTTAAATAGTGGTATTAATCGTAAAAAAAATTCACCCCTATTTTCCCATCCTATCCATCCGAAAAAAATCACGAACATTGACTATTTTTCGGTCTATCACACTGTGATGGTACTTTAATATAATTATGACACTTCAGCATAGAATATATCCTTCATCTACTCATGTCTTTAATTATTCTTATTAATTTTAAAAATTTGACACTTTATAATAAATACTTACTAATCTTTAGTAGAATTGTAAAAGTACAATGTTAACTTTTACAAATTTTTTTTTTTTTTTTTGTAAAAATTGAATGAATGTTCAAAAACTTTTGCGCACCACTGTACACCTATACAATATACTTCAACACCCTCAGCTCATTGAAAGTAATAATGTATGTATGAATTATACGTTACAAGCGAGCACATGTATTCATAATACATAGGTAAGTACAATTTACAATTGTTGAATAATTAATAGCGTTCAACATGAAAATGTATGTGGGGCGCTCAACGTGGGGCACTAAAACGGTGTAGGGGGTAACGAGGTAGAGGTTTAAAGTAGATACAAAAGAAACAAAAGCGTATAAATATTATAAAAGTTGACGAACGGTACACCTTGACAACATTGATTCACTAAAGAAATATTTCTTAACTGTATATGACTTATATATTATTATTCTGTAATTTTCTAAAAAGTATTCAAACTATTTTGAAAGGAAATATACTCTTTATCTCTCTAGAGAAATATATAGGGGAGACTGGGGTAAAGTGGCCACTCCAAGACAAAATGTTGTATAGTTTATTTGTTTGACAAGAAATACAGATTAATAAGTATTTAGAATATAGTTACTTTAGTGCAGAACCAATAACCATCAATGTATCAAGAATATCTTAAAAGGTATTATTGCAATTTTTGTTTTTCGCAACATGTGCAAAGTGACCACTTTAACCCATTATGTTGGGTAAAGTGGCCAGGGGTACCCATTTTAATCCAACAAGAAATCTTGAAGTAATAAACATGTTTATATACAAAATCAAACTATGTTTGTATCATTAACTATTATAATTATATCAACAGACGACGGACGGACGGACACTGAAGTCTCATCATAAGGGTTCCTTTTTAAAAAATTTTCTCGGAAGCCTAAAAACTGATTTCAAATATTCTAAAAATTCAATTTGAGCAGCGATCGGAGGCACTGACCACTTTGCCCCATTATAAGTCTGGCCACTTTACCCCCTTAGAGGCCATTTTGGCAAACTATAATTAATTTCAAGAAAGAATTTTCTGATTCATCGATAACTATACTATTTTAAAGATAATTGGTCCGAGTTTTTAGTTATCCCAATTAAAAAATTGTATTCGTAATTAATAAAAAAAAATACTGAGAATACAACTTAAAACTTACTTTACATCGACACTCGAAAATTCAGAAAATTCGTTATAATTCATACAATTTAAGGAACTAATCATTGTCGTTTTAATAGAATACTAATGGCTTGTCTACAAGCTACTATTTAGCTTCGCCACAAGATTGGAGTAGTTTCCGGTGAGTAAAGGCCAATGACCAGTTTACCCAAGTCTTCCCTACTCTCTTATAAGGAAATTTTTCTTTAAAATGGTGAAACTTTTGAAGAATTTTTCTCTCTAAAACACACATTAAGAGGACATTTTGGGTCAACAGTATTTTCATTTTAAAGATTCATAAAAATGAAATAAAAAACTAGTCTTTGAGAAACAGAATTTATAATATTGAAAAGCAGGTCCAACAAGAGGGTGGGGTAGCCGGGGTTACAGACCCGAGGCCCAGGCATGAGGGAGGGACTCGTAGCTGTCAATAGAAGGCTTAGGAAAAAAGTTAAGAGTTTTTTTTTTTGCTCATCACTTTTTTTGGAAGGAAATTTTTTAAAAAGACGTGTTATTCCCGGCACCCACCATTTTTCTCCATAGCCCTGTTGAAAAGGTCTTTTCTCATTATGTTAAAACTTTTTTATAGCGATATCAGCGAGTTAAAAAAAAGTGATATTTGATTTTGATATTTACATATATTCATTTAAGATTGGCAGATTATCATGAAACCGTTAGTGTTGCTACAACGCTTACTATATATAAAAGTCTTATTTTAATATTTAGCTATTTTGTTTTGACAATTCGTGTATAAGCAACAAGGTCGAAACAACTACAAATCTGCAGGGGGTGGTGTCAAACAAAAATTTAAATAACCAAATTTTTTGATAACGGAGTTCTCCGATAACATTGAAAAATTTGATCGAAAATTTCGTCTCCGAACATTCGAATTTCAAATAAAAAATATTGGTAGACCACTAAAAAGTTTACTTTTTAATATAAATAAAATAATTTGAAGGAATATTTACGTCATTTTCTGAGGGTTTCACATAATTTTAGAGGAACCCCTTGGACCCCCGGTTGTTGCGCCTCTGATGATCAATATACTTTTTCCCCAACAAAAAGTGTCAACCTTTCCGGCAAACGTTACATCATCTTGGGTATTACAAATTTTTGTTGTTTACAAAGAAAAAAAAAGATTGATGACATTGCTAATAGCTATATAATAAAATTATTGCCCAAAACAAAATGTATTTTAAATTCATAGAAAAAGTTTCACTAATATTTATTTTATATTTATTCTTTTTCACCACACGTTGTCCTCCATATGCTATCTTAGTTTTTCACTTATGAATATAAATAGATCCTATTTTATATTTGTTGATGATTTTGTGATTGTTCTAAAAATTTTTTTTATATCCTGAAAATAAGTCTTTTTTTCTGTACTCGTATAAAAAAAAAAACTGGCTGCAAACAAAATTGACAGGCGAGAATATGACAGCCGGGGTACATCACGCACATATTTGATTTTGAACATGTTCTCATTTTGTATTTTCATTTTGCCGTAAAAAATCTTATTTTGTACTCATCAAATTACTATTCAACGTATTCGCTCATCGTCGCCTACGTATTTTTTTTATGTTTTTCAATATCTTAGGCACATTGTTCATATATTCAAATTTTTACCATGCACAAAATGTATTTGAATTTTTAAAACTGTGTTATTTTCAGTTACGTTTATGGATTAATCCTTTTTTGTTTGGACAATTTAACTGATGTGTATCAAGTCTCATAAGAATATTGTAGTTTTTTCACCTCTACCACGGAAAAAAAGTTAGAAAGTTAAAACAGATTTTTACAGCGAAATAAATGGTACAAAACGTTTCAGTGGTCATTTCGTTGTAGGTAAATTTCATTAAAATGAAGCAAAAGTTATGTTGTTAAATTTAAGGGGGGTCTTCTAGTCTAGCGAACAAAATTTTCGGCTTCTTTCTAAGAATTAATAAAAAAAAATATTTAGGGGGTATTCTAGTCTAGAAATTCGAAAGAATCTGTTTTTTTGCTCATATTTTTCAAGTTCAGACCTTTACGAATTAGCCTTTAAAATGATTTACGGAAATTCAAATTATTTTCGGAGTTATGCTTATTTTTCCCTGTGTACTGTGTACGTTTTCAGTTGTAATTCAAATTTTTAATATAAATTATTCGAAACTACCTTTTACGATACAGTTGAAATGTTATCTCAAGTTCTAATGCACCAATGCACCAATTAACTTGAAATTTAGTACAGACCTTTTTAATACTATCAAATGTAGGGGTTCTTGGAACTTTTTTTTAGTTTTTAAAAAATTTCAAAAGCTGAAAAAGGAGGCAAAAATAGTACATTGTGCAATAAGTGCGGGAAATTGTCGATTACCCACGAAAGCGAAGTTGAGCGCACGAACGTAGTGAGTGCGTTCATTCGCTTGAGTGGGGCAATCGATAATCCCGCACGAGTTGCACATACTATTTTTTATTACGAATTTTACATACTATTTTCTATTGTTATCACTATTTTTAACATTTTTATTACTTTTAAAATAATATTTTTAAGCGTTCGTCTTTTTTTCTGAATTAATTATCGTTTAAATTACTTTGTTCGTGGCTTCTATAGAAATGATTATGGGATATTTATTAAATGAAAAATTAAGAGGCGGCTTTGCGTGTTTTGATTAAATTTTGCGTGTTTTATTGTCAATTTGCATGTGAAAAAAAGTATGCGGGAACAGTACAGTGGGCAAACAGGTATTTTGCGTACAGAAATGTGTGCGCCAAGTTAGTAATTCTCCCGCATGAGTGATAAAAAATGATTTCTTTTTTTTAAATGGACGCCATTTTGTGAAAATGTTTATTTTTTCAAATCAGCTACGTCCAATACCCCCTGAATTCTTTTACTGTCTTTTTTTACCATCTATTTAATGATATTTTAAGCAAATATTAAAAATAATTTTCATAAAAAAATTACAATTTATGGATTTATGGCCATTTAAATATAGCCATACAAAAAAGTGGTGTGTTGGTTTGATGTAATTTTGGAATTTGTGTTCATCTACAGCAAAAAAACATAAAAATGGCTGTTTGAAAAAAAATTATCTTTTTTGACGATTCTTTCAAAGTTTTTTATTTTTTGTAAATAGTAAAGATTAAAATTTTGCAATATCGGTAGTCCCTACCAATAAGCCAACATATATTGAAGGTACATGCCAAATTCGAAGTTGATTCAATAAAGAGAACTCGAGATATCACATCGACTAACTTTAAAAATGTTTTAAGTATTCTTGATACCTGAACCTACCGTATTTAAGTGGCTGTTGGGATTTGTCAAATAGGCGTAATTTAATAAAAATGGCTGACAAAAAAGTACATTAATATTAGTTTTATTATAGTAATAAATAAATATTAAAACTATTTGCATCTGGGTTGAATCATTTTGAACTTCAAAATATTACTCAAAACATTTTCTTTAAAAATATTACAAATTACAAAGCTTTTTATTGTTATTATAAATACCCCTGTCGCAGCATCTGCATAACATAGCGAATTTCCAAATTTTGGGGACTGGCGGATCTCATCTAAGAACTGTACCTATTTAAAATAGTTTAGCTTTCTAAGAGTAAAAGATTTTTTAAAATCGGCTGGGTAATTAGTTTTGATATTTTTGGAACCCAAGAACCCGAACGGACTTTGTGCAGCATAGTTGTATCCATCTAAAATAATTTAGTTCTCTAACAGTGAAAAAATTTTCAAAATCGGTCGGTTAGTTTATTTTTTACAATAATGGGAACAGTAAACTCTGGCGGAAATCATACAACATAACCTTTATTCATCTAAAATAATTTTAGTAAAAAGTTTATCCTAACAGTAAAAAACGGGTCCTAGGGATCTCATATAACTTATGGTAGTTCGTAAGGTTCTTGTGGACATCATTTAATTACTTAATGAATTCAAATACTTTAACTTACTAACGGTGAAAAAATTTTCAAAATTTTCGACATTCGCTAAAAAAATCATTGAAAAATATTTGATATGTTTCGATCAATTAATGGTCAACATCAGCAAATAAAAGTTACTAAAATCGAAGAAAAGAATGAGTTATTTGTCCGTAGAAATTAAAATACAAATTCTGAAAACGAGCAAAGAAATATTGAAAAAACTAGATCGGCAAAACATTCTGACAAATAACACTACCCAACTAATACTTGCCAATTTGAATGAAACTTAACATACTTATTAAACTGCGAAAAATATTAAATACGTGTTTTTTTATTTCGGCTAAATACGCTTTTTAGGGGTAGAAAACACCATTCAACCTCTGTAGATGAAAACAGTTATAGCTAAATATTTTTGAAACGGCATATTTTTTAAAAAAAGGGCTGAGTACCAAATTTGTAGAATTTAAAGCGATGCACTTGATAGTGACCCTGAAATCGATTTTCAAGGTCAGTTGAAAATGATTAGCCATTGCCGAACTTTGACCATATCCTGTACCTATAAGCAGTAATTTCATGTATTGACTCAATCTATCTTCAAAATTGATTTGTTGCGTTATTTTTCTAAAATAAAAAAAATAAAAACCTGACGAAATGAAAAAATAGGCGCAAATTTATAGAAAAAATTAGAAGAAAACATTTTTGTAAGTAATTTTAGAAGTTAAGAAAAGATTTAATATCACTCCAATTGTAAGTTAAACATTAACTTTATGTTATATTAGAAATTTTCAAAATTTTTTAAAATTTTTATTGCTACTCTATAGTTATCATATTAGGAATTAAATTCAACATATGATTAACTATTATTTTTCCGATTGCGATTGAGCAAGTATTTTTCAAAATTACTTCTTGATCACTTATTTTCTATCTTGCATGTGAAATTCGTTCGAATATACTTTGAACCATTTAGGGATGAAAAGTAAACTACTCCTTTTGAAAAATATTAAATGATTTTCAAATGACTTTGGAAATTGACCTCAAGGTCAACTTCAAAGTCAAGTGCATCACGAGAGTCAAGTGCTTCAAGATCATCAAGTGCATCACTTTGAACTCTATAACTTTGGTCCTAAGCACTTTTTTCAGAAAATATATCGTACCATAATCCACTTCTATGTTGATTCCTGGTCTCTTTTCCTGCGTTTCTAATATTTATGTCAATAAAAAATGTGCTACCGTAGACAAGGATGAATAGGTACGCATTCCGACTTCACACCGTATTTTTTTGTATTTATTTTATGAGTACCTAATCTTTAATATATTAAAAATTTACGCGAAGATGGTCACTTTATCAGCAGTATCCAAAAAAATTTAAAAATATCGGTGGTTTTTGAAAAATTAACAAAAATCGTATAATTTCTTCTCTATGAAAAATTGGGGTCAAAAGAGACGAGAAAAGAGTAAATGGGGACAACCCGTAGGGTCGACCAAAATTGAAATTCTAATATAAAATAATTTCGAACTTTTTGTATTTATACATTCAAAAAAGAAATAATAGGTACTTGATGATTTTCTGTAAAAATAAACGTAGAATCTAAAATAAAGTTTATATACTCCTGTCGTTTACCCCTAAGTTTATATTCCTCCTATTCTTATTTTAGTTCAAAAAATAATTTTTCAAAAGACTAAGACATAATAATTAATAACAGTGAGATTCTACGTCCATTTTCAGACTTTTGTTTATTAAATTGCGTAAAAGCTAGTAAATGCAATAACAGATATGATGAATTTATAAGGATTTTCTTGTACTACAAAATCTTAAAAATATGGAAACGCGTACTTTTTTTTCGTTAATTGTGTTTTATTCTTTTGCACAAAATTTTAAAAATACTTTATTTTCTTAAGAAAGGGAGGCAACTTTAGTCACAGATATGCCTATGAACAGTTTTTGGTAATCCGGGAAAAACGAAAACACTTTTTAAAATTTTTTTATTGTTAAAATCGAAATGTTCTTTTAAAGAGGGTTAAAATTACCATATTTTATATTAAAATTTTAACACAATCACTCCCTAATTAACGAGCCTTACTTAATATTAGCAAATTGAGAAAAAACACGTCAATTAGATTTTTTTACACAGATTTTATTTGTTATATAATTCAAAAGGATATTTTAAAAATGTGTATGAATGGCTTTCATTAAATAAATTTCAATATATTTTCCATTTATTTTAACAGTGGAATGTCCTTATTAGTGGCTATACTTTCGGCTTGGAGCGAATTAGACGAAGATTTTCTTCTAAAACCAAATTTAATAATTAATTAAAGAAATAAAAAAAAATTTGTGGATTTCCTACCGTTCAAATATAATCTTTATTGTATGTAAAAATGTTATTACATTTTTTCAAAAAACTGTAAGTAAACTGTAAAATTTTCTTTACAAATATGTTAAAATAGAGAAATGTTTCCTTTTTAATTTATTTTTAACTCTTTTTAAATGATTCACTTTAAAATTTTTTAATATTTCTTAATCGAAATTTCATAAAAGAATGTGTCAAAATTTAAAAAAATTTTTCTTTGTTAAAAAAAAAAATTGAATGTGCAAAATTATTTAATATTAGAATGCTCTGATTATACAATTCTAATCATAACTGTATTGTCAATTGGATAAAAAATTACGTAAAAATATTATTGTTTGAATATGATTTAACGTAATTTTTATACGATTGAAGCAAACTCTTATTAATTTTAGGAAGGTGTAAATATAATCTAAATTCTGATCATATCACATAACAGATATCGTCGGGATTTTTTTTGTAAAAAAAAATGGAACAGAGATACATTATAAAAACATTTAACTGACAGAGAAATAGAATATAGCCGAATCGTTAAATTGGATTAAAAAAATCATGACACGCTACTTATAAAGCGGCTTTTTTCGAATTTAGCTCGCAAAAAATGAGACAGAAAAAAAAAGAATGCGAGTGCGAGTGAAATGGAGAACGACATATTTCCTAGTTTTTCTCGAAAAGTAAGTAATTTAGAGCAACGGTATAAAAACATTTTTTATGCGTTTTACCTTTTACAATGGTTTAGTGTAAAAAAAAATTTGACAAATTGCTTAATTCTGGCAAAAAACTCATTTTATTGACAAAAAACGCCCGGAAAACCTACTTCTGGGCATCCGACGTGTCTGGCTAACGAACTCATCCAACGATTTGGAAAATCGAATTCGCACACAAAATTTCATAAGCATTAAACGCTTCGTTCGAGAGTTATCGCGCGGATACATATATATATATATATATATATATATATAAATTTTAGTGAATATCATTTTCGTATTCTAGGGACCTCAAAACATATTTCTGATATGGTCTCGGGCTTAGGTCGCACCATGACACCTGGCGTAAAAGCTGAATTTCCAGTTTTGGAAATTCGCTAAAAGAAATGAGATTTGTTTGAATTTTATTCATTTTCTAGAACACTCAGTCTCATATTATGTAGCTATTATGGTGATGATCCTTAAAATATAAAAATTTCTAATATACAAAGCTGTTAAGGTATGAATTATGTTAATGCTTGATCGACTTTATTTCTTATATTTTATTAAAATCATTCACTTTAATATAATACACACTACCTTAATAAAACACAAAATGCAGTTATATTAAAAATATTTCAATATCAATAACTTGCAGGATAATAAAATTTAACAACAAAAATAAATGAAAAAAACGTCAAATATTAATGTAAGTTTGTTCGTGCGGTACGGTATGTTGGAGAACTGTTTCCCCAACAAGTAAATTTACTATACAGGCTGATTTTGTCAAGTTGTTGAAACTGGTGAAAGGTTCATAAAAAACTGAATCAAAAATCTTAACTAAGGGCCTTTTAGACGGTCATATCAGTTCTCAGTTCAGTTTCAGTTTCAGTCGAACTGTCAGTTTTTCCTACGTGTAAAAATCAAAATCGGAAAGGAGAACTGAAACGGAGACTGAGAACTGACAGGATGGATAGACTTATCTGTTTCGTTTCAGTTCTTAGAAATCGTATGTGTAAACAAGCGCATCATGCTTCAATACCTTCGCTCACGTCAGTTTTATTGAAAATCTGACAAAGTGCACATTTTATATAGGCAACTGTCGCTATGTCCAACAAGGATCACGATTTTGTTGTCGAATTTATTAAAATTTATAAAACCTTACCATGTTCATGGAATAAAACAGATGTACGTTACCACCAGGCCCGACGAGAGGGTGGGGTAGCCGGGGTTGCAGCCCAGGAGCCCGGGCTGGAAGAGGAGGCCCGTAGCGGTCAACAGGGGCCCGGGAAAAAGTAAAATCAGCTTTTTTACTCAGCATTTATTTTTTGGGATTTCGCCATTTCTCTCCACGGCCCTGGTTATTTACAATGTAAATATTAGGGAAGCTGCCTACACTCTTATATTAAAGAAATATAAAGGATACGATGGTAAATCGCTGTGGTAAAATCTAAAATAAATAGCCTACGCTCAACTTACAACAAAGAAGATAAGAAAATTAGGGATAGTGAAAGAAGTAAAGCAGGAACTGGGGAAGTATACAAACCATCACTATGGTATTATGGTATCCTTTCGTTCGTCAGCGACCAACAGCCGACTGTAACAAGCGTTAGTACCATGAACGGCGAGGATGAAAATCAGGAAGGAATAAGAGATACGTATTCTTATTCATTCGTAAATAATTCAACCAATCACATGGTTCTAAGCGAAGTGCCTTCATTAAATTTATATGCGACAAAGAATTTCTTTTTAGAAGTCGAGCTTTACCCCACTAGCTTCTTTTCTTCCGCTCTTTCTTCAGCACCAAAGCTAACGCTATTGCAGTGAAATAGTCTTCATCGATAAGTTATTATATTAGCACTTTTAAACTAATATAAGAATATAAGTTGAAGACATTTAAAATGAAACAAATTGTTTAGGGCAACTCAGATTACTTAAAGAACTGGAACGACCGAGAACAGTGAGAACTTAACGGACCGTGTAAAAACAAACCTTCTTCCGAACTGAAATGAAACGAAAACGGAAACTGAAACTGAACTGAGAACTGATATGCCCGTCTAAAAGGCCCTTTATTTGTTTATCATTTTAAATCAGTTATTCATTAACTAGCAATGTAACCCAATCCTTAATGTAGTTCAGTTTTTATAACTTATTTTTATAGTTCAAACGTACGTACTCGATTATACGTAGTTTTCAACTACCCCTACTTTTTAGATTATACGCGTGGTCTTTACTCGATTAAACGTAAATCGTCACATTTTATAGATATATGATTTTTTCCCGCTGTATATGCCAGTCCAAAAACAGAACCAATTTAAAATCTTTGTAACAGACTGACCCAAGAATTTGAAAACTGCAAAAAATATTGTATGCAGCAGGTGCAAAATAAGTGCTTATTCATTCGTCATAATTGTCCCACTCGATAGGTGAAATAAGCACCCTCATTTTGCAACTTGTTGCATAAATAACTATTCTATATTTTATATTGTTAATATTATACAGGGCCTACCGTTATTACAACACGTAAGTAGGTATAGTCAGAGGCGGCGCAAGGTTATTTGGCGCCCTAGGTTAAATATATTTTGGCGACCTCGAACTTGATAAACACTTATTTAGACATAATAATGCTTGTTTTCTTAAAATATTTATTAATAAATAAAAAGAAAAATAAAAAGAAAACCAAGTATAACAAAACAGAAAACAAAAAATTTACTTTCTCTAGTCTTAAACTTAGAAAATATAAGAACTAGTTCATTATTAACACTAATTTTTGTTCAACTGATATTGTCGCCATGCCTACCAGTCTTTCTTGCGTCATATTTCTAGGCTGCAATCATTTCCGTCATTAACTGGAATAACATTAGATCGTTTAATATGAAATATTACCAGACCACTTGGTCGACCATATCTTGTAAATAAACATCGACACTTTTTTGAGCATTAGAGAGATAATTAAAAGCAATTATTTAATTGTAAATAGAATCCTCGTAGCCCGGAATCATTTCCGTCATTAACTGGAATAATATTAGATCGTGTAATTTGAAATGTCGTTTTCCGACCACTTGGCCAACTATGTAATGCAGATAAACATCGACACTATTTTGAGCATTAAAAAAGTATGTTAATAAAAAATCATAATAAAAGATAATTAAAAAAAAAAAAGATTAACTGACGCCAATCTTAATATTCTTTTCTAAGTATACAAAGTATCCGATCAACCTTTTTGACATAAAAACACATCGCAGATATTAAAATGGTTTGGAAAATGAATTTAGTTAACAAAACTACATACAATTCTTGCAAAATTTATAATTTTTACGTCTTCAGGTTTTTGGCGCTCCTCAATTCCTGGCGCCCTAGGCGGTCGCCTAGTACGCCTAAATGGTCGCGCCGGCTCTGCATATTATGTAAATATTACCAGACAATTGCGGGTGACCAGAACGTCATCATTATATTATTAACGTCAGCGTTATCAACAATTTCCATCTGAACAAACTTTAGATAGGTACAATTAAATATAAACTACCGTAAAACCGTCTAGACCCGGACACTTTTTTACATTTTTTGGTATAGTTTTATGTTTATACATGTTTCCTTCATAGATATCACCAATAAAAGTATTACCATTAGAAAGAGAGTATATTATTTGTTATATCCCTGACCCATTTGTTTCATTATAAGTAAAAATAAAAAAAATAAAAAATAATTAGTAAACGTCCGGGTCTACACCACAAATCCGTCTTGACCCGGACACTTGCTTAAACAATGTAATAACATGCAAACTAACCTCTCCCGTCGGGTTTAGGACAGTGTTTTATATCGTCTGATATGTTTCAACCTGTCAAAGACTTCAAAATATTTTGTGGGAAGGGACAGGGGGCAATGCATAGTATGCCTCTCTATAAAGTAAACATACGATATGACACCAGAAGGAGGCATAAACCGCGTAATTCTGGGGGAATATTAACGTATGGACAGTGGGAGTTACAACTGGTGCGAATCGCACCCATGGTGTAATAAACTGATGTGTCCGGGTCTAAACGGATATACATATATATAGCATGTATTTTTTTATATATACATCGAATATAACTTCAAACATCATTAAATGTTGCGCGATAAAATTCTGAACACATACATGTCAAAACTAAAACAATATAACAATTATGACGAAAATTACATGTCTAAGTTAGACACACATTTTATTTCTTTGAAAAGCTGTAGGATAGTAATCCTGTAAAATGAGATAGTAAATGTTGAAATCCGTAGTTTTTCTTGGTACAGCTGTTTAGAGGATGTTTTTCTCTCTCTAATGAGGTCAAGAACAAATGTTTATTGTTGCAGGTTAATGTAGAAATTATTTACTTTGAAAATTGATGCAAAGTGTCCGGGTCTAGACCCCCTGTCCGGGTCTAGACGGTTTTACGGTACTACAAATTTTTATATTGGACAACTAAACAAAATCATCCTGTGTTAGATATGTATTCTACCATAAAATAATAACATAAAATTATGACATTTGTAATGCTTATATATTATGATGATGAGTTTCAACTGGTGTTTTTTTTTTTTTTTTCAAATGATGGTAAATCATGAAAACACTAACTACAGCGCAGTTAACCTAACAGACAAGTTGGCGGTGTTTTGAGTTGGTTGCGGGTTAGTGGATGGCGGACAGATTCGTGCACTTAGTAAAATTAGCTATTTTTATCTTTTTGTTCGTATATTCATACCATTCTTTCTCCATACTAATAATATTCTTTAATATAATATTTTTATTTTTGATGTTAATGTTCAACAACGGACCATATATGTATGTAAAAGTTTAGTAGACTTTAAAACACTGTGTATAGTTTTACACTGTGAGCGCGAGGCTATTATCATTATTAAAAATTATATTAATAAATATTGTTGGAAGAAAAAAATGGTGGTAATGCAAAAAAAAAAACTGTGGGGTTGAAAATGTTTAGTTTAATTATTATTAAAAAACGTGACAAAAATTTATTTCATTCGTGCGTCAGCTTAAAATTTCGTATGTTAAAGTTTCGGATTAAATGTGGTAGTTAGTTCTTTTCTAAAATTTTGCAAATATTAATAAACGATAAATTAGAAGAGGCTCGAAAATTTTTAATACGAATGGCGTATTTATACAGAGGGATTAAGTTTGTGGGGGTATTTTATAGAGATGGGGACGGGAGCGATTTTTTTGATCTGTTCTCACCCTTTAGCACTCCCATCCCTGTTCCTACTCGTTTTCTAAGAATTGGTTCCATTCCCGGTGGAATCCACCTGGAAGCAAGGGGACCCTTAAGGAGACAAATATTCCTAATTTTTTCACTGTTAAAACGTTAAACTATTCCAGATTGAAGCAGATCATGACATACGAGGTTTTGAGGTCGCTAAAACCTATGGACCTTAAGAGGGTCTAAAATTAATTACCAAGTTCATAGTCATTGGCTATGGGGGAGCCCTATCCTGAGGAGCCCAAAAGCTCCAAAATTAACGACCAAACCAATCTTGAAAATTTTTTTACTGTTAGAAAGCTAAACAATTCTAGGCTGACATCGGCTATATTATATTAGGTTACTCAGGATACTAAAAAAATTTCTTTCCAAATACTGTTGAATTATAAAAGAAGTTAACATGAGTTCAAAATTGTCTGTCAGGGTATTAGAGACCCAAAAAGAGTTTAAAATAAACAGACGGAATTTGGGTATAGTAAGATCACAGCGATTATTGACCACTGGGTAGCAAAGTCCTAGTGATTATGGGCCACTGAGTAGTAAGATTACAGTGATTCTAGGCCACTGGATAGTACGGTCATAGTGATTATGGACTATTAGGTAGCAAAGTGATAGTGATTAAGGATCACTAAAGTCGTAAAAGAAATTTTGATTACTTGTAACGTTTGAGCGGAATGGTTTTGTTCATTAAGTTTTTTTTTTTGGCTATTCTTCATAAATACTGATACATAAATCCCTTATCAGCTACTGACCCGAACCCCTCCCTGTCGAAATGGGCCAATAAAATTACTTTCGGCGACATTTCCACTTTAGAGTTGCTTAGCGAGCGAAGTGAATTAATATTTAATATAACATTTTTGTACAGAATTTTGGAATATCCTATTTAAAAGTACTTGAACCCATAGTAGATGAAATCGTAGGCCACAACTATAAAATATGCATAAAAACAGCAAAATAATAAAAATGAAAGCCTAATAAACACCTGGGCGAAGCTGCTATAGAGTAGGAACTAAACCCTAATCTTTAACAAAAAGCGACCACGAGCGTTCTAGTGGCTGATTTTTCTTTTAATCGATTCAAAATTTAAATTTAAAAAGGAATAAAAAATTCCAAATACTATTTTTTTACCAAATGCCGGCGTCACTGAAAAGTTGAAATTAATGAAAGTAATAGGTAAGATACATGTATAAATTTTGTATTAGTAGTATTCTATAAGCACAACTGATATATAAAAAAAAAATTATAACATTTTTGTAGAGAGGGAAAAATCTATTGACAAATATGATATTTTAGAATGAATACGTAGACTAAAATCAAACATTTATAAGAATACTTGTCAAATTATTTATTTTTATCAATTTTTTGCATTGAAGTCGACGTTTAATCAAAAAATAGTATTTGAATATTATATTTTATTTTTTATACAATCTTAGTGGAAAGAAGGCTTTTACGCTCGGTGAAGAGAGCGCAAAATGTGTATTTGCCGAAGACCCTCGTTGCCGAGCAACGAAGTACTACTTTGCGCTTTAAAGCGGAAAAGTAATACCTTGTCGCTCGCTCAACGTATATTTAATTACAAATTGGGTAGGCGTTGTTTATATTTTCTATGGTAACAAATAAACAGATTCTAAAATCATTATTTTTATGGTAATCAAGTGAAATATTAATTTTATTAAATTTCAAAATAACTACAAAATATTAATTAAAAATAATAAATAACTATAATTAATAAATAATAAGAATAAAAAATTTAAAAAAATCTATACATATATGGTGGAAATATGCAATAGTGACAGTGATTTCTCAAGTACACCTCCGGATATTTATGAAGCTGCAAAAATTATAATATTAAAGTAAATATTAACGTCCATTATTATTTTTTCAAGTATCTTGTAAATAAAAAATACATTTTATAAGATTGTAGAAAAAATTTTGTGTGTAATTCGAGCACAAAATGACATTGTCGCTCTCATGAGAATAACGCGCTCCGCCTGGTGGCATCGCGCGTCAACATTCTCAATCGAGTGACAAAGTACCATTTTGCGCTATTAATACACAAACAACTATACCACATTTCAGATACAATTGACCATGCGTTTTCGCTAAAAAATTAAATAATTCTTATATTCAAAACAAATCAACCTTCTATTCTTTTCTAAAGACAAAGGGTAACTTCAAAAATGTAAACTTTACCGCATCGATGCAGCATCATGACGTTTCTGATGCGTCTAATGCTACATGATGCAATGCTGATGCTCTCTTGAAATTTGATGCACATTAGGTGTTTTTGAACGGGATATTGGCATCATTTAACCTCTGATTTGACTATAAATAATATAGCATGATTAGACTATAGATAATATAGCAATACAGTCCTTGTATATATTATCTTTGAATTTCAACTTGAACTTACTTGAAATTGAAAATTGAAAAAATTTGAAATTATTCGAATAAAAAATATTACATATTTTGAGTGCAAGATGTATTCAGATAGTTTAAACAATTTTAATGAGAGGTAAATAAATTCATCTTTTTCAACATTTAGTCTTTTGGAATTATTCCTATAACCGCTATGGTCATCGGACTATTGGTATCATCCTTTATTCACATTACCATAGCTACGACAGCCACCTATATTTTAAATATAAGAAGCTGTGATATTACATTATGCGCATGACACGCATCACCAAATTTCTTGATGCATTGTTTTGACGCATCAAATGCAAAAATGAATTTTTGATTTTTCGTTGTGATGCGTCTGATGCGTTTTTGAACTTTTGACTCTGCCTCATGCAAGCAGTGATGCATTTTTGAAGTTAGCCAAACTTCAAATTTAAAATTTACGTAAATGCAATAATGAAAGAGATACAGCCAAGAAAACGGAAATTATTTAAATTCGAAGTGACGAAGCACGGTTAAATTTAACTGAAATAGACCATATTAAATTCTGCATCGATTAAAAAAAAAAAAGCCAGCCACTAGAACGCTCCTGGTCACTTTTTCAATTTCTAAGCATCTTTTTAAGGGTAAATTCCTAGCCTACTAGTTTACTATAATTTGCAAGTGAATTAGCTGTGATACAGAAATCCCAAAATCTTACAACATCTTGATCATGAAAAGCTCAATTCCACTTACTAATAATAGAATCTTTATGATCGAAAATGGAAAAAACACTCCTATAGATACGATCGTAAACAACACACTTAACCATAAACTATATAAAGACGTGAACATTTTCGAGAACTCAATTGCACAATAATCTGACAAGATATTTATAATGGGTATTAAGTTATCTTATCCACTACAAACATAAACTTGCCAGTGGCTGTTTCTTTCATCCATGATGGTATACTACTCTATTTCTACAATAAACTAACACAGAGCGAACCAACGAACGCCAATACATACACTTTTCTGTACTATAACATTTTTTTTTTAAACTATTTTCGAAACATATTCTTAATGTTCATTTCTCCTATATCAAGTCCGGGCAAAAGAAATCCACAATACGAGTACAATGTCACACAAAAACGCTCCCATTCACTCCCGACAACGAACCAAGCGCAAGCGAATAAGAAAAAATAAAAAAAACATAGTATTCATAAAAATAGTGGAAAATTTTGATGCAAAGAATGGCACATATACCTGCAAGCAGCATCGTCTTTTTTGCAACATCATAATTTTATTTTATGGATGTTTTGTATAGGTATATATAGCCATCTTTGTTTGGATGTCTATTCATCTCGTAAAATGTTAACGTAATTTACGTGTAGCGAAGAATTTGCGAACAATGAACCAGTGTCGTGTTTGGTACCGACGGATTCTTTGTTCGATTCGGTACGGTACGGTACGGAATTTTCATCTTGCCACATAAACTTGCCCATAATACACAAGCCGTGTAATTTTTATAATAAATTTGTTGTTTAGTATACTGAATTTGTGGAGTGGAGAGTACAAGAAAGATTGGTGGTGGATCGCACGTATTCGGAGCTTAGAAGTGAATGTAATAAAGTTTGGTGTTTATAATTCATAATGCTAATATAATGGTTATACGTACATAAAATATATGAATGAATAACAACAAAATTAACTACATCAGAAAAATTTCATTTAGCTTAAAAAAAATTCGAAATTGAAATATCTATAACAACTTATAGGGTCGATGCGATCATTTAAGCAAACGTAACCATTAAGACGAAAGAAATGGAGGCGAACCAAAAAGTTAGGAAAAACGTCAATGCCATCTTCACTTACCTACACGAAGAGAAAATTCATATAAAAATTACTGTGCTAAGCACTACAATCGACGTGTAAAAGGCGAACATATTGAATTTTGTACGGTAAAAATATAAAAATTATAATTAATCACAGAAAATTTAAAGGATAGAATATTGTTTCCGTAATATTAGTTCCGTAAAATTTGTAAAACAGCACAGTAAAAAGTTCCATTTCCGACAAAAAAATATTTTTTAATTGTTTTTCTTACAAAAATTACCATGCTGTATTATAATATTTGAAATACTATCTGCTAATAGTAGAAAGAAAAAAATAGAAAGAAGATTGTGTTTGTTGTGAACGCTGTTTAAGTGTACCTCACTCATAGCAAGTCACATAGCCAACCATAGGTTTGGACGACCAACTTGGTCGGACGGGTCGGAACAAGCACCTTGATCCATTAGACTGTGTTACAAGCAGCAAGCAACATTCATTACACTGTGTTAGAGAACGGGGATGTCACCGTTTAATTCATCATTTTGTTACTTCACTATCTTTAGTATTAGAATATATTGTTGGCCATCATTTTTTTATGCATCATAAAATTCTTACAGGTACCGCTCAAGCAACATAAGGTTGCGGGTCAGATGCGCAAATGAAAGAGTACGACAATAAGAATTAAACTATAACATATATGCATTAGAGTGTGATAAAATTTGTGTTAGCACATTAAATTTTACCATGCTAGCACATATTTTTTATTTTGGTCGTCGATCGCGCATGCATTATAAGAGAACATGGTAATTTTTCTGAAATTTTATCTACAAAAATTATATGATTTTTCTCTCCGTGTACAGTTTCAACTGTTAAGTAAGTGTAGATCTTTTTACTATCCCCTTCGATTTTGTTTATTCTTCAACCACTTGTGCTTTATTAAGGTTTTATTTTTACTTATGTGCCTTTAAAAGAAACGCGTAATAATATGTAAAGAGTCAGATCGATTACGTATAAAGTTTCTTTAGAAAAAATTATTAAAAGTGTTTCCTTTTTTAGTTTTTAACCCGGAATAAACCCTTAAAAAAATTTGTTGTCTGGTTTCACAATGTTAAAATGGCACACAGCTTCCTCATACTCACAATAGACTTTTATACAATCTTTAGTACTTAAACTGTTTCTTAAGTTTTATTTTTTATCATATTATTAAAGTAATGTTTGAAATAAGAATAAATTTAAGGTAACCAAATTTTTTGTAACTCAAAATACTTATAGATTAAATTATACAATAATATATTTTACAGAATAACCCGCTAATACTCTATAGTAGCAAGGAATATATCGACATTTAATGGGATATTATGGAAGCGCCGTGGCTAACATTACTCCGATTGTGATGAAATTCGTACCAGATCGCATAATTTCTGAAAATTTCATCAAGAACAACCGGATAATTCAAAAGTTATGCCACTTGGTGCGATAAGGCTGACAAATACGAAACCAAAATTGTTCGGAAAGCTCTAAAACGTAAAATGTGCGTGAAAATTTTCATCTTGGGGAGAGAAAATTTTTATATTCCAGAAGTGTTAGGTGATCACAATGCTTTCGCTGCTTTAGTAGTCTCGAAAGCAAAATATACACTCTCAATACGATTTCTTTGTTCAATGATTAAAAATTTCTTTTAAGATTTTTTCTTTGATTCAAAAAAATATTTCCTTGAATTAAAACAAATTATTTTTTTGGTCACAAAGAAATATTTCCTTGAATTAAAAAAAAAATAACCTTTTTAATTCAAAGAAATCTTTACTCTTTGAACAAAAATATCATTTTAATAGTATAAAGATTTTTTTGAATTTTTTTTTTAATAAATTTTTTTTTTTTTAATTCATGGAAATATTTTTGTGAATCAAAACAATAATTTTTTTAATTCGAAGAAATAATTTTTTTCTTTGAATAAAAAATCTTTTTAATTCAAGGAAATAATTTTGTTAATCAAAAAAAATAATTTTTTTAATTCAAAGAAATAATTTTTTTGATTCAAAGAAAAAAAATTCAAAGAAATCTTTAATCTTTGAACAAAAAATCATTTTGAGAGTGTGTAAAAAAACTGCTTTGATTTTTTTGAATATCGAAAAATAATTCTCTGTTAAATAAAAACGTATTTTTGAAATTTTTTGTTTCAATATATATTTTTCATTCTGTCTAATTCACTTAAAGGTTGCTTCACACGTTCGCAGGTTACCAATAATAAATATTAACAACATGATCACTATATATAGTATACTTACACAGTACATGCACATTAATTTGCCCGGTGGCGGCGTGACCGATCCCATTGTTTGCCGTGCACTGATACACCCCGGCCTGGTGTCGATCAACACGCTCCAATGTCAACGTCGGCGATACACGTGATTTTTCACCGCTTGGCAATAAATTGTTACGTCGTGTCCATGTAATTACCGGTTCCGGGTTACCGGACGCACGACACTCCAGACGTATCGATGAATCCTTCTTCACTTCCACTTTACCGTTCGAGGTCATATATTCAATTTGTGGTGGAACTACAGAAAAAAGCAAAGAAGAAAAATGAGAAACAATGTTTATATAAATTATTTATAGTGGTATTGGTGGTTGGAAAATATGAGAAAACTGGGAGTGTAAAATTTATGTATATCTACTACAGGAGTCGTCAAAGTATGGGTCACGAGATAAACTGAAATGCGTCACTAAAAATATTTTATATCTAGTTAATTAAGATTATGTACAGTATAGCACCGATAATGGAAACATCAGTTTTGGAAATTTTTTGAGAGCATCATATTGGTCAACATCACACTTTTGGAAAGTTGCATAAAAAATGTCAAGTATATAAATATTAAATGCATGAGCAATAGACCATGACGCATGATTTTATCAAAAGAAACAAATAAATATACCGCTAATAGTAATGACAAACAACAACAGACCTCAAAGCGTGGGAATGTTGATTTTAATTATTATACATAGAATGTTTATCTATATGTATTCTGTTCTGTGGCGGTTTTTATCATACCAACCAAATTATTTCAAAACAGATCAATAAAACGACAAATTAAAAAATATTTTCTGAGATAAATAATTTTAATTCCTCACTTCTTTTTTTCCTTTATTAATATTTAATAAAACATAATTTTAATTCAAAACATAATCTTACGATATTTGTGAATCGCCCCTGGTCAAAAAGTATCACTTTTGTCAAGCACCACTTATGGAAACTACTTTTTCTTGACAAAACTGGTTCTCTACTGTAGTTGTCTAAATGTTGTATGCATATTTATATACAATTTACTTTTAAACCTAGAAATTTAATAAAAATGTAGACTTGATAAAAAGACTCAAATAGAATTATTGCAACTAAATTGTTGTAAAAGCTCGAGGGAGACAATTCACATTAGGGTTCTAAATAAACATTTTAGTCATGTGTTTTACCTATATACTATTTTTTACAGTTCGAGAAAATTTAAAATTATAAAAATTGAGAAAAAATTATTTAGTCATTTATGTAAAATATATGACATCAAGTATACTGTGAGTAGATTAAAGAAAATAGACACAACAATATAACTGTTTGTTTATTATTTTAATTTAAATTTCCACTTGTTGCGGCAGAAAAAGTAAGTTTTGCAATTACGGAATTAAAATATATTCTCTAATCCCTCATAATAGGGAGTAAAATATCATTTTTAATCTCAAAGGATTAAAAATATTTTTCTCCGTCTTCTAAGGCAATCGTCAATCAGAATTTATAAATCTGCACCAATTGGCAAGCAAAGTTTAACTTATATTAAATACCGTAGCGACTTATTCAAAATAATGAAAAAAATTTAAACTTGAAGACACACAGTTATAATTGCATGGTCCAGTTTATTTAATTTTTCTAAAGCATACTTGATGTCATATTATTTAGACAAGTTAAATGACATTCAAATAATTTTTTGATCTCTCGTTCGAACTTTTGTCCCCGTGCCCCTATAGGCTTTCTGGCAAAAAGCTTCACACTTGAGATCAAAATACACACTTTAGTACCTTGGTGTATTGGGACTAAAAGTGGCCCTATACTCCTTACTATGAGGTATTAATGTACGTACTTTATTCCCAGAATTGCGAAAAAATCATTCTCATTTCTTAAGCGATCATTATTCATAATTTTCATATCATATTATTCCATTATCTTAAAGATATTTCATTCGTAACATCTAACGATCCTCTCACTAACTTCACGATCCTTTACTAAATTTTCCAATTTAATTATTTATATCGCCGCCGTGTGCCGCGCTGTGTGTTACGCTTATTCGCTCATTCACACACAAAACGTGTTTAATTAATAAAATTTAATTAATTCATTTTCATGCAAAACTATTCAAGTGGGAACGATAGATTCTCATATCCATACTGCCTGCTACTCAACTCTATGCTTGCATATACTTCAATATTCTATGTAGCTAACAGTCGCCCGCCTGGTAGAGTTGAAGATAACACACAGCCGGTTAATATTTCACAAACTAGATCAACTTTGATACTAATAATACGCTGCTTTGATAAATAATTAGAGTGTAAAAGATATGGCGGTATGCAATTGATTTTACTTTATACATATTATATATTCATATCGTTCTTTACTTTATAAACTTCATTTCATTTATTATTTATCAATACGTGAAGTAGTAACTTTTTATACACATGCACACAACGTGTGGAGAATTAATTGGATACCGGGTGTACACTAGCATTGGGTCGAGGTAACTATTTTATATAAGTTAGCACAGTGTGGTGTGTGTCGCACAGAGCGAATGATTCTTCTGGAGCACACTAGCAGACAGCTTTGTTGTGCTGTATGCTCTAAAATAGTTATTCGTATTACGCACAGCGTGCTAGTGTACTGTCCCAAGATACTAGACTCCTATAGGCGCATCTGAGTTGTCTTGTAATGGTAAATATAGCAAAATTGGATGACCCTAGCTTTTTGACCCGTTTCCTTTTTGTTATTTTTTTATAAGAGTAACTATAGTAACTTAACGTTGTATGTCTAATTTTGCTTTATTTGTTAATGACGTCAAACCATATTTAGTTGATTTGGCCATAAAATATTTTTTTTTAATTTATTTGAAAAATTTTATACAAAATTGTTGCCAACCCATAAAACCATAATTTATTCTGGGTGGGCCAAATAAGACCTACCAATGTTAAACACAAATAATTTTTTTATTTTTTGATATAATTATTTTTTTATTTTTGTAGGTTATAACTGAATTCTTGGAAATTTATTATGGAACCATATAGTACAAGACAACGGGTTAAAATTATCGATTTTTTCTAGTCTTGTCAATGATCAATTGTTATGACGGAGCGTAAATATCGACAATATTTTAATTCAAGGTCGTCCCAATCTTCGTCGTTGTTGGTGGTCTTGCGGTAGCAGTGTTTGCACAATAGGATATTTCCCAAATTTTTGAAAACTGCTTATATTTAAAGATTGGGAAGAACGATATTTAAAGATTGAGACGATCTTGAATTAAAATATTGTCGATATTTACGCTCCGTCTTAACAATTGATCGTTGACAAGAATAGACAAAATCAATAATTTTAACCCGTTGTCTTGTACTGTATGGTTCCATAATAAATTTCCAAGAATTCAGTTGTAACCTACAAAAATAAAAAAATAATCATATCAAAAAATAAAAAAGTTATTTGTATTTAACATTGGTAGGTCTTATTTGGCCCACCCAGTATCTGTGGATATGTCTGTGGATACGCTAAATTTTACAAATATTAAATAATATTCACGTGCAGAAACTTTAGTATATTTTTCGTATGTAGATTTATCAATTATATTTTCTTTAATTTCTATAAAACTTATTTTCTAAAAATTTTAACCAAATGTTAATATAATTATTTACTAACATCTTGATCAAAGGAAAATGTGTCATCAAGTTTTATTTTTGTGTACCAAGGAAATTACATAAGAAAATTTTCATTCAATCTACACCATATTTTCAATGTTCATGAATATTTTCAGATTTTTCCGAGCCATCTTTCTGGTAATACGGGTCGGTTACCGCAATTTTAAGAGGTTTTTCCAAAAAAAGGTACGAAAAATACAGTTATATATTATTTAATTTGTACTTCAATAAGCTTTCCTTTGATCCCTTATTCAATATTCTTTGATGAAAACTTGTATTCCACTTTCCAGGCTATACACTGAAATCAGTGGCGTCGCAAGAAGAAAATGGGGAGTGGGCAAGATAATTTTTGCGAGGCCCCCTTTAATATTCTTTTTGAAATTTCTGTCTTAAAAATTAGGCAACAATAAAAAAGAAATACGCAAAACTGTCACTTGCGAGGCCCCTTTAAGAGTGAGGCCGTATGGGCGTGGGCCCACATCGTTCACGCCTAGCTACGCCACTGCCTGAAATTAACCTCCAGAATCGAAATTTCACTATGCCACCTATCTCTGTGCTAAATTTCAAATTTTTGGGTCGATAGTTTCAGAGAAAATCGTTTGCAGCAAACGTACAGACACCAAAGTAATTCCATAAGTGTTTCGTTTTGCTATCCCCAGTACGAGAAACAAAAATGGAGTAACTTAACAAAAATAATACACGTAAAAACTCTCAAAGGTAAAATTACGTTTGTCATTTAATAAACATGTACTTTCTGTATCATTTCCATTATTAATGTTTTTTATTTATGTTGCAAACATGTATATGTACAATAAGGTAATGCAGCGGTTCCCAACCTTCTTTCACTCACGTACCCCTTGAGGAGCTTTTTTGTTTATGAGTACCCCCTGTCTCTTAAAATGGAATCTTCAAGTTACCAATATTCTTGTTTATTACACTTCACAGTCCTTTTTGAGGTTATAGTGAGTAATAAAATCTTAAATAACGAAAGCCAATAATGGGGTATTTGACATTATCAAAGAAAAACAATAAAAACAAATTTTAATGAAAATTGATAATGGAAGATAGAAACTTATTATGTTAATTCAATCTAACTTTCATTATTTAATTTTAAAAAAAAATTAATATTTTTCAGCTATAAATTACATCCGCAGAAATGGGCTGCGACCTTGCTTTCACTTATATTTCAACACTGCCGCCACTAGGGTCGCTACGTAAATTCCGGTTGGCAAACATAACAATAGAAATTAATTTGAATTTAATTAATTTTTTTTTTAAAATCAAAAATTTTTTTTCCTAGTTATAAGAAAAATTAACAAATTTTTTCTAAGTTACATGACACCTGCTGCTATCCAGAGAATGTGACATAATTGAAGCTAATGAACGTTTTCGCGCAAATTTTGAGAACAAATATTAAATTAATTTTTTCTAACGATTTTCAGCACTATTTTTAAAAATTAAAATTATATACATGCATAATACATAAATATGTGTATTTTGAAAGAGTTTCCCAAAATTAGTCAAATTCTCAATTATAAATATTAAGAATATAAGAAATTGTTTCGTAGTAAGTACTCTTACAGCGGTCGTTTTAAGTCAAACATCTTAAAATAAAATAATAATAATAATTTCATCAGGTGGTAATTAATTGGTTTAATACTTATAATCGCGTCACGCCTAATCAAGCTTTAAAATTATAATCTGCTTTCAACCGCGTTTTAAATGAATAAGAATGTTAGTGTTGAAAATTTTAAGAATACATAAGATTTCTTTCATTCTTTTTCTTCCATTTTCCTTCTTAAATTATAATTTTCTTTTAATTGAAGCATATTATATTTTTGTAACATTTACCATTGCCAATAATATTTTGACGCACCCCGAGGAAGTTCGCCGCGTACCACAGGTTGAGAATCACTGATGTAATGTATTTTACAATGTATAAAAAGTATATAATACCTATAATTTCATTACTTATTACATTAAAGAAAATAAAGCTATTCTACTAGGTATCTGTGCATACACCAGGGGTACCTATATAACTGAATGTATAATTTATTTATCCGGTGAATCGATTCAATTCATGTGATTCTAAGAAATCGTAACATTCATAATAACTGATTGGCATACAAGAAAATCCATTCGTATAACTAAAATAGCTAGTTTCTCTCCTGTAGGTGTTTCAAAAAAAACATTTTCACATCCAATTAACATTTGAAAGATTTACTTGACGGAAATGGTCGACTTCCAAGTTTCATCTCATTGCATGCACTGAAGCTGACAAACTGACTTACAAGTAAAGGCCCCTAAGTTGGATCTATCCAGGGCCGTAACTAGGCTGGGACAACCGGGGCATTGCCTCGGGGCCTCCAAGTGAATACAAGAAATTCCAAATTTCTAACTATCTTGGCAAATTTTAAGGGCAGAATTTATAAGCAAACGACTGACAACCAAAAAGAAAAAAAAAGTCGCCGATTTTTTTTGCCGGGGGGCGTAATTTTAAGAGCGGCAAACGACTGACGAACAAAAGAAAAAAAGCAGGTCGCAGCTTTTTTTACCAGGGGGCAGAATTTTATGTTTTGCCCGGGGCGGCATAGGGGCCTCGAATGTATTTTCTGCCCCGAAGCCCCTGAAGATCTAGTTGCGGTCCTGGATCTATCGACTTTTTCAAGGTCAGTTCGATTTTTTTATGTAAGTTTTTGGTTCTATTTTCGGTTTTCACCACCTTTTTACAATATTAAGCCTCAAATTTTAACCCCCAATCATCCTTGTTGATGTAATCTGAACAAATTGCAAAAAAAAAACAATATCGTTAATTTAAACTTTTGCTCTATCTACCGTTTCGAGATATTTGAAAAATTCAATTCCTACCTACCTCAATTTTTGAAGGGCGATTTTATCAGTATAAACTGTTTTTCCGCTGATACGCAAAAACACGTAATATCAAAAAAGTATGGTAAACTATGTCCTTTTTTACGTGACCATTAAATAAGTGCAATTAATTATTTTTCTCTTTTTATAATCAATTTCGATATTCGAATATCAGTACACTACACAGAATTTAAACTTTCAAAATTATTCTATCTAACATTACCAAAACTGTAGTTTTGACAACTACCAGGGCCATGGAGGGAACTGGCGGACCCTGAGAATACTGGGAAAAAGCTCTTTCTAATTTCTTCGGGCACTTTACCGACAACTACGGGCCCCCTCCTCTAGCCCGATCAATCAGGCTGGAGCCTAAGCTACCCTACCCTCTCGTCAGGCCTGCCGACTAATTTCCTGGTAAATTTGTCATAAAAATGATTTTTGAATTCTTTTAAGAAAAAATTTGGTTTCAATTTACAATTTACGGTCACTGTATTTTAAACTTTCTCTCATTTATCAATTTTTATCAATTTACTCTAAATAAAGTAGTAGTAAAAATAGTTTTAATAAACAACCATTGCCTTGACAAAACCGATTACAAATTTTGAAACTGCAATAAGTAATTTTCGTGCCTTTAGCGAATAATAGTAACAAACACAATATATTACATACTCTAATGACTAATATAACAATATTATACATACTCTAATGACTAATATTATATTATATTCAGTTTTAAAATTTTCCGAAAATTTACTTGAATCCACATATAAGTATACAGGGTGTAGAATCTGAGAGTTGCCATTTATATTAAGGCTAATCGAAAAATAATTCATATAAAATTAATAGCTACCACTAGGGATAATTGACTGCCATAGACAGAAGCTTTACAGCATCTTGTGATTCAAAACTACCAGTAACACTCGAATTATCATTATTTTAGCTTGTGTTTTTGAGTAATGTCATGGATATAGATTGTTAAATTTGTTAACAATATTAAGCGTTATTGATATGCTATTAATCGAAATAGAAGTATAGCTTATAAAAGACCTATTATGAATAGCTGTATTCAACATGATAAGCTGTTATTTTAAAAGTTTCGCATCAACTTTCTATCATGATTAAACCTATTCATGGTCTTTTCATATTTTCGGATTTTGTACTCCCTAAACAGGTTCAAAAAAGGAATGTAAATAATTTTCAATGAATTAGTGAATACGCATCATATTATTAAATTAATTTATTTTTTTAAATAACATAAAATCCCCTATACTCGAACGCGATTCAATACTTGAACAGTTTTGATATTTATCGGTTTTTTTCAGAAATAACTTTATTAATATATAAAGTATCAAAATTGTTCGAGTACTGAATTGCGTTCGAGTATAGGGGCTTTTACCCTACTAATCTTTTAAAATTACTTAATTTGTCATACAAAAACAAAAAACAAAAAATAAAAAAAAATAAAAAATAAAAAATTATTGTTAAAAGTTGGACTTACCTATCTATATTTTAAAATATAGACGATCTGTTGGACTTTCTATAAAAAGTCAGTTTGTTTCTTAAATTAATAATTATTAAAATTAAAAATTAATTAATAAATATGATAATTCACAATATTTAAAAGTGTTTGTTAACAGTAGTTTTATTAAAATGGCCCCAAATAAAAATAACTATTAAATTGTATTTTAACACGTTTATTATTTAAAAAAAATAAAAAATAAAAAAAAAACATTTAAAAGAAATTATAATAGAGAAAAAGACATTAGATGAAAGCACCATTCTTGAACAGGTTCCTTTTTGACATAGAAAATAATTTATTAACCAAATTATTAACGGTACATGATTTTCAAAATTTCATAGGATAATCCTACGCAAAATTTTTAGAACTCCATAAGAAGGTTCATATGCAATATTCTTAATATTTTTAAATTAGGAAAAACAGCTAATCTCCATAAAATTTTCAGGTTGCACATTTAATTACTAAACAAAGAATTCAATTTCACATTTCTTCTGTCAAATTTAATTTTTTTACAATATTTTTTCAAATATATATTTCCTTTTTATATTATTTTTATAGTCAGATGATTTTGTGTCTCACAATCACCCATGTTTACGGTACAATTAGATTATATTTAGAAGTTTTTCTTTCAAGAACCCAATTCTTTTTATAAATTCCGCCATTTTTAATGCAATAAAATTTTACTGCGATCGCAAAAGTAGAAAAAATTCTAGTTATATCAGTAACTGTCATAACAATCAACTGTGGTAACAGTAAGTATGTTTCACACAAAAAATTACCTAACAATATAGCCACGCCTACTAAACTGTTATAACAGTAAATTATTTTGTGAAACTCCCGCTTTAACTTCTATTAAAAAAAGTAAAATTTTATATCAAAGCTTGAAAACTAAGGAGGCTATAAAGCTCCTAGTCACTCCGTTATCAATTTCTCCTCGTGGTAGTTACAACTTTTCCTCGAACAATTAAGTCAACGGTTTAACCGTAATAAAAAAAGCAACTCTCAGATTATTCACCTGTATGTGTAAACTATATTACGAGTACCAAACTACCTACCTACTACTCGTATCACGTCTATGCACGAAAGATAGTATTTTCATACTTTATTTGACATAATATGAATCATCATTATACTCGGCGAGTCATGTTAAATAGGGCAATTTTAATCTCATTAATGTTTAATTAGTAACATCGTGTGCAACACTGTATAGGTATATATATGTTCTATTGCACTATGTTGCAACTGTGTACAGGGTGTTACAAAATTAATACTAATAACAAAAATATTTTCAACATTTATCCTAAAAATGGGGATAAACTGGTTACCACGATTGGCACCCTTCCGTAAATATAAAACAAAAATCATACAAAGTTTTTCGAGAAAATTCAATATTCTCGTTAGTAAAAGAAAAGCGAGAAAAAAAATCGTATGATATTTCACCTTTTGTCGAAGCTTTAAATTTTATAAAATATAGGCAGTAAAAGAAATAGTGTTAAATTTTCCGAGATTCGAACGATAGAGCAATAATATTTTTGAAGATTTTGTACCTAGTTTTGAGAAAAACGAATTTCAAGTTTTAGCGTAACCGTAACAGAATACCTACCTAAGTTGCTTGAAGATTGAAACTAAACATTCAAATAAACGAACTATATGCTGACTATATTCACATCTTTCGGGTATTAGACAGTAAGGTAAAAGACCCGGTAATTGACCCTGGCCCAGTTTCTGAACTTTTCAACTTTGTTATAAATTAATAAAAAAAACTATATTTTAAATAAGAAAAAAAATAAATTCTTAATTTAAAGTAATCTATTCTGTGTCTAATGAACAGCAATTTAAAAAGTTTAGAATATATTAACTAAATAAAAAAATTTTTAAGTTTAAAATGTGTGTAAAAACTATTTTTTTGGTAGTTTCCTAACAGTTTATGTTACAAAGTACTCATTTTGATCTGTGCAATATTCATCATGTAAGTATGAAAACTTAATTAAAAATATATGAGCAGGTTAATATTTGTTTAAAATTTATTTTAAAATATTTATAAAATACCTTAGAATGATTTTTATTATTGAAATATGAGGGTCAATTACTAGGCTCACTTCTAAAGTGGTATGGCCCAATTAAATTCTAACCAGTTTTTGTTAGTTATTTTGTTATTTATAGTTATCTTCGATTAGTTTTTGTTATTTTTCATAACGTATATAACATTAAACATTCATTTTTATCAATAAAAAATTATTTATAAATTAAATTAAAAAAACTGTATTTTTAAATTTAAGGATCAGAAACTAGGCCACTGTCAGGGTCAAAAACTGTCAAATGAGAAATTTTGAAGGTCAGAAACTGGGTTCTTTTTGTCAATTTTTAAAACATTAATTTAAATTGTTAATTCAATTCAAATAATTATTTTACTTGTATGACTTTATTTTGAAAGCCATAAACTAGTTGATAAAATTATTAATTGTCTCTTAAGTTTAAACTTATATTTATTACTGTCGTTTAACCTCAGCCGTCACTCTTAAAAGGTCAGAAACTAGGCCCGTTACCTTAGTTGAAAAAATATCTATTTTGATTTTTAAATAATTACTCGAGTCATAATAATAGTGAATATTGCCTTTTTACAGGTTATTTCATTCAAAAATATAAAATTTTAATTAAATAAAATTACAAATTTACGTTAAAAATGACGTAAACAAAAACATCAAGCAAAAGCAGCTTACGTCACAAGCTGTTTATTTTTTGTAACTATGAAAAACATTTGTCATTATTAATTTTTTTAAATTATTTGACAATTTAAAACGTGTTTAACCGTTTACACTCAACTTTGTTTAACCGTTATAAAATGGAAGAAAATTTTATTAAAGCTGATAGTAACAATTTGCCAAGAATAGATGCATTAATGATATAGGCTTATTTTTTAAAAATAATCTTGATTTTTACCCCGCCAAAATAAAAAGTGTAAAAACTACATTGTGAGTATACAATCTTTATAAAACTTTGAAAGTATGTATGACAAACCCATGACAAAACCTACTATACATGTGTTTCTTTCATTGTGGCAGTACTTCCAGAGAATCTTACGGAGACGACGCAGTTGGATATGTTCAGTTACGTCGCGATTCAGGATTAAGTTCTAAAAATAACACAAATGTCACAAGTAAAACCCACTACCGATTCAATTTTTTAGAGCCAATGATCCTCATACGATTTGAAAGACCCAGAATGCATCGTATTTGCGCTCTTTTTAAAAATTGAAATTTTATCGGTGATGTTTATTAAAAATATAGCACAAAATAATTTAAAAATATGTATTATGAGCTTAGTAAAAAGTAATAAACACACTACGATGGTTTTAAAAAATTGTCAAATACCCCATTGTCCGATTATAATATTAGGAACTTCTTACTTATCATTTTATTATTCCTCGTACTATATATGAAACTTCTTGTAAATAGTGTTACTTATTCATTTTGTTTACTAGCAATGTTGTCTGTTTACAATAATTTATCATGATACTTTCGTTCTAATTACTAAATTACTGCTACAACAACGATTTTCTATTACATAATATAGTAATAAGTAAATATATATAGTAATAAAAGCAATAGATACTTTTTGCACATTTTGACTACCAGCATATTATATAAAATTATATATTTGTCTGAAAATATATTAAATCTAACAATAATAGTTTTTTCTGTTGTAATTTCGCTATGAATTAAATTATGGCATGTTATAAATGAAGAACTACATCGATGAAAAAATCAGCTTTAATTTGTTTATAAAAAATATTTTTGTTAACCAGTTACAATAATCTTGTGTATCACCCTAGATAATCTATCCAAGAAGCTACAGGTAATTTCAAGTCAATCGGATAAAAATTGCTGGTGTTATCTTGCCCATCGTTTCTAATTTTATGTAGTTTTATCTACGATTGTACCTTCCAGACATCCTTAATACATCATTTGTGGCAATAAAAAAAGGGGGGAGAACTTTTTTTAAAGTAATATAGGGTTGGCCGGGGTAATTGTGAATGGATTTTCATGAGTTGAGACAAAAGTGTTGTTTTAAGTATTTTTTATTTTATATATCACATTATGGTTGATTTATTTTTTAATTCTACATTATTCAGGATGCACCACACAAATTTTGAGCAAATTCGTATGAAAAACAAAAATTTTATAAGCCATTCACATTTCCCCGGTGCGGTTTTGCAAATCTTGTGAATTTCGGGGTAAATGTGAATGCCATCAGAAAAATTATTTAGAATGGATTACAAGAGATACATCAGAGTAAGGACCAACTCAAATTCTTCATATTTACCACACTTTCAAATTTTTCATCATACTCTAGCGGTCATAGTTTCTCTTGTTAATGCAAGTTACGCATACCTCAAATTTGTACAAAAAATTAAGGTTAAATAAAAATAACAAAAATTGTAAGAACAAATTTGTTACAAGCTAAAAATGATATTTTGATGATATTTTGTCATTTTATCAAATAACAAATCAAAAAATTACATGATTTTCACACAAAAACAAGGAAAGTAAGACTTTTTCAAGGAAATACATTCAGTTTAGATGAACAAAAACAACAATCTATTTCTTTTTTTTGTGTTGTTTGTACAACGGAAACTTGTACAATAATGGTCATTGTACATCATCATCAACATTCTCAACTCTGAAAAGGACACTACTGAAATTTTTGACCGGATGGTGGCATTTGTGAATGACGTTCACAATTACCCCGGAATTTTAAAATAATGGGGGTAATTGTGAATTGGTAATAAATTGTCCTTCTTTAGCAGTTAATAAGGAACCCCCTCAGGCTTTAGACCACTTCTTTAGAAGTACCTTTATCCATTTCTTACCTTTTAAAAAAAAGAAAATGTATTTAAAAAAAATCATTTTTTGAGGATTGGTCGAAGTAAGATACACAAAATTTTGCAAGGGTTTTTTCAAAATAAAAAAAAAAGATACTAATACTTGGAGAATTGTTATGAAATTTTAATAGCATATTAAGAAAGGACACAAAAACATACTAAGATTTTATTTTTAACAAAATTAATGTTATTTTAGAAATTATAGGCGCCGTTCACAATTACCCCAATTCACATTTACCCCGGTCAACCCTAATGCCATAAAATAAAAATATATTTTTTTTATTAGCGAGTTTCCAGAATGGATACACGCTATTACAGCCGCTGTCATAACGCGACCTGAGCCCGGGACTATGGCAGAAATTTGTTTTGAGGTCCCTAGAACCCGAAAATAACTTTCACTAAAATTTATATATATATATATATATATATATATATATATATATATATATATATATATATATATATATGTATATATATATGTATTTATATATATATATATATATATATATATATATATATATATATAAATACATATATATATATACATATATATATATATATATATATATATACATATATATATATATATATATATATATATATATATATATATATATATATATATGTGTCCGCACGATAACTCACGAACGAAATGTCCTAGGATTACGAAATTTGGTGAGAACGTTGGAAGTCCAAAAATCTTGGATGAGTTCTTCGGCCAGACGTGTCTGACGTCAGGAACATGCTTTTTCAATAAGGAGATATTTGATATGGATTATCCATATACTATATTTCGTTACTGAAGTCAAATAACGACTTATAGAGTTAGTATGTACATACCAATATGTATGTAGTAAGATACTATATACATATTCCTCAAAGACCTATGCATGTACCATTGATATATCAATACTATTCATATATCTATGGCATGTACATAATTACGAAATAAAAAAGCCGCCAAGTGCAAGTTGTACTTGCGCCAATAGTGTTCCGTACAAGCAGTGATTGTTATAGATTTAATGTAATATGTAGCATATAAAATACCTTTGTCGCAGCATCCTGCATAACATAACGAATTTCCGTTTACAAAAATTAATTAGTTTTTGTCGGAAATTAGTTGACAGAATAATTATTGTTCAAAAACCTTTTTTATGTGATTTTTTCAATGGTGTAAAAAGATGTTACAAAAATTTTTTAATTTGGGGAAATTTTTGCAAAATTTAATTTTTTTCACGAAAAATGCCCAAAAAACAATGTTCCGAGCATCGCATTTATGGCAAGATTTTTGGAGAATTTCCAGAATGAAATTCAGCTATTACAGCCACTGTCATGACGCGACTTGAGTCCGGGACTATGGCAAAAATTTATTTTGAGGTCCCTAGAAACCGAAAATAATATTCACAAATACATATATATATATATATATATATATATATATATATATATATATATATATATATATATATATATATATATATATATATATATATATATATATATATTAGTAATATATATATACATATATATATATATGTATATGTATATATATATATATATATATATATATATATATATATATATATATATATATATATATATATATATATATATTTTCGCACGATAACTTTCGAATGAAATGTCCTATTTTTACGAAATTTGATGAAAATGTTGGAAATTCGTTAGTCAGACACGTCTGATGCCGTAAGCATGTTTTTTTGAGCATTTTTCGTGAAAAAAATTTCTTTTTACTAAAATTTTCCCAATTTCAAAAATGTTTGCAACATTTTTTTACACCATTAGAAAGAGGAGAAAAATCAGATAAAAAAGATTTTAAACCATCATTGTGTATAAACTGGTTACCGAGAAAAACTAATTTTTATAATCGGAAACTCGCTATGTTATGCAGGATGCTGCGACAGGGGTATTTTTATTTTCGAATAGCAGACTTAAAATTAACAAACATTTATGCTGAAGTGTTTAATATTTAAAATGAAAAAGTTATTTGTCTTTGCTTATTGGAGCAATAAATAATAGACAATATAAAAAAAAAAGTGTGCTTTGATTCATACCCGATGCATTTAAGCGACAATATCTCTGTTACTGAAACAAAAGCATTAATTGTTCTTTGTGTGTACAATTAACAAGATACTGAAGAATAGCTTTAGGACAAACTCAACTAGAATAATTACCAATAAACAAGTGATAATTAACGCTAAAATTAAAATGTATCTCTACTTGATGAAGAACAATAGTTTTTTTCTTTTTTTTGTCATCGTAGTATACAAAGAATTTTTTTTTCTTCTATTGTCGAAATTGATTGAAAAATTGATTTAAAAAAAACCGAAGAATTTTAAGCGTTTTGCGTATAGTTAATAAGATAATTGATTACAAAATAATATTCACTGATTTTAATTAACTTCTGTTACGGATACGTATTTAAGTTACAGAAAGGATACGGCGGCAAGTTACTTACCACCAGAAAGCTACGTTTAATACGTTCGTATTGTAGAGCACGTTCTTAAAATACGAAAAACAGATTTGAGAAATTAATTTTTCATGGAAATGTACTCATTGCAGGTATATACAGAATGTTCCAGAATTCATCTACCGCAAGAGTTTTTGCTTTGTCATTCATATTTACACACAACCATGGCGATTCGAGTATTTTTACGAATATGGAACACCCGAAACAATGTGAAGGAGACCACTAGTGTGACCGCCTTAAAGAAGGTGATTTTTGGGAATTTTTTTAAAGAAAATTACTGTATGGAATGTTTTAATATTTTAAGGATATATTCGCTAATATATACTAAATTCATGATAAAAATTTTGGACCAAAAAATTGAAAATTCAGGGAGTTATTCGCGATCTCCCAAGGCTCTAAAAAAAAGGTTCCCCCACTGCTGCAGTGATAACGACCTTCACAGTGCCTGAAATCAAAAAAACCAAAAAGCCTATTAAACTAGAAGGTATTGCCCGTACCGTTAACCTCAATCGTAGAAATAAAGTTGAAATTTAACAAAATGGCAGAGTTTTTTAAAAAACAGTTTCAAAATTTGCGCGAAAATTTAATGATTTTTGGCCTACAAAAATTACATTTATTATTCGATCGGAAAACTGGAAATTCACGGTACGGAGAAACATATATAAAAGAAAATGCAATAAGAATTAACTCGATCGGATGATTTGTCTTCGAGTTATAACTGCAGCAAATTTAAAAAATGTAGTTTTTTTTTTATCTTATACCTTTCAGTTTTAATCACTGAGAATTTTTACTAAAATTATTTACGATGTACTCACTATAACGGTCATAGTAAAACTAGATGAGTCGTTTAAATGTGCCAGGGTCTAGCTGCCCCATAACATGTGACTGGCAGCCACGGTGAAAAACTCCCGAACTTTTAACCTTTATACATACCTCAATACCTCAAAGTTAACATTGAAAATCAGAATCCGCTCTTCGGATGGCTGTAACTCAAAAACTATTTGAGATACGCACTTGAAATTTTAATACGTTATTTTTAAGGGTATATACTATCGAAACATGCAAAAAAACAGTTTTACAATTTTTTGAAAACGTCACACTAGTGGTCCCCCTTAAATATTGAAAACAATAGGATATGTCGAATCATGATAGGACATTAATACTATTTTGTTCTTAACTAGTTTTATTAAATTTATATTCTAGAATATTCCAGGATCTCTCGAACAAAAATAGAAAGTTTTTAAAGCTAGTAATTGTGGGATGGTTCCCAACCAGGTTTGATGAAAGTTTCCCAAACTGTCTCAAGAGAATCCAGGATTTCCGGGACAGAAGTAAAATTCGTAAAACTAAAAATTTTAACAGATCACTTCGAAAGCTGGTAATTGTCAAGTGCAATGGTACTTTCGTGAATATTGTTCGGTACAATAAGTTGTTTCAAATTAAAATTAAAGCTTTTAAGAATCCACCACCAAAAAGCTCTAAAATTTTTAAGAATTCACGACGAAAAATATTTAAAAAGTTTTAAATAAAAATTTCAGGAGTTCCGTATCCTAAATTTCATTATAACTCAAAGAAATCTGACTCATTCGTCGTGTATAACTCTTTTCACTACAAAATACACAGAAAACATGTCTTTTACTTTTAAACAAGACTTTTTATTTTTAATATCGTAGTGAATACTATGTATGAAATTAATGCCGATACACTGTTTTGCCAACCATTTTTTAAGCTCCACCCATTTAGTAGATCCCAATAAAGGACAAAATATTTAAAGTACTAAACTCACACGCACGTTAGGCCGCTAAACATTTATTAAAGCTTTTCTCACTACGTCACAAAAGCTTTTCTCACTACGTCACTTTAAATAAGAAATTTTATATTCGTTTTGCTGTGAAACATTCTGTAATAATTATAACATCTAGTAAAGAAGATAAAATATTTATAAGAAAAACACCACGAAATTTTACCATACCATTTAATTCTTGTATAAAATTTTCATGTAACATTTAACGAATATGATATTTAAATAAATTACGCATTTCGCATAAGGTGATATGGGTGGCGATTAAGGAACTTGTAAGGAACCAGGATTTGGGAGGGATGAATACACCACAATAGGATAATACACAATCTTTAAAGTTTTAAAATTTTGATACGAACGCAAAATTGAAAGTCTAAATAATACGTATTCAGAGATGAACAATGCAACAAAATTTTAATGATAAGAAGTTTAAAATTGAGGAAGATTTTATCATTTAAATAAATCTGAAAAACTTGGATGAATTTTTTAATTATTGTGATTTTGATGTCTATTTTGTATTTCAAAAAAAATATGTAGATTTAACTGAGTCAGTGCTGATAAAAATAACGTCAATTCATTGGTTAGATATATTTAAGTATTACCGTAAAACAGTCTAGACCCGGACACTTTTTTACCTTTCTTGGTATAGTTTTATGTTTATACATGTTTCCTTCAAAGATATCACCAATAAAAGTATTACAATTAGAAGGAGCGAATATTATTTGTTATAAACCTGACCCATTTGTTTCATTATAAGTAAAAATAAAAAAAATAAAAAATAATTAGTAAGTGTCCAGGTTTACACCCAAAATCCGTCTTGACCTTCCTTAAATAATGTAATAACATGCAAACTAACCTCTCCCGTCGGGTTTAATACAGTGTTTTATATCGTCTTATGTCAAAGACTTCAAAATATTTTGTGGGAAGGGAGAGGGGGCAATGCATAGTATGCCTCTCTATAAAGTAAACATACGATATGACACCAGAAGGAGGTATAAACCGCGTAATTCTGGGGGAAATATTAACGTATGGACAGTGGGAGTTACAACTGATGCGAATCGCGGCCATAGTGTAATAAACTGATGTCTCCGGGTCTAAACGGATATACATATATATCATGTATTTTTTTTATATATACATCGAATATAACTTCAGACATCATTAAATGATGCGCGATAAAATTCTGAACACATACATGTCAAAACTAAAACAATATAACAATATAACAAAAATTACATGCCTAAGTTAGACACACATTTTATTTCTTTGAAAAACTGTAGGATAGTAATCCTGTAAAATGAGATAGTAAATGTTGAAATCCGTAGTTGTTATTGGTACAGCTGTCTAGAGGATGTTTTTCTCTCTCTAATGACGTCAAGAACAAATGTTGATTGTTGCAAATTAATGTAGAAATTACTTAATTTGAAGATTGGTGCAAAGTGTCCGGGTCTAGACCTCCTGTCCGGGTCTAGACGGTTTTACGGTACTGTTATTATTTTGGAACAAAACTTGAATTTGATTAAAATCTTCACACGTGTACAAAAAAATCGGAAATTTTCATCACAAAATTGGACAGATCAGCCTCCTTTTACTTAACTCGCAGTGTGTCTAGGCTGATTTGGACAATTTATCTCATGTCTCTTTCGGACGAATAGTCTTCCAGTATAAATTTCTAAATAGGGCGAATACCGCGAACAGTTGCGGAATATTCGTTTCAAGTTTCGTATAAACGTATCCATGGAAAAAAATTGAGAATTTATAGAAGAAAAAGAAATTTGAATGAGAAGCTCGATGTTTATTATGGATCAAAATTTTCTTGTATGTATCTAATTTTTAATTACAAGACGGTAAAATAAAATTCGTTGAAAATAAAATTCTCAACATTATCCAAATACATTTCACATACTGTAACAAAATTCCCCCCTCTCGTTCAATTTAAAATTAAATTCAAATCATTATTTCCTTTATTCATTCAATCCAAAGCGTGCACAAGAGAAAAGTGAACGACGAACAAGATGAAACACGAGGAATATTTCATTCTTTATTTTTATCTAGTTCTACCTCTTCCAATTCCTTTTGTATTTAATTTCATTCAGTAGAATGTCAATCTTTTTGTAAATGGGCCAAAAATGGCGGAGGAATTGGTGCGTCGCTAGCAGGGGGGCGAGAACGAAGTGGCATCGAAATGACGCAGTGAACAAAAACAATGGTAACAATTTATAAAAAGAAGTTAAAAAAAAAAAAAATTATTTTACTAGTGATTCGTTTCCTCCGTGAGGCAGAAAGTGTATAGGCGTCCGCAACACTCGGGCAGATAGCTAATACAGATAAAGATAATTTTAATATAATTAGGTTAATTAAAATTAATTATACGTAACCGACTGAGTAAAAAGTAATTTGGATATGGGAATAATCTTGAAAAAATATTTTTAAATTACCTATATGTTTAATATATTGTAAAGTAAAAATTTTATCATTTTTCAGAATATTATCGTATTTAATTTTAAATTGATAGTGCAGATCAACGGTTCTCAACTTCTTTTCTTATGTACCTCTGTGCCAAGCTTTTCATTTATAAGTATGCTCTAATTCCTAAGATGGAATTGTAAAGTTTTTGTTCCTACTAATCTTCGTCATTACAAATTTTTTCGTAATCCCTTTTGAAATGATACTAAGCAGTATCGTCTTGATAACAAATCCTCCGATAATTTTAAATATTGAGGATATAAGAAATCGTTTCATAGTTAGTAATCTTATAGGTAAAGCCGCCTCAACCATAAACGGGACCCAGTGCAAAAAGTAACTTGCGGGACCTTGAAACCACAGATGAGACAGATCAAGCCTACATTTAAAAAAGTGTAATCCGAACGTTGCAATAAGTAGCAATTTACACCACTACTGATTTAGTCTGTTACTGACCGTCGTAGTGTTCACGTCATAATAAATATCATGTTTTTTTAATCAACTCGTGAAATTTAAACAGAAAAAAATATGAAGTGTGTCGTATTTAAGTGTAAAAATTCTATTGAATAAAAAATTTTTCAAAATAAAGGGATATTTTTCTTAAAATAAATAAATTTATTTTTAATTGTTGACTAGTGGTAATATACGGTGGCCATCATAGTATATACTATATGTATGCGAACTGCATACATCATCATCAACATATCGTACTAACACATTGGTATATTCGTGTCCATACATCATGTGTTTTGGTCGTGTGTGTGCTGTGTTACGTCACTCACTCGTTGCAGCGGGCACAGTTTGGTAGACATACTAGTTTGACCTCTTGTTTGAAACAAATTTCTCACAATAATATAACAATTTATTGCATTTTGCTATGTGCTTTTACATTGCACAAAATTTACTTTTACATGTAAACGATCCGAAAATTATGAACAAATCGTAGATCCTTATGAGGCTGTGGATGTTCAACAAACTTACCGGTATAATGCGCTTTGGATATATACAAAATTCAGCTGAAGAAAAGCTATTTTAGCGAAATACAGGGTTGCTCCCGTTTTTTATATCATAAAGTTACAATTGTAATGGAAAAACGCATATTCATATGTGATTTTTATTTCGTTTCCGTAAATATTTTATTAAAAAACCGCCATAACCTTACTACTGTTGTAATAAAACTGCTATAACCTTCTTCTTTTGGTATAAAACTACTACAGCCTTACTACTCTTGGTACAGAACCACTTTTGGTGCAGAATCACTGCAACCTCACTACTTTTGATACAGAACCGTTGTAATCTTACTACTTCCACAACGTAGACAGGCATTGTTTAATATTTCTACAACGAACACTCGGCCAATTTTTCAATTTTGATATTTGAGTTAACGAAAGCAGATGACTATGAAAAAAAAAAACAACAAAAAACAAAGAAACAAAAACCATCAGAGTAAAAATAAGCAACAGTTACGTAAATGAAAAATAAAATATTGTTTAAGAAACAAAAGATGACACAAATAACAATAATAAGGGTGCGGTAAGATCGAAGGAACGTAAGGGGAACGCAAGCACAATTCCATTTTTTCACTTCACTCGATAAAATTTCATTATTACAATATATGGAAACAAAAAGACTTTATTTTTTAAATATTTATCTATAACGTGTTAAAAAATAAATAGCTACCAAAGTTTGAGTAAAAATTTTTAAATAAGCTAATAATAAAATAAAGTTTTTCTCAACATATATATTTCTTTTTCTTTTGTTTTGTTATATACCTTACACTAAAAGTGAAAAAGTTTTATTTATTATCCTTATTTAATATACTTTCGTGTCTCTGTCTTTATCTTGCGCACACCGGGGGGACTACTTATACTATACTATGTGACTGACTGGTTTCTGTTGTTTCTTAGAAAATATCCTAATGCTTTTATAACTCATAACGATATTGTTTAAATAAAAAAAAAATGAAAAAAAGTGGAAAAAAACTTTGTGAGTAAAATTTCTAAATTATTTAAGGTAAAGATGCAAAAGTTTGTGTTTGTTGACATAGTTTGATTTTTTTGCTTCTTCTGAAACATCCTTGTGTGATGATAATATTTATATAAAATGTAAAAAGATGAGCAGGTACAAGGGGAATTATGGCGGGTGGGGTAACGTCAATGTTTATTTTTACCAGATAATCAAAAATGAATTTTGTTTCAAGTTTTGCGACCGACCAACTTTATAAAATCAATTTATTATTTTTTTTATCCATAGAAATTTAATATTTTGGATAAAGTTAGGCAGATAGTTTTGTTGAAAACTAATTTTTTTCAAATCGTGAAGCTTGTCGTGAATTTTCTGTACGAAATTTCCGAAAAATCTATTTAGGAGTGTTACTGTTGTTAAACAGATTTTAAAATTACAACTTCTAAAATTTTTGGCAGTACGAAATATTGATTAATCAAAAGTGTTTCGTATCGAAATTCTATCTATATCTACCAATTTTTATCAGAACTGTTGTCTAAATCTTTTATTTACATTTTTTATGATCACTTCCCTATGAAACTCAATCTATCTAAATAAATTTTACAATATTAGCCAATTTCTCACTTGGTATATAAATGACTATCTCTATATTAATCTCAAGATGAAACCGCAGCTCAAAACTAGTTGTTTAATATCCTTTTATTTCTAGTGAAAATTTCTTGCAATTTATCAGCAAAGTCTTGGCAGGTTACTTCATCATGTCACTTTAAATCTCTTTGATTACAGTAGTCGACATAAATTTTGAAACTGTGTTCTACTTATTATATTTTCGTTCTTTGAGTGAATGAATGAAAGAAAAGTGGGTAAGAGCCTCGTAGGGGTCCGCCGGCTGTACTCTTCATTTCTGGACCTTTTGTACCCCTTAAATCCAAGGAGAAAATTAGGTTCAGGTAGCATCAGGTGGAAAACTCCCAAAAACTGATGCCTTAAACGGCAAGACGTCACAGCTGTAAAGGATATGGTGTGAGAATTCTTCCTACATACCACACTTCCTTCAAGTTAAGTCTGCGCGCAAGCTCAGTACCTACAAACGTAATGTCCGAGTGTATTGTGGCCCGCCAGGAAAGCAGTTACCTTACGACTATTCACCCGTTGGTTCCTTACTGGTTATTAATTAAGTAAAATGTAGCCTTTTTCCTTGGACAGTTCGGTTTTGTAGCTTTGAGCACCTTACCATAATTTTCCTTTATCACATTTATTCAGATAACAATTAAATCAAAATCAAAATAGTTGGAAATAGATACTTAGATTCTTTCGAGAGGAACTACCGAACATGTTTCGAAGTGAGAACTAAAAAGGATGGATCAGAAAAGCTTTTATTCTAAACTATATCTCCAAAACATAAAAGTATCTACTCAAAAATATTAAATTGCTAAAATAGAACGCAACTGCCATTAATCTTACCGCCCCTCAAATACCCCAAGAGTAAGTATTTTCACATTTTTATACTATCCCTATAATTTTTATGGGTACAGCGCCCTTACATATATTACCAAGCCACCAACCAACCTGATATATGTATAATATATAACTACATAAAATGTTCCAAAAACATAAATATTATACAAATAATATACAATGTAGGTACCAAATACGTACCAAGTATCTCCAACGTATGTGTAATCTCTCTTGGTTCTAAAGTACCAATTTGACACGTATAATCGCCAGCATCTTGCGGTTGAGCATCTGTTATTTCTAAATTGTAACCATTTATAAGCCGTAAACGTGGTTCCGGCGTTACTTTCACCGAGCCAGCCGACAGTACAGCGATGCCACGTTTCCATGCCAACACAAATTTACCTGTAAAATGGAATAGAAAAATTTATATTGTTAAATTATAGTAGGTGATATAAATTGATATGAATAACATGGCCTGTAACAACAGGGAAAGAGTTGTCACAGCGATTCTGTTTAGAGTGGTGTCAAACATAATTATTGGCCACAATCAACTATTGTCAACCACAAAGCGACTTTCAATCGGTATGTCCGTATGTGTGGAGTGAATATACAAAGAGTGTTTTATCACAGTTACCAAAATGTTAGAAAATTAGCAAAATCTATTCTACGTATTATTTAAGGATTAGCATTGTTCAGGTTGTGTCATTTTTATAGATTATATGGTTTAAAGCATTATTAAAATTGATTTTTCGTTGAAATGTTTTTCATTTTTTAATGAAGAAAATGCTTTTATATGATGGATAAAACACTGCTTGCACAGACGGATTGGACAAGACATGTTTTGATTCTTTGAACCAAAAATGCTTTTAATTAAACTAACTGAAAAATGTAAACACTGTTATCTACGTAACACGTCACTTACGTATACATAACCGCGAGTAAAATAACTTATTCGAAGGATTTAGTTAAAAAAAAATTTATTTTTAATTTTTACAAAAATTTTACAATGATAACTAACAATTAATTTTCAGTAATAATTTGGGCAGAGTTTTTGCCTATTTCGTAAATTTGAAAAATAAGAATTCATTTTTTTATTGATTGTATTTGCTTTATATACAATTTTTAGTGTGAGGAAGTTATTTCGTCACACATCCGTTAAAAAATACCTAATTTGCAAATTTGACAATTTTATTGAATTAAAATTGAGATTTTTACTTAAATAATTTGTTAATAAAATATATGAAATAAAATATTATTTTCTGAAATAAAATGAATTAAAATATAATTTTTTGTATTAGAAATAAATAAGATAGATATCCAAATTTTAAGGAAAAATCCATTGAAGTCAAATTAATATTATTTATATGAGTATAAACTAAGCCTAAACTGTAACTCCTCCCCTCTTAGTCCGAAGGTAACGTCCATAGGAATCTTGATTCTTGTGGCGGAACCGAGGCGTCCTTGTTGATGGTGTGGATAACTTTTGTAACTTCTTTGGGCTTTTTCTTTTTCCACTGGATCAATTTTTGTAGAATGTATAAACCAATTGTAAGTGTTATGAAGCTAATTGTTCCGTACAGGATGTAATCTCGATTTTGAAGTTGGATTTCCATTATTTGCAGTTTCTCGGTGTTTTTGAAATGAAAATCGGCTAGTTTCTCCAAACTTAACGTTTCCAGTGTTTCGGTTTCGTTTATATGTATGAATGAGGCAGGAATCAGATGGACTGTGTCCCATTCGATGAAGATTCGGCTATCGTAAACCATATCATTGATATTAACTGTACAATTTTCGTAGTGCATTAAGACGGTTCCAAATATTTCTTTTTCCAGAAGTCCACATGTTGATGTAATATTGGTTTTCGGCATATTGATGAGAAGGATGAAATTTTCTTCAGGTTGGAAAATAGTTTTGAAGTTGGGTTTATCTTCTAACTTGCAGTTGGCATGTTTATTATTGAGTATGTTACCGATGCATTCTGAAACTTTGGCTTTTTCTGAATTTAGTGTGTGTTGACAGACGAAAGTTTTCTCAAACTGAGTACATTTGTTTTGATAATAATATATGTTCTGCTTATTATGGGCAATAAATGGATATTTAGTTGGTATAAATTTTGTTTGATTTATTGGTAAAGGAATTACGTGTGTAAAGGAGTAATTTTCTTTAAACAAAAGAGGAGTTTTAATATTAAAAATGATATTAGAATGATTGTAGTAAGCCTGAAGTTCTAATAATTCGTAGATTTGTTCAACAGATTTGATTTTTAAATTTTGATTAAAAAGAATTTCTTTAATTGTATTTAATTCATTCGGATGTAAAATATGTTTTGAAATTAAGTTGATTTTAGCTAGAGTAATTGATTCTGCAATATTGTTAATTTGTTTACTAAGTAAATCTATGTTATAATTAATTTGATATATAAACTGAATATACTGGAATTTTTCTTCATCTGAGCGAATTTTATTAGTCATTTCCTCGTGGATATTTAAATAATTAAAAATACGTTCTTGTTGCTTATTAATGAAATTTGTTATATTTTTAAATCTTTCAATCATTTCATCATTTAATTTTACTTGTTTATTTAAACCATTTTTCAAGTCATGTTCATTAAGCATAATAGTTTCGATTTCCCTATTAAGTTTTACTGCATCTTGGTCATCCATATTCCCAGTTATACTTTTAATGATACTACCCAAACCATTAATCAAGCCACGCTTTTTACGATTACTAAGCTTAAAAGGATACAATTGATTTATATTGTTTTCCAATTCTTTAAATTTCAAATACGTTATTTCCTTTATATTTCCCAACTGATTATCATTAACTATTTCTAGTGATTTTCTGATATTTTCTAAAGCTACATTAAAATCTTCTAATTTAACTATGTGTATATAATTTAAATAATTTTTGATAATTCTGCACGGTCCTAAAGTCATTGGCAGAATACCTTGAGTTCCACTTAAATCTTGTATTTCAATTTTCTGCATTTTCGTCATTGTCACCGTCAGTAGGAGTAGCGTCCTGAAATAGACGTTTCTTTTTAATTTTTGCTCTATGTGCTTTAATATTAAGTTTTTTGTTTTTCGTAACCAAGTAACAACCATTATTAGTTCTAGATGTAATTTTGATTTTAGTAGCTCTTGGTTCTATTTTATTTCGACGGTTACTTTTAAAGAAAGCTAAATTATTATTTTGAAAGGGTTCAGGGTCGTTTCTTGTTTCATTTAGTTTATTTATTAGTTTTTCTTTAGCTTGGTGCATTTCGTTATGCTTTAATTTATAAAGATCTGTTTGTAATTTATTTAATTTTTGTAAATATTCGTGTTCGTTATTAAATTCTATATCAATTTTATTGGGTCGTCCGTAAAATAATTCGTGAGGGGTTAGTTTAGTTGAGGAATGAATAGCATTGTTATATGTAAGAACACATTCGTTTAAAATATCGGTTTTATCTCTATTTTTGTCTTGATGATATAAAATACGGTATGTTTCTAATAATGTGGAGTGCAAACGTTCTACGGGTGCATTACTTGTACTTTGTTGAAGAGATGTTACGTGTATGTTAATTTTGTACTGTTTACAAAAATCATTAAATATTATGGAGTTAAATTCGGGTCCTGAATCTACTATTAACTTATTTGGAATTCCGTGTCGCATAAAAAATGACCTTAAACATTTAATTATTTCAAGAGAATTTGCGTTTGTTAGTAAATAAGCGTCAGCAAATCTTGAAAACTTATCTATTACAGTTAAAATTTTATCGTTTTGTATATGAAATAAATCTATATGTACTATTTCAAGCGGTTTCTTTGGAGTTTCTGTAAGATTAAATTTCGGCCTTGGTGGATCTCTATCATATTTCATCGTCTGACAAAGTTCACAATTGTTTATAATTTTTGTAATTTTGCTTTTCATGTTTGGGAAATAAATGTCACGTTTTAAATGAAGTAATGTCTCGTTTATTCCTCTGTGATTATTGTTTTTATGATAGTCAGTAATTGCTAAATCTTGTTCGTCTTCGTTTGTAATGTCAGTCAAAAATTCTGTACATCTAACTACTTTAAAAATTTTGTTTCTAGAGAAAAATTTTGAATAAATTTCTTGAATTATTTTAAATAAATTGTCATCTCGACAATAAATTGCATTAATTTTCTTTGTATTAATATATTGTTTAAAAATGTTTATTATGTCCTGATTAGAAAAATTTGGTTTTCTGAAAATTTGTCGTTTTTTTGTTTTAAATAAAATTTGTAATATACGGTCCGGTCTATTGTCTGCTTGTTCGAATATTAATTGCTCTGAAAATTCGTTTAAAGGTTTTTCGCTAATGTGAATTAAGTCATTATTGTCTGAATCGGCACTATGTTGCGTCATTGAGTCTGAGCTACCCTGTTCAGCGTCTGTACTTTCGTTATTATTGATTTCGATGGGAATTCGGCTTAGACAATCTGCATTGGTGTTTTGTGTACCTTTTTTGTAAATGATTTTATAGTCAAATTCTTCTAAACGTAAACGCCACCTAACAAGTTTGCTATTTGGTTCTTTCAGGCTCATAAGCCATGTAAGTGGTTTATGATCTGTAACTATGTTAAATTTTCGTCCGTAGAGGTACGGTCGAAAATATTTACAGGCCCAAACAATAGCAAGCAGCTCCTTTTCTATTGTGCTGTACCCACATTCTGATTGGTTAAGGGTACGACTAGCATAGCAAATGGGTCGATCCTGTCCAATTGGTCCTTGGCTTAACACAGCACCTATTGCAAAATTGCTAGCGTCTGTAGTCAAATTAAAATGTTTTGTGAAGTCCGGGTACGCAAGTATTGGGTCGTTCATTAATAAGTTTTTACAGTCTTCGAAAGCTTTTTTATATTCGTCAGTTATAACTACTTTTGTGTCCTTTTTTAAACAGGCGGTTAAAGGTTTAGTTAATTTAGCAAAGTTTTTTATAAATTTTCTATAGTAACCGACAAGTCCTAAAAATGATTTTATTTCTTTTTGGGTTCTAGGGATGGGATATTTTTGAATAATTTTAATTTTATCCGGATTTGGTTTTATACCTTTGTCGCTAATTATGTGACCTAAAAAGGCTATTTCTTTATGCAAAAATTCTGATTTGTCCAATTGTATCTTTAAATTTGCTTGTTTAAGTCTGTCAAATACCTTCCGTAAGTTTTCAATGTGTTCCTCCAAACTAGTGCTAAAAATAATAATGTCGTCAATGTATACCATGCAAATGTTTTGTAGGCCCCTTAGTACTAAATCCATGACCCTTTGGAAGGTGGCTGGAGCATTCTTTAATCCAAAAGGCATACGGACATATTCGAAGTGCCCTTGCTCAACACTAAAAGCGGTCTTTTGGATATCTTTAGGATCAACTTCTATTTGATGAAATCCAGAAGCCAAATCTAATGTTGTAAAATACATTGCTCTACCAAGTCGGTCAAGTATGTCAGTAATGTTAGGGATTGGATATTTGTCGTCGATCGTTTTGTCATTTACTTTCCGATAATCGACTACAAGTCGCCATTTTTGTTTTCCTGATGCGTCTTTCTTTTTAGGCACTATCCATATAGGACTAGACCATGGAGAATGACTAGGACGGATTATTCCCTGTTCTAACATTTTATTTATTTGATCCTGAACTTCATTTTTGTGAATAAATGGATATCTATAACTTTTAGTATAAATAGGTATTTCGTCATGGGTGTTAATTTGGTGTTTTATTGTACTAGTGAACGTCAGTTGTTGTCCTTCCCTAAAGAAAATATCGTCATACTGTTTGCATAAGTCAATAATCGCCTTTCGTTCCAAATTATTTAAATGATTAACCCGAATAAGATTTTCTATGCCGTCCAATTGTGTAGGAGGGGATGAAAAATTAAAATTATTAATTTCAAAATAGTCGTTAGAATTATACGGTTGTACTTTTAGTGGTTGTTCAATAAATAATGTTTTTGTACTAACTGTTGGATTTGTTACTTCCAGAAATGCATAATTATTTTTTGTTTTGTAAATACCTTCCGAGATTATTAAACCATTACTTAAAACAATTTTTGGACAATAAATAAATGGAGTATTAAAATCAACTGGTAAACAGAAAAGTTTTGAAATATTTGGTTCTACTAAGTATTTTTGTGACATAAAATTTGGTTTATACAAAAATTTAATTTTTACAAATGGGGTAATTAAAATTCCATTTTCAATATCAATAGTAGCTTTTAATTGTTTCAAATTATCAATACCTATAAGCCCATCAAAATAGTTATGAAATTTAAAAACTAAAAATGGTAATTCACCCGTTTGTTTAAATTCGTTAAATATTGGTAAATATACTTGTTGATTAATTTTATGTGTATTGAGCATTGTGGTTATTGTTTTAGGTGTAATTGTCTGTATATGTTCGTCTCGTATATATTCGGGATTTATAAAGGAATTGCTACTTCCAGTATCAATTAATAATTTTAGTTTAGGTCCGTTTGGGAGTTGAATGTGAATGTAGGGTAATTGATGTCCATGTACGTTTGGATCTAAGTATCCGATTGGTTCGGGCCACTGAATGTAAAATTTTCATCTTCGGCCTCCGGAACATAATATGCATCCAGATTTTGACAATTTTGATATTGTCCTTCAGTTTCGTTGTAATCTAAATTATGTTGTTCACTATCTGTATATTCGTTTGTTATTTCTGTATTGTGTAATTCCTCGCTATTAAAATTTCTATTTCTGTTATTTACATTAAAAAATGTATGTCCTACTGGTTGTTGTCTAATTGGTGTCGAATGATTTTGTCGTGATTGTGTACTAATGTCCATAGGTGTTGGTCGATAAGGATTTTGTCTAGCAGGGGGTGGTTGTTGAGGAATATTTCTGGTAAATATTGGTTGTTGATAATGGGTTGGTCTATACATGTTGGTATTGTTGAATGGATTATTTTTTATTGGTATAGACTGATTTGTTCGGTTTTGAGTTAGATTAGGTCTAACTGCAGGTTGATAGGAAGTTGAAGGTTTATTAAAGTGTTGATTTGGGAATGAATGGTGTGTGGATTTTGGTTTGGTTTGGTCTCGAGAATAATTGTGTGTGTTATTTGTATGTTTTAAATAATGTATGTTTTGCTCTTCGATACAAAATTGGAAGGCTTGCACTAATTTCGTCGGCTTCATAGCCCTAATACTACTCCCTAATGGTTCTCTGAGACCCGATAAAAATATATTCAGACACATAGTTGAGTATAAATTTTCTTTCGCATGTATGACTGCGGGAATACGTTCATTTAATTTAATGTGATTTATGATTGTTGAATATATATCAATTATTTCGCTATAAAATTGTTCAACAGTTTTGTTGTTTTGTTTTAGTGAATGTAAATCCCTAATTAGAGAAGTTTCGTTACGTTTGTCGCTATAGTGAGAAATTAGATTGCTTTTTATTGTTTCCCAATCTAGTGGTGTACCATACATTATTAAAATTTCGTTAGCATTATTTATTATTTTATTTCTAATTGCCCTTAAAACTATTTTGCCATATGCCGCATTTGCATTTATATTAATTATAGATAAAATTTCTTCAACGTTTTCTATAAATTCAAACAGTAATTTTGGATTTCCGTCAAAGGACGGTAAATCCTTAACTGCATCTGGAATACGTAAATTATTAAAAATTTCGCTTACGGCCATATTTGATTCTAATGTTTCGTTACAATTGCTAATATTATTTAAATTTGTGAAATTTTTTGAAAGATTTAATAATTTTAACTTGTCTAATATTTCTTCGTCGATATTTACCGATTCTAAACTACTATTACTATTGTTATCTACGCTAACAGAATCAATACTTCGATGTGCATTCGAAATATTTGAAACGGAATCCCTATTTCTCTTTTGTTTAACGAAAACAGGCATCAAGGAATGATAAAAAGCGAATGGATGCAAGCAGATAATACATTAAAATCGTACTCACAACTGTACCCAATTTTTCATGTTCTCCAGTTCAATTTACTGGTTGGATTCGGGAATTGACCTTCGGCTTCTCGATATCCTCTCGTGAAGTGTACCAAAGATTCTTCCGGTATCCTGGAGTGGTTGATTGTAGGTTCTGGATTCTTTTGCGTACTTCTGTAGACGTTGGGAAACCCTCCAAAACTGAATATTCGTTTCAGCCCGAAAATCCACTTTAATATTCGTTTAAAATGTTTTTTTCGCGAGTTTAACCACTTTCTACGTTTACGCCTTAAAAATCCGCACGACTGCGCCAGTAAAATAACTTATTCGAAGGATTTAGTTAAAAAAAAATTTATTTTTAATTTTTACAAAAATTTTACAATGATAACTAACAATTAATTTTCAGTAATAATTTGGGCAGAGTTTTTGCCTATTTCGTAAATTTGAAAAATAAGAATTCATTTTTTTATTGATTGTATTTGCTTTATATACAATTTTTAGTGTGAGGAAGTTATTTCGTCACACATCCGTTAAAAAATACCTAATTTGCAAATTTGACAATTTTATTGAATTAAAATTGAGATTTTTACTTAAATAATTTGTTAATAAAATATATGAAATAAAATATTATTTTCTGAAATAAAATGAATTAAAATATAATTTTTTGTATTAGAAATAAATAAGATAGATATCCAAATTTTAAGGAAAAATCCATTGAAGTCAAATTAATATTATTTATATGAGTATAAACTAAGCCTAAACTGTAACTGTAACAATGCGCGCAGTCACATGTGTTGGTCATGTATTCCTATCAGTTTTTGTCGTAATAGCTATAAACTAAAACCTATTTCCAATTCAATTTAGATAAGAAAGGGTCCAGTTTATCAAGTTTTTTATTTTTTGATCTCCAGACATTGTTAAATTATCATTTGGACACATTACATTTACAAATTATCCGAATTTAAGGACTACCCAATTTATTTTAACAATGATATGAATTATGTATTTCACACTTTAATTCACTTTGCTGAATTACTCCTCATCCGCCGTATTGCCGACATTCTCTACCGCATAGTCGACATTGTCTACGCCTTGTCGACATGTAAATGTAGACTTTGGTGATTTACGCGTAATTTCACAACATTGCACGTGACCCAGAAAACCCATCAGAACATGTTGCTGAATGATTCCGATTGGTCGTTGGGCAAAATATTGTTTCTTCAATCAAATATTATGGTAAATTCATTATTTTCCTTTTTAATTTTAATGGGATAGAAAATTTATTTACGGAATTTGAATCAATAGGAATCAGTGAGAAGAATCATATGATGTATCTAAATTAATTTTGAATTTTTGTGACAAAACGCTGTTTGATTATTCACTCCACACTTATACATTATCAAAGGTAGACGCATTTTGATTCTTAGGAGTATATTTATTCTTGTCAATGAACGCACGAATGTGTAAGGTATATTATACTACCTAACATATATAATTTTATGGTTATACCGGAGAAGTAAAATGGAAGTAAATGTAACTAATATTATTATGTACAAATGGGTTTTATAGAGACAAGATTTACGTATTATTATTTAGTTTTAACTTTCCTTAGCCTACGGTTAATTAGTTTTACCATTGTTATCGTATTATTTTAATTTTAAATTTATACGGGAAATGGGTCAGGTGAATATTTAGGTGAACGGTGTGTGTTTCAAAAGTGGTTTTATAATATTTTATTATACTTTTGATCGTATAATATCTAGGTCAACCTATTTAATCATTATCGTCTATCATTTATTAGAGTTTCTGAATTTGAGAAAATTTCGTATTACCGTTTCATAAATTGTATCATTTAAGGGGGGGGGGGGTTCTCCAGACAGCAGGTTTTTTAATATTTTTTTTTTAAGAAACTGGATACATTTATTGTATCAAATGAAGTTACATAGTATAGTATATGTTATGGTGTATTCACTCATAAATTTTTATACAAAAAAAGAAAAAATGGCGGCGCTACAGCTGTTTCAAGTTGACTCTTTTAATTTGCGCCGTGGAAAGCCCAGCCTCTTGTAATCAACTGAATTCAACCGGACAAAAAATGTTATTAAAATAAGTCATTACACTTTGCATATACCTATTTCTGATGAAAAAAGCTTTTTTTTACAACTTAAAAACAAAAAGAATAAAATTTTAGGTATATGCAAAGGCCAAAAGCTTAAAGAATATTTGTACAAAATTTCAAGTTAATACCTTAATAACTTTTTAAGTTATGTTCCACGGCGTGGAAAAAAGCTGTTTTGAGAAAAACGCTATTAAATATTTTTTGTTCTAGAAAAGTAGAGTTAAAAGCAGTTTATCCTTATCTAGGATAATCTTGTTGTTGGGATTAAAACATTAGAAATATATTCCTTAAGGCTCAAATAAACTTTTAAAGCAAAACAAAAAATAAAATATTCGAAAATTCTACAGGACCCCCCCCCCCCCTTAATACTATAATCTATTTCACTTAAATTTAAGCATGATTCACCACTTACGAATTTAAAAAATTCCCGTTTTCTTGACTTTACCTCTTTCATTGTTACAAATGCGTAAATTTTAAATTTGCAATTTGTTAGAAAAAAATAGAAAATTTATTTGTTGCGAATATGAGAATTATTTCATTTTTTAACGATGACTTTTTAACAATGCTCAATTGTATTTAAAACAGGGTATATATAAATCTTGGATTCTACTATGGTAAATAAAAACGTTGTTATTAAAAAATATAATGGGGGAAAATGTTTTCGTAATTGTCTGGGATAAAACACGGCGCAAAATCAAAAAGGTATGTATTTTCGATCTCTGTCTTCGAAAAAAAAGTTACTCGTATTAAAAAATTAATTACAAAATTATAAAATTCTGATGATTTTGGATATAACTATTTAAAATTACATAAAATATCACATAATTAACTTACGATATCCATTTCTAAAAACATTATAATCTAAAATTTTAATTAAACATCGCTTTTTCAAACCACTCTAGGATTTAAATACCGATTTTTTTAAAAATATTCGTTGTAAATATCATTTTCGGTGTGAAAATATGTATTCTGGAAACGACTCTAAAAGACCCTTTATTACCCTTACAGTACCTACATATTTAACTTATTATAAAATATGAAAGATCCTTATCAGAAAAACTAATTAAAGGATATGAAAAACAGGAAATCTTTGAGTACAGTCCACCATCTACCGTACATAATTTGAAATTTTTTTTTTATTTCGTTTAGAAAATGATTTGCTAGCCGGCAGAAAACAGTTAATCGAAAAATGGGAAAAATGAAAATTTTACTAATTAAGTACTACTAATGTAGTCTGCAAATGACTTGTAAGAAATTTTAATAGAGAAAATATTTTCTCCAAGCAAAATATTCTTCTCTTTGATTTTGAGACATATAAAAAATTTAAAAGTAGGTACCATTCATAACCATTCATAATAAAAAAGTTCTTCGAGTGCGTGTTGCACTATACAAAATTAGAGTTTCATAGTGATACCAAAGGAAATTATACGGATAGTAAGGTGTAATAAATATATTTCCTATATTTTATTACTCTTCTTGTTTTTCAATTTTGAATATTAAAAATGAGACAAGCGCGTGTCAAGCCACGCAAAGCAATAACCGAAATGACTTATCTATAAGGGTTCCATGGTTATGACTACAAAACCCTAAAAATTCTTACTATTAAAATTAAAATTTTTTTCGAATTTTCCTTATACACACTGAGAAAAAAATACGGTAATTTTTACGGAAATTTATAGTAAAAAATTACGAAGCTCTCTGGTAATGCAGGCATAAGTGACAGGCAAAGGAAAAAGTACGATGAGTATAGTAAAAATTACTCTATAGCTCCGTAAAAATTTCGGCGCTGTACAGGAATAATTCTACTCTCTTACCGTATTATTTATAAGGTTTTTTTTTTTTTATTTATTAATAAATAATTGAATTAAAATAGTTTAAAAGGATATTGATAGAAGGGTAAGGATTAAAATCAAATTATTAATATTGAAAAAATGTTTTCTGAGTTTTTATTATTTGTGGAAAAACATATATAGAATCTTTATTTGACATATTACATGATCAAAATTTTTAACAAGCACAATAACAATAATTTGTGGAAAAACATGTTTCAATAAACATCAATACATATAAAAAACATACAACAATTAAAAGATAAACCACAATTTTTTGCTTTAAATGTAAAGTCCGTTAAATAACTTATTAAAAAAACAAAAAAAAACAAAAAAAAAAAAAAAAAAACAGAAAAAAAATGATAAAACACTTGTAAAACATGCACTCACTACCACCAGTAACATCTATGTATTCGCTACCTCGAGTCATAGCTAGCTGCTTGAGGCTTGACTGATTGCTTGACTGCTACTGAAGCAACGGACCTATGCAAGGAACCAACGGTCCGTTTGGTTATGTGACCAAACGTTGTGGATGTTACACACAGCGCTGGTTAGTTATTCAGTCAACTTGTGTCACGATTCCAAGTGTGGCTTGTGTGAGAGAGATTCTTAAGCTGTACAGGAAAAGTTTTCAAATGAATCGTAAAAATAATGTTTGAAACGCATTTTTTATATTTTTGCTTGATAATTTCCTACGGACTGGTCACTTGAGACTGGTTTACCGGAGTCAGCTCCGTAATTTTTACCGTAATTTTTTCTGAGTGCATATAAAAGCAATTCAAAAATGTACTTAATTTCATAACTGTCTAAATCAAACCACCCTTTCAAAGTACAAATAACATGTCATATGAATTCGTCTTAAATTTTTAGTTCCACATAGACTTAATTAGATTACATGTCAACTCTATTGTATCTTACGTAATTATATACATACTTCCATATATTTGTATGTACATTATGAATACATGGGCCACTCTATATTACTACTACTCCTATTTATCTATCTATCTGAGTATTGGGTTCAGATAAAGACGTTTCGGTAAACAAGCAAATAAACTCGAACACTTTTAATTAATGTTAATCTCGTTGTACTGGAAAGTTTTCCAACTGTACGGTTTATTTGAATTAACTTGAATTAGTTTCACATACAAGAAGAATTATAGAATGTAACGGGTGTTTATTGGAAAATTTCGCTATAGTAGCCATAAGCAGGTTAACAATGTATGTAGGATTAAATTTGCCACAAATATCCGAATATTTGGCAAACATCCCGACCGAGTAGTTAAATATTGGTCAAATATTTGGTCAGAATTTCGAAAAAAAAATTATTCGATATTCGGCCAAATATTGCGAAAATGTCCGAATAGATCGAACACCAAATAGTTTCCGAATATTCGTTGCAAATTTAATAAGTATACTGAGAAAAAAATACGGTAATTTTTACGGAAATTTCTAGTAAAAAATTACGGAGCTCTCTGGTAATGCGGGCATAAGTGACAGGCAAAGGAAAAAGTACGATGAGTATAGTAAAAATTACCCTATGGCTCCGTAAAATTTGACTGTACAATAACAATTACACTGTGACTCCGTAAAAATTTCGGCGCTGTACAGGAAAAATTCTACTCTCTTACCGTATTATTTATAAGGTTTTTTATTTTTTATTTATTAATAAATAATTGAATTAAAATAGTTTAAAAAGATATTGATAGAAGGGTAAGGGTTAAAATCAAATTACTAATATTGAAAAAATGTTCTGTGGTTTTTTATTATTTGTGGAAAAACATGTTTCAATAAACATCAATACATATAAAAATCTTAATTGTTATATCTTAATTATTAGTTCTTTATTATCAGGAGTTTTACAATATTTTCATGCAATACAAATAAAAATTCTTTGTTTTAAATGTAAAGTCCATTAAATAGTTTATTATAAAAAATAAAAAAATAAAAAAATAAAAAAAAATAAAAAAAAAAAAAAAAAAAACAGAAAAACAGAAAAAAAATGGTAACACTCCTGGTACACATCCACTCACTACGAAGGCTCGACTGCTACTGAACTGCGGTAACGGTCGGGTTGTTGATGAGTTAGGTATTCAAAATGACCTCGGTACGGTGTGACGTGCCTGTTTATCGTCAGTTGTGTGTGATCCTTGTGTGAGAGAGATGCTGAAAGACAGGTTTCAAGGAGAAAATAGAGATAATAGAGATAACAAATGGCGTCTACCGTCTAGCTTAGTAAAAATTACACTGTAAAAATTCTTCAATGTCTAGTATAATTTTACAAAAATTTAGTAAATTTTCCTGGTATCCACTTGAAATTTTACTAGCCCATCGAATTTTACGGAGCTGTATAGGAAAAATTCTTAAGATGTACAGGAAAAATTTTCAAATGAATCGTAAAAAATAATGTTTGAAAGGCATTTTTTATATTTTTGCTTGATAATTTCCTACCGACTGGTAACTTGAGCCTGGTTTACCGGAGGCAGCTCCGTAATTTTTACTGTAATTTTTTCTCAGTGTATTGTCCCATTTCAGTTTCAAAAAATTTTAATTTCTTAATAATGGCACTTTGACATGCCTTCAAGAAAGATCTACAACCGATCTGTTCAGAAACTATCTAATCTCTTTTATACATTAAGCCTATATGTATATTACTACTCTTATGAAAATGAGTCACGTCACAAAAAAATAGCGTCAAAAGTAATACTAAATAACACAATATAATGAGATGAGATTTTATTAAAAACTTTGAAAAATATGAATAAATATCGGTTTCGTTGAAATTATAACATCATTTTTAATATCAAAGTCAAAATTATATAGAAGAAAAAAATCGAATTAAAAAAAAGTTTTGGAAGTGAAAACAATGTCAGTAAAAGGTCAGACAAACAAAAAAAGTTTTGACTTTCGAAATTGTTTTAATGATTTTCAATTTTTTTACTTCTATTGTTTTCTTTTTATTTAATTTTTAACTTTTGGTATTGAAAATTATATTAAATTTCATCGAAACTCGTCTACCCACATTTCTTAATTTTTTTTAAAAATAAATTCTGGTAATTACCACAAAATTTTCTAGAAAAATCTACCATCTAAATTTTACCATCTTACCATCACTTATACTCCAGCTGATTATAAATCCACATTAAAGCAAACAAAATTTCTTTCTGGAGTGTCCTTTTATAATATTTCACAATTTTTCAAAATATACAATCGGGGAATAGCATTGTTAAAAAATTTATTACAAAAATCCCAGTATGTAAAAATTTCTCAAAGCGGAAGTAACGAAAACAAACACAGCTATAAATAAATAATTACTACAAATTTTTTTTTTCTATTCCTTTTATATCTAATTTGATTTTTAATTCCGCCCTCGTCCCGGAAGGGGGACAACCAAAAACCGCCTTTCGCTTATAAACTCACTCCTTTAACAACACAAAATTTCCATACTATATCCATTTTTTTTTTTCTTCTGTACAAATAAACAACAAACTTCGCGTATTTTATAATTAGCACATTTAAATACATATTCAACGAGCTTGAAAGCGAAAAAAAAAACACGGAAAAATTATATTTTATTTTATTTTTATTGTTCTTTAAGCTTCACAGAGAGATAATCTATTCCATTAAGTCGTCTCTTGAATAAACTTGAATTAAGCTAATTGAAAAATATAAACTTTACACAGTCAGGCAACCAAACGCATACATAAAGAGATGAAAATATGTCAGATGGGTACGGTAAGTAGATCTATGAACATGATATTTATTTTGTGTTGTTTACAAACTTGTTGGGCGGAAAAAAACTGTGATCAACTTTAAATGTAATAATTAATAATTAAAATAAAAGCTTGTACACTTTATACGAAACGTGCTTACTTAAAAACATACATTTTTTTTTAACATATAAAAAAGTTATTTTAAGAACTGATCTTATAGAAGTTTAAAAAAGAACAACTTTCTTTGTTTTAGAACTGTAATACTTGAATGCCTACAAGAAAACTTTAATTATATACAAATAAGTCAATATTTTATATTTGGATGTTCAATAGAATCAGATTCTAATTATATTAATAAAGAATTAAACTCTTCATGAAATCAAAAAATTATTGAAATAAAATAAAGTAAAAAAAAAATGTTTTTTAAGAAAAAGCTTTTATTTAAAAATGAGCTAAAAAATGAAATAACTACTGAGTGAAGTTTGAAGCAGTATGCAACATAATATATAAAAGCTTGAGGCGTTATCATTTATTATTTCTGTTTTGGATATAAGTGTAGCTATTTTACTTTTCAGTACTTACCAAACTTAATTAAACGCCTCAAGCTTTTATAAATTATGTTGCATATTGCTTCAAACTTCACTCAGTAGTTATTTTATTTTTTTTTAGGCCATTTTTAAATAAAAGCTTTTCCTTAAAGAACATTTTTTTTACTTTATTTTATTTTCTACTCATAAGTCTGATTACAATTAATTTAAAAAAAAAAAAAATAAAGAAGTAATTTTTTTACCTACATTTTAATCGGTTAATTTACCCTAATCAGACATAACTACGGAAACAAAAAATTGCAATGTAAAATCAATGGACAATATTTGACAATTCGAAATGTCAAAAAGTTGCATAGGACTAAAAATCAACAATTTTGGTTTGGAAAAAATTTAGGGAAAACTAATTATACAATATTGCATTGTCATCCAGGTTAGACACGTATGCAAAATTTGAAACCTCTAGCTCAGTTAGAATCTGTCTAAATTTTGATTCCAAAATTTATTTAAACCAACATACTAACATAGCAAGTTAAATAAAAGCTTTTAAAAAAGTGAGTTTTGAAGGTTCAGGGTTATAATTTTCGCACGTATTTATGTATCTCTATAGGATTCTTTATTCTTGGCGGGGTAGCTCTTAATGCAGAAAATGTCAGTGACAATTTTAGAAAGTAGAGCGGAAAAATTTTGATAAACGAAAAAAGTAAGGAAAAATTAGTGAAAATATTTATCATTAGGTTATTGTGTTTTTACTTACCGGATGAGATTTTGAATAAAAATACCTTGTTGTTTCTTTGTTTGACTTTTTTTTACTTTTCAAATGTGTTTTGGGGGAAAAAATGGCGACATTTTTTATTTGACCTCTGGGGTTTCTAATTGCGGCCGCGGTCCTCTTTTAAAATTTGTAAACAATAATTCGGTCCTAATATTCAAAGTAAAAATCCTAAAATCGCCTCTGGAAAATGTTATTTTTGTTTTAAGGATGGTACAGGATATTATATTAAGTGTAAAAAAATTTAATATGACGGTTGTGAATAACATTAAAAAGACATAAATAAAAATTAAAATCAAATCAAAAAATTCGACTACATAAGAATGGAATTAAAAAGATGCAAACAAGATGAAACTGAAAAACAGTAAAATAAAAAAGTATAGTAGTCACAGGCATACATGTTGTAATAAGTTGAACAGAAATATCTGATGTCTTCAACTGTTTTGTTCGTTTGGCAATATACTGATAAAGATACCTATATTGCAGAGATTCTTGCGAAGTATGATAGAAACCATATGAGTTCACCACTAAAAAATCAATATTTGTTCAATTAGCATCTTCTGAGCAAAATACTGATGCTCAGTTTTCCAAAAAATTCAGAATAAATTAAAGATATGCGTGTTTGAAAATGAGAATGAAAAATTTTAAATGTAAAACTTCAAGCTTATTGCCTAATTATTTTGCGGAAGAGATTAAGCATAATTAAAAAAAAAATTTTCAATATAATATTTTTTCTACAATATTTCTTCTTAATACAAAACAACAGTTTTTGGTGAAATTCTTCTATTCCTTATACTTATTTCAATAGTTTTACATTTATTTTTGGTCTCATTAATATCAATATTGTCTATGCTATTTTAATAGTAGGTACTTAGATACAAAATTTTTATAGAACTTAAAAAAAGCAAATACGAAAAATAGTTATAAAATTGCTTCGTTAGTAACAGCAATTTCATTTCTGGTTGTCTGAAAGAAGAAATAGAAGGAAACTGAATTGATACAGAGTATATACATACATTTATATACGGAAAAGTTCTCCCGGAAATAACGTAATCATTATTGGAGAGATGGACCTTTTTCACAATATGTAGAGTACAGTGATACACAAAACGATACACACATTTGACACAAACACTTTTAATTTTAAAAGCGAATATTCAAAAATTTTCTTAACGTAGCCGTCTTTACATTCGTAGCCTTGACGTTCAATAATTTGATAATAATTAATACTCATTGTATTGTAAGATAAACTGTTAAATATTTGTACAGATGGTCACTGCACATCTCATTTTCACACCGAGACAAATTTATTCTTATTTGAGCACCAACATGTACTTACTTGAAATACATTACGTTCGATAAATTTGAAATAAAATTGTAATGAAGTCTTAGTAAAAGAAGCTCAAACGAAAATATTACTTGACACATGATGTTTATATACATAACACATATAACCGCTTTACTCACTGCCCCTTCCGTACCGCTTTCGATGGTAAAGTACCGGCCAAGGAAAATATGTCTCAGTTATAAAATTATATTATTGTACCTAGGAGAAATACAAAAACCTTAATGAAAGTCAAATAATTTACAGAAATAGCATTTTATCCAAACTCTAACTGTTTTCTATTTTATTGTACTTAATAAAAATAAATTTAATATGTTTTATATATGAGTTTTTGTAACAAGAATTTAAAATGCAAGTATTATTGACACAAGTTACAATTTCACTAGAGAAAATTTTTTAATACTGTGAATTGTGAATAATGTCGTCCAATTTAAACGCTTCGCAGAGTTGTGCCATGTGATGTAAAAAACTGGTTTATATAAAAAATTGTAAAATACGTAAAAAACTGTACAAAAACCGTAAAAAATTGTAAAAAATGTAAAATATTTAAATCATTTGTCATTTCACTGACAAACAATTTATTTTGACAGTTATTACTTGTTTATAAGTTCACATGAAAAAACGTGTAAACAAAATGTCGACACAAAAATGATTTTCTGCTGATGGAAGACCATCCACAACTGACTACAAAGCTTTAAATTTCCAAATTAACAAACTGAGTTTTGACAGATCAAAAAAACTACTAGATATTTATCTCTCTTTAAATTATAATACCAATAAAATCACTGATGATAATGATGATGAAGATGATTGATACCTTTAATAAAATTTAACTGAATAAATAGAAATCTTTTTAATATTGAATTCTTAAATAAACTATTCTATCAAAACTAACCTTTCTTTTTCCTGTTTGTCCCCATTTATATTTTTAATTTTCAAATTACTTAATTACTAAGTTTTACTTTGCAAATATAACAAATACTTCAATAGCAAATATGGAATACCATCAGTAACGTTTACATATCTATTAAATTTAAAAAATTTAGTTATTTACATTTTTTACAGTTTTTTTATCAAAACAAGTATGTGTAAATCACAAAGTTTTTTACATGTAAAAAACTATGTAATTTACCCGAAGTAAATTACACGCACAAATCTGGCTTCGGTTCTTTTAGCGAATTTCTGTTATGGAATTTAACTATTAGGTATAGTGACTGTCATGGTAATACTTGAAACTGGGACTGTATCAGAAATTTGTTTTGAAGCCTCTGGAAATCGAAAATGACCTTTACTAAAATATATGTATGCATTTATGTGTTTGTGCGATAATTCTCGAATGAAAGATTCAATCTGTATCTACGAAATTTGGTCAAAGCTTTGGTTGGAGCTCTCAAACTCTTGGATGAGTTCGTTAGATACACACGTTTGATGCCCAAAAGCATGCTTTTTGAACTCTTTTTGTTAAATGTTTTCTATCAAAATTCAACAACTTTATAAAAAAAATTTCACACAAATCAAAAGTTACCAAAAAAACTTACGTACGCCTGTCTCAGTTTTTAAAATAAAGAAAGAAAATAACTATTAATAAAGTATCAAAGGATTTCTTTGGAATAAAATTTTTTTAATATGTTATATACGGCTTCTAAAGAACTGTAATCTGAACTTCTTTCAATTTTGACAGCATAATCTATTAAACGAACTGACAACCCTTACCGTAGATATAAACAAAATAAGCTTTTTGGTTTTAATGAAGTAAGATTAAATGTACAATTCGAGTCTCAATGCCTCAGAGCTATCGCCAAAAGTGGAACTGTTGGGGACATGCGCTGTATAGGTATTGCTGATAGTTATTGTGCTATTCAAAAGTAACCAAACGGTTTCAGTAGAGTCGAAAATATCTGACACCTATATTTTTAGATCGATACCAAATAATTTGAATGATGATGAAAAAAAACTCTCCTAATTATAAAAAATAGAACAAAGAGATGTTATCCGGCAAAAGTATAACTCCTTTTGTATTAGAAACTAAAACTAGATAAAAAATACGTTACAATTTCACTACAAAATCATCTTTATAAATAAAGTTCAATACATTTTATAAATAAAGTTCAATAGAAATGAAGAATGTTCGACAGCGCATAAATTTTTCATTGTCTCATTATCGACAGAAAAAAATAACATATGTTTGTAGTAGGTGGTGGTACTACAGAGTTTATAGTTTCATATATAACATTTACAGTTCGTAATACTATTACTATACTATATACATGTAGACATTGCTGATAAATTTTTAAATACAAACTATATAAGTGGAGATTTTGTCGGTTGAATACACAATACATAAAAAGTATACAACATCAAATCTATAACACTACTAGTCAAAGTGTGTTGAAATACTATACCCTAAAATTTCACGTATATAATGTGTAAAAAAAACTTTAGTGTGTAAAATAATTAGGTGATAAATTAACTTAACATGCGAAATTACTTTAATAGAACACCTTGTGAAAATTTAGATGTTATGTTATTTTCAAAATTGTTGGTTTGGATAATATTTGGATCTATCGAATGAAGCCAGGATATCTGGCACTAGCTGAAATGTCATTTATGATTTGAATATTGTAGATTTATACGTACATTCAATTGATTTGTTTTTCCACCTTCGTTGACTGTTTTCTAGTTATATCATACTCATTATGTTCCATAGTTATGTAATACTCACTACCTCATTTACAGATATAAAATTCTCTTCCTTTCAACAATAGTATATTGTACAATAAGTGGGAAAAGAGGCTTATTTCTCACGAATATGAGTTTGTTGCGCGAGCCCGAAGGGCGAGTGCGATAATTCATATGAGTGAGAAATAAGTTTTCCCACGTATTTTATACTATACTTTTTCTACGAGCACATTTTTTTTCGTAAAATTTAACATAAATAATTAAAATAAAATTTAAATAAGTAGTAAAAATTTTTTAAATTTATAATATCAGGGGTTAAGATGTTCAAATTTTTGCCAAAGCATACTTTGAAACTATGGAAACAATAATAAATAATCAACATACATAATATGTATATTTTTAGTATTATTTCTATATATTATATACTAGCCGTACCCGTGACGTTGTTCACGCGAAACGTTGAGTAGTTTCTTTTTCCAATTTGTAGTTTCTTGCAACACAAAATGCATTAAATTGTCTTCAAATTGACAATTATGTATTTATTGTATTTTTCGGTACACAATTAGCAACATTTTTTTTTTTTTATTTAAAATTCAGAAAGATTTCCAAACTATATACAAAATTTATTTACAATTTTTGTTACTATAGTTATGAAATTTATGAAATATGTAAATTGGCGTAATGTGTGTAGATCCTCAAAATAGTTTTTCCATTTTCCCGTGGGAATGAGACATTTTCCCGGAATAAAAAGTATTTTAGATGTTGACCCAGTTAATAAGTTATCATCACACCAAATTTCATTAAAATCCGTCCAGCAGTTTTTACGTGATGCGTGAACATACAGACAGACAGACAGAGACAGATTTATTATATGTATATATTAAACTAACGGAACAGCCTACTTTTTTATTATATTAAGGCGTGCGAAATAATTTCCCACTGTATTCCCATACAGTGTGGGCAATTGTTAATTTTTACATATAGTTAGCCGTGCACAAAATGTTACTTTTAATAGTAGGAGTAGAAAAAATTTCTTTTTTTCGGATAGGTGTAAATTTAAGTACAAACAATTTTACTATTTACGATTTTTTCTTCATATCGCACTAATTGTTGTATCTAAAACTAAGGCTAATGCACTTTTTCGTCGGCCATCGTTTTAAGCCACGCTTAACTGACTGATTCCAATACAAATATTTTAAGACAAGTACGTCAAGTGGCAAGAGTACTACATAAGTGAAAACAATAAAAAAAAAAATTAATCATTGTCAGTCAACTGATCAATGGCAAAAGAATAAATTAAAAAAATTCATAAATAATAAATTTAGTCGATTAATTCGATTAATCGATTAATCGTCCGAGATCGCTAACAGCCACCTTTGATTTTGTTGGAAAATGCTACCGTAAATGACGTTCCCATTTGAATATTAATCACACAGTAATCTGATATCAACGGATAGAAATTTTCAAGACCAGTCACAACCGAAAAATTTTCTAATTTGAAACTATTTGACTGACTAGTTCCTATAAGAAATTATTACGTTCGTATATTAATGAATTGCTCATAAATTATCTGTTTTTGAATCGGTCTCAGAACAACATATTCTCTTCTTTAAATAACACACTTGAATTGACAGTGTTAACCGACGAATACAAACCATTTGTTCTACTACTCACTCATCGGTCGCTGGTCGGTATACTTGCGTTGTGTTGTGATTTGTGCAAATTGAGTAGAGAAAAAATAATAAATCAGGTCAAATTTATCTATTATTTAAAGAAAATGGAAAAATCGACAGACAGACGCGAGAACGAGCGGGCGAGCATTCGAACCGATCGGTTGGGAAAACATAAAAATAACAAATTTTTCGTTGCGCGGCGCCCGGTAATTGTAAAATCATGACTAACATCATGACTTGAATTTAAAAACAAAAATATTTTTGATGAAACATTGTAGTAGGTACGTATGCTATGGTATGGTGGTACCAGGCTGAGCACAGTGGCACATATATATTGGTTATTACAAATTCTCATGTGATTCAATTCTATTCAAGTCTGACCATACCCATGTGTTGTGGTTCCAAGACCAAACCCCAACCACCTGGTCCGATTTGAACTCTGAATGTTGTTTACTGTTTGTATGTTTGTGCTCCCGTTGCACTTGTGCACGGTTTTTGTACGCCACCGAAATGCAATAAAATAAAATATTTACTATTTCGATATTGTACAATAGATAAAATATCTATGTAGCATGCATATATATATATATATATATATATATATATATATATATATATATATATATATATATATATATATATATATATATATATATATATATATCGATAAGCGATGATCGTGTCTATATAGTAGCGTATAGTGAAGGACAAAATTATAGTGCTCTGAAAATTATTGGTAAAAATTTGGGAAACATTATTAATGTATGGCGGATTTTTGTACGTATTTATTTTGTACGTACGTACGCTTTAGCTGATACTTGAACTCTCGATGTACTTTGGTATCTTTGACTGATTCATTATGTTAATTAAAATTCACATACGGCCGGTTTTACATTCATAATTTTAAAGGTTCTTTAACTAAAGCTACTTTTAATTTAAAGTCGACTTTATTTTTAGCATTGTTTTACAATGATCAAGTCTGCTTACTTTTGTTAAAGTAAAATTATATTATTTCCATAGTTACCAACCAAACCAAGTAATTATGTTTTTATAAGAGTGAGTGAGTAAACTTCTATTTATTAATATGATAGATAAAGATAAATGCAGATGTAGATAAAAATGGTCTTTTTAGCTTGCGCCCATAATACTTTTAAGTGTTGCATGGATAAAACGAACTATGAATGATCGTAGTCAATCTTACATTAAAAAAAATAACTATAGAAACGAAAATATCAACATGATTGAATTTCAAAAAATACGTATTTCACTCATTTTGCTACTGCCAGTGAGATTGGAATAGAAAACTACATTATTTCTTTTTAAAAGAAATTTTTCATAAATACAATGAATCATGAAAGAAATCGCGGGTAACCCAGAAATCGTTCAGCCAGTTTAACCCAAAAGAAATATTTGATATTAAACCAAGACGTAAAAATAACTAAAAATATTATTGAAAATAAGCAAACAAATAACATTTTTATTTTATTCATTTAAGGTACGAATATTTTATAGAAAATTATGCTTATAAACAAAATTCAATGATAATAATCAGCAATAACAAATATGTTAAAACCGACTTTTAGCAGTAAAAGTCGAGATAATTCTTACTTTAGTTTAAAGTCGACTTTTACACTAACGGAGCTTTAAATTTGATTGTAAAACAGTACCAAAAATAAAATCAGTTTTAAAGATGTCTTTAGTGTTAAAATCGGCTTTAAATGTGAATGTAAAACCGGCCGATAGTGTTTGAAAAATTATCAAACTTGATCGGCTGGGATTCGAACCCTGATCTCTTGGGTAGGTACTAGCCAAGCGCTTTACCAATTAGGCTACCGACCGCTTGTTCGAGATCGGATTGGAATGACACTCGAGCAGGCGGTCGGTAGCCTAATTGGTAAGGCGTTTGGTTAGCAACCAAGAGATCCGGGTTCCAATCCCAGCCGATTCAGTTTGATAATTATTCAAACGCTATGTGAATTTTAATTATTATACAGATGTTGTTCACTCGGACCGTAAAGTGTTAATATCATTTACTTTAGTTTTTTGGCAGTACTATGACATTTAAATACTTTTGGTACTTTAGAATTTTATTTTAGCGCTTTACTGTACCTGAATATTGTAGTGTGCATAACATATATGCACATTAAATATAAAATAGATTATATTATCTAGAAGGAAATTTGCATATAAACGGGAGTGGCTCAATAATTTTCGGTAACGCTATTCGAACCAAGTACACTAGCTACTAGAAAATTGTGAAATTGCAAGTTTCATTGTTATGTTAATGTTATCAAAAAAATAAAAAATTTTGCCCCCGTGGAAATATGCGACAAAATGATAAATGGCTCTTTCTAAGAGTCGTGTTCTACTTTGTCAAGTGTTACTTGTTACGATTAACAAATTTCCTTACAAGTTTACAAGAAATATACAGTACCCATCAAAAATTTAACGTTATTAGTAGGAAACTTACTATCATTTACTTGCGACTTCGCTCGCGTAGTATTTGAAATTATGACATCAAATTAAATACGCATATCGCGCGTACTCTTTCTAAACCTCGTATCTGAAAAGTCCCAATTTTTGGAGACACAAAAAAAACGTATTTAAATCTGTGTTTTAATCGTTATGAACTTAAGATTTATGCTAATTACACCCTTTGATGTTGGCAACCTACATATATAAAATATATATGGATAAGTATATATATAAATACAATATTTAACGTTTTTTGTGTGTCCTAAAGCATGCAAGTTTTGATATACGAGATTGAGAAAGAGTACGCGCGATATGATACATTTATCGAGCTTCAGTATCATGTCACTATTATTGGAAGTTGTTGTTTTTAGATAATTTTCTCACAGAAATGAAATGCTTTCCCGAGGTAAAAAGTAGTAAATGCTCGTCTCTGTCTCTCAAGCTATCTGTTTGCAAAATTTCAAATCGATCGATTAAGCTGCAGTGGCGTAAAACACATCAAACCATGAAATAAGCAAACTCACTTTTGGATTTTTAACATTTGCTAGGATAAAGGTTGTTGTATGATCTTACACTAAAAAGATGCTTGGAAAAATTTGAATAGGTACTCGTTTGCGAATACAGGGCCAGAGAGAGAAATGACGGGCTCCTATAGGAGAAGCAAAAAATTTTCCTCCAACAACACAATCGACAAGCACAAAAAACGCTTTTCTATTTTCCTCGGGCACATTTTTCGAACCCAAGCCGCCCAACTATAGCCCTGGCTGTTCGCCTCTCGTCGGCCTTGCATAGGGATTTCCACATGGTCACTGCATCTCCTATTGTCAGACACGGGGAAGAATTATTCTGATCAAAATTTTGATTTTATTTATTTATAAAATTTATACTTTGATTATAATTTAAAATGAAAAATAAATTAATATTTCATTTTTTTTAAATTTTTTTTTCTCACTGCTTTTTTCGTTGCAATTCCGCCTACCTACCGTTTGCCATATATCTTTTGTTAATTGAAGAGAAAAGTAATTGTTTAAAAGGATGTAATTACAAATTTTTTTTCTACCGAATAATTACCTTAATTATTCATTTTTATGTAAGTATATATTGTTTTTCTAAATGTAAAATTAAAAATAAATCCGTATTCTGTAGTCAGTTTGTTTTAATTAATATCTTATGATAGAAAATAATAAAATGAAACACAAACGAACACAATTTGTTGCGGATTTGTTTTTGTATCTGTTTTTAATTGAAATAAACCGTTTAATTCTGGTTGTAGTTGTGGAGTATAAAATTATAGTCTAGTAGCAAACGATAGAATTATAGTACGATTTGATAAATTGTAGTACAACAAATGCAGAAAATTGATAATTTCCAGTAAGTAGTTGAAACTTGCTACAATTCTTATTCTGCTGTGTAGAAAAAAATAAGTACCTATGTAGGTATCCTACTTAAATCGTGCACTATATTTTTTCATTCAACAGTGGCGATTTTGCTTGTAGGCCGGATAGGCCCGGGCTTACCAAAAAATTTTGAAAAAATGAAAAAAGCAAGAAGAAAATGTTTAGGGCCCGAAAGTAGATTAATCCGCTCTGTCCATACTTTATGTCAAATGTCTAAAAATAATTCTTTAACCCTGAGTAGATTTCTTTTAGCCTGGAATCATTTCCGCAATCGACTGGAGTACCTACCTACCATTAGGTCGTGTAATTTGAAATGTCGTTTTCCGACCACTTGGCCGACAATGTAATTCAGACAAATATCAACACTTTTTTAAGCATTTTAAGTTGTGTAATATGAAATGTCGTTTTCCGACCACATGGCCGACCATCTAATTCAGACAAATATCGACAGTTTTTTAAGCATCTGAGAAATGTTTAAAAGCAATTCTTTAATTTTAAATATAATTCTTGTCACTCGGAATTATTTTTATCATTTTCTGTAATATTATTATTAGGTCTAGGGTCGGATCATAATAGAATTTGAATTTTTTTTGGTTTTATTTACTTTTTTTAAGGAAAAGTGTTAAAAAGTTATTAAGAATAGTTTTTTAACTTTTTAGGTGCCTAGAGCGGCACTTAGGGTAAATCCGCCACTGAATTTACTCCCTATTTAAAAATCCTTACAGATCAGTGATACAGAATCTTGAAATCTATTTTTACCGAATCGATTTTCAGTTTCCAAAATGAACATTCAAAAATTCTTCTACTATCCAAAATTATCTTGGAACAAATATTAGCATATATTTGTTCAGAAATATTAAAAATATGGACGGATCAAAATGTGTTGAAACAACGGTCTATAATACTCAACAAACTAATAATGCTAATTTTATGCATTGCTAAGTTCCTTGTTTTACAACGAGACGAAACGCAAATATTATAACATCCTTAATGCAAACAGAAAATGGGAAATACAATAAATATATTTTATTAAAAAAAAGTTGTATTTAAAAATATATCATTGTAAATGTATATATGCATTTTGTTTGCACGACAATTTTTTTTTTTTGTTTCATACCACAGTTTTCCACGAGTTTTCCACCCACTTACAACCCTCGTTCGTCCAACGTACATGTGTACCTTTCCGGTATGAAATACACATACACAAAAATATCGTATAAGATTTAAGGATATACTTTTACCTAGTAAAAATAAATAATAATTTTTTTTATATTAACCCTTTATAGGCCGTGAATATTTCTAACAATTGTACAAGTCTTTTTTTGGTACGCAGTTTAGAAATATCGTAAATGTTGAAATTCTGTCATGTATTTACCAGGGAAATGCGTGGCTACATTGGCCCTTATCTGTAAATGTTGATTATATGTAAAATGTTGCCATATGGCTACACTAGTTTTTGAATAAACAAACGTTTCAACAAAAAAAGAATATTTATCTATTTCTGCAAAACAGTTTTATTGATTTACAAGCAGAAATAATATTACAATTTATTACTGATGAAATGAAATAAAATATTTCTTTGTTTTGGTGAGACGAAGTCGTGTATTGTATCACATTTTACACATTTTAATCTCGTAAATGATTTTTTACAACGTTATCATCGACATTTGTTGATATAAACTAGTCAATGATGTATAAAGTTATCTTTTTGTGACAATAAGCTGGACGTACGTTTTACCGTACAAGGATGAACGTTTGTGACCCTTATAAAAAAAAGGTTCTTCAAAATCTGATTCTGACGCCAGCATTTCTGTGTCATTATTTGACTCGAATAATCTGATACATCAGATACATCTGGTGTTAAAATAGCCACATCACAGAGTTTACCATAAAATTTGTCATAACGGGTATAACTGTACGTCTCATATTCCAAAAATGAAAAATGTTATTAAAGGCCAGTGTATCCATATGGCTACGAATTGTTCATAACGGTTATATTTAAAAATTATTTATCTAAGCCAATGTATCCAATTGGCAACAGTAAGTTTTTAGTAAATTTATAAAGGTTTCTCATCACAAATAAAATAAAATAATGTTAGCATATTAAAATTAAGTACATAATTAAACTAGTAACATTGCTACATAAAAATTTTTTTTTAAAATGTATTAATCACCAAAACACTTTGAGCATACAGCCAAACAAGCAACTTCCACGACAGTTTTAATGTATATTTTTGTTCTGTAGTGAACAGCGCTGTCCAACACGATATTAAATAAGGATTATTTTATGTATGTATGCTAGTTTAAATGTATAATTCTTAATAATAGAAGAAAAAATGCCAATTAAAGTTCACGTGGCCATTTGGTTACCGTAGCCCATAAAGGGTTAAATAAAAACACAAAATTATTCACATAGGTATAAAGGTAACTGGGTCCGGTCGCTGCTGATGTGACTCGGTTACATCGGGTACCGGACGCTTATTACGATATAAATGTTTAATTTTATGACTATTTATCCTTATTTAATTATGCGTTCGCTCCGTTTTTGTTTTTTTCTAGTGTTCCGTATCGAAATTGTAAAAACGAATCATACTTATGGAACCACTTCACAGGCGATTTCCTTTGAAATTATTCAACGTGAACGTTTGAAATGGTGATCAATTGTATACTTATGAAAAGTTGAATTTCGACTCTAGGGGTAAAATTTTTGGTGACAACCTGGAAAACGGAAAAGTGGACATCGAGTAGGGTATCAAAAGGAAGCATCTGTTAATTTTTTTTAGTAAAACCTTTCAAAATTTGCTGTTTTTAACCCTAGTCACCAGAAGCATCGCTCGCAACATTAATAATAAGGTGAAAATTGTACAAAAATTATCAGAACTGAATCCTTGATACCTAAAAGAAAACTTTATGACACATTTTGCTTTGATCAATGGTTTTGTTAATGTAATTTTAACCGGGTATTTTTTAGAAAATTATTTTCAGAAACTGAAGAAGGAAAAACAGTTAATAAATGCAGAGCCGCGGGTCTTAGGAATAAACGATATTCTTTAAAAATTTTTCTCTAAAAAGAGCTTCTACTTTTCTCAGGTCTCCTCTTCAGGCCCGGGCCTATGCCTGCAGCCTCAACTACTCCCCCCTCTCGTCGAGCGGAGTAGCGTTGAATAAATCTACACGCCAAATATAATAATTTTTGCAGACTAATAAGCACAGGTTCCATTTGTTACATTTAATATTTGTTATCCGATTCACATAACTAAATAATAGATATATACATAAATTATCAAAAAAAACTGACAAAAATTTTTAAATATTTTTTTGCTTAAAATAATCTATTAATACATGTTTTGTAATAGTATCACTAATAATAATTACACTGGTTTCTCGTTGTAAACAACATCAAAATTGAAGTAGAATCATATGCCTTACTCTTTTTATGTATAAGTGAATTTTATTATCTAAAAAGAGTAAGATATATGATTCAATTTCAAGTTGCTTACAACGAGAAATCAGTGTACTAAAAAACAAAAATCTCTATTTCTTTCTGGTAATCGTAAATAGGCGAAAATACAGATACCATTATTTTTTATTCGAAAAATACAGTTTATTTCAAAAATAAAATTTATTCGTTGGGTAAAATATTTTTCTACTCCTGTTGAAGAACACACTCATTATATATCCGTTAATTGTTGAGAAAGCTAGGCATTAGTCAAAGGTGTGGAGGAATTTTCCTTACTCAATACCTTTTTGACCAATGAAATCGCTGTATTAACCATTATTCAATAGGCTGGCTTTTGTTTTGTGTATAATATACGTATCAATTTTTAATTTCAAATATGTTGCGTAGTAGCATCTAAGTAAACAAAGTAGCTTGTATTTTGTTTTCATTGTTTGTACATATATAAACATTTGATGAAATTAGAGATAGATTAAAAATTGTATTTTTTTGATTTAAAATTTATATTCAATTTTATTTAAATCAAAACGGAAAAAAGTAGTAGAAAAAATATCGTATTCTACGAGCTATACGGCTCGTGTCGCAATTTCATCTTCGTGAGTAATAGCTATCATTACCAGCTTGTTGAATAATATACTATTATCTACCCCCGTATTCTATTACCTATACCAAGGGACCATACTAGTAACCAAATTACACTGTTCCACTTGTCGCCAGTGGATGACGTAAAATTTCCCCACTCTGTTAGTGTAGATACACACTGTTTGCAGTGGTATTGGTTTAATGGTTGCGTCTGTGTACGTATTCACAAACACTACTACAACACACGTATTGTTGTGTGCGAGAAAGAGAAATGTGTGCTGTTCAACTAACAATGTCTAACAATGTAATACAATGCACTGTGCGTTCGGTGACGCAGAGCGACTGACTACATGACTAAAGCTGTGACAGGCCTACAAAGAGCTCCAAGCAAGCTACACTTCGTTGATATTAGTTGGCTTCTAGTGTTCTATGATCTATACATGCATTAAATCCATAATAACAACTAATATTACGGAACACTTTTGGCACAAGTACAACTTGCACCTGTAGACTTTTTTATGTTTTAAATGAAAAAAAAAAAAGATATTTTAATTTTTATATGCGGTAACGATTAAGTGATTGTATCGTTCGTTGAGGCTGCTGCTTTTGTATATATGGGATTTTTTTTAAATATATATTTTATTCACGAGGGTGCTGTCCTTTTGAGTATAAATAATTTAATAAAGATAATTCCTTGTGTGGAACAAAATGTTCGTAAATATTTAACGATTTGTGTTAGCAAGAAAATGTGTTGCGTTCTATTCACGAATTTCTCACACGAATTCAAAAAGATCTCAACAGTGAAAATTATTAAATTAATATAAATTATGTATAGTTTGTACATCTGATTCTGTAAAGAAGAAATTTTGTGCTACTATATTACAGGGAAGCAAGACCGCTTTTACTGGTGCACTAACACGTTCTTGTATACAATCTGCCCGAATTAGCTTAAAATGCTACTGAACGTTGGGATTGTAGTTATGCTTTTTTACTCGTCACTTATCTTTTTAGGGAAAAGTTAATAAAAAATGTTTTTTTTTTTTTCCAAGAGCCCACCATTTTTCTCTACGAGCCTGGTTTTACGTAACGGAGTGGCATTTTTCACAAATTCCTAGGACAGCATTTTTAGGGTAAATCTGGCTCTATACATTTTTAATTAGATTCAGAGCCATTGTAGAACTTAACTTCCTTATTATGTACGCAAATCTTACGCTACATCATTTCAACTAACAGTACTTGATTTCAAAATATATCCGGAAGTACAGGGGCTATCTGCAAGGCCGGACCTAGCCTAAGTGGCGCCCGGGGCAGGATCAAAAAATGGCGCCCCTGTTGAAAAAAATATTTCTTTCTTCTTTTTTCCTCCCAAAAAACAAGTGAGGAGCAAAGTAAAGACACATCGAGGCTAATTTTGGCGCCCCCAAGACTGGCCGCCCGGGGCTCGCGCCCCGGTCCCCCCCCTAGATCCGGCCCTGGGTATCTGTAATCAAACAGTTCAGTTAAGCTGATAAACAAAACTGGAGACTTTCAGATATTTATTGCAATGTCTTTTAAAAGTGATAGTTTATTTTATTGATTATGGATTAGTAGAAGGTTTTAATTATATAATCGTTTCTTAACTCGGAAATTAGAACTTAACTCAGAGCGGAAACGCTTTGGAATACACTAATCAGAATAATTATTAAACGATAAACTGAACCGGAAAGTGTTGTTAAATGTTTAGTTAAGGTGTCTTTAAAATTAGTGTTGAGAAAATATATGTTAATTTCATCAAAAAATTTTTCCAAAATGTGTATGTTTACTTTCAAAACATCCTCACTACACACGATAAACATACATGTCATAAGATAAATAAACAAATTATATTTAACACAAGAATAATAATAATAATATTATAAATAAGACGATGGGAACAAACGCGTCCCAAATAGAGCCTACGAGGAACGAATCAAAATGAGAATAAATTCTATCTTTACATTTTGTGTGACTGTATGAATAAATGATGAAGTTTACCGGGGTGCGGGGGGTGAGTGGGGGGGGGGGGGCACTGGAATGATAACAATGATACTGATGATGGCGCGCGGTAAAACATAAATATACTGTTCCTCTCTCTCTCTACTCATTCTAATAAGGAAAACAAACAATCAACACTTTCAAAATAATTCTATTCACAACTCTTAACACAATTCAAGTCGACGACAAGTCACTTTCTTCATGAAATTGTGCTATTTATTCATTTTGAAGTTGTACTTAGTATTTTACTTTATAGAACGTCTACGTATAATGAAAATTCAAAACGCCTAACACATGCGTATACAGTATTGTTATAAAGTTTGGAACACTGTAGTAGATTGATAAAACTGACAAATTAATGATATGAATAAAAATACTTTTTGTATTCGTCGTACTTCTGATATTTAACATGCTCAACATAGTGATGTCGGATCGAGAAGTAACTAGTCGATTAATCGATTAAAATTATTTTTCAGATAAAATTAGTCATTAGTCGAAAATATCGAACACAGAGTAGTCGACTAATCGACTAAACTTTTAGTCGAATTCATGAATAAGGAAACCTATGTAACTCTTACAAAAACGAGGTTTCCTATTTAATTTAATTATGGACTTTTAATATTTTTCTTTTAACGAACCAAACGATCATGGTACGTATACAACAAAACACATTATTTGTATCTACACAAACATGCGAATGTGTTTGTGCAATATGGTGATGAATGACTGGGCACCTTGTATAAGTATATATATAATATATACTGTCCAACAATTAAAAATAAATTTATTTATTTTAAGAATGATATCCCTTTATTTTGAGAATTTTTTTGTTCAATAGAATTTTTACACTTAAATATTACACACTTCATATTTTTTTCTGTTTAAATTTCACGAATTGATTAAAAAAAACAATGAATCTAAGATCAATGTGGCCATTATGACGAACAGTAACAGACTAAATCAGAAGTGGTGTAAATTGACACAACATTACTGCACCTCACGAACGACAAATCTTTATATGTACACTGTTTCTATGACGTTCTGTGCTTTTTTCAACATTTTTTGAAACATTTTTCATTCGTTATCTTTTATAGCCTTCAAGTTATGGCTACCGCCAAGTAAAAAAATAAAATTGGAAGATTTGCTAAATATACGTTTGTAAGATAATTATGCAGAAGCATGACTGCACCTAGTTTTAGCTGCAAATAAAAAACTAATGGTCCAATCGGATAAAGGCGGCAAGTATTGGGGCGGTTAGCTCCCCCCGGATGCCATTCAAGCTATATTATATTAGAAGAGGATAAGAATCGTAAATTGTAGAAAAAACGTTTGCTATTGCTCCTAGATCTTCCAATATACATATAAGCAGTATTGATTTCAGCCTCAAGTATTCCACAAGCTAAAATTAATAGAAAAGCTTTTTTTAATTTTTTAAACTATCTTAATCTTATCTTACCTAACGTAATATAACTCGAGTGGTAGCTTCTGGAAGGAAAGGCGAGACCCCTATCCAGATGTCTGTTGCCTATCGGCAATCCAGCATACAGTACTTAATAGCAGGGGTACCCAAAAAGTACCTATTGACCAATTTTTTATTTTTTTATTTTTACTAGTTTTTTCAATTTTTTCAGTGCTGATACCGAGTTTTAAAATTTTTTTAACTAATCCGTCATAATGCCGAATATTTAAAAAAAAAAACAATCATTATAATCGGACTATTACTTTCGTTGATATTCCCCAAAAATTTGGCAACCTGTATTTCTCTTAATTTCAGTTTGAAAGTAGGGTCACTAGTTTCAATTTCAATTTTTACAAACATTTTTTAAATTTTTTTGAGCTACAATCTACAATCTCGAATAGTTTGACTGAATTATTTTAGTTGATTCTAAACTTTCGAACCTGTATGCACTAGACTTAGTTCTTGATATTACCTAAACCTTAAAACCATGAATTATGATAATAAATAAGGTGGTACATTTAACCAACAAACGCAATTATATCACTAGTGGTAAAATGTTAATCTAAACCATGTCTAGTTAATTATGTGAATGAGTCTGTTCATAAATAATTTTGTTTTGCATCCTATTTCCTGTTCCAACTAAACAAATAAATACACACATTTATACAATTCAAAAACTGTAAAAATGAAACTGTTCCACACGTAAAAATTTAAGGCATTGAAACTTTATCAATGGAATCAGAAAAATATTTATATATTTTTAACGAGGAAAAAGATTTTTTTCTATTCTTAGAAAATTTTGTGTAAAGCTTGTTGTTGAGTTGAGCAAAACATCTTCAACACAGTACGTTTTATTGATTTCCTCTTGTTTTCTTAATCGGATATTTGTTCAAACTTTTAAATAAAGTTTTGCACACTTCTATTAACTTTGATAATGATGTTAGTCGAATTGTTGTCAATTGTCTGTTTTAATAAAATTGCCGTAACAAGACAAATGTTGTTAATGAACTCAACCTTCGAAATGAAGCCCTATTTTGGAATTAAAAAGTTTTATTTGGTGATCTCGCAGTTGAACGGAAAGTATTAAGGGAGTATGCTACCGTGATCAATCAATCTTTTTAGTATACCCGGTTTCAAATACAATTGATAATGTGTCATCGTTAAAAAATTAGATAATTCTTATATTCGAAACAAATCAATATTCTACTTTTTTCTAAAAAAGAAAAACTGCAAATTTGAAATTTATGCATTTGCAATAATGAAAGAGATAAAGCTAAGAAAACGAGAATTCCGTTAAATTCGTAAGTGATAAATCATGCTTAAATTTAAGTGAAATAGATTATATTTATTTGTGTACATATCACTACCAGTAAACATGAATATTCAATATAAAAAAAGATTCAGTTTTGTAATAGATAAAGGACGTTATTCCTCTGTAAGTGGAGCTTCCTCACGAAACTTCCACGGTATCATTGCATTTTTCGCTGTGAAATCCTACGTGCTTTCACATAGTTCAAATAAGTATAAGTTTAAACTATTTATTATTGACGTACAAAGGAATATTTAGATCTTTTTAAAATTTTACAGTAGTGTAACCCCTTAAAAAATAATTTTATCACCGGTTATTTATAACAGAAGCAAATTGAATTACTGTCGTAAATGCCAGTTCGTATAAATACAATTTCCAAATAAGATGTTCTTCTTTAACCAACGCCCCCACCAGATTTTAAATGTAATTATTACTCGCTCTCTACAAAAACAGACAAACTGTATTGAGATCTGTCAAATAGGCATGAATTGAAAAAAAAATTAATTCGATATTAAGGAAAATTGGTAAATATTAAAACTATTAGTCCTTAGGTTGAGCCAAGTCCGGAATAAAGAAACTTTGCAGAAGGGAAAAGAATTTTACATCTGCAAAACACTGATATTAATGTAAATTAGAGTATACAGTATATACAAACGTTAAATTTAAACGGTATAGTTTTTCAATATTTAAATGAGATGACTTTTCAAGTACGGCAATAATTAGCAGTATTGTTCGCAGCATGTTACCTACTTATTTATATGAATGCAAAAAGAAACCGTCGCTTGTAAAACAGGTAATAAATTTAAATACAATTGGAGTGAACATAGGGTGGTATTTGTTCTAAGCAATAAAATAATTTAACATCTTGAAAGTTTATGGTCACTAATAACACCCTCTCGAAAAGTCATCCCAAAAATTGTTGGAAAAGGTATACCCAAACATCATGAAATAACAATCAGCGAACGAAAAAATCAAACCAATAAATTATATGGGTAATTCCATGAAAAGATGGAATTTTAGTAAAAAGTAAAAAATGACAATAATTAATCAATATCATGCCTACTTGAAATTCAAAAAACTAAATTACTGATATACAACGTTTTTTTATTTTTTTTTACCGGTAATTGTTTTTATTCTGTAAATTTTGCTTAAAAATTTGTTACTTGATTAAAATAAATACTGTAACTTGTAATTTTTTTCAAGTGAATATTAAAATACAGCTAAATTTACCTTTTTATTTCTGCTGAAATAATTATTATACTCGTTTCGAATATTATTTTGAATTTTTATCAAGCTACGAATTTGAGTAATGGAGGCTATCAGAACCAACAGAAGATTTCTTAATTATTAAAAATAAACTTTTATCTTTATTATCTATCATATTGTCCAAAAAATCAAACTATGTAAGTGACCGACTAAAAGTTATATTTTTTCAAAAATATATAATGTTTTATGACATTTCTTATTAAAATAATTTATTGAAATATTTGTTTAAATTTATTTAAATGAAGCTGTTTGTTATCAAAACAGAGCAGGAAATTCCCAGTGTATAAAAGATGAAAAATTATGTTCCTTTTTGAGTAATGTAAGTGACCGCACCTACTTTACCTTGTAGGTATATTAAAAATCTTTATGCTTTTGTTGTTTGATCTCCTTTGATTAAAAGTTCAAATCGTATTCGATTTAATTTGACTAAATTTTAGTGGATTTACTCATTAAATATACGAAAATTTCAAAAGATAAATAAATTGTAAAGTAAGTGACCATGGAATTACCCATATGTACTTGTACATCTATAAAATTTAGTTAATTTCAGCAAATATACTTTTAGAATAGTCAGATTTTTTAACACCAGATGTCTTACCGTCATTGTACAGAGCCCAACATGGATATGTTTTTGAAATGGAGATGTATGTGTTTTCAGTCTAGTCTAAAAATTAATATATTTTTTGAATACATTACGAAAGCGTATACATATTTAGTATAAGTATTTAAACATAAAATCTGTTTCACTTTTTTTATGTAAATATTAATACGTAAAACATAAAGCGAAAAAATGTTCCCAAAAAGGAAATTATTTGATTTAAATAATTTCCGTCCACATATACTGTTTATCGGTAGCAAGAATAATTGTGCCTCTCACGATAAGATACGCAGTGTTCAGCGTTAGTTTGCTTTTCTATTGCACGAATCATCTGACGTGGCCATATCACAGGAAGTTAAGAGGCAAAACCCATCAACCGTGACTACTTTGTTATAGTTCTGAAGGCTTTTGAGGTGATTTTTTTTCTAATATCCAGCAACCAAATCGAGAATTTGGTTGCTGATCAGAATATTTAATCTCTCGGCAACAAATTTAACTAAATTAAGCACTTAAGTTAGGTGTTAAACTGTCCTCGAGTGTGCCGTTTCTTTGACAATTTCGGGGATATTTCAATATCTAAATAAGAAATTTTAATGCACACTCAACCTCAAAGACTACAAAAGGACACAAAATGACTGATATAACGTGAAATAATGAAAGTATATTACTAAGAATTAACATTTTTGAAAAGCGAAACTCTTGACTACCCCAAACTTGACTACCCCATTTTGCTCTACTTTTCCCTACAGAATTCAAAGTTGTTATTTACAAAATTTTTACTTTAATTACAACTTTGAATAAAAACAGGTGAATTAAAATCTTAAAATACCAAAACATATTTCTTTTAGTTCAAATGCCGTCAATTCTGCTTGAATGAACTCTTCAATAGGTTCGATACTGGACTTACGTAACAATACATCAGTGAAAAAATCTTTGAAAATAAAGTTTTCGAGTCATTAAGCATAATTCCAATTTTTCCCCAAAATAACCATGGTGGTAGATAAAAATATACTGCCAATGAGGTGTGGCACACATACTTCATCGTACTCGTAAATGACTTTAAAACAGTATTCTACCAAATATATACACTGTGAAATTATATTTTCGCTTTAAAGTTCATAAAAAAGTGTTGTAACTCAAAATACTTAAAGTCTAAATTATAAAATAATAACAAAAATATTTTAGATACTAACCCCCAAAATACTTTAAAAATTTGAGCGAAGTGGTACTAGCTGTAAATAAGATATTGACATTTAATGGGATTTAATGGTAGCGCCGTGGATACTATTACTCCGAATGCAATGAAATTTGTAGGGGAACATCTAGAAACCAGACCGCATAATTTCTGACAATTTCATAAAAAATAATTGAATAGTTCAGAAGTTATGCCACTTGATGCAATTTAGTATATTAATGGAATGACATGGTAGCGGCGTAGCTACCGTTACTCCGATTTCGATTAAATTGATAGGGGACCATCTAGGAACCAAACTGCATAATTTCTGAAAATTTCCTTAAAAACAATCGAATCGTTCAGAAGTTATGCATGCCATTTGGTGCAAACTGACGACACACAGACGGACAGACAGATGGGCGGACAGACAGACACCAAACCAAAATTGTTGAGGAAGCTCTAAAACGTACAATGTGCGTAAAAAATTTTATTTTGGAGTTAAGAAATTTTTTTATTTTTCAAGTGATCACAATGCTTTTGCTACTTTAGCAGTCTCGGAAGCTACTTTAGTAGTCTAGGAATCAAAACCACTCGACTTTAACATGACATATACCTAAATGGTTTCAAATCGATTGCGTATAAGTTTCTTTAGAAAAAATTATTATCAAAAATCTATCTCAATTTTAGTTTCAAATCCTGAAAAAATCCTCAATTCAAATGTTTCTAGATTTTTGTTTTTATTTTTTCACAATCTAACGACAGATTTTTTATTGTTGTCAATTTATACACATATATTTTTATACCTACCTACATGTATCTCGTCCCGGATGTCTAATATGTTTGTGAAGTGTTTTGTACTACATATATACATACATACATACATGTTCGAAACAAAATTCACCACGAATGGGATGTTTGTTGAATGTTTATGTGTGTATTAAATTTAATATTAATTTACATAAACTTATAAAATTTACATTAATTAACCGTAGAAATAAATAATTTTGAAACATAAACGAGTACAATTTCTGTGTACCCAGCCGCAGCTATACACATCACATACATATTTTGTATATATTCGAAATATAACTACGACACATCCACGACAACTGACGTAACGTTTCGTAACACAAGTGACGTAAAGCAGCATGCCTACACCCACTGTATATAATGTCACGACATGAACAATGTGGTGAAAAAAATTTGGGCACTGGGATATGTGACATGTAATGATTTTTTCAAATCGCTAGAAAGCTCCTAGCCCATCTACATAGAGTAGTATTAAGACTAATTGCAAAATATTATAAAATCTGATTTTTTTTGATTATAAGTTGCATATTACACATGACCAAAAAAGTATCGCCAGAATCGCACAGTGGCGAATGCGGAATTTCACGAGATTGTAATTTACAACCGTGTTACATACTATACTTTATCTACGACTAACATGAAATTTACAATATGAGCAATATAAAGACTATTTGGTGGATAATCGTTGGTAGAAATGCCCCCGCATCAATTGTGTTGGTTTTTTCTGCTAACTGCTATCGATATAGGACTGAAATTCACTGAGTTTCAGCTTTTAAAAACTTACCACCTTGGGCGTAAGAAATTATTTTTTGAAAATCGAAAAAAATTTATAACTTTTGAATGGGTTGACGGATTTGGCTGAAATTTTATTGTTTCAGATACCTCTATAGTATCAGAACAAATTTTTTTACAGGCTTTTTACTATGGCTTCCGATAAAACATAATTTTTCCAGAATTTTTTTCCGGGTGCGTCACAGTTAAAAAAAACTTAATGTCCGAAAATACTTTTTTAGAAATAAGTATAGCCTTCCGGGTACTCAGTCGATCGGAAATCGTTTGCGAATTTTGAATATGTTGATAAAAAAGTTTGTGACTGTGTAGTTTTCGGAAAACAGAAAATAGTCGACTCAAATCTTCAAATTCTTCGATCAGCCGAACACTTAACATCAATTTTTGAAACCACAAAAATGACAACTATTGCAAATTAAATTAATTAGTACACATTTTCGTGACCCATTTATCTTAAGCTCCGCCTCTTTGGCAATTCCCAATATTATTTCAAAAAGTAATAACTCGAGCGAAGTTGACCGCACTCACTTCGATCGTGCACAATTTTTGCACAATTTACTATATTATTATTACTATTGTATGAAACGAAAACAAAATATATCAGGTTAGTCATAGTTATCGAATATCCTAAATCCTTTGAATATCATTATCTCTGTTGTTGTACTATTTTCCACATTATTTTGTCATTGTCAAACATAACGACTATATACATAGAAACGATCGTTGATGTGATGTCTTAATATTGCGTCGTTTTACTTCCACGTTTTCCCCAATCTTCAAGCGTTCCCTAAATCAAACTCTTTGAATTCAACCAGCATATACTTCTTACCTTCGAAAGTAGGTACGTCTCATGTTCCATGCATGCGACATTCTACACAACTTATACACATATATTATATATGAGTGGTTGGAAATTTTCATCAGAATCAAAACTAAGATTTACAATTACATTTGTTGAATAAATAATTAGTTTTGCTAACTTTTGTTATACATACATATACGAATGAACTTTGATGCGAGTGTATAGGTTTCAAATACTTTGATACTGTTACTATATGTACACGAGCGTTAAAACAGCGTTTCTCAACCTTTTTTCAATCGTGGCTCGCTCACATATAGGATGGCATATGACAATTTTTATCAGTTCTTACTAAATTATATTTATATTTAATACTAGCCGTACCCGTGACGTTGTTCACGCGAAACGCTGAGTAGTTTCTTTTTCCAATTTGTAGTTTCTTGCAACACAAAATGCATTAAATTGTCTCGAAATTGACAATTGTGTATTTATTGTATTTTTCGGTACACAATTAGCAACATTTTTTTTGATTTAAAATTCAGGAAAATTTCTTTACCACGAAATTTCACAACTACAAAATTTATTTACAATTTTTGTTGCTATAGTTATGAAATTTTTTTATGAAATATGTAAATTGGCGTAATGTGTGTAGATGCTCAAAATAGTTTTTCCATTTTCCCGTGGGAATGAGACATTTTCCCGCAATAAAAAGTATCTTACACGTTGGCCCAGGTAATAAGTTATCATCACACCAAATTTCATTAAAATCCGTCCAGTAGTTTTTACGTGATGCGTGAACAGACAGACAGACAGACAGAGACAGATTTACAGTTTTATTATATGTATTGGGATCTGTCGAATGACGGTATGACATCTGGTGTTGAAAAATCAGACTATTCTTAAAGTGTATTTTCTCAAATGTCATTTATGAGCTGAATTTTCTAAATCTGAAAATACATACAATTGATTTAATTTTTCCATTCATTTACAGTTTTCCAGTTATTTTATGACGTTTGCTATTTAAATTTGACGTTTGTATACTGTAAATTGTAATATTCGTTAACTCATTCGGGCATTTTTTCATATTTTAACCACATTTTAACTGTTTTACAGATGTAAAATTTTCTCTCCTTTAACAAAATTCCTTTGCTTCGGGCTTGTGTCAACCCAAATACAAAAAGTTCTAACATTTACCATTTTTTCTTAATATAGCACTAACTACTATATATAAAACTAATGTTAATGCACTTTTTTGTCAGCCATTTTTTTGAAACTCCACCCATAGGACAGACCCCAATAGATGAAAGGTGGTTTTCCGATCATCAGTCCACCGTATAATTCAAAAAAAACATCGACAATTTCTTGGACTTTAGAGAAATGTTTAAAAGCAAATTTTTAATTTTAACTATTTGTAAGATTCCTGTAACTTGGAATCATTTTTGTTTGAAGTTGAAATTGCATTAAGGCCTCCAATAAGAAATGTCTTTTTTCGACCACTTGGTCTATGTAAATCAGATAAGTTTCATACTTTCTTAAGCATTAGAGAAATGTTTAAAAGTCATTCTTTAAATTTAAATAGAATTATTGTATGCTAGAACAATTTTCGCCACTAGTTATAATCTAATCGCCATTAGTCTATTATGAAATGTCGTTTGACAATCACTTGGTCCACCATGTAATTCAGATATATATTGATACTTTCTTAAGCATGAGAGAAATGTTTGAAAGCCATTCTTTACTCTTAAATAGAATTATTGTATTATGGAATCATTCACTGAGAGAAAAATGGTAACTTAAAATTAAATACGATCATTATTGGTTCAACAATGTACAACTTTAAAAAAAATGTATTGAAAAGATAGGGAACTTTGTAGAAAATCAATATTATTCAACTTTAAAATAAAGTTGTTCTACATTGAAACAATAAATTTCAACATTACTAGACTTTCGTTACTGTTTTACATTGAATCAATATGGTTTTTATTCATATTAAGTTGTTTTTCCGTCATTAGCTGGTATCACATTTGGTCGTGTAATATGAAATGTCGTTTTCCGACAACTTGGTTTAGCATGTAATTCTGATAAATATTGACACTTTCGGAAGCATTAAAGAAATGTTTAACAGCCATACTTTAATCTTGAATGAAGTTATTGTATCCTGGGATCATTTCCGCCATTAGTTGGAATGACATTTGGTCGTGTAATATGAAATGTCGGTTTCCGACCACTTGGTCTACCTTGTAGGTAAATCAGGAAAATATTGACACTTTCTTAAGCATTGGAAAAATGTTTGAAAGCCATTATTTAATCTTAAATGGAGTTATTGTATTCTTGTACTCATTTCCGCCATTAGCTGGACTAACATTTAGTTGTGACCCTTTAATTGACCATATATTCCCACCAAGTTAACCACTATTTACTGTGCTATTATGGACCGTAAATAAAAAAAAGAACTAAATTTCAAAACATGATGCGATTTCTATCGCCAAAACATTCTTTTTATAAAGCTAGCCCCACCATTTTCTTGTTTTTAAAGCAATTAATTCGTTTTAATTCACATACATCTCTCTGCAAACCGATAAGATACTTTCGCGGAGCATCGATCCGCGGACCAACGGTTGGGAAACACTGCGCTACAGTAATGTTTTTATATGAAAATATTCTAACATGTGCTAGCGGTAGGTGCTCGTGAATGGAATGTTCTGGATGGTTTTTTGCATTCAGTTCATTGTTATCGAGTTAACTTGATATAATTAATTAATACGAAACATTGTGCAAAATTTGCTAGTCACAATTAATTAATAAATTAATGATGTATTCGTGTATAACACTCATATGTATAAATTATAGAGGACAAAAAGAAAATTTTATTGATGGCAATCATTAAAAAATTTGCGACAATATAAAAAAAATTGGTACCTACACTACAATTTAAAGTAATTAGTGTTTGCATAACAATTTAAAATACCTCCGTTGCAGCGTACGGAATAGCATAGCGAATTTTCGGTTATAAAAATTTAAACCAAACGACTGTTCTTAATATTTAAAATAAAATTTTGACGTGTAAAACTTTAACACTAATTTGTAAATAATTTAGATATAAAATGAAAATTTAAATAAGATAATCCTACTTGCTACATTCCCCTTTATATAATAATATATATATATATATATATATATATATATATATATATATATATATATATATATATATATATATATATATATATATATATAACTTGAGGTGTGAAGGTTAATACCGTATTAATACTATTGAAAAAGATAGGGTCGAATTTATTTATTAATGTTAAGCTAAATAAAAACATCAATTTCAAATCAATATTTTATAGTTGGCCAAAAAGGTTGTGTTATTTTATTTATTTTTATTTTTTTTAAATTTTTAATTATTTATTACCTTTTTTTTTACTTGTATTCAGTTATTCTATGTATACCCTTTCTGAAATATTTAATATCGTTATACTTTGAATCAGTGTTATTTCTGTGACCTCGGTTGCCGTTTGAGAATTCGACGCAGAAAGCCGAGGATTGTTAAGTATCCATAGGCACAAAAATAAATTTGCAAGCCAAGTGTGTGTAAGTTATGTTTTCAACCAAAGAAATGCTGAATAGATTAACAAATAACCCTGTCGCAACATCTGCATAACACAGCGAATTTTCAAATATTGGGCACTGGCGGATCTCATCTAAGACCTGTATCCATTTAAAATAGTTAGCTAACATAGCTTCTAACAGAGAAACAATTTTCAAAATCAGTTCAGTAGTTAATTTTTGGCGCTTTTGGGTCCTCAGGACCATAACCAATCTCATATAATGTAGCATATATCCATTTAACAACATATTATTACATTACATAACTATAGTTTTCGATTTTTTCTAGGTACGCAAATATATATATATATGTATGTATATATATATATATATATATATATATATATATATATATATATATATATATATATATATATATATATCTTCTCTCTAAAGGCGGACATCATACAAAAATTTCCTTTCCATAACGTACACTTAAAAAATCTGACTAATTTTAATTTAAAAATATGAGACAGAGCTATTGTTATTATAACACATACATACATATTGAATAACTAACTAGCACTTGTTTTATCTAGAAAAGAATTGCTAAAACGGTGCAACATTTATTGTAAAAAAATTCAGCAAATTTCTTAATTTTTTTTTAAAAGCTAGTTCATTTAGTACAATGTTTTATGAGCTTTTCGATGGTGTCAAAAAAAATTTAAAAAATTTTTGAATTCTAGCCAAATTTTGCAAAAAGAAACTACTAAAAACGGCGAAAAATGGCCAAAAAACCTACTTCTGGGCATCCCACGTGTCTGGCTAACGAACTTAGCCGAGCCAGTCCGAATTCCAGCTCGCGTACCAAATTTCATAAGCATTGAACGTTTCGTATATATATATATATATATATATATATATATATATATATATATATATATATATATATAGATTTCCGGGTTCTAGAGGCACCAAAACAAATTTCTACCATAGTCCCGGACTTAAGTCTTACCATAAGAGCTGCTGTAACAGTTGAATTTTCAGAATGGAAATTCGCTAAAAAATGGATAAAATATAATCAAGTTTATTAAAAATTTAATTTTTGTAATAAAGAATAGAAGACGTCTATAGTCAACTATTTCCATTAAAAATTTATTCACTAATTGACGGTAAGCGAATACTTACATAAGGAAGATAAGTAAACTTTTATGACGTGTTATGTTTTGTAACTATACATTTTCAAAATAATTCTTTTGTTCAAGTTTTAAAAATTTCTTTGATTTTCTTTTCTTTGAATTAAAAAATTAAAAAAATATTCCTCTGAATAAAAAAAAAAAATATTTTTTGAGGAAATTTTTAACTTTGAACAAAAAGCATTTGCTTTGTAAATACCATGTTACGATTCAAGTAGGTAATTGAAAAAATAATTTTTTCTGTAATCATGGATAGATTCGAGACCACAAAAATAACACTTCCGGTTCTCCGCAAATAATATAAGTAGAATAGCTGAGCGGGTTCTGTGACACCGTAAAACTAAGCAACTTGAACCCTTTTGCCAATGATTGAAATCGTGTGATTTTACGGTACTACACATTCCGAACTGATGAGTCATCAAACTGTATCGATGTGCAAACCTTGACCTTTGACCCGGCACGTACTGAGTACATGTATTTAAAATTTGTTGTTGACATTTGACCCCAACACTCGCTTATACTGTTAGCCTTGAAATTCCTAAGAGGTGAGTCAATACCAGCGACCAAATTAATTTATGTTAACCCATTATGCATCATCACAATTTACTTATAACAATTTCATTTTGTGTTAACCCATTACCAGCCAAACCTAACGCATGCGCAGACTGAATTTAAGTACACGACGCATGCGCAGACTGAATTTTAGGTTACAATTTGATAGATGGGGCACACTACCGCGTCTAAAATGTGGGGAATACCCTAACTCGGGGGTGGCCCCAAATTTTTGACACCGTACTGTACTTAAATTTTTGGTACACTACCGTGTCAAAAGTGTGGACCCCCCTGGTCAAAAAGGTATCCGATCACTTTTTGAAACGTACTGTACGTGCAAACCTTGGCCCCAACACGCGCTTGCCTTAAGTACGTCATCTTAAACGAACTATCACGTCAAAAAATGTGGGGAATACCCTAACTCGGGGGTGGCCCCAAATTTTTGACGCCGTACTGTACTTAAATTTTTGGTACACTACCGTGTCAAAAGTGCGGGCCCCCCTGACCAAAAAGGTATCCGACCACTTTTTGAAGCGTACTGTACGTGCAAACCTTGACCCCAACACGCGCTTGCCTTAATTGCGTCATTTTAAACGAAAGGTACATTACCAAGTCAAAAATGTGGGGAATACCCTAACCCAAGGGGTGGCCGCTAAATTTTGTGGGGGGCACTCTACCAAGCGCTAGCCGCAATCATGACTTCAGACTCCAGATTTCAGACTTCGGGGTCCAGACTCCAAATTTCAGACCGCTACTGTACTGCCGGAAATTTTGGTGTCAATTGTACTTGAGGTTTTTTTTTTTTGTATATGAGTCAAGTCTTTATAAGATTAATTTGTTTATTTAATAAAAACTCGTGACTTTATACGGCTTGTGTTTGTTTATTTAAGATTTTTTAGCTGACTTAGGATGATGTAATTTCATAATATGTTTGCATCATAGTCAGAGAGGATTTTTATTTAAAAGCAAGTCTCAACTTGTCAGTTCCAGGAATTTGTTTACATTAATGTCATCGTAAATCATTAATTTTATTATGTTTATTTAAGATTTTGCTGACTCATACTCAGATATTTTTTTAATTTGTTTATTTATATAAGTTTTAGTTTAAAAAATGTTTATTTAAGATTTTGACAACACAGCAATTTCTTTGTTTGATTTCAAATACGAAATAGTTTTCTCGGAATTTTTAATTTTTGGCCTAATAATAATCGGGGGTTTTTTCAATTTGTTTATATAAGTTTTAATTTTTGTTTATTTAAAATTAGTCAGCAATTCTTTTATTAGGTTTCAAATGCGAAATAAATTTCTCGGAATTTGACATTTGACCTTCGGTTATTTGCGTTGTAAAAATTCTGAGTCAGCATTTTGTGTGATTCCCCTCCAGAATTTTTCGAGCAGTCAAATTCGTATAAATTGAGGTCTGCGTGCCCCCTCAAATCACTTCTTCAGCAAACTTCAAGCAGTTAATATTGTTATTGTTGCAAGAATTTGTATCGAGATTTTTTTAAAATTAAAATACAACAATGGCTTCATTAAACGACGTGGCAACTAGAATGGTGGAAAATGTACGAAACGCGCTATCATTACTGGAAATGGATACCCGGGATGCAGATGAATTGGAAAAATGGATGAAACACACAAATACCAACATACGACTAATCAACAAGGCTATACGTGGAGCGGAAAACTTGGGACAACGCAAACATTTTGAATCATGTGCGGGAAAAATGAAAGGATTTCGAATCAGAATGAAGGCGCTACGAAAACATGGTAAGTTTTTTTAAATATAAATTTATTTTTTAATGATTTTTTTATAATTTTGATATATCAACATGGTAAGTTTTTAAATATAATTTTTTTTTTTTAATGATTTTTTATAAATTTGATAAATAATTTTTTTATGTTGATTGTTTCAGGTGCCGGCATGAATCGAAATCAACGTAAAAGATCTGATAGAATTCAATGGGCTGACGTGGAATCCGCATTTGCAAGTCGAATACGAACGGGAGTGGTTACTAACATAACACACATAGAACCAAAGGACTTTTTAGACGACGCTACATCGATGTTCACTCGGCGAATACAAAATATATTAAAAAAATACTTAACGATAAAAGTTAACACAACGTTTTGCGGGTTATTTGTGAAAACTGATGGTGACGAGGACAAATACGACATGAAACACTTCAATACGCCGAATATCATAATAGATCGTGGAACAAACCTAAAACAATGCTTCGTGGAACATGTACGGGAACCAATTTTGAGAAAATTGAGCGAATTTGCCGAGTCGGGGAGCGGATGGGCTTTATCAAGCATAATCAACCTAGCTGTGAACATCAACAAGTATACACCTTTCCGTGGATCAAGCTACATCGAATTACCTCAAGAAATAAAAACGAAAAAAGCATGTATCAACGTAAAAAACTTCAACGATGACGCCTGTTTCGCGTGGGCAGTGGTATCTGCACTTCATCCAGCTACATCAAATAAAAATCCAGCTCGAACCACCTCTTACCCACACTACTCAACGGTGCTAAATTTAGACGGGATACAGTTCCCAATGACAATTCAGCAAGTGAGCAAATTCGAGAAACAGAATCCAACAATATCAGTCAACGTGTTTATACTAAAAAAACAAAATGGACATTTCGAAACCGTACCTGCTGCGCTAACGAGAGAGAAGAAACAAAACCACATAAATCTACTAATGATCCAGAACGAGTATTACGAGGATGAGGATAACGAACAGGATAACGACAACGATCAAGATTTACGCTACCATTTCTGTTGGATTAAGGACTTATCGCGACTTGTGTCAAGACAACTAGCAAACACCAAGAGTAAAAAATACATCTGTGATCGATGCTTAAATTACTTTCGCACAGAAGATAAACTGATAAAACATACAGAAGACTGCGTGAACATGAACAACTGTCGGGTGATAATGCCGGAAGGGAAAAGCAAATACATATCGTTCAAGAACTATAGCAACAAGAAACGTGTTCCATTTATAATTTACGCGGACGTCGAATCATTCCTACAACCTGTGACTGATAACGAAAATCGGAAAAACACGACAACGTACCAACAACATCGGGCATACAGTATCGGTTACTACTTTCACTGCTCCTACAACAACCAACTAAGCTACTATCGATCATACCGCGGACCAAATTGCGAAAAATGGTTCGCGGAAGAATTGGCAACGTTACGTGAAAATATCTTGGAACCCATATACGACAACATAATACCAATGAACGAGTTAACACCAGAGGAACAACAGCAACTTAAACAACGAAGTACCGGGTGCCACATCTGCGAGAAACCATTCAAACCTGAGGATATTGTGGTTCGTGATCATAACCACTTCACCGGCGAATACAATGGACCTGCGCACAAAGGATGCAACTTGAATTATAAGGATTTTCATATGATTCCTGTTGTATTCCACAACTTGAGTGGTTATGATGCACATTTCGTAATAAAGGATATAGCAACAGCATTCGAGGGACGTGTCGACTTACTACCAATCAACAAGGAACGATATATTGCATTCACTAAACATGTTACGGGCAGCGAAATTACATTTAGATTCATCGACTCTTTCCGATTTATGGCATCAAGTTTGGATAAATTATCTTCATATCTCAACGAGTTCAACATAGTTAAATCACAATTTCCGGATACCGACTACAAATTACTTACGCGCAAAGGTGTTTTTCCGTACGACTACATATCAGGCTGGGATAAATTGGAAGAAACATGTTTACCATCACGGGAGAAATTCTACAATAAACTCAACGACAACGATATCACCATGGATGACTATACACACGCACAAAAAGTTTGGGATACATTCAACATACAGACGCTTGGAGAATACTCGGATTTATATATGAAAACGGACATACTACTACTCGCGGATGTTTTCGAGAATTTTCGGGATACATGTATGCGCACACACGGATTGGATCCAGCTCATTACTACACGACGCCGGGACTTACGTGGGATGCAGCCTTAAAATATACAAAAGTAGAGTTAGAACTGATATCTGATGTGGACCAATTATTATTCATTGAACGTGGTATTCGAGGTGGATTGAGCCAGTGTAGTAACCGATACGCAACAGCAAACAATAAATATATGAACACCTACGATCCGGATGAGGAATCAAAATACCTGATGTACTATGATGTGAACAACTTATATGGATGGGCAATGTCACAATACTTACCAACGGGAAATTTCAAATGGATGGATAATACCGAGATAGATGTTCGAGAAATAAGCGACGAGTCACCTACAGGATACATACTTGAAGTGGATTTGGAATACCCGAGAGAGCTGCACGATAAACACAACGATTTACCATTATGTCCAGAGAGAATGTGTGCACCCGGTACTAAACAGGAAATGTTACTGGCAACGCTATACAACAAACAGAAATACGTGATACACTATCGGAACCTGAAACAATGTCTACAACACGGGATGAAATTAAAGAAAATACATAGAGTGCTACAATTCGATCAATCACCTTGGCTCAAATCCTACATAGATTTAAACACAGCTTTGCGACAAACGGCGGGAAACGAATTCGAGAAAAATCTCTACAAGCTACTCAACAACGCAGTCTTCGGGAAAACGATGGAAAATGTACGGAAACACTCGATTGTGAAATTGTTAACGAAATGGTATGGACGATATGGTGCGGAAGTTATGATAGCGAAACCGAATTTCCACAGCCGCACCATATTTGACGAGAATCTTATTGCAGTGGAACTACGAAAAACGGAAGTGTTTATGAACAAACCAATATACGTCGGGCAAGCAATTCTGGATATTTCGAAAACATGTGTCTACGATTTTCATTACAACTACATACAGCCAACGTTCGGGAACAACAGCAAATTACTCTACACAGACACGGATTCATTGATTTACGAGATAAAATGCCCAGATATTTACGAAATAATGAAACGTGATATTCAATACTTTGATACGTCGGATTACAGCGCGGATAATCAATATAACATGCCAAGAGTCAATAAGAAAATACCCGGGTTAATGAAGGATGAGCTAAATGGACGAATCTTTACAAAATTTGTGGGCTTAAGATCAAAAATGTATAGTTGTCAAGTGGATGGCGAGGATCACACGAAGAAAGCGAAAGGTGTAAAGAACTCTGTGGTTAAGAAAACGATAACTTTCAACGATTACGTGGACTGTCTAAAACACAATACAATCATAAACCGACAACAAAACCTGATACAATCGAAAAAACATAACGTGTATAGTGTAACTCAGAACAAGGTGGCGCTCAGCCCGTACGATACGAAACGACATATTGTGGAGGGGGAAACGGATACTTTAGCATGGGGACATTACTCATTAAATTAGTACGCAAGTGGAAATGGCATCGTCATCATCGGCTTACTGGAAACGGCTACAAATATTTTCAAGTGAACTGGATAAACTACGTAAACGGGTTGATACCTACGAAAAAACAATTGATGCTATTGTAAAAATGCAAAATTTGAAATTGTCTGAACCGGAATCAATGGACTGGGATAAAACGGATGTTTCAATTGGTGAATTTTTCGAACGTGAACCAATGCTGCTGAACGAACTGACTTTGGAAACATTTCTTCAAATCTACAAGTGGATCAGTTTGAATGTGTTGAAAAGTTATGGTGCGAAAATCATACAACGCGCCTGGATTTGGTTACCATCCGATTATCGAGCCATGTTTCAAGAATGTGAACCATGTTTTGAACATTATAATCGACCATGGCAACAAGATCATATTGATGGACCACCTGGTTTGAAAATTCGCTGTGAAATGTGCAAGAATGGTGTGAAAATGGAGGAAAACTTTCAACCGCCCGTTGGTGAACCATTGACATTTGCAACACGGATTTCACACGTTGAAGACATATTTCTGACTCATCCTTATTTGTATACAAAAGTCAGAAATTTCGATATGTTATTATACTTAACAAAACAACTATTGAAATATGATATTTGGGTGCAACATCTGTATGCATATATGATACCCGAATATGCACAACGAATTTGTCAAGTATGGGATCAGTTACCTGAAAACATGAAACAATTACGTTCGGGTGTTATTGAATATATAAACAAATCATACAATTTTTAATATTTATTTATTGTAAAAAATATTTCATATACATTTATTGTAAAAAAATATTTCATATACAAAACATTTATTGTAAAAAATATTACATATACATTTATTGTGAAAATATTTTGTATTCATACTTATATTTTAAAAAATAAAGAACAATAATTATTTACATATATGTGTTATTTATTTGAAAAAAACCTTTTTATCTTACAGATTATTAAAAAATATATTATTTAAACAATATCAGATTCTTGAATCCAGCTGTTGTTATCCGATGGGAAACCAAGCCACTTGACCAATACTTTCCCATCACGTCTCTTCAGAATTCGTTCCACGAGGTACACATCAGGATATTTAACTTTCTGTAGTTCATACTCGTAAAAGCTGCCTCGGATAGGCCGTTGATTGATATCTTCAAGTAGATATGTGACCGGATTTGTATGTTTAACTTTGACGATTTTAAAAATTTCCGTAGACCAATTCGGTGTGTAGCCTTTTTCAAAGATTGATTTAAATTTGCTAATTCGAACAAAGTCGTTAACTTTATACTTGGCTGCACCAGCAATTTTTATATTACTGTATACATTAGATAATAAATATGCTTCATTATCAGCAGTGACATCTCGTGGAGCCATTTTGATTGTACGATGCTTTGTTCTATTATATTCATCAACTAAATCGTTAATTAATTGCAACCATTTATAATTACCGTTTAGAGAAAAAGCACGCCAAAGTTTATTCTTAATGGTACGATTAAAACGTTCAACGATTGAAGCTTTTAACGTACTATATGTAGAATAATGATTAATATTATGTTTTTCCATTAACGCCTTAAAGTTACTATTAAAAAATTCTCGGCCGTCGTCTGTTTGAAGGTGCGTCGGTGTGCGCTTGCTCTGTTTGAATATTGATTCCATGGCAGCAGTAACAAGCACTCCAGATTTATCTTTTACCGGTACAGTCCAAGCATACTTCGAAAATGTGTCAATAGCTGTCAACAGGTACCTATATCCATGATTTTCTTTCGCATAAGCACCCATTTCAACAAGATCAGCTTGCCATAAATCATCGATACCCTTAGTTATAACACGACGCCTTTTGAAATTTTTACGAGCCGGTTTGTGTAATTCGCTTACAACTTGTTCTTTAACTTTACTCATCTTGAACTGTTGGCATGGTATTTACAGTGAGTTGCTTATATAGGTTCGAAATAAATTGTATTTTATTTTCTAATTGCTTAAATTTAACGTGAAATTCCTCTTTAAATACCGCATTTGCAATAGTTTCCATTACCATTTTCAACTCATTATCCATGTTCTCCAAATGACTAAGTTTTGCGGTTACAATTGATTCAAATTGTTTATGTGAATTTTCAAGTGTTGTCATACCGTCCGAAATTTTAGCAAGCGCTTCATTAAGAAAAGCCAAGTTAACAGCATCAGCTTTATGTTTAGGTGTGCGAACGTTTGTCAGACGTTTACCTTTCATATCGTAATCACCATTCGTTGTTAAATTAATGGAAGCGGCTTTTCCGCCACTGCTGAATCGACCGAATTTGTCAACGCTCATGTTTGAAATGACTATCTAATCAGGTTGATCACCTGTATTTATTCTATTACATCAGCCTCGCGCAATTCCTCTAAAATGGCTTGTATCTCATTTTGATGATTGGTGTGTCCAGCTTGCTGTGACGCAACCAATAATATTAGTCTATCGATAAGTTCGTCTATATCATTCCAATAACGATAATCAATCGTTTGATTAGCATCATAATGCATTAAACCGGAACCGGTTGGTTGTCGTTTGGGTGTTGACGTGTACCTTGGTGACGATGGAAAAAGTTTTTTTATAATTATTCTATACTTATAACTTTGATTTGAATTAACTGGTGCATTAATATTATAACTTCTTTTATGCGCATTAGTACTTTTTAAAATGGTCTTATAAGTATCTAAATCCGACTCTGTGTATACCTGATGATTTGGATATTTTTTAAACATTAACTCAAAGAGACCTTCAGTACCGGGGTAAACGATGTTGTTAATAATAAAATTATCATCAATTATATCCAATTCAGAATTACCAATCATCCATTTATTTGTTCGCTCATCTATACGCGGTCCATAGGTACGATCAAGGGTTCTTTTAGCTCTACGTGTGGTTGCCAACGTGAGATATTTTTCAGCTAGTGCACCAACATAGGGTTTTGCTGTAGGTTGACTACTTTGTTCCATCACATAAGGTGTTGCTGTAGGTTGACTACTTTGTTCCATAAGCGTTGACCTAAATATCTCAGTATCATCATCATTATTATCATTACTAAGAAAATGTGACTTTATATCGACATCAGAATCGGTTGAAAAACGTGCTTTTTTAATTTTAGGTTTTTCATCTTTAAGCAAGAAACTTTTTATTGGTTCATTTCTTATTTCAGCAGCTAGTTCCTTAAGTGGCTCCGTTATTGGCTTAAATGATTCTTGTAAATTTTTCTCTCGTTTAAACTGACTATCTTTGAGCGCACGGTATTTGGCGCGTATAGATTTTGTAGCATTGATGATTTTTCGTTTTAGCTCCCGTTCGCTATCCATAGTGTGTGCGTGCTTATGCTATTACAGTTTACTAGCAAATGTGCAGTGTGAACGTGTACACAGCCATTTTATAGCTTTTTCGAACCGAATTGATGAACTGAACAGAGATTTCGGTCGAACCGCACACTATTTCGGTCGAACCGCACACTATTTCGGTCGAACCGCACACTATTTCGGTCGAACTGCACACTATTTCGGTCGAACCGCACACTATTTCGGTCGAACCGCACACATTTTCGGTCGAACCGCACACATTTTCGGTTCAACCGCACACTATTTCGGTCCAACCGCACACATTTTCGGTCGAACCGCACACTATTTCGGTCGAACCGCACACTATTTCGGTCGAACCGCACACATTTTCGGTCGAACCGCACACTATTTCGGTCGAACCGCACACATTTTCGGTCGAACCGCACACTATTTCGGTCGAACCGCACACGTTTTTGGTTGAACCGCACACTATTTCGGTCCAACCGCACTGCATCAGTAGGTATGGGGCCACTTGGCAACGCAGTGTAATTGCCTATATTCAGGGGCAAGTATCTGAATATTGATGCTGAGTAAGTATAGTATCATCTAGCAATGAACTATATGTAAATGGTAAAATGAGTTAGTCTATTTCGGTTCGAAACACAATGGTATTTCATATAGAAATAATCTATATGTTATAGATCAGTTTTTAATTTGAATAAAGATATCGAAATTTTTACGATACCTTCCGCTATTCAACTCACTGTCTTTATCTATAACCAAAAAGTTGAACCTTTCACGCCAACATTCATTGCAAATTTCTTTGAACTGATCGAATGACATGTCACTACCTACATGTTCTTGGAAAACGTGTTTAATATTAGTCAAATCTTGTTTAAATAAAACTATTAAATTAGCATTATCCCTAAGTAATTGTTTTGGTATGAAACTGTACGTCTGACAAAGATAGAAGACTGAAACATCTTTATGACGCCCCATACTGAAATATGCTCTAATATTATTTTGTTTATCCGTTGCAACATCGTCAAATATAAAAATTGAATTATTTTTTACATCTTCTGGTGCTATAACATCATCATTATTAGAAAAAGTAAAATATCCTAAACCCCTTATCGGTTTGAGAACGCGTTTCAAATACTCATACTTTGGTTGACAGAGTGATTTTGAATAGAGATAAATATTTTCAAAACTTAATCCATTCGGATGTTCTAATAAATTTAATAAAATGCTAGTCTTGCCACACCCCGAAGGACCAGAGATTATACATCTTATACTATTCGGTAATAAGGGGCCATGCTTTTTTTCAGCTAGTGTGATTGATACAAAATCCATATTTTTGATTGGCAGTTCAACATCTTGTTTTACGAAACGCATTTTTAACGCTACTGATTTATTATATAAGCGCTCAGCCTCTTATATACTTACGCGCAGTAGTCATCATGAATCACTACAGCGTGGATTGGCGCACCTTAGGTCTTGAATGTATACTCGTCAACAATGAATTTAATTGTTGCAGTGATCCACAAGTTACCGACAACAATGAAATTAAATGGTTTAACGATTCTGATGAACCATTGTTGTCAATAACTTTTAATCATATTGAAAAGGATGATATTATGCATCTATGTATTATAATTTCTAATTGTTGTAAAAAGAGGATTTATTTGATTGAAAGTGATCAAAATTGTAAATTAGCTGTTCATGAAATTGATTCATTTCAATTTTTCATGAATCTATAAATAGCTCGAATCAAATTTTATTAGCATTCAGTTCTAATGTTACGTCACAACCGGCAACAACAACGAAGTGGTCGTGGACTTGTTAATTCATTAATTAACAAATTGCCATTTGAACTTCACATACCTGGCTATCAGTATTGTGGACCGGGTACAAAATTACAAGAAAGATTAGCAAGAGGTGATCCGGGGATCAATAAATTAGACGAAGCTTGTAAGGCACACGATATCGCTTACTCGCAAAGTAAAAATCTCCCTGATCGACATAAGGCAGATTTAATTTTAGCAAACGCAGCCTGGGATCGAGTTAAATCTTCAGACGCAAAATTTGGTGAAAAAGCTGCTGCGTGGGCCGTAACAAACGCAATGAAAGCTAAAGTAAAACTTGGTATGGGTGTGAACAAAAAGGCTACACTCGGTCAAGTGCGACGAAGTGTACGCGGTACCGTTAAAAAATTAAAACGTGAACCAATTAATAATGCTGTAAAGCTTGCTCTTAAAGCGGCTAAAGTTGCAGCTAGGGGTAAAAAAATTAAAACACCACGTATTATTCCAATACCTAAAACGGGTGGTGTTCTACCACTTTTACCAATTTTTGCGGCACTTTCGGCAGCCGGTGCGCTAGCCGGGGGTGCATCAGGAATTGCGAAAGCTATTAATGATGCTAAAGCGGCACAAAAACAGTTGAATGAAAGTGAACGCCATAACCGAACGATGGAGGCTATTGCTATACGTAATGGCCGGGGTTTGTATATAAAACCATATAGAAAAGGATTAGGATTATACTTGCAACCGTATCCAAAAAACTTATAATGAAATTGCCCGAGCGGGCACTAACAGATAGAGATTTACGTAAATATGCGAAATATTTACCCCATTTTCGTGGTGTATTTATGCGTGATAATTTACCCAAACGTGGACCGTGGTATAATGAATGCGGTATTTTAAATTTAGATAGTTCTACCGGACCTGGTACTCATTGGACCTGTTACTGGAAAAATGGTAATCAGGTAGATTATTTTGATAGTTTTGGTAATTTAAAACCACCGCTTGAAGTGGCTCGCTACCTCAGTGGAAACAATATTACATACAATTATAATAAATATCAAGATTACAATTCCTATAAATGTGGTCATTTATGTTTGGAGTTTCTTTATAATAAATATTACGGTGATGGTGATAAATATTTATAAAAGAAATCAACGCTCACGTATGTTTGTCATTTCGAAAGACGAAGTCATGGCGTTCACATTAACTTTGTCGGGAAATACTTCTATACTCACTGCACACTATTTTCCGGCAATTCAACTTAGAAATCAATATGAGTGTGCTCTATTAGATTTCCAAGTATACAATTCAATTCCTAACGTAACTGCTAAAAATAATTTATTACATTACGGTGATAATGATGTAATATCATTTCCTACCGGCACCTTTGAAATAGATGATTTAGCTACATATATAAACAAAACTATTTACAACAAGTATGGTAATATAATATATAACAACGAAAATGATAAACCATACATACATCTAAGGGCTAATAATAACACACTCAAATGCGAAATAATTAGCAATAAAGCTATTGATTTCACTAAACCTAATACAATTGGTTCACTTTTAGGGTTTACTAAACGGATATTGGAACCAAACAAACTTCACTCATCTAATGAGCCTGTTAGTATTATGAAGGTGAATGCAATACGCATTGAATCTAATATTACGAGTAATGCTTATATGAATGGTATGCTAGCTCACACACTTCACGAATTTTCACCTCTTGTTGCGCCAGGGTATAAAATAGTTGAGGTACCGCGAAATATAATCTATTCACCAGTAACCGTTAGAGAGTTAACATCTCTTTCGTTGAAAATTGTCGATCAAGACGGTGATTTGGTTGACTTTCGCGGTGAAACAATCACAGTACGTTTGCATTTGAGACCATGTTAATTTACAATCTGGAGCAACCCGCCGCTAGGCTATATAATAGAGCGTTTTTACAGCCTGAGCTCATTCAGTTGAATACCATTAAACGTAAAGCATTTAAGCAACAGCGTATTTCACCTGAACGTTTAGCATTTCTTGAAGCATTGGGTCACAAAGTTAAAAGAAAATGGTATACAGCGACGTATTAAATATTCCTGGTGGCTCACAAATTGATGATAGCATTACGAACTTTGAATATCATACATATGCGCCCTTTTTACGATCCTTTAAGAATAATGACGAAGTTAGAATATTAATTCAAAACCAGGACTTGTACATTTTACCTAGTGAAAGTTTTATTTACATTGAGGGGAAAATTTTAAATAATGAAAATGCCGTTCCAGATATAAAATTGGTTAATAATTGTATTGCCTTTCTATTCGATGAAATTAGATATGAATTAAATGGGGTTGAACTTGAACGTGTTAGGTATGTTGGTCTAACATCGACATTGAAAAATTATTTATCGTTAAACGATGATGAGAGTAAACAATTACTAAATGCTGGTTGGTCGATTGATAATGATTGTACAATAAAATTACCACAAGCCAACTTTAACTTTTGCATTCCGCTTAGAAAATTATTGGGATTCGCTGAGGATTACGGAAAAATTATGTTAAACGCAAAGCATGAATTAATTCTTATTCGTGCACGAACTGACAACGATGTAATTGTTTCAGAATCGGATTCGTTAAAATTTGAAATAAATAAACTCGAATGGCGTGTTCCACATGTAACTGTATCAGATGAAATTAAATTATCACTGCTAAAATATGTTGAAAAAGCTGAACCTATACAGATTAGTTTTAGAGCGTGGGAAACTTATATTCAACCTGCATTACCCACTACACAACAAAACACTTGGGTTGTAAAAACAACTACACAGCTAGAAAAACCGCGATATATCATTTTCGCTTTACAGAAAAAGGATAAAAATGTTTCTAAGTTTGATCATTGTGATTTAAATAATTTCAAAGTTTACCTAAATTCACAAGTGTACCCTTATGATGATTTGAATATTAAATTTGATATTAATCAGTATGCAATACTTTATGATATGTATACCCGCTTTCAATCCTCATACTATCATCGTTCCAATGAACCGCTCTTAAATTGGGAAAATTTTAAAACTATAGCTCCGATAGTTTTTATCGATTGCTCACATCAAAATGAGTCACTGAAAAGCGGTTCAGTTGATGTTCGTTTAGAATTTAAATGTAATAAAGATATTCCGGCTGGTACGACAGCAATAGCCATTTTAGTTCATGATGTCATTTTCGAATACATTCCACTAACTAACCTGGTTAAAAAGTATACCTAATTACCCCCACCACTTTTAATTATTCTATATAAAGTTGTGGATTGTGTGAATAATTTCAGTTCTACGGTGGCGGTAAAAAATGGCGTTTCTTGACATACAAGGCTATCAAGGAGCTAACAACGAATTTTATTTTAAAGAAGTTGGTATTGCTGCAGAAAATTCGGATGATATATTACATCTTATATTCGACGCACCGTTTGATTTCAACGAGTTGCCGAAGAAATATCAACGAGTAGCCAGTTGGCTTTACCGAAATTGGCATGGGATACCTTGGTCGTATGGATTTATTCCATACAAAAAACTTCATACCATATTGAAACCTATATTAAAGAAGTATGATGTTATATACGTCAAGGGTGGTGAAAAGAAGAAATGGATATCAAGTTTGTTTGATAGTACCGAAAACCAGCCGTGGATTCTGAATTTGGAAGAAATATTTGATGTACCGAAGATTTCCATTCTGCGAGATGAATATTATTCAAGACGCTGTATGCTTCATTCAGATAAAATTTGTTCATTAGAAAATTGTATTCTTTTAAAAAATTTTTATATGGAAAATAAATAGATTTTAAGTAATATATAGATTTAAGCAATTTAATTTTTTGTATACATATTCTATAAATAAAATTAAAAAAAAAAATTATGTGCGTTTTATTTAATTATTACCCTGAATTCCCCTATTTTTTACAGGAAGAAGTTACTTTCGTTAACCTATAAAAGTATTGAAAAAAAATCTTATTTATTATTCTAATTGAAAAGCATATTTCATGATACACCCTGTATAAGAATACACCCGTACACATGCATTTGTATATTATAATTATATTATGTATTTGTGATGTAAGTTTTAAGATGATATTCTATAAATTTTTTACCTCAAAACTACTATTTTATAAAAAAATTTAGCAAATCTTAATGCTGTTATAATTTTTACATTAAACAACATAGTTAAACTATAGTATACATATTAAGAAATAATTCAAGTATTTATTGTACAGTAATATATACGAATTTATTTGCAAACATATTATTTTTTTGCTAATTAAGCAAATATTTTCCCAATGCTGATAAAAGTGATAAATTATTTTAGTTAGATTTTGTTGACATAAAGACTACAATCATTTACTAGAATTTATAAAATTAAAATTAAATAGCGATTTATTCTTTTACTATACAGGGCTGTATACATAATATACAGGTGTGTAGATATTAAGATAATTTTCATTTGATTTATAAATTATGCTGGAAATACTCAAATTTTTAAATGAGGTTTTACAATCTGATTTCAAGGTCTGCTAAAATAAACATTCAGCTAAAACAAACATTTAGATATTGGTTCTTTGTTTATTTTAAAACTGATAAAAATTCCTGGAACTGACAAGTTGAGACTTGCTTTTAAATAAAAATCCTCTCTGACTATGATGCAAACATATTATGAAATTACATCATCCTAAGTCAGCTAAAAAATCTTAAATAAACAAACACAAGCCGTATAAAGTCACGAGTTTTTATTAAATAAACAAATTAATCTTATAAAGACTTGACTCATATACAAAAAAAAAAAAACCTCAAGTACAATTGACACCAAAATTTCCGGCAGTACAGTAGCGGTCTGAAATTTGGAGTCTGGACCCCGAAGTCTGAAATCTGGAGTCTGAAGTCATGATTGCGGCTAGCGCTTGGTAGAGTGCCCCCCACAAAATTTAGCGGCCACCCCTTGGGTTAGGGTATTCCCCACATTTTTGACTTGGTAATGTACCTTTCGTTTAAAATGACGCAATTAAGGCAAGCGCGTGTTGGGGTCAAGGTTTGCACGTACAGTACGCTTCAAAAAGTGGTCGGATACCTTTTTGGTCAGGGGGGCCCGCACTTTTGACACGGTAGTGTACCAAAAATTTAAGTACAGTACGGCGTCAAAAATTTGGGGCCACCCCCGAGTTAGGGTATTCCCCACATTTTTTGACGTGATAGTTCGTTTAAGATGACGTACTTAAGGCAAGCGCGTGTTGGGGCCAAGGTTTGCACGTACAGTACGTTTCAAAAAGTGATCGGATACCTTTTTGACCAGGGGGGTCCACACTTTTGACACGGTAGCGTACCAAAAATTTAAGTACAGTACGGTGTCAAAAATTTGGGGCCACCCCCGAGTTAGGGTATTCCCCACATTTTAGACGCGGTAGTGTGCCCCATCTATCAAATTGTAACCTAAAATTCAGTCTGCGCATGCGTCGTGTACTTAAATTCAGTCTGCGCATGCGTTAGGTTTGGCTGGTAATGGGTTAACACAAAATGAAATTGTTATAAGTAAATTGTGATGATGCATAATGGGTTAACATAAATTAATTTGGTCGCTGGTATTGACTCACCTCTTAGGAATTTCAAGGCTAACAGTATAAGCGAGTGTTGGGGTCAAATGTCAACAACAAATTTTAAATACATGTACTCAGTACGTGCCGGGTCAAAGGTCAAGGTTTGCACATCGATACAGTTTGATGACTCATCAGTTCGGAATGTGTAGTACCGTAAAATCACACGATTTCAATCATTGGCAAAAGGGTTCAAGTTGCTTAGTTTTACGGTGTCACAGAACCCGCTCAGCTATTCTACTAATATATTATTTTTATTTATATTAATCGTTTTTAAAATTTGCTCAAATATTTCCCAAATCCATTCCTCTATCACTCACTATTCAAACAATACAGTAAGTTTAAGATTAAGTAAACGAAACGGAAGGGTGATTTTAAATAACTTTCGAATGAGTTCGCATCGATAGGGGTGGTGGTGAAGGGGTGAGAGTAAAGGGCGGCATTGTATTGAAATAAATAGTAAATGAGTGAGTTGTTGTGACACATTTAAGTTTTCATTTGTTTCGAACAAGTATATTTGAGCGCAGCCAATGTTTGTTTGTATATGTTTATGCATGTGTGACGACATTATCTATACATATAATAAAACTGTAACAAGACCATTTCTGCACATGGAATATTTTTTGAAAATTGTACTGGTACCGTAAATAGTTATGGATGTGTAGATATAAACAGCGATTTTTAAAATTTTTGTCTGTCTGTCTGTTCACGCATTACACAAAAACTATTGAACGGATTTTAATGAAATTTGGTGTGATGATAACTTATTACCTGGGTCAACATCTGGGATACTTTTTATTCTGGGAAAATGTCTCATTCCCACGGGAAAATAGAAAAACCTTTTTGAGCATCTGCATGCATTGCTGAAATAGTATATTGTACAATAAGTGCGGGAAATTGTCGATTGCCCACGAAAGCGAAGTTGAGCGCACGAACTAGTGAGTGCGCTCATTCGCTTGAGTGGACAATCGACAATCCCGCACGAGTTGCACATACTATTTTTTATTACGAACTTTACATAATTTTTTCTACTATTATCACTATTTTTGACATTTTTATTACTTTTTAAAATAATATTTTTAAGTGTTCGTCTTTTTTTTCTGAATTAATTATTGTTTAAATTACTTTGTTGGTGGTTTCTATAGAAATAATTATGAAATATTTATTAAATGAAAAATTAAGAGGCGGCTTTGCGTGTTTTATTGTCAATTTGTATGTGGAAAGTTACTTTGCGCACACAAAAAAGTATGTGGGAAGAGTACAGTGGGCAAACAGCTATTTTGCGTACAGAAATGTGGGCGCCAAGTAAGTACCTCTGCCGCATGAGTAATAAAAAATTATTGTTCTATGCAAGTTCTGTATAATTATTACATTTATTCATATACTTGAGTTTGTAACAATGCGTCGCGCGAACGACGTCGCGGGTACAACTATTGAGAATAAATTTTAAGTAGAAGAAATAAGAAACGGCACCGCCACCCACCGACGACGACAACCAACGGCGGTATCGCCAAAATAATCACCTAACAAAGTAATACCAACTTCCGTTCTCTCACTTAAATGTATTTCTAATTGTGTTTCTTGCTTTCTACTTATTTATCTACACAGTTTGTATGTGTGTTGTGTAAATCTCCTTTTGTTTTGTTGTGCGAATAAGAACTAATTTAAATAATTTTTGAATAAATAAGTTATTCATTCCCGTTAAAGATTTTCCTTTTAAACGCAACGAAAGCAAAATAATAAATAAATCTTGAGGCGTTGTTTTAATCGGCATCAAACCACACGTTTGAATTCACATAATAAATGACGTACAGAGATTTGTGTTTTATTTCCTGTTTCAATGTAAAGAGGGGGACGACATTTTTCGTTTGATTGTAACGTAAAAATATTTAATCGAAAATATAAAACAGCGAGAAAGACATTCGATTGAACATATCTATACATATAATAAAACTGTAACAAGACCACTTTTATCCGTGGAATATTTTTTGAAAATTGTATTGGTACTGTAAATAGTTATCGATGTAGGTATCAAAACAGCGATTTTTAAAATTTTTGTCTGTCTGTCTGTTCACGTATCACGCAAAAATTATTGAACGGGTTCTAATGAAATTTGGTGTGCTGATAACTTATTAACTGGGTCAACATCTAAGATACTTTTTATTCCGGGAAAATGTCTCATTCTCACGAGAAAATACAAACACTATTACGCTCACTTTACGCAAAAACTATTGAACGGATTTTGATGAAATTTAGTGTGGTGATAACTAATTATTACCTGGATCAACATTTAACATACTTCTTACTCCGGGAAAATAGAAAAACCACTTTGAGCATGTGCATGCATCACGCAAAATTTATTGTTCTATGTATAATTATTACACATATAGGTATATATGATTCTCATTGAGTTTATAACAATGCATCGCGCGAACGACGTCGCGGGTACCGATAGTTAGTCATAAAGTTGTTTGATCTGATCATAACAATTAATTATCTACAAACTTTCAGTCATTCTACTCTCAAATTTCCGTCACATAATTTCATTTCGAACGAAATTTGAATCATTCTTTACCTAGATAATGCCAAAGTTTTCCCAAAAATATTACTTCCATAGTAGAAAAATTTTACATTACTGAGTTTTTGCTGTATCGAAATCGGCACAATTCAAAATTAACAAAGATTAACGAGTTAGATCACTTTGGAAAAGTAAAATTTTCTCTTTTTTATTAGCTAAAAACGATGTATTAACATCTCTAGTATGATACCCGAAAGGAATTGTGACTGCGTAAATACTTTAAAAATCGTTTTGAATCCGATTTCTAAAAACGACTTTAAGAGGTTGAGAACGTTTAAAAACACCCCTTCCGCTGCGCGTAACATTTTGGAATCGTTCAGTTTGGTCAATAACTTTCTTCGATGATTTTATTTCATTGCCTAAGGTCATGGTTATATAGGAAGCGTGCGCGCGCTTGTAATACAAGCGCGAGTAAGCGCGAGCACGCGCGTGTAAATTTGCTTCTTTTAATTTACACGTTACGGAGAAAAAAATTCTCGTTACGGAGAAAAAAATTCTTGAATCTCCCTTTCAGAGCCGGAATTACAATTATTATGAGGCGGGCAAACTTTGTTATTGGCGCCCTCCCCGAGAAAAATTCAAATTTCAAAATTCAATAATCCCTGCAAAAAGCAAGCGACGAGCAAAAAAATCAAAAAAACCTCAAAAGTTCAAAAATCCCTGCAAAAAACAAGTGACGAGCAAAAAAATCTCAAATTCAACATTTTGGCGCCGCCGAACTTGCACTTTTGCCGCCCCCTAACACCTGCAGCTACCCCCTTGATCCGACCCTGTTCCCTTTTTCTGACATTTAAAAGTGATGTTATACCTCAAATTGATTTTAACCAAACTGACTCCAGTAACGTTATAACAATAGAAACTTCTTTTGAACAGAACACATCCTTTGTAGAGCATTGTTTGTGGTGAAATAGTCCATAAAAGGTTTTATTTATCCTTCCAGTACTATAGACGTGCCACTAAACAAGGGATCATGTTTTCAACTTTGCATATAAATAATAACTAAAATCACAACCCCTGCAAAAATCCCGTACAAACGTGATCTAAAGACGCGCCATGCTAAAACAGTATTTATAAAATATTATTATTTATATTTGAATCGTACACAAAAATAATAACCAATTGCAAATTTGGCCATACACATTGACCATATTTCAAAAAGAGGTTACTTTTTACTTTTTTCCGTTCCCTTACTCGTTCCCGCCGGTTAATAGTCCAACATCCTCTCTATATACCGTAAGACGGGATGACTTTGCTCCGCTTTCAGAAGTTTCTTTCAAAATATTCTTGTAAAAAATATAATTTTTGAAAAACTACTGAGTAAACTGGCTTTGATACATTCTAATACAGTCAAGAAACTATTCCAAGCTCATACGTATCCTTTTTATACCATTAAGTATTTTTTTTATTAATTTTTAAAAAGTGGTGTAAAGTCTACCATAGGAGCGGGATACTTTGCGCCACCTGAAATAATAATTTATTTTTAATTAACAAATTATTTTTTGCAAAAGAAAACTCGTTCAGAAACATTATAACATCTCTTAGGACCAGTGGAAACCGACAGGACTTCATTTCTCTTTTTCTGAACCAGAGAAAATAATTCAAACTTATAGAGTTCAATAAATAGTATTTAACATGATAAACTTGCAAGTAACATCAATGGTGAAAAACTGAAGAAACATGTGCTAAAATATTTAAGAAAAATGTAGGGTTACGAACATATAATAAGTATATAGTAATGTTTGTTACAAAAAATTAGTTACTCAATGTCTCAAAAAAAATTTCTGAGCCAGTGTAACCAATTTTTGAGCTGGCGCAAAGTAACCCCGTTTTTTCTTTAAAAATAACCTTAAAATCATAATGGATGATAAACTGATAAATGTCGAGATAATTACTATTTAGGTGTTATAATTCAAAAGACAACTAATTTCTCTACATTTACCTTCATATAATCTCTTCTTCTAAGAACAATACTTTTTCTGAATAATAATTTAAAAAAAAAATTAAGATATACAAATTTTGAACATTGAGCTTTGCAAACTCAATCAAAACTAGCAAGTAGAACATTCATTCTCACAGGAGTTATAATAGGTAGTACTACGTATCGAAAAATACCAAAACCGTTCGGAAATAGTAATTAGTTTATCTGCTAGATACAGTTGAATCTTTCTTCATTTTTGGAGCAAAGTTACCTCCCTAGGAGCAAAGTCATTCCGACTTACGGTATACATTCTGGTTAACGGGTTATGTGTATATGTATATGTATGTGAATGTTGGTGTTAGTCTGCCGAACATTGGAGAATAGTTTGAACAATAAATTTAAATCAAATGGTCGAAATAAATAACTACAGATTACCACCGTTAAATAAAATAAATTGCATTATTTAATTTTTATATGACGGATCAAATGTGTAGGTACCGGATGTTTAATGTGAAAGTCAATAGCGGTGATTAATAAATTAAATTGGGATAATTATTTATATTGAATTTTTTGATGTTGTAAAAATTAAAAGTGTACTGTGTGAGTTTTTTGAGAGTTGCCATTTTTATCAGCCAAACCGTTGATTTAATCGAAAAATTGTTCAAATAAGAGTTGTAGATTTCGACGGGGGCAACCGATTGCTATAGTCAGGAGTTTTATAGCTCTTATGGTTTTCGAGCTATGATACAAAATTATAGATTTTTAAATGGGACTATATATTAATTTTTCGATAAAACTGATTTAATGCATTAATTAACAACATAAATGAGCAAAAAAATTTTTTTACCCAAGTTTAATTTTTTAATTTTTCTTTAATTTATCAGTTAGGCGGTAAAAATATGCATATGTACTTGAGGCTACTTCAACCGATAGTGTTTTTCTTGGTTACATTTCCATTACATCCAAGAAAAGAACCTTTTCTAGTACCATTTCTATCATAAAAATTTGGTTGTAATAGAAATGGCAACTCTTAAAAAACTCACATGGTATTTAAGGTAGGTAATTTTAAACACTTTGATACCGATGGAGTATCTGATGAATAGCTATGTCGTTAAACTCGGCAAAACTTGTTGGACAACCATTACGACACGTGAAAAAATCATTTCCATTTTTCTACTTGTGTCATCAGTAACTATTTTAAAATTTCAGGTAACTATGAAGAATCCCAGAAAAGCTTATTGGGGTACTTTTATGCCCATTCCACATTACAATGTCGATTTCGCTCCGATATAATCTTGTGCTCACATTACAGTGCTGATACCATGCTGGTACCTATTCGTTCCCCATTCACATTATAATGCCGCTCTCGGTACGCTCCCAGTTCGGTCTCATTTCGATACAAATATCTTTTCATAACAACTAAATTCAAGCGGAGCGGTGTGGAATCAAAAAAGTGTTCACACTATCGATATAGGTCTAATATCGCTCCGATACCGCTCCGATAAAATATTATCTGAGTGGTATTGGTATTGGAGCGGTACTGGAGCGAGAGCATACTACGAGTGATATCAGAGCGGTATCGGAGCGATGATGTGAATACACTCATTGTTTCTTGTGTAAGAATAATTTATCAGATCGGCAGCGTAGCGATATCGTTCCGAGAGCAGAACGATAGTGTGAGTCGTGCCTTATGGATCGTCTATGCGATTAATTAGTGCCGAGTCGTTACAATTTTTGGCATCAGAAATTTCAAACCAAATTAGCGTTTTAATTGTACCTGTCGCAGGCACCTGCCAACATAATTTTCAAACTGAAATTTTTGAAAATACGTATTATAGATAAATAACTAAACTTTTATATGTTAACCATTCGGTAGAATTAACAGAATTTTGTTTTTGTTCTAAACTAAATGAAACATTGATAACTTGAAATAAATAAATTGATAGAGTAAGCACAATATTTTTTTCAAGCCTGACTGACATTCAATTAAAATGACAGTTGGGTTTTAATAGTAAAATAAAATAAAACAATAAAAAAATATAAAAAAAGAGTTTATTTCTAGTGTCTCTTCAAACCACAAATCAAACTAAAGTCCCCCGACAAAAACTCTCTACATGTGGGTTTTATATTGATTTTCATAGTAGCCAGTCACAGAAATAGAAAAAAATAAATTTTATACGAAATTAGAAAGTTTATACATTAAATTTTTACTCTTTTATCGGATATACCGGCGCTGCCACACTAAGTATAGTTGAAAAAATATTCCCAGACACTTTTGCTAGTTTCTTTGTCAACGGATAATTGTCTTTTTCTAATTCCAGTCAAACAAATAAATAGTGCATAGGGTACTAATGGAACATTAGGTTACGAAATGATAATAAATAATAAGTTAATAAAACGCCGTGAGCAGCGGGGCCCCATCACGGTAGTCGAATTTTCCCCTTCATCTTCGGTATTGAATGTTTACAAGCGAAATGTGATTGAAAGTCTACAACCGAATTGTCATTTTGTTGGTTTCAAAACTGGTCATGAGTGTTCGGCTGATCGAGGCTTTAAAAAAAGGTTTAAAGTATTTAAGGGCTGTATCTCAGTAAATTTCAATTTTGTGCCGAAAACAGGTAGCATAACAAAAACCAACACAATTCGTACGAGGGCATTCCTGCCCATGTTTATCCGCTAATTGCCTTTATGTTTTAGTTTTAAATATTAAAAAAGGACCTTAAATAGTAAACTGGAAGGCCTTTATAAAGATATTTTTTCTTTCAAAAAAAAAAAAAAAAAATAAATAAAAAATAAAAAAAATAAAAAATAAAAAATTATTTCTTCGGTATTGAGTGTCTACAAGCGAAATATAATTGAAAGTCCACAAGCGATTTGTAATTTTGGTGGTTTCAAAACTGATAATGAGTGTCCAGCTTTATAAAAAGATTTTAAGTTTTTAAGGGCTGAATCTCAGTAAATTTCAATTTTGTGCCGATAGAAGTTAACAGGGAAAAAGCCAACACAATTCGTACAAGGGCATTTCTATCCATGCTTATCCGCCAATTGCCTTTGTGTTTTACTTTTAAATATTAAAAAAGGAACTTAAATAGTAAACTGGAAGGCTTTTATGAAGATATTTTTTCTTTCCAAAAAAATCCAAAATTTCTATTTTATAAATAATAAAAATCCAAAATTCCTAAATAATAATTAAATAAATAAATAAACAGTGACTTTAATAACATTTGCAAATTACTTAATATGTATGTATTTCATTTGTTAAAAAATTGTATTCACTTTTTTTAAATTTTTTAAAATTACTATTCGCCTACTTGTATTTAGAATAAACATAATGCTTTTAAAACACATATAACAATAGCATTCAATTCCGATGTAAAAATGGGAGAAGTGGGGGGAAAAGTGATGCGGACTCCCTACAAGGTACTAGCTGGATACTAACTGAATACACGTACAAAATTTCAGCCCTCTAGGTTTCCTTATGGAGTCTCTAGACATGTTAGAAAACAAGCAAAAAAATTAAGGAAATATTGGCGTAAAAATCCTGGGGGTAAGGGTTAAAAGTTGAAACCTCCAAAAAACAGTGTCTGGCTATTAGCTTAACCTGTACACCAAATTTCAGCCCTCTAGGTTTATTTGGGGAGATTTTGACCCGAACGAAACTGTTAAAAAACAAGAAAAATCATGTTCTTTTGGGTATAAAAATGGTGGGGGTAGGGGTTAAAAGTCGAGACCCCCAAAAGGCACCCCCTTGATACTAACTCAATCCGAATACAAAATTTCAGCCCTCTAGGTTTATTCGGGTGACCTGTGCGAGTGGTACAAACTTCGAAAACGTCGAAAATGCATGAAATTGTAGCTTAAAAATGAGGGGGTTGGGGGTAAAATATTAAAACCTCCAAAAAGCACAACCTAGGTACGAACTTTATCAACACACCAAATTTCAACCCTCTACGTTAATTCTGGGGGGCTGGGGGCCTGTTAGATCCAGCGAAAATCGTTTTTCCCCCCTCTACTCCCACCATATCATCCTAGGAAGCTGAATTTTGGATATGTTGTAGATAATTGACCGAAACATTATTTAAAACCGGTTTGGAAAAGTTTTATTGCTTTTCCGCCCCCCACCACCCCCTTAAAGGTCGGGTCCGAAAAAAAATTTGCCCAAAATTTGACCCCACTTTGATAGTATTGTTGTGCATCGGAATAAGCCCCACTTACCAAATTTCATCTCTTAACTTCCATAGGGGGGCCCTACACATATTAAAAGGTTGCGGGAAAATATATATATATATATATATATATCAGACATCTTTTTTTTTTACATAATCGTGTTCTACGGGTCCGAAAACGGATAGCGCCCCTGGTCTCGCCTCTCGCAGCTCTTATCGTATAGACTGTATAAGTCTAATTTTTCGGAGAAAATTCGACTAATAATAACACTATTTTATATTTTTATGTAAATTATGTTTATTCAATAATAATTTGATTACAGAAGAATATTTCTTAAAGAAACCGAAAACAAATGACATTAATGATATATTATAACTTAACTGTAAACATATACATAAAATAACTGAATGACTGGGTTCATTGCAAAATATTTAATACTATTAAAAATATAATTTTGAAAAACAAAAACAGTGAATGTCAATATGTACGGCTTAGAATTTTCAAATCAGTTAAAATCAAACGAAAATAGTTTATTCTAATTGAAAATAACATATTTCACTTTTCTTTACAGTATTGCATCATTTTTTTTTAACTTTGTGAAGATTAAATATTATTACGTCAAATATTCAAAAAACTAAATAAAAACCACTGATTAAAGACACTGGTGCAGTGTTGAAAAGTGTACGACAAGGACAAAAAAGAAGGAAACCTACAAAAGTGTCTGGGAATATTTTTTCAACTATAATTTTGGTAATTTGGTAATTTTCGGGGATATAACCAACCAAATTTTGACTTTAGAAAGTGATCCTCATGGGATAAGGTCACGGAATAAACTGTCCAACCACACTCTATACAATCGCATCCCTAATTTCAATGTAAATACTAGTCCAATTAGCCCAAATCCACAAATCAAAAATTGGAACATTTTTCAATGTTGGTTTATACTATACTTTACCAATTTATTAATGAAAAATAAATCTAAAAAAGTGGGGACGATGAAATATTCAATATCAATTTTAATTGTTAAAATCAATTATAATATTTTAATTTTGTTTAAATATATAAACATGGAACGAAGCGAATTTTACAATTTATTTATTACATTATTTGTGGTATTAAAACATATTTAAAATTAATAATACTAAAATGAGAAATTAATTAAAATTTAAAATGTCGCCCAAACAATGCACTAGTTACATTGCAAATCCAAATGTGTTGTCATGATACACATAAATAATTCTAACGCTTAGTATCTACTAATCATTAATAGTCTTCAACAAACTCGCACAAAATTACGTTTAAACAAATCGAACAAGTACTTTAATGTGAAAACTAAGCCCGTATAAAGAAAGGGTTTGCAGAAAAAGGTTCTGAGTTGATTATTCAAGTACAAATTTACATGTGTAACTTACGTTAGTACAGCTATCAGTTATTAAAAAAAAAAATGTGTTAAATTTAAGGGGCCAAACTATTATATATTTAGCCAGAATTTTACGTCATTAAACTTGACAGCGAGGTACCCCCACTTTCTATGGTTATATACATATTTAGAACTTGTGTTTGTATGTGTAGTTTAGTGCATGTTAGTATGTGTGTGATATTCGTTATGCATGGGGTCGAGGTGCATGGTGGAAGTGGATACATACTATAGAACAACTATATGTATGTATCTGCTACTAACATTATCTAACAATCAGAGCCACCATCTAACAATGCATGTTTGCTCTTGTAGAGCCGATGGACGACTAGTCAGTAACCAATATAAAATGCAGCAAATTGCAACTTTCAGACCATACCTTTTTATATGTAGGCTTCATCTGTCTCATCTGTAGCTAAATTAATTTCTAAATTAATTTAAAAAAAAAAAAAATACTAATGAATTAAGGGCGGGGTAAGGTATTAAAATAATTTTTTTGCTTTTTTTATTTTTTTTAACTGAATGCATAATATCTCAAGAATATTGTCTCAAAATTTCAAGTTGATTGGAGCAAAATTGACGAAGTTATAAGTATTTTTGTCGTTACCTAGCAGATGTTTCGCTCTCTATATATATCTCTCTCCCAGTTCTATTATAGAAATTTCAATGCAAGTACAAACGTGTTTATACCTGTATTGTATATTTTGTCAGTGTAGAGTACAAAATTTAGTTTAGCAGTAAGTATTCTATATCAGTTTTATACAAGAATTTTTAAGTGTTCAAAGCATTAAAACGAATTCTTCACAACTCACGTATTCAAAATCGGTGCCCCTCATAACTTCAAAACTACAGTACCGGTTCTTTTAAAATTTTGAACACCATTTCTGTACATAATTTACGACGTAACGCTGGAGAGTTTTTTTCCAAATTTGTTATTAATTTTTATTTTACAATAACAAATTAGCCGATTTTTTTGGCAAAAAATCGTGTTTTTCCTTTCTAAGTGTTCCAAAAAAGTGAAAAATTGAAAGTTCGAAAAATCCTCCCAGCGTTACTTGAGGAAAACTATTATCTAACGAATGAACTTTAATTTTTTTTTTTTTTGTTTCGAAGGATCCAGCATCAAATTACGAGGGGCACCGCAATTCTACTTTTTTCCGCGACACGTCCGAATAATTGCTGTCATTACTATATTTTTTAATATTTCTTCGTGAAAATTTTATACAATATTCTTCGAATATCATACTTTAATGTACCATTGGTTTTAATAAAGAGATTTTAACGGTGTAGTCACAACAAGATAAAAAAAAACCTGCCTTTTTTTTACGAATTAAGCTTACCCCCTCCTTAAAGAAATGGAAATGTATAAGATTTGAGAATTCAAGACTTAAGGAATGTAAAAATTTATAGAACGCCATTAGTTTGTTCTCTGAATAATAACTCTAGCACTAAAAGAAAACTAAAGACCTTATGATATTTCAACACATTTCAATTTATAGTGTCGTTACCAACCTACATAGATACGCCGTCTAAATATTCAAAACTTTTTTGTCGAAAGTCCACAAAATCATAGGTCACGCGCGCCCCTACCACGCACGCTGTTGTTCATTTAGTGTTGTAATGTGAGCTGACTCTAGTGCGGTAATATGTAACATATATATATATATTACACATATTGATAACCGCACAACAGTTAGCAGGTCAAACCGACCAAAACCAATGTGCTTGGTGCCGCTTGATGCCGGCCGCATCATATGGAGTTCATGTTTGTACAGATTCGAGGACAAGCGGGGTAAAAGTTGGATGTGAGGCAACCGGTGGAGGGTTTGGAACTCGTCAAAGTCCAGCCAACAGGAGTGGGAACAGTCCGAGTATGTACCTGCATAATGTTTGTAAATTTCTGTGTTGATTATTGTTATTTATTTAAATTGTGGCAATAATGATGCGACCGAATTATTTAACGTTAGTGCGAAAAATTATATAATGAAATATTATGTTGGAGATATTAAAAGCATTTATTCGATGTATACAGTGGTGTCAAAAATTATCGGTGAATAAGAATAACATTTGGCAACGATAGCAAATATTAGTTATCTTCGTATTATACGTAAATACACCTTTAGGCTTCGGTTACATTAAATACGAATTCATACGAAAATTGATTCGTACGAGCTCGTACGAAATTCATTCGTACGACTGTGTGGTTACATTTAATACGGAATCGTAATACGAATTGAAAACCGTTACTACATATTGCATGATATTAAACAATAGATCCAGTTACCGAATCTTATTTATTAAAATCACCGTTTTCAAAATTTCTAATTATAGAAAACAAACAATTCTCTGTAAACGATTATTTAATATTCATATAGAACAAAAAAAGCTGAGTTCTGGAATTACTTTGAGGAAATTTTTCAAGACGAACAGAAATTTTTAGAATACTTGAACATGTCGCAAGTCACATTCAATTACATTTTACAATCTACTGAATTTCAGCTTCAATATTTAGTTAATCTTCTCCATGCCGAAATAAAATACCTTGTAAAAGAGAGAATGAGTAAACATAAAAGAAACAGAAAATTGTTTATATTACGTACCTATGTGTAGAATTTTTTTTATTTTCCTAATTGTTAGGGGTAATAAATAAAATAATAAATTAATAATATTGAAGATCATATACACCGTTTACACTGTACATGTAATGGTAAAGTCGGTATTAAACTAACATTTCCAAGATAAATTTTCTTTTTTCGAAATATTTACTAAATGTTATTTTCTGTATTTTACGACATTCATTAAATAAAAATAATACGGTATAATACAAATATTTAATTCAATGGCTGCCAAATAATTTTTGTTTGTAAAAGAGGTTTAAAAACATTGATAAAAAGAGAAAATTGTTTACATATTATCTGCGTACTTCTGGAAATATTTTAATTCCTAAGATGTTTGTATCCTTAATTTCATAAAATATAAATATTGTTATGTTTTGCATAACATCGAGTATCTGATCCTTTCCTATACACGGTACATATAGCATTAAAGTCGTTATTAAACTACTTCTTGGAACATGTAATAATTTTTTTAAAATTATTTCAGATGTCATTATGATATTCATTTTAGAAGAAACCATTATCTACCATTCTTATAATTTGACATTCCCATTTTGTGTGTATCACACAATATATTGCGTACTTTTAATTTTATTAAATTATAATATATAACACTGACTTTATAAGAAGCGTACGTTGTTTTTATAGTTGACAATGAATGTTGATTTGAATAATTTATTGATTTGCTATTGGTACATATGTATGCAGTATGTGTATGAGTATTAGTCAAACCGTCGAAAATTTTTTTGCTAACAATAATAAACAATTTCTTTCATGTTCTTGTAGTACACCATAAATTCAATTATGTTAAAACATTCAATAAAAATTATTAGAAGCAAATTTTATATATTTCTGTAAATATCTATATATAAAATTATTCACAGTATCATTTTTAGTCGAATTTTCTCCGAAAAATTAGACTTATACAGTCTATACGATAAGAGCTGCGAGAGGCGAGACCAGGGGCGCTATCCGTTTTCGGACCCGTAGAACACGATTATGTAAAAAAAAAAGATGTCTGATATATATATATATATATATATATATATATATATATATATATATATATATATATATATATATATATATATATTCCCGCAACCTTTTAATATGTGTAGGGCCCCCCTATGGAAGTTAAGAGATGAAATTTGGTAAGTGGGGCTTATTCCGATGCACAACAATACTATCAAAGTGGGGTCAAATTTTGGGCAAATTTTTTTTCGGACCCGACCTTTGAGGGGGTGGTGGGGGGCGGGAAAGCAATAAAACTTTTCCAAACCGGTTTTAAATAATGTTTCGGTCAATTATCTACAACATATCCAAAATTCAGCTTCCTAGGATGATATGGTGGGAGTAGAGGGGGGGGAAACGATTTTCGCTGGATCTAACAGGCCCCCAGCCCCCCAGAATTAACGTAGAGGGTTGAAATTTGGTGTGTTGATAAAGTTCGTACCTAGGTTGTGCTTTTTGGAGGTTTTAATGTTTTACCTCCACCCACCTCATTTTTAAGCTACAATTTCATGCATTTTCGACGTTTTCGAAGTTTGTACCACTCGCACAGGTCACCCGAATAAACCTAGAGGGCTGAAATTTTGTATTCGGATTGAGTTAGTATCAAGGGGGTGCCTTTTGGGGGTCTCGACTTTTAACCCCTACCCCCACCATTTTTATACCCAAAAGAACATGATTTTTCTTGTTTTTTAACAGTTTCGTTCGGGTCAAAATCTCCCCAAATAAACCTAGAGGGCTGAAATTTGGTGTACAGGTTAAGCTAATAGCCAGACACTGTTTTTTGGAGGTTTCAACTTTTAACCCTTACCCCCACGATTTTTACGCCAATATTTCCTTAATTTTTTTGCTTGTTTTCTAACACGTCTAGAGACTCCATAAGGAAACCTAGAGGGCTGAAATTTTGTACGTGTATTCAGTTAGTATCCAGCTAGTACCTTGTAGGGAGTCCGCATCACTTTTCCCCCCACTTCTCCCATTTTTACATCGGAATTGAATGCTATTGTTAAATGTGTTTTAAAAGCATTATGTTTATTCTAAATACAAGTAGGCGAATAGTAATTTTAAAAAATTTAAAAAAAAGTGAACTTACTTTTATGACAAATGAAATACATACATATTAAGTAATTTAAAAATGTTATTAAAGTCACTGTTTATTTATAAATTAGGAATTTTGGATTTTTAGTATTTATAAAATAGAAATTTTGGATTTTTTTGGAAAGAAAAAATATCTTTATAAAGGCCTTCCAGTTTACTATTTAAGGTCCTTTTTTAATTTTTAAAACTAAAACATAAAGGCAATTAGCGGATAAACATGGGCAGGAATGTCCTCGTACGAATTGTGTTGGCTTTTTTTCTGCTACCTGTTTTCGGCACAAAATTGAAATTTACTGAGATACAGCCCTTAAATACTTAAAACCTTTTTTTAAAGCCTCGATCAGCCGAACACTCATCACCAGTTTTGAAACCAACAAAATGACAATTCGGTTGTAGACTTTCAATCACATTTCGCTTGTAGACATTCAATACCGAAGATGAAGGGGAAAATTCGACTACCGTGATGGGGCCCCGCTGCTCACGGCGTTTTTTTATTATTATTTCATTTTAAAGCAAGTTAAACAACTAGAGAGGTATCAATTTAACTTTAATTTAATATTTTTTGGGAAAAATTTTTATTAGAAAATAACCCAGTGTGGATTTTTAGGGTACTTGTAATTTATTTTTATTATAGAACTGATAAACAATATTTTTCAATTTAAACCATTCCAGTGCAGCTTAAAAATGTCAAAATGATTAATGACTTTAAAAATATAGTCTTGTCTTTTGTTGCAAGATATATTTCCCTCTTTGTTTCCTTTGACATGTTAACATGTCAATGGCACTGAATCGGTTAATTAATTTTTTATTACACATACTTAAAATGTTTTTGTTAGCTTAGGTTAGCTTTATTAAATTGTAATATATTTAATTAAAAAATTATCTAAACATTTCGTCTGCCACCTCATTCCACAATTTTTTATTTAACTTTCTATTATGATTCGTGCGCTCAGCTTCGCTTTCGTGGGCAATCGACAATTTCCCGCACTTATTGCACAATATATTTTACACTTTGAAGTCGGTTTTTTAAAAAAGCTTTTATTTAACGAACTTATTCAACAAAGGACAATATTGTTCATTTAATCAAATCCATAATAGCTATCTAGACTTTTTGTATTAAATAATTTAAAATAATTTTTTTCTGTATTTTTTGAAAGAGGAAGAGAATGTAATTATTTTTCACGGTAAAGATAATATAGCACAAGGACGTATACATACCTGGTTGTGTCACTTCACAAGGTAGTACAACCGTTTCATGTTCTATCACTTTAAAAACTTGGCTGGATGTTTTAAATGTTGGCAACTCGGGCTTTGTGTTTGATGTGACTGTATTGTAGTCGGCGGATACTCTTGCACCATCTGAAAATAAATGGTTACTATTAAAATAATTAAATTTTGTATAGCGCAGAATGATAAAGAAATTTATTTTATATGAACATAATAAAATAATGTAAAATCTGTTTAAATAGTTTTATGTGCATTTTATATTTAGATTTTCTATGCTGAGAATATATTTTTAAATATTTTCGCCAGATTTAATTATTTGATAAGTAGGGAGGAAAAATTAAATATAGCTTTTTAAAAGTGACCAATATGGCTCAGGTTAATATATTTCTTTCATATTCTGGATATATTGTGTCTATTGAATGAAACGAAGTAAAACCTTATTAAGTAGTTACTTATACAGAGAAGTGAATACTTTTAACTATAAGGTATTACTTTATTTTACTTGAATAAAAGATGCCTTTTAGATAAAAATAATTCTTGGAAAAAATTAAAACATTTTAGTATATTCTTATATTATAAGTATTAACTTTTACTTGTAAGTAAACACTTGATTTTGGAGAATTATAACCAACGCCAAATTACTTATTATTGATTTAGATCATTACTTGTTTTTATTCAATTAAAAAATATCAGTAATACTTGTACATTTCCACATTAAGTAAATACTGGAAATTATTTGAGTTTACTTATTTCCTGTAAGTAAGCTCTTTCTTTAAGTATTCACTTATGATTTTATTTAAGTAAGAACTTAAAAAATATTAAGTAAAAGTGAATACTTCTCTATTTTTTCAATAGACCAATTTGTTTATATTATTATCTATTATTTTGTTTATATCATATTCTGGATTATAGTTTTTCTCAAAAATTTACCCTAAACCTAAAATATTCACTCCCTTTGAATTTCAACCCCTTTTTACAGACAAAAATGATAAAAAAAAAATTTTTCGATTTTTTTTCGAAAGCTTAGAATTAATTTTTTTTATTTTTGTTATTTTATTTTATTTTTTTATTCTTTGAACCGATATAAATTTAGGTTAAGGGTCTCAAAAGGTTTGTTTTCTTCAAAATCCCATTTAATTTTTCCATTTCAGACCACCCGCTGAAGCTGTGTGCTGCGTGCCGCAAAAGACACTACGTATAGAATGCATCGTCATCGGGAAAAAGTAAAAAAAATTTTTTTGATATTTAAAGAAATGATACTCTAAAAAAAAAAAAAAAATGTGTCATTTTGTAGCTTCTAACCATGAATAACCTCTTAATGCAGCAAATCTGAATGCTAGGTTATACGTTTATAAGGTCTCTTATTACTTACGGAATTATCCGCGAAAAGGGCGGAGACTTTAATTTTTTTTCAAATATTCAGTATCAAATTCAATAGAAGATATTAGAAAACTCAAAATTTTGAATAATGTTATCTAAAATGACAGAATTATAGGTTTAAGATGAATGGATCACTTGAACTTTTTTAAGTTTAGAATTTGAAATTTTAGTATATTATAGAGAAAGATATAATGCATTCACTGACACTATTTTGAATAATTTCTGACTAGTTTAGAAGAAATAAATTTTCAAAGTTGGAATTTTTAAAGAGTAAATGCCAAAGAATGATTAGAGATGAATCAGTGGTATGTATTTAAGTAAATTGTGTCATTAAAAACCAACTTTAAGATCTAAAAAACTGAAAATTATTTTCTTTTATGTTTTTGAATCATTAAAAAACTATTTTTTTAATATTGGACGTTTAGTTATTGTCATAAATATAAAAAAAAAACTATAAAAATGTCAATTTATACTAATACACCCATAATATATTTGTGTACGTGTTAGTTATTATGTGTGCGGAAACGTCACTACCAGAATCAAATTCATTACTTTTAAAATTATTAAAATTAGAAGATTGAACAATAATCAAATATTAATACTGTTACATGTATTATAAAATTTAACTTATTTTTCTACACATAAATTATATTTATTTATAGAGAAAAAAGTAGACTTAGTAATTCATTTGTCACAAATTTGTCAGTACCTACTGATCGATTCACCTTAAATAAAACAAATATTTAAAACTGTCAATTTAAATTTGTATTATGAATTCCTCATTACGAATATTTACTTACAATTATAAAAGCTCAGAAATAAATAAAATAAAAAATGCTTTCACAATTAAATATAACAATATTATACCGAACTGTAAGCTTTACATCATTAAATTTACTACGCATACGTACGCCTACGTGGCGTATGTAACGCTTTCAAATAATTAAAAATTTAAAACGTGTCGACAGACAGGTCATCCCTGAAACAATTAGACGGATAATTCAAAACGTTCAAAAATAAACACCTTTTTCCACCACCAGACATTTTGTAAAAACACTGGACCCTCTCTCTCTCACTTCGAAAATTAAACAAACACAAAGACGAAAAGATAACGAAAGAAGAAATACCACTGTCGCAGCACCCTGCATAATATAGCGAATTTCCGTTTACAAAAATTAGTTTTTCTCCGAAACTAGTTGACATAGAATAATAGTTTAAACAACTTTTCTATGTGACTTTTTCTCCTCTTTTCAGTGGTGTAAATAATGTCGCAAACACTTTTGAATAAAGGAAAATTTTGACGAAAATTGCCAAAAAAACCATGTTCTGGGAATCGGACGTGCCAGGCTAACGAACTTGTCCACAACGGTTTGGGACTTCCAACATTTTCACATTTTCGTATGGATATATATATATATATATATATATATATATATATATATATATATATATATATATATATATATATATATATAATATACAGAGCGTTCATAAAGTTCTGGAACAGCTGAAAATCTCAGTTAATATTGACTTTATCGAAAAATAACTCGGACAAAAGTTTCATGGGAAGAAACGAAGAACTAGAAAATGACCTCGAATTTGACCTTGAAGATGACCTTGACCAAAATTTGGAGTTCAACTTTGTTTTTTTTAAATGGGAACCCCTATTTTTGACCTCAGATTAGGAAAGAGCAGGATATTCTACGTTCAAAACCATATCAATTCTTCATATCCCAAAGTCGTGTGAAGGTCATAAAATCGAAATAAATATGATACTGGTTGTCAAGGTCATGTTCAACGTCAAATTCGAGGTCATTTTCTAGTTCCTCATTTCTTCCCATGAAACTTTTGTCCGGGTTATTTTTCGATAAAGTCAATATTAACTGAGATTTTGCGGAACTTTTGCGGAGCTGTTCCGGAACTTTATGAACGCCCTGTATATATACATATGTATATATAAATTATTTTAGTGAATGTTATTTTCGATTTCTAGGGACCTCAAAAACAAATTTCTACCATAGTCCCGTGTTCAAGTCGCAACATGACAGTGGCTGTAATAGCTAATTTTTCAATTCGAAAATTCCCTAAAATGGAACAGATTTTATAAATGGGAATGATTATTAAAATATTCTGTTACATTTGTTTATTCGTTACGATAGCATAGTAGACGCTTCAAAAAAAACTTTTGTCGAGCTCTTTCTTTTTTCTGTGCGAATAAATGAAGGTAGACATATTATAGCGACTAATACGACCAATCTTTCTTTGTATCTTATAATGGATGGTGCGTTCGTAATGGAGAATAATAATGACAACGAATTCCAACATTCCTTTTGTGTGTCAATACGAACAAATTTTTGTATGAGTTGATTTTATTTGATAGACAAAGATGGCAATCAGTCGTCGCTAGGTTTTATTAACAGTGAAATATTTTCTAATAAATGAAAAATTACGTGTAAATGGTGTCAATGACATTTATAAAAATTGTGTAGATAAGAATTATGGGTAAAGAAATGAACGACTTTTACAAAACGTTGTCGAAGAAGATTTTGGAAAAATGGTTGATTTTGACACTCCAATGGGTGTTTAATATCATTTTTGATGTGTAAAATTGAGAAAAAAATTGTGGGACCCAGTGATAGGATTTTCTCGTTCCTTTTTTAATTTTTGCAACCTTCTCAGGAGGAGGGGTTGAAGTCAATGACTGATAAGGGACTGATATTATTCTGTTCAAAGGTGTCACAAAAAATCAAAATTTCTGGGGCAATTTTAGTAGTAGATGGGTCCATTTTTAACTCTTTAAATGATTAAGACGAATTAAGTCGTCCTACAATATGGCGGCTCAAAATGCTGTCATATGTATATATTCACTGGTACAGGTGCCGCCATCTGTGACAATACGGTATAATTCTAAAAAATGTTCAATTTTATCAACATAGTTTAGTATAATTTATTTTTTGTAAATTCCTAGGGTTCACTTTTTTAATGTTGGCATCTTTGATTTTTTTTCTTTTTTTCTTTTTGTAACCTTATCTAGTGTACTTATCACTTGGCAGTAAAAAGTCCGGCATTTTGAGACAAAAAAATTTTACCCTATGGTTTGTTTAAAAGGGTTAAGGAAAGTTTAAAGAAGTCGAAAACAAAATTCAAATTTCTATAAATTATATTTTATGATATTTTTGACATTTTGACCTCTCCCCTAAAGGGGAAGGTTCTTATTTCAAGTCACCCCACGCACTGTGAGGCCATTTTGAAAAAAAATTCGGCCACCGATTGGAAACACGATTTGTACCTTGCTGCTGAATCAAAAAATTGTCAGTTCTAATAACGACTGAAAATAACAGTCTTTAACAGTCTTTAAAATGAAAATTTTATATAGGCCCACGTACTAAATTTTAAACAGAAAATACTTAAGACCCGGAACAAGTGTAGGTACATGTGTGTTTTTATACCCCAAATCAACTAAGCATGGACTGACGTCATTAACAAATGAAGCAAAATTAGACATAAAACCTTAAGTTATTATAGTTAGATACTCTAGAATAAAAATAGCAAAAAGAAAAAGAGGTAGAAAACTAGGTACGTTTAATTGTGTTTCATTTGTTGCCTTTCTTTGATGACGTATACATGTATACATACATGTCTTTTTAATTTAAAATAGGTGGCATTACTGATTCATCCCTATATATATAAAGATATGGGTATATAATATGTGTATGTATATGTTTTAAGTTAGTGGAAAAAGGTCTCTTTCATACAACCGTATAACATAAAGTTTAGATTTAAATAAATTTGTAAACGTAATTATTTTCCGCAAGTGGACGATTAGGGTATCCGACAAAATTTATATGTGTATAAATTTTGTGCTACTTCAGAAGACTGTGTGTCTCAAGCATATTTCGCCATGGGTCCAAAAAATTTTTCAAATTTCTTTTGCAATCATTAAATAACTAATTTCGTTTATCATACAGAAATATGTTGTTAAAAAGTCTGTAGATCATCTGTTGAGACAAAATTTGGCCGTTAGGGATAACTGTTCGTTGAACAAGTCGAGGTTACATATATCAGCTTTCTTTTTTTGGGTTTCGTTTGTAAAATATTGAGCTTCAAAATGACGTGAAATTTACCGCTTTCTCTGGTCAATCAGCTTTAAATTTCCGAAATGTCCGAAATAATTACTCATATAAGGAATATAGTCAACCGTATCATTACGCTACGAAATCCTATCACAGGCGTGTTCAGTACTACTTGTTTTTATAATAATACGTCCATAAAAATCTATTATGTATATTTCTCAATTATAAATGCGTTATTTCATTTGGCAAAACTTTTTTCACTAAACCTTTTATTTTCAAGTACCGTCTAACCAGATGATTTTACCTATTGAAGATAAGTTTACTAAATCACATTTTATTTCAAACAAATTAAAATTTCATAGCTCATAATGTCTATAGCACCCTTCTTTGTGACAGAAAAATTTTTAACAAAACAATGGTAAATTAGATTAATGTTCTTAAATCGTGGCTATCAATGCCAGAAAAATTCAAATAACACCACTGATTTGACGTAAACATCACAAGCAATGAAATTTTAATTTGTTGGACGTAAAATATAGTTTGGTAATGAAAAAAATTTTTTAGCGACAGCCTGCATATAAATTATTAAGAACGAACTAAAAGAAAGAAAATTGTTCTACATGTTTCAGTCATTTAAATGAACATCTTCAGGAAAAATCAATAATTCAGTTGTGAAAACAACTGAGAGAAATAATATCAAAAGGACATAACCTCCAAATGTCAAATGGATGTCAAAATGACAGACGAAATTAAAAGAATTAAAAATCAAAGAATCAAAAAATTAACGGACCCCATACGAAATAGGGAAAAGTCAAAATCATAATAAAATATTAGAAGACGAGATGTGACCAAATACTTACCGTACCTGACATGCCTGTTTTTCCTACAACTTCGTTGGAATTTTATATTCTTGATGTTTCCTGATACGGTAAGTATTTGGTCGCATCTCGTCTTCTAATTTTTTATCATGATTTTGACTTTTCCCTATTTCGTATGGGGTCCGTTAATTTTTTGATTCTTTGATTTTTAATTCTTTTAATTTCGTCTGTCATTTTGACATCCATTTGACATTTGGAGGTTATGTCCTTTTGATATTATTTCTCTCAGTTGTTTTCACAACTGAATTATTGATTTTTCCTGAAGATGGTCATTTAAATGACTGAAACATGTAGAACAATTTTCTTTCTTTTAGTTCGTTCTTAATAATTTATATGCAGGCTGTCGCTAAAAAAATTTTTTCATTATTCATTTTACCTGCAGTTGGATTCTAATAATTTATAGTTTGGTAAGACTGCCTTCAATAGGCAAAGTTACCGGTTTTGACAGTTGACGGGTAAAATCAAAAATTTTAAATTTTTTTAGATATAATTATTTTTGTAGACACAAAAAAGATGAATGCCTATATTATTATATTTGAGATATACATTTCAAATAAAACACCATATATATCTAACTAATTTACCATTTACTCCAACGGTCATTAATTTTAGAGACGATAGCAAAGATAATTTGGAAAAGAAACTAAGCTTAATGCATATACATTAAAAATCCGTATCATTTAGCTAATTTTATTTACGTTTGCTTCTATTACATTAGCTTTATTGTTACGCAGACGATGTGTAAATCAATTAGTACCTATATACCAATGAACATACAAAAACGAAAATTCTAGAAGGGAAAAAATTGTCATACTAAATATATAGAATAGTTATTAATATCGCAAATCAAGATGGTCGTACGAAATTCCTTTAATGGTCATTTCAATAAAAAAGAAGACAGGAGATAACCATTTTTGTCCGGAAAAGGTACTCTGTGCGGTTTCAAGTTTAAATTTTATTTCATTAACTACGCAAAAACTATTCAGTTGTAAATAAACAAACACATTTATTTCATTGACTTTCTACTCGAATAACATGAATAATTGTGACTCTGAGAATATATGTACGGTGACCATCTATTAAACCTTAGTCAGTCTACTAGGGATACTAATTTTTTTTTTTTGTTGCTATTTTTGGACTTTGCTACAAATTTTTCATTTCAATTATTAACGATTTCTTCTTTTTGTAACGTGCAGTAAATAATTGGTAGTCTTATTCAAATAAGTAACCAGATTAAATTAAGGAGTAAATAGATCTAGCTAATCAAATTTTCTGAAATATGTACCTAAACATACGTAGCCCAATAAAACGGGAGCAATCTGTTCCCGCACGTACCATTTCGCATTAATTTTAGTTTGATTGATATGAGTGAATGTCGTGATTTCACCAAGTTTTAAACCTTAATTATAAACGGTTTAAGTACAAAAGATACTTTCCAAATTTTTTAAAAATAATTTTTATCTTTTTAACAACGTGATCAATTTTGCTAAAAAAAAGTATATGTAATAGAGAACACTGAGATACATTTGAGGAAATATTTTTAGAGCAAAAATAAAAAAAATATTTTTATATCTTTTTTTTTAACGGTCGTAGTCGCCTTACACAGCAACTAAATTTTCGTAGATTTTTTTAACAGTCTTCTAACAACACATATTATTTTCAACGTTTTAAGAATACTTTATACTTACAAAAATAAATATAATTTCTGTTTTTTTTTTTTTTTTTTTAGACTTCTAATCGGCCCTGTACCATCACGAAAATTTTTTCGCAGAATCTTTGAATACTGTTCTCCAACATATATTTTTTCAATATATTTCTTTGGCTATTTAGATATAAATTAAGCAATTATTATTTAAATACAATTTGTTTTGGATTTTCAAAATGTTAAGAAGTTAACTCAATTTTTTAACTCCACAGTGGCATAGGACGTTAAAATATCAACCGCTTCTACCGGCACATCGTAGAAGCATAATTATTTTTACAAAGAATTTTCAAAATAATTATATAAATGTCACGACCTTTTCGGGTTTACCACATTTCCGAAAAATATTTTAATAAATTCACGCACAAATGAAACTGTCGACCGAAAAATTTCCCCCACATTGAATACCCGAGTGATATCGTAACACAAATTTAGAAAAATATATATGTATTCTAATCGTTTAACTGTCCTCTTTACATTTAAATTATATAAGGATATATTTACAATACAAACGAGTATGAGAGCTTCTTTGATCTCAAATAAATTTAATATAGTTTAAACCTTTATATTATATTAATACTATATACCGACCAATGCCATTCATTCATTCATTAAATATGCCATTTAAAATTTATTTACGAAAATTATTATTAATATTTTATCGTATAGCGGAGAAATTATGGTGCTGATTCAAGAAAATTTATATGATATTAATGGTGATTTACAATAATAGTTTTCCTCAAACTCTTAATTATTTGTGATTACTATTCTTCATAGGAATTGGGCGATGTCCACTTATCCGAAGAAATCGTAAATTAAAATTATCGTAATAAAAATATTACGTAAGTAACGTATTAAAAAAAAAAAACGCGATCGATTTTCTGTCGCCAAAGTTCACAATCAGATTTAACAGAATTTTTGGGAAAACCTCCTGTCAAGTGATAAAAAAGAGATATATTTACTATTAAATAACCGCAGGGCTTAATTTCGACCTGAACACTGCGGAACTGTGTTTCCGGACCTTCCAGGAATTTTTATTTTTCACTTATTCCGTTTTTTTTGCTCATCACTTTTATTTTTTTTGAGAAAATTTGTAGGTATATCCTAAATAACCATAAATGTGGTAGCGTAGACATGCTATTTGAAAATTTAACCTGAATTTTGTTTGTTTTTTTTTTTTTTAGGAGAGGAAGTTGTTTTTAGGCAAATTTTAAAAACTTTGTAGACCCAAAAGAGGTTTACTGTTAATTGTATGTGAAACGTCTTAAAGAAATTATCCAAAAAAAAATTTAAAAATAAATATATTAATCTAGAAAATTGACAAAAATCTAGAGATTTCGTCCATCAGTAGAATTTGATCATAATAGAAATTAAAGCATGTTTTAATTAATCATAGGTTATTTTTGTTCAGTTATAGACCATGTATTATATATGAGTGCAATGTTTTCGAATGTAATTTAAATGGAATTTTTTTGTTAGAATCAATTCAGAAGACAGTGTCGTTTATGATAAACCATGTCAACAAACCGTAACCCGTTTAAGAGACCCGTAAAAGAGACAATTTAACAGTTTTGAAATGAAACCAATTTCTTTAAATATTTTTTGACCGATTTCCAACAAAGAATGTTTAGCAACTATTTTCGTAAATTTGATATTTTTCATGTTTCTACTTTTCAAAACATCGAAAAGCGTAAATAAAAGCTGTCATTTTTGAAACACATGTTTCTTTTCTATAATATCTTTAGATCTTGTATATTCAATTCATTCATGTAAAAATTATTTGTTTATACCCAGCCAAATGGGTCAGCCGCCATCTTTTCTCCAAATTATTCTCTGCATTTTGTACGTACCTATAGAGATCTATCACAAAGTATTGTAACTACGTAACCATGAGTCTTACAAAATTTTTGTAAATAACTTTTTTCTAGATAGTATTATCTACAGTTTACATTTGAAACATTTTGATAAAATGTCAATAGGGTGAAATCGCCTAATGTCGGCCACTGGTTTGAAAAAACAAAATATGCTTGACAAACATATAAAAACATATAAATTCTCGTGAACCTTCCCTTTCTACATATTTGTCAAGCATTTTTTATTTTTTATGGCCTCATTTTAAAAAGAAAAGCTACTAGTGGCCGATATTAGGTGACTCCACCCTATTGAAAAGCTATGTAGACGACTGGCACGTGCACGTGGAAATTAACAAATAATTTTTACATCTTTTTTGACTGACATAAAAGGAATTTTATATTGCTTATATGTTAAATTAAAACATTTTAATAAACTCGGAAATCAGAAAAAAAAGTTAATTAAATTTCCACTTTGAAAAAAAGGTCAGTGTTTCAATTTTATTAAAAAAGAAGGGAAAAATCCAAATACTTTAATAAGTAGAATATTAACTACCGTTCAGCGTTATCTCTCAGTAAGACCGAATTTTTTTGTAGAATATTTCGTTTATATTAAACTACACCACACTGAGTACAAAATATCTACTTACTTAGATAATACAAACCCGGCAAAATAGGTTGGTTTTTACCATACATATACGAACTACATACAAGTATATGAAATAAACTTTATAACACTATAAATATAGTATGTAACAAATTAAACAAAGACGGTTCGATAGATGAAATGATTAGATGAAATGAAATGATATAATGATGAATGTTAAATTCTCGTGCATCTACCTATCTATCTAGTTTGTACTTATAACGTTATAACGAGAATGTAAATGTGGCGTAATTTTGTACATATGAATATACAGGATAGTTAGCATATTTTCAACTACAATTATTAAACTTGCACAAAAGTTTCGTGTAATTAATTCGCAAAACTGGCCTGAGGACAGTGCAAACGATACGATGCCACTAGACTCCGCGTTACTGAAGGCGTGGCATCGCTAGCTGACTTTTAAAATCAAAAATTTTTGGGTTCGCCAATCAAAATTTTTACAAATATGTATCACAATCATAGGCCAATGAGCACTATTATATTATACTGCTAGACGAAGCGTAAAGCCAGTTTATCCACAGTTTCGCTAAGGCAAGTATCGGGGTGAGATATGAGAAACATGTGTTGTCTAGTTTCCAGTAAACGGGACCATATTTATTACAAGACACAATTTGTGTACGTACGAATTTTGAAATTAAAACGACGACTACTTTTTTTCTTTCAAAATATGGCAGTTTTTTCTGAAAAAGTTAAATTTTATTGCTAATATTATATTTTGACAATATTTATTTGAAAATATTATTACGGATATTACGGTTATTACACTGGATTACAATACTAACTGCTAAAAAGTAATAGTCGTATTTTGAACGTATGTGAAGGCTTTATTTATTCATTGATACAGTCAGTTTATAGACTATTTATAATATTTTCATTGGTCTATGATTAGCACATTTATTTAAAAATACGTAATTAATTTGAATTTTATTCTGAAAACTACATTAACTTTACCGATTAAACTATTACCATTATATCTACAGTAAGACCTTTTTCAAAATTGAAGACTATAAAATATAACTCTGAATCTACCGTTAGTCAGAATCGATTTATCTTTTCAATAAATTACTAAAAGTAAAAACGTTACCGTAAAACCGTCTAGACCCGGACACTTTGTTACATTTTGTTGGTTAATTTTATATTTATACATATTTCCGTCATAGATGTCACCAATAAAAGTATAACCATTAGAAAGAGTGTATATTATTTGTTATATCCCTGACCCATTTGTTTCATTATAAGTAAAAACAAAAAAAAAAAATTATTAGTAAGTGTCCAGGTCTATACCTTAAATCAGTCTTGACCCGGACACTTACTTAAATAATGTAATAACATGCAAACTAATCTCTCCCGTCGGGGTTAGGACAGTGTTTTATATCGTCTGATGTCTTTGAACCTGTCAAAGGCTTCAAAACATTTTGTGGGAAGGGAGAGGGGTCGATGCATAGTATGCCTCTCTATGAAGTAAACATGCGACATGATACCAGAAGGTGGCATAAACCGCGTAATTCTGGCGGGACTATAACGTATGGATAGTGGAAGTTAAAGCCAGTGCGAATCGCGGCCATAGTGTAATAAACTGATGTATCCGGGTCTAAACGGATATATGTATATAGCATGTATTTTTTTTATATATACATCGAATATAACTTCAAACATCATTAAATAATGCGCGATAAAATTCTTAACACATACATATCAAAACTAAAACAATATGACAATTATGATGAAAATTACATGTCTAAGTTAGACACACATTTTATTTCTTTGAAAAACTGGAGGATAGTAATCCTGTAAAATGAGATAGTAAAAATTGAAATCCGTAGTTTTTATTGGTACAGCTGTTTAGACGATGTTTTCTCTCTCTAATGGCGTCAAGAACAAATGTTTATTGTTACAGGTTAATGTAGAAATTATTTACTTTGAAGATTTGTGCCAAGTGTCCGGATCTAGACCTCTTGTCTGGGTCTAGACGGTTTTACGGTACAATAATTCTGTACCAAAAGTAGCAAAGTCACAGTGATTCTTGCCAAAAGTAGTAAAGTCACAGCGATTCTGTTCCAAAAGTGGTAAGGTCGCAACGACTCTGTACCAAAAAAGTAGTAAGACTACAAAAGTACTGTACCAAAAGTAATAGGTTATAAAAATTCCGCACTAAAAGTAGCAAAGTTACAGCATCTCTATACCATAAGTAGTCAGTTTATAGCAGTTTTGAACAAGTCAATACAAATACTTCAACATAAAACTTTTCAAATACGTGAAAAAAAAAATTGGATTCTTCACAGAAAATGATCGTATGAGAATTGACAACATATGACCGGAGAAATATACATAACATTTTATTTATTTAAAAGTAGAACATGCTGTATAATATATTATACATGTCGTTAACACGGTAGAAACTTATATAGCTACCAGGCTTGTTATAACATTACTAGTAGCTGGCCATATATACTAGTAGCCGGCCATAGTAGTGATCTGAATGAACAAACTGGGGAATTAAAACGCCTGTGGACGACGGAGCTTTAATTAAATAACCTGCTGTAAATCCATTTCAAACTTCCTCACTCTGCCATGATCCCTTTTAAAATATGTATACATGTGTATGTATGTCTTTGTACAATATATGAGATTTGTTTGTGTGGGTGGATAAAGTGAATGAATAACATTATGAGTGATTCCAGTTGAGATTGAGAAAACAAACAATATTCTAGGTGAAAAATTATTTTTTTTTTTTTTTAAATCACTTCAAGAATTCTAATATTCAACTAAAGTAACGTGCTGAGATATTGTGGGTTACACAGTTTAATGAAACTAGTACGTTTTATTTAGTTTATTTTTACGAAAGAAATTATTTATCCCGCCAAAAGATATTACTCCATTTTCAGAAAACACATATAATATCGTTCAAAAACTTTAATTCGATATCGGCTATGAAGTTGATATAATTGCATTTTTAGCTTTTCAAAATTTATAATTTTTTATGGAAAGTTTCAGAAAAATTAACTTTAAAAATCAAGATACCTGGATTTGTATAATCTGAATTTTTGGTACAGTCAAAATAAATTTGATACTTTGGGAAAAATTTTCGTGTTGTACTGCAATTTTTTAAGTGAAAACTTGGGTAACTCTACGTGAGAATGTATCGAAATCTGTAATGTGAGAGTGTAAGCAATGGTCGAGAGTGAAAACGAGAATGTTTTAAATGAATATTTTATTTTGTTTGAATTATTTAATTTCTCCAAAGCATTATTGATGTCCTATTTTGTATACATATTAAGAAAGCGACAGCATGTCACTCTCGAGAATTCTAATATTTAATGATTTCCTTCAATAATAATTAGAGAAAAGTATACATTTAATATTCTAAAGGCATTACTATTATTGAATTAATGACTCTCTTACTAAAAATTAAGTAAAAATAACTTTTTTACTTTCATTATTGTTACCTATCAATTAATTTCTGTCCATATAGGACACTATATGCGGCTGAACTCCCAAATACTCCCAAAATTTTAACGAAATAATACCAGTAGTGAGTAAGATATCAACATTTGATGGGATTCCACGGCGTCTAGGAACCAAACCGCACAATTCCTGAAAATTTCATCAAAAACGATCAAATATTCCCGAAGTTTTGCCATTTGGTGGGACTTTTAGATAGACAGACGCGAAAACCAAATCGTTCAGGAAGTTCTAATACGTAAAATGTGCCTTCAGTTTGATTTCATTTTCAGTTTGAAGAAAAGAAACTTCTCTAATTTCAGAAGTGATGTTAGTGCTTCGACTGCTTTAGTAGTTTCCGAACTTATACATTGAGACACTAGTTATTCGAGTATGTACAAAAATTTTATCAAACTGTTTCGATCTCACCTATAATTACTCACACAATTTTAACAGACAAATATAATATAATGTTACACATTATATATAGTAGGTATTCTCAACATTTACTATATGTTTTTATACGTTTAAAATTTGTATAACCTTTAAAATGTTATCAAGATATATGAAATAGCCCGACACCGATGCTTCTACGATGAGCTTTTCTAAAATTGGATTGTACATACATTTATGTAGGTAAATGTACAATACATATACACACATATGTAAAGCTTGTCTCTTACGTTCAACTATTAAATACAAACTTTCGACTAGTATTTTTTGTTTTCCAAATTGAAGTTGATTCAAAATAAGCAAAACCATAGCCATACTCCGAACTAATTCAATTAAAATTGTTAACACAAAAAAGAGATAAATTGATACACTAAAGTGTTTCTAATACAAGTATTAAATAATACTTAGAGTTTTCTGAAGATAAAAGTTGATAAATTACACAAAAAAACACATCAACTTTCACAAAATATTTAAATGATTCAACTTTATGATTAATAAATAAAATAATTTTACAATGTTTCATTCATTAAGCATTTCATCAGTTTAAAATATTTATAAAAATTATTAAAATTAATATTTATGGTGGCTTTTAAAATAAAAGTTATTTATCAAATAAAATTTGTGTAATTGTGTTTAAATCAATTAAAAAATTACAAAATCATTTTAGACAAGAATTTGTTACGATGGAAGTTTAAATGTGAAAATTTCAACAATTTTTATGAATGTTTTATAGGACTTTGCTTTTTAAATAATTGAACTTGTAAAAATCGATCTTCAAACAGCACTAATCCGAATATCTTAGAAAGTTTGTTCCGACATTATTAGTAATTTGGAACCTGGGCTTCAGTTTCAGCGAGAAAAATAAGCTGAAGATATTTGCCGAAATCAAATGCAACATCCTGTTTATTCTTTTTTGCCCTATATTAGTTTTATATTTCTGTATTTTGGAAGCTTTTGGACACTATTACCTAATCCTGTATGACTATATAAAATATCCTTTCAAAATAATAGCTACTCCATAATTTTTTGAGAATTCTTAACTCAACGGTTTTCTATAAGGAAAAAAACTGACCGGAACTCTTTGCTGAATTTATAATAAAAGAAATATTTAATTATCTTAGTTAATATTCTAATTTAAATTTATAAAGTGATGTTGAATATTAAAGGACAGGATATTGTGGAAAGATAATCACCAGTAGTAATTTGAGAATGATATTTTAGGCGGGATTTGAAAATTCCCCCCTCATCAGGATTTACTAACAAAAATAAAATAAAATAAATAAAGTTAACAATATATATATATATATATATATATATATATATATATATATATATATATATATATATATATATATATATATATATATATAAGTATTAGAAAAACAGCAATGAAAAAATTGTTCAAAATACTTACAGAATGAAATAAAAATTGTTCTTTTTAAAAACGTCAATCTTAGATAAAATGAAAATAAAAAAAATGTTATTGCCGGTTAATAAAAATTAAAAAACTGCACATAATTAAACAAAAACAATTAAAATTTTTTATAAAATATCGCAATAAATAATTAAAATGAAGTTAAGATAAAGCAATTAAAATAAGTTAAAATTATATAAAGTTAAAAACAACATCTTATTAAATGACTGTGTCTGTTTTCGTTAAGCTAGTGTATTATTGTATTTGACATTATTGAGTTTGATGGCTGTCCAAAATATTCTGCCCGGTTATTGTCAAATTTGACACATCAGTTTGCTGTTTTTCTAATACTTATATCTTGTTAACTTTATTTATTTTATTTTTGTTGATAAGCCTGATGAAGGGGAATTTCTAAACCCCGAGACGTACGTCACCAAATAAAATTAATCTCAAACAAATTACAACTGGTGATTATTTTTCCGAAATATCCTGTCCTTTAATTCTAATTTTAAAGAAGTATTCTATAAACCTAGTAGCACCTTCGGCTTTGACCGAATGTTTCAATGATAGCCACCAAACTAGCCTCCAGTCAGACACTAATTACTAACAACAGACTTCATGATCTTTGCAGTTTTTTCTTTTTTAAAAAACATCTCTAATTGTCAGTTTAGAGAAAAAAATAATTCTCAGAGAGGTGTTTTTTTATTTATTCCAAAATTGCCACATTCAATTTACAAATACTACCCCAAAAAATATGACGGGTCTGTACCTCTATTAACTCACAAGTAGATAAAGAACACATTAAAAATGTTAATGAATATTATTTCAGTCATAATTTCCATTAAAATTCGGAAGGTGAAGCGGGAATAAAACGGCACCGACAAACACACAGCCAACCGGGCCACGTTTAAAAATAATTCACATTTATGACACCCAACGTACCAAATAATTACTTTTATCTATACCAAAATGGGTAGCATAATATAATCCGTAATGCCCCGGTAATAATGTTTTTCAACTTCATTCTAATTTACTCGTTCATTTTAGAAAAGTTTTGGGTGTTTCCGGGTAATCAATCTGCGTCCTATATAACATACGTATACGCGTACAATCCCCCCACATATATGTACGTATATATTTTGTGACAGCAATAATGTCGCCTCCAAGTTGCGTAGATGGAATACATATACAATAATTGAAAATATATTAACACTAAATTCTTAACAATTTACTTCAAAGCTCAATGTATTTCTTTTCAAATACACTGAAACCGTTTTTCGTGCGGTGAATCAGGACCGCATCAAAAAAGGTTCATAAAAAAGAAAGTTTCACAATGTCACTAGAAATTATTTTTCCAAACAATTTTTAAATATTTTATTTACTAATAAATGCAAATCGTTTCCTTTGCTTTCATACGTAAAGTGATGATGAATTTCGTTTGAACAGTCAACATACAACCTTATCACAGAATAGTTAATAGTATACTACGCATACAGAAGTGGCACTCTCATAAAACATCAAAAGTGTACGCCTGGGGAGAAATCTACCCAAGGATGGCCAGTACATCTTACGTAGGTATCATCATTGTGTTTTGTGTTCTCCAATGTTTCGGTTCAATATTATAACTTAATTTTCGATTTTTTTTGGTTTTAATTATATTCGTTATTTCAAGTTTCGTTTTATTTCAAATAATTATAATAAATTTTGTTTTCGGTAGCATATTTTTATAGTGAATAGTAGTTTTATTTTTAATCTAGGTTTAATTTTATTAATTCAGTTTTTAATAAATTTTAGATTATCGTATTTTTAGCAGTTTAGTTTTATTGTTTAGATGTTAATTGGCACAAAGTGTTATTATCAATTTAGAAGACAATTACTAACTAACTTCATACAAACAATTATTTTTCGGTAATATACATCCCTGAAAAATGCAATTTTTATATTTTTTTTTTTTTTTAAATCTAAAGAGAGTAAGCTGAGTTAGTACATAGCGAACAAAGACAGATAATACATTGTCATATCCGGGTACTATTATATCATATGTGACCTTACTGCATACAGGGAGAGAAATCCTATAAAAATTACTATGCTCATACTACAATCGACGTGTAACAGACAAACATATCCAATTTTTGTACGGTAAAATTATAAAAAATACAATAATATGACTATAATTTTTATAATTTTACCGTACAAAAATTGGATATGTTCGCCTGTTACACGTCGATTGTAGTATGAGCACAGTAATTTTTATAGGAATTTTCTCTCCATGTATATATTAATATTCCTTACTTTTTCTTACCTTCTATATTCACACTGTGCCCTTCAGTAGGCATTCTTTTTTTAGATGCCAAAAAATCACACAAAAACCGGTTTATGTGCATTTCTATTATATATTTTCTGACTATAGTAAGGAAACTTAGTTTTACGACGACCATTCATGGTTTTGATTGATTCTGGAGATAACTTACCTATAGAATATTTTGTAAATTCGAGAAAAAAAAATCAGTAAAGGCGTGCATGAATACGTCTAAACTTCTTAACTTAGGCTGCCGTAGGCAAAGTTTTCTCACAATTTTTTAAAAATTAAAATAAAAATTAAATCGAAACGAAGTAATTGCCTGTGTACCTTTTAAAGTTCCAGACTCAAATTAACCCAAGCTGTCAATCATAAGTATTTTCGAATATTTTTTGATCCTTGATTGAAAAATTATAGGAAGAAAATATACTGCACATTACAATCTGTAATTTTTCCAGATTTTTTGAATCCACGGTTGAAAGGTTAGCCGAGTAAATAACATGATATTTCTCAAACGAGATAAAATGGTAATTGGAACTTAAAAATCTAAAAACACACACGATAGAGAAGCGCCAGATCTAGGGGGCAGGGGTAAGGGGCACGTGCCCCCTGCAAGTTTTTGGAGGCGCTAAAAACGCAAGTTGAGGGACGCCAAAATGGTGAACTGGATCCAACCAAAAAACGAATTGGACCATTTGACGTTTTTTTGGTTCGTTAGTTACTTTTTGCAGGAAAAAATGTAAAAATGTCGGGACGTTTTTGTCGTGGAAGGCGCCAACATAAAACTATAGGTCCGGCCCTACGATGGAGTCCTAGAAACATGGGCAACAGATTTACAAAAAAGATAAAATAAAAATGTTGCGAAAGAAAGATGTGGAAAGCATGAAGGTGTGAAGGGCAGACAGACTCTGTCTCAAAAATCTCAAGACGAGAATTACTAGAAATAAAACAAACTCTATTTGTCTTGAATTAAAATTTTCCAACGAGGTACAATTATTTCTGTCAACATAATATATATGTAGGTATGTGTAATTCACATATTTGTTGGTACTTTTTGGTTGGTAATGTATGATTATGTAGTCGCAGTAAATGATTATATCACATGAAAACTAATCACCATTTATCAGTTTGAATAATGTTACAATAATGTCACGTGTCACCGAAAAGAAAAAAAAGTTGGGGAAACCATTTATTTAAATCATGTTAAATGGAGGCCGGAGCGGCGTGCCGAGCCCCGTGTCGCGTTAATGAGAAAAAAAGTAGTATTATTTCTATTTTTTGTAACATATGTATAGGTATAAGAAATGGAAATGGACCCCTATCATTTAAAACAGATCTATACGTATTAATTTATTTTTATACGTAGAGGAGACTGGGGTAAAGTGGCCAGTGGAGGTAAAGTGGCCATTGGCCTTTATTCATCGGAAACCACTCCAGTCTTGTGGCGAAGTTGAATACTAGCTTGTAGACAAGCCATTAGTATTCTATTAAAACGTCAATGATCAGTTTCCTAGATTATATGAATTACAACGAATTTTCTGAATTTTCGACTATTGGTGTAAAGTAGGTTTCAAGTTGTATTCTCATTACTTTTTTATTAATTACGAATACAAATTTTTAACTGAGATAGGTAAAAACCCTGTCTAATTACCTTTAAAATAATATAGTTATCGATGAATCAGAAAATTCTTTCTTCAAATTAGTTGTGGTTTGCTGAAATGGCATCTAGCGGGTTAAGTGACTAGGCTTATAATGGCGCAAAGAGGCTAGTGTCTCCGATCGCTGCTCAAGTTGAATTCTTAAAATATTTTAACGTATTATATTAAATTCAGAACTTTTATTTAGTTCTTTATATTCTATAAACAAAAGAATTGCCTGAAATCAGTTTTTAGGGTTCCAAGAAACAATGTGAAAAAGAAACCCTTATGATGAGATTTCAATGTCCGTCCGTCTGGCCGTCCGTTGATATATAATAATTAATGATACAAACATAGTTTGATTTTGTAAATAAACATGTTTATTACTTCAAGATTCCTTTTTGGGTTAAAATTGGTACCCCTGGCCACTTTACCCAATATAGTGGGGTAAAGTGGTCACTTTGCAAATGTTGCGAAAAACAAAAATTTCAAAAATACCTTTCAAGATATTGTTGATATATTGATGGTTATTGGTTCTGCACTAAAGCAACTATATGCTAAATACTTATTAATCTGTATATCTTTTCAAATAAATAAACTGAACAAAATTTTCCCTCATCATCCCTCCAAGTGATATCGTTGACTTTTGGGACATCCTATATAACATTGTTTCTACATATCTTGAGATAACAAAAAAATAATATAAAAAAAAAAATAAAAAATGAGCTGACTACAAAATATGGCTTTGAAGTTGACACTGTAAGATTTTTCCACCTTGATGGCTACTCGCGTTCTAAAATCCCCAGTGAACCAAAATCAAAACATCACGAATTTTGTGAAAATATACATATACAGCTATGGCACAAACTAGGATAGAAAATAAAAAACCAGCGAGAAATTGCATTTTGAAAATAAATTTTCAAATATCACCGCTTTTCTCGACTATAAACAGCCGTCATTTTGAAAATATATTACGGAACCAAAAGACCCTAGTTCCTGCCAAAATAACGGTATCGAGGAATAATATGCACTTTGACTTACGTCAATATCTCAAATACTTATTGAGATACATGAGGAACCATGTCGAAAAACGTACTTTGGAGAAAATAGCATTTCAATTTTTTTATTTAAATTGGATTATGATAAAGTGCGTGCACTAAAATACCCATAACTTATTGATTTTTAATTTTTTTAAAATAATATTTTAGGAGAATATTGTTAACATCTTAAGAAACACAATTATGAAGAAAAAAAGTCGATTTCATTTCTTTTTAGCGAATCTCCCCTTAAACCATAATCTAAATTTTTTTTATCTCTCTTATTGTTCAAAAAAATTATTCTTCCCGGCCATTACGCCATCTGTTGGTCATAAAAAGGTAGAAAAACAACGTTAACTCTTCTCTTAATACGAATTGATAGTTGGCAAAGGAATAAATACAATAATATTTTTCTAGAATTAAACTTATATTAGTTTTATATTTATTGTTGGTACATATTGTACCCGTACAGACGTCCCTACATATTGTGTTAGTTATTTTTACTTACTATTGTCTAAAGCTAACAATAAGTAATGCTGCCAACATATGAAATAAATATGTCAAATTTGATTTGATTCATGGTCACGTGATACGAAATTAAATGTGTTATAAATTTAATGGGTGCGCTGATAACGTATTGTTGTGGCAAGTGAAACAAAAATAAAATATAAAAACACACGGGAAAAAAAAGAAGAAAAAATTAGGTACATGTGAAGTACTGTACTTGTCAAAAGCGCTGCCTCTTATTTTTAACGTCAAATTGTAGTAAATATCTTCCGGCCTGCAAGTCAGCAAAAATTTGTATTTTCGGTAGAAGATATTTTTTGAAGATGATAACGGATGCTCAAGCACGAATTTGTTACTTTACTAGTCAGCCTAAAAGGGTCAGCCCAGATATCAATATCGCAATCGCAAGTTGTGAGGGGTTCAACTGTACCCCAGATCATAATAATATTAACCCTTTGCAGTCGATGGGCGCCGCTACAGCGACACAATAAATATTTATTCCACTCGTTAGGCGCCGCAGCGGCGCCATAAACAATAGGTACGTATTTTATTATTTACAACACGCTAGGGGACCTAAGGCCCGATTTACATTAACGCTCCGCTCTCAGTACGATATCACTCCGCTCCCGGTTCGATAAAATATTCTTACATAATAAATAATGAGTGTATTCCCATCATCGCTCTGATATCGGTCCGATATCAGTCACGGTTCGCTCTCGCTTCAATACCGCTCCAATACCAATATCACTGAGATAATATTTTATCGGAGCGATATCAGACCCTATATCGATAGTGTGAACACGTTTTGATTCCAAGTCGCTCCGTTTCTCACTCAGCCTTCTTCATTTATTTGAAAATTATTATATTAGGAAAACATGATACAACACAACGATGCGACGTCTTGCTACAATACGTTGTGATACATACTACTAATTAACTCACACATAAGGTGAATGCGGGAGAGAAGCCGCACATTTTGAAAACACTCGATAATTCTTAAAGTATGCATTTAATTGATTTGAAATTTGGTACACAATAAATGTAAACATGGTTCTTTAAAATTATTTATAAATAATTTTAAATTTTGAGTCATAAAGGATTCATAATTAACATTTTTGTAGAGCCTGCAAAGCGGCGTCTCTCTCACACCTATGGGAAAGATGCCGCATCAAAGAAGGTGAGAAGCAGCATAGTTCATATTAAAAATTTTTGCATTTTACACGCATCTCCATACATGATGCATGCCATATGTAACCATTCTTGACACTTTATACATCTTAACCAGTCAACTTTTTTTTGTTTCTGAGTACTTTTCGATTCAATACACAGGCAATCATCATTATTTTCACTAATACGAGGGCTCCATTAATGCATCTTTTATATTTACGTGGCATAATTTACAGTCCGAAAAAGAATTGCATAATTAAGGTATATAAGTCTATGTGTTTAACATGTAATATAATGCGGCATCTATACCAATTTTAAATTCGGCATCGCTCCTTTTTGTTGGGATAGATGCCGCATGTTGCTATAGCAAGCATAGTGCGGAATTCCAATCGAAAATTTTATACAGTACTTTTAAAATATACCTAAATTAATAACAAAACTCATTTTCATTAAAACAATGAAATATACATTCTTAAATTCTAATGAATTAAATGCTTGATAAAATATTATGTTAAAAATCTTACTTTTCAATAATAAAAAGTTGGATAATTAATTACTAAACTGATGGACTAACCATAAATGTTACCATATACAACTTAAATAAGTAACTTATTTTAAACATATAATCCATTAATAGCGCTATCTGGCAATCAACGGACGAACTAGGGCTACTGCGGCATCTCTCCCGACGCGGCAACTCCCCCGCACTTACACTATATCGTCACTCAATAATTATCAAAGAAAGCTATTCTGAATTTAAAATGGGAATCGGGCTCCTGTCGAGTAAAGGATCGATGGTGTAATGGTTAACACACGTGGCTATTTACAAGGAGATCGTGGGTTCGATTCCCGGCCGATCCGGATAAATTTTTCAATCACTTTGTGATTCTTAATTAAAATACGAAGTCAGTTTGCCTAAAAAAAGCTTTAGTTAAGATATCTTTTAAGGTATCATTTGAAAAATATCTACGTCTATAAGGATTCCAAAAATAGTTTTTTGTTTTTTTTTTTTAAATAATTTTTTGTCTAGTGATTTGAATGTGATATAACTAAAAATTTGCTAGAAATTATTGTCCCCTCTGAAAAGTATTAAATTTGTAAATAAACATGAAAATAAAAAATAAATCACTCGATTTTTCTTCCTTACTTGGTGCTTTAGTAATAATAAAATAAAAAAAAAGAGTGACTACAAAATTTTTTGACAAATTTTCTCAAAATAAAACTTTTTTCGACATGTCGAATAAAACAGAAAACAAAGAAACAAACCGTATCAGCAATTAACCAAACCAAGTCATATTTCATAATTATATACATTATTGTTCTCAATTGTAAAGTCTTTTCTCCCCCAATTTCCATTTAAAATCAAAACTTTGATTAATAACTAAAATGTATGTTTACTTTTATAAATTACTGTAAATGTACTTTGGAGCCGTACATAAATTTTCTTGTACACGAACATCCGTAGACACAATTACAGCCTTTTATTTCATAAACTAGCTTTTAATAACATACGTACAACCCCTCATTACACCGAACAACCCGCAAGCAATAAAGTAGCTTTCATTCTAAAAGGCAAAGTATAAAACCAAAGAGGCGAGGGTGAAGGACGACAAACAAACAAAAAAATTATAGCTAATTAATCAGTTGAATTGTAGAAAAAAGTGAAAAGCGAGTGTGAACTGTTAAGTAAAACACGCAAGAATTTTTTTTCTACCATTAACTTTTTAGCTATTTAGCGGTAGGTACGTGAATGAAAATAAGTAATTGCTGTAAATAAGTCTATTTTTTCTTTATTTTTATTTTGTTTTCTTTTTGTGTTTCGAGTAGCGATTGTATTGCTGATATAATAACGTAACATTAATTTATTCAAGCAAATTTAATTAAAAGTTGTTGAGAAAGTGTTGTTCAATTTCTCATTCAGACGGAGACGTTAAGACAATTCTAATGTTCATAGGGAAAGAAACTCGATTAATGAGTCTATTGGTCTCCGTAAATTATTTCAACGTAGCCTATCTATTTCGATCGATAAAATCTATTTTTTGATATTAAAAAGATGTTTACGAAAGAAAATTAAAGCAAACTTATCTGCGCCAGGTAAGTCTAGGTACTGATGGGGACGAATCGCTATTTTTATTGTAAGATAACTCATTCGATCCTGATTTCAAGCAGATGTCCCGCTTCAAAGATGCGCTGTTGTCCTTTTGAATTTATTTGTGCTCCAAAGTAAATTTTTGTAACTTTTCCCAAACTATTTGTCACATGTTTCTTTGTCATTTTACATTACCAAACATTCATTCAATTCATTTTTTTAAAGAGGAAATTAAATATACAAAAGAAAAAACTAAATATACAACATTGTTTCTACATGTCTTAACATTACAAAATTTTTTTTTTTTTAATTTGAAAATGAGCTGAGTATAAATGGCTTTGAAGTCGACATTGCAAGATTTTTCCACCTTGATGGTTCCTCGCGTACTAAAATCTCCAGTGAAACAAAATCAAAAACTCCAGAATTTTTTGAAAATATACATATACAGTTATGGTACTAATTACTTAAGATCTAAGAAAACAATAAAAAAACCAACGAGAAATCGCATTGTGAAACTAAATATTCCAAAATCACCGCTTTTTCTCGACTATAAACAGCCGCCATTTTGAAAATATATTACGAAACCACAAGATCCTAATTCCTGCCAAAATGACGGTATCGAGGAATAATATGCAGTTTAATTTATGTCGATATCTCAAATACTTTTTGAGAAACACCAGGAACCATGTTGAAAAATGTACTTTCGAGAAATTGTCATTTAAATTTTTTTTTAAGATTGAATTATAGTAAAGTACGTGCACTAAAATGCTCATAACTTTTTAATTTCTCATTTTTTTAAAATAAAATTTTAGGAGAATATTTCAACACCTTAAGGAGGGAGTTCACGCCAGAAACGGCTAATAAACTAATTTTTCTCGAATCTCGTTTATTGTTTTTATTTTGTTCTGTCGCTCTTTACAAACACGGTGATATATAAAAAAGTGACATGGCCAAAAAAATTTTTTTTTCAAGTACATAAATATTTATTTGTGAGCCGCTGCACAGCCAAGTTGCTTCTCCTTTTCAGACAACGCTCGCCCCCCTCGCGATTTGATCAATAATCTTTAGTTTTGGTGTGTACATGAGTTATAGTATGCACTGAGATAATGTTCTTTTATTTGTATGCCTTTGTAGACGTATTTTCTCAAAGTTGATTTGTTTTTTTCAACATCTGCTTTGTATGTCATTTTACCATTTCCCGAAAGTTGTGCTTTTCCCGACAAGGAAAATCATATCTCAAGTTCTAGAAAAGATAGAGACAAATTTTTTTTTTAATTTTGTTCGTAAACATATTGCGCATAAAGTGGAGTATGCTTTTTCCGTTTGAACAATTGTAACTATTTTTAAACATTTTTTTTTTTTTAATAAAAAATTGGGTTTTATAATTTTTAGAAGTTTGGGATTACAATTTAATAGTTAATTTTTAAAATTACCTGAAGCCCATAATCAGCTTTATAGACAGGTTTTTTAGGAATAAAATAATGAAAAAATATTTAAAAAATATTCATTACTTTTTGAGATATGGCGTTCTTTGTAAACGGGAAGGGAATCCCACAGGGAAGAATAATGAATGTTTCAAAAACAAAATTTTCTATTCGAAACCCTCCCTAATTTGAAAAAAAAATTCAACAAGCAAAATAATAATAAATAAAAAAGTTGCTTTTTTATTTGAACTCTCCCCTTAAGCAACATAATTATGAAAAAAAAAATCGATTTCTTTTTTTTTAGCGAATTTCCCCTTAAAACAATTTAATTTTATACATTTGAATCAGTTAAAAAAATTTTTATATTATTTCCGACATTGAAAAACGGAAATGATGAACAGAAAAAAAAAAAACGGAATTAAATGTTACTAATGGAAATATACCAAATGACAAAAATACTATCAAATATAATACAATTTATTGTAATTATCCATCTAATAAATTAATATACATTGGAAATGGTATTATTGCCTGCAGTTCCACCTATTATATGTGATACCTACTATTTTTTTAATTTATTGAAAGTTTACATTTGAATATATATTTTTTATAGATTTTCCAATTTATTTATGCAAATCGAAATGTTTTATTTTCATTGCATTTCTATGCATTAAAATATTATACTCTTTGTTTTCATTTTAATTAAATAGTAACTACTTTTTACTAGGTATAGGTAATTAATTGCATGTTAATTTTTTAAATAGGTTCATTGTACAGGAAACCACATTGACAAGTGTCATATCATTGTGTCTGTCTGGGAATCAATTCGGGCTACGAACTCAATTGAGGCCGTCGTAAAAATTAATAAACAGTGATAAATAATTTCTTAAAATAATTTCTTCCTTCAAAGATAAAAAAATATCTTTTAGCGAATTTCTTTGATTTTATTTTCTTTGAATAAAAAAAAAATTTTTGATTCAAAGAAGAAATTTTTTATTTCACATGAAAGAAAATCTAAATAATCACGGCTGAATGGATTCAGTTTAAATACAAAAATGGGTGGATCAATTAGCCCTTTTGACGGGATTTTATACCACTTTACATTCAGTCGTTCCACAACCAGTGTGCGAGTAACAAGCACTAACTTGAATTCTTGAACATTGTTGTCTTGCTGCACTGTGATTGTTAGGCCCGATTCACATTAACGGTGCGCTCCCGATCCACTCTCGGTCCGATAAAATCTTGTTGTGTTCACATTACAGTGCTGATAACATGCTGGATTCGTTCTCCATTCACACTATAGTGCCGCTCTCGCTCCACTCTCGCTCCGATAAAAATTTTTTTCCATTTTTTAAACACTATTGTATTAGGAGAACATATCATAATACAATATATCAATTAGTTAATTAGTGTTTAATATGTATAATATTGTATTAGCAAGACGTCGCGTCGTTGTGTTGTATCATGTTTTCCTAATACAATAATTTTCAAATAGATGAAGAAGGCTGAGAAACGGAGCGGAGTGGAATCGAAAACACGTGTTCACACTATCGATATAGGTCTGATATCGTTTCGATGCCGATCCGATAAAATATTATCTGAGTGGTATTGGTATTGTTATTAGAGCGAGAGCGTACCGTGACTGATATCGGAATGATATCGGAGCGACGATGTGAATACACTCATTGTTTCTTGTGTAAGAATATTTTATCGAATCGGGAGCGTAGCGATATCGTACCGAGAGCGTCGCGTTAATGTGAATCCGGCCTTAATCACACCAGATACGTATGTAGACAAGTATGTGATATGTGCGCGAAACAAAAGCGATGACACACATACATATATTTTGTTTATTGTGTTTGGAATATGAATCTGTTCTGCAAAACAGAGAAGGAAAATATGGTGTTCATTCCAATTGTTCATATTCCAAACAAAATAAAAAGCTATATATAGGTGTATATATATATATATATATATATATATATATATATATATATATATATATATATATATATATATATATACAGGCTGGTCCAGAATTATGTACCGTAATTGCTGGAGCTGATAGTATGTTCAAAAATAATGGTACCTTTTCATTTACACTTTTTTCCAAAACTCAATAATAAGGGAGATAAAGCAGAGGGGTAAAATGTAGAGGGGTGGAACGAAACTGACTTCCTTTTTTTTAAATTTTTTGGGCGCTTTTGATTACTGGATTCATAATCTAGGGGCGCATATAACCATTAAGATAATTAAATTTATGGTATCAATTATTCCATCACTTATGATTAGGGGATAATTTGAAAATAGATACTTCTACTTTAAATTACTCGGAAACGGTAATATTTATCGAAATGTAACAAGTATACCTTTTTTGCGTGAAATTGTCTGACGAATCATATTATCAAGGATTTTGTTCAAATAATTGCAAATTAAAAAAGAAAAGACATGATAACTCACACCTGCCACCCAAAACCACCCCTTAGTCATGAGTGGTGGAATAAGTGTTGACATAAATTTAATCCTCCTAACACAAAATAAGTACCCCTAAAATATCAATCTGTTATTCAAAAGCGTTTGGAAAATATTCAAGAAATAATAGTTTCCGTTTGACCCCTTTACAGAGTTGTATCTCCCTTATTATTGAGTTTTGAAAAAAAGTGTACATGAAAAGGTACCATTATTTTTGAACGTACTACGAGCTTTACCAATTACGGTACATAATTCTGGACCACCTTGTATATATATATATATATATATATATATATATATATATATATATATATATATATATATATATATATATATATATATATATATATATATATATATATATATATATATATACCTATGAACACCATATTTCCTTATCTGTTTTGCAGAACAGATTCATATTCCAAACACAAAAAGCAAAATATACATAAATGACACATCTACACGTAGAAGCTGAATATTCATACATAACACATTGGTGGGGTTTTACGTTATATTTTGGCCATGAAATAAGCCGTATGAGATAGCTAGTTATATATCTGTAATAAGTGCTAAAAATATTTTTTTGCACGATCGTGTATTTTCATGCATTTACCGAGGCTGTTGACAATGCTGGTAAGTTACATTTCCCGAACGTTTGTTTATATCCATGGAAACCAAAAAATAACAGTGCGGTAAGTGAAATAGATGCGTGGTAAGTAAATAGGAGTGTGGTAAGTTAAATTAGCTCAAAAATGATTGTATTTATTTATTTATATTGAAATTAAAAGTACAATTTGAACAATTAGGAAAATAAATCCATTAATAATATGAAAATTTTCACTAGTTTGCACATTATTATTATTATTATTGTTGGCATCAGTCTTCTTATTTTATTGACATTTCAAAAGGTCGTGCAATCATTAAGATTTTCTGTGGCTTTCATAATCTTCCTTTCATTTTACGAGAATAAATTTGCAGTCAAAAATAAGATGCTTCATCAATTTCATTATTCTCACTAATAATATAGTTTAACAAACTATTTTCCTCAATTTTTTTTAATAGAAAATTCAAAAAAAATATTCACGCCAGTGAAATATTGACACTTAATTTTTTATTTACAAATATAGTTGTCAATTGTCACTACAAAGATTCATATTAGTTGTTATGAATATTTATAATATTTATTCATGGCATTCTATGTCATAACATAGAAATATAAATTTCATCTATATTATCTGAATTTTATTTTTTATTTAACACATTTTTAATCTTTAATTATTTTAAATCGATCGTGCAAAAAATATTATACAATACACGATGCGTTAAGTGCATTTACTGATCTCGAAAATTGCACAAAATCGACCCTGCGGGTCTCGTTTTCGCAACATTTTCTCGATCAGTAAAAGCAACTTACCGAACTTATATTGTAAAATACTATTTATTACTCATGCAGGATAAGTACTAACTTGGTGCACACACATCTGTACGCAAAATAGCTATTTGCCCGCTGTACTCTTCCCGCATACTTTTTTGCGTGTGGAAAGTAACTTTCCACACGCAAATTGACAATAAAACACGTAAAACTCAATCAAAACACGCAAAGCCGCCTCTTGATTTTTCAATTAATAAATATTTCATAATTATTTCTATAAAAACCACCAACAAAGTAATTTATACAATATTTAATTCAGAAAGGAAAAAGACGAACACTCAGAAATATTATTATATTTTAAAAAAGTAATAAAAATGTCAAAGATAGTAATAATAATAATAGAAAAAAGTATGTGAAATTCGTAATAAAAAATAGTATGTGCAACTCGTGCGGGATTGTCGATTGACCACTCAAGCGAATGAGCGTACTCATTACGTTCGTGCGCTGAACTTCGCTTTCGTGGGCAATCGGCAATTTCCCGCACTTATTGCACAATATACTATTTTTACACCACTAATGTTATCATAGCTGAAATTTTTTTGTACCCTTTATAGGAGCGAAATATACCTATAATAACATCGATGGGTCCATTTACTAAAATAATTTGCACATAGAATTTGGTACAAACATAATTACAATAAGGCCATCTTTATTTAATGTTTATAATCATTTAATTATTAATACATGTACAATTTTTCCCCTTCTCTTATACACTTCCCATTCCACAAAAAAAAAAAAAAAAAAATACCACTGCATTCTCACGTTAAACAAATACTCTTGTCACAGCAGTCTGTACAACATAACGAATTTCCGGTTACAAAAATTATCTCATTTTGAAACGGAGCTCAAAAATGAAAAGCGGTAAAAGAAATGAATCGCAACTTCGCTCTAAGCGCCATTTATACTAACACGATTTTGGTACTTGAGAAAAATAACTTTCATTTCCATTTTCCATTAGGAAAAAAAACTTATGAAACTTATGAAGAATTTTTTTGCTATTTATGAACTAAAATCTACAGTTGTAGCATGTAGTTGGGATTGTTATTCGGAACCCTAAAGTGATGCAAACAAAAACTGACTATAAAAAATACGTTGTCATAAGAATGAAAATATATTTTAACCCTTTTAAACAAACCATATGACAAAATTTTTTTGTCTCAAAATGCCGGACTATTTTCTGCCATGTGATAAGTACAATAGATAAGGCTACAAAAAAAGAACAAGAAAAAAATCAAAGATCCCAACATTAAAAAAGTGAACCCTAGGAATTTACAAAAAATAAATTATACTAAACTATATGTTGATAAAATTGAACATTATTTAGAATTATACCGTATTGTCACAGGTGGTAACACCTGTACCAGTGAATATATACATATGACAACATTTTGAGCCACCATATTGCAGGACGAATAACTCGTCTTAATCATTCAAAGAGTTAACTTTTTTCGAAAACCAGCTCACATTGAATAATGGTTCAAAAACCTCCTTTATATGATTTTTTCCGTTCTTAATTACAGCTTAGAAAAAAATGTCAAAAAATTTTCGAATTTTTATAATATTTTGTAAAATTTTTTTTTTTTAAATTCCGGGCGTTAAATATGTCTAAGTGAAAAACTCATCTAAGAGTGGGGAATTCCCAACGTTTTCACCAGTTTTTGTAATATTTCATTATGCAGACATATTATATACAGTTAGAAACAAAAGTATTAGGACAAAATTTTGAGAATTTTTTTTTTTTTTTAATCATACCTTAAATATTACTACTAACGTTATTAATTATGTATTAAAATAAATGCTACTATTTATCTTATACCTTTATACTAAAATGACGAAGAAAGTGAATCTCGTCTTTATTTTTATTTAGATAAAATATACAAGTAATATTTATTACATTTTAAATACCATGTTGCATCTGAAACCCAGAAATCAAATCTAAGTCCGTAAAAGCTTCTACTACTTTGAACATAAGAGCTCACCAAATTTCGAGTTTATCCCCCAAGCCGTTTCCAATATACCGCCCTTATCAAAACATCATTGGACACCTTAATAAAAATAACTAACTGAATAATTCTTCAATTTGTCGATTTAATATAAATGTATTTAGCATACATTCTTACGTTTATTTTAATATTATAACTGAAAAGGGGGATTAGGTGATTTGGTTAGATAATTGAAGGTTAAGGTTTTGGAGAAAAATCACCAACAGCTGCTAATAAGAATTAAGTATTTATTTGCGACGTTTCGAAAACATTAAATTTTCATCATCAGGCAAGTATTTTGTTTTGAAGAAACTAAATACATAAAATAAAAATAAAAATTATAAGAAAAAATTACCCAAACGAAATGAATATATGCAATGTTAAGTACTTACATGTGCTAGAGATTGTCATAATTACACAAAGAATACACATGAATCAAAATGTTAAAATTAAAACAAAAATTATAATGTCGTCAGTATAAAAGCAAAAGTTAAATTGTTAAAAATTATAAAATTTGTAAAATTTTGAATATTGAAATATAAGTAAGCGGAACATTTTTGATACAAAGTAACACAATGAGTTTTAATGAGCTAGAACAAAAGAAACCGGATTTTTGTTTATGCGTAACACATGGTCTATTTCAGTAGTTATCGTGCTGTACAACAGATGGACTCATAGTTGTTAGTATATGAAGTGTGATTCTGATTGTTGATGTTTTGGTTTTCGTTAGCGATCCACAAATTTTCGATATTACACCGTCTTTTGTAATTCCCTTCTTTTTGTAGTATGCTCGCGTTGTCAAAATCAAAACGATGATGAGTATTATAACTCATAACACCAATAATAGTTTTCAAGGAAAATTACAATTTTTTTTCCTAATTGTGTCCAAATACTTTTGTTGCTAACTGTACATATCGTCAGCTCGCGTATTGGTTTGTACCAAATCCATTTTTTAAAAATATTTTTCTGATACTCCTTAACACCCACAACTAACAAAATAACCATCTAGGAAAAATTTTTAAAAAGTAGACTTGAAGCATAGCAATACTCAGCTGACAATATATACATACATCAAAATGAATTTTTATCATAGTTCCAGGCTCATAGTCTCACCGCGACAGCCGCTGTAATGGCTGAATTGTTCATTCCAAAATTTGCTAAAAAAGAAAAAAAACACATACACGTAACCAATTTTTCGTTTCCACTAACTCACTCCCAACGTAACAACATATATTGTGCACAAATCGAGGACATTAATAGCCGGTCAGGGATTACAAAATTACCATATAAATTACTAAAAACAAAAGCTTCATAATTTGGGACCAATTATGAAACTTTTTAATATCGCATACAAGCTAGTTTGTTTTATAAAATGTTCTCAATACTACGCGGCGACAAACCCATACGACAACCAGGAGGCAGGCGGCAAACTACATACAATACACTCTTGTATTGGGATGAACAAGGCTGCTAGTTAGTTAGAAAAGCTGTAAAAAGCATTATTAGAGTAACACAATGGACGATAAACGGGGTCGCGGGCGAATAGATTGGGGCCGTATGCGGTTAGTTCACATTCATTCCACTTCATTGGTTTTGGTATTTTTGGTGTTACTAGAGTATACGGTGCACATACGGCAATCTCGTCTATTTAGCGCGACAAAAATCGAAAAATCATTTTGGTATTTTAACATAAATAACTATGAATTCACATTCTCTAATAACCCTTACCCATAAACCTAGTGTTTGAAGCTAATACAATAACTGAAAGGCTCCGCAAGTAGAAGTTTTTCTGTTTCAGCTGATGTGTTTAATTGGTTCCGAAATTTAAAACAGAGTAACAGTAATTTTTCTGGAGAATTGTACCAAATATTATTTGAATTTTGATAATGGATGTTGTAGCTTCAGGTACGTGCTGCAAATTAATAGTATTATTTTTAATGTCGTTTATATTTTTTTTGGTCCTATATTACATTAAAAAATTAAATTATGATTTTTTAAAAATCTTTTTCCGTATAATACAACTTTGCCTAATAGAGTTTTCAAAAAAGTTCCATCGAGTACCGCTTTGTCTGCTATTTTAGTTCTTTTTTAGCGAATTTCTAGAATGGAATTCAGCTATTACAGCCACTGTCATAACGCGACTTAAGCCCGGGACTATATGGCAGAAATTTGTTTGACGTTCCTAGAAACCGAAAATAATATTCACTGAAATATATATATATATATATATATATATATATATATATATATATATATATATATCTGCGCGATAACTCTCAACTGAAGTATCCAATTTTTACGAAATTTGGTAAAAACATTGGAAGTCCCAAACCCTTGGATGAGTTCGTCAGCCAGAGACGTCGGATGTCAGGAACATGGTTTTTGTTCTTGCAAAAAATTAGTTTTTTGCCAAATTTTCCACTCATTCAAAAATTTTTGCGAAATTTTTTTACACTATTTAAAAGAGGAGAAAAAATTACATAAACAAGGTCTTTAAACTATTATTCTATGTCAACTAGTTTTCGAGAAAAACTAATTTTTATAAACGGAAATTCGCTATGTTATGCAGGATGCTGCGACAAGGGTACTTAGTATTCCGGTGAACTATAAGACAAATTTTAGCTATCCCAAATACACCTTTTTTTTAATTATGACCTTTTATTTATTGGTAGTCGCGATGATCTAAATTCAACCACGAGGACTATTGTGAGGAGAGGATTTAATTAAATTTTCAGAAGACACCGAAGATACCGAACACCAATTAGATGATGATGAAGACTAATAAAACATTTAATGATACCTTATTCTATTACATCTGTGTTTTTGTTTTATTAAATTTTAATTATCTATTTTTTTGTCTTATTTTTTTACCCTCATTGAACCCGAAAACTTAGTAATTAAATAAATTAGGGCAAAATATCACAATACTGATTTAATGTATGTAATTTTATAATAATTAGTAAGAAAAACATTTGGTTTTTTTCATACTAAAAAGAAATTATTTTTGTCGCGCTAAATGGGTGAAATTTCTGTATGTGCGGTGTCAAAAAGCTTGTACAGCCGTGGGAACAAATATCTCAGTGAAATGAAGATATTCTTTTCGATTTTATATAATGAATGGAATCTTCGAGGGACGTCTTGGAGTAATTCAACAGAACAATACCTGGAATTTCTTGGATCCGGAAGAAATAGAAGAAATAAGTCACCAACTGTCGAGTATATAAGACGCTAGCGATCAGTCGAGTTGATATTAGACAGTGCATATTGGAGCAACACCGATGGAACATTTGGACACCGAGAAGCTACAAATATTATTTGTACTTAAATATAAAAACTTGGTTTTGCGACTTAAAAATTTTTGTTGAATAAAATTTATTACTTTGTTGACCGAATTTTCTAATTTTTATTTAAATCTTTTCTTTTTCGGTGTTATGTAGCCGTTAACAGTCTTGTACAAAATTACAAAAACCATACACCAACAACTTTGTCTCCATTTTTGTATCGATAAAGGACTTCTCGGAAATATTGCTGACAGCCGAATGGTCAGAAATACTGACCTTTATCCATTTATATATAATGACATGATCCAAAATACTAATTTTCAGTCTGGTTACTAGATTAAATCGGTCATACACTAATGGTCATTAACAGAAGTTTCCCATTTTCAACGATAAAATCAGTTAATAAAATAATTGAAGTACTGATTCCAGTCTCCATTAAGTTCAAAAACCAAATTTTTTAGAAAGTAATTTTCGAAATATCGGTACTTAAAATGAGTACACACGTAATAAACAATAAATTATAGGCTTTAATATCAGCGCTTAAGACTTCTCGTTTATAAAAGACCTCACCCACATCAGTATTGGTATACCTTTCTTTACAACTTTTTGAAATACATTTCTGGACGGACTTGAAAAGAATGCGTCTGCAGGCGAATTCTGAAAGGAACTATACCGATATTTCTATCCCTACAACTCTCGGATTCGAACCCTTAACTTGTCAATGCCTATAGGCCTGTGTCTAGAAGACTAATTATTTTGAGATAATTACAAATAAGATAAATTTGAATTGAAAACCACATAATAGTGATTGAAAAATTATTAAACTGAATCGGCTGGGATTTAAACTCACGATTCATTAATAACCAGTCAGATATTTTACCACTAGGCCACCGACCCCTGTTCCAAAACCATTCCATTTTGATAACGAATCAGTCACATATATTACTATTGGGTTTTAAGGTAGATACAGGTAGATCGCATATTATAATCGCACCACTATTTCTATGCAATATTATTAATAATAAAGGAATTGGTTTGGTATATATAGAGGACCATATAATAAAAGAGAATTCACCCATCGCGCGAACACGTCTGTCGTATGGTCTCATGTCGAATATTGGATGAGTTTGATATTTTATCGTACAAAATGTTGGGAATTTTTTTTTACAACAAAAATCTTTTAATATGCTGCTAATGTTATTATTAATAGGACACTAAACAAAGTTTGTTCGGAAATTAGATGCAATATAGATGAGGTGTTACAATATAGAAACATACTATTTTTTAATGTTGTACCGTCCTAAAACTGATAAAACGGAACATAGTTACGTGTCCGACCGTTTGTTCCAGGCGATTTTTACAAAAATGATACGAAATGAAAAGGAGGGGTATCGATAAGGCCTCATTTTCGCCCCATCCCCTCCATGAATTCTTATATGTGCATTAGGTTTACATGAAGGTAAATAGTAAGATGAAATAAATATTATGCCGGAATATTCTCATTTATCATTTATTTTTCAGTTGATCTCATTATTATAGGAAGGTTTTATGAAAAGGCAAAATTATGAAATTAGTCAACTTTATTTGGATAATTTTAAAAGTTTCAACATTTTTAAACTTTACACTCCTCGCCTAGTCTTCATTCTTGTCACTCCAGTAGCCTTCAACATTTGCATCCATTAAAAATTTTTTGAAGTCGCACGCAACACTTCGAATAATATGATCCTGATATCTGTTGTAACTTAAGTACTAGATTACGGAGGCAATATGAGCACAACAACGAACAAGTCTTGCGCCTACTTTGCACTAACAGTACCAGATTAGTAGAGTGGTGGGATTGTACTCTATACAAAGGGAGTATATATTTTGGAAGCTGTGTACCTAGACTGAATTTTTATTCTTAAAATATCACTTGATTCTTTATGTAAAAATATTTTATCAAAAACCTGGTTATCTATGTAAAAGTGGGAAATTTCCATTTTTGTCACTCCTATACGATGAAGTGATATGTTCCAACAAATTTGTGTCGTGGTGGCACTTCAATAAATTTATTTTATGCATTTATATAATGATCAATTTTTTAATTGTAAAATCATTTTATTTGTGTTTATCTATGAGCGCAAAGTGGAAACAACGTAATTTTTTAAATAAATTGTACAGTAACATGAGAACATTAAAATAACATAAAAGCGAAGCTGCTTCCTCCATGCGCTCTATATAAAAAAAATTGAAATGTTACTGAAAATGTGTTATTTTGAACGAAAATTGCAGTTAGACCAAAGTTCGGCGCCCCACAGGTAATACCAATTGTAGGTTTTTTCCTTTTATATACATATTTTCTTGTCAGGCATACAGTCTACTTTCAAGAGATATAAAGAAAACATTAAATCGTAGACATTTTTTTTTCGTAATTTTTGGGGTGGAAATAGTGCCTTATCGATACCCCTCCTTTGAAGTTTAGTGCAGAAATAGGGTGTGGTGGTCCTCTTATAAAGTTCGATTCTAGGTGTCAACTTTTAGGGGTAACCTAGAAAGTGGGAAAAAATTTTTCATCGAAAAGCATCGAGTAAGAGTATCAAAGGAAAACATATCAAAGCATGAATTCAATAACATATAATAATTTTAATTTTTGTTCATATTGTAATTTAGTATTTTTGAGGCCGGGGGAAGGGTCGGGGGGGGGGGGGTAGTGACAGGGAAAAAATCTGAGCCAACTCCTGAATATTAATAATGAAGTTTAAATTGAACGAAAATTTTCAGAACTGAATTTTTTGGCAATTTCCTTGATACATAAAAAGAAATTTAATGACATCATTTTGCTTTGATCAAAATCTTGTTTTGCGTTGATCAAAGAACCGGGCTCTAGAATTTGTCTCATTCAATTATCCCAGTGATTCTCAAAGTGGGGGTCACAGAAACAATTGCTTACAGAATACATACCCATTTCTACATATTTTGGGGTCTTTTGAGATTTTTAAGTGCATTTTTAAGGGGGGTCGCGGAACAAAAAATTTAAAAACTACTGGTCTATTCGAGGATCCGAGCCTGCATTCCACTATGCACTTTGTAATGTACTTCAGGTACTTCAACGTTTTTAGCGGATTTTTTTAAATTCTAAAAAAGACTGAATTTTACCTCCGAGTTGGTAAATTAGTTTAAGTCCTTTTTTATCACAAACACACACATATATATATATATATATATATATATATATATATATATATATATATATATATATATATATATATATATATATATATATATATATATATATATATACTAAATAGTAACATTTATAAATTTAAAGAACGTTCCTTCAATTTTTCTTCAACAACAAATTTCTTGACATTCTGTTAAATAAAAATTTTTTCATTTCATTTTTTTGTTCCCCGAATAAAAGCATTATCATGTTACTTGAGTTTACTATTCTTCCTGCTCTCCTATTGTCTCAATATTTTCCATTTGTCTCTAACAATTTTTATCTCGCTCTGTGTCGCTATCTACATGGTGGGTAGGTACTAGGTAGGTACCCATTATGACGAATAAGATGAATAAGAAAAAAAATTGGGGACGATTGAATGAACGGAATAAAATGTAAACAGATTTTCTCTTTATTTGTTTATTTTGTGCGTCCGTCCGTCCGTCTGTTCCTTGTGCCTTGTTGGTCTGTTCTTTTTAAATTTTTGTTATTACTATTATTACTTCTGTGTATCTCTTTTAGTGAGAGGCTCGGCTCGGCTGCGTTGAATCAGAATCACAATCAGAGTTTGTCTGTACAATATTGCATGATTTGCTTCCTTCTATCAATATTTATTTTATTGTCTTTTGTGTTGACGTTATTTTATTTATTTATTTATTTTTTTTTTTTTTTTTTTATAAGAAAAACGGATAAAAGATCGCTTTGAGTTTTTGCTCCATTTTAAATTTCAATTGCTTTTATAATAAATTAAAGGATTTTGTAGAGACTTTTTGACGTTAACTTGTTTCTGATATAAAACAAAATAAAATACAATGCTCAACTAGTAATTAATTGACTTCTTTGGATTAACTCGTTCAATAAAAATGTTATTAGAAAATAAAAATGTAATAAAATCATCGCTAAATATGGCTGTAGCTCTTTCTTTACAATTTGTTCTCTATTCTCTGTTCCCTCCCAAAAAAATAAAAGGCAAAAATTAATTTTCTATTTAAATTATATTTCCAGCTTTTAAAAAGAAATGCATTTTTAAGACTTTTAAAATATTAATAAATCGGCCAAGACAAAGTCGAGCTCGCACAATTAGAGTTCCGTACAATAAACAGTCAACAGAACAAATTAAACTTTTTTTCCTTTATTTATTTTTAAATCTTATATCCAAATTTGTTTTTGATAACTGAAAAAAACTTGCTAAATATGGTGTCTCCGCTTGCTATTTAAAACAAAGTTTTTCCAGCAGCTGTCGAAAACCCCGTAGTTTTCCGGTAACCCATTACTCAATATTTACGAATACCATTAGATAAAATAAACATTTTAGCTTAACATATTTATTTTTTAACCCTTTGCACTCGAACCCTTTTTTAGTATGGGTACTCAGCTACTAAACAGTAGTTTTAAAACGCTGCAAACACTACTGTATTAGGAGAACATAATATCATAATACAATATATCTATTAGTTAATTAGTAGTATGTATCACAATGTATTGTAGCAAGACGTCGCGTCGTTGTGTTCTATCATGTTTTCCTAATACAATAATCTTCAAATAAATGAAGAAGGCTGAGTGAGAAACGGAGCGAATTGGAATCAAAACGTGTTCACACTATCGATATAGGGTCTGATATCGCTCCGATAAAATATTGTCTCAGTGGTATTGGTATTGGAGCGGTATTGAAGCGAGAGCGAACCGTGACTGATATCGGACCGATATCAGAGCGATGATGGGAATACACTCATTATTTATTATGTAGAATATTTTATCGAACCGGGAGCGGAGTGATATCGTACTGAGAGCGAAGCGTTAATGTAAATCGGGCCTTAGTTACCCTAGCGTGTTGTAAATAATAAAATACGTACCTATTGTTTATGGCGCCGCTGCGGCGCCTAACGAGTGGAATAAATATTTATTGTGTCGCCGTAGCGGCGCCCATCGAGTGCAAAGGGTTAAATAACGTAAAATTTTAATTAACGTATAATTTTCACTCAGTAATTTTCAGCCAGATTCTTACAGTCTTACCAGAACCAAGATCATAGAAATGATAGACTGAAATGAACACTAAGTCTCTGACTGAAATATGAGTGATTTTGAAATTCGTGAGATACCTAATTATCTTAATAACAGCACAATAATAATTCATACAAAAAACGCCTACAGAGAACAAAAAATACCAGTAAAATTTGGAATAAATTCCGGTCTTGATCTTGATTTGTATATACCATTACATAAAAATTGTAATAGCAAAAATTTCAAAAAAATCATTCAGTTAAAATCCGTTAATTTGTCAATAATAAGACACGTTTCGCAAAGAAAAATATTTATAAAGAGAATCATAAACATTACAATCATTTACGTCACACAGAAAATCAAACGTTTTCAACGTAACACAACGTATTTTTAAAGACACTATCCACCACACCATCTAGGCAGCGATGACTCTAGCCGTACGCGTCACGTCGGTCGTAAACAGAACAGAATTCAATTCATAAATAATTTATGAGAAATCAATTTGATAATTTTATTCATGCTATGCAATTATTTTAAAAGATTTACATTATTTTAATGAGAACTGTTTGTACCCGACCACGCAAAATTGTAACAACAGAATCACACCAACACACAAAATTTGATAAATACAAATGATAAAAAAGGTACAGAAATGATTCAAAAGAGAGAAGTAAACTTATTGAACGCGTGCACAAAGGAAAATTAATATAATGAGATACCTAAATACATCAACCACTCAAGTAAAATGAAAATACGTTTAAAGAGAAAGTTCAAACGTAAGTATTTGAAATGTATCATCTGGTATTTGTAGGTATACCTATAATTAACGGAATAAAATCCACATAAAGACAAATCATTAACTGTACATACCTTTGGGAGAAATAACACACACTTCAACACAGTACAAAATGTTGACGTTAAAGAGAAATATTAAATGAGTGTAATCTGTTTTTTATGAGGTAAAAATGTAATGGTTTCCAACAATTAATATGGTCTGTGTCACTTATCTCGTCAATTATTTATAAAGAATATTTTTGACAATCAAAATTGTTTCTGAATGAAATTAATGTAAACATTTTAGTAACTCAAAGCTAGTGGAACACCAAGAAGTGCAACAATATGTTCCTTTCCTCGTCTAAGTTAGAGTTCTTGGAGTTCCTGTGGCGGTCTTGAAAATATATTTTGACGTAACTTTTTATAAAAAAAAAAAATTTGTTATAAATCTGAATATTTGAACAAAATCAATAATTATCCCACCCTACCTACTAAATAAAATTACATACATTCACCAAAAAAAAAAAAAAAATTATAGCAAGAATTTTTATAAACTTTATTTAAATAAAAAAATAATAATACGTCTTATAAATAATAATAATAATGAACATTATCTTAATAAATTGCATTCGAATACTTCAACAATGTATAGCAATGACAACAATTCGGCTAAAAGCTTTTGTAATTATAAATTTCTATAAATTTCTTTCATCTATAAATTTCTGTTGTTTTGATAATTCTAATTTTGTCAAAAATAGAAAAACAGCATCGAGAATCTATAAACAACTTTAAATTTCGTATTCCTAGCATCAAAATTACAGTATCTGGAGCTTCTAAAAAATTTAATATTCATGATGACGTCTACAAAAACGATATGAATCAGACGTGTTGATGATATTTGGGTACTCTAAGTGTTAGATATTCTAAAAACTCTATTTTTAGTTTGTAAAACGGAATTGGAGATCAACCAGAAGTCCCGCTGTAACCGACGGTTTGAATACCACTGCTATAATATAGTTTATTCACCGAAGCGATGAAGCTTAAATAAACAAACGCATTTTTTCTTTGTGTCCTTGCTTATTTTAAAATTTTTTCTTTGATTTTTAAACGTTCTAAGGGGAATATAAAGAAAAATATTAAGAATATCTGAATAAAAGCTCCACTCAATGAAATGTTGCATAAAAGAAGATATATATATTATGTAAGTTAGATCAAAAGTTTTGCGAAATAAATGTATAAATACAAACATGTTTGAATATATTACAAAAGTTCTAATGAAAAAGAATATTTATTTACATATAGAATCTTTTTAAACATTATTGTTGTAGTTTACGTTGTTGAGTACAATGTGTCTTTTATTATCGGGCTTCACAAAATTCTTGAAACCAGTTTGTTTATAAGTTCTTAAGAGGAGCCGTCAAAAAGATCGATATTTGAATTTAATTAAAATCTGGATTATAATCTACAATTGAAGGCTAGACGTCAAAAACAGGCTAAATGACAAAAAAAAAATTAAAATTTAGCATGCTGTCTCGATTGTTGGTAATGGCACTTAGATTGTTTTTTCGGATCTAACTCAATATTTTTTTTGGAACTTAGTCCATTTTTGAAGTCCAGCCTTCAATTGAGCAAATAAATTTATTGAAATATCGTTTTTCAAGATGTTCCTAAGAACTAAGAAGAAATATGAAACCGTTCCGAAAGAATTAACCATTTTTTAAGCTTTGCAACGCTAGAATTGACACCATTAGAGGGTCAATTGTAACAGAACTAAGGGAAGTAACAAAATTACCGTTAATCCTAAAGATTTATTAAGCATTGAATGAAACAATTGCTAGTGTATAACCTCAGTTAACTTTAAGATTGCGTATTATCAAATAAACAACCAAGAGCGCCAAACAAAAAATGTATAAAATATATTTTACAATAAATAAGAAATTTAATTCCCCACCAAATATAAATATTCGTTTACCCAATTTTGCGTATTCTTGTACATACACACTTCAAACACAACGTATACCTATTATTCATTTCAATTCTGTATTTTAATAACTTTTTCTTTTCTAATAGGATGAAAAAATTAATAATATACACGGTGAGTTTTCTGAGAGTTGCCACTTTTTATTACGGTTAAATTAAGTCGTAATCGAAATGGAAACTTTCAGAAAGCTCACACTGTATAAAGTAAAACACTGAAAGAAACCAGAGGGAAAGAATATAAAATGTATGTACATATAATCAAGGTACAAAGTGCATATATTACTGCGATTTTAATAACTCTCTACCTGTATATACATAGAATTATAATAGGAAAGTACTATTTGCTGCCGCTAGCATGAAAAATGGGGTGCAATTACATACATCTAGGAATGAGCAAATGCAAGACCAAGACCAAGACTTGGCAGTCTTGGTCTTGGTCCTGTTCTTGCATTAAGAATCTTGGCCTTGGTCTTGCTAGAGCAGTTTGAGTTTTGGTCTTGCAAAATGCAGTCTTGGTTTTGGTATTGCTAAAGAATCTTGCACTTTCTTGCATTTTTTTATTAGCGAATTTTTTCCTTCTAAAATCAGAATTTTCTCTTTATGGTATTAATTATACTTTTAAACTATTTAAATAATTTAGCAAGAGTCTTGCTTTTTTCTTGCTATAGTCTTGGTCTTGCTCACTTGAGTCTTAGTATTGGTCTTGCAGCCATGCTTATAGTCTTGGTCTTGGTCTTGGTCTTGCAAAATGCAGTCTTGGTCTTGCAAAAAATGCAAGACGAAGACTAATTTTGCTCATCACTACATACATCTGTACATAAAATAGGTATATTTTGTAGCTATTGTGTATATTACTGCTTAATATTAAACTGTTTGAACCGTTATTATACCTGTTTCATGTACATTTATAAACTGACTATTAGAAATTGATTGTTAATTTAGTAACATCTGCTAAGTATATATCCTAAGTAGTAGTACTTTTAAGCGAGAGCTAGTATCTAATTCCCCTCCTAAGAATATTTTCTAATCGATTCCATGCTCGTAAAAAGATTGCAGTAGCCACGTCTGAAACTTGGGATACGTAGAGCCGCGAGGCTTGAGAGACTTCGGGACAAAGATAAAAAACCTAAACATCGAACTTCTTCGATCCAAACCAATTGCTACCATGATGGGAACTACCTCAGTTTTTTACGGTCCTGATCGTTCGTTCGAATCCATTGAACAGATTATTCTGTAGAAGTTGTAGAAAAATAGCAGAAACTGATATTTTTGAATTTTTCGAACTGTTTGATGTAAAAATTTCAATTTTTAAAGTAATATTATAAACATTGAGATAGAATAAGATACTTGACAGGATTATTAAGACTAAGCTTTCCTTTCGACATACTACACAATTCCTCTGGAAAATTCTTTTCGCCTCGTCCCAATTTACACCCTTAAATTAACTTCCACAATCCAAATTCAACTTTTTACACTTTTTCTTATAATTGAAACCACCACGCCCTATCTCACGAAGTGCTAAATTTCAAATTTTTACGTCAAATAACTTCGGAGAAAATCCCCGGTGACAGACCGTTTTACTTTCAATTTTTAAATTAATATTATAAACATTTAGATAGAATAGGATACTTGATGGAATTATTAAAAACTGTGCTCCAATAAGCTTTTCTTTAGAAACCTTACATAATTCCCGTGAACAGGGTCACCAGCCGTCACATAATTATAGTAGGTGTCACATAAATCCATCTTAATGTACTATGTACTACAAACAGTACCTATGTGACGCTAATGTACTATAATTTGATTATTTTTGAATAAACAAAAAATATTATGACCCATATGTATAGAATATTATTTTAATTTTATTTGTTTATCGCTAGGAAGCGCTCCTGTCTCAAAGAATAAATGAAGCTAACTTCACTCAACACAAAAATGACAGCAATTGTCAATGTAGGTCATTTTTTAATGCTAAGCGTTGATCAGTTTCTGGAATGGCATGCAAATGTAAACATCTAGGTACATTACAAAGCTACACTGAGAAAAAATTACAGTAAAAATTACGGAGCTGTCTCCGGTAAACCAGGCTCAAGTGACCAGTCGGTAGGAAATTATCATTATATTACCATTCATTTGAAAATTTTTCCTGTACAGCTTAAGAATTTTTCCTATACAGCTCCGTAAAATTCGATAGGCTAGTAAAATTTTAAGTGGATACCAAGAAAATTTACTTAATTTTTGTAAAATTATACTAGACATAGAAGAATTTTTACGGAGCTACAGTGTAAATTTTACTAAGCTGAAAGGTAGACGCTATTTGTTATTTCTATTTTCTCCTTGAAACCTGTCTTTCAGCATCTCTCTCACACAAGCATCACACACAACTGACGATAAACAGTTGTGTGTAACATCCACATAAGGTCGAGTTTGGTGCATTGCAAAAAAATTATTAGAAGTATTTTTAGATGATCACACGGAAAGTTACTTAGTTTGTAGTAAAAAATATTCATTGTGTGACCGTTACCAGTTCAGAAGCAGCGAGCCATGGTAGTGAATGGATGTACACCGAGTGAAGTGTTATCATTTTTTTTTTTATTTATAATAAACTATTTAATGGACTTTACATTTAAAACAAAGAATTGTTATTTGTGTTTCATGAATTGTTGTTTATTTTTTATTTTAATTGTTGTATGCTTTTTATATGTATTGATGTTTATTGAAACATGTTTTTCCACAAATAATAAAAAACCACAGAACATTTTTTCAATATTAATAATTTGATTTTAATCCTTACCCTTCTATCAATATCTTTTTAAATTATTTTAATTCAATTATTTATTAATAAATAAAAAGAGAAACCTTATAAATAATACGGTAAGAGAGTAGAATTTTTCTTGTACAGCGCCGAAAATTTTACGGAGTCACAGTGTAATTTTTACTGTGCAGTCAAATTTTACGGAGCCATAGGGTAAATTTTACTATACTCATCGTACTTTTTCCTTTGCCTGTCACTTATGCCCGCATTACCAGAGAGCTCCGTAAGTTTTTACTAGAAATTTCCGTAAAAATTACCGTATTTTTTTCTCAGTGTAGTTTAGTTGATTAATTTACTTATATAACTAGTTAAATACCAAATAGTATTATACTTGGTAGAGTTTTTTTCAGTTTGTATTGTATAAGATAAATAATATAACGAATACCAGTAAATAACTTTGCAATCAATAATGTTTTTGTGATTTTTAATATTTTTATCATTTTTCTATACATTTTTGTTATTTATATATGCATTGACGGATATCTCTAGCTTGAAAAAAAAATCATTACTGACTTGAAATTGTGCATGAAAAAAGTTTGAAAGTACGTTAGAAATCATTTTATTATTTCAAATTACTTAAAATTTAGATCTTTTATCAAATTTTTATCTAATTTCGATTTGTAACATAATTTTGGGTTTCGTACTAAAATTCTACGGCCCTGGTCACATAATATAGCTTCGAAAATCTGGTAAACCTAGCCGTGAAGAATTTTTTCCGCCTCTTCCCAATTTACATCTTCAAATTAAGTCCCACAATCCAAATTCAATTTTTACACGTTTTACTTATAACTAAACCACCACTCCCTACCTCGGTGCTAAGTTTTAAACTTTTACGTTAAATAACTTTGGAAAAAATCCCTTGTGGCCACCATTTTACCAATTTTGGCACGCAAAACTAAAAAGAATTTTACATTTTAAATAATATAGTTAATACTTGACAATGTTAAGAATTCCTAAAGGAACCAGGAAACAAAAAATTTTAAATTGTAATAAAAATTTGTTACTTCTACATAACCCAATTACGACACAATCGATTTTTCATTTAAATTACTTCGAATATGTAGTCGAAATTTCCAACGAACAAAGAAACATGCGAATAATTATATAATTCAAAAAACAAAAAAAAAAAACGTCAAATTTAATTTGATTTTGCCTTAATATTGTATACGAAACGGCTTTACCATAACGCAAAGTATATAATATTATATAGCAGATTTCTTTATAGACGTTTGGATAAAATTTTCTTGTATAAAACTTTTTATTTATTTAAATGTTTGTTTAATATATCCATCGTTGTTATATCAGATTGGCTCTCTTTCATTCTCTATTTTCATTTCAACTTAACGAACAAGAATTTCATTCTTCGGCAAAAAGAACTTTAGTGAATGGAGTGTAACAAACCAATAAAACCACATCCTCCACGAAAAAAAATTACTCTTGAAAAGGACGGGCCGTTTGCTCTCAACGTGTACATACATACGTACGCATTGCCTCTTCTTCTTCTACTGCTACTTGTATTCTCATCAGAGATTTAAAACGCAGTTTGAGCACAAGTTTCGTTAGCTTTAATGGCGTTTAAGTTTAAAAAAAAAAAGAAGACAGGTGCGGCTTACAGCACTTTAAATAGCAAAATTCAGAAAGTTTTATGTTTTAGTGGAAGCTATTAAAGAACAATGGTTCTTTCCATATGGATTTTGGACTCCACGAGTGCAAGCAAGAGATTGGTATCAGAATATTCTGACTCATGAAGCAAATGAATTATTTCTAAAGCAATGTCTAACAGTATGACTGTTATTTAGTACCTCGCATTTGGTTCTAGACTTGATCATATTTCTCTTTCGCAATGCGAAAAATAATTTCAAAAATGCTCTCTAAGCAAGGCTTTTAATGTATGACATTTGACTAAAATTTCGTGTATTTTATTTTATTTTAAAACTGAGGTAGACATACGTGACGACCTACTGAGTTTGACAAAGATAGATTCTAACTTCCTTCCTATCTTTCTAAGAACGCCTATAGTGGGATAAACATGGTTAGAATTTCTCACAAAAAAGGTGTTTATATTTTTTTCTGTTAATACGAGATTGATATTTGTTAAGTTTCAACCCTTAACCCTTTGCACTCGAACCATTTTTTAGTATGGGTACTCAGCTACTCGACAATAGTTTTAATAAAAAGTTGTAATACATCAAAGATAAGTATTTTAAACAAAAGTAGTTTACTTACATATTTTATTTTTATTTGCATATTACAAACATTATATTTTAATATTAAATTTTATAATTTTCCTTAGGGTGATATTTGAAGTAAAGAATAGGATGGCGCCTGAGAGGCACCTTTCGAGTGGAAAGAGTTTTTATTATGTCGCCGTGGCGGCGCCTGTCAAGTGCAAAGGGTTAAAACGCAAGTAAACCCTTAAAAATTTATCCCTTGAGGGTAAGGATTCATTTTTAGAAAATTGAAAAAAGATCATAGCTTTTAAATGGCCTGACGGATTTGAAATAATTGCCAGCTTGAAAAATATCATAACCTCGAAAAAAATTTCAATTTCTCATTTTTCAGTACCTATTTTTTTCATCATTCTACAATTATTGTACAGTTGCCAAATTTTTTTACTGTAGTTGACGCAACTACATAATATTTCGAGAATTTTTTTCCGAGAGCATCATTACACAGCTACAAAGATAATTTTTTTTGCAAAAAGCCAGACACAAAATTAAATCACTCCCGAAAACTGATGAGAAACCTTCCTACTAATCCCCCAAATATCCAAATGCATAACACCAACCAAAACAGAAGAATCAAAATCGGAACAAATTGGGAAAAAACAAAACGTATGGACATTTTAAATATATGACACAGTCCCGTTTCACTGTATGTGTAAACAAAACTATAAAAATTGTATAAACCGTCTTAAAAATTTTTTTTTTAAAATGAATAATTTATTAGAGCAGGTGAAAACAGTCTGTCAGAAATAATAAAAAATAATTTTTGAAAATTCACCAAGCACCTCTTTTATTTTTATTTTATGTCGACCGATGATTGAGAAACAATAAAATATTAAACGGTTGTTGCCGACCCTGCCAGAAAGTTAACTTACCGACTCACTCACTAGTGGTAAGTCCCTCTGCCTGTAGTACACATCTTGATATTTATTTATTTATTTATTTTCTTTTTTCCTTCATATATTATTAAATCGTTCCTTTCAAAAATTCTCCACATCATTCCGTCGCAATTTTCATCCTCTTCTATCGCGTGTCCTTATGGTTATTGTATGAGTGTAGTATAGACCTCGACAACAATACGATTGCCTCCGACATTGTATAGAGTAGGTACTGTGGAGTATTCTCAATAAACTCATTTTAAATATGTCTGAATTAGACGTATAGTAAACAGAAAAGATGTACTGGCGAGTTTAGGGTGCTTATTTTATCTTATTATTAAACTGATTCTTTTGACCAGCCGAGTGGCCGAACGTGATTAGGCATTGGCACTCTCCGACTGATAGGTCGAAAGTTCGAATCCCGCAGCCGATTATGCTCGTGAACGATTTCGGTAGTCTCCCTTTACAATTCCAGATTCTAAAATTTTAAATTTTAATATGATGATGTCATTAGATACAAGAAAATTTTCAAAACTCTAAAAATCGTTATTGAGACGAGAGAGATATAAAACGAAAAAATAGTTGGAAGTTCTTGATACCATTCTTTCTATTTTTGGTATAGTTTGACAATATTTAAATGAGATGACTTTTCAAGTACGGCAATAATCAGCAGTATTGTTCGCAGCATATTACCTACTTATCTATATAAATGCAAAAAGAAATCGTCGCTTGTAAAACAGGTAACAATTTTAAATACAATTGGAGTGAACATAGAGGGTGGTATTTGTTGTAGGCAATAAAATAATTTAACTTCTTGAAAGTTTATGGTCACTAATAACACCCTCTCGAAAAGTCATCCCAAAAATTGTTGGATAAGGTATACAATGAATATAAAGTCTGAAATTACCCAAAAATCGACTATTGAAATGAAAGTAACATTTCTTGAAGAAATCTCACCACTTTAATAATATAATATGTATAAAAAATAAAAAATTCATTTCCAAGTTACTCAAGTCTTATAATTTTATCGAAACTTAATCACTTGTTAAACGTTAAATTATGAAAAATTAAAATTTTTAAAGCAATTTTAGCATTAATGGTAGGTAAACGTTATTTTTCATTTTTAGTAAAATTAAACTAGAAAGTCACTAGAACTTTGACTACTATTATCGTAAAGATTTTCAGCAGTTTTTGTCTACATTTCCAAAGGAATATCGATGAATAACTTCTACAGATGCATACCTATCAAATTCTAACAACCCACAACTTCTTTTATTCACCACTCGCATCATAACGAAACCTTTAAACAGAGTCAAACAGAGATTTGTATTCTGATTCCTCACCATTTCAACTAACATTTGGTATATTTTGGTACCTAAATCTTTTGTTCACATGATTGTGAAAGACGTAAACATTGCATGTCCTAGTGGAAAACCTATTTTTCTCAAATATCTCATACGTAATGTGTTTGCGTTCTATGAAGGGGAAAGTTGCCCTGATTGGACCACTCAGTACACAGAAAAAAAAAACTCACTGTATATTACAAAAACGTGAATTAATATTACAAAATTTTTACTCCAATAGAACCGTTTAGTAATATTACAAAACCACTTTTATTAAAAATCTGAGTACTAAAACGTTCTATTAATTCAGAATAATTTTTGTAATTATCACAAAGATTTATTTTTGTGAATAAAACTCAACGTATGTTTTGTTGAACATTTAATAAACTTTGTTATAATTACTAAATGGAATTTGTAATTGGTATGATTTATTTATTAATAAATACTAAATTTTATAGTAAATTTTACTATATTTTTTTTGTTGTACTTACAAATAACCCCTGTAAATATTATTAAGGATATTTGTGAAGGAAAGGAACTTATTGGATATACTTTGATAATTAATGTAAAAAACAAAACAGATGTGACTATAAAATATGTACAAAATTCAAACTTCACTTCTATTTTACACAGCATTACATTAATTGTCAAAGTACATCCAGTTAGTCCCTGTAAAATAAGAAAAAATTTATTTTATATAAATGAATTTATTAATTAATTAATACACAAAAATAAAAAGTTATGTTAAAATGTATTAACTTACAGGAGGTATGGCAAGTGTTTTAGAAATAATTCTAACATATTTTTATATTCAGAACTAATATTAAGCAAATTTCAATAAAAGATATAACTGTAGTCCAATATTCAATTACATCTTCAAAATCCAGTGAAAAATTTTAAAAAGCAAAACGAAAACAAACATGTTGTTTATCTGTAAAAAAGCATATTTTACTAAAATATGAAACATAAAAAATGTCTAACCAAATAATAAAAAACTTACTTGAATTTGAAAAAGAGTCCTTTTAATTTGTTAGTAATTTACTTGACTGAGGTTTTTCACATATAGTCGAATAATGGATTACATATTCGATTCAGAATCAAAGTAAAAAGATAAAATAGGAGTACCTAACATGTTTTCCACCTGTAAAAAAAGAATATTTTACTGACTAAAATATGAAGCTTAAAAACATGTCTAACCAAAAAATAACCCTTACTTGAATTTGAAAAGGATGCAAATTTGCTAGTGTTTTATAAATTTCTGAACTGAAGGAACTTTTCTTTGGTTATAAAACAGTTTAACTGCAAATCTGAAATTATTTTTTCCATAATGTTCAAAATTGCTTTTAGTATCTGAGAAAAAAGAGATCAAATTTTAATAGGAATATTATTATAATTTGTGAGCAAAAAATAATTTATGAAAATACTTACTAGCCATTGTCAGATTTTCGATAGTAAAACCATTAGCAAGTTTTCTTGTCATATTTCTAACGTATAAACAATCTTTTAAATTGAGATTGTATACTATGTTTTTTCATAAACTCTTGTCAGGTTATAATAAATATTTATGAAGATGGACTCTATCACAGAATGACGCTATGAATACTACACAACATTCTAAAAATCATAGAATTCGTTAATATTGCGCTTGCGTCAGTTATTTATTACAAAACTTTTTGTTATAATTACAAAACACAATTTTTAAATGAGAAATACAAAACTTTTTGATAATCACTAAATCAGGGTTTCTTTAAATGCATATATAGGTATTATGAACGTTTACAAAATATCACATAAACGTAACAACTTTTTAACTCTGCGCAAGCGTCATTTAATTATTACAAAAATTTTTGTTTTAATTACAAAAGAGACTTTTACTTTAAGCATGCGCATTTTGATTTTTAAAACAGTGTTATAATTACAAATATTTTTCTTATATTTACTTAAAATATTTAATAGAACTGTAATTAATGCTACAAAAATATACTACTAAATTATTTTTTTTGTTATTACAAAAGTTTTTGTAATATTTACAAAATTTTATATTAACAAATTAATAAAACGCAATTTGTACGATTAATAAAACTTATATTAATCACTGAAAGCGAGTTTTGTTACAATTACTCAAATTTTAGTTCTAACAACGAAAGCTAAATACTAAAAGCGGTTTTGTAAATAAAATCACTGTTTTTTTTTCTGTGTACTTAGACGCCTAATAAGTTTGAGTATAACGTTTAAGAAACTTACACTAGTTTTTTAATAAAAAAAAAAGTTGCCAGTCGATCCATTCACGGAAACCAGTTTTCTTCGATAGACCGCAGGCTGCCTTGGTTAGACCATAATATTTTAAGACACTTTGGTGTAATACTGACAATAATGAATATCTTTTGCATTAAATTTGATGTTAGCCATGTGTTTCCAAACACAATAGTCGATACATTGTATCGCCTAGCCACCATAATCTTTTTTAACTTTAAAAATCTCACAATACCCACTGACATCTTCTCGACCCTTCATTTTTTTTATTCTTTCTTTTGGATGTTTCTTGAATAAGTAAACTACTTGTATTTACTGCAACTACTTGATAATTACTGTTCAAGTCCATGTTTTTAGTGATATAACTTGCTGGCACTTACAATCAAAATTTTGAAAAAGCTTTTGCTTTACTTTATTACTCAAATATAAAATTTTCTAAAGCAATTGTACAAAAAACTTGAAAAACAGAGAATTAGAAGTACTGCTAATGATCTTATTAGATCGTACCTAACTAATAGGGAATTTTATGTTGAGATAAATGGCCATAATTCGAAGTGTAAAGGTATCAGTATAGGTGTACCACAAGGTAGCACACTTGGACCACTGCTGTTTAACTGTTATGTAAACGATTTATTAGAAAATGTTACGGTAGGAAAAATAATAATGTATGCTGATGACGTTACATTCCTAATTAGTGCAAGTAATTCTTATGAAGTTAATTTATTGGCGAGTCAGACATTACAAACATTTCAATCCTGGTGTTATAAGAATCAATTAATTATAAATATAACAAAAAATTAATTTAATTTGTTTTAAACTGCGTCCAGACCATACTATAATTTCTCTAGAAACTAATATTACTAAAAATATTTTATTGTCAATGACAGAAACAAAATTCTTAGGTGTTATGATAGATTGTAACTTAAAATTTAATGAACAGATAAATAATGTCTGTAAAAAATTAAATAAAATTTGTTTCCAAATTCGAATTTTAAGACAGTATTTAGACAAGGAACAATTAATAGCGTTTTACTACGCTCACGTTTACTCCACTATTAAGTATGGAATACTTATGTGGGGAAGAAGCTATGAAGCAAATAGAATCTTTATTCATACTTATAGTCTTGGTCTTGGTCGTGGTATACATAGTCTTGGTCTTGCAAAAATTGCAAGACCAAGACTAATTTTGCTCATCACTAGTGACCATCTAAGAACCAAATCGTCCAATTTCTAAAAATTTCATCAAAAATGATCGATTAGTTTCAAAGTTATGCCACACAGAGTGGCCGACAGACATACACGAAACCAAAATAGTCCCAGAAATAAGAAAATTTTCATTTTGTAGAAAAAAAATTTTCCTATTTCAAAGGCGATCACAATCCTTCCGCTACATCTCGGAAACAAATTACAATCATTACCAACTGAATGAATCTATATTCCTCTCTCGTTTGAAGGCGCGGACTTCAATCACGGCAACTCTCCCCTATATGTGTGGCCCGTTATTAAAAAGGTACGCAACAAAATCGTATTGTTGTGTTAATATAATATATTTGAAAATATATATTCTCTCCTGTGTATAATATTTCTTTTAGTCATTTCCTGAGCTAAGCGAACCGAAATAGAATCAAACAAACCGTTCATTCCCGTTATACGAGAACAATTTTTTCTTTCTTTTCTGGTCCGTAACCACTTCACTTCACTTTTACTTACTTATTCACTTGTGGCATAGCGTGCCTGTGTGTGTGTGTGTGTGTGTTAGCCTTAAAAGCCGTCTTTTGTTATTTTAATAATGTTTTAAAATATTTCTTTATGCGTATACAATGAATCAAATTTAAATTGGTTGATTCCGTCGTGTATTAGAGAAATAGGAATAAAGAACAGTTTTTTTTTTTCAAATTCCTTCTTTATACTCTAAATAATATTAAACTGAACATTAAACTGTATTTCTTTAATTATTTTTTTGACATACACAATAATAGTCAGTGATGTGTTAAGTTGATAAGTGAAATTTGAATAACATATTTCACGTTTAAAGCCGAAATTTTTTTTAATTGTAATTATGTTGATTCACTTTGAATTTCATGCGGTTGAAAGAGTTAATTGGAACGCAATAGTTGTACGTATCTAACTTTTTACATTAGAAATAATGCGAATAAAATGAATATTTTTGAAATTACAAAAGAAATAATCAAAGAAGTTCTTATAGTTTGTTGAAAAAAAGGTGATTATTTTCGTGATAAATTAAGTTTTTTAAAAGGAAAATAAGAATATCGTCACAATTGTCGTAACATAGAAAATAATAATTTGGTTTACAGTTACTTTAGAGTTAGACGATAAAAGCTGTTTTATAAGTGTTTTACTCGCTTTTTAAATCTCATTTCTAATTCTGTTGAGACCATTGCTGATTAATATGTAACTTACAAACTCTTAATGGTCGTGGAGAGAGATATGATCCAAAACATATGAAATAGTTTAATTCTTTCAATTAGCAAAATTATTAAGTTGTCAGTAGTCATAATACTAGCGACAAATAAATATTGTTGCTTTCATAAGAATCTGAAAACTTGAAGCTCATTCTAAAAATTTCTTAGCATTGGACTCTGTTAATTATACAGCAACACTTTGTCGATAAATTTAATATTAAACTAACCTTAAATTAACCAACCGCTATCACACAAGGCAAGATCGTCGACGGGAACTAGTGGTAGTAAACGCGTTAGAAGCCATGTTGACTGTAGTGATGGAAAATGGCGTATGTTGGCTCCGTATATTGGCTCCGTATTTATTCCTCTACAATACTTGACCGTTAACCAATGAGAAACTCATCTTTGACACATAAGGACTCACTTATACACCACCACTTCCGGTAGATGATAATAGTGCCAAATGGACGGTAAACCTTTTTTCTCGAAAATATAACACATAAAATTTAGATCAAATTATAGTCCCCAAAATTTCAGTGTAATCAGAGTAATGATAGTTATTGTGTATACGTAAATCTAAAATAAGGCTAACGCTGGGTGTACAGAATGAACCCTTTGTTCGTCTTGTTGCTACAATTGGACAAAAATATGTTACGAGTACCATTGAACTGGTAGTGTATTTTTATTTTTAGGTCTTTTAATAAAGCAAAAAATTTACAAATCTAATCAATAAGCGCGGTAGCGCGTCGGCAAGTTCTCGCCAGCCGTACGTGCACCAAGCTATATTTACACGAACCATTTCAAGCCATTTTTGACCCCCTTAAAACTCTAGTTCTATTTGTTGTATTGAATTAAAATTTTGCATACACAATAACACACTTGAAATCACTCTCAATTTTCATCGATCTAACTTTCATAGTTCCTGAGTTATAGGCCTCCAAAAATCGATAATTGTGGCACTCACTCACTCATTCACTCACTGGCGGATCATCAAAACCTCTGGCCTATTTCCAGTGGACCTAGGAAATTGATATTCGGTCAGAATATAGATCTTAGTCTAACAGTAAAGGAAAAAATCTAAAATCATAATATTTTTCGTTATTTTCGTTATTTGTGCCCTTTCTTTTGAAAAATACAAGGCAATTTTATATAAAAAAAAATATTACTCAAAGCCTTCCTAAATATTCAAATCTACAAGTTGCCGGTATCTATGAAAAAGAAATAATTATTTATAGCAACAAATTGCCTACTATTATTGCCTATTATGATTAATAAATTCATAAACATTTAAATTGAACAAGTTTGTATTAAACTACATTTCCTACAAAAAGTCGTGAGATCAAACCAAAAACAAAAATGTGAAAAATAGGCAAGTTCCTTTTTATTGTGTTAGCCTGAAAAAGAATTGAAATCAAAATAAACTGTCAAGTTCCAAACACATTTTTCGTGCAGAATCGGAATAAAATAGGTTGTTTTAAGAAATACACATCAAGCTTTTTTAAAGTAAATAATGAAAAATTTTTCATTTATCATGTATATTAAACTTGGTGTTGAAAATTCCTCAAGTTCTAATGAAGAATTTCTATTATTTTCTTTAAAAAAGCTTGATGTGTATTTCTTAAAACAACCTATTTTATTCCGATTCTGCACGAAAAATGTGTTTGGAACTTGACAGTTTATTTTGATTTCAATTCTTTTTCAGGCTAACACAATAAAAAAGAACTTGCCCATTTTCCACATTTATGTTTTTGGTGGGATTAAACTAACATAAAATTAAATCCGTATAACACAAAACTACACAGAGAAAAAATTCCAGTAAAAATTACTGAGCTGCCTCCGGTAAACGAGTCTTAAGTGACCAGTCCGTAGGAAATTATTAAGCAAAAATATAAAAAATGCGTTTCAAACATTATTTTTTACGATTCATTTGAAAATTTTTCCTGTACACCTTAAGAATTTTTCCTATACAGCTGCGTAAAATTCGATGGGCTAGTAAAATTTCAAGTGGACACCGGGAAAATTTACTTAATTTTTTGTAAAATTATACTGGACATAGAATAATTTTTACTGAGTCGCTGTGTATTTCACTTGTGCTGTGTATTTCACATGTCTCACATATCACTGCATACCAAGCACGCAACCACCCAGAGCACCCGTGTTAGACCAAAACACGGCTTACAGACGCAGCAACCGTTGCCGTTGGTTCGATCAGTTGCTCAATAGCCAATATAGTGACTGGATGTTTATAAAGTGTTTTTTTTTTATAATAAATTATTATTTATTGGACTTTCCATTTAAAACAAAAAATTGTTGTGTTTCATGAATTTTTGTTTAGTTTTTATTTTAATTCTTGTATGTTTTTTATATGTATTGATATGTTAATTGAAACATGTTTTTATATTATACAAATTATTGTAATGTGCTTATTGTTAAGAATTTATATATTTTTTTCCACAAATAATAAAAAACCACAAAAAATTTTTTCTATATTAATAATTTGATTTTAATGCTTACCCTTCTATCAATATCCTTTTAAACTATTTTAATTCAATTATTTATTAATAAATAAAAAAAACCTTATTTATAAATAATACGGTAATTTTTACTGAGCTATAGGGTAATTTAAAATTTTTACTATAAATTATCGTACTTTTTGCTTAGCCTGTCACTTATGTCCGCATTACCAGAGAGCTCAGTAATTTTTTACCAGAAATTTCAGTAAAAATTACTGTATTTTTTTCTCAGTGTAATTAATCTCATCCTTTCTCCTTAATCGAATAAATTTCTCTTTTTGTGTGATCCACACAAACGAATTAAATAGTTGTAGTCAGTAGAAATATTAGGACTCCAGCAGCTTCTTCTACCATATTATACAAGAACGACAGTGCCCCCGCTAGCAACTTACTAGACTCTCCACATACACGACTACGGACATAGAGGAATTTTCTCGTTACAAAAGAACGTCTTTAGGAAGGACCGTTGCGTCAAACAGATGAACAGACGAGCACAGTTGTTTCACGTACAATTTCTATCGCCTCGAGTATCTTATAATTGCATGGTGTCTACGCCAATGTACTTATATGTATATACTCCCCGAGACAGTACCAACCCAGTGTTGAGGCAAGAACCATTGTCTTGTGTACAATAGGCGTACAATACTTGTTTTGCTGCACAATAAAACTTGTTGTTATAACACAACTACCAGTTACTACCAGCAAGCCGAGCGAGCATTAGTGTCTCCCGATTATGAACTCAATGATGTTTTTTCTTCTCGCCCATTGCATCGCGCTCTCTGGTGTTCACTCGCTGCATCATCCATATGATGATGATGATGATGATGATACGTCTATTTGACACGATGAAAATAAAAAAATAATCCGATCAAGAGTGAGTCGGGCTCACAGAATTTGGGTTCCGTACAGTAGTTACCAGTCAATAGATCAAATTCAATGATTTTTAGTTAAGCCTCGATGACAATGAGCGAGTTTACAAGCCGCTAATAAACTTGATCAGTGTCATCGAAGCTTTATGTATATAGGCTAGTTACGTTACAGCAGGACTAGATTTTCTCAGGAAGTTTGAAATTAATAGAAGTAATTTTTCCAACCAGATTTCATATTATGTACAAAAATCACAGTTTTGGGCACTCATTGACTGACTGACTAATAGATTATAAAAAATCTAGACTACTTCCAATTGAGCTAGAGCTTTGGGATTTGAAAGATAGTGTTTAAGTTGATAAATACTATAGAAAAATAAAAACATCTGTAAACATACCAAAGAAATTTTTAAACTAGGCACTGACAGAGAATTATTTCTAAGTAAGTGTATCAACATAAATTTGAAAATATCTTACTATAAATATTAAATTGTGTTATGGCCATTTCCCCTTGTTACTTAAAAAATCTTTTTTATAACACTCGCTTCTAAAGTTCAATATTCCAGCGTTGTGTAGTGGGCGTAAAGAGCAGTTTTTATAACATTGTAAAACAAACGACAGTAACTGTGCGCGAAAGTACAACTGTGCGTGAAAGTAGTTAAAACTATGCGAGAAAATAATGATATTCATTTGTCAATGATAATCATTTTCAAATTAAACATGGAAACGATCAACAAATTAATAAAAGATAAAAAATAAAAACGATCTACCAATTAATAAAAATTTTTTTTTTCATATAACATTATAAAATAAAATTAACCCTACTATTTTCTAAAATTGCTTAAAAATAATTAATTTTTTTTCTCTCTATTAAACTTTAGAAGCCGTCGTTATAAAAAATTATGTTCGATACGTATGCGTAAAGTGAGGTATCCAATAGGCTTAAGCTGGGGCACTCGCTAAAGGGACTGACGCATACACAACGAGATCTCGTGCGCTTACCCCCAGTCGCCTGACAGCTCGTGGGGGTATAGAGCGCACTCAATCACGTTGTGTATATGTCAGTCCCTTAGACTCGTGCCCCAATTTAAGCCTACTAGAGTACCTCTCTTTACGCATATGTATCGAAAATAACTATTTTTTTCAGAAACTATTACACTGTTAAAAAAAAATCAACAGTTTTCCTGTAATTTGCGATTCAATATCTACTAACCCTATAATATTCAAAATTTTAACTTTAGAAACCTCGGAAATCGAACGGGCAAACGGTCATTTTTTGCGAATTTTTAGTTATACCTATCATTAAAACTACTGGACCAGAAATTATCAAAAAAAATATTTTTAGAATCTTTGAAGATAACTCACACGGTACATTAATTGAAAAAACTTTTTTGAACGAAACTGACCCCAAAATTTAATTCTAAAAAAATTTTCCTTTTCCTTTTTTTCATTTTAAGGCACGGAACCCTAAAAATAAAAAAAAACTTTCCGCCGTTCATTTTAATATTTCCCTTTTTTCATCTCCACCTAACTGTCTGTCTGTCTGTTTGTCACCATCGTTGAAATTATTATCGTCGTAATGTCACCAGTGAAATGTCACTCGGACATTTCTTTCATTCATTTCGATATGATTACACATTGGCTGCTGGCACCAAACAACTAGTTGACAAGTGACACAGTCGTGAGAAACTTTAATCAATAAATATGAGATGTAATAAAGTGGGAAATTTAGTTGTTCGTTTGGTAGGGAAGTAATTAATTAAGAAATAAAAGAGTTTGCATTTTGAAGAGTTGTAAGCTGGAAGGGAGGAGTCATTCGTTACTTTTGATAGTTGGGATTAGTTTTCATCTTTTATTATACTCTTTCATAAAATTCTATTTCAACAGAAACAATATTTCGTAATTTTCTTGCCAGACAGTTGTAAACCAATCAGGCGTATAAAGAAAAGTATTCGTCAAGAACAGACAGAACGAGAACCCCACCTATTCTTAGAACAAAAAACATCATTTTTTGCAATTTTATTTGCTACGTTTAAAGTGGAATAAGTGCAAAATACAACATATCTACATCGAAAAAATTTTATTACTTCTAAAGAGGCCTTGTTTCTTCCCTTTTGGAAATCACTTTGAGAGAACGAACGATTAATCAATTAAAGTTGGTTTTTAGAAAAAATTAGTCGTTAGTTTAAACTAATCGATTAAATTTTTAGTCGAATTCATGAATAAGGTAACCTTAGTAACTCTTTCAAAAATGATTTTTTTTTTAAATTTAATTATTGACATTTAATATATTTTCTAAAGAAAAGAAAGATATGATGGAGTATCACAATGTATTTATCACATAAAAGTAAAAAACGCCGTGAGCAGCGGGGCCCCATCACGGTAGTCGAATTTTCCCCTTCATCTTCGGTATTGAATGTCTACAAGCGAAATGTGATTGAAAGTCTACAACCGAATTGTCATTTTGTTGGTTTCAAAACTGGTGATGAGTGTTCGGCTGATCGAGGCTTTAAAAAAAGGTTTTGAGTATTTAAGGGCTGTATCTCAGTAAATTTCAATTTTGTGCCGAAAACAGGTAGCAGAAAAAAAGCCAACACAATTCGTACGAGGACATTCCTGCCCATGTTTATCCGCTAATTGCCTTTATGTTTTAGTTTTAAATATTAAAAAAGGACCTTAAATAGTAAACTGGAAGGCCTTTATAAAGATATTTTTTCTTTCCAAAAAAATCCAAAATTTCTATTTTATAAATACTAAAAATCCAAAATTCCTAATTTATAAATAAACAGTGACTTTAATAACATTTTTAAATTACTTAATATGTATGTATTTCATTTGTCATAAAAGTAAGTTCACTTTTTTTAAATTTTTTAAAATTACTATTCGCCTACTTGTATTTAGAATAAACATAATGCTTTTAAAACACATTTAACAATAGCATTCAATTCCGATGTAAAAATGGGAGAAGTGGGGGGAAAAGTGATGCGGACTCCCTACAAGGTACTAGCTGGATACTAACTGAATACACGTACAAAATTTCAGCCCTCTAGGTTTCCTTACGGAGTCTCTAGACGTGTTAGAAAACAAGCAAAAAAATTAAGGAAATATTGGCGTAAAAATCGTGGGGGTAAGGGTTAAAAGTTGAAACCTTCAAAAAACAGTGTCTGGCTATTAGCTTAACCTGTACACCAAATTTCAGCCCTCTAGGTTTATTTGGGGAGATTTTGACCCGAACGAAACTGTTAAAAAACAAGAAAAATCATGTTCTTTTGGGTATAAAAATGGTGGGGGTAGGGGTTAAAAGTCGAGACCCCCAAAAGGCACCCCCTTGATACTAACTCAATCCGAATACAAAATTTCAGCCCTCTAGGTTTATTCGGGTGACCTGTGCGAGTGGTACAAACTTCGAAAACGTCGAAAATGCATGAAATTGTAGCTTAAAAATGAGGGGGGTGGGGGTAAAATATTAAAACCTCCAAAAAGCACAACCTAGGTACGAACTTTATCAACACACCAAATTTCAACCCTCTACGTTAATTCTGGGGGGCTGGGGGCCTGTTAGATCCAGCGAAAATCGTTTTTCCCCCCTGTACTCCCACCATATCATCCTAGGAAGCTGAATTTTGGATATGTTGTAGATAATTGACCGAAACATTATTTAAAACCGGTTTGGAAAAGTTTTATTGCTTTTCCGCCCCCCACCACCCCCTTAAAGGTCGGGTCAGAAAAAAAATTTGCCCAAAATTTTACCCCACTTTGATAGTATGAGGTGCCTCGAAAATGAGCCCCATTTACCAAATTTCATCTCTTAACTTCCATAGGGGGGCCCTACACAAATTAAAAGGTGGCGGGAAAATATATATATATATATATATATATATATCAGACATTTTTTTTTTCTACATATTCGTGTTCTACGGGTCCGAAAACGGATAGCGCCCCTACTCTCGCCTCTCGCAGCTCTTATCGTATAGACTGTATAAGTCTAATTTTTCGGAGAAAATTCGACTAAAAATTATACAAACAGGTATTTTTTCAGTTTTAATTTTTTAAAATTCAATAATTAATACAAAAGAATTAATAATTTAGTCGTTTTTAATCATTTAAAAAAAATTAATTATTTTAGTCACTTAGTCGAAGGTAAAATAGTCGACTAAATATGACTAAATGTAAACAAAAAAAGTCGACTAAGCCGATTAATCGATTAATTATTCGACATCACAAGTCTCAAGTTTACGACATGGCTATCATCATATTTTTTCGAATGCTTGTATAAAAAAATAAATAAATAAATAAATAAATAAAATTTTGCCTACAAAGAAGACGAAATTTAATCAAATTATATTTCCAGGAAAATTAATCAAATTATCAGTTAGTGGATTCAAATAAAAGTATAAAACGAATAAACTTTATTTAAAATCTAACAAAACCTAAGCCCTTGAACTACAAACCTGTCTAGATAATATTTTTTCAAATCGTGGGAGAAATAACTAAGCCACAGAACGATTTCTTCTCTTTTTTGAGGATATTCGCTCAATACGTTATTTGCAAGCCGCAGCTTGTAATAGTAACTTAATATTAATGAATACTTATTTATTCTTTTCCAAAAACTCACAGTCTTTGATACAGCAATATACAATTCGATACTTTGAATCATTAATTCTTTTCTGTGTATTTTTAGTCGAATTTTCTCCGAAAAATTAGACTTATACAGTCTATACGATAAGAGCTGCGAGAGGCGAGAGTAGGGGCGCTATCCGTTTTCCGACCCGTAGAACACGAATATGTAGAAAAAAAAAATGTCTGATATATATATATATATATATATATATATATATATATATATATATATATATATATATATATTTTCCCGCCACCTTTTAATTTGTGTAGGGCCCCCCTATGGAAGTTAAGAGATGAAATTTGGTAAATGGGGCTCATTTTCGAGGCACCTCATACTATCAAAGTGGGGTCAAATTTTGGGCAAATTTTTTTTCTGACCCGACCTTTAAGGGGGTGGTGGGGGGCGGAAAAGCAATAAAACTTTTTCAAACCGGTTTTAAATAATGTTTCGGTCAATTATCTACAACATATCCAAAATTCAGCTTCCTAGGATGATATGGTGGGAGTAGAGGGGGGAAAAACGATTTTCGCTGGATCTAACAGGCCCCCAGCCCCCCAGAATTAACGTAGAGGGTTGAAATTTGGTGTATTGATAAAGTTCGTACCTAGGTTGTGCTTTTTGGAGGTTTTAATATTTTACCCCCACCCCCCCTCATTTTTAAGCTACAATTTCATGCATTTTCGACGTTTTCGAAGTTTGTACCACTCGCACAGGTCACCCGAATAAACCTAGAGGGCTGAAATTTTGTATTCGGATTGAGTTAGTATCAAGGGGGTGCCTTTTGGGGGTCTCGACTTTTAACCCCTACCTCCACCATTTTTATACCCAAAAGAACATGATTTTCCTTGTTTTTTAACAGTTTCGTTCGGGTCAAAATCTCCCAAAATAAACCTAGAGGGCTGAAATTTGGTGTACAGGTTAAGCTAATAGCCAGACACTGTTTTTTGGAGGTTTCAACTTTTAACCCTTACCCCCACGATTTTGACGCCAATATTTCCTTAATTTTTTTGCTTGTTTTCTAACACGTCTAGAGACTCCATAAGGAAACCTAGAGGGCTGAAATTTTGTACGTGTATTCAGTAAGTATCCAGCTAGTACCTTGTAGGGAGTCCGCATCACTTTTCCCCCCACTTCTCCCATTTTTACATCGGAATTGAATGCTGTTGTTAAATGTGTTTTAAAAGCATTATGTTTATTCTAAATACAAGTAGGCGAATAGTAATTTTAAAAAATTTAAAAAAAGTGAACTTACTTTTATGACAAATGAAATACATACATATTAAGTAATTTAAAAATGTTATTAAAGTCACTGTTTATTTATAAATTAGGAATTTTGGATTTTTAGTATTTATAAAATAGAAATTTTGGATTTTTTTGGAAAGAAAAAATATCTTTATAAAGGCCTTCCAGTTTACTATTTAAGGTCCTTTTTTAATATTTAAAACTAAAACATAAAGGCAATTAGCGGATAAACATGGGCAGGAATGTCCTCGTACGAATTGTGTTGGCTTTTTTTCTGCTACCTGTTTTCGGCACAAAATTGAAATTTACTGAGATACAGCCCTTAAATACTCAAAACCTTTTTTTAAAGCCTCGATCAGCCGAACACTCATCACCAGTTTTGAAACCAACAAAATGACAATTCGGTTGTAGACTTTCAATCACATTTCGCTTGTAGACATTCAATACCGAAGATGAAGGGGAAAATTCGACTACCGTGATGGGGCCCCGCTGCTCACGGCGTTTTTTAGTATTTACTTCACAATGTCTTTGAGAATTAAAAAAAAATGTTGTTTTACATATTTTTGTTTGAATAAACAATATGAAAGGCTTTTGTATCTATTTTATTATTTTAAAACGATAAAATATAAAGGAAAGGCTGGGCTTTGATTTCTCAAAAATATACGTAAGATTGACCGGGGTAATTGTGAATTGGGGCAATTGTGAACGGCGCCTATAATTTCTAAAATAACATTAATATTGTTAAAAATCAACTCTTAATATGTTTTTCTGTGCTTTCTTAATATGCTATTAAAATTTCATACAAATTCTCCAAGTATTAGTATCTTCTTTTTTTAATATTAATAGATTTGAGCGTTACTTTATGGTATTCCATATTTGTAAATAATAAACAAATATTTTACTTCGCAAAAATACCACTTTTATTTTGAAACTGTGACAATATTGTTTCGAACCGTCAGTTCATTTTCAAACAGAATAAATATTATATTCTTTACATGCCTTATATACTAATTTTATCTACCTATACTTATTAAGGGGGAGTGGTCTGTGATGTGGAAGTGGAAAGGGTGGGAGTGATTGGAGAATCCAAAAGTCAAGAAAAACAAGATTACATTACATGTGACAAGAGGCAAACACACACGTGGCAAAAGATTGAACTTGAAAATGACAAAAAGACAATATTACAGTGAATACAGTTTTAAACAGAAATTAAAATTTAAATAAGTTATTTTTCTTTAACCTTGATTTTTTGTAGGAATTTGAGGTATGCGTAACTTGCATTAAACAAAGAGAAATTGTGACCGCTAAAGTATGATGAAAAATTTGAAAGTTGAGTAAATGTGAAGAATTTGAGTTGGGCTTTACTCTGACGTACCACACTTTTCTTGTAATCCATTCTAAATAATTATTCTGATAGCATTCACTTTTACCCCGAAGGTCATAAGATTTGCAAAACTGCACTGGGGAAATGTGAATGGCTTATAAAATTTTTGTTTTTCATACGAATTTGCTCAAAATTTGTGTGGTGCATCCCGAATAATGTAAAATTAAAAATAAATCAACCATAATATGATATATAAAATAAAAAATACTTAAAACAATGCTTTTATCTCAACTCATGAAAATCCATTTACAATTACCCCGGTCAACCCTATTTTATTTGCGGAATTTAAGTGGAACATTTGAAATTATTAATATGATAACATGAAATTATATTTATTTCAGTCTACTAGTTCACAGACAGTGTTATTCTCGTTAAACGTTTAGATAACAAATTTTCGTCAGAGATAAACAGAAATTTATTTGAACGAAAACACATAAACTCTCATGAAAACATTTACAATAAAATTCAATTTTATAATATTCGTAAATATGTAATTTAACGCATCGTTAGAGCCCAATGTCTGTTTATATTCACCTAGCATACAATTGCAAGAGACAATACCAAACAAATTTTCTTTTTACACCTTGTCGAACCACAAACAAAAACGGAGAGAAATAGCAACACATAATAAATCATAATAAATTATTTACATTTTTATTTGTGTCTTTGTTTTTTCCATATTATTTCTATATAGCACATAATAAAAGAAAGAAAAAAATGTAAATATTACTACTCTCGGTAAAAGGAGGAAAACAGAAATAAAAAAAAATAACATTTAAATGCTCCATGTATATTGTATTAGATACGTGTTATTCAAATAAGTGAAATAAAATGAAATTGTACGCACTGTGTGTCCAGTAGCGACACCCGTTTGTGAATAACAGTATTAATAAAATTAATTAATTATCAAAATATTTCAAGATATACCTATGATATGGAGGGTATCGAAAATGATATGGAGGTATCGAAAAAGTGGTCCCTGAATATGATGAAATAATAGTTCAATAACACAGGCCTACGAATTTTAAGTTTTGTCACCCCCTTTTGGATTTGATGACTGATCTTAGGGTGCTTTGGTGCGCTGATTACGAAAAAAATATTCAAAAAATTCCAGCACGTCAGAATTTTTAGATATTAAGTATTAAAATTTTTGACTAAAATTACCTAGGTCGACCAAGTCAAGAATAGATTATACAATTTTATATAGTTGCTATCTAATAAAAAGTCATTACATAGTTGTAATTGGCTTTTAGGAACACATTCTCATCAACGGTTTCATTAAATTAAACCTAATTAACTAAAGTGACATATCTTTATTTTGGGGAAAAAAGGTGAATTTTAAGGTCATCCGCTAATGAGCTCATTATTGAGGGTAATTTATTTTTTTCTATTTAGTTTTAATTGATAACTAAACCTCGCAATACGGTGCTAATGGGGCCGTACTTATAAAAACAAACGACATAAATAAACATGCATAATCTATTCTTGACTTAGTCGACCTATAGGTAATTTTAGTCAAAAATTTTAATACCTTATATCTAAAAATTCTGACGTGCTGGAATTTTTTGAATATTTTTTTCGTAATCAGCGCCCTAAAATCTATCAAAGTCAGTTGTGAAATCTTAAAAGGGGAAACCATCGTAGGCCTGTGTAATTACCCAGAACGGTGCTGATAAGCAATCAGGGTTCGATCTGAACTTAGTGATTATAAGTGAAGTGAAGTACGCCAAAGGGAAATACTAACTGTTAAAAACTGTTAAAAACAATAAAAATTGAATTAAATATAAAAACAATAAAAATTGAATTAAATATAACAATTAAACCTGTTAAAAACAATAAAAACTGTTGTTTAATTTTTAAAATTTTCAGCGCTTAATTTTAAATTTAAGAATTTTAGTACACCAGTGCCATCTTAATTTCATCCACTTTTGGGGCCACTTTTTATATATGGAGATGCTTCTCCTGATGCTCTACCCTCCATAACCTATGAATAGAATTAATTACAAATAAGTAGGAAGCGGACAGTTTCGGACAGGACAAGCCTATACTTGTTGTTGGACGTGTACAAAAATTTAATTTTTCGCGCCATATAAATACTAATGACATTTTTTATCTCACAAAAATTCAAAAATTCAGAAAATAAAAACATTTTAAAAATTTATAAAAAATTTAGATAGTCTACTAAGATACATACACAAACATATTTGCTAAAATTTTTATTATTATTGAAAAACAAAATTCTAATAAAAAAATTATCACTTAAAATTGAAAGATATAAAAAGAGATAGCCTTACACACATACAAAATATATAAAATTTCGTACTTTTTCGGTACAATAGTTGTCTTTATATACAGAACTGGCCCTGACGAAAAGTGAGGCCAGATGTAAAGTTAATTTGCGGGATTTTGGAACAAATTCTGCACAACAATATAATAATTTATTGCATTTTAGTCCGTTTACATTACATAAGTTCGTACACTCAGTGGTAGGATGACCGACAAGATTTGAAAATTCTGAACAAACAGTAGATCCTTATGGGACATAATATGCTGCTGACACACGCACAATTCTGCTATACGAAATTTCCGTTGAAAATAAACTCTTTGGACGAAATAGGGGATACAAAATCGCTGTAACCTTCCTACTTCTAATACAAAACCGCTAAAACCTTACTACTTTGGTGTAGAATCGCTGTAACCTTGCTACTTTTGGTACGGAATCGCAATAATCTTGTTATTTTTGGCACAGAGATTTGAAGGGATAAAATTACTAAAAATGTAGGTCGGTCTTGACTAACGGTAGGTCCGACGTAATTTACCTTCAGTTTTGAAAAAGATCTTTCTGTAGGTATAATGGTAATACACACACCGGCATAATTAGCGGAATATACAAAATATCTCTAAAAATCAAACAAACTATTTAATTTCAAGAAACTACATATATTAGTCTTATTTAATTATTCACTTAAAATTACATGTTCACAAATCGATATACCTTTATTTTCGTTAGCAAAAGCAATTAACCATATGAAATGTCAAATTTTTGGAATCTTATATCGTCTAAGAGTCATTTAAGTTAAAGATTATTTAACAAATAGAAAATGAAGCACAGCGTTTTAATACCGCGTCTTTCTCCCGTGTTCTTGTCAAAGCTTCCATTCGTCTTGCTATACTCAGAATGATTTTATTTATAGTCTCCTGAGGAAATCTTTGCCCTTCTTTAATTACGACAGTCTGAAGCTCGACCACATTGAGAAGAAACGGCATTTGAGCTCAAAACTGACAAACCTCTAAAAAGATTTTCATCAATAATAAATAAGAGCAATTCTATGAAAAGTCAATTGATTCATTACTTCAATATTATTTTAAGTGAAAATGAAAAAAAAAAACAGTCAATTTGTTTTATGTTCCGCTAATTATGCCGGTGTGTGTAGTTTATAATTGATATAGTTAATCTAGTTTTCTGATTAGTATAACAGAGTTTTTGAATTTACAAAATTGGGTCTTCGGAAACGCCTAATGCCATCCATTTGCACCGCCCTCGGAGCAGCCCTAACTGTGTATATACCCTAATCAAAAAAATTTATTAACATAAACGCCCAAGGCGCACTAGAACAAGTTTTCTCAAAATAGTGCCAACCTCGTCAATCACATTATTATATTATTATTAACATAATATATAGTTTAGAGAAACGAAAACTGCCCGAAATAAAGCAATCAAAAATTACTTGTGGATAGTTTTAAGTCACCTTGTACATTGAAACGGTAAAATATTTAAATATTTTCGTCTCAATGAATAAAAAATATAAATGTGTGTGTTAGAAAAACAAAAGATCCCATAAACATGTCTTATTTACATGTTTTTACGTAAGCGGTAACCAAAAAAAAAGAACTAGAGACAAAACAATGCCATTCTGTACCGAAAAACTATTTATTAAAGACCATAAAATGGAAAATAACAACAGCGTCTTGAGTTTTGTTGGTTTTGGTTCAATGTTTTATTGAAACATTTGGTGAAACCGTAAACCTATTTGTAAAAACTGAAGAAGGTATAAAATGTTTAGTTCTTTTTTTCAGAGTGATATTGAAACTATTTGAAATAGTAGAAAATTTCTACACTATAAAATAATTCACAAATATTTTCTGTTAATTAGAGAAAAACTTTAACATATAGATAACTTATGTTTAAATATTTAAAGGAACTATTTGAACAATTATAATTTAGTTTATGTTGTATAGAAATTTTGTCGAGTTTGTATTTGTATTATCAATGGTATATACAGGTGAGTTTTTAGAGAGTTGTAATTGAAGACATGAGTGGATGAAGGTGTTATGTAACATTTTTTCAAAAATTCATTTTTTGCAAAATTTTGAAATATTCTATGTTGAAGTTAAAATTTGATTAAAATTAAAATTTGGTTTTATTACTTCCAATTAGTTTTGTAGAAATTTAATAATAAACATGTGCTATTGCATGAGAAGTATATATGTAAATAAAAACTTTCAAACGTTTCTACTGTAAAATTATGAAAAAAAGTTACATAACACCTTCATCCACTCATGTCTTCAATTATTATTTAGGCTAAACTATTGACTTAATTGTTCAGATAACTGCTATAAACACCACTGGAGGGTGTACCGGCACAGGGGGCAAGCGATTTCTATAACCAGAAACTTTTTAGCCCCTTTAGTTTGCCTGAATTTTCATTATACTCGTAACTTCCCGTAACTCTATATTTTTGATAAAAAATCAAAAAGTCCTTATCTAGTCCTACTTGGTCTTGAAAAATGAAAATATTTCAAAAGTTTTCTCATCAGTGACTTCTATCATTGTCAAACTCACAATTGTCATTCCCTATTTCACAGTGGCAATTATAGCGAGTAGGCTGGGTAGGCCCAAGGTGACACAAAAATTTTGAAAATTTAGACAAATGTGTATAGGTAATTCAGACAAATATCGACACATTTTTAAGCCGTGGAAAAACGTCAAAAAGCAATTACTTTAACCCTTGGTAGCCTGGAATCATTTTCGCCATTATCTGGAATAGTACCTATTAAGTCGTGTAATATGAAATGTTTTTGCCGACCAACTTTGGCCAATCATGTAATTTAGAATTCAGACAAATATCGACACTTTTTTAAGCATCACAAGAATGTTTAAAAGCAATTCTTTAACTCTGAACAGATATTTTGTAACACGAAATCATTTTCGCCATTATTTGGAATAGTATTAAGTCGTGTAATATGAAATGTCGTTTTCCGACCACTTCGTCAACCATGTAATTTAGACAAATATCGAGACTTTTTCAAACATTAGAGAAATGTTTGAAAGCAATTCTTTAATTTGAAATATAATTCTTGTAGCCCGGAATTGTTTCCGTCATTATGTGAAATGTTATTGGGTCTTGTAATATGAAATGTCGTTTTTCGACCACTTAGTCGAGGAATAAACACTAGATCATATCATAGACAAATGGTTAAGGCCTTATTTTTTGAAAGGTCTGGCCAAACTGTCTATTTTGAATAGGTATTTGAACCAAAATTTGAGATTTGTTTTAATTTTTCACATTATTTAGTTTTGTTTTATTTAGGTATTGTTTTATATTTTTTATGTGCTCTATATCTTGTGAAGGCGGAAGGAGGTCCAGTATAAAGGAAATATCTAAATTCTTAAAGTGGGCTAATCCGTCCCCGTTTATATATAAACTCTTCACAGTGGTATTGAATTACCTGAAATGGCTTATAAATGTTGCTAAAAGCTACATTTTATTCAGTTTAAAATTGGGCATTAAAAAATGTCCAGCTTCAAGGAAAATGATTCGCATAATTTACATGTGTTTACAATACAGAAAAATTCGGGTCTACCCAAAATATAATAAAAATCCTAAAATCGCCCCTGCTATTTCAAGTCGTTAGTGTACTAACATCATTAAGTATTTGTTCCTCTAACAAACGGTAATTATCAGGTATCGGATTTCTTTCGGACCAGACAGTTTCGTCTTTAGCATATGCAGGCATACATATTGCACTCAATGTGACTAAAAGTTCAAAATTTTTTCATAAAAACAACGTACACAAGTTACATACACACACATACATATGTGGATCAAAATATTATTTATACGTATTTTATGTAAACATCCTTTTTTCTTTTATTTATTACCTGCACAATTGAAAAGTGCCACTGTAATTTTAGTTGACTATCAAAAGTATTTTTGTTTATATTATGTATGTGATTTATGTGACATGTCATTTAAATTAAATAAATTCATCTTTTTTTATTGTTTTCAATTTTGAGAGATAGAAGTATAGTTGCTTGTTAAAAATTTGTTTTCCAATAATAAAAAATCTTAGTAAATACGTACGTCTTAGCTATTATAGTAGACCGTCTAAATATTCAACAACTTTTCAATATATTTTACAAAAATTTTTTCCGATTTTTTGAATTTTCTTACTTTTGTCAAATAAGAAATGCTGTTAGTATTCTAAATGGTGAAAAATGTAATTTTTGACAAATTATATTCATTCAAATGTGCATAATTTAATGTGATTTAGTTGCAAAAATTTATTGAAATAAGTACGGTCCTGACCTGTCCGAAGAAACCCGGTACCTAGTAATTATAATTAAAATAATCTTTCCACAAAACTATATTAAAAAAAAAAAAAGTTAAAACGTACATGTACAACTAACTCGTAATATACATTAAATGTAATACCAACTATAACAAAAACCGTATAAAAAGAGAATTAAGTGTACTTGAATATAACCGTACCGTGTATACTTCAACGTATAAAACTTTTTTCTGTCATGTACTCTAATAAGCCAGTGTTTAAAATTTTTAATGGTTGGTAACTAAAAAGTATAAAAACTATTAGCCACCATATTTTATACTTCATAGCAAATTATGTACAAATTTAATAAAATTAGTATCTACTCCATTAGATAGATAATGTTTACAAGAGAGAGTTTGAGTGTGTTGTACTAAAAATGGGAAAAATTAAAAAAAGATCTATTAAATCTATGGTTGAAAATGTATGAATAATTTTTTGGAGAATTTAAAATGAGGTGAACTGTCAACAGCTAGGTTTAATGAACATTTTGATAGGCTTTAGAAAACATATAAAAAGGCGTGTCTCTATGTTTGGCAGAATTAAACTATCTGATTAGATCACCTTTTGTATTCTAGAGTTGACCTTATGGCCAAAAAAAAAATTTACCCTCATCTCAAATCATATAAACAGTCTTCTTTGCTATAACATAAATATTTGGTTCAGTACTCAATTTTAAGTTTCAAATTTTTTGATAAAACTGGATTTCTTCTCTTGCCTTGGTTAGAATACATGAAATACGTTGATTTAAAAATTATAGCCGCATTTTGGGGTATTAACAGTACCGTAAAACCGTCTAGACCCAGACACTTTTTTACATTTTTTAGTTAATTTTATGTTTATACATGTTTCCTTCATATCACCAATAAAAGTATTACCACTAGAAAGAGTGTATATTATTTGTTATATCCCTGACCCATTTGTTTCGTTATAAGTAAAAATAAAAAAAAAATAAAAATAAAAATAATTAGTAAGTGTCCTAAATCCGTCTTGACCCGGACACTTACTTAAATAATGTAATAACATGCAAACTAACCTCTCCCGTCGGGGTTAGGACAGTGTTTTATATCGTCTGATGTCTTTAAACCTGTCAAAGATTTCAAAATATTTTGTGGGCAGGGAAATGGGACAATGCATAGTATGCCTCTCTATGAAGTAAACATACGATATGACACCAGAAGGAGGCATAAACCACGTAATTCTGGGGGGGGGGGGGAATATTAACATATGGATAGTGGGAGTTACAGCTGGTGCGAATCGCGGCTATAGTGTAATAAACTGATGTGTCCGGGTCTAAACGGATATATGTATATAGCATGTATTTTTCTATATGTACATCGAATATAACTTCAAACATGATTAAATGATATGCGATAAAATACTGAACATACACTTATCAAAATTAAAGCAATATGACAATTATGACGGAAATTACACGTCTAAGTTAGACACACATTTTATTTCTTTGAAAAACTGGAGGATAGTAATCCTGTAAAATGAGATAGTAAAAGTTATAATCCGTAGTTTTTATTCGCATAGCTGTTTAGAGAATATTTTTGTCTCTCTAATGACGTCAAGAACAAATGTTTATTGTTGCAGGTTAATGTAGAAATTATTTACTTTGAAAATTGGTGCAAAGTGTCCGAGTCTAGACCCCCTGTCCGGGTCTAGACGGTTTTACGGTACATATTTTTTTTCCATTTCATCTTAACATACATATAAATAAAATGACGTAGATCACCGGTTTTATTTCTTATAAAGTTTTTAATAACTTGGTCGCTTATTATTTTTCAAGATCGTTTTTATTATTTTTCATATCTTCCTTTTTCTATTTATTCATTTTTTTTTAAACTTTATGTTAGTGTATATATTATATATGTATACATAGTACATAGTATACATATACAAAGATGTTTCAGTTTCAAGAATTAATTTTGAATATTAAAAAATTCTTTTATTCCCGTATTTATTTAAACATAAGCTTATTATCATTTTGAATATATTATTTCATTTTTGTAAAAAAAATGTTTCTCAAAAATTTTTTCCTCATTTTTATACGTTTTACCTTTTCTAATCGAGTCTCAAATATCTTTCATTTATATTCTAATTGTAAAGCTATACTTAAGGGACAAACTACTTGGGATAGAACGGGTTAAGGAAGGTAAGACGGGGTACTCACATTATGTCGCCACCTGAGCGCACCAATCACTTCAAGTATAACTCACGTTCGGTCCGTCGTCTCATTTAGAGTTATACAAAAGTAGAAGTACATAAGTAGAAGTCTGATTACATGTAATTGCGATTACATGTAACTTGATTATTAATCAAATTACAAAAGTAGTCGATTACGCCCAACACTACCATACGTATTACACTTTTTAATGGATCATACTGTATCAATATTATAAAAATAACATCTTTTTCATTTTCTTATAATATAAACTAGTTCCAATACTACTGTTCAAAGGATATTTTGTAGTATCCTAGGATTGATCGTAATAAAAAATTCCGAAACATAGTATAAAAGTGGATTTTCAAGCCATAGAGTAAGTATACCTTTTTTCGAAATTACTTTTTTCTTCGTAAATTGCTATTAAGTTTTTCTTTTTTTATATGAAGTTAATGTACCGTATTGTACAAGAAAATAAAAACGGATATTTGGTAAATATTGGCGTACATAATAAAACGTACACTGGATCAAAATAGACTACAAATATCAGGAATTTTTTCAAAAAATGCTTAGAAAGCATTAGAAGTTGAACTCGTTTAAATCGTAAAATTTTTTTGCTATCAAATCATGGAATTCTTTACGCCTACTTTATTTGCTATTATATATAAACTATATTAATATAGGTACAGAATGTTTAGAGTATTTTTTACCAAACTGTACCAAACGGTTTCCGGTATACACACAGAGATATTGAAAATAGTGAAAATTGCACTGAAAGGATTTTTTATATTTCCTTTGAATACTTAATTTTTTGCCTTTCTCCACAGTTTATTTCCATGTGTGTTTTACAGTTTCATTTCAATACCAGAAACGAATTTCCTATTTTTTCAATTTTTCGATTTCAACAAATATACAAAACTATATTTAAAAATATTACAAATAGTTGATTCTCGCATATGCCGTCCCTTTTTATATAGCGTAGATTTTATTTTCTTTTACTCTCTATCTAACAACGATTCAACGATTTTGTCAGAGTAGTCTTCTATACACATTTGGATTTAGTTAATGGCTCAGATCAGTTTCTTTTTTTCAGGATTTAGTTTTACGAACAGATAGATTTTGTTGAATATGTAAAAAGAGGGAAAAATATCAAAGAAATTTAAATGTTTAAGTGTTTTATGAATTTCACTATTGAAAAAAAGAAGGTTTCAAATTTTTTCAACTGAATAAACACTTATGGAAATTATGATTTTGTTAAAATTGCATACTTGTCCTCTTCTTTAAGCTGTTAAAGATCATCGTATCGCGGACACACAATAGTTTTGTTCTAGTAAAAATAACAGTTTCATTTACTATGTGTTCACACAGCGAGGAGTATCGTTACTATGGTTCTCTAAAACACTGTCTCTTTCTAAACAACATCTGAATTTCAATCTTAATGATTCTAAACATTTACGTAAAATAAATTTATACCTACTTAATTTTATAATTTTTACTTTTTTAAGTAAATTTTGTTATTAAGGGATTTTTTACAATGGATGTGCAATAAGAAAAACCACTTTTTGAAATTTTTTTCGGGAGAAACTATTTATCGTAATGAAAAAAGAAAAGCGTTTATACATTAAAGTAGTTACATATAATTAAGTGTATTTTCAATATTTTTTCTTTAATTAGTGATCAGCCATCTGCCTTTGTAAGGTAAAGTAAAGGTCACAGGTTAAAAAGGTGTAAAAGTTAAAGGTCACAGGCTCCAAAACAAAAAAGAAACGCTGCCAATAACTTCAAAGAAAGAATGCGTCTTTTGTAAGACTATCTAAAATCAATCAACAAAAGAAAAAGTATGAGGTCTGATGGGCTTAGTCTAGATAGTCTTACAAAAAAACACCAAAATAGGAATGCGAAATTTGTACTAAAGATAGGCAGGTTAGAAGGTAAATCGAATACAACGATTCGTGAATTATATATTTATAATTTTTGTTTTGATTTTGTGGTTATGGGGTCCTTTACAAGCGATGTGCTAAAAAAAACATATTTATATTGGATTTTTTTTTTTTTTTTTGGAGAAACTATTGTAATGAAAAAAAAAGTTTGTACAGTAATGTACATATAATTAAGTAGGTATATTTAGAATTTTTTCTTTTTGTCTGGCCTTCCATCCGCTTTTATAGAGCTGTTGAATGTCACATATAACTTTTGTAATTTAAAATGGTCCCAACGATTCAAAAAAAAAAAAAAACTATACGTCCGATTGGACTTAAATTTAATGCATTCTCTTTATTATAGTGTTGTTTGTAAGACTATCTAGAATCAGCCCATCAGACCTAATACTTTTTTTTGTTGACTGATTTTAGACAGTCTTACAAAAAACACCATAATTAAGAGAATGCATCAAATTTTAGCCCAATCAGACATTTTTTTTTTTGAATCGTTGGGACCGTTTTGAATTACAAAATTTATGTGATATTCAACAGGTCTACTTGAGCAGATGGAAGACCAGACAAAAAGAAAAAAAATTCTAGATACACTTAATTACATGTACTTTATTGTACAAACTTTTTTTCATTACAATAAATAAGTAGTTTCTCCAAAAGAAAATTCAAAATAAGTGTTTAGCACATTATTTGTAAAAGACCCCTTGATGCAAAAAAACCAAACAAAAATTATAAAAATATGATTCCTTTTAACCTGCCCATCTTTAATACAAATTTTCTACCCCTATTTTCTTTACCTCGTGCAAATAAGTACTATTATGTAATTGCCAAAAATCTTCGAACACATTGTATTCAACAAATAAATGTAAATTTTTCCGCTGATAAAAACCCGTAACTGATTTGTAAATCTCTTTGAGAATTCATTTCAAAACGGTTTATTAACATTCAATTAATTAAACAAAGACCACCCTATTCGAAAAACACATTAATGAAAACAATGATAGATAAAGCCCCATATTTATCGTTATGCTTATGTGACATGTACGTACATATATAATGAATCACTACATTTTCAAATATAAATCAATTTTAGAAAATCTCACCTATTCAAAAATTTTATCAAATGAATAGACACGATTATTCGAGATGTTTCGGGGGTATAATTTCGATATGTTTCGGGGTAATATTTACTGCCATATGAAAATTGATATCATACTATTCTGTTAATAACGTTTTTTGTTAATACAATCGTATATTTTAATTAATTAATCCCAATTGAGCTTTTAATAATTATCTATGAAGTGTTTCTGCGAGCCTCCTATGGGGTGTATCCTCGTGTGTATGTAGGTATTTAGTATGACTACCTACTGTTCTCCCTTTAGGAATAAATGATGATAATTTTATATTTAATATCTATCTCTGGTTGGTATTACTAGATATATAGAATGTTCTTAAAATATTAGGACGTTTCTACTGAAGTTATAAAAAAAAATGTGAAAATTGTTGTCCCTTTTCAACAATGATGATTTTAAAAAGAACTCCTCGAATGTTTTTGTCAAATACAAATTTTTTACCTATACATTTTGAACCTGACCAACTGAATGTACTAATTGTATATTCAATTTCGTGGTAGGTGATAACCACGATACAAAAAAGAGCATTCAGAAACTTGAACGGTTTTGAAACTTAAATTCAAAAACTTTTTTCAGCTGTATCATATTCTTTTCTGAAGAATAATTTCGAAAAATACTGCAATGCTTTTCCACTTACTGTAAAGTTGTGCCCGAGCTTCAGAAAATTGTTTTGAATGAAATTGGTTTCATACTTTCTACAATCATTATTCCAATTGTTTGTGACATCTCCGAAGAAAAAGATATTATAACCATTGAAAACAAAATTCTAAGAAGCTCAAACTGTCCTCTTTAAGGAAAAATATCGATTGTGTAGAGAAGAACTGCCTGTTTTTTGCAAGATCGATTTTGATACCTCTTATTAAGATGACTCTAGGTAAGGCAGCTTAGAAATTGTTTTCTTAAAATAGGCTGACTACAAATCTAAAGTATAAGGTATGGAAACAGTGTCTTCTTACTCGAAAAATAATATTGAAAAATAAAATACAAAAATAATAAAACTTTTTCATATACTTCTTGGATTCAAATTTCACATCTACGTTTTACTGTCTCGGTATTGATCTATGATCATATTAACTTCAAAGGCTTCAAAACCAATTATTATCTTGAAAATTAATAAATTTTGTCGAAACATTTTCACAAATACATGTTTGTTAGGCGCAAGTTTCACATACTCACGGTATTCACATGAATCTATTAAATCAAATTAATGAGTATATATTATGTATGAATCCTTATATACCAATAAATTTTTAATATCTATTCAATAATGGTCTAATTATGATTACAGAGGTAATAATATTGAATCCCATTGCGGCGTTTAGCAAATATTTCATAAAAATTACTGTTGTAAAATAAAATGAATTTCCAGCTTAAAATCACATGAGAGTAAATAAAATTGAATAATTTACTATTAAAAATTGTTATAAGACTATTAGGTATACTCTACGAAAGAGTCTAGGGATTTCCAAAATAAATTATGCTATGATATCAGTGAGTAATAACCACATATTCAGTCTCTGATCTTTCTCCGTTCTTGACATAATTGACCATATACATTATGGTCAAGAATATTTTTGTGAATTTTTTTGAGAACTTGGGTCTCAAGGTTACGAGGTCTCCAAGATAGTATAATACTGCGTGTGTTTAAGTGCAAACAAAAGTTTGTCATGCGTAGTAATGTTTCACAAGCACTCGATAATATTTGAAATTGAAAAATTGTAACTGTTTCTCGCATTAGAGAGGGTACTAATACACATAGGTGGTTGAATGATTGTCTGGCTCGGGTGGCTGTCGAGCACAGGATCGTTGATCTAATGGTGAAGACACCTGGCTAGTTACCGGGGGATCCTGCGTTCGATGCCCAGCCGATCCGGATAATTTTTTTAATCACTTTGTGATTTTTAATTTACTGATTACAGTACTCTACAAACGATTACAAGAATTTTATACACTCTCAATAAATTATTATGGCACGTTTACATTTCAAGTATGTATAGATAGTACTTCTCGAAGCCAGGGGTGATTCTAGGATTTTTATTTTGGGTAGCTTTTTTTTTCTTGAAGTTTGAAAAAATGGCGACGGTTTGAATAAAAAGTACACAATTTTTTATAGTTTTCCGTGTGAAAAAATAGGAAGACTTCAAAATAACAAAAAAGCTCCCATAGGGATAGAGCGATTTACCTACAGATTGAGAAGCTATTTGATTTTTTTTATTCGGATAAAAACTGCGGCCGCAATCGTGGGCACCGAATTTCGGCTTTTTTTAAAGACACTTTTTTCAAAAAATTATATAATAATAAAATTATAAAAAATAAATAAAAAAAATATTTCTGTATTGTCAAATAGTGGTATTAATCGTAAGAAAAAATTCGTCCCCATTCCCTAATCCTATCCATCTGAAAAAAAAAAAAATGTGAAAATTAACTACTTTTCGGCCGATCACACTGTCATGATACCTTAAACATAAAATACTTGTATCGACATAGCGGATTAATCCACTATGGGGCCCTAAACATTTTCTTCTTGCTTTTTTTCATTTTTTCGAAGCAACAACCATTTTTTTTTATTTCTGCAGTCTTTAATATTTATTCAAACGACAATAAATTGTTTTAACAATAGATCCATCTCAATAAATATGCAGTATTTATACAATTTTGCATGATATATCACAAATAATTCTTATATAAATAATATATGTAAATGTAATACAAAAAAAAAAAATTTTCCTCTTCGACTAAACTCTTCGCGTATACATACGTACTTATAAAATTGAAATTTTTTTCCACTGATAAAAAATTCGATTAAGTTTTCACCGTGAATTCTTCAGTCATACAGATATGGAGTAAGTATTGTGGTATTATTGAAAAAAGTATTTCTCTTATTGTTATGTAGATTTTTTTTGATTTGCTTAGCGTGAATATAGAGGTAGGTATCGGAAATATTCTAATGTGTGCAAATACAATTTTTTTTTACCACGGCGCGCGGTACGGAACAGGCTTACTTACGGAACGCGATGCGTTCGTTGTGGCAAGCAGGTGAATATATTTGGTTGTTAAATCTTCTCTTTATTCTCTTTGAAAACGATATGAATCATGTATATATACTGAAAATAATATTTAATTCGTTCAAATTTATGTTTCTTTAAAAAGATTCACCGTCATTGGTTTTGTTATCAATATATAGATCTATATAGTTCACGAAAGCAAAAATATTACTTTCCCGTCTATATAGACTATTATACATATATTTTTATATAAGGTCCTTTCATTCCCTCGGGGAACATAGGGCTGATGTTATACAACGCCATCGGGTGCGATTATGGGCTAGTGCTTAAGTTCATTCCAGGTCAAACTGGTGAGCCTTGTTTCTTTATCGACAATTCTACGCCAAGTCATTGCTGGGCGACCTGTCCTCCTAGATCCTTGTGGGTTCCACTCTATTGCGACTCTGACAATATCATTTTTGCGTAGAACTTGCCCAATCCAGCCCCATTTGCGCTTCCGTATCATACTAGAGACTGGTTTTATTTTGGCTCTGAGCCATAATTCCGTATTAGATATGGTGTTTGGCCAAAAAATATTTTTTACACAACTTACACAATATATAGACTATAGTGAAGATTAACTTTGCAAGAAAAGAAAGTATGGTATTCATTGCAATTTAGATATATGCGATTTTTACCAGGTCTTGACGTTCAAGGACCCAAAAAATCCAATAAATCAAAAAACCACGTTCCTATGTATGGTCCATTTCAGTTAAATTTAACCATACTTCATCACTTTGAATTTAAATAATTTCCGTTTTCTGGACTTTATCTCTTTTATTATTGCATTTACGTACATTTTAAATTTGTAGTTTGTTTTTAGAAAAGAATAGAAGATTGGTTTATTTCGAATATAAGAATTATTTAATTTTTTAACGATGACTCATGATTAATTGTATTTGAAATGGGGTATACGTATATTGGCATCGAAATCAAGGAATTTCATCAAAACGATTTGAACTACTAGAGACATGAAATTGAGTTCAAAATATTATGTTTCAGATATTAAAAGAAAAAAATTTAATTGCATTTTTCACTGGTTCTGGAGTTATGACCATTTTTGACATTTTGAAAAACGTAGCGAAGTAAAATTTTTTTTGTTTTTGATTTTTTCCAGACTCCCTTTATGAATATGCATGAATCTTAGATGGAAAATGATACAAAATGTCCTATTATTTTAAAAGCAAGATATTCTTCATATGTCGCATTTCATCAATGTTAAAAATTTTTAAAATTGTGCAGTTATGTAAGACTAAACAAATACCTTTTCCTAACAATCTCCTATTCTGCTTTGAAATAAAAACTGAACAAGAAAACTGTCTGTATAACTGTGATACACATTTTTAAACTTAAAAAAATATTGAGTGAATAGAAAATAATATATAGGTACTTTATGTAGATAAGTAATGAATTTGTATCAGTAAAGTATCATTTTTGCTGGAGAATATTGTACGAATACTTACAGGAATACTTACTTACAAAAATACAGGAATTTTTTTTTAAATAATGTTCGAAAAGAAACGAATGTGTTAAATAGAAAATAATAAAAAAAAATGCAAAGTAATTTTTTTTTTATATTTTCTTTAGCAATTACATTTTATTGAATATCAATCATTTGCGGTTCCGTGGGAAGGGAAGGGTTTACATGACTTTCTTTCTTCGTAGTTAAATTTAAATAATTTAAAATTACAAGTGAGTATTTAAATAAATCACCTTACCTAAGCTTTCTTTACTTTTTTAACCGTAGCACATCTCCGGTCAAAAGCATTTAGTATGCATACACAAATAAGTATTGACTTGAAAGTATTATTTCCTCAAAATTGTGATTGAGGTATTTTTTTGAGCCTGCTGTACGTGATGGAAAAAGGTTTCAAAATTGAGGAATAAGTATATTTCAAAATGTCTAATAAAATAAGTATATTTCAGTCTGAAGAAGAAATTTCTGATAATTTTAGAGTTCCGTAATCAAATTAGTCCGTCCATTATACTTCCATAATTTCTACGTCTTTTAACGTATGCCCGAAAGTAGCCCGAAAAGTAGGCTCATAAATTTTTCCCACTTATCGCACTGTATCGTTTAAATACAAATGGTATAGCATTTGTTAAAAATTTTCAATTAAAATTTAATTCGAGTAGTCTGGTACTGGTTAGATGTTTTAAGAAATACAAGAAGCCTAATTATCGCGTAATTAACCACACATGTAGGGGAGAATTGGCATGAAAGGGACGTTTTTGTTTTAAGCGTTCTATTAAATAAACGAGATAGCAAATTAAATAGTTATGAACGGAATTAGAAACTTCAGTTATCTTACTCTTGAAACAAATCCAATAATAAACATTTCTTTGTTATTAGTTGTAATTTTTCTCAATTTAAAAAAGTGCTTTTTGTTCCATTCATCAATAGATTGTATTAAAAGGGACATGATAATTTATGAAAGTTACAATACGAAATATCATTCATGTTGTTCAAATTTCCACCTTATGTACATAAGACATACGGTTCATACTATTTGCGCAGGTCATCTTACTGAACTTACATATTAATTTTAATTCAGTAATTATGGGAATAACCAAATGATTTCAGTAATCGATGATTATTAATTGCGTGGTTTTAGGAATTGATAATTAAAATCATTGTTTTTCATTTGATTATTTTTATTCGAAAATTTTAAATAAGAAGAAAGTTGAAAAAAAAATTATTAACACTAAAAAAAAAGTTAATAGAGAAGAAATTGTGACATGTGGATATTCAAATAAAACTAATTCGGAATCACTAGTCTTAAAGGTAGTCCCTTTCATAATTGTTTGCTCTGTCCCTTTCATAAATATCACATCCAAATTAAAAATTAAACCTCTAAATCTATAATTTTATTTAAAAGATATCGGATCTGTTGTTTTCCTCTAGTTGAAAGAATAAAACTAACTGTACCTATATAACTACAAACATTTCAAAAAATACTTAGAATATATCAGAAAACGTTCCGAAAAAATTTTAAAAAAAATTACTTTGGAAACGCAGAAAAATTTACAAGCACAGCATTACCATGTTTGAAATGACAGTAGCTTGAGTCAGAAATCAACATATTTGCACTGGTGCTGCCACACAACACAAATACGTTTGATTTGGCGGGATTTGTATTGAGCGCGTAATTTGAATTGTCCCTTTCAATACGTGTCCCTTTCATACCACTTCTCCCCTACAAACGATATACTTTCGAATATATTAACTAATTAAATTTCCCAAATTTTATTCTTAAAGTTACGAAAAACCTTAGCTACGAACTACAAAGACCAGACTTACACTTCTTACGTTTGAAATAAACGAATCTGTAGTTACATTCTCAAAGCAAATAACAATAAATAGAATTTCCAAAAAGGTATTTTTTTAAGTATTAGTAAATTTTCTTTATTTTTATAATACTTTCGTGACCTCAATTTTTTCTCAAATTCATTATTTTCTTGACAAAAAAAAAAACTGCTTGTTGATTACAACACGTAAAACTACTCAATAGTTGTAATAATATATATTTTCTTATTTTCAGCCAAGTTATGTACTTGACTATTTTCTCGACCAATGCTGCTACATCACAGATGACTTTGACTTCCAATGACTACACAATAGCCACGTTCACCAGATTGTTAAACGAAGTTGACTTACTGAAAAACGGACTTTATCAACTACTTGAACCCTGTGATATTCATCGACTGACAATAATATATGACGCGCTGTTTATATTGTATAGCGTTGTCCTTGTTTTTAAAATGCCATCGACGACGTTGATGAGTGAAGTAGTAGCTACGTGATGTAAACAACAAATGTCAGTATTAAATGACCTGATCATGTTCGCTTAGTCCGCTTATAGTGGTTTTCACATTTATATTATATTATGTAAGCTCCATTTTTCAAGTTCAGTAAGTTCATACATGGATATATATACACCAACATGCTTGTGAGTTAGTCTATTATAAAATAAATTCGTCAAGTGTGTGTTGGATAAGCATTAAATCAGGGTTCCTGAGTATTAAGAGTTTCTCGAAGCTTTCGAGATAAAATATAGAACGTTAATCATAATAAATTCTTGATAGTTTGTCATAACTATTTTTTTGTTCAAAGATTAAAAATTTCTTTAATTCGTTTTCTAAATCAAATAAACATATTTTTTTTTTAATTAAAAAAATATTACTTTTTATTCAAAGAAATGTTAATTTGTTTAACATTTTTTAGTAGTCAAAGAAATATTTCTTTTAATCAAAAAAAAAAAATATTTAAAGAAATATTTGTGTAACTTTTTTTAATAGTCAGAGAAATATTTATTTGAATCAAGCAATTTTTTTTTTTTTATTCCAAAAAGAAGTTAGATAAATTTTTAATCTTCGAAAGTTTTAAGATCTATATTTCTTTGATTCAAAGAAATATTTGTATAAGTTTTCTTAGTAGTCAAAGGAATATTTTTTTGAATCAAAAAAATATTTTTTGATTCAAATAAAGAAATCAGATAACTTTTTAATCTTCGAACAGAGAAATCGCTTTAAGAGTGTAAATAGTTTTTATTTTTTTTCTGACTCGAAGAACCATATTTTTTTTAATTAAAACATATTTTTTTGATTCAAAAAAATATTTTTATAACTTTTTTTAGTAGTCAAAGAAATATTTTTTTGATTCAACAAAGAAATCGTTTTAAGAGTTTAAAAATAAATAAATATATATATATATTTGTTTAACTAAACTAAGTCTGACGTCATTAAACAAATGGAATAAATTACTTAAAAACAGACTTGCCAAAATTTTCTCTGTCTTTTCTTTTTTGTTATTTTTATATTAGAGTAATTACAGTATTAATATAAAACTGTACGTCTAATTTTGTTCCTTTTATCAATGACGTCAGACCAACTTTAGGTAATTTTCACATACATTATGATCAATTGCGTAATATAGGATACTTGACTGTATTTGAATGTTATGTTAAATAATTCTGTATTGTTCCACCACTGTTGTTTCATAGGATATAGCTAGAAGTATAAAGTATGTAGTTGATATAATTTTTATTTTGTTTGAAAATAAGCAATTAAGCTCGAAACAATTGTCACAATTAAAAGAATGAAGTGGTCATTTTTTGTTAAATAAAATTTCTCGCAAAAAATATAGAAAATTCTGCATTTTCCGTTCGACATCGAAGATCTCGAATACATTGTGATAATGAAACGTGATTATATCATATTGTTTGCGATCAAGGAAGTTGTTAGTGGATAAATAACAAGAGAAAGTTTTTAATATTTTTTTTTTCTTTTTCGAGGAAGATGAAGAGAACAATCAACAATGTCAAGTCCTCTATGGGAAATGACAGGAATTAAGTATTTACAAACTATGTATGATGCGAAATAACTTATAAAGAATGTCAGAAAAAGTTTTGTGTTTGGAAATATTTTTTTGTTCGGGTATTTCTTCTCGGTTTGACTTATCAATACTTTATCGTTCATTATCAAAAAAATTTTTCCTTCTGCAAAAAGTTTTTTCAAGCACACTAAAAGGCTTTATTAATAACGTAAAGTTATGTGAAGTGTTTAATTCAATTTTTTTCTCTTTCCGGTTTTTGTCGAATTGTTTTTGGAAAAAAAAGAATATTTGCTATATTTAATATTTTAACCAAACTATTGGAAGAACTTTGAATATCGCTCTGGAAATTTGACAGTATATTTATGAATTCTTTTTCTATTTACTTATAAAAAAAAATCGATTTTTTTTTCATTCTAAAGGTACCTCTCTCACCTTTTAATATACAAAGTCCCCTCCAAAAATCAATTCATTAACCCATGTCTTCTCCTTATAAATTGAAAATAATGTTAGAAATAAAAACATCTGAGGGATCTTTTACAAGTGATGATTATAATTTTAAAAAAGAAACAACACTTTTTTGGAATTTTTTGGGGGAGAAACTATTTATCGTAATGAAAAAACACTTTTGTACATTAAAGTACATATAATTAAGTGTATCTTGAATATTTTTTCTTTTATTTTTGATCAGCCGTCTGCCCTTGTAAGTCTGTTGAAGGTCACAGACCTAAAAAAAAAAACGGTACCAATAATTTAAAGAAAACTACAAGTCCAATTGGACTAGAGCTGGATTCATTCTCTTTATTAAGGTGTCTTTTATAAGAGAATCTAGAATCAGCCCTTAATATAAAAAAATTCGATTTTTTAGAACGCCTGAAAGGTCAAGAAACGGAGCAATTATTCTTACTTTTTATTCAGAATGACGCCAAAAAGAAGTATGAGGTCTGATGAACTGATTCTAATTAGTCTTACAGAAAACACCATAATAAAGAAAATGCATTCAATTTTAGTCCAATCGGATTTTTTTTTTTAATCGTTGGTACCGTTTTGAATTACAAAATTTACATGTGATATTCAACAGGTCTACAAGAGCAGATGGAAGGTCAAACAAAAAGGAAAAAATTCAAGAGACACTTAATTTTATGTACTTTAATGTACAAAACTTTTTTTTCTCATTACAATAAATAGTTTCTCCAAAAAAAATTCTAAAAAAAAAGTATTTTTAAGCACATCACTTGTAAAAGACCCCTAAAGCATATTGTTCACTCGGTATGTTCGCACTGTAAGAAATATTACTAGAAATTACAATGAAAAATATAATTTTTACAATAAATTTCCCAGCTTCTAACTTTTAGTTATTTTAATGTATGTATATGTACAATTATAACATACCACACTAGTACATAACGCTAACATATACAATTTATTACATAACATGTGTAAATATGGTTATATAACATTGTTTTAATAACCATAAATTAATTTGTTCGCTTAGTAAGCCAACGCGAAAGATAAATAAATGATACACTGTTAAAAAATTTTACAACATTTAATGTTGGCATTTACTTGCCAACATTAAATATTGTAAAATTACATTTCGAAATGTTTAGAACATTTTTCTATGTAAAATTACATTGTAGAATGTTTTACTTTACATTTCAGATGTAATTTTACTCCACTCAATGTAAATTAATTACGTACGACTTGCAAAATTACACTGTCAACTCAACTGACGCCGTCAATTGCGCAGAATCAATCACGTGATACCGGTAATTTACATCCAAAAGATCAATAATTTACATACAAGTACAATAAATTTTCGTTTCGAAATGTAATTTTACTACTTTAGCATGTCAAATACCACTTTTATATGTAACTTTAGTATCAAAGTATTTAAAATTACAGTGAATATTTATTTTTACACAAAATTTCATATTTTACAACTAAATTATTTAAATTTACTAACACATTGTAATTTTCAAGACACATATTGTAAAAAATTACCATATTTTTTATTGTAATAATACATATTTTTTTAACAGTGATATATAATAGATACACACAAGAAGAAAAATAGTGCAAATTTCTTTTCTTTTTTTTTCGTGTGCGAAATATATTTTCATATTATTACAAATTTATTTTTCCAGTCCAAAGACAAATAAAAAAGGAAATATTTATTTTAAAACTTTACCACTTTGCACTTATACACCTATGTTTATATTAGCGAAGAGACAGTTATTTTTTCTTCATCGCTTTTAAAATGTAAACTAACTCGATCATGTGATGCATAAAAATAAAATTATAGTTGTTTTCATTTTGAAACGTATCCCATTTAAGGTGGTTGGTCCGAAAAACGACTTTTCAAAGGATTTTGACGAAACTTCTCTAGACATTTATTTAATTCAATACTAATAATACGAGCCTATACCGAAAAATATTGACCGCCCCCCAATTTTGAGAAAAACGGTTTCAGAGTTTTATAATTTTAACACAGGCTCTTAATTTTTTTGGATAAAATGAAAACGTGTTAAAGGAAATTGATAAAAATTTAATATGTTATAAAATACAAAGTTACAAACCATATTTAATAACAAATAAAAATTTTTCACTGACGCTTTTTCAACAATGTTTTTATATTGCTGCAACATAAGTCCGTGGAAGTTCAAAAAAAACAAGTGGTATACCAATATAATAACTAAACAATATTAGGTAATAGGTACATTATCTAATTTTTGATAAAAAAATTATTTTCTTGAGATATACTTTTGCACCTGACTATCTCGCACCAAATACCTTAAATAATTTTACCACTAAATTGTCAGTATTGTAACGATTATTGAAAATGGCGGCTAAGCCGCTCTCGCAAAACAATCATTTCTTTTCAATTACTATACCTTTCAACTCCTTCAATTTTGATCCGCTTAACTTCGAAATTTAGCCGTCATAATAAGTTTCTCTAGCAAACATCATTGGATCTTTCGATTTTTCAAAAAAAAATTCTTTAAATCAACGTCATTTTATAAAAAATTGGTTATTTAATCAAAAAAAAAAAAATCTTACGAAGTTCATACTACAGAAACTGACGGTAATAAAAACTAAAGGAGTTAGAGCTTTGAAATATGGTAAAAGTGTTCTCAACCAAAATTGACAAGACGGAACACTTAAATATGCAGTCACTTCGGCGACTATCCGTCTGTCACAGGCGATTTCCTCTGAAACCATTCGACGCGAAAAATTTGAAAATTAACATGGAAAGATGAAGTATGGTGGACCAGTTATTGATGTAAAGTTAAACTTCAATTCTGGCGGTTAATTATCTAAAAAGTAAATAATCTAAAAAGTGGAAAACGGTTTAAAAAAAAAAAAAAACAGAAAAAATTCTGGAAAATTTATTGCTTGAAAGCAATTTTTGTTATACAAACACAAATTTATACGAAAAAATACAGCCCCTCACGTAAAAGTAATTCGGTAAATTTATTAAGAATGAAAAGGTTTTCAATACGAGAAAATAGTTATATTATTTAACAATATACGAAATGAAAAAATTATTATTCTAAAACAAATTATTGTTAGTTGAATAACGACAAAAAAAAACGAACTTATGTTTTATAATTTAAGAATTGTTTTCTAAATGTCAAAATAAATTTACGATAAAGGAAATTATGTAAAAATAAAACTTTTTCATTACACGGAAAACTTTTGTAAAGTTTTCCATTTAAATTACCGGAATTAAAACAACAAACAGGTTCTTTGTGTTTGTTTAAGTAGCTATAAAAAAAATTTTCAAAAGTGCTTTTTATAAAAGTAATGGTAACAGTATAGTAATTATTTAATTAAACAAAATTTTAATATGTACCTAGGTATTTCGCAAAAGAAGGGACGTCCAGATTTTAGAATTTCCAAATTTTACATTTCCCTTTGAAAAATAAATTCAAAAAAAAAGCCTATCTTCTGTCAAACCTATTGAATAAAGTTTAGTGACAAAATATTTTTGCATGTTCTTCTGTACGTATCGGCCAAAAGAAAAGGCAAAAACAACTTTTGTCTGAGTAAAAATATTCAGTTATACTTACAAGAGTTTACATGTCTGCTCTTCAATCGAATCTTTCAGATAACTAAATATATAGGTATCATACTCAAATTTAGGTACATTTCCATACATTTTTCCATATACAGGGTGTACAGATTCACGTGTAAGTAAATTTGATGTGGACTTACCAGTCATCGATTTACTTGAATATTTTTTTTTTTAAAACTAATAGTGAAACTATGTATAGCTATATAAAGGGTAAGTATAACAATTGAACATACAAGATTTTCACCAACTTTCGACATCTTAGATCCAAACAAATTGAGAAATTGACAAAATTAGATAGAAATTTTTCGGAAGTTATTACACACGGAGAGAAGATTCATATAAAAATTACTGTGCTCAGCACTACAATCGACGTGTAAAAGGCGAACATATTCAATTTTGTACGGTAAAAATATAAAAATTATAATTAATCGTAGAAAATTTAAAGGATAGAATATTGTTTCCGTAATATTAGCTCCGTAAAATTTGTAAAACAGCACAGTAAAAGCTTCCATTGCCGACAAAAAAATATTTTTAATGGTTTTTCTTACAAAAATTACCTGCTGTATTATAATATTTGAAATGCTATATGCTAATAGTAGAAAGAAAAAAAGAGAAAGAAGGTTGTGTGTGTTGTGAACGCTGTTGAAATGTACCTAACTCATAGCAAGTCACATAGCCAACCATAGGTTTGGCGACCAACTTGGTCGGACGGGTCGGACCAAGCACCTTGATCCATTAGACTGTGTTACAAGCAGCAAGCAGTATTCATTACACTGTTTTAGAGGACGAGGATGTCACCGTTTAATTCATCATTTTGTTACTTCACTATCATTAGTATTAAAATATATTGTTGGCAATCATTTTTGTATGCATCATAAAGTTCTTACAAGTTCGAAGTTTTTACAGGTACCGCCCAAGCAACATAAGGTTGCGGGTCAGATGCGCAAATGAAAGAGTACGACAACAAGAATTAAACTATAACACATATGCATAAGAGTGTGATAAAAGTTGGGTTAGCACATTAAATTTTATCATGCTAGCACATATTTTTTATTTTGGTCATCGATCGCGCGCGCACGCATTATAAGAGAGCATGGTAATTTTTCTGAAATTTTATCTACAAAAATTATATGATTTTTCTCTCCGTGCATATCTTAAAAAATATCTTCAGATTTACTAGAACTAAGAAGGGCTCAAGATGATTTTATAATTAATACCATATGTTATAAAGGAAATTCATGAATAAAACCTACTTTTCTGACATTTCAAAATTATTTAACGCCTTAAGAACACATCAGCTTTTTCAAAACTACTAAGATCCTGAAACAGAAAATAAGCAAAGGCTTTCTCCCTTATGGAATCATCTGAATCACAATTAGTATAGATCACCCTGTATACCATATATATTTTACATTTATTTCTCGTTTTTCTGTATATTCAGCAGTCATAAAAGACATGCACATCTTACGACGCTTTTGGTTGCGTTGTCTCTTTTATAAAACGGGCACCGGCATAGCACCCCAAACATTGCTTTTATACAAGTATTGATATACGAATGTAAATACATATATTTTGTGTACCAGTCACGAAATTTATTTTAAAGCAACTTTTTAGCTTTTTTTTTTCGTTTGACTGTTTTATTTCTAACGTATTACCTAAACGAAGTTTTTTGTATGTATTTTGCAGTCTCTAGAATAAAAGCTTCGACAAATTTATCAATATCGTTTGCATACGTCTTGATGTAAACAAATTCTGTAATTCTGTCGATGATCGAAAATCGTGAATTGTGTTACACTAGAAGTTTTTTAACATGTAAGTATATTTGGTTCGGTATTGTTTATAAGCGACTGTACTTATTTATAAGGCACGTTTCGTATAACAATTCAAGAAAGGATTTATCTTCGCATTTGTTTGAAATCTTATGTTGAAAAACAAAAACCAAAAAATTTTGCGGGGCAGGTGTACCCACACTGTCAACTTCCCATCGGAATTAAGGACTATTGCACGTGAATAGTTTTTTTTTTAATTTAGGGGAGAGATATGCCAGACAAAAAATATTTCACAAAAAGTTTCTTATTTCGTTTATTTTTTTTTTAATTTTTACAATAATTTACTGGCATTTTTAACATCAAGGAAGGTTCTTAGGCCATTATATAATAAAGACATGGTAAAAACTCCCTATAATTTTTGTTATGTTAATAAAGTTAATTCCGTTTTTTATCACAAAAAATAAACCGGCATTAATCCGAATTTGCTGAAAACTTTATGCGGTCTTCATTTTTTAATTACGCATCTAATGAAATTAGTCCAGAGTTAATATCATCCTTTGTTGTCGAAATATACGAGACAAAAAAAAATTTACGAACGAACTAACGAATTAACGAACACACACACAGACATCACACTAAAAACGATGGATTTGGATTCTAGTAACCTTGGAACGTGGAGATATGTCAAATTAGCGATTCGTTACAATAACTTCCAATGGGAAGTTAATAAGGAAATATTTAGTTGCTCAATATAAGAATCGTTTCTCTAATTTAACAACGATCTCAGTTAAAAGTGAAAATAAATATCATAATAACAAAAACATTTATAGTAAAAATTGTGTACTCAGAAGTAAAATTAAGATTGATTTCTTATAGTCTAGCCAAAACTTGGCCAATGTGATCCGTTGGAAACATATAATATTAAAAATCACATCGAATTGACTCAGCTTTGGAACACTTTTACATCCGAGATTTTAGACCCCGAGAAGTACAAATTTCTTTACTAGTGTCCTTCAAATTCTCTAATCGATCGGTATGTGATTTTAGGCAGCTTTTCAGCCATACTAATTCATAAATACGTTCTGCCTTCTATTTACTAACTTTATTTTGTATCTTGTGCTTCTATATTAAAACAAATATTTTACTTTGCAAATTCACACGTTACAGCGGTTCTACACCAAAAGTAGTAAAGTTACAGAAGTACTGCGTCAAAAGTGGCAAAAACACAGCAGTTCTACACCAAAAGTGAAACAACTAAATTATACACGAAAATTTTTTGAATAAAATAGTAAATATAAATATAATTTATTTATTTTAATATAAGACTCTTTGGCTGTTACAATAATGAAATATACACACTTTATGATTACATTAACAAGTTAACAAAAAAAAAAGAATAAAATGTTACAGCATAGATATTGCGGTAATTTTAAGCAATCGATTTATTTGAATCAATTGTTCCATACTTATCTACCAATGTTGTATGTTCGTACAAATGTTCTATCGTTATGTTTCCGATTAGAAAACTATTCATTACGGTTCAACCATTTGTCAAAAGCCACTAGAAATTAAATCATTGATTTATATGTATTATACGAGTATACTCGCTGTCAGGCACCTATACCCTACGTAAGTACTCTACATATATGCTCTGTACTGCCTGACTACCTAGCTATATGTATGTATATTATATTTAATTAGTTTCCAACAATACAATTTCAATTAATTGACGAAACTAAATGGGAGAGTTCGCTCAACTATGACCCGCCACCATTACCCGCGGTAATGTATCTATGTATGTATGTGCCTATATGATTGTATGTACAGTGTGTATCGCTGATTGCACACTGACACGAATATTGTTAGCAAACGTGGCTCGCTAACATTGTTCGGCAAACATGTTCGTTTGAATTCGGTTGTGCAAACATTTTTGTAAAAAAATAATGTTATTGGGCATACACAGTGCGGCAATTAAATTCCGGGACTGAAGCTATATCTCAGCAACCAGTAGCGACATCTGTTTAAATTTTATGTCATATGAAGTTTGGACATATGTGAACATAACCTAAAACTTTTATTTAAATCGGTTGACATTTATCATTTTTTTTTGATATTTTGTTTATCAGTTGATTTTGTTACATGTCGGAAAACGATAATAACGTGCTGTTATTAAACACGCTAAACTCGGCACAAGTGCCACAGAAACGTTCAAACTGATGCAAAAAGTGTATGAAAGTGAGTGTTTATCACGGTCAAAGACTTTCGAGTGGCACAAGCGATTTTTGGAAGGCAGACAATCACTGGAGGACGACAAACGAGTGGGAAGGCCAATAACAATTCGAACAGCAGGATTCGATTCAAAAAGTCCAAGAATTTGTATCCAACGATCGCAATGCGACACTGAGAATGATGGAAGAGGCATTAAACATTAATAAAGATACAATACGACAAATTCTTAAAGAGGATTTGGGCAAAACAAAGGTCTGTGCTAAATTTGTTCCGCACACACTAACCCAAGAGCAAAAATTGATGAGACTGGAACATTCCAGAGAGATTGTACAAGCAGCAAATAACAGCTCAACCTTCCTCAAATCAATTGTTACTGGTAATGAGACCTTTTTTTATTTCCAAAAATGAAAATGAAGTTGAAAGGACGCATTTTTAATGATATTGAAACCATCGAAAGAGAGTCTACGCGCATATTGGAGGCAATACCGAAAATTGAGCTTGAGCAGGCATTTGAATCACTATTGGGTCGCTGTAAAAAGTGTATTGAAGCAGGAGGAGAGTATTTTGAATAATTTAATAAAAAGATTTGAATAAAATTGTTTTGTTTTATTTTTATAGATCCAGTCCCGGAATTTAATTGCCGCACTGTGTACTATTATATTTCCCACTGATGATCGGACGGTAAACTGCAAATTGATTTGGGGACTAACTAAAATTTTTTAACGAAAATTTATTTTTTTATTTTAACAAGTCTTTTTTATTTTTTTGTGCTTGCATAATTTGTATTTTTTTTTCTAATAATTCGCGGTCTAAAAATATTGGTTAGTACTTCAAAATCTGTTTTAAACATTCTGTAGAAATTTCAGAATGGATTTGGATCCTTTGGAATTGTTGCAGCGTTGTAAAATAGAAGTTTTTTACTCAGCATCAACGCTTCCTTTTCTTATTTCTTTTGATATCCAAATTTATACTAACAACGCTACATACTGCTGCTTGAACTATACTTTATTAAAAATTTGTCTTTACAGCAATGTGTACATTAACGTTAGCGAACTTCGTGAGCTAATAAATATTCACGAACACTGCTCGCTAATAATGTTCATCTCAGTGTGTATCCGAGGTAACCTTTATTATGTGTTCAATTGTACCGTGTATAACAGAAGTATTTTGTTATTGATAAGGTTTTCTTGATATTTTACAATGAAACTGCGGTCTTAGCAAAAATTGCTCATCTCAAAAACCCAGAGATATAGGTACAGTGACGTTTCGTCGTATAAATTTGAGAATATTCTCAAAGATCCACAGAAGTACAGCCACATACATAGTATATACGCATACATTATCAACAAAACTAAAGACAGATTTATAACATAGTTTAAAACATTTCCTAAGTTCAGGGCCGGATCTCGGGAGGGGGACAGCCGGACACGTGCCTCTTGCAGGTGTTAGGGGGCGGCAAAAGTGCAAGTTCGTGGGCGCTAAAATGTTGAATTAGAGGTTTTTTTTTGCTCGTCACTTGTCTTTTGCAGGGATTTTTGAATTTTGAAATTTAAATTTTTCTCGAGGATCGCGCCAACAACAAACTTTGCTCCCCTCATAATAATTGTAGGTCCGGACCTGTCTAAGTTTATTTGAATCATTGCTGTAACCTACGCATCATAATTAACTGTATTCGTTTTGTATTTCAATTATTATCCTACATCAATTAGGTACATAATGTTTAGGCAAACAAATTACGCAAATGGTTTAGTAGCCTAAGGCTGTATACAAAACTTTTAATGAAAGCTCACTGTTTCGTTTTGAAATTGATCTGAGCAGTTCTAAACAAATTTGTGGCTTTTAATAACTAAAACCGCTAAAATCACTGAAGGGTTAAATACGTCATAAAATTATAAATTAAAAACTAAAATTTATTTTTACGAATTCTCAATACGTAGGATTACTAAAAAAAATGATTTCTGTCAAATCAATTGTATTTTCAAAAATAAGTTCGACTGTAACAAAATGAAATTCACATCCAAATTACTTTAATTTGACTCCTCACCCTAATAAAATTTGATTTAAAAAAGAAAAATCCAATTGGATTTTTGAAGAAAAATTTTTTTTATCATAAATGAAAATATTTAAAAAATTATATCAAATTAAAAATAAAACTTTTAGTTAAGTACCAATAACGGGCCGACAGTTCCCAAAACCAGCCGAGTGCGTATGTGACGTCATAATGTTTATATTACCTGAACATACATTAGTGTTTTTTTTTTAATTTTGAATTATTTTTGCTATGCAATTATTTCTTTCTATAAACATCTTTGCATTGATTAACTTACAAGTGCTCAATTTTAATAATTTTGACAGTATGTAGCAGCTGTCAACAATACTTGAGTAAAAACTTAATATAATAACGTCACAGAGATCGCAATTCTTTATGATGTTCTATACAATCAGTTGAATTTTAAATTGTTGATTATAAATATTACCTATCTATACATATAATTATAATAAAACTGTAACGAGACCATTTCTGTACACGGAAAATTTTTTGAAAATTTTACTGGTACTGTAAATAGTTATCGATGTAGATATCAAAACAGCGATCTTTAAAATTTTTTTCTGTCTGTCTATCTGTCTATCTGTTCACGCATCACACAAAAACTACTGGATGGATTTTAATGAAATTTGGTGTGATGATAACTTATTACCTGGGTCAACATCCAAGATTCTTTTCATTCCGGGAAAATAGCAACACCATTTTGAGCATGTGTACAATTACGCAAAAACTATTAAACGGATTTTTATAAAATTTGATTTGATGTTAACTTAGTTAACTTATTACCTGGATCGACATGTAAAATACTTTTTATTACGGTAAAATGTCTCCTTATGATTGTTCTATCCAAGTTCTGTATAATATATTATTACACTTATATACTTCTCATTGATTTTATAACAATGCGTCACGCGAACGACGTCGCAGGTACAGCTAGTTTTCAATATGAGTTTACAAGTCTGATGAAATTTTTCAATGCTTTTTAAGGAGGACCATTAGTGTGACCACCTGAAAAAAGGTGATTTTTGGGAATTTTTTTAAAGAAAACTACTGTATGGAATGTTTTAATATGCTAAGGATATATTCGTTGATATATAATAAATTCCTGATAAAATATTTGGACCAAAAAATTGAAAACTCAATGAGTCATTCGCGATCTCCCAAGGCTCCAAAAAAAGTTCCCCCACTTCTGCAGTGATAGCGACCGTCACAGTGCCTGAAATCAAAAAAACCAAAAAGCCTATTAAACTAGAAGGTATTGCCCGTGCCATGAACCTCAATCAAAAACGTTGAAATTTAACAAAATCCGGGAGTTTTTAAAAAAAAAAGTTTCAAATTTTGCACGAAAATTTGATGGTTTATGGTCTGCAAAAATTACATTTTTTATTCGATTGGAAAACTGGAGGTTCATGGCACGGAGAAACATATATAAAAGAAGCTTCAATAAGAATCAAACCGATCGGATGATTTGTCTTCGAGTTATACCTGCAGCAAATTTGAAAAATGTAATTTTTCTTTAGTTTACCTTTTAGTTTTAATCACTGAGAATTTTTACTAAAATTATTTACGATGTACTCATTATAACGGTCGTAGTAAAACAAGATGAATCGTTTAAATGTGTCAGGGTCTAGCTGCTCCACAACATATGACTGGCAGCCACGTCCAGAAACTCCCGAACTGTCAAACTTCATATATTTCTCAATACCTCCAAGTTAACAATGAAAATCAGAATCCGCTCTTCGAATGGCTGTAATTCAAAAACTATTTGAGATATGCACTTAAAATTTTAGTATGTTATTTTTAAAGATATAGACTATCGAAACATGCAAAAAAAAATTTTCCAATTTTTTCAAAATATCACCCTAGTGGTCCCCCTTAAAACCATAAATCAAATCACATTATAATGAAATTTTAAGAGCATTATAAATTTCCAAACGGACTTCTTCCGTTTAGACACATTTTCTTAAAAAAAAATTTCTTTATTCCCTCCTGTTTTGAGAGCTGGATCCGCCCCTAACTCTACGGTCCTGTTAATTTAATCAACTTCGTACTAAAACTTCACAAAAATTTTGAAACAATACTGTACCAAAATATCAAGTAACAACATTAATAGATAATTATGATAAACATTTTCGTGGTAACTAATTCACTCTCGGCCTACAGAACTTTAATTAGTTGGGAATTATAAGATATATACATGCATAATTGAATAACATCCATCATAATATATACATATATAGGTGGAATATCTACCGGACCAACTATACGTTTCGATAAGATAGATATATGTAGGTACCTATATGTATGACCACTAAGTACCTACCAGGCCGAGCACCTCATTTATATCTAAATTAAATGCATTTAATTTCCATATAGGTACCTCATCATTTATTACCTGTATGACTGCATACACTAATTACCTGCAAATATTATCATCAATTACTATTTTGATAAATTAATTATTATTTCCTGTTTAAATTAAAATTAAGCCGTTAACACGAGTGAACATGGTATAATCTGTCTTAAAAATGATTCATAATCATTTTTATCAGAGTAGTAAAAATAGTATATTACACCAAGGGACCTTGTCAAGAATGCTACAGCTTTTACATCGGTCAAACTGGCAGAAATATTGAAACTCGTAGAGCCGAACACTTTCCATCTTACAGCGGGTGCCGCTTCAGTGAATGCAAAAACCGTGCTGTTACAGTGTACGACCCAAATCAGATGTTTATAAATACCTCTCCATGAAGACCATCTTGTAAAAAATTTACCTTCGGGGCAAGTATTAACAAGACGCATGAGGTAAGTATTAACATGTTAACATTTACCTCGTTTAAATTGTATGCAACAAAGACTATGTTTTAACTTCCCTATAAGAAAGTTACCTATTGTATTCATCCCGATTTCATTACTAAATATATTTGCATGTGTGTCAAATTTAAATGGTTTTAATCGTTATATCTTTTCTGCAGTGAAGCAGAGGAATAGTTTTGCTAGATCTGAGTTATCATACATATATTTCAGGAATTATAATAATGTTAAATAAATTGTTGAAGACTAATTATTAATAAGTATTTTTTTAATATAGAAGATATTAAACGACTGTGATTGAACTATTGAAGACTAAAAATTTGCAAATTTTTGTTTCGTTATCAAAATCAAAGCGACGTCATTTGCTGCTTAATAAGGACTGACTAACTATTGCCTCAAAAAAAAATTAAAATGATGATTAACTTTAACTAATTAAATAAAGATAAATATAAAATAAGAATTTTCTATGTCAAATTAATTCCTTTCTAATAACACCGTTAAATACGATAATTTGTTTTATTTTCTATACATATCTATAAAATATAATAATCATATTAAGACTCTAATGTTAATACTTACCCCAACGTTGTTAAAACTTACCCCAAAAGTGGGGTAAGTATTAGCGAGCACATTTTTTAAGAAAATTGGTTTTTCCAGAGAATGTACAAGGGATATGTAAGTTTTTCTTATCAAAAATTTTAGACAGATAGTTGATGCTTCATAACGTTTACAAAAAAATCTCTAGCTAGTTTCATTTCCCTTTAATATGTAAAAAAGTAAAATCTGTTAGTACACGCTCCTACATTCTTTGAGATATCTTGTATTTTATTATGAAAATCATTGAAGAACCCTAACGTAATGCGTGTCCAGCATATACTTGGTGAATTCTTTCTTAACAACAATCTAAAGAATAATATGTAAATTAAAAAAATTTAAAAACAAAGCTATATGCAGTTTTATGTAAATTACGTTCTTTATTAAATGTTAAAAGTTTTCCCTTGTTTAAAATAAATTTATTAAAGTTAAAAATGAAAAAAATTGTATATAAATTGACTATTAAATATATTTGTTGTTCTTAAAAGTAAACAGAATTATCTAAATGTTTAAAAAAAAGAAGAAAAATGCTTTAAGAAATTAACATATAGAGTAAAATTCTTATTTAAGATATATTAATTTACCGATTTGTCAAATTTTTAATATGTCCCGCAATACTAAATAAAGATCTGTCGGTGAAAAAGCCCAAAAATTTAGAACAATTACTTCTTGAACCCAAAGTGGGTTCATCAAGTTTTAGTATTTCAAAAGTGGTCGCAACGCTTCCGTTATAGTTATAAGCAAAAAAACGATGTAAAGATTTTTAGAGCTTCCATATAAGGCAATCTCTTTCAATACTGTCGCGCTCCAATTTCCCGTCTCCTATGTAACAAGCCGTTTCTATAAATTTTGAATTAAAACGAAATTTTCCTAATGCCAACTATTCATAAAGTGAATAATTTTATCACTGAAAGAAGTGTCTAATTGCCTCAAAACAGAAGTGGCGATATTGAAATGATCGAACATAGCCCCATCTGTTCCCATAGCTAACAGTATTAAGAGAGATTACTGCACTTTAAATAGAATTCCAAATATAATTTTTATTTAAGGGAGGAGTTCACGCCAGAAACGGCTAATAAACTAATTTTTTTCGAATTTCGTTTTTTGTTTTTATTTTGTTCTGTGGTTCTTTACAAACACAGTGATATATAAAACATGGCCAACAAATTTTTTTTTAAGTAGAAAAATATTTATTTGTGAGCCGCTGCACAGCCAAGTTGCTGCTCCTTTGCAGACATATCTTTTGTTTTTTACCGTTTCCCGAAAGTTGTGTTTCTATCGACAAGGAAAATCATATCTCTAGTTCTAGAAAAGATAGAGACTTAATATTTTTTTATTTTGTTCATAAACATATTGCGCATAAAGTGGAGTATGCTTTTTCCATTTGAACAATTGTAACTATTTTTAAATATTTTTTTTTTAATAAAAAAGTGGGTTTTATAATTTTTAGAAGTTTGGGATTATAATTTTATAGTTAATTTTTAAAATTACCTGAAACCCATACTCAGCTTTATGGACAGGTTCTTTAGGAATAAAATAATGAAAAAAAATTTAAAAAATATTCATTACTTTTTGAGATTTGGCGTTCCTTGTAAACGCTTAGAAACTTGTGAAAAAGGGCCAACTCCCCCCACAGGGTAGAGTAATGAATGTTTCAAAAACAAAATTTTCTATTTGAAACCCTCCCTAATTTGAAAAAAAATTTCAACAAGCAAAATAATCATAAATAAAAAAGTTGCTTTTTTATTTGAACTTCCTCCTAAAGACTATAGCTCAATTTTTGACCTCTTAGTTTACAATGTACCGCGAACATTATTATTTGACATTATTTAAATACTTATTTGAGGCAAAATTTTATATATATATATATATATATATATATATATATATATATATATATATATATATATATATATATATATATATGTAGTTGACGAGCCACGCAATCAATTTCAAATTAGTGAAATATTCATACAACATAAATATATTCAATTTTTGAACTTTGCTTTTCTTCTTCTATGTAAATATCAAACCGTAGCTCGACGTGGTAAAAACAAACACCCCCGGAAAAAAAAAATAAAAAACACTTTTCCATACACAATAGCTCGCTCGCTGGTTTAATGTATCTATCTATATCTATGTGACGAAAACGTAAATAACAAAAGTTTTTAAAATATCATCAATTTCAAAAATAAAAAAGTTTTCGAAAAAGGAAGATGAAAGTTTTCGAAACGTTTCGTTGACGAAAAGTTTACTCGAAAATGTTTTATAATATTAAAAAACGACATTACTCTTACATACATTAAAATAAAACTGCTATACCCATGGCGTGCCACGCTGTAGCGTCACAAACGAGTGATGTTTAGTTTTTACGACATAAAATAAAAAAAAAAAAAGTTTATTTTTTATTTTTGGGAGAGAAAATTGTCTGAAAAATAACTTCTTTATAACTAATACACACCATACAAAATAACGTTTAAAGTAACTACCTGTACTGTATGAATTTTTAGAAAAGTTACTTCCAACTTTCATAAAAATAATGCCCTTTCCAGTACGGTACCGATCACCTTCGTTCTTCAGAATAATTAGAGCTGGTTCACACGACACCGAATCGGTATTTTTTCCGAATCGGTTTTTTGACTGTACGCTTCAGTGGCATATGTATTTCAATGTGAATGTTTACACGATACGGACAAAATCGTACACAGTAAAAAAACCGATTCGGAGATTTTTGACATTCGGTTTTGTCATCGAATTCCAAATACAGTAAAACAGTAAAAAATTCGAATCGGTAGCTAGTAGCGCATGTATTTTATATACAAATGTTCAGACGATACAGTACTTTTTACTGTTTTGTACTGCTTCAGGTTACAGACTTGTCATATTTTATATTCATGCAGTCATTTCTACATTTTAGCGAATTTCCAGAATGGAATTCAGCTATTACAGCCACTGTCATAACGCGACCCGTGGCAGAAATTTGTTTTGAGGTCCCTAGAAACCGAAAATTATATTCGCTAAAATTTATATATATATATATATATATATATATATATATATATATATATATATGTATGTATGTATATATATATATGTATGTATATATATATATATATATATATATATATATATATATATATATATATATATATATATATATATATATATATATATATGTCCGCACGATAACTCTCGAACGGAATGTCCTAGGTTTACGAAATTTGGTGAAAATATTGGAAGTCCCAAACCGTTGGACAAGTTCGTTAACCAGACACGTCGGATGCCAGGAACATGGTTTTGTTCTTGCAAAAAATTAGTTTTTTGCCAAAATTTCCACTTAATCAACAATTTTTGCGAATTACACCATTTAAGAGAGGAGAAAAAATTACATAAAAAAGGTCTTTAAACTATTGTTCTATGTCAACTAGTTTCCGAGAAAAACTAACTTTTATAAACGGAAATTCGCTATGTTATGCAGGATGCTGCGACAAGGGTATTTATCATTTTAATAAAATAGATGTACTGTGAACAATTAACAGAATTAATACTAAAATTTTAATAATTTTAGTAAAAGCAAAACACGTTATATGAGACAAAACATTAAAAATATGTAAAGAAAAAATTTGAAAGTATTAAAATGGAGAGTAATATGTGTTATTTTGAAGAGAGATTTCCAGGAATCATTGTCTAATAATAATTAATTAATGAATGAATATTGTCACTTGATTCTATTATTGCTTTTCTAGGTTAGTGACGTTCGCAATTAAAGCAATATAAAATCATAAGGGAACTAATTTCCGTCTTGAATCATAGTTAGCAAATATACGGAGTATGCTCCATAATTTAATGGCAGCATGTACTATACATATATGTACATGTATGTATCAACTCGGTATAATAACCGATATACAGAGAAAAAAACTTGCCGTGTGACACTACGTCCAGTTCGTACCGATTCGGAAAAAATACCGATTCGGTGTCGTGTGAACGAGCCCGTACTGATGGTACAGTAAGTACTTTTTAACTTATTATGTAATCGTGAGAAATATTTTTTGCTAAAAATGTTTTCTTCCCAAGAAGAAGTTCGTAATTATAACAACGAAGCCTTTTCCGTCGTGGATTTTTAAAACCTTTTTACGTAACATTAACATTATTTACCGAGATTTTTGTCCTGGATTCTTAAAATTTCTTTAAAAAAAAAAAAATCGTTTTTTTTTCCCTCATAATTATGCTCCTCAAAGTGCTAGAAGTATTCTCCTAAATTTTATTTTAAAAAATTGAAAAATCAAAAAGCTATAGGCATTTTAGTGCATGCACTTCACTATAATTCAATTTTAAAAAAAAAAATTTGAAATGCTATTTTCTCAAAATTACGTTTTTTGACATGCGTTCCTCATGTATCTCAAAAAGTATTTGAGATATCGACGTAAATTAAAGTGCATATTATTCCTCGATGCCGTCATTTTAGCAGGAACTAGGATATTTCCGTAATATATTTTCAAAATAGCGGCTGTTTATAGTCGAGAAAAAGTGGTGATTTTTGAAAATTTATTTTCAAAATGCAATTTCTCGTTTGTTTTTTATTTTTCTTCTCAGATTCTAGTTATTGCTATAACTGTATATGTATATTTTCAGAAAATTCTTAATTTTTTCATTTTGGTTCACAGGAGATTCCAGAACGCGAAGAACACTCAAGGTGGAAAAATCTCGCAGTGTCGACTTCAAAGCCATTTATACTCGGCTCATTTTGAAATTTTTTTAAAAATATTTATTTGTATAAAAAAATAATAAAAAACATCAATTTTTAATGTTTTTTTGGCGAATCTCCCCTTAATCAGAATATTCTGAAATATCCTGGAAGATTGAACCAATGTTCATTAAGCATCGTTATAAACAATCGGGCAATTATCAGTTTTCAAAAAGTGGGTCCCAAAATTTTTATTCTGAAAATTTTGGAATGCCTTTGAAAACGGTTGAGTCACTTATCATCAAACCTGGGTAAGAACCATCACGGAATTATGACCTTTCAAATAAAAAGAACCGCATTAAAATTGGTTAAACCGTTTTGAAGACAAACACATAACCACAAGATTCTTAGCCCGTATGCAAATACTTGTCCTGTTTCCTCGTGGATAAAAAATAAAAACAAACAAACTTTTAAATCTTGATAATACGAAACTCTAAACTGTATTACTCATAAAATTGCTGCTCGTCAAGGACTAAAAACTGGTATAAAGTGGTAAAAATTAGAATAAATTCGAGAAAATGTATGTATGGGCACCGTAAATAAAACTGAAATGTGAATTTTTAACGCTTTCCAACATGAAAAGTATGTAATATTTAACATTAATGCGAGCAGATATCACACTCGTAAAAATCTAGTTCAATGTTGAAAATATTTTGACAAAACTTTTATAACTTTTAAATTACCGTGATATTGTGTATAGCCAATTTGAAATTTATGAAAAAACTGACGCTATTTATTACAGCTGTTACTTTTTGTTTTATTTTCTGAAATCTACATATATACCCACGCAATCACATATTTCCAGAAAAGTTTGTCGTAAATATAATTTTTTGGTAGCAACCTACTCGAAAAATAACTCTAATTTCCATATACTCTGAAACAGGAGTCAGCAAACTTTTTCAAAATCGTAAATATTTTGAATTTGGTGTACCAAGTAGCAAATTCGAAATTCGGGGTTAATATCATTAGTATTACTTTTATGTTTTACCTATCATTAGTATTACTTTTATGTTTTTAAAAATGTTTTTATATGTCTTATGCATCTGCCTAATACGAAATTATTGCCTTTGTGATCGGTAGTCAGGCCCGGATCTAATGGGGGGCAAACCGGGGCCCCTGCCCGGACGTCAGTTTTAGGGGGCGCCAAAATCATACTAGATCGGTCTATATCAAATAGTCTAAAAGAAAAGTTGATTGCTCGACCATTTTAGAAAAAATTAGTATTCTTCCAGTTGTTTCTTATATTTTATGTGAAGTATTGAGAACAATTCTTAAAAAAAATTATCTTGAACCGTTTAAGCGTGGTAGCCATTTTTGTATTCCCAATTTACGCCGATTTTTGTGTTTGCAGCCATTTAAACCAATGCACATATTTCATAAACCGTTCATCCTAAAAGGTCGAAATAAAAACCGTTTTAAAGGTAATAAATCTCTCTTTATTTTAAGTGATGTTAATATTTAACTTATTTTTGTCCCTTCCATAAGAAAACTTTACCTAAAGTTGGATATCAAAATTTAGCAAAATTCATTTTTTGAACTTTTTTTTCTTACAAAAGGAATGTTTTAAATCTCGCTTAGTATTTTTTATAAGAATAGCTAGCTATACGGGTACCACTACCCATTATGAAACAAATACACACTACACTGCTGCATCACTAGTTAGACCCCTTACTAGTTGTACCTGCGTGGGAATCTTTTTATACAAACAATAACATGTTTACAATATTTTTAAACAAAAATTGACAGAAATATATTATACAGGGTGTGCTTTGCAAATAATTATACTTTACTTTTATAAATTATTTTATTACATAATCACATAAGTAATTAAAACATATTTAACTGGTCTTTTTATGCATTTAAAGAAAGGAAAACATTGACATTATGCACCACAGTCCATACCGCATCATATTAAATAAACAAACAACATATTAAGTGGTCCAATCTAATTAATACCTATACCTACATAGACATAGTAGATAATGTTTGAATGATTGAGCTGCTTTCATTTAGCCTGAGAAATATTTTTGTATTTATTTTATAATCCTGTATTATACGAGGCACCAATTTTATTAAGTCTTAACATTTTAAATACATATTTTACAATTAAAATTTTAATAATGTTGTTTAGTTACATATTGATAATAAGTTAATAAAAACTTATTAATAAAATATTTGTTGTGGTGTGTTTTTATTATTAAACAATGTATTTATTATGTGTTGTTTTTATATTTTCTCTACGCAGTTGAAAATTTACAAATTTTAATTTCTTTTTAAATACGTATGTATATGCATATAAGATCACCCTATATTGTGCCTTGATAGTTATACTTTAGAGTGAGACTCACCACACGTAGGGGTACATATACCAAGGACCCGGTGTATTTCAATTGTGAAACTTGTATCCTTCAATTTTATAAACTTCGGACAACTGACTTTTTTCCAAATTTTGGAATTTTGCGCCCCTGTATCTCTGATGGGGCTGGTGATAAAAATTTGAAATTTGCACAACTTGCAGTGCTTTCAGAGTAGATTTATTAAGATAAAAAATCAACTTGTACCTATATTGATCCTTTACAAAACCCCCAATTTTTATCATTTCCACAACGGGAAAAATAGGAGTTTTTTAAAGGATATATATTTATCAGTTTTTTTGACAATTTATGTCAAACGTTGGAGAGGGGGGGCGCCATTTACAAGTTTCTGCCCCATGTTCTAAAAATTCGTAGATCCGGGGCTGTCGGTAGTGACCATAAAACCCAACTAAATAAACAAAATTGATACATTTCGAATTAAAAATGTAAAATAATGAATTCAAATTTCGCCGATGCATGGAATGAGCCACAACAAATTTTGTAATTTTCCAGGATTTTAACATTAATTAGGTACAAAATCTTTTCCAAATCGTACAGTTAAACCTAAAGCAATTTATTGATACAATATCTTCTTGTCAATTGAATTTATAAAAGCAAATAAAATAAACAAGATTTTAAAGTAATTATTATTAGAGCTTCAGTAATTAAAGGGATAAACTCGAATAAAATTTCAATTACCGTTAAACAATAATAAATGAGTTTGTTTATTTATTTTTACATAATTTAATTTGTCAAAGCAATAAAGTAGACGGCTTTTTTTGCGCAAGACCAAATAATACAAATGTATCCAGTTTACGAAAATACTAGATAAATAATTGGTCTTATCGAGTGAACAGAACGTCAACAAAGCCTGCGCTTTTTGCGTTAAAGCTTTTTCGTCTGCTAACACACACACACAGATACACACGCAAAGCACACATATATGTATATAAATATATAAATGTTAGCTACATTAGTTATAATTGTGACAAATGATTTTGAAGTGACATCTTACAATAGAATAGACATGAAGTAAACAAGATAACATCGGCGTAGAGCGTCAAGCGAACAAGCAGAATTACAAAATAGAAAAGGACAAGTCAATATTTTATAACAACAAATTGAATCAAGACAAGGGAAAAAAAACGGGCCGACACAATAAACAAATAATAACAAGGATACTTACTTGAAAATACCTTAATCTATTACAGTATGTACAGTGGTGGATAAGAAAATTGAAACGCAATACACGCGAGAATAAAAAATTATCATATTCACTAGGAATTAAGAAAATACCAAATTTCAAGAAAAGTTTATCAACTATTGTCACAAATTATTCCTTTACATATTTTGAAATTTTTTGGAAATCTTGAAACTTTTTAAAAATACACCGTTTCATCCAACACGTAATTACCTAATGAAGATCTGATTCGATTTTCACGAAATTCAGACGGTATTCAGAAATTATTTATCACAAAATAACTAAAATAAAAATACTCCTGTCGCAGCATCCTGCATAACATAGCGAATTTCTGTTTTAACCATGTTACGGGTATCGGACGTGTTTGGTTAATGAACTCATCCAACGGTTTGGGACATTTCGTTCGAGAGTTATCGTGCGGACACACACATACACACACACACACATATATATATATATATATATATATATATATATATATATATATATATATATATATATATATATATATATATATATATATATATATAAATTTTAGTGAATATTATTTTCGATTTCTAAGGACCTCAAAACTAATTTCTGTCATAGTCCCAGGCTCAAGTCATGACAGTGGCTGTAATAGCTGAATTCCATTCTGGAAATTCGCTAAAACCTAACTGATAAAAGTTTAAAACTGATGAATCGTACTCTATTTTAACCATTATCCTAATAGATATGTATCTGTTTAACTATATATCTACTGGGAAGTTGTTAGTGTGGACCTCCTTAGTCGCATGCATCCCACACCGTTCTTTTTAATTTAATAAATCTAATTTAAAAAAATAATTTTTTAACTAATATTTATTATGACTAATGGAAATTTCGATAAATTTCACAGTTTTAAAAATTAAATCACTCAATTAACAAGAGGTAAAGTTTCTTAAAATATTTATCATTTAACCTTTAACAAAGGGTGTATGTTCATTTGTTCAATTAAGCGTTTGTTTTTGCGGAATGCTCCCATGAGTTGCATGTTTAAAAAAATTTCACCTACTGTGTATTAAACAGTAAAAAATAACATATCGAAAAAGCATGTTTTAATGTTTAAAAGGCTTTATAGCACTTCAAAGTCCAACCACATTAAGAGTCAAAAAGGTGTTATATTTTAATAGTCTTTTTTTACTTTTTATAATCTAACAAAAATGATTTTGCCGGTTCGTTACGTAAATAACATATCAAAATACCTTAATCAGAAATACATTTTCTTTGGCAATATTGGTACAAGCTGTAAAGTTGTAATGAAAGTAATAAAATATTTAATTTTTCTCGTCGAGTTTCTCGTCTTTAAAAAGTGAGAAGTGACAAAGAAAAGAATTTTATATTTCTAAAACTTTATTTAAAAAAAAATTCTGGACCAGAATCGCGGTGATTTTACTACTCACAATTTATATTTTACAAATAATATAATATTTGATATAATTTTGTTCCTACTATTTTTGGTCACTTGTGTACAAGCTTGTTTATAAAAAAAAAAAAAGATATAATGATAAATATTTTAATAATAAAAAGAAAATAACTCAATTTACCAGAGAATTCTTTTTTCACAAAAAAGAGACAATTTAACAAATGAAAGGACTCAAAATATTTTCTTTTTCAACATGATTTATTTAATTCACTTTATTGCAAACGAAAGGATTTGTTTTTCTATCGTAAAAATGAAACTGTTAGCTTCTCTTGATCTTTAATTTAGTGTTTAAAAAAGAGAAACGGACACTTCAAGACACTTTTAGATAAATTTTCAAAAATCACATAAATAAGCTTTTCTTTTAGTCACAATAATCTCATGTTTATTAACTTTTTCAATAAACATTAGGACGGGAATCGAATTTTATCTTTAGTTTTATTTATTTTTTTTACCGCTTTCTGACTTGGGGATTAAAAGTGTCGATAAAAAGTGTGAAGATTAAAAATTAAATGCAAATTAATAAAAACGTGGACCAAATATTGACAAAAAAAAATTTTTAATGAACAGTAGACTCCAGAGTTCTAGGTGATGGTTTGGACCTCACGTTACTATTAATTTGCATTTAATTTTTCTAAAAGAAAAAAATTAAAATTTTCGAGACCCAAAACTCAGAAATGAAACCGAATTTCAAAATCCAGGCTCCGTTGTGCCACCCCTAGGGTGATCCTCCATTAATCAAAAACTATAAGAGACTACCCCGCTGTTTTACTTGCCACAAAAATCGAACATTTACATACTTCCCCTTTTGGCGATCATAAATATACGAGTGTTTTGAGCATAAAACACTGACTGTGTTGGGACCCCTAAGGTATTCACATTGCGTACGGCATAATGGGGTGCTACTGTACCCAACACCAGTTTTGTCTATACGGATAACAAGACTTCAACACCAAGCACCAGTACAGTCACGGACCGGTGGAGTAGTGGAAAAGTCGTCGGACCACCGATGCCAAGGGCCCGGGTTCAATCCCCGTCGGCGACAACAATCTACACTTTCCATTTTTTTTAACTCTTTTTTCTTTCACTTTATGTAACGGTGGAACATTCGAGAATCTTCGAGAAGCTCAACAACGAAGAAAACAACCACGTAACCGCCATCATAACAACAAGACCTCAGCACTCTGATGGGTATAAGAGCCGAACCCACCAAGCGATGCAAATCAGTTGAAACAGTGTTGGAACGAGAAGTCGAACAGTTCAGTGGAAAGAAGTAGTGAATCAGTCAGTGGACATTGTGGACAACCGAATAGGATTTGCGGATCTGGAATTTGGACTTAAAAAAAGATTATCGGACAAACTTTGTCAACATTTTTATTTTACAAATAAAATTTGTGGTCTGAAAAAAAAGAACTTCTTTTTTTATTTTGGGAAAACCTATTTGGAATGTTAGGTACTCCGACAGCGTTCATCACAAGTGAGAACCAGAGTCTCATTTTTATAAATTTTTTTAGTAACATTGTAAGTGTAAGTATTCTTTCTTATTCCATAGACATACCTAATATATTATCTAAACGCATTCAAATAGAAACTGTAGGTACGTAGCGAGTAGCAACTAACTAAAAACGCCAACCGAACGATAATCTTCACGCAACAATACAGATAGAAGAGTATAATGTACCCGTACAACACATCTACGAAGCCCCATTCTTGAACGCTACACAACTCCTTGACTTGACTTTTTCTAGCTTCAACTCGCACCGTTACGTTATTGTATCACATACGGTCGCTACACTGGTCTGGTCTGGTAGTTGACTATCAGAAGACCGTTACAAACGAACCGGAACCGGAAAGCCGATTACGTGATGCGATGAAATGCAAACGCCCTCTTTACTGTAATAACAATAGAACGAATACACACTATATTTTTTTTCCTTCAACTATGCTCTATGTGTGCTTACTTTTCCCTTGCCATTTCAGCCGTGCAATATTCCGCATATTTTCCTTTCTTTTTATATGTATGTAAGTTGTAAATATATCGAGTCCTCGCAGTGTGTACGTGAATGTTAGAATCCTGTTCACAGTGGCGGTCGTTTCGCTAATGATGGTCTACCGTTGCATACCCACCCGTATATATTAGGTTGGGTTTTTATTTACTTCACTAATATCATCATTTTTTCCTTTTTTTTTTGCTTGCACGAATAAAAACTATGTGAAAATGTCGTTAAGGGGTCCTGCTCAGTTATAATTTGCTGAAAATGAATTTTATTTTTTGCTATGGCAGTCATTTGATTATTTTTAGTGAATATTTTTTAAATAGGTTTACCGAAACTATATCGTCGGCTTAAGAAGAAAGATTTTTCTTTTCAAATGAAATTAGCCTCTATGTATAATATATTTAGAAGCTTAATTTCATTTATTTTCTTAAAATGGAGTTAGGCACGTTTCTTCCTAAGCCGACAATTTACAATTTTTTAACGTAAAACAATATGCAAAATTTCATGCAAATTTACATTTTTTTAAGGAATGACGGACTTTAATAAGATTTTTACGGTCGCCATTTTTATATATATATTGAAACAAATAAATATATTGGAAGTACTTCAAGGTCATAGTAAATAAAATGCCGAACATCAAGAATATGGTCATCAATTTTTTCGTTGTTAAAAAAATTCTCGAAACCACCTTTAAAATTTTCACCGGTCGGTAGGCAGTTCGTCCTTTAAATCAGTATAAAGTAGGTATTCATGATAAATGATCGAGTTAAGGGGAGGTTTACTTGATCGTCGTTAAAAAAAAATCGATTTTTTTTTTTTTGCAGAAATTGGTAGCTAATTATGTGTAGAATATGCCCCAAAGTGATTTTGCTGAAAGTAATTTAAGGGAAGGTTTACTTGAGATTTGATCAAAAAATCGATTTTTTTTATTTTTGGCCGAAATTGATAGCAAATTATGTGTAGAATATGTTCCCAAAGTGAATTTGCTGAAAATAATTTAAAAAAAAGATTTTTGCACATTAACCGAATCCAACTTTCTAGAAAAAAAAAAAAACTCAAAAGACGTAGTTCACGCAATGATCAGTATTAAATATAAAATTTTGAAAATACGTTTCTTTATATATATTTTATAATATCTCGGAACCACATTTTTGGAACTGGTTGACACGATAACTCAAAAAGTATTCAATGGATCCTTTTTTTAAATTTTTTATTTTAAAGACAATTAAATTCTCCGGCACCTATACCTAAGTCCGATACACTTTCAATATTTTTTATTTTTTTTATTTTACTTTAAAGAACGAAAAATAAGACAAAAATCGTAATCAAAAGTTCACACATCCGCCATTTTTTTTCTTTTAGCAATTTATTGATATTATAGGTATAGGTGCCGGTAGTCTTCATATTTATGTTATAAATCTTTTTTGTTTTTGGATTTCAGTGGTTTATTACCGGTGCTATGATGTCAACCAACAAGGTATCGGATTTTCGGATCGTCACACTGCACTATCTATAAAATGGACAATTTTTTATATTTTTCCTTAAAAAATTTTTTTGTATAGTTTAATACTTAACCAATATGTGTACAAAATTTGAAACTGATATTTTCTTCCATTCTTGAGAAAAAAATTCCAGAAAAATACAGAATTTTTAAGGACTCTCAAGTAAACCTCCCCTTAATCACAGAAACTACAGGATAAAACAACAACTACAGTTAATTTGTAATTTGATGCAAAAATAAAATTTTCGAGCTTCTCAGTTTTGAAAATTAAATTTTTCCCTCTTTAAGACTGAACGTGGCCCCTTAATATAAAATACCTATAAAATATATTATTTGTAATAGGGACTTCAAAACATAATATTAATTGTATCAACAATGTAAAAACGAGTAATTTTAAGTAGGTATTATTTAGTTGATAAAAGTGCTTATTAGCCTTAACTAAACGTGTATAACATGTTAAAACATACTGAAAATATATAATTAAATATGTAGCCATTTTGTATTTAATTTCTAGATTAACCGTATCAGATTTAAAAATCTGGTAGAGTAATAACCGACATTTGTTCAGTTCTTTGTTATGAAAACTATTTTCGAATTTTTGAATATTAACACTTTTAAACAAACCATATGGGAAAAATTTTTTGTCTCAAAATGCCGGACTTTTTACTGCTAGTGAGAAGTACAGTAGATAAGATTACAAAAAAAGAAAAAGAAAAAAATCAAAAATTCTAACATCAAAAAAGTGAACCCTAGGAATTTACAATAGATAAATTATACTAAACTATGTTGATAAAATTGAACATTATTTAGAATTATACCGTATTTCGGAAAATCTGTCACAGATGGCGGTCACCTGTACCAGTAAATATATACATATCACAGCATTTTGAGCTGCCATATTGCAGGACGAGTTAACTCGTCTTAAGCATTTAAAGAGTTAAGCAATTTAACGTAATTCGACTTCAATGCTAACAATGTGAACTCAATGCTATAACAAATATCAGTTGATCAAAAAATAATCAATTAATTATTGAAATATCTGCATTAAAATAATGCGGGTACAGATTCTAACTTCATGGACTTCACATCCACGTAAAGACGTAACTAAGTTGGGGCAGCCGGAACATTGCCCCGGGGCCCTCAGCTAAAGGTGGCGCCCAAAAGAATACAAGAAATTCCAAATTTCTAATTTTCTTGGCAACTTTTAGGGACGGTATTTATTTGGATGAAACGAGTAAACGACTGATAAGAAATAAAAAAAAAAAAATCGCCGCTTTTTGTTGCCGGGCGGCGTAATATTACGAGCGTTATTTCTGCAAAATTAGGGCGGCAGACGACTGACGAGCCTTCTTTTTTTTCCAGGGGGCGGAATTTTTTGTTTTTGCCCGAGCCAAATGTTCTTTCTGCTCCTGGGCCCCTGAAAACCTAGTTACGGCCCTGCCAACAATGGGTCAGACTGCTGATCAATTCCAAGAAAAGTAACAAAATATTTGTTTACAAATTTTAGAATATCTCATCCCTTTCCTTCTTCATTCACTAGAACTTTCTTTGCAATAATAAAGAGATAAGGCGCAACTAGTGACAAAACAGTTTCAAAACACTGGTACTAAAAGTTTGTATTATCGTAAAGTAGATGCCCACAAATCGAATTTGTTAATCAATTTGTATCAACATATTTTATATCGTAAAATCGAATCAGTAAAATATTATCAACAAATAAAATATTACAAAAACGTCCATTTATTGTTTTTTTAAAAGCTTTTATTTAACTTGTTATGTTAGTATGTTGGTTTAGATCAAATTTTGGAATCAAAATTTAGGCTGGTTCTAATTGAGCTAGAGGTTTCAAATTTTGCATACCTGTCTATCCTTGATGACAATGCAATATTGTATAATTAGTTTTGTCCTAAATCACCTCAAAACCGAAATTGTTGACTTTAAGTCCTGTGAAACTTTTTGACATTTCGAATTGTCAAATGTTGTCCATTGATTTTACATTTTTTGTTTCCATAGTTATGTCTATGATTAGGGTAAAATAACCGATTAAAATATAGGTAAAAAAATTACTTCTTTAACTCTTTTCTTAAATTAATTGTGATCAAACTAAAAAGTAGAAAATAAATTAAAGTAAAAAAATGTTTTTTAAGAAAATCCTTTTATTTAAAAATGGGCTAAAAAAAATAACTTTTGAGTGAAGTTTGAAGCAATATACAACATAATTTATAAAAGCTTGAGGCGTTTAATTAAGTTTGGTAAGTACTGAAAAGTAAAATAGCTACACTTATATCCAAAACAGAAATAATTAATCATAATGCCTCAAGCTTTTATAAATTATGTTCCATATTGCTTCAAACTTCACTCAAAAGTTATTTTATTTTTTTTTAGCCATTTTTAAATAAAAGCTTTTTCTTAAAAGACATTTTTCTACTTTAATTTTTTATTGTTTTTCTTTTTTTATTATTATTTTTTTTTTAAAACTAATTTTGACATCCCTCCCACGTTTACGCATCCAGAAAAATTGGTGTGGACTTTTACGTTGACTCCTGCAAGCCATAATTATACGAGATATGCAGATTAAGAAATTGATGCGAATGTTTCCCGCAATTAGGGATTCGGATTCGAGGAAATTTTGTGAGGAATACCCAGCGTCTTCACCGTGTGATTACAGCTCTGGAATTGTATTGTATATTTTATTTTATTCAAGCAGCAGTAACAAGCCATTTTTTTTATTATTATTAGTTTTGTAAGATAAAGTCGTAATTCAGTTTCATATCGGATGGTACATTTTCTAATATAATTATGTATTCATGTCAAGTGTTGACTTCATTGCCTCGACAAACAATTCTACAACTTCATATAAATATAGTAAATATCATATACATGAGCAAAATGTATATTAAATTTGTTATATCTATATTTGTTATGTTAAGAAGTAAGTATAGTGTATGCATACTTAGATTTGTTTCTGCAACTTTCCAGTTCAGTAAATCTTTGGTTTACTTATTTACGTTTATGATCTCTTGAAAATGTACACTAACAGTAATTAAAATGATGACAATTAAGAGAAAAATAGGCGATTCATTAGAAATATATTATGCAGTTTTGTTAAGAACTTACATATATTTCAATTTTATTATCAAAAACCTATTCATACATATCACTTTAAAAATATGGGTAGAATTTCAGTAATTTGTAGAGCATGAAATAGCAATCTTGGGTTACTTTAACGACCATCATATATAGATTAATTTTTTAAAGTAAAATATTATTTTAATGTATTTCTGAAGATTTTTTTGGTGAAACATTATCGATTTGAAAATAAATTTATTAATTTTGTTTAAATATCGAAATTAACTTCTAGCAAACCAAGTGGATTTGACATTTGTGATCCACAGAATAAACTTGCCACTATATCATACAAAATCAAATTTTAAAATCTACTATTTTGTAACCTTTTTACTTATAGAACAAAAAACATTTTTCATTTAATTCGGTACAGCCGTAAAAAAAAATCCCTACTCAGTAACTTCCTTGTGCTAAAGAGTTACAAAACTAATAAATAACTGTAAATTTCAGTTAGTGACATAAGTAATTTTATAATCTGAGAGTAATCACATGTACTTGATGACGTCATAGAGGTCCAGTTTGTTTTTCTTTTTTCAAAAATAACAACATATTGTTCAAATAATATTCAAAACTTTTACCGATTTTACTATTGAAGAATAGAACATATTTAACATAATATGTATGTTCGGTAAAGTGAATATAGACATTAAAATATGAAACTACGACTCCATTAAACTAAGCCACGGTTGTAACCATGGAAGTGTATTTGTAAAAATTAGTTATATCATTGTAATCACGTGACTGAAATTTTAATTAAATGTGTCTTTGTGAGTAAAATCTGCGAGCAAACTTTATATACTTAGGTATATACTTAGGTATGGTTCGTCATGTTGTGAAGAATTGCAAAAATATTAAATATTTCTATAATTGTGTGCTTAAATATTCATAATCTAATACCAAAACATTTTTTGTTGTATACCTACATACTCGTAGAATGTACCTACACAGAGATAAAAAAATTTTCAATTGTCCTTTTTATTTGTTCTGATTCTGTCTAATCGCCATTAAACTCAGCTCACCAGTGTTTTCTTCCTTTTTCTTTTTTTCTTTTTTTTTTTGCTTCAACCTTTTAACGTATTTGCATTCTCTCTACTGTATTCAATGCTCAGTGGATTTTACTAATTTGACAACTAGAAAAATTTAAGAAAACACTCTACTACACAAAACACAACAAATATGTAATCTGTATTGTACCTGGTGCTCGTTCACAACAAAGTTTATGTTTCTCATTTCAAAAGCGTGAATAATGAGAAGAAAATTCAAGGAGTGTCTTAAAGCTGTTTTATTAAACATAAATATTGTTTAAAATGTTATATTTGCTAGCACTCTGCACATATAAAAGCTTAAAGTTAAACTATTTTGTTAGTTATTATCATCCCACATACATATTCACACATTCACACGTCTGTTTCTCCCAAGTCTCTCGTGTTCCTTTTTCGTTTTAGTTCCCGCGCTGTAAATCGTTAAATGTTTGAACGAAAATTTTGAATAATTTCACATAAATAAATACGAATGTGAAGAATGCATATTAATAACAGCATTGTTAATTTGTTAGCTTAGTGCTAGCTACACCACTTAAGTATTATGTATAACATAAAGTTTCTATATTCGTTATAGCTATATTTTATTTGGGAGTATTAATTTTGTTTAAATTCGAAATTAGTTTATATTTACTTTGTGTTTAAGGGGCACGGAGGGGTCCTCCAGACAACAGGTTTTTTAATAATTTTTTTTAAGAAACTTATTATTAATTATTATTATTATATATTATGGTGTATTTACTCATAATTTTTTATGCAAAAGAAAAGAAAAAATGGCAGCGCTACAGCTGTTCCAAGTTGACTCTTTTAATTTGCGCCGTGGAATGCCCAGCCTCTTGTAATCAACTGAATTCAATAGGATAAAAAAATTTTATTAAAATAAGTCATTACGCTTTGCATATACCTATTTCTGATGAAAATTTTTTTTTTCACAATTTAAAATCAAAAAGAAAAAAAATTCACTTTTTATTTTTATAAACAAATTGTTATAAACAATATTTATAGTAATAATTTATGCAAAATTTTAGGTATGTGCAAAGACCAATATCTTAAAGAATATCTGTACAAAATTTCAAGTTAATACCTTAATAACTTTTTAAGTTATGTTCCACGGCGCGGAAACGAATCTGTTTTGAGAAAAACGCTATTAAAAAGTTTTCGTTCTTGAAAAGTAGAGTTAAAGGCAGTTTATCGTTTTCTAAGATAATCTTTCTGTTGGGATTAAAACATTAGAAATATATTCCTTAAGGTTCAAATGAACTTTTAAAGCAAAACAAAAATGGAAAAATTTGAAAGTTCTGGATGACCCTCCCCCCTTAACTTAAAAAACAGTAGACTGGGAGCTGATCAATGGTTTATTCAGAGTATCTGATTGCAATTTTGTAGGAAAAGTAAGAGTTATTTTTTATATTAATGTCTACTTATGCAACTTTGGTCTCATAAGGACAAAAAATTGTGCTTATAGCGGGGGAAAAATTAATAATAATAATAATAATAATATAATATAATAATTATAGAGTTGTACATGCATATATTGAATAGACGCAAGAGGGCTGTATTCTCACTGTATTATAGAGTTGTACATGCATATATTGAATAAAGGCAAGAGCTGGTTGTATTCTCACTGTACTTAAAAAACAAGCCAAAAAATCATAAATAAACACTTTCACTGAGGTGACATTACTTTAGTGCGTGTCAAAAACACGCACTTGACGAATTTTATAAATTTTGTAATCAATATTAAATTTTCAACAAAGTTAATATCTTAATATCGCGACCAAAGCTCCCATTATAAAACATCCTACTTTTTCATAAAATCAACTTTTTTGCACCACATGTCACACAACCTGCACTACCCCCCCCCCCCACCCGAATGAATGGTTATTTTTATGGTTATTAGTAATGTACAAAAATTGTCTAAACAATTTCATTTCTTCATAGAATTTTGGTATAAAATAAAATTATTGTTATTTCTTGGGTTATTTAATGCCCTAGATAAATTAAAACTGATATAGAAATAATAAAATTGACGTCAGTATTCCAAACATCATATCACGCCACCATTGTTCTAGTCCCATCCCCTCTCACATATCGTCAAACTAAACAATTGCCCTTTCTCCCCTTTTTTGCGTACATATTTTATGAATGGCTTCTAATATAATCTTCTCTGGTAGTAAAACTTACAATAAAAAAATTTCACAATAACATTCTTTAATGAATTTTTATTCTTGGGATAGATACAGTTTCGTATTTTAAAAGTTTGAAACCTTTTAAAAATTAATTTAAATTTTATCATTCACTCATCGACAATTAAAAATTCTTTTCTGAGTCTACATTTCTATCGATATTTTTGTTTCTTTATAATGTCAGTTTTAGTTCTACTCAGTCGTAACAGATAAAGTATAAGGCTTAATACATAATCAATAAAACAAAGAATAAGAAATAAGAAATAAGGAATAAGGAATAAGAAGTATGCCATCTGGTGACGATGAATGAAACTTTAACTTAACTGCTAATAGGTATATGTATTTAGGTATTATTGTACATCGAAATTCATGAAAAAGTAACGTCCATGATTACTTATGAACTCCTTATTTCTTATTTCTTATTCCTTATTTCTTATTTCATTAAAGTTCCATTCAACGTTACTAGATGGCATACTTCTTATTCCTTATTTCTTATTTCTTATTCCTTATTTCATTGATTGTGTATGACCCATAAGTATCTGCTTTTCCCTACTTAATAACGTATAAAAAATCAAAAAATAATAGATTAAACACTGCCTCAAAATAATTTTGGCTAAGAATCATTAGTTTTGTTCTCATTTTTAAACAAAAAATAATTGTGAACTTCAACTTTTTAAGCTAACGTAAAAATGAATCTGAATACCGACTTTCAGCTATAAGGTTACAAAAAACATAATCGAATACCATCAAATAAATACATCAACCTGTATAATTCCACAATTTTCCATTTCAAAAAAAGAATAATTCCTTACAAAATACTGCTATTTCTACATCTTTAAAGAGAATCAGTCATCACAAATGACATTACACGATACTAGAAGATTTAGATTTTAATCTTCAACAAAACCTTCGCTTCACATCACTCTATAATTAGAATTACGTTCTACTGTTGCAACTATATTGAATTGTTCTATTTGACATTTTACCTTAGGGTAAAAGCTATTACATACAATATTAGGTAGGGTAAAGTACCGAGCGATATTGTCCCCCTGTATTTTCGTCAAGTCAACGTAAGTAGGTATGTATATTTAAGAAAATTCATTTTTATGTATATAGTAAGCGCCACCCGCGTCGACGAAATATCACATCGAGCTAATAAAATAGGTACCTAGCATACGGGGAAAATTTTTTTATGTTTTCAATATATAGATTATTATTTAGCATGAAATTGAATTTTTTTTCTGCATAGGGATGATGAAAATAAAAGCAATGATGTGAAAGACAAATTTTTATTGGTTACAGAGTCTGTTGGTAAAGAGAATAAAAGATAAAATTTAACTCAACGGACGAGGAGACTAGACGACAGAATGTACACAGTAAAAAAATTTGTGTTCTGCGTAAAAAAAAAAACTAGTGGTTAAAATTTTTGTGTTAAATAAGAAACACAACCCTGCGTTAATGTAACATTTCGTGTTTGTGTTAAATGAAAGTATTAACACAAAAAATTTTGATTTAACAGAATAAAAATGTTAACCTGTTTTGAACACAAAGAAGTAACGTAATATTTGTGTAGAGCAAAAGAATGTTATAAGTACGTAAATTAGATTAGAATATAGGATAAAAGCCCCCTTTGTGGAACGGTATCTAATTATGAACATTTACATATTAATGAAATTATTTCTGAAAGAAACGTCTGATAACAAAAATCATTATTAATAGAATGATTGTTTTTCAAATAATTCACCTCGCATTTAAAGTTTCCTTACTTAATTAAAGAAATAAATATGTAAATGTCAAAACTGTTGCAGTATTAGATACCGTTCCACAAAGGGGGCTTTTACGCTATATCTACCAAAATATATATAATAAAAAAGATGAGAGTAATTCTTAATATTAAACAAAACCGAAATATTGTAAGTATTTTCAGTTATTGATGAATATAGTTTTATTAAAAATGAAACAATTTTCTTACATTTTAAGGTTATTAAGCTTACTTACATGTAAGATTGTATATTATACGATACAATCTCAAATAAGCTTACATGATTTTTTTTTTAACTAAATCTGTAACAAAATAACCTTAAAATGTAAGAAAATAGTTTCATTTTTAAACGTTTAATAAAACTATATTCACCAATAACTGAAAAAACTTACAATTTTTCGGTTTTGTTCAATAATAACTACTCTCATCTTTTTTATTATATATATTTTCGTAGATATATATGGACACAAGTAAGAATTGTAGATATATATGGACACAAGTAAGAAGAGTCTTATATATAATAATATATGAATAAAATCGTTATAATTTTTGACGACTTTCAAATATCCTAAGCTGGAGTGAAAGTAAAATATTGATTAAAAAATTTAACAACTAACTCTGATAAATCTGAAAAATTAACACAAAATATATGTCCTCTTGTGTGTTAAATCATTGACACAAATCTTGTGTATAAATTTCACACATACGCTTTGTGTTAAAATAACACTAAAAATTGAGTGGACCGTTCTGGACACGTGAAATGTGTTAATTTTAACACAAATATTTCACTGTGTACGAAAAAAAAACTATGGATTGTAAATTTTCCGTTTTTTTTTCTCATTTAACGGTAATTTGGTATGTTTTTTTTTTATAAAACCGGTTATTTTATTTCGGACGGACTAGTAATTTTGAAAAATCCAACAATTAGTTCTTACTTACAAACTGGGCCGGATCTGGAAGGCGGGGCACGTGCCCTGAGCGGCATAATATTACAAAATATTACAGTAATTCTCTTTTTGTTTAACATTTGAAATTAAAAATATAACTGCGTCTTTTTATAATTGTCGGACTGGAGTGGCACTCGAACAAGCGGTCGGTAGCCTAATTGATAAGGCGCTTGGCTAACAACCAAGAGATCCGGGTTCGAGTCCCAACCGATCCAGTTTGACAATTTTTCAAACGCTATGTGAATTTTAATTAACAGTATTTCTCGATTAACAAAACACAAAACCAGCCCCATCGTTCCCCATTACAGCTCATTACACAAAAATAATTAAATTGCGTAAATTTGATCCGGCCGACGAGCTAATAGAAAATTATTCAATAAAAACGAAGAAATAACCTAAAAGCTTTGATAATCAATATCTTCTCCCTGCACCCCCCTCTCCAGTAACTGACTCGTTAAGTATTATAGTAATGAAACAAAAAAAAATCAAAATAATGAGAACCATATACAATACAATGAACGGTATGCACATATAATATCTGCCGCTATTGACAGGTCCGGCCGCTCTCATCAGCATTGGAATGAGCCGCGTTGAAACAAAAACATTACATCACATAAATGATGCCATAAGTGAAGCTTTCATTTTGTTTTTTTTTTGTTTTACCTCTGTTTTGTTTTCTGGCTACACACATACATAAAAACATTAGAAATGTATATGCGTGTGTGTATATGTATGGATTTGTGTATATATTTCATTTTTTTTTACTAGATATATGAAGTTCTTTCCACCACATATGGATATACAGGTGTCCCATTTTTATAGATAGGTTACAAGTAATGTGTTGGGAGTAATGTTGGATTTACACTAGCGGCAGTAGAGGCTAGTGCCCAGGGCGGCAAAATGGGTACGTGAGAATATGGAGGGGATAGTTTTAAATGTTTTTTTTTTGTTTTTTTTTTTTTTTTTAAAATGGTAAGAAATAAGAAAAACCTTTTTTTCTCATTATTTATGCCTTTTTAGGAATTAGAATTTTTTCCCAAAAGCTCGACATTATTCTGGGTCCTGGCTTTAAGTAAAGGGTCGGTATTTTTCACGGAGCCCATGGCGGCACTTAAGGTAAGCCCGGCCCTGGTTTAATTACATTTAATTAATTAATCTAAATTAATCAAATAATAACTTCGTTAATCTAAATATATTTCACCAAAAACAGATCTTATCAAAAAAAAAAAAAAAAAAAATTAAGTGATTTCATTACCATAGCAGCAAACTATTAAATAGTAATCTGAATTAGGACAACTAATTAATTTTATTCGTTAAATTGTCTTATTACGGTATTACACTTGAGTTTTATGTTTGTTCTGAATAAATTTGTGTTTATTGTTGCCTAAAAGTAATTTAACATAATTTTTTAACAGTTACTCAACGTTTTTTCTAATTAATAAGTGAAAAATACAAAGAAAAGGGATTGTGGAAATTCCTAGGCAGTTCACGTCTGGGTAACCCTGTAAATTCAAGCCCAATACTTTTTATTTCTTGAAAAAATTCTATTAAAAAAATGCTTAATAAATGGCCTGTTTTGGTGTATTTGATATTTCTTCTGATGATATAACTTTTCTTGTAACAACTTTTTGCTTACAGAAATTCAATGTTATAAAATTAACATGTAACTCATGTATATTATTATGTATACATAAATATGGGACAGCCTATATAACGCAGCTGGAACTATATACCGTTCATTATGATTACAATTCTTTCAACTATATTATATTATTCATTGTTATTTAATATTTGAATGTTGTTACATGTGTGTGCTCTTTGTGTTACTGTTACATTATCTTTCATTAGTAACACATTTTCAGATCGGATACATCAAAAGGGAAAAATCAATTTTTGATTAATATATTGTGTAATAATGGAAATATTATATAGAATAATTTTTGAATGGTTGTCTGAAAACATGAATTTCATTGTTTATAACAAACAAAAACAAAAGAGTAAGGTTTATTTAGGACAAAAATTTTACATTAATAGAAGAAGTCACAAATTTTGAAGAGTTACAATGTTCAGGGTCCATAAAAATCTTAAAAATCATTCTAGGTGTAGAAATGAAAAAATAATTAATTGTAGGGTCTAAATTATGTGCAAACTATTCCATTCTAAGACACTTTTACGGTAAAATGAGCAGATGTACGACCTTTATTAAACAAATTATAGTCTTTGAATATATTTTTCATTCATTTATAAATAGTAAGGCGTCCTGATAAATTGTCAAATAATCACTTGATATATAGATGGTTATAGTTTCGGCTCGGAGCGAATACAAATAAATTTATTATGGTGTCTGTTTATTGCAAAATTAAAGTTAAAAATTATCAAATAGACCACGCTTTATGGCACTAACGCTTTTTCCATTTAATAATATAACTAGTGTCATAAACTACTACTATTCATATCTCATAACAATGTAGTGTGAATGCGAAAGAGATGCCGCACATTTTGAAAACACTTGATAATTCTAAAAGTATGCATTTAATTGATTTGAAATTTGGTACACAATAAATGTAAACATTGTTCTTTAAAATTATTTATAAATAATTTTAAATTTTGAGTCATAAAGGAGAACATTTTTGTAGAGCCTGCAAAGTGGAGTCTCTCCCACACCTATGGGAGAGATGCCACATCAAAAAAGGAGAGACCGCGCGTAGTTCATATTAAAAATTTTGCATTTTACACACATCTCCATACATGATGCATGCCATATGTAACACTTTATACATCTTAACCAGTCAACTTTTTTTTGTTTCTGAGTACTTTTCAAAACATTCCATACACAGACAATCATCATTATTTTCGTTATCTTCACTAATATGAGAGCTGTTCCTGATCCATTAATGGATCTTTTATATTTACGTGGCATAATTTGCTGTCCAAAGAAAAAATTGCACAATTAAGGTATAAGTCTATGTTTTTAATATGTAATATGATGCGACATCTCTCCTTTTTGTTGGGATAGATGCCGCATGTTGCTATAGCAAGCATAGTGCGGAATTCCAACCTAAAATTTTATACAGTACTTTTAAAATATACCTAAATTGATAACAAAACTCATTTTCATTAAAACAATAAAATATGCATTCTTAAATTCTAATGAATTAAATGCTTGATAAAATATTATGTTAAAAAACTTACTTTTCAACTATAAAAAGTTGGATAATTACTAAAGTGATGGACTAATCATAAATGTTACCATAAACAGCTTAAATAAGTAACTTATTTTAAACATATAATCCGTTAATTCTCTTCCAACGCGGCATCTCTCCCGCACTTACCCTAATAAAATAGACTTTTATGTTTTAGTCGTACATAAACTCTATTATTCATAATAATTTATTCAAAACATTGAGAAATCAGATACTCGTAAATAAAACCATTGATGTGTAACTAAAACACATTTTCACTCAATAATCTGATATTTTCATATATAGAAATCAAAATACCCTTCATTCAAATCCACACAATAAAAATCTGCTTTAAAAATAAATTTTGTTACAAATTTCGATCAAATTTCCTAATATACAGTGGCCATCCAGTGGTACCTACTCCGATTTTACGTAGTGACGTCAGCGATTAAGTGGGGTTCTCCTCTCACAGATATGTTGTTGTTTGTCTGTGTTGGTGAAAATTTATGTACCAAGCCAGAGTCAGGGCCGTAGGTAATATTGTCTGAGGGTCTCGTAGCCTCTAAAAATTTTAAAATTTCACTGCAGATATATATGCACATATTCTGTATACAAAATGCAAATACAAAATGAATAACGTAAAATTCTAGAATATTCTAATCGTTAACTAGCAGAGATATCAAAAAACAGACTTCACCGTTGAATTGGTCATTAAAAATGAGATTAAACAGCGCAGTTTGACAAAAATTCTAGAATGTTCTATTTGTCAACTAGCAAAGATATTGAAAAATCAATTGTACCATTTAATTGTCCATTGAAAGAGTACCAAAAAAGATACCAAATAACACATTTTGAGAAATGTTCTAGAATATTCTATTTGTCAACTAATAAAGATATTGGAAAATCTACTGCACCACTTAATTGTCCAACCGAAATTAAACTAATGTAAACCAAATGTCCGATTTTGACAAACAATTTTTGCTATTTGACAAATAGAATATTCTAGAACATTTATCAAAATGTGTTATTCCGTCTTTTATTCGATGACCAATTAAATGGTGCAATCAATTTTTCGATATCTTTGTTAGTTGACGAATAGAACATTCTAGAATTTTTGTCAAAATGCGCTGCTTAATCTAACTTTTAGTGCCCAATTCAATAGTAAAGTTTATTTTTTAGTATCTTTGCTAGTTCACGAGTAGAATATTCTAGAATTTTTGTCAGCTTCCACTATTTGGCGTCTTTTACGCTGATGAATACGATAGTGACGTTGATTTTTCGACAGTTTTCTAAAAGTCGTCACTCATATTCATTAGTATAACATTCGATTTCCTTTGTCTACACAACCGAATTTTAGATGTAAATTGTCTCTTAGGATAATATTATTTTAAAGAAATTCAGATAAATAATATTTACCAATCCTCGAAACAAAAGTTTACCGACGCCCCTGATCTTCCGATTTTACGTACTTCCCCTTAAATTTGCACCGACCACTACGTAAAATTGGATTTGTGGTGTAATTCCCAGTACGAAAATATCAGTTTATATTTGAATAAAATTTTTTAAATAAAATAAATAATACGGTATTGTCAATTCATCCGTACAATATTATTTTAACTTTCCACCCGGATAAAAGCATAAAAATAATAAGCATCATCATAAGAGCATATCTTTATTGAAACACAAATCATTTTATTAACCTGAAACAAAGCACACTATATGAGCATAATAATAGAATGATAAGAATAATTGTGCTTCTCGAAACTCTAGAAGAGACCATATACGAAACTATTTATTTGTCAAGATACTCTGTACTTGTTATAGTAACCTTTAGTGTTCAAAACAAGAAGAAAATTGTGAATACTTAAGCCACACTAGCGGAATGAAAACGTCTATGGCAACATTGTAATCGATTCGAAATATATTCTTCGCATATAGGACTCGATTGAATGAGTTGTCGTTAAATCATTAATAAAAATGCGGAGAACAAATAAATAAAAATTATTTTCAAATCGAGTTCAAGATTAAATTCCATCTAATTAGAACCAAAATTCATAAGAAGTCAAAGTATCGATATTTGTTTTTCTTTTAGCAAATTTCCATTCTAGAAATTCTCACGGTAAGACCAGTTGTTTCGAAGCCTCGAGACACCAAAAGTGACCTTCACTAAAATTTGTATATATAGGAACAATATGTATTTACGTTTCTGCACGATAACTCTCGAATGCAGCATCCAATTTTTACGAAATTTGGTGAAAAGGTCAAAAGCTCCAAATTCTTCGGTGAGTCCGTCAGTCAGATTCGTCCGATTTTTAAAAGCAAAAATTTTTGGCCATTTCTCGCCATTTTTGGCAGTTTCTTGCAAAAATTGGCCAGAATTCAAAAATTGTTTTAATTTTTTTACACCATCGAAAAGAGTGTAAAAAATTACATGAGATAAGCTTTTGAGCCATAACAATATCTATATCTGTTTCATTTTTAAAAAATAAAAATTAACTAACTTGTCAAGAACGTGTCGCTGGGCTAAAATCCAACCTTCACGTCCCCGTTCGTGCCCGGCGGGCAACTGTTAGCTTCGGCTAGCAGGCTAACGAGGCTCTGGTACTGTGTTTCGACAAGAATGATCGTGTGGAGGGGACGATGTTGTATCCCCCGAGTGAGTGTTATGCCTGCGTCAGTTTGATTTGGTTTAATTGGTACCTTGACCGGAATTCAACGCGTCGCCAGTGCTGCATACTCCAGTGGGCGTGATCTTCGGAGTCCGACGATACCGTTCGGATGTGTCGAAAAGGTGATGTTGCGTCTGTGATTTATGTAAAAATTGTGGTCTGTGTCTGTGATAGTTGTTATGCCACCTTGGGTTCTCATGCCTGCGGTGGTACTTTTTAATTGTTACTGTGATGTTTCCCTGGCCTTGTTCTTGTCATTTCGATGGGTAGGAATGCGGCTCCCGACGCACTCGTTCTCATCGGCCACACGTACGAGTCGACGTCTGCCCGAACAGCTTGAGCGAGCTCGCCCAGTAAGGCGACGTCGTCGTCCCTCGTACGGATGCGTTCGTGGGCGTTGATATGGCGGCTTCCGCCCCGTCGAAGTGATACGAACACAGGTCAGATGTTGGCTTTGTGATACTCTGTGATATTGTCCCGTTCTCTGTAGCCTCGACTCGGACGAACGTGGCCTAGTCATCGTACCGGTCTCCCGTGTAGGTTGACCTCGACACCTGACAGAACGGCACATGTACCCAGTAATCAGTTATCTGACAGAACAGTACATGTTGCTCAGTAATCAGATGTCACTGTCCCTACACGTGTGAATTCCTAGGTGTTGACGAAGCCATTTCGGAATTGTCGAGACTATGGGGAGCGGAATCGTGTCACAGAGCAAGAAATTTTGAAAACTGTGATATTGTTGTTTTTGTTTTTTAATAAGATTTTATTTGTTTTATTTTAACGATGTACCACTGAGGGCCTTTTCCACCCGAGGTGGTACATCAGTTGTTCTTATCTGTGATATTTTGTCGTGCCGCTGTAGGCTTGCTGTTGTGATCCTTCAGCGGTATCGTTTTTAACTACTTATTTCGGCACTGGTCGGCCTGTGGCTCCCCAGTGACGTAATAAGATTTCGCTTTTCCTGTGATATTTCTAGTCAGTATTTTCCACTCCGAGGCCCTTTACACCTCGGAGATTCATCGTTGGATTTCAGACCTTGGTGACCGGACGCTCTGGCTAGCCCTTAGCGTACCGCCACCAAGACTGTCCGTACTTTTTAGGCCTTGGGATGGCAGGGCTCATCGAATTTTAATATGTGTATGTTGTCCATTGTCTATTGCATTTATGTGTTCCTGTCTTTACGTGTTGTTTTTATTTTTACTGTGTTTGGCGGCGCATGCCCTTAGTAGGTGATGCCGCCGGGTGCTGCTGGCCGCGCCATCCACCGGCAGCAGTACCCCAATTTTAATAAAAAAAAAAAAAAAAAAAAGAACGTGTCGTCAGCGATTTTGAAAATTTGTTCACAGTTAAAGAGCTAAACTATTCCAGATGGATATAGAGTCCTGGGCACCTGAAAGTGCAAAAATTGAACTTCCCAAACCGATTTTGAAATTTTTTCCACCGTTTTAGATGGATAGATGGTTGTTAATATTAGATCCGCCAATGTCCAATCTTTGGAAATTCGCTGTTGTATTAGCACCCCGAAATTCTTAAGATAAAAAGCGTACCTATACAAAAAAAAAGCTGCAGCTCAATCATAGATATGCGGTTCTTAGAATTCCAGCCAATTTAGTTGGTAGCCTATGAGGTAGCGTTACTCTTGTCAACGTCTACATTCATTCTGTTTATACTTTTCCCATCTCTTCGTGACCGTGCAAAAAAAATATGGTTTTTTATGATAACCACTACCAGATAGATGAGTAAATAAACGATATGGATGACATTCGTATATAGCCGTACACTCAACTCACTCACTCACTCACTCTCTTGTTGCATTCATATCATATAATAATCATATACCGCCAGTTTTATTGCTCAACATTCATCAGTCATAAAATATCCCAATGTTTTTCTTATTTTTCCATTTTTAAGAAATATTAGATCCCCATCCATATTGTTGTGACTCATAAAATGTGGACGTATTCCCAAGTGCAACTGAGAGTATTACATATTATTATATAGTATATGATGAGCCAGTATTAGTTTGGTGGGTACTTATTTTTTTTTTGACTCGTAAAAGTCTTATTTGAGAGTAGTTTTATGGAAAATGGATTAGGTAGGGTTGGCCGGGGTAATTGTGAATTGGGGCAATTGTGAACGGCGCCTATAATTTCTAAAATAACATTAATATTGTTAAAAATCAACTCTTAATATGTTTTTCTGTCCTTTCTCAATATGCTATTAAAATTTCATAACAATTCTCCAAGTATTAGTATAATTTTTTTATTTTGAAAAAACCCTTGCAAAATTTTATGTATCTTACCTCGATCAATCCTCAAAAGAAATTTTTTTTAGATATATTTCCTTTTTTTAAAAGGTAAGAAATGGTTAAAAGTACTTTTAAAGAAGTGGTCTAAGCCCTGAGAGGGTTCCTTACTAATTGCTAAAGAAACTGGACAATTTATCACCAATTCACAACTACCCGAACAGGGTTTGGAAACTGGGCCGTTACTGGTATATTACTGGGCCATACATCTGAATTAATGGCCAATGATTGGCGCCATTAACGGTCAATTAATGGATGTCTACTGGATGATAACATCGGACCTGTAACTGGCACGATAATTGGTCGATTATCGTATTTGTAATCAGGCCATTAATGGCTGGAAAAAAAATAATTCAGGCCCATTAATGGCTAATAAATTAAAAATATCAGGCCCATTAATGGTTAAAGAATTAAAAATCTGAGGCCCATTAATGGTAAAAAAATTAAAAAATCCTGGCCCATTAACGGCTAATAAATTAAAATGCTCAGGGCCATTAATGGTTAAAAAATTAAAAAACTTAGGCCCATTAATGGCTAAAAAATTAAAAAACTTAGACCCAATAATGGCTAAAAAATTAAGAAACCCAGGCCCATTAATGGCTAAAAAATCTCAATCTCAAAAAAATGAAATATAAAATTGTTCAATTTAATTTTTATTTTTTAAACTCAGTACAATAAAAAATAATATTGCAGTAAGATTAAAATTAAAAGATTTTTAATTTTTTTTATACTCATGTACCGTAAAATGGAGTGACAACGAATAGCGAGGTAAATAGAGAAAAAATGAATAAAATCAAATAAAATAAAGGTGCTGATAACGTGTAGGTACATTTTTCGTGCATTTTCAAGTATCAAGTAAAAATATACGTATACGTTTAATTCGTAATAAAAAATCTAGTAATGCGCACATAATTTGTATAATATATATATATATATATATATATATATATATATATATATATATATATATATATATATATATATATATATATATATATATTTATTTCTATGCCAATTGAACGTATAAGCATATTTTTACCTGTTACTAGTTCTAATTTTACCAGCAGAGGCGGACGTAACCTTTACGTCGCCAATAAACAATTTGTATTTTGTTATCTTTTTGAATAAAATTTTTATTTTTACAATAATAAAAATTGTCTAAATAAAAATGTTGTTTTTATTTCAAAACCTACTAAATTTCAATTAATTTTCAAAACTTACTAATTACTCATTTTTATCAGGAACTTCATAAAAATTTATTATTTATCTTTCATAAATGACTAATCTGTATATGAACCGTTCACGTTCGCTACTTTCTGAAAAATTTTTCTGAGTTTTGAATTTAAAAAAAAAAAAATATTTGAATACTTAGTAACTTTTGGAAATAGGCGATTTAGGTAAGAAAATGTACGAAAATCAAATGTCAAAAATGTCCCGGTTCACTCCATTTTACGGTAATATAATTTTTTTCATCAGTGGATTGCTGATAGTCGATGTGGGTACTGAAAATCGATGTTTGATTACTGGTATCTTGATTTTCTCCTCCCTTCCTGATCAGATGTGTCAGTAGGCCAACGTCCCGACCAGCTAAAGAGTTTTTAACTTCAGATTTTTCTTCAGAAACAACTAAAAATTTATACAAATTGAAAATATTCAATAATACAAAGGAATCATCTTTCCAAATATGTACTCACTTTTTAAACATGCAAAAGTTTCAGTTCCGCTGAAATCTCGTTTTCTTATACCTCTAATTACTTTCCCAGTTCCTGAATAATGTGTTTCCACGTTTTTTGCTAAAGTGGCCGACAGTAGTTTTTAATATATCCCATTTCTTCAGTAGTTACTGATATATAGCAATATAAATCTTCCAAGTACTCGTACTCTTCGCTGGGAGACTAGCAGCATTTTAATGTGTGGTCATCTGTCCATGTTACTGGGACCAGTTTAATTAAATACTGTTTACTTCGTGGTAAAAATACCACAACAGCGTAAGTTCCTTTTGACATCTAAAATTGAAAAATAATATCTATAAAAACCAATTTTATGATGCTTACATTAATAGCATTCTATCTTTTGCATATTAAATCTGTATAAATATTACATTAACAATAAAATTGAAAATTAATCAGATATTGTGAATTTGTAAAAGAAAATTCAAAAACAATCCTTAACTAAAAAAAAATTGTGTTCGATTAAAATTTTTGAAACTATTTCAATTGAGTATAATTACTTTTGTGATTACAAAGATTTTCATATTAATATTTAATTATCAACAACATTAATTTATTTAATTATCAACAATATTTACTTATATTTGCTTAATTATCAACAAAATTACTATAAATTAAAAATTAGTTTTTTTCTTACTTCTGTTCATAAGAAACTAAAGAAACTTCCCAAATAAAGTGTTTAGGTATTTTATTATGCACATAGCCGCTTTAAGAAATATTCCCAGTACCTACTGCGTCATACGTCTATATAAATAGTATCTTTCAATTCGTCAGTTCAAACTGTTCAAATATAGTTGAAAAACGTTGTTAAACAGATCTTCAAATTTTACATCTAATTAATAAATTTTAAGTACAGTATATACTTAGTAAACTTTATTAAAAAGTCAATTTACGGGGTATTGTTTCTAAAAACGACCATATAACATTGGAGTTTTAAATTTAAAATCTAGATAACAAAGAAACCAAATAACCGTTAGTTGATGATTGCTTAGAATCTCAGTAATTTTTAACAAATGACAGGACAGCTAAAAATTTTTACAAGTTGTTATTTTGTTATTACAATTGGTGTTTATTTTGTTACAAAAAGGCATTTTTAGGTTTTTGAAGTTAAAACGCCTACGTAAATCCAAAGGATACAAAGCTAGACAAAAAAGTAACTGTTTTGCTTTGACGAGTATATACGTATTAGAGGGATTAATTATGAAATTTATATACCTAATTTAAGATATTTTAACTTTTTTTTTTATTTTTGTATTATAATTTTTGTTAGTAAGTAACGTAACGTTTTAGTAAATAAAATACCTAACATTTTATAGCAAAATTTACAGGTTAAAGGCATGCAAATAAAAAAAAGAAAAGAAAAGAAGTCGTTAAAACTATAATAACATACATATTTATTTTCAATACTTACAGTTTTAAAGAAATTTCAATTCGAAGAATGATTACAGCAACATGTTTAATTCTTTTAAAATGAACACTGAACAGTTTAAAGACTTAATATAGCAACCTCCCGCTCACACTGTGACCTCACTACATAATAATGATAATAATTTTGAAAGTAGCCACGTAAACACTAAATATTCGTGTTGCGCAAGTCATTATATCAGCTTCGACGCATGTTTAACGCGCAATATTCAAATTATATAATTATGCTCTTTTTTAAATCTGTAAAATTAATACTTTTATACATAGTAAATAAAAACGCAACATGTAAAAAGAAAGTTATTTTTCTTTTTCTCCGATTTTATTACAACCAATTAAGAAGTTACATCAATTTTAGTAAAAATTATTAAAATGTTTTGTTACACGGAAATTAACAAAAAAATCAGTTATAAAAGTATTGATCCAAATTTCTTTTAATACATAATTTACAATATGCAAGTAAATATTAAACAAAGTTTTAAACAAAGAGATTTAACACCTTAAGAAAATGCATCCCGCATTTTTAAAAATGATTTCACTTTGCATTTTAAATTTAAAATGATGATCAATTATTGTAGGAAATTAAAGTTGGTTAATTATGAAATTTTTGTTTTAGGAACTTCTTTACTTTCTTTTATATTGGGTCAGTTTTTAAAAAATTTAATTTTTATTTATTTTTTTTTTAATTTAATTTTTAATTTACACTGACAACGCGGAAGCTTATATCCTAGACTAAAAATTAATATGGCTAATAGTAGTTCCCTCAAATCGGCCAATGTATGGTAAATCATCGGGAAGAAAATTTTATCTGAAAACTAAACATTGTTTATCAGCCAATAAACGGCCAATAAATGGCAATCTTCAAAGATGATAGGCTTTCCACAAATGGCCAATAGTAGTTCCCTCAAATCGGCCAATGTTTGGTAAATCATCGGGAAGAAAATATTATCTTAAAACTAAAAATTTTTCATTAGCCAATAAACGGCCAATAAATGGCAATCTCCAAAGCTGATAAATGGCTAGCTTACGTACCCTTGAATGGGTAAATATTGACGCCACTCATTAGCCAATGAATGGCCAATAAACGGTAATCTCCAAAGCTGATAAATGGCGCCACTATTTGCCCATTAAGGGTACTTAAGCTGGCCGTTTATTAGCTTTGAAGGTTTCCATTTATTGGTCGTTCATTGGCTGATGAATGGCGCCATTATTTACCCATTCAAGGGTATGTAAGCTGGCCATTTATCAGCTTTGGAGATTGCCATTTATTGGCCGTTTATTGGCTAATGAAAAATTTTTAGTTTTAAGATAATATTTTCTTCCCGATGATTTACCAAACATTGGCCGATTTGAGGGAACTACTATTGGCCATTTGTGGAAAGTCAAAGATCGGCCAGCTGCTGGCTTGTTTTCCATGTCTGGCTATTCCTACATGGGTACCCCATGATTTTAAAATTGTGAGGTAATTGTGAACGTCATTCACAAATGCCCCCATTCGGTCAAAAATTTCAGTAGTGTCCTTTTCAGAGTTGAAAATGTTGATGAAGCTGCTGGTGATCTTATTGTACAAGTTTCCGTTGTACAAACAATACAAAAAAAAAATGTTTTTTATTCATGTAGACTAAATGTATTTCCTTGAAAAAGTCTTATTTTCCTTGTTTCTGTGTGAATACATGAAATTTTTTGATTTTTTTATATGATATAAGATGACAAAATATCATTTTTAGCTTGTAATAAATTTGTTCCTACAATTTTTGTTATTTTTCTTTAACCTTGAAAGAGAAATTGTGACCGTTAAAGTATGATGAAAAATTTGAAAGTGGAGTAAATGTGAAGAATTTGAGCTGGGCTTTACTCTGACGTACCACACTTCTCTTGTAATCCATTCTAAATAATTTTTCTGATGGCATTCACTTTTACCCCGAAATTCATAAGATTTGCAAAACCGCACCGGGGAAATGTGAATGGTTTATAAAATTTTTGTTTTTCATACGAATTTGCTCAAAATTTGTGTGGTGCATCCTGAATAATGTGTAATTAAAAATAGATCATAGACCATAATGTGATATATAAAATAAAAAATACTTAAAACAATGCTTTTATCTCAACTCATGAAAATCCATTCACAATTACCCCGTTCAACCCATTTCATAAGAGTTCAAAAAATAATTGAAATTAAAAAAAAAATAGAAAATAATAAAAGAAGATCTTTTAAGTTACTTAAACGATTTTATTTAACAAAAATTTTGTGTCCTGGAAACTAAAATGTAAGTTTCAATCAGAATCATAAGAAACACCACATGAAATTTGATATTTAGAAAATATCAGGATCATAATAACTGCCATATGAAATAATTAGGTACTTACAAATAACAACTTATGTCAGACAGTACGGTGGACCAGTAATATATGTAAAGTTAAATTTCGATTCTCGTGGTTAATTTCAAGGGATAACTTGAAAAGTGGAGAACAAATTTTTTCCCGAGAGCATCAAAGTATCAAAGGAGAGCTAATTAGAATACAGCGATATATATAACTACCTGTATATTTTTGTTCACTTTTTGGCCTATATTAGCAGAAGGATCACTCAGAAAATCTTAAAACTTCACGAATATTAAAAGTCAGATGTAGATGAAAATTAGCAGATCTGAGTTTCCTTCCGTGATTTCCTTGATACATAAAAAGAAAACTTGATGACTAAACTAGTCAGGAATTATATGTATGTTATGTTGAGCGGGTATTTTGGTACTTTTTCTTATAAAATGAGTTCTAGAACTAAAAGGAAAAGGAATAGTTGATAAAATAAGGAAGGAATAGTTAGAAAAGAATTTTGTTAGCGTACCTACGGAAATAATAGATTGAAAATATTCAAAGAAAAACAGGTAGTGACTGTTGATGGAGTAAAAATATTTCTTCCTTTCTGACAAACGAAAACAGGCCCAGTAGGGAATAAAATCTTTTCGCCAGGAAAAATTATTTCTCTACTTTCATATGCATTCATTATATTACCCAAAAACCATTGATTGTACGAAACACTATTTGCGCAAGTACAACTTGCACTTCACGACTTGTTACAATTAAATTAAAAATTTGCGGATTTGCAAACGGATCAACGTTTCATTACATATTATAATCACACACGAAATCTATTCTAACATGTCTAAAAAGTCGAAAAATAGAATATTTTAATCTGATATTACTTTTCAAAACAAATTTAAAATAAAGCAAACAGTTTACTTGGCAGATGTTTCCGCACAGATAATCTATCTACAATTGGGATTATTAAATAAATTTGAAAACGAAATATGTATACACGCCGACCGATAAAATCGTTTAAAGGAATGAATATCAGTGTCGCACATAACTTTATTAAGAGTTCCATGTCAATAAGCTTTATAAAGTTGACGGTGTGAGTAAGATTTAGATCTGCACACGTAGCTACATATTGCCTTTACGGTACGTTAGTTAATGTTTAACTGTTCAGTCTATAACCATTTAGTTTAAATACAGTTATTATACGATCCGATCTATCAAACTAACCTATAATATAATGTAACTAAAATCAACGGGCTAAGTGTATCATCGTCTTTCAAATGGGTGATGGGTAGACAGAATGTATAAGATGGATAGGAGCATTATTATTGTTGTGTAATGGTGGGCCGTGAGTTAGTTTTCGATCGATATTTCTCGATTTTATTTTCAATTACAATGTTGTAAAAAACTTAAGGGCAGGGTAATGTATTAAAAAAATTTTTTTTTGCATTTTTTTTTTTATTTTTTTAACTGAATGCATAATATCTCAAGAATATTCTCTCAAAAGTTCAAGTTGATTGGAGGAAAATTGACGAAGTTATAAGCATTTTTGTTGTTACCTGGCAGATGTTTCGCTCTCTATATATATATCTCTCTCTCTCAGTTATATTATAGAAATTTCAATGGAAGTACTAATGTGTTTATACGTACCTGTACTGTATATTTTGTCAGTGTAGGATACAAAATTTAGTTTAGCAGTAAGTATTCTATATCAGTTTTATACAAGAATTTTTAAGTGTTCAAAACTTTAAAGCGTTTCCCAACAGGTCACGTTTTCAAAGTCGGTGCCCCTCATAACTTCAAAACTACAGCACCGATCCATTTGAAATTCTGAACACTATTTCTGTACATAATTTACGAGGTAACGCTGGAGAGTTTTTTTCAAATTTGTTAATAATTTTTATTTTACAATAACAAATTAGCCAAATTTTTCGCAAAAAATCGTGTTTTTCCGTTCTAAGTGTTCCAAAAAAGTGAAAAATTGAAATTTTGAAAAACCTTCCCAGCGTTACCTGAGGAAAACTATTATCTAACGAATGAACTTTAACCTATTTATTTCGGATGATCCAGCACCAAGTTATGAGGGGCACCGCAATTCTACTTTTTTCCGAGACACGTTCGAATAATTGCTGCCATTACTGTATTTTTTTAATATTTCTTCGTGAAAATTTTATACAATATTCTTCGAATGCCATACTTTAATGTACCACTGGTTTTAATAAAGAGATTTTAACTGTGTCGTCACAAAAAAATAACAAACACATGCCTTTTTTGTACGAATTAACCTACCCCTCCTTAAAATAATAAATATTTATTTTCATGAATGAACATAAAAATTAGAACTATACCCCGTTTCAAATATAACTGATCATGAGTCATCGTTAAAAAATTAAATAATTCCTAAATTCGAAACAAATCAATCTTCTATTCTTTTCTAAAAATAAACTGCAGATTTAAAATTTACGTAAGTGCAATAATGAAAGAGATAAAGCCAAAAAAACGGAAATTATTTAAATTCATAAGTGATGAATCATGGTTAAATTTAAGTGAAATGGATCATAAATTTTAGTTTCGCCTCACACAAATAGTTTTGTTCCATCTGGCGTACAATCGTATGATGTTAAATACGTTAATTACTATGGATATGTAATTAAAACAAATCCTAATGGCCACTCCATCTTCCTTGTTCTTCACTCTCATCATAAATGTAAAAAGTATGATAAGTATAAATAGAGGTACAAATGATGATGTGGGTGGCGTCTGTTATAGACAAAAAATTTCAAAAACGAACATTACGGGGTCTTTTACAAGTGATGTGCTAAAAAAACTTTTTTTGGAATTTCTTTGTTTTTTGGAAAAACTATTTCTTTGTAATGAAAAAAAAGTTTTATACATTACATATAATTAAGTGTATCTTAAATTTTTCTCTTTGTTTGGCCCTCTCTGCTCTTGTAGCCCTGTTGAATATCACATGTAAATTTTGTAATAAAGGACCGTACCTACGATTCAAAAAAAAAAGCCATAAATCCAATTGGACTAAAATTGGATGCATTATCTTTATTATGGTGTTTTCTGTAAGTCTAAGCCCTAGAATCAGCCCATCAAACTTCATCCTTTTTTTTTTAATAAAAAGGAAGAAAAATTGTTCCGCTTTTTAACCTTTCAGACGTTCTAAAAAATCCAAATTTTTATAGTAAGGGCTGGTTTTAGATAGTCTTATAAAAAACACCATAATAAAGAAGATACATCCAATTTTAGTCCAGCCGGACTTATAGTTTTCTTTGAATCATTGGCACCGATTTTTTTAGGCCTGTGGGATTCAGCAGGCTTACAAAGGCAGACGGCTGATCAAAAATAAAAGAAAAAATATTCAAGATACACTTAATTACAGATACTTTAATGTACAAAAGTTTTTTCTTCATTACGATAAATAGTTTCTCCCCAAAAAATTCTAAAAAAGTGTTTTTTCTTTAACCTTAGAATCATACGTTGGTCTACGAGAAACGTTAATCATACATCGGCGTCATTTTGACGAATGGACTTTTTACGGAGAGTTTTAGAGTTTATTTGCAAAAAACATTTTTTTTTACATAACAATACTACAAAAGCGAACAAAATATTTACAAAAATTGCATTTGGAAATACTTTTTTATGTAAATATTTATTAATTTTTTTAATTTTTTTATCAAAGCATATTTTCATTATAAAAATTAAAAAATAGATAAATACATCAATTGTATCATAAGACATGTCTTTCAAATAATTAATTTATAAACTATTATGAGTCGGTGGACATGTGTGACTTTACAGAATGTAAAATTTCTCGGTCACAAATATTCCCGTAGATATGTAGTTATTTCCTGGTTAGGCCCATTTGTAAATTTTCTAAAATTTGTTAGTAATTTTTCGAATAAGATCTCAAAAAATAATAAAATTAAATTGGTTTCCACAAAATAAATTGTTAGTCTTTTATTAAGTCACTTGAAACGTATTCTTTATATTAAAAGTTTTCGATTCAATATATTAAAACTTCAGTATTATGTCGTCTCTATAAGTCAAACAGCTGTAATCATCTTTCACATTATCATAATCATTGAATAAATTAATTATAACATCCATATCTTTAATAAATTTTAGAAAAATTAGGAAAACTTTTATATGTAAAATACAAACTCTCTAAAAAAAAACATCGGTTAATCATACATCGTTGTCTTTTTGAGGCACACTATTTCAATACAAACAAAACGACAGCAGCTATAAACAAAATTTATACATTTGCTGTGTTATAATAACAAATAAATTAGATGACAGAAGTTTCACAGCAAGCAGGCAACGACAAGTTGTAATATTGGAGCAGGTAGAGAAGTTCGTTCGTCATTTTGACGAGTACGTATGATTCTAGGGTTAATAGCACATCACTTGTAAAAGATCCCTTAAACCAGATTATTATTTATTATCATTTACTTTTTATTGTAATTTGTTACCTTTACTGTCAATCGAATGTCGATTTATTAAACACTATATAATATCCCATCACATTTAACGACATCTAACAATTTAATATAAACAAACTTTACGGAAAGTCGAATACATATATACATAGGTACTTATCTATAAAGCTATAATGGGCATAAGCAGTTATTGATAGTCTGATAATATACATACAGTCATGTTTGTGTTCTCAATAATATTGCCACACACAACATATTTATTTATCTCAGTAAGATAAGATGAATACAACCAGCTGCTGCTCGGTCAAGTTCAAGAAATTTGAACGAAACAGTGGAAGAAGGAAGATATGACCACACAATTCCTTCCGTGGTTCGCATCCATTCATTTGGTTCGTGTACCGTTTTGTTGAACATCAATGACCCAGAAGTTAATTTTGATTTAAAAGGTAAGATATATACGTACGTAATTATCAGTGTTGTCAATATGTTGTCTTTAGAGTGAAATTAATAAATCGTTATCCGTTTCAAATTTGCTGATTTTATTGAAAATATACACGTTAATCATTTCTTGTGTATAAAGTAAACCAAAGAGAAAGGAATGATTTTCTTTCACAACTGCAATGGACTCAAACCATTACCAATACAATTTTATTATTTTGTTAAAAAAAATAGTTCAAAGTTTAACGCCTGTTTTCCAGATAGGGTAGGGGGGGGGAGACATGCCGCGTCGGGAGAGATGCCACAGTAGCCATAGTTCGTTCGTTGATTGATAGATAGCGCTATTAATGGATTAAGTATATGTTTAAAATAAGTTACTTATTTAAGTTATATATGGCAACATTTATGATTAGTCCATATCAGTTTAGTAATTATCCAACTTTTTATTATTGAAAAGTAAGTTTTTTAACATAATATTTTATCAAGCAATTAATTTATTAGAATTTAAGAACGTATATTTCATTGTTTTAATGAAAATGAGTCTTGTTATTAATTTAGGTATATTTAGAAGTACTGTATAAAATTTTAGGTTAGAATTCCGGACTATGCTTGCGATTAGCAACATGCGGCATCTATCCCAACAAAAAGGAAAGATGCGGCATTTAAAGTTGGTATAGGTGCCGCATCATATTACATATTAAAAACATAGACTTATACCTTAATTATACAATTTTTTTTTTGGACTATAAATTATGCTACGTAAATACAAAAGCTCCATTAATGGATCAGGAAGAGTTCTCATATTAGTGAAGATAACGAAAATAATGATGATTGCCTGTATATTGAATGTTTTGAAAATACTCAGAAACAAAAAAAAACATTGACTGATTAAGATGTATAAAGTGCCAAAAATGGTTACATATGGCATGCATCATGTATGGAGGTGTGTGTAAAATGCAAAATTTTTAATATGAACTATGCGGCGACTGTCCTTCTTTGATGCGGCATCTCTCCCATAGGTATGGCAGAGTCACCGCTTTGCAGGCTCTACAAAAATGTTAATTATGAATCCTTTATGACTCAAAATTTAAAATTATTTATAAATAATTTTAAAGAACAATGTTTACATTTATTGTGTACCAAATTTCAAATCAATTAAATGCATACTTTAAGAATTATCAAGTGTTTTCAAAATGTGCGGCGTCTCTCCCGCATTCACTCTATTTCGTCTATAACACAGACACCACCCATTATAACACAATTTTCTTGTGATGCGAGGGTGGGACCAAAAGTGGTGGATTACGATTTGGAAGGTATGTCAACGTTCATTTGGAATTGTGACTTACCAGCGCCTAACTGCCTATAGACACGTTCGACTACTCAGCTACTCTTATAAAAATTAATAGTTGAATCAGCATTTACAAAGTATTTAGAATCTAGAATTCATTTTTGGGCAAATGTTGAAATTTTTAAATTTTAATCGTGGTGTTCTAAGACTCTAGGTTTAGATTCGAGAAAACGTATACCTGTATTACTACTCTAGCATGACTATTGCAACAAGCGCGTTTTAAAACGCATTAAGTCGCAAGACTTCATAGTTAGCAATTGAAGTTTGGTAATTTGAAAAAAAAATATATAATTGCGTCTCGCATTAAAGAGAGGATGTGTTTGATTGACTATCGGACTGGAATGGCACTCGAACAAGCGGTTCGGTAGCCTAATTGATAAAGCGCTTGACTAGCAACCAAGAGATCCGGGTTCGATTCCCAGCCGATCCAGTTTGATAATTTTTCTGAATTTTCGCAATAAAAAAAAATGAAAATTTAACCTTTTGCAGGCAAAAATGATTGTGTTTTATAAGGAAATGTGGGTTTTATAAACAAAATAAAAAACTGTCATCTGTAAAAAAGTATTGAAGCTACCGTCTCGTGCCGAAATCAAAATTTTGTAATGAAACAAATTATCATATGACAGTACTGAGCCGGAGAAAATCTTACAGGACCATAGAGGAACCGCTACGATCACATCTGTTCTGTGGGACCGAGATTGCCAAAAGAGCTCGGTGGGCTTTCGGAGGAAAAAGAACTTTCAAGCGTCATTGATAAAAAAGAGAACTTCTTAGGCCTGAACCACTTAATTGTTAGGACGTCCACCTCATTTCCCTACGGCCCTGTAAACTCCTAAGCACCCTGTTTTGTAGAGCACATACATAATATGTATACTGTTTACAATATTGTAAACACATTTTCACATAATAAACATAATTATATAAATTGATTTGTAGTGCAGAAGGTTACTTGCAACGACATAAATTCTATGTTTATCATATTATTATATCAGTCGGTCCTAGAGCTACATTAGTTCACAGCGATGGGAACAGTACACAGTGACTAATAGCAGAGGCGGAACCAACTCTTAAATTAGAAGGGAGGAAACACTTACTGAGTACCCTACTGCGTTTGTTGAAAATTTATCTAAACCAACATTTAAAAAAAAAATTGTATATGAATCTTTTGATAGAAAAACGATTAGAACACAGACCAATGAACATATTATATATTATATTATATAGACTATGATTATATAAATGTATAATTGAGGCGCAGTCAGATACGACCCAGTTCCAAGACCTAATAATATTCTGTAATATAAAAATCAATACAATAATCAATGGTAGCCGTAGTAATGTTTTCAAATAATTATTGTCAAAATATAATATTGATAATAAAATTTTATTTTTTACTGCAAAATTTTAAAAGAAAAAAAGCGGTATTCGGTTTAGTTTCAAAATGCGTACGTATATAAATTATGTCCTGCAATAAATATAGTTGCATTTGCTCAAAAATTGACATTATATTATATTCCTTAAATCTCACCCGTCTCACCCTGCTATCTGCTTCAAGAAAAAAGCCTACAAACTGACTTTACGCTTTGTCTAATAGTATAATAGAATAGTGTTCATTGGTCTGTGGATAAGAACCTTTTACATTTAACTCGTAAATTAACGTTGAATACCTATAATTCGATTCCATTGTCGTCATTTTATCGTTACGTTTAAGGTTTCTAAAGTCTTGAAAATTTTTAACAAAACTCGATGATGTCATCAAAATAAAAAAAAAATTTTTTCTCAAATCAAGTTTTTATGGAGATGAACCGACTTAGGTTGATTGGTCGAATTAAGATGATAATCAAGATCATTTGATTGATTAGTATATTATACTATACAGGTTAGCCAGTCTCGCTAGTTTTTTGGTCCCAATTTTTAAATGCATATATAACTCAGTGGCGTAGAATCTAATTATTAAAAAATTGCAAACTAATTAGGTTTATATAATATACGTACGTATAAAAGAAAAATATTTACAAACGTGTGCTTTCGGAAATCGAAAATAACTAACTTCGTCTTGAAGAAAGTGGTTTGGCGAATATTTACTTACTTTAAATACAAAATCTGCTATCCATTTTTAAATTTATTTTTTACCTAGTTGAACGCCACTGGTAAAATATATGAAAATTACAAAATTTTTATGTAATTTTGGTATTTACTATAGTAATTAAAGGTTTGTTTACTTTTGTAACTACGGAGATGGCTTGCCCGTAGTAAGCAAATGTTTAGCAAATAGTGTCAGATTGATGTATCTTGGATGATAATAATCTTTTTAGAAATATGACTTACCCAAGAAGTCTCTTATTGACTTGATTTGAATATTGAATTGATTGACTAAAGTCACCACTTCCTAGCTCCTAACAGAGTTGAATTGTTCAATATGTACATCTGTTCCGAAATATCTATACATATACATAGAAAATGACACGGAGACGTCAACAAAATTGATTTTTTTTAATAAGAAAACATTACAAATATTTATTTTTACGCTCTATTACAAAAATAATGCGATTTGTTTCGACCCGGTCTGAATACTGTGCGCCCCAGCTCTGTTACGGATCATTTTGTTCGTCCGCTGCGCTGTTTGAGTTCACAACACTAAACTGGAAACGAAACATCGAAACACAGCCAACCGTATATTGTCGTACTATGTAGCCACGCTGTGAAGTACACACAAGTTTAATAGTAAATAAACCGATACTCGACTCTTACAAGACAAACAATAAATTCTCCAAATTGAACAACATTATTGGATACATAAATAGATTATGTTCGCCAATGATACAGACGGCTTCAGTATGAATTATGTTTACATATGATATTAAGATACTTACAAGCTCAACAAATATGCAGAGTTATATTATTGGTAATCAAAATTGTTTTTGTAATCTTTATATAAATATCTCTAGAAAACAGATTTACTTTCTTTACAAAAAATATCAATTCTTTCGATTACTGGCTTTCATTTAAGGGAATGAACCCAAGTCAAGTAGAAAGAGGGAGCTAAGATTTGGAAAATGTACGACCGTAGCCGGCCTCAATTCACCTGGAATTGTGAAGGAAAACTGCAGAAAACTTTCGCAAACCGCGGGATTCGATCTACCAGTCCGTGAGTACCGGTGCCTGCCACGCTCGGCTATTGGGTTGGTTAAGTTATCTAATAGTTTAATGGTATATCTGAAGTAAATTCAAAAAGTCACCCAACTACCCAAGAACTACCCAATTGATATTGAAAATTGATTAGACAACTAAACTATTCAAAATCAACACAGACTATGTTTTATATGAGATTATAAGGTCTGGCGAGGTCCTGAAGTCCCAAAAAGCATCCAAAATGAACTATTCAACCGACTTTGAAAATTTTTTTTCTCTGTTAGAAAATTAAACTATTCCAGATTGACAGCATAGGCTATGTTCTTTGAAAAAAATACAATGATTTCTTTCCCCGTCGTTCAGAAACCTCAGAAAGATTTATAATCAAAATGAAAATGCTAACCCAAACCTTATTTAAATATTCGCCTATAAAATCTTTATTATTTCAAATCCAGTAAAATATTGATTTTAATAATTGTATAATTTATATTTTTCTTTCTTTTTTCTTTTTTAAATACAAAAAAATATATATTTATTTTTTTCCTTTTTTCGTAGCAAATGAAAGGATGTGAAGTATTTAAAATAAACAAAGTAGCTATGTATTGCTTGAATTTATGGGTAAACATATAAATTACCTCTACCGTAATTCTCTAAACAACGAATAATTTATCAGAACGTTAAGTAGTTTTGGTCACGTGAGAATTAAAAATTAACCGCTTTTATCCTTGTATTAACTTCACAATAAATACATTATGTATGTGAGATATGTACATATATACATATACACATAGATGCACATAGGCGTATTATCGCTGTGAGTAGGATAAATACTAGATGGATATAGATATAGATTAATAAATAAATGTATTGGGTGATTATAAATAATTTCCTTAAAACCATATTAAGGGGATATTCTAGTCTAGAAATTTGAAAAAATCGATTTTATTCTACATATTTTCAAAGTTCAGACCTTTAAGAATAAGCCTCTAAAAGGATTTACTGAAATTGGAATTATTTTTAGAGTTATGGTTATTTTTCTCTGTCCATTGTATATTTTTTCAGTGTTAAATTCAATTTTTTAATATAAATTACGCGAAACCACTTTTTTCGATACGGTTGACACGATATCTCAAGTTCTAATGCACCGATTTTGCTTGAAATTTGGTACAGACCTTCTTAATACTATCAAAAATGGTAGGGATTTTTGGAATTTTTATTTATACTCTTTTTAAAAGATTTCCAAAGTTGATAAAAAGAAGCGAAAAAATGATTTTTTTTTAAATGGACGCCATTTTATGAATAAAATTATTTTTTTTCAAATTGGCTACGTCCAACTAATTCTACATTCTTGTTTATTAATAATTAATTGGAATTGTATGTTTCAGATCACCAGAACGGTTGGAATCACGTCAACCAGGAGACATCTTTTTTTTGAGTCCCCACTTTGCCGTCCTGTACTAATTTCAATTTTGAATTTTTTTTTTAAATTTTTATACATTTTTATACTTTTCAAATATTAATAAAAAACTGTTAAAAAAATGATTACTAAAAATGTTTACAGTGCTTTTTTATGTCATCGAAGGATGACATATTAATATCGTTGTGTGATCATAGTGGGGGAAACGTTATTATAGAGTTGTACACGTTGTACATGCATATTGAATAAACGCAAGAGGGCTATATTCTCATTGTACTTAAAAAACGAGCCAAAGAATCATAAATTAACATTTTCACTGTGGTGACATTACTTACAAGTAAAGGTCCCGAGGCCGGACCTATCGATTTTGATAAAACTTAAATATGTTGTAGAACACTAAAAACTAAGGGACACGTATTTTTTTTTATCTGCGGAAAAACGGTTTGAAGGGGTGAAATCGCCCTCCAAAAATTGGGGTAAAAATTTAATTTTTCAAATATCTCGAAAACAGTAAGAGATAGAGTAAAAGTTTAAATTGGTGATATTACTCTTTTTTAAAGAGCTATCTATTGATATGCAACTTGTTCAAATTACATCAACAGGGGTGGTTGAGGGTTAAAATTTGGGGGTTAATTTTGCAAAAAGGGGGTGAAAAATAAACAATATGAAAATTTTGTTTACAGATTTGAAATCTACGTCAAAAAATCTAATTGACCTGTTTTTGCTCAATATCCTAATATTAAGTCTAGGGGTAGTTAACTAGAGGGTGACTATGTCGAATAATCGTACTATTTGGGTATTTCAAGAAGTTCTTCATGGAAAATAGCTTAAGACAATTAGAATAACATAGAAATGAAATTCTCGAATTCAAAATTGAGTTTGAGCAACATTGGAGAGGGGGTGAGTCACCCTCTTAAATTACATACTAGTTTATATACACTAATTTTTGCTATTAACACACTGATAGTGGGTAAAATAATGTCACAATAAGTGGTTCTGAGGTTGGACTATCATATGTAAGGTCTTTATTAGGTTTGTTTTTTAATGGATATTATAGTTTTCCTTATCGAAAATTATCGATACCGAAAATTACATAACCTAACCTAAAATAACGAAACCTAATAAAAACCTTACATACGATAGTCTAACTTCAGAACCATCTATTGTTCTCTTACTGTTTTCGAGATATTTGAAAAATTAAATTTTTACCCCAATTTTTGGAGGGCGATTTCACCCCTTCAAACCGTTTTTCCGCAGATAAAAAAAAATACGTGTCCCTTAGTTTTTAGTGTTCTACAATATATTTAAGTTTCATCGAAATCGATAGGTCCGGCCTCGGGACCTTTACTTGTTAGTGCGTGTCAAAAACCGCACTTGACTAATTTTTTTTTAATTACGCCCGTAAAATTACCACAAAATTGAGCCTCTACATTAGAATATTCCTTTAAATCAACGATAAGCCCGATTGTAAATTGCTATAACTGTTAAGGGTAGAAGTTCTTTTGGAACGAAGAAAAAATTGAAATCTTGTTGGCTTAGGTTATTAGGTTTCGTTAGGTTTCGTTTATGTTAGTTTAGTTTTCGATTAGATTATATTAGGTTACATATTGAATTTTTTAGTTAAATTATAAAAAATTGATCAAAGTGCCGCCCTAAATTTTTGCCGTCCCGGGCAATTGCCCAGTTTAGCGCCGGCTCTATGCATAATAACAACTCACTATAAAAATATGTAATTATCATATTATTGAACTTACGACAGCCATAGTAAGTATTTATTAATGAGTTTATCATCAGACACCACATCTAATATTTATAACTTCATTAAACCAATGATGATTGAATAAAATATTTTCAAATCGATACGGAATATTTAAATCCTAGAATAAATTTCACATCCATTTTACCGAATTTTGAATTTGTGACGCTCTAACGTCAATTAGCTTATTCACTCATTATGGTCATTAAACAATCACCTCTCTCTCTCTCAGTCATCGGAACTAATTTCATTACTAGAGTTGTGTATGAACCATAGTAAAACTATCGAGAACCATCATCGCTACTTTAATCCATTCGTATTCGTACTCTAAAATAATGCTTCCGAATAGAGGAGGACATTTAAATAATTAATCGTACATATAATATGTGAGTACAGTATCGTACAAGAAAATCTAAACAATATCAAAAAAAAAATTCCATGTGCATTTAGTAACTAAATGAAAAATAACGAAATAAAAAATGACGGCGACAAGATCAAAGAATTTAGAGTAAACGCCGTGAATTTCGATTATTAATTAGTTTTATTAAAAAATTTATGTTAATGAAATTTGAAAACTATATTTTCTCTCGGTTAGCGAATTTCCGAACGAAAATTGTACTACTACGACAGATGTCATAGTAAAACTTGATCCCGAAACTACAGTTGAAATTTATTTCGAGCCCCCTAGAACCCAAAACTGATATTCAAAAATAATATAATGGAATGGTAAAATTTCCTTTGAATTCTATAACTGTAAAACCAATGGTGACGGAGACGTTGGAATAAACTTACATAAAAATTTCTAAATCTTTCAGGTTTCCAATCTACAATAGGGTAAACGGTATAGTTATTGGGTAGATAGTTAAGAAAAATTTTCAAAACAAAGCACAGAAACAGTACGTGTTGTAACTTTATTTTTAACGAAAAAGTTCTTAAATAAAGTAAGACCCGTCTACTTTAATGTACCATTTAGAACTTTCATATTACATATTGGTAAGTTTCTGAAAAAAAAAATATTAAAATTGTGCGTGTAGAAAAATACAGTTATTGGACAAAAATTGCATTTATTAGTTTCTGACGTATTTCCGCAATTCACAAGTCCTGCATCATGTATACAGCCTTTATCCACTCCTTGATTAACCCTTTACGACGATTCTCATAATTTAGTAGAATATTATAAAATGATTCTAGCCTTGTCACTCACTAGACGCAGTAAATTTTTTAACGAATTACCTAAGACCACGTTAAGAATGACGTAGTTACAGGTTTCTATAAATTATGGTTAACTCAGAATGCATTTTCACAAAATAGATACTAGAGGGTTCTGTTTAACTAAAAAATCAGGAAATTGTCTTTAGTATAAGCCTTATAATCTCCAAAAGAGAGTGTCTTGTCCAATAACGTTTACCCTACTATTTTTGCTTTTCTTTAAAGTTTTAAACTATTATTGGTGAAAATGATTGCATTCTACGAGAATTTTACTAAATAGTTTTTTATTATGTGGGAATTTTTTTGGACATTACTGTATTTACACACTTATACAAATACCTACATTATAATGAATAATCAAAGGTAGTACACAAAATAGTTGATATAAATTTATTTTACCTAAACGGTAGAAATGCTCCGTTTTGACAGTTATGGGCACACCATTCTACAGGATGGACTTCAGTTACAGCATAATATAAATATAAAGAAATTTTTACTTCCGAGGCCATATTAAGGTAGCGGAAGCAATTATGATCATTTTTGTAATATGAAAATTTTTTCCTTTCAGATTAAAAATTTTCAAGTGCACTTTACGTTATACTTACGAGTTCCCTGGAAAGTTTTTGTATCGTATCTCTCTGTCGGTCTATCTGTCTGTCCACATGGCCGTAACTAGACTGGGGCAGCCGGGGCATTGCCCTGACTGCCCCCAACAGAATACAAGAATTATTTCCTGGGAATAAAGGCGGTATTTCTGTAAAATTAAGGCAGCAAACGACTGACAAGCAAAAAAAAAAAAAGATCGCCGCTGCTGTCTCCCGGGGGGTGAAATTTTAGGGGCCGTATTTCTGTAAAATTAGGGCGGGAAACGGCTTACTTTTTTTGGCCGCAGTGCCGAAGTTTTTGTTTTTGCCCTGAGCGACGTAGGGGCCTCGAATATACTTTCTAGCCCGGGGCCCCTAAAGACCAGTTAGGGCCCTGTCTGTCCACTTTTGTGTACTGTTACGAGTGCGAGGGAGGTGTGTGCCACCTCCACTGGTAGTATGTTTCCTATACGAGTATTATATTTTCGGATACTAGAAGTCGTACATAATTATGTTTATTCTAGAATTGATAGAATAATTTGAATAATTTACCTTTGGAAGGCAATCTTTTGAAACTGTTTATTCTTGACCACTGTTGAATGTACTTTAAAATAAAACTTTTGCGCTGGAATCTAGCTTTACTGAAAATTAATCATCCTGTATGAAATGGAGGTTTAAGATTGAATATCTAGTTTTTTGTGATATTAGCAAATGTAGTGGTGGTCTAATTACGTTTGTGCTAGTTTTAACTTTAATGTTATTTCACTACTTAATAATACTAGCGAACACTAATACTATCCTATGCATACTTAGTACCCACTTACTATTAGTGGTAACCTATACAAAACTTAATCTTTATTTATAGTTTCATGTCGTTAGTAGAAAGATTTCGGATGTGGTTTCTGATTAATTTTCCCGTACTTTATTTAAAATATTCAAGGTATTTTGTTTCAAAGACGCTTGTTTTTTTAAAAGAAAAATTTTAACTGTTTTACTCTACGTTTGTATTAAGTGATTAAATACATCGCGTTACAAATGTCATCAATAGTCTTAAGGAGTTAATCTTAGATTACGTTGCTACGAAAAAATCGGTCAAGAGCAAGTCAAGTTGGGACAATTAGGGAGCCGTACAGTGAGCAGTCAACAAAAAAAATGCTTAAATTGTCCCAGATTATGTACCAAAATATTAATAAATAATGCGTTGTCTATTACTGTATTCCCCTTATGATTCGCCGTAATCTATGATTCAATATCCCTACATACTAACCCTACTAGAATCAAAATTTTAGCGTTAGAGACTTTTGTAGCCGGGGCAGAAAAGAGGTGATGGTCATTTCAAGCAAACTTTGAATTACATCATTAAGATTATTTGACCAAAATTTACAAGAAAAAATTTTTTTATGATCCTTAATGATAACGCTTTTAAATGATACATCACAGGATATATTCAAAAACCCCTATACATTTTCAAATTTTTTTTTAAATATACATATTTAGTTAAATCAATAACAGTTAAGAGCTTGGTAAGATATTAAAATAATTTCTTTTTGCATTTTTTTTTTATTTTTTTAACTGAATGCATAATATCTCAAAAATATTGTCTCAAAATTTCAAGTTGATTGGAGCAAAATTGACGAAGTTGTAAGCATTTTTGTTGTTACCTGGCACATGTTTCGCTCTCTACATATCTCTCTCTCTCAGTTATAGAAATTTCAATGGAAATACTAACGTGTCTATACCTGTACTGTATATTTTGTCAGTGTAGGGTACAAAATTTAGTTTAGCAGTAAGTATTCTATGTCAGTTTTATATAAGAATTTTTAAGTGTTCAAAACTTTAAAGCGTTTTCCCCACAGCTCACGTTTTCAAAGTCGGTGTCCCTCATAACTTCAAAACTACAGCACCGATACATTTGAAATTTTGAACACTATTTCTGTACATAATTTACGAGGTAACGCTGGAGAGTTTTTTTTCAAATTTGTTAATAACTTTTATTTTACAATAACAAATTAGCCAATTTTTTTCGCAAAAATCGTGTTTTTCCGTTCTAAGTGTTCCAAAAAAGTGAAAAATTGAATTTTCGAAAAACCCTCGCAGCGTTACCTGAGGAAAACTATTATCTAACGAATGAACTTTAATTTTTTTATTTCGGATGATCCAACACCACGTTATGAGGGGCACCGCAATTCTACTTTTTTCCGAGACACGTTCGAATAATTGCTGTCATTACTGTATTTCTTAATATTTTTTCGTGAAAATTTTACACAATATTCTTCGAATGTTACACTTTAATGTACCACTGGTTTTAATAAAGAAATTTTTAACTGTGTTGTCACAAAGAAATAACAAAACATGCCTTTTTATATACGAATTAACCTTACCCTCTCGTTAAAGCATATGACACTCTTATTTCATTTTCTTTGAAAATTTTTTATAGGGGTTTTTGAAACTAGACTAGATTAAATTTTGCAAAATATTTTTTTTTCTAATCGTTGACGGACGACATATCTACACGTCATCAAGACTTCATACTATGCCAAATTTCAAATTCCTGCATTACATAGTTTTCGAGGATTTTTGTGGCGCTGATTGTAAAGATGTTGTTTTGAGAAATTCACGTTTAAAGTTTGAATTTCCAGTGTAGGTATACTCAATAGAGTACTTAGCGTTATTATAATCTTCTATAAGTTCGAAAATAGATATTTGTAATTTTTCTCTGAAGTTTTCAGGGAATATTATTGAAATATATGTAATACTCACAGACCAATGAACACTATTATATTATACTACCAGGCAAAGCGTAAAGCCAGTTTATAGGCATTTTTCTTGAAGCAGGTAACAGGGTGAGGCGAGTGAGATTTAAGGAATATAATAACGTTACTACGGATACAATCGGTTATTGCATTGATTACTATATTACAAAATACTATTAAGGTCGGAACTTGGTCATATCTGGCTGCCTCAATTATACATTTATATAATTAGTCTATATAATATAATATATAATGTGTTCATTGGTGTGTGATAATACTTTTCAATAAGGTACATTTTAAAAAGTCGATTTTTTCGACCATTAAAGAATTTAACAAGAGAATATTTGTGTAAAATATATCTAGATTTCATACCTTTGAGATTCGGTCAGTAGTGCATTAAACGTACGAAATATGCACACTTTAGGGTTTACTTCAATATCTTTTACTTCAATAAATTTTATAACGTAAAAGCGTCTAGACCCGAACACTTTGCGTCAATCTTCAAAGTAAATAATTTCTACATTAACCAGCAACAATAAACATTTGTTCTTGACGTCATTAGAGAAAGAAAAACATCCTCTAAACAGCTGTACCAATAAAGACTACGGATCTCAACATTTACCATCTCATTTTACAGGATTACTATTCTCCAGTTTTTCAAGGAAATAAAATGTGTGTGTAAATTAAACAGGTAATTTTCGTCATAATTGTCATATTGTTTTTGTTTTGATATGTATGTGTACAGAATTTTATCGCGCATCATTTAATAATGTTTGAAGTTATATTCGATGTATATATAAAAAAATATATGCTATATATGTATATCCGTTTAGACCCGGACACAACAGTTTATTACATTATGGCCGCGATTCGCACCAGCTGTAACTCCCACTATCCCTATGTTAATATTCCCTCCAGAATTATGCAGTTTAAGCCTCCTTCTGGTGTCCTATCGTATGTTTACTTCATAGAGAGGCATACTATGCATTGCCTCCTCTCCCTTCCCACAAAATATTTTGAAGCCTTTGACAGGTTCAAAGACATCAGACGATATAAAACACTGTCCTAAATCCGACGGGAGAGGTTAGTACGCACGTTATTACATTATTTAAGTGAGTGTCCGGGTCAAGACCGATTTAGGGTGTAGACCCGGAAACTGACTAATTATTTTTTATATATTTTATTTTTACTTATAATGAAACAAATGGGCCAGGGATATAACAAATAATATACACTCTTTCTAATGGTAATAGTTTTATTAGTGATATCTATGAAGGAAACATGTATAAATATAAAATTAACCAAAAAATGTAAAAAGGTGTCCGGGTCTAGACGGTTTTACGGTACACTTATTGTTAGACCTCACTTTAACGTAGTTGCTCTGAGATAGTCAAGTACAAAAGTATATCTCAGCAAAAAAGTGGTCTTTTATCAAAAATTAAATAATGTATTAATATACTTCAGTTATTATATTTGTGTAACGCTTGTTTTTTTGAATTTTCGCGCGCTTATGTTGTAGTAATTTAAAAAAACTGTTGAAAAATCGTTATAAAAACGCTGTAAAATGATGTTTTTAAATTATATTTCAAAAACGGCGTGGTCAATAATTTTTACTCCTTATTAAATATTGTTTGTGACTTTGTATTAAATAACATATTAAATATTTATTAAATTCCTTTGACACGTTTTCATTTTATTCAACAAAAATAGAGTTTTCCCATAAGAGCCCGTGTTAAAATTACAAAACTTTCAAATCGTTTTTCTCAAAATTGGGGTGGTCAATTTTTTTTTCGGTAAGGGCTCGTATTGTTGGTATTGTATTAAATAAATATCTAGAGAAGTTTCGTCAAAATCCTTTGAAAAAATCGTTTTATCCACCAACTACTTTAATCTTTCAACTTCTTACTTTATGGTTGTGGTAGCTAGTAATTTCTGTTACATTCTGTAGGTACACCTAAACGAAAGAAAATACATACAAATCAAACAAGAAAACAAAGTCGGACATACAGTGTTTATTTATTTCTTGTTAAAATTTTCTTTAACTTATTGGTAAAAATTTTCCCGGGAAATGACGAAGTGTATTGTATTGTATTTTTTTTTTTGTTTCCGCTCTCTTCTACTCTCTCCTCAGACCGCCATCTTACTTGCTGGCTTGCTTGTGATGTTTGTTGTCTTCCGTTTGATTCACCACGTTCACATGGGAAATTAATACAAGCGAATGAACACTGGGAATTGAGTGAATGGTGTGCGGCGTAGCTTTAAAACTTGGTAGATATAGTTATGTTAGATTTGAAATGTGAAACCTATTTTATTTATACATAAATGTAAATAAAATTCACATATATTTATATTTGTGCGGGTAAATGCGGCTGTTGAGACGGGTGGGGGGGGGGGAGTGCCTGTCACATTTAGCACATTGAAATTTCGATTGGCACTTGACATTTTCGATTGTAAATTTTTTTTTTGGAATGTCGTCGTTATCGTATAAAAAATGTGTTTTTTTTTTCGAAAGTGAAATGTCTCTCGTTAATAAATATTCTTGTATTTACGCCTGTACTACTGCGATTAATAGCAATGTTGTTATGTTGCCGAAATACGATTCAAGCGCTCTTATTCAAACGGATCAATTCACTCGACGCGACGCTCTAAGATATATATTACCTACTTGTTGTCAGTTGTATTTTAAATTTGTTATGTAGGTGCTTCTAAACATACGGGATTGTATGTAAATAATGTTAAAAAATTCTAAGAAATGATTTGCATAATTTGTGAAATGTCTAAAAAGCGTAAAAATTTTAAAAAAAAAAATAATTCGGTGTAATTTTATCGAGGGCTTTTTAACAGGAAAAACACAGTGTATTTTTAACTAATTTATGCATAATTATTACGGTGAAATACTTAAATTTATCAATTTTTCATTTTTTAAATTTGAAATATATTTTTTTACGAGGTAGGTCTTGGATTTGAATTGAATTAAAAATATATTTTAAGTAAGAATACATAACGTAAAAGCCCCTATACCGGAACACTATTTTTAGGTGCGTAATTAAACTGGCTTATAAAAACTGACAAATAAATTAAACACCCATTTTTTTTTTCTTAATAAGCATGAAAGAAAGTTTTTCTTAATCCAATGAATATGTTTTTAAAAAAATACAACCCAATAATTTTTATTTATTAATGTTTCTCTTTTACAAAATGTCGACATCTATATCCAAACAGAGAAACCTTAATGACACTAGAATTTGGGAACCGGTATACAAACAGACATGTAATATGAGTAATATGACACATAGAGTGACACCTAGACGTCAAAGTACGAAACATAAAATGGTTTAAGTATCAGACGTAAATAAAGGATCAAAATACTATATTCAACAAAAATTGTTTTATATATATATATATATATATATATATATATATATATATATATATATATATATATATATATAGAGAGAGAGAGAGAGAGAGAGAGAGAGTAAAGTTGTAAAATGTGTACCAGTTTCTATTTTTCTTAATATATAACCTTTATTTATTAATAAAATTAAAAAATAACTGTATTCCCATAAAATTTGATTATTATGCTAAACATTTCAACAAAAATTAAATCTCCTGTTAAAAATATTAACTGAAAAATTCTACAAAAAATTAAACGCTGCAAGAAGCATAATTGTGGAACTTGGTTTCTTAATGTGTACCTGTAATTTCCAAAATTGTACCTCAACAACATTCGCCACAAATAAATACTTTTTCCTCAGGTTTTACACCAGCACACGATTCATGTTGCCATTCTTTACATTTTTTACACAATATCAATAATATTCAATTCGTCACTCTTTATAATATATCCTACAATACCAATCCGTTTCATATGTTTCAATCAAAATTCTCTTCGTTACTCTTTCCTGAGGAGTGTCATCATTTTTTTTTTCATTGCTTTCTTCTCTGAAATTTTTTTTCTATTTTCCAATTTATTTTTATAGGCGCTGCTGGTTAAAATTGTAGCACGTTAGGATCTCATATTTTTTTTAGTAGGGATATATGAACATTTAGCATGTACACATTAGCATACTCTCCGCGGTACAAATTAAGCAACAGTTCGTATTTTACTTAAAATTAAAGGTTAAGTGTAAAAAGCAAATTTTTAAAAGTTTTACGGACTCGAATACGTAAATTGAATGTATTGTTAGTCGAATTTTCTCCGAAAAATAAGACTTATACAGTCTATACGATAAGAGCTGCGAGAGGCGAGAGTAGGGGCGCTATCCGTTTTCGGACCCGTAGAACACGAATATGTAGAAAAAAAAATGTCTGATATATATATATATATATATATATATATATATATATATATATACATATATATATATATATATATATATATATATATATATATATATATATATATATATATATATATATATTTATATATATATATATATATATATATATATATATATATATTTTCCCGCCACCTTTTAATTTGTGTAGGGCCCCCCTATGGAAGTTAAGAGATGAAATTTGGTAAATGGGGCTCATTTTCGAGGCACCTCATACTATCAAAGTGGGGTCAAATTTTGGGCAAATTTTTTTTCTGACCCGACCTTTAAGGGGGTGGTGGGGGGCGGAAAAGCAATAAAACTTTTTCAAACCGGTTTTAAATAATGTTTTGGTCAATTATCTACAACATATCCAAAATTCAGCTTCCTAGGATGATATGGTGGGAGTAGAGGGGGGAAAAACGATTTTCGCTGGATCTAACAGGCCCCCAGCCCCCCAGAATTAACGTAGAGGGTTGAAATTTGGTGTGTTGATAAAGTTCGTACCTAGGTTGTGCTTTTTGGAGGTTTTAATATTTTACCCCCACCCCCCTCATTTTTAAGCTACAATTTCATGCATTTTCGACGTTTTCGAAGTTTGTACCACTCGCACAGGTCACCCGAATAAACCTAGAGGACTGAAATTTTGTATTCGGATTGAGTTGGTATCAAGGGGGTGCCTTTTGGGGGTCTCGACTTTTAACCCCTACCCCCACCATTTTTATACCCAAAAGAACATGATTTTTCTTGTTTTTTAACAGTTTCGTTCGGGTCAAAATCTCCCCAAATAAACCTAGAGGGCTGAAATTTGGTGTACAGGTTAAGCTAATAGCCAGACACTGTTTTTTGGAGGTTTCAACTTTTAACCCTTACCCCCACGATTTTGACGCCAATATTTCCTTAATTTTTTTGCTTGTTTTCTAACACGTCTAGAGACTCCATAAGGAAACCTAGACGGCTGAAATTTTGTACGTGTATTCAGTTAGTATCCAGCTAGTACCTTGTAGGGAGTCCGCATCACTTTTCCCCCCACTTCTCCCATTTTTACATCGGAATTGAATGCTATTGTTAAATGTGTTTTAAAAGCATTATGTTTATTCTGAATACAAGTAGGCGAATAGTAATTTTAAAAAATTTAAAAAAAAGTGAACCTACTTTTATGACAAATGAAATACATACATATTAAGTAATTTAAAAATGTTATTAAAGTCACTGTTTATTTATAAATTAGGAATTTTGGATTTTTAGTATTTATAAAATAGAAATTTTGGATTTTTTTGAAAAGAAAAAATATCTTTATAAAGGCCTTCCAGTTTACTATTGAAGGTCCTTTTTTAATATTTAAAACTAAAACATAAAGGCAATTAGCGGATAAACATGGGCAGGAATGTCCTCGTACGAATTGTGTTGGCTTTTTTTCTGCTACCTGTTTTCGGCACAAAATTGAAATTTACTGAGATACAGCCCTTAAATACTTAAAACCTTTTTTTAAAGCCTCGATCAGCCGAACACTCATCACCAGTTTTGAAACCAACAAAATGACAATTCGGTTGTAGACTTTCAATCACATTTCGCTTGTAGACATTCAATACCGAAGATGAAGGGGGAAATTCGACTACCGTGATGGGGCCCCGCTGCTCACGGCGTTTTTTTATTTATAAAAGACTTACTAACACAAAATAACTTACCATTTTTTAAAATTAATCTTATAATAATTGTTAAAAATTTACTTAGAAAACACAGTTTATTGACACCTTGAATTTTTAAAAATAATAACTGGAAATTCAGTGCTGACATTTTGTGAATTAAAATTTCTTTGAACACTCTGTTAGATGTTTACAAGTAGATGACTCTGCAATATTGCTTTATATTGTTTTATAAGAGGTACAAATAAGGAGCCGTGGCAACTTTACCCTATATATATATATATATATATATATATATATATATATATATATATATATATATATATATATATATATATATATATATATATATATATAATTTTAAACAAACTTTAATTATTGTTCAATACTGTTTCAATACTATATTAAACCAGGCTAAAATAACATTTTCTAAATATACGGATCCGAGCATACGTTTGAATTTAATAAATATGTATACTAGGTATATCTTTCCACCTTTGTATAGATATATAGCCATTTATAAATGTTATAGGCATTTATAAATTTTCGATTATTTCTATATATATATATATATATATATATATATATATATATATATATATATATATATATATATATATATATATATATATATATATATATATATATATAAACGAGTCTATTTATTAATAACGTACTTAAATATATACGTAAATTGCCAACAGGCTTTTTCAAATAAAATTGTTTAATGTAATATTTGGTTAATTCCATACCGATTATTATTAACGATATATTGGTATTTATTGTAATATTAAAATAAAGTTACATAAACAATATTAATACACAAATGCATTTTACCTTTTTTGGGAAATTTTGTTTTTCAGGTGATAGAACCATCAGAAATATCGGCTGCATATTAAAAAGTAAATTAAAACAATGTAAATAAAAAAGATATAAAAAATAGAAAAGGGAATAAAAATTGAAACAATCGGAGACATCAGATATTTCTGTTCAACTTGTTAGAACACATTTGCCTCGGACAGTTTTACATTATTATTCGCTTTTCTACTTTTTTTTGTTTCATCTTGTCTACTTCGTTTTAATTTACTTTTTTACACAGTTTAAAAGAGAAAAATAAATATACTCGTACAAAATTTTTATTATTCAGCAATTTCAAACAAATTAATAGTACCTATATGATTGAAGTTATAAGTGGCATATTACACACAAGCGAAAAAGTTACGCAAGAGCTGCGCAGCTGCGAGTGCGTAATTGTGCAAGTGTGTAATGTGCCTTACAACCTAGTTACGTACTATACTTTATCTACGACTAACATGATATTCACAATAAACGATAAAAATTTGATACAAATGCAATACGTTAAAATTATGTAGAATTTGAAAATTAAAAACAAATGTAAACATTCAGTTACTAGGTAAAATTTTTGTACAGATTCTAATATACAATATAAGAATTAATAAAAGTGTAGTAACCTGTGATATTTTACGTATACATGCGTGTAAAGAGCCATTTGTTGTACAGCTGTATGTAAAAGCATAGCTTACCTAGATAATATTTTGTACAATAAACAAGCAATTTTTCATGGTAGTCGTAGATAAAATTTATTAATTAAAATTAAAAAATATGAATAACAAGTCCCTCGTATATGCATAAAAAATATTTTATTATTGAAAAGGGAAGAAAGACAGCTACCGGCTTTAAAAAAACCGCAAGTAGATATAAAATTTCCAGATTTTCCTTTTTTTTGACGTTTTCTAATATTTTCATTTAACTGATCGAATAATTTTGGTCAGAGATTCCAACGCTAGAAATGTCATCTAGAATACTTAGCATGAAGATTGGTTTCCCCATAAAATTCCCCAATTTTATGTTTTTTATCCATTTTAATTTTGATAATCAGCTTAGAAAAATGTTCTTTTAGTTTCTGGCTGATTTTCACCTATATAAATATTATTAAAATTAATTTATTAATTAAATCCTCTCACAATTTTCATAAACTCATTAATCTTTCTGGTCTAATTTATAAAATTTGTTTTCATTCTCTCCGTCTACAAATAAACAAGTGCTTATATCATACTACCTACAGGTAAATTTAAATAAAATATATTAAATTAACTTGAACAACGACACCTGGCTTATAAATAATCATTTTGGGGTAGTTTTATTATAATTTGATCGGATTTTGAATAGTGTAAAGTAACTGAACCGTTTAATATACTTGACCCGTTGTGTGGTTGGTCAATAATCCGATTTTATTCGAAAGAATTTTGTATAATTTACACACTTATTTATTAGAAAGGTAACTAACACTATATTTATAGTAAAAAGATCAAAATTTAATCTTTAAATTGAAAATTATATGACGAATTTGAACGGATTTTGTCTATTTTGTCTTCCAGCAATAGATTTAGCATAAATTATTATTTTATTATATCGCCTGTTTTGTTAATATTATAGCTGAACTTTGATTCCGCATTTGTAAGGGTGGTTTGTCGTGATAGACTTAATCTCCTATCTGTTCTCTGTAATCTGTGTTTGAAATTTGTGTTAAATATTAAATAATTCAATGAGATATCGTTAAATATTTTTAATTTTTATAGTGAATTGCCATAATAGTTGATATTTATTTAGAAATCTTATTTTAAACATCGTTGATTTTCAACGATTTAAATGACTAAAAACGCGCCATTACTTCAAAGCCACGTCACAATTTTTTTTTTTTTAAAAAAGTATAAATCTTTAACTGTGAAGCAAAATTATGTTTTATTTTCAAAAGTTCTGTTAGCGAATACACAGTAGTAATAATTATCGACTAAATTTGAAATAAATTCTCACTTCTACTTCGACTTATTATAAATATTATCAAAATTTTGAGGTTATAAAGATTGACACTGACGTTTATTTATCTTCAAATCGTGACGTCATTACAATGAGTCGTTTTTCGCGCCAGTTTTTTCATTTAAAATTAAGTAATTTGTTTATGACTTTTAAAAAATTTATCAAAAATAAAAAAAATTTTGATGTACTAATGGTGGTGTGAGGATTAAATACTGAAACCTCCAAAAGGTTCACTCGAGATAATAATTGAACTCATATACAAAATTGCAGCCCTCCAGGTTTATTTGGAGGGCCTGCAGATGTGCCACTCACCGAAAAACACAATAAAACATGAAATTTTGGTGTAGAAATGATAAGAGGGAGAGCTAAAAAATTTAAACTCCCAAAAGATACTCCGTAAATACTAACTGAATCAATATACAAAATTACAACCACTTAGGTTTCTTTTAGGGGAAGGGGTCAGACCTTCCAGAGGCCAGAGACACTTTTTCCTTTCTCGACGTTCTCCAAATCCCAGATCGCCTTGAAAGTTGAAGCGGTTCCTACTTTTGTCCAAAATTTACCCCCACTTTTATGGTATTATTGTGTCCAGGAAAGAACTTCATTTACCGAATTTCATCTCATTGCATTCAGGAGCCTCTACACCTATCAAAATGTAGCGGGAAATATATCAGACATTTCTAAAAACTTTGGAATTATATTCTAAGTGTTCTAGAATAGATTTAAAATCCACCCCAATCTCGATCCGACAAATATATAAATTCGACAAACTACACGGAGAGAAAAATCATATAATTTTTGTAGATAAAATTTCAGAAAAATTACCATGCTCTCTTATAATGCGTGCGCGATCGACGACCAAAATAAAAAATATGTACTAGCATGGTAAAATTTAATGTGCTAACACAACTATTATCACACTCTTATGCATATATGTTATAGTTTAATTCTTGTTGTCGTACTCTTTCATTTGCGCATCTAACTCGCAACCTTATGTTGCTTGGGCGGTACCTACCTGTAAAAACTTCGAACCTGTAAGAACTTTATGATGCATACAAAAATGATTGCCAACAATATATTCTAATACTAAAGATAGTGAAGTAACAAAATGATGAATTAAACGGTGACATCCCCGTCCTCTAACACAGTGTAATGTAAGACAGTCTAATGGATCAAGGTGCTTGGTCCGACCCGTCCGACCAAGTTGGTCGTCCACACCTATGGTTCGCTATGTGACTTGCTATGAGTGAGGTACATTTCAACAGCGTTCACAACACACACAACCTTCTTTCTCTTTTTTTCTTTCTACTATTAGCAGATAGCATTTCAAATATTATAATACAGCATGGTAACTTTTGTAAGAAAATATTTTTTTGTCGGCAATGGAACTTTTTACTGTGCTGTTTTACAAATTTTACGGAGCTAATATTACGGAAACAATATTCTATCCTTTAAATTTTCTATGATTAATTATAATTTTTATATTTTTACCGTACAAAATTGAATATGTTCGCCTTTTTACACGTCGATTGTAGTGCTGAGCACAGTAATTTTTATATGAATTTTCTCTCCATGTAATAAATTATTCAATAACAGTATATACACTGAAACGTATGGAAAATTGAAATACTTTTTAATCACCTATATATACCATTTCACTCAAACAGTACCAATAATGTATACATATCCTTCATGTAATATACGTGTAAATATTAACACAGAAATATCAGCACATCTGCTGATATGTTGTATTAACCAATTAGAATCAGTATAGTGACCACGACGGGCACAGGATAACGGACAGGAACTGATCCGTAATCCATTGGGAAATGTTGTTGGATAGTGAACAATTCTGGTGGTACTGTGAGGCACGATATAAGACCATCTTAACTGTTATAATGTTTGACTCCGGAGGCACTTGTTGAGATTATTGCTCAAGGAATTCCCTAGCGAAATGTGTACTACTGGTACATTGTGTTAAACAATATTGAGCAAGTGATATATATGTATCATCAAATTTGTGCTTAGTTAGAATAACATGTTTCAGATACGGAAATAATTTATTAGTTATAAATGTTAATTTTGTAATAATCATGAATTAAAAAGGTAAAAAGGTAACGAAAAAGTTTCATTTATCTAGCTACAGAGGTCCCAGCTGACTGTATATTTAGTATTCAGAATATTTGAATTGCGGCTAAAAGATTTTAAACTAAGCACCGGGTACTCCTTTTCCGGAATTTTGTTTAGGTTTTAGTCATTTAAGGTACCATCACAGTGTAATCGGCCGAAAAATAGTTAATTTTCGTGATTTTTTTTCGTATGGATAGAATGGCAGAATGGGATTGAATTTTTTTTTACTATTAATACCACAATTTAACAATTCAAAAATATTTCTTTTATTCATTTTTATTTATTTTTATAATTATTATAATTTTTTGAAAAAAGTGTCTTTAAAAAAGGGCGAAAATCGATGCCCACGATTGAGGCCGCAGTTTTCATCCGAAAAAAAAATCAAATATATTATAAATCTGTAGGTAACCCGCCATGTTCCTATTGGAGCTTTTTTTATTTTGAAATTTGAAAAAATGGCGGCTGTTTGAATAAAAAATACAAAATTTTTTATAATTTTTCGTGTAGAAAAATAGGAAGATTTCAAAATAAAAAAAAGCTCCCATAGGAACATAGCAGCCTACCTGCAGATTTATAATCTTTTTGATTTTTTTCGGATAAAAACTGCGGCCCCAATTGTGCGCACCGATTTTCCTCCTTTTATAAAAACACTTTTTTCAAAAAATAATTATAAAAATAAATAAAAATGAATAAAAAAAATATTTTTGTACTGTTAAATAGTGACATTAATCGTAAAAAAAGGTTCAATCCCATACCCTCGTCCTATCCATCCGAAAAAAAATCACGAAAATTTACTATTTTTCGGCCGATTACACTGTGATGATACTTTAATAGAATAGTTGCAAACATCATTAGAAGGTTTACGGCTCATAAGTAAAAACTGATATTGTAGCAAATAAATTTGTAGCCACTTATCACCTCACTCATTATCATAGACTTGTGGGAGCGCCGGGGCGTTGTAAGGATGTTTAAGATTAAATATATTCCATTCAATTACATATTAAGTATATAAAATATAACAAACAGTGGAGGCGCTGTGTATAACGGTGATCTCAATGTGATTCACACATATATTATTTTTAGTGGGAGCGTTGGGGACACGTTTGACACTTTTCTACTCGGTTATATAATAAAATATATAAAATCCAACAAAGAGTGGAAACGCTGGGTATAATATTTTTAACATTATACACAGCGCTCCCATTGTACAAAATATGTGATTTATCTTGAAATTTTCATTCTAGTAAATTTTTGGCATTATGGTTGTGAAAAGCGCCTAATTCTCTGTACTTTAAATTCCCGAAAACACTTCATTTTACCTATGGGACGGCTAAGTTTTCGTAAACTTTGCCATCCCTTTGGTTTTTCATGGTTTTTTCGAAAACTATTAGAACACCGAATTTTTTACTGGCACACCTAAATAACACCTAATATACACGTATTTTTCATCGAGTTATTTTCTGAGATTTTTAAAAGGGATTTGCGAAGCCTTACGAAGGTTTTTCAGGATTATCATTTAATATATTTTAAAATGCCAAGTCTTCTTTTTTATCTTTCCTTCTTTTTCTTCTCCTTCTTCTTTTCCACAAACAACAACTGTTTTTTAATTATTTCAAATTTGAAAATTTTTAAATAAGTAACGATATTATTTATGTGTGTATAACTCTGGATTATTTGGATATTAGGTAACAGCTAGTAGAGAATGTGGTATTAAGTATAAGGCCCGATTTACATTAACGCTCCGCTCTCACTCCGATATCACTACGCTCCCTATTCGATATAATCTTGTTGTGTTCACATTACAGTCCTGCTATCATGCTGGTACCTATTCGTTCTCTATTCACATTATAATGCCACTCTGGGTACACTCCCAGTTCGGTCTCAGTTCGATACAAATACCTTTTCATAACAACTGAATGCAAGCGGAGTGGAGTGGAATCAAAAAAGTTAATATCGCTCCGATAAAATATTACCTGAGTGGTATTGATATTGGAGTGACATTGGAGCGAGAGCCAACCGTGACTGATATCGGACCGATATCAGAACGATGATGTGAATACACTCATTGTTTATTGTGTATGAATATTTTATCGAACCTGGAGCGGAGTGATATCGGAGTGAGAGCAAAGCGTTAATGTAAATCGGGCCTAATTTTTATCCACTATTCCGCATTCAGCCGAATAGTCCCTCAGTATTCGATGTTCAGAACCAGTTGCCGATTTTGGTTGCAAGCCTAATTTGAAATATTTCTATAGAATAACCGTTTGGATTTACTAGATCTGCTTATCTTTTATGAACCCTCCCTCTATCATTGAAAAAGTATTGGGGTTGTTAGCTGAAAAAAAAATTTAATTAATTAAAAAATTAAACACAACTTTCCACTAACCTGTACAAGTGGTTATCGACGATATCAATATCAGGAACACATAACAGTGTCTCACATAACAACACTGTCGAAATATGGCGGGTACAATATTCGACAAACTTCGACAATTTCCACCGAATTGTTGGCTGATTGAATTGGTTATCGTATTATTGGCGCTTCTATTATCCTTATCAATGTTTGTTTTGATACGATTCGTATTATTTATTATTCGATGGCACTGTTCTTCCATTTCCATTTTTGTCCCACTTTGATTGAAATCGTGCTGTTGTTCTGTTAACCTAATACAAGTATCGACATCTTGTTCTAGCAGCGTCATCATTATCGTTCCTTCAGTTCGTTCGTTTACGTGTTTCGTGTGTGCTGTGTGATTGTGAAACAAAAATTTCTCTTATCTGGTCGTGATTGTTGTTTCAATGCCGGAACCGGATATGATGACTATTTTCTTACGGCTACACTTGGGCTATTTTAAAATTTCATTTTGTTTTTGTCTTTGTTCGAAAGAAGGGAATGAATGTGTCAAGCTGTCTTTATCACACTTCACTTATGTATTATATTTAACTATTTAAAAAATATCACTACTTGTTGTCTCTGTTTTGTCTTTAGTATAATTTTATGTTTATGTGTTGTTCCACTGTCTTCGTAGTTCCGTTTGGATATTTTATGTCACTGTACGTACCGACCGAGCTCTACGCCTGTGGAAATTTCATTGTTATTTTTATTATTTTCATTGCGCCCCTTTGTCCTCTCTTTTGCCAACGCAGTTTAAAATTTATTTCGCGACAATATAACAAATGTCACATGCACTTGAGCCTTTGAGACACATTTTAATAATTACACCTATGTGTAGCTGAGTGGTAAGTTATTGTGGCAAATATTTGTTTTGTTTATAATAAAGATTTTATTTTACATAAAACTATTTTATATGATTATTTTAGTTAGTATATCTTCATCTGTTTATTCTTTGTGGCATCGCAATGACGACTAACTAGATGGTTTGAAAGCGGACAAATCTGAAAGAAGAAATGAAAAATAATTATATTTAAATAATTAAAATATGTTATATTTTTAATTATAAAATGTTTTAAAATATTTTCTGTAACTAAAAAAAATAATTTCTGGTATACCACACAAACAGATGCATAAGTAAAAAGTTTTATAGGTTAGAGAATAGTAAAAAAAAAATTAGAGAATAGTATATTGTACAATAAGTGAGAAATAAGCTTTTCCCATGTATTTTAACACTATATTTTTTCTACGAGCACATTTTTTTCGTAAAATTTAACATAAATAATTATAATAAAATTTAAATAAGTAGTAAAAAAAATTTAAATTTATAATGTCAGTGGTAAGATGTTCAAATTTTTGCCAAAGCATACTTTGAAACTATGGAAACAGTAATAAATAATCAACTTACATATGTATTGGTATATTGCTTCCGAGACTACTAAAGTAGCGGAAGCATTGTGATCACTTTTGAAAAATAAAAAATTTTTTCTCTCCAAAATCAAATTTTTTACGCACATTTTACGTTTTAGAGCTTCCTGAACAATTTTGGTTTGGGCTGTCCGTCTGTCTGTCCGTCTGTGTGTCTCCAATTTTGCACCAAGTGGCATAACTTCCGAACTATTCGATTGTTTTTAATGAAATTTTCAGAAATTATGCAGTTTGGCTCCGCGATGGTCCCCTATGAATTTAATTAAAATCGGAGTAACGGTAGCAACGCCGCTACCATGTCATTCCAAAATTGCACCAAGTGGCATAACTTCGGAACTACTCAATTCTTTTTTATAAAATTTTCAGAAATTATGTAGTTTGGTTCCTATATGGTCCCCTATGAATTTAATCGAAATCGGAGTAACGGTAGCTACGCCGCTGCCATGAAGTCCCATTAAATGTCAATATCTTATTTACTGCTAGTCCTATCTCGCTCAAATTTTTAGGGTATATTGGGGGTTAGTTTCTAAAATATTTTTGCTATTATTTTATAATTTAGCCTTTAAATCTTTTGAGTTACAACAGTTTTTTATAAACTTCAAGGCGAAAATATAATTTCACGGTATATAATATGTATATTTGGTAGAATACTGTTTTGAAGCCTTTTACGACTACGAGGAAGCTGTGTGCCCACCCTATTGGCAGCGTATTTTTAGTATTATTTATATAATATTTCTATTTTATTTTCGCACAGTGTGGGCAATTGTTAATTGTTACATATAGTTAGCCCTGCGCAAAATGTTACTTTTAAGAGTAGGAATAGAAAAAATATTTTTTATCAGCAGCAATTGTCAGTTTCACTTATTTTAAAAAAGTTTTCCATATCATAGTGCTAAGAATAAAACATTCTTTTAAAGTTTCTTAAATAGTTTAAAATATTGCAGGTTCTAGGCATCAGACATGTCTGACTGAAGAAGTCATCCAAGAGTTTGGGACTTCCAATGTTTTCATCGAATTTCGCAAAAAAAAAGTTAGGAAGATAAAATTTTACAATGTTTAAAACATATTTTTTGCAATTCTGAATTAAAAAGTTAACTTTTTTAATGTAGATATGTCGATTTTAATTCAGAATTGCAGAAAATATTCTATGCAATACGTGCAAAATTTGCATTTTTTATTACTTGTTATAATTGTTAAACAAGGCAAGCTTATATTTAAAAAACATGGGATCATTGCTTTGTCACTTTTCACAACAAAAATCGTATAAACACGAGTCGACTTTCGGCCATTACGCCATCCTTAGGTGAAAAACATAACTGTTATAATTCATGAAAGAAAACATTGATTGAGGTTGTAAGTTCCATATTACACACGAACGAAAATGTTACGCAAGAGTCGCGCAATGGCGAGTACGTAATTGCCCACTTTACCCTACTCATATTATGGAAAATGGAGAATTTTCCGTTAAATCTGGCAACGTCGCATTAATTAAAGTGTAGCAGGAGATTCAAAAATAAAATAAAGTAATAATTAACAAAATAACAGTTCAACATCACAGAGGACAGAGACCCCGCAACTATCTCTTTTCTGAAATCACGAGTGTGTACTTCTGTGCTCATTAGGCTTCTTAGTTGTCAGTTTGTCAGTAGCAGTCGATGATTGAAGATCAACCACACGATAATGGACTTGATTGTTGTTGGTATTGTTACATCCCCTAGTACATGCGTATGCTGTCATAACTATGTATGCAATAACTGAACCACGTGACCGCCCCTACTATCTGCGTTACTCACACAAATACACAAAATCGCACTAATACAATGTAAACCCAGTGTGCGTATACAACATATTGTCTATCTCTTACATGTTACACTGCTTCCAGTAGTGTAGGCATAGATATGTTGTCTCTATTACTCTATGGTTCAACATAAATAAATTTTTAGTAATCGGGAGAATTTTTTCAGGCAACACAAAAAATTAGACTTAACAAACTGAACTTCTTCATTAAAAATTTTCTTGAATAAGTAGGTACTGTTAAAAATTAAATGTATTTTTGTGGTGCATCTTGTAATGTTGAACTGATCCCTTAAATAAACGCTCTAATATTCGTCTTATTCGTCTGCAAACTCAAAAACCGAGTTTTCAAAAGAAAAATCAGATAATCTAAAGGAAGTTTTTGACATATGTGTTTTGACACATACGAGACCCTTACGCTTGATCAATTTTATTGTTAACTTTCCATTTAAACCTCCGATTTTTTTTCTTTTTCGTAACATAAAAAAGCATTAGGACATTTTTTCTTCCTCCGAATTTTTACTTATTGTTCGAAAATATACTTACACAATATGAGAAACTAATATTCTATCAATCTTTTATTTTTTTTATTTCAACGGAAACAGCATTTTTATTACCACACCTACATTTCCTTGTATTTCCCCGAACACCGAAATATAAAATAAATATTTTTTTCGGCTCGATAAGAGAAAAAAAAATCCGAAAAAATAATAATTTAAACAAAATGACGGTGTAATTTTTCTCAAGAACAAAAAAAAAATATATAACGCGTAAGAAACTACCAAAGCCGTTCTAATATATATGAAAAGGAGTCATAAAAGATATCAGCGTTTCCTAACATAGGAAGTTACAAGCTTACGAGTTGTACAGTGCCGCCGGTGGTATCAATAAGTGATATCTCTTATCCTAGAAACAGAAAAAAAGTGGAAATAAAAAGGACGAACTATAAAGAATAGTAAGAACAAAATGTTTTTTTTGTTTTTTGGCATTATCGTTATGAAGAATACTTTTCGGGGGTTAAAATTATAATCAATAAGGGAACTTTTTTGGGGGGAGAAAATTATCAAAAAGTGATAAGTGCTAAAAGTGGTGTGCTCTTGTTTGCGATCAGTCCATTTTTCAATAAAAAATTTTGCCAGTAAGGTAATTAACCCTAGAATCATACGTTGGTCTACGAGAAACGTTAATCATACATCGACGTCGTTTTGACGGATGGACTTTTAACGTTTATTTGCACAAAACATTTTGTTTACATGGCAATACTACAAAAGCGAACAAAATATTTAAAAACCGTATTTTCATTATAAAAATTAAAAAATAGATAAATACCATCAATTTTATCATAAAACATGTGTTTCAAATAATTAATTTATGAACTATTATGAGTCATTGGACATGTGTGACTATACAGAATGTGAAATTTCTCAGTCATAAATATTCCTATAGATACGAGTATGTAGTTATTTCCCCATTAGGCACATTTGTAAATTTTATAAAATTTGTTAGTAATTTTTCGAATAAGATCTCAAAAAATAATAAAAATTAAAATATTTTCCACAAAATAAATTGTTAACCTTTTATTAAGTCACTTGAAACGCATTCTTTAGTTTTCGATTCAATATATTAAAACTTCAGTATTATGTCGTCTCTATAAGTCAAACAGCTGTAATCATCTTTCACATTATCATAATCATTGAATAAATTAATTATAACATGCATATCTTTAAATAATTTTAGAAAAATTAGAAAAACTTATATAGGGTGAGAGTGCTAAAAGTCGGCCACTTAAACAATTGATGATATGCAGAATTCTGAATTTTGAATTTACGCGTATTTTTGTCATCTCTTTAAGTACTTTTAAGTATCGCCTTTCTAACTAAATAGAGATTAAATTTCTAAATTAATAAACAATTACAATATTTTAATTTTTATCTTTAAAAATGTATTTCCCTTAAGTCGGCCACCTGTGCCCTAAAGTCGGCCAAAAATGTTCCTAAGGTCGGCCACCCGGATTTTTCATAATAGAAATGAATTACCTGATTGTAGTTGATTACAAGAGTAAGGAAAACGTTTAAAGAAAACTCTTTAGCATTAAAATATTTTATTAATTTAAATTTAAACTAAAATAGAATTATAAAAGAACATTTTTAAATATTTTTTAATCAATAACAACATTACATATTAATATTAAATAAACTGATAATTTTTGGCAAAAATAATATTAACGTTTAATAATTATCGTAATTTGTAGTTTCTAAATTACAAAAGATGTAATTTAATTACATTATTACGATTACTTTTGCTTAAGACATAAATATACATAAAACTGCTATTATCTAAATTAAAGCAATTTCGATTGTTAAAAGAGGAAATTAAGGTCAAGTTGACAAATAAATTTTTTGTTATGTCAATATTGGGACTAACAGAGCCTGATTTAATCAGTTATAATCACTTTATGATAAGTAATTCGATATCGATAATTTTCGATAACGAAAAGTAGGTTTTAATATTTGCAATACGTTTGGAATACCCATAACTTGCTTCGCTTAAGCCTTCAAAAATTTCGTTATTTTTTCGCTACGACGCACCGTTTACGAGATATTTACGATCAAAAGTTTATGTTTTCGAAAAGTAACGAAATGTAATTTTTTTAAAAATATGTTACTGCTAGTGATGAGCAAAATTAGTCTTGGTCTTGCAGTCTTGTCTTGGTCTTGCATTTTTTGCAAGACCAAGACCAAGACCAAGACTGCATTTTGCAAGACCAAGACTATAAGTATGGCTGCAAGACCAATACCAAGACTCAAGTGAGCAAGACCAAGACTATAGCAAGAAAAAAGCAAGACTCTTGCTAAATTATTTAAATAGTTTAAAAGTATAATTAATACCGTAAAGAGAGAAAATTCTGATTTTAGAAGGAAAAAATTCGCTAATAAAAAAATGCAAAAAAGTGCAAGACTTTTAGCAATACCAAGACCAAGACCAATACCAAGACTGCATTTTGCAAGACCAAGACCAAGACCAAGACTCAAACTACTCTAGCAAGACCAAGACCAAGATTCTTAATGCAAGAACAAGACCAAGACCAAGACTGCCAAGTCTTGGTCTTGGTCTTGCATTTGCTCATCACTAGTTACTGCTTACCAACTCAATCGGACTAATTGGGCCTAAATTAACCAGTTATAACCAATTTTTAATAAGTAATTCGATATCGATAATTTTCGATAACGAAAAGTAGGTTTTAATAGTCGCAATACGTTTGGAATACCCATAACTTGCTTCGCTTAAGCCTTCAAAAATTTCGTTATTTTGTCACTACGACGCACCGTTTATGAAATATTTACGATCAAAATTTACGATTACGAAAAGTATCGTTTAAATACAAATAATAAAAAACATTTCGATTTTAGAATAGCGTAACTTCAGAAGCACTTATTATGACCACTACCTACAACTAGTGTGTTAATAATAATAATATGTACACGAAAAATAGTTTGTTGACGGCCTGGCCGACCTTAGGATTTCTTCACAAATTTTATCCCTAATGTCGGCCACCCGTTTATTTTTTAAATTTCAAACGATAAACGTTTTAAACAATTTCTAACTTCTTTGGAGGTGTATAATGTCATCAGTTTCATAAATTTAATCGTTACTGTTAAAAACTTTAAGAATAATTGCTTATTTTCCGCACTGACTAAACTTACAAATTATAGAACGGCCGATTCATTTTCAACACAAATTGCCATTTATCAATCGATTAAGTGTAATAAAACACTAACTACTTGACAAAAAATATTCATTTTAGAAATCGTACATCTAGAATAGGTGAACCTTTTGTTTCCATGTGATTTCCAAGCATTTTTTATTTCTTAAGGCCTTATTTTAAAAAAAATGCAACAAGTGGCCGACCTTAGGGCACCGGCCGACATTAGGCAATCCCACCCTATATGAAGTACAAAATCTTTAAAAAAAACATCGCGTAATCATACATCGACGTCCTTTTGACGGACACTATTTCAATACAAACAAAACGACAATGACTACGTCTTATGTATTAGAACAACAAATAAATTAGATAACAGAAATCTCACAGCAAGCAGGTACCGACAAGTTGTAGTATTGGAGCAAGTAGAGAAGTTCGTTCGTCGTTTTGACGTGTACGTATGATTCTAGGATTAATGGGATTAAGCGTTATGAAGAATACTTTTCGGGGTGTAGAATTATAATCAATAATGGAAATTTTTTGGGGTGAAAATTATCAGAAAGTGATAAGTGCTAAAACTGGTATCCTCTTATTTGCGATCAATTAATTTTGCGGTCAAAAATATTGATAATAAAGTAATTAATATGGTTAAGATTTTTAATCGTATAACTGAAAAGTTTTGTCCTATTTGCGGTCAGAAAAACAAATGTATTCAAAAAAGATTTCAGATCGTTTGTCCAGGACTCCTTATCGTTTGTCAAGGCCTCTTTTCGTTTATCAGCATGTCTTTTTTTGTTTGTTCAGCCCTTTTTGAGTTTGTCTACGTCAAATTCTCCTTCGTCCAAACCTTTTTTCGTTTGTCCAAGTCGGGGCGTTATTTTTTATGATCGAATTTCTATTGTATGAGTCAAGATCTCGTAAGTCCAAGCTCTATTTAAATCGCTCGAGTAACGATCCAGTACAAAATGTTTTTCGCCTGCAATTTTGAAATGGCGCGTGGGCAAACGAAACTTGGGTGGGTGGGCAATCTTGAACTAAAGACGAGTAAACGAATACAGTAAAAAAAAATTGCAAAATTTCAAAAAAGGATTGCCAATTTCACATTTTCTGAAAATTTCAATAATTAATTATAATTAACCGATGAAGGACAAACGAAACTAATTTCTGGACAAATAATTTGTGGATGCCAATGACAAAAATTTACAAAAAAAAGTTTTTGGATCACCGTTCCAAAACAAAAAGTGGACAAAACGATAGACAAACGAATACTCAAACTTAATTCGCAAAATTCGCAAAAGTAGGTACCCAGCTTCATACAGTTAATTGAATTACGAATTATGGTCATACGTCAGCCCAAAAACACATCCATCTTAAAATAAAAGTAAATAAAGAAGTTTACCATATGTTTTTCCTTAATTCTTTCAAAATTCCTAATCAAAAATCAAAAAAGAAAAAAATATACCCATCAATAGAAAATAGATTTTAACATTTTTATAAAACTTTAAATTGATTTCGAAGCAAAACTCAACAAACATGTGAACATATAAATAACAACATATCCAGAAAACCGACAATAATCTACAACCGTTTGAATTGTAGTGATTTCCTGTCACATACGGTTAGTGCCCGTCCGTGTAGCAGACCGCGGTTCGGCCCGGCAATGGTACCATTCAAAATGCATACGGCATACACCAATAACGTATATATAAAGCGTGAGTTTTTCGAGAGTTGCCATTTTCATTCGAGAGTTGCCAAACCGTTGATTTTATCGAAAAATTGTTCAAATAAGAGTTGTAGATATCGAGGGGGGGCAATCGGTTGCTTTATAGCTCTTATGGTTTTCGAGCTATGATACAAACTTATAGATTTTTAAATGAGACTATTTGTAAATTTTTCGATAAAACTGATCTAATGCATCATTTAAAACATAAATGAAGAAAAAACAATTTTTTACCCAAGTTTATTTTTTGAATTTTTCTTTAATTTAGCAATTAGGTGGTAAAAACACGCATATGATTTGGAGGCTACTTCAACCGACAGTGTTTTAGCCGGTTAAAACTTCAGTTCATTTCGGTTCAGTATCATTCTCTGTAATACAAATGATAGTAATTCAGATCTTCGAGTATAGATGTCGGGCTCTATTTAAGGTAACTTAATTTAAAAAGAATTTAAAGTTATTCATTAATTTACTGAAAAATATATTTATTTTTTATTTAATTATAGAACGGCAGGTGGCAATAAAATAAATGTAAACACCGAGTACAAACCAAAGTGACATTGGCGTTTCTTATTAATAGCAAAGTGAGGTTAACTGGAAACGAAAATATTATTAATAAATGTACTCAACTAGTGTAAAAATATTTGAAATTCAATAGTATTTCTTTTTATTAAAAACCAAATTAAAAAGGAGAAATTTCTTCACAAAAAACTTTTCAGTTTCTTTAAAAATACTTGCTACAAAAATATTTTTAGACGCATATGTATCTGTCAAACAGTGACTATTTAGAGAAATTATTTTTTTTTATTTTTCAATGAATTAAAACTGAAATTTTATTTCCTTATTGTATTTAGATATCATTTTTATATGATAATGTAATCTATTTAATAATTTTAATTTCCGATGGAAAACGGAATAATCGTTTAATATTTCGTTACTACATTGATTAAAATGGCAGCCGTATTGAGCTAATATCTTTTTAAATTACGAAAACTCCTAATCGTTTGCAAGCACTTGAGTACGAAATTCAAAAGTGTCATTTTTAAAACGTAATTACTCAAAAATGTTACTGGTAGTTTCGAATCATAAACAAACTTTTGAAAAACTTTTAAACATACATTTCCATAAAAAACTATAAGTGTGTATCATAGCTCGAAAACTATAAGAGCTATAAAGCTCCTGACTATAGCAATTGGTTTCCCCCGTCGATATCTGCAACTCTTATTTGAACAATTTTTCTATTAAATCAACGGTTTCGCTGCAATCAAAATGGCAACTCTCGAAAAACTCACGCTGTATATGTGTATTGGGTACATACCTATACGATAATATGGGACTGCTGTATATTTAGAACACGAGCAAATCTATTTTGTCTATAATAAATGTTCAGTTTATGTCAAAAACATTCGACATAATAATATCCATTTGCAAATATGTTTATTCTACCACATTTACCGCACTCGTAGACAAATCAAATAATTGTCCAATTTTAGATAGTGCATGATAATAACAGCTTAAATTATTAAGAATCCCATTCAGGCATAGAAATGTTTTATTAATTACATAATAATACCTATGTTATGTTTTCGTATGATTTAGAAAATTGTAAATCCTACAAATATGCTGAAATAGTATGTATATTGTGCAACAAGTGCAGAAAGTGGTCAATTGCCTGCGAGAACGAAGTTGAACGCACTCACTTCGATCGTGCGCTCTAGCTAATAAGCAAATAAAATTTATTATTTGATAAATAAAGTGAATTGTTCTGCACGAAAAGTGGCCCAAAAGTAACCACTGAACAAATTTTGACTAAATTTTGCTCAAGTACTCTAGAAATTTTGGAAAAAATATACGTTGAATTAAAATTGTCTAAAAAATCCCAGAAAGGATCCCAAATAAACGACTAAACTAAACTATATAGAATTTTTCTTAAAGACTATTTAAGTGGAAGGAAAAACGAAACAAAGAAATTCAACTATCGAAATCCGAACAAAATGGCCATAAAATCGAAATTATCTCTTAGGACCCGATAACCTCAAACAAAACCCAATGTAAGAGACTAAATGGATTTGTCCTGGGGCACCAAAATGGGTCGAAAATTATAGCGCTCGTAAGACTGTCAATACAAAAATGTTTCAAGTCATTACTAACAAAAAAAAATTTGGGGGGACAGGTCTACACACACTATCAATTTCCCATTGGATGTCCTTAAAGACTAAAGACTACTATACATAAATAATTATTTTTCCATTTTAGGGAGCTCCTTCCCTCAAACCCCCAACAGGGGCTTGCCCCTTGCGCCCCACTGATGAGCTTCGCGCTCTGTATCTCGTGGGGGACTCCATCCATCATTAAACAAATGATATCATCTACTATTCTCAAGTAATGCGAAACTATAAGTAAATATTTCACAAAAAGTTTTTAATTTCGTTTTTTTATTATAATACCCCTGTCGCTGCATCCTGCATAACATAGCGAGTTTCCAGTTATAAAAATTAGTTTTTCTCGGTAAGCAGTTTATACAGAATGATGGTTTAAAATCTTTTTTATCTGATTTTTTCTCCTCTTTCTAATGGTGAAAAAAAAATGTTGCAAAAATTTTTAAACTTGGGAAAATTTTAGCAAAAACTAATTTTTTTCACGAAAAATGCTCAAAAAAACATGTTTCCGGCATCGGACGTCTCTGACTAACGAACTTGTCCAACGGTTTGGGTTTGGGACTTCCAATATTTTCACCAAATTTCGTAAAAATAGGACATTTCGTTCGAGAGTTACCGTGCGAAAACACACACACACACACACATAAAAAACCAACCGCTAATCTGAATTTACTGAAAACTTTCTCCGGTCTTCATTATTTAATTACGCATCTAATGAAATTAGTCCGGAGTTGATATCATCATTTATTCTTGAGATATGCGAGACGAAAAAAAATTCACAAACGAACGAACACACATACATCACGCTAAAAACAGTGAATTCGGATTCTAGTGACCTTGAACCGTAGAGATATGTCAAAATTAGCGATTCGTAAAATCGGACCCATTACAATAACTTTCAATGGGAAATTAATAAATTTGAGCAGAAGTTCGAAGTAATTTTACGCAGATGAAATCAGGAGGCGCAACTAAGATGAAATCAAGTTAGAAAACCAACGTTATTTTAAACGATAATTATTTTTTCAAATTACAAATTTGTAAAATCCATTTAACAAAATCATTCGTTTAAATCAGCGACATTGTCGACCGGTAACGTCATTGTATTATTTTTATGTATATATTTTGTATAGTGTCACCTGTAACATGATATAACGCTTTGCGTTAAACTGGTAAAATAAAGAAAATTTAACAACAAAAAAAAAAAAATTCGTTTAAATTGAATATTCCCAATTTTAAAATAAAACTATACCATTCGCTCAAAATATACACAAAGGACTTCTCTTATCGCGCCTTATCAAACGGTATAAACTTGAAATATATATTAACATTAAAATATTACAACCGAAATGATTCTTTCAGTATCAAACAAATATATTATTACCATATATTCCACCGCTGGTAAGGTATAGGTACATACCTACATATTCCTACCTAATGTTGCAATTCTCTCCACTTGGTTCACATCGTAAACTCTCTCTCGATGGTGATTATCTACAATATTTATTTGTCTATTCAGCGCCTCGTACCCACAGAGGCACCCACAAACGCCACAGACGACTAACATTGGCGAATATTTATTTGCAGCTCCAACAGCGTATAAATTTATTCAAATCTAGTGGAAAAATTTAACAACGTGCATTTTTTTTCTGTTTTTGTGTGCTTGCTGCTTACGTAAAAGAATATTTTTGTTACACATTCATACGTTTGTTAGTTGCCCCCGGAGAGGAGGGGGGGTGTTACGGGAGGCGGTGAAGGGTTAGTTGGGGTTATTTGTTTTTTTTTTCGGGAGACGCGAATTATTTTGAAAATATTTCTTCACATTTATGACGGATATGTTAGTTGTTGTTTTATTATTTTTTTTTTTTTTTGGTATTCGTTATTCTTTTTATGACAAATTTTTTTAAATATAAATATGTAGCACAAAGTAGCGAAATGAATTGCCGAAAATAACACGCAAGATATATTGTACAGTACGTAGATACAGAATGTTTCAGAACAAGACCAACAATGTCTTTTAGCGGACTATATGCTGGAGACAGCTATTGTAAATGATATATTGTATAAACAATTGTATCATGTCCGTCGAAAGATCAAAGTACAAATTTTGTGTATTTTTTGACGCTGATCACGAATCTGAAATCAAAATTCTATTACTAACAATGATTCACCAACGAGTGAAAATAGCGGAAACAGTAGCAGGTACTAAGAATGAATTTTCGCGAGCAAAGCGCAGAATGAAAGGAAGTGGAAGGAATATTTTAGAAACATTAAAATATCATAATTTCGTTACTTTCTGGAATTTTCCCCCTTCAGGGAACAAATACCCCTGTCGTAGCATCCTGCATAACATAGCGAATTTCCGTTTATAAAAATTAGTATTTCTCGGAAACTAGTTGATACAGAATAATAGTTTAAAGACCATTTTTATCTAATTTTTCCCCTCTTTTAAATGGTGTAGAAAAATTTCGCACAAATTTTTGAATAAGTGGAAATTTTGGAACGAAACGAATTTTTTGCAAGAACAAAAACCATGTTCCTGGCATCCGATGTGCCTGGCGGAAGAACTCGTCCAAGGGTTTGGAACTTCCAACATTTTCACCAAATTTCGTAAACCTAGGACATTTCGTTCGAGAATTATCGTGCGGACACACACACACACACACACACATATATATATATACATATATATATATATATATATATATATATATATATATATATATATATATATATATATATATATAGATTTCTAGGGACCTCAAAACAAATTTCTGCCATAGTCCCGGGCTCAAGTCGCGTCATGACAGAGGCTGTAATAGCTGAATTCCATTCTGGAAATTCGCTAAAAGAAAAAATCTGCCGCCCCCGCCCCCGCCCCTGCCGCGACTGATATTTTAAGGAAAAATTAGCACAAAATTATAAGTCCTCCGAAGAATGTTCCCTCGGAGTCCTAATTATATGAAATAGTTTCTATTTATAAATATAATAAAAGATAAAAAAGCTTGTTGAGTCTCAAGCGTTCTTTCTGAGTCTAGTACCTCAAATGTTCGTTAAAATTTTTATTTTAAATTTATTGCACCTAAGCCAAATTATAAAGACAAATCTATAAAGAAACTCTGTTTATTAGATCTACTGTTTCAATAATATTTTGCTTGTACTTGAATCTGGGCATCATTAGTTAGAATAAATATATACTAATAAAGTCTGAATACAATTTTAGGGTACTGAAACTTCAAACTTTTAACCAAAACAAACATTGACAAAAATAATTTTGCCTCTATCTTGCGCAAATAAAAAATAGTTTGAAAATTTAAAAAGGTGGAGTCAAACTGAAAATATATTGAAAGGGAGTCGTTCCTTAAAAGATTACATTTTTAGAACTTTTAAAAAATTTAACATACATTTCTTTTTCAAATTAACAACTACAAAAATGATATGAATCAAATCTGCTGATGAAATTTGGATAATCTCATTTCCCCTGTTAGGCCAAATTCGTTCAGAAAATGTGACTTATTTTCCGGATGTGATTTTTCTTTTAGGTTATAACTCGGAAGGTCAACACTAAGGGATTGAATATCACTCATATATAGTTTGCTTCTTTCCTTTGTGTACATCCTTATTTTAAAATTGTTCATTGGTCCACAAAATATTTTGGTATTGCACCTTACTAAGGCACAATTATTCTTGTCAAAATATAATAGATATATCAGTATATAAATATACATATATGTACACTTCACACAAAAGCTTCTGACTAAGCATATGATTGTACCGACGTCGAAAATGTTCTATAGGAGACGAAGAAGGTTTTATCGAAAATTGTATTTAGAAAATTTCCAACTATCAATTAATTACGTCGAATTCCATCGAAACATTAATTGTTGTGGTTAATAAAATAAATACTCATATCTAAATGATATTTTCCATATAGTGAATTTCCATTAGAAAATTTCTGGCACAGTTCCAATAATTTTCACAAATACAATATTCAACATCGAATAATAATAGCAACAGCAAGCATACTACAATATACTTACTAACCGTGTTTCCAGCATCATTATATTTATATAATAATCATATATAATATGCATAATATAAGTGTAGAAGATTCAGGGGCGGTGTAAAATTAGAGGAGGGGCGCAAAGAAAAAGTTTGATGATGAGAAATTATTGTAAATTATAATATTAAAATTGTTTCACAACAATTTATTCCCCGTGTTTGTTCATGAGAACTGAATTAAAAATAAATTTAAAACCAGAATACTTTTTTACAAAAAATGAAAATGGATCGAAATTATGTTTAGGAGTTTCTGTTGAAATGAAGTGAAAATGTAAACATTTCTTTGCTAAAGATGTCCCATGTTTATCAAGTGTGTAATAAAAGAGGAATCGAATGTCTTTGCCCGATAGAATTCGAAAAGTTTTACTCTTTGAATTTCAAAATTTGTATTTAAATCGAATATAGTTAAAACTGTCTTTAAAATTGTCAAGATTGTAGTATCTTGTACATGGGTCAAACTGGTAGACATCAAAGTACTATACCAGGCGATTAATACAGCCAAATTAACTACTTTAAAAGCAATAGAAATTGATAAGTATAATTTCTATCTACTTTTGAATGATTACACAGATATTAACAATTCTATTTTATTTTACTTTAACTGATGATTCCTAAAATTTTATTTTTTTGTATCATATACCCAACTTGTATGATAAGGCAATAAGACATAAATGTAATCAACATTATAAAGCCGGAGCACTTTCACAGCAAACTTCCCCGGAAGCCGGCAATATTTTTAAAGAAACTTTATATAAACAAATACATAAAATGATTCAACATGTATGTGTAAACATACGTACGTGATACGTACATAAGATACGTACAATTACAGAAAGTTTAGATAACAAATTAGTAAAAATAAATAAAAAAAAATACTTTTGTTAGTTTATTAATATTATAAATATAAAATATTTTTTATGTATTTGTTTATTTCAAAATTTTTTATAGAAGCCCAGTGAGTGGTGTTTGTGTGAGTACACATCGGTGTGGTAACATAGCATACATAATGCGTAATCAATTAAATCATTGATCGCGATCGGCCTCTGCGATTTTTTAAATTATTTTCGGATGGCGAAAACGTGGAACTGAAAGTGTTAATCTTCACTTGTTTGAAAATAGTGATATTAACCGAAACAGATCCCAAAATTCATAAAAGTAGCATTCTTTTCCATTTTTTTTTATTGTCTTTTTGTGTTCCAGAATCATAATTTTACAATTATGTTGCAATAAATTGTTATTTTGTAACTTTACACCGGACCCCAGCTTTTTGATCGAGCCGGCCCTGCACTCCAGCATGCATGACATTTTCCACCATAAACATATCGGACAAGAAGATTACAAACATTAATTCCTTTTCAGAGACTCACACGGCCATTTTAGGATGAAATGTTTCATTTGAGAATATTTTAACACATTCATAAATACCAATCATCCAAAACGAATATCTATCCAAAATCTATCTCGGTATTTACATATTGTAGGTATCTATATGTATCTATGTATATAGGCCTATAGTGTGCTTACCCTATTATATACATAATATTTAATCTAACACAAAATTCGATTAAACAACGCTGATTATATGAAAATATGTGTACGGTTCGTCCGTCCGTTAGCAATATTCAATTTTCATTAGTCTCTGGCCGATCGACTGGCCTCAAACTGGCTGGCCTGATTATGAATTATATGATTTATGTAAACCTATTGTTTAGTAACATAATTTACATTGAACAAACAAAATGAATTTAGAGCGCCGATATGTTTGGATGATGCTGATGTTAGTGAGGGGTGGTGGGGGGTGTCGTATCTACCTCATAATCACAGAATACAGAACGAACTACGAATCTCTATACTACTGAAACCACTGTAACGACAAAGGATCAAAAATATCCCACTACTATGTTATATATATTCATATATGTGCACGCGGAGTTGTATGTGTTAGTGCGATACATAACATGCGTGCAGTGCATATACATAACATGTATGTGGCACGCATCATGTACGTGATGTACGTATACCACGTATACCGTGTCAACACAACGGCAACAGTATGACAACAATTGAAACACGCCCATTGGTAGCTACTAAGTGAATGACAACATAGTTCTGTAAAATGCACATAAATGTCCATAAGTGATTGCAGAAAAGAGATAGTTGTATTCCTTCCAGTGTTCTATGCTCATAATGTTTACTACCTAAGCCTGTACATATATCGTTCAATTACTGAGTGATTAAACAATCTCATTTTCGTGATAAATAAATTTTCTATATTTAGATTTTTAATGAGATGCGCAATGTGTGCTTGATATGACTACTAGTTATGACATGTTGTTTAGAAATTAACTGAGTTGCATTATTACGCATCATAAATACTATTAATAATTCCATATGAAGAAGCAAAATTTATGAATTATATCTTTTTGATATTATTTGTGTTATAGTATAGGTATTTGCATTAAAATTTATAAGGCACAACTCCATCGCCGCAACAAATTTTGATATCCGTTCGTTAAAAATGGACGGTTGGTAAGCTTGTGTCCAAGTGATCCAAATTTCACAAACGTGTTACCCATATCATCTTGATTTCTCTGACATTAACTGACTAAAATATTCGATGCTGAACTATTTCGAAGGGCAGCTCAAGTCATTTTTAATTAAATTTTATGTCTAGTAGCAAGTTAAAGGGAAAAATGGCACCTCCCTAGTACGAAAATGAGTTATCTGCATTGCATTTTAAATCTTAATATTACATTAGTTTAAATGATGACCTTGAGATTTGAAACAATGTTCTTCAAAAATTATATATCCTACAAACTTGTAAAATACCTATACTATTTGACAGCTAATTAACTTATCTATTACGTGGTACGAAAAGAAAATCGGAAAATTCCCAGATATCCCACTTTTATTCTAGGAAGGCGATAAGCTAATAGTAAGGTTGAAGTCACTCTAAATAATACCAGTTTGGTAATAAAAGCCACAGTCTCTAGAAATCACTTTTTCAATACTAAAATCAAAAAATTAAAATATTTGACGTGATGACGTCATCGAGTACATAAAATTTACAAAACTCTAAAGCAGCCCCAACACGCTTAATAAGATTGTACAATATTATGGATCGTCTGTAGGTTATATTGAAGGGTTGTACCATATATTATGCTGATTAAAAACAATTTGAAATACATTGTGCAATGAATCAATATTGTATCGTCTTTAGGCTTTGTAGATATTATTGCGCAATACCACTGTATTTATTTAAGTATCAATTTGTTTGTTAAGTTTGAACTATTAATTTGTAAAAATAATTGTATATTACTACTTTACTATTGTACAAAAAAATTACAAATTTCGTTTTTAAATTATTGAACTGTCGTCTGTTAAAAACTTCAGTAAATTGCACAAGTTGATTGTACAATATTATTGAGCGTGTAGGGGTAATTGAAAAACGGTAATTGAAAGTTTTCGATACTAAAAAATAAGGTAAAGTCATATACCTACTTGCAAAATCGCAGTTCAGTCAAAAACGAGATTGCACGCGGTCAATAGCGATTTTAAACCGTTACCATTGAAAAAAAGTGTTTAAAGACTTTTTACGAATACTGTACATATTTTGATTTTAATTAATAATAATTGCTTTTGTAAGGATAATTATGTATACGTACTACCTACAATATACACGTTATTAAATGTTTATAAAGTGTCCTTACCAAGAGTAATTATTATCCTTAATACTAAATACATATCAGCACAGTTTATTCTGTTATCCGGTCGCCATAGTCAAACGAAAAGGACCCTCACTGTTTATTTCTATACATATGATAGTATATGTATAAAGAATAAAACACTATATATTATATGTATGTATACACAGTTCTAATGTAGGGTAATTTCGGAAATGATGCACCCCTTGCAGTAATGGCTACACGAAATGGTTGATGGCACTAATCTTCACTGCTGTAATAAATTATATAAAATTTTTGAATGGTTTTGAAAAGCTATAACTTTTGATAAAAAATTTCTATTCCTGACCAGTTAATCAAACCAATCCACCTTTTATGATCATTTTCTAATCTTTGAAATGATCTAATTGGACCAGTTTCTGACCTTTTAAATGATCTAATTGGTCTTTCGAAATTTCACATATGAGGTCCTAAGATCGCAAAGCTCTATCAACTTGCTTGAGTAGCTTAAATGGGTTCGGAAAACACATCGTGTAAAAAATACAGTAGAGCACCAGTTTTGTCAAGAAAAAGTAGTCTCCATAAGTGGTGCTTGACAAAAGTGATGCTTTTTGACCAGGGGCGATTCACAAATATCGTAAGATTATGTTTTGAATTAAAATTATGTTTTTTTTTTAATATTAATAAAAGAAAAAAAGAAGTGAAGAATTAAAAATTATTTATCTCAGAAAATATTTTTTCATTTATCGTTTTATTAATCTGCTTTGAAATACATATAGATAAACATTCTATGTACAATTATTAAAATCAACATTTCCACGCTTTGAGGTTTGTTGTTGTTTGTCATTACTATTAGCGATATATTTATTTGTTTCTTTTGATAAAACCATGCGTCATGGTCTATTGCTCATGGATTTAATATTTATGTACTTGAGATTTTTGATGCAACTTTCCAAAAGTGATGTTGACCAATATGATGCTCTCAAAAAATTTCCAAAACTGATGTTTCCATTATGGGTGCTATACTGTAATGTACAAAATATGTTTGGAAGACCGAAAAAAGAACTGAAGTTGGAAGAAGACACAAAGACACAGAAGGAGCCCTACGCCGAAGAATTTAACCCACTTTTACACAATTTTTTTAGATCAGTTTTTCTCGCTACTTAATGTGTTATATTTTGTAAACTTTCTTTTTAACTTGGCTAAATAAAAAATAAAAAATAATTGAAGTATATTTTATTATTCATTATACTCTGTATTGATTTTACAAGCAACAGAAAAAAAAGTGGTACATCTCTCCCGAAGTTACCCTAATACATACTCCAAAACGTGAGTACTCCGGTACACATGTATGTACTCACATATAGACAGTTGAGTACTTATAATGAGTACTCATCACCGTCAATCATTACTCGTCCACCGACAAGCGACCGGGCGAGGGCTGTATGAGCTCCGTTTACCCTTCACATAATATATATTCAAAATAAATCCCATTGAATCATCACCAATTATAATATTCCGGCAAGATATATGAAGTGACATAGATGTAGAGACAGGATTGCCAGGAAAAGCTTGAGAGGGGGAAAGAGTAATCAAATGATATGTTATAAATTTTGACGAATAGACAGACAGATAGACAGACAGATATGGCGTGATGATGACTGTCATTGTTAATGACATAACATGTAATTATTCGAATTAAAGAGATGTAGAAAGTTTAATAATTAAGATTTTAGTATGTCTAAGATTTGCAAACTAATTCAATTATGATGAATATATTTGGATGCATTTTGAAAAATCTAATTGGTTCTGTAAACTCTAGTTGACGAAAATATTACAGCAAATTCAAACCACTCTAACCTTGGTATATTTAAATTTCAACAATTAAAGAATCTAGCACGGGGATTGGCAGCCTTTTTTGCATATAGAAGCATTTTTAAAGTTATATTTACCAAAATTAAGCTTAAGCGTGCTTTGATTTGTGCTTTACTTAAAGATAACGTAATAAAATATACCCTAATCTTGTTTGCACTTTATTAACGGAGGCTTTTAGGTGATGAAATATCATTTATGAGGATACATTTTGGAAAAAGTAACAACCGATATTCTAATCGTAGAATTATTTTCTTAAGAGGAGATTCGCCAAAAAAACATCAAAAATCGACCTTTTTTTGATACAAATAAATATTTTATTAAAAAAAACTAAATTTACAACCATGGAGTAATGGAGACACAGCAACTATCTCTATCATGAAATCTGCAGTGTGGCTTTTTGTGTATCTTAGGCTCGTAGGTAGTCAGTGTCTCAGTAGCAGTCGCTAAGTGTAAGTCAGTCAAACAACAATGGATTTGATTGTTGTTAGCATTGTAGAACCCCCACACATAACGTTGTGGTATCACACATATGTATGCGAAGAAGGGTCACGTGACTGCAACCTCTATGTTCGATTACGCACACATACACAATTTAGCGCGCCAATACAAAGTAAACACCGTGCACGTATATAACATATTTTCTATCTCTTACTGGTTACACTGATTCCAGTAGTCGAGAGATACGTATTGTACCTCTGTCCTCTGTGTTTACAACATTGTTTTTACACGTGTTGAGATAACGAAATATTTTTTTTTTTTAATTCAAAAATGAACTGAGTATGAATGGTTTTGAAATCAACACTGTGAGATTTTTTCACCTTGATAGTTCCTCACGTTCAGAAATCCCCAGTGAACCAAAATCAAAAAATTTAGAACTTTCTGAATATATACATATACAGTTTTGGCACTAACTAGGAACTAATAAAAAGAAAATAAAAAATTAGTGAGAAATCGCATTTTGAAAATTATTGTTCAAAAATCACCGCTTTTTTTCGACTATAAACAGCAGCCATTTTGAAAATATATCACGGAACCAAAAGATCCTAGTTTCCTAGCCAAAATGACGGTATCGAGGAATAATATGCACTTTAATTTATGTCGGTATCTCAAATACTTTTTGAGATACGTGAGGAATCATATCGAAAAACGTACTTTCAAGAAAAAAGCATTTAAAGTCTTTTATTTAAATTGAATTTTAGTAAAGTGCGTGCACTAAAATGTCCATAACTTTTTGACTAGTCATTTTTTTTAATAAAATTTTAGAAGAATATTTCTAACACCTTAAGGAATGTAATTATGGAGAGAAAAAAAATTGATTTCTTATTTTTTAAGCGAATCTCCCCTTAAACAATATAAGCTGTTTCAACCCACATTAGCCATCATCAGATCGAACATACGATATACAAAATTAAAATTAAAAGAACATAAATTGATAATAATTAAAATTAAATTAATTATTTAATACAAGAGAGTATGAAACTCGGGAATTACCGATTTGCGAAAAATCAATAATGGAAAGAAACAAATGAAACAATGAAAGAGCAAACGAAACGAAATTAAACTTTTTATACAAACGAGGAAATATTTCCTAAATGAATTGATAAACTTTTTTTGTAGAATTGTTTTTCGGAATCACCAAAATATATTGACGAGTTAACTATATTCAAGATTGTAATATAAGAAAAGTTCCCACCAAGCGAAATGAGCCAAATTCCCACAGAGCAACTCAAATATGAATTATTGTTATTTCGAGCATAACTCGTTCAAATTTTAATTTAAAAAATAGCTTTTTTCCATTTAAAATATTACAGTTTTACCTTATACGTAAAAATTTGAATTTTTAAATTAAGATTAATACTGAAAGGATTGTGCTGAATCTATTGTGATAGCGGTGACTTCGTTCCATTTCTATAATGGGAAACCCTTATTGGCAAGCGATATGCTGCTAATATATCAAATTACTTTCTACACTTAACCCTTCCCGTTCATTTTTAATTGTTCCAAATAATTGATTTCAAAACTGTAACTGTATTATTTCGTACATTTTACAACCATTAACTAATGAAATTTGTTATTAAATCAAAGCACACTCTCGAAAATTACATATTCAAAATGTAGTAGTACCCCATCCCCGAATAAATACGTTATATAGAGCGGTAGCTACTATGACTCTTAGAGCAAAGCGGGAACACTTGTAAAACTTGTATATGACATCGAGTGTCAGTAATAACACAAGTACATAGTACTGATGTGACTGTTGACATCAGCTATTAATATTGAAAGTGGCAGACAAACCTATTGGGACGATCGTGACGATTATGTATAATATGTTGAAACTTTTAAAAGTGTTGTTGTCAACTTTGAACTATCATCATCTTACTGTAAATCAAAATCAAACTACTAGATATATTATTGCAATTAATTGCATCTTATTGCAAAATTTTACAGAATACTCGTAGTAGATGTACCTACATTATTATGAGATATTTTATGTGTTTTTATTAAAGCAACCAAATACTTATAATATCAGTACCAACGCAAGATTAAAATTAACCCGGCGTGTGTATACTGGGTCTTTAAAGCAGAGGTCGGCAACCTGCGGCCCACCAAGCAAAATAACTTTTCAAACTATTTGCTCTGTCTATGCAGAGTTGAGCATAGGTACTTTATACTTTGTTTGTTCTCCGATGTTTTATAACATGTAGGTAAATAAAACTTTTACTAAAAATTTTTCCTCATGTTAATTTTTAATAATATTCATGTTAATTTGTGTTAAAAAAAAGAAAATACCCCTGTCGCAGTATCCTGCATAATATGGCGAATTTCCGTTTACAAAAAATAGTTTTTCTCAGAAACTGCTTGACATAAAATTATTGTTCAAAGATCCTTTTTATGTGATTATTTTCTCCTCTTTCCAACGGTGTAAGAAAATATGGCAAAAACTTGAGAAAATTTGGGCAAAAAACCTACTTTCTCCACAAAAATCTTTTAGGTAAAAATGCCTAAAAATCCATTTCGGGCATCGGACGTGTCTGACTTTTTGGAGTTCCAATATTTTTACCAAATTTCGTAAAAACAGGATTTTTCATTCGAGAATTATATAAATTTTAGTGAATGTCACTTTTGGCTTTTGGAGACTGCAAAATAAATTATTTCTATCATAGTTCCGGGCTCAAGACAGTGACTCTAAGAGTTGAATTTTCGATTCGAAAATTCGTTAAAAGAACCTACTTAAGCCATATACTACATTGCAAAATATTTGACAGTCCGGCCCGCTAAAACTTGTTTTTTTTTAAAAATGGCCGCCATCGAAAAAAGGTTGCCCACCCCTACTTTAAAGGAACAGTCGGAATTTTAGACTCAAATTTCTCTCTCATGAATAAAACGCGGGCATTGGCTACCCTCCCTAAAAAATCTAGTTAATAGTGGGGACTGGAGGTCCAATGGATGTCCAGGTTTAGCGGTTGACTTGCAGACGTGAGCGAGTGAAAGTTGCATCCGTTCCCTAAAAGAATCAGTGTACACACGGCGTCAGTACTTTCGAAGGTAAGTGAATGGTGTGATTTTTATCTTTCTCGTAGTTTTTCAGTTTTTTCAAGGTTAAAATAAATTATTGTTTACCGTTATAATTCATTGATGGATCCACGTTAGATGACATGAATAGCGTGCACAGCAGTGTAATCGCGGCTTTATTTTTTCATTTTTTTTTTATATATATATAAAAAAAAGTTTTGCTCCATTTTTTTTCTTTACTTTCTTGCTTTTTCGGTTTTTTTTTCTATTAGTATTTAATTTCTTTTATATTTTTAATAACAGAAACTCATTTTGTGCCAAATAATTAATGTTCCGTTTATTACGACTTGCCTGTAGATATTCCCCATTTTCAGCTTTTTGGAGCCGATGCCAGAAAGATTATACTCTTTTGAAAGCTCATAATATAAGCTACAAAAGTCTAAAACCATTTTTATTTAATATTCAAAATTTTAAATTTACAAAATTTTATTTTTCATGTTTTTTGGACTATTGGTCGATTTTTATTAATAACGGTTTTAAACTTCTGACTCTGGCAACTGCTGGACCATGTAGCAGACAATCCAAAAAGTAATTCCGAATTTTTTGAGATTTTTTGGAAGCCTAGAAAACCTTAAAAACACGACCGTTCCTTGAAAGACCCTGTGTACACTCCGTGCTCTCGAAAATACAGTGTACACACGCCGGGTTAAAAGTGGGAAATATGAGTTTTCCATGGTCATCTTTTCTGATATTAGACTGTGTTATACAGAACCGGCGCGACTATATAGGCGAACTAAACGATCGCCTAGGACGCCGGAAATTGAGGGCCATACAAGCACTGTACGTATTTTTGTTAGCCAAATTCACTTTCCAAACGATTTTAATATTTATGTATTTTTATGTCAGAAAGGTTAATTTCATCAAAATTTTAGATTTAGATCAAAAGACCTAAAAAAGCATATTAAGAAAGGTGTCAGTCAACCTTTTTTTTAATTATCTCTTTTATGATTTTTTATTAGAATATTTTTTTAATACACAAAGAAGTGTCCATGTTTATCTGCATTATATGATTGGACAAGTGGTCGGAAAAAGGACATTTCATATTACACGATTTAATGTTATTCCAATTAATAACGGAAATAATTCCAGATTCCGGGCTACAAGAAATCTATTCAGAGTTAAAGAATTGCTTTTAAACATTTCTCTATAATTCTCAAAAAGGTATCGATGTTTATTTGCATTACATGGTCGGCAAAGTGGTCGGAAGACGATATTTCATATTACAGGATCTAATTTTATTCCAGTTAATGACGGAAATGGTTCCACTCTACAAGTATGACGCAGGAAAGAGTGGTAGGCTTGGCGACAATATCAAATGAACAAGAATTAGCGTAATCATCTTTAAAGAACTCATCAAGTTCGGGGATGCCATAGATATTTCGTCTAAGGCGCCAAATAACCTTACGCCGGCCCTGGTGTTATATGGGACAATTGATACATTTTTCAATTATTACAAGCAAATTTTAATAAGACTTTAATAAATTGACTGCTTACTGTACGGAACCCTAATTGTGCGAGCCCGAATCACTCTGTCGATTTTTTTTTTAAATCAGCAACCAGCATATTGAGGTTTTGACTAGTCCAAATAGAAAGTTTTATTCAGTAGGGTCCCTGAACGTATTCGCTAAAACAACCCCTGAGTTTATGGATACGCTGTATCATTTTATGATGCTCTTTATTCAAATAAAAATAACATAATAACGTTTCTATTTCAATCTCAACTGGCGTGATAGCAGCAATCTCTTGTTTGAAAATAAACAAAAAAGAAAATTGTCAAAACACATGAACTAACTAAAACTGGGTACATTGCAAATTTTACTCATGTTAACTGCTACGTTCGTGATATCTGTAATAACTATATTTATCAACTAACGTAGTAAAACAACGAAATATAGTAGTTGGTAAAACTGCAAATAAAATTTATTTTTCATTTTAAAGTAAAACTCATGTGAAAAGTTCACGATCTAATTCTACACTTTAATGAAATACTGAAAAATTCATCAGTTACTATTATGAATATAGTTATTTAGTTAGGTTAGATATAACTGTAGTAGATAATGTACTAAATCAACAATATACAGTAGACTCTCGTTAATTCAAACCTGCGATAATTCGAAACTCTCTACAGACTGTAAAACAAATAACTCTCGTCCTTTTGTGGGGTGACTCATAGCACCCTGTAGACACTAAAACCGCAGGAATTTTTTCGGAATTAAAAGTCGCGTCACCCCTCAAAAGGATAAGATTCCTGCGGTTTTAGTGTCTACAGGGTGCTATGAGTCACCCCACAAAAGGATGAGAGTTATTTGTTTCACAGCCTGTATAATTCAAAGGTATCACGAGTTCCCTACAAAATCTCTTTATATTTCGAACTGAAACAATACATTTTTATACACTTTATAATTCGAACGAAAAAATCATTGCTACGTAATAAAACGATGCGTTAATTCGAACTCATCGGCGTCAAACACTCGACAATTCACAGTTGCAGAGAAAAAGAGATAGAAAGATTGTAAGTACATTTTGAGACAAGTTCAAGTTCTTTCATCGCAAATGCTTAAAAAATTGTTACCTGCGATAATTCGAACCTCTCTATAATTCGTAATATTTTAAGAGTCCTTCGAGTTTCGAATTAACGAGAGCCGACTGTACTATTTCTATGTATATCACGTCCCTATCCGTCTATGTATATACACTCGAGAATTTTTTAGTTTTCAGTGTTTGCTAAAACTATCCTTTACTTTGAGGTTTAATTAATTATACTAATAAATTGGGAAATAGGGTAAGTTTAAGTTTTGTAGACAAAAGTTCAGCAAACAGCAATTTACAAGTCGATAGGAGATTCTTAATATAGGAATGACAATAAAAACCAGTTTAATGAGACCTCACGTAATATCCACATCTTGCATAGCATTACGAATTTCCCGTCACAAAAGGGATACCTTAAAAGTGAAAAATTATGAAATTAACAGCTCTTTTAAGCTCTCAATATTAGAAAATTATGGAATTAAATTTGGTATGTGTATGATGCAAATTTTGGTCAACTTTGATACACTATAACTCCAAAACTAGTTGAGTCTCAATCATGAAATTTATATCATATGTTTATGTCATAAAGAAAAGTAACCAGTATTAATTTCATAATTTTTCACTCTAACAGTCAACTTTAAATATTGTCAAAATACGGTTTTTGCCATTTTTGAAAAATTATATTTAAAAAAACACAAAGGTTTCAAGTTTGAAACTTCTAGAGCAAGTAATTCTATAAGAAATCTAGTAATCTACACAATGAAAAATAATTGAAGATGGGTGTTTCTTTTTTTTAATAATTTTGCACCTCACAAAGTCCCGGTAATAGCTTAATTTTCACCTTATAATTATGAATTGTTTCCTCTACTTTCCTCAATACTTAGGTAATATAATTTAAGGACGAAAACTCTAGAGCATTCGTTCTGATAATTTTGGTGGTTTTTAGTTTGTCTTGATATCTGTAAAATTAACAAAGTTATACACACTTACGCTATACTTGTTTTCAATCGAAAGCGCTCCCAATTTAAAATTAAAATGGCCTCTAAAAGAAAAATATGAGTCTGTAAATTTTTTTAACCCTAGTTTTGCACTAACCTATTATTGGTGAGTAACTGATAAAAAATTAGGAAAACCAAAAATGTTTAATAATATAACTGGTTCATTTTGATTGGATTGACCCTATTTTTTTTTAACTGTAATTGATTCTTAAAATGGCTTCCATCTTAATGGTATCTTGCTTTTAACTCAAGATCAGTTAAGAATGACTTGAAGCTTCTCGTGAAATAGTAGAGTCGAGTAGCTTTATTTAATTTGGGTGGTATTTAATAAATACCACTCAACAAATACAGGGTGAATACGGGAAAGATGCCGCACATTTTGAAAGCACTTGATAATTCTTAAAGTATACATTTAATTGATTTGAAATTTGGTACACAAGAAATGTAAACATTGTTCTTTAAAATTATTTATAAATAATTTTAAATTTTGAGTCATAAAGGATTTATAATTAACATTTTTGTAGAGCCTGCAAAGCGGCGTCTCTCCCACAACTATGGGAGAGATGCCGCATCAAAGAAGGTGAGACGCCGCATAGTTCATATTAAAAATTTTGCATTTTACACACATCTCCATACATGATGCTTGCCATATGTAACCATTTTTGGCACTTTATACATCTTAACCAATCAACTTTTTTTTGTTTCTGAGTACTATTCAAACCATTCAATACACAGTCAATCATCATTATTTTCGATATCTCCACTAATATGAGGGCTCTTCCTGATCCATTAATGGATTCTTTATATTTACCTGGCACAAATTACAGTCCAAAAAAAATTGCATAATTACGGTATATAAGTCTATGTTTTTAACAGGTAATATGATGCGGCATCTATACCAACATTAAATGCGGCATCTCTCCTTTTTGTTGGGATAGATGCGGCGTGTTTCTATAGCAAGTATAGTGCGGAATTCCAACCTAAAATTTTATACAGTACTTTTAAAATATACCTAAATTAATCATAAAATTCATTTTCAATAAAACAATGAAATATACATTCTTAAATTCAAATGAATTAAATGCTTGATAAAATATTATGTTAAAAAACTTACATTTCAATAACAAAAAGTCGGATAATTACTAAACTGATGGACTAATCGTAAATGTTACCATATACAGCTTAAACAAGTAACTTATTTTAAATATATAATCCATTAATAGCGCTATCTATCAATCAACGGACGAACTATATGGCTACTGCGGCATCTTTCCCGCACTTACCCTACATTTTTACATTTTATGATAACAAATAATTAAAATCTAAATCAAAATTAAAACATTACATGTGCAAAAAATGTAGTACTCTCTCTCTTAGGTAAGTAGCAACTTATAAATAGCAGAAAGACACATTTATATTAACACTAAAAATAAGAATACTATTAGCTAAAGAAACTTCAGTAGTTGGATAATCACCGTTAATCTTTCGTTATATAAAAGATATCCACTTTGAAAACGCCACATAAAGCTCTAATCTTGGCATCAGAACACAAAGGTTAAAAACGAAAATAAAACATAGAGTGATCCTTATCACTGAAACGTACGTATTTAGTTATTAAAAAAGTTTTTTTTTTAATATCTACATAAGTACCTACATACGTCGTTGATATAAACTCGTGCTGGAAACATGCGTACCTGCGTCCATTATTTTTATATTCAGAGGTGAATTTCGTGACACTGATCCATAAATTACGATGTCAAAATAAAATTTAAAAATATTTTTTTGTTTTGTAGTATTTATTTAAATGATTTCGATAAAGTATATTCAACGGGGGACGCGTTACAAAAATTGAACAAGTGTTGGAAAGTTTTAAACAATGTTACACAAAGCTGTGTGCGTTTTATTTGAATGATATTACGCAGCATTTGGAATTTGAGAAGAATAAGTTTACTTTTAAATTGCGCAACAATTAAAAAAATACTCTAGGGCTGTAGAGAGAAATGCTGGGTCCTGGAGATAAACCAGATATAGTAGGCGGTGACAAACAAAAAAGAAAAAAAGAAAACACTTTCGTAGACTTGTCTTACTTTTCCCCGCACCTTCTTTTCAAGCCTAGGCCCCGAAGCTACAACCGCGGCTGCCCCTCCCTCTCGCTAGGCCTCATAAATTCACTATCCAACTTATGGATATAAACCTCTAGCTTTAGATGTTTTCTTAATGGAATTTTAAGAAGAGCCGACGTAGAAACAAGACATGTTTGTTAGGGGTTTCCCTGATTTTCGGGACAGTAGACGTTCCGCTAGAACTTTTGACGGGGCGTTTCAGAAAATCCAAAACGATTACCAATTCTGACTGTCAATTGGTGGTGTCTCAGTAAACGACGCCGGATTTAACTTTGAGAGTCCCCTAGGTATTTCTTATGTCAAAACTACTCAGTATTGAATAGGTGGTGGTCCTTGAGCACTTCTTTACACAGTGAAAAAATCTGCGTTCTGAGTGAAAAAAAACTAGTGGTTAAAATTTTTGTGTTAAATATAAATAACCCAACCCTGTGTTAATGTAACGTTTAGTGTTTGTGTTAAATGAAAATATTAACAAAAATTTTGATTTAACAGAATTAAAATGTTTATCTGTTTTGAACAACACACAAATAACACAATGTTTATGTAAAATGCGAAAGAATGTCATAAATACACTAATTTGTGTATTTCCAACACCAAAAAACTGGTTTCGCGTGCATCTATTGCTTTAGTTATAAGAGCGGGGCTAGTGGTAACTGATACCATTGGTAGCATCGGTTGCATCAAGCGTCATTACCAATCATTGTGCGACGTGCGTCATTACCAATCATTGTGCGACGTGCGTTCAATATCTATGTAGAGAAGCAGACGGAATATCTCAAAATCAAAAGCGTATTTCTAAGGTTAAATTGGTTTTAATTATTTAGATATTAAATATTGGTAAGTTAATTTAAAATATTATAGATTGAATTTTTTTCTTTGTTTGTAGAATTTACTTCAATTAATTAAAAAAATTATCGAATATTCGGCGTTCCAGAACACATTCAAAAGGCAAAGAATATCAGGTAAAGAAGGAAGAGTAGTCGTTCCATTTTGCCTTCTACGTTCAGTTTGACAACGATCTTCACAATTTTTGGATATTGTTTCAACATTATTTTCATCAAAGAATAACTTTGTAGAAATATTAAATAAAAAAATTTAAGTACTGAAAAATTATTTCTTACTATAACCTTTCATTTATATAATAAATAAATAAAAAAAATACTAACTTAAAAAAATAATATACCAACACATTTACTGAGTAAACTTCTACATTCTAAATCAGTTAATTTTACACATCATTGTGGTAAAATTATAACTAAGTAATTGTGTAAAATTAACACAAAATGTATGTCCTTTTGTATGTTAAATCATTGACACAAATCTTGTGTATAGATTTAACACATATGCTTTGTGTTAAAATAACACAAAAAATTGAGTGGACCGTTCTGAACATGTGAAATGTGTTAATTTTAATACAAATTTTGTCACTGTGTAGAGGCCTCTAGTAAGACGATAAGAAAAATTAAGGAAAATTTCGGAATTTTTCTATTTTCCGCGAAAAATACAGTTAACGAGAAAAAAAAAAACAAAGGAAAAGCACCCATCTTTCCTATTCTACTCAATGTTTTGACGGATTCGTTATTAATCTTGTGGATGGTCTTATTAAGTGGGATCCTTAAGGCACGTGCCTCACCTTATTTTCAGAGACAAAATTATTCTTGTCTAAGTATGTATGGACGTTATGAGAATACTCATAACCAAAAAAATTTATGTATAACGTCGGTAGGTACTTTTTAATCCACCTTTATTGTTTTAATAAAAAACAAAATATAAAAAAATAAATTACTATCTCTGTGTTTCATATTTTTATCTTTTTTTTTTTTTAATTACATATTTTATCTCACTTTTTTATCAAGCAATCTGAAATATTAATTAAGTAGATAATAAATAAGAATTTAACGGAGAAATGTTTCAAATGACAAATATTCATATGATAGTCATATTATATTAAACCTTGGAGCGTAATACAATGTCATAGAATAAAATTAATTGTTGAAAATTTTTTTTGATTCAACGGTTAAAAAATACAAAATCGATATTTAATATTTATTAAATATCAACAATAGAGGACTCTTTGTTCATAACTAAGGAAGCTATGACAAAAATATCCTATTCGTGAATTTTTTCAAAAGATCAAAGTTATTTTGTGAAACTTTTTTCAGTAACGATTAAAATTCCCTGGTGGGCATGACAGAAACTTTCCAACAGCTGTGTGATAAATATACCAGGTTTAATGTTACTTAACGTAGTTGCTCTGAGATAATCAGGTACAAAAGTATATCTCTAATTTTTTTTAATCAAAAATTAAATTTGTATACCATTTGTTTTATTAATTTCCGCGTGCTTATGTTGGAGCAATATAAAAGCATTGTCGAAAAAGCGTTGTAAAAACGTTGTAAAATGTATTTCAAAAACGGCGTAGTGAATAATTTTTATTTCTTATTAACTATGGTTTTGTAACTTTGTATTTTATAACATATTAAATTTTTATCAAATTCCTTTGACACATTTTCATTTTATTCAAAAAAAATAGAGTTTTCCCATAATAAGAGTCTGTGTTAAATTTACAAAACTTTGAAATCGTTTTTCTCAAAATTGGGATAGTCAACTTTTCAGTAAGGGCTCGTATTATTGGTATTGAATTAAATAAATATCTACAGAAGTTTCGTTAAAATCCTTTGAAACAATTATTTTATCGGCCAACTGCCTTAATCCTAATCCTAACTAATATTATAAATGCGAAAGTGAGTTTGTTTGTTTAACTGGCTTTCACGCTTCAACGGCTTAAACAGTCAACTAACTTTGCACAGATGTTGCTTGCGGGACAGAGACGGTTATAGGCTACTTTTTATCTCGAGAAAATATTTCATTCCCGAGGGAAAATGTATTAAATTACAACAACTGACTATTAAAAAACAGATAAATGATTTCAAACTTTGTATATCGCTAACAGAAAGGATGAAAAAGGACATATACTTTGATAGCCCGGGAAATTTCCCGTGGGAAAATTCATTCCTGTGGAAAATTATCTTTAAAATGAAAAAAAAAGTGATGATAGACAAAGATTACGATATACAGCGATAAACATAGGTTATTTTTTATCCCGATAAAATATTTCATTCCTGAGGGAAAATGTATTTAAAATGAAACAATAAAATGACAACAAACTATTAAAAAAAAGGATGATTGATTTCAAACTTTGCATATTGTTTACAGAAAGAACAAGAAATGGCACAGACTACTTTCTACCCCGGGAAAATACCTAATTCCTGTGGAAAGTATTCCCGTGGGAAAATATATTTAAAACAGTATAAAAAAGAATCATTGATTTCAATCGAACTTTGCATGTTGTTAAAAGAATATTATAGTCTATTTTTTACCCGAGGGAAATATTTTATTTCTGTGGGAAAATTTCAAAGGAAAAAGTAACAGCTCTCGACGCCCAATAGCGACTCAATGAAAGTATGTACACTTTATATGTTTTAACTAGATGCCATAATTTCAAAAGCCACGCGGGCGAAGCCACGGATAAATGCTAGTTGTTTTATAAAAGTTTTGTGACGATTTCGTTGTTAGACATTTTCGAGACAGTAAAAAAAACTACAAAATTTCTTTATCACGATAAACAGCATTTTACAAACGAAACTTTAATAACAAAAACTTGTTATTAGAAGTTAGTTTCGAGACTTCTCGCTAGGGAATCTTATCATTGTCAGTTATATATATTTAAACAAAAAAAACCGAAAATTCTAATCAATAATATTGCCATTTTTAACTTTATAAGTTTATAAATAGCTGATTAATACACTTAATAAAAATATAAATAATTTGACAAAATCACTTTTTTACGGTAAAATTATACAAAAAAAGAAAAAAAATAATAATAATAATAAATTTTTAATTAATCTCGCTTTCACTCACATATTCGATTAACATTTTCTTTGAAAACTTTTCGGTCTAGTCACGGTCGTATAATAAAGTTGTTTGAGCCGATATATTATTTATTCGTATTTTAACCCCGTACGGCAACAAATTCTATATCGAAAAGTTAATGTCTCGCTACGCTAAAGTTACACGGTACAAAATTAATTAATAATTTTTATATTGTTATCATTTATACATAATTACATTTGTTATACATACATTGTGCCATGTTTTGAGTATAGGTATACGTCCCAACGTCCCTTTCGTACACCTCAATGATGTCGGTGTATACTTATAGGTGTATTAAAAACTTTTTTCTTTGTTTTTATAAAATATCAAATTTGAATTTCTAATGGGTAAACGTATTATGTAAAAATATCTTCCCAAAAAAAACTTTTCGGCGTCATTATGTAGTTAGAGAGAGTAAAAATGAATAAGTTTTTTTGTACGTGCGTGTACGTGATGTAAATTTCAAATCAAATTCTTTATAGTACCTAAGTGTTCCTTTTCAACTTAATTTATTCAACTTTAATATGGAAATCAAATGTAATTGTTGTAAATATAATGTTATAGGTATAGAAAAGAATTCATGTCCTTTTTTGTGTAGTTAGGGTAATTTCGGCAGTGAAGCACCACAAGGAGAGATGCACCACTTGCCAAAACAGCTACAAGAAGACGTTGATGACACGTCATGTAAACAGAGCTGTTAACTATTTAAAATGATTTCATTTTAAATATGTATTTAAAATACAAAATGGCATTTTGCATTTTCTATTTAAAATAAGTTCAGTCAAACCATGTTCCATTTTGTATTTAAAATGACAATTTGAATCCATTTTACACTTAAAATGAAAATGCATGCATACTTAAATTCATGTGCATATGTATGACACTTATGACTCATATTAATCATAGAACTCGAATTGAACACAGTCTAACAAATTCTAAGTTAAATATTAGTAGATTCAATTGACTCAAATTCTTATAACTTGAGTAACAATGTCACTTGAGTTAAATTTATTACTAGATATCCTTTTTCGTGTAGTTAAGCTAATTTCGGGAGTGAAGCACCACAAGGAGAGAGATGCACCACTTGCTGTAACAGCTACAAGAAGACGTTGATGACACGTCATGTAAACAGAGCTGGGAACTATTTAAAATGATTTCATTTTAAATATTTATTTAAAATACAAAATAGTATTTTTCATTTTCTATTTTAAATAAGTTCAGTCAAACCATTTTCCATTTTGTATTTAAAATGACAATTTGAATCCATTTTACATTTAAAATGAAAATGCCTGTATACTCAAATTCATGTGCATATGTATGACACTTATGACTCATATTAATCATAGAATTCGAATTGAACACAGTTTAACAAATTCTTAGTTAAATATTAGTAGATTTAATTGATTCAAATTCTTATAACTTGAGTAACAATGTCACTTGAGTTAAATTTATTACTAGAGCTATAGTTCTCTCAAATTAAACTTTTCTGACTCAAGTTGTGTGCTATTATCTTTAAGACACGTCGATAAAAAATGTTTTGGTATTTTGAGTAGATAATTTTCATAATTTAGAAATCGCAGTTGTAGCATAGTCAAGATTAAATTAAATTTTGCGATATTTTTGAGTAACATGATTTTGCGATTGGCTTTATTTAAATTCAGTACGTTAATTTTCTTAACTTTTTTTTTTTTTAGTCGAATTTTCTCCGAAAAATTAGACTTATACAGTCTATACGATAAGAGCTGCGAGAGGCGAGAGTAGGGGCGCTATCCGTTTTCGGACCCGTAGAACACGAATATGTAGAAAAAAAAAATGTCTGATATATATATATATATATATATATATATATATATATATATATATATATATATATATATATATATATATATATATTTTCCCGCCACCTTTTAATTTGTGTAGGGCCCCCTATGGAAGTTAAGAGATGAAATTTGGTAAATGGGGCTCATTTTCGAGGCACCTCATACTATCAAAGTGGGGTCAAATTTTGGGCAAATTTTTTTTCTGACCCGACCTTTAAGGGGGTGGTGGGGGGCGGAAAAGCAATAAAACTTTTCCAAACCGGTTTTAAATAATGTTTCGGTCAATTATCTACAACATATCCAAAATTCAGCTTCCTAGGATGATATGGTGGGAGTAGAGGGGGGAAAAACGATTTTCGCTGGATCTAACAGGCCCCCAGCCCCCCAGAATTAACGTAGAGGGTTGAAATTTGGTGTGTTGATAAAGTTCGTACCTAGGTTGCGCTTTTTGGAGGTTTTAATATTTTACCCCCACCCCCCTCATTTTTAAGCTACAATTTCATGCATTTTCGACGTTTTCGAAGTTTGTACCACTCGCACAGGTCACCCGAATAAATCTAGAGGGCTGAAATTTTGTATTCGGATTGAGTTAGTATCAAGGGGGTGCCTTTTGGGGGTCTCGACTTTTAACCCCTACCCCCACCATTTTTATACCTAAAAGAACATGATTTTTCTTGTTTTTTAACAGTTTCGTTCGGGTCAAAATCTCCCCAAATAAACCTAGAGGGCTGAAATTTGGTGTACAGGTTAAGCTAATAGCCAGACACTGTCTTTTGGAGGTTTCAACTTTTAACCCTTACCCCCACGATTTTTACGCCAATATTTCCTTAATTTTTTTGCTTGTTTTCTAACACGTCTAGAGACTCCATAAGGAAAGCTAGAGGGCTGAAATTTTGTACGTGTATTCAGTTAGTATCCAGCTAGTACCTTGTAGGGAGTCCGCATCACTTTTCCCCCCACTTCTCCCATTTTTACATCGGAATTGAATGCTATTGTTAAATGTGTTTTAAAAGCATTATGTTTATTCTAAATACAAGTAGGCGAATAGTAATTTTAAAAAATTTAAAAAAAAGTGAACTTACTTTTATGACAAATGAAATACATACATATTAAGTAATTTAAAAATGTTATTAAAGTCACTGTTTATTTATAAATTAGGAATTTTGGATTTTTAGTATTTATAAAATAGAAATTTTGGATTTTTTTGGAAAGAAAAAATATCTTTATAAAGGCCTTCCAGTTTACTATTTAAGGTCCTTTTTTAATTTTTAAAACTAAAACATAAAGGCAATTAGCGGATAAACATGGGCAGGAATGTCCTCGTACGAATTGTGTTGGCTTTTTTTCTGCTACCTGTTTTCGGCACAAAATTGAAATTTACTGAGATACAGCCCTTAAATACTTAAAACCTTTTTTTAAAGCCTCGATCAGCCGAACACTCATCACCAGTTTTGAAACCAACAAAATGACAATTCGGTTGTAGACTTTCAATCACATTTCGCTTGTAGACATTCAATACCGAAGATGAAGGGGAAAATTCGACTACCGTGATGGGGCCCCGCTGCTCACGGCGTTTTTAAATATTATGTTCAGCAAAACTATTTTCTATTGTGTATTTTAAATGTATTTTTGGAAACTATTTTTCATTTTCTATTTTAAATGGTTTCTATGAACCATTTTTCCCAGCCCTGCATGTAAACTTCAAAATGTCAATCGTATTAGGTATATTGGAATAAATTACAATCGGCACTATGAAAGTGTTACAACGCGGGACTAAATAACAGTTTCATAGTGAGATTGGCGTCGAAATAAAATTCTGATTTTACATTTAAAAAGTTTATTAATAAAAAATGTAAAGTTTATAAACAAAATGTACATTAGCTAATCAAATAAAGTAAATTAAATTAATATTCGTTTTTATTTTTGATTGGAAGACGACAACAATTATTATGACCTAGTACAACTCTCCTAAGCTCCTGGTGCATCCAAACCCGCGCCGATGCGTCCCTTTTTTAAAGTAAATTGATGCATTTTTGTATGGATTTTCATTTTTAAACTTTTTTAAACTCATTGGAGCCCCCACCCTTAGGTACAGAAGGCGAAGCCCCGGGTGTGGTGCAAGGGCCAAAGCCTGTATCGGGGGTCCAGAGGAGGAGTCCCCTGAATTAAAAAAAAAATTTATTCATTTGCAATAGTCTTTAAGGGCATCCAATGGGAAGTTGACAGTGTGGGTAGACTTGTCCCTCAAATTTTTTTTATTTTATTCATTATAGGTACATTATGCTGACTTTTTAGGCAACGAAAAAACAGTGATGTGTTATTCCCGAAATACCCTATACACAAACTTTCGAGACTGTTGAGACCGAATAAATATTAATCCAGTTTATAACGGAAACTATTACATACTTCAGATTTAACTACGCAGTTTTCATATAGGATCCCCATAAAAAAATTTTTAAATTAAAAAAAAAAAAACTTGAAAAATAATTATTTCTGAATATTTAATGAAGAAACGAAAAGTAAATTAAAAAATATGAATAAAAATTTTATTATAAAAAATAATTTCGGTTTGTGTTGATCCCATGGGTACCGTCAATGTCATTTACCATTTTAAAAACCAACTTCAGAGACAAAATCACAGTGGAATAATGAATTTTTATAAACGGCCATATTACTTCATTAAAAAAAAATTCTCCTTGTAAAAAGTTTCGTTACAGCATATTATTTTTTTTTACAAAAAAAAAAAATAAAAAATAATAAAAATATATAGTAAAGTAGAAAATGTGCAACCTTTTAAATTGCATTTGGACATAAAAACTACATTATACACTCACTATAAAAGATACAGTGTGTAAACAAAAGTACCGGACATATGGAAAAAATGTTTATTTTGAAGCTATTAATAGGGGATTTTTTATCCTTGAAAGAGTTTGGATACAGTAAAACATTAAAAATTGTTTTTTACTAATAAATTTCTGTCCTTTTGATGTCTTTTTATTGGATATAAAACTTGACCATATTTTTAAAACATGAAAATGTTTAATAATAATTTTTTAGGAATTAATGTAGCTGAAGACATACATCTAACAGAATATTTAAATCTATATTTTTGAACAAACCTATGTAACTATGTATATAAGGTCACCCTAAGAGCGTCTCTTAATATACAGGGTGGAAAGTAAATAACTCTCGTCGTTTGCAGGGGTGACTCATAGTACCCGGTAGAGTGTAGGCACTAAAACCACAGGAATTTTTTCGGAATTGACAGTTTGAGAAAATCGCAAATGTTTCACGTTTTCAAATTTTTTTTAAGTACGGCCCTGACTAAGTTATGCATATACCATTTTAGAACCAAAGGTACAAAATAATTTTGTTGACCACAATTCAACAAAATTTTTTAAACATGTTTACTTCTAGTTACTATTTATTATATGTTGCATTTTTAAAAACAGAAAATTTATCTTAACATATAAGGATTACTTTTTTTGACCCACATTTAGTATCAAATTTTCTCTGTTAAAAAAACACTTCTGGTTCAAATTGATTGGTAAATATTAATTACATGGGTGAGATTTACTCACTGTTTTGCAGCGAGACTTATATACTTTCCACCCTGTATATAGATATAAACTTTCTATTATGTATATCGACAACGATTAACATAGATCGCGTTAGCTGGCAGAAAAATAAACACAGGTTATTTTTATTTGTTTATTTAATTTTACACATCTATCGCAAATGGACGTCAACTTCCTTCCCCACCCCCTCCCTCCCAATAACCACCATCACTTTGTTCGAACGATACTAATTGGCTTGTAAATTTTAGCTTCTTTTAACAAACAACTCATCGGTATTATGTGAGCTCCCGTAGTAGCTCACTACCATAGACAAATTAAAACATAATTAATGGACGGAACATTTTTTAACATATACGATTACACGGTAGGTAAATACGTAGGGAAAGAAACAAACAATGTAGCGAATTGATACAACAACGCAACGGGGAAGTACATGGTTACATAATGTTTTCATTTAACAGCAACAAGTTACAAAATAAATGATGGCTTCTATATACAAACAAAACCGTTTATTTTTTTTTTTCATATTTACTTTCTGTAGTTTGAATCAAACATTGATTGCTATAGATTACCGTAATGTATTGAATAATAGTTATACCCAACAGATTCAAAGGGTATAGTTTAGTGAAGTTTCAATGGATAACAGCAGCAAAAAAAAACGAGTGAAAATCACATCTTTGAAACAACACTTATGCAACTGTAAATTCATAAATTGTCGAACATACACGACTCTTCCTTTGAGCGGACATTCTTTAAGGGGACGGTGTTTATGTGTTTGTCTTCACATATACAGTTTTCGTGAAAATATTTTTAAAATAAACAATATTTTTATCTAAACAAATTTTCAATATTTAACATATATACAGGCGATTATTTTGGAAGTTAACATAAGTATAGGCAGGGCCGGATCTAGGGGGGGCAGCGGGGGCACGTGCCCCCCCTGGATGATTTTAGGGGCGCCAAAAACGTAATTTGAGGGGCGCGAAAATGGTGAAATTTTTTTGGGCGGAGCAAAATTTAAAAAAATTTTTGAAGTGAGGAGCAAAAAAAAAAAGGTCGACAGTCATAATTTATGATAGGGTCAATGGTCCTGGAGCAAGTGATGAACAAAAACAAAAAAAAACGTGAATGGCAACAATTTCTGATAGGGTTAAAGTGAATTCGTAAATAAGTGATGACCAAAAAAAAAAAAAAAGGTCGATGGTGCCGATTTATGGTAGGGTCCAGGTGACCTTTTTGTCATCATCCAGGTAAAAATTTTTTTGCTTCGAAGCGCGCCAACAGGAAAATTTGCCCCCCCTCCTTATAATTCTAGGTCCGACCCTGAGTATATGATAATAACAATAATAAAAATTATATTAATACACATATGAATGTATAATTTCCAAACTTACAATTAGATGTAAATATTATGTAGATAGAAAATATTCTTTAGAAAGTTATTTTAACAGAACTACTTTAACTTTCATATAAAAATAAATGGTGTAAAGAAACACCCCATATATGTATTGTCTAAGCGGACGACGTTTGTGTATTGTCGTCCGGTTAAGGAGAAGTCGGTGTACTTGAAAATTACATTAAAATAAAAACATTTTTAAGAAAAAATAAAATCGACTAATAAAATATTTACGCTATATGTAAATCGAAACATACGTATAAACTGCCAATTTTTGAAGTTGGTGCCAGGCTAACTGAACTACATCTTATATTACTACCATAAAACCCTAACACTAATACTGGCTTAGCACCAACTTCAAAAGTTGGTTTTTTCACACTTTTTAGTGTAATTATTATTTTGAAGTTGATTTTATTTTTTTCTTAGTGGCCTTGGCCTTAGTAAATGTGATTAGTTAACCACCGGAAACCCCTCACTGCCGATGTACAATAACGCAATCACGACGTGTGCCGTTCGTCACTGGAAAATTTCGTGGTATATCGTCGAAGTTCATGGACAGATTTTAATTAAATTTATATAGAGCCATCTGGAAGGGATAGGTACTTTTTCAAGCAAAAAGTGATTCAAATCAGTACATATTTGTCGCAATTACGTCCGAAAATACATAAAAAAAAAACTAAGCACTAATAAGAGTTAAGTGTGTATATCTCTAAAACAACTAAACTAATTTTGATGAAATTTGGGCCATTCGCTAAGTTTAAAAGTGCCTAAATTGATGGAAAGAAACTCATTTTAATCGAATTCATAGTTCCTAATACACACATTCACAAAATTTGATGCATTTGTTCAGATGTCCACATAGATTAACATATATAAATACTAGCCGTACTCGTGACGTTGTTCACGCGAAACGTTGAGTAGCTTCTTTTTCCAATTTGTAGTTTCTTGCAACACAAAATGCATTAAATTTTCTCCAAATTGACAATTGTGTATTTATTGTATTTTTCGGTACACAATTAGCAACAATTTCTTTGATTTCAGATTTAGAAAAATTTTGTTACTATAGTTATGAAATATGGTACATGCTCAAAACGGTTTTTCCATTTTCCCATGGGAATGAGACATTTTTTCGAAGTGAAAAGTATCTTAGATGTTGATCCAGATAAAAATTTATCATCATACCAAATTTCATTAAAATTCGTCCAGTAGTTTTTACGTAATGTGTGTACAATGCTCAAAATAGTTTTTCCATTTTCCCGTGGGAATAAGACATTTTCCCAAAATAAAAAGTATCTTAGATGTTGACCCAGGTAATAAGTTATCATCACACCAAATTTCATTAAAATCCGTCCAGTAGTTTTTACGTGATGCGTGAACAGACAGACAGACAAAAATTTTAAAAATCGCTGTTTTGATATCTACATCGATAACTATTTACAATTTTCAAAAAATATTCGGTGTACAGAAACGGTCTCGTTACAGTTTTATGATATGTATAGATTACTACCGATTTCCGGCCTTTACTGTCCATTCAAACACATTATAGGAAGCCGTTTTGTAAAAATAAAAAAAATATATAAAAAAACACCAATGAATAGTGAATGATACAATATTAACTCAAAATACGGTTCAAATATGCGTACCATACCATAGTATTCCTATCCTTAGAATGTATTCAACAATTCATGAATTTACAGTTGCGTCAGTGTTGCTCCAAAGGTATGATAACCTCGAATCATTTTATTTCCCTCTTGGAATACTAAGGGACATAATGCGTAATAATTATGTTTAAATATGGATTAATAAACATAAACAATTTCTTCATAAACAGTTTTTTGAGCTAGTAACTTGAATTTGTAAATTCAAAATGTATACAATAATGTCAGTGTTAGGAACTAGACGGTAAGGATTTTAAATTTTTAAATTTAATTTGCATGTGTTCTAGAAGGCGGTCTTTTTGGACGGATATAAAAATTAAACACAACTCTAAAAAAATCGCGTTGTTTTGTTTGATTAAAAACTGATGTAACAGAAGAAGTTTCTTTTTTCACTAAAATTTTTTTTGAGATTCTTTCAAAATAATAACTTTTATAAACTTGAATTTGATTAAGCTTTCCAAAAATTTCAAGTTTTTAATTAGTTGGGATCACTGTAAAATGGATGTTTCATTCAACAGGAGTAGAAAATGGTAAATCGTACAACAGCGGATGTGTTACTGTTTACTTCTCACGAATATTTCATTTCTCGAGCCAACAAACTCAACTCAGGAAGAGAAAAGGTGTAATATTATTTAAAATTACATTAAGTTATTCTTTCTAATCAATTTTAACCCAAATCGGTTTCCAAAAAAAAATTACCAATTAAAAAGGTACCTAGCCTATAATGACCATTAAATAGAAGCACTGCAGCGAAATCTGATCCAAACTATTATCCCAATAACAATGAATTTGAAAGTCAGAAAGTTACTTTATAATCGGCCTGTGTGTAATGTTGAATCAACTATTTTTACTCCATAGATTTTTCTTACTCAAGTTCCTTTTGAGTTCATTTATTCATTTCCGGAATATCGGGCAAGAAATGTATATCTTTAACCGGGCAATAAGAACAACATGTAGGCTTAATACAATGTCCCCACCTTATTATAGGGAGTCCCCACACGGATATAGAAAAGTTTTTTCATTATGAATACCCAATTATTGATTCAAATCACGATAAAAAAAAAAACATTGGCATCGAAAAATATAAACTTTCTAATCAAAAAATATAATAAGAGAACAATAATAAGAAAGAAGAAAAATAAAATTATTCTTATTACATTTCGAAAAAGCGTAATCGATGAAAGAAAGCTCCACGCTTAACGCATAAAATATTAAATACGCTCCGCTCCTGTATCCTGCGCTCACTGTTCAACGTCTCCAAAAAACATTTATTGTTAGTTCAAATTTACTCTCCTCAAACTACAGAAAAAAAATTATTTTCAAAAACTTTTCATAAACTTTTCCATAAAAGTCTCTTTTCATTTATGTTTAAAACAAGTGTTACACAATTCAAAAAACTTTACTACTCTCTTTTTTTTGCAAACATGAAAAATGATCGCCCGAGAAAAATGCGACGAAACTTTTTTTGAAAAATTTCCTCTACCACTATTTTACGAGCTAGCATAAAACACACATTCGGCGTACGTAGAAGTACCACGAGAATACGTTACGTTCGTCACAACGTCACATACAGCGTCGGGACGTTCCGATTGTTAACATTCAAACGGATCGAATGACGCGCTCGTACTAACTCGAACTCGACGCTCAATTGTAAATTTTGTTAAAGAGAGTCACCACTGTCTGTACACAGATACATTGATGCTCGACAGTGTATGTGTGTGTGTGTAAAAGATTTTCCTTGTGCGCGAATAGTGAATGTTCTGCGCAATAGTCTTCCACCTTTCGGATGGGGGAAAATCTTTTATTTGGTTTTCGAGTAATTTGTATTTATAAACATTTAGATAATTTGTTTCGGTAATTATTGGTTATTTTGCAATCATAAATTGTTATTAAATCTTAGGACGGACCACTGGTGTGACCGCCTGAAAATTTGGTGATTTTTGGGAACATTTTTAAAGAAAACTACTGTATGGAATGTTTTACCATTTTAAGGATATATTCATTGATATATAATAAATTCAAGATAAAATTTTTGGACAAAAAATTGAAAATTCAGTGAGTTATTCGAGATTTCCCAAGGCTCCAAAGAAAAAAGTTCCCCTACTGCTGCAGTGATTGCGACCTTCACAGTGCCTGAAATCAATTGATGATTTTTGGCCTGCAAAAATTACTTTTAGTAAGTAATTTTTGCAGGCGTTTAAAATTATAACGATTTTGTTCATATATTATTATAAATGAGACTCAAGGAAGTCAGTTCTTTGTAACAATTCTTACTTGTGTCCATGTATATCTACAAAAATATATATAATAAAAAAGATGAGAGTAGTTCTTATTATTAAACAAAACCGAAAAATTGTTAGTTTTTTCAGTTGTTGACGAATATAGTTTTATTAAACGTTTAAAAATGAAACAATTTTCTTACATTTTAAAGTTATTTTGTTACAGATTCAGTTAAAAAAAAATCATGTAAGATTATTTGAGATTGTGTTATATAATATACAATCTTACATGTAAGTAAGCTTATATGATTCTTTGCAACTGAATCTGTAACAAAATAACCTTAAAATTTAAGAAAATTGTTTCATTTTTAAACGTTTAATAAAACTATATTCGTCAATAACTGAAAAAAACTTATAATTTTTCGGTTTTGTTTAATAAAAAGAACTACTCTCATCTTTTTATTATTTATATTTTGGTAGATATATATTCTAATCTAATTTATGGACTTGTAACATTCTTTTGCCCTACACAAATATTATGTTACTTCTTTGTTGTACAAAACAAGTTAACTGTTAAATCGAAATTTTTGTTAATATTTTCATTTAACACATACACGAAATGTTACATTAACGCAGGGTTGTGTTACTTATTTAACACAAAAATTTTAACCACTAGTTTTTTTTTATGCAGAACACAAATTTTTTACTGTGTGTGGACTAAGTGGTCGGAAAATGACATTTCATATTACACGACCCAATTATGTTATTCCAACTAATGACGGAAATGATTTCAGGTTAGAAGAATACTATTTAAAATTAAAGAGTTGCGTTTAAACATTTCTCTATTGCTCAAAAAAAAGTCCATATTTATTTGAATTACCTACATGATAGACGAAGTGGTCGGACACCGACATTTCATATTACACGACCTAATATTATTCCAACTAATGCCGTAAATGATTCCAGGCTAGATGAATACTATTTATAATTAAAGAATTAAACATTTCTCAGATGCTTAAGAAAGTGTCAATATTATCTAATTTACATTATTAGCCAAGTATTCGGGAAACCACACTTCATATTAATATTACATGTAAATTAGAAAATTGGTAATCGTTATAATTTATGTGTACCCTAGATTTTACCTAGTTGGTGTAAATTGAGTATTAAAGCAGAATCAATGAGGCCAAGAATTATGCAGGGGAGTCTTCATGCATATCCCTGCTATTTAAATTTTTGTCTGGGTTACATAAGCATGCACAACAAGATATGGCCAGTTTCTCACTACACCAAAACCAGGTACTAGTTTACATCAATTTATACATGAATAAAAATTTTCTTTTACCAAAATAAAATGTTTACAATGAACCTATATATACCATCATTTCGTATATTAACATTTCACTACATCGTCTACGAATATCTGTGTATTACAAGACTGGAAAAGAAATTTCCATTTTAACAGACAGCAAATTTTATTGAAATCTCAAATGTATGATAACGGCATGTAGTGGTAAATCCACTGGGAAATATATCTTGGGACGTTTGGAGGAATATGTAACGCGTTCGACACGTTCATAGTCCGTCAAAGCTAGCGTTGGTACGCATAATATTTTGGTTGCAACCATTTTCTTGGGCCATATACATACGTAATAATCGTTTTCAACATACGTAACATTTATTTATTTACTCAGAGAAAAAATTAGTCCCAGCGCCCATAAAAATACATAAGTCAATATCAATTTATTCAACAAAAAAAAAAAATTGTTGTTCGTCCGAAAACTTTTTTATATTTTTCATCATTATTCGATATTTTTCGACATCTTTTTTTTATAGGTGTTTTTCTTTTTTAATTTTATTTGACATTTATACGAGTATGTTAGTAGTTTTATATATATATATATATATATATATATATATATATATATATATATATATATATATATATATATATATATATATATATATATATATATATACTGTGTGAGTTTTTCGAGAGTTGCCATTTTTATTGCAGCCAAACCGTTTATGTAATCGAAAAATTGTTCAAATAAGAGTTGTAGATATCTCTCTTATGGTTTTCGAGCTATGATACAAACTTATAGATTTTTAAATGGGACTATATATTAATTTTTCGATAAAACTGATCTAATACATTAATTAACAACATAAATGAGCAAAAAACTTTTTTTACCCAAGTTTAATTTTTTAATTTCTTTTTAATTTATCAATTAGGCGGTAAAAATATGCATATGTACTTGAGGCTACTTCAACCGATAGTGTTTTTCTTGGTGTTTTTTACATTTGCATTACATCCAAGAAAAGAACCTTTTCCAGTACCATTTCTATCATAAAAATTTGGTTGTAATAGAAATGGCAACTCTCAAAAAACTCACATGGTATATATATCTGATCGTTGAAAATTAGTAGAAGAAAATGTTTAACGGAGTTTTTATTTTCTTTTGATACTGATCCGTCATGCGTACATTTCAGACAGTTATATCCGGCACGGATATTAATCGTAAAATACAAATATGTGTTGGATATGAGTCAAAAATTGAAGGAAAGTGAATTTTGTTGCAAAATAAAAATTTCTCTATTTGTAATATTATTATTTAATCGATGTGGGAAATAATTATTTTCAGTCGGGATCATAAAATATTATTCAATTTCAATATTTCTTAGGAAAGAAGTCTTACAATAAGGATATTATCTTGGTTGGAGAAGGTCTAAATTACGCCCGTATCACACAACGCATATTTCGCGGCTAGGTTCTACTGGACACTGTGGTGGTGCCACTGCGATGCTGGCTGCCTACGATCTACGCCGCTGGCGTTTACCACCACTATCGTCTACTGATAATTGTGATAAACAAGCGCCCACTTGACATATATGACGTCATTTCCCATCATTACAGCCAATACTATAAAGTTTACTAGCACTAGTTCCAGCTGACAATCTTATGACTTGTGACGCGGACATTAGTTAAATAAAACTCCATTTGCACAGCTAAATTTATTCGTATAAATGAGTAGTCGCGCCTTGGAACACCTGGCCAGAGTTCGTACGATAAGAGCTTCCACAAAATGAATTCCCCAACACAGGAATAGAACAGAATAAGGTTTTCAGGACGCAATCTTCTTTCGAATAGATATTTAACGTTCGATTTTTGATGATAAGCGCGAAAATATAGGCCATTCTGCCTAAATCCGAAAAAGACAAGCTCACTTTTTTGACCTTAAAAATTTTCGCCGATTTTCCGGAAAACTATAGGCGTTGGGGAAATTTGAAAAACAGTTTTACTCAGCGTGAAAATAGCGCTGTTGATTTATATTCCGTCAATTGGATTTTTTTGATTTTCCGATTTTCTATTGAATTTCGGGATAAGCGTGAAAATATAGTATAAATCATTCTGCCTAAATCGGGAAATGACTAGCTTACACTTTATAACGTCAAAATCATTTGAATATGTATTATATTATAGTGACCCGGATGACCCATATAAAAACTGAAACTTTCTTTAGTAATTTTATCAATAAGAATACGCATATTCTTCCTACGAATTCGCATCAAAAATTTTTTTTTCGGATGAAAAAACCTCAAAAAAAAAATTTTCTTACGAATTCGTATCCAATCTTACCACAACCTTAATTTATTATTTATATGATAATTCTTTCCAGTCTTTTACATGCAAACATGCAAATTACTCTATGAAAATTTTCTACATCTGAAATCTTTATTTTAATCAATTTATACGAAAATAACAAATTTTCTGATATGAAAAAGCACTTTTTTAAAACATAACTCACTCAGACTTATCGTTTCATAACATCTTAAAAGTCGGCGTCCCTTCTTATTTTTTGGTTTATGTTTTTTTTTTTTTTTTTTTTTTTTTTTGTGAACAGCTTTATGAAAGGTTTGTGGTTTTCTGCATCGAAAATTATACACGAAATAATTAGGAACAATATGTAGAATGAAATTATAATATTTAAACAAAATTAATATAACGGTTTCAGATTTATTTTTAAATAGTGGTTCATAAAAAAAATATATATATAATATTTTTATAAAATTATTATACCTCATATCACATTCTGTTGCTTAATATTTAATTAAATTTTATCAAAGATAATTTAGTGATGCGGTTTATGACTGTAGATATAAATGCAGATGAGTTATTTATTATAATATGTTTTTTACCTACATAAATATATGCATCTATGCGCATAGAAACACATTATATGTGCATATATTAAATGCACTGGCTAGTCCATTATTTAAATCAGGAGTACTCAAACATTTTTAATTAAAATAAATTGACAAGACCAGGGCCAGCTTAGCCAATAGGCCACCCTAGGCTATGGCCTAGGGGCGGGAGATTTTTAGGGGCTGTAAATTTTTAAAATAGAGCGGAAAAATGAGTAATTAACGTTTTTTTTTTTTTTGCTCGTCACTTATTTTTTTTAAGAGAAAATTTGTAAAAAAGGTAGGAATAGGGGCGGAAAATTTTTAAAACACGGTAGAAAAGTTTGTGATTGTTTTTTTTTTCAAGATTTTCTTTTTTTTCAAACAAAAGGTAGGGGCGGTATTTTTCAAGGTGCCTAGGGGCGGACTCAGGGTTAATCCGGCCCTGGACAAGACTTAAAATAAGTTTGTTTGCCTTGAAAGGTTCTCAAGTTTTAAACAAATAATAGAAAAATTAACTGCACTCATAACAGTACTTGAAGGGTAAGGGGTAGTCAGTAATGTGAAAAAATTGAGTATTTTATATAGCAAATCCAAAAATAAAATATCAGAAGCCACCATTTTGTATATTTTCACAAGAGAATAAAAAGCTTCGATCGGGCATTAGATTTACTATTGAACTAACGATTTTTCTTTATTTGACTGATTTTAGATGAACCAGTAAAATACGATTATGGTCGCCGCAAAACACGACTTGTGCGACGGGCTCCAACAAACATGGCCGATAACTTAGTCTACAATAATTTTTTTTTTTTTTTGAATTTTTGTCAAATAGAGTTAAAACATAATATAAAAATTCTGTATTATTTATTTTATAAAATAAGTTAAACTGCTGTCAAAAAACAATTATTCAAAATAGTCAATTTTTCACACCGCTAATTACCCCTAACCCCTTAAAAGATTCAAATTCAATCTTCTCTCTTTTGATTGTTTTAAGTGGTACATAATTTTTAAATGTTTTACTTGGAATAATTTCTTAATTTTTAAATAATTAGCTACGAGTAACTCCCCTTAAGGGTTCTGTGTATCCGAAATATGAGTCCGAACTCCGAACTCATAACGAAAATATACTGCGGCTATTATTAATATATTTGCCAGGTGTTAACTGTTTCTGACACATCGTTTAAGAGTAACTGATTTAATTTTATAAGCTCCGTATATAATATAGGAACTTTAGATGATTTTAATAGCAATATATGTAGATGTGTTTGACCTATGACAGACAAGGCCCGTTTTATAATGTGCAAAGTAATAATAACAAAACGATGGGTTACGATTATGCTCATAAAAATTTAATTTTCGAAGCGTGTTTATAGATTTTATTAACCATTGATTATTAACTTGCATAATATGAAAAAGTTTGAATATAGATTAAAAATACCCCTGTCGCAGCATCCTGCATAACATAGCGAATTTCCGTTTATAAAAATTAGTTTTTCTCGGAAACTAGTTGACATAGAATAATAGTTTAAAGACCTTTTTATGAAATTTTTTCTCCTCTTTTAAATGATGTAACAAAATTTGGCAAAAATTTTTGAATAAGTGGAAATTTTGGCAAAAAACTAATTTTTTGCAAGAACAAAAACCATGTTCCTGGCATCCGACGTGTCTGGCTGAAGAACTCATCCAAGATTTTTGGACTTCCAACGTTGTCACCAAATTTCGTAAACCTAGGACATTTCGTTCGAGAGTTATCGTGCTGATACATACATACATACATACATATATATATATATATATATATATATATATATATATATATATATATATATAAATTTTAGTGAATATTATTTTCGGTTTCTAGGGACCTCAAAACAAATTTCTGCCATAGTCCCGGGCTCAAGTCCCGTCATGACACCTACTGTAATAGCTGAATTTCCAGAATTCTTTCTGGAAATCCGCTAATATACATAACTAGCTGAATGCAATCGCTTGCCACTTACAAGATCATAGAAATTATATAAGCGGTCTATTGAATTAAAAAAGTATTTACTTTTACTTCCTATTTTTTAAGTTTTTACTTAAATAAAAACATATAAGTGATTACTTAAAAAAAGAAAAGAGTTACTTTTTTGAGTAAACTCTAGAGTAAATTATTTTTTTTTAAGTAATCACTTATATGTTTTTATTTAAGGGGGTATTCTAGTCGAGAAGGCTCGATTTTGAGGTGATTTTACGGGCGTAAAAAAGAAAAAAAAAAGCACTAAACATTTTTAGTATACATTTTTTAACAGTTTTTTTACTGATATTTGAAAAGTATAAAAATGTATAAAAATTTTAAAAAAATCCAAAATTGAAATCGGTATAGGCCGGTAAATTGGGGACTCAAAAGGTGCCTCCTAGTTGACGTGATTCCAACCCTCCTGGTGATCTGAAACATAAAATTTTAGTTAATTCTTAATAAACAAGGATAAAATATATATACTTATAAATAAATTTTTTCACAAAATGACGTCCTTTAAAAAAAAAATCATCAACTTTGGAAATTGTTTCAAATAGTAAAAAAAAAAATTCCAAAAACCCCTACGTCGAACCAATTTTGGTAGTATTAAGAAGGTCTATACCAATTTTCAAGTAAATCGGTGCATTATAGAACTTGAGATATCATGTCAACCGCATCGAAAATAGTAGTTTCGAGTGATTTACATATATTAAAAATTTGAATTTAACACTGAAAATATACACAGTACACAGGGAAAAAATAACTATAACTCCGAAAATAATTCGAATTTCCGTAAATCCTTTTATAGGCTTATTCTTAAAGGTCTGAACTTTGAGAATATGAAAGAAAAAAAAATCGCTTTCTTCGAATTTCTAGACTAGAATACTCCGTTAAGTAAAAACTGAAAAAAAAAAATATAAAGTAAAAGTAAATACTTTTTTTTATTCAATAGACCCCTATATTTAAATAGATAAAAGCTATCTTTTATAATAAATCTTAATAATTTTTCCGTCATAACATTTTGAATATTTCAACAAAAAATATCCTAAAATCGATGATCGAACGGCAGAGTTATACCCGAAATAACAATTCACACTTGAGTTGCTCCACGGGAGATTGGCTCACTTCGTTCCAATCAACCAAAATATATTCCAAAAAAAAAAAAACTAAATATTTTCAAATTTCCAACGAGAATTTTCACCGAAATTCAACAACTCAAGACTCATCATTAAATATTTTATATAAGGTATAAGGGAATATATCAGCGCAGCTCAGACATGACTATATCCTACAATTCATTGATGTTAAGCAAACCAAAACTACCCGACCAAACTGTTACGTACGTTACAATCGCACATAGACAGACACAGTAACATTTATTTTATTTAAAATATATTTTTATATATATTTACACTGACCTTAAGCGAGTAAATTATAATATTTATAAAAGTATATTAATGGAAAAACGGGAAAATGTTCGCAGCAGCCACATAGTTTGTTTATTTAGAAAATTCAGACGAATAAATGTGTGTAAACTAAAATAATAAAATAAAACTACATGCTGAAACAGTTTTTTTTTCTTCTAGTCTCGACGATAATAAAATACAAAATTTTTTTTAAAAAAATATATTTAAATATGTAAGCAAAAAAATTTCATTAAACTGACCTCATTAGCTCTCATTACAAAATTACTGCACACTCCAAATAAAAACACCACAAATTAAATTACACAGCGTCTCCACCAGCATTACGTGATAATTTTTTGTTATCAATCTTGCTTATTTACTCCTCGTTCTTAATGTTTATGATTTTTTCAAAATTTTCTAAAGAATCCTTTTGGTGGTCAGGGTAAAAAATACACAACCAATGGGGGTGACACTAGCGTGTGCCAAAAAAATTTTTTTTTTGTTTTTTCCTCGCTCTCCGCTCAAAATATCGTAGGCTATGTCTAAACAAACATGCTCACCAAAGCGCAGCTCAAAATTCCAATTTTTAGAGGTGCATCATCGAATCTAAAGTTTTCCCATTTAAATAACACAGGAAAAACGATTTTTTATGTTATTTACTCCTGCAAACTATGAAGAAATTATTTTTCGATAAAATGAATTAAAGCACCTGATTAAGCATTAAATTTTGGACAAAAAATTTCATTGAGTCAAATTTCTATCACCAATATTTCACTTTCTACAGAGCCTTAAGGTAATGGTACCAGTAGTTGACACTATAAGAAAAAATTTTAAGTATTTTCAACCTTTGGAAAGGAAATGTTATTAAGTGAGCTTTAAAATCATGTTTTTTGTTTACTTTAGGATGTAACGAAAATGAATTGGTACGTAATAGAAAGAAAATAATGAAATTTTCTTTTGGAAAAATTTAAAAGAAAATTCCTAAAATAGAGTCAGTAGTTGACACTTTTAATTTTACAATTTTTAGTAGTTGACATTAATAAATTTCAGTAGTTGACACCAACCAATATTTTAAACAAACTAAGTAGGCGTTTTAAATTCCCTACAGAAAGTCACGAAACTCCACCAAAAACATAAATGTGAAAAATGGACGAGTTCTATTTCACCACGTTGACCGGAAAAAGACTTGAAATCAAAATAAATTGTTAAGTTCCAAACACATTTTTCTTGCAAAATCGGAATAAAATAATATGACTTAAAATATTCAACTGTAGGTAGATTAAATACAATCTGATAAAACAACGACTTTCTGCACAAAGATACCTAAAACCAAAAAACCAAACGTTGTGGATTACGAATATGAGCTACATATCCGTATAAGTCAAAACAAAAACAAAATGAAAAAGCAAATAAAAAACATCACAAATTAAAGATCAAAAATCAAAATATCAAATAAATTTTTAAAGTATCTAAAAATTTATTTGATATTTTGATTTTTGATCTTTAATTTGTGATGTTTTTATTTGCTTTTTCATTTTGTTTTTGTTTTGACTTGTACGGATATGTAGCTCATATTCGTAATCCACAACGTTTGGTTTTTTGGTTTTAGGTATCTTTGTGCAGAAAGTCGTTGTTTTATCAGATTGTATAAAATAATATGATTTTAAAAATACACATTTTTAATGCCATTAATAGATCTTTTACATTAGAACTTAACAAGCTTTTAAAATTAAATAAAACGTACCGAATGGATAAAAAAAACTGGCTAAGTTTCAATGTAAAATTTCTCTTAATTGTTTTTAAAAAGTTTGATGTATTTTTTAAATCTATTTTATTTCGATTTCGCAGGAACTGTGTTTGGAATTTGACAGTTTTTTTTGACACTTTAGTTGTTACTTTAACTTGACAATATTAAAAACACACATTTTTTGTTACACCTGGCTCTATGAAATTCAAAAGATGTTGTGCAGCTACCGTAATCGGAATTTCTCATAATCTAAATAGTGGCAAGTTATAAATTGTGTTTTAGTAGTTGACACTTACATGAGTTAGTAGATGACAGGAGGGTAGGGGGTGTCAACTACTAGATCCCGACGTTGAAAATATATTTTAATATAACTCACTGAAATCTCAGAGAAAATGCAATAAATTACCGTTAAGATATACAAATTGTATTGTTGCATCAGTAGTTGACACTGATGTCAAGTACTAAAATTTGACTTATATCAGGACCCAGTAGTTGACACCCACAGACGACAAACCCCGGACGCAGAAATTATCAGTTAATGAATTTTAACATCAATTTCCATCTATTTATAATCGATTCTAGTTATTTTCAAACATAAAAATATGTATGTTTTTTCAAAACTGAAAAATCAAAAAATTTGCCTGCTTATATATTACGATTACAAAAACAACATTTGTCAAAATTAAAACATATGCATTTATAAAATATTTAATTACATCAAAATTGGCGGTAAGCTTTGAGAGATAATTATTAACATGAAATCTAGATTGCTGTATGTGACCAACCAGAATTTTATCAATTAAAAAAAGCTCTTGATTGTCTTATAATAACAGTTTAAAGTTGCAAGTGTCAACTACTAAAGCACTGTCAACTACTGGTACCATTACCTTAAAATTTAAATTTCTTGAAATTTTACTTTTTTTACATTTTTAAGCTAAACTATTAAAGATAAGACAAAAAGTTAAATGATAATTTTGTAGTCCAACTGACGCTTTACAAAAAAGTTCCTTACAAATTTTTCGTATTACAAACAGTTACAAAGTTACAGACCCTCAAAATTTATTTTACTTTTTTTTCTCCAAAATGGAAATTCAGCTGTTACAGCTGGTGTCATGAAAAAATCTGAACCTAAGATTATGACAGAAATTTGTTTTGAGACCTCGAAAAACCAAAAATGACCTGATAGATTTTGATGTGTATGCGTACATAATATGCATACAAGGTCAAATAAACTGGTAATTTTCAATCAACAACTATGTATGCATTGATACCACAGACAAGTACATAGGTGGTACATATAGCAATCACCAATAATACACGACACATCATATGAGGATATGGCACATGAACAAATACAAGCTCAGTATGCATAACATATAGGGTATTATGTTCTGTGGTAATTTGTGGTGGCTACATCACCCTATTCTATAGTGATTTGTGGACGCGCACGAACGTCTTTAGGTGTAGGACAAAATTTGTTCAACTATACCTAATGATGACAAAATGTATCAGTACATAAGATTTTCAGCTTTCTGGAGTATTACAATGTTTATAAGCAAACTAAATTATTCAACTATCTTATTCGAAAATATGTATACTATAAGGTTTTCTGTATTAGAAACATCTTTCCATAGAGAATTTATATTTGCTAGGAACTAAATAATTACTTATGTACCAAAAAAGGTAAGTTACCTATTTTTGTTATTATTTGTAACTATAGCAATCAGAAAACAGGATGGTAAATGGTACTACCACTAAAGATAATCCAAGTAATTAACAATGTTAATCATCCTGTATAAACAATATGATATAGATGCATTCTTTACTGTCCTATATGGTACTCTACGGACCACGTCCAACAACCAGAAACCGGTTAAATTTTTCAATTATACTCATATTTTGTTGTTTCTTTCCTACGCCTTATACATCCAACTAACTTACTGATATTACGCTTGAACGTATATGCTGTACTCTTGTTGTTGAAAACTTTTGGATTAGTGGTACCTACATGCTCTTATACAATCTCCCTGCGAAGATAGAGTCTGCATATTTTACTTACAATTTTATCCTTACCATTTTTTTTTTTTTGTTCTTTATTCTTCTATGGTTTAGTTGGTAAATAAGTCTATCATAGCATAGGTTTTGTAACATTCATAACTTGATGTCGACTTATTGAATGAGTTTTGTACATAAAGTCTAGACTAGACAATATCGCTTCATATTTACCGAGTGATTCTGTTCCAAGAAACAATATAGGAATGAAGTATATTTGACTTGAATTTAGGAAATTAACTGCTTATATATAGACTATCAATTTTTTTTTAAATTCTCTCATAATGTCATTAACAGTCAATTACGTCACATTCTTTATACCATGTGAGTTTTTTGAGAGTTGCCATTTTTATTACAACCAAATTTGTATGATAGAAATGGTACTGGAAAAGCTTCTTTTCTTGAATGTAATGGAAATGTAACCAACTAGAACACTATCGGCTGAAGTAGACTCAAGTACGTATGCATATTTTTACCGCCTAACTGATAAATTAAAGAAAAATTAAAAAATTAAAATTTTTTTTGCTCATTTATGTTGTTAATTAATACATTAGATCAGTTTTATAGAAAAATTAATATATAATCTCATTTAAAAAGTTTGTATCATAGCTCGAAAACCATAAGAGCTATAAAGCTCCTGACTATAGCAATCGGTTGCCCCCGTCGATATCCACAACTGTTATTTGAACAATTTTTCGATTAAATCAACGGTTTGGCTGTAATAAAAATGGCAACTCTCAAAAAACTCACACAGTATAGTAACAAGTAGTTTGTAACTAAAAACAGAAAACCTCTAATTTTCTCATAACTAGGGAAAATACAATTTTTTTTTTAATTTTCTGAACTATTTTGAAAAAGTAGTAAAGTTGCAGCGATTCTGTACCAAAAGTAGTAAGGTTGCATAGTGAGTGGACCTGAGTAGTAAGGTTAGCAAGGTGGACTGAATTTTGATTCTGAGAGCTAATTTCATGGCGAGTATATTGGGAAATAGAAACAAAAATTCAAGGACGTCATACTTGAACAAATAGTAGGACGCTACTATTTGTTCAAGTACGACTTCCACTTGATCAATTTTTTTTTTCGTAGCAAATGGAATAAAGCTTATTTATCGACTAAATAATTTTTTGGAAATATAAAATCCACTTAGATACATCTTAGATTTTACTTTACAAAATTTACTAAAATAAAAAGGCAACCAATAGAACAAAATTAACTCAAAATTATATTCTCGCTGTTGTTACAAACAGAAAAAAGTTTTTAAGTCTAAAATTGGAAGAAAATTTGAACTTGATCAATTTGAACTTTTGATCAGTTTTAAATTTCACTTTTTTCAAGGTATTAAATGTTCATTGTATACAATTCGTCCGGTCACAGTTTTTGGTTCTTCTCCAACCAATAAAAATTCTTAATTAAAACACAGTCATAACTCAAGCACTTTGTTGGTTTTTCATCACCACGCAAATTGAAAGGACTATTTTAAATATATTTTTTGCCTTCAAAAATAAAAAAAAATATAAAAATGTTGAAAATGAATAATATTATAATTTAAGTATCCGTGGTACTTCATATTAATTAGCTTTTTTTTGAAGTAGAAGAAAAGGCAAATTATTTTTTCATATAATTCTTCTTTGTAATAAATTAGAAATTACTAACCAGCCTCTAAAGTTAATTAAAAATACTTGTAATTAGTAAAAACACAATGATATTTTTTCTTAAAATTTATATAAGAATAATTTTATTATTCTTATAAGCCACAAATAATAAAAAAAGAGATATTTCTCTCAAGCCTATATCTTTCTGGAAATATGGTAAAAAATTATATAATAAAGAAATCTATATAATAATGATAAATGACTGGGTTTATAACAACAGGAGCTAGGATTTGGGATAAATGTATCTTTAACAGTCCTATTCTTAGAAGAACTAAGCGAATATTCATTTGGAATTCAAAAAAAGCAAATGGCAGAAAACCATCATGAATATAGCTGAGCACAAGATTAAAAACCCTCGACATACCACTTCAAACTGCTTGTTAATTAGCTTGATATCATAATCTATACATATAATAAAACTGTAACGAGACCATTTCAGTTCATCGATGTACATATCTAAAACGCCATTTTTAAAATTTTTGTGTCTGTCTGTTCACGCATCACGCAAAAACTACTGGACGGATTTTAATGAAATTTGGTGTGATAATAACTTATTACCTGGGTCAACATCTAAGATACTTTTTACTCAGGGAAAATGTCTCATTCCCACGGGAAAATGGAAAAACTATTTTGGGCATGTTTTTATACTTATATAGTTCTCACTGATTTTATGCGTGAACGATGTCGCGGATACAGCTAGCTTCCAATACAATGGGAACGAAGCCGTGGGTAAAAGTTAGTATCCTGCAAGTTTTAAAACAATTTAACAATTTTAAACTTTAATAGCTCACTAATAATATACAGCAATTCAATTTAAAAATCGCACAAGCAAGCGATTCTCTCAAAATCATTATACTTGATATTACGTTTAACTTGATTGTTCATATTTCCAATGTACATACATATCAATGTTTATCCAACTCTTATTATATTAACGTCTATAATCCCCGTCTACGTTATTGAACCATTGTACTATATAAACCAATGTATTCCTACATATCCTTTATAAAAGTATCGGTATACTTTATTATTCTCATATAGTCTTTTATTTTCTAAATTCTCTTTTAGTTTGGCTATACGATTGTTTATCGTTTAACGGATTTCTTTTATGAAGAAGTATAGAGAAGTTATTAGATGGGTTTACGTAAATCTAGCCTGCGTCCTTCTGCGTACCGTCCTTTCTTAACAATATGCAAAGAAAGTTTGAAGTCAATCTTTTGTTGTTTTTTTTTGTTTTTTTAAAGTCAACGTTTGTTGTTTGAAAGTCAATGTTTGTTGCATTTTAAATACATTTTCCCTCACAAATTACCGTGATAAAGTGTCCATGTTTGCCCAACTTTTACTATGCAAAGTTTCAAGTCAATTGGATAAACTGTTGAGACGTTAAAATGTGAAAAACCTACAAATAAGCTCGCTTTGATTTTTAAATTAACTAATTAAACTAAAATTTAACTTAGCTAACCTGTTAAGTAACGGAATATATATAAATTTTCAAAACTATTTAGTAAAATCTTTCAATTAATAATGAAATTGCAAACAAAAATTTACACAGGTTGACATAAAACTATAAAAGTGATAATAGTTCTTACCAAGTCACGTAAAAATAATGAAATTTCAAGAACTCTGACAATGAGTATGAATCAGTACTTCAAAGTAGCAAGACAATCTAGTCTTAAGTAGACGTTATTATTTCAACTGTTGTCATCAATATGCTTGAGAGTATTATCAAATACGGTAAACTTTTATATACCCATTTAATGTTCAACTAAGCTGTAGCTTTAAACATATCTACCATTTGGATAAGCTGGGACTTGAAGCCAGGGTCTTTTGATAACTAGTCCAATGCCTTCCCACGTAGGGCATCGATTCTCGTCAAGTACAGGTCCATTCTGATAACCCATCACACAAATATATATTATATTTCTCTCGATAAGTTAAATAGATTGCATAAATTGAACCAAAGTCGAACTTTTCATAAAAAATTTAAAAAAAAATGTGTTTAACGTCCGTTTTCGAGACCATTTAGTCTATAACAGACGCCACCCACATCATTATTTGTATACTTTATTTATTCCTTATACATTATATTCGTTACATTATACATTTATGATGCGGGTGGAGGACAAGGAAAGTGGTGTGAGAGCTAGGATTTGGTAGGTATGCGTCTGCAGCCGTCTTCTGAGGGAACTATGCCGATATTCACCTGGAATTGTGAAGGGAAACTGCAGAAAACCTTCACAAGCATAGCCGGTCGCGGGATTAAAAGTGGTCGGTAGCCTAATTGGTAAAGCACTTGGCTAGCAACCAAGAGATCCGGGTTCGAGTCCCAGTCGATCCAGTTTGATAATTTTTCAAACACTAATAAATTTAATTACGAAATCACAAACTCTATCCAATCAGAGCCAAACGTATTCTACTTAAAACGAACACGATAAGTTTGATATTTGAATGACCGACCACTCGTGGTATAATATCTACATTGTAACCAATAATAAATACCCCTACAATATACACTATGATTTTAAAAAAATTACGAATCCAGGCTCTATGCAACGAACAAAGAACTTATGTGAAAATAGTGCGTTAAATAATGATAGATATACTGTTACTATACTGTGTAACAATATTTTAAGTAGTTATATCTATCATTATTTAACACACTACTTCCTCATATAAGTTCTTTGTTCGTTGCACAGAGCCTGGCTCCGTAACTTTTTATAACCAAAGGGTATGGATGTGTCCACCTATGTATATGAACCATGCCATCAAATATTGGATTACAGTAGAACCTCTCTTAACCGGACAGCATTTTCACGCAAAAATTTCTTTTAAATCAAATATTGCGAAATTCTATACAAAATCAGTTACCGTAATTGCGGATTACTTGAGCCCTGTGGTGTAACTTGAGCCCAAAACGGAAAAAGTATTATTTTCTGTTTTGTGCTTATATTAGTCAGTAGTAGAAGTAAGTTAGATGTTTAGCTAATAGGTAACAGCAGTAGGTTTACGGTGTTTAAGTTTAGGTAGTTCTGAAAATTGGCACTAGAGGTGAGGCAAGTGTTGTTTACTCTCTGTTTGAAATTGATGTTTTGTTACGTTGCTAACTTTTGACTATAAAAATAATTGTGGTAGTCTACAAAGGAAGGTAAGTGTATAATTTTAATACTTTGTTCATTACCAAACTAAATTCAGATATGTTCATATACCAACCATTTCGTTAATTTTTTAAATTAAGGTTTTGATAAATCAGTAAAATTACCTTAAAATTAGGGTAACTTGAGCCCATTATAACTTTGGTATAAAATGGTGCAAGACTATAGCAGAAATTCCCAAAAGTCCTAGACCGTTGGACAAGTTCGTTAACCAGGCACGTCCGATGCCCAAAACATGTTATTTTTGGAAATTTTCATGAAAAAAATTGACTTTTTTCCAAAATTTCTCCTTATTCAAAAATTTTTACACTATTGGAACGAGGAGAAATATCACACAAAAAAAAGTATTTAAACTATTATTCTATGTTAACTAGTTTCCAAGAAAAACTAATTTTTGTAAACGGAAATTCGCTACGTTATACAAGATGCTGCGATAAGAGTATTGAATAAGTAAAGTTCCTTATATATGTTTGTACAATGTTTTAATTAGTAACCAACATTCTACATGGTCTCAAATTGTTTTCAAATAAAAATCACCTGGAAATTTAGGTTGGGCTCAAGTAATCCGATCTTGAGGTTAACTTGAGCCCAAAATCTAAAGAGCTATAAAATTTTGTGCGCTATAAGAAAAAGCTCCATATTATATAATAAACTAATCGTAGTCATATATAGATTAATATACTGAATTTCCTATCCCAAATAAGTATAACAGTTACGCTCAATTTTTGAAATTATCAGATAATTTGCAAATCTGGGCTCAAGTAACCCGCAATTACGGTATTTATAGTGCTCCACTTCATTCGCTAGAGAACTCAAAATTAGTCATTTTCATATTTCAATGGTAATTTTTGCGTGAAAATGCTGTCCGCATAAGAGAGGTTCCACTGTAGCAGTACGTATGGCACGAACGGACAATTAAACTTGAATCCTACTCCACTAAGCTCTTTAAAAAAAGTTCGACTGTTTCGAGATATCAATCGACCAGCAGTAATAATGATGGTCTGGTTATATAACCGACTGATCCGGACCATTTTTTAACGTTATCCTTTCATCATTTAAGTCTCTATATATATATACGTCTGTTTCACATTTATTTTATTGAATTAATTCTCAAAAAATGCTATGGGAATATATTTTTAATTGAATACAGTCACTATTGTCGTGAGGAAGAATATGGTTACTATTGTTGCGTATATATTACGATTTGTCTCTTTTTAATACATACTGTGTACTACAGTAGTATGTACTTTGTCCTATTGTGTTTACAATTGAAATCAGTCTGTCCCCCCCCCCCCGCGAATCTCTTCACTCTGCTACTAGAACCCAAGTATATTTGAACAGATTGTAACTTATATTTAATATTTTTCATTTATTTTATGAATTATATTTTATTTAAAAACAAAAGATTTAGCTAAATATATTTTTTATTTACAGGAATTACAGTAATCGCCGCTTATGGTGGTCACTTCGGGAAATCCACCATTCGACATAAAGGCTATTGGCGGATAAGCATGCAATCCTAGTGAGGAGCCTGTAGAAATATTTTTGTGATTGTACAACAAACATAACCTAGAAAAAAAAATCTTTTTTGATTTTTTTTTAACTATGACGCACCCGAAGGAAAAATCTGAAAAAATTAGATGTTGTATCGGTCATAGCAGGAAGCCTGCAAAAGAATTTTGGTGATTGTACCATAGCTACAAGTTGATGAAAAAAAAAATATTGAAAAATTAAACAATTTTTTTTTTGGGGGGGGGGGGGGGTTATAATTTTTTTTTGAAGCTAATAATTTGTTCTGAGATATAATATAGAGGTATCTAAAACATATAAAAATTCCAGCCAAATCCGTCAAGCCACTAAAAAATTATAATTTTTTTTTTTTCAAAAAATAATTTTTTACCCCCAAAGGGTGAGTTTTTAAGGGTTGAAACTCAATAAATTTTAATCTTATATCGAAAGCAGTTAGCAGAAAAAAAACCAACAAAATTCGTGCGGGGGCATTTCTACCCATGCTTATCCGCTAATAGCCTTTACTTAAAATTTTTCACTCTATATTTTCGCGAATTTTCTTAACGAAAATTTACTATTATCGAAGCAATTCGATAATAACAATATTTTGCATTCATTTTTTTGTGGAAAGCTGATCTCAATAATCTGTTAATACCGCGGTTAATTTGAAAATTCCTTAGATTTAGATGCAAGTTAAACAGTTCCAGACTTCTTATAGGAAGCAAAACTAGAGATTGTACAGGACCTAATTATAATATTACAGATATTGGTGGAAATAATTCCGGGCTACAAGAATTATATTTAAAATTAAAGAACTGCTTTTAAACATTTCTCTGATACTCAAAAAAGTGTCGATATTTGTCTGAATTAGATGGTCGGTCAAGTGGTCGCAAACGACATTTCATATTACACGAACTAATATTATTTCAAATAATGACGAAAATGGCTACGGGCTACCAGAATTCTATTCAGAGTTAAAAAATGGCTTTTAAACATTTCTCTAATGCTTAAAAAAGTATCGATATTTGTCTGGATTGCATAGCGGGCCAAGTGGTCGGAAAACGACATTTCATATTACACGACCTAATGGTATTCCAATCAATTGCGGAAATGATTTCAGGCTACTAGAAATTTACTCAGAAATAAAGAATTGTTTTTAAACATTTGACATACAGTGTCTTCGTGCATAAAGTGTCGACAGAGCGGATTAACCCACTCTGGGGCCCTAGACAATTTTCTTCTTGCTTTTTAGCGAATTTCCAGAATGGAATTCAGCTATTACAGCCACTGTCATGACGCGACTGGAACCCGGGACCATGGCAGAAATTTGTTTTGAGGTCCCTAGGAACCGAAAATAATATTCACTAAAATTTATATATATATATATATATATATATATATATATATATATATATATATATATATATATATCAGTGGCGGCTCGTGTATTATAACCAAGGGTATGCGCCTTCAGAAACGTCAAACTGGCTTTCTTAATTTTGTCGTTATTTATATATTAAGTCTATACACCTGGATTTTTGGGTAAAGGTTTCAATAATATTAGTATAGAAATTAGGTTGTGATTGTAACTTTTTAAGCAGAGTTTGTTCAATTGAAATTAAAGCTAGATTACTCAGTCTCTCATCTTTCATAGTATTTCTTGAATACGTTTTTATACGTTTTAATGCCGAAAAAGAACGTTCAACAGAAGCAGTAGTAGAAGGAAACGTACAAACTAACTGACACAATTTTAAAACCTCAGGAAACACGTTTGAAAAATTATTTTTATACAAAAGGTTTAAAAGACTATTTACATTTTTATCTTGAAATACTTCGTTTTTATATACAACAGTCAATTCATTTGTTAATCTAATTTCGTCGAAATATTTTCCATAATTATTCATTAAATTAGTAAAAGGAATTTTAGGGAAGTTATCAGCATATGCAGGAAATAGTTTAGAATTAAGAAGCTCAAGGAATTTTAATTTATTTAAACTTTCAAACCGAGACTGTAGTTGCACAATAACTGTATCAATTATTTCGAAGTATAGAGACCGTAAATAGCTTTTTATATCTGTAAATCCTGAAGTACTTAATGACTTTCTAAAAGATTTTTCATCAGGTTTACAAGAATTAGATTCCACTTCAGAGTAAATTTTTTCAAAATCCTCTCGTTGTTTTAATAAAATATGTTTTAAATTTTCTATATGTTTGATACAAAATGAAATATCATATTCTTTACTTTGTAAAATACTAAATAAAATGTCTGTCTGAGTAAATATTGCAGCAAAAGTCCTAAGGAGAAAACAGTTTTTGAAATTTTTGAAAAAATTATTAAAGCCAGTTGCTAACATTACAGTTTCGTTATCCCATTCTAAAGGTTCATCAACAATCGATTCAAAATAAGTTTCTAAATTAGCTTCATAAGTTAAAATCATATTTATTAAACGTGAGTTATAATGCCAGCGAGTTGGTGCGGCCTGTGGAAATTTTTTTTTAATTAATTCATTAAGAAAATGTGTGCGCTTAGTGGAATGAGAAAAAAAGGATGCCAAACCATTTACTGTTGAGAAAAATACTTTACATTCTTTTATATGCTGAACAGATTGGGATAATACTAAATTCAAAATATGTGCGCAACAATGAATGAATAAAGCCTGGGGAAACACCTCTTTTACTTTTGCTTGGGTGCCATTTAATTCACCAGACATTACCGCCGCACCGTCATATCCTTGAGCTACTAATTAATCACCACAATTTAAATCTCTTACAATATCAATAACATGTTTCGAAATGACATTAGCCGTTCTATTGGCACTGACATTAACAAACCCCAAAAATCGCTCAACAGTAGTTCCATCAGGCAAAACATATCGGACACAAGTTGAAAGTTGTGATTTTGTACTAATGTCTGTGGTTTCATCGACAAGAATTGAAACAAAATTTGTTTCCTGAATTTCATCTTTTATTTGTTGTAATATTATTTTGTTTATGCATTCAATCAAGTCGTTCTGTATGCTTTTAGACGTTCCTGAAAACACATGTGAGTTTTCTAAGTGGTTGCTCAGTTTTTCGTCATAACGAGACAGTAAATTTAGAAGTGCTAAATAATTTCCTGGATTGGAAGAATCTGAACTTTCGTCATGTCCACGAAACGCAAGACCTTGCATAGCCAAAAAACAAACAGAATCAATTAATCGTTTCATAACTTCCCTATTATTAGTAACTTTTTTATTGTGTTCTGAAATATAAATTTTTTTCTGTTCATCAAGTAACAAATCAACCCGGGTATGACCAAAAGTATTTAAACAAATAAACGCTTGCATGTGAGCTTGACTGCATTCGTGTTTCTTAGCTGCATTAGAGAGATTACTCAAGTTTTCGTAACCAGTAGTTGACCAAACAATTTTATCAGTGGAAAATAATAAGCAAGGAAAGCAATAAAGTTTTTTTAAAGCCATACAACCACTTAGCCAGGAATATTTGTCATATGATGATTTCTGAAAATGCCGAACAAATGCTTTTTTGGAGTTATCAACTCTCATAACAATAGGCAAATCAGGGGTGGGTCTACCAGCCGAGATAATTTCTTTTTTTTCATCAACATTTCTTGCCCGAAAAGATTTTTTTAATAATTGCTGAATAACGCAACCATCATTTTTTAAACAATCAGCCATTTTAAATAATTGTTTGAAAAACGACAACAATGAAAACAGCAAAAAATAAGAAAGAGTACAGAAATAAAAAAAGACTAAAAAATCAAAAAACTAAAAGGAAGAAAACAAACTATAAAATAATAAAAATTAAAACAGTAAATAATGAAAGAAGAATTAAAAAATTTGGAAATAACTAAAAGTTTAATACTTTATAATTCAGTTTTAACACTAACAGCAATAAAGAAATAGCATTTACGATTATACCATATACACTACACGAAAGGCACTGTACGAGTGATAGTAGATCGTCGTACGTATCAGCTTGTAAGCTTGGTTATACGATCAAAATACGAAAATACACGATTTGTTACGAGTAGTTTCGTAGGCGGGTTTTAGAGCGCATACCGAGGCTGCTAACATCATGTATTGTAATGATTGTAATATAGGTAAAAGAGTACGTATATAGGTACGATTTTACACACACATCCATGTCAAAATCTTACACTGATATGCGATAGAATTAGTGCCTACTGGCCCGACCGTACTGTCCAGCTGCAAACATCATATTGTAATATAAATATAGGTAAAAGAGTAGGTATGTAGGTACATATTTCACACACACATCCACGTCAAAATCTTACACTGGTAGGCAACAGAACTTAGAGCATACCGCCCGTACTGAAAATATATTATATAATGTATACACATAAAATACAGAAGTACAATTTGATAAAATATGAATTTGAGTAGACATAAACATGTATACACAATAATTACAATATATATGTATATATATATATATAAAATGTGTAGCATGTTTTGTATCCTAATATTAAATAAAATTAGAACATTGTTTTAATATTTTTTATTTTTATCGTATTCAAAAGAGCTTGGGTATGCGGCGCCTACCCCGCATACCTAGAGTAACCGCCACTGATATATATATATATATATATATATATATATATATATATATATATATATATATATATATATATATATGCGTCCGCACGATAACTCTCGAACGAAATGTCCTACTGTTACAAAATTTGGTGAAAAGTCCCAAACTCTTGGATGAGTTCTTCAGCCAGACACGTCGGATGCCAGGAACACGGTTTTTGTTCTTGCAAAAAATTAGTTTTCTGCAAAAATTTCCAGTTATTCAAAAATTTTTGCAAAAAATTTTTTACACCGTTTAAAAGAAGAGAAAAAATTACTTAAAAATGCTCTTTAAACTATTATTCTATGTCAACTAGTTTCCGAGAAAAATTAATTTTTATAAACGGGCATTCGCTATGTTATGCAGGATGCTGCAACAGGGGTATATATAATTATGTATATGAAAATAGGTACTTGTACTACCACATATTATGGATAATACTACCTAAAGTAGCTTGTGTAAGGGCTTGCATAGTCACATACATATGTATATATTATGTTTGCATGTTATAATATGCCTTTTTTTAGGGTTCCGAAGAAAGTCCTATTTTTAGAGGCTCCGAAAGAAATCTTTCGGGACTATAATAGAAATTTATTTTGAGGTCCCTAGAAACCGGAAATAATATTCACTAAAATTTATATATTTATATTTGGTCCCACACCGTTGAACAAGTTCATTAGCCAGCCATGTCGGATACCTAGAACATGGTTTTTTTTGGTCATGTTTCGTGAAGAAAGTTAGTTTTTTGCCATGATTTTCTCAAGTCAAAAAATTTTTGCGACATTTATTTACACCATTAGAAAGAGGAGGAAAAATCACTTAAAAGGATGAAAAATCACAGAAAAACCGGTTTTTATAAACGGAAATTCGCTATGTTACTCAGGAGGCTGCGATAGGGGTATTTTAATTTTTTCAAAATTTTTGAGTAGTCATCAGTACGAAAACATTTTTGGTTTTATTTTAGCCATAGAAACAATTGATGTGTAAAAAATCCACTTCGCACAAATGTCTTCATGTCGCAAGTTTTTCTCAAGAGTATCAGTGTAAAACCTAACAACAATTAATTCATTTCCTATAATTAAAATTGTTTTGTAAAGAATATTGCTCTTAGAGAAAATTAACATAATGTACAGTCTAAAAAAAGGAAACTTAATTGTACCGAACACAATTTAAAAGATCGGTAAATAGATTAGCAAAAAGAGGACTTGTCTATCCTAGATTGTTTAATAAGACTGCATGCAGTTTAATAAGACGGGAAACAGGAAGTCCCTAGCAACTAATAAATTGGTATCCTGTATATGAATACACTAAGTATAGAATGGTAATACACATTAAACAAAAAGCTCTGCATCTGACAACTTTTCTAATAGATTCCCGATATATGCACCTATATATGTAAATTTTATAGCAGGTGCGTATCCAACCTGCCATTTAACGGACGACCGCATACTAAGAAATCGCATAAAATCCGCTAAAAAATAGTTTTTACTATACTTTCAAATAATGACGAGCAAAATTAGTCTTGGTCTTGCAGTCTTGTCTTGGTTTTGCATTTTTTGCAAAACCAAGACCATGTATACCAAGAGCAAGAGCAAGACTAAGACTATAAGTATGGCTGCAAGACCAATACCAAGACGCAAGTGAGCAAGACCAAGGCAAGAACAAGAAAAATGCAAGAATTTTGCTAAACTATTTAAATAGTTTGAAAGTATAATTAATACTGAAACTTTTTAAAGCAATATATAAAAATTGTTTCTATAAAAATTCGAAGTTAATTAAATACTTGCAATTAAAAATGTGTGATTCTGTTATAAATCAATATAATAATATGCTTTCAACTTCATTTAAAATTTTTTGGTCGAATAGTAAGTAAAATATCTTCATTTAATAGATTTTACTACGATTAATAGAAATTCATGCGCGACTAACTGAAGCTCTGAAAATTTCATCGAAATTAGTCGAATAGTTCCGAAGTCGTGCGTTGGAAGGTTTTACGAATACTCAGGTGAACAGAGAGGCAGTCACAGAACAATAAATTTTCTGGAAACCGTAAAGAGAGAAAATTCTGATTTTTGAAAGGAAAAAATTCGCTAATAAAAAAAAATGCAAGAAAGTACAAGATTTTTTTAGCAATACCAAGACCAAGACCAAGACTGCATTTTGCAAGACCAAAACCAAGACCAAGACTCAAAGTGCTCTAGCAAGACCAAGACCAAGATTCTTAATGCAAGAACAAGACCAAGACCAAGACTGTCTAGTCTTGGTCTTGGTCTTGCATTTGCTCATCACTCCTTTCAGAATGAAATGAAAATTTTATGTAAATGTCCACTAGTTCTATTCATCAAAACGGCTAACCCGACTGACAATTAATTTCCCCATTGACCACCACCATGGATCCGTCCCTGTTTGGCAGATACATGATACCTATTGCTATGTGTACAATACGTGCTTGCTACTTACAAGCTGATGAAACGCTAAATAGATCAATTATTATAGACGATGATCGGCTTGAATGTCTATGATGGCGGATTAACAAACGGATTGTAGGTAGCAATATACAACTACAACATACATCTAATGCCTAGAAAACATTTTGCAAATTGAAATGATTAAATACCGGGTGTTGCCAGGTGTTACCAAGTGTTTAGCAGTGGTTCCCAAACTTTTTTGCCTCGTAGACCACTTGTCATTTTATCTCATAGACCATAAAGCATGGTTTTCGGTTTTAGACAGACCCCTGTAGGTATACAAATTCAGAAATTCAGGAACAACTTTTGAAAATATAACCCCGGAAAAATGGGGTGGCGAGCCTAGAAAAACCATTTGGGACAAACAAAATGCAGGTGGAAAGCAAAAGACTCCCACGTACATTTCACAGACCCCCAGTTTTTTCTTGGGCCCCTTGCGGGTCTACATCGTCCTCTTGCGGTCGATATAGATCACATTGGGAACCACTGTTTTTAAGTATTCATTGTGGCTCGATAAAGATATGCCGGAAATTCTAAAACTACAATTCTGAAAATCCTGGAATATCCTCCAAACAGTTGAATCCATTTTTATCAAACCTTATTAAGAATAAACTTGCAATTACCTATCAGTTTTTAGTTTTATTTTTATGCTGGAAATTCAGAAGTATCCTGAAAATGGCTGAACTAACTTTCATCAAATTTAGTTAAGAATCATTCGGAACTTACAGGCTAGCAAAATGAAAAAAAAAACCATTAAAATTGGCAAAGCCGTTTTTAAGATAAATAGTAACAGACGCACCTCTCATCCCAAATGCATATGCCTGCACCCGCAACTATTATAATGTTATTTTGGATAATCTTTATAAGAACTACAATCCCACACCAATTGCATACTAATGCCAACAATTATTATAACAGTTTTTACTGAGCAATACCACTAAAAGAATCTTGTATACATCTGACCCTAAGTTTTTATTACACTTCAGAAAATATACACCTATTAACAAAACATTTTGTATAGCCTAACAATAAGTATACATAACTGATTCTTATTTAAGCACATTTTTCTGGAATATACCTACAAAATACATATTATAATGTGTACGTAACCAAATGGGGTAAAATAAAGTTTTTTTTTCTTCTTCAGAAGGGAGTCAAGAAAATAACTATTGAAAAAAATGCAATTTTACACAACATTGAACGTTGTTGAATAAACCTTTGTGTCTCGTCTGGCACTGGAAGAATGGCCCACCGTTGTCGAGGTGGTTTGGTTCGCTTATATAGTATTTGAACAAATACATACATACAACCAGCCAGCCCATTCAAGCCAACCAAATAACGCTTTCAACATCGCACTCTCTGACTGATGATGGCTGACTTTTCTTTGGAAATCATTCTAGCTTGTGCGGTTAAATCAGTTTTTTGAAGAAGACGTTACACATATAAGAAAGTAAGTGTACATTTTGAAAAGCAAATTTCATTTTACAGTAAGTTTTTGGTAGATGTACAGCTTACGAAATAATTTAGTTGTTAGGTAAGTGGAGCAAAAATGTATACCTTAAGCCGGAATCCTAGCAAATGGATTAAGTTGTGTCAATTCGTTACAAGCAATTTAGAAATAAATTGTAAACTCGACCCACAAACGACTGTTTGAGTTTTGTTTTCCCAAATATTCAAACCGAAAGTGATAAATATCAAAGAGTCTTATAATTATTTACAAACAGGCTAACTTCAAAAATGCATCACTGCTTGCATGAGGCAGAGTCAAAAGTTCAAAAACGCATCAGACGCATCACAACGAAAAATCAAAAGTTCATTTTTGCATTTGATGCGTCAAAACAATGCATCAAGAAATTTGGTGATACCGGATGCGTGTCCAAGATGCATGCCATGTGTATAATGTAGAATTATAACTACTTGTCATATTATGTAGGTATTAACACCAACAGGAATAATTCCGAAAAACAAATTGTTGAAAAAGATGAAGTTATACGTATTTACCTTTGATTAAAATTGTTTAAACTATTTGAATACATCTTGCACTAAAAATGGGTGTGTAATATTTTTTATTTAAATAATTTCAATATTTTCAATTTCAAGTAAGTTCAAGTTGAAATTCAAAGATAATATACCTATACAAGGACTGAATTGCTATATTATCTATAGTCTATCATGTTACATTATCTGTCTTATCTATAGCCAAATCAGAGGCTAAATGATGCCAATATCCCGTTCAAAAACATCTAATGTGCATCAAGTTTCAAGAGAGCATCAGCAGCGCATCATGTAGTATTAGACGCATCAGAAAAGTCATGATGCGGCATCGATGCGGTAAAGTTTACATTTTTGAAGTTACCCACAGTTCGGTTAGCGCAGCAAAAACAGGTCATTACAAATCAATTAAATTTTTAGTGCAAAGCTGGTGGATATTTCAAAAAAATTTTGAAATTTTTGTCGTGTTTCATTAAAATCATATCTATAGACAAATATGATCTGATCCGATATCTCTTCATCTTTATGATAATTATTTTTGGCCATGCACAAGCAAACATAAAAAATTCCGTTGAGGATCGCCTACAATTTCACAATTTTTACCGTACTTCTAGAAAGAAGTTAAGGATGCCAGTCAAAAATAGTAACACTTTCTACAGGATTACAATGAATAAAACGTTCCTGCTAAATTATATGAACCCCCCGAATTTAGGTGACATTGATTTTTGAACCAAATTGCACTGACCAACTTTAAAGAAATTTTTTACCAAAATATTTCTGGCAAAATTCGTTTTAGATATAAGCAATCATGTTATGTTACACTTCAATTAAATAATTTAAATTTCTTTTGCAGAATGATTATTGATGGGACTTCGAAGAGGCATATCTACAAACGGAAATTTGAGAAACCAACTTATTTTTTATGACTTGACTTTTTAAAAACTTATCATGATAGAATTTCTTTGATATAACAAAGAAATGTCTTCCACAGATACTAGAAATTTGACAACGATATGAACGAAATTCCAGAACTGAACTTGACACTAAATTTCAGAAGATTATAGCCACCATACGTTGAAGGCTCAAAAAAAAAAAATCAAAAACCTCCAATTTTGAATTTTCTGTCCGAGCAATTATTTGCTTGATTCCCAGCTGAGCCAAGTTGTTCACCTGATGCCAACTATTCGCCTGAAGCCTTTTCGCGATTTTAAAATAAAATCAACGATTATTTTGGAAACCAGGATTTGTTAACGATATAAACTAGACAACATTTATAGTTTAAATTTTTCGAACACTTTTGCACACAGAGATTATACATACATGCATATAACCCATACGGCCATCACATATTCAATATTCAATGCACAATATCTGTGTGAATTATCTTCATATTCTTTCGTGTCTGACCAATGTCTATACAATTCAACCATAGTTGGTTCAGTCTGTTCGTTTATCCAGTTTTTATACAAGACTAACTAACTAACTGTATGTTCTGAAGTCCGGAACAGGAAGTGGAAGGAGCAAAAATGTGTGCGAAGTATGTAAGAAAAAAACCTCATCATCGAAAATAGCCAGCGGCTTTTTAATGTACTTTTTGCTTTTAACGTATAGATCCCGAACAAAACGGACTGCTCAAGTATTCGATGAGTTAGTTTTTGCATATAGAAATATTTCAACTGGTTGTATTATTTACTTCTTCAGTAACGCACTAAATACACTTTTTAATCTTTTACATCTTCAACAGAATCTATGGAGTAAAAAAATTGGGAGTGTTGAAAATACTAGTTCTATTTTCCAAAAATAATCCTGAAGTAGTTCTGAAACTTCTACATACTAAAAATATCCCGGCAAATAAAGCCCGTTTAAGGGTACAATTTTCTGATCCTTTATCTAAAGCTTTCATCTTTAAGGCTCGTACTAGCTGTGGTCCATAGTTTTACCCCCATAAAATTATCTACATTTTGGATCAAATTATCTATAAAGCTTCACAATAGCCAAAATTTACCTAATTTCCACACTTTGACACCTTCCGATAGATAGTCATATTGCGTTTTGATCACTATTTCGGAAAGGGGGCAACCTTGATCTCACATTCTTTTATGTAAAACTTGATCAAGATTCACTGATCTCAATGCTCAAATTTTAGGCTCTATTTTGGTTTCCAGGAATAGTTGTAACCTCAAATTCATTTTTCCCAAAAATAAATAAAATTTGGTAAATATGAGTTCAGCCGTTTAATTGGAATCATTTCTGAACCTCTAGAACAATCGGTAAGAACTTTAACCTAACATTTATTTCTTTTAAAATTGCGATAACATTTGACCAAAATTTAGTCAAAATTCGTTCAGGAGTATTTTTTTGTGCCCTTTTAGAACCACAGGCCTTTGATGTATATTATTTTTAACCTTTAAAATGTAGCCTGTATTAGAAAATCAAATATTGAGCAATAATTTTCAAAATCGGTTGTAGTTTTTGAGATTAACTTAAACTAACATACTAGCAAGCTAAAAAACTCACAAACTTTACTTCTTTATGATACGATCTACATCAGTGATTCTCCGAAGTACGTCCGAAACATATCGAAATAGGTAAGAGATGTAATAAATTGTTTCTGGGACCCCTCAAATAGTTTTCACCCTGGGCGTCTCGACCGCCATTTTGAGAATCACTGATCTACATTATCGCACTTCATAACCCTTTACATATTACACATCAAATTCACAATTAAAGAGTATGGAATTTAAAACATTCAGAAAATAATTCACTAACTTTTTAATATAGGTAAATTCTATCTATTTAAAATATAATAGAAACTTATTCAAAACTATTTATTTGTATAATCAAATAAATCAACATAGAAAAATGTTACAGTATGCATACATCAATATTTACACAAATTTTAGTTAATTTATAAGCTTCTAACAAAGTTAGTTTTAATAAAACTATTAACTAAATTATATACCAACCATTCGTACATAATATTGTGTATTTTAACATAGCAAATAATATTTCCGATTAATAATTCATATAAATACTCGAACAAATTGTTAAATAAATAACGTAACCTTTCTATTATAGTATACGATACCGTGTCAAAAAAAGTGTCACTCAACGTGTAACAAAAAGGGGATAAAGGTTTAAACTGTGGGATTAGATAAATGTTGGCGAACTTTTCTGGTAGTTCATTCAATACTATACCCCAGTAAATGCATAGGTTTATTTGTCAATATTATGAGATCACAAATTCAAAGGATCAAACAATATACATACTAAAAGTTAAAATTTTAGTAATATTGTCGAATCGAATATTATACCCTTATTGTACATAATAAAATAATACATACATACAGGGCCGGCGAGAGAAATGATAGGCCCCCGGGCAAAACAAAAAAATTTTAAACGTTTTTTCCCAAAAATACAATTGACGAACATAAAAAAAGTCTCACTTTCTCCGGGCCCCTAATCGAGACTACAGGCCCCCCAGGCACCTACCCCATCCTCTCGCCAGCCCTGCATACATAGCTCATTTGCCATCATTTTAGTTTGCATCAGTGTGACAGAAAACAATTTCGTATTAAAACTTATAAATATTGGAACTGGAATAACTTTTTATTTGCAAGTTATCTAAATTATCGCTGTAGTTTTATCAGGGAAATAGTTTTCTTAGAGGAAAATTTTCAAATTTTGTGTATTTATTATTAGGAATGTGCCGATTATGAAAAAAACCTTTTTTCTGTCTGGGAACAGAGAAAATCGATGTAAAACTGGATGCCGAAATTTGAATTACATTATTTTTGTACAAAAATAAGTTTTTTACAATTTGAAAACGATTCATTGATTAGTTTTTGAGATAATGTAAAAAAAAACTAAACAAAACTATTATTTTACCATTATTTTATTCATAACTCATCAATACAGATATAGTATATATCTATATGTATTAACTACTATGCTGGTATCAAGGCTGTTAAATTTTTCATAGTTTGAAATTTAAAAAAAAAGAAAATATTATTCTGCAGAAAAAAAAATTGTAATTACAGCATTAAAAAGTAGACAGTTCAAGCTTTCAAGTGATCTTTTCAGAACCATTGCCGGACTTTTTTTGTCTAGGATATTGCCTCTTGAACAAAGGACAATAATTTTCAAAATTCTTCGCGTCATATATTTATTCTTATGTTTTATGTTCGCATTATATTTTCACGCACTGTATCATGAAATATTAAGCGCATACATCATAATGTGAACTTTAATACTTAGTACAATTGGAAAATACGTTCTGAAAAGTTTCAAGTTAAAATAATTACTTATATTTTACCCTATGATTAATATACATAATATTTGAAACATTTACGTATATATATATAGTAAACATACATATGTGTTTAAACATACTAAGTCGAATGTTTATACTTATTTAGAATAAATTTTACATTACAAACTATACGTAACATACAGGATGAATTCTGAAAATTCGACCAAAAACAAGAGGAATTGAACACTAACACTAGACTCAATTTGGCAGGTGGGTTTTGCACGAAGTTTTATTTTTTGAAATTTGAAAGCCGATTGGATAGCTAGAACTCGAGATATTATGTCAACCAGCTTGAAATAGGCTATTAAAAAGACTATAATTTTAAAAATTTTAGTTGTAGGAGTACATTTTTAAGTATCTATACATTTAGAATGTAAAACAAAAAAATCTACTTTTCCAAAATTCCAAACTAGAATACGGCCTTAAAATTCAGTAATTTCAATCAGTTTAACACCGTTATCACGCAAAATAAACTACAAATCGTTAATATATGATTGAATCTATACCGAATTACCTTTTGCATGAACCTTAAGCAAAAAAAAAAAAAATTGTGTTTGCATTTTTTTGTACACTAGTGTACCATAAATAACAGCGAAAGGCAATGAAGTACGTTCATATTTATACATCATAATATCGATTTATTCACAAAACGTAGTCATATCAAACCATCTCCATCCTATATGTATAAGGTATATGATGTATCATCTACATACATTATTATTTGAAAACTATTAATAATTTACAATATATAGAACCGTAAACAAATATTTATAGATAATTTCACAAAACTAATCAATAGTAGCATAAATTTATTTACTATTGTTTTATTGAAAATGTCAATTAAGATTCGTATCCGACATTTCCGACATTTTAAATAAATAATAAATAATTTAAATAAATATATAATTTCCTATTTTTTTTATTAATAGTTTTTTATAAATACTCGTGTTTTAATGTTATAATTGGCGAAAAAATTATTTATACGTTCAATTTCGTGACAGAATAAGAAAGTAAAAGTCATTCTTAATTTTATTTGAACGAAGATTATTACATTTCAATAATTCAAATTAATGTTAAGTCTAAAACATTAAGTTTGATTGAAATTTCATATTTTTGTCATTTAACGCAGCTGGTAGTGGCGCTGTGTAGAGACTCACGTAAGTAATATAATTGCTTCGGAGAGTACTAAAGTAGCGAAAGTATTATAATTACTTCTGAAATATGAAAATTTTTTCCCGCCAAAATTAAGTTTTCTAAACAATTTTGATTTCGTGTCTGTCGGCCGGTCAAGTGGCATAACTTCGCAACTATTGAATCGTTTCTGTGTTGAAGGCTGGAAATTGTGGGGTTTGGTTCCTCGATCTCCTTCTACGAACTTCATCGCAATCGAGGTAATGGTAGCCACAGCGTTCCCACGAAATCTCAATAAATGTCTATCCTATTTCCTGTCCATCTACTTATGACCTACCGTGAATTTATCTTAAAAAAAATCCTTTTCGAGTTTAAGGGGGACCACTAGTGTGACATTTTGAAAAAATTGGAAGAATTTTTTTTGCATTTTTCGATAGTCTATACCTTTAAAAATAACATACTAACATTTCAAGTGCATATCTCAAATAGTTTTTGAGTTACAGTCATCTGAAGAGCTGATTCTGATTTTCATTGTTAACTTTCAGGTATTGAGAAATGTATGAAGGTTGATAGTTCGGAAGTTTCTGGACGTGGTTGCTAGTCACATGTTGTGGAGCAGCTAAACCCTGACATATTTAAACGACTCATCTAGTTTTACTATGACCGTTATAGTGAGTACATCGTAAACAATTTTAGTAGAAATTCTCTGTGATTAAAACTAAAAGATAAGGTAAAGAAAAACTATATTTTTCAAATTTGCTGCGGCTATAACTCGAAGACAAATCGTCCGATCGATCTGATTCTTATTGCAGCTTCTTTTATATATGTTTCTTCGTACCAGAACCTCCAGTTTTCCGATCGAATAAAAAATGTAATTTTTGCAGGCCAAAAATCACCAAATTTTCGCGCAAATTTTTAAACTTTTTTTTTTTAAGAACTCCGCCATTTTGTTAAATTTCAACTTTTTTTCCGATTGAGGTTCATGACACGGGCAATACCTTCCAGTTTAATAGGCTTTTTAGTTTTTTTGATTTCAGGCACTGTGAAGGTCGCTATCACTGCAGCAGTGGGGGGACTTTTTTTGGAGCCTTGGGAAATCGCGGGTAACTCACTAGATTTTCAATTTTTCGTTCCAAAAATTTTATCATGCATTTATTATATATCAGCGAATATATTCTTAAAAAATTAAAGAATACCATACAGTAGTTTTCTTTAAAAAAATTCCCAAAAATCACCTTTTCTTCAGGCGGTCACACTAGTGGTCCCCCTTAAGCAACTCTTATAATATTATCAAACTAAATACTACTTATAAACTGACCTTCATAAGATTTTCGATCGATGACTTTTTAACGTGGACTCAGAAACGATAACTTTTAATGAAACATAAAATGACTGAATAATTTATTTATTAATTCTTTCATTATATAATTAATATTTAGTATAATTGAAGTGCTATACCTTGTCTTCTAATTAGAGCGCTAATTAGTATTGAAAAATTGTTTTACTTATAAATTTTTAATTATCTAGAATGCCATTATCACATATGAGGTTACAATTTCATTATACATTTATATTTTAAAGGTTTTTAGTCGAATTTTTCCTTGAAAAAATTAGACTTATACAGCCTATACGATAAAAACGGCGAGAGGCGAGAGTAGGGGCACTACCCGTTTTCGGACCCGTAGAACACGATTCTGTAGAAAAAATGTCTGATATATATATTCCCGCTGCCTTTGAATATGTGTAGGACCCCCCTATGGAAGTTAAAAGCTGAAATTTAATAAGCGGGGCCCCCACCACTGTTTTACCACCCCTTCCAAACTTTAGGGGGGGGGGGGAGACGGTAAAACAATAAAACTTTTCCAAACCGGTTGGAAATAATGTTTCGGTCAATTATCTACAACATATCCATAATTCAGCTTCCTAGGATGACCTGGAGGGAGTAGAGGGGAAAAAAAGTATTTTGGCTGGATCTAACACGCCCACAGCCCCTAGAACTAACGCAGAGTGTTGAAATTTGATGTGTTGATAAAATTCGTACCTAGGTTGTGCTTTTTGGAGGTTTTTATATTTTACCCCCACCCCCTCATTTTTAAGCTACAATTTCATGCTTTTTTGACGTTTTCGAAGTTTGTACCACTTGCAAAAGTCACCCAAATAAACCTAGAGGACGGAAATTTTGTATTCGGATTGAGTTAGTATCAAAGGGGTGCCTTTTGGGGGTCTCAGCTTTTAACCCTTACCCCCACCATTTTTATACTAAAAAGAACATGATTTTTCTTGTTATTTAACAGTTTCGTTCGGGTCAAAATCTCCCCAAATAAACCTAGAGAGCTGAAATTTTGTGTACAGGTTAAGCTAATAGCCAGCCACTGCTTTTTGGAGGTTTCAACTTTTAACCCTTATCCCCACGATTTTTACGCCTTAATTTTTTTGCTTTTTTTCTAACACGTCTACAGACTCTCTCAAAAAACCTGGAGGGCCGAAATTTTGGACGTGTATTACTTTTCCCCCCACTTCTCCCATTTTTACATCGGAATTCAATGGTGTTGTTAAATGTGTTTTAAATGCATTATTTTTATTCTAAATACAAGTAAGCGAATACTAATTTTAAAAAATTTTAAAAAAAATGAACTTACTTTTATAACAAATGCAATACAAAAATATTAAGTAATTTAAAAATGTTATTAAAGTCACTGTTTATTTATAAAGTAGAAATTTTGAATTTTTATTATTTATAGAATAGAAATCTTGGATTTTTTTGGAAAGAAAAGATATCTTCATAAAGATCTTCCAGTTTAATATTTAAAAATAAAACACAAAGGCAATTGGCGGATAAGCATGGGTAGGAATGACCTTGTACGAATTGTGTTGGCTTTTTTCTGAAGTTCAGCTCTTAAAAACTTAAAACCTTTTTTTAAAGCCCCGATCAACCGGACACTCATCATCAATACATTCAATACCGAAGATGAAGGGAAAAATTCGACTTCCGTGATGGGGCCCCACTGCTCACGGCGTTTTTATTAATACAGTTCATAATTGCAAAAGTTACTACTAATTCTAAGTAACAATTTGTTTGATGTACGAGTTTTCGAACTAATTTTTCGTGAGAAAAGTCACTTACGATGTTGCATCAGAAAACTATTGATATTCTTCCATATTATTGTAATGTCATTAGAAATCGTCTTACAGTTACTGCAATGATGAAGTTTCATTTAATATACATCATACGTACATACATATATGAATCTATAAGCATTATGCAAAAGAATTAAATGTGAATGTTGTGGAAGAATTTGAATGATGGAAGTTTGATGATTAGTTGTTCGGTCGCCCAACTAACTGTACCGCACTATGACAACGCCAGCTAGGGGTTGTCTTGTCGGGCGCTCACGCGGTCGACATCGACATGGATGGCGATGTCTGAAGAAGACAAAACGATGGCGAGCAACAACAACGGCACACAATGAAGATGTTGATGGTTGACGGTAATGTTACTGGCATCTAATAAGGAACGTGCAGTGCCCGTGGGATACAACATCAAAACCACCAGCCAACCGACCGTCGTTATTCGCTCTCGGTCGCGATAAAGATGGGTCATAAGCGTTTTTTTTTTTCGAAAAAATCAAATAGTGTAGCAAAAAATTTGTATTAACGGTTTTCATTTACCCTCATTTCATCAGTGTGTTATCTAAAATTGATTGAAAAGTCCACAATCTTCCGACGCAAGGGGGAACAGCCCCGGGGCCCGGGCTTGAAAAGGGGGCCCGTAGTTGTCGGTAAGGAGCCTAAGAAAAAGTAAAAAATGCTTTTTTTTTGCTCTCCAGTTTTTTACGGGGGAACCACCATTTCTCGCTGGCGGGAGGACCCTAAATCGCGACCCTGAATCTTTTAATATATGATTGAAAACTGCAGATGTTTATTATCTTAAGGCAGTAAAAAGCACATTATTATAAAATGATATTTGAACATTTTTCAGTTTTAAAATTTGAAATCTCTCTAAATCTTTATTTCGGAATTATTGAATCATACCATTTATCATAACATTTGAACGTATGTTAAGTACCGTTTTAACAACAAAATTACAAATCATCACTAAGAAATGTTGCAATATTTAATCTAAAAAAACTAATATTCATCTCGATGACGTCATTAAGTGCCCAATATTATCAAGCGAGAATATCTCTTCTAGTATTTTTAAGAAAATTGGTATAGTTACGAGGCATTTCAGGTTTAGGCTTTTGTTAGAGATAAACCAGATACACTTTATTATTCTACATCTATGTTTCTTATAAGCTTACAACGGTAAAGCCATTTTCATAATAAATACAGAAAATACTCAGAAATATTCTGACAGTTTCATGAATTATATCAGTGACGTAATGCCTAAAATAATGGGAAACAGATGCCATATTAAAATATGTAAATATTCTTGAACGAAGCTGCTTTTCGATTTACAAAAGATATTTGTATCCAGTAATAACAACTGCGATTATGCGGATGAAGTCATTTCTGAAATTTAATCAATCATCACGTTTTAATTACTCTTAACTTTAAAATAAAAATGAAAATGTTACTTTAAACTGAAAATTACTGATATTTCTTTATAATTTATTAATATTTTGGTTCTAGGTCATTGAGTTCCTATACTTTTTAACACTGAAATCATAAAAATAAAGAATTTGGGTAAGCTGAACAGTTAGATTTAAAAAGAAATATTTTGAAAATAAATGTTACATTCACAGATCATTAGCAACTATTACATCGTTGAAGCTGAGGGTATGTAGTATATACGAAAAAAGTAAATTTTTTTTAATAGACGCTAATTCAACCTGATTTATTATGCTGTTAGGGCTGATTAAGCAAAGTAGAAACGATTCAAAGAAGAAATCCATAATTTCGTTTCATAATTATTAATTCAAATTTAACTTTTTAAGTATAGAAAGTTTTTAATCACCATATTTGTTTAAGAATGATAGTGTTCGATCCCTCTCAGTCCCCAACTACATTCATTCATTCAAAATTTTTTTTTGACATCACCAAATATACAGGCAAAAATTTTTTAAAAATCTTTTTGTCTAAAATTATCTAAAACATTCCAAACTGTAAAAATAAATCATATTTATAACAAAAATCGAGAAATATCAATCCAATCATCCTCTCTCGATTCCCATCACAAATCTTTATGAATCTATGTATGCTCCTAACGTCTATCTAATTCAAATGCAATTTCCTGAGTACTTAAGATACTTGAAGTATAGGCAACACCCAAGCAAGTATTTTCATATATTACAAGAAGAGAGCTTGAGCTGGTACTAGCTCCCTCCCACCAACGTAACCGTTGAGGTCGGACCGTCAGGCACACACACCTACGTACCTAGCTCTCGTTCACCTTTCGTCACTGACAGTATTTCGTGATACACCATCGCATTCCGTCTACATGCTTTGCTTGCCATCAATTTTTGTCAATTTAATATTACATAACCGTACAGCTAACCTACTAGTATACTATACTATACTGTACAGTGTGAGCATTAAAAATCAATAAATACTTACACATATGTGTACAAGGTTGGTATACGCTGTTTCAAATACAATTGATCATGAGTCATAGTTAAAAAATTAAATAATTCTTATATTCAAAACAAATCAATGTTCTATTGTTTTCTAAAGACAAACTGCAATTTTAAGAAGGACCACTAGTATGACCGTCTGATAAAAAAGGTGATTTTTGGGAATTTTTTTAAAGAAAGCTACTGTGTGTAATGTTTTAATATTTTAATCTTTTCCATGCCGAAATAAAATACCTTGTAAAAGAGAGAATGTGTAAACATAAAAAGAAACAGAAAATTGTTTATATTACGTAAGGTAACGGGCCTAGTTTCTGACCTTTTAAGAGTGACGGCTGAGGTTAAACGACAGTAATAAATATAAGTTTAAACTTAAGAGACAATTAATAATTTTATCAACTAGTTTATGGCTTTCAAAATAAAGTCATACAAGTAAAATAATTATTTGAATTGAATTAATAATTTAAATTAATGTTTTAAAAATTGACAAAAAGGACCCAGTTTCTGACCTTCTAAATTTCTCATGTGACAGTTTTTGACCCTGACAGTGGCCTAGTTTCTGATCCTTAAATTTAAAAATACAGTTTTTTAAAATTTAATTTATAAATAATTTTTTATTGATAAAAACGAATGTTTAATGTTATATACGTTATGAAAAATAACAAAAACTAATCGAAGATAACTATAAATAACAAAATAACTAACAAAAACTGGTTAGAATTTAATTGGGCCATACCACTTTAGAAGTGAGCCTAGTAATTGACCCTCATATTTCAATAATAAAAATCATTCTAAGGTATTTTATAAATATTTTAAAATAAATTTTAAACAAATATTAACCTGCTCATATATTTTTAATTAAGTTTTCATACTTACATAATGAATATTGCACAGATCAAAATGAGTACTTTGTAACATAAACTGTTAGGAAACTACCAAAAAAATAGTTTTTACACACATTTTAAACTTAAAAATTTTTTTTTATTTAGTTAATATATTCTAAACTTTTTAAATTGCTGTCCATTAGACACAGAATAGATTACTTTAAATTAAGAATTTATTTTTTTTCTTATTTAAAATATAGTTTTTTTATTAATTTATAACAAAGTTGAAAAGTTCAGAAACTGGGCCAGGGTCAATTACCGGGTCTTTTACCTTACCTATGTGTAGAATTTTTTTATTTTCGTAATTGTTAGGGGTATTAAATAAAATAATAATTGTATTAGTCAAACCGTCGAAAATTTTTTTGCTAACAATAATAAACAAATTTTTCATGTTCTTATAGTACACTATAAATTCAATTATGTTAAAACATTCAATAAAAATTATTAGAAGCAAATTTTATATATTTCTGTAAATATCTATATATAAAATAATTCACAGTATTATTTTTTATTATTATTTCATTTTAAAGCAAGTTGGACAACTAGAGAGGCATCAATTTAACTTTAATTTAACATTTTTTGAGAGAAATTTTTATTAGAAAATAACCCAGTGTGGATTTTTAGTGTACTTGTAATTTATTTTTATTATAGAACTGAGAAACAATATTTTTCAATTTAACCGATTAAGTGCCATTGGCATGTTAACATGCCAAAGGAAACAAAGAGGGAAATATATCTTGCAACAAAAGACAAGACTATATTTTTAAGGTCATTAATCATTTTGACATTTTTAAGCTGCACTGGAATGTTTTAAACTGAAAAATATTGTTTCTCAATTCTATAATAAAAATAAATTACAAGGACACTAAAAATCCACACTGGGTTATTTTCTAATAAAATTTTTTCCCAAAAATGTTAAATTAAAGTTAAATTGATACTTCTCTAGTTGTCCAACTTGCTTTAAAATGAAATAATAATAAAAAAATAATACTGTGGATAATATTATATATAAATATTTACAGAAATATATAAAATTTGCTTCTAATAATTTTTATTGAATGTTTTAACATAATTGAATTTACAGTGTACTATAAGAACATGAAAAAAATTGTTTATTATTGTTAGCAAAAAAATTTTCGAAGTTTTGACTAAATATGTATGTATTACATATTATAAAAAATCAATAAATTATGTCAACTATAAAAACACACTGGCCACATTGCAGTAGGGTTGATCCGCAGCAGGTATTCATGCACGTATGCTTCTTATAAAGTCAGTATTATATTATTATAATTTATAAAATTAAAACTACGTAAGATATTGTGCGATACACACAAAGTGGGAATGTCAAATTATAAGAATGGTAGATAATGGTTTCTTCATTCTCTTTACTTAAGTTTTTGTAGAATGTATTTTACTTAAAATGAATATCATAATGACATCTGAAACAATTTTAAAAAAATTATTACATGTTCCAAATATTAGTTTAATACCGACTTTACAAAACATACATAACAATGTTTATATTTTATGAAGGAAACAAAAATCTTAGAATTAAAATAAAATATTTCCAGAAGTACACAGATAATATGTAAACAATTTTCTCTCTTTATCAATGTTTTTAAACCTGTCTTTTACAAACAAAAATTATTTGGCAGCCATTGGGTTAAACCATTCCAGTGCAGCTTAAAAATGTCAAAATGATTAATGACTTTAAAAATATAGTCTTGTCTTTTGTTGCAAGATATATTTCCCTCTTTGTTTCCTTTTGGCATGTTAACATCCCAATGGCACTGAATGGGTTAAGGACACTTTTGATCTGATATATGGTACATAAACAAACGTGGCTCTCTCAGTGTGTATTTTATATCAAGCACTAGTATACAGGGTGTGACCAATGGAATATAACATAAGATTTAAAAAAATAATATTAAAAAATAAGTTAATTTCTACCTATTAAATACAAAACTTGCTAAAAATAAAATAAAATCGCAATATAAAAAACGCCGTGAGCAGCGGGGCCCCATCACGGTAGTCGAATTTCCCCCTTCATCTTCGGTATTGAATGTTTACAAGCGAAATGTGATTGAAAGTCTACAACCGAATTGTCATTTTGTTGGTTTCAAAACTGGTGATGAGTGTTCGGCTGATCGAGGCTTTAAAAAAAGGTTTTAAGTATTTAAGGGTTGTATCTCAGTAAATTTCAATTTTGTGCCGAAAACAGGTAGCAGAAAAAAAACCAACACAATTCGTACGAGGGCATTCCTGCCCATGTTTATCCGCTAATTGCCTTTATGTTTTAGTTTTAAATATTAAAAAAGGACCTTAAATAGTAAACTGGAAGGCCTTTATAAAGATATTTTTTCATTCAAAAAAAAAAAAAAAAAAAATAAAAAATAAAAAAAATAAAAAAAAAATTATTTCTTCGGTATTGAGTGTCTACAAGCGAAATATAATTGAAACTCCACAAGCGATTTGTAATTTTGGTGGTTTCAAAACTGATAATGAGTGTCCGGTTGATCGGGGCTTTATAAAAAGATTTTAAGTTTTTAAGGGCTGAATCTCAGTAAATTTCAATTTTGTGCCGATAGAAGTTAACAGGGAAAAAGCCAAAACAATTCGTACGAGGGCATTTCTATCCATGCTTATCCGCCAATTGCCTTTGTGTTTTACTTTTAAATATTAAAAAAGGAACTTAAATAGTAAACTGGAAGGCTTTTATGAAGATATTTTTTCTTTCCAAAAAAATCCAAAATTTCTATTTTATAAATAATAAAAATCCAAAATTCCTAAATAATAATTAAATAAATAAATAAACAGTGACTTTAATAACATTTGCAAATTACTTAATATGTATGTATTTCATTTGTTAAAAAATTGTATTCACTTTTTTTTAAATTTTTTAAAATTACTATTCGCCTACTTGTATTTAGAATAAACATAATGCTTTTAAAACACATTTAACAATAGCATTCAATTCCGATGTAAAAATGGGAGAAGTGGGGGGAAAAGTGATGTGGACTCCCTACAAGGTACTAGCTGGATACTAACTGAATACACGTACAAAATTTCAGCCCGCTAGGTTTCCTTATGGAGTCTCTAGACGTGTTAGAAAACAAGCAAAAAAATTAAGGAAATATTGGCGTAAAAATCGTGGGGGTAAGGGTTAAAAGTTGAAACCTCCAAAAAACAGTGTCTGGCTATTAGCTTAACCTGTACACCAAATTTCAGCCCTCTAGGTTTATTTGGGGAGATTTTGACCCGAACGAAACTGTTAAAAAACAAGAAAAATCATGTTCTTTTGGGTATAAAAATGGTGGGGGTAGGGGCTAAAAGTCGAGACCCCCAAAAGGCACCCCCTTGATACTAACTCAATCCGAATACAAAATTTCAGCCCTCTAGGTTTATTCGGGTGACCTGTGCGAGTGGTACAAACTTCGAAAACGTCGAAAATGCATGAAATTGTAGCTTAAAAATGAGGGGGGTGGGGGTAAAATATTAAAACCTCCAAAAAGCACAACCTAGGTACGAACTTTATCAACACACCAAATTTCAACCCTCTACGTTAATTCTGGGGGGCTGGGGGCCTGTTAGATCCAGCGAAAATCGTTTTTCCCCCCTCTACTCCCACCATATCATCCTAGGAAGCTGAATTTTGGATATGTTGTAGATAATTGACCGAAACATTATTTAAAACCGGTTTGGAAAAGTTCTATTGCTTTTCCGCCCCCCACCACCCCCTTAAAAGTCGGGTCCGAAAAAAAATTTGCCCAAAATTTGACCCCACTTTGATAGTATTGTTGTGCATCGGAATAAGCCACACTTACCAAATTTCATCTCTTAACTTTCATAGGGGGGCCCTACACATATTAAAAGGTTGCGGGAAAATATATATATATATATATATATATATATATATATATATATATATATATATCAGACATCTTTTTTTTTTACATAATCGTGTTCTACGGGTCCGAAAACGGATAGCGCCCCTGGTCTCGCCTCTCGCAGCTCTTATCGTATAGACTGTATAAGTCTAATTTTTCGGAGAAAATTCGACTAAAAATATTGTAAGCAAAATAAGGGTCAAACAAGTTGAAAAATGATTGTATATCGATATGTATTGCGTACTATGTCTACAGTTATCATACACACTATGTAGGTATTATGCATTTATGTTATTGTGTTCTCAGTTCTCACGGTTCGACACATCATGTCATAAATTATATCACTGGTAAACGCACTCTTGATACATACATATTGTATCTTAATATTAAATAAACATTGAAAGTTTAATAAAATATATAATAAATGAATCACATCTCATATCATGTTTATGTTACTAATAATAAAAATCATACTGTATAATAAATATGTCAACAATTTTGAATAAAAAAAATTAAGAACACTATTTTCCATCACATTTCCGCAGCGCGGTGTATTTTATGTCGGGTGTATTATATAGCAGATTTTGCCTGGATATATTCGTTGACATATAATAAATTCATGGTAAAATTTTTGGACCAAAAAATTGAAAATTCAGTGAGTTATTCGCGGTCTCCCAAGGCTCCAAAAAAAAGGTTCCTCCACAGCTGCAGTGATAGCGACCTTCACAGTGCCTGAAATCAAAAAAACCAAAAAGCCTATTAAACTAGAAGATACTGCCCGTGCCGTGAACTTCAATCGAAAAAAAAAAAAAGTTGAAATTTAACAAAATGGCGGAGTTGTTTAAAAATAGTTTCAAAATTTGCGCGAAAATTTGATAATTTTTGGCCTGCAAAAATTACATTTTTTATTCGATCGTAAAACTGGAGGTTCATGGGACGAAGAAGCATATATAAAAGAAGCTGCAATAAGAATCAAATCGATCGGATACTTTACTTTAGCTTTTAGTTTCAATCACTGGGAATTTTTACGAAAATTATTTACGATGTACTCACTATAACGGTCATAGTAAAACTAGATGTGTCGTTTAAATGTGCCAGGGTCTAGCTTCTCCATAACATGTGACTGGCAGCCATGTCCAGAAACTCCCGAATTATCAACTTTTATATACACTTCTCAATAACTCAAAATTAACTATGAAAATCAGAATCCGCTCTTCAGATGGTTGTAACTCAAAAACTATTTGAGATATGCACTTGAAATTTTAGTGTTATTTTTAAAGGTAGGTATAGACTATCGAAACATGCAAAGAAAGTTTTCCCAATTTTTTTTAAAGGTCACACTAGTAGTCCCCCATAAAATTTACGTAAGTGCAGTAATGAAAGGGATAAAGTCAAGAAAACGGAAATTATTTAAATTCATAAGTGATGAAGCATGGTTAAATTTAAGTGAAATGGACCATACCTATATCGTATGTTGTGCTCTTGATGGTAAACTAAATTTTAATAAATTATAAGGGATGTTATGATATCTACTTTATACAGGTACTTAAATAGAAAAATTTACCTTCGAGTAGTACACGGGACGGAAATAATTCTCTCAACAATATGTGGCGCGGCCAACTTTTCATCCATAAGTATTCGAATATCAACAAATGAATTTCGAGTGTGTTTTTGTTTCCTTATTACTAAATAAATTCTTATATGAAAGTGACTCTTGTCTTACTATTATTTTGTTTTGTTGTCGTTTCGTTTGCTATTAAATATAAAGTTAAAAAAGGAGGAAGATAAACTGAAGGAACAAAAAGAACACCTTACCTAAATCCAAGAACAAGATCTCGATTCCGAATTCGATTCCGCTTATACCAGACATCTAATGGATACACTCTGGAAAGGTGCCTTACAGTTTTGTCCAAAGCAAATGGAGGATTCAAAATATTTTATTTTAAAAACAATAGAAATTTATGAACATAATTCTGATCTATTTTTGAACGATTACACTGATATTTATCACAGATTTTCATTTTTTTTCTTTGTATGCAAGAGTACTTTTTAACAAAATATTTCTTTCCTACATGTAGTCAACAAACTCGAAGATTTTCTTTTTTTTGACACCTCCCACTACTTTTGTTCTACTATTTTTCCATCCACAATTTTTACTCACTACCCCGTAGAATGTATTTGGTATAAATATAGCATAAATGTAATATAAGTTTCACATACTTTTTAACGATCATATTTACCGAAACATGTCACAAAATTATTAGCTGTTTAAATGATTAAGACGAGTTAACTCGTCCTACAATATGGCGGCACAAAAGGCTGCGTTATGTATATATTCACTGGTGCAGGTGCCGCCATCTGTGACAGATTTCCCGAAATACGGTATAGTTCTAACTTCTAAGTAATGTCAATTTTATCAACATAGTTTAGTATAATTTATATTTTGTAAATTCCTAGAGATCACTTTTTTGATGTTGGGATCTTTGGTATTTTTTCTTTTTCCTTTTTTGTAACCTTATTTATTATACTTATAACTGGCAGTAAAAAGTCCGGCATTTTGAGACAAAAAATTTTTCCATATGGTTTGTCAAAAAGCGTTAAAAAAAGTGGAATATTTTATAGGGTTTTTATTTACTAATAGAAAATACAGAAAACAGAATATCATAAACTAACTCTCAAATCTATTAAATTTTTGACATTTTTTGAATGGAAAAATCATGCTGAAAATTTAACGCCGGAACTATGATGCAAATTTATTTTAAAGTCCCTAGAAACCACGAATGATATTCACTAAAATTAAAACGTTGGAAGTTCCAAATCTTTGGATGAATTTTTCAGCCAGACATGTTCGATACCCGAAGCCTGAGACAAAGAATGGAAAAAACATATAAGATACATTTTTTTTAACCATTATCCTCTGTAAGCGAGTTTTCGAGAAAGGTAATTTTTATAACCGAAAATTCGCTATTTTATGTAACATACTGCAACAGAGATACCTAGGTTTTAAAATGTTATGTACCTACTCAGCCCTAGATGGTATGTGCGCATGTGTACATAAAAGACAAATGAGTATGAATAAGTCAGTATTCGGTTACGCGTGAACGAATCTATATTGTACATATCTTGTGGCTTATTGAATATTTTCACCAATAGGGCTGGATCTATGGGAGGGGGGGGGGGCATGTGCCCCCCTACAAGTTTTTTGTAGCGTCAAAACGGTGAATTGTATATTTTTTTTGCTTGTCACTTACTTTTTACAGTGTTAGGGGCATCAAGATATAAAATATTGGTGCGCCAAAATGTTTAATTTGGCGTTTTTCTCGGGAAGGGCACCAACAGCAACGTTTGCCCCCCTCGTAATAACTGTGGGTCCGGCCCTGTCCACCTATATTATTTTCGTAAGTTCAGTTATTAATTTAACATCTGTTTTAATCTCTTCTGTGGAAGTTTAAACGTTCAAACGTCTTCAAACGTGGGCAATTTATTTATTTAAAAAGAAATAATACCACGATAAACAACTTCATACATATTTACTCTAGTGGTATTATTAAGAATCAACTACACACAGATAGTAGGTAATAAAGTTTTGTTGTTCTCGACTACTTAGTTAATTATTAATTATATTTTAAATAAATTTCTTAATACCTTTCAGTTTCCATATATAAGTAATTTTTGAGGTAGACGAAAATTTCCTGAGAACAATATAATAACTGAACTTGTATTTATTTTCATTTGTATTTGTCTAAATTATTTTTTTTATAAAATAAGGTTACGTTCGGTTTCTTCTCACAAAGAAGTAATACTAACAAGGAGATGCACCTAGAGTAAAATTCAAAATTTTGATGAAACTTCGCTGGTGTGTAAAATAGGCAAAAATAAGGGGCCCGTTTTTTTATCCTCCATCTTTCTCTAGGAGGTTTACCTAGGAGTTTACCTAGATGTTTACCTAGGAATTTCGCGCTATTTTCGCGCTCAACATAACTACTATTCAAATCTTTCCAACGCCTCTCGTTTTCCGGAAAATTAAAGAAATCCTTTAAACCACTTTACAGGGAAAAACTGAAAATGACGAAAACTATAAGAGATAGAGGAGAACTTTGGTAATTTAGCCATTTGTATATTTGGTTACTCCTAGTCTATAATTTTTATACCTATTTCTGCTCAAATTCTCTGGTCTACAAGTATTAACGAATGAAACTTTTTTTACTAGACCAAACTGATTCCCCATTTTAATCTAATTATTCTAATCGCGTCATCAAAACCTTACATTATGCTAAATTTCAAATTTGTACATTAGTTGATTGTTTCCGAGAAAAGCCTCTATGATGGACGGGATCAACGGACACGAGAGTAATCTTATAAGGGGTTCCGTTTTTTATTTTGAGGTACGGAACCTTAAGGCCCAATCCACGCTATAGTGCCGATATCGATACGCTCCCGCTCCAGTCTCGCTCCGATATCATTTTGTTGTGTTCACATTACAGTGCCGATATCGATACGCTCTCTCCATTCACACTATAGTGCCCCTCTCTATAGTGTGAATGGAGAGTCTAGTATCATATTTTAAACACTACTGTATTAGGAGAACATAACATCATAATACATATCTATTCGTTAATTAGTAATATTTTTATTACTCATGCGGGAGAAGTACTAACTTGGCGCACACATTTCTGTACGCAAAATAGCTGTTTGCCCACTGTACTCTTCCCACATACTTTTTTGCGTGCGGAAAGTAACTTTCCACACGCAAATTGACAATAAAACACGCAAAATTTAATCAAAACACGCAAAGCCGCCTCTTGTTTTTTCATTTAATAAATATTTCGTAATTATTTCTATAGAAACCACCAATAAAATAATTTAAACAATATTTAGTTCAGAAAAAAAAAAGACGAACACTTAAAAATATTATTTTAAAAAGTAATAAAAATGTCAAAAATAGTAATAATAATAGAAAAAAGTATGTGAAATTCGTAATAAAGAATAGTATGTGCAACTCGTGCGGGATTGTCGATTGCCCACTCAAGCGAATGAGCGCACTCACTACGTTCGTACGCTCAACTTCGCTTTCGTGCGCAATCGACAATTTCCCGCACTTATTGCACAATATATTATTACAAAGACGTCGCGTTGTGTTGTATCATGCTTTCCTAATATAATTTTCAAATAAATGATGAATTTTTGTGGATTTTTCGCAATGACCCTAGTAAAAAAAAACTCAAAAATTCAAGAAACAACAAAATTGCTTGATGCTGATAAACTGAACGCAAACGGAGTGGAGTGGAATTAAAAAAGTGTTTGTTCACTATCGGTACACGTCTGATATCGCTCCAGTAACGCTCCGATAAAATATTACCTAAGTGGTATTGGTACTGGAGCGGTACTGGAGCGGGACTGGACCGCGACTGATATCGGAGCGGTATCGGAGCGATGATATAAATACACTCATTGTTCGTGCTTCACATGTTTGAAGTATAGCCACACTTTGTGAATCCCTGCTGTAGATCTTCAGTATATATGTATGTATATATTATTAACAAAATTATTTACTTCAACAGTGTTTCCGTGAATGAATTGAATGTTTTTGTTAATTGTGTTCACAACTATACCTACCTATATAAATAATAACTGTATGTGTCGCGCGTATCTATTTTGATTATTAACAATTTAATTATGTTAACGTGAAGAAAATCAAATTGTCTTAGACATGCATGAATGTGCTTTGCTTCCACGCTTCCGATTCTAATTAGGGAACAATCGTTATTTCACATGCAAATATACCCATCTATCTAAGTATACTTGAATGTACAATACACAACAAATACATACATCTCAGTACTACATGTCGTGTATGAAAGCGAAGTGAAGTTAAATATGAATATTAACAGAATTTAACAGAATGTAAGCGTAATAATTAATGTACACACACGTACAGTATGAGTCAGATTTAACCGTGTGCGAAAAATATAGTGTGAGAGCGCTGAGGAAATACAAAAAGACCTGTAAAGGACCTAGGTAAGGTTTGTAAACATTTGTATGAAACATTAAGGAATTGCTTTAAAAATGCCAATTCTGTTTAGTGTTGTTTAAGGAAGTTGGTCCGAGATAGTCAGATACAAAAGTATAGCTCAGCGATCAAGTTTTTCTTTTATCAAAAATTAACTTGTCAATTCTCAGTGTCACCTCTAGGTGACAGTGATTTGTGAATTTTTTTTACAGACAATATAACAAATTTTACAAATAAATGTTTTACGACTGAAATGTTAATACTTAGTAGTATTCATGGTTTTAATTTAGCAACACTGAAGTTATATTAACGGTCAAATTAATTCTGTTGTTTCAAGCGATTTACTATTTTATTGCGCGTGAGTGTATCTTGTGGTATTTTCGCTGTTATAAAAATGTCTAAAGAGTAGGTACTGTTATTACTGTTATAACAAATTATTATTTAAGAATCAAGCTTATAATGAAAGTGATTTTTTGCCGGTAATTTCATACCGTTTTACTCAGTTCATACTACAATTAACGCCCAGTGTCACCTATAGATGACACTCCATTTAAAAAAACAAAAAACTAAAGAGTATTTTTTTTTTCAATTATTTATTAGTCGAATTTTCTCCGAAAAATTAGACTTATACAGTCTATACGATAAGAGCTGCGAGAGGCGAGACCAGGGGCGCTATCCGTTTTCGGACCCGTAGAACACGATTATGTAAAAAAAAAAGATGTCTGATATATATATATATATATATATATATATATATATATATATATATATATATATATATATATTTTCCCGCAACCTTTTAATATGTGTAGGGCCCCCCTATGGAAGTTAAGAGATGAAATTTGGTAAATGGGGCTTATTCCGATGCACAACAATACTATCAAAGTGGGGTCAAATTTTGGGCAAATTTTTTTTCGGACCCGACCTTTAAGGGGGTCGTGGGGGGCTGAAAAGCAATAAAACTTTTTCAAACCGGTTTTAAATAATGTTTCGGTCAATTATCTACAACATATCCAAAATTCAGCTTCCTAGGATGATATGGTGGGAGTAGAGGGGGGAAAAACGATTTTCGCTGGATCTAACAGGCCCCCAGCCCCCCAGAATTAACGTAGAGGGTTGAAATTTGGTGTGTTGATAAAGTTCGTACCTAGGTTGTGCTTTTTGGAGGTTTTAATATTTTACCCCCACCCCCCTCATTTTTAAGCTACAATTTCATGCATTTTCGACGTTTTCGAAGTTTGTACCACTCGCACAGGTCACCCGAATAAACCTAGAGGGCTGAAATTTTGTATTCGGATTGAGTTAGTATCAAGGGGGTGCCTTTTGGGGGTCTCGACTTTTAACCCCTACCCCCACCATTTTTATACCCAAAAGAATATGATTTTTCTTGTTTTTTAACAGTTTCGTTCGGGTCAAAATCTCCCCAAATAAACCTAGAGGGCTGAAATTTGGTGTACAGGTTAAGCTAATAGCCAGACACTGTTTTTTGGAGGTTTCAACTTTTAACCCTTACCCCCACGATTTTGACGCCAATATTTCCTTAATTTTTTTGCTTGTTTTCTAACACGTCTAGAGACTCCATAAGGAAACCTAGAGGGCTGAAATTTTGTACGTGTATTCAGTTAGTATCCAGCTAGTACCTTGTAGGGAGTCCGCATCACTTTTCCCCCCACTTCTCCCATTTTTACATCGGAATTGAATGCTATTGTTAAATGTGTTTTAAAAGCATTATGTTTATTCTAAATACAAGTAGGCGAATAGTAATTTTAAAAAATTTAAAAAAAAGTGAATACAATTTTTTAACAAATGAAATACATACATATTAAGTAATTTGCAAATGTTATTAAAGTCAATGTTTATTTATTTATTTAATTATTATTTAGGAATTTTGGATTTTTATTATTTATAAAATAGAAATTTTGGATTTTTTTGGAAAGAAAAAATATCTTCATAAAAGTGTTACAAGCCGGGTTTATTATTCAAAATTTAAATAATTTTTTTAAATTTAAATTTATTTTATATGGGAATAGAAATAATTCCAAATTAAAAAGTTTGAATCGAATTGTAAGTTTTATTAAAGTAATGCGTAGATACATATTCTAATCTAATGAACACTTGCATAAATAAATAATTACTAAATACTTGTATAAACAAAAGGGTCCATTCATCGAAGTAACGGCGTAAGTTAAATAAATTTCTTAAGTAACGAACATGTTTAGACTATAAACATCCGGGCGACAAAAACCGTTGGCGATAAATAATAATTAATAAATTAACGAGAAATAATTAATTGCTGATAAGGATTTTTTGCTATGGAACTTTCTAGAATAAATTTATAGACCAGAGGGGTATGAGGTAAAGGGTATGTAGAAGCCAAGCCAAATTGAAAATCAAAACGGTTAAAAAAGTCGTTCACGGAATTTCAGAGAGTAAAGAAGTCGGTTCGTGGGTTTTGATTGTTTAATAAATTTGTATTAAGGGCTTTGTTGTATAGTTGGGTGATTTGGGATTTTGTGTGGGATTTGTGGATTGGGTTGATTGAGAGAATTTGGGTAATTTTGACTATTTAACCGGGACATTTGTGGATAATTGTAAACTTTTAGGGTTGTAAACTTGTGTAAGTTAGTGTTAAGTACTTTGTAGCAAGAAAGTGTAGTTTTGTAAAAACTAGCTGTGTAAGTTTTATTGTTTTATATTATAAGGAGAATTTGGTGAGTACCTAAGATTTTGTAATATATTTTTTGGTTCATATTCTTTTTAACTAAAACCTCAAACATCAACTTTCTGGAACTGATTGTGAAAATATCAATAATTTCGGGAAAACAGCGGGTACAAAGGGTTAAATTTTATTTATGAAGCGTAACTGAATATTTTGATAGTTGGATGTAACAATGGGTTCGTAAATGATGTTTGAAGTTTAATGAAATTTTATTGGGTTTTGTATCATTTTTAAGGCGGGTTATATTAGTTTCTGTATAAGCTGGGCTAAATAGTTTGTATAAATTTTATATATTAGACGGGTTAAAATAAATTAGAAGAAAAAGGAATTTCGGTTGTTTTATTTCAGTAAATTTTAGATCTTTTATTTCAGCCAGAAAATCCACTTTTATCGCCAATTAATCCTTACGGATTAACCTTGGCAGGAGTTCGAACCCCTGCTTCTATATTCGGCACATGAAAATTTACGCTACCCGTGTGTCGAGTAAATAATATAATTCGCCGTTCCTTGGTTTTCCATGTACATATGGTTAACTACGGGGCGCGGTAACATTGTGGTGGCAGCGTCTATGGGATAAAAGTAGGAAATTTTCTGGCAAAAATTGGTCATTTTGGGAAAAAATTAAATAATTTTTAGAAAAAAAAATTTTTTTGTTTTCGGTCAATTTTTAACATAAAAGTGATGTAATTACATTTTAGTGGTTCATCTGGGATAAGTATATTTAATTATTTAGTTAATTGTTGAGAATTTTTTAATTGTTGCGTAACAGAATCTATTGTTGGGTATATATTTTAATTGTTGGGGGTAACAATTGTAATAGTTGTATATAGGATTTGTATTGTTGGGTATATGATATTTTAAACTGTAGACATTTTGGTTCAAAATTGTATTTAATATTATTGCATTTATTAACAATTATATTTTATTCAATTGTTATATTTTTCTTAATATAAATTTTTGGAGGGTATATTTTGGGTTATTTACAGGTAATTGTTGCAGTATTTAATGGTTCATTGTTGCGGTTACCATTTATTTATGTGCAATTATTGATTTTATGGGTCATTGTTGATTAAACAGCTGATTTATACAGTATACATATAGGCCAGGGACATATACACACATATATACACATATTGGGTACATACAAGGGCAATAGACTTTACATACACATTGGGCATAAAAATACTTCACAAAGTAAACACACATCTTATCACATATCAACAACATCATGTAACATATTTTGAAATATTATACCCTGTGCCAAAATATACTCCGTTCAGGTAAAATGGGAAACAAAATAATTTTATTATAATGTAATTTTTCTTTTATTTCCATATTGCACATGTGGACAATACTACTTTGTTGTACTTTCATTGTGGTGATATTTTGTGTATTTAGATTGGGGAGGTTTTATAAAATGGAGCAGCCGGTGATAAACATTGAAGCTCCGCGGGTGAGTTTAAACTATCTGGCCAACGCAATGGACAATTTGACGGGGCGGGAAAATGTGCGGGAGTATTTTGATAAACTCGAAAGAAGGGCAAGGATGGACAATTTAACGGAGGACCAAATTTTAATGGTGGTAAAATGTAAACTAAGTGGGGAAGCGTACAAATATTTTAAAAGTGAGCCGGGGTTAGATGAACTAAGTTATGGGGAGTTTAAGGATAAGTTAATTAAAATGTTTAGGCCAAAAAGAGTGCCAGGGTCGGGGTATTATAAACTAGCGGGGACAATTCAGCAAAGTAAGGAGTCAGTGCGGGAATTTGTGATTAGGATTAAGTTGGCGGGACAAGAAGTGTTAGAGGAGGACTTGGCAGGGGCAGAACCTACAGAAGTGCCGGGAATTAAAAAGAAGAACGAACAGTTAATGTTGGAGCAATTTAAAATGGGACTCAGAAGGGAATTATTAAAAAACATTGGGGTGGCATTTATGCGTGAGGGGCCGGGATTGACATTAGAAGGGGCGTGCGAGTTGGCGGAGCAGGAAGAGCTCCACCAGCAAATATTGAGTAGTGTGGGGCGAGGGGTACAAGCCCTAAGAGTTGACTCGGGGGAAGGGGGTGCTCGGGGGTTGTCAACCCCTCGTCATACGGAAATGCGACCGCGAGTGATCCCACCCAGATTCCAGGCGGCCGCTAGGGAAAGGGAGATGGGTAGGCCAAATGTGACGGGGCGAGATACGGCCGAGCAATCGGGGCGTCGGGATTTGTCGGCGGTGCAGTGCCTAAACTGTTTTGGGTTTGGGCACTTTGCGAAAGAGTGTCGGGCACCAATGGTGTGTCGTTGGTGTCGACGGGCAGGACACATTGGGAGGGAGTGCCCTTACCCAACAGGGCGGGTTGCACCGGCGGGAGTAAGAGGGTTGCCTCGGGAAGCGGGACCACCTCCACCAGCAGGAAGTTGGCAAGGGGCGGTACCGAAGAGGGGTCGTGGCCGAGGTGTACCGAGGGTGTTGGGACGGGTGAGAGCTGAGGAAGTGGCACCCAGGGAAATAACCGTCGAGACGGCTGATGGGGCAACTGTGGGGGCCAAAGAATATTTAAACCGGGTAGGCACCTCGAGTGGGCCCCAAACCGAGGACGCCCAATAATTTTAATTCCGCAAGTACAGGGTGTTTCCTGGAATATACCTTATATTGTACAAGGTATATATAATGGACAAATTTTAAATTTTATTGTTGATTCGGGATCAGCAGTGTCAATTTTGAGGTCAGAAATTTTGGGTAATGAATCAATTCGGGATATTGGAAATATTTTTCTAACGGGAATCACAGGAAACACCTTGTTACCGGAAGGGGCGGCAATAGTGAAATTAAATTTTGCGGGTGTATTATATTCTGTGGATTTTATTGTATGTACGGGGTTAAAAATAGAGACAGCTGGGCTGTTGGGTCGTGACTTTTTGAGTAAATATGGTGTTATTATTGACTATAAAAATAATTTATTGAATTTGGGGGATAGAACAATTGAGTTGATCGCTGGAACTGGATCTGGGGTGGATCTGGTGGGTCGTAATACGAAATTTTCACAAAATAAGGGGAAAGCTGACTCCAAATTACTTGCATATGGGAAAAATGATCTTAAAATGAGTGAAAGTGGGGGAAAAGTGCGTTTGAATGATTCGGGTAGTGCAGGGAAAGTGCGTTATGAGAAACAGGATCGAGTGGAAACATCAGTGGGGGGAAACTCGGAGCGTTCAGCATACATCGGGGGATACAAATGGATGTGCGAAGCAATCGGTAGTAGTACAGCGTGGAAGCAGAGGCTCACACCAACATCAGGAACATCATGCTGAGGCGTCTACTAGTTCGGGAAGTAACAAAAACATCTCGCTTCGGAATGGAGATGCAGGGAAATCACACCAACATTCGGAAAATAGTGGGAAAACATCAAGAAAACCGATCCACACCAAAATTAACAAAAATAAAAATTTTGGAGGTGCGGGGAAATTGTCAAAAAATTCAAAGGGGAAGTCGAAAAACATAGAAAAAGTAACCATAGCAAAAACGGAACCAAAACAAGACGTTCAACAGGATGTTCAGCATAAAGTGAGTCCGAAAAACACCGAGATTATTGTACTACTCGATGAGGAATTAGAGATACCATCACGATCTGAATGTACAACACGGGCAAAACTTAAAAATAAATTTCCAAATGGGACCTGTGTACTAGTGGAACCGGGAGAAATTTTAATTCATGGTGTCATGGCCGCTAGAGTATTATCCAGAGTAAACAATGGGAATCAAATTTTTGTTCGACTTATCAATACGGGTAATCAGTCAGCTACTATCGGAGCTAAAACACCAATTGGGGTAGCACAAGAATATACTGATGAAACATTCAACTTAACAACGGATCACGAACAACGGGAGGCACATGTACTACATGTACAGTCGGGGTCATCATTAAGTGAACAGATCGACTTAAAACATTTACAACCTGAAGATCGGGATAAAGTTTTAAATCTTTTAATGGAGTATCGGGATATTTTCCACACAGAGGGCACTAAACTGGGAACTGCGAAGGGAATAAAACATCGGATTATTACTGAGAATGTACATCCAATTGCGAGGCGACCATACAGGGTACCTCAGGCACAACGGGAATTATTACGACAACAGATCAATGAGATGTTGGAAGATGGAATTATTACGCCATCAACTTCACCATGGTCTGCACCTGTTGTCATTGTACCAAAGAAATCCGATGATGGGCAACCAAAAATTAGAGTTTGTGTCGACTACAGAGAACTCAATTCTGTGACAAAAAGGGATTTTTATCCGCTTCCAAGCATGCAGGAGACATTTGATATGTTGTCCAATGCTAACTTGTTCACTACTTTGGACTTAGCTTCTGGGTACTGGCAAGTAGCTGTTGCGGAGGAAGACCAAGAGAAGACCGGGTTCAGCACTTTCGAGGGGCATTATCATTTCCGAAAAATGCCGTTTGGATTAAAAAATGCGCCGAGTACGTTTCAGCGGCTTATGGATACAATCTTGGCAGGGCTCGTGGGACACAAATGTTACGTATATTTGGATGATGTGATCATATTCAGCACCAAGGGGATCGATGAACATCTTTCACGGTTACGGGAAGTCTTCGATTGCTTACGGGAAGCAAATTTGAAGCTAAAACCAGAAAAGTGCAAATTCCTACAGGAACAAACGAAGTACCTAGGACATATTATTTCAGGCAGTGGGGTACAGCCAGATACACAGAAATTGTCAGCTGTAAGGGATTATCAGAGACCTCAGAGTGTTAGGGACGTTCGTGCATTTCTTGGACTGACAGGCTTCTACAGAAAGTTCATTCCAGATTTCGCTCGAATCGCCAAACCACTTACTACCTTGACGAAAAAAGATACCAACTTTACATGGACAGAAGAAGCTGAGGGGGCATTCAATACATTAAAGGAAATTCTGTGTAAAGAACCGGTTTTAGCGTACCCAGATTTTAATAAGCAGTTTATATTGACAACGGATGCTTCGGGATATGCTATCGGGGCTATTTTGAGTCAAGAGTACGAGGGACATGAACGACCAATTGCGTATGCTAGTCGGCAGCTAAATAAGGCTGAATGCAATTATTCAACCACTGAGCGCGAGTGCTTATCTGTGGTCTGGGGTGTCAAACATTTTCGCTGTTATCTGTACGGGCGACCTTTTAAGATCATAACGGATCATCGACCACTTAGGTGGCTACTTTCAATCAAAGATCCAAGTTCTAGACTGGCAAGATGGGCATTAACACTGGCTGAGTATGAATTCGAAATTATTCACAGACCTGGGAGGAAAAATGGGAATGCAGATGCACTGTCGAGAGTACCAGCACCTAATATAAGCGTCAATCAAGCGGAAATACAATACGAGCCATTTTGGGATAGAGAAACATTTAAGAGGGGGCAACAACGGGATCCACTTATACAAGAAATTATCCGAAAATTGGGAGAAAATAAAGAAAATGAGTTTTACTACTTAGACGAGGATGGAATTTTGTACAAGAAAAGGGTTATCACCGAACGACATGATAGATTAGTCGTTCCGGCAAATATGGTACGAGAAGTTATACGGGCATATCATGCAGCACCTTATTCGGGACATCAGGGCTATGAACGGACACTAAGTTTTATAAGGGATAAATTTTATTGGGTAAATATGGCTAAAGATGTAAAGAAAATGTGTGAAGAATGTGTTTCGTGTGCTCAAAGGAAGACAAAACCTACAAAACCAGCACCACTTTTAAAACTACCAGCAGTAGAGGCACCATTTGAACGGATCGCAATGGATATTGTGGGACCACTTGTAACTTCTATGCGGGGAAATAAATATATTTTAACTTGTCAGGACTACTTTACTCGATATCTGGAAGCGATACCACTACCGGATCAGAGGGCTGATACCGTAGCGAGGGCTTTCGTCGAAAACATCATTACGAGACATGGGGTACCAAGGGTATTAATTACGGACCAAGGGACCAATTTTACATCAAAGTTAATGAAGGAAATTTGTCAAATTCTCGGGATTGAGAAGATTCAAACAACACCGTACCATCCGCAGTCAAATGGTATGATTGAGCGCAGTCACCGGGTTATCAAAGACATGCTATCTCACTATATTAGTGACACTCAACGAGATTGGGATGAGTGGTTACCATTCGTGGTTATGGCATATCGTAGTCACGTACACAGTGCAACGGGTGAAACTCCATTCTTTTTACTACACGGGAGGGATATAGAACTGCCTTACGACGAAATCATTAAACCACGTCGAGTAACGGCAGATTGTAGTGAAAATTATGCGGCGGAGTTAATCCAAAGGCTTAATCAAGCATACACTCAGGTGACGGAACATCTAAAACAAGCGACAGAAAAACAAGTAGTTCGGTATAATCAAAAAACAAAGGAAGTTACATATCAACTGGGTGATAGGGTATATCTACACGATCCATCTGCTTGTATTAAAGGATCCAAAAAGTTAGCGAAACCATGGGTTGGGCCATTCAGAATTGTTGGGATAAAGGGACCGGTCACATACAAGATAAAAGAGATCTATGGGCGTAGACAATTCATCGTACATGTAAACAGATTGAAACCATGCAAATATATGGACGACGATGGGCCAGCAAATATTCGTGAACAACCTGAAGTTGAAGAAGAACCGGGAAATAATCAGGGCGCTGAACCGGGAAATAATCAGGGTAATCAATTGGACGCAAATCGGGTAAATGATAGGGTTCAATTGGACGAAGATTGGCCATTACAATTTCGAGTCACCTTACAACCAAACGTAGCTCCGGGTCAAGACGATCAAGTAGAACCAGAAGAACGGGAACAAGAAATAGTAAATGAGCCAGAACCAGAAGATGTACGACATTACCATACACGTAGCCGTGGTCCAGTCGAGGATCAACCATGGGTTCTAGATCGGGCAATATAAAAACCAACTAATTACCGCGTACACTGTGAAAAGCTATTTTTCAAAATTTTAAAGTCTTAAGTGCGCGTAACGAGGGTCCACTGTACTGTTTAAAAATTTCAAAAAAATTAAACTACCTTAAAAAAAAAAAAAAATTTTAAAAATTTTTTTTTAAATTAAATAAATTGGTAATGACTTACGGGGGCGTACTGTACTAAAAAGTTTATTAACAACATTGATAAATAAACAAATAATTTTAATACATCATATAAAAATATTATCGGGTATCTCAAAATTGTGTTATCATCTTTACAGGACATCAAAATGGGACAGTGGTTGCAACTAATCGTTGTGTTACTGGTAATCAGGTACAGTGCGGCAATTATAGTGTATGACTGTCGGGGACCCAATACTAATATATCAGTGATATCGGTTAAAGACATTGCTCAGTGTCCGGATCCAAAAAATGACTATACGGAGGTGCGAAAAGACATTCAAATAATACAAAAAAATGACTTTACTGGTGTGCACGTACAGACATGTTTGGTGGAAGTGACGCGCATTATACAACGTTGCGGGATGTTTAGTCATGTATCAGCGGTACCACAAGGACTTTTGAGTTATATACATCGGGTCGGGCCAGAAGAATGTAAAAATATTCACCGAACACGTTCGTTTTATGGGTTCAAAGGACATATAATTGGGAATATTCAAGCAAATGCTACTACAGTCACGGGTATAACATTAGCGGGTAGTGTTACGGTTGATGGGCAATGCAAGGGTACAACGTACACTGAAACTTCATTTACCTGGGAAGACGTCATCGTACTAGCTACAGTCAAAATTAGTACATTTGATTATCGAGCTACTGTGAAATTGGCAACCGACGAAATTGTATTAAAGGGTGGTGTCACATGTTCCTATGTTTCGGGTTACTGTATGGACACCGAAATTGGGGAAACTGTATGGGAAGTTGGTATGCGTGGACAATGCGACAACAGGGCCTATCACATTTTGTACGAAGGGAGTGCAAGTTTAATCACGACGAATAAATCACACATATTTTTGGACACACAGTACATTGTAGTGGAACAACAGAATCGGGTATTCGCAATTACATTAAGGGAAAAATCATTCGTTTGTGATCAAGAAGCATGGGGAACCGAGCATCCAAAATTAATGGTGATTGAGCGTAAAACTTATGGGTATAAATTTCGAATGAATGACCAGCTGGGATCAGAGAATGTCGATTTGCTCACTTATATAAATACTAAGTTTATGTATGTTGAGCAGAGCATCAAAAGAACGCTACACAATTTCCACGTCCAAACTATTCATCGACGCTGTCTATTAAATAGAGAGGTATTGAAGAATAGACTTTTAGTAGCGCCATTATCAACCAATGCAGTCGGGGTTCTACTGAAAAATCAATTAGGCTTTACGGGTCGGGTACTGGGTGAAGTAATATACCTCATGCAATGTGTTCCAAAAGTAGCGGAAGTTCGACGGGACAAGTATTGTTACAACGAACTACCAGTTTCAGTAAATAATGAGTCGTTATTTATGGCACCTGTTACACACATTTTACAAGAACGGGCAGAACAAATAGAATGTTCACCACTAACACCGCCATTGTATCACATTGGGAATAAATGGGTAGGATTCAGTCCACTACCAAATACGGGAATTCAACCAGAAATAATCAAAGTCGATAGCGAACCATATCCGGAATTTCAACCACTACAACAGCTAAGTACTGGGGGTATCTATTCAAATGAGGAAATCAGGGCAGTTCAACATTCCTTAACTTTTGGGGCTGAACGACAAGCGGTATCAACAATCATAACAAGGAAAATAATTGGGCTTGATACGGAAAATCAGGGGTACTCAACAGTGAATTTATTCGATGCAAACGAAATTCAAGGGTTAGCCAAGAAGACATTCAGTGCTGTATGGGGATGGTTTACTGATATTGGACTTTTCACATCCAGCATATTGGGTATTTACGTAATTTTCCGATTTTGTAAATACTTAATTGGGGCTGTATTAAATGGGTTATCATTATATGAAATACTGGGATGGAGTTTCGGGTTGCTGGCATGTTTATGGAATACCTTAACCGTTTGGATCATACACCGATACCATAAACAAAACACGGGCATATCACGGGCAGAACAACCAAAAGTGGAAAATCAGGAAGCACGGGAAGACACAATGCGGGATTCGACCATAATCGATATGGATGGGACTACAGAAAAGGACAAGCAAGGAAAAACCACCACCAGCGACGTGAAGACATTGTATCCGGGAGTGAAGATTCACGTTGCAGGAGTGCCCATTGAGTGAGTGTAACGGTGAAAAAATCTTAAATTTGTGTATGTTAAATCTAAAGTTATGGTATGTGTAGTTTAAATAAACAAACAAAATTGTACATATTAAATAAAGTGTATGTAGTGACCTAGTGAGGAATGCATATGAATGCAAGGACGTTATGTAAAGACCTTAAGGGGATTAGACCAAGTAATTAATTAAGGTAGTTGGTCCAAGGTAATAACAGTATAAATTTAAAAAGTATTAAATATTAAAATGGGTTTAATTAAATTAGCTGAATAATTAATTAAGGGGTACTCACCAACAAAACTTATCCGTCTATTCGGGGAATGGGACACTTAAATCAAGTAGAAAAATTCGAAAAGGCTGGTCGATCTGGGAGAGCGACCATCTTTTTCAAAGGGGGGAGTGCTGTTACAAGCCGGGTTTATTATTCAAAATTTAAATAATTTTTTTAAATTTAAATTTATTTTATATGGGAATAGAAATAATTCCAAATTAAAAAGTTTGAATCGAATTGTAAGTTTTATTAAAGTAATGCGTAGATACATATTCTAATCTAATGAACACTTGCATAAATAAATAATTACTAAATACTTGTATAAACAAAAGGGTCCATTCATCGAAGTAACGGCGTAAGTTAAATAAATTTCTTAAGTAACGAACATGTTTAGACTATAAACATCCGGGCGACAAAAACCGTTGGCGATAAATAATAATTAATAAATTAACGAGAAATAATTAATTGCTGATAAGGATTTTTTGCTATGGAACTTTCTAGAATAAATTTATAGACCAGAGGGGTATGAGGTAAAGGGTATGTAGAAGCCAAGCCAAATTGAAAATCAAAACGGTTAAAAAAGTCGTTCACGGAATTTCAGAGAGTAAAGAAGTCGGTTCGTGGGTTTTGATTGTTTAATAAATTTGTATTAAGGGCTTTGTTGTATAGTTGGGTGATTTGGGATTTTGTGTGGGATTTGTGGATTGGGTTGATTGAGAGAATTTGGGTAATTTTGACTATTTAACCGGGACATTTGTGGATAATTGTAAACTTTTAGGGTTGTAAACTTGTGTAAGTTAGTGTTAAGTACTTTGTAGCAAGAAAGTGTAGTTTTGTAAAAACTAGCTGTGTAAGTTTTATTGTTTTATATTATAAGGAGAATTTGGTGAGTACCTAAGATTTTGTAATATATTTTTTGGTTCATATTCTTTTTAACTAAAACCTCAAACATCAACTTTCTGGAACTGATTGTGAAAATATCAATAATTTCGGGAAAACAGCGGGTACAAAGGGTTAAATTTTATTTATGAAGCGTAACTGAATATTTTGATAGTTGGATGTAACAATGGGTTCGTAAATGATGTTTGAAGTTTAATGAAATTTTATTGGGTTTTGTATCATTTTTAAGGCGGGTTATATTAGTTTCTGTATAAGCTGGGCTAAATAGTTTGTATAAATTTTATATATTAGACGGGTTAAAATAAATTAGAAGAAAAAGGAATTTCGGTTGTTTTATTTCAGTAAATTTTAGATCTTTTATTTCAGCCAGAAAATCCACTTTTATCGCCAATTAATCCTTACGGATTAACCTTGGCAGGAGTTCGAACCCCTGCTTCTATATTCGGCACATGAAAATTTACGCTACCCGTGTGTCGAGTAAATAATATAATTCGCCGTTCCTTGGTTTTCCATGTACATATGGTTAACTACGGGGCGCGGTAACAAAAGCCTTCCAGTTTACTATTTAAGTTCCTTTTTTAATATTTAAAAGTAAAACACAAAGGCAATTGGCGGATAAGCATGGATAGAAATGCCCTTGTACGAATTGTGTTGGCTTTTTCCCTGTTAACTTCTATCGGCACAAAATTGAAATTTACTGAGATTCAGCCCTTAAAAACTTAAAATCTTTTTATAAAGCCCCGATCAACCGGACACTCATTATCAGTTTTGAAACCACCAAAATTACAAATCGCTTGTGGACTTTCAATTATATTTCGCTTGTAGACACTCAATACCGAAGAAATAATTTTTTATTTTTTATTTTTTTTTTTATTTTTTTTTTGAAAGAAAAAATATCTTTATAAAGGCCTTCCAGTTTACTATTTAAGGTCCTTTTTTAATATTTAAAACTAAAACATAAAGGCAATTAGCGGATAAACATGGGCAGGAATGCCCTCGTACGAATTGTGTTGGTTTTTGTTCTGCTACCTGTTTTCGGCACAAAATTGAAATTTACTGAGATACAGCCCTTAAATACTTAAAACCTTTTTTTAAAGCCTCGATCAGCCGAACACTCATGACCAGTTTTGAAACCAACAAAATGACAATTCGGTTGTAGACTTTCAATTACATTTCGCTTGTAAACATTCAATACCGAAGATGAAGGGGAAAATTCGACTACCGTGATGGGGCCCCACTGCTCACGGCGTTTTTTTTTACATGCTGAGTACCTAAAGATAAAAACTAGTACAAAATAAGGATATTTTGTCGATAGATCACGGCTTGGGAATTGACGAGTTAAATAATGTATTAATATTTTTCAGTTATTATATTTGTATACCACTTGTTTGTTTGAATTGTTGAAAGAGTTGAAAAGCGTTATAAAATGATTTTCATAAATTATATTTCAAAAACGACGTAGTCAATAATTTTTATTTTTGTTTAAATATAGTTTGTAACTTATAACATATTAAATTTTTATAAAATTCCTTTAATACATTTTCATTTTAGGGACGATCCATAAAATACGTTACACGTTAAGAAGGGCGGAGGGGGTCGACGAAGTGTGACATTGTGTGGCAAGGGGTGGGAGGGGTCCTACGTTTCGTGACGTCACATTTCAAAATCGTATACATCTGAGCGTTAAAATGCCAAATTTGAACTATTAACGAAAAACTTAAAAATATTTGCGACTCTATATCCGTATGGGCATAAGGTTTCAATTGTTTTGTTGGCGAGTTCATATCAGGGATGGAAAAAAAAACAGTTTTTTTTTTTTAAATTTATAAAACTAACAGTTTAAAATGTTTTTAAACAAGTGTTCCTGTGTTTTAAATCATGTTTTTAGTAGTTAAACATATGTTTCAAACATTTTAAACTTGTTTTAAACAGGTTTAGTTTCTTTAATTGAATCATATGGAAAAAACTTGTGCCTCAAAATGCCAAATATGTGACATATGTGCCAAATATGTGATGGGGGAGGGGTCAAAAAATCACGAAATTAGTGTCACGTACTTTATGGATCACCCCTTATTCAAAAAATAATGTCAAGTTCCAATAAGAGTCCGTGTTAAAATTACAAAATTTTGAAATCATTTTTCTCAAAATTGGCGTGGTCAGTTTTAATCGGAACAGGCTCGTATTATTGGTACTGAATTAAATAAATATCTAGAAAAGAATATCTATCTACCCACCAGCTTCCTTAAACGGATTTATTTCTAAAATATTTTTTGTTACTTTCACTTTATTTTCAAAAATGGAATCAACAGCCTGCAATAGAAAAACAAAAATTAAAATCCTAAAATCGTCTCTGAATAAAAACTTACAAACTCCATTTTGAGGAATATGGAATACTCATAAATGAAAAGCTGATATAGGTAAAGCCACGGTTGCTAGAATGAGCTATTTACCGCCAATTGGGCTACGTATATTAATCTCCGTTTGGGTTGTTTTGAATTTATAAATAAAATTCAATTTTTAGATTAGAAGCCAAAATTTTTATTTATTTTTTTCCTTTTTTTTGCTCATCAGTAGTAGGGATGACCGATATTAGAAAAACATCGATGTTGATATCGATGTTAACATCGATTCAAGAGTATCGATATCCGATATATATCGAAAGAAAGACATCGATGTTCGAAAATATCGATGTTTATGTAGCAAAATAAACAATCATTATAATCTATTATTTTATTTATTAAAAATTAACATTGCCAGTATTTATTTGGTACAATTTGCAAAGAAAGTCACTTTGTTAGAGGTTTCCCTTTTAATCTGTTCCTTTGTTGCTATAAATAATAAATGCTGCCCAGCTTTTGAAAAAAGTCTCTCTGAAGCTGTTGAAATTGCTGTGAAACACAAATATTTAATGGCAATTTTTTTCAAGTTTGGATAAGTGGATCCTAGAACATAAAAGTAATGGATCCTGTTTTAAATCAGCTACAGGACATTTTTACTACTGGATAGCTTAGAGTAATATCGATGTTTCGATATTATTCTCGTAACATCGATGTGTCGATGTTATCGAAGACATAACATCAATGTTTTTACGCCGATGTTTTTCCCCCTAAACATCGATGTTCTTCTACCATCGATGAATATCGATCATCCTTAATCAGTGGTATTTATTGAAAGACATTTTTGAAGAAGTTTCTCGCCTTAGGCATTGACTATTTTTCGGCTACTCGAACGCCGCTCGTTGGCGATTTTCGTTAAAATTTTTCTGGCAACACTAGTCAAAATATTATTGTATATATCCACCTGCCTTGAAAAGAAGTAATCAAAAAATCATGAAAACAAAAAAAAAACGCCGTGAGCAGTGGGGCCCCATCACGGTAGTCGAATTTTCCCCTTCATCTTCGGTATTGAATGTCTACAAGCGAAATGTGATTGAAAGTCTACAACCGAATTGTCATTTTGTTGGTTTCAAAACTGGTGATGAGTGTTCGGCTGATCGAGGCTTTAAAAAAAGGTTTTAAGTATTTAAGGGCTGTATCTCAGTAAATTTCAATTTTGTGCCGAAAACAGGTAGCAGAAAAAAAGCCAACACAATTCGTACGAGGACATTCCTGCCCATGGTTATCCGCTAATTGCCTTTATGTTTTAGTTTTAAATATTAAAAAAGGACCTTAAATAGTAAACTGGAAGGCCTTTATAAAGATATTTTTTCTTTCCAAAAAAATCCAAAATTTCTATTTTATAAATACTAAAAATCTAAAATTCCTAATTTATAAATAAACAGTGACATTAATAACATTTTTAAATTACTTAATGTGTATGTATTTCGTTTGTCATAAAAGTAAGTTCACTTTTTTTTAAATTTTTTAAAATTACTATTCGCCTACTTGTATTTAGAATAAACATAATGCTTTTAAAACACATTTAACAATAGCATTCAATTCCGATGTAAAAATGGGAGAAGTGGGGGGAAAAGTGATGTGGACTCCCTACAAGGTACTAGCTGGATACTAACTGAATACACGTACAAAATTTCAGCCCTCTAGGTTTCCTTATGGAGTCTCTAGACGTGTTAGAAAACAAGCAAAAAAATTAAGGAAATATTGGCGTAAAAATCGTGGGGGTAAGGGTTAAAAGTTGAAACCTCCAAAAAACAGTGTCTGGCTATTAGCTTAACCTGTACACCAAATTTCAGCCCTCTAGGTTTATTTGGGGAGATTTTGACCCGAACGAAACTGTTAAAAAACAAGAAAAATCATGTTCTTTTTGGTATAAAAATGGTGGGGGTAGGGGTTAAAAGTCGGGACCCCCAAAAGGCACCCCCTTGATACTAACTCAATCCGAATACAAAATTTCAGCCCTCTAGGTTTATTCGGGTGACCTGTGCGAGTGGTACAAACTTCGAAAACGTCGAAAATGCATGAAATTGTAGCTTAAAAATGAGGGGGGTGGGGGTAAAATATTAAAACCTCCAAAAAGCACAACCTAGGTACGAACTTTATCAACACACCAAATTTCAACCCTCTACGTTAATTCTGGGGGGCTGGGGGCCTGTTAGATCCAGCGAAAATCGTTTTCCCCCCTCTACTCCCACCATATTATCCTAGGAAGCTGAATTTTGGATATGTTGTAGATAGTTGACCAAAACATTATTTAAAACCGGTTTGGAAAAGTTTTATTGCTTTTCCGCCCCCCACCACCCCCTTAAAGTTCGGGTCAGAAAAAAAATTTGCCCAAAATTTGACCCCACTTTGATAGTATGAGGTGCCTCGAAAATGAGCCCCATTTACCAAATTTCATCTCTTAACTTCCATAGGGGGGCCCTACACAAATTAAAAGGTGGCGGGAATATATATATATATATATATATATATATATATATATATATATATATATATATATATATATATATATATATATATATATATATATATATATATATATATTATACATATATATATATATATATATATATATATATATATATATATATATATATATACATATATATATATACATATATATATATATATATATATATATATATATATATATATATATCAGACATTTTTTTTTCTACATATTCGTGTTCTACGGGTCCGAAAATGGATAGCGCCCCTACTCTCGCCTCTCGCAGCTCTTATCGTATAGACTGTATAAGTCTAATTTTTCGGAGAAAATTCGACTAATAAAGCATAACCTGAATCACTCAATACTATTCTCTATATAACTATACGGTACAGAGCTATCTAATTGTTTTAAAATAATAATATTAACTTATGAGAAATCACACCGGTACAAATACGTACCTACGTACCGACCTAAATATGTATTACGTATACCTACCTGGTGAAGGAAGGTTCACATCTTAACTAAATGTTTAATTAGACACCTATATATTTACATACATGGTACAACGTTATAGCTACGGTAAAGGTACTAATATGATTCTCGGAACAATTCCTAAATCTATAATTCAAATGTAAAGTGAATCAATTTAGTGTAATACGTCTACCCCAATAATATACATATATACATACGTGGAAATAATAACACCATCTACATGGTGTAAAGTATATAAATTTCGTTACGAAAACAGTGGGTAGATCTTATCCATATAATTAATATTTGTCAATAAATTTAAATCAAAACTGATTTTTAACAGAAAAAATTTGTTACTAAATACGGGTCAAAAAAGTGGACCTGAAACTTTTTCTTTAATCCGGCTCTAACTCATGTTTGTAAGATAAATTTTCTGTTTTTAAAAAAAGATCTGGGAAAGGCATTTACGGCCTAAACAAGTTTACAAAATTTTATTGAATTTTAGTCAATAAAATTATTTTGTATATTTTAACCATCTTTAAATGGGATAACTTTTCAAGTAGGGCAATAATCATTAGTATTGTGAGCACAAATCTTTAAACAAATACTGGAAAATAAATTTACTCAGAGCTACGCAGTAACCGATCCCAAACTTCGTTAAGAAAGGAGAAGAGTTGTAATCAATAGTAGAACCATGGTGATTACAGTGATGTCGGGTATGAATTCCTGTAGGAATCCTTGTAGGAATTCCTGCCTTGTTTGGGTCAAAAGCAAGTTTTCAGTGTCTAAATCTCCGGCTAGGGGAGAAAATTCCCATAGAAAAATCATCAGATTTGGAGATTCAAGTCTTTTGCCGGCTTTTGTCGACTAATTTCCAAAACATCGGAGAAACTGTGCAAAAAGAAACTGGATATACTTTTGATTTTAAGACTAAAATACGATTTGGATGTTCGCCAGAAGGGCATGGAAAAAGAACGATCCAATAATAAAAACTAAAGACGAAGAATTTTCTCAAAAATTGAACGTACTAGTTACATCTGACAAGAATTTTTCAGGCCCTAAGGCCTCAAAATCGTAACTGTTTTAGATTCTTCGTAAATCTTCTGATATCCTACAATTTGAATAACAAAGATATAGAGTACAAAGATAGTCGATTCGGCCAAATTTAGAAGCATAAGATTCAACGAACATCCATTTTCATAGTTAAATTTATATTTCTCAACAGTCTTAATTTATTATAGTGGAGCACTTAAAAAAGTTAATAGACAATTTTTATCACTTATAATTACACGAGAGGTTTTTCTATTTTTTCGAATAAATTTGGGTTTGCCTAACGAAAAGTTGCCTAGCAATTTAACGAGAAGAATTGTCAACTAACAAAAATGCGACAGCGGAGCTGAAGCGTTTTTGGGTTGACAGTTCTTCGAGTTAAGTTGTTTTTAAGCAAGAAATTTGAGTTGTAGAGAACACAAATTTATTCAGAAAAAATATAAAACTCAAGTGTAATACAGTAAGATAATTTAACGAATATATTGTTACTATGGTTCTGAAATCAGTTAAATTTACCAATAGGAATTTTTGTTTCGTTTTTATCGTGTTTACTTACAGTGAAATGACCAATTAAATGTTTTGTACAATTTTTTTCGCTGTAAAAATTTGCCCTTACGTTTTTTCCATGGTAAAAGTGAAAAAACTACAATATTCTAATGGGACTTGATACACATGAGTTAAATTATCATTAATATTCACAACTACCAATATAATTTATAAGCACATATATAATATTTTATTACTCATGCGGGAGAAGTACTAACTTGGCGCACACATTTCTGTACGCAAGATAGCTATTTGCCCACTGTACTCTTCCCACATACTTTTTTGCGTGCAGAAAGTAACTTTTCACACGCAAATTGACAATAAAACACGCAAAATTTAATCAAAACATGCAAAGCCGCCTCTTGATTTTTCATTTGATAAATATTTAATAATTATTTCTATAGAAACCACCAACAAAATAATTTAAACAATATTTAATTCAGAAAAAAAAAGACGAACACTCAAAAATATTATTTTAAAAAGTAATAAAAATGTCAAAAATAGTGATAATAATAGAAGAAAGTATATGAAATTCGTAATTAAAAATAGTATGTGCAACTCGTGCGGGATTGTCGATTGCCCCACTCAAGCGAATGAGCGCACTCACTACGTTCGTGCGCTCAACTTCGCTTTCGTGGGCAATCGAAAATTTTCCGCACTTATTGCACAATAGACTATTATTCGTATCAAAATGAAACACGTGAATAGAGCTATTAGACGCTACGAAAGATAGTCTTTTATTTAGCGAGTAACTTCATCCTGTTATTTTTTTTTTTTCATTACAAACCAAAAGAATTATACGGTCAAAAATTTATCATTTCAATAACAAAAATTTTTTCCCTTAAATTACTTCAGTATTATAATCAATAAGCGCGGTAGCGCGTCGGCAAGTTCTCACCAGCCGTACGTGCACCAAGCTATATTTACACGAACCATTTCAAGCCATTTTTGACCCCCTAAAAACTCTAGTTCTATTTGTTGTATTGAATTAAAATTTTGCATACACAATAACACATTCGAAATCACTCTCAGTTTCAAATTTCATCGATCTAACTTTCGTAGTTCCTGAGGTATAGGTCTCCAAAAATCGACAATTTTGGCACTCACTCATTCACTCACTCACTGAGGGATCATCAAAACCTCTGGCCTATTTCCAGTGGACATAGGAAATTGAAATTCGGTCAGAATATAGATCTGAGTCTAACAGTAAAGGGAAAAATCTAAAATCATAATATTTTTCGTTATTTTCGTTATTTGTGCCCTTTCTTTGGAAAAATACAGGGCAATTTTATATAAAAAAAATATTACTCAAAGCCTTCCTTAATATTCAAATCTATTAGTTGCCGGTAACTATGAAAATAAAATAATTATTTATAGCAAAAAATTACCTACTATGAATCGTATAAATATTTTCACCTATTATGATTAATAAACATCAAAAATAATTTAATTTACAAAAATTTGGAGTAAAATACTTGGTTTACGATAGCCATGGAAATGATTTTTCAAAGTGAAGATACAATTCAGTCATTATTTAATTTTGTGACTTAGAACCTGTGAAAATTAAGTTCAAAATTTTCAGTCGGGCTTACGTATACCTACAGGGAGCAATTCCCACTTTGTTTGGCGTACGCTATAACGATTCATAAAAGTCAAGGTTTAAGTCTGGATAGTGCGCTTTTAGATATTGGCTCATCAATATTCGCATGTGCTCAGGCATAGGTTGCACTATCCAGAGTAAGACATCTCCAAGGTGTTCACTTAATAAATTTTGACCCGAGTCAGATTAAAGTACAATAAAGTGCAATAGCAGAGTACAATAGGCTTAGATCTTTGTATCGAAGAGATTTAAACAAAATTATCCTTAAAAAGAACAAAATTCAAAAAATTCCGGACAGAGAGTGGATTTTGCGACCAAATTTTATCGCTGTTCAAATACCAAATGAATCCTATAGTAAAAGATCCAGTCAAAAACGTAAAAATAAAACTAAATCAGACTGCAAATCGAAAAAAAAGAAATAAGTACTGCTTGCTTGCTATCCTACTATCTATTGAACCAGTTTGTATTAAACTACATTTCCTACAAAAAGTCGTGAAATCCTACCAAAAACATAAATGTGAAAAATGGGCAAGTTCTAATATGTATTGTGTTAGCCTGAAAAAGAATTGAAATCAAAATAAACTGTCAAGTTCCAAACATATTTTTCGTGCAAAATCGGAATAAGATAAATTGTTTTAAAAAATATACATCAAGCTTTTTTAAGGTAAATAATAGAAATTTTTCATTAGAACTTGGGGAGTTTTTAACACCAAGTAATACATGATAAATGAATAAAAACTCGCCATGTTCTAATGAAAAATTTCTATTATTTACCTTAAAAAAGTTTGATGTATATTTTTTAAAACAATTTATCTTATTCCGATTTTGCACGAAAAATGTGTTTGGAACGTGACAGTTTATTTTGATTTCAATTCTTTTTCAGGCTAACACAATACATATTAGAACTTGCCCATTTTTCACATTTATGTTTTTGGTGGGATATTATTTAAAGCAGACCATAAAATATTTACCATGTTTACGTTGTCAGGTTTGTTGTACATAAAGACTAAAAATTTTAATTCCAATAGTAGAAGAATAGAACCTGATACCAATCGCATATTTTTAAACAGCTATTTTTCCTTTTCTTCAAAATTGAAGCATAATATTTAAACAAAACCACCTTTGGTAATATACCTTTGGACTGTCACTGTAAAGAAACTTTTTCCCGATACTGTACCAAAGGTAAAGGATATCTCTTTATTAAATAATGTTTAAACACTTTTGTTTTCATATCATAACGTAATATAATAATTCCGTAGATATATATTCGTTAATCATGGTCTGTGAGAGAATCATAATATTTCATAACTCTTCGAGAATGATATTAATAATAATAATATTTAGACGCAATTTAAGCAAGGCATTCAAGAATAATTGAGAGGCCACGAGCCAGACATACTGTACTGAATACGTACAGTTTTCTTAGAAATATATATAACTTGCAAATAACCAATTTTAGGGTTCCGCAAAACAAAAATAAAACTCCAATAATTTCGTCATGTCTGTTCGCTCTCTATCTGCTCGTTCGGCTTTCACACCACAAATTCCTATATCTTTCGGCCTATAAACATAAAACTTTGTATTTCCTAAGATAATGAAACATCGTTAGAAATGACTCTTAAGTTATTTGGTGCGAAATATAGAAATATAGAAATACGTGGAACAACTACAAACATTCGCAAACGGGTTATAGTTTGTAACTGTTTATTCAGTGGCGACAGTGTGCTCGCAAACAGTTAAAAACAGTTACAAACATTTGCAAACAACTAGAAACATTTAAAGCAAATGTTTTTTCAGTGGATCCGCACCTTTAGATTGATATGGTTCTTATTTTTCTATACTCAACATATTTGATACCAACAGATCAACAAATGCGTACACATAGACAGTATACGTACCTGTATTGATGAATTATGAACAAAATAATGATAAAATAACATTATTATATTACATTATATCCGAAACTAAACAGTGAATAGTCTTCAAATTTTGTAAAGTTTTACTTATATTTTTATCAACATTTCCAGTAACGAATTTCGACGCACACTTTTACATCGACTTTCTCTGTTCCCATACAGTAAATAATCCTTCAAGGTTTTAACCAGCACATTTTGAATAATAAGTACACATAATTTGAAAATTTCCCTAAAAAAAACTATTTCCTCGTTAAAGAACTACATAAAGTTAAATATTTTAAATTATACAAATAGCCATTTTTTTTCTGTCCTAAGGATAATTCCTTCTGTTGTAGTGTTAGATTTACACAAGTGAAAAAAGATGTATTCATATTTCCACTCAATATATTTTCCCGTTACAGAGAGAAAACCATATTAAATATTGTATGTGTGTACTTGAAGAGGAAGAAAAAAGGCCCACACATTCACTCCTATAGTTATTAGGATTTATAAGAACATTTTAGTAGTGGCAATTACGCAACAAGTAGACGTCTCTAAAGAGCTCTTAACACAGGCATAGTTTTTCCGACATACTTGTACACATATAAGAGTATATTATGTATATGTGCATATTTCCTATATTTTCATCTTGTTTCTCGACCAATTTGTTTAACCCATTTTCACTCAAGTATTCACACATACTGAAAAGTATCGGTACTAACAGAATAAAGATAAAATTGATATTGATTGATAATCTGTAAAAAAAAGTCAACGTATCGGATAGATATTTTCAATTTTTTTTTTATTTTTTAACTGAATAATAAAATTTTTTATATTTGACAATTCGTTCATTTGAATAATGCATATGGAGTGAGACAATTCAAAACCTGTTATATCACATTTACCATGTTATTCTTATAGCCTGTTCACATTATTCCAGTCCAGTAATCCAGTGAGCTAATTCCAGTCATTCACTTACAAAAAATAACAATGTTTTCACTGTTCAACGTTTAATCCAACACTGGTTTGGCCGTCTACACCGTCTACACTATTTCAGTGGCGCTGGAATTGGCTAACTGGAATGAAAAGTGCCGGTCTACATTGCTACTGGAATAATGTGAACGGGCTATTGTAAGCTACATGGTTTACAGTACAATAAAATTGATTTTTCGTCAAAATGTTTTTATTTCTATGAAGAAAAATTTTTTTATATGGTGAACAAGATATTGTTTGAATAGACAGAATGGACAAAACATGTTTTAATTCCTTTAAGTCATGGACAAAGCACACTTTGAACAAACAATGCTTCAAAAAGACCTAGTGAGCCAATCATAACACTTCGCTGGTCGATTTCCATTGAATCAAGTTTGATAATGAACAAAATGGACGGTTCGAATAATGGAATAAAAATTTTTTTGACGACATTTAAATTGTCTACTCTGAAAGGAAGCAGTGAGAAGCATCACATAATGTACATATAGTGAAAAGAACGATAACTGGAAATGACTCATTCACATAAATTTATGTTTTGGACAAACTCGTAATATAGCTATCTCTCACAAGATCTACTATCTAATATATTGAAAAAGGATAGTAGAAATTATAATAACTTTTATATGTGACAAAATTTTTATTTTTGAAATGAATCATTTTCAGTTTTTAAAAATTAGATTATAATTCCATTTCGATTTTTTGGTTACAAAACTCGTTCTGAATAGTCACTCCACACTTATATACAGGGCAATCATCTCGAGATCTTGGGATTTAGATTAATTTTTAGTGTTTTACGGGATCAAGATCAAATAATTGAAATTCTAGGGCTCACTTCGGGATCGGCCATTAGCAAATAGATAAATATAAAACCATAAAAAATAAGTGATCGATCGAGCAAGAATTTACTTTTACTAGTGATGGGTAGGTGAATTTTTTCGAGGGAAATTTTTTAAAAAGATCAGAGAGAAAAAGTATATTTCGATTTTTAAGTGAAAATTTGATAAATTAAACAATATTTCACCATAATTAAAAAATGTTTGTCTCTTGTTACAATCTTTACGAATGTCACTATACCTACACATACTGGTTGTGGAAAATATATCATATTATCATATTGGAATACAAGAATTTTCACTTGTCTTATTATTCAACGAACCTATTGGGAAATTCGAACAATCACACAAAATAATATCAAGCGTGCAGACAGAAATGTAAGTCGTTCGTATAAATTTTTTTGCTTCGCTATACCTACATGTATGTGTTCCTTATTCGATTCCTTACATAGCTACACATCTCATACATACAACATACATTCGTCTTTTCTCATGTGGTACGAGAGAAAAAAATTTTTCTCGACACTTCTATATCTTTGTCTTGTCTTCGTTTCTTTTTCGCGATTTAATCACGTCATATGGGATAATGTAATGTTACTCTGTCTAAAGCTTATGGTGATGTCTGTCTGATAAAATGACCTTGTAAAATTTTTTTTGTACTTAGGACACACGCTGTTTTCGTGCGTGCATGACATGTGTGTATGAAATCGGATTAAATTATTATAATAAAAAATTCATTGTTGATCCTACTGACAGGTGATTAAGGCGTTATATGACTCAGGCCAGTTGAAAAATTGAATATTTTTTAGAGAACTTTTTCACCTCTGCTAATAAAGTAATCAAAGTAGAGTTAGTCACAAAGTAGAGTTAGTTACAAAGTAGAGTTAGTCACAAAGTAGAGTTAGTCACAGTGTTTATTACATGCGCTTTAAGATAGGATAGCTTCGCTAATTACCTGTCCAGAGCCAGTTTTCGTCCATTTTACTGTACAATAGCATATAATAGAATTATAAAAACAGATAACCGAGCAAGTTTGATTTTGTTACATTCCTGACTCCTAAACTGTGACAACACAGATAAAAAATATTTACTTGATAGAGTTGCGTATTTAAAAAAAAATTATTAATTAGCCAGTTGTTTTCATGTTGGACAGACAGTGTGTAAATTAACAAAAAAACTAGTGACATGATGACATTTCACGGTTAATAGTTTTAATACTGTTATGGCGTGATTAAGTTTTATTTTTTGTTTTTATACTAATATTTAAGAGACATTGAACGTAATTAGAAGTGAAAGTTTTTTAAAAATTTAAATTGAGTTGTAAAAATTTGATGGACGGATATTAAGTAATCAATTCCTTAAAAACTTCAGTTTTCGTCCAAGTGGACGAAAACTGAAACAATCAAATGAAATTTATTTTATTTCTCAATCTAGCTAAATATTGTGAAATAGTAAAAAGCTTTATTTTGGACAATTATCATTAGCTGCTTGATTAGAGATTTAATTTTCGTCCACTCAGTTATTTGCGTAGAATGAATTACAAAAATTTAAATTATATGGATGAAAACTGAAAACTGCATTAAATTGTACTTTTCAGTTTTCGTCCATATATTTTTCTGTATGTGAATTATATTTTCAAACTTTTAGATAACCTACTTAGACTCAAAAAAGTTATAAAATAAAATAAAATAAAAAGGTTTAAGAAGGAAGATAAAAGGTTCTGAATACATATAATCATTTGCTTTTTATTAAAATTAATTTTTTTATTACAATTTCTAACCTAAATGGTGGTCGAAAACTAGCCTACATGTGGACGAAAACTAACTTTTTTGGACGAAAACTAGCGAAATCTGTATATTTATTATTATTATTCTTTTATAAAAAAAAAAAAAAAAAAAAAAAAAAAAAAAAAAAAAAACAGTGAACGTAATTAATTAGTTATCATTTTATGTCAACTTAAAATAGACTATGTAAGCAATAAATAGCAATAGAATTCATTAGCATTAGATCAGTTGAACATATTCTTTTTATGTCGCGAAGCTATCAACTCCACTAATTGGACGAAAACTAGCGAACCTACCCTACACAAGAATATTTTGAATTTCCCATTGAAAGTTATTGTAATCGTTCGTTTATTAGTTCGTTCGCGAATTTTTAATGATATCGACTCCGGACCAATTTCATTAGGTGCGCAATAATGAAGACTGAATAAAATTTGCAAAAAGTTCGAATTAGCAGTTTGCTTTTTGTAACAAAAAAACGAAATTAAAAATTTCTTCGTTTGAAGTGAAGGAGCCAAGTACAATAATCTCTAATCTTTAAGTACACCCAATGGGAAGTTAACAGAGTAGATAACAGATAAATAAAAATTTGCCTGTTTCTTATCAGTTGTAACAATCGCAAAGTAACCAACTCGACTTCAGCGTAAGGCACCCCACAAGACAGGCGGTTAATTGAAATTATCAGAATTTAATTTTGGTCTTGACCTTTCGCCAGATTGAATTAATCAAATACTCAATAAACTAACTTCAACGGTACCAAATTTGTACATGTAACTAGACTGTACCGTCCCATTCTTCACCATGGGCTTCCTAAACTTAAGTGCAGTCGAAAATTCCAGCTCCTGGCTAAGAACGTGTGACTTTAATATTCTAGTGCAGCGACATTCTAGTGATTTTTACGACAGGAAATCATATTTCCTTAATCCCACATCTCGATTTTCGTTGAAAACAGAAATATAGAAGGAGCAAAAATCTACAAAATTTCAAATATATACTTTTTGTTTTAAGAAACCTGAGGCTGGCCTAAATATTTCTATTAAGATCGCTAGTTGATTTTAAAATTTAGAGACTATTTTAAATTATTCCTGATATATTTCCGAATATTTTCCCAATTTTGTACACAATTATTCAATATTAAAACAACTAATGTAGATAATTGGTTTTTTTTTTATATTCATTGCAATATTCGGCAAAAAAATTTTGGAATGAGTCTACAAAATCGGTAATAATAATCATAATATTCTTCCTGTCTGTGCTAGTGTTAGTATGTATTCGTAAATTTTGTTATTGGCTGTTGCTCAACATCAGCCTAACTACCATTCTCAATTCTGGTACATTTCGAATGAATGTCTTACCCATGGGAATAGAAAATTCCTGCTTACCCCGATTTACTTATAGGTAGGTACATGTAGCAGTATAGTATACATATAACTGGATGAAAAAGTGTGAGTCGAATCGACTGATCATAAATCTGGAACATTCCCTGGAGTCAATTGTAACTATTCTCTATACTCAAGCTTTACATATCATACTGTACTATAGAATAGGCAGGCAGGAGTACAGTAAACTGTCAAAAATATTAAAAACCACAAGAAAAAAAATAACGACGGGATGATAATTTTGTACAACGCTCATTGCTCTTGTTCACCGTGATGATGCAAGTTTAAAACGTTCCCACCGAGTCCATTAATGCTGAGTATGGAAGATCGCCGAGTATTTCTTGATTCCTTTGCTTCAATCTTTGTTCCTGTGTACGTTTTCTATAATATCTTTGAAGTTTATTTTCATGAAACTCAAAAAACAAAACGAATGATCTCCAAATGTCGTGTAGACAATAAACATAACGGAAACTGAATGTACTACGGTACTTTTACGGATTGGTTTGGCACATTACCCTTCCACAGAGCCTAATACCTTGCATAATGCCGGTATAGGTGAATGTTACCCAGTACTGTCCTACTGAGTAGTGAGCGCCAGATTGGCGTAAAAGTCTATAATAATAATAATAATAATAATAATAATAATAATAATAATAATAATTTACAGAGATCGCATAACTGGAAGGCACCTGGCATCGACAACATACAAAACTACTGGCTCAAACACTTTACATCAACACACAAGTATCTCGCTGAACACTTTACACTATTTATAAGAACACCAAACCTGACACCGAAGTTCCTAACGCAGGGTATCACATACATGAAATCTAAAAACAGTGATACAAAAAATCCTGCGAATTATAGGCCTATCACCTGCTTACCTACAGTGTATAAGATTTTGACGTCCTGTCTGGCAGAAAAGATCAATGAGCATTGTCAGATTAACACCATACTGACAGAAGAACAAAAGGGATGTCGAAAGAGGTCACAAGGCTGCAAAGAGCAGCTTCTGATTGACTCCGTAGTACTGGAACAAGCGAAAGGGAGAAAACGTAACCTGTACACAGCGTTTATTGATTATAAAAAGGCATTTGATTCGGTCCCGCACTCCTGGTTACGGAGAGTATTGGAGTTGTACAAAATACACCCAAGTATCGTGAACTTCCTTGGAACGATCATGTCCGACTGGCGAACGACCTTACATTTAAGTATTGGTAATGAAAAAACAACAAGCGACCTTATTCAAGTAAGACGCCGCATATTCCAAGGTGACTCATTGAGTCCATTATGGTTTTGTCTCGCAATGAATCCACTTTCTCGCCTGTTAAATGAAACCAAATACGGTTACAATGTAGGTACGCAAACGAATTCGCGCCATACCATTTCACATCTAATGTACATGGATGATATTAAGATCTATGCAGCTACTAAACATCAATTACAGCAGCTGCTGGGACTTTCCAACGAGGTTTCGCGAGACCTCTGTATGGAGTTCGGAATCGATAAATGTCGAACACAATGTCGTTCTGGAGGAAAACGAGATGCGGTCGCATTCGAACTCGAACCAGAGTCTGTTATGCAGCCCATGGACGAGGGAGAGTCGTATCGGTATCTCGGATTCAATCAGGACGAACGTATAGATCACAGCGCTGTAAAACAACACCTGATGCAGCAATACCTAACGCGTGTACGGAGATTACTGAGCACCCACCTTGATGGAAAAAAAACCATCAAAGCAATTAACACCTACGCAGTTCCGGTGCTAACATACTCATTTGGGGTAATCAAATGGACGCCTACGGACTTGACAAACATCGAGATCAAGACCCGCGTCCTTATGACCAAATACAGAATTCATCATCCCAAAGCAGCGATAGAACGATTGACGCTGCCAAGAGCCGAAGGGGGTCGAGGTCTTATAGACATAAGGAACACGCATAATAAACAGGTTCATAACTTGCGAGAATACTTTTACACCAAAACACACACATCACACTCACACAATGCAATAATCCAAGCCGACAAGGCATACACACCATTAAACCTCTCACACACAGAAATGCCAGATAGTTTTTGCCGTTTGGTCACGAAGGAGGACAAAATTCAGCAATGGATTCGGAAGCCTTTACATGGGAGACATCCACATGATCTTAATCAGAGTAACGTCGACAAAGCAGCGTCGCACGCCTGGTTGAGTCAAGGAAGTCTTTTCCCGGAGACTGAAGGATTCATGCTAGCTATACAAGATCAAGTAATTCATACAAAGAATTACTCAAAATACATACTTCGTGACCCGTCAATAACATCTGACTCATGCCGGAGATGCCATTCCAAACCTGAAACGATCCAACACATCACAGCTGCCTGTACTCAGCTCGCTCAGTCCGAATACAAACACCGTCACGACCAGGTTGGCAAAATCATATACCAGAAACTAGCGGTTAAGCACCACCTTATAACCGATAAAACACCTTACTACAAGCTCACACCAAAAGTAGTAGCGGAGAATGACTCCTGTAGACTTTACTGGGATCGGTCGATTATTACAGATAAGACCATAAATCATAATCGACCAGATATCACCTTCGTAATGAAAAACACTAAGACAACCTATCTGATCGATATTGCGGTTCCAAATACACACAACTTACAAAAAACACACGCAGTTAAATTGGATAAATACACTGACCTCGCAGCCGAAATAAAACAACATTGGCGAATGGAACATGTCCACATCGTTCCAATAGTGCTCAGTGCCACCGGGGTCATTCCACACACACTACATAATAGTTTGAGCCTCTTGGGTCTCCCAAAATACACATATGTCACTATGCAAAAGGCAGTGATCATAAACACGTGTCGTATAGTACGGAAGTTCCTCAGTAATACGAATCCGACTGCGATACGTGAAAGCACAAGACCTGCTTCTACTCCATCTGAGCCATCTACAGTGAGCGAACAATACACTGACACTCATCCTACTGACACACAACACACATACATAAACACACAATCCACTAACACTGAAACACAAACACTTAACACACATACAGATCCAGATTCGTCTGATGGAGAGGGAGGATCGACCAACTGCCGCACCATCACTGTTACCGCTCTGGTGCACAATCCTCCCCAACTCAATAACACACAAAGTCCGTCAACCTCTGTACCGTCTAAACGCGCAATTCCAGGAACACCCGATCTTAATGAGCATTTTGATGAACCAGAACACATTTACACCAAGAAACGTAAAATAGAACGACACATCCACACACATACACGAACACACACACAAACACAAACAGTCCTTTCCCTTCCCTCTGTCCCTAATCCTACCTATTCTCTGAGGACACGAAAACGAACTAGGCTTTCACAGCCGTCTGTCATTGAGCCAACATCTACGCTCCCACAAAAGTCTCGTCGTACGAACCAGTGTACACCAAAATAGACGCATAACACCTCGTTTCAAGCAACAACAACAACATTATAAGGAGTGATGTGACAAACCCGTCCGTGAATGTACTACGGTACTTTTACGGATTGGTTTGGCACATTACCCTTCCACAGAGCCTAATACCTTGCATAATGCCGGTATAGGTGAATGTTACCCAGTACTGTCCTACTGAGTAGTGAGCGCCAGGTTGGCGTAAAAGTCTATAATAATAATAATAATAAACGCCCTGTGAGTGGGGGCTTCACTTTGCAGAATTTCCCCACAGTAAGTCCTGCTTGTCGTAAAAGGCGACTAAAAGGACAATCCATTAGGATGGAGAAACCACCGAAAAAAAAGCTTCGGAAAAATGCCGCTGCCGGTGGAGCGACCGGGCGCATCAGGGTCACCACTGAATGTGACTGTTTAGATCGCGGTGACGACAGGCTGGGTTCTAGGCAGCCACCTGTCAGCTGTAATAACACCTTCAGCCAAAATACTACTGCCCTACTTACAGAGCCCCCAACACCTTTACCTAAATAATAATAATAAAATGTGTTTGACATTCGTTTTTGAGACCACTTAGTCTATAACAGACGCCACCCACATCATTATTTGTATCTTTATTTATTATTTTGTTATTATTCTTTACCTTATACATTTATGATGTGGGTGAAGGACAAGGAAAATGGTGTGTGGGCTAGAATTTGATAGGTATGCGTCTGCAGCTGTCTTCTTAAGGAACTATGGTGGTACTCATCTGGAATTGTAAAAGGAAACTGCAGAAAACCTTCACAAGCATAGCCGACCGCGGGATTCCAACTCTCGACCTACCGGTCAGCAAGTACGAGTGCCTAAGCTCGCTCGACCACTCAGCTGGTGTGTTCTGTGAATGTTGAGTCTCCTCAGGCACAGGTACTTGAAAAAACGGAAAAATTTTGACAAAAGAATTGTTTTTGGTTTTATTTTTAAAATGCGTCCTCATATCACACCCCACTCGATGCTTCAGTGAAATACTCAACAAATTGGCTTGACGCGCTGTCTATTCTACTGTTATGCACTTGTGTTAATTGGTCTGTGGTACGCAGTAATAATAATTATATTGGTGATCGAAATATTTTTGTCTATCCACTGTATTATGCACATATACTTGATATCATATACCTATATGTATGTGTACCAGTGCTTATTTTCCCCCCACCACAAAAAAACTTCTTTATCCATACAACTCTTAATACTAACACCATTCATACACACTCAGATAGACAGGTGTTTGTGTGTGATATAGATGGTTAGATTGGTAAATAGGGTACCTATTGGGTACCCCAAGGTACTAGACACTACATTGTAAAGATACACATTGAGATGATTCTACCTGTACGTAGTGTACCAACTGGGATAAATAAAATGTTCCAACAAAAAGGAATGACGGCAAGTTTCCGTCGTTATAACCAATCTATTTGGTGTATATTCGTTTCTCTTTCTTCCCATTTTATTAGATTCTTTTATTTCGTTTATCCATTCAGCTCAAAAAAAAATACCCCTGTCGCAGCATCCTGCATAACATAGCGAATTTCCGTTTATAAAAATCCGTTTTTCTGTGATTTTTCACCCTTTTAAGTGAGTTTTCCTCCTCTTTCTAATGGTGTAAATAAATGTCGCAAAAATTTTTTAACTTGACAAAATTTTGGCAAAAAACTAATTTTTTTTACGAAAAATGACCAAAAAAAACCATGTTCCAGGCATTCGACATGGCTGGCTGACGAACTTGTCCAACGGTGTGGGACTAAATATAAATATAATATATAAATTTTAGTGAATATTATTTTCGGTTTCTAGGGACCTCAAAACAATTTTCTATTATAGTCCCGGGAGTTTTCTTTCGAAGCTCTAAAAAATAGGATTTTCTTCGGAACTCTAAAAAAAGGCATATTATAACATACAAACATATACATATGTATGTATACTACTACAAACAATTAAGGGAGCAAAAGAAAATTGTTAATTTTTTAGTGATTTTTGAAGGGCTGTATTTACGTGAAAAATAGTCGTATCGAGATGATAAAAAAAGCATTTTGAAGCTCCAAGATTCTAGTTTTGAGATCTTTCGTCCAAAATTTTTTAGGAGTGACAGTTATCGAGCAATTCTAAGCAATAACACAAAAATTGAAAATTGAAAATTTTTTCCTCTTTTTTTTCGGTCTACGGGCTTGAAACATTTTTTTACAGTAAAGCCATGGTATTGACTTGATAGCCTGTTTATTCAGCTTCAATTTTCTTTTTAAATTTTTCTCTACGCTGAATTGTTCCGGAGATATCCAACTTTGAATGCAAAAGAATTCTTTTTGCTTTAACCATCGATATCCCATCAGTGATCGAACCGAAAATTTTAGGACAGTTTTGGAATTTGGAGTAAATTTCCTACAAGGCCATGCCACGTACTTCAAGGAAAAAAAAATTTGTTTCATCCGTAATTTTAACCTGAAAAATGTGCACAAAAGGGACTTTTTTCCTTGCTGCAAAAAATTGTCCACATCCTTGCGAAAATTGTTGAGGAATCTAATATCTGTACGAATTTTTATACGTCACTGTACCCCCAATAACCTTGCAAATCTCGGAAACTAATTGACATAGAATAATAGTTTAAAAACCGTTTTATGTAATTTTTTCTCCTCTTTTAAATGGTGAAAAAATTTCACAAAAATTTTTAAATAAGTGGAAATTTTGGCAAAAAACTAATTATTTTCAAGAACAAAAACCATGTTCCTGGCATCGGACGTGTCTGGAACTTGTCCAACGGTTTGGGACTTCCAACATTTTCACCAAATTTCGTAAACCTAGGACATTTCGTTCGAGAATTATCGTGCGAACACACACACACACACACACACACACACACATATATATATATATATATATATATATATATATATATATATATATATATATATATATATATATATATATATACACATATATATATATATATATAAATTTTAGTGAATATTATTTTCGGTTTCTAGGGACCTCAAAACAAATTTTTGCCATTGTCCCAGGTTCAAGTCGCGTCATGGCAGTGGCTGTAATAGCTGAATTCCATTCTGGAAATTCGCTAAAAAATAATAATGTACTTGAGTTGAAATTGTTGTTAATGATGTATGTACATTTGTTCGAAGTCTGAAAAATAAGACACAAAAACACTGAACAAAGTAAACATTTTCATATATATATATATATATATATATATATATATATATATATATATATATATATATATATATATATTTCCTGCCTTATTTCGTTTAGAAACACTCTCTGTCTCTTCATATTTATAAAGAAAATATATTTAGATAATTTTCTACGAAATTTCTTCATTTAAAGGTGAAGAAACAAAAAATGAATAAAAGATCATTGGAAATGGAAAAGATCGTCTTAATCCTACCATTTCGGTGAACGAATCTGTTTAACCTTAAATATACTAAATAAACATTTATCAACAATAATCCGTTTGTGAATATTGTTCCATAAAATATTACGTCATTTTGACACCAAATATGAAATATTCACACCCAAATGATCCTAAGGCCTCGTTCACACGACACCGAATCGGTATTTTTTCCGAATCGGTGCGAATCGGACGTAGTGTTCACACGGCAAGTTTTTTTCCCTGTATATCAGTTATTTTACCGAGTCGATACACACATGTACATATATATAGTACATGCCGTACATGCTGTCATTAAATAATAGAGTACCTATACTCCGTATACTCGCTAACTATATGAGCCTGCTCTAATTGGGACCGTCACTAATCCAAAAAAGCAATAGTAGTATTGACAATATTCGTTAATTATTATTATTAAACAATGATTTCTGGAAATCTCTCTTTAAAATAACACATATTTCTCTCCATTTTAATACTTTCAAATCATTTTCTTTACATATTTTTAATGTTTTGTCTCATGTAACATGTCTTTATTCTACTAAAATTACTAAAATTTTAGTATTAATACTGTTAATTGTTCATAATACATCTGTTTTATTAAAACAATAAACGATTGCATGAATATAAAATATGACAAGCCTGTACCTGAAGCAGCACAAAACAGTAAAAAATATTGTATCGTCTGAACACTTGCATATAAAATACACGCGCTACTAGCAACCGATTCGAATTTTTTACTGTTTTACTGTATTCGGAATTCGGTGACAAAACCGAATATCAAAAATCTCCGAATCGGTTTTTTTACTGTGTACGGTTTTGTCCGTATCGTGTGAACGTACACATTGAAATACATATGCCACTGAAGCATACAGTAAAAAAACCGATTCGGAAAAAATACCGATTCGGTGTCGTGTGAACCAGCTCTAACTCAACCAATTACTCTAATTCAACTGCCTCTTATCAAGGTTTATTAGAAAAAAAATCATTAGATATCAGTTTTTCGAATTACCTATATAATTTTTTTTTTAATTTGGTGACACCGTCAAGTTTACCAAAATTCTTCAATGCTTGGGCAGGAGTCGTTTTTTCCGTTTTTACTAAAATTTCTATTGAAACAGTTATGCTTCGTAAAATGAATTTTGTATTTTAATAGCAAAAACGAAATTCGAGTTGACATCCAAACTACATAAATTCAACCAGTCACTTCAATTCAAATCAGTTTTATAAAGTTTTTCAATCTGATTATTTTAAGGATATAAATAGTTATATACAGGCTACAGGGCCGACGGGACTATATAGGTGAACTAGGCGATCACCTAAGGCGACAGAAATCGAGGGGCGCCAGAAACCTGCGGACATAAAAATTATAAATTTTGCAAGCATTTGAACGTATTTTTGTTAACTAAATTTCATTTCCAAATAATTTTCATATCTACGTATTTTTATGTCAAAAGGGTTGATCGGATACATCATACCTAGAAAAGTATATTAAGACAAGGATCAGTCAACCTTTTTTTTAATTATTTCTTTTTATGAATTTTTATTCAAATACTTTTTTAATGCTCAAAAGAGTGTCAATGTTTATCTGCATTACATGGTTGGCGAAGTGGTCGGAAAACGACATTTCATATTACACAATCTAATGTTATTCCCATTAATGACCAAAATGATTCGAAGCTACAAGAAACCTACTCAGAGTTAAAGAATTGCCTTTAGACATTTCTCTAATACTTAAAAAAGTGTCGATATTTATCTGAATTACATGGTCGGCCAAGTGGTCGGAAAACGACATTTCGTATTACACGACCTAATGTTATTTCAGATAATGGCGAAAATGATTCCGGGCTACAAGGATTCTATTTAGAATTAAATAATTGCTTTTAAACATTTCTCTAATGCTCAAAAAAGTGTCGATGTTTATCTACATTACATGGTCGGCCAAGTGGTCAGAAGACGACATTTCATATTACACGATCTAATGTTATTCCGATTAATGACGGAAATGATTCCAGCCAACAAGAATGACGCAATCCATGACGCAGGAGAGACTGGTAGGCTTAACGACAATATCAATTGGACAAGAATTAGCGGAAACCATCGTCTTTAATTAACTAGTTCTTATATTTTCTAAGCTTAAGACTAGGAAAAGTAAAATCTTTAGTTTTTTGTTTTCTGGTTTGTTATACTTGGTTTTCTTTTTATTTTTATTTATTAATAAATAATTTGTTGTAAGAAAAACAAGCATTAAGTACTGCTTTAATTGTGTTAATATACTTTGTGAATAACTTTTACACGTTAAAGGAGTCTCCACATTCTCGCCGAGGTTGAACAAGGTTCCTCGTCGAGTTCCTCGCTGAGGTTGGCTCAGTCATATGAATAGCATTAAAGCACCAACCGCGAGACACAACGAAATGACCCTCTACATTCTCGTTTCGTCCAACCTCGGCGAGAATGTGGAGACTCCTTAAAAGTTGAAGATTCATTGTATGAGTTTTAACTATTACATTACACTTTAGATCTGATATATGGTACATAAACAAACGTGGCTCTCTCTCTCTGTGTATTTTATATCAAACACACACTGTCTGTACAGGGTGTGACTAATGGAATACAACATAAGATTCTCAAAAATAATATTAAAAAATAAATTAATTTCTACATATTAAGTACAAAACTTGCCAAAAAACAAATAAAATCGCAATATAAAAAATATTCTAAGCAAAATAAGGGTCGAACAAATTGAAAGATGATTGTACATCGATATGTATTGCATGTTATGTCTGCAGTTATCCTACACACTATGTATTATGCATTTATGTTATTGACTCATACTATACAATAAATATGTCAAGTTTTTTGAATAAAAAGAATAAGAACACTATTTTTTTATCTCTTTTCCGTAGCACGGTGTATTATAATTATGTCGGGTGTATTATGTAGCAGATTGTATGTGTATTATGTCTAAATATGTAAGTGTTTATCAAGTTCGGGGGCGCCAAAAGATATTTTGCCTAGGGCGCCAAATAACCTCGCGGCGGCCCTGGTTATATATATGGAGTTTTTCCCCTTATAAAAATATCTTACCTACGTAACATTTAGCAACGCAAGGATTTTACCTTCTAAAAATCAAAATTTAAAAAAAATAAAAAATAAAAAAGAAATATAACCCACGAAACCCTTCACAAAACATTTGTTATGATTCTTCTTACTGTTGCAATGTACATATAAAGTAAAAAAGGGGGAAAACAGCAAATTTATATGTATTTAAAATGTAACCTGAAAACATGAAACATGCATTTATCCATGAAAGTAAAGTTTTGAATCTCCATTTGTACAAATTTGTGTGTGTACACGACAAGCATCCCGTAAAAGTAAATAAACATTTTGTTCAAGTCTACAAGTACTTCAAAACTGAAGCACTGATGTATCGGATGTATCATTGAATTGTTATTGCTTAATCCAGAGGGCCGTAGAGAACTGAGGCACGCCCTACAGCTTCCCTAGTAACCAGTTCTGTCGTCAGAAATTTGGATCAGATTGACGTCCATCTGCGCCGTTTCTGACGAATATACAGACGGCAGACTGACGACAGAATCTAACGTCAGGAAAAGACGGCATAGATACGTAAGTCTGACGAATAATTTTTATAATAACTCTGTCGACAGACTTACGGCAGGAAGACGGCAGATACTGCTTTAAGGTCTCCCCTCCCATAAGTTTTCAGCGGTTATCATTTTCATTTCTTAAATTTTGTTAATTCAAAGTGTCAGTCCTTTGTTAAAATTCTTGTTTCCATATATATGTACCAAAATATACATAATAAGAAAGATGAGAGTAGTTCTTATTATTAAACAAAACTGAAAAATTATAAGTTTTTTCAGTTATTGACGAATATAGTTTTATTAAACGTTTAAAAATGAAACAATTTTCTTACATTTTAAGGTTATTTTGTTACAGATTCAGTTTAAAAAAATCATGTAAGCTTATAAGCTTACATGATTTTTTGTTTTGACTTTCTGTCGACAGTCTGACGTCTGTATATTCGTCAGAAACGGCGCAGATGGACGTCAATCTGACGAAGGGTAATGTAGACCTAACTACGTAGATCTGATGTCAGTCTGACGTCAGGCTGGTTACTAGGGTTGAGATTTAAGATTTTTCTCAGTCCAACAAGTCCTCTCGGCTATAATAAGTTTTAGACGTGGTTGTCCTGATAAAAATTTAATAAATCCATGATTTTCATAAATTTTGATTTCTCTCCTACTACCCTTTAATATTTCCGCAAAAAAATTTTTGGGACCTGGCCCAGTAAGCGAGATCAGAGACCAAAGCTGAAAGGTCTTTTTACTTGAAAATATGCTTTAGATCGAGACAGTGGCTATAAAAAAAAACGAAAAAGCGAAACTTTAAACCACTAAATTGTCACTGCATAACAAACTTATAATAATACATAAAATTTTGAAAAATCCCTAAGTGGCTTTGAGTATATAATTTTATTAACTCTTTACATTGTCCTATTTAAAAATATTAACTATACTTTTACCATAATTCGTATATCAGTATGCATGCATGTCTCTAATTGTAAGTATATTATACTGCTATAGAGTACAGTTCTATATGTGGTCCCAATAGACATATGGATACATATCTATCTATGTACACTTACCGTATATGTAGCACGTACACGAAACGCCAACAAAGCGAAACGTTAACTCTCTTAACTGTGGAACAGTCTCTGAAAACTTTACAAATTAGTGCCGTCTCATTACGTAAAATACATTTTAATAACTAAAAAGTTTTATAAAACTGTTTTGCATTGCAGAAAAAAGTGTAATGTTCAACATTTTTATGCTTACCAAGTTACCTAGTTAATTTTTAAATCTTATTTGACCGATATTTTTGAAAATCTTCCACCACAACTATTTCAACTTTAAAAGCAATTTTTTTTTATTTTGGTCTGCTATAAAATCGATCGAGAGAAACATTAAAACTGAAAACAAGTGAACTTAAAGGTTAATAGCATATTACTCGATGAGCAGGTAATGTTGGATATTACTCACGTAGATAAAATTACTACACGAGCCGAATTTAATATACAAATGAATATTGTGACCCAAAATGAACATATTAAATTCATTCTCAATACCAGAAACCTAGGTACTTTACAACGGGATTGGATATCTAAATAGATTCCAGGACATTCTATTCAAAAACCGGCCAAAGATATCGAAAGACCCATTGAATTGCTGATCGGAAAAGATTCCAGTGTTTTTGTTAGATTTATTTAAATTTTCGAAACTTCTAGTAAGTTGTTTATCAAAAAGTTTGAGAAACAGAGCATGCCAGTCCCTTCAAGATGAGTATTAAAGTTTCTCAAAACTGTTGGTCTAGGAGACTAATAGACGTTAAAAAGAAGAGTTGTAAAATTTTGCAGGTTAAGTATTATAAAGCTAAGGCGGTCAACCGTCATGGATGCTGCGGGATAGTCCCGGGATGAGTCTAATGCGTCCCGGAAGTCTCGCATTCAGTATAGATTGGAAATAATAAAAAAATTTAATTGACAAGTAAAGGTCCCGAGGCCGGACCTATCGATTTTGATGAAATCTGAATGTGTTGTAGAACAGTGTTTCTCAACCTTTCTTCAGTCATGGCCCGGTAAAATCCCGCATTAGTTGGAATAACATTTTGTCATGTAATAAGAAATGTCGTTTTCCGGCCACTCCGTCCACCATTTAATTTAGAAAAATATCAACACTTTTTTAAGCATTAGCCAATTGTTTAAAAGCAATTCTTTTATTTTATACCGAATTCTTGTACTATGGAATCATTTCCGCCATTAGTTGGTATAACATTAGGTCGTGTTATGAATTTTCGTTCTCCGACCATTTGGTTGACTATAGGGCCCCGCCAAGTTAGCCCCGCTATTTTCCTTTTTTCAGACAAAAAAGTTTTTTTTGCTCATCAATTTTATTTTTTCAAAAATGTACCTAATTTTTTTTATTTTTGCTCATCAGTTGTAGGTACTGTTAAAAAAAAAATTTTGGAATATTTCAACATATCACCAGGGCTGGGAAAAATGGTTCATAGAAACTATTTAAACTAGAAAATGGAAAATGGTTTCCAAAAATACATTTAAAATACAAAATGTAAAATAGCTTTGCTGAACATACTTAAAATTGAAAATGGGAAATAGTTATTTAAAATGAATTATAAAATGCAAAAGGGTAATTCCATGGTCACTTACATTACAATTTGATTTAAAACTGGGATTAAAATCTTTTGACTTTTCGTATTTAATGAGTAAATCCACTAAAATTTAGTCAAATTAAATCAAATACGATTTGAACTTTTAAACAAAGTAAATCAAACAACAAAAAATGCATATAATTTTTTTTTATACAAGAAAAAAGTAGGTGGTCACTTACATTACTCAAAAAGGAACATAATTTTTCATCTTTTATACAATGAGAATTTTCTGCTCTTTTTTGATAACAAACAGCTTCATTTAAATAAATTTAAACAAATAATGTTTCAATAAATTATTTTAATAAGAAATTTCATAACTTATTATATATTTTTGATAAAAATGTAACTTTTAGTCGGTCACTTACATTACACCCTCTTTGGTCACTTACATTACAGTCACTTTAAAACAAGTTTTATTAAAAAGTAAGTAGTTTATTAGTTTGATTTTTTGGAAAGTATGATAGATAACAAAGATAAAAAATCATTTTTAGTAATTAAAAAAACGTCTGTCGGTTTTGATAGCCTCCATTACTCGAATTCGTAGCTTGACAAAAAATCAAAATAATACTCAAAACGAGTATAATAATTATTTCAGCAGAAAGAAAAATGTAAATTTAGCTGTATTTTAATATTCACTTGAAAAAAATCACAAGTTACGGTAATTTTTTTTATTAAGTAAAAAATTTTTAAGCTAAATTTACAGAATAAAGACAATTACAGGTAAAAAATAAAATAAAAAAACGTTGTAATAAGTTATTTAGTCTTTTGAGTATCAAGTAGGCATGATACTGATTAATTATTTTCATTTTTTAATTTTTACTAAAATTCCATCTTTTCATGGAATTGCCCAAAATGCTTTTTTTATTTTAAATTTATTCTATAAATTTTTTATCATTATTTATATTAATTAAAAAAAAAAAAAAAAATTAATAAAATATCAAACGTACTGAAATTAAATACATAAAGGCAGTCTTTTGAGCAAATTTTGTAAAGTTTGCATGATATGAAAACGAAACTTAACTCTTCAAATATTATTACTTAAAAATATTGTAAAATTTAATTCGGCCTTGACGTATTCAAACATTGACGATGCTACGAGTACAACTTCTAAATAAAATTATGAAAATCATCTACTCGAAATACAAAAACATTTCTTATCGACGTGTCCTAAAGATAGTAGTACACGACTTGAGTCAGAAAAGTTTGACTTAAGAGAACTGCAACTCTAGTAACAAATTTAACTCAAGTGACATTGCAACTCGAGTTATAAAAAATTTGAGGCAATTAAATCAACTTACATTTAACTTACAATTTGTTAGACTTCAAGTCGTTCAATTCAAATTCTATAATTAATATTGTATACATATAAATTTGAGTATACATACATTTTCATTTTAAATGTAAAATGGATTCAAATTTCCATTTTAAATACAAAATGGAAAATGGTTTAACCAAACTAATTTAAAATAGAAAATGCAAAATTCCATTTTGTATTTTAAACACATATTTAAAATGAAATCATTTTAAATAGTTCCCAGCCCTGAATATCACACAAATAAAAATAAGGTCCAAGACGTTTATATGGTTTATATTGTCCCGTATTAACTATAGTAAAAAAGTTGGACGCCTTATATAAAGTATATAGTTCTAGCACATTTGAAATCTATCGATCTATGGTTAATTGGTTAACGATATTGGATACTTTATTCTGTAAGATATGCCATTAGGATCAGACTCTTCTTTTTTTCATAGTTCTATTAGAACATTATTAAGGGTACATCCTCTCCCTTTAGTGAATTTAAAATCAGTATGGAAATTTCAAATACAAAATGGGATGTATATGGTAACTCAAACTATCAATTTATAAAGTATAATCAAGAAAATTTATAATGGTACTGAAATCGTCTTTTACCGTTATTGTGTATTCAGTATCTCAAATAAGCAACTCAAAAAAAGAGAATTCCAATAAACCATCAGCCAATCTCCTTTAAAAATAAAAAATTACCTAAAACTTTTTTTTCTCAATTCCGCAATGTCTATCTGATATTATTCTGGTGTAATAACAATATTTTATCAAACAGAAAAAACATTTCAATCACAAATACTTTTTATAAGAGAGTACACTGACTGCTTCACTTCTCCCCGCCATGTCTGTACTACTACTTTTTTTTTCTTTTCGTTAAACAAAAACCTCTCTTCATTGTTGTAGAATGTAGATGGATCAGCGAGAGAATGAGGAAAACGAATTGAGAAATGGAAGCATTGCAAACCAGTCATTCAAACTTGTTTCTTGATCGAGTTGAAGAATACCCCAAAGGCATGTATGTATAGACGAAATGGGATTTCTATTCATTGTTATTTACCATCGAAAAATATATGTACGAAGGCGTATAGGATGTTTTTAAAATAATTATCATACAGTATTAAAAATAATATATCCACATTTAAAATTTACCGCTGAAACCAGCGCGCAAGCTGTCACAACTCAAAGGTTATTAGAAATAAACAGTGTTGCAAACTCGAGAATTTATCCCGGTTCGCGGGTTTTTTGGGAGTTTCGTGAAATGAAGGGATAAATAGCCGAAAATTGGAAAAATGAGGTTTTTTAAATTATGTAGCACATTTAAAAAAAGAAACCATGGCTGAACAATCTTCTAATTGTAAGTATTTTCACCTTTGGATCAGTGACCTAGAAAGGATTTATAATTTTATGGTCCTACTGGCAATAAAAAATTCATAATTGCTACACATACATGACTTACTTGGATGCAACTTTTAATTTGACCACCAAAGGCGCGCATGTTTGTTTTCGTGATTTTCGTCGCCAATAAATATTAAAGCTTCAAACGCTCAAATTTTTTTTTTTTTATACTTTTTAGTCCATTTTTAAATAAGGGCTTGACATTAATAAGTGATACAATATTTTAATTTTGAAAAATTTTTTTACGTTGTGTAATTTTCGGATAGAAAATGGGATTTTTTAAGCAATTATGTGGAATTTATAGCTACTTTATCCCCAGTGGGTGCAACTTGAGTACTTGTGAAATATTACACAATTAACAATCACACATAAATTTATTAATTGCAATAATAATAACAAAAATATAAATTTATTTAAGAGAAATAAATTAATTTATTTAAGAGAAATAAAGCGCGCAATTAATAATTGTTTCCTCGGTTGCCGTGGCGTTGTTGTGCCGCTATTCGAGCGTTGTTTGGCGTCATTCGTGTGAACTACGTTCGATGGCGCCACAAATTTTTAATTTAATAAACACCTGTTGGCAACACTGGCAATAAACGTAGCAAATGCGTTACACGTGTGCATACGTCATTGGTGCTTTTTAATGAACAATTAGTTATTTTTAATTTAAAAATTTCAAATTGATTAAGGGGGAGTTCAGGCCAGAAACGGCTAATAAACTAATTTTTTTCGAATCTCGTTTTTTGTTTTTATTTTGTTCTGTGGTTCTTTACAAACACGGTGATATATAAAACATGGCCAAAAAAAATTTTTTTCAAGTAGAAAAATATTTATTTGTGACCCGCTGCACAGCCAAGTTGCTGCTCCTTTGCAGACAACGCCCCCCCCCCTCCTCGCGATTTGATTAGTAATATTTAGTTTTGGTGTGTACATGAGTTATAGTATGCACTGAGATAATGTTCTTTTATTGGTATGCCTTTGTAGACGTTTTAATAAACAGTGAGTAAACCGCTTCTTTTGTTATTATTTTTGTTTTTTACCGTTTCCCGAAAGCTGTGTTTTTCTCGACAAGGAAAATCATATCTCAAGTTCTAAAAAAGATAGAGACTTAACATTTTTTAAATTTTGTTCATAAACATATTGCGCATAAAGTGGAGTATGCTTTTTCCATTTGAACAATTGTAACTATTTTTAAACAATTTTTTAAAACAAAAAAATTGGGTTTTATAATTTTTAGAAGTTTGAAATTACAATTTTATAGTTAATTTTCAAAAATAACCTGAAACCCATACTCAGCTTTATGGACAGGTCCTTTAGGAATAAAATAATGAAAAAATATTTAAAAAATATTCATTACTTTTTGAGATATGGCGTTCCTTGTAAACGCTTAAAAAAGTGCCCCCTCCCCCCACAAGTAAGAGTAATGAATGTTTCAAAAACAAAATTTTCTTTTTGAAACCCTCCCTAATTTGAAAAAAAATTCAACAAGCAAAATAATCACAAAAAAGTTGGTTTTTTATTGGAACTTCTCCCGTAAGTACCAGTTCGAGTTTTCTTTTTAAATGCAATGCCGTTTAAGATATTTGCATTTACATGTTAACAGTATTCTACACCAGCGGCAAAAATTCTCGCTGAAAAGTTAACGAGACAATAAAGTGCAAATTGAAACGTAAATGTCGTCTACATCGAGTGATCAAATATTCTTGTCGGTATTTTGATATTCAAAAATGTAGTAATACCAAAAATAAAGGCAAAATTCCACTTACACTTAAAATTACTGTGCTCTTTTTAAAAACAGTCGGTACATAAAAATAAAAACGGGAGATATCACACCGTAAAAAAACTAACATCAATATGTACTTATCAAATAATTTTGTCTAGTTTTTTTTTTCATCATATGTATGTGTATTTATTATTTTTCTCTTTTCTTATTTTTTTTTATTTATTAGTAGCGACGCTAGCTCCCACCCCACCCTCTAACGGTAAATTTTCGAACTCCAGCTAGTAATATACCTACTTATTCTCGTATATGATCACTTATCTTTTGGGAAAAATAACTTTAAAAATAAATTACAATAAATATTTTCAAAAAAAATAATTTTTATTTAAAAAATGTCCATATTAAAAAGTTTTCAAACACTTTAACAACGTATTCCGAAGCAACATCCGCAATTCTGGTTCTCCTTCACAGAAGATATGCGTTGAATGATCATCCACTTGAATTATGGTGTCTTCATCCGGCTAAAATTAATCACCAAAATATAATATTTACAAAATTGAAAGCCTACGTGGACACTTACCAGATGTATAATAATACCACTAGGTCCAGGTTCGACTTTGGCGTCTTTAATACCTTCCTGACTCAATTTTTGAACAAAATCGTTCACATCTAACGAACCAAACTCATGTTTCACATCGGATGAATTTTGGAAGGCATCTTTATCATTTTCAGATTTGATTGGCTAGAGAAATTGAAAGAAATATTATTAGTAGATAATTCAAAATGGCGACACCTATCGTTTTCGAAGGGCCAGACTCATTATTCTTACCTCAATATTTATTAAATTATCTTTGACATCCAAAAGTCCTGTAACTGAACATAAATTAATGCCCGTTTTAATTTCCCGTGGGAATAATTTAGCCGCAATGTCTGGATCAATATATAGTCGACTTTTTTTTCTTTTTATCGGTAAATTCAATACCTCCCCCCGTTTAAATGTAAGTACAGGGCGATCCTATAAAAATTAACAAATTTTGTTTAACTATTTACAAAAATGTATCTTATTTGCGCCTACCGAACAATCAATAACTAGATCCGTTCGAGTTGGGGCCGAAATTGGCGGTTGCGTATAGCAATACGGAACGACTAGAGCACTCGGTTTTAAATCTCGAATCAATTTATTTGCTTGTGTAAAATTTAACGATGTATCGATTGGACAGTGTAGAATTTTCATAGCCATTGGTTGAAATGGCGCCACTGCTTCATTGTAATCGAAATCTGGTTCTAAATTTTATAAAAAGTGTATTAGAACCGTAATAAATTATCAAAGGTTAAAAATTACCTGTAAAAATAACCACATTTTGTGCGTTACTGCCCCACATTTCAATAAAATGGACTGAATCGCCAAATCGTAGACTAGGATGACCACAGAAGACGACACACGGCTACAATTTATAGATAAGCAGACTTAATTTGAGAGTTGATTGCTTTGATTAGGAGCTTTAGAGCTTTCGATCTTTTAAATGCAATACCATATTAATTTTTTGATAAAGCTAATTGAATACATCATATAATACAGTTTAATTTTTTTTTTTAAACTGATTAATTTCGCAGTATAAACACAGGCCTCAATGGGTTAAGTTCAATCAAAAGTTTTTTCAGATTTTATCCAAGAAACGAACATTTTTTAACAGTTCTCTAGATGGTATTTTAAAATATAGATGTCGAACGTAACTTTTAGACTTTTCACAGAATCAAAGCCTGTACACAATTGGGTGTGATAGTGATAGTGACACGAGATAAGAACGAGAATAAGAATTTTCAGCTTGTGTCATCTAACGGTTAAAATAAAAATTAAAAATAGTAATTATTTTTATATAGCGGCCTGTGGAATACAGTGGAATAAATAGAACTGAGAAAGAGGTTAATTGATTCACGGTCAAGCGGTGTAATACATACAAAAATTTACTAGAGAAACAAAAATTTAGGTACTAGAGCGTCAATAGCCATGAATCGATTAACCCTCAATCAGTTCTATTTATTCCACTGTAGGTCGCTATATAGAAGTAATCTACTATTTTTAATTTTTATTTTAACCGCTAAATGACACCAAGTGAAAACTCTTATCCTCGTTCTTATCTCTTGTCACTATCACTATCACACCCAATTGTGTACAGGCCTTCAATGAAATAAGAAATAGGGAGTGTGCCATCTAGTGACATTGAACGGAACTTTAACGTAACTGCTCATAGATATAAATATAAATATGTACGTCAAATTTCCTGATTTTCTTCACTTAGTGATAAAAAAGTCATCACGAACGTTATTTTTTCATGAATTTTGATGTACAAAAATATCTAAATATATATACCTATGAGCAATTACGTTAAAGTTTCATTCAACGTCACTAGAAGGCACACTCCTTATTTCTTATTTCTTATTTCACTGATTGATTGATGGTTTTATTTTAACCATAGAGAAAATTTTTTTCTTACAATGGCGGACTTTTTACTACCAGTGACAAGTACAATAGATAAGGTTACAAAAAAGAAAAAAAATCGGAGATGCCAACATCAAAGATGAATTTGCAAAATAGAAATTAGACTAAACTATGTATGTTAGTAAAATTGAACATTAGTTACAATTATACCGTATTTCGACAAATCTATTACAGATGGCGTCACTTGTATTAGTGGATATATACATATCAAAGCATATTGAGTCGCCATATTGCATGACAAGTTAACTCGTCTTAGGGCCGGTATTATAAAAGCCAACTAACTAAATTTATGAACTAAATTAATTTTATCTACCGATGGCAGTATTATAAAATTAACTAGGGAACAAAATTTTAGTTGACAGAAAATCTACCGACTAAATTTTATTCGGAGATTAATTTAACAGTTCTGAATAAAATTAAATAATATTAATAGATTTGAGCGTTACTTTATGGTATTCCATGTTTGTAAATAATAAACAATTGCTTTACTTTGCAAAATACCACTTTTATTTTTGAAACTGTAACAATTTTCTGTTTGAAAATGAACTAACGGTTCGAAACAATATTGTCACAGTTTCAAAAATAAAAGTGGTATTTTGCAAAGTAAAGTATTTGTTTATTATTTACAAAATTAAATAAGTTTGAAAGATTAGTATTCAGAGTAATTGCTAATTTAATAATTTAACACATATTCATCAATTCATTGAAAATTATTGAATTTTCAACCGTAGATTTTTATATCGTTTGATAATATTAGCGTGTACTTGAAAAATTTATTTTTAAAACGTGATGGTTCAAAATCATGCCGTAACCAATTTTGAATCATACACTAATTTTTAAATAGACTTCCATTTAAAAAAAAAAAAGGGAGCAGGTGTTCCTCCTTTGCTATTTGAAATACCTGTCGAAAATCAGTACTGAACCCCTCCGAATAAATATGCTTAAAATGCTTCAATCTCGAATTTTTCACGAGAAATGCATGCGGAAACGGTTCTTCCGGTAGATAGACTTTATTCTGTTTAACCGTCGATAACCACTCCGCCAAAATATTCGAATACGCCAACGAAGAATCGGCAACCGGTGAAATAAAATACATGGGAATGGTCGACATGCCAGCACTATCCAAATTTGACGATAAACATTCAAACAGATCGTATACAACGCCGGACGGATAACATGGAATTAAAACGCTGCCACCAGCACGTAAAGTCATCGCCACAGTCATACATAACAATCCCAACATGCCATCCGGATTTGACACCGGCGTCTGCGTTAAACCGGTCATTATCAGAATATCGGCATTTTTTAACGCGGCCTGATCCATTGGTCGTGGATGTGTTGTGAGTGTTGATGAACCACTGACGTACGCAATTTTTTCATGTTCGGTACTTAAAATCCAATTACTGGAACCCAAACAGTAACCAGAACTGACCGGAATCACTTGTAGTCCACCGTAAACGTTCTAGTGAGGAATAATTTTTTTAAACAGGTATTGGGCTGCGGTTACATTGGATACGAATTCGTACGAAAAATGATTCGTACGAGCTCGTACGAAATTCATTCGTACGACTGTGTGGTTACATTGGATACGGAATCGTAATACGAATTCGTATTTAAATTTAAACTGAATACCGTTAATACATATTGCATGATATCAAACAATGGATTCAGCTACCGAATCTTATTTATTAGAAACATCGTTTTCAAAATTTCTAATTATAGAAAACAAACAATTCTGGGTAAACGATTATTTATTATTCATGTAGAGCAAAAATGCTGAGTTCTGTAATTGCTTTGAAGAAATTTTTCAAGACAAACAGAAATTTTTAGAGTATTTGAACAAGTCACATTCAGTTATATTTTAAAATCTACTGAATTTTAGCTTCAATATTTAGTTAATTAATTTTTCATTACACATACTTAAAAGGTTTTTGTTAGGTTAGGTTAGTTTTATTATATCGTAATATATTTAATTAAAAAATTATCTAAACATTTCCTCTACCACCTCATTCCACAATTTTTTATTTAACTTTCTATTATGATAATATTTAGGTTTTTAATCCCTTAAAGACCGCCTTTGTTCAACAAAAATAATTATTTTTTCTAAATCCATCATTTTTTTCGTACGAATTCGTATCATTAAACAAAATATTTTGGTCGTATCAAAAAGTCGTACGAGCTCGTACGAAAGAGTCGTAAGCAGTGTAACCACGCATGTCTAAATGTATGCATTTGTTTAATTCGTATTAACTCGGATAAACTCGTACGAATGAATTTTCGGATGAATTCGTATCCAGTGTAACCGCTACCTTAAAAATATTTTAAACAGATATTCAGCCAATACGAGCAGACGTCCACTGTCACATTTAACCCATTATAACTCAACATAGTATATTGGCGCTTAAAGATTACTCGAGCGCCTCTGGTTTTTTAAATTAGAAGCTGCATCAAGTAAAAATTTTTGTATACGTTTAATTGTCGATGGAAATATGTATTAAGCTGCGTTCGGTTTTGTCAGTTGATCGTCAATGAATGTGTTCGCTGTCCACATTATTTACTTCTAAATGATGTAGGAATTAGTGCGCGCATGTGCATACATCATTTAGAATTAAATGATGGGGGCAGGGAATACACTCATTGACGGTCAACTGACAAAACCGAACGCAACATTATACAAATTACATAATATTATGTGCAGATTACTAGAGTTAATGTTGCCCATTAAACGTATACGTATATTTTTACTTGATACTAGTTCTAATTTTAGCACCAGAGGCGCGAGTGAGAATCTTTGCGTTGCCTATCGTCGAAAATCCATCTTTAAGTGCCAGTTTTCTTTACTGCTACTACTCTAAAGAAAATAAAAATATAAAATATTAATGTAATAACTTTTTTGAAACTTTCTCTTTTTACCTGTGCCAAAATAATCACATATTAAGAAACATTTCAGACTCAGACTAAATTTTAATACGCGTTTTAAAAAAATAAAAATAAAAAGTTTTGACAGCAAATTAACACGTATATTAAAAAATATTCTTGGTCAATTCATTCATTTTTTTATGAATTATAACAAACTAAATGCAAATACTGAAAAAGTCTTAAAATATTTTGAAAAAAAGGGTTATGAAAACTGTCCTAAACGTTACGAAAATTGTACTTTTTTGAATAAAAAGCAAATAAAAAGTTCAAAATAGGTATATAAATTTAAAAAAAAAAATTATTTTTTTTTTTTTATGAATAACTTTTTTTGCTTCTGATAATTTCAAATTTCCCACCAAATATATGTAGATTAAGCCCCTGAGTATTTTATATAATACGGAACTTTACTGTTATCCTTCAAAAAATACTGAAAACTGTGGAATTTTTGCGGGCTTTAATAATTCCATTCTAGATCTTGTACAATGGATTAACAGTTGTTTTGGCCAATATATCACATTTTATTCATTTATGAAGCGTACGTCTGATCGTATTAGTCAAATCGATGCTCTACACTTGATTATACTGATTAAATTACCAATTTCTCGTCGTAGCCAACCATTTGAACCCGTGATAAACTTGAATTCACTGCTGCCAGACTATAAATATGTTTCCAAGATTTGGGGCGTAAACTTTCTGAAAGTGGTGATGGTAATACATGTAACAAATTCTTCCACTGTGCCGCATATTTTGATTTTGGACTGTGAGTGATGAATTCAACCAATTCCTCCAGGAAAAATCTAGAATAATGAATATTTTAGATACAATTTCGGCACTTACAAGCGAAGTGCACAGGTTGGAAAATTTACTTCGGGATGAGACTTTTTATATTAACAGTACACCTTTAAAGTGTTGATATGCCCTGCCGTTTTTAAAAAAGGTGCCTCTAAAATTTTTAAAATTTTTTTGATATTTATACCAAGTTAATGTGATAGTCCAACAGACCCGAAACAACTGTGATCGTATCGTGCTCACTCGGTGTCCATTAAGTCACGGGTTCAATGCTAGGTCCATCCTACAATTTTTTTCAATTTTTTTTTCTTTTTTTAAATTTAATTTAAAATATTACTGAAATTAATAATATAATATATAAATGTTAACTGTGACTACATAAATAATTTATTAAATTTTAAAGACATTTTTTTTCGAAAACGGCTGGCGAGTGATTTTAATGTTTTAGCATATCAACAACCTAAAGGTATACTATATAATATACGAAGTTTCATCCCGAAGTTAATTTCCCAACCTGTGCCCTCTCCTTGTTAAACGTGGAGCGTTTTACCTGCCAATTTGTAATGTGGGTTCTGTTGCATATACAATGCCATTAAAGCCGGTATCTTCAGTAATAAACGGTAACGCCAACATACACATATAATTTGAGATTAAAATTACATCAATTTGCGAAAAATCGACTAAATTATCCAATGGCGGGTTAAATTCCGGTTGTGAATCGACGAAAACCTTGCCACAACAGTCTTTCAATTCCTGAAAATTGATTGAAATAAATACAAAAATTATCACGATTAAGGAATATCACATTACCGTCAGTTGGGTTTCGCCCAAATCCCTTGAATTCCATGTTGGTAAATTGGATAATCGTGCGCTTGGCACCAACGGCATAGGCAGAAAATTTAAAATTGTCTGAGTACACAGACCGCAATCCAACATTATTGTTAATCCATTGAAAGATAATACAGAACACGGTTTATTTGGATCGCTACTTAAACAAGACTAAAATCAAAAATTATTTGAAAACATAACCATACCTAAATAAAAGTCGAAAATGTTCAAGAATATAAAATACTTACCAGTTTCATTTTTAAAATTAATTGTAAATCTTAAAATTATAATAGACTAATAAAGTTTATTTGCTAGAGAAATACTGATTAAAATCAAATCATTTCATAATTTGAATAACTGATTCAAATTACAAGTTGTGACAACTGACAACACTGACGGTGTTATTGCACTTTCCGTGTGTGTCAAATAACGGTGTTATTGCACTTTCCGTGTGTGTCAAATAATATTTTAGTATATACCAGCAGGCCGGTACAGTTAAATACAATTCAAAAATAATATGGAATTTCAGCAAGTAGTAGTAAAAAAACTAAAATAATCATTGAGGTGAAAATCGACTAGAGAGAATGCTATGTATTACAAATACATTAAGAAATTGAAGCAAAAGAATTGACTGATGTGATTATTTTAATGGTGGTCAAACCATTAATTTAATGCTTTATCTAATATTTATAAACTAGTCTCCGTGGTTACAAGTTGGGTTTAATAAAATGGATTCACGCTTCACAATTTAATGCCTGTGGTATCTCTAGGAAACATATGTTAATATGTACGATTCAGTACTCAGTGAAAAAAATAAGCTTTCTTAAAAGACCTTTATTTCTAGAACTTCACTTTTGGAATTTTGGTTTCTTAATGACGTCACACAGTGTAAATTTTGTTTTGTTTTTATTTTTTTAATTAAATCTTACTCGAATGATTTTAAATGTAATAATAATAGGGTTTAACGTCCGCTTTTCTCTATAACAAACGTCACCCACATCATTATTTTTGTACTTTTCATAAACTTTCACAAGCATATAGCCGGACCCACGCTTTCAACCCTTAACCTACCAATCCTCAAATATCAGTACCTTAACACGCTTCGTCGCTTCGTTTGAAAAATTTATAAAAAACTGACACAAATCAAATCTTAAAAAAGTCAGTGGATAAGCATATTATTAAGATACAAATTTTATTGTCTTGGTCACTATTTCAAACCCTCGAGTTTGCCAGTCTGAAAGCTATCCAACAAAAGTGGACATTTAAGGTGCAAACCCGTACAAATTATGTTGAGGCCATAGCCGCCATAGCTAAGAATCATCTCGTAAAATTCTAGCATTTAAAAACGTTAAAAAAAGGCAGCTAGGTGGATCTAGGTATATTAAATAATATTTTTTATAACAAAAATGGAATTTATTGAACTTAAAGTACATCATCAGCATTATTCCAGACAATTTCCTCGATCCATCTAATATACGATGCAACTCTTGCATATACACCTGGTGCCAAGTCTCCACAAATGTGTCCGAATGATGTCACTCCCACTACATAATACATACAATAAAAATCTTCATCAGCAAAAATTTGTAATGGACCACCTGAATCACCCTAAAAATTAACCGACAGTAAAACAGATTTCTGTTCAGATCAGTTTAGGCAATTTCATCACCAGAGTGAAATTATTTGCAGAAGTTACATCAAAAATAAATTATGTTCACAGATGAGGATATCTTTCTTAAAATAAATAATTTTTAATTGTTGACTAGTGGTAACATACGGTGGCCATCATAGTATACCTATACTATATGTATGCGAACTGCATATATCATCATCAACATATCATACTAACACATTTGTATATTCGTGTCGATACATCATGTGTTTTGGTCGTGTGTGTGGTGCTATGTTACGTCACTCACTCGTTACAGCGGGCACAGTTTGGTAGACATACTAGTTTGACCCCTGATTATATTTTTTACTAATGCCATCTTTTAGCAACTTAAAGCAACTTTTTTTTATCAACAGCAACAGAGTCACCTCTGACTGTTTACCATGAATGTAGGTTTCTCTTTTATTCAGTTTAGAAACGAAACGAAATTGCGCAGAAAATTCTAAAATTATCGATTAATTAAGTGCTTACTTTTCTTTTTTTTTTGAATCCTTTTGTTTTGAATACAAATAATTTTACCCTGGTGTAATGAGATTGCCTAAGCTAATTGTCCAGTAAACATGAATAATATCGGTATAATCGTTATAAAATTTTCGATAATCACCTTACAGGTATCCTTACCCACCCCACCACTACATAATTGTATCGTATAATTTAACCCTTTATTTAATGCCCTAGAAGGCTTATAAAATTTATCGCACTGTTCTTTAGAAGCCAAATCTACAATAACTTTTAATAAATAGCTATTCATTGCTGGTTTATAATCATTAATAGTTCCCCAACCAGTTGCAATAGCTCGTTTTGTTGGAATGTCTGGCTTAGTCCACAAGCAAGCTGGTCGTACAAATTTTGTAAACTTAGCCGGCACGTTCAATTTTAAGAGTGCAATATCATCATATTTAAAATAAGTATAAGTCGGATATTTCTTTATCTCAGCAACCGTAAAGTCCTGTATTTTGGTTTCGTCATCATTCCGATCAAAATCTAACTCACCCAAACGAACATATTTAGCGTAACCACTGCAACGAAAAATAAACTTCGATTAAGATTCAAGCGATACAAATTTTCTTACGTACAGTTCAACATCTTCAGTGCAATGAGCGGCCGTTAAAACCCAAATTTCACTTATCAACGATCCTCCACAGCCCCATTTTCTTTCTATTTTATTTGAGTTATTCGCCTTATAGTCGTATCCAATTAAAGCCTTAATAAAATTTATTGTATTATGACAATATTTCGTGATAAATAAGGCTACATGTGTACCTACCATGTGTGGAAATTCACCAGCTTTTGCCGGTTCACCACCAATAATTAACGGAGAAACTCGATGGGCGCATAAAGAAACATTTAACGGTGGGCCTCCTATCACTGGACTATCTATCAGTTTGAAAACAGTTTTTGCATATTCAGCACACACTAAAAAAAATTGTTTGGATCACATTAATTTAATCCAAAAAGACTGATACGATGAACTTACTGAATCTACTATCCCGATATTTAGGTCTTACAATTTCCTTTTTTGCCGCTTTTACTCCCGGACAACAAACAATACTTTCATCTTTACTATATTGACATAGCTGAGGTGTTAGATCTTCTTCCAAAAAATCGTCTAACACTTTCTTGCAATGCTCAAGTTTTTGGCAAGCTCCTTCTATACGATATCGATTATTAAAACATTTATCACCTTAAATAAAAAATTTCTTTATTTATGAAATTGGACACATTTTTGAACATTTTTTAAATAAATCAGTCAATAATTACCTTCAGCCAATTGACTCTTGAGACCAATTCTTAACAATAGTAAAAGAAATATTATGGAAAAGTAACTTACTCTAAAATTTATTCCAGCCATTGTTATACTACAAAAATAACTCGATAGTACTCGACACATTTTTGAAATAAATTTGAAATCATCTAATGAGATATTTATTTTTTATTGAAAGATACACAATATGCAAAATGTTATCATTGTTATCAATTTAACCCTCAGCGACACTGACAAAATTACACGTAATTACACTCATACAGTATATACATAACCGAAGCCAAGCTAAATTTATAATTTTCAATAATGTATGAGTAATAATTTGATTATTAATGGGTTTAAATAATAAAATCTCTTTTAAAAAAGTACTTTTCAGTGGCGAATTTAGCAGATAGGCTGGGTAGCCGGGGCCTACCCAGACATTTTGAAAAAATGAAAAAAAAGCAAGAAGAAAATGTCTAGGACTCCAAAGTGGATTAACCCGCTCTGTCGACACTTTATGTTTAAAGACACTTGATGTCATTTTAGGTTCTCACATTATTTAGTTTTGTTTTATATTTATTGTATTATAATTTTTGTGTTATATACCTTATAAGGGGACTGGTAACAACAAAATATCTAGGGCCCCAAAGTGGGTTATATATAAACTCTCTTAAGTGGCATGTGATTACCTGAAATGGCTTGTAAATGTTGCTAAAAACTACATTTTGTTCAGTTTAAAATTATGCAATCAAAATATGTCCGCATTTTCAAGACAAATGATACACATAAGTTATATGTTTACAATACCGAAAAATTCGGGCCTACCCACAATAAAAATCCTAAAATCGCCCCTGGTACTTTTTTTAAAGAAGCTAATTGAGTCCCAAAATAAAATGTAAAGTGATCAGTTTCAAAGGAAAAAATTCGCAAAACTCTTATTGACAGAAATCATTTCCATCATTAATTAGAATAGGATTAGGTCGTGTAATATGAAATGTCATTTTCCGACCACTTATCGACAATTTCCTGAAGTCCGTAATCATTTTTGCCATTAGTCTGGAATAATATTAGGTCGTGTAATATGACTTCCCAGTGAACATAGAATGTAAATGTGATGTAACAAGGAAATAACAAGTTACGCAACTTTTTTGACTTATGGGTGACATAACAATTATATAAAATTAGAGTTTTACGTTATATCCCTAATTGGTACCTATACGTTACGTAACAGTTACGTGCCATTGTGACTGTAATAAAATGTCACATTTGTGACTGCTATGTTACGTTTAGATGATGTATCAAGGTTGCTTCGATAAAACGTCACAGTGTGACTTTTATGTTATGTCTTCGCAACCTAACAATGTTACTTTAATAAAACCTCACAGAACTGACTCTTATGTTATGTTTTTGTGACGTATCAACGTTACTTTATTGAAATGTCACAATCATAACTCTTTTGTTATGTCCCGATGACCTAACAATGTTACTTTGAACAAAACGTCACAACAGTACTCTTATGTTATGTTTTTGTGACGTATTAACTACAGGTATCTTTAAATTGATAACTCCTCGCGAATTGATACATTTAAAATTAATATGGTAACAAAACATTTCACAAAAGTGACAAGTGAAATGTTTTATTAATATTGACATGTCACAAAAACATAACAAAAGAGTCATGATTGTGACATTTCATTAAAAAAACGTTAATACGTCGTTAAAACAGTTAATTTTGTTATTAATTTAAAAATTAAACTCTTATGAAAATTCTTGTAAGGCTTTATTTACTATTTTGTGATATATATTAATATATAACGATGAGAATAAATAAGTCAGTTTGGTCTAGTGGTTAAGACTGTCGATAATTTAAATGATGCTTCAGCTTGGATAACGGTTCGAATCCTGTAACAGTCAACAAAAAAAAAGAAAAAAAAACAGTAATAATTTAGGTGTATGTATATGAACAAAGTTGGTAATATGTGATGTAATGTTAATAAGAAACAAAAAAGGGGAATTTTGAATTTGCTTATTGCAAAAGAAGGCGTAAGGCGTATTTTTATCTATAAGGTAACATCAAAGTTATATTTTCCTGAAACGTAACAAGAACATAACAATGTTACGTCACATTGTTACGTTTATAAGTGGGAAATTGTAAGTTACATGTGAGTCATATGTGACTCATATTTTATGTAACAGGTGACTTTCAGTTCTGTCACTTTGACATAAAATTTACAGAAAAATGTTCACTGGGTTGTCATTTTCCGACCACTTGGTCGAATATGCAATTCAGATAAATATCGAGACTTTTTCAGTACTAGAGAAACGTTCAAAATCAATTCTTTAATTGTAATCAGAATTCTTGTAGTGAGGGTCGGATCATCGCATAGACACATGAGACAAATAGAAATAGTCAGGGCCCGATTTTTAAAAGGTCCGGCCAAACTGTCTATTTTGAATATTTGAGTCAATATTTCAGATTTGTTTTAGTTTTTCACAGTATTTAGTTTTGTTTTATTTATTGTTTTTTATTTTTTGTGTGCATTTTATATCTTGTGGGGGTAGGAGGGGACCCGGTAAGGCAAAAATTTCTAAGGCCCCAAAGTGGATTAATCCGTCCCTGATTGATTGCAACACTTTCCTTTTCATTCATAGTTACACAACAAGGTGTTCAAAAGTTACTCAACAAAATAACGTTTCTAATCGTAACAGCAAAGTTAGTCCATTTTTATTTGGAAGCATCAAAAATTAAAACATTAATTTGTACTATAAAAAAAAAATTAATTTACAAATAAAATTTAAAAAATTCTAGCTATATTTATAACTCTATTTTTAAATTGCGTATGAGTCATATAAATAGTAGTAATGTAACAAATGTTAAAATTTAAATATTTGCATAAAAACTACTGATTTACTTTCTAATTAGTAATTACTTTATGAGTGCAAAGATATGTAAAAAGAGGAGAACATTTTATAACCTTCGATAGCTCAGTTGGTAGAGCGGTGGACTGTAGAGGAATAACAAAATTGTATAGAAATCCATAGGTCGCTGGTTCAAATCCGGCTCGAAGGAAACTTTTTATTTTATTTTATTTTATTTTATTTTTTTTTTAAATTATTTTTATTTCTTTAAATACAAAATTTACTTAAAAATTAACATAATCAAATTCTCGAGTCAAACGTAATGTTAATGTCAATTTTTCAGTATGTGGATCCCATTTAGCTGAACTACGTTGCGGATCTACGCAATGCGGAAATGGCATTTCTAATTTATACTTGGGTGACGTTAATTCAATATGTGTGTGATTCACATTTAAATCCATGGCTGAACGGTCTTCACCTGGCATATATATCACCAGCACCATATCTTCGCAACTAGCTGTTGCTGGAGTTTTACCACCCATCTAGAAATAAAATTTATATGGATTTTATACTTCGTAGAATTTTGAACGAAATTACTATTACTTGCAGAAAAACATCTTCAGATCTAACGGCTTGTTTATATGAAATTTCGTAATGTGGTTTTTCTCTCGAAGCTTCTAGTAACGTTTGTTGACTTTTCTCAAATTCTTCTTCAGTCAATTTATTCGGATCGCAAACTTTTTTATAAACTGATTCTTTTCCTTTTTTCTGTTTACCTGCACCAACAAAAAATTTTCAAAAAAATATTTCACAATCAATTTTAATGAAAAACTACCAATAGAAGATGGCGTCACAGAAGATTTTACAGTTGGTGCATTTTCCTCGTCACTTGAGCTTTCTTCGCCATTTGCACGCCGTGTTTCTTTAAATAAATTAGCCAATAATTTTATATCAGTACCTAATTCACCAATTTGATGCATTTTCGTTACTTAATTAAACATTTATAGCAAATCTAATAATACTGAAGTCGAAAACGAATGGAATATTTTAATTTTTACCAGTAAACAAGTTGTCATAGATTCTTTATTATTGATCAAACTTTTAAATTTTTTTTTAAATCAAATTCTATTTTCAATTCAAGTCTCTAATTAAGGCCTAAATTAGAAATTCTACGGCTTTTAAAATGATTAAGACATAAGGACTTAATGACGTCACATAGAAGAATCTTCAATTTTTTTTTATCAAATTCTTTCTGTAAATTCTACTATTTAGGAAATATATCCAGGAAAACCTATAAATGTATGAAATGTGGGAACAAAAAAGAAGTTTTATTTTAGCCAATATTGTATCTTTTTATTTATTTTTTTATTTATTTATTAATTTTTTTTAACTTTTTATTTAAATGCAACGTAGAATATACAATTTTTATCTTAAATGAGAACTGGAGAAAATCATTAATTTTGAAACTAAGTACAGAGTTTTTATATTCAGAAAAATTAGAAATAAATTAGTAGTAATTAGAAATATTAAATTATATATCTAAAAAAATTACTTAACTAAAATAATTTTTACTAATAATTTCATCAGTCAGTCATTAATAAAAATTATTTTATTCAAACAATTTCATAGAAAAATCTCAAAATTTATCAAATTTTTCGTTACTCGAAACGGATTCCGTAGATGTAGCCGTCGATAATGGATAAAAAATTTCATTAGAATAATTCAAACGATATGAATCCTGTAATAAAAGTTCTTCCATTGTTGGTTCAGTACAATCGTTACCGAGATGGCCGGATGCGCCACAATTAAAACATGACAGACGTTTCAAACGGACATTTTTCGATTTTGGTATTTGAATATGAATAATATTCGATCGTTTATTGGTATTTTCCTCACCCGGATATAAAAGATAGATTACATTATTCAATAATTGTGGTAGAATATAATTTGTGGCGGGGAAACGACAATACGTGTACGGCCATATTTTCTCTTCTCGCATAATATGACGGCTCACATTTAATGATGGTTTGTTGGATGGCATTTGAGTTAATAAGGAATTATATGATTGATTTGATTGATAGTGTTGTCCGTGTTGTCGATTGTTTTGTTTATTTGTATTGCGATTGTTTTGGTTCCTTTGTTTTGTGTTTTCTTTCTGTTTTTGTTTATTAATGTTTGTATTACATTTAGCATTGTTATTACTGGTATTAGCGGTATTAGTGTTATTGCTATTTATTTGAATTTGATTTAATTTTTCTATACACTGATCAACCCCATTGTTTTGATAATTATTTCGATACTGATTGTAGGTTTTATTCTTTTTATTTTGATATCGACTGTTATGCCAGATTTTTTTTGAATTTTGCTGTTGAACGTGTTGCGACTGTTGAGCATTTATTACAAAATCGTTTGTTTTCACCTGGAAAAAAATTATTTTTAAAATTAATTAAATATAAAATACAACATAAATAACGTCAAACAAATCAATAAGTGAATTTACAAGTCGTCAATCGTGGTTTTAAGTAATAATTCAATTAATCAAAAATGTTTACCATTATTTATCATATTTTAAGAAAACAAAATTTCCAAAGACGTATTATATATAATAAAATTGCAAACCTTGATAAAACTTTTACTAAAATTTCTGACTCAAAAGATAAAAAAAAATCTTACCATATTGAATAAATAATATTGTATTTAACATGTATAATAGATAAAGAATAAATAACTATAGGGGATTCCCCAATGATTATTCTTAAATTGCGAAATTTTGCTTACAGAAATACAATGCACATAAATTTTAACAATAAATGATATGGTGAACCTGATGAACATTGATCGATTGAACTGATCTAACTAATGACTAAAATTTTGTTAAAAATAAATTACAAAAAAACAATTACATAATAGTTATCTAATTTGTTTTCTTCGTAATTAAAAATATAATTATTGTAAACAAATATTTTTATATATTTGTATCAAAAAATTATTTAAAATATACCTATGTAAAATTTTTTTTCTTATTTTCGAAATTAAACATGCATCCATTTCAATATAAAAAAAAAAAAAAAAAAAAAAAAAACTAATAATACTACGCTATAAGCAATCTTAGGGCTTATTCTGTAGCTACAAATTTACGAAAAAGAAATACTAATGAGCGTTAAATTCTAAATAAGACAAAAAATTATAAAATTTGGTCTCATTTAAAGATTAGTAAAAAAATAAGATCTAAAAAATAAAGAATTTTATACACGTTCCTTGTTCTTACAAAGCCGGTTCTACACGATGCTACGAACGTTTCTTCCAACGTTCGATCGAACGTTTGATGCAAGTAAATTCGATAGTTGGTGCTGCGAATGTTCCTCCTACACGGTGAATCGAATGTTTGATCCAATACATATGATGATGATGTGTTGATACGAACGTTTAACAGTGGACCAGGATGTCATCTGTCTGATGTTATTTCTAATGTTATACACTGATGTTGTCTCTCTTCATATGAACGAGACGTGTAGCCGTTGAATCGAACCAACGAACATTGCCCGAACAATTCAAACGTTGCAAGCATCGTTTTGACTCGGTGTAAGAATACCGACATCGGCTGGAACATGGCCAAATGCGAACATTTGACGCTCGTAGGTTCGAACAATGGCCACACGATGCGACAAATCATCAAACGTCCAATGTTGGAAGGTGTTCGTAGCATTGTGTATGTAGAACCGGCCTAACACAAATTAACGTATATCACGTATATTGTCAGCTGTCAGACTAGTTCAAAGATCAGCGACGTGTATAATATTTGCAAGTCCGATACGTAGGCAGATGTAGAAGCAAGGATACACACATTGTCTGTGTTAACTATATAATATATAAATATTGCATAACTTACATAAGTTAACGAGCCTTAACAGTGAACATATTAAAGGATTAATCCTATAATCAAAGTCGAATTGTAAACTTAACCCTTTAAAGGACACCGGAGGCCTAATACGTCCATGTATTCTTTTTTACTTGCTTAAAAAATATAACTTTTTTATATAAATTTTACCTTTAGATTGCATTTACATAATTACTGTAATAAAAAAATAGAAAGTCAAACTGGTTTCTAATAATAATAATAAAACTATATATTTTAAACTCACGTAATATGTATTGAAATTACCCAAAATCTGGCCTGTTAGATTTAAAATATTCTTTTATGTGATTTTTTATAGGAATCCATTCTAGGATTAAATATTAATAACAAAGAAACTAAATGTTTTAATTTGGTCGCCATTTTGAGTAAAATGTCAAGAATGGCTATCATGACTATTTAGAAAGTAAGGTTAAGTTCAATCAATAGATAATAAAATATTTTAAAAAAATGAATACCTTGCCAATACATTTCTGAAAAAAATAATGTTAAACTAAAGAAAACTCAATCTTTGCAGTGTTTCTGCAATTTTTTTTTTTAATATATATTTTTTATCTTTATACAAATTAATAAATACAATTTAAAATGTTATTTTAGATATTTTTTAGATATTAATAAGAATAATAATAACAACAACAAATCACACATGACATTAGAAACGTAGTCACGTATTTTAAAAATTTCTCATTCAGCCTGTAGAAAAAAATATTTTTTTTGTTATTTTACTCACTGTAAAGATTTTTTTTTAATATTTTCATTTTCTAATTAAAAAGAGCGCCTTTAATGAAGCATGCAGTTATTTTCTTTAATCAGAGCACTGTGTAAATTGCGTCACAAGTTTTATTTAAAAATATTTCTTCTTTCTGTAGAAGGCTTTTCTATTTATTTGAAAGTATTTTACAAAACTCAGGCGCATACATACTTAAATACACATCGTAAAAAAATATTCTTAGTCAACGCATCAATGCCAAGTTTTAAATAAAACAAAATGGCCGAAATTATTGGATAACGCTTTTTTTTAAATTTTCTTTGGTTTTGCACTAAAGTTAATACCATTTATGTTAAAAATCTATCACTAATATTACTAGTATACATTTTTTGCGGGGAATAAGAGTAAAGTTTAAAATTAACGTAGACAATTAAAAAAAATTGTAAAAATAATATTTATAACTACAGCTCGGAATTTATAGTGCATCCCATGAATCATCTCACATTTTTTTTTGTTAAATGTATTTTTCTAAATGCTTTTTATAATTTGTATATGTCAAAAAATATCAATTTTTTTATAAACAAAATACTAACTGACGTAGTCCCGAACACGTGTTTATAAACAAAAATATTTCAAAAATAATTTCGTACTATTACGTCCTCCATTTTATTGTGAAATTCACTAAAAATTCCGAGCTCTAGTTATAATTCAACGTATAATTAAACATTAGTTCATGATGGGTTGAAAAAAAATTATTTGTGTATCACTTGATATTCTAGCAGTAAAAATGTGATACATACAAAAAAAAAATTCGCAGTTCAGTACCATGAATATTATTAAATTCAATATACAGAATGATCCAGAAGTATACATACAATTTTGATAAAAAAAGACAAATCGAATATTTGTACTATTTTTGATTTACATCTAATTTATGTATACTCTGATATGAATATCCTGTATTTTTAACCCTCTCAACTCCAAGAGTATTTCGTCGTTTTCTAAATTCGTTACGTTAATTAATTATTTACAATTAATTGTATATTACATTAAAAATATTTGATATAAAATTTATTTTAATGTACAGCACTGAAAATATCACCAATTAAAATGCTCAAAATTAAGAGTTCAATGGAGTAATAGGGTTCAAATTAAATAATATTTATAGTATAATTGATATGGGTAGGAGATGTTAAATAAAACAACGAAACAAAATACTGTTTTGTAATAACATAGGAAATTTTTGAAAATTCTTTTTTTTTTAATATTACAAAATAAATTTTGTAAACAAATAACAAATAAACAAAATTTACAAAATCAAACTTTAATTCTTGTCATTTTTCAAAAATATAACCTCTAAAAATGTCAAAATTCAATATGACCGTCATGTTAGGAATAATGGTAATGTGCACGCCCCAAATAACATAAAAAAATAAATTTTTTTGCACAATATGGTCTATATAATATTTAAAATTCTAAAAAAGATGCTCAATCAACTCTGCTCAATAGTTCCATAATCAAGGAATTATGATCCTTGCACCACCTAAAAAATTTCATTAAAAAAAAATAAAATTATTCCTTATTCTACCGATTTAAAAAAAAAATTCTCAATTTCAAAATACAGATGATGCAATTTTTATAGATTTTCAATTCGAAAAATATTTTAGGATCAAATTGAAACAATATATACTTGTAAAAATGTGTATAATTTTCAATAAAAAAAAAAAAGTGGCGTTGGACAAATAAGTACAGCTTACAATTTAGCTTAGTTAAAGTACAACGTTTGTAAAAATAAGTAATTTCATCCTAGACGTGATTTCAGCTTAGTAAAAAAAATCAATACTTATAAGGTACTTACGGGTAATAACGCCCACTAAACAACCGACGAGTAATGATTTCGGAAATACAAAATATACACACATTTAAACAGGAATAGTAGAATTATTATTAAAAAAAAAATGGGCGTTATTACCCACAAATACCTTATTTTAATATTACATCAATAATTCAATTTTACCCTGTAAACATGTATGCATGCATGTCAATTATTTAATTTGTTCGAAAATGTATTTTATCGAATAGAACCCGCTATTTAAATTGTGTAGGAAATTAAGGGCGTACTGTACTTGAAATAAAATTGAATACATGATGTAAAATTAATATATTCTTATTTATGAAGGAAAATACACGGGATTTTCCGCGGTGACTTCTCGTTTTCAAGCAAATCAAGTCCAAAAAGAATCCAAAGTTTGGGCTGCTACGTGGTATATTGCGAATATTTTAAATCCAATCAGTAGTGTCGTGCTATACCGTACTATGCGAGGAAGCCATAATCAAATTTCATTCGCGGCAACAAGTTTTTTTTTTATTTTTGTGAATTACTATGCGCACGCGCGCGAAGGTTTCTAAATGAGTACAATCATTTTACAACAGGTGGCGCGCGAATCATTTAAAAAAATATGTGTATTTCATATAGATTTGTTTATGTACAATTGAAACGATTCCCGCGCACCTATTGTAAAATAGTTGTACTAATTCAGAAACCTTTGCAGGCGTGCGCACAACAGTTTACCAAAGTTTATACATACAGACTGCGATGAAACTTGGGTGAATTGTGTTATCAAACGTATTTGAAATGCTATATGTAGCCTATTCACGCGTGGGAAAACCAGATTTATTCATGTATGCACCCGATGGAAAACCGAAGTGACTCCAAAAGCACTTTAATAAAGATAATTAAATCATAAACACTTCCCTTCTTTGAGCGAAACCGCAACGCAAGCCGGTGATTCCTAAAAACTATTATCCAAACCATGGATTCACTTTGGACTCTCAAGTTGTGTATTCTCCTGGCTAGAGGTGTTCCGCATTTAAGGAGTATGTCAGAGGAAAATATTTGAAAAATATTAAAAATAATAAAAATAACAAATTTACAGTGTGTTCCACAATAAACACACCATATAAAAATATTTTTTTTTATTTTGTTCTAATAATGTAGGATTAAAAATAAAAAAAAAATCTGCACAAATTCGAGTATTCTAGGTAAATATTTGTTTGTTAGGCAATCAAAACTGAAAAAAACAAATAAGAATCATAACCGAACTTCACTTTTAAAATCGAAAAAAAGGAATAACAATTTGTAAAATAATTAAAAATTATTTTAAGGTAGCACTCACTATTAAAAAATAAAATTTCAGTAATTATTGCTACTGTAATTGCTAATCTTTGTTCTAAACTCTACAATTACACATTAGGTTCTTATTTTTATATTTTCATTTTTTATGCACTGTAGGAAAAAATACTTAAAAAATAATTTACAGTCCATAATTAAAAATACTGGATTTTTTTTTCATTTTTTTAAATATTTGATGTTTTAAATCAGTACAGTTTACCTTATTCGATATGGTAAGTTTATCAAGATGCGTCGACTAAATACAGTGTTTCAGTATTATTGCAACACTGAAATAAACAGATACACTCAAATCAGCCATAATTGTATTTTGCCAAATTTTTCAAAAATATATTTTATTATGGCTGATTTGGACCAAAGACCGTTTTTCAACCTGCTGGCGAGACTTCATGTCTCATAAAAATGCTGCAGGTGTTTTTAATGTCAGTGGCCACACACATACTGTCAAAATCGAACAATATCTATTTATTTCAATCGTAAAAGAAAAGCATCTATTTGATTAACATCGATTGTGATGTAAGCATATTTGGATTAAATTCAAATAAACAGAAATACCGATGAAAACGTTCGAATCAGTAAAATAACTCTATATGATCTCTATTTACAAAATTATTTACAACTATGACGAGAAGAGTCCGTGCAATTAAAACTGGGAACAGACATATATTAACATTTAGGTCCTAGTTTGCTGCTGTGTGGCACAGACACATTTCTGTAGACTAGTTATGTCCAGTTCAGAACTGGTTCGCGTTCAGTAATCGTTACTTATCTGTCGTGCAGTCTGGCGGTGTGGCTGTGGGCGTTGAAAAGTCTATTTGATAATTGCCGGGCCTCGTAATCTCCTCGATCGTGGGCTCCGTGCAATCGTTACCTGTGTGCCCGGACGCGCCGCAATTCCAACACGACAGTTTCGGCGGGATCACTTGACTGGGATACGCGATTAACGGAAGGAATGGGGCTGGGTATGGGTACACAAGTTCACCGTTCGGTTGCGTGTAAGTAAACGGGGGCGGACGGTAACTCTGATGCGGATACGTGAACATTGAGCGATTCGCAAACGTCGGCGGTATCGTGTACGCGGTGGCCGTGTAAGGCACACTCTGCGTGGTCTGCGTGAACACGGTTTGCGGTGGCGCGGTAGATGTCGCTTCCGCCGATGGATTTGATGGCACGCGACCGTTTAATCGGGGCCGCGTTGTATCCGATTTTCTTCGGCCAGGTGTGTGTGGTGTGCCGGGCGGCGAATGACTCGTACTGGATCGGCCACTTTCACTGGAACTGGAACAGTGTCGGGACGCTTCCGGGTCTAAATTTAACGCTTCCAGTTGTGCTGTACAGTATAGGTGTTGTTGCGGGCAACTTGTTACTGGTGGTACAACGTTTGTTCTGGCGTTACAATTCCTAATACCGTTTTGGCAACGCACGTTCCGCCAATTCGTATTTACAGCCGATGGTAAATCTCCATCCTTGTCCTCAACACAGTTTACCTATAAATGTAAAAGGTGTGTTAGTACAACTGCTTTCGACGTTCTGTCGTTTCCGGTTATATTGGAAGTAGACATTAATTTCTTTATTTTGAATGGACCGTGATACTTTTCATAGCAAATTTGGATGATATATTGAATTTGAGCCCTAAACTCAACAGTTTTCGAACTGTATCAAATTAACTTGTTTCAGAATTGCATAAAGGTATCGTAGTTTTGACTACGAAACTCTAAAAAAGAAAATGATTTTTGTACAACAAAAAAAAATTTTTTTTCAAAAAAGTTCTGAATAAAATTTTGGATTTTATCGTCAGATAGGGAGTAAGTAGTAGTTCCCAACGGAAAAGTTTAAATAATTCAACTAATTAAATCACTATATTGAGCCGTACTGTGGACTGGGTCATTTCATGTCAAATCTTCCAGGGAGGCTTAAACTCAAAAGTCCACCAATTTTATTTCACCATTCTATAGCAAATTTAATCTAGTTTTTGGAGATATAACTCCAAATTTGGATTCAGGAGTTAGACTCTAGTTATTGACTAAGTTTCCCCAATTTCAAAACAGATATTGGAAAAAAAAATTGGTACGGTTTGTTACATCTGTGGTTTGAACCGACTCACCAAGTTTCATCAAATTCTGACAACCTTGCGTGTCAATGTGTCCTTTGACTGGATGATTTGAAACTGGAATAACCCAATTTTGAATTTTTTTTTCAATATCTGGATTAATTTCTGAGTTTAAGAATAACAAAATTTTGGAAAAAACTCGGTAATAGCGTGGCATTGGCCACTTCGGAAGTTTGAATCGTTTTACGTTTTTGGTAATAAATCTGTTATTTATTAAGTTATAGAGGTCCAAGTTGTACCATATTTTTTTTTTCAGAATAAAATTCTGAAATAAAATGTGTAATAGATTGAATCTAAATGTATATTAAGCTCCTTAACTGAGGCCTAAAGTAAAAATTTAGACTGCTCTCTAAAATTTGACATGTGTTCGAAACTTGGTCAATAACCAGAATCTGACTCCTGAACCCAAATTTGGAGTTATATCACCAAAAACTAGATTAAATTTGCTACAGAATGGTGAAATAAAATTGGTGGGCTTTTGAATTTAAACCTCCTGTATGATTTGACATGGAATGACCCGACTGGATTATACATAATAATAAAGTTTTTCTCCTTAAGGACCCACAATCCGCAAAAAATATAAAATATTGCTAGACCAGTTTCGGCTATTTTTGTAGCTCTCTTCAGTGGCATAAAATATAAAATGTAGCCCTGTTCAGCAGCATAAAATATATATTTTATGCTATTGAAGAGGGATACAAAAGTAGCCGAAACCGGTCTAGCGAATATTTTATATTTTATATTTTTTGTAGGTCCTTAAAGAGAAAAACGTTATTATTATGTATAATTCAACAAATATTGATTTCAGAAATATTCTTAAGAAACTGACGTTTAAATTTAAGTAATGTCAAATCGAAATTTTCTGTCAAAAATACCACAGTTTATTTTCTAAATAAGGAAACGGATGCCGATTTTCGGTGTATTCAAAAACGATAAAAAGCTAAATATAAAAATATATTACTTAAAATTAGGGATGTTATGGATATCCCTAACCGTAACCGAAACTACCGGATATCCGAAATAATTCATTATTCGTAACCGAAACCGTATGCGAATATAAAAGTTTCGGATTTGTTTCGGATAAAGACAAATAACTGCCGCTGGAAAATTTAGTTTAAATCGAAGAAAACATTTGCTGCATGTGTTTCTTTTGATAGATTTTTGTTGATTCGTGTTTGGCGTTCACTTTTTTTGGTACAATTTTCCCGTTTTTTTTTTTCTAAAAAAAATGTTAACTAAAAGCAGCTATCTTTAATCGTAACCGTATCCGAAACATTATCCGATATTATTATATATCCGTAACCGAAATCGAAATCGAAAAAAATGTTTCTAAATATCCGTATCCGTATCCGAAATTTCATATCCATAACATCCCTACTTAAAATTTTTATTATTAAAAACTACTATAATTTTTCAAAACTGATTAATCTGATTAGTGAATCTGAATCACCCTGTACATTTTACAACCACACAACAAAATCGTAATAATTACCACTTTTCTCGTTGCAGGCATTTCAGGTCTATTCTGAAAAGGTGGTGGTCGTCTTGATAGGTGAGTGGTCTGTTGGGGCCGAGTGACTGGATGAGTTGGCGTGTTAACGGGTGATCCTGTACGACTGTGTACCGGGGACTCCTGTTGTGTATGAGCAAAATGTGGCGACGGTGGATTTGGTGGAGGTCCCCATGAAACCGGTTGCACCAATGGTTCCCTGGTGGCAGGGGCTAACGGTATCCCGGGTGGTGGACCCGGTAACGGTATCGGTCCGGCTGGTGGAGGAATTTCTTCCTACAAACAAATTAAATCACAAAAAGGACATTCCATTTAAGATCAACCAAAAATAAATAGTTTTCAACTTGACTATCCCAGATTTCTTTTAAACTTTAGTTAACTGTACGCTTTAACATCCTGAATTCAAATGTGATTTTTAAAAAATTCTAACTCATAGTTTTTGAGATAAATAATCTTGAAAATCGCAAAATATCACTTTTTTACTCGCGCTCAGCATTAAAAAATGTTCCACTTTCACTTTTATACATTCTAAAAGGTTGCTTGATAGCTCATTTTAAAGAGAATTTAATAGGCATTAATTTGATACCAATCTTGAACACTTTTTGAAAAGGAAATTTTTTCGGGAAAATTTCAAAAATTGTTTTTTTAAAAATTTTGAAAATAAATATATATTTATAATGATGACTTCGGGAGTGCACCATAAAAATTTCAAAGTGGAACCATGATGGGATCAGTAGTTATGATAAAAAAAAATACATTTGAATATATTGTATTTTAACGTGTCCCGAAAGAAATCTTCTCTGGAACAAGCTCTTACGTCAGAATGCTTTAAAATACTGGGTGTGTTCCGAAATATAATCCAGCATACTGGCCAGAGCTGACGACGTCATGAATTCGACGCCATAATGTATTGGTGTGACAAGGAACGAATTAACAGTATGGCGTCGATTCATGACGTCATTAACACTGACCAATATGCTGGATTGTATTTCGGAACATATCCACTGTATATTAAAATGTATTTTTTATCATAACTACTGATCCTATCATAATCCCACTTTGAAATTTTTATGATGCATTCCCCAAATCATCATTATAAATATACATTATTTTCAAAATTTTCAAAAACAACTTTTAAAATTTCTCCGAAAAAATTTCCTTTCCAAAAAGTGTTCAAGATTGGTATAAAATTAAAGCCCATTCAATTCTCTTTAAAATGAGCTGTCAAGCAACCTTCTAGGATGTATAAAACTGAAAGTGGAACATTTTGTAATGTTGAGCGCGAGTAAAAAAATTGATATTTTGGAATTTTCAAAATTATATGTTTCAAAAACTATAAGAGTTAGAATTTTTTTAAAAATCATATTTGAATTCAGGATGTTAAAAAGTACAGTTAACCAAAGTTTCAAAGAAATCTGGGATAGTTTAGTTGAGTGCCTTGTTGGTTTTATATAAATTGCTAACTGCAGAAAGGGGACTCATTAAGTACAGTTTTCAGAGAAAATGATTCTAGTCACTAAGTGAAATTGAACTTAGAGATTAGAATCATTTCTTTTGAAAACTTTACTTAATGAGTTTCACCTTTGAACTGACGATATAGTTGCATGTACCTATAAAATTTTCGGTTACTTCAGAAAGAAGACAAACTTGACAAACGGTCATAGGTGTCACCTTTTTGCAGAAAAGTAACGGTCATACTCAGTTTTTTTTCTTAAATTTTTATGAAAATAAGTGAATTAGTTTTTAAATTTTTATAATGAGTTCACCGGAAGTTAATGTTCCTAAGAGAAAAAGGAAAAAGGGTTTTCTAAATGAAGATAAATACAAGAAAAATATAAACCATAAAATTCATTGCATGTTTCCTAATGTTTTGGAAAAAATCCTAGTTTATTAATTAAAAAAAGGATGTATTTTTCAAAAATAATAAAAAAGAAACCTGAAAAATGTTTGCATATTTTTCTATTTTACCTCAGAAAAGGGACATGTCGCCCATTAATTGCAGAAAGGAGATATCTTCAAAAATAAAATTCGCTTTAAAACACAGTCAAATGATAATATATTTGATTTGTAGTAAATAATGAATAAAAATTCTTTATATATTTTGATTTTTGTTAAAAAAAAATAAAACGAAACAAAAAATATAGCATTTATACATTTTTTTCGATTCCTGTAAAATTAAAAAATAGTGACTTGTCTCCTTTCTGCAGTTAGCAATTTAACTGGAGTGACCCAAAAGTAATCGTAGACTTGGTGAACGCATGAACGGAACTTACTTGCATTGGCGTTTTCATAACAACAAAATTTTTCGGTAACGCGAGTGGTACTCTCTGGATAGGAACTGACGTATGGTATGGCGCTTGTTGAGAATGTACCATTTTCTCTTCTTCTAACAGTTGCATTAAGATTTTTCCCAAACAGGTGTGTTGCTCGAACGAAAATGCCGGATGATTTATTGCCATTGTGTAGAGCAACAGTAACTCTTCCAGAACATTACCATCACCGGGAGAATTGGCACCACCTTTCGTTAAAATTTCATTTAAATCGGAACTTGTTAGGATATCAAATATATGCTTTGCACAGGTGTGATTGTACGAATGCAACAACGACAAATACAGCGTAATCTTTCGTCGAAATGTACCATCACTGAGCCCGGACGCAACTGCCACTTCCGCAGCAATTTCTGACGGATTATTTGCTTTCAATTCCGCTCCACGCAACTCCTGATAGGAATGTTTACCTATCGTTTCCACAAATGTCCCAACGAAACGTAACTCAAATGGAATACACATATTTAATAGATTGCATATGACATCGATACGCTTATAACTAGCTGACTCCTTGAACCATAACAGGATGTCTTCTTTACAGACCATCTCCGGAAACCATGGATTGTTTTACACAAATTTCTGTCAACAACACACAACGAACTCGTTTACAAAAACATCAAAAAATAGTCACATAATAAATATAACCCCATCAGCCTTTACACAGCTCACCTGTAGTCTGTTGCAGACTATCACACAATCAGAAACAAGAATATACGCGGAATAATTTCAACGACCATTTGTAATCAAATGTTTTATTGGATACGAAGCGGAGTTAATTTGTAAATTTTTAATAAATATGGACCATATGAATGCCACAAAACTTTAAAGAAACGAATGATTGATAAAATTTGGCCAAGGCCACGCTCGTTCGTTCATTAGCAGTACAGTTTTTACATAGATGAAAACTACTTTACTATGAAACGTTCTCTATTGATTATACAATAGAACAACATTCCGTTTCGGTGGCTCAGCATCAGCCATCAGCCGTTGAAAATGTCTGCCAAAACCAAAGTAGGCCATGCATATGAATATTAGCACGTAAAATCCCTATTTGTATATTGTTCGAAGATTACATTACACTCAATTTTACGTATTTTATAAAAATTTTTTCTTTATTTTAATGGAATATTTGTTTAGATGGAAACTTTTATATTTAGATACGTTTTATAAAAAATAAAATTATTACTTATTTTTTGTTTATTATAGTTAAATCTGTAAATTATTTATAAATATGTATAATTAATTTTTGTATCACTATCAAATAGAACGTGCGTCAATTTTTTTTTTATTAAATATGTAATTTTACTTTTAATTGTCATTTGTCAAAGTTCTTCTGAATGAAAATTTAAAAATTCTCATATTTTTTTGAAAATAATTGCAAATCTAACTTATTTTTAATTCATATTTCAAATTCAAAAATAAAATAAAAAAAATATGGTAAGCATGTATGTAACTTCCCTACAGTAGTTGACAGTGAAAGTCGAACGGTTTCTTTCTTCGGATTCACACGTCTACGATTTGTAATGTAAATGCTTCCCTTAATTAAAATTTAAAAAAATTGTCATCATTTTTACTTAATATTACAAATTTGTATTATTTTTAATTACATAATATTTCAGTTGTCAATTTTAGTATACCTACTCGCAGTAGTTTTTCTAATCACAAGATAGCTAAAAATTAAACTACATTCTTATTTTTGATTTTCCAGAAAAAAAAAAAAAACTCGCTAGTTTTGACTTGACTTAAAATTTGTTTCAAATGCTAAATATTAATTTCCTATTTAAAAATATTAATAATATTAATCTTTAACTTCGATTCAAATATTTAAAAAGACGACATTACTTCAAAGTGATGTCACAATTTGTAAATAAACATTTGATTCTGGTCATTTTGATCGACCAAGTAATTCAATTTTGGCATTTCTATTAAAAGTACACATTATATCAACTCGATGTATTACAATGAATACAACCGTAGACTCACAGTTATTGACGATTTGAAGACGGAGATTAATGTTGTTGTTTTTCAAATTGTGATATTGTTACAGCGAGCCATTTTCTGGAATATTTTATTTCCAAATTTTCTTTGGAAAAAATAAATACAATAAATAAATAAAAGTATGTGACAAACTTTATTTACTAAATTATTTTTGACAATATTTCTTTATAAATGAAAATTTATTCAAAAAAATGTTACTGTTAATTATCTAGAGACAAAATCGATTATAAATAAAATTTATTTTCATTTAATCTATGGAAAACCTTCATCATCATCTTCGGCCATCTCCTTTGCCAATTCCAAATCTTGTTGCTCCCGTTCACGGCGCTCCTCGGCACTCTCTAATTCTTTACCGTACGCTTTCGGTGGATATCTCATAGCTTTTACACTCTGATTGTGTAAATCTAGACAAAATGCGATACGCTGATGGAACGCCAACTGGGGTTCCCGTGTACAGTAAATATCTGAACTCTCTTTACTGCGCATGTACCCCTTCTCTGGATCTAACGTGGCCTCAATCACGCCATCTCTAATCGCCTTAGCAACAATAAATTCCGCGTCCTCCGCCGAATCTAAACCCAATTTTTGAGCAATATCTTGGGGCGAAATTCTTGAATACGACAGACCGATTGAACGAATCGCGGTTTTGATTACATTGTGGCGTAAACGTAAAATTAGTGTGTAGGTGTGATCTTGGCGAAATTGTGGCCCGAAATTTTCTAGCACTTCGCCGAAACGATGCAAGTTACCCATACGTACGGCTTGTGTAAGTTGAAAGTATGGCGCGAGTGATCGTCGTAATTGCGCTTGCCGGAAGATTTGTCGTTCCGGGATGTCTCCCAGTAGAAGTTCAACGACCACGGCCAGTTTTTGGGCGGTTTGTCGAAAACCGATTGCTGCATTTTGTGGAGCTTTTCGCATTGCTTGCACCAAATGTTTGTGAGCTACACTGTACTCCAGTCGAGCGGCTTTTATACGTCCTAGATAGTATAAGAATCTTGCCCATTCGTTATTACTCGCAGATTCTGGGAACACTGATTTGCTCACCAACTTATCGGCTTGATCGTATAGGGAGTAATGTAAATAGTTTCTTAATAAGCAATTGATAAGAACGGCTTGTCCTTCAAAGTCATTCCGAAGCGTCGCCGTTCGAAGCCGAGCATGTAAGAGTCCTCGAATACTATCCAATTGATTACACAGTTCAGCGCAACGTGAGTGATAGAAAAAACTTTTTGCCGCCACTAAATCCAAAGTACGTCGATTTTGATTAAGCAATTTATTCATAAGTTGATTTGAACACGAAAACGCTTCTTCATATTTGCCGTTATCGATAAGCCAAACGACCGACAATAAATGTATGTATGCATCAACTTCGGGAAGTGGTGCTTTGACACGGGCACGAGGTTGTTCCACATCTGACGATGATGACTTATCGATAAATGATAGTAATGCATCACGTTCTGGACCGGCTGGATATACCTGGCATGCTAGGGATCGTAGAACGTTGGCGTTTAATTTACGACGTGTATTTGGTAGGGCGCGTAGAACTCGTAACGCAAATCGTGGTTCCTTCGACGTGACCGCTTTTTCGATTTGACGCCCGTGTTCGCGAATTTCTTGTAGTGTATTGGCATCAATTTGTTTTGGATCGGTAACCGGATCAGCGGTGGTTTGTGGACTATCCACATTTTTCATTTCCACGTCAACTGATTCAACCATTTTTATTAATTATAAATGAATTACTTTTTTTTGGAATTTCTTAAAACACTATTTAAACAAGTCGAATAACACTATATTTTAACACTTTTTATTATAAAAGTTCTAAACATTATTCCTTGCAAAATTAACATTCAATTTTGTCAAGTAATATTTGGCATATATGGTCAAAAACTTATAGTAACAAAATTCCCCTAAAACTGAAGTATGACAAGATGAAATGTCAAAAGGTTGGGTATTTTATTTTTTAAAAATTCCAAATCTAAGTATACTATCTATCGAGAAAAATCCAAACTATTCTGAAAAGTTTCCTTCTGTTTCCTGTAAAATAAAATTTTACTTTAATTAAGCATTTTTTTTATTAATCGTAAAATATATAAATATTTTAGAACGATTATAGTCCCTACTAATACCATTTCCTTTCCGGAAAATTTCTAACTTCTTATTAATTTCGATCTACGATATCTACGCAATTTTCACCACCTATTGATCAGTTGAAAAAACTGGAGCCTCTATCGATAAGATATCTGCTGAACTAAAATCAAGCAGAATATTAAATTATTTATGATTATCGAATTTTTTAGCTCTATTCACAACTAATAGTAATTAGATGTTTTGGGTACTGGGACATTTAATGGGGTATAATTTGAAGCCACCTGGTAACAAATTAAATAACTATTGCAAGTAGGTTCAAGTTGACAGCTAAATAAATGGTATTTGACATTGTTCATTTACATTGCATCTATTGAGGAGTTTTTGATATTTGAAATATTTCGAAGTAAAAAGAATATAGCCTTTAGGTACCGAATTCGTAAAGTTACTTTTAGTTTATCTTTGTTTTTAGTATTGTAAATAATGTCACTTATAATTACCACGAGTTATCTCGATCAACATATACGCAATCTGAAATGCTTCAAAAGTACATCTGTCAAAAGTTATGTCATTTAATAATTTCTGATCAAAAACTATGCATAACTTTTAAATGATTAAAAAATGCAGTGATATGTATACATATATTCACCATATTCACTGGTACAGGTGCCGCCATCTGTGACAATTTGTTTAACTCTTTCCGGAGTTTCAAAATGCCGGACTTTTTACTGCCAGTGATAAGTACAATAGATAAGGTTACAAAAAAAGAAAAAAAATCACAGATCCCAACATCAAAAAAGTGAACCCTAGGAATTTACAAAATATAAAATATAGTAAACTATGTTGATAAAGTTGAACATTATTTAAAATTATAGCGTATTTCGGAAAATCTGTCACAGATGGCGGCACCTGTACCACTGAATATATACATATCACAGCATTTTGAGCCACCATATTGCAGTACGAGTTAACTCGTCTTAATCATTTAAAGAGTTAAAAGAGATAATCGATGTGGCTGCTTGATTTCAAATTTGTTTTTTTCAAAAACGGCGGCAATTCTAAACTTCCATCGTTTTGAAATTTGGTCCGCTTAACCCATGTATGGAATTAATTTAAATTTTGTCCTGTTTCATTTCGATCGGTCACGAAATGTTGCTATTTTCTGAATATTTAAGGTCAAATGAGGCAGTAGCCTTCATACAGATAGTCTTTTTCCAATACCTACCTCATATGGCTGAAAACACAAATACAGCAAAATTACGAAATTCACTTTCTCGTCTTAATTTTATTCAAATTTTGCAAAATGAAGACTTAAATAGTTTTGTACAGAAAAAAAGGTTTATTTATATATTTTGGAAAAAAACTTATATTTACAAAAATTCTCTTTTTCGTTAATTAAAATATACGTTACATACTAATTTTATAAATTATTTTGTTGTAATAAACTATACACACACTGTATAATTTTAAAAATGTTCTTTTTGATTTTGTTGTTAAGTAGAATCGAAGAGAACTTAAAAAAACCAAAAATAACTAAATACTTCTAAACGTGAATCAGAGAGGAGAAAAACGTCAATAGCATAATATAGAGAAACCACAGCATTTAACTAAAAAAAGAAAATTGGATTTATATTGATTTTAAATAAAATAATACACTTTTTATTAATTCTTAGCACATTACAAATATTATTTCAACAAATACAATTAAAGGATATTTGGAACTGGATTGGATGATTCTTTAAATAAATTCTCATTTTATTGCAATTAAAAAAATTACTTTTAAATTCCAATATCCTGAAATAAATTTTTAACAATCTCAGAATATCTGAGATGATTTTGTTTTTTTTTTTTACAAACCCAAAAATATGATAAATATTCAGGCGACGTATGTGTACACTTTACGATCTTCCGGAGTACGTGCTAAATATTCACGTTCAATTAAACCTTCTATTCGTTTTTTAATAATCACAGGTGATGGTAGGAATCGACTTTTTAACAATTCAGTTACCTCAGTAACAAGAATATTATGCTAAAACAAAAAGTATTCGTTAATAAATGACATTTTGAAAGGTTATGTTCAATTGGCGAAGAAAAAGTTACACGCGTGCCTCTGTTGGTAAAATTAGAAACTGTATCAGCTAGAAAATGTATGTCCACATCTGATTGGCGATAGAAATATGTAAAAACATTAATTATGTGCCGTCAATAGATTTCCATCGTACTAAGTACTCGTTTTTAATTTCACCACTAGAGGCGTGAGTGAGTTATCGTTCTTACTACCCCCACTCAGTATTCTACACGGAACGATTACAAACGTCAGATAGCAACTTTAAAAAAAAAATATAATAACAGTACCGGCATTCGCTTGCGTGATTTCATAATTCTAACAATGGCCGCCTCAATTTCATGTTTACGATCTTCATCAACTTTATTTCTTGTCTCACGTCTCTCCGGTTCTGATTCACCTTTAGCTGCCACTGTCTGGATTTTCACTCTGCAAGAAAGTAAAATGATGATGATAACAATAATATCCGGCTCGAAGGACCAATAATCTTACCTATGTAATTTTGAAGTGAATGAATCATTAACACTAAACGTATGAAACGGTTCAATATCTTTTGTTTTTGGATTTTTAATAAGAACACGTTGTGTGGCTTTTCCCATTGCTAACGATTGTAAAGCACGGATCAGATCACGCTCCGGGATATCCGTTTCACTCTGTATCTCTTCGTACGTGAGACGTTCACGATTATTAAATAACATTAAAACGCACATTTGATAGGTGGAAACCTAGAAAATCGAAAATGGTTTTAAGTAAGTAAAAAATTCGAAAATAACCTAGAAAATCGAAATCAAAAATTGTTCAAATTACACTATTGCTTTGATTCAGGGAAATGTAACATATACAGGGTGGAATTTTATTAACTCTTGCACGTTTCGGTAAATTTTGATAAAATTTTATCCGATGATTTAGAACGGGATTTGTTGGAAATAACATAACTTTTTTTTTATAAAATTACATTCAAAAAAACCTAATTAATTAGAAATCTGCTTGAATCACTAAGTACTGAATCGAACATATTAACATATTATGTTTCCTAGAGATACCACAGGCATTAAATTGTGAAGTATGACTTCGTTTTATAAAACCCAACTTGTAACCGGAGACTTGTTCATAAATATTAGATAAACCATTAAATTAATGGTCTGACCGCCATTAAAGTAATCACATCAGTCAATTTTTTTGCTTAAATTTCTTAATGTATTTGTAATACACAGCATTCCCTCTAGTCGATTTTCTCCTCAATGGCTTGAATAATATATAATTTTTCCCATAAATAACAGATGACGCGAGATGTATTAATTTTGTGTTCTAAAATATACTAATCGAAATATCTACAATTTTTATTTGAAAAAATTTTCCATATCTCGCACACTTCGCGAGATAATTGGAAAATAACCTTTTTAGGGGTTGTTTCTACCCTTGTCCGGGATCAGAGCACTTTTTCCATAGGGAAAAATGTTCTTAGTGACTCTAAGAACATTCCTTCCAATTTTCATCCATATACCCCGATTTCCCGATTTCAGCCCTAATTTCACTGAACTATAAATATAATATTATTTTCTAAAAAAAAAGCTATGTTGTTTCCAACAAATTCCGTTCTAAATCATCGTAAAATTTTATTAAAATTCACCAAAAGGTATAAGAGTTATTAAAATTACATCCTGCAATTGGCGATGATAAGATTCCCTAGCGACAAGTCGCGGAACTTATATATGACAGACAATTTTCATACAATTGAATTTTCTAATAGCAATTTAATAAAGTTTTCGCGTAAATTTGCGTATAATTACATGATTTAAAGTGTTGAGATGAACACTAGTAAACACAAAAGAAAAGGGAGTACTTACTATTGTGTTCCACAGTGCAGGAACTACAAAAGGGAAGAACTGAGTTTTCATCGTTTTCCCACCAGTATCAAACTTAAGTGTTAGCTCATAACATTTTACCAAATCGAATTATTTTGTTGGTGAGTACTTTATAAATCATTAGCAGTATTTTATTTAAATCACAAGTTTTACAATAATAATTTATGTAATTTTAATTTGTAGGTACTGCCAAAATCAGACGACGATTGAAGATTGTAACTTTTAAAATATTGTTCACCCTCGCGAAGAGGTCTCGTAGTATTTTTTACTCTTTCATAAATGTTTAATAAAGAAATCATCACAAAATTTTTATAAAGTAATGAAAGAATATTAATCATATGTCATATACTAGTTCCACAAACGCTCACCAGGAAAATTTTATCATTGCCAATTGCCTTTCCCTGAATCAAAGCATTAGTGTACGTAAAAAATTCGAAAATATTTGGAAAAATTACCTGAATTATATGTTTTCGAGGACCTTGAGATCTAGTTGATACTAAACTAGTAGAGGAGCTCGCTCCATCTTTACCTTCGTTCTCCTCGCGTCGTGGTCCAAAGAATACCGCATTTAAATCCGCACTACCTAATTGAGGTTGTAACGTAAGTTGTCTACCGCTATGTTTTGCTAGATAAAAACGTCGAAACGCTTCGAACGCGTTTCGCGGGGCCTGCGGGATACTACACTTTGGTGTAGCACTTTGCGTTGGCCAAAATCCAGTTGTTAGGACACGTACGCTTAAGTCCACACCGTGTAAATGTGTCTGAAAAAAAATAAATAGATTGTTAAAAAAAGTGAAAATTTTGAATTTATAAATTGAAGAGTATATTTACCCCTGACGTTAAGACATGTTCTTTAAATTCTTCCATTATAGTATTTGATACGGTCATGTCCTTGAACATTCCTTCTAATTTGGACGTAAATTGGCAACCACATTCCGTCTAAATAAACAAAAAAATGAATTTTGAAGAAGAACGCCATTTCTGTTATTGTCATAGTAGGGCATTTAGCATAAAAGACATACATTAATATGTGTGATTTTCCCGCAAAATTCTCAAACAATGCAAGCTTTTTCAATTTAAAAGACATATGGTAGAGGTCTCAGCTAGAAATTTAACTTTAGATCTTAATATTTCGAGACTAGCTTGCGAGACATTAAGTAATTAGACTGAGAATTTTACTCTAAGGTTAAACGTCCACTGTATAGAAAAATTTATCAATTTATGTTCGCCATATTGAATCTCTGGTGACGTCAATTAACCTAGAATACGTCCTAAATCAAGAATAAACTAGAATACATACATCGACTATGAAAATCATATACCTCTTTCTAACAATTTTGAATAACTAATTCTACATCCTGTGGGAACTTGCTATGTATTCTAAATATATCAGAAGGAACGGGAAATAAAGGCATTTGAAGAATTCCCCTTCTATGAAGAGATTTACAAAAAGTGATAACTGGACTATCATTTTCGATATTTTGGGGAAATACGGTAATTTGGTGGTCTAGGATCAGTTGATTCACAAATAGTTGAGGGTCAATTAATCCTAATAACCTACAATTGGGATAAAAATATCCTATGTATTATTTTAAAGCTACAGATAATTAGTTTTCATTTTTTGTATCCCACGGGAACCTTCAACCATATAACTATCCATAGTAAATTTGATTAAAATCAAATCATCATCATTAATGTATGTCCTTGGAAAATTAGAAAGGAGAAAAGCTTACATGTGAGAATTTTATCGGGTTAAGGGTGAAAGGGTGATAATCAGGGATCAGAATAAATTGGCTCATATTCAAATACTAAACTTTCACTATCGATATTTTGATCATCAATATCATCGTCAATAATAACAAATTCCAAAATGGAATTACCACTTAAACTTGGCAAATCAAGCTCATCCTAATTTTTAAAAGAGAAACTTATCAACGATTTAGACCAATCAAATTTTTGAATACATACCTTCAATTTTGAAATCATATTCTTCTCTGAGTCGTCACTGACGCTTTTGTTAAGCAACAATCTCTTCGCTAAATGTTGTTTATAATACCGTTCAAACACATCTTTCTCTTGCAAAAATCGGAACAGTACCATACTCTTGTCCAACACCACTTCAATTTCCGCCTCGGTCATCCCCTTGACACCCTTCTTTAATTTATCATCAATAAATAGCGATAAATATTCGGGACTCTTTGGATTCAAATTTAAAAAGTATTCGAAATCTGACGCGATCATTTGTTTGAATATCTTATCATTATTAAATGAATTGTGTAAGAAATGGTCGTAACGATCCTTTAAGTCCAGAAGCGATTGTACAAATGTGATAGCGTTTGTGGACGTTTGATTCTCCTCCTCCTGCACGAGGGCTTTGCCCTGTTCACGTAAATAATTGCTAACACAATCGGATATCGTGCGTAAGCCGCCATCTTTAACACGTCCAAATAACTTATACATACAGGCCAAATCTTCAGTCTTCTGATTTCTTAACATATGGACTACTCCTGAATTTTCCATCTGAAAGTATTCCGTTCGACTTTAAAAATTATTCTAAAAGATGGTGCGAACTAATTTTTGATCCAAAAAAATTACAAAACTAGTCAAGTACAAACCACCAAGCAAAGTTTTATTCCTGATGGGGATAATATTTCTCTAAAACCAATGATTCAACAGTTATAAGAAAATTAAAAACTGATCGCGTTAGAATCTTTCAATCCAGATAATATTTACTTAATGTTGTGACAGGATTTGACTCTTTAATTAGTTTTAATTTTTATATTCCACGGGAACCTTCAAGCATATAAGTACCCACAGTAAAAATCTACAAATCTTGGTAATCTAGAGATTTTTACTAGAAAAATTTACTTTACAGATTTACTCAATCGTCTTTTAAAATTCTGAACGTTCGTGCTCAAATTAAATCTACTTAATACTCGTACAATATCAGTAGGTTTAGTTTTTTTTTTTGGTGAGTCTTCCAACAGGTACAATTACAGAGTACCGACATTACCATCTTTATACTACTGAAGCCAGTGTAACCAAAAAACGATAGAAAATATGTTATATATGTGCAATGGGTTTAGTTTGTATTTGTGTGATCTGTCTTGTGTGTGTGAGTGATCTAAGGTGTGTTGCGTGGTGTCGCATATAATACTACATACGCATGTATGTGACTTCGTGTGGTGGTTGCAATAATGACTATAACAATCAGAATGTTATCAAAACAATTGATCTATACTCATCCACTTTCACAGAACGAGTGATTGCTAAGTAGGGTTTCCGATTTCGATTCGATTTTATCGAAAATCGATTTTTTTAAGAGACGATCTCCGATTTTTTTGAATCGATTCTTTGAAGACCAAATCGATTCAGAGATCGTGAAAAATTTACGGGATCGGAAATCGATCTTTTCGAATTTGAATTAGAATATTTTTAGTAAAAATATGTTGCTTCTTTTTTTCAAAATTATTGTAGAATATATTTTAACTACTTATGTTGTCAAATAATTTTACCAGTTTTATGATTCATTTATACAAAATTGAGTCAAATTTTGAATTCGTGTGACACTTTTAGCGCAAACTGGAAACCTCTTTATTTATATTAAATTCAGCAGACCATCTTCAAAGAAAATTGAAATTTTTTTTTAAACTGATTAGTGATTACCTAATTAAGGAACTTCTTTAAAACTTTTATATTTCTTTTATTTTCTGTAAGTACAAAAATTGAATCGATTTTCGTCATCGATCTTTTGTAAGATGACTTTCCCCTGCATCGATTTTTGTTTGGACGATTCGAATCGATTCACAAGATCGATTTTTTTGGCCAAAGATCGGAAATCCTAACTTCTAAGCAGCCTAACTTGCTCAGAACTGCACACACAATAGAGATAGTAGTGCCGGTTCTGTGGGTACAATAAAATAAGTACCTTTTGAACTATTTTCTGAATTTGCAATCCATTTTATTATTTATTTTGTAAATACTTTTTATACGAAATAAATAATAAAGTAGATAACATGTTGAGAAAAAGAATCAGTAAAATTTACCCCAAATTTTTTTTATATCCCACGGGAACCTTCAATCATTATGCTTAATGCGACTCTAGACAACTCGCTCTCGCTATTTTTAAACGCTTTGGATCAAAAATTATTAGATGGAATCACTTTTTGACTTACATCTACAATGGTTTTCATATGTTTCTTGATTAATTCCTGTTCGACAACATCGACAATTCGCGGCTCCGTACTCTCGTCCAAATAATGTTTAGCCCGTTCCGCTTCCTCGCTAATTCGTGCCTCCACTTTTCGTATATACACCGAGGCACTATTTTCCGCTAAAAATTTCTGACTTTCTAATTTATAAAATTCGGCCGATTGCTGTAAAAATGGTCGTTCGAAATCCTCCTCGTACACGGAGCGTGAATTGATGCCCAAAACCATTAACATTTGGCAAGCATTTTTGATTGCAATGCGATCGACCACCTCGCCACGTCGTTCACGCATCACCGTCTGTAGGAGCGTGTCACGTAAGTGGTCACGAATACATCCGTAACGTACGACCTGATCGCGAAAAATGATCAAGCCCAAATTGTAGACGTTGTCCACTTCATTCTGTTGTACGTAAACACGATCCATGTACATGAGAATATCGCGAATCATCACCATGCTCGTCTGATGGTCGTTCCACGCTTGATTTAACGTTTGTAGGAAATTGTTATGCAACGATCGTAGAACATCTTCACGCACTTTTGACTCCAAGTGATGCGTGACAACCTCCTTCAGGCCCGAATATAAACGTTCACCGTGCTTGTGTAGGACCATTGTGTACGCGTTTCGATAGAGCTCCTCGAAACTCAGGCCGCTGTTGTTCTTCTTTTGAATCTCCTGGATCGCATTCTTCAATAGATTCCAAATGCTCTCCACATACTTCTCGTCCATAGTCATCTGGGTAATAGAAAAATGTATTTGCAAATTTCAACGATTTTTGTATTTAAAAACTTTGAACTAGACAAAAGAAAAAATGTCTTAACAGAGCCGGACCATTTTTAAGTTTTGCCATAGAAGGGTCATTCCATGTCAAATCATCCAGGAGGTTTAAACTCAAAAGCCCACCAATTTTATTTCACCATTCTGTAGCAAATTTAATCTAGTTTTTGGTGATATTTAGGTTTAGGACTCTAGTTATTGACCAAGTTTTGAACACATGTCAAATTTTAGAGACCGGTCTAAATTTTTATTTTAGGGCTCAATTAAGGAGCTTAAATATGGATTTAGATTCAATATATTACACATTTTACTTCAGAATTTTATTCTGGAAAAAAAAATGGTACAACTTGGACCTCTATAGCTTAATAAATAACAGATTTATTACCAAAAACGTAAAACGATGCAGCATCCTGAAGTAACCAATGTCACGCTATTAACGAGTTCTATTCCAAAATTTTGTCTTTCTATAACTCAGAAATTAATCCAGATATTGAAAAAAAATTTGAAACTGAGGTCATTCCAGTTTCAAATCATCCAACCAAAGGACACATTGACACCCAAGGTTGTCAGAATTTGATGATTCTTGGTGGCACCAATGACACCAATTTTTTTTTCAATATCTTGATTAATTTCTGGGTTATAGAATGACAAAGTTTTAGAATTGGAAAAACTTGGTCAATAACTAGAATCTGACTCCTGAACCCAAATTTGGAGTTATATCACCAAAAATTAGATTAAATTTGCTACCGAATTGTGAAATAAAATTGGTGAGCTTTTGAGTTTAAACCCCCTGGATGATTTAACATGGAATGACTCAGAATTTAAAAATGTTTTATTTTATATGTACGCATTTCAAAATAGATGTATATATTTTGAATAAACCAATATTGTTTTCTATCAATTCATACTTTTGTAACGGGGCTGTTTCTAAAATTTTGTTCAGAATAAACAGTGGCGCCTCACATTACTGACAAATAAAAACAAAAAGACAATGGACAAAACGACCTCTAGCAGATTTGAAATATACGATATTTCGGACTGGAAGCCACAAAATTTTCTGCTTTTACCATAAAACGTAAAAAATTCTTAATCTTTTAAAAAAAAAATCAGTTTTACTACCATCTAAGTTTTACTTTATACGTAGATATATGTATTTCAGAACAGACGTACATATTTTCAACAAAGTAATAAAACTTGTAGTCCCCCAATCCGTCTTAACCAATTCAAAATAACGCCTTTTAGAAGTTTCAAAAACAATTAAATTCAAATTATTTGTTAATATTAAATTTAAATTTGGCTTACGGGAGACATTAATTTTTTTTGAATGGACACATCACCAGGAGGGCCCCATCTCCAAGCGCTGAACATAGATTCACGGCCAGTCATTGGGAATATATTTTACGTACTGTCAATATAAAAAGTCATGGCACGAAATCAGGCCAAAAATTGAAAAACGGTAAAATTGTATTGTCAAAAAACATTTAATGCTTTTGATTTTTTCTTTTTTTTTTTTTTTTATAAAATTTGTACGCTTTAAATCATTACGTTAACGTTTATTTATGTTAAAAACAATACTAAAAATTTAGTTGAAAACCAAAAATAAAAAACAAAATAATATCTGTCAGTAATTTTCATAACTTGAAATTGTTTATGATCAAGAAGCGTAAGTTTGAAAATCATATTTGAATTTTCCACTGGCAAAATTTCATAAATTTGAGGTATGTTTATAAAAATATTTCAAAAAAATACTAAATTTAACATAATAATTTAGCGGATATTAATAAAACTTCTAGTCAGAAATGTTAACCTAAGTTATTGTGAAGTCATGACAAAAAATTCACAAAAGGTCAAAACTTGTTAATTTCATCGATGCAATGTTTAATAATTCTTACCGGAAAAGCTCGAATTCTCATTTTGCCCTCTTTTTTTGTCAACGAACTCGTATTTTTCATCATTGTGCTAGAAATATAAATTTTCGTTCTGCGTTTACTTTTACATTCATTAACAATTATTACTCTGGAACAAGGAAACACTTTATCTGTCACAACTTAAGTTACGTTTTCATTTTCAAATTAAAAAAAAAAATACACTAGTTGTATTAAGTCGCCATAACAATTAATAAATGGATAATTTAAGATAGTTTACGAATATTTTAATAAAGAAATTCATACAATTTGATAATTTTTCATAATGGGTAACCACAGCAAGTAACACATCACAGTATTTATCGTATTTATCTAAATCGTCAATTTTTTATCCAACTTTCTTTGTTTAGAACTAAAAATGTCACTGTTTTAATAGACACTAAATGGATAAATGAAAATAACTAACTAATTTTGCAAGATTCTGACAGTGTAAAGAAAACAATTCGTATAAATATTATTGAATTCTTTCAATAAAACCATGACAATCCACATAAATGAAAAATTATTAATAATAATTTTATAATGTCAAATCAAGTTAGCCAACTTTATTACTTTTTATAAGAAAAAAAAAACTGTTAGCGATGGGTGCAAGAACGTTCGATTGTTACAGAAAATTAACCGTTATTTTAATTTTTTAATTACATGCATGTTTCATATTTTAATATACATATATTCAAATTCGAATTTTTCAACTCATTTTAATTTGTATATTTGTCGTAAAGTACTGTATATTATTTATATTATTTCAATTAAGGGCAAAGAATAAATTGAATAAATCGAGCAAAACGGTCGATTTTATTACATACGACACTTTTTTGCAGTACCTACAAAGTAATACAATAGGTATGATCCGTTTAGCGCATTATTCAGCCATGTTTATTAATTAAGTAATTAATTAAATAAATATTTTCATTTTCAATCTCTTTCATTAAGCTTAAGTATATTATTTTAATAATAGAACTATTGATTAAAAAATGATTATAGTAACATACATCAACAAATTAATATTTAATACTGTACTGTTAATCACAAGCTGTTTTTCCTTTATTATTTTAATATAAAAGTTTTTTTTTATTTTTTATTTTTTAATTATTTATTTTTTTAATTTTTAAAATTTAATTTGAATTGATTTTTTAAGGAAACAATACGAAATGAGAGAAAATAATACTTTACAAAAAAAAAATGTTATCCGAGAATCAGTTGTTTAGTAACCAGTACCACGATCGTGTATAACCAGTACTAAACAGGATAAAACTTCAGTTCGAATTCTTCTTTTTTATTGCATTAAGTAAAAACAAAAATAAGTAACTGGAATAATCTCAAATCTACGATTTACTTATTACAGGTATTTAGCCTTTTAACAGTATTTTACATTAAAAGCCTACATTTGGTAAAAATATAGTTACTAGAGTACTTAAATGTAATGTCAGTTACATATCTTTCATCATTCTAAATGAAAGTAACGAGAAAACTATTGCATTGCTATACAATTTCCCAATGAAATCTTAGTAAGATATTATGTTTATAAAAATATTAATAGACAAGAAAGACAAGAAAAGTAGACTGTATGAATCATTGGTTTTTTTTTTTTTTTTTTTTTTTTTTTTTTATATTTTGATTACGTCAGATTAAACAAGTATCTAATTGAATATTTGGGCGTATCGAATTGTACACAGCCGAAGACCTTATATTAGGTTTTAGGGTAGTAGAAGGGTATTACTCTTCTTAATATTCCATAGATTTTATTCCCTTTAATCAAAGAGAAAACCCTTAGCAAAGATTCATTTATTTTCTATCATAATAATCATATCTAAAGAATATTAAAACGCAAATTTTTCTTGTCGTAAGGAGATAAATATAATAATATATAATTTAATTTGTTTGGAATATGAATAACTACCTACCATATTTCTTTCTCTGTTTTGCACATTTTTTCTATTCTGTAAAACAGAGAAGGAAATTTGGTGTTCATATTCCAAACAAAATAAACAAATTATACCAATAGGGTATTAGCATGTATTAGGTAATAGGACTAATAGGACTAGTAATAGTTTATAGCAAAAACGATCCATACCATTTTTACATTTTATTTGTATAAATCAGGGCCGGACCTAGTCTAAGTGGCGCTCGGGGCAGGGTTAAAAAATGGCGCCCCTGTAGAAAAAATTTCATTTTTTCCTCCCAAAAAACAAGTGACGAGCAAAAAAAAACGTCACATATCGAATTTTGGTGCCCCCAAGATCTGCCGCCCGGGGCACGTGCCCCGCCTGCCTCCCTAAATCCGGCCCTGGTACAAATTATCTTAAAACTGTCATTATGGTGTTGGTAAAGAACAGATGAAGTGCTAGGGGTTGAGATTTGTATAGAGCATCTGTTTGCAGTCATCTTCTTGAAGGAATCTGCCCAATATTCGTCTAGAATTGCAAAGAGATACTGAAAAAATTTTATGAATTCTGGAAATAGCGATCGTGATAACTGAGTCTTGCCCAATTAGTTCTAATGTCCGCGACTTAGCCCGTTGACCTACTTGGTTGCTAATGGCTGTTTGCGTATTGAGAATTAATTTGGTGATAGAAGGTTCAAAGAACTTAAAATGAATAATACTGGTTATTTGAGTTTTAACAAAAATTATCAATATTGCCTACTAAAATCTGGAATTTTAACGGACTTAAATCAATTGTTGGAGTTCTAGGACGATTCTAATTTCTAACTAGATATAACTTTTTTAATTCCAAGATAATCTCATTTAACTTATTATGATAATTACTCCGTGTTAGTTCCGAGTAAACTTTAGCTAAACTGATTACGTAATTACGTTATGAAATTGAAAAAAATTCATATTTTAACTGCCCCCAGAGAGAATTGAACTCTCGACCCCTGGTTTACAAGACCAGTGCTCTAACCCCTGAGCTATGGAGGCTCTGTGCTAAACTTTTAATTTAAAATATTAGTTGGAATGACTTCTAATAATTAATTTTAAGCAAAATCAATAACTTAAATATTGTCTGTGTGCTTAATAAAATATTTTAAACAAATGTGTTAAAGAAAACTTTTACTAAAAGTAATTTTTTTCGCTTTATTGCTTGATCGTAACTTTTCTTTTTTATTTAACTTCTAAAACTTTAACTTTTTTCGTAAGAATTCCTTTGATAGTTTGAAAAGCAATCTTCAATTATCTTATTGATTATTGAAATTATGTATTTAAATATTTAAACTGGCGTTAATATTGTATTCTACTAGTACTACAGTTGGACATCTTTTAGAATATGGTACTAGATGGCACTAAGACGTATTAATTAAGAAAATGAGGAAATTTATATAGAAATTATCCATTTTATATTTTTGAGTAATTTATTAATTTTTTCTAAAATAAAAATTTTTCCTTATCTTCAAAAATAAAATCATTTTACAACAGTAATGTAATATACTTATATATTACAGTTTATGCTCAAAAAAGTCATAATATGAGTTTTGTTTTAGTCTGATTGTTAGTTACGTAATCACTTTAATAGAATAAAACAAATATATCAATCGGTATGCTATCTCATTGGAGCACTATAGCTCACACATATATATAGAATGTTATAACATGGTTTCCATAATGTCTATTATATCGAGAGGACATAAGGCACAATAATAATGGATATGATGCTGTTGCAGTATGGCGCATGCGTATATATAATCCCCTCCGCTATCCCCGGGATGGTAGCGTCGCGCGGCAGCGTCGGCCCGCACGCGCATCCAGCTCCGTCACTCAGAGTGCTGGATGTTTTACATCGCAGCACCAACACCCTTTCTTCCTGTCTGTGTGTCTGCTTCTGGACATCATCCATAACGTTACGAACGTATTGTATTTAAAAAGGACTTTTGGTTTTTTGGAATTAAAACATGGCAGATAAGAAGGCTGAACAGTATTATTCACCACCACCGAAATTGGGTAAATGGGAAGCGTTTAGTACGTTTTTATGGAATTCAGAAACGAAACAATTTCTTGGACGAACAGCGGGTAGTTGGGGTAAGTAATTGTGTTAATTTTTTTTTATATCTTATCTCAATGTGTCTTAATTGTTAAGTATTTCTTGAGTGTATTATTTGAAATGACTTAATTATTAAGTTAAAAAATTGCTCTTCAATTAATGAATGTATTTCGAATACGTTATTATTTCACGATCGATAAACGTAGAAACTCTTCTATAGTCATAGATTAATACTTTGACCTTTCAAATTTTATTTCTTACCTATTTTCATTTCTTCTGTGTTAAAATTTTCAAAAAACGAAAAATTTAAATTTAAAATTTGCAACATTGTTTAAAATGATGCGAACAACTGATACCATTAATTCATATCTGTTTTAATATAAATGCATATCTCTGTTTTAAAACAATTAAACTTTTTAATTTAATTTCATATCATCTAAAAATTTACAATTTATGTGTATTTGACCTTTTCAACTGTATTTATATCATTTTATTAAATACATCTGTGCCATCATAATAATTTAGAAAGTTTTAATTATTTATCTCTTCTCAACAATACATTTCGTTTTTATTAAAAACTTCCAATTTTCTCTCCAAAAAAAGTGAACTATATTGTAATACATAATCAGATTGACCTACATTTTATATTCAAATTATTCAGTAACCTATATAATTTTAAATTAAATAATTCCAAATTTAAACCAAATTTTAACGTACAAATTCCATTGTCGAAAATTTTTAAATTATATAATTAATATAAAACATTTTTTTTTTTTTTTACTAAGTATTGACAAATAAAGTGAGTGAATACTAAAAAAGGATAATAAATTTGAAATTAATAATATCAAGGACATTAAAATCCTTACAACCGGTAACGCGATGGCGTCGTTGTCAATTGCGCGTCGCGGTGCGCATATAAAACAATGGAGGACGACGCCCGTTAAACGTTATTCTATAAATGCGCATCGAAATCTATAAAATTTAGATATTTTTGAATATATTTTTTTAAGTAGTCATTTTTTATGCTAAATTTAAAAATTTTAATTACTCTTTTTTTTTTTTAATAATTAATTTTAGTCCCATTGTTTGTTCTCCTCTTATATAAAGTTATGAATTTTCCATATTTTCAACATTAAAACTTGAATTGATTTACGAATGGACCATTGTTGTCCTTAAGTTATAATTGAAACTAAAATTATAGCTCTGTTTAAAGTCGTAGTATCGAATGGATACAATATATAGCACATATAGTACCTATATTAATTACATAATATAGATAATTTGTTGTTGTATTTAAAAAAATTTTAATTGTTTTCTTATAGAATATTTAAGATTTTATTCTTTACAATTCTGGTCTTTTGTTGAGGTTATGATCTTAAGAATAAAATTTGATTGCTGACAATTATTTTAGGAGCGACAAAAGATCGAATAAGTGTTTTTCCATTTTTTAATTTAAAAAAAAAAGTTATGTTTTTTATATTTTTACATCAAAAAGTTATAAATTGATTACGTAATCATCGTTTTTGACAATTCAAAAAATTTATTTTATACTATTTCGATAATTAGGTTATGAAACTCTTCAAATCGATTTCTTATTTTTTGTGTTGTTACATTATTAGTGCTGTTTGAAAATTTTTAATAGTGTTAATTTTTTTTTTTTTTTTTGTTTACCTAATCAATTTTTATTTACTTGAAAAAATTGATGAGTATTTTTGTTTAAAAGTTTTAACTTTATTTATTTTATTAGTGTATTAGTGAAGTTCGGTTTATGTTGATTACATTTCATTTGATTTTTAGTTTATCAGTTTTTATTTGTAATTTATCCGTTTTAAAGCGACCTTGAGTGTAAACGCATATGTTTTCAGGAAAAGAATTAAAATTTTTTTTCAGTTGAATTATTTTTTATCGTTATTATCAGAAATATGATAAATAAATTTCATAAGAAGTTTCGAAACGTGATCAGAATTCCTGTGCAAACAAGAGAAAAGATTAAAATAAAGAAAAAAGATTAACATCCGGTAGCAGTAGTTCCTATAAAGAAATCCGTATTTACTGTGATTGACTAGAAGACAAGTCTAATATCAGAGAAAACGACTCAGAATTCTGTTACCGTACGCGTAGGAAGATCGACGATACATTTTGTGACACATATTTTGACAGCCAAATTTCAAATTTTGTCTTTCAAAATTGGGTCACAAAAGACAATACTGGCCAAATCGATGATTATCTTGTTTTACTATTGTTGCCTTTTCTAAATTTTAAATATAGTGACGTACATAGTGACGTAGTGTGGTATATGCACTGTATTGATGTAATGGTATGACGTCAAAATGCAGTGTTAAATAGTTTGTTCAGTTTTTATTTTAAAACGAGTGGCTATATTTATTGATAATTGTTGATTTTTTTTTTATTTTAATAATACTATATTTCTATATAATAATTATGTTAATGTCCTTCATACATTGTATGATAATATTATGTACTTGCATAACTTGCTATAATATATATTTCATTTTCATTAAATCAGTGATTGTAAACTTTTCCTTTGGAAATCATGAAACAAACATTTTCTTGATTTAATTTTTACCATTTTTGGATGAATCCAAAATTTTTTAATACTTCTGTCCTGCAGTTAATGTTATTTTTGTGTATTTCTGAATTTTTTTGGCGAATTGATAAATTAGAAACGCCTAAAGTATTTTCGATTTTTTTATTTGATACGTTGAAACAAGAGTTTATGGATGGGAATTTCTCAAGGGACACTTAAATTTATCTGTGTTTTGCTGTGTTCATTTCTATATATTTGGTACCCCTAATGTACTACTTTAATACAGTTTTCAATACCACATAGAATGAACTAGCCCATTTATTTTGTTGTTTCTGGTTTGTTTTGTAAGAGATTCGTAATTGAGGTCAGATTTCAGTATTTTCTTTTTTTATCAAGACGAAATCTTTTTTGGGTTCCATACTCAGACCTACGGAATCCTTATAGTCTCGCCATGTCTGTCGTCGCCGATTTTTTCTAATTTTCATAAATAAACTTGACCGTTCTTTGGCCTTATCCATTTTCAATGAGAAGGCTGTGTGTCTGTTAATTTAGACTCTGGAATATCGCTTATTGTATTATGCATTTCTAATACAATTACAAGTGGTTCCTTGCATAGTTAGTTTTTAAACTGCTGGCATCTTTCAGACATATTTATTAATATATAATAAGAACGCATTTATTGGTATTAAATTTCTAGCATTTAACTACATTCGGAATTGGATTGATTGGTGTAGTATAATCAAAGTCCATGTATGATTAACACAACACATGTATGTAGATAGAAATTACTTGATTCAGTTTTATTAATAGATTTATTTTTATTAAACAGATTATATAAATATAGTTTTAGAACAAATTCTGTAAGAGACACGTCTGAAGATAATTTGTTATTCAGCATCTATCTCTTTCCTAATTTTTTGAATTTTAACAGTTTCTGATGCTTTGAGATAGGAAATCTGTAATTAAGATAGGTTATCTTCTAAATAAATTCCATTTTTTAATTGAGATGATTTTTACAAGAGTTATAACCTGATTATCAACACTTTACAGTCTTTAAACACAAAACGTATTGAGGGAGAAGGAATATACACCATAATAAAAATTTGCACTTTTTTAGCTTGTTTAAAAATACAGTCGAACCTGGATAAGCGAGAGTTGAAGGGACCGCAATCTATTTTTCTCTTAGAGAGATTTCTCACTAACCCGAGTTTCTAGTTTACAGAGGTACGGGAGAGGTTTATCTCACTTATAGAGGTCTAGAAAAAACACAACCAATATGTATTGAGAAACATGCATGTATTGTATGGATATTACTTATTAGAATAATATACATATACATATTTGGACATAGATAAGCTTACAAAAAAAAAAATGCATTTTGGCTATTTGAATAGAAAATGAATTTCTCGAATTATAAGAAGAACATAAGCACATTCAGGCATTCTAATAAAATAAGTTCTTTGAAATTTAAGAATGAGTCATAAATAGCAAATGTTAAATACGTTTAACTGTCGCTTATAGAGGTACAGGCAATTAGCAGTCTCAGTTATAGAGGTCCACGAGCGAAAAACGACTCTCACTTATACAGGTTTTTGTTTCTCACTCATAGAGGTTTTAGAGTGGTAAAGTTACGGGACCTGGCAATTACTTTCACTTACAGAGTTTTCTCACTTATCTAGTTCTCCCTTATCCAGGTTTGACTGTATTAGTGACTACTCACTACTCTTATCTTAAAAGCTCATATCTTTTTTGTTTCCATAAGTAAACTAATAAAAGTATTTTTTCCTCAAAAATGTACTCTCCGGTTCAAAAATTCCTATAATATAATGCACTGTAATATCTAATATGCTTAAACAATCTCTTTTTCGTAAATTAATTAAAGGGAACGAAAGAATGGACCAGTTTTTTTCCTGATATACAAGTTACTATGGAGCCATCATTTTATTATATTTACCTTGCCCGCTTCCACAAAATTAGTCGCCGTCTATTGTTTTATGTTCCTAATAATTTATTCTATACAGAAAAATGGCAAATTTTATTACCCGCGCTCTCGCTCTTATGATTCTATACCGTACGTGACTGTTCTGTCAATTTTGTTTTTGTTCTACTCCATATTTCTGTCTCTTTTGTGTGTGGTTTTTGTAATATTCATGTGCCTTTAATTTTTTCATCTATATTTCCTTATCTTATCTGCCATTCTATGTATGGTTTTTTTGTGTGTTTTTGGTTGGTACCATAATATTCGCAGATGTGGTTTTGCATTAAAATCATTGTACGTACATTATGAAATATTCAAAATGAAAATTAGTTTATGGAAAATATTTGCCTCGTAAACATCAAAGTAGTTTTTATTAATTTTTTTCCGAAATATGTCTGTTGAATTTTTTTGACGGTGTATATATTTTTTTCTGTATCAACGTATTTTGCTGGATACTAACTTCCCATTCTTTCGTACCATATTCCTTATCGGATGTTAGGTTTCTTTGATTTTTCCAATTTCTTTATGTAGTCGCTTCAGTAACTATGTCGTTTAATCCCACTCAAAGAGTTGATCATCAAGCGTTAAGATATTCCGTAAGTAATTTTACCATTTGATATTTTTCAACTGTGACTCTTATTCCGTTATCCATGTGAGACATGAGTCACAAAATTGAAAATAATTTAGTTAGTAGAAAATTAAATAAAAATGGCTTTCAACAAGAACACTGAGGAACGTCTCTCATTGATTCAATTATATTAGTAGGTGTGATTGTTGTTCATGTGCACACTTGACTCAAAAAGATGAATTGTTCTCAAAAAAATGTCACTGTAAAAACAATGATTCATAAAGCTGTAGATAGATGGCATTAATGGCCTCGAGGATCAAAACAATTCTTCATTGTTTTTACTGGAAATATTATAAGAGCTTTGTAGGTTTGTTTATGTTATAACACTACGGCAGAACTAGGATAGACAGATTTTTCTATTTAATGTTATTTTTTTATAGCTGCGGGATATTTTCGAAGTAAACGAACCATTCTTAACTCGTATTTTATACCCTTTAGAGGCTGTTATTTGTTTACCGGCAATAAATTGAAATAAATAAAATGTTTAAACTGTTCAAACGTATGTTTTGTTTATTTAAATTTATAAAAGTTTTATGATACACTATTTTATGTTTTAGGAATTGTTGTCGGAATGACAAAATCTATACATATAATAAAACTGTAAATCTGTCTTTGTCTGTCTGTCTGTCTGTTCACGTATGACGTAAAAACTACTGGACGGATTTTAATGAAATTTGGTGTGATGATAACTTATTATCTGGGTCAACATCTAAGATACTTTTTATTCCGGCAAAATGTCTCATTCCCACGGGAAAATGGAAAAACTATTTTGAGCATCTACACACATTACGCCAATTTACATATTTCATAAAAAATTTCATAACTATAGTAACAAAAATTGTAAATAAATTTTGTAGTTTGGAAATTTTTCTGAATTTTAAATCAAAAAAATGTTGCTAATTGTGTACCGAAAAATACAATAAATACACAATTGTTAATTTGGAGACAATTTAATGTATTTTGTGTTGCAAGAAACTACAAATTGGAAAAAGAAACTACTCAACGTTTCGCGTGAACAGCGTCACGGGTACGGCTAGTTTGATAATAAATGTTCTACCATGAAAGTCAGTTTTCTGCCAGTTCGAAGCTTCTAATTTTATCAGAAATTAAAATAATGGTAACAAAAACATATGACTAACTTCAGATTTTCTATTTCCACAAATTAAAATACGATTTTTTCAATTTGAAGAATTTTATAGTACACGATGACGTCATTACGGTCAAAATGTAATTTCCTTCTTGAAGCTCTTTTGTGAAACTGGAATAATCTTGTTACGAAATTATTTTCGCTATTAGTTTCATTGACTAACAGATCCCGTTATTTATAAACCATTTTCCCCTAAGTCAGTGTTTCTCAACTGCCGGTCCAGCGAACAATGCTGGGCAGTGAAGGTATCTTACCGGTCCGCAAAAAGATATGTAAATTACAACGAATTACAAACACTAATTAAAAAAAAAATTATGGAAATTTATGCCCAGAAATAGTTTTTGGCTGTAAAAAAAATTCAGGTGGAAAGATTCCAGGCTACAAGAATTCTATTTAAAATTAAAGAATTGATTTTAAATATTTCTGGACGAAGTGGTCGGAAAACGATATTTCATATTACATAACATAATGTTAGTCCAATTAAGGGTGGAAATGATTCTAAGCTACAAGAATTCTATTTAAAATTAAAGAATTGATTTTAAACATTTCTGTAATGCTTAAAAAAGAGTCGATATTTTTCTGAATTACATGAAAACTATATTTCATATTAAATATAAATGTAATTTAGAAATCGTGTCCACACAAGATTATCTGAGATTTTATCGGGTCGTGACTGAAAAAAAAAAAAACGTTGAGAATGGCTGCCCCAAAACAGTAAACACTATAAAAAAATAATCGTTACCTAAAATAAAATCTTCAATTTATTGTATTCTTCCGGACTGAAGTTACAGGTTATTTATCGGTATAGAGTAATAGAGAAAACATTTTCATTTTTTTTTCATTATACCTGATGACGTCACTAGCGTACACTGAGTTATTTTCGAATAATTTTTAAATGAATTTTTGATCATATAACCGGCACCACCACCATAATTTGTTGCGAATGAAAAATGGTCTATTGGTATATTATTCCTTTTCTGTAAACTAATATATTTTTGACATTACAATCAATAATTTTTTCTTATCTGTTCGACTCGTAGTCATCCAATTTTGTTATATTTCAAGTTACTGACTGCTCTATGGATATTGATTTTATTGAGATTCGACCTAGATTTCGAATTTTCATTTATTTGACAAATTTCCATTAAATTTAATGATGTATGAAAGATTGTTGTGCGCTGATAAATAACAATTATTTATTGGCTACAAATACAGAATTTCAATTAATCATACGAATTTATCGAAATTCACGTATTTAAATCACACGTATAAGGGGGGGGAGGTGTTAGATATTTAAAACATTAAATGTTATTTTGATATCAGTATAATATGATTCTCTAATACCCCAAGTCTCACACCCTGCTTCTATCGGTTCGGTATTTTTTAAATATTTTAGGTATTAATGCGTTACTGGAATATATAGTTACCTGAAGTGGTGAAGGACTTATTTAAATTGTTTTGAATCGACTGAAATTTGCTTTTTAGAAATATTTTGTATATGTCTGAAACGTACCTGTTATAACTTCGCTGAATAACCCTCGTCTCATAAAGATCTTTATATTATTAAGTTTTCAGAAATGGCTCGAGTAAATGGGTAAAAAATGGCCCAAAAAAATATCAATAATTTCCAACACAATGCAACAGTTCTTAAGGTTTTTTTTTCGTACTGTTAGGAGTAAACCAAATATGATCAGGGGTTATAAAATCACAAACATTATTTTTGGAAGCAAATATCTTTCGGAATATACCCTCTGGTTCGAGAATATACCTTCCTGTTCCTTTACCTTTAACTAAAATTTCCTTTTTTATTTTAAGCTGGAATGTGGGACCATAACTTGTATCTGGGCCTATCTCTCTAGAAAATAGTCTAATAGATATCGTTTTTAGTCTATTAAAACAATTGACGTCCCGGTGTTAATGTTGAATATAGGTACTTTTTGTCATAATTTTCGTTAAAATATTTATATTTAGAATTAAATTTACAACCGTTTTATACACAGGAAATTGTTTTATCAGTACTTCCTTAAAATTTATGCGTATGTATAGTAATTATAAGTGCGAAACAATATTATGTATTTAAAATACACACTAGAGAAAAAATTTAATACTTTTTTTTTTATTTTTCAACTTAAAAACGTATTTTATTCTTATTATAGTGTTACATAATTTTAAATAAAAAGTGCTCAGTGTGAGATTTGTATTTGGTTATTATAAATTGTATCTAGTATGCAAATTATTCTGTCTGGTATTAGAAACCTTTTCAAAGCCGCATAAAACCGGATTTAGTTAGTTATTTTTCAAGGCGATTTATTTGTAAGGGGATAATATAAGGAACAATAAAGAATTTTTTGCCCCTTCTAGTTCAGTGTGTTCGATTCAACTCTTTTATAAAGAATATTGGGACTTTTTTTGTTCATAGTCGTTTACGAACATTTTTTTGAATCGAGATCTTTTAAAAAAATAATTAAATATATTTTTTTTTGTTTTTGTAACAAAAGACGTATGAAATTTTTTGATACGAATAAGAAATTTAAAAGAATTGTGTACATTGCCTTTTTTATTAAAAGTACTAACTTTAGTTTCAATTACAGTATAACCTCTTTCTACATTACCTTCTTTTATGCGATTTTTTATGCAGCTTTTTTTTAAAAAAAGAACCCGTTAAAGTGCATAATGTAAATAAAGAGTAAGAGAAAATATGAAATTTTAACATTAATTTGCTATAATTTTGCGTCATTCAGTTCTTTACATCCGTGTATTTTGCAATTTTTGCAACAATATAAAAAATAAATAAAATATTTAAAAATGTTCTAATGTGTAAATTATTCCTTTATCTTGGTTAGAAAAGCAGTTTCTAGGAAAATCGTGACTTTTTGAGCTATGTATTTTACATTAAACTTTTTTCATGCGGTCCCGACCCACCGCATAATTTTTTTTTTTGTGCAGTCGCTGTCCACTTCATAAAAAGTTTTCGCTGTATTTGGGTTGCTACCTGGTAAATCTAGTTTTAATTACATTTCATTAAATATTTAATAAGAATTTGCAGTAACTCTGAAGCAACTGGTTTCACCAGACAATAGTTTTCAAATAAGAATAAAAAAACAAGATTCTTAAAGCTGTCTTCTTACCTTGCTTTTCTTTACAATCCCTGTTCTATCCATATGTAAATCTCATCGTTAGAGACATAATATAAATATTTAAACAGTAGCAATTTCCAACAAAATCTAATTTGCATATAAAAATGAAATTGTCAACTTTTTTTATTCTCCTGTTATATTAGTTCAAAAAAATAATAATAAAAATGAGAGAGAAAGAGCTAGTTTATTTTAACATCATTAACGTGCCATGTCTTTTATTGCTGTCACTATCTGTAATTGTTTTAGCACTTTTTTCTGTATCTTAGTTATAAAATTATATTTTGACATGAAAATTGACTTTTATTTGAATAAAAAGTCGTAATAAATGATGATGGATGTGGTATATAAAACCTTGAATAATTTAATATAATGTGTTTTACCTGTTTTTTTTAATATCATAAAAAAAAAAATGAATAACAAATTGGTAAGATCGTATAAGGTTCGATAAGGTTTTATCTTTATGGATCGACTAGAGAACTATTCGTTAATTTTTAGATTTGTAGTAAGAAAATTGTAAAATTTAATTCATTAAATTTGTTACAAATCGTTCGAAACCGATTTCCATTATTTTTTGAAGCATTTCCGATAATATCACTTTCTTTTTTCTTTTTTGTTAATAGTATGCAGGGGCTGGCAATATTTTTAACGCGTTGACGCAACGCTGTACCACGTCAACAATTCCGTAAGTCGTACATCAATAAAGTACACAAACATAGCTTGCACGTTTATCGCAGAAATCATCACTACACTGAGAGTGTACTATCCATTTTATGGCTACTTGCTGAGGTAGCATCACACCTATGTGATTCACTGTGATCACAGATGCTGTGTCATTAGACTGTAAAATACCCCTGTCGCAGCATCCTGCATAACATAGCGAATTTCCGTTTATAAAAATTAGTTTTTCTCAGAAACTAGTTGACATAGAAAAAAAGTTTAAGACCTTTTTTATGTAATTTTTTCTTCTCTTTTAAATGGTGTAAAAAAATTTCTCAAAAATTTTTGAATAAGTGGAAATTTTGACAAAAAACTAATTTTTCTCAAGAACAAAGAGCACGTTCTGGGCATCCGACGTGTCTGGGTAACGAACTTGTCCAACGGTTTGGTATTTTCAACATTTTCACAAAATTTCGTAAACCTAGGACACTTCGTTCGAGAGTTATCGTGCGGACACATATATATATATATATATATATATATATATATATATATATATATATATATATATATATATATATATATATATATATATATTGCGACGATTTCTAAAACTGTTTAAGAAAGTAAATTTAATTTTTTGAAAAATTTCCCTAGTGTTTTCCCGCTATGATTCTCTTTTAAAAGTAGGAAGTCCCATAACAGTTTTGGAACGTCATGTCATAATGATTTCCATATAGTTTCTTTGTGTTCTTTGACTAAATTATAAATCATTTGATATTATTTATCTCAGGTAGAAAACTCAATGCTAAAGGTTTCGTTTAGCTTAAAACTTCAATTAGATCACACAAGTACAAACATGATTTCTTTACGGTGGTATAGATAGCGCAGTTTATTAAAATTAAATGAACATACAACAAGCAATTTTCGAAACGAAAAATATTGTTACAGATAAATTGTTGTCGTTAACAGTATATGTATTTTAACTACTTGATTATTCTGTCGAAACGGAAATGTGAACATAGTTATTTAATTAACAAGATCCATTAACAGGCAATCAACTAAACTAATTACAACTAATATGTATCTTCAATGACTATCGTTCTCATAAATGCACTTACATCTAGATTATAGAGCACGTATTTATTTCCTATCAATGCATCTATTAAAAGGTTACCTATTTACTGTATGTTTACTTATATTTTATAGACGATATATTATTATAGGTGGGTATATACATACTATAATATTTATTGAGTATACGTAATTAAATGCATTGTACGAACGTCCTTAATACGGTTATAACATTTTACGTATGTATATAGGATGTCAGAGAAATAAGTATCATCCTTCTGAGGGGTGACTCTTAGCACCCTGTAGACACTAAAACCGCAGGAATTTTTTCGGAATTAACAGTCGCGTCACTCCTCGAAAGGATAAGAGTTATTTCTCTTACACCCTGTATATATATATATATATATATATATATATATATATATATATATATATATATATATATATATATATATATAGGGTGTAAGAGAAATAACTCTTATCCTGTTGAGGGGTGACGCGACTGTTAATTCCGAAAAAATTCCTGCGGTTTTAGTGTCTACCGGTGTGCTATGCTCTTACACCCTATATATATATATATATATATATATATATATATATATATATAATAGGGCGTAAGAGAAACAACTCTTATCCTTTTGAGGGGTGACGCGACTCTTAATTCCGAAAAAATTCCTGCGGTTTTAGTGTCTACAGGGTGCTATGAGTCACCCCTCAAAAGGATGATATTTATTTCTCTGACATTCTGTATAAACGAGCAGTTTAAAAAAAAAACAAGACTGGTGTTTTATGAAAATTTTATAATTGCTGGTTTTTTTATTCCAACATCTTTGTTGGTCACTTTCGCAATCGCATGAATTGAAGTTACCGCACTGATAGAGAAATTACTCCACTGCCGTTAACCTTCTCTGGCGCTTCAAGAGGTTTTGGCTGCTCTAAACCGTTCGTGTGAAATGTGAAGTACGAAAAATAGATCAGAGATTGACCACTTCTAATATCTGACCGCCCTAGGCTCAGGTCTACTCTGTCTTATAGAAAGTGGGCGTACTCGGCCTTATGCCCTGGGGTGCTTTCGTAACTTTTTTGATTAGTCGGTGCTAGATTGGGTACTTTTTGGGTTCATCTCGATCCATCCTTTTTTTGATACTCGTTTCTAATATTTTTACTTCAAATATGGCAAGATTCTTGTAAAATTTTGATTTTTCAACTACGAAAATAAGTTGTGGTTATTGTATAGTTATTATCGCTAGAGGTCTAGATAAACGCTTTCTAAATATACGGCGATCAACGGCATTCTAGTGTCAGACGATCGTAAAATACACAGATCCTAAAGCACGAATATCCTCAAAATACTATATCTCGGGCGCATGCGTGCCACCCTCAAGGATTACGTGACTGGTCTCTGTAACGTCGTTAACTAAAATCTTACGTATATGTATAAGCGATCTAAATTTAGGTGGTTCAATCCGAACGATCCATTAGTGGCTAACAAACGAAATTCTACACAAAAGGTTGCATCAAAATGTTTCAACCTAGCTACGAAATCGAATTTACGGACGTTTTCGACGATCTAGGTTAGGTTAGGTTAGAACGAATTTTAAATGTAATTTTAGTTCAGCGTGTCCTTCACGCATAGATACAATCTCATGAATTGTCATGATTACTACTTTAGTTGCCTATTTTTTTTTTTTTTTATGAAGTAGGTTATACAAACATTATACGCTTTTATTGATTGTAAGCTCAACAAGCACATTATCAGCGTAAAAGCGTAAATGTATACCTATTTATAATTTGTCAAGTCAACTAACAGGTGTGTCAGTCGATTTTATTTATAGTTATTTATATATTATTTTCTTGAACACTGTATACGGCAAGGATACCGCGTCGGTATGTGGGTAAAAAAGATATTAGTTTGATGAAAATTTTCGACATCCGGTCTTATACGGATACACCCGGTTGTATTTACATATAGTCCCTGGAGATGACATGTTACCTGTTTGTATATTTACGATAAAGGATCAAAACTATTGTAGAAGACGTAATTTTTATTACAGACATTTTCGGAGCAGGTAAAAGTGTTTTCGGAAAAGTTATGTGAGCGAGGTTAAAGAAAAGCCTTCACTAGATTTGACTTTCTTTACTATAAAGTTGGCCAGAGAATCTTTTCCATAAATATATTTGACAGTGTTACTCATATGTTTCGTATGTCTGTTAAAGAAGCACATAAACTTCGAAGTTCAGTATTTTATTAACTTTAAAGCTAAAAATTTTAATTCTTATTTTCAAATACGAGAAAGTACGTCAAGAAATTAGGAAAATTTCTTTTTAAAACCCTGAAAAGACCTCACATAATATATTAATGACGTTTTGTACTTAAATTGTACTTGCATATGCATATTAAATTTCATATATGGACGTTAAAAAAGATTGCGGTTGTTAAATGAAGTTTATGTAATCGAAAATGACATTACAAACCATTTTTCATAATACTAACAAGGTCTTCCACAACAAATCAATGATATTATTACCAATGAGGTCAAAAACGGAAATAATAATAATATATACTGTATAACTGGCAAATACTTGGTCATTTTACTTTAATTCCTCTGTTTTCTAATTAAATTTTAGCATCGATAGATTGTTTGTTAATTTTTAGTCTTTATGAAGTTTTTTCTATGGCTTCCAGCAAGTTTTTTCTAAATTTCATTAGACAGAGAAGTCCTAAAATAATTTTTTTTTTTTGTACCAATACGGTAGGAAATAATCTACCTGTTGTCACAGTTTTTCAAGAAACAAATTATTAATTCCCCATTGGAAATTATTGTAATGGGTTCGGTTTTGCGAATCGCTAATTTGGATATATCTCCACTTTTAATGTCACTATAGAATCGGAATCCATCGTTCAATTGATCCCTGACAGTCCCATTAGATGCGCAATTAAAAAGTGAAGACGGGATAAAGTTTGCAGAAAGTTCGGATTAGCGGTTTGTTTTTTATGAAAAAAAAAAACGAATATAAAAAATTTTTGTCTCATATTTCTTCCTTCGGGGTACGGGGACCATGTACAATAATTTCTAGTCTTTAAGGGTACCCGATGGGAAGTTAACAGTGTGGGTAGACCTGTCGGCCCAAATTTTTTAGGTTTGTTTAGTGATCACAATGTTTCCGCTACTTTAGTAGTCTCGGAATCAAAATATTTTAGTAACCTCAAAACGTATTAATCACCTCAAATCTAAAAATTTTGATTTAACAATTTTTTATTTGTGTTATTAAACAAACACAAACGAAAATTTATATTTTCTTCTAACCTATTAATTTGATTCAGAAAATAAATAAATTATATGAAGACATTGGACAAAATTATGTAGAAATATGTGTATTCGTTGAAAAATTCGAACATTCAAGCGTGCAATGCAAGGAATATATAGAACAACATTATAAACAGATTAAATTTTCTAGGCCATGCTGTTGCAAAAAACCGTCTATGTGCATAATACATTTATATAAACTGTAATAAAGAGTAGTATGAGAAGTATGGACATATTTATGGCAAAGTATGCATGTCTTTCTTCAGTGTATGTTATAGTTTTCTTCGTACGTTCTTTTGTATTGTTATGCCATGCTTAATATGTAAATTTTATTCATTTCAAAGATGGTTTAACACATATTATGTTTTTTCATGAGTAATTCTATTTTAAATTTATGTGTTAAAAATAGAACTAAAAGTTCTTTAAAAAATCCTTAAAATAAATTAAATTTCAAAAATTCACGAAAATATTTTCGGCAGTTTACATACAGAGGCGGCGCAAAGGGTAGGCGAAGTAGGCGACCGCCTGCCTATAACCTCGCGGCCTTGGAGGCCTCGCATTCGGGCCTCACATGTGTAAGAAAAATGGTAAAAGGCTACGGTTGCCGGCCAGTTGTGGTGTAATTTTTTTTTGTTCGTCACTAATTAATCTTTAGGGAGAGTTTTTTGAAAAATCAGAGAAAAGGGGCCTCTCAAAATCAAACTGTTAGGGAGACAAGGAGATATCCTAAGGGTCACACAAAAAGAGTCTGGGTCGTCGTCTGATTTCTAACAAGAAATTTCAAAAAAATTAAAGAAGGGCGCCTCGCTAAATTCATCTTGTCCACCACCAATTTTTGTCTTGCGCCGCCTCTGTTTACATACGTACCCTACTATAGAGCAGATTAAATTTTTAATTTTAATTCAAAAAGTATATTTTCGAGAATGTAGGAGTAAAAAAAATTTCAGTACTTTAAAGGAACAGTAACGTTATTAATCATTGCGTGTCAACCTTTATGCTTGATAAATTTTGTATATTACAAAAGTTTATCTCGACATTGCTGCAAAAACGAATACAACCGTAACTTCCTTTCTATCTGGCAATGCAAACAGGAAGTTAAAAATAAATAAAGTGAAACATTATTACATAGAAATGAAATTATATAACGTAAAGTCAAAGTTCAACATGGGAAATATTTTTTTGTTTTGATGTAATTTTGGAAATTAATTTATAAAAGCAAACGGGAAAAGGTCTTTTAGCGTTTGGTTTAAATGCAATTATTTTTAAATATTTTCGGAGAAAAATAGCAAAAAAACTTACATAGACACTTGGCTGGGTGCGTGATGCCAACGACATCTATAATATACATTTTTTCATGCTATTAAATAATGGTAACCGTGGAAATAAATTTAAAATATTTTCAAAAAAACCGTAAAATCTGAATACAAATATTTGTTATTTACAATTATTTTTTTTTTATAAATAAATTTGAACAATTTGAGGTATAAAATACTGGATGAAATATAATAATTGTATTAATAAAGTATTTAAACAATTTTCGACGTTAACATGGATATAATTATCAAGACAGTATTTCCTTCCAACCCCGGACTATGCAGAGGAAAAAGTGATAGTGAAGCACGTCAGGGAAATTCGAAAATTAAGAAATGCTGGCATAAGTCATTTAGTTGAATGTACAGTCATACATAAAGCAAACATCAATAACTTCTTATGAAACATCATTGCATGTGAGTTTAAAATACCTCAAATATTTTTAATTCTGTATTTATGGATTGACGTGTAGACGTTAATACGTGGACAGATAAATAAGGAACGACATATTAGTGGCAATTGGGTTTATAATCAAAGTGGATCAATGTATTATATTTTTATTTAATATTTTTTATTACACTATAAACACATATGAGTATGTATTATTGCCTATTTTCTCCACTACTCACGCTGCAATCGATTTAATTATCCCCACCATATACTACGCACCCTGCCAATAGTTCCGCATGGGCGTAGCCAACAATACATTTTGAAGTGGATCTGAAAAGTTCTGGAAAAAAATAAAAATTATAATTTTAGACAGGACTAAACGCTCATTTTTTTGTCCAAAATAGTGGCTGCAGGATATTACTCTTGCTAAGGTCTTAGTTTATAAATTACAAGGTTGAATCGTTTTTGACTGAGGGTACATGCAGCTTTTTGGGATAGACCTTGAAGTTCCTTGCGATGGGCTGTGCTTATTACCCATGCCCGTCTTTGACTACGCTCATGTAGCTCAGTAGTTCTAGGTTGGATACTTTGTCGGCCAAATAATATTGGTCAAAATCCAGAAACATTTCTGGCCATTTCTGAATATTTGTATTTTGAAAATACTGAGTTGCGTATTGTCGGTGATACCGTTCCTAAGTGATTACATTTAAACATTGCCCTGTCTTGTTAGTTTTCTGCCTTTATTTATTAGAAGTTTCTATGTACTTAACAGGGGCGTAGCTACCGCCGTATCAGCCGTATCAATGATACGGGGCCCCCGGGCTACAGTGGCCCCTAACGTGTGTAAGCAAAAATTAGTAAAATGTTATCCACAATGTCACTTAATCTCGTGCTTCTCGGGAAAAAAACATAAAAAAACTGTCATACGTGCCTATAATAGAATTTTCACTTCAGAAATGACAAAAGTCAAAAAGACTCCTTTTTTCCCCGGGTTAGGCGTACGCCCAAAAGTTGGCAACATGGGTAACTTCAAAAATGAGACTTCGATGGGGCAGGAACGGCTATCAGACTTGTCACTATTGTCTATAGAGGCAGAAATTTTAGAAAAACTGAAACCGTCTTCAGCTATAGATGATTTAATAAATCAATTTTCCGGAAAAAAGGCAAGAAAAATGTATATTTAATTTGAATTGTTTGGCTAGGCTCAATTTTTAGGAGGAAGCGATAATTTATAATCAATAAATATTTATTTTAATTTAATGCAAGCATTTTTGTTTCTTTTGTGAGAAATCTTTACCCTTCATTTGGGCCCCCAACTAATTTTGATACAGGGCCCCTCCAAGGCACGCTACGCCACTGGTACTTAATCAAATTTTTGACCAAAAGCGTCACAGAGGAGACATCCGTCGCCAAGAATCGTAGCATGACTGCTAGTCTTGCTGCGCGATCAGTGTCGTTTTTCTCATTGTTGTACAATTATTTCGCAATCTTGAGTCGAGTTCTGAAAAAAATATTCAAAATCACTAATTTTGGTTTTTCTTTTTTGCTGCGCCAACTACACTTTTTCATATTCGCTGTTAATACTTTCCCAGAAATATTACCGGACTATATTTTTTTTGAAAAACCCCTTAATAAACCCCTTCAAGACGTCCTTATAGTTGGAAGATTATCAACTTTTTACCTAATCGTTTAACACGTTGACGGTCATAACCTACAATGACGAAATGCACAACTAGTACACTATTTTGACAACTAATACACTTTGTGCTGCAGTTAGTCAGGTTTCACTTGACGCTGTACGGCGTCCATGATCATTAAAGTGTTAATAAACTCTATAATGGATAATATACAATTTTGAAGGGCGTTTCTTTTAAACAGTACACTTCCTCAAAGCATATTTTGCCTTTCTTCGTATTTCAATTCCAAAAAATTTTTACATTACGATAACATTATGACCTAAATAAATTCATATTTCATTTTTAATCAATAATATTTATCAATCAATGCAACAACTAAATTAATTTTAATTATTTCACATCACTTACGTCTTGTTATTCAATCCAGACATATAGACACATATTGTATGACTACGTACAAATATGATTTATTTCTGTTCATAGTGTTTCACATGTGTTTTAATTATGTAACAGCACACCTGATATGACAATATGTATCACATTTCGTTGCACATTAAATTGTAACAATAAATAATATTACAAATGGTTGTAGTAGAAAGATATAGTTACATTGTGATATAGTGACATAGAATAATGGATATTGAACAGGACTCCATGTTTAAAATATGTATGGATTATTCGAATTTGAATTTAATAATATTATTAGTGAATCCAGAGGAAAATTCAGCTATTATAGGTCGTGCTGTCATGGTGAGGCTTGAACGCGGGGCTGTAACAGAAATTTGTTTTAAACTCTCGAACAAGACTTTCTATTTTTATGAAATTTTAGGAACATTTTTTTGGAACCAATTTTTTTTTTGGACATTTTTCGTTAAAAATGATGAATTTTTTAAAAGGTGAAATTTATTGTTACGCAGGAAGTTGCGATAGAGGTATTTTTAATTCCGAGAATGGATGATCTAGTATAGTGGTTCTCAAACATCTTGTTCCGCAACAGGACGTCGGGAACAAACGACATTTTTTAAAAATTTTTCCTCCAAAAAATAAGTTTCAAACAAAAAAAAAGCTCCTTTTACTGTTACCCGGGTCTCCACCGACAGTTACGAGTCCCTGCAATCTCGGTTCTCGTCGGGTCTGTTCCGCAACCCCCTCTTGCACTTTTTAATTTTCAAAAAAAGTTTCATTTCAAAGAACCTTGCGTTCTCGCGTTTCTGCGATCCAATGAGATTTGCGACCCTGACTTTGAGAATCGCTGGTCTAGTACACAGGTCGGTAAACTGTAATTCTGGATGTGCGTGTGTTTCTTTTACATATTTTTGTGAACAAATATTTTCGAAGATGAATTTTATGAAAAATAAATTAAACAGACTAAAAATGTTGTCAGTTACTAATTCACTAAAGTTAATTAATTTTGTCGTCCAAGTCACAAAATACAGTTTTGTTTGAACATAACGTTCAATTAATCTTACGGTAATGATAATTGTTCTTAATTGAACTCAATTAAAGAAAAAAATCGTGATTATTGAATGATCGCGTGCTAAAATAAATTATCAAATGCATAATAATAGATTACTTTCGAAAAAATTATGGCAATATTATGCAAATATAATATATAATAATTATAATAATAAATAATATTAAATAAAAAGTTAATAAATTTAGAAAATACCAAAATAACAATTTAGGGTTGACCGGGGTACTTGTGAACGGCGCCTATAATTTCTAAAATAACATTAATACTGTTAAAAATCAACTCTTAATATGTTTTTCTGTCCTTTCTTAATATACTATTAAAATTTCATAACAATTCTCCAAGTATTAGTATCTTTTTTTTTTATTTTGAAAAAACCCTTGCAAAATTTTATGTATCTTACTTCGACCAATCCTCAAAAAAAATTTTTTTTAGTTAAATTTTCTTTTATAAAAGGTAAGAAATGGTTAAAAGTACTTTTAAAGAAGTGGTCTAAGCCCTGAGAGGGTTCCTTATTAATTGCTAAAGAAATTGGACAATTTATCACCAATTCACAATTATCCCGTGATTTTAAAATTGTGGGGTAATTGTGAACGTCATTCACAAATGCCCCCATTCGGTCAAAAATTTCAGTAGTGTCCTTTTCAGAGTTGAAAATGTTGATGAAGGTGCTGGTGACCTTATTGTACAAGTTTCCGTTGTACAAACAATACAAAAAAAAATTGTTGTTTTTTATTCATGTAAACTAAATGTATTTCCTTGAAAAAGTCTTATTTTCCTTGTTTTTGTGTGAATACATGGAATTTTTTTATTTTTTATATGATAAAATGACAAAATATCATCAAAATATCATTTTTAGCTTGTAATAAATTTGTTCCTACAATTTTTGTTATTTTTCTTTAACATTGATTTTTTGTAGAAATTTGAGGTATGCGTAACTTGCATTAAACAAAGAGAAATTGTGGCCGCTAAAGTATGATGAAAAATTTGAAAGTGGAGTAAATGTGAAGAATTTGAGCTGGGCTTTACTCTGACGTACCACACTTCTCTTGTAATCCATTCTAAATAATTTTTCTGATGGCATTCACTTTTACCCCGAAATTCATAAGATTTGCAAAACCGCACCGGGGAAATGTGAATGGCTTATAAAATTTTTGTTTTTCATACGAATTTGCTCAAAATTTGTGTGGTGCATCCTGAATAATGTGGAATCAAAAATAAATCAACCATAATGTGATATATAAAATAAAAAATACTTAAAACAACGCTTTAATCTCAACTCATGAAAATCCACAATTACCCCGGTCAACCCTATTTTAATTTATCCAATAGATCTAATACGATATCTTTTGCCGGACTATATTAATAGTTTCTGAGGCCAGCCAAATAGCCGAGCGTGCTTAGGCAATCGGTACTTGCGGTTTGGTAGGTCGTGACTCGATTCCTGCGGCCGGCTATACTCGTGGAGGTTTTTTACAGTTTCTTTTCACAATTCCAGATGAATATCGGTATAGTTCCTTTAAGAAGATGGTTTTAGACGTAGGTATACCTTCCAAATCCAACCCCCCCCCCACCATTTGCCTTATCCACCACTCACATCATAAAATGTATCATGTATTTGTTTAGTTAGTGTATAAGTTAGCATCAACGACACGTTTAAATTCAACGGTAATACTTTATTAAAATTATATTATCAGACACAAATGGGCTATTCAGGGTACATGAATTCAATTTTTAGTACTTTTAGTACTTTCAAGACTTCTTAAATATTTTCTTATTAAACGACATTCCGTTTTACTGCAACCACGGGAGCATTGCGTTGAATAGAAACAAGAACAAAATTATGAAGAGCTTTTTCATTTTATATCTTGCAAATATGTATAATAAAAATTTGAAATGCTCTTTCGAATTATATGTGTACATATTATAATATAGTTTCAGTGCGTATTTATCGTAATAAAACTATACATGGCGCTATTACAGGTCATATTTTCTCATTAGAGTTGAATTGAATTTATTGGAACGACATCCAACATAATATACAGATGAATTCAAAAATAGAAATAAAAGAATTTAAAAATAAATCGTTTACATTTCTTTGAATTTTACATACATACACGTATGTATATAATCGTATTATATGACATAATATGATAGTATTTGCGCGTATGTAAATATAGAAACGTATTTCATATACAGAAATTTTAATACATATTATGTGTGCAAAATGTGTACTAATGTACATTTGTATATTGACGTAAGATTTTCAAATACACTGTTATACAAAAAGTGTAAATGTATTCCTTTTTGTACATGTTAAGCGATTTCAAATCGAACTGGCTTCACGGATAAGTAAAAATATAAAAAATTTGTCAAATGCATGTTTTTGACACGCACTAAGTAATGTCATCTCAGTGAAAGTGTTAATTTATGATTTTTTGTTAACTCTATAGTTGTTAACTCTACAGCCCTCTTGCGTTTATTCAATATGGATGTACTACTCAATAATTATTCAGTCACACAACCATATTAATATGTCATTTTCATTCATTTCTTCAGTTCATTTTTTTATGCGGTCCTTTTTTGTGCGATTTATGCGGTTTTTTTTTTTCGGAAAAAAATGGTCATTAAAATGCATAATGTTAATCAAAATCAAGAGAAAATAAGAAACTTAAACGTTAACTATACTAACTTTCTTTGAAACGTTAACTATAATACTTTTTAATGGTTTTTAAGCATTTAATCAGTACATTGCATAACATTGAGGAGAGAATCGACTATAGAGAGAATGCTGTGTATTACAAATACATTAAAAAGTTGAAGTAAAAAAATTGACTGATGGGATTACTTTAATGGCGATCAAACCATTAATTTAATGGTTTATCTAATATTTATAAACAAGTCTCCCTGGTTACAAGTTGGGCTTACTAAAATGGAGTCATGCTTCAAAATTTAATGCCTGTGGTATCTCTAGGAAACATATGTTAATATGTTCGATTCACTACTCAGTGTTGCATAAGAATATAAGTTATTGCATCATTTAGTTTTTTTTTATTTATTTATTTATTTTTTTTTTTTTTTAGAAATGTATTTTTCATAATTTTCATAATGTTATAAAAATGAAATAAAATGTTTCCACGTGTAAATTAATGCTTTATTTTGTTTATAAAAGCAACTTCTAATGAAATCGTGAGATTTTGAGCGTTTTGAGTTATGTATTTTCGATAAAACTATTTTTATCCGGCCCCGATCCACCGCATAAAAAAAGTTTTTTTTTTTTTACATTCTGGACCGAACTAAACTTTTTATAGCTATTTATTATATTTTTTAATATATTTTTTTGTGCGATTTTTACGGTCCATATCAAAAAGGTTTACTTGTATTGAATATATTTTCGAAATAAGTACTTTTGGAGCGATTGAAGCAGACTGGACGGGAATTGTAGGTTTTCGAAGTCGTTGACCACTAGAAAACCGACTGCTGTTGAATTAGTTATGTTTCTAAATGGAATTTCGTCATTTTGATAACGAAAATGAAAAGTTCACAGTGTTCACATCCAAATTACCTCAATTCAAGCAACCACCCTAGTTCAAGTCACCCCCATTAAGCTTAATTTAAGATAAAAAAAATTATTTTGATGACGTCATTAAGTTTACTAACATTTTTTAGTACCGGAAAACCCATAAATAAAATGATAAAACTGGAAGCTACTTAGGTATAGAATTTCGAAATCATTTCTTTCATTTTTATTAAAATTAGCATTAAAATGTGTATACAGGCTGTTTATTGTTGCTATTTCAGCTTACTTCAAAGCTTCAGCGAATGGAAAGACGTTTAAAATTGTGGTGAATAGTTTTTGAAACATTCTGTATTCGCCGATATTCATTCATTAATCATATTATAACTAACTTAAAATTAATATATACATAGTTATATAGTATATTGCGTCTGTTTAAATTTTTTTGTGGAAATTTTGTACTATACATAGATGACATTCTAAATTTAAATTAAAGTGTATGCATGTATGTATGCAAGTCACTTATAAAATCATTGAAAAAATATGTGTACATATTTTAAAATAAAAAAATATCCTAAAAATATTAAACTTTTTATAAGCTTCGTTAATTCGGAAATTCGCGTAATTTTTCATATTTATGTTTCTTTAGCACATGAAAACTTACAGATTCTTTTTCATTTTAGTATAGGTTATAGAGATTATAGAGCTTTATTTTTGGTTAGTTGCCAGAAATGAAGAGGACACTTTTAGACTGGTTAAGTAAATTTGATGTCATAGAAGTGAATCTACGAGATACGTTCGGGTAATTCTTTGATAACGGGAGCCACCCAAAGACTCACTATTTTAAATTTTGACGATTCTTCTATTTTTGTAATCTTTTAGTGTTGTAAAGTTGTGCTAAATAATAAGTTATGAGAAGTTGATTTGTTTCTGTAGAGTAGACATAATATGGGTAAAGTGACCCAAGTATGAACCTACTAGTGAGTAGACATTGGAAAATTATAACAATCAATAGCACTTCTAATAAATAAGTAGCATATCTCAATCCTTTCTCTAGCCACCCCTGTCTGTGTAATTTCAAAAATTTTTATATCGTTGAATAATTCCTGGAAAAATAATAAGAGTTGTTTCTTGTAGTTTTTTCTATCTTTTATCATTTTAGAAATAAAACGTGTTTTATAAAATTTCGGTAGAAAATACGCATTATTTTCAAAATGATAAAAGACAAAGGAAAACGTTAAAAAACAACTACTGTTATTTTTTCAAGAACTATTTAACGATATAAAAATTTTTGAGATTGCTCAGACAGGTGTGACTGTAGGGAAGGTGAGATCTGAAATGTTGAACTTTACAATGACGCAGAATTTCTATGTAGTCGCTAAGAAATATTCTTTTATAATCTTCTTGATATTTTGTAATATTTTTTAAGATTGGTTCCACCAATAAGAATTAACATTATTTGGCTTTGCGTGATAGCCGTAAAAAATTCTATTTCCATTTTTTCTTTATATTTTTGAAGGTCATATTACATTATTGCTTCGATAACTGTTCTCTCAGTCTTAAGGGCCCTTTTAGACGGTCATATCAGTTCTCAGTTCAGTTTCAGTTTCCGTTCTCGTTTCATTTCAGTTCGGAAGAAGGTTTGTTTTTACACGGTCCGTTCAGTTCTCACTGTTCTCAATCGTTTCGCTTTAAAAGTCTTCAACTTATATTCTTATACTAGTTTAAAAGTGCTAATATAACAACTCATGAATGAAGACTATTTCACTGCAATAGCGTTAGCTTTGGTGCTGAAGAAAGAGCGGAAGAAAAGAAGTTAGTGGATTAAGGTTTGGCTTCTTCCTAGAGTGGCTTCTTAAAAGAAATTCATTGTCGCATGTGTCATTCATTAAGGAAGGAACTTCGTTTAGAACCATGTGATTGGTTGAATTATTTACGAATGAATAAAGATACGTATCTCCTATTCCTTCTTGATTTTCATCGTCGCCGTCCATGGTATTAACACTTGTTACAGTCGGCTGTTGGTCGCTGACGAACGAAAGGAGATCATAATACCATAGTGATGGTTTGTATACTTGCCCAGTTCCTGCTCCACTTATTTCACTGTCCGAAACGAAACAAATAGGTCTATCCATCCTGTCAGTTCTCAGTCTCCATTTCAGATCTCCTAATTCCGATTTTGATTTTTACACGTAGGAAAAACTGACAGTTCGACTGAAACTGAAACTGAACTGAGAACTGATATGACCGTCTAAAAGGGCCTTTACACAAATATAAATTATCACTGCTTGTGACGTTCGTTATCAAAATTCAATCGATTTTGTTGATCTATACCCTTGCATGCGTATGTGCCAATTATCGAAGTCTTACTGTAGTTAGAAGTAAATACGGAATACTGTGTTAATAACGGAATATTTTTTAATTACAATGTTAAAAAAATTACGTATTGTTTTGTGATCTTTAAATATTATTTTTTATGACACAGATAATATAATGTTGTATTTATAGAATACATATCAATTAGAGATTTATTGAAACTTGCACGAGTTTAATTATTATTTAATAGATGATATTTGTACAGGGATGGATTCAAAAAAATATACCAAGAAAATTTAATAACTGGTACACAGTATAACCATTGCTCACCATTGGTAGTTACTTTAACTTTACTAAAGTGGCAACCGAACACAGTCTATATATTTATACAAGATAATATCTAAAGAAAAAAAAAATTAAAAAAGCTTAATCTGAGCTTTCACAAGAAATGTTCAAGATACAAGAATTAATATAAATGTCATCGAAAAATACATCAACTTTATATGCAAATGTACAAACAAATCTATAAAACATTATTTTGTACCATCACTCACCCGACCAAATCTGATTGTATTAGTGACGACACATCTGTAAACTTATTTTTGTACTTACTTAAAATTCTATTTTGTGAACTGAAACTGTTCAATGTGATAGGAGTAAAATTAAGTCCTATTAGGATTCGCTATTTTATACGCAGGATCCTGTGTGTTTACTCATGGACAACTGTACGATCATAGTAAAACAGTGTACAACTTGACACCTCATTCATCAAAGTCTATGCAGCCGTTTTTACGACATAGCTGAGTTTATTTGTATAATATGTCGGTGATATCGCGCCATATTGGATTTACTTGGTATCGTTGATACACATTATAAGATTGAATGAGGAGGATTCGTCTAACACTTCATTCATCTTATAGCCTATCAAGTACAGTCTATAATGTACAATGAATTAAAGATACATAAAGAAGTTATTAACCATACTATCTTTCTATTTATTCGGAACAAGTACATACGAACGGCTGCCTTTATTTTAAAAATTCTATATTATTTAAATTAGTCGATTCTTCACTGTCGAATACCGTCTATCATTCCCTCTTCAATGCCAGCAATTTTCTTAGAAATGTTTCTAATGATTTTCCGTAACGTTGAAGAAATTTGAAATAAATGTTTCCCTTTCCGTTTGTGAAAATTTGCGACGCATTAAAAGTTAAAGCGATGTTCATTCGTTTCTTTTTTAGAAAAACGATGTACCTACCTACTTCTGTGTAGACATTTAACGGAAACAATTTTATTACAAAAAAATTATCTTTTATCTTATATTTAAATTCTAATGTCATTACGGCAATGACATTAAGAAATGAAATTTATTAAAAATTTGATATAAAAAGTGGCTATAAAAAAGTAATAATGATAAAAAATAATATAAAAAAATGTTTAAATTTACTGTATCCAATCTTATTCAATTATGGGTTTAAATTTTTTCGAGATATAACAAGAGTGTTTTCTTAAATAATATTGTATAAAGGAGGCGGATAAAGATTGGCCATTTTTTGCCTAAGATTACACCAAGTTATATCTGCTTTTGACACATTGGCGCCGTATAAACCACGATATTACTTTTTTCTCGAATAGTAGAATTAACACATTTATTGTCAATAAAAATTTATTTGTTTTGATTCACTGGAGCGCATTAAATGATAAAAAAAACAAAACAGTTTGTGCATGAAAGTCAACTATTGAAAACGTCTCGTGCGTGTTCAGATGTGCCTGAACTTACTGCAATACTTGGATTTATCAAATTGTATCCAGTTAAGAAAAATTAATATTACACTGAGAAAAAATTACGGTAATTTTTACGGAGCTTTCTGGTAATGCGGGCATAAGTGACAGGCAACGGGAAAATTACGGAGCTGTATAGGAAAAATTACGGAGCTGTATAGGAAAACTTCTTAAGCTGTACAGGAAAAATTACAGAAAAGCTTAAGAATTTTTCCTATACAGCTCCGTAATTTTCCCGTTGCCGGTGACTTATGCCCTCATTACCAGAAAACTCCGTAAAAATTACCGTAATTTTTTCTCAGTGTAGTGAAATGGGCCAATGGGCAAAAAATGACTTATCTTTACTCATCTCTCTCGATTTTAGTAGTTAAGGATTGTTAAATGGCTAACATTCAGAATTCTAGTAAGCTGTCGGATCATTTGCGTGGTTTTTCTTCAATTATGACTTTTGATTGATCATTATTAGACGAAAAAGAATACTCTTATGACCGGAACGAAACTTTTTTAAAAGCTTTTATTTAACTTGCTATGTTAGTATGTTTGGTTTAGATCAAATCTTGGAATCAAAATTTAGACAGGTTCTAATTGAGGTAGAGGTTTCAAATTTTGCATACGTGTCTAACCTTGATGACAATGCAATATTGTATAATTAGTTTTTCCTTAAATTGCCCCAAACCAAAATTGTTGATTTTTAGTCCTATGCAACTTTTTGACATTTCGAATTGTCAAATATTGTCCATTGATTTTACATTGCAATTTTTTGTTTCCATAGTTACGTCTGATTAGGATAAATTAACCGATTAAAATATAGATAAAAAATTTACTTCTTTATTTTTTTTTTTAAATTAATTGTAATCAGACTAAAAAGTAGAAAATAAAATAAAGTAAAAAAATGTTTTCTAAGAAAAAGCTTTTATTTAAAAATGAGCTAAAAAAATAAAATAACTTTTGAGTGAAGTTTGAAGCAATATGCAATATAATTTATAAAAGCTTGAGGCGTTTAATTAAGTTTGGTAAGCACTGAAAAGTAAAATAGCTACACTTATATCCAAAACAGAAATCTTTTATAAGCTTTTATAAATTATGTTGCATATTGCTTCAAACTTCACTCAAAAGTTATTTTATTTTTTTTAGCCCATTTTTAAATAAAAGCTTTTTCTTAAAAAACATTTTTTTTTACTTTATTTTATTTTTCAACTACCATTGTATCCTAGGTTTCTTAACAGTATCCAAAACTGATACATTATTAACTTTATTCTCAAAGCGCTTTTTCAACAACTAGAATTAGAGTTAAATTATCTTTGAAAGAGGAGTGACTGATTTTATCTAAAATATAGAGTTGCTTAAACAAGAATCCACAAATGCGTTGAGAAACATACAAAATTACTATCCGATTAGTCTAATGCACGCTTGGGCAGCCTATGAGTCGGGGACACCAAGTGACCTATCTGATGATTTTAAGAGACCCACTTGATTCCTGCGTATACATTCTTTAAAATGAAAATATCGTTGACCCGAGACGTTCTCTAACAGTCAAATGGTTGCCGATGCCTGATGTTAGACATCTTGTAAGCTTGGTAACAGTTACAAAATCTCGGACAATAGGCTCTTTAAATAATTTACCTATTTCGTAAACGTTACTATTTTTAAAACATTCACCATTCAGTCAATAAAGCATTTTTAAAATGAATATTTTTGAATATTAATTAATGTTAATTTAGTGCTTCAGTTTCATAAATTACGAATACATCGGTCATGTAATTTAATTAATGACTTTTGTAAACGGGAAATTGCAATTAGTAATTTTTTTAATATTTCTTTTATTAGTAGCTACACTCCACTCTCATTCTATAGGAAATCGTTCAAAAAGAGAACTTTTCACGTTGTAACTATTTGTTTTTTTACAATAATAAGCAACCAACCTAGGTCAAGAAAATGAGTTTTGCATTCAAGCATGAATTTTCGATATCTGTATTTTTGGTCATAATTTAAGAGTGTTTATTTTAAACGTAGAATGAATCAATGAATGTCTGGATTAATTAGACATTTAATAGATATATCAATGACACTTACTTAATACATTGGAGAACGATTAAATTATTTTGGCAACGTTCTTGTCATTAGTCAAGTGTCAATAATGTTTTATGATTAGATTTAATATTATGTATAATATTTGATACTTCAAATTTTATAGAAAATTATATATTATTAGCTGTGTTCCGCGGACCCCAATCGGATTATTTTTAAATAAGATGTTTCGAAACTCAAAACAAAATTAATATTTCATTGTGCTTCACCCTGTCCGCCAAACTATTCCGTAATGATAGTTTTAAAAGTTCTTTAATTTTGAATCCTTTTTTGAGGCCTTAGAAAACTAAGGAGGAATTTTAATGAATTGATTGTTTTTTACAAATTATATTTTATAAAATCTTTTAAAATTTTCCCGCCGGTTTCCCTCTTCCTTGCCTCCGCAAGGGGGATAAGTCAGCCTCATCCACTGTAACGTCATTTTGAAGAGAATCGATTGTCGATTGGAAGTATGCTACGACTCCTGCGTCCCTGCAAGCTTTCAAAAAAGACACAAAAAAGTCCAAAAGTTACGTGACTTATGAAAAAATTCTGTCTTTAAAATAATTGGGACCTTTTGTTATACCTTCGGTCTAAGTTTCATCGATTTTTCTCAAGTTTCGAAAAATTCGAAAAAACATTTTTTTTTGATTTTTCCAAAAACTTAAAAATGGCGGTAACTCTAGAATCACTGACTAGAATTTGTTAAAATTTTGCCTTTTTTAATGCCCCATACACAGAATTATTTTGAGTTTGGTTTCGTTTTTCTAGTCACAGTTTCGTTCCCTGGATTCCTTAGGTCCTAAAACGTCAAAATCTGATAAAAACCGCACATGCTTAAATTGATCTGATTATTATCATACTTTCGTTTCTTATAGCCATAACTTCGCTATTTGGCCGATATGGTTGGGAAAGTAAAAGGAAGAAGTTACTAAATTGGATTGGAGTGGGCATTGCTTACGGACTATTGAATGAAAACATCTTGTATTTTAAATACATAGATTGTAGAAACTTTTTAAGTTGAGACAAACGGCTTTTCAGTTTCCCCAATTGAAAACAACATTTCTTTTTTAACCTTTAGGGCTTTAGACATATATATAACATTTAAATAAATAGTATATTGTACAATAAGTGGGGAAAGAGGCTTATTTCTCACGAATATGAGTTTGTTGCGCGAGCTCGCAGGGCGAGTGCAACAATTCATATGAGTGAGAAATAAGCTTTTCCCACGTATTTTACACTATACTTTTTCTACGAGCACATTTTTGCTCGTAAAATTTAACATAAATAATTAAAATAAAATTTAAATAAGTAGCAAAAATTTTTTAAAATTATAATGTCAATGATAAGATGTTCAAATTTTTGCCAAAGCATACTTTGAAACTATGGAAACAATAATAAATAATCAACTTACATATCGTCGAGGATAGTGCAAATCCGCGTATATACCATAGGTAAAGAACGCGTATCTACATAAGACCTGACCACATACGCGGGATCGCCATTTGCCGGCAGTGAATCTGCGGTATTGCTATTAAGCGATTCCTTGCTCTCCGTTAGTCGAACCAAGTATCTATCAAAGAGGTAGCTGCTAATCAGGTTCCTGCGTCCACTGCCTGCCAATTTTTAAAATGGCTACATTTGTCAGATACGCGGAATTATCCAATGCTAGTTACGCGTATTTGCACTATCCCCGACGATATGTATATTTTTAGTATTAATTATATAGATTATATATTAAATCAAAGACAGAGCCTACTTTTTTATTTTATTAAGCCGTGGGAAATAATTTCCCACGGCTATTTCCGCATTGTGTGGGCAATTGTTAATTTTTACATATAGTTAGCCGTGCGCAAAATGTTACTTTTAATAGTAGGAGTAGAAGAAAGTTATTTGTTTTATTCTTTTCATTCTTTTAGACAAACGCATTCTTACGTGAATTTTTAAACGGGATTATTTGATAATAGCATCATAAAAATAGCTTATATATGTACCTAATTAACAAAATTATTTATATTTGTTACTTCTTCAGTTTTTTTTTAACAGGATTAAAATAAGATGAAAGCTTAATCCCGTTTAATCCAATAAAATGTAAAGTTCATTTTCATGTAGATTTCCTCTTAGCTTGACTCCCGAATAGCTTAGGGAAAAAGAAAATGTGGTGTATGGTAAAAAAATGTAGGTAATCACATTTTCGCGAAAGAAAAAACTTGACTATTTTAATACAGAGTAAATATTAAAACCATTTCTTTTAATTTATTTGTAGACATGGTTATTTTAGGAAATTCAAATTATTACGATTCGAATTTCGTATCGTCACTACTAGTGATGTCGAGCCGAGGAGCAGTTAGTCGATTAATCGACTCAAGTTATTTTTCAGACAAAATTAGTCATTAGGGGCATAGAATAGTCGACTAATTAACTAATTTTTTAGTCGAATTCCCGAATAGGGTAACCTACGTAACTCTTTCACAAATGATGTTTTCTTTTGAATTTAATTATTGACTTTTAATATTTTTCTTTTTTAAGAAAAAGAAAAACATGAGATATCACATAAAAGTGATAAATCATACAAAGAGATAATTTATTTATTTATTTATTTATTTTTTTTTGGGTCCACTAAATAATACAGAAAAATTATTAAATTAGTCATATTTAGTCATTTTAAAGAAAATTAATCAATTTAGTCATTTAGTGGAGGGTAAAATAGTCGACTAAAAATGACTAGATGTAAACAAAATTAGTCGACTAAATCGATTAATCGATTAATTATCCGACATCACTAATCACTACTAGGTTACTGTAGGGAAAAGTGGGGATTTTGAGACACGATCGTCTTTGTCTTTCAATAATTATCCTTAAAATCTCAATTCCTATAAGGAATATTGTGATAATATTAATAGATTTGAGCCTTACTTTATGGTATTCTATATTTGTAAATAATAAACAAATATTTTACTTCGCAAAAATACCACTTTTATTTTGAAACTGACGGTTTGAACTGACGGTTCGAAACAATATTGTCACAGTTTCAAAATAAAAGTGGTATTTTTGCGAAGTAAAATATTTGTTTATTATTTACAAATATTGTGATAATTGTGATTGGAGATGTTGACTAAACCCCTGAGGATTAAAATTAAAAAATTGCAAGTGCCATTATCTCTTAATATGAATAAATGAAATATTATTACAAATATTGTGATAATTGTGATTGGAGATGTTAACTAAACCTCTGAGGATTAAAATTACAAAATTGCAAGTGCCATTATCTCTTAATATGAATAAATGAAATATGGAAATTTATTTACTTATTGATCCTGAATAGTTTAGAGAAAACATTAGTAGATAGCAAAAAAATAATGAGAAAAGACGATCCGATTCAAAAAATTTCAAACCAGTTTCAAGATATGGCCATTTTCTGAGTGCCAAAATCTCTGTAAGAAGTGAACGCAAACTTGAAGCGATAATTTTTGCTCGGCCAAGATTGTCTATTAATGTTTTTGTTACGCCCGCAAAGCCATTTATATAGATGAATATAACAATTTATAATGTAAGCATTAATGTCTCTGGTTTATACTAGATAATAAAAAAAATTGTTGAGTCATTCCAGGTAATATCGAAAAATGGTATTGAAAATTGAAAAGTTCTTTGACGCACAGTATAGTTTATATGTATTATTATGTTATGTACTTGTGATTCCGTACATTACATATAGGTATATTAAGAATGTAACATGAACATTATGGTAGTTCTTGTTTACATTTATCAAATAGCATTTTAATGACACTTGTGGTAAAATTCTTTTGTTCCATCTCCTATATAATTAACAGACATGAGAGAAAATGGTCCCTAACAGAATCGCCATATAAAATATTTTTATATTGGGGGGCTACGAATGGAACTGGAGGGCTGTGATAAAACGTAAAAATATTATCAATCTCTTTAAAAATCAGTTTTACGACGTTTTACTGTTAATACTACATCATCTACGTTGTGTGTGTCTGTTTGTGTTTTTTAATTCCCAATTTGAAAGATGTGAGCACACACTGGAAACCTGATATACACATTATGTTTATATTAAACAGGTAAAATGTTTTTATCAAGATGGTGAAATATACATGTTATTTTAAATAATCACAAAAGAAATAGAGATATGTTTACAGTATAAATATTTTCAATTCGACTTAATCAATTTCTATTATAGTTGACCACTTATTTATTCAACATTAATTTTTTAAAATTATTTTTAAATTTAGAATTATATATTAAATTATTAAAAATAGGTAATTTTTAATTTTTACTGATTTGTTCTCAAAAGTTTCCTTAGGCTGGTACTCAAATTCAGAGGAAAATCCTAAGCCTTCTAATAAAATTTACAGCCCCCCAATCCAAAATATCAGTATTTTATATGGCGATTCTGTTAGGGACCACTGTTTTCCCAAGTCTGATAAATTAACTAGAACTACATACGTATAGTACTTATTGATTGTTAATACATATATGTATACATAATATCCGTGAATAAATATCAACATAACATTTACATGTGTCTGTGGACAATTTATTGAAATATTGCGTCAATATCCAGTAATTTCAATAATGAATATCAATAATTAATTAATAAATTTTAATTAAAAATCACGCAATTTTCTTTACGATATTTATTTTTAGTATTTTCGAATCAAGAGTATAGAAACATTAATGAAAATCACCATTTTTGAATCTGTTTCCAATATTTTGTCGTTTAATGTAAGCACTTTTAAATGTTTTACAGCTTTTAACACATATTTCAAATATTGACTAGGAAACGAGAGAAAAACTATATTATTATAATCTTCCGGTTAGTACAGACAAAGAGGTCATCCTAAGAGTAATGTCGATATTTCCTCCTTCGGCGGAAGTTACTATATTTTGTTTCGGTATAGTAGTTTTGTCGGATTTTGTTTAAGGAATTCTGTTCTCGCAAACAGTCAAGCTAGATGTATTGCTTAGTTTAGAAGAATATGAATTCTTTTTCAAATTATAGGTGTTTGTTATCCCGATTGGGTAAAATGTAAATTGTACAAAATTTATTGTTTTAGAATTGTCATACTAACAAGTAAAGGGCCCGAGGCCGGACCTATCGATTTTGATGAAACTTAGATATGTTGTAGAACACTAAAAAATAAGCGACACGTATTTTTTTTATCGGCGGAAAAACGGTTTGAAGGGATGAAATCGCCCTCCAAAAATTGGGGTAAAAATTTAATTTTTTAAATATCTCAAAAACGGTAAGAGATAGAGCAAAAGTTTAAATTGGTGATATTGCTCTTTTTTAAAGAGCTATCTATTGATATTAAATTTGTTCAAATTGCATCAATAGGGGTGCAACAATATAAAAATTTTGTTTACAGATTTGAAATCTACGTCAAAAAATATAATTGACCTGTTTTTGCTCAATGTCCTAATATTAAGTCTAGGGGTAGTTAACTAGGGGGTGACTGTGTCGAATAGTCGTACTACTTGGGTAGTTCAAGAAGTTTCTCTTTATGGAAAATAGTTTAAGACATTTAGAATAACGTAGAAATGAAATTTTCGATTTCAAAATTGAGTTTGAGCAACATTGGAGAGGGGGTGAGTCACCCTCTCAAATTACATACTAGTTAACATACACTCATTTTTAATATTAACACACTGACAGTGGGTAATAATCTCACAATAAGTGGTTCTGAAGTTGGAATGTCGTATGTGTTCTACAACATATCTGTTTCATCAAAATCGATAGGTCCGGCCGCGGGCCCTTTACTTGTAAGTTATTAAAGCTTATTCTACTACCGCAACTAGATTTATTGCGCCCTGGAGTCACTTTGGCCCAGGCACCTTCACAGATTATGGGTGTCTGTCTCTGTGCTGCAGTCGCCTTTGCATTTACGTGTCCCGGACAAATCACATCATAACCGGACTGTCCGGTCAAAAACCAGACGGTTGGCAAGCCTGAAACGTAGATTAGATGTAAGAAATTGTTACAGATGTTCAATATTTCCGTGTGCGCATGCCGACAACTGTAACAATCTTGTTATAACCAGTGTTGGGCAAGATATCGAATTTTATTATCTAGATCAGGGGTCGGCAACCTGCGGCCCGTTGCAAGCTTTCACGCGGCCCGCCAAGCAATATAACTTTCCGAACAATTTGCTCTGCCTATGCAGAGTTGAGTTTTTTTGTTCTCCGATGTTTTATGACATGTAAATAAAACTGTTATTAAAAATTTTTCCTCATGTTGATTTTTAATAATATTTATATTAATTTGTATTAAACAAAAGAAAATGCCCCTGTCGCAGTATCCTGCATAATATAGCGAATTTCCGTTTACAAAAATTAGTTTTTCTCGGAAACTACTTGACAGAATTATTTTTCAAAAATCCTTTTTATGTGATTATTTTCTCCTCTTTCCAACAGGGTAAGAAAATTTGGCAAAAACTTGAGGAAATTTGGGCAAAAAACTAACGTTTTCCACAAAAATTTTTTAGGCAAAAATGCCTAAAAATCCATTCCGGGCATCGGACGTGTCTAACTTTTTGGACTTTCAATATTTTTACCAAATTTTGTAAAAACAGGATTTTTCGTTCGGGAGTTATATAAATTTTAGTGAATATCATTTTTGGCTTTTAGACACTTCAAAATAAATTATTTCTATCATAGTTCCGGGCTCAAGTAGCATCAAGACAGTGACTCTGATAGCTGAATTTTCGATTCGAAAATTCGTTTAAAAAAAACTATTTAAGCCACATACTACTACATTAAAAAATATTTGACTGTGCGGCCCGCTAACAATTATTTTTTTTTTAAAAATGGTCCGCCATCCAGAAAAGGTTGCCGACCCCTGATCTAGATAGCAGATAATAGATAACATAATTTATAATATCTAGATAAAGATAACAGATAATTTAACCGTTATCTAGATAAAATTTTAGATAACAGATAAGATAATATTTACAGAAATAATGCACAGTTCAATGTTTCCAAACGCCCATCCGCGGACCAGTGCCGGATCACGAAGGTACCTCTCTTCTCTGCAGAAAGATGTGTGAGTTATAATAAATTACAAAAATTGTTAAATAAATTTTTTTGGCGATAAAAATCACATATTTTGGAATGTTTAATTTTTTTTTACGTATAGCTCATGATGCCACACGTCTAGCACAACAGAGAACATTTTATGTCATCGAAGGATGACATATTAATATCGTTGTGTAATCATAGTGGGGGAAACATTATTATAGAGTTGTATATCCATATTGGATAATTATAGAGTTGTACATCCATATTGAATAAACGCAAGAGAGCTGTAGAGTTAACAACTATAGAGTTAACAAAAAATCATAAATTGACACTTTCACTGAGGTGACATTACTTAGTGCGTGTCAAAAACACGCACTTAACGAATTTTTTGTTTTAAAAAAAGAAAACGGGGGAGCTAATTTTATGCCCAAAAAATAGTGTTTGAACATAAAATTTCGGAATTTAGCTTTGAACTATTGAGCACTATTTGAGCACATGATAGTACACGACTAGTACAATATCGCACAACCATTTTGTTTGAAAAAACAAAATGGGGGGGGGGGGCGGTAACTTGGTGGGAACATATTTATGGTCGACCTTTCATATACCATGACCTATATAAATAATATTTTTCCACCTAATAGCGTAAATCATTCCAAACTAAATAAATTCTCGTTATATTTAAAATTAAAGAACTGGTTAAGTGTCGGTATTTATATGAATTACATGCTCGGCCAAGTGGTCGGAAAACGACATTTCATATAACACGACCTAATGTTATTCTAATTAGTGGCGGAAATGATTCCAATTCTATCACATCAGTTAGTGAATATACGAAAATGGTGAATTTAGTTTCAATTTTCTTTTTTTCTAGAAAAAATCAAGATATATTGTCGTTATCTTATCTTTTTTCTTTGCTTAATAAAAAGATAAGATAAAAGATAACTTCTTTTAAAAATATCTAGATAAAAGATAATAGATAACGAACAGTGGTTATAACTATGAAGACTGCTTGTAAAATGGTAATTTGTTTCCTATTCTTTTGCTTGCTAATATTTCTTTCATTTGTTTACATATTGTTAAGATTTATCTTTCGTTATTATACAAACAAAGGTTGTGTTGTAACGAAGAGGTAGTCGCATGTATGATAAGAATACAATGAGTAATGACGAATAATTTAAATAAATAATGTATTTTTAAGTAGATCGTTTTCTAAATAGTAAACAGCAAAAATTTAGAGAAATAAGTCATTGGAGAATTTATATCACATAATATTTCATTTTATTTATATTCACATATTTAAGTATTATATAATTCTGAATATGATCCTTTTAATTATGTAGCAACACAAACTATATTTCATGTTAATACTTAAAATATAATCCCTGTTCTTTAATAATAAAATATAATAGGCTGAGATTCCATACAAGTTTTTCACTATTATATTGTTACTATACAGAAATACCGACTTGGTCGGCACAAAAAAAATTGCAAGTCTGCTCAGGATCGGATCAGTACCTAGACGAATGAGACAAATGGCTAGAGCCCGGTTTTTTGAAGGATCTGGTCGCAGTGTCTATTTTGAATATTGAATCCATATTTGGGAATTGTTTTAGTTTTTCACATTATTTAGTTTTATATTTTTTGTGTGCTCTACAGGGTGTAAAACAAATAACTCTCGTCCTTTTGTGGGGTTACTCATAACACCCTGTAGACACTAAAACCGCAGGAATTTTTTCGGAATTAACAGTCGCGTCACCCCTCAAAAGGATAAGAGTTATTTTCCTTGCACCCTGTATATATATATATATATATATATGTATATATATATGTATATATATATATATATATATATATATATGATGTATATATATATATATATATATATATATATATATATTTGATATATATATATATATATATATATATATATATATATATATATATATATATATATATATATATATATATATATATATGTATATACAGGCTGAAACTGTTTTGAAACTGAAACTGAAATTCCGAAAAAATTTGTGCGGTCTTAGTGTCTACAGGGTGCTATGAGTCACTCCACAAAAGGACGAGAGTTATTTGTTTTACACCCTGTATAACTTTCGGGAGGGGGGAGGCGGGGGTTGGTAAAATGAAAATCTCTAGGGGCCCAAAATGGGTTAATCCGCCCTGTCGACACTTTTTTTTAAGCATTAGATACATTAGAGAAATGTTTAAAAGCAATTCTTTAATCATTTCCGCCATTAATTGGTATAACATAAGGTCGTGTAATATGAAATGTCGTTTCCCGACCACTTGATCGACCGTATAATTCGGATGAATATCGGCACTTTTTTAAGCATTCGAGAAACGTTTAAAAGCAATTCCTTAACTCTGAATAGATTTCTCGTAGTCTGGAAGTATTTCCGCCATTAGTTGAAACAACATTCGGTCGTGTAATATTAAATGTCGTTTTCCGACCAAGAAACTTAGACAAATAATTTGTCAAAAATTATTACGTTACCATATCATGTTAATGATAAGTTGGGTGGTGTTCCCTAATCGGTCATTGTGGACTTCCCCTAACAACAGACATCACAGACATTGCTATTGGTTGTCTGTCGTTATTGTCTTGTCATGGTCACATGTAATGTCAGTATATATAGGCAACTTAATGTACATACATGTTAGGTAATTAACATATGCAATAATACTGTTTGTGGTTGAAATATATACTCAATATTAGTCGTGCTGTCAGTGGTAAAAAGTATTCTCTGTTGGATTGGTCACATTATGTTAGTCCTCTCCTTTCCCTCCTGCTTATCAGAGGGAATAAAATTACATTTCTCGCATAATTAATACTTTTTTCACAGAGATGAGCACACTATCTCCAAAATATAGATTGTAAACATTATACAATTAAATTTGTTCTGTCTGCGTATTTAGATTTATTTTTAATAAGTTAGGTTAGAACTTTTAGTAAGGTTTATGTTAGGTTAGGTTAGTATTTTTAATAAGAATAGGTTTAGAAATTGTAACAATTTTCGTTATTTCTATATTTTTTTCCATTTTATCTGAAATATGAAGTGGTGGTGGAGGAGCTGGAAATATTCCAAATTAAGTTTTGGACACAAATTATTGGACTTAGCAATCCGTGTTTTCATAAAATGGAAACCTACATAATATGACAAGTGTTAATACCTACATAATATGACAAGTAGTTATAATTCTACATTATACACATTACATACATCTTGGACACGCATCACCAAATTTCTTGATGCATTATTTTGACGCATCAGATGCAAAAATGAACTTTTGATTTTTCGTTGTGATGCATCTGATGCGTTTTTGAACTTTTGACTCTGCCTCATGCAAGCAGTGATCCATTTTTGAAGTTAGCCATAGTTACTTCCGGTATGACGCATGATTGAAATCTTTTCAGCATCCGTATAGTTTTGGTTACGTATGTAGATACCAACTGAAAACTGATGTTGCTTGTCTTCGCATATAAGCAGACATTTTTCAGCTAGATTTCAAACATACAACTTGTCCTTTTTTCTTTGCTTGTTTCTCTGCTATATTTGACCGTTAATCAATAAAAAAAATTAGCATTTGTCCCGTGAACACCCTTTTACCACCACTTATGATAGGCGATATGGGTGGTAAGTGGCTAGTAAACGCATCGGAACCATCTATGTACAAAGCCAACATCACAGAGGAGTTGTCATAGTGTTCAGTACAGCAGTTTGATTGGATCGCAGTAACGAAATTAAGTAGACAATCCAGCAGTGAAACAAACGTTGTGTGTAATTTTACGAAAGAGCATCATTATGTAGTTCTATGATTATATGAGACTATTCATTGACTGTAAAGGTACGAGTCGACTTGATACAATTGTAGCGCTACACTGTTGCGCAACATGCTTGCAACACATATTTCCTGTGGACATAGCCATGAAACATGCCGTGCAACAAAGGTATCATGTTGAGCTGATACAAACGTCGATGCGATACAACGTTCAGTGTACACGGGTTTATCTGTGTTGCAAGGCATGTATCGTCCGAAACAAACTTAGTTTGTTTCGTACACGATACATGCCTTGCAACAACAGTATATACAATACGTATATATACATATCATAGAGATACATAGAGAGGCAACTTAAAAAATCGTTTAAAAAGTTAAATAGTCATTAAAGAAGAAGATGACAGACTCATTTGTACTTCTAAACTATATTTTGTCTTTATCTAATGAATGACAAAATACATTTGTTAAAGAAATGTTAATTTTGAGTCAGCAGTAAAAAAAGATAGCATCACCTTAAATGTGTTGTTGTCACACTCTTATCAATTGTTTATATTGGGGTTTCTGTTGTCATAGATCACAGTTGTCTACAACATACTTGCTTCAAAAATAGGTACATAGTTGGCCATCCATGTATATCACTGATGCATATATATATTGCATAGAATACAATACCTTTATTTTTTCATCTTTTTTGAAATCAAACAAGCGGGGTTGTTTGTATACAACCCTCGTGGTCCATATGATCAGTTTGAATAGTGATTGAGTAACTATAAATTGTACTTAAAAACATATGGCACATTCAAACAAATATTTTCAAGAAGTTTTTTATTAAACAGTTCATGTATTTTGTGACAAAATTTTAAAGTAAATGCCGATATTTCGACCAACTGATTAAAAAAGGGGTAATAAAATTTTTCAAAAATATGTATACTTCCCTCATTTTTGTATCCTATTTTTTATCTTTTTCGAAATTAGCCTGAAATTAACATATAAATAAATAGTCAGTTAACATAATTGAAATCTGCTGCGGACATGCGTAAAAAATTTTCATATAAATCAGGAGGTCCATTTCGGAATTCAGTCATCAATTGTTTATAAAAGCCCCTTGTTGATTTTACTTTTCGCGATCCAATATCGTACTAATTTTTTTTTTTTTACGTTTTTGATTGGCATATTTTCTTTTTAAATTCGTGGCAACAACGAAAGCAACTGCAATTTTATTTTTGACATTTTTGTTACTGATCAACACACATAAAATATCAACACAAAACTAAGCAAAGTTAAGTAGAAAAAATAAATGAATGTATCGAGATACAAATGTTGCAGCTAGTGTACACACTTGGTGCAACACATTGCAACAGATTGTATCACGAATCCTCGATACCATGTTGCAGATACAAATGTAGCGCGAAACATGTCTTTAAATGTACATACCATTGCAATATTTGTAGCGCTACAATTTATTGTATCAAGTCGACTCGTACCATAAGTTAGTGTTATGCAGTTGGATACATTAATATACACACACCGGCAGAATTAGCGGAACATACAAAAAATCTGTAAAAATCAAACAAACCATTTAATTTCAAGAAAATATTAATCTTATTTAATTATTCACTTAAAATTACATGTTCACATGTCGATATACCTTTCTTTTGGTAGCAAAACAAGTAACCATATAAAATGGCAAATTTTTTGAATCTTATGTCGTCTAAGAATAATTTAAGTTAAAGATTATCTAACAAATAGAAAATGAAACAAAGCGTTTTAATCCCGCCTGGTTCCTCCCGTTCTCTTATCAAAACTTCCATTCGTTTTTTTATACTCAGCATGATGTTATCTATAGTTTCCTGGGATAGTCTTTGCCATTCTTGAATTACCGCAGTTTGAAGCTGGACTACATTGAGAAGAAACGGCATTTGAATTCGAAAGTGATAGACCTCTTAAAAAGAATTGCATCAATAATAAATAAAAACAATTCTATGGAAAGTCCATTGATTCGTTGCTTCAATATTATTTTAAGTAAAAATTAAAAAAACCCGCCAACTTTGTTTAATAAATAAGTTTTTATATATTTTTTATGTTCCGCTAATTATGCCGGTGTGTGTATATCAACTGCTCAATCTTCTTTTTATACAATAATATTGTACAATAATACATAATATGTATTATATGTATCTTAATCTAATTACGTCCCAGGAGTCTGGGATCGTCTTGAATGTCAAGCAATTTGATTACGATAATACAACAGCATAATACGCTCGGTATTTACCGTATTCTAGGTCAAATACGTGTTTACACGAATTAGGTCAATACTTGTTAACTGTTTAGAATTAATAATTTCAGCCGAAGCCTTGTATACGCATCCTGTATTTTAATAAATTTTCCTCGTTCGTATGTTACGCATTATCATTTCGGTTTTTCCACCGTAAATTACTGTTACTTTATGTATAAATTTTGGGCTAATAATGTTGAAATATGATGTATTGTAGTGACAAGGAATAATACAGTGAATAGGAGAAGAACAGAGTTATGTGTTTTACTCAAGGACAATAAAGAATAGACGATCAATAAGATTCTGTATTACATTACCTATATATCTTTTTGTTGTGAATATTCATATTCTATATTTCTTCGTATTTGAGAAGGTTTCCAGCGGTTCTTTCGAATGGAAACTTTATTGGGTTATGTGAATTACACCGTGTATGGGTTTTTGATTTACATTTTATCGTAAAGTTTAATAATTTATCTGTTTTTGAATTTATCCGGTTCTATTACGTCAGTACAGAGAACAAAGATGGAAAATTTTCTAAACGTGTTAAAGAATAGTATCAAAGCATCCTTGACTTTAACACTTCAACATAAAAGCTTTCTTTGAACATTACCGTTTTTGCATATCTTCGAAGAGGTTTAGTTTGAACTTGACTGATTTTCATTTGATATCTAGTGAGCAAGCTTAGAAACTTAGAATAACGTTCCTCTGCTTACCATTCTTTAAGAGCACAACATGCTGTAAATTTTTATGACTTTTTATGGACATGGACATGGCTGTCCTTCGGACACCAAAAAACTTCACTGATGGGAAAAAATTTCAAGTACAACTTTATCCTAATTTCAAATAGTATCGAGTGCTTGTGAAACATTACTACGAATGGCGAACATTTGTGGATTTGATCATGCATATCAAGGAGATCGAGTGCTCAGTTTCAGTTTAGCTAAACATTAAGTGAGGATATGAATACTAACGTATGTTTAAATACGAACAAAAGTTCACCATTCGTAGTAATATTTCACAAGCACTCGATAATATTTGAAATTAAATAACTGTTTCTCGCATTAAAGAGAGTAGTAATACATATATGTGATTGAATGGTTATCGGACTGGAAAGGCTATCGAACAGATTCAGTTTGATAATTTTTTTCAATCGCTATGTGATTTTTAATTTTTTTACAACTTTATCATAAGTCCGGCAAATATTCACACAAAATTTATATTAAATTATAAAAATAAAAATCCTCTTGTTCCATTATAATAATTAAATAATTCGTGCAGGAACATAGCACAAGATGGCAACGTTTTTCAGTGCAATAAGTATGTATATGGGTGTACATATAGCATAGGTACATTATTAAAATAAATTATGTATTTACATTTTCTATTCCATTTTCGCTTAAATCAAGATTAAAAACATTAAATAATAAATGCTGTCTTTATTTGCTCTGCAAATATTGCATAATGTGATAATATTTTATTTTCTTTTTCGTAAAAATTGGGTTTTATGTACCTAAACGTTTTTTTTTTGTTTTTTTTTTTTTTTTTTTTTATAATTTTGTAGAAATTTAATTAAAATTAATAATGGTTGAAAATGTTGATGTTTTGTATTAACTTGTTAATTATAGTAATGATTTTCGTTTTTGTTTAAATTAAAACATAGATTGGTACAGGAAGATTTCCATAACTTTTCCACAAATTCGAATTCCAAAAGTAGTCACAAGTAGTTGCAAGCTTACTAAGCTTATTTTCTAAAAGTTTAGATTTCTCAAGTTTCTGGCTGGCTGCTGGCAAGCGCGTATGATGTTCATGAGAGTCATGACTCTCCCCTCCTTACGGTCTGAAGAGAAAATTAACGGTTGCAGTAGTGAAAGAAAACATTATGACGCTATTAAAAAGTATCATCTTGGCTTAGTTTTACTTCGTCGTCCTGACCGTCTTGAACGTGTGGTAACAAGTTTAATTACTGGCCGAGATGAAAATGGTTGTAGCTAGATTCGTTCATAAGTGCTGACAACTGTTTGACATCATAAAATTCCACACGTCCTGTAATTGCTCACAACTTTTGATCCATTCAAGTGTTAGTTGAGGATTATACTTATATATTGAATCTGTTCTTAATAAAACTAATTAGCCAATTTTGAAAGTTTTCCTACTAATTTTACGTAGTTTACGTGTACTACTATAAATTTCTTCATTAATAAATGCCGATAAACTTTTCCTTTAGTATTTTGTTCCAATTTCATTTAGGCACTATATTCTAAGTAATATTTCACGATTCATGTTTGAAAATGGCAACAAACTTATATCATTTTATTTAGTAGGTCAATTACTTTTGTCGTACTAAAAGTACATATTATACTCACAATCAGCGAAAAAAAAAATGTTAACAATTTCGATTTAATATAGAATTATAAGAAACGTTTCTATATTTTATAAATATAGATACACTTGTACATATCAAGTACAGTAAAGTATTAAAAGCGTTTATTTATTTATGTTATATAGGTTAAGTTAGAGAGGTTATTATTATATTATAAAAGTTTTGCGAATCAGTGATCTGCAAAATAGTGGTACGCCGCAACGTTCTAACGTAGGTATAAAGTTGCCGATGAGATGTCTGCTCGTAGACGTAAATCTAATTATTTTAATGTATTTTATTCATTTTCTTTTATTTCGGACGTATTTAAGGGATATTATTGGTAGATATGTATAGGGGACATTTATATAATACCATGAAAGAGAATTTATTTTTGGTCTACGCAAGATTAATGGACAGATAAATACCTTTCACACAAGGGGCATTGTTAATGGAATAAGGAAAACTTTAAAGGAAAGATTTAAACTTGAATATTAACAACTTAAAACTTGTGGAGTTTACTGTTTCTCTCTTATAGTCTATCACAAAGTGGTTCTTGGTTATGCTTCATAGCTTAATATTAATTTTTAATTATTAAGGAGTGGAATACTTTGTGGTATTCTGAGGAGTGTTCATCCGAAACAAAAAAGTAAAAGATTCTGGTTTAGAAAGGTTGTCATTCTTGTGAAAAATTAAAATTTCGCTATATCGGTAATCGATACCATAAAACAGCATGTATTGAAGGTACAAAAAGTATATGAAGCTTGAAAAATGTAGTTTTAATAAAAATGAATTTAAAGTTTTGAAGTATAATACCTGGTACAGTACTAAAATTTTAAATTTCCTTTTGAGTACACATTTGTAAAACTGTATCAAAACGAAACAAAAAATATCAAATTTTAAAAGATTCTAGACTAATATTGTCTTTAAAGAAAATTGTTTCGTTATATCCAATTCGTACATTTCGATATTCTAAATTCCATATCTACGTCCACATGGAAATCATTGAAAAAATTTCACTATCCGGATGAATCTATATAAAAAATAAGGAAACAAAAAGCAAAATACTGTTGTTACGTAACCAAACGTTGTAACTACAAACTTTTCAAGCGATACTATCGACTCTATTGACCTTTCTATTACACTATTATGTTCCTGCTATCTATTGATAGAAACTGCAACCGTATATTTGAAATATTTTATTCTGTTGATTCTTTTTTTTATAATTTGTTTTGTTTCTGAATGAAAATAAATAAAAAAAAAAATGAAAAACGTTCTATTCCATAAATTTTCTTTTTGTCTGTCATACCGTACAATACCATAATACTTTTGATATTGATTTAATAAAAATATGCTGCTTGTTTATGCTGAGATTTGAGATATATAGATGTAAGCACACGTAAGGTAGATATATACAATGTTATAGACATATAAATGTTTATAACTCATATATGGAACAGACGCAGGATTTTACACAATCCGCGATACAAATTGTTTCTATGATGGACGTGGTAATGGTGGGGAGTGAACTAAGAAGGAATATACTACGAAATCCTTGAACTGATCGGTAGCAAAGCAACATATTGTTTTTGATAGACATGATAGATATTATGTACGAGAAAGTTTCATCAGGAAAATAACAGATTGTTTTGATGAAAAATTTGAAATATAATAAATTTTAGATAATCAGAATTGGAGATGTGATTCTGACATTAAACAGCCCTAAAAATGAGAAAAACTTATTTAAAATAAAACAATTGGCTTTTATTGAATAACCCAAACCAATTCATCACAGTAAGTGGGAATGTCAGGTACAGTCTTTGTATACTTACTCACTAAAATTTTATCAATTTGATTTTTGTCTTTTAAATTTCCCACTTCGCCACTCATAGAATTCTATGAAATTGAATTTTTGTGCCTTATTTGTTTTCATTCGCATATTTATAAATAATTTTTCCATTTAGTTTCTATCTTGTATAATTATTGAAGTGTAGAGAATCAATATTGTTATTTCCATGTAGCAGTGGCGTCACCCAACTTAAAATTTGACCGAGGCTAACAGAGGCGTAACGAGCATAACTGGCGCCCGGTGCGTGGCATTTTATTTGCGCCCCCCTTAACTTCTAAAATTTTTAAAATTTTAGGTAGTGGAACGGTGTATTTAAAATTTCGGAAAAAATTTTCTCTTGTAAATTTGTATTTTAAATTTTTTCCTAAAAGTTGCCTTAACCACCTTTTTTTTGCTCGCCAGTGCTTTTTTGTGTGCCTATACATTTGGAGGTCATAACTTGGAAGTAATTTTGTAATTTCCCTACACTTTCACGTAACAAAATTCTAAGGAGAAGCACAAAAAAAAATTTAAAGTAATAGCGCCCAACCTATTAGCTTTTGTCGCTCTTCTTATTAGCTTTTGGCGCCCGGGTCATGATAGTACCCCTTGCACCCCCTCGCTTCGCCACTGGGGGCTAATGTATTTCACATATAAGATTTTTGTTCGAATTCACAGATGTCACTGTTTGTATAGGCACAAACCACGCTACTAATGTAAGCCACGCGTATCAAGACGACCAGCCCGATGAAGAGATTAGAATTATTTATTACACTAATTCCTAGAAATAACAACAAGTTGAGGCTAGTACATTTTTTTGGCGGGAAACCCCATAGAACGAGCCGTCACTGTCATGTATGGAAAGTTTTCGGAAAAATTTTTTAAAGCTTTTAAATTAATAAGCCCCACGTGTCTACTATTTACATAATCATGTTCAATTTATTCACACCAGGCGGACTCACACATTTGTCGATGTTTTGTTAACGACCGATAAAATTTACGAAAATATTTCTCCATTATATTATGTTAATATGGTTTCATGTTTTTCGAAAATGTCTTGGAAAATTTTTTAAACAGGATGTCACGAAAGTACATTTTTATTGTGAGTTGAATATCTTCATATTCTTTAAAATGTTTCATCTAATTATAAGAAGCTTAAATTTTTAAAATGCAGGTTTTACAACCTTTTGCCATCTGCCTTAGAAAAGCGAAAATACCTCTGCGACAGCATTCTGCGTAACTTCTGCGAATTTCCCAGTTTTTCTCGGAAAGCAGTTAACATAGAATAATGATGCAAAAACCTTTACAATTGGAGTAATAAGAATTCAAAATAAAAAACTTGAAATAAAAAATTCGTTTTTCATTTTTTTGTTTTTTTGAAAATCAGTTTACTTAAAACAATTCATTATTCAGAAACCCATCTTACGTTATTTTTCCGCGATTTTCAATGGTGCCAAAAAATTTTAAAAAAAGTTTGAATTTTAATAAATTTTGGAAAAAAAAATTTTGAATTCATAAAAGCCAAAATGGAAAGTTTTGAGAATTGGATGAGACTGGCTAACGAGCTCATTAAAAAATTTTGGAATTTTCAATGTCTTAACCAAATTTCGTAAAAATAGGATGTTTCGTTCGAGAGTTATTGTGCGTGTATATGGACATCTGGAAATGGAAAATTCATCAATATATCCCTGTCCGTTGATTGGTATACGTATGTATATGTATGGGCAGCTACACGCTACAGGTCGCCATTCTTGATTCGATTGATTTTCACGATAATCAGTTGAACAGTTTAATTTATATCTAAGAAATAAATGGAATAAATATTAACAAATGGAATCAGAACAACTCTTCTATATATGCTCTTGTTATCATACATCTCTTTGTTTCTTAAGTAGCTCATTACGCAGCTACCATAACATTATAGATGTCTCTAGCATATATATGTGTAATAATTTTTGTTAAAACGACTTGCAAGATGTGATTTTTTGTTTTACAAACGATTTTAAACTTTTTTTACTTCTTGTCTTCAACCTAAACTTAACTTAGTCTTTATTGATTTTGTGTTATCTACACACACTGGCATAATTAGCGGAACATGAAAAAAAATATAAAAATCTATTTATTAAACAAAGTTGGCGGTTTTTTTTTATTTTTACTTAAAATAATATTGAAGTAAGGAATCAATTGACTTTCCATAGAATTGTTTTTATTTATTATTGTTGGAAATCTTTTTAAGAGGTCTGTCACTTTCGAATTCAAATGCCGCTTTTTCTCAATATGGTCGAGCTTCAAACTGCCGTAATTGACGAATGGCAAAGACTGTCCCAGGAGACTATAGATAACATCATTCTGAGTATAGATAGATGAATAGAAGCTTTGATAAGAGCAAGGGAGGAACCAGGCAGTATTTAAACGCTGTGTTTAATTTTCTATTTGTTAAATAATCTGTAACTTAAATTATTCTTAGACGACATAAGACTCCAAAAATTTGCCATTTTATATGGTTACTTGTTTTTGCTACCGAAAATAAGGGTATATCGACTGGTGAACATGTAATTTTAAGTGAATAATTATATAAGATTAATATTTTATTGAAATTAAATAGTTTATTTGATTTTTACAGATATATTGTATGTTCCGCTAATTATGCCGGTGTGTGTAGTTGCAAAATACACTGAATTTCTAGTTTCTGAAAAGCAGTAGTACGATGGCACTGCATATAACATACTTAGGTAATTAACATTTGCATATCAAAGAGCATGTCAAAGAAAATTTCCGTGACAAAATAGAATTAATGAAAAAAGAAGGAGATATAGGGTTTACTTGTTCTTTAATAATTTTGTACGTTAAAATAGAATTCAGACATTCCAAAACCTGCATTGAAGTAGAGGAGGAAAAAGGTATCCATTACCGTGTACCAGGTGCCTCTTTTTAAACTGAAATTTCGGATTAAAGTAGTCGAAAAAGTATTTTTGGCCTACATATTAACAATTGATTTATAATATTTATAATTTAATTTTCGCAAAACCACTAACATGATACAATATTTTAAATAAATATATGTACGAATAAATTAGGGGTAGTTCAGAGTTAATAAGAACCAACTTTACTGCAGTAGAATTGGCGATCCTCACAAATTACGCATTTATATTTAAAATTTAATATATATAGGAGAGCAGATGTTGGAAATACAAATGAAAAGGTAAAAATATTAAAAAAATTCTTGACTTACCGTGTTTCAAATTATGAGAATATCCTCACGAGCAAAGGAGTACAGCATGTTTGCAAAATATTTAACTCTTACTTAAAATTTTCTGTCTGGTAAATCCAAGGATATACCTAGAATAACTTCACTCTTACTACTTTGCAGCCTTTTTAACAAGTTAATCGTTTTTACTACTAAAATTACGAAGCTGCTAAATAGTTGGTTACAATTGCTGAAAGGCCTGACCTAAGGACCTAAACGTAATAGTTTACTAACACCTGTGCAAATTCTTTTTTATCAATTTGAAGCCTTAAGTGTTTTCTTAACGAATGCAAGTCTGTATCTGCAATCTAGAGGTATACCTACTTTAATATAAGTAACCTTACTATATACAAAATTTTGAATCCTAGAGGTTTGCCGGGCTCTTCAATCAAGATAAAGTTTGCAAAAAGTCCATCATTTTTATAAATTTACTAAATTTCATTGCGCCACATAGCCGGCACCTTTCATTCTAACTGTGAGATTACGATTTGTTAGATTCTGCCACCGGTTCTATATTCAAGGACACACAAATTCTGTAAGGGTCCGTCCTAGATGAGTAAGTGTTCATATGTCCCGGTTTTAACTCTTTTGTCTCGGTGTTCCGACAAATTCTTTTGGGACTATGTAATTCTTTTAAAATTTACTCTTAACCTGTGCGTTTTGACAATGTAGCTTTTCGTCTGCAAAACTTAGTTTTCGGGACTAGTTGAATTGAGGGAAACTTTTTAACGAGAAACCAATAATAAATGAGTTATAGTCCAAAGAAGACGAAAAATGAAAGGATAGAATCATTCTTTCTCTGAGGCTAAAGAACTTAAATTTGGTTAACTCGTTATAAAAACCATCTTTTATATCCTTTCGAGTTCATCATGGTCGCGTACGAGTAGTGGTTTGACGAATAATTCAATTCGAAAGTCCATCTTGATTTGACGTTGTCAAAGTATGGAGATCCTATCTGTGAGGCAAAGTTGTTTGTCGTGACTCGTCGTTGGGTGAGTTTATACTTTAAAAAAAAGTCGAAATTTTGCGTGTTAAAGTCGTACCAATTTTTTTTTTTTACTATGTAATTTCTTTTGCAAATATTACAGATTCTTTCTTTAACACTCTGTATAAACCTCTTATTTTTAACATCGCTGAGTTTTACATATCGTCCCGTTTTATTACACTTGTGCTGACTCGAACAAACTATACAAACCGCTATGGCGCTACTCGATCGTACGTATAGGCGATGGAGTGCTGCTGCTTGGTGTGCACACAGTATAAAGTTTTCCACCACGTTAGTTAGTGGAAATGCGCGACGAGTGAAGGGATGGCGACGATACCGACCAAGTCATGGTCGTGGGTGCGAGTACACTCTGGATGGGTGAGTTTGACGAGCTTCGTGGGGTGGGGGGTGATGTTGAGGACGACTACGATAGAGAAATGTAGGTCTGTGTATCGATCCAACGTACAGATACCAGCCATTCGGGCGCCTCTCACGTAGTGTGTTTGTGTGCGAACGTTGTGTGCATGTATTTATCTATTTCGTTTCTAACGAAACAAACATTTATTTTTTTCTCTGATCTATTTTCGAGTATCTGATCTATCATCTTCGTCTGTCAAATCTATAGCGTATACTGTTTTTGTTCATTTCAAATTATTGCTATGTTGACATGGAAGTTTTCCAATAGTGTATTTACTATGTTATTATTTTCTACTGTTCTTTACAGGTATCAATTCTGATGAGTGTTATTACGAATGTTTTTTTTTTCTGTATCAGCGATAATTCTTTTTGACATTTTCATTTAGCCTTCGTTGTAACATGATAAATATGATATTTGATCTTTTCTCTATCTGCAGCACAAATTGTGTTACAACCGTTGCATATTTTACCGGGAAAATCACTAAATTGAGGCTTAGCTAACCATCAGTTAACTTTAACCAAAAATAAATATTTTAAAGCCAACTTTCCGTTAATTCAATATAGGCCTGACTAGAGGGAGCAGTAGGGATTACAGTGTGGTATGTATCTTTTATTTTTACTCGTCGACCAAGTAAAAGTAACTAAGTAATGTCATCTAATAGTATTCAAAGGCCCGAAAAAAAGTTACTAAGTGACTTTTTTGCTTGTCAACTGTAATTTTGGGGAAAATTTTAAAATTTTTGTCCCCAAGGTCCTTAATTTCTCTCCATGGCTCTGATTGAATATCTAGAATCGACAACCTAAGATAGATATTATTTTTCTTGGGGATCGACATTAGTATGTGGACTGACTTTTCCATTTATCTGAAAAAGAATTGAAATTTTATTAAAAAGCAAAAGTATTGTAGTTAAGTTAAAAGGTAGCATCTGAATTTGGATCTATTCCTAACTATGATCTAGTTTCCGTGATTAATCTTTATTAAAAATAACTTTATGGGCTTTAATTAATCCAAGACAGTTTACTTTCAAAGAAACTAGCCCAAGAAAACCTGTAAAGCTACTTTTCCTAAGGATTAATTAAAGAAGGCAACCAATTATGTCGGTAACTGAAGACAGATTTGTGAAAAAATCCACTACACTCCCTGACAGACGACGAAGCATTAAACCATGGTAGACTTTGCTGCCTTGGTAGCGATTTACCAGTAATACACCTTCCCAAAAGTTCGAACATTTGAATCAACTGAAATATTTGAAGATGATCCAATAGATTTAAAGAGTTAAAGTGTAGATATTACTTACCGGAATTGTTCAGTCAATCAAAGACCGTGTCGCTACCAATGTTTTTTCATTTTTCAGGAACACCTGCAATGATTTAACATGTTTTATAGCAAAAAAACAACAAAATTAATTAAAGAAACAATCATGGTATGTCACTCAGATATGTATTGAATGATTCAGCACTTTCGTGTACTGTTATTACATTTCTGTCTCAAAGGTAATCCTCTCCAACATTCTATTTATTTATAATTTCCGATCAAAAGCGGCACAAATCAGTGCTTTCCACCCACCTATAAAATCGATGTCTTTTAACCACTAGTGGTTGCACTTCAGTGGTTTTGTTTCAGTTCATTCATATCCCTTTTTATTATAGAATACCACTTTACCATCAAAAATCGAATTAAAGTCTTGACTGTTTCGTAAACAAAATAAATCCGTTTGAACTTTTTCATTTCTTTTTCAAATTAAAACTTAATTATAAGCATGAAATCAAAAAAGTATTTAACTTTATTATTATTTTGTCAAATTAACCTAAAAAAAATTCTGTTTAATCTCTCTCAGATGAATAATTATTCTATCTCGAATAAAAAATGTATTCGATAAATAATCCTCCGAAACCGGTAAATACAAGATGAAGGGGAGGATTAACGAGGATATTTAATTTTCATTTAGTTTACAAAAAAAAAAAAAAAAAAAATACCTTTTGATTTATGTTCAATAAAAAGTATTACCTGACAGGAATATATTTATGCCTAATTTGCGCACCTACAAAATTTTGCAAATAGTGAAAAAGTGTGGACTAAGTGTAACACATAACGACAAGAACTATTGTGCGCAAATTCGTTAGATTAATTAACCGAATATTCATTCATTCCTAGGTCTAACCTAAAATGTTAATCAGGAACCCACTTATAGTGATACTTCTTACACGGTGCCTATGCTTTGTCTACTTCGGGAGTAAAATGTTGGGATGAAATGTTATACAAACTGGAATGTGTGAAATGTGATCACTTTTCGCGTCAAAAAGTGATCTTTCTACCCTCTTGAATATCGTGCGAACGGCACAGAATGGAGATATTACATACTTCTTTGGCTAGTATAGTTCGGCTATATACTTGTATACAATAATAGAATAAAGATCAAATATTATATATTTAAAAAAAAATATATACTCGTATATTCCAATTTTACTAATAATATAGAATTAATGTCTATTATCATCGGCAACGATAAAATTTCCCTGATAGATATTTGCGGAACTAACGTATAACAGATACTTTCCGACAGTTGTGTGCCAAATGTACCAGATTTGATGTTATTTCATTCTTTTATAAAAGTTTTGTGACAATACGTTGCGTTGTTGGGCATTTAGGAAACAGTAAAAAATACTACAAGACCTCTTTGCTAGGGTGAAACAGTAGTTTAGAAGTAGAATGTTGATGTGTGTTAGTACCAAAGATCGAAATTTGTAAAATGTCAACACTTTATATAATGTAAATTCTAATTAGAACGCTCAACAGTGTAAACATTGTCTGTCATGCCCTAGTTCCGAGACTCGTCGCTAGAGAATCTTGTAACTGCCAAATTTCACTTTGGTTGTGAGTTCACGGCACACAAATTGTTTTTGTTTTAGTCGTTTATTACGCAATCCCATTTTCAAAGGCACAGTTATTCTTGTCAAAATGTAATCATAAAATACTTTTTTATGAATGAGGAAAATAAAAATTTTTTTATTACAAAAACAACTGGAACATTTTCTGAATCTTTTGCAATTTTAATTTCATTTGAAATTAAAATACTGCTTCTATACTCGGTTTTGTGAACGTTAAAACACCAGCCACCGTGTATAAATATAGAAAAAAAAAGATAGAAAATGTGTATAGTATAATGGACTACGGATTTTCCAAGCTCCTGTCTCCTTGTTGTCTGCATACACAGATGGTTACATCGTGTATGTCCTTTGACGTTCTCCTTCGCTTAATCTTATGTGATTATGTCTTGTGCTCCCGGAGGATGTTAGTTCATTTTATGTGTTTTAACACTAAATATGTAATATCCGATATAAAATATGTATCAGTTTACTCTAATGCGATGTAATACGATTAAACTTTGACCTTTTCCCAACTTTGATTTACATAATGAACTACTTTCGTTGTAATTCATTAATAAATCAGTTCATTTTGCTGAAATAACTATAAATTGAAATGGTGTAGACTGTAGAACATAAGGTAGTGAGATATTTGTATCACAAGTACACCTTAAGAAATATTCCTTAAGAAATTTTTGAATTTAAAAAAAATACTTACTAGTGGAATAACGACGGCGTTTGTTCGATATTATATCCTTTTCTGAAGATAATTTAATTCACGTGTTTTCGTTTCATAAGAATATTTTACAGCCAAAAAAAATGATATAAAACATTTTATTGATTATTCCTTTGTAAGTAAACACAATAAAAATGAAACAAAAGTTTTTATTGGTAAATGTAACTGACTTCAAAACCATAGTACAATTTGATAGTAAAAATGAACAATTCACACCTAAATTACCTTAATTATCCTCATTTAAACCACTTTCCATTACGACCCCCTCTTAATTTGAGAGCTGGATCTGTTACACATATATTTAAGACTATTTGTATCTTCAATGTAGGAAACATATTTTCGCTTCCAAATGCAAGTTATATTTAACTTTTCATATTTGTCAGTATTGAGAATTTAATTTAACTTACTGTAATTTGTTGAATTACCTAAATAAAAAAATTTGGGGGACAGGTCTACTCACACTGTCAACTTCCCATTTGATGCCCTTAACGACTATTGCAAATGAATAACTTTTTTTTTTTAATTCAGAGGATTCTTCCTCTGGACCCCTGATAGAGGCTTTGTCCCTTGCACCGCACCGGAGGCTTCGCCTTCTGTACCTAAGGGTGGAGGTTCCACCCTTATCAAACAAATGATAACATCATTTGTTCTCAAGATATGCGTGACAAAAAATATTTCACAAAAAGTTTCTGATTTCGTTTTTCCGTCTAGTTTTTTTTTTTTTAAATTTCACAATAATTTACTGGCGTTTTGAACATCACAGAAGGTTCTTAGGCCATTATATAATAAAGACATGGTAAAAAATCCATATAATCTCTGCTATGTTAATAAAGTTATTTCCGTTTTTTTATCACAAAAAACAAACCGCTAATCCGAATTTGCTGAAAACTTTATCCGGTCTTCATTTTTTGATTACGCATCTAATGAAATTAGTCTGGATTTGATATCATCATTTGTTCTCAAGATATGCGAGACGAAAACAAATTCACGAACGAACGAACGAACGAACTAACGAACGAACGCATACACACACATCACGCTAAAAACGATGGATTCGGATTTTAGTGTCCTTGAAACGTGGAGATATGTCAAAATTAGCGATTCGTAAAATCGGACCCATTACAATAACTTCCAATGGGAAGTTAAAAATTAAAAAAAAAAAGATTATAAAAAAATAAAAATAAAACAAAGAGGTAATTTTCAAGATTGTTTTTGAATTTCCAATTGGCTGAAAGGCTTGATTGTAAGGCTTACATTTCTAAAATCCACTACAATGCTTCTATGAGGTCAAATTTTAAACCGATTCATGGCTTTAATAAATATTAGGGTTTCCCAGCACTTCTATCAATTTTTTGAAACCTGCAGATTTAGTCTTAGACATTTTTTGCCTCAGACAAGAAAGAGATCTTTGCGCTTTAATTTCTACTATATCGACCTAAAAGTAACCGCACATATTATCAATTAATTTCATCATTTCAAATATTCATAAATTGAATTGCATGTAGGTAGACATTCTCCAGGTCAGACACCTTTCAATATCTACTAAATAAATCAGAAAATGCACCATTCTATTATGTAGGTTGTATTTATGTTGGTTACATATATGAATATAATTTTTCTATTTCGATTGTAAACTTTGCAAGTCGTGGAATCGGAAAGGAGGACAATTGATTTATTTCCAACTAGGACAATGAAATAAACTGGAACATCCGTTGTCAAAATATGTATATTCATAAAATATATAAATATTATTCCTTTACACAAGAAGCCAAGAAGGTGTTTTTTCTTTTTGTTATTTTTGGAAAAAGCGTGATATTCAATACGAACAATTTTGTTTGATCAATTTTGCTGTTTATATGAAAATATATTTGTAAAATTTTTCGACAGTTCACCGCTCGTTTAAGTTGACGTAAATATTGGCAACTATTCAAAATTGTACACATGTATTCTAATTATAATGATGTATGCGGATCTAGGACTGCAAAATATAGGGGGCAGTGGCAGCAAAAAACAAAAATTGTCTTTATTTATATAAAGAAAAAGGAGGGACAGGGTCACAGAATTTGATTGAACTCTTGGATGGAATCTTTGGTATTAAAGACACTTTGATATTTGCTTGTAAAAATAAAACTATAGCTTCTAATTTTTAATTTCATTAATTTCTTGGAAGATGCGTTGAATTTTAAAAGATTGTCATGTATGAGATCAAGATATTTCGCATTTCAAATAATTAACTTATACAGGATATGAAATTTTCTATGCTAAAATTAAAGCATTATAATGAAATCTTTGATAATTATTACCAATCAAAATTACTTCTTGAAATAAGTCTTGGTATTTAAAATAATCATTCTAAGAACGACTGAAGAGTTTCTATATATATCGAAATAAAGGTGTTTATATTATACATATATTTGTATATTTTTAGCAAAATCAACTAACTGTGCTCCTTCTCTTTTGTTACAGCGAAAATATTAATTTTTTACATAATATTTTACCTGTCCTTATCAGGATTCTTTGCGGCTATGTTAGCGGTATTTTATCAAACGTTAGATCCACATCAGCCAAAATGGCAATTATCCAGTTCCTTGATTGGTGATAATCCAGGTAAATTAATATTTTAATATTTTTATTAAAAACAAATTGTTATCTGTTTTTTTTTTCTTAAATAGGCCTAGGATTTCGGCCTATGCCTTCAGACACTAACGTGGAAAGTACGTTAATTTGGTTCAGGGCTGACAACAGAGACAATTATAGAATATGGACAGAAAAATTAGAGAAGTTTTTAGAAGGTAAGTTTAAAATATTTTAAAAAATAATGTAACTCATAGTGTATCACTTACTGACAATCGTAAGTGTTATGTTTCTCGCCTCGGGTTTTTAAGCATCCATGACCATAAAAATTTTTATTTTTCCAAACAAAAAAAAGGAATAAATTGAAAAAATTGATTGGTTGAATGTTGTTTTAACAAAAATGAACAGTAGGCGTCTATAAGTAACTATTTCCATAATTGGCGATAAATGATTACTTACGTGCCTAGGAAGGTAAGTAAACTTTTTGACCTGTTATTCTTTTTGTAACTATATCATTCTCAAAATGGTTTCTTTGTTCAAAAATTAAAAATTTGTTTGATTATTTTTCTTTGAATCAAAAAAATATTTCTTTGAATCAAAGAAAATATTTTTTTGATTCAGAGAAATATTTCTTTGACTACTGAAAAAAATTTTAGGAAATATTTCTTTGTATCAAAAAAAAAATTTTCATTGATTCAAAGAAATATTTTTATCATTCAAAGAAAAAAAATCAAAGAAATTTTTATTCTTTGAACGAAGAAATCATTTTGAGAGTATGATAACCAGAAAACGGAATAGTAAATATAGCCTACGCCTTAAGTTATCTGCTATGTAAACGTGAATTTACAATTTAAGTGGTTGAAAAAAAAACATAATTTTATTATTTGAAATATAGGCAAACATTAAATATGTACAGCGGTGAATTTATAAAATATACATCAGAAACTACTATCAAATGTAGCAAATAGGTTTATATCGATCGATTCAGATTAAAACTGTATAGGAAACTCGATATGCCTACTCGTATTTAAAATTTAAATAGGAAAAAAAGTTTACCTACATCGAATTTATTAACATAAGTACTTTGAACTATTTTATTACTTACCATTTGATAAAAATCAATATGTAAATGGTAGAAAAAAAAATGTCAAAGTAGACATATTTTATTTAAAAATTACCAAGTAAACTACCTACATTTAGCGGAGAACTGATGATGCCCGGGATTAGACAGTTTTTATAAAAGTTGAAACTTACATATTTGTTCGTCCTGAGTGTATATACTGTGTGAGTTTTTCCGAGAGTTGCCATTTTTATTACAGCCAAACCGTTGATTTAATTGAAAAATTGTTCAAATAAGAGTTGTAGATATCGACGGGGGCAACCGATTGCTATAGTCAGGAGCTTTATAGCTCTTATGGTTTTCGAGCTATGATACAAACTTATAGATTTTTAAATGGGACTATATATTAATTTTTCGATAAAACTGATCTAATGCTTTAATTAACAACATAAATGAGCAAAAAAAATTCTTTTACCCAAGTTTAATTTTTTTATTTTTCTTTAATTTATCAGTTAGGCGGTAAAAATATGCATATGTACTTGAGGCTACTTCAACCGATAGTGTGTTTCTTGGTTACATTTCCATTACATCCAAGAAAAGAACCTTTTCCCAGTATCATTTCTATCATAAAAATTTGGTTGTAACAGAAATGGCAACTCTCAAAAAACTCACATGGTATATAACTAAATAGGCAAAGAAAGCGATTACTTAAAGGCTCCGCTTTCTTTAGAGGTCTCTGGGCGTAAGAAAATAATTAAGATATTTCTCGAGATTCTTTTTTAGGGTTCCGTACCTTAAAAGGAAAACGGGGGCTTGCCAAAACGGAACCCTTATAAGACCACTTTCGTGTCCGCCTGTCCGTGTGTCACAGAAGTTTTCTCGAAAACTGTGTAATGTAGGAACTTGAAATTTGGAAATATTGTTAGGTCTTGATTGAGTAGAAATTATTCAGACAAAAAGAAGAAAAGCACTCACAGGTCATCTAAGTATTTTCCTCGAAAAATGTTTTAAAAAATGAACAATAAAAAATAGATCGTATATTGAATTCTAGAAAACTTTTTTTGTCCATTGCCCAAATTGTTTCCTAAAGTTAACACTCAGAATACAAATTCAGTTTTTTATATTTTACGTCTATAACTGGGTTCATCACATTTTATTTCTTTGCTAAATGTTTAATTTTTACGTTGAATAACTACCAAAATGATTCTATGAGTGTTCCATTTAGCCAATTTCCAACACTAAGAAACACATCACACTTTATTGATTACGAAATTTATTTGCAGTTTATAACAAAACTGGAAAGAATCAAGCGGGACCCAATAAGAAAAATTGTACGTATACGGATTTGCCATCACCGACGGAAACATGTTTGATTGATCCAATGGAATGGTCACCATGTCTACCCAGTAACGACTTCCAATACGGCAAACATTCGCCATGTATATTTTTGAAAATAAACAAAATTTTCGGTTGGATCCCGCAATTTTACAACGATACTGAAAATTTACCAGAAAAAATGCCTATGGAACTTCAAGAACATATTAAAAAAGAAGCTAAACGAAATATAAAATATGTAAGTGAATTAAAGAGTTATATGCGCCTGTGTCGACGAAAATTGTTAAGTAATTAAATGAATTTTTGTTATAAAAAATATCAAAAAACAAAAATTTTACAGAAAAATGCAATAAAAGAACGATGTTTTCGAAAAAAATAAGTGCATATAACCCTTTAAAAATTAATTTAATCGGATTCGATTTTAAAACCGAGTTTAATTCTTATTATAGTTAAATACAGTATGGGTCAGCTGCGAAGGTGAAAATCCTGCTGACATTGAGAATATTGGTCCAATTCAGTATCATCCACGACGTGGATTTCCTGGTTACTTCTTCCCATTTTTAAATGTTGAGGGTTACTTAAGTCCATTGGTTGCCGTATTCTTTGAAAGGCCTAAACGTATGTATCTTAAATTGTCTAATCAAAAAGGCGTCCGTTTGTAAAAAAAAAACCTAAATTTCTTTTATGATTTAAAGGTGGAGTTTTAATTAACATCGAATGTAAAGCATGGGCAAACAACATAATACACGATCGGACCGAAAGACGCGGTTCCGTACATTTTGAATTAATGGTGGACTAAGAAATGGTGATCAATTATTATTTTAAGTTTCGCCATCGTCGAAACGTCATCACGCCGCGCACACTCGGGCTCACCAGACTGCCACCAATTTCACAAATAAAATACTACCAACCCAATCAGTTAAAAATAAAAAATTACAATACGAAAACTTACATTTAAAAAAAAATAATAATCAACCGAAAATATTATATATTTACCATCGAAAGTAATAAGAAAAAAAAGAGTATTTTATTTATTTTTATTAAAATATTCTGATAATACAAATAAATGCCAGAATGTTATTATATTAAATTAATAAGAATATTATAACAAATTATTTTATGTAAAAAATTAATATTAAAGAAAAACATAAATTTAATTAAATATAAAAGAATCTCTAATCGGAGATTTGAATATATTATATAATCAGCCTTTCAAATACTGTCATTTTTTGTATTATCACAATCGAAAAAAAAATGTTGATAGTGATAATATTGATAATACACTAGTATTGTTATGTTTATATTTTTAAATTAAACGATGTAATTGCTGACATGAGAGAAATAAATAAAATATTAAGCGAAATAAAAAAAAAAAAAAACTATTTTAACGATGGTTCGTTATGTAGATAGAACTTTATTAAAATATAATTAAAAATAAATAATAAATTGTGAAATAATTTTTAAAAAATATGGAGTCCAATCTGGGTGATGGTACTGTAGTAGTCATTAATTTTTTTAAGTAGTTTTCAACGTAAGTAGTGAATAATTAAATAATTATAAAACCAAACATCTGCCATGTTGCATTTTTATAGTTCTAATTAAAAACAAGAAAAACATGTATAAAAAAAATTAGAAATATTTAAATAAATAGATTCTTTTTGATTTCCGAACCTATAAGTTTAATATTTTCTTTTACTTTTTTCTCTGTGCGAATCAAAATTAAAAAACTATACAAGTCCGCTTTTATTAGACTAATCATTCAGCTGAAACAATTCAACCAAAAAAAAAAAAAAAATAAAAAGAAATTGGCTGCTCAAGATAAGTTTTCGATCAACTTTAGTTTGGCGGGCTTCTCAAAATAAAAAAATGATTGTAGATAGTAATAATTGTACCTTTGCAAAAATTAGAGTTTAAAAGTATAAATAAATGAAAAAAAGACAACACAACACGTGAAAAAACACACAAAAAAAACGTGCGTTTTTACATTTGTTGACGAAAATCGATTGTTAAGATGCATTTTGTTCATCACCGTTCTCTGTTATATTTCATCGAAACGATTGCATTCAACGAATTGATGTAATACTCGTTTTTAAAAATACTTAAAAAAATATATTTTTATTAAAATGACCTGCTTGATTGTTCAGAGATTTTAAATAATGTAAGTAAGTTATATATATATGTAAGTGTAAGGATTGCCGATTGAGTACAATCGTTTGATTGAAATCTAAACGATGAGGCGTAACGCAAAATGTAAAAACGCAGCAATTTAATATTAAAAAGAAAAAGCGAAAGCATCGTACACACGAGTTTTAGAGTACTGGATTTTAATAAACTAACTGTTTTGCGCGTATGTAGTGCACTTGTTTGTCAAATCATGGTTTTGTCAAAATTTCTTTTCTTTAAAAAAAAAAAAAAAAACTAAAATAAAATAGTTAATAATTCAATACATTGACAAAATCATTGATTTCATACACTACCCCCGCCCCTTTTTGTTGTGATAGAAGCGAAAATGTGTAAACACAAAAAATATATAAAATTGAAGATTAATAAAAAAATATGTAGGAAATATATGAGTATATATATTATATATATATAAATATATAAAGTTTAAGTTCTGTAAATAAATATTATATTAAATTATTATATTTTGTTGTTCGTATAAACGCGTTTAAGAGTTTTAAATATAAAGAGTTACTTTAGTTTGCTACTAAATGTATAAAAAAAAAAATAAAACCTTAGTGAACGTATGAACTATGCGTGTCTAAAAATATTGGCTTAATATGTAAATAATAAAAAAAATGAAAAATGGTTGAAACGTGGTAAAATTCTTTTGAATTTTACAAATAATTTTGTTAAGCTATATTTGACGGAAATTCCGTCTTAACTTAAAATAATATCGAATAAGCAGCTAAATTATTAAGAAAAAAATAATAAAAAAAAATTATACCATTTATTAAAAATATTTTAAAATCACTATGGATCCAATATTTTTTGACATGTATTTTTAAATGAACAGAGAACTATTACTAATTGTAAGATAAATTCATTTTAAAATCATAAGTTTATATTTTTTTATCACAATGGCTTATTAAATATTTATTTATTTCCCATGATAAATGGTGTGCCTTCTTTACAGAAATTTATTTTTGCGCACAGTTTTAATTTTCTTTTCTTTGTTAAATATGTAAAAGAAAAAATGTGTTCTAAAAAAAAAAACAATTAAAACAAACTCCTTGGTATTTATTCTATTTAATGGTCCATGTCAATTTGTTCAATTGCCTCCGTATAGCTCAAATACATATATTTATGCGCTGGTATCCAGTGCACTTTATATTTAAAACAAAATAAATCACAATTGCAACTGTATGCTGATTAATTATTGATTGGAAATCATGTGAATATTGACGATAAATTGTGATAAATTAATTGTGGGAACATTAACTTTTTTAACTAATGCAATCTTCACACCTAACCTACAATTAGCAATGGTTATCTAACAAAAAAAAAAATGGATGCAGTATTTTAATTTATTTCCTATTATTTTTAAATATGCGTTAAAGTCGATATAAAAATTATATGTTAAGCACTGTTATTAAAAAAAAGCGCTAGTTTTTAAAAATAAAACGTAAAAAAAGAAATCCAAAAATATTAATAAAAATTGTTATTAATTAATTTAAAAAAAGAAAAAACAAAAAAAAAAAACAAAAAAATAATAGAAATTAAAACTAAGTGTTATCTGTAACTTCAATAGTTTAGTCTACTTACAATTTTAGATGATCTAAACAGAGATTATGTAAAGTACTTAAAAAAAAAGTCACAAGTTAAATGCTATTGTAGGGGAATACAAATTATTACATACATTATAATGGTTTTTTAAAAGTCACCATTCAATTTCAGAAAATTTCATTTCACAGCACTCATCAACATTTTCAAAAAAAATTGTTCAACACTTTACTCCATCATATGACTTCATTCATTTCATCAATTCAAAAAGACCGTGTAAATCTTTGTTCATAACTTGCCACCATATTTAATTTTAAGAACAATCAAAAACGTCCAGTATCTCAATCAAAAAAAAAAAAAAAAATAAATAATTGAAATGGATAGTGACTTAATAATTAACCGTACTTTAAATATGATGATGGATGCATCGTGCATATCAAAGAGCTGTGGCTACATTATAATAAGCTCCGGGTATTTCAGTTTTTTCAACAAAAATAATTGAAATCCCACATTCCGACGCTGCTACAGTAGTAAAAAACAATTTTTTCGTATATGGTGCAGGGATATTATTCGAAATATTTTTAAAATTTTCATTTATTTCAGTTGCTTTGTTGTTGAATTATTTTCGATTTTTGATAAACTCGATTACCATTGACTAATATCTCTGTTCTTGTTTTCTTTTTTTTTTTTGTATTTATTAGTGAAACAACCCAGTCAAAATTTTTTCACTAATATCTACGACACTGTTTATCATTCCATTTTTGTCCTTTAAATCTATAGAATTCTAGTTCTTCGTAAAACAAAACAATTACACTAGTTTGTTAACAAAAAAATTAATATTAATTATTTTATTTTTTAAAATCACAATCTGTTTATATATTTAATAAAAAAAAATGAATACATAAGACAATTGCATTCATGCTCACTTCAAAACAAAATAATAGTTCAATAAAACAATTACGCATTACTGATTATCTGTTATTTGCATCCATATTTGAAATTCTTTACTTATTTCATGAATTATCATTATATTGCTTAAATGTAACATTTTTAAAAAGAAATCAATAAAATTTCCATAGTGGTTCTACGGTTTTGTTTCATTTTTTTTATCCTTCCGTACTGAAAATTTATTCGAAACTAGTTAAATGCAAGCCGAACCACGCAAAACGATAACATTATTTGACAATTACATAATCGTAATATCGATAATATTGTTTTCTAATTTTTATTAATTTTATAGTTTTTACTATGCCGATGCCAATGTCTGGTACACCCAATGATCTCGACTGCATAACTTTTCAATATGCAGTATTGCCAGATCAAAGCTTTGCCTTCCAAAGTTTGAGGGGTTTTCATATTGTTGAAGGGATTTTTACAAATTTTCGAAATTATTGCGAACCATTGAGGAGAGAATCGACTAGAGAGAATGCTGTGTATTACAAATACATTAGGAAATTGAAGCAAAAAAATTGACTGATGTGAGCAAAAAAATTGACTGATGGGATTACTTTAATGGCGGTCAAACCATTAATTTAATGGTTTAATTGGTTTATCTAATATTTATAAACAAGTCTCCGTGGTTACAATTTGGGCTTACTAAAATGGAGTCATGCTTCAAAATTTAATGCCTGTGTTATCTCTAGGAAACATATGTTAATATGTTTGATTCAGTGCTCTGTGTTGCGAACGTAGTTAAGCGAACTGTTTTCAAATGTTTGACAAGACAACAAAGACAACATTACATCTTTTCCCGCTAGATAGCTCAATTTGAACGTACCCTGTAAGCTTTACAAAGACACAGAAGTCTTTACCCTCATATGAAGAAAGCCAACCTTTAAGTATTTTCTTCTTTTCCTTTAAAGGCTGTTGAACATTAACATAACGCACAAAAGTAATGAACATTAGATGATAAAGTGAGTTCTTTTTTCTTTTTGGAGAGCTTTTGAGGTTTCGGTGGAGGAATTTTGATTCGCTAGCCTGGTAAGACTGTTGCTATAAAGTTTAAGCACTGAAAATAAAGTTTTTAAAATAAACAACAACAAGGTATATTTTTTAACTAAAATATATTTCTTAAAATATATACAATTATATTAGTTCGAAATAATACTGAAATATTAAAAATTTTGTCATATTTAAAAGAATTCGTTGTGACAAAAAAATGCATTTTCATAATTCAGTAGTTGCTACACCCCAGTATTGTTGCATTCGACTATCGTAGTCCAAAGAATCTAGATTGTTTCCACGTTCTTGCATAACAGCAAAATCATATTCTAAATTATAAGGCATTAATCGTTGTAAACTACCGAAATATGCGGCATGAGGCCCGCCGTTTAAGTAGGTGCCAATACGTGTTTGAGATTTCGATACTAACGGGTTGAAGGATCTAGCACTGCCGAAATGTTTCGATAAAAAAGGAGTGATAGATCCGGTGCATCCACCGTCAGCTAAATGTGGACTACTTTTTGATAACGATATATTTGAAAGCCTACTCTTCGGATTTCGTTTGAAGCCACGAGTAAGGGTGTTCAATTCTTTGTCAAACAGAAGTTGGGTGTTTTGCTCTAGCATATATTCCCAACATTTGAATTGCTCCTCAGGTAATCCTGAATCACTTTGATCTTGACTTTCTGAGATGTAATTTGTTTTGTCCTTCTCCTCGATAACTCGTGCCCGTACTGCTTTAGCGACGCCGCGATAACTCTGTCTTTCTGTTGATAATTTCCGAGCTGACTCAAAGCCTTTTATCGAATCGTTGGCATTGTTATTCAAACGTCTAGTTTGTAAGGATTTGGCTGATACCGTCAACTCACTTGAAGTCTGATCACTTTGACCACTTGGTGAAGATCTGTCCCCACTACTACTACGTTTTGAAGGCGGAATTTGGGCACAATGAACACACGATATTCTTTGATTATCACAGCAACAGTTACACTGACAAACGTCTGATTCTTCATTCACCACCTCACAAGCGTGTTTGCTTCGACGAATTGTATGTCGAAGTTCGCGCATCAATTGATCGACACCAGATCCGGCAAAGTGAAATCGTACAACAATTATGCTTAAATTGTCTTCGGCACCGTAACTTTGGGCCAAGTCCTGAAGTCGTTTTGCTGCCAGTATTGCATTACTTTGCGCGCGAACTTCTTCCGCGGCTGCCTCTATACTTATAACTTCCCATATATGTTTACTGGCTATGATAATGAATTCGTCGTCTTCATCGAGATTGATTTCAGCTACTTCCGGATCTGGTACAACTAGCGGAAACTGTGAACTAAAACCTAATTGTCTTTTTGGCGATGTCGGCGTTAAACACACTGCACCCGTGCGTCTATAAAGTACTACTTTAGCGAGACCAACGCTGGCCACACGAAGCACGAATCTTCTTGCACTTGGAATGAAAGTATCCGACGTTGCTTTTGTACGAGATATATGAACAACAGTTGCACAAACACCATACTTTTGACCCTTTTCACGCAGTTCTCGATGAGCGGAAAGCATTGTGTATTTCATGTACTCTCCTGAGGTTTCTTTCATCGTACGCTCCTCTAATAGTATCCTAGGTATCGTTTTCTCTAAAATGTGTGGTATCGAATTATTATTCTCGCCATCGAAAATTCCAAACAAACCTTCGGAATTACAAAAATGTGGAAGTCTTAACTGCGAAATGTACAATTTGGCTTTATTTCCAGCTGTTTCTGAGAATCCAACTTTCCATGGTGGTTCTAAATTCGTGTCAATTCCATTCTCTTGAAATGGTTTCGGCACTGATGGCAGACTAGTTCGATTTTGTCCGGATACATCAACCAGACTCATAGGACGTTGTGATCGATAATTTTGAAACTGATCTGAATCTACGTGTAATTTTGAATTGCATGACAAATCCAAAAATTGAAGTTGTTGCGGAACTAAGGTAGATAAGTTTATTCGATCGAGTTGATTGTGGGCTAAATCTAGCACCCTTAACGAAGGTAATTTAGCCAGAACCGGGCAAGATTGTAAGTTATTTGAATGAAGGCGTAAAACTCGTAAATTCGTTAGTAGTGTCACATTGTCTGGAAGGTGTTGAATTGAATTCCCTGATAAAACCAGTTCTTCTATTTGACTCCAATTTTGAACGCAACTGTCGGGGAGATTATTAAAGCAATTATATGCGGCATGTAACACTCTCAAATTATTACATTTTCGAAGCATTGCTAAGGATTCATCGGTCAAACAGTTTGCAGTAATGTAAAGTTTTTGCAGTGATACACATCTTATATTCATATATGGGAGTTGGCACAAGCGATTATTTGACAAATTTAGCACACGTATTTGATTTAGAGCAATAAAGAAGTTATCCGGTAACGATCCAAGACTATTGTGCTGTAAGAATAGTTCTTGTATTGGTAACTGACGTGAAATCGGTGGTAACGATGTCAATTTGTTATAGCCTAGCTGAAGCGTTTGTAAATTTGACTGTTCTCCACAAAATATATGTTCGGGTAGACTCGCTAACAAATTGTGACTGGCAAACAAACTTTTCAAATTGGAACACTGACTTAACCAAACTGGTAAATATCCTAGACTATTGTGTGACAGATCAATGTGTTGGAGTTTTGTAGGTGGTGGATTAATATTGATTTTTTTCAGTTCTGAAATCAAAACGCGATAATTAGTTAATAAAATGAAGTCTTTGGAAGGGTGGTTTTAGAGTTATTCACCATTATTTCCAGCAATTATCGAAGTTAGTGATTTGCCGTTCAGTGACAGTTCCACAAGTTTATTCCGGGAACAATGTACAACTTCTAGTTTGTCTAACGCACTTAAATCTAAGTTTTCGATTTTGTTTTCGCTTACATCTAAATGAGTTAAATTCTGGAAGAAAAAAAATGTATTAATTATCTTTCCAAACAAACTCTTGTTTCAAAATGTAACTTACTCCGTAATTTCCTAAAATTATGCATCCTTTTAATTGATTTGCACGTAAATTTACTTTACTCAATGGCGTCTTATTAATTTTTTCCAAATCCAATTCACCAGTATCCGAATAATCCTACAAATATTTAATATTTTATCGTATCAAAAAACGACTAAATTATTAATTGTAACTTACCGAAAGAACAGTTCTCATTTTCATAAATTCTGGCAACGTAGTAATTTTATTCTCGGCAAGTTGTACATTTGATAATTTTGGCAGTAAATTAATTGCTTCAGGTATTTCTGTAAGTTCATTGCGATCCAATTTTAATTCTTCCAAGCTAAAACAAAATAATAATTAAAGATTAGAGATTTTCATTCGTGACAAATTATGATGCACGACCGCGCGGGCTGCAATTTTCCTTATTATTCCCTATTCCCTTTTCCCTTAAATCAATTATTAGACCCTGTAACATAACCCACAATCAGTTACGATTAGTATAGTAAACAAATTTGTTATATAAAACGTATAGAAGTTCGTAATAATTAACTATTTTAAAATGCAATTAGTTGTTAAATAAATCCCGTTTGTTGGTTTATTGCAGCCATTGTAATAATTATACGAGTAGTGTAGTATTTCAAAAATTAACTGACGCGTTAATTTATTATGCAATAATATTTATAATATAAATCAGGCACAATTACGTATGTAATACAAAAGTATTACACAACGTTTAGGTATCAAATCTTCAAGAAGTATCTGTATAAACTTGGGCTCGGCTTGATTGATGTAAGCATCAATAGCAAAGTAATGGATACTAGAAATAAAAAACATTAAAAATTTGTAGTAAATACAGAAGTTAAGTGGTGTATTTACAGGGGTGTTAGGTGGAACGTGTAGCCCAAGACGAAAATTCTAGGACAAACAAATATTTCTTAAAGGAATTTCGTCAATTTGACAGCTAAAAAGGAAATTTGACACCCAAATGACTCTAATCCAACAAATCATCCGAATTCAAATCATTTCTATAAAGCTTGATTTGAGAAAAATTGAAATTTTTTAATTTAATGACGTCATAGAAACGGTTAATAAAATAACAGAATGATGAAACTGGAAACAAACTGTAGGTTTTCGAAACCGTTCTTTTCATTTCAAATTACGCATATAGGACCACCAGAAAAGGCTTCTCTGGTATCAGTCATATTTGCAAAGGGGATTTTGTCATTTTGACATCAAAAATTGAAAGTTCACCCCAAAATTACCCTAATTCAACTAATAACATTAATTCAAATCCTTATAAAATTTTATTTGCGAAAAAAATTTTTTAACCAAGTTTACTGGAAGTTTTTCTATGCTTAAAAACCGTAAATAAAATGATAGAATGATAAAACTGGAAGCAAATTGTAAGTTTTCGAAGTCGTCCTTTTCATTGTTACCACTATTAAGCATGTAAAACCACGAAAAAAAGACTTCCATCAAATCAGTCATGTTTATGCAAGGAATTTGGTCATTTTGGTAGCAAAAATGAAAAGTTAAGGAAAAATATTGCGTTTGTAAAAGTTTACGAATATTTACAAATGTTTTGCGTACTTGATGGATATGTCCCCTAAGAATTTTTAATGCAGACGATCGTACCTATTTAATGTCAATGGCAGTATTTAAAGGTTTGCTAACAGGATAGTTAGTGTTAGTCAGGATATCTGAGCCAATAAGTTTATGCACCATTATGTAATTTATAGAAGTAGGGACAGTAAGGAAATCAGTAGTTCATAGTTGCAAAACTCAAAATCCACCTCTGTCGAGCTTAAAAAATTATGCAAGTAAATTTTACCGTCAAAATTTGCTCTAAATCCTTTAAAAATAAATAAAGAAAATATGCGTAGATAAGCAGGAAATATGGTATCTTGAAAACGTACAATGTAAATCTTTGTAATAAAACAAGTTGGTCGGAAATTATAAAGTCAACAAAACTATCGCCGATTTTTATAATAACTTTCACAAATTTCCGATAAAATGCAACAGATAAATTATAAAAATCAAATATTTTTAACTAGGTAATATAATTATTTATATAACAAAGTAAATTTCCGATTACATAAACTAAAGCAAATATTCTGGTTTTAGAACAATTTTATGGGTTTTAAAAAAATTTTTAAGAAATGTTTTTAATTCCATCAACTTTAAGTTTTAAAAATAACAAATCAAATTATGAAAGTTTGTACTTGAAAACGTTGAATTTTTTTAAATGTCACAAATGGAATTTTTATTTGGAAAGCACAAAAACAAAAATTCTCTTAAAATGGGATGTTACCTTAGCAGAAGTGGAAAACAGTGTTATTCATATTTGGAAGGAATATTTCTTAAATCACAATAATAAATTAGGTTCAATATTTTTTGATAATCATATAGCACTTAAAACCAAAATTTCATAGATAAGTTTAAAATTTAAACACATTAATGTGAACGAAAATTTAAAACACTTTTGTTTAAAAAAAATTCATCGTATAATCTAAATTTTATGCAACAAAAAATTTTACAACAATCAACACAATTTTCAATATAATATTGTTTATTAAACACTTAACTTACTTAACAATTAAGTAAAACAATCAGAATTACGAGCAATGTACTTAATTAGTGATTTACGGATGGTATGTTGGCGGTTGGCCACTTCTACTGGTCAATGGTTACTATACTTACGTTATGGTAAATTTCACTAAAATAATGTACTTAAAAGACTTTTTAAAATGAAGCAAAATTATGTTTTAATATAACGACTATTACGACTAGTGCGATTTTCATAATATTTGACGTAATTTTTTTCATTTCTATCGTCAAAATTTTTGGAAACTAATAAATTTGTTGTCTATTTTTGTGCTTCTATTATTTAAAGTATTTTTTTAGCGACTAAAATCCGTAGTCTTCTGGTAATCTGTGACTCAGTATCTACTAATTCAATTAAAATTTTAGCTTTAGAAACCTAAGATATCTAGCAATTTTTAAGCTGTATCGTTAAGACTACTGGATCAAAAATTATAAAAAAAAAAAATAAAATATTTTTAGAATCCTTAGAGGTACCCCTTTCACATGAGACCCCACACGATATATTAATTAAAACTTCTATTTAGACCAAACTGATAACCCATTTTAATCCCAAAAAATTTTTTTCTAGCCATTGACTAGCGATATATGTGCGCGTCAACAAGACATTTCTTTCAAATTTCAAATTCATACGTTACATAATTTTCGAGTAAAACCTTTGTGACAGACAGACAGACAGATACGAGAATGACCTTATAAGGGTTTCGTTATTTATTTATTTTTTGAGTTACGGAATCCTAAAAACAATGTCATTTCGACTTCCGGTTCATAATTCGGGAACCAAACATGTCGTAAGTACTTACGAGAACTGCCTGTATACAGGGTGTAAAGTATATAAATCTCGCTACGAAAACAGTGGATAGATCTCACCCATGTAATTAATATTTGCCAATAAATTTGAACCAAAACTGTCTTTTAACACAAAAAAAATTGATAATAAATATGGGTCAAAAAAGTGGCCCTTAAAATTTTTTTAATCCGTCTCTGACCATTTCATCTTTGTGAGATAAATTTTTTGTTTAAAAAAAAAACATTTGGGAAATACGTTTACGACCTAAACATGTTTACAAAATTTTATTGAATTTTAGTAAATAGAATTGTTTTGTACTTTTGATATTAAGAAAATATTTATGCATAATTTAGTCAGAGCCGTACTTAGAAAAATTTTGAAACATCATATAGCCAGTTAATTTGCGATTTTCTCAAACTGTTAATTTCGAAAAAATTCCTGTAGTAGTAGTGTCTACAGGGTTCTATGAGTCACCCCTCAAAAGGACGGGAATTATTTATTTTACACCCTGTATAAAACATTTTTATATATTCATCCACTTTATTTAAAAAAAAAAAAAATTATTAATGTATGTGAAATATTGTTTCGGTCGAGCAAGAGTCCGAAACGAGGCAACGGAAGTTCTCTTTCTTATTTTGTAATATTTCTTTTATTACACCATAACACAGTAATGTATTAATAAGTAAGTAGATAGCCAGTATAATATGTGTGTATTTAAAATATTAATAAACTTTAACCATATACACATATATGTAAGTTTATATTAAAATATATATTTAAATAAACTGGCCTAAATTTTATTTCATAAAAATGCTATTTTTTCAAGTTTATTGAACTGCAGTTGAAATGCATATTATGTATAAATTAATATACCCTAATGACAGACTAATCAAAACATACGTACTTTTTTTGCAATAAAATAATTGTATAAATAGTGATTGTTTATTTAAAATATAATACATTACAAAATTATGATTAATTTTTGTTTAGTCTTTTCTAATCACTGGCTGTTTATAGTTTTCACAATTTTCACCCGACCTTTGAAAAAAATTACCTTTTTACACAATTTTTGAAGTTAGCCAATATAATCCAAAAACTTTCACTGCAAAGGAAAAAAATTTTTTTGCATACTCTACATCAATTTGAAAAATCAAGAAAAAAAGAGCTTTTGGTGACTTTTTGGACAATCAAGCGCTGAATTAAAAATATCGAGCAAACGATTAATGTTAAGTGTGCCTTTTATAGCTCAATATACCCACAAAAACCCCACAGAGTTTCAATTTAATCCATCCAGCCGTTTTTTTGTTTCATTCGATTGAATTTTTGAAAAAATTAAAGGATCATTTTTTTGCTCTTAAACTTTCATAATCTTTAACAAAATGAAAAAAAAAAATTTTTCTCAGCTTTTTTCACATTTTTCTCAATAACAGTATTTAAATTTATAAAAAAACTTTCAAAAACAAAAAAAAAATTCTAAAAATTTTCAAGAATTCAAATTTTTTTTTGAAAATTTTTTAAGAAATTTTCTTTTTTTATAAATTTATTAACTGTTACTGATAAAAATGTGAAAAAGCTGAGAAAATTTTCTCTTTCATTTTGTTAAAGATTATGAAAGTTTAAGAGCAAAAAAATCATCCTTTAACTTTTTCAAAAGTTTAATCGAATGAAATAATAAAACGGCTGGATGGATTAAATTGAAACTCTGTGGGGTTTTTGTGGGTATATTGAACTATAAAAGGCACACTTAACATTAAAGCGTTTGCTCGATATTTTTAATTCAGCGCTTGATTGTCCAAAAAGCCACCAAAAGCACTTTCTTTCTTGATTTTTCAAATTGATGTAGAGTACCGTCAGACGGACCCATTTGAAAACGGTGGGGCTATTCGGAACAAAAAAAAGAAGATTTAAACTCTTAAAGAAGAGTTTTAAAAAAGATTTAAACTCTTAAAGAACATTCCCTATTAAAGACGCATTAACGTTATGAATCGTTCAGACATCAAACAGATGTAGGAGCTTAAATCTTTTTCTTTTTAAAAGCTTTTATTTAACTTGCTAGGTTAGTATGTTGGTTTAGATCAAATCTTGGAATCAAAATTTACACAGGTTCTAATTGAGCTAGAGGTTTCAAATTTTTCATACCTGTCTAACCTTGATGACAATGCAATATTGTGTAATTTGTTTTGCCCTAAATCGCCCTAAATAAAAATTGTTGATTTTTAGTCCTGTGCAACTTTTTGACATTTCGAATTGTCAAATATTGTTCATTGATTTTACATTGCAATTTTTTGTTTCCATAGTTAAGTTTGATTAGGGTAAGTTAACCGATTAAACTATAGGTAAAAAAATTTAATTACTTTAATTTTTTTTAAATTAATTGTGATCCGACTAAAAAGTAGAAAATAAATTAAAGTAAAAAAATGTTTTTTAAGAAAAAGCTTTTATTTAAAAATGGGGCAAAAAAAATAAAATAACTTTTGAGTGAAGTTTGAAGCAATATGCAACACAATTTATAAAAGCTTGAGGCGTTTAATTAGGTTTGGTAACCACTGAAAAGTAAAATAGCTATACTTCCAAAACATCGAAAACAGAAATAGTTAATGATAACGCCTCAAGCTTTTTTAAATTATGTTGCATATTGCTTCAAACTTCACTCAAAAGTTATTTTATTTTTTTTACCCCATTTTTAAATAAAAGCTTTTTCTTAAAAAAAATTTTTTTTTTTACTTTCATTTTTTTGTTCCAAATAGCACCGTTTTCAAATAGTCCCGTTTGACGGTATGCAAAATATTTTTTTCCGAAAAAAAAATGGCTAATCCTTATAGAGAATTTATTCAAGTTTATAAAACCCATCTTCAATTTTCTGTGTGATCATTGGTTGCTGAGATATCGACAGTCAAAGACGAAATGATCATTATCCATTGAAAGTCCGATATCTCAGCGAGAAATGGTCGTATAAAGGTCTAACTAAGAAAAAGCAAGTTAAAGCTGAATGAACAAGTTATCCGGTCCATATGGTGGTTAAGTCGGAAAAATTTTTTCCAAGGCCGTGTCCCAAAAAAAGAAACCGAAAAAAATTCGAAAATTTTTTTTCAGTGTATTTATTAGCATCGAGCGTTAGCATACACGTTGCTTTGAAAATTTTTTTATCGCAAGATTTCAAAACTAGAAACTTTCAGCTTGAAATTACTTTGTTTATGACTCCGATAGGACCATTTTTCACAAAGTTACAGCCATTCGAAAAATCGCTAAAAATTTGGGATTTCTTTTTAATCCTTTAATTTTTTCCGCTAGTGTAATATTTTAAAATTTTTTTACAATTAAACCTAATTATTTATATGTAGCAAAAGATAAATAAGATGATAAAACGTAAACAATTGTTTAGAAATCAAAGAAAACCTAACAAAACGTTCTCCATTTGAAATACGAATTGCGTAGCCGGTATTCATGCTGATAATTTGAAATTTTATGCATGTTAAATGGTAATAGAAACATCTTTAATACCCATTGTGTTATAGTATATTTTTTTTAATTTTATTATTAATTTTATTTGAAGAAAGCTAAATAAATAATAATTTACCATTAATTTTTTTTAAGAAAAAAGTTTTCAATTTATTGAATAATAAATGTGACTAATCTCTTCTCTGGATTTTAATTATCTTTCTATTTTTTACATTTTCATTAAAAATTACCTATAAATAATATTTCTACTTAATTGAAATATCGGAATAAATTACAGATATTAATCATTTTTTGTACTTTTTCTTTTACCAAAATGAAATTTTCTCACTGCTGAAGAATCGTTTAATATTTTAATTGGTTGAAAATTTTTAATTTACTGTAAATAATTGTGTGTCATAGTAGAGGTTTGATATTCTAGAACAGTGATTCTCAAAGCAAGGATGGCGATTAATATTTGGGGGTCGCAGAAATAATCGATTACAGATCACATATCCACTTTCTACACATTATTGTAGGGTCCTTTGAAATTTTTAAGTGCAAAAGGGGGTTGCTGATCACGAATTTTGAACTAATTAAATTATTTTCAAAAGAATGAGAGTTGTAAGAATTCAAAACTGGTTTAAAAAAACTATAAATTTTTATAATAAATTTTTAAAGAAGCCTTCTTGTATTTTTCTGAACCCATGAATTTTTTTTGAAACAGTTTTTCAAAATATTCAAAAGTGTGTATATGCTTGTGTCTGACGACATAAGATTAATTATATAATGACCGTTAAAAATGTAGGTATTATGATATTAAAATTATCCGAACTAAAAGGCATGTTTTAAGTAAGAATAGCTATTAGCTATTAGACCATTAGAATAATACTAATCATCCTAATTAAAATAAAATAAAATGTTTGGACCCTGAACAAAGAAATATTGAATATTTCAATCTTTTCGAATCTACAAACACTGAACAAAGAAATACTGAATTCCGAATCACTTTTTTCGAAACAAAAGAAGTTTAAAACAAAAATAAACGAAAGCACACTTACTTTTCCAACTGTGACAGCTCCTTCGGTATAAATTTCAATAAATTATCACACAAATCCAATTTCATCAATTCCTTCAATTCCAACAAGCAATTTGGAAATGTCGTAATCCGATTTGCCGTTAAACGTAAACAACGTAATGTATCCGACACATGTAGCGAAAGTGATTTAAGTGCCGTTTCGTCGGCGAGATGATTATACGCAAGATCAATTTCCTCAACAATTCCTCCCGCTTCACCGCCAGGTGGATACGATGACTGATGATGACATGTGGTTAATGCACTCGTGCCACTATTCTGTGTATTGTTATGTTTAATTGTGATTGTTGATGAAGATGTGATTCCACCTCCATCGGTACCAGCTGTGGACTTGGGTGGACTATTGTTTCCATTGTTTACGATGACCACCGGTGATAAGTGTCCATTACAATTTTTCGTATTGTGATTAATTATGGCCGGTGTGGCTGGTACTGATGTTGGGGACGATTGTATGAGTGAGAGCCACATAAAATCGGGGATTTGTTCGAGTGCAGATCCGCTTAAATCGATACGGATACATTTCTTGTTGACTGTTGTAGTGGCCGCGGTTGTTTGTGTTGCGTCCCGCGTTGATGAGGGCTGTTGCTGTTCTTGTTCACGCGCGGCAATTACTGTTATTACAGAACTGGTTGTCGCCTACAATGTTAAAAGGGAAATAATCAGTATAAATTAAATGAATTTCAAATATACATTTATTCCGTTTATGTAGTTATTAAATATAGACGTTTCTTTTTTGTCGGATGTAGGGTTGACCGGGGTCATTGTGAATGGATTTTCATGAGTTGAGATAAAAGCGTTGTTTTAAGTATTTTTTATTTTATATATCACATTATGGTTGATTTATTTTTAATTCTACATTATTCAGGATGCACCACACAAATTTTGAGCAAATTCGTATTCAAAACAAAAATTTTATAAGCCATTCACATTTCCCTGGTGCGGTATTGTAAATCTTATGAATTTCGAGGTAAAAGTGAAAGCCATCAGAAAAATTATTTAGAATGGATTACAAGAGAAGTGTGGTACGTCAGAGTAAAGCCCAGCTCAAATTCTTCACATTTACTCCACTTTCAAATTTCTCATCATACTTTACCGGTCATAATTTCTCTTTGTTTAATGCAAGTTACGCATACCTCAAATTTCTACAAAAAATCAAGGTTAACCTGTTAACTGGGTATGACGAAATAATTCGTCATACATAAAAGCCTACTGCAATGGGCATGACGACATTTTTCCCCATTCTGAGTCCCCATTCTGAAATGTCCCCAAAGTCCCCATTCTGAAACGAGTTGAGCAATAGCTAATTCCCCGGTTAACAGGTTAAAGAAAAATAACAAAAATTGTAGGAACAAATTTATTAAAAGCTAAAAATGATATTTTGATGATATTTTGTCATTTTATCATATAAAAAATAAAAAAATTCCATGTATTCACACAAAAACAAGGAAAATAAGACTTTTTCAAGGAAATACATTTAGTTTACATGAATAAAAAACAACAATCTTTTTTTTTCTATTGTTTGTACAACGGGAACTTGTACAATAAGGTCACCAGTACCTTCATCAACATTTTCAACTCTGAAAAGGACACTACTGAAATTTTTGACCGAATGGGGGCATTTGTGAATGACGTTCACAATTACCCCACAATTTTAAAATCATGGGGTAATTGTGAATTGGTGATAAATTGTCCAATTTCTTCAGCAATTAATAAGGAATCCTTTCGGGGCTTAGACCACTTCTTTAAAAGTACTTTTAACCATTTCTTACCTTTTTAAAAAAGAAAATGTATGTATTTAAAAAAAATTTTTTTTGAGGATTGGTCGAAGTTAAATACATAAAATTTTGCAAGGATTTTTTCATACTAAAAGAATACCAAAAAGATACCAAAAACATACAAAAAAAGATACTAATACTTGGAGAATTGTTATGAAATTTTAATAGCGTATTAAGAAAAGACAGAAAAACATATTAAGAGTTGATTTTTAACAATATTAATGTCATTTTAGAAATTATAGGTGCCGTTCACAATTGCCCCCATTCACAATTACCCCGGTCAACCCTACAAAGTTTTTTTTTTTATTTGATATTTCTTTCGTACAGGTAGTGTAACATTTTAGTTCCGATAATTTTTATAATGTATCTTTTATGATAATGACACAATAGTAAAGTAAGTAACTGAAAGTGCGAATTCTAGAGTTCAAATAAGGTCAAATCTGTTCTTGGAAACTAATTTGATCATTGGAGAGTCTTTTCATAACAAAATATAAAGGGGTCAGTCCATATAAAACCAACAAGGCATTCAACTCGACTATCACAGATTTCTTTGAAACTTAGGTAACTGTACTCTTTAACATCCTGAATTCAAATATGATTTTTAAATATTTCGAATTCTTATAGTTTTTGAGATATATAATCTTGAAAATCGCAAAATATCACTTATTTTTACTCGCTCTCAGTATTACAAAATGTTCCAATTTCAGTTCTACAATACATATCTTACAGAGTTGAGCTCATTTTGAAGAGAATTTAATGAGCTTTAATTTGATACCTTTGAAAAGTCCAAAGTGGGACCATGATGAGATCAGCAGTTATGATAAAAAATACATTTTAGTGTACCTATAGTATTTTAACATATTCTGACATAAGAGCTTGGTTTCAGAGAAGTGTCTCGAAAGAACTCTTCTCTGAAACCAAGCTCTTATGTCAGAATGCGTTAAAATACTATACAAAGTGCATTTTTTATCATAACGGCTGATCCCATCATGGCCCCATTTTGAAATATTTATGATGCATTCCCCAAGTCACCATTATAAATATATTATATTATTTCCATAATTTTCAAAAAATACTATCTCAAAAAATTTTCAAAAATATTTTTGAGGTTTCCCCCAAAAAATTTCGTTTTTATTTAAAAAATGTTCAAGATTGGTATTGAATTAAAGCTCATTAAATTCTCTTTAAAATGAGCTATTAAGCAACTCTGTAGGATACATAGAACTGAAATTGGAACATTTTATAATGCTAAAGGCGAGTAAAAAAAGTGATATTTTGCGATTTTCAAGATTGTATATCTCAAAAACGATAAGAGTTAGAACTTTTTAAAAATTATATTTGAATTCAGGATGTTAAAGAGTACAGTTAACCAAAGTTTCAAAGAAATCTGTGATAGTCAAGTTGAAAATTATTTATTTTTGGTTAATTTTAAATGGAATGTCCCAAAGGTACGAATCAACTTGGTTATAGATAAAATAAGAGTTTAAAAATTACTTGTTCAGTTGGGGCTCAAATCGAGTCACCACTACTCAGTTTTTCAGGTTCTTACATTTTCTTTTTTTTTTTTCAGGTAGGTAAAAATGAAAGCCAGAAAGACAAAAATGGATATACTTGAAGAAGCTTGAAATATTCGTACTGTTTATATCTGGCGAATATTTTCTGTTTCCTTTTCTTTTCTTTGTCTTATTTCGATTACTTTCGTAATTTTTTCTGTTTATTGTAAAGTTAGCGTAGAATTTCAATTTCAGTATTACATTTCTAATATTCAGAGTCGGCATGACCATCTAGATGAATTAGGCCTAGGGCACCAGAAACCGAGGGGCACCAAAAGCTATCAACTAATAGCTAATGGATGCTAGGATGTTACCGTACTGTAGCATCTAAGAAATCAGCACCGCCTTAGCTTCACTTGCAAGTTCAATTGGCAAGAAAGTGTACCCAGTTTCTTTATTGCTCTAACACGGAAAGTTTTTCTGTTGTTCCCCTCCGATTTTGTTTATTCTTCGATATGCAATTCCGTATCAAAGCCTAAGAGGTCCAAATTTTTTATCTCTGAATTCGTGATTTTGCTCTTCAGAGTTAACAGATAAGTGACGAGTAGATAATAAAATTAAATTGACGTTAGAACCTTCTTTAAAAAGACAAAGTGTATAATTTGTGTAAATCCCACGAATAGTATGGTCAGACGGTTACAACTTTGTGGTAAAATTACCATAAAGTCGAAAGATTGAATGAAAGAAAGTTATTAAAATTTCGGTAGCAAAAATGAAATCTATGTAAAAAAAAGAAAAAAATAAATTAAAGTAAAAAAAAATGTTTTTTAAAAAAAAGTTTTTATTTAAAAATGAGCTACGAAAAATAAAATAACTTTTGAGTGAAGTTTGAAGCAATATGCAACATAATTTATAAAAGCATGAGGCGTTATCATTAATTATTTCTGTTTTGGATATAAGTGTAGCTATTTTACTTTTCAATAGTTACGAAACTTAATTAAACGCCTCAAGCTTTTATAAATTGTGTTGCATATTGCTTCAAACTTCACTCAAAAGTCATTTTATTTTTTTTAGTCCATTTTTAAATAAAAACTTTTTATTAAAATACATTTTTTTACTTTAATTGATTTTCTACTTTTTAGTCTGATTACAATTAATTACAATTAATACAATTTTTTTACCTATATTTTAATCGGTTAATTTACCCTAATCAAACATAACTATGGAAACAAAAAATTGCAATGTAAAATCAATGGACAATATTTGACAATTCGAAATGTCAAAAAGTTGTACAAGACTAAAAATCAACAATTTTGGTTTGGGGCGATTTAGGACAAAACTAATTATACAATATTGCATTGTCATCCAAGTTATACACGTATGCAAAATTTGAAACCGCTAGCTCAATTAGAACCTGTCTAAATTTTGATTCCAAGATTTGGTCTAAACTAACATACTTATTTAACATAGCAAGTTAAATAAAAACTTTTAATAAAAATTCACCATTTTTGCTCGTTTTTAAAATATTAGGGTTAGGACTGGCCATCAAATATCAGGCTTAGGACTGGTCATCAGATCTTTTGCCTAGGACGCCAAGTTACCTTACACCAGTCCTGCTCATTTTTCATGTTTTATTCAAATCAAAGAAAAGATGTACTTTTAGACTGAAAGCTATTAATTGCCTCTCATAAATAACATGCAAATTTATTGGTTTGATAACCTGAATATACTGATAACCATATATTTAATGTAATTAATGAATATTTTAACGTCAATCTATATAAGTCTGTGTGAATCGGAAATGACTTGTACAGAAAGTATACCGGATCTACTGGTTACAAATTAATCGACACAAAATCAATATGTACGCTCCACAGGTGATTTTAAGTCTTGCTTAACTACACATTTTAAAAAATTAAATACAACCATTTAACAGCTTTCTGTCCATTATAATGGAATTTTGATTTTTATAAAACTAATATTTAACACGCATAAAATTCAAAAATATGGTTTTTTGAAGGAAGGTTTTTTGGGTGATTAGATGATTCAAATTATCTTCATTTATCTCCAAAACTGTTTAACCAATTTTAATTTTAGCGGTTGTTTTATTTTAAAACTGGTAATTCCGAAATGGTTCTTAGCGAAGTTTGACGAAAATCGGTTCAGCTGTCTCTAGGATATTCTAAAATTTTCAGGACAAAAAAATTTTAAAAACCCACTTTAAAAGCTAGTAATTATGGGACAGTCATTAACCACGTTTGATAAAAATGGGTCCAGCCGTTTCCAGGAATTTCACGAATTTTTATTTTAATCTTTTTAAAGCTTTTTCGTCGTGGGTTTTTAAAACTTTTTTACTAATATAAAAGTTAGAAAGGAATTATGAAGAAAGTACACGAAGAAAGTACACAGGAGACAACCGTAAGCTATCTTAATCAAAGTTTAATTTAAGTTTACGAACGCTTCTCAAAAATTTGCCTCAGGCAAGGATCAGTTTCCTTACCATTACTTTCAATACGAAACAGCTGAAGCGTAGTAATTGGGCAATCATTTTTCTACACACATTTAGAATAATCTTAAATCTAATTGTTGGAAACAAATCTTGATATGAATGCATTTATTTTTACTGAAAATATAGGTTACACTATTACTTATGTATATAAGTATTCAAAAAATCAGCCAAGAGCGAGTTGGGGTCGTGCAGTTAGGGTTCCGAACACTCAGCAGTCAATAGAAGACCAAGAAATTATTATCTATTACTGTGTTTCCCTTTTTTTCAGCAACTATTGCACTGTCGAAAAAACCTGTAGATTTCCGATAATCTATGCCTCAACCCTATTAAAATCTAAGCTTTATCATTAGGAACCTAAGAGATCCGGGGGGGGGGGTCATTTCTAGTAAATTTTGAGCTATATCATTGAGACCACCGGACTAAATTTTGTAAAAAAATATTTTTTAGAATCCTTAGCTCTTAGAACTCTTAGGTAGCTCTTTCAAATGATACGTGACACAATATAACCCTTTGCACTCGATAGGCGCCGCCACGGCGACACAATACATACCCTTTGCACTCGAAAGACGCCTCTCAGGCGCCATCCTATTCTTTACTTCAAATATCACACTAAGGAAAATTATAAATTTTAATATTAAAATATAATGTTTGTAATATGCAAATAAAAATAAAATATGTAAGTAAACTACTTTTGTTTAAAATACTTATCTTTGATGTATTACAATTTTTTATTAAAACTACTGTCGAGTAGCTGAGTACCCATATTAAAAAATGGTTCGAGTGCAAAGAGTTAATTAGTTTTTTTGTTTTTGACTAAACCCTCATTTTAATCAAAAATTATTATACCAAATTCAAAATTCCTACGTTACATAGTTTTCGAGAAAAACTTCTTTGACAGACGGACACGAGGGCGATCTTATAATATAAAGGTTCGGTTTTTTCTTTTAAGCTACGGAACCTCTAGAAAAAAATTAAAAAGAAAATCAAAAAATTTAATTAAACATTGCAACATCATTTACATTCATTTGTTTATTTTTCTTTTTTCTTAAACAAAAACGGAAGGAAAAATATAATTTAAACAAAGGAGATAATTATAGGTACAAGGCCCTCATCTTATGCATTTAAAATTTGTAGTACATAATTTGTTTTATTACGGATTGTACAGTTTATATTCTGCGCATATTCAATTAATGATACAAGTCAAGCGTGTTAATTCAGACAGAAATTTTAAAAGTAGCAATAGCTATGTAAATATTCTATACTGGATCACGTACATTATTCCTCTTTTTTGGAAGATTGGTAATGTAATTAAATTAAATTTATTCTTATTTCGTTTGGCACGCGTATTTAAATAAGTATCGACCTTTATTTATTAGCTTTTTCCCTTTGAAAAATTGTTTTCTAATTGAAGTAGTTAAACAATTTATTGGAACGAGCTATGGCATAAGATCATAAATAAAAGGCAAAAGAGAAAATGTCGAAGAATTAGCGTTGTACGTACTGAAGCAAATTGGACGTCTTTGTACAAGTAATGGAATAGCGTTAACTTAAAAACGATAATTCATATTATACGAAAAAGAGTTCATTTGTCAAAAAAAAAAAAAATAGCTCGTCGACTCCCCTTTTATTCCCTCTTTAGGTATATTAGGCTCCAGAGGAATGTTCCGGTTAGATAAAGTATATCGTTTCTATTATCCAATGTAATGACATCAGGCGTTAACCCAAAAGATTTGACCAAATAAAATATTATATTGTTTTATTACCACCATCACCACGTGAAGGTATCCAGAACTGTGAAAAGAAATCAACGGTCTAAGAACAAATTATACCCTGCTCCCAATCAAATATTAACCACCACTGACATCCAAAATTAAGTAAAATATAAGGCCTATAATTATTTTATTTTTGGTAATTTGGTCGTGTAATAAGAAATGTCGTTTTATGACCACTCGGTCGACCATGAAATTCAGATAAATATCAAAACTTTCTTAAGCATTAGAAAAATGTTTAAAAGTCATTCTTTAATTTTAAATAGAATTATTGTATCCCCGAATCATTTCCACCATTAGTTGGAATAACATTTGGTCGTGTAATATGAATTGTCGTTTTGCGACCACTTGGTCGGCCATGCAATTCAGATAAATATCAACCCTTTTTTAAACTTTAGAAAAATGTTAAAGGGCCATTCCTTAATTTTAAATATAATTTCTGTAGCTTGAACGCTTGAAGTCATTTTTTGTCACTTATTCGTATTATAACATTAGGTTGTGTAATATGAAATGTCGTTTTCGACCATTTGGTTTACCATATGTGTCCTCCATGTTAGCCCCGCCATTTCCTTTTTTTTAAAACAAAAGATATTGTGCTGCGGTTTTTATCGCCAAAAGCCCCAATTGTTTTTTTAAATATAAAAATTATGAGCATTTTTGTAATTTGTAATTCACACATCTTTCTGCGGACCGGTGGTTGGGAAACACTGATTTCAGTAATTGTGAGTGAGGCCGAGCCAACATAAATTTTCATTTGTATCAAATATAAGATGGGTCCAAATTCGCCTATAAAATGAGTACCAACCTTTTACATATTTTTTGATAGATTGCATAGGGCCAATCCGTATCGACGTAAGCGGAAACCGCTTGCGCTCATTGGTGTGAACGCTGGGAAGCCGCTTGCGCTTATTTGCAAGCAGTTTATACTTGAAAACAAGCGAATTTGGCTTACTATTGATATATTGTAAGTATATTCCTGTATCACTTTCCATGTTCTAGTGAGAAGGGTAAGCGTTGGCTATATACTTCTCACCCTTCTCACTATAACATGGAAAGTGAGGCTGCGGTTACATTGGATACGAATTCGTACGAAAATTGATTCGTACGAGCTTGTACGAAATTCATTCGTACGACTGTGTGGTTACATTGGATACGGAATCGTAATACGAATTCGTATTTAAATTTAAATTGAAAACCGTTAGTACATATTGCATGATATCAAACAATGGATCCAGTTACCAAATCTTATTTATTAGAGTCACCGTTTTCAAAATTTCTAATTATAGAAAACAAACAATTCTGTGTAAACGATTATTTATTATTCATGTAGAACAAAAAAAGCTGAGTTCTGGAATTACTTTGAGGAAATTTTTCAAGACCAACAGAAATTTTTAGAATATTTGAACATGTCGCAAGTCACATTCAATTACATTTTAAAATCTGAATTTCAGCTTCAATATTTAGTTAATTAATTTTTCATTACATATACTTAAAATGTTTTTGTTAGGTTAGGTTAGCTCTATTATATTGTAATATATTTAATTAAAAAATTATCTAAACATTTCCTCTGCCACCTTATTCCACAATTTTTTATTTAACTTTCTGTTATGATAATATTAATGCTTTTGATCCCTTGAAGACCGCCTTTGTTTAACAAAAATAATTATTTTTTCTATATCCATTGCATTTTTTTCGTACGAATTCGCATCAAAAAACAAAATATTTTGGTCGTATCAAAAAGTCGTACGAGCTCGTACGAAAGAGTCGTAAGCACTGTAACCACGCATATCTAAATGTATGCATTTGTTTAATTCGTATTAACTCGGATAAGTTCGTACGAATGAATTTTCGGATGAATTCGTATCCAGTGTAACCGCTACCTGAGACAGGAATATACATGCATATCAACAGCAAGCCTGGTGCATCAAATGTACTTGTTTTCAAGCATAAACTGCTTGCAAATGAACACAAGCGGCTTCCCAGCGTTAAACATGCTACTTCTCAGCGTTCACACCATCGTATTTTTTAGTACAATTAAGACTATGATTCCAAAAAATTATTTTCAAAACTTGTTTACGTACATTATCAGCTGTATCGTATGGTGGCTCCAACGAATCTAATTCCGTTGGTGATTCATAATCAAAACAATCGATCGCTGTTGTAGCCGATGTTGTTGAAGTCATTGCATCCAAATCTTTGATCGACGATTTGATTGTTTGCCATGACGTAAGACTCATTGTAATATAATTATTGTATAAAATAAACAAAACACAGTTAAATGAAACAATAAAACACAATAACAAACACTTTTGTCCGCACTTTGCACTAATCAATCAAATCCGAAAACAAAACAAAAACCAAGAAAAAGAATTAAAATTGATTGTATATTGTTTTCTTGTACAATTACATATACTTAGGTGGAAATACGGCATATAAAACGTTTCATTTTCTATATTCAATAGCGTAAAAGTAAAAACAATACAATATTAGAACCGATGTGACACTTTTAATTTTGTTTTTGTTCTTTAAATTATTTGATATGAACTCTGTAATGAACGTAAAAGTAAATAAAACACTTTAATAATTTAATTTTTTTAAATAGAATTGTTAAATTTTTTTGTACAGTTCTAGTTTTCACCTTTTAAATATAATTAAACTGATTAAACAAGGTAATAAGTGAATCTTTTTAAGTTCTTATTTTGGAAATATAATAATTTCTCCCAACAAAATAATAAAAAGAACTTTACTGAATTTAAGAGTATATATTATGGCAAAAATTGAAGTTACAATAGAAAACCATAATAATGACAATTTTTGAAGGAAATTAAACACTGTATTACTTTACTGAAGGTTCTAGAAACATTCGTATTTCGTGAATTGTGTTAGATTTTGTGATGTTAGACCAAAAAGGAGGTAAAAAAATAAGTAAACAAAGATAAAGAAATTATAACGAAAACAAAGGACACAAGGAGAAAACTGATACTAATTATACAATATAATCCTTGTTTATTGACAATTTTATTGGTAATGAAAAAATTAATATTGAACTCTTGACCTTGCAGTCTTGGCCTCGGCTTTACACTTCTGGTGGACAATGCAGGATTCTTATTAGAATATAGCAATCTCAAAAATTTGGCAAATGTTATTAGAATTTTTAAAAATTTGTAATATGTTTTTTTTAAAGATGCAAAACTGAGCGAGATCAGTTATTCCGTTTTGTAATATTCTTGAACAATATCAAGACTAAGACCGAGACAAGACCAGACGTTGCAAGACCTCTGATCGAGATCAAAATTATTAATAATACAGAAACATGTCTTGGTCTTAAATTTTGTCATCACTAATTAAAATTGAATTCTTTTGGAAAAATAAAAACGGTCTTTATGAATTGGAAATGGTAGATTAAAAGTAGCAGTAGCGATTCACAAGCCATATTTGGATCACGAGCGACACCTTGGGAAAATAAGTAAATCAGCAAGAAAAATAAAAATTCATGGAGAAATTAGGTGAAAATTATTTCGATTTTTAAAAAAGTGCCTTAAATATAATTTTTAGTAACCAATAATGACATTTTGAGACCTTTCGGCGAACTTTAAATATACTAAATATAACTACACTAGAAACTGTATACTTTAATTAAATATACTGTAAAAAAAAAACTATTAATGTTTTTTCGTTGTCTTTGATACAAACAGCGTAATTTCTAGGAACTAACACCGTCACATAAAATCACATAACACTGTTTTTTTTTTTATCAAAAACTACTTTTTAAATAATCAAATTTAAAAATATTCTATTATTGAACCAGATGACATTTTCGTTCGGTTAATATAAAAATTATTGTTGAACAGAAAGTACAGATGTTTTATTCTCACTATACTATGTTCATTGTTACTGAATTATTTTATCTTATGGTTCGCTAGCAAAGTTTGAAAAGTTTCTTTTTAAACAAATTATTGTCATGCTCATAATTGAAAAAACCCAAGCGTGTCAAATGGTAAAAGACAAACGGTTATATTGTCTTATTTTGTAAAGTATCATAACATCTTGTGATTTACTATAGTGTAGCTGTATCTACACTTAAATGTTACGTTTATGTCATTTTAACGAAAAATTATTCGATATTTTTAGTACTAATTACATATAGTTATGATAAATAAAGATGACTAGATTTATGAACAATGAAGTTCAAATATATTTGTTCTTTTTATTTAAAAGTATTTATTATTGATCGTTGTGATTACTCATCTTATTATGGCGCAGAAAATCAGAGCTGGAGATCTGGGAGGTTTATGTTATTAACTATACTCAGCATAGAGAAGTTATTATCATGAGTCTCAAAATCAAAATCGAAATTTTTAGAAAGTTAATAGGTTTCGAGATAATCCTAGCGTTTCTACACTATTTTTAAAAAAATGTACTAACGTGTATAAGTGAGTTCGTATGTAACGTACGTAAATATTTTTTCCATATGGTATCTGGCAAACGACCCGGACACCAATCGAAGCGTATTAGGGCCAATCCACTCTATAGTGCCGATTTCGGTTGTGTTCACATTACAATGCTGATACCATGCTGGTACCTCTTCGTTCCCCATTCACATTATAATACCGCTCTCGTTACGTTACAAATTCGGTTTCAGTTCGATACAAATATCTTTTCATAACAACTGAATGCAAGCGGAGCGGAGTGGAATCAAAAAATTTTTACACTATAGTTACAAGTCATAACAAGTCTGATATCGGTCCGATAAAATATTATCTGAGCGGTATTGGTATTAGAGCGATACTGGAGCGGGACTGAACCGCGACTGATATCGGAGCGGTATCGGAGCGAAGATGTGAATACACTCATTGTTTCTTAGGTAAGAATATTTTATCGAATCGGGAGCGTAGGGATATGGTACCGAGAGCGGAGCGTTAATGTGAATCGGGCCTTAACATCAATGTAATTGGCAAGAAATTCTATCAAATTCGACTGAGGCGTCTTTTTGTTTTTGTTGAACAATCAGCTATGATCTACAATTAAAATTATCCAAGAAGTGATTGTAGGTTTCATATAAATCCACACTAACAAATAACCGCGAATATGTACGTATATAAAAGTAAAATCCCCATTTATTTATCTTATATACGCTCCGGTGTTGATTTCGTTAAATTATTTATTTTAAATTAAGATTACTTAAAGGAACAATAATAGTGACCTTTAACAATATTCAAGGTTCCAGAAATTAAAAATTCCATATATTACATGGGTATGAACTAACCCATGCGTAAATTTGTACAAATACTTAAAAAATGATCATTTACTCCAAGGATTCTCAAAGTTTTCTGTTGGCGGCCTAAATTGCAAATATGTAGCAAAATATTTGGCGGGCTAAGGAAAAATTTAAAAATAACGAACGACATAAATGAAAAATGAATTTGTTTACTTAAACTTCGTCATTTCGGTCAACTGCAAAATGAATTTTGGTCGATCTTCTATTCTAATTTACAAATTTAAAATAGGAGATAGGAATAGAGCTTAACAGAAAAATCACATCCAGAAAATATATGACACATTTTCTGAACAAAATTGAGCCCTCAAATTGATTCATATCATTCTTATAGCTATTAGTTTAAAAAATAAAAAACTGAACTTGATGACGTTATTACAAACAGAAAATTTTTTTAAAACTTCAATACCGTAACTTTGATAGATACCGTTGATAGATCTTTCAACACTACTTTTTTCATTTTTAACAATATCACAACCGGAAAATAAGTCACATTTCCTGAACAACCTGAACAAATTTGGTTATTTTGACCTAAGAACTTGATTTGTGTAAATCATCGAATAATTTATAATAGAAAAGTAACTAAATAAAAATTAATATATTTTCTAACGAAAAGTTTCTTTATTTAAAAAAATTTAGGTAAATAATGTACGAATTTGAAATTGCAAATGATTAGGCATAGCGAGCCGCATTTTCGGAATTCGCAAGTCGCATTTCTCCTCCAGGACACACTTCGAAAGCTCCTGATTTAATCCATTCGTAACATTCCACAATATCGAAGGTGTAAAATTTTTTTACTGTTTGCTGAATAAGCAAATATTTTAAAGTTAGGTGAGAAATGTTCAGACCACAGACCAATGAACACTATTATGTATATTATACTACTAGACAAAGAGTAAAGCCAGTTTCTAGGCATTTTTTTGAAGCAGGTAACAAGGGTGAGACGGGTGAAATTTAATGAAATAATATAATGTCAATTTTTGAGCAAATGCGACTATAATTATTGCAGCACATAATTTGTATACGTACGTATTTTGAAAATAAAGCGAATACCACTTTTCTTCTTTCAAAATTTTGCAGTTTCTTCTCAAAAAAGTAAAATTTTATTATCAATATTATATTTTGACAATAATTATTTGAAAACGTAACTACGGATACGAATCCATTACTATATAACAGAATACTATTGAGGTCGGAACTTGGTCGTAACTGATTGCTTCAGTTACACATTTGTATTATCAGTCTATATAATATAATATATAATATGTTCACTGGTCTGTGGTTCAGACTGTCGGTTTAAATACTGAAATAATTATATTCTTTATTGATTGGTTTTGAACGTAAACGTATAAGAATGCAATGATGTGCAAAAAGTTAAACAAATGCAATTAACTTATTAATTTTCCAAATAAAAAATAAAATTATTTGAACCATAAATAACACGCTTTCACTTGTTATTTCCCTTCCTTCTTAAAAAATAAAATTAATTATTTACAAAAACACCTAAAATTTTTGTTGTAAATCTCGCAAAAATTTAGTTTTGTGTGGTAAAGTAATTACGTTTACTATGAATACACAACCGTGTATTATAGTATTGGAGAGTATTATATTATAATGTGAAATAAAAATACCCCTGTCGCAGCATTCTGCGTAACATAGCGAATTTCCGTTTATAAAAATTAGCTTTTCTCGGAAACTAGTTGACATATAAGAATAGTTTACAGACCGTTTTTATGTAATTTTTTCTCCTCTTTTAAATGGTGTAAAAAAAATTTTGCGCAAAAATTTTTGAATAAGTGGAAATTTTGGCAAAAAACTAATTTTTTACAAGAACAAAAACCATGTTTCTGGCATTCGACGTGTCTGGCTGAAGAACTCATCCAAGATTTTGGGACTTCCAACATTTTCACCAAATTTTGTAAAAGTAGGACATTTCGTTCGAGAGTTATCGTGCGGACATATATTACAACTCTAAGAAAAAAGTAAAGGTAATAAAATTTTGAAAAAAATATGATTGGTTAAAAAAGATGACAAGGATAAAAAAGTAGCTTGTACAGTGACACAAAAATCTGACACAAAAATCTCTCACACAAAAATTTGACAAACTAAGTCGGATTTACATAGCTAAAAAAAACTTCATAATTCAAAAAATTAAATGAATGTATATAATTCTTAAAACTATTGATTTAGATTATAATTTAACATTTCTAAATCGTATTCTGTATTGCCATATTCTATTTTGAATTGAAAAGTAATATTTTTATGAATGTTGATACAACAGGGTAGTTTCGTACTGAAAATAATTTATTTCATTTTTTGCTATAGTGTAAATCCAACTTGTAAAATTTTATTACGTTTACTTTTTTCTTAGAGTTGTAATATAATATAATATATATATATATATATATATATATATATATATATATATATATATATATATATACATATATATAATATATATATATATATATATATATATATATATATATATATATATATATATATATAAATTTTAGTGAATATTATTTTCGGTTTCTAGGGACCTCAAAACAAATTTCTGCCATAGTCCCGGGCTGAAGTCGCGTCATGACAGTGGTTGTAATAGCTGGATTTCATTCTGGAAATTCGCTAAAAGAAGCTGATTTTTCGGAACTTCTTGAAATGTACTACAATTTTTTATTACCAATATCGTCAGGCTCGCATTTTTTTATATAATATAATAATCGATTAACAATATTTTATCAGTTTGATGGTCAAAGTTAGCACATCGTAAAAATTATTTGTAATATAAACCTATCCTCAGTATCTGTAACACACTATATTAAATATTAAACTAATCCGATCATGATTAAATTAATCTGTTATTTTTTTTTTTTATTAAATCAATTGACCCATATATCAAATTAACCATTATAAATTTTCAAGCTACTAAACAAGATATATTATATTTTCAAATTAGTTTAATAATAGTTTTTATTTATTATAAAACAAAATAATTTTCATATTTACATAAAAATACTGTTATAATAAAATTCAAATTTCAAAAAATGGAAGTTAGAATATAATTTTCCGTTCAAAAAAGTATTGAAATCAAACTTATTAGGATATATTTTTATGCAATCTCAGAGCAGTTATGGTTAGTCAATTACTAGTAAAATATAACTGACATATTAATTTGTTTCCTTTCAAGATTTTTCATAGGATTTAAATTATATTGCAATATTGCATTATTTTTGTTAAATTCTTTTCTTCTTAAATTCTTTAAAGCTGGTTAAAAAATTAAACCTGTTCTCTTAATTTTTTAAATTTTTCGATTCAATTGCACATACATGACTATTAGACTATACCAGGGCCGGATTAACCCTGAGTACCGCCCTAGGTACCGTGAAAAATGCCGCCTCTACCTCTGAACAAAATGGGCTTGAAAAGAAGAAAATCTTAATTTTTCCTACCTTTTTTTCGAACTTTTTCTTAAAAAATGACTGACGAGTAAAAATCTTCCGCCCCTAAAAACTGGCCGCCCCTAGGTCATGGCCTAGGTTGGTCTATTGGCTAATCTGCCCCTGGACTATACTGAAAGGGACATAGTTAATTAAGGGGATAATTCTAGTTATATTTTTAAATTCACCGTTACTTGCACTTAATTATTTTAATAATTATTAATTAGCAAAAGTAAGGTATAAAATGTATTTAACTATTACGTATTTTTTAAAAGAAGTAAATATTTTTCTGCAAATATAATATACATATTTGCACATTTTCTAGCTACTGTTAAGCCATATTCCAAGAAATAATATGTATTTTTCTTATTTATTAACTAGAAAAACTGTTTAAAAAAAATGACCTAGATTACGTAATAGACTATACAATATAATTATATATGATATATATTATAAAATATAAAAAAAGGAACTTAATTGAAAGTCATAAGATGAATTTTCTAGAAAAAAATTGCATATCAACAGGAAAACTTTAAAAACAAACTGCCTGTTTTATTCTTCTATTTACAAATGACATTTTTATTAAAAAAATGGACCATATAAAACTTACCGAAGATAACCATGAATACCACAGGTCCCGTTCCCATAAACGATCAAAACCCAAATAAATTTGTCGTAATGGATAATGAACGATTTCCGATTGATTATTTGCGATTGTGGCTGATAGCGAGAGTTGTAATACGAAACGGCCATTACGAATTTCACCCGTTGAGATTTGAGCATTTCTTAAATCAATTTCTTCCGGTGTTCCTTCAACATTCCCTGCAACAAGAATCGACGCAGGATATTAAAATTTGTAATTTATAGAAAAAATCTGTGATAACCAAAAATTTACAATTTCTTTTCGGCCTAACATTACTTATTACACTTATTGATTAAGGAATATCAAACTTTTGCAATGAAATTGCAATTTTCTTTAATCTTAGCTTTATGAAAATGGTGCAATATTATATGTATAATAAGCATATAACATGACACTGAAACTTTTTTAGATTTTATGGATTTTCAAACAAAATACATAATAATAAATAACAAATTGGATTTGAAATTGGATATATCTTATTGGCCTTATTGTTAGATTTACATTGTATATATATTTTATGCAATGAAATTTACACTACTGTAAAATATATTGCAGAAACATAAATATAATACTTGACACAATAGAGATACAACAAAACTACAAAACATAAAATACACTTGCATCCGTTGCATTAGTGTTCTTGAACAGAACTGAATTAAATTAGCTTGAGTACAAATAATAATCTCTTTAGAAATTAGGTCATTGTTGTTTTGGTACTTTTATGGTGCTTTATATCTATCGAAAGGATTATATGACACACTGACACATTATAAATGTATAAACCCATTTACGTCGTAACTTAACGAATTTCACTAAAATACTTTGAAGTAGGAAGATTAGAACTTGATTAAATATAATAAAAGTGAAAATTTCTTTACAAGCAAAAGAAATAGTTGTAATATAAGATAGACTTATTATATTTTATATTATTTTACTCCCCAGCCCTCCCACCATAATGTTGTCTAGTATAAAAGTTATATTTTTAAAGGAACACGTTTAATTATAAATGTTGAAATTTTATTTAAACGGATAGAATTATAACGGTTTTAATCGAGTAGCAACATAATTATAATAAACTTGAAGTATATTTTCAAATCACATACTGTTGGACTGGGTATCTTAAAAATTTATTATTTTTAAAAGTAGACTTATTTTTAAACCCATTCGGATCCGGCGAACTATGACCTGTAGATTACAAAGTAATTTGTTTGATAATTTCAGGTCATTAATTATAATTCCACAAATAAAATACAATAGGTATATACATAGGCGGGATTCAGGGGGCAACTGCCCCCCTCAATATTGGTGCAAATAAAAAATTAAAAACTTGACCAAGCTTTATTCAAATCATGTGGCAAAAGAAAAAGGGTGAGGATGCAAAAGTTAAGTCAAGTATTTGACGACCTGAACTGGTTTGCTATTTTTAGAATCCCCCGAGGTGGTTTTTATATTAAATATATTCCTTCCCCCCAATATTTTTCTTAAAATTCCGCCTATGGGTATATAAAAAAGCCATGAGAGCCCCAGAAGCGTACCCTGGCAAAAACTGTGGAAGTAGAGAAATGTAGAATTCCTAAAACGCACACCTCGGATACTAACTCAACTCATATATAAAATTTCAGTCCTCTATGTTTATTTGGGGAGCCTGTATGCGTACCAGACTCTCCGAAAAGAAATGAAATTTTGGTGTAAAAATGGTGAGGGTGAGAGTTAAAAATTAAAACTTTATCTACTGTGAGTAAAGGACAATATGGTGTGGTTTTACGTGTCTTAAGTCTTCATCTTTATTTATTTTTGCTTACCAACTCTATTTCAAGTAGTGTTTGGAAAATACTGGTCTTAACATAGGTGAATTTAAATGCAAAGAACTGTGTTCCTTGAACATAAAAGTATGTATGTACATTTTATTTCCAAGCAATATTTACGAAAATTTATTTTAAATTTTATCTATTTTACAAATCATAATCTAACTAATGCAACAAACACCTGTAATTAAATCTTTTTAATTTTAGTATTTTCAATAACAATTATTAACTTGAAAAGTAGGTAAATTTGTTCGCAGACAGTAATACAATACGAATATTATGATTTATTCATTTAACGGTCAATATTAAGTATATTTTGGTTAAATTAAAGTATTTGATTATTAAAATTAACGTATATATATATATATATTTTTTTATGAAATCATTTCCTTTTAGATTTAAATTAGTTTTTCAAGTACGTAATTTATACAGTAAATTAATTATTTTAATTTTGAGAGAAGATTTTCATATGAATTAATTACATTTTTTTTTTTGTTCTAGCACAAAAAAAATACCATTTTTTAATCACTTGAATCGTAAGTTATAGATAATTTGACGCGTGAAGTTTTCTGGTTTGTTGTACTTACAAAAGACAACAGGTCAAAAAAATTTAGTCACTTTCCTGGGCACGTTGGTAATTGCTTACCGTTAATTGTTGGAATATATACTATAAACCTCTAGGTATTGTAAACCAGAATCTTTTTTCTTTGTGAACTTGGGGAATACAAGCTAATAGAAAGGATCTTGAAAACCTTCTTAATTTGGATGACGTAGAGTTGAATCAAATGAGTGTAAGTCATAAATTTTGCTTGACTTAAAAATATTAAATAGTGAAAAACTTTTCAAATCTGAACGTATTCTAACTCGAAGGTATCATATTAATTACTGTATATCCTTCTGCTTTGGTAACCACAATGAGTTATCTGCATATGTATATAATTAGGCTCACAACGAATGTCTGGCAGCTATTCGGTATTTGGCCTATTCGATTTTTTGATATGTGACCAATCACCAAATACTGAAGGAAATCAGCTTAAGACAAGAAGGGAAACAGCTCTTCTCATTAACTTGGCGAAAAAATTTTATCCGCTTAGTATAGGGTGAATGCGGGAGAGATGCCGCACATTTTGAAAACACTTGATAATTCTTAAAGTATGCATCTAATTGATTTGAAATTTGGTACACAATAAATGTAAACATTGTTCTTTAAAATTATTTATAAATAATTTTAAATTTTCAGTCATAAAGGATTCATAATTAACATTTTTGTAGAGCCTGCAAAGCGGCGTCTCTCCCACACCTATGGGAGAGATGCCGCATCAGAGAAAGAGAAACGCCGCAAAGTTCATATTAAAAATTTTGGCACAGCGTCCCTCTTGTACATATATTACACAGATGTTCATACATGATGCATGTCATATATAACCATTTTTGGCGTTTTATACATCTTAACCAGTCAACTTTTTTTGTTGTTTCTGTGTACTTAGGTACTTTTCAAAACAGTCAATACACACGTAATCATCATTATTTTCGCTATTTCCACTAATATGAGAGCTCTTCTTGATCCATTAAGGGATCCTTTATATTTACGTGTTGATCTTTTACATTTACTTTTATACAGCTTAAATAAGTAACTTATTTTAACCATATAATCCATTAATAGCGCTATCTATCAATCAACGGACGAACTATGGCTACTGCGGCATCTCTCCGGCACTTACCCTATTTGTTTTTGCTTTCAAAATGACCAAAATTACTTTGTTTGCTTAAAGGATATTTACATAATTTCTATGTGTATATAGTAACCAAAGTAAAAATAGTATTTGTGGGGAATTTACTGTTTAAAATTGAAAGTAATGGAACTAATTATAATGTTTAAATTTTCATTTTGCAATAGAATAATTAATATTTAAAAATTAGTTAAGCATAAAAAATTTTACAATCAGTAAATACCGATACAACTTGTGTGGATATTGTCTAGAATTTGTCTGAACGTGGTCTGAAGTCTGAACCTTCTTTTATAATAGAAATAGCGGGAATCAAACAAATATACAGAGTAATGGTCGCATACAGAGTGGTCATGGGGTCAGAGTCTCCCTTCCATTTTACTTAATGACATCATCAAGTTTACTAAAATTATTCAATGCCTTAAAACCCGTAAATAAAATGGAAGAATGATGTCATTTGAAGCGAATTATAGTTTTTCGATGTCGTTCTTTTCATTTTTACCAAAATTAGACATATATAGGACCACTTGAAAAAAGACTTAACTGTCGAATCAGTCATATTTCTAAAAAAAATTCCATCATTCTGGTAGCAAAAATAAAAAGTTCACACTTAAATTTCGCTAATTCAACCAATCGCCAAATTTTACTCAAATTACTTCGATAAATTTTGTTAAGTGGAAAATTCTTTTTTTCAGTTTGATGACGTCATCAAGTTTACTGAAATTATTCAGTATTTTAAAATGGTAAATAAAATTATAGAATGATGAAACTAGAAGGGAATTATAAGTTTTCAACACTGTTCTTTTCATTTGCATCAAAACTAAACATATTGTATGGCCATTTCTGTCAAGCCAGTCATATTTCTAATAGAAATTTCGTTAGTTTGATAGCATTTTCATGAGTTTTGATTTGAGAAAAGAAATTTTAATTTACACACCCTAATATGTTTTATAAAAATTTAGATTCAAATGAAAAATTTCTGACTACACACACCATTGAATACAATAAAATTGTCCTTGACGTCATCATTCAAGTGAAACAACACAAAAATACAATTATTTTTTGATCCATAAAAAAATTCTTACTCTGTCTATCAAACAGTAATCAAACACCATGAAAAAAGATAGGTGTACTCACCAGGGAAAATATATAAAAATATTCCAAATATGGCCATTGGACGTAATTTCCATTGCGGAAACACTAACCCCTTCAACACGTGCACCGACCCACATCTTCGAATCCCACTTAACACTTCTAACGGTATGGCTGGTCCTAAATGGAAACTAATCAAATGGCACAAATCTGGATCAACACCGAAACGTTGTCGTCGCGACTTATCACTGTAACCTAACGTTTTCAAAAATTCGTCCTGTTCCTCCAACAGAGTGGTATTTTCACTTAACCGTACACTCTCATTACCGCCAATTTGTTTATAAATTGTCAGTTCACTTGGTAAACACAGAAGCGTTAACAGATCGTACACGGTCGTGTTAATATCAATTTCGAGAAGACTAGAAATATTTTCTTCGACGGTGGATTTTAAATGTGGCCCGGCGAATAATCGTACCCATCCAGAGACGTTTAAATCGTCCGTCTGATAGATATCCAAATCGGAACATTGCCATTTTATGCCACGTGTTGAGGCCAGACGTCTGGAACGTCGATTGCGTTTGATGTTTAAATCGTTATTATTGAAATTATTCTCATCCGCGATTTTATGACTTTTATCGATCATTGTTCTTTTTTTCGAATTTTTAAAAATTTTATGTTGTTACAGTTTATTTTTATTCTTCATGTTCCTGTTTGTTCGAAATTAAATTACACTAATGGAATTTGTTTGTTTATATTGTTGTTGACGTTATGTTATTACGGTGTTGAACGTTGTTGTAAACTTGATGGAGTGCAAAAAATAAAAACGCCGTGAGCAGCGGGGCCCCATCACGGTAGTCGAATTTTCCCCTTCATCTTCGGTATTGAATGTTTACAAGCGAAATGTGATTGAAAGTCTACAACCGAATTGTCATTTTGTTGGTTTCAAAACTGGTCATGAGTGTTCGGCTGATCGAGGCTTTAAAAAAAGGTTTTAAGTATTTAAGGGCTGTATCTCAGTAAATTTCAATTTTGTGCCGAAAACAGGTAGCAGAACAAAAACCAACACAATTCGTACGAGGGCATTCCTGCCCATGTTTATCCGCTAATTGCCTTTATGTTTTAGTTTTAAATATTAAAAAACGACCTTAAATAGTAAACTGGAAGGCCTTTATAAAGATATTTTTTCTTTCAAAAAAAAAAAAAATAAAAAATAAAAAAAATAAAAAATAAAAAATTATTTCTTCGGTATTGAGTGTCTACAAGCGAAATATAATTGAAAGTCCACAAGCGATTTGTAATTTTGGTGGTTTCAAAACTGATAATGAGTGTCCGGTTGATCGGGGCTTTATAAAAAGATTTTAAGTTTTTAAGGGCTGAATCTCAGTAAATTTCAATTTTGTGCCGATAGAAGTTAACAGGGAAAAAGCCAACACAATTCGTACGAGGGCATTTCTATCCATGCTTATCCGCCAATTGCCTTTGTGTTTTACTTTTAAATATTAAAAAGGGAACTTAAATAGTAAACTGGAAGGCTTTTATGAAGATATTTTTTCTTTCCAAAAAAATCCAAAATTTCTATTTTATAAATAATAAAAATCCAAAATTCCTAAATAATAATTAAATAAATAAATAAACAGTGACTTTAATAACATTTGCAAATTACTTAATATGTATGTATTTCATTTGTTAAAAAATTGTATTCACTTTTTTTTAAATTTTTTAAAATTACTATTCGCCTACTTGTATTTAGAATAAACATAATGCTTTTAAAACACATTTAACAATAGCATTCAATTCCGATGTAAAAATGGGAGAAGTGGGGGGAAAAGTGATGCGGACTCCCTACAAGGTACTAGCTGGATACTAACTGAATACACGTACAAAATTTCAGCCCTCTAGGTTTCCTTATGGAGTCTCTAGACGTGTTAGAAAACAAGCAAAAAAATTAAGGAAATATTGGCGTCAAAATCGTGGGGGTAAGGGTTAAAAGTTGAAACCTCCAAAAAACAGTGTCTGGCTATTAGCTTAACCTGTACACCAAATTTCAGCCCTCTAGGTTTATTTGGGGAGATTTTGACCCGAACGAAACTGTTAAAAAACAAGAAAAATCATGTTCTTTTGGGTATAAAAATGGTGGGGGTAGGGGTTAAAAGTCGAGACCCCCAAAAGGCACCCCCTTGATACTAACTCAATCCGAATACAAAATTTCAGCCCTCTAGGTTTATTCGGGTGACCTGTGCGAGTGGTACAAACTTCGAAAACGTCGAAAATGCATGAAATTGTAGCTTAAAAATGAGGGGGGTGGGGGTAAAATATTAAAACCTCCAAAAAGCACAACCTAGGTACGAACTTTATCGACACACCAAATTTCAACCCTCTACGTTAATTCTGGGGGGCTGGGGGCCTGTTAGATCCAGCGAAAATCGTTTTTCCCCCCTCTACTCCCACCATATCATCCTAGGAAGATGAATTTTGGATATGTTGTAGATAATTGACCGAAACATTATTTAAAACCGGTTTGAAAAAGTTTTATTGCTTTTCAGCCCCCCACGACCCCCTTAAAGGTCGGGTCCGAAAAAAAATTTTCCCAAAATTTGACCCCACTTTGATAGTATTGTTGTGCATCGGAATAAGCCCCACTTACCAAATTTCATCTCTTAACTTCCATAGGGGGGCCCTACACATATTAAAAGGTTGCGGGAAAATATATATATATATATATATATATATATATATATATATATATATATATATATATATATATATATATATATATATATATATATATATATCAGACATCTTTTTTTTTTACATAATCGTGTTCTACGGGTCCGAAAACGGATAGCGCCCCTGGTCTCGCCTCTCGCAGCTCTTATCGTATAGACTGTATAAGTCTAATTTTTCGGAGAAAATTCGACTAAAAATTATTAAGAGGAATATATCAGGTTGTGATACCGAGAATATATTCTCACGTTTAAACACTTATTATTCAATGGTCGATATGTGTTTTTCTGTTTTGTTTTTTATGTGACTGGAATCTATAATGTGATTATCAGTTTTTTTCAAAGATTTATAACAAATTATTACTGTAGTTATGTGATTTTGTTACTATTAATATACAAGAAATTTGATAATTACTTAGAATGTTTTTGTACGGATAAGTTTTGTGAAAATTCCGTTTTCTAAGAAGTCATTTCATCTATCCCACTTAGAGTTTTCTTATTGTTAGTTCTTTTATCTTAATGCGTTGTTTACACGGACTTAGTATAAATCATTAGTGATGATTAGGTATCGGACATTTTTCGGATCAAACAGCATTCGTGTTTTGTGTATGCAGGTATATCGCACTTGATGTGATTAATGTGAATAAAAACGAATAGATACTTTGATAAAACATACATAGGGGAGATACGCAATGAAACGGACATTTAAGTTTGATGCAGATTTTTTATTAGAAAAATAATTTTTTAAGAAAAATCAACAATACTACCAGTATCTCTATGTATTTTACTCACATAAACTAAAATATTTTTTCTCAAAATAATAACAGAAAATTCATGGAAATCATTTTTAAAAAAAATCATTTTTGTCCGTTTCATGACACCTTACGCATAGAAAAGGACACTGGGTGTGATGAAACGGACAACAGTTACTAAACGAGCATAATGTACTTAAAATTAAATAAAATCTTAATTAAATATATTCTGTTATCAACATACAATTATATTTAAGTATTTTTAACCCATTAGCGCCCGCCATATGTGCTTGTGTACACTTTTTTATTTAAAACATATTCTACTTAAAAAAAGTAACTTCAAAGTATTATAAAATTAACATTCTGCATGAAAAGACTCTGTTGAGGACAATTCCACTCATCGTACATGGCTCTGTACACGAGTAGAAGTCATAGAGGCGAATTTTTTTTCCCATTATTTTCTGTATTTATATCATTGAAATCGGTGTCCGTTTCAATGCTCCGACACCTGTCCGATTCAGTGCGTAACTAACCATAAAATTAATTTGGCAAAATGAGCTTGTTTAAAATAACTTTTTGAAAAGTAACTTAATGTTAATGTTTGACTAAAATATGTACAATATCATATAAATCATCCAAAATACAGTAAGTGTTATACCTTCCCTTTGGGAATTTATTCAAAATATCACTTTTTTCTTACTTTTTTACAACAAAAACTTTTATGACGCATAAAATTAAAACAAGTAGTTTCCGGTAACTATCATTTTTGTAGCATAGTCTATGAAGGTCAGTGCTGCCAACATCAAAGTTTGAACTTATTCGTTCAGTAACTTTCGCTAAAACAGATACTGTCCGTTTCAAAACGCGTCCGTTTCATTGCGTATCTCCCCTATATGTACAACTCACACATATTATCTGTCTATGTGCCTCCATATACAAAACACGATGTTGTTGATCCGAAAAATGTCCGATACTTAGTGATGATTAGTGATTAGTATTAAGCCCGTATAAACAAGGATTTACATAGAAGGCTCTCTCTTTACTTTCTCAATAATTTATCGTTATTTTATAATTAATTAAATATTACATATTTTTGTAATAAACCTTTTAATTAAACGATCAGTACAGAATTCTTAATTAATAAATTTACTATGCATATTGATCAATTATGATCAATTAACGAAGCTAATCATATTTATAATTAATAGACTTTTACTAGACTTATAATTATTTTAACAGTTAATAAATACTAAATTTCAACTAAGTTATCTCGTAAATCATCTTTTTATATACAGAAAAAAAAAAGTAAGAAAGAAAACATTAATCAACAAATTAACAAAAAGAAAGTAAAATAGAAATAGTTTTGAACGTTTTTAATTAAGTAAATATGCAAATTGTGGTCTGAAGGTTTTACTAGGGAGAACAAAGAAATATATCTTTACGCGATCTTTATTTTAATTCACCTTAAGAGAAAATGTCAGTCACTAGATAAAGAAGAAAAACAATGAACAATTATTAAGGTCAAGAGCATCAAGGAGAAAAAACCTTCTCAATCCAACTTTCCGAGATTTTCTAATGCACCTATATTATAAATCACAAGCGGCGCATGAGATTAAAACTGAAAGTGAGCAAAATAACTTTTGCGAAGTCATCTTCTTTAACTTTTCCAAAATTTTTCCCCAAAATAAAAATGACCAGGAAAAAAAAGAGAGTTTTGCGAGAACACCTTCTCTGACTTTTCAAAAAAGTAATCAAGTGTTCCTAGCTTTGGGAGCGATTGTACAAGGCTCCAAAAGGCTAAGTGGGATTGCAAACTTTGCACACCTTTTATACCGTCTCTGTTATAAGCTGATTGCAGGGCCGTAACTAGGCTGGGGCAACCGAGGCATTGCCCTGGGACCCCCAGCTAAAGGGGGCCCCCAAGGGAATACAAAAAATTCCAAATTTGTAAATTTCTTGGCAAATTTGAAAGGCGGTATTTCTGTAAAATACGAGCACCGCTTTTTGTTTTGGCGGAATTTTTTGTTTTTGCCCGGGGCGGTTAGTTACGGCCCCTGGCTGATTGTGAGCTAAAATATCTACATTTTAAATCCTTTCTTGTTTGTTTTCTTTAGTATGTCTTACAAAACAGTTAAAAAGTTAGCTCTATATAGTTATCATTACATTTAATATTCATCCATAGACCATAATCTTAGTTATTTATGATGGGGAACATCTTAACCACAAATTTCATAATAACTTGGTTACTGCCGACAATTTAGTACACATGATCTGTGAAGATTTCGACAAACATTCTAATTTCCAAAAAGTGTCTAAGTAAATCACACTACTTTTCAAAATTCCAATCACATAAAAAGTTCAATAGCAAAAGTAAAAATATCACAGACTAATAATACATTTCACTCCTACGGCTTTTATCACTTTTTAAAATTTCATTATCACAACAAACATTTCTCACTTTCATTTTAAATTTAAAGAATCGAACACATTCCCGAAAAAAAAAACGGTTAGAAATATAAACAATTAAAAATACAATTTGAACACAAACAAATTTAAAAACAACAATCAATGTCTAACGTACTTTTAATAGAATTAAATGTGTATGAACTCTAAAAATTGTAATAGACATAATTATTATTCAATTTGGCATTCAACCGAAGCGAAGAATTCTCTGTTAAACATTCAAAAAGAGAAAAAAAAACCAAAACAATTGTGAAATGTACTGTACTTTTAATAATGAACACCGATTGAATGAAGACTCGTGAAGACGATATAAAGAAGAAGGGAGTCCATTTTAAAATAATCAAAATGCAACTGAAGAAATTAATTCAAACAAAAGATATGTACGTATTAAGGTATATTTTATTTAAGCTTAAGTAATATTGTTGTACAGAGACAGGTAAACATACACATGTGTTTTAAACTCTTCTTTGTTGTACGTTCAGTTGCTTTCCGACCGGATGTGAATATAAAATTTAAACGAAATGGACGATTGTATAGAAACGATAGGTGCGACGTTTTGTTCGCGAGGGTGAATAAAAAACAGATAATTATTTAAAATTAGTTCTTTGAATGAATTTTATAGTTCATTGTCAGAATTAAAGTAGGTAGGGTAGGTAGTATAGTTACGTAATTTGAACAGATATTTGTTTGTTGAAAAGCTTCACTGGTCAATCAAATTCCTTACAGATTTCGAGATAGAACAACTTGAAAGCACTGAGTATTCGATGAAGCCTTTAAGTTCTCTCTAGCTGTGTTTATTTTTGTGTAAAAGATTGTATTAAAATATTTAAAATTTCAAACCGGTCGGTTAAAAGTTAAATGGTTTTTAAATTATCTTGCACGCCGATTATAAAAATGTTTTTCTTTCCTTTTTTTTGAAAATTCACATTTAAAGTTTTAACAAAGTGATCGATTATAATATTTGGCGATATAATCTTCTACAACTCCAAAAGTATTTAGAATTTTTATCTGAAGTTTCCAGAAAATATTATTGAAATATGTGGCTTTAATATCTCGCAACTTGCAGTGTATTAGGTAGGTCCTTTCATTAAATTCAAGTTATTGTTAGCAGTGCAGTGAGTGAGATATATTTCGCAAGCAATAATTCTTTTTAGCAAAAAAGAAATCCAAGAAATTTTGCATTATCAAATTGGTTCAAGCAACAAGTACGCTTTTATTGCAGTTACTGCCGGATCTGCTGTATTGATTAAGATGGAGTAAACGGAATTCAATTATGTATTAATCAATCAATATAAACAGAAACAAAACAAATTCCATTTAATTTACGTGATAAATAATTCGATTAATTGAAATGATCTTTGCTGTTTGAACAAAAAAGAAAAAGGCAGATTTTATTTGTGTTGAAAATATTTTTAATCAGAGTAACTTCACTAATGATCGGTTATTTTTATTCTATATATGAAAGTTGATATCGTTTATATAATAAATATATATTTACAGTCGACTCTCGTTCATTCGAAACTCGAGGAACTCTTAAAATATTACGAATTATAGAGAGGTTCGAATTATCGCAGGTAACAATTTTAATTTTTTAAGCATTTGCCATGAATGAACTTGAACCTGTCTCAAAATGTACTTAGAATCTTTCTGTCTCTTTCTCTGCAACTTTGAATTGTCGAGTGTTTGACGTCGATGAGTTCGAATTAACGTGTCGTTTTGTTACGTAGCAGTGATTTTTTCGTTCGAATTACCAAGTGCATAAAAATGTATTGTTTTAGTTCGAAATATAAAGAGATTTTGTAGGGAACTCGTAATACCTTTGAATTATAGAGAATTTCGAATTATCGCAGGTTTGAATTAACGAGAGTCTACTGTATATATGGCAATGTTTCTCGTTTTGTAAGTTGACAATTTTAGTATAGCTAAGGGCAGGTATCTTGGCAGTGCACAGAAGACGAATTAAAATAGTATATATGTAATGGCAAAAAAAAAAACAAACTGAAAATAACAATACGTTTGTTATAAGCAGTTATAAGTATTATGTTTCTTTTAATGTGATTTGAATGCAGATATATTGTCAAGTATATCTGTCTCGTATTTATGCGCAAGTTTATTGCCAAGATACGCGGTCGTAACTATACAATAAGATTTCACTTACAATAATAACTCAATTTAAAACAATATTTCCCTCAAAACCCAATCATAAATTCGAATTCAGCCTTAATAAATTGTTATTTGATGTTGAAAGTCTCAAACTTTCAAGATCTAATCGAAACTTGAGACAACGAATCAATGTCTAATCAATCTGTATTAATTGTAGCAAAAAATATTTTTAACAGTTTTTAAAGGATCGCAAGAAATCAGTGCGTAACATATCATTCCACTTAATATAGTTGCAATTAAAAAATTTATACTTGACTTAAAATAAATTATATGTAATGTTAAAAAGGTTAAATAATACGACTTATAATTTTATATCATTCGCTAGTAAATTAGAATAACCACATTTAAATTTAAATAATTTTTATTAATTGATTACTTCAGCATGCTTTATTTAGTAAATTCCCCCAAAAAGTCTAGGTTGATCATTTTATTTCAGAACTTGCATCTATTCTCCTTTCGAGATGGCTTCATGAAACAAATTAAAGATCTTTTTCTTGATTTTGGATGTAAAATCCTGACATATTTTAATAGAAAAATTGGAAACCGTTTGTGATCTGAACTAGAAAAACAATTTTTTAAATTATAAAAATGAATGCTGTACGCATTTATTAAAGCACATCTGTTTTATATTTCTATGTATGGGAATTTTATTTTAAATTATCATATATCTTTTTTTCTGCCTTTGTTGTATTGTGTCGTATCGTGTGAAACAGGTGAGTCCACTTGTTATGTAGTCGCGAACATATGTTTTATATCTCTGTAATTACGTTAGCCAGGTATTCGGTCGTTACTGGGCGCATATTAACGAAATTCTCGAACTAATGTAATTTTGATGGCTTTCAGGATGGTATTTTTTGATTGATCTTTTATTTTTTCAAGTCACAAATTAGTCGGGAAAGAATGGAATCTCAGAATCGAGGTTGTTGGAGACAAAATCAGTAAATTAGACGGATCAATGAAACTCACAAAGAGGCAATTAGATTATTTGAAAATTTCCTCGGACTTCTTGGTTCTTACTTGTCTCTACGAGAAGACTTACTTACGAATTAGAAATAACATTGTGACTGTAACATTTTACAATTTTCTATAAGTAAGAATACTGTGTGTGTTATTAAAAATTAATAAATCATCTGTTTGAAGAGGCGAAAGGGATCTCGATTTGTATATTTTTGCTAATTAATATAACATATATACATATATAAATATATATTATCACTAATATTAACGATGTATGAGTATGGCACATGTGAGAGTGTAAATATTGATTTTAGGGTTCCGAAGAAAAATTTAAGAATTCTTATAGTATCCTAGATCAACATCAATCCGTCTTCCGACTTCTTACTTCCCAAATCTTTTGGACTAAGAACAATAAATTTTTTGTTGTACATGCTCCAAGTGTAGATCTCAGTTAATGTATATCAAAAAAATATTCTTTAATTTCTTAAGGTACTTTCTCGGATTGGAAAGTGGGAATGAAATTTTTTTGCTACGTACCACATTGTGTAAAGCGGGTTCTACACGATGCTACGAACGTTCCTTCCAACGTTCGATCGAACGTTTGAGGCATTTAAGTTCGATAGTTGGTGCGACGAATGTATCTGCTACACGGTGAATCGAATGTTTGATCCAATACGAATGATGATGTGTTGGTACTCAGTGGACGGGGCTGTTATCTGTCTGATGTTATCTCTAATGGTATACACTGATGTTGTCTCTCTTCACATGAACGAGTCGTATAGCTGCTGAGTCGAACCAACCAACGCAACCAACATTGACCTTCAAACGTTCGAAGCATCCCTTTGACTCGGTGCAAGAATACCGACATCGAGCGGGACATGGCCAAATGCGAATGTTTGACGCTCGACATTGGACACTCGTAGGTTCGAACAACGGCCACACGATGCGATGAACCATCGAACGTCCAATGTTGGAAGGTGTTCGTAGCATCGTGTAGAACCGTCTTAAGATATCGTTAGAAAGAGCTAAAATAAAGGTGAGATTCCTTCCATTTCTATATTTAATTCTAAATCTTTTGCTAAAAACACTCAATTAAAATTATTAAATTGTGTCGGAAACTTTCGAAGATATAGGCAGCCAAATTTTGGAGAATTCAGTAAGAAATTTGAAACAGTGTGATAATGGTCCCCAATAATTTTATACCGAGGTATGTTTTAGTATTAGAAATTATCCGGTCAAAAAAAAATTCAAGTTCAGGTCTATTGGAACTGCTGGAAAATGGATAAAATTTAAGTAACTTTAACTCTTTAAATGATTAAGACGAGTTAACTCGTCCTGCAATATGGCGGCTCAAAATGCTGTCATATGTATATATTCACTGGTACAGGTGCCGCCATCTGTGACAATACGGTATAATTCTAAATAATGCTCAATTTTATCAACATAGTTTAGTATAATTTATTTTTTGTAAATTCTTAGGGTTCACTTTTTTAATGTTGGGATCTTTGATTTTTTCTTTTTCTTTTTTTGTAGCCTTATCTATTGTACTTATCACTTGGCAGTAAAAAGTCCGGCATTTTGAGACAAAAAAATTTTACCATATGGTTTGTTTAAAAGGGTTAAAAATAATTCCACGTACTCTATATTGTGCGGAATATGAAGTTCCTTCAATCACTTTTCATTTTAAAGTCTCATTTACAAAATATTACGTAACTAATCAAGTTATCACGTAATTAACCCGTAAGTAACACATAGGAATGCAAGTAATACTGTCGAATATATATTTTATTAAATCATAAGAAAAATTACTTAAATGACCTACCGTTTATCCCGAAATCTGTGAAAAACTCTAGCTACTAAAGAACCCTGACTTAATGTATGTTAAACACACATTTGGCGAATTTTTTATGATAATTTTTATATCAAATCCTTGAACAAAATTTAAAAGGATAATAATGAAAATTTAATTAAATGTCATGTTTATATTTAAATAAATGATTTATTGTTACTGCAATTAATTAAAATAAAAATTAGATCTTTTTAATTTCACAAAAGGATTCAAGGGAAGTTAAATAATTTGCAATTTAGTTAAAGTTACAAGTATTCAGGTCATGGTTTAAAGAGCTTAGAAATCATCAAAAGTCTTATTTTTATAATCAGTATTTCGGAAACAGAATGCAACTGATTTAATGGTAGGGAACCTTCTGATTACAGAGTTCCATCGCGCAAATTTTCGTCGCGCCGATTGTTAGTGATGTAGTGACTAATAAACTGTCTTCTGTCCATGGAAGTAAAATTTTTCAAGTAAAAATGCCCTCTAAGAATCCCAGTGACGGCTTGTTGTAATCAAATTTGATAGACAAAGATGATACTTCTACGAGAATTAAAAACATACGAAAATAGCGAAATTTTTACTTTAAAGTGAATCCAATCAGTGTCTTATGAAAAAAGGATGTGTCTATTAACTTAAAAATCTAAAAAACAACAATTTTGTGCATTATCTTTCAGTTTATTAGTATGGTCAGTGAGCACGATCACTGAAGTATTTAATAACAAGGGTACAAACAATTCCAAGGTCTTCAAACACAAAATTTAACAATTAATTTTCATTTTAAGTACGAAGGAAGAAAATCTATCTTGTTCAGGGCCGGATTATACTCTCAAATTAGAAGCGGGTCATTTTTTTTAATAACTTCAGACCCTAAGAAAAGCTTTTTCATTATAATATTATTTTAATTAGGGTTTTTAACGAATTAAAAAATTTTAACAAACTTAATGGCGTCACCAAAATAAAAAATTTCGTTTTTCTCAAATCAAGATTTCTGGAAGTAATTTAAAATCTGATGATTAGTTAAATTAGGGTAATTTGAGTATGAACTTTTCAGAAAACCTTTCTTCTAGTGTCCTACAAGTCCTGATTTTGGTAAAAGTGAAGAGAATGACTTTGAATACGCATAATTCACTTCCAGTTACATCATCCTTAGTTATCTTTACGACTTTTTAAGGCCTCGAAAAATGTTAGTGAACTTGATGACGTCACCAGTAAAAAAAATTTCTTCAAATCAAACTTAATGGAAGTGACTTGAATTAGGATGATTGGTTCGATTACAGTAATTTAGGTGTGGATATTTCATGTTTCCAAACTAGAATACGAAATCATTTTTAGAAATGTAACTTATTACATAGAAGTTGATTTTCTAGTAGTCCAGGAACGGATCCAGCAACGGAGGGTCACATTTTTAAATTGGCTTAATGCCTAAACTAGCTTTAATTGACATTTTTGAATAGAAAGTCTACAAGACGCATCTACATTTTTGCATTAGAACTAAGGTAATAATTGAAAAGCCATGACAGAATTTGAAATTATCACCATTCTTGGGGAGAGGAACATGCCTTCCATAAATATGTCCCCATAATAACCCCTTGCATCCGCACTTGATGTTGATCCACGTGTAATTGTGTACATAATACAACTAAAATAATCTTTACTTTGTATGCATACATTATTTTGAATACTTACATAATATATGGTGTTTTAATACATTTTATATTGTAGTCCATGGTAGAGGTCAATGCATCTGAGGATGATGTCACTCAACCGTCCATCAATTGAAAATAGGACGTCTGTTTTTATTGCAATTTATCAGATGAATTTGAAGAAGCATGTTATGAAAATACTAAAAGAAACGTATGTAAAGTAAAAAGAACCTTTATCTAAAGGCATTTTTTTGTTGAATATTTTTGTTGAATATTTTAGCAACTACTGCGTCTATTTAGACGAAATACTCAGTAAATAAATTTTCTAGTTCATGTTTTGGAATCACAAAGAGGAGAACGTAGAACGAAGACCGAAGTTTTCATGATCACAAAAGAAACAGTAGGTATTTCTACAAATATTCTTATTAATGTTAATGACAATGGATTCCGGAAAGAAATCCCAGATTTCAATTTCTTAAGCAACCCCTACACGCTCAATAATATTGTGCAATTTATTGAAGCTTTTTTCAACAAATTCAGTAACTGAGTGTCGAAACTGTACACTCTCAAAACGATTTCTTTTTTCAAAGAATAAAAACTTTAATTTTTTTTCTTTGAATCAAAAAAATTAATTTTTTGGTTCAAAGTAATATTTCTTTGACTACTACAAAAAAAAAAAAAAATTTTGAATATATTTTTTTGTATCAACAAAATATATTTTTTTGATTCAGAAAAATATTTTTTGATTCAAAAAAAAAAAAAAAAATTCAAAGATATTTTTAATCTTTGAACAAAAAAATCGTTTTGAGAATGTATGATAATTCAATTATTGTTTAACTCAAAATTTAAATAACAATGATGCTGCGAAGTAATAAATAATTATTTTTACAAATTAACAATTAAAACTGATTCAAACAATAGACGCTATAGATAACACAACATTTACACACAAGTTTACAGACGTTATGTTATACAACCTTTCAATACTCCATAATATTGTAAAAAAATAAATTTAGTGCAATATTATTGAGCATGTAGGGATCACTTTAGTTTTAGCGAATTTCCAGAAAGAATTCTGGAAATTCAGCTATTACAGTAGGTCTCATGACACGACTTAAGCCCGGCACTATGGCAGAAATTTGTTTTGAGGCCCCTAGAACCCAAAAATAATATTCACTAAAATTTATATATATATATATGTATGTATGTATGTATGTATATATGTATTAGCACGATAGCTCTTCAGGAAAAACCGCTAGCTTTACGAAATTTGGTGACAACGTTGGAAATCCAAAAATCTTGGATGAGTTCTTCAGCCAGACACGTCGGATGCCAGGAACATGGTTTTTGTTCTTGCAAAAAATTAGTTTTTTGCCAAAATTTCCACTTATTCAAAAATATTTGCGAAATTTTTTTACACCATTTAAAAGAGAAGAAAAAATTACATAAAAAAGGTCTTTAAACTTTTTTTCTATGTCAACTAGTTTCCGAGAAAAACTAATTTTTATAAACGGAAATTCGCTATGTTATGCAGAACGCTGCGACAGGGGTATTTGTTTTGCAAAACGTTCAGAAAAAATGTAAGGAATCTCATATCGCAAAATATATAAAACAGAGAAAACGTGGATTATGTGAAAATGTACTATTTATTAAATAATTAATATTTAGAAAGTTTTTTTTATATGAAATTGTAAATATATATGAATTTTTAATAATTTATTGATAAAACTTGTTTATAAGAATTTTTATAAAGGCAGTATTTATCGGCTTTAATGCCATTTTATCAATCAATGCCATCTGTATATTTATAAGTGGACTTATAAAATAAATAAATATCTGTAGGGAATAATTTATAAAGTAGGTTAAATATAGAGGTAGATCATTTTGCGAAAATTTATATATTTTGACAGAGTAAGAAAAAATTTTGGAAAGTTAATTACATTTGATGTACCTAAAATAAAAAAAATTTTGTGCGGCCTTTTTCTGTACAAACTTTTTGTAACTTTTTATTGGTATTATAAACTTTGACATGCAGGTTTTTATATCCTGCATAAGAAAATCTCACAAAAACAAGTTTGAATGTACGCATACATATCTTACCAGCGTCTCCACCAGACACGAGTGAAAAATTTAAAATATAAATTTAGATGTCTGATTGGAAGGTAAAAAAAAACTGTCGTAATTTTATAACCACCTTTATATTGTATAAATTTGAATAAAGGATTTACCGATACTAATAAATACTTTAATTCAAACGTAAATAAATAGGAATAGAAAAATACTAAAATAAAAAAAAAACTATGCGTAATTTTATCTTCAAATAAATTGCGTAGATAAGAAAATTTGAAAGGACATATCATAAATGCACATAATGGTTTTTCCCAATGTCTAATAATCGTACATAATGTTCATTCTATTGGTAAATGTTTTCAAAAAATTAAATTCTATAAAATGTTACTATTCTAATTTTGAAATTGTAGTAACGTAACATTTTTTGAATTTCACTGGAAGCAAAATTACGGTTGAGAGGAGTTTTTATACCGAGCGTTCATAAAGTTCCAGAACAGCTGGAAATCTCAGTTAATATTGACTTTATCGAAAAATATCCCGGACAAAAGTTTCATGGGAAGAAATGAGGAACTAGAAAATGACCTCCAAATTGACCTTGAACATGATCTTGACCTAAATTTGGAGGTCAACTTTGTTTTTTTAAATGGAAACCCCTATTTTTGACCTCGGATTCGGAAAGAGCGGGAAATTCTACGTTCAAAACTATATTCATACTTCATATCCCAAAGTCGTATGAAGGTCATAAAAACGAAAAAAAAATTTGTTGGTTCTCAAGATACTGATTGGTCAAGGTCAAATTCGAGGTCATTTTCTAGTTCCTCATTTCTTCCCATCAAACTTTTGTCCAGGTTATTTTTCGATAAAGTCAATATTAACTGAGTTTTTGCGGAACTTTTGCGGAGCTGTTCCGGAATTTTATGAACGCTCTATATATTTTTGGGAGACTAATTCTGTTATATCATCTCTAATTCTTTTGCAAAAATTTCTTACATAGAATGGACTTTTGATGATAATGTTTCGAAACATTGTATTCTTCTTTGTTCTAGTTAAGTGCGTTAACCCCTCACGTGACTCATGAATTTTTTCCCCGCTATTGTTGTTGCTGCAAATTCTTTACACACCATTTGTACATTAATTGTCTATTATCCACTTCTGTAAAATATCTTTTAATAGATGATTCATTCTTAGCTATTTTCAATATTTTATTGAATTTATTAATTTGCCTTTATAAAAATGTAATAAGTACAGAAAGCTTATTGAAAAAGTAGGCTTAAAAAACTATGTAAATTGATTCACGAAATAATAAAATATCCAATAGAATTTTCTTTTAATTTTGATTACCGAATTGACTGAGCATAAATTGTAGCGATTAAAATGCAAAATTTGAAACAAATTAGGAAATTTTTAATAAAATTCTTTTCTTTTTCATTTTTGAAAACATGACAGTAACAAAAAATACCCCTGTTGCAATATCTGCATAACATAGCGAATTTCCAAAGACTGGGAACTTGCGGATCTTATATAACAATTTGTATCCACATAAAATAGTTAGCACTCTAACAGTGAAAAAAATTTTCAAAATCGGTTGAGTAGTTTATTTTTGACGCTTTGGACGCCCAGGACTCTGGCGAACCTCATATAATATAACCTATATCCATCTAAAATAGTTTAACTCTCTGACTTATTTTGAAAAATAAAATAGATATAAATATTGTAACTGTAATGTAACGACAAAATTGATATAGCATTTATCATAAAAAATTCAGCAAATTAATTTTTCTCAAAAATTAGTTCACTTAGAACAACGGTTCAAAAGCTTACCTTATGTAATTTTTTACACTTTCTTCGATGATGTAAGAAAAATTAAAAATTTTTGAATTTTGACCAATTTTTGTATGAAATTACGAAAAATGGCGACAATGGCCAAAATTTAAGCTTCTAAAAATGGGACGTATCTCATAAGTTTTACATATTTTATTGCTATGTAAGTTACTAATTTTTTTTTTTGTTATTGAGTGGTTCTTAAAAACTCCTCATAAAATACTGAACTTTCTTGTTAAGAAAAACGTAAAACATATCTTTTCTAATACTTGCAAATAATAGTTTATCAAATGTTGAAACAACCGGTACACTCATTTTAACCGACTATATTTAATTGAGCGTTATGTTAGTCGCTGCGATTTAAACAATATTAAATAAGTAAAATAATAAATAAATAATTTATTAATAAAACAGCGTCCAGACATTAAAGTATATTAATTTGAATACAAGAAGCATTTGTGATTATTTATAAAACACAATTTTCGATTGTTGAAAATGTGAAATTTTATACATATAAGTACATAAACATAAATGAAAACAATTAGTGATATTATTTGTTAAATTTAGTGTAAATTGAAAGAATTAATAAGAATTAAAAATATTAAAAATGTATTATTTTAATTTATGTTTAATTTTAAGTTTATGGATTATAATTGCCGGTAAGTGAATTTATGAATTTAATATATTTTATATCTTTACTGATTAAAGCTTGATTATTTCTACATGATAGAAGCCTGCGTCCAATAATTTAAGCTTTCTTAGCCAGTTTTGTTCCGGCACGGCACGTACAGAAATTTTTTTTATAATGTTTTACCTTATACGCAATCTGTACATTTTTTTATTTAATAAAAAAATGTCGCCCGAGCAGGGACTTGAACCCTGGACCCTTGGATTAAAAGTCCAATGCTCTACCGACTGAGCTACCCGGGCTTGTTGTTAACACTATTTTATTGCAGGCCTAGTGAAATATCAAGATTTAAAATTGGAAAATTTTAAATAAAAAAGATATTGCTTTTTTGGTGAACTTCTTCGAAAACAATTTAAAAATAATTTTCTCTAGTATTTTACTTACTAATTTTATTAAAAAACAATTAAATACTAATAATCTTTTTTTAAAGAAACAAGAAGACCTCTTAATCCATCAAGAAACATTAAACTACAGAAACGAATTGTTAACATCCATAATCATTTTCGAACTCAGGCTAAACCAACTGCTAGAAATATGTTAGCACTGGTAAGTTTATCGAATGGGGTGGTGGAAATCATTTCTGGACGATAATCAGTTTAAACATTATGTATTAGTATCTAATACACGATTTATTAAGATTTAGTATTTTAGAAATGGAGTAAAGAAGCGGCAAAAATGGCGCAAAATCATGCTAACAGTTGCCAATTTGGTGTACACAGTTCAGGTTCATCAAGAGAATCGAAAAAATTTAAGCAGTGTGGCGAAAATATATCAATATTCGATGTCAGAGATCCACGAGCCGATTGGTATTGTTAAATTAGTCAAACTATAAACTCTTATTTACTATATTTTACGTTTTTTTTGTAGGTATCATGCCATACAATTATGGTTTGATGAACGTAAACTGTACCAATATAATGGTGACTTAAACGAAATTCAACGAAATTTTCTTCGTGTGGGACATTATACCACATTAATGTGGGCAACAACAAGTCACGTGGGATGCGGTTATCAAAAATGCTCGAAAGATCGCGCAAATAGACGAAAAAATTTCTCATTCCATAATTTTGTTTGCGTTTATTGCCCCGGGTATGTATGAATTAGTCAAAATTTTTTAGCTCAAACAGATATTCCAATAATTTTTCGTATTTTCGATAGTGGAAATCATCCAAAATACTTAAATAGACCGTACAAAGAGGGAAAACCATGTGCGGACTGTCCAAATCATTGTTTTGCCAAATCACTCTGTTTGAACAGTTGTAATTATGTGAATAAATATGATCCCGAATATTGTGATAAAGACACTGGTAAACTATTTCAATGGAATCCTTTAGGTTGTCGAAAAAATACGATTAGAAATACACAGTGTCCAGCCACTTGTAAATGTGGAAAGAAAAAGATTTACTGGTAAAAACATTTTGCCGAAAAGAAATTTGAAAAATGGCGTCCATCAATAATTCAACACTACCATATTTTTTTTATCATCAAATTTTTGTATATAGTTACTTATTTTTCAATAAAAAAAATATTTTTGAAAAAATAGTATTAGATTGTGGTCTGATATTTTCAATTCTCTCATGTGAATCCCAAATGAAAGGGCAAGTGGATTTTTCAGTAGAAATGCTTGAAAGCGCAAGCGCAAAGAAAACTTTTAATTCGTTACAATTCAGCATAAGAATTTCAAAATTTTAATTTTTGAAAAAACATTTTATAACTCCTTCACCCACTTGTCCTTTCAATTGTTAATAACCTTATTTTCAATCAATGGGGATAAAAATTACAGCATTTCTTTAATTTTTTTAAACTACGCACTAAAACTTGACTTTCTCTACTTTAAACTTTTCTGATATTCCTATGACTAATATATTAAGGTTGTAGGCTAAAATAAGAACTAAAATAAATCTATTGGATTATGTCTAGAAAGCGGCATACCATAGTTAATATTATAAACAAATTTAATAATTTTAAGACTGTTACTTAGCCAATGGCGTAGTGAACATAACCGGCGCCCGGGGCACGACACTTTATTAGTGCCACTCAGAGCCGGACCTAGGCTAAATAGCGCCCGAGGTAGAGCCAAAAAATGGCGTGCCTGTAGAAAAAATATTGCCTTTTTCCTCCCAAAAAACAAGTGACGAGCAAAAAAAACCTCACATACCCCATTTTTTTGGCGCCCCCAAAGACCTGACACCCTTTGGGGCACATTCGACACCCCTCTTTGGCGCACATTTGGCGCCCCTCTACGAGTGGCGCCCGGTGCATGATAGACCCCCTTGCACCCCCGTCGCTACGCCTCTGTACTTAGCAATAAACAGATGAACAATACGGCATTCGAATGAACAAGAAACAAAACACATATCATAGTAGTATGTAGCTGTAGCTTCGGCTTTTGTTGCGCGATCAACGTTTGAGGTCCCATTATTTTTTGCCCCTTAAAACAAAATTCAGTATTTAATGCACATGGGAAAAAAATCAACAATTAGTTTATACATGATTTATTTATAGAAAAAGACAAAATAAAATATACATTTTTTTTTTTATACAAATTGAAGTAAAAATTGAATAGTATTATAAAAAACACTTCAAAAAGAAAACTGGTTTTCGCAACCGATGGTGGACATTTTATCCACTCTTCTTCGTTTAATTCTTACATAATTAATTTTTTTTTTATAATAATTACTAATAAGTTGAGAAAAAGAAAACGTAACATTAGAAATAAAACAACGTTTTATAAAATATAAAATATATTTAAAACAAAAAAAATAGTTTTTCTTTTAAAATTACTTCGAACAGACTATTTCTTCTTCTTGTCGCTTTTATTTTTTCGTCCCCGTTTCTGTTTCTTGTTCTGATGTTGCTGCTTCTTCGCGATCATATCTGCCTTAATTTTCTCAATGTGCTTATCGAATTCTTCATTTTCTAACACACGAATTTCCACCTCAGCCCCGTTTATTTCTACTTTATTGTCGCCGATTTTCTCCATCAATTTTTTACCGGCATCGCTTCCTAAGAGTCGAACGTACGCCTCTTTATCATCCTTATTGAAGTCCACGTAGCGTACATCGGCTTCATACGCTTCTATGAGTTTCGATTTGATATCTTCACGTACCGTTTCCGGTTTTAAACCGGAAATGTGTAAGATAGAGCAATCGGCGATTTCTTTGTTATCAAATTTGGCGGTGTCTACGGCTTTTTTCGCTTCTTTTTTCATTTTTTCTTGGAGTTCTTTGGCTTCTTGTCGTTCCTTTTTCTTATCGTCGACGTAGACTTGTTGCCATTTGACGATCATCTCGGCTTTGTCGGTATCGTAGTGATAAGGGCCGCCTTCGATGAAATTTTTACAATCATCGACGGTTTTGAATACAGCAAAGACGGAGCCTTTGAATTTGAACGTTTTCGTGGCTTTGTCTAAGTAGTGGCGTTTCGTGACACATTCAACTTTTGGCTTGTCCTCGAACCATTTGAGGAGGTCGTTCATTTCGGCGGTCAAGGGGAATCCCTTCACGTACGCTGTGCGAGACATCAATTCCTTTTTGCGTTCTTCGTTAAATTCGGGTATTGGATATTCTGGAGCACGTCGAATTTTCGTTTTATCGTCATTCACTTGTACCAATTGTGTCTCCGATTTACGTAAGGCATTCACGATGACGTCATGGTCGGTGGTTAAACTTGCCAGTCGTTTAAACGTGGTCATAACTGTTAACGGAATCCAACCATCGTCTTCGGCAATTTTGCCCTGCATAAACTTATCACGACTTAAATTGATATCACCGAAATAGTATTCGATTTGTCTGATAATTTTCTGTTCTAAGTCACTTGGCGGCTCTTCAGTGCTCTCATCGGTTTTCACTTTTTTTGCCGGTGCGTCATCTTCCGTATCTTCTGCCGCTCGTTTTTGTGTATTTTCACCGTTTGTTTCGGTCACTTCTTCCACTTTTTCCTCTGATTTTGTTTCTACTTGATTTTCGCTGTCTGAATTTGCCATTTTTTGTAAAAAAATTACCTGTAAAAAAAATAAACGCGGTATAAATTTATAACCTGAAATTTCCACAATAGGAAGAAAATCGTTTTAAATAAAGACAAATTGTAATTATAAGAATTTAATACAAACCTTAGATTAAAGTAACGTTTGGATTATTTTCTGTGGAATTTTTAAGTGTTCTGTGAATTTATTGACACGTGCTAATTCATTTACTTATTACGACGATTTCTGATTTTTGAATGCAAACGAATTTGAACGATTTCGTTGGATAAACACAAATTTGGAATAAACACTATGAAGATTAAAACAGATAGGTATTTTGTGTAGCTTTTGAAGAAAAAAATCATTTAATTTTATTTTTGAATTTATAATAAAAATTCATTCTTACTAAAAAGTTTTGTTGGCAAGCCGTTTTGTTTTTATATAAAATTACCGAAAATAATCTTAAAATCTTCTTAAATTTTTTTATTCCCAATATTCTTGTTGTAACTATTGTGGGACACACTGTAAATTCTATATGGATATTAAACATATAATTGGTGATAAACTGATAAATCAAAATAAAATATCATTCAAATAACCCTTGTCTTTTTTATCAAAATCCTTTTTTTTCTTTTTAAATAAAAATCAAAATACTAAATTTAAAAAATAAATTTACCGCTGAATCGGCATTCTTCTGCTGAATACGCGTGCGCTGTTAAATGTCATACATTTCTTCGACCTTTTCCTGTCCATCCGTCAAAGAGTACGGTTGTGTGTTTTATTTTACAAATATCAAATCTTATTAATCTTCCAAAATGAGAATCTACAAAGATATTTTTACCGGTAAATATTAAAATTTACATTTCAAACTATCCATTTATAAATATATTTTTCAAAAACATTATGGTTAGGCAATGGTTAAGGTTAAAATTAACTCGTATGAAATACATGTTTAATAACTTTTTTTAAAATCTGTTGACGGTAATTACTCACAGAAAATTGTAGTAGTATTAACAAAATTGACATTGAATTTTTCAACAATATTTTTTTTAGTTTTAGAATTAATTATATGGATTTCTAATAACTTTTTAAAAAATTATAGGTTATGAAAAGTATGTCTAGCATTTTGTCTAACGAATAATTCTTTTTTTAGGTGATGAAATGTTCTCAGACTCCTTTAAAATGAAGTTAGTCGATGAAGTTATCTACGAAGTATATGGTAAATTAATTCAAAGAAAGCAGGGTGATGTAAATATCGAAGGATTCAATCCATCGGCCGAGGAAGCCAACGAAGACACTGAAGAAATCGTTGAATCGGGTGTCGATGTAGTGCTTAATCATAGATTATGTGAAACATATGCCTTTAATGACAAAAAATCGTACACTGCCTATCTCAAGGACTATATGAAAAAGTAAGAATTTTTTTGAAAAATTTTCATTTTTTGGTGCATGTATCTAATAACCATATTGATGATCGAATACAATATGGGGGCATAAACATGCTAAATCAAATTTCCCCAATTTCATTAAAAAAAGTTTTGATAAAATCAAGAAATTTGCATGATTTTGGTGAAACATACATATCAGTTTTTTTTTTTAAGTGAAACTTAACCCATTAAGGTCCAACATATTACATATAATACAGCGGAAGTGTCAGTTTTAAGTTTTCTTTTTTCTTTGAATTTTAATCGGCGGTCAACCCATTCCAGATCATCGTACGATGTCCCGTGCGTCATGAAGTTTGTCTTATTTCTTGAGTACTGCATTTCAAATAAAAATTAGATACCTATATTCAGAAAATTTTAATTCATTTTCTGTGTATTATAAACATTTTGTTTTGCTTATTATTAATTATATTTAAAAAAAAATGTTTATGTTGCAAAAATGTCCTGTGCGTCACGCAGAAAATTGGCCAATTGCTAAATCTCAAAAATAGTCTACCAGTTATTGTCTTCAATTAAAATTTTTTTAATTGTAATTTTTTTTCAAAATCTTTTTAAAAGCTTTTATTTAACTTGCAATGTTAGTATGTTTGTTTAGATCAAATCTTGCAATCAAAATTTAGACAACTTCTAATTGAGCTGGAGATTTCAAATTTTGCGTATGTGTATGACTTGGATGACAATGCAATATTGTATAAGTTTTGTCCTAAATTCCTTCAAAACTAGAATTGCTGGTTTTTGGTCTATGTAAATTTTTGACATTTCGAACTGTCAAATGTTGTCCCATGATCTTTTTACATTGCAAATTTTAGTTTTCATAGTTAAGTATAAAATTTAGTTTCCTAAAAAGTATAAAATAAATTTAAGTAAAAAAATAGTTTTTTAAACCAAGGTTTTATTTAAAAATGAACTAAAATGTATAAAATAACTTTTGAGTGAAGTTTGAAGCAATGTGCAACATAATTTATAAAAGCTTGTTTATTTATAAAAGCTTGAGGCGTTTAACCAAGTTTGGTAACTACTGAGGAGTAAAGTAGCTACTCACATCTGAAACAAAAATATAACGCCTCAAGATTTTATAAATTCTGCTGCACATTACTTCAAACTTCACTTAAAAGTTATTTTATATATTTTAAATACAATTTTAAATAAAAGCTTGCTTTAAAAAACTATCTTTTTACTTAACTTTATTTAATTGTTTTTATTTTTTTATTTCTTTTTTATTTTTTATTTGAAATTATTTGAGAATGGATACTATTTTTTAGTTTTTACATTAAATTATTAAACTATTATAGGTTAAAATTTGCCATTTTTTCTTTAACTGTTTCTAAAGAGCTATTTTTTTTTTTTTTTTAAATAGGTTAATTCATTTCATCTTTAGTGGAAAATATCTATTAAATGTTAGGGTTCCCCCATTAACTCCAAAAATCATTCTTAAGCCTTAGAATGCTATGCCTGTCGGACTTACACATTTTACTTATATAAATTTGTAATCTCTCTCCTAATAAGTTGAAAAGAATCTTTTTAATTCTGGTTTATTTACTTCTTTATAGATTAGTAGCTAAATTAGAAGAAAAATCACCGGATCAAGTAGAAGTATTCAAAACGAATATGAATAAAGTAATGAAAGATATTTTATCAAGATTTAAAGATCTTCAATTTTTTACGGGCGAAAGTATGGATATTGACGGTATGGTCGCGCTAATGGAATATCGTGAAATCGATGGTGAATCTGTCCCAGTTCTAATGTTCTTTAAACACGGTTTAGAGGAAGAAAAATTCTAGTTCGAATTCAAATAAGAATAAAATCTATTATTTGGTCCAATTTTCATAATTAAACCGTTTCGTAAATTTTTTTTTAAATAAAGTTTATTAATTATATTTTTATTTTTCCAAAAAAACGGTGATATTGTGTACTCTTAAAAATATAATTTATTTGTGACGTTTATAAATAATTTTATAATTGAAAACATCAATGTTATTATAAAATTGTTTTATGATTTTATTTTTTTAAAAAGTGTGCGAGAATAAGCTGCTCATTTAACACACAACCTGCTAAACATATAATGAGGAAATAATACATTTGTTATACGGAAATATTGTGTTTTATTTTATAATCCCTTAAAAATCCTTTTCCAGTAAACCTAGTTACATAAATGTTTAAAGTCGCCTATTACAGTCAGCAAAAAGTTTTCCAGGTTAGGTAATCCGGATTGTTAAAAGACTGAGCATGCGTTAATTGGATGGAGATTCATCACCATTTAACACGGTGAACACGGTCAATATTAGAGCAATATTGGGCGCTAAATTCAAAATTAACAGTAGGTTATTACGGTTATTTATAAAAATGCTAACTCAATTTTTAAGCAAAAAAATGTTGAAGCACAGGGTCTACTGATGTTAACAGGCCTTTGTCAGTTGTAAAATTAAAATTTTGGTTGATCTAAGGCAGAATTTCAAAAATTGGGTCATATTTTGGGGGAATGGCGATATTTTAATAGTAAAAATGAAAAGAATTTTCCACAAATTAACTATTTTTAACCGTTGTAGAGATACTCCAAATTCTGTCATTGTAGGCTTAGAGGACACTTGGAGAAGTTTAATCTGAAAACAAATGGAATCTGCAAATTTTGTGAAGGAACTTTATTACATTTTTTGACTGACGGCAGCGACTGCAGAGGGCAACCGTATCAAAACAGGTACATGGTACACTCTAGCAGTGTTGCCGACTTGGTGTTTTTACCACTAAAACTAGTTTTTTTGAACTTCCCACAATGGAGAAAATTTTTTTCTAGTGGTTTGTGGTTTTCAGTGTTGCCGTCTTAGTGGTTTTATCATTAAAACTTTGTTATTAATTTATTTTGTTATTAATTTATATAATATTGTTCTGTTTTTTTATTTTGTTATGATTAAATCATAAAAATTAAATTATAAAAATTTTTATTCTATGTGATTAAAACACTATAAACACTTCTATGTGATTAAAACACTACAAAATAAAAAAATTTTATTATCGAAAAGTGAAAAACGTTTTTTTTTTTGCTTCTCGATGAAGAGTTCGTGGTTTTTAGTGGTTTTTTAACGGTTTCAAAATCGAATCTAGTGGTCTCTGTCAAAAAAGGTTGGCAAGCTGCACTCTAGTGATATAATTATACCTCTTTTCAGATAAAATTGATCATGAGTTTTCGTTAAAAAATTAAATAATTCTTATATTCGAAACAAATCGATCTTCTATTCTTTTCTAAAAATAAACTGCAAATTTAAAATTTACATAAATGCAATAATAAAAGAGATAAAGCCAAGAAAACGGAAATTATTTAAATTCAAAGTTACGAAGCATGGTTAAATTTAACTGAAATAGACCATAGAAATTATGTAGCAAGAAATTAAGACGACAATTAAAGACACATAATATATAATATATTTTTAATATGATACAAAATGAACAATCTGGTCCTAATTTTATATACAAATTAATTTACGAATCGAATAAAACTTAATTTTATACTTTAGCTATAATATTGAACAAGTTCTTGATTTTTCTTTACTCACTGCTTTTTCAGTATTCTGTACAGCATTTGGTGCAACTTTATTAGCGGAATTTTTAACACCTAAAATAGAAATCTGCGAGTTTCCGTGCATAGTTCCGAAAATTTTTACCTGATTCTTACTTCCACAATTCGTATCTGTAAATATTCGTTTACTTTTAATTGTACTTAGCAATTTAGATACTTTATTTTGAAAAGTGTTTGGTTTATTTTTAACATCTTTCGGCAATTCCAGATCTTTATTATCTGGATCTGTTGTACTTGTCTGTTGAGATTGTGATGCTTCACTGTCGGGCGCATCAGACGAACTACTTGTACTGGTATTGTCTGAGTTATCTAGAAAATTTATGAAATACTTAGTATTTTTTGAATTGTTGGCATTGGTAGAAAGTATTACCAGATGCACTACTAGCTGGAACGTCTTTAATACTTAAAGACGCCGTGGAATTTTTATCCAAATTATTTTGATTCGGTATTTCTAATGAATCAACTGAATTTGCATCCAACGATTTGACTTTTTGTAGCTTTTCGACATTTTTCTCATTTTTAATAAATTCTGGAACTGTTGACTCAATTTCTTCTTCTTCCTCTTTAAATTTTTTCTCTAACAGTTCAAACTCTCTTTGCGAATCATCTCGAGAATCTTCATCTTCGTGAATATTGCCATTCACTGTCATTTCGATTTCTCCATTCAGTTTAGTGACATCGATCACTTGCGGTTTTGTCATATGATTGTTTTTTAAATCCTCAATTTTTGGCAGTAATACTTTGGACGGTATTGCGGGTGATGGTAAAGTTGGTTGTTTTATAGTTGGTAAATTTTCCTGTTTGGTCCCTTTTGGTCGTTTTTGAACTGTGACAACCGTATGACAACCGCCACAAGAAACATTTGTTACTAGGACAGTGTTAAATTTTGAAATTAATTGTGGAGTGTATTGTGATTCAACATCTTCGTTATTTTCTTGACATAATTTCCCATGTTTGGTATCACCACAGGTGTATAATTTTCCGTCTTCTAATGAAAATAAATTTTTAGTAAAAAAAAATTTTGTCAAGGATTCGTAAGATTATAACCTTACTTGTGACAAATGCCGTATGGCGTTCACCACATGAAATGAATTGAATTGGATTATCGAAAAACTCCGCATTAACTTTTATTGGTTGCTTGACAAATGGTACGTTTTCGTCGCCAATACCCAATTGTCCGTTAATATTTAAACCACAAGCGTAAACTTCATTGTCTGATGAAATGAAAAATGAATGGTGCCCACCGCAAAATAACTTGGAAAATCTAATATTTAAATTAAGTTTTGTGGGCTCTGCAACAGTTCCATTTATGCTTAAGCCTAATTTACCATTTTCATTTTCGCCAAACATGTAAACTTTTCCACTCTCTGTGAACAAACAAAATCAAATGTATCTACATAAATGGGCTTTAGTTCAAGGCGGTAAATTAGAGGAGCGAAAAATATTTCTAAAAGAAACTTCGTAATTTCGATAGGATAAATGAAAACTTCGGTAATTGTGCAGAAGCACGGCTCCACCTATTTTTGGCTCTAAAAATAAAACTCATGATCCGATTGTAATGATCTTTTTTAAAACGTTCGTCGCTATGGCGGATTAGTTTAAAAAAATACTACAACTCGATATCAGTACTGGAAATGCTGGGAAACTGTTGTTAAATTTGAAAAAATACAATTTTTTAGATTTTCTTTTTTTTATTTTGTATGCATGTGTGTCAAAGTTGAAGTATGTTGTTAAAACTAACTAAACTAACCTAATCTTAACTAATCTCACCACTTAGTTTTTTATATCAAAGTCGAAATATATAGTCAAAACTATCTAAACTAACCTAACCTTAACTAACTTCACCACCTAGTTTTTATGTCATCTACTCTTTTATTTTGATCCATTTTACCAGAATATGCACTCAAATTACGGCGTTGAGGTAATCGTAGTCATCAAAATTAAGTAAATTTTTCTAATTTCCGCGCACAACATTTCGAAAATAAGAGATATTGATTTTTTTTATTCTTGAAAAAGTATTTGTTTGTGTCAGTTTTACTAGACTATGCACTCAAACACACAATATAAACGCATACACACTAAACGATAAAAGAAAATTTGAAAAAATTGAATTTTATCAAATTTTAAAACAGTTTCCCCGCCTTTCCATTATCGGTATCGATTTGTAGAATTTTTTTATACAAATCCGCCGTAGGGACGAACATTTTAAAAAAAAATCATTAAAATCGGATCATTAGTTTTTCTTTCAGAGCCAAAAATAGGTGGAGCCGTGCTTCTGCATAATTACCCTTACCAAAACTTCACACTTAAATTACCCTAATTAAACCAATCATCCTATTCTAAATCTATTCTATAAAGCTTGATTTGAGAAAAACAAAATTTTTTTTTAATGACGTCATGAGGTTTACTAATATTTTACAGTGCTTTAAAAATCGTAAGAAAAACGATAGAATGACGAAATTGGAAGTGAATTATAGGTTGTTGAAGTCAATTCTTTTCGTTTTAACTAAAATTAGGACCACTTGGAAAAGATTTCTGTTGAATGTGTTATATTTCTAAAAGGAATTTCGTCATTTTGATAGCAAAAATGAAAAGTTTCCACCCAAATTATTATAATTCAACCAATCACTCTATTTCAAATCATTATGCGATAGATTTTTCCCGGAAAATTGCCATAATTTTTTACATTTATGAATATTTTGCCTATATTTTATTAACCTTTAAAAAGTAAAAATTTACATAAAAGCTTTTTACTTATTTATTTTATGATACTCGTGACATGAATCAGGTGAAGAGTGCTAGTAAATTTTTAAAATTTTTATGCCGCCGTTATTTTATTTATTTGTTCACGCGATGACCACAAATAATAAGTACTAAGTACACTAAAATAAATCGCCATATTTCATTGTCAAATTTACCTGTAATAAATCCCGTATGGTAGTAACCGCATGATATAAATTTAATTTTTTCATGAATTCGTATTTGTGTCGGTACCGTGACACGTTCGACATTTGATTCAAGGTTTAAGCCCAATTGATTTTCCGTATTTGATCCCCAAACGAACATTCGACCTTTATCTAGAATTTGTAAAAACAGAATCAAAAGTTGTAACCAACAAAAAGTGAAGACCAAATGATTATTACCTGTTAGAATGGCACTGTGACTTGATCCCGCGGCAACTTGAATGACTTTATCGAAGGATTTCATCGGTTGATTTTCAATTTTAGTTGGAATATCACAGTCAGTAATATTGCCATGACCAAGTTGACCATCTGAATTGTTCCCGAACGTATAGATTTGGTTATTATCTGAAATTAAATGTCAGTAAATTGAGTAATTGAAAGAAGCAATGGTGAAATTTTATCACCTGTGACGGCTATGGAATGAGATCTGCCACAAGCGAGCAATCTGACTTTCGAAGGTTTTAAAGATTTAATACAACTTGGACGTGTTACTATTTCAGTATGTCCAAGACCTAATTGACCATATTCATTGCTTCCAAAGGCAAACAATCTACCATTTTCTGGAACAAAAAACAACAACAACATAAATCCTTTTTTCTTTTCTTTTATCTTAAAAAAAAAAAAACGACCAAGAATGACGCTCAAAAGAGTGTTTCGTAGCCAAAACCTTTCACAGTTATCAAATCATAAATACCAAAATGTTTCCATCCGTAAATTTTTGGATCTACGAATGAAAAATTAAAGATGGAATACACTAGATATATTTTAGAGCTCAATATACTTCACTAACAAGACTTTAAAAAGTGGTAAGTGGAATCTTCATGAACTCAACTTCATTTAAAAAGTTCTTTTTAATGATATTCTATGGTCCATGCGAGGGGATACGTGTAAAAAAAATTTTCGTCTCAAAATTTCTTTTCTCATTCATTCCAGTTCTGATTTTGGATTGTCAGTGTCTGTCCCAATACAAAATTTTGTCTTAATCGATGCAAAAATGAGAGAGTAATAAATTAAGGTGGGGCATAAACCTCGATAGACATTTAAAATTTTTCTTTGTTCCTAATTGTTTATTATAAATTTCTAAATTTATTTTCGTTAAATATCAAAGGCCAATAAATCTAAACTCTTAGTTCGAAAGTCAACAGACGGAACTAATTACGCCGAATACGTATTTTATTTCGTAGAAAGGAAATTCGTTAACGAATTTAAACTGTTGAATTCTTTTGTAACGGACACAACTAAAATAAGTTTATCAATTTTATGGTTTTATCGATTCATAATCTTAAGTTATTTCTATACTTTAATGAATTTATCGGTTATAATTGCGTGATAATATTTGCAAAATGGTGGTAGTCTTACGTGACAAATCGTTTGATTGAAGATATGAGAAACGCGTTTAGTTTGGAAAAAGGTAAAAACATAAAGATAACAAAGTACAAATTATGTGAACTAACACGCAAATTTAGGTTTACATAGGGAGATAAACAAAAATTTATTAGTAACAATTCAATGTCCATTATTATGAAGGATTCGTGAAGATTAATGATTTCAGTAATTAATAAGATATTCTAATCGCCGTTACAAGATTTTTTTCTGTCCTTCAGAATTTAAAATAAACTGTTTTTTCGAATTTTCCCGAAAGGTTTTAATATTTTGTTAATAAATATGAATATTTGCCTTTAGGACGCCATTAGCAACATTTTAGATATTTAAAAAGTTGGTGTATGTCTGGAATTAGAAGGTGGCCATTGAGGAAACTTTGTCACTTTGACAAAAATGAAAACTTCACATTTAAATCGTCTACTCAAGTTTATTGGAAAATTCTTCCATCTAATTTAATTTAAAAAAATTAAAATTTTGATCGTAATGACGTCATCAAGTACACTAAAGTATTAATATAAAGAGACATTAAATCTTTAGCTTTCTTTTTTTTCTTTCGATTTTTGTCAAAGTTTCCGGTGACATTTCTCAAAAAAATTTGTCCATTTTGACAATAAAAATTTTATACCAGATTAACTCAGATCTCAGAAACTTTCATAACCTACGTTAAAATATTTGAAGCAAAAAAAAAGACATAATCTAATTAACCAAAACATTAAATTAGAAGTTTGTTTGAGGCATATTTGATGGCATTCTTTCAAATTTTGACCAGTTTTAGTCACAACGAGCACATTAAAAATTATGTTGCACTCATTTATTGAGGCTTCATAAATTTATATGTTGGGTGAAAAGACAATTTTTACTTTGCTAATACCACTTTATAAAGTGGTATTAGCAAAGTAAAAATTGTCTTTTCATTTTAAAATGGAATACCATAAAGTAACGCTTAAATCTATCAAATCATATCTTGGGTCTTTCACACATATTTTGCTTAACATATCTAGAAATTTAGTCAAGTGTTGTCAAATAAAGTCGTACAGGGGGCGGTGGCTGCAACCAGCTTAAGAAAGTTTGACTATGCGAGACACAGAATATGAGATGTAAAAGGAAACAGGTGCGTACTGGGCTGGTTTTGGTACAAAGAAATGATATGAACATTATTTGACTATTAGGTCTGGAAAAACATGATAATGATCATATGGATCGAAACATGTCTGCAATGGGTTTACAAAGTAATTTCGATGGTTCTATAGCGCAGTCGATAAATAAAACACAGATGGTGCCGATTCTTTCTTCATTGTCTACCATTGACAAGTAAAGATTTATATTTGTGTGACGCAATGGAGGGGTCGCTGGGAACAGTGTTTAAAACGTTTTTGGTGTAGGTAAAAGAAGGTAAATTGACCTAATAAAACTACTGCTCTTTATTCTCAATTATTTTATAATGTATTTAAAGTTCCGTATTTACTCCGGAACGAAGCACAGTACTTTACAGACGTTTAACTGCATTTAAAAAAAAAATTCCACGTGCTATATTATACATAAATAACTTGTAATTTAAAATTAAAATGATTTAAAATCGAGTAATTTTAAACATGCAGAGGCGATACATTATCTAAATATTTAAACAAAAAAGTTCAGTAATAAAAAAAAAAGTATGGTGTATTAATTTTTATGATATAATGGGATGATAAATAGAAAATAATAATTTTTCATTATCATAATAGAAAATCAGCTTTTTTGTGTTTATTTGTAGCCGATGTTATGGCTAGCTATTGTCCATGTCCACGTTATTCAGTTCGGTGCAGGAAAATTTCTGGACACGCAAATCATGTTGTTGTCCGGACATTATTGCTTGCTTTGTTTGAGACGTCGGGCGTCCAGACGGACAACGTCCCTGCAGTGTTTGTTCTACATGTAATATACATAATATACGAAAGACATATATAATATAATTTGATTCGAATGTTTTAATGTAAATAAATCAATTATTTTGAAAGTTACATGACGTTTTTCACTAAATTATTGGACAAAAGAAAAACTCCTCATCAGTTGATGAAGGTTTGACAAGAGAGGGTTGAAGAGGTAACTGATTCAAAATAAAAATCTGAAGACATTGTTTGAAAATATATTAAAATTCTGATTAAATTTTAGATAAAAAAACAAAACAAGTAAATACATTTAAAATTATCTTAAGCTCATAATTTATTTTTTAAATAGAATAGTATAAAATTGGTTAATTTTTGCCCAATAGGTGATAAGCAAACTAGTGGTGGTTTTCCATATTTTCCGTTGCGTAAAGTTAAGAATTAAAAAAGTATAATTACAAGCGAATATGCTGAAAATTAAGGATAATTGTTTATAATTTCTCACTCAACTGCACATAATAGTGTCGAGTTATGGAATTATCAGTGGAATTTTCATATATATCTTTCAACCAGTTAAATGGTAACTCCCAAAAATAGGGTAAAAATGATTGAAGATTTTTAAAAACGTTTTAAAATACAGTAAAACGTTAATAATCACCGGGACTGGGACTGATGAATAATCGAATATTAAATGTTTACATATTGATAATGTATATTTTGTTATGTGTGTATCAATATTTTTTGGGGATTTCCCATGCAAGTAACTCTCTGTTTAGTCTACAAAGAATAAAATTAGAAAGAAACTTGAGCTTATTTAAAGGACATTCTTGAGTGAGTGAGGCTAAAATTTAATCTACAATGTAAATTTTACTGTCAAAATTGTTACCTTTTCAAAAGTTTTGTTTTTAACGGCATGTCATTCTAAAGTTAATTCAACTATGTAATATATTTATTATGCAAATTTATGTATAATTTATTTAAACCTATTTACAATCCTTATTCCTATTAAGGACACATTTGTATTGTAATTGTATCTGTTTTGATTCTCTGCTATTCTGTAGTGATAAATTTATAAATTACTGTTTGTCTTTAGATTTCTCTATTTTCTCAGATCATTGACATTAAACCTATTTCTAGAATCAATAATAGAAATATAAAAGTTTATAGGTAATTTTTTTGTAATTTTAATAATGTATGTACGAGTATTTTGAGTTTAATAAGAATATAATTGTAAAAATGTTTCGAAATAATTAATGTGGTGCTATTTTGCATAATTTTGTTTTTATGTTTAAAAAGATTGATGATTAATACAAAAAGTTACGAGATTTTCATGTTGCGTTACTTTCGAAGAAAATTTATTGTGAAAATACCTAAAAGTTTATGTTTATTTATGATTTTATATTTAGATTATGATTCCGTTTTGACCTTTTGAACAATTTAATAAGAATTTTCTAAAATTTTCTGATTCGTTTCTTTTTAGCGAATTTCCAGAATGGAATTTTTTTGAATGTTTATTATCACTAACTGATATTTTTAAAATATTAAGTATATTAGTTATATTAAAAGTAGAGATATTTAATCACTGTAAAAGGTAAATATATCTTTATTTTTCAATGAGTCGTTCATCGTTGGGATGATTTCAGTTGTCTGTCTTTACTTTTTCTTTGGTTATTTATTTATTAAATATAATTCTCCTTAAGATTCCATGATTTATAATCAAATTATGAATGAAAAACTTACGACATAAAATTATTGTATGTTCATCTCCACAAGCCACATCGACGACAGGATCATTTTTTATAAAGAAATGACTCGGTTTATTATCAGCAAAACGTGTTTTGCCAAACGTAAATACAGCGCCCGTATCTGAAAAACAAAATCAGCTTTAAGTTTTTAAAACTAATTAAATTTTTAAAAGCATTTAGGGTGTCTACACAATCAATGAAATAAGAAATAAGGAATAAGAAGTATGCCATCTAGTGACGTTGAGTGGAACTTTAACGTAACTACTCATAGATATAGATATGTAGGTACTTTTGTACGTTAAAATTCGTGATTTTTTTCACTTTAGTGACAAAAAAAATCATCACGAACGTTATTTTTTCATGAATTTTGATGTACAAAAATACCTAAATAAAATACATATACCTATGGGCAGTTACGTTAAAGTTCCATTCAACGTCACTAGATGGCATACTTCTTATTCCTTATTTCATTGATTGTGTATGGACCCTTAATAATTCGTTCCCACGTATGTAAACTACTTGAATGATATGTAATGTTGTTTGCCGATAATTATAACATTTATGGTAAGGTGAAGTTTATGATATCAACATAACTACTTTTTTTCTTCTATTTAATCTTTTAATGCAGTTTTGTATGCATAATGTATTTTTTTTGTAAAGGTTACCGTTGAAGTTTCCTGTCCGGCTATGTAAATTTTTATTTTATGAAAATATTTAACATAAATATTGTTACTGTAGGTAGTATAGATTATGAAATGCATTATGATATGAAAATGTGTAGGCTGTACTAATACTAGGTGTTTGCAAATAGTTCTTTACGTTTGAGGTAAATTGGATCTTAACTTATTTTGCTCAAATTGGCTGATACATGGAGAATCATTTAAGGGGTTATTCAGATTTTCAGAAAGAAATTCCCAGTATTTTTGTTGTTTTACAATCCAAGAATTGATCAGTTAAAATTTGGAAACAAAATATGAAACGGTCATTATGTATGTATAGCTGAACTCTTTTTTATGCGGTCTTTTTTGTGTGATTTTTTTATGCGGTTTTTTTATGCGATTTATTTATGCGGTTTTTAAAAAAAATGGCCATTAAAATACATAATATAAATCAAAATCAAGAGACAGTAAGATACTTAAGCATTTACTATAATAACTTTCTTGATAAAAATACTTTTTAACGACTTTTAAGCATTTAATCAATACATTGCGTAAGAACATAAGTTATTGCATCATTTAATTTTGTTACAGATGTATTTTTCAAAATTTTCATATTATAAAATTGAAATAAAATGTTTCTATGTGTAAATTAATGCTTTATCTTGGTTATAGAAGCAACTTCTAAGGAAATTTCTAAGTTTTGAGCGATTTGAGTTATGTTTTTTCGATGAAACTTTTTTTATGCGGTTCCGACCAACCGCATAAAAAAAGTTTTTTGTACAATCTGGATCGAACTATACTTTTTATAGATATTTATGATATTTTTGAATATATTTTTTTGTGCGATTTTTTTTATGCGCCCCCTATCTACTGCACAAAAAAAGGATCGACCGTATATGCAATAAAGTAGTTGAATTGTTCTCTTGGATATGTATGTGTGCTTTTAATAAAGGATCAAAACCCTTATAAAAATTTTTCGATGTGTTGGAGTTTAACACTGGCGTACAATTATATGAATAAAAGCGGTAACGAACGTATTAAAATTTTAAAAAAACGCTGCTCTAACCTTGAATAACCCATTAAAACTTGCTTAACTCTTTTTTTTTTAAATCGCTCTTTGGGTAAGTAATAAGACAGGAAATAATCCAAAATAACAACAAACGTAAATAGTAGAAACAAATTTAAAATAATGCGTGGAATACCACACGTCTAAAGTGTGAAACTTCTCATAACTGATATAATATTAACCCGGCGTGTGTACACTATATTTTCAAGAACACGGTGTGTACATTGGCTCTTTCAAGGAACGGTCGTGTTTTCAAAGTTTTGTAGGCTTCCAAAAAATCTCAAAAAATTCTGAGTTACTTTTTGGAGTGTCTACTACATGGCCCAGTAGTTGCCAGGGTCAAAAATTTAAAACTGTTATTAATAAAAATCGACCAGTAGTCCAAAAAGCATGAAAAATAAAATTTTGTAAAAAAATTCCTAACTCTACAATGAAGGAATATTAAAACAAATGGTTTTAGGCTTTTGTAGCTTATACTATGCGCTTTCAAATGAATATAGTTTTTTTGGCATCGGCTCCAAAAAGCTGAATTATCCAGGCACCTGAAAATGAGGAATATTTACAAGTCATAATAAACGGAACAGTAATTATTTGACACAAAATGAGTTTTTATTATTGAAAATATAAAAGAAATTAAATACTAATAGAAAAAAACCGAAAAAGCAAGAAAGTAAAGAAAAGAAATGGAGCAAAACTTTGTTTTATATAAATGAAAAAATAAAGCCGCGATTCCACTGCTGTGCACGTTATCCATGTCATCTAACGTGGATCCATCAATGAATTATAACGGTATACAATAATTTATTCTAGCCAAAAACTGGAAAACTACGGGAAAGATAAAAATAACACCATTCACTTACCTTCGAAAATACTGACGCCGTGTGTACACTGATCCTTTTAGGGAACGGATGGAACTTTCACACGCTTGCATCAGCAAGTCAATCGCCAGACCCAGGCATCCATTGGACCTTGAGTCCCCACTACTAACTAGACTTTTTACGGAGGGTAGTCAAAGCCCGCGTTTTATTCATAAGAGAGAAATTTGAGTCTTAAATTTCGACTGTTCCTTTAAAGACCCAGTATACACACGTCGGGTTAACAACATACTAACAGTACGAACTAAAGGGTAAATTTTATGTTATTGAATAAAATTACGAATATAGTCGATAAAGATGCACACTCCATATTTCAAGTCATAAGAAGTTTCACTTTCAAAAGGCTCGACTAATTTAATCTAACTAAATCAATTATTGTCCGGTTTTGTACGGATTTTAAATACTAAATCCATGCAAGAAATTGTTGCCAGATTTAAAATTTGTATTATACATAATATCTTACATTTGTCAGAATATAATTTTGTTAGCGTCTTCATCGAAATTCCAATTCGAAATTTTCGATGTGCATGTGTAATTTTGTTAGAAGGATAACAAGAATGTGTAGATTTTGATTTTGTGTTCAATAATTGTTTCTGAATGATTTGATTGTGGTGTTTAATTTTGATAGTTCGTGTATTTTTTGATTTGTATGAATTATTGTATATACATATCTACAAAATTATATATTAAAGATTGAAAATAATAGTTTCGGATTTTTTTTTAAATTTTTATCATATAAACTTGAATAACAATGAAATTGATTAATGATTAATGATTACTTATTAATTATTATGCAATTTAGAGGGAAATTAAGCAATTATTATAAATACAGAAATACGTCAACAAAACAATAATTAAAAATTATAAACAAAAATAAAAACAATAAATAACGGATAAAAATAAACTATGTACAAAATTGCAAAACAAGGATTTTTATAAATCATGAATTTTGTTGGTTTTATGTGAGTTAGGTCGATGGACGTAATTCTCATACACAGATAATTCAAACTAGGGCTCCGAACTGAATTTCTTTTTCTGTTAAAAATAACGGTTTTGGTTTAATCGGAATAGTTACGGTAAAAGTATCGATTATTTTCGTTTTCATTTTCGATTTTCTAAAATTTTCTAAAATTCTAGAATTAATCGAATCATAGTTTCGTTTTGAAATACAATTTATCTTTTAAGACTCCTCATAAAACTCTGTCAACACTTGCTTGACTAGCTGGTATGCTAAACATAAGCCTCTGAAAACAGCTGAAAAGATATAAATTTTTATTTTTAACCGATAACAATGAATTTACCTACGATAATATCTACTTCTACGTAGAACTTTACTTTTAGTTTAATTTTTAAAAATTTTAATTGAAGATTATAGAATCAAAATTTCAAGGAAATAAAATTTTTGGTATGAACTGGAATAAAAAAAAAATAGAGGTTTCGGTTTTGTTTAACAGTTTAAAAAATATTTTTGTTCCGGTTAATTGTTACCCCTTGAAAAAATCAACTGGTTTTATTGGTTTTCCGTTACTGTTACAGTTAGAGCATGGATACGGGTAGTTCGGTACTGCCGAAAAACCGGAATACCGGACATTTTTATACGTTTTATAAAACCTGTATCAAAATTTCAAATACCGGTATTTCGGTTTCGGTATTAGCAAAATCAGATACTTTATATAATTACCTATTTTAAATATTTTTACGTTAGATTTACTATTGGTATTGAATCGCTATAGAGTATTTTGTATATAGCAGTATAAGGATGGATCATAAATAATTATTACAATATTTTCAATTTTGTTTAATGTTTTTCAGATGTCCAGATGACCAAATAATTTATATTCATTCATACGTTTTTATATATAGTTTTTACAATTCTGGAATACATATTTTAAATATTTTTCTGTCGAAAAATATACAAGATTACCTATGTTTAGATAAAATATTTTACTATTGTTAAATACTATTGTTAATTTTAATGGTATTTAAAAAATTCCTTGCTCTGTGTAAATAAAAGAGTAAAATTTAAAAACTTATATTCATGTATTTTTTTAAAATTATTTTAGAATTGGCACCACGTCTTTGGACTATTTAAGCTGTGATTTTTCACCCTTGTAGTTCGTGTGTATATCTCTTTAAATTAAATGTGCAGTAGAATCGAGGAAAATTTATATTTTATTATTTTTTGTTGTTATTCCGTATACTTTGTTTTACTATTTTATATTTTGTATTTAGTTTTAGTTAGATTTTTAAAATCTAAAAATGATGGAGTTTGTTATTATTACTGTTATCAATTATTTTCAGTAAAACATATTACCTACTTATTTAAAACCGATTTTCATTAAGAGTGTTTTCTAATATTTTTCTTTTTTTCTATACCGTTTTCATTCAATACCGAAAAAATACCGAAATACCGGAATTCCGGTATTTTAAATTTTAATACCGAATAAATACCGGTATTATAAAAAGACACCGGTATTCCAAGCCCTAGTTACAGTTCAACTCGAAGGCTTTCTTTTAGCGTAAATTTATTGCTTTTCGTTTTCATTTTGTAAGTTTTATTTTATTTATCCTTGAAATACTAGATGAATATAACGAAATTAATTAAATGGTAACTACTGGTGTAGCGAAAAAAGACAAAAAGTAATAAATTGCGAGCAGGAAGATTAAAAAGCGTTTCTCGGCGCGTCCACCACCGATTTTAGTTACTAGGTCTGTAAGTATAGTTGTGTCCAAAAAAGAGAATTTTGAATTGAAAATATAATTCGAAAATATATTTACAAAATACATTATCATTCTTTTCCGACAGTAAATCAAAATATTATTTCTTTTTCAAATGAAATACATTACTTTTTTTTCATTCATTTTTTCACTTTTTGAAAAATAGTAAATTCAATAAATAAATGTGAAAATCAATAACATTTACAATAAAAGCTAATAATAATATTTTTTATTGCAGAACTAACGTGACATACTAACAATAAATAAGCAGTCAATATATGTACATTTATAAAAACGAAAAAAACATTTGTGGCTATTTTACAATAAATACTTGATTGCTATAAAATTGTACTATGGAAAGGAAATTTAGTTTTTTTCGAGAAAGTACCTAGTGGTTATTTCTGAAAATTAGATATTGATGAATTGAAGAGAAAAGTTATTTATTTATTTATTCACTGAATATTGAACCAGTTTTGTTCGTTTTTTGGGCTTTTGAAAGTATTCAATTCAATTTTTGATTATAAATATTATTTTAATGTACTCAAACGGTTTTACTGATTATTAATACGAATTATAAAGAATTGATAGTTTCTTTTTCAAAAGTATTACAATTTTGCAATTTAGTCTAAACTCTTGGCAATTTAGTCTAAACTCAAAATCGCGGGAAAGTTTCACTTTTAATTTACTGTACTTTAATAAAATTGTTATGAAATTATTATATATAAATTTGGAAAACTACATAAAATTTAGAAACAAAAGTAGAAACATATCGCGAGCTTAGTGTAACACTGTTCCATGTCGCCTTTTTAAAATCTCGAGAAAAATGAGTTTGAAGTTTTGACATATTTTAAAATGTAATTTATACAATATGGATTAATTTTAAGTAATGAAATTGTACTATATACATCTAATAATTAATAAATTGAAGCAGAAAATGAAAATAGTTGAAAAATTTTCTTGGAAAATGAAAATAAAAAAAACATAGCACTTTGGTATAACGTGATTCATTAGAAAAAATTATCAATTTTAACATAGAACTTTGATACATAATATAAAGTATAAATTTTTCTTACAAAAATAAATAAATATGTAAATATTCTTAAAAATAAATCGTCTTTACTTGGTTTAGACTTATTATCATTATTCTCTGTATTTTCCATTTTTGTTAAGTATTTATTGTGGCAATCTATCGTCAACACTAACATGTAACTAACAAGTAAAGGTTCCGAGGCCGAACCTATCGATTTTGATGAAACTTAAATAATATGTAGAACACTAAAAACTAAGGGACACGTATTTTTTTTATCTGCGGAAAAGGGGTTTGGAGGGACGAAATCGCCCTTCAAAAATTGGGGTAAAAATTTATTTTTACAAATATCTCGAAAACAGTAAGAGGCAAAGCAAAAATTTAAATTGGCGATATTGCTCTTTTTTAAAAAGCTATCTATTGATATGCAATTTGTTCAATTTACATCAACAGGGGTGGTTGGGGGTTAATTTTGCAAAAAGGGGGTGAAAATTAAACAATATAAAAATTTTGTTTACAGATTTGAAATCTACGTCAAAAAATCTAATTGACCTGTTTTTGCTCAATGTCCTAATATTAAGTCTAGGGGTAGTTAACTAGGGGGTGATTGTGTCGAATAGTCGTACTACTTGGGTAGTTTAAGAAGTTTTTCTTCATGGAAAATAGTTTAAGATATTTAGAATAACGTAAAAATGAAATTTTCGATTTCAAAATTCAGTTTGAGCAACATTGGAGAGGGGGTGAGTCACCTTCTTAAATTATATAAGTACTAGTTTACTAACACTCATTTTTACTATTAAAACACTGACAGTGGGTAATAATGTCACAATAAGTGGTTCTGAAGTTGGATTATCGTATGTAAGGTTTTTATAAGGTTTGTTTTTTAATGGACATTATAGTTTTCGTTATCGAAAATTATCGATACCAAAAGTAACGATATTTTGAAAATGAATGGAAACCTAATAAAAACCTTACATACGATAGTCCAACTTCAGAACCACTTATTGTGACATTAGTACTCACTGTCAGTGTGTTAATAGTAAAAATGAGTGTATGTAAACTAGTATGTAATTTAAGAGGGTGATTCACCCCCTCTCCAGTGAATTTTGAAACCGAGAATTTCATTTCTACATTACTCTAATTGTCTTAAACTATTTTCTACGAAGAAGAACTTCTTGAACTACCCAAGTAGTACAATTATTCGACACAGTCATCCCCTTGTTAACTACCCCTAGACTAAATATTAGGACATTGAGCAAAAACGAGTCAATTAGATTTTTTGACGTAGATTTCAAATTTGTAAACAAAATTTTTACATTGTTTATTTTTCACCCCCTTTTTGCAAAATTAACCCCCAACCACCCCTGCTGATGTAAATTGAACAAATTGCATATCAATAGATAGCTCTTTAAAAAAGAGCAATATCGTCAGTTTAAACTGTTGCTCGATCTCTTACTGTTTTCGAGATATTTGTAAAATTAAATTTTTACCCCAATTTTTGAAGGGCGATTTCATCCCTTCAAACCGTTTTTCCGCAGATAAAAAAAATACGTGTTCCTTAGTTTTTAGCGTTCTACAAGTTTGTGGAACTTGCAGAACACTAAAAACTCTTGTTCTAAGTTTCATCAAAATCGATAGGTCCGGCCTCGGGACCTTTACTTGTAACTGACAATAATAAAAAAAACAACATATTATGGACGTTATGGACACCCAACACAACCAACACAATATTTGTTGTATATGTTGTATTTAATAATTTAATAATAATATGTATAAAACTTCCAAAAAAGCAGATATAGACATATTACAGTATATCAAAATACTATGTGAAACAATTAACAAATTAAACAAAAAAATAATTTAGAACATCCAAGTTCTATGTGAAACATAGAACTTTTAATAAAATTATTTGTACTTTTAGCAGATGGAACTTTGATGTTTTGTTGATTTCTACCGTACTTTAAGGAATTTTGATTAAATTTAAATTTATATAGGTAGACAATAAAGTGGAGAACGCAAATATGTGAAAAAGTGCAAATCTCAAAAAAGTCGACATAGTACAGTGTTACACTAAGCTCGCGATATATTAAAGAGAACTGAAAGTAAAATTAAGAATATATTAATATATATTATGCACGACATAACTGAGGCGTTGGCACTGAAAAGGAGATAAGTACCAAAAGTTACAAAACGTGTTTTTTCAATGAAAAGCCATTGGCCGGGTAAAGGAAAACAATTTACTTTTATCTCAAAATTATTTACCCAAAAATAGTTTTCCTCTGTCAGTTGCACTGTTAGTGTATTTCCTTGATCCCCCCAAAAAATTGCTTGCATGATGTCTTGGTTTTAATTAAAGAGGTATTAATATCAATTTAGATGATTAAGATTATGGAAAAACAATATTAATTAACAAATATATTCGTGTCGGTTTTAATTTTGTATTAATTAATAATTTGTTATCAAGAAATTTTATCAACGTAAATGTTTAATTTAATTATAAGTTTCCAGTATTATTTACTTATTATAATAATAATACGAGTATTTCTGACAGGAACGTATCATACAATTCATGCAAATTGTTTTGATAAATAATGATCCGTATTATCCATAAAAAAATAGATACCGGTAAAAATAAAGACATACTTTTTTTTAAATCTTCTAAAATTTTCTTCATATCTGATTCATAATTTTGAATTCAATATTTGTTTATTTAATTAACAATTAAAGTACAACACTTGCATAGACATCCACTTAAAAATTTTTTTTAAATAAGAGCAACAAAGATTCTTAGAGTAACTGAACATTTTCACTAAAATCACGAGTAGTTATAACAACGCAACAATGGTTTCCGTGAACGCGTACTTTATCCAATGTACTTATAAACTGCCAAGTTTAGTTTTTCTTTGACGCCCCGGAATGTTTTAAAATATTTCCACAGAAATATTATTTACTCTGCGTTGGTGGTAAAACTTCGTGACATTAGAGCATAAATCTTACAGATTTATGTTATGTATGAAATATAAAGTCATCAATAAAATTAATTTGAATTCAACGATTTCACTGTAAGAAGGTGTTCCACGAAGTACAAAAGGTGATAAAAAATTAATTTAAGGTTTGTTTACCGTGATTGTTTTTGTGGCGTGTTTTTGTTTTTATTTCTTGTTTTGGCGTATTCTTACAATTAATTGAGCGTCATTAAATAGTCATTTCTCAATTTTTTTTTTTGTTTTAGATATTAGTAAATAGAAACTGAAGTTATTATATGCCTAACTTTGCTAAAAACGAAAAGGATAATTTCGAAAAATTTATATATAATTCTCTTCCAGTTTCGTCATTGTATTATTTAGTTTAGGGTTTCTAAGGTACCAAAAATTTTTTACTAAGCTTGATGATGTCATCAGGTTCATTCCACTGGTCCTAGATATTTGATTTTAGTGAAATTGAATAGAACATCCGCAAAAACCTATAATTCTCTTCAAATTTAGGGTTTTTCTTCTTCTATTTTGGATTTAGGGTTTTTAAGACGTCGATAATTTTTAGTAAATTTTATGACGTTATTCAGTTAAAAAATTTAGTTCTTTTCAAAGCAAGCTTTGTCGAAGTGATTTAAAGTAGTGACTTAAACCATCATCAGGTGAAATTTTAACCATGATGGTCACCTGATGATGGTTTAATCAACCGAAAACTAGTTAGTGATAAATAATATATCTCTATAATAACAAATTAAAAAAAATAACTGCTGTTCTGTCGAGAAGGGGAGGGTACAGCCGAGGCTGTAGTCCCAAGGCCCGAGTTCGAAAAGAAGGCCCGGAGTTATTGATAAGGGGCCCAGGCGAAAGTTAATAAAAGCTAAAAGTGACTTTGGTATAAAATTTTCTGTGTGTCCAGGGTCCTTCGTTCCTTCCTTCGACCTTCTATGTCTGTTTCGACAAAACTTTTTTTCCAGTGATCCTACAAGTCCAATTTTAGTAAAAATTAATTGTGTATTCAATCTGTTTGGAAAGCTTAGTTTCAATAAAAAATATACATAGATATAATTTAATTTTGAATAGAATGACTTTCCAGAAGAACTTACATTTTATGGTACTTAATACTAACTACAGGCGACAGTATTGAACGTAGATGAATACAATAATGAGTAACTTGTCTAATTAGACTCTTGACAAATATCCAAAGTTCATTGTATATGAAGTAACAATTATCAAGAACCTGAATTATAAAGAAAATTTCCTTCAACCAAAATTACTAAAATACATTGAAATAAATTTGCCATAACTTCTATGGTAATTTATATAAAATTTCGTTCCTATATCCACTATGTTCATTTACAACCTGTTTACGTACAATATGCATAATCAGGAGTCAGGACATTATATGCAATACACAAGAGAGGAAAATCAGGTTCACACCGCGGAAAAAGGTGGTATTATGTATTATTCATTAGAAAAAATTCGCTAAGTGCGTGTTAAACACGCACTGAATCAGAATTTCGTGGTCAGTAGCTAGAATTTTTTTACAATTCTCAAAATAAAATATTGTTTGCTTTTATTTAACGTTAAAATACAGTAGTCACTATGGAACTGTGCACTACCAAAGTGTTACAACCAATATTACTTTTAACCACTCTAGTGTGACAAATACAATCAAACGCTGCATGTAAGTTCACGCAAAATGTTTGTTCCTTTATTAGCGTAGTACAGGTACATAGCAATAAACTAAGGCCCGATTTACATTAACGCTCTGCTCTCACTCCGATATCACTCCGCTCCAGCTTCGATTAAATATTCTTATACAATAAACAATGAGTGTATTCACATCATCGCTCTGATATCGGTCCGATATCAGTCACGGTTGGCTCTCGCTCCAATGTCACTCCAATATCAGTACCACTTAGGTAATATTTTATCGGAGCGATATCAGACCTGTTATGGCTTGTACCTATAGTGTAAACACTTTTTTGATTCCACTCCACTCCGCTTGCATTCAGTTGTTATGAAAAGATATTTGTATCGAACTGAGATCGAACTGGGAGTGTACCCAGAGCAGCATTATAATGTCAATAGAGAACGAATAGGTACCAGCATGATATCAACACTGTAATGTGAACACAACAAGATTATATCGAATCGGAAGCGTAGCGATATCGGAGTGAGGGTAGAGCGTTAAAGTAAATTGGGCCTAATTACTGGTGTCTACATGTTTTTTTATCTCACTATGAAACTGTGATTTTAGTCCCGTGCCTTTCATAGTGCCTACTGTAGTCTTTAATTTGTTAATAATATGATTATCTGAGCTTTTTATTTTCTATACGAATTTTTGTTTCTATTTCGTTGTCGTACTACGAAATCTTAAAAAAGTGTCAACTTGAAAAACTCGAGAACCGATATAAGTAATGTATGCTTGGTATTTAGATTGAAAAATCAATGTTACCCTATTTAAACTTAGATTTATTCACTAAGGAAGAAGAAAAAAACAATACATATATGAATAATAAAAAATTGAAATACATTTCTAATTAGAAAACATAATATATCAATCATTTAAATGTCGACTTAATTTTCTATGAAATAATTAAAAAATTATGTTTTGGAAATAAAAGAAAATTTGTGTTTTTTTTTTTCTGTATGTGGAGTACTGGAATATGAGGTAATTAAATTTATTATTGTTTTCAAATAGGTTTAATTTTAATTTTTAAATGGTTATTGTTTGAAATAATGGTTTAAAAATTTTGGTTTTTTATTCAAGTGTTATTTTTTGTTTAAACTTAATTAAGAATTTAATTGTGTTTTATATTTTTATTGCAAAAGAGTTGGAGGTTTCGAATATAATAGGTCATCTTGTAACTAAATTCGTTCTTTCTTTTAATGGCTTATTCGAATTCAAGGTTTTGATTCTTGCATTGTTTATGGCTGACCCAATTAGTGATGTAACGGATGTCCATACCTGTTACTGGAACTGTAGAAGTTCTGCAGAAAATTAGACTTTTGTTCCTGGATTCTATTTTGTGAAAAAAATTTATCTTTCGCGTTATTTCGTATGAGTTCTACTTCAAATATTCAGAAAAAATCAATTTTAGGATTCGTTAAATTAAGAAATTAATGTCATTATTTTGTTGCTGAAATTATGGTTTCACTTTCCCTTTCCGTATTCGTTTCTGCTTCCGTTAAAAAGTAAATAAAGTATCCGTTTCTGTTTCTGCTTCCGTTATGACACTTCCGTTATGTCCCTAGATTCAACGTATGATTACTCATACGTCTTGGTTTCGAAAGCCTACTTTCCACACAACAAAATACTTTTGTTTTTTGTAGAATTAATGAAATTTTAATCTATTTTCTATTGATTATTTTTGACAATATAAATAATTTTGTAGGTACTAGGTACTAATGACTTTAATTATTAGTCGTTCAAGTTACTTTTTATATTTCTTTCTAATTGACAAATTGTTTTATTAATTTTATTAAAATTTGGTCTTGTTTACACGGGATTCTTACTAATCTTTAGTAGCTACTATAAGTACGTAGAAGATTACCATTAAACAAATCAATACAATACTTTAACGTAATTTTCCGCATACTTGTAGTGACTACTAATGATTAGTACCAATTTCATGTAAGCAAAGCCTTTAAGTATACTTAAATCCTAACAGTATGAAATAAGGAGTTATTTTTGGGTTTGCGTTATCCATAGGAAAAACAAAACTAAATCATCTATTCAATTTTTATTGTCAGAAAAGTCCGAAATTTATTTTAATCACGTCATCAAGTATATTTAAACATTTGATATTGTGAAATTAGTCACATAAATAGTGAGAAACATAACATTTATAGTTAGACCGTCGCCATTTACTACAATTCTTCTAATTTTATACAAATTCTTTTACTGCATGATAATAGATTGATACTGACTCATACTGATTAGACTGATATAATTTAAAATAAAATAATAAATTGTAACTAACTTCATCTTTACAAAAAAAAAAATAGTTAAAACCGAAATAAAAAATAATTTTTTTTAATATTCAAAATTTTCACTTTTTAAATGCATTTGATCAGATAATAAATTTTTAATTGCGAATAATTGTGAATATTTATAAAGCCTAACGCCTACTAATGTGTTGAATCCAACCTGTAAAATTATAAATTCATTTTAATCTAGATTTTATAGTTTTATTATTTTATTATTTTTGTTCGTACGTTCAGCTTAGTTAAAGTATTTAATTACTAATGGGAGTAATATTTTTGTGCTATTTCATTGTTTTCAAGAACAAATAAGAAAAGAAATATAAAAATTAAAAAAATATTATAATTAAAAAAAAAAACAGGTCTACGCAGAAACTTTTAAAATAATATAAAAAAGCTAACAATAGTAAAAAGTCAGAAATACATTTAGCGACAAAAGCTTTTTTTATATTGCTAAAATTAAGCATAATATATAAAACGATTTAAAACCATTAAACGTACAAATGTTATCAAATTGTGTTTATCAGGATTAAAAATTTGCTAGAAAAAATAATACAAATGTCTAAAAATAATGTATTTCATAACTCATTATTTATTAAACTACAACACGAATCTAAAAAACTAAAAGAAAAAAAAATGTAAATTAAATTTGTTATTTAAAACATATAATTTACAATATACAAAAATTTACAATATACAAATACAAAAACTAGCAATAAAAATAATTATGAATTTGTTAAAAAAATTGACTATATATACCGGCATTTTGTTTCCCGGTAATTTATTTTGTATAAAGCAACATTTTAAAAACATTTCAGAAACAGAATACTCACCAGGAACTTCGAAATCATCCATCGTATCCAAAACTATGATTTCTCCTCTATTTTTAATGAAAGGTCTTTAGCCTTTCATTGAATAAAATGGATCCAAAAACACGTTTGTTAATTTTTACTATTATTGAATCAGTAGCTTTTAAATAAAACAAATTTTACCAGTACAAAAGAATATCAAAAATGTGCTTTATAAATTCTGATCATTCTGATAAAAAAAACTTTTCTCCAACAAATTTTTAAGTGATAATTTTGAGTCGTTCATACATACATATGTAAATATTAAGTGCTTACGTGTATATAGAAACTAAATTATAATTATTTTCTGAAAATGTTTTCTAACTTTTGTGTATACATTGTTGTCAAGGAAACGCGGTTACTATTGTACTTTGTCCGTTTGTTTTTTTTCTAGTTTGTTGTTGCAATGAGTAAAGTTTTCACTGACGATCAAGACTTGATACACTACGCGTAAAATGTTAATAATTGCTAACTGAACGGATAGATATCTGGATAGGTAATAATTGATAATTAATCAATCAATTTTATTTACCTTTTTTCGAGTAATAAGTAGTATGATGTGATGTTATAATCTTATATGATACGTTTCGGATGGGTAGTTTATAGCCTTTTAAATCACTCGATTGACGTGAAAATCGAAATTGGCCATGAATTTGTTTAATTATTTATTTTATGAATAATTAATTCTAAAATAATATTTAAATAATGTTTGTAAATAAATATAGTCGTTTTGGGAAAACGATCCAGGAAATTGCGTACAATTTAAATGAATTTAAAATTTAATTTTAAAATGAAAATAGCAATTTATTTTTTGGTTCAATTTTGTTTTGAAAAATATTTTGTCCAGCGCTACCACCCTATACCGATCATTTTTGGGGCTGAGCAAAATGGTTCATAGATTTCATTCAAAGTTGAAAATGCGGAACAATGGACAATAATTTTGCTGAACATAATTAATAACAGTTATTTAAAATGAATTTTAAAACGTAATTATTTTTGTGTTTTTTTTTTTTTTTTTTTGCTTTATTATATAATAATGTTTAGTAATACACCAATAAAAAATAAGAGTTACAAATGTACCAAATTTATTGAAACTAAATAATAGTAGCTTTATGAGAATATCTTTTTAAATTTAAAATGGAATCCATTTAAAGTTTACATTTTGATATGAAAGAGAAAAAAAATTAATAGCTGAAACATATTTCGAATTAATGCAAAACTTACTTCAACTACGACTTCTGAATTATGAAAATTATATTTTATTATCACATATAAAATTATTTTAAGTGGTCAACCGTATTAACGACTAATTTCATGATAAATCACCGTTAAGTGAAAATTTTGGTCCATTGATTGCATAAAGTGCAGAAAGATTCAAGTAGTAGAGATTTTCATGCTTACAATTAGTTTTACTTACTTGTATCTAAAGTTGTCTAACATGATATTCCGATTAGATGTCTATCGTCGTAGAGGTTATTCTAAAATATATAGACGATATAGACAACCCCGATAGAATATTCTCTATTTTTAGTGAACTTTTGTAGTGTTTTGACATTTATCGGAAATGTCAAGTCGTTAATGTTTTTCGGAATTTGTGAAACTTATAGTGAAAATACATTTTTGTAAGTTAAAATTACAGCAAAAATTTTTGAAATCATACATATCTAGTTATTTTTAAAATTATTTTATTAATTTTTCCTTGATTTTGTAGGTTATGTTTATGTAAAAAGTGAAAAAAAGGTGTAATTTTTGCGTTTTTTGTGCTATGGAAGCGGATAATTCGGAAACTAAACTGCCGGACGATTCTTCTGAACAAAAATCGAATAAATCGACCGAAGAATCTTGTGATAATTCAAAAAACAATTCTACTGAATCGGCGGAAATCGATAAAAATTTACCACAACCCCAAAACGAACAGTCTGAAACTGAAATTAAGACTGATCAAACGGAGGCTAACGTAACGAAAGACAGTGAAAGCACTGATAAGTCTGACAGTCAAGAACCACCTGCTTCATCGTCCTATAAAGCCGAAAATATTCACTATGAAGGATCGGTAGCCATTTATACAGATCCCGAAAGTGGATATCAGTATGAATGGAGTGCTGAAAAAAATGAATGGGTGCCGCGATCCACTTCCGCTTACGGATATGAGGACGATACGCATACGTACACCGACGCTGAGGGTGTAAAATATTTTTGGGATAAAGAAAAAAACGCGTGGTTCCCAAAAGTTGATGATTACTTTTTAGCACAGTATCAGATGAGTTACGGGTTCGTTGATAACGCGACAACACCAAATACTAATAACGTTTTGCCGGATAAGCCGGAAGAAAAGAAAAAACCTGGCGAAAAACGGAAACCATCTCAACCAAGTACGTCGATTTAAATATTTTTCTCCTTTTTTCGATATTTTTAATTATTAAAAATTTTTATTAGGTTGGTTTGAAGTAGACGATCAACAGAATAATAAAGTTTACGTCAGCAATTTACCGTTGGACATTACTGAACAGGAATTTGTGGAAACGATGCAAAAATGTGGCCTTGTTATGCGCGATCCATCGACGGGGAAAATGAAAGTGAAACTTTACGCCGAAAAGGACAATCCTGAGCAATTGAAAGGTGATGGATTGTGTACTTATATCAAGGTCAGTGACAAAATTTTCATTTTAAATTTATTAAATGTAAATTTTCTCTTAATATTGCTTGCAAGCTGCCTGTAGTTAGAGTCACTAAATAAATAGAGTCGTGACATGTCAGCCATTTTCTATCCAAAACAAAGCGGGAAGCTTCAAAATTAATTATCACATGTTTGAGTAACTATTTTTACACGTTACATATGTTTTACATAATTATCACATGTTTGAGTAACTATTTAACTCACTCTACCTGTAACTAGAGTGCCTATAATAAATAGAGTGGTGACATGTGTGCTGAACGCTGATTGGTTCCAGCATTTTCTATCCAAAGTTTACGTAAAATACATTGGAAATAAATTAAATTTAGTTTAACTTAGAAAGAATAATTAAATTAAAATTTTTAATTGTTCATTAATTCATAACTTATTAACAATAATTATGTACTCAAAAATATTTACTCAAACATGTGATAATTAATTTTGAATCTTCCCGCTCTGTTTTGGATAGAAAATGGATGACATGTCACGACTCTATTTATTATAGGGACTCTACCTGTAACCGTCTGGTACTTCCATCTGTTGGTTCACTTTCTAATGAAATGTTCTTGATAATTAGAGTTGGGAGAACAGTGGTCCCGAACAGAATCGCCATATAAAATATTTTGAATTGAGGGGCTATAAATTTTATTAGAAGGCTGAGGATTTTCCCCTGGATTTGATGACTAGCCTAAGGAAGCTTTAAAGAACAAATCAGTAAAAATTAAAAATTACCCATTTTTCATAATATAATATATAATTTTAATTTTAAAAAAAATTTAAAAAAATTAATGTTGAATAAATAAGTGGTCGACTGTAATAGACATTAATTTAAACGAATTCAAAACATTTATATTGTAAACAATATCTCTATTTCCGTTGTGATTATTTTAATAATATGTACATGTCACCTTCTTTATACCTGCTTTAACGTAAACAAAATTGATTATGTTAGTAGATTGTATCACTCTAGTAGGTCGCTCACAAGACTGAACATGGTTTTGTTTTTGCATTAGAAAAATATAAAGATATGTATGTACATATAACAAGCAAAATGATTCATAATATTGGCAATTAAAAAACACAAACAGACACAAAATAACATTAACGATGTGGTATTAACAGTAAAACATCGTAAAACTGATTTTTAAAAAGATTGATAATATTTTTACGTTTTATGACAGCCCTCCAGTTCCATTCGTAGCCCCCCAGTACAAAATATTTTATATGGCGACTCTGTTAGGGACCTTTTGTTCCCATCTCTGTTGATAATATAAATATGTCGTTTATTTAGTAAGAATTTTACAAACCCAGGAAAATGAGTTATTTTGAAAGTCATTAAGCGATGAGGTGCTTCGTAATATTCCTCTTTTTTAGCTAGGTGAAGTCAGCGCCGCGAATTTTTTTTTCTTTTTTGATGTTTGTAATTTTCTTCTCTCTAATTATATAATTAAATCAAAAAAGAATTTCGCGCTTCGATGGGGCAAATTTAAAAGTATTAGGAAAAAATATTTTGATGAAAAAAAACTTTTTTTATTGTTTTAATGCTAATTTATATGTTAAAATGTTTAAATTATATATATATATATATATATATATATATATATATATATATATATATATATATATATATATATATATATATATAATGATCAATTATTATTGCTAAAAGATACAGCTAAGGCAATTTTATATTCGGAAAGGGTATTTAAAGGGCAGTTTTTTAAGCTATCACTCGTTAATTTAAAAGTTGATTTAAAAAAGAAAATTTTCGAGGCGCCAACGTCGCGTAGCTCTCTTTTTGAGTTTACGAAATGATTATTTAAAAAAAGAAACTGTTACCAATAGCATATTGCTTTGAAACATTCCCAATAGATGTCCGATTTTATAAATAATTTCTCCTTTGACATGGTTCATATTTTTTAATGGAAAGGAAGTGCTCATTTCGTTATTTATTGTTAAGGAAATATTTAAAATGTTTTGTTACTACTGACACTAAAAAAATTACTAATCAAAAGCTACGTTTTTTGAACTTGGCATGAAAAATGGAAATTTGAGTCTAAGTGGGCTTAAATAATTACACCAGAATTCCTCAATTTTTATTAATATTTTGTATATTCCTTTATAAAAATAGGAACAATTACATTTATTCAAAATATACGTATAAACAAATACATTTTACACTATTTAAAATAAAAACTTTATTTAAATAATAAATTAAAAAAAGCTCGGCAGTTTTGTAACAACCAAAATTTATTAATATGTTAGATCATCATTTTTAAAAATAAATTATTTTTGACAAACTACCTAATACCTAAATTATATTACATAATTATATTCCTAAATTAAAAAAATTCTTACGTAAGTATTTCATAAGCGTAGCTAAAGTCGATAAAACAAAATAAAATCTTTGTTATCGGTATCAGAAACTGTTTCCTATAGTTCTGTTTTAACTCACTAGAGTACTCGACATACATTAAAAGAACGATTAAAACCGTTAAAATATTCAAATAAAGGAATTTTGTTAGTGAAAATAATGTTATTTATTATTTTATTAATATTTTTATTCATAAATTAGGTTGTTCAAAGTCAAAAAGTTTTGTAATTGACGATGATGTGGGTTGTTAATGTAGAAAAAAAATTAAAATATTGTAAATTAACAGTTAACATTGAGTGGTTTAGTCGTTTTAATTATCACTAGGTAGTAGGTAGGATAGTGTTTTATTTTAGTGGATAATCTTGAACCTACATTTTTATCAAGCAATTATATTACGTATTTATTATGTACAGTAAACTTTCACATTTTTTGTAATTGCTAATTACAAAATTATGAATAAATTTCTTGAAAAAATTTGTTTAAAAATATCGAATTTGTTTCGGTAACACAGTGAGAAGATCTCAATAACGCCAAATTTGTATTGGGGAGTAAAATTCTTAGTATAACAGCTATAATTACACTCTTAGTTCCGTGATCGTATTTTATTTTACTCCTTCCGAATAATGGAATCCCAGCTATTAAAAAGAAAAAGAAATTGTTGAAATTTTTTTCTTTTTTTGTTTAATATTGATCATATTTTTTTTCTATGTTAGTGATTTTATAATCAAATCATTGTGAGTGTGAACTAATAATGATTTTTTATCATGAATACTAAAAAAAAGTGACCATCGTCACTGCTATTGTTTTGGTTAATTTTTATTATTTCTCTATTTGTGATATATGGAGCATTTCAAAAATTTTGTTTGGACCCAAGTTGTGTGGCAGCCGTGGTAGGATCCTTAATGAAATCCGGCCCGTAACTAGGTCTTCGGGAGCCCCGGGGCAGAAAGTACATTGGAGGCTCCTACGCCGCAAGAAAAAAGCGGTGACCTTTTGCCCTGCCGACCTTTTTTTTTTTTGCTTGTCAGTCGTTTGCTGCCATAATTTTACAGAAATACCGCCTTTAAAATTTGTCAAGAAATAATTCTTGTATTCTCTTGAGGGCCCCCTTTGGTTGGCCCCGGTTGCTCCAGCCTAGTTACGGCCCTGAATAAAGTAGTTTATCCTAAAAATTAAATTACTGTTTTTTTTTTATGTTAAACCTTTAAATATAACTTGGAGGCCTTATGGTGGATAAGTGACCTCAAGTTTTACTTGAAAAGTTAAATTTTAAAATAATTTTAACTTTTTTTTCATTATTTTTTAATTGTACAGACATTAATTGTTAAGCTTTATGACTAAACATTAAAACTAAAATTTAATATTTTACAACAATTTTATACACAAATATTGGTAAAATTTGTAAAAAAAATGTAGTTTAACACGTATTAAACATCGTGTATCTCCTCAATTCGTGCCGGATGTAATTCACTGTATCCGGATTTGATCAATGTTTTTGGTGTCACACGATCGATTAGCGGATTTTTCCCGCCATTATACTGATGTAATTGGGTGGCTCGATAATTTCGAGTTCTTCGTTGTTTTCGATTCCATCGTTGTATAAAGTATTCGATACACTCCTGTTCGGACAGCGTTGAGTTGATCAATTTTAACACGTTGGCGTCTCGATCGCGGCAACGTTTTGTCACGCGATTTAATAGGCTGATCCGTTTGCGAGTTTCCGTTTTCCGGTAGGCGAATTTATTTTGTTGGTTGCGATTGTACGTTGTGGCTACGGAAACGGCTGAGGCAATGTCATTCTGCGTGTCTGGGTAGAGTGGGGCGTTTAATTGATACGATTTGAAATTTGTGTTTCCGTTGTTTAAGTCGTTTGAATAATTCTCTTCCGGTTTCGGGTATTTTTGTGGACGACGTTTTCGGTCACGTGGTACGACGATTGCGTTGTTGTCGATAATTGACGAGGGTTCGTCGACTGATGTTGAGGGCCATGGTTTGCGGTTACGCATGCGCGCTTGTTTGGTTTGGCAGATATATAAACTTGATTCGATACAATTTTTCGATGTCCACCTGTAAAATAAATATGTGAGTAAATAGTATATTGTACAATAAGTGGGAAAAGAGGCTTATTTCTCACGAATGTGAGTTTGTTGCGCGAGCCCGCAGGGCGAGTGAAACAATTCATATGAATGAGAAATAAGCTTTTCCCACGTATTTTACATTATACTTTTTCTACGAACACATTTTTTTTGTAAAATTTAACATAAATAATTAAAATAAAATTTAAATAAGTAGTAAAAATTTTTTTAATTTATGTCAGTGGTAAGATGTTCAAATTTTTGCCAAAGCATACTTTGAAACTATGGAAACAATAATAAATAATCAACATACAAATGTATATTTTTAAAAGCTTTTATTTAACTTGCTATGTTGTATGTTGGTTTAGATCAAATCTTGGAATCAAAATTTAGACAGGTTCTAATTGAGCTAGAGGTTTCAAATTTTGATTACGTGTCTAACCTTGATGACAATGCAATATTGTATAATTAGTTTTTTCCCAAACCAAAATTGTTGATTTTTAGTCCTATGCAACTTTTTGATATTTCGAATTGTCAAATATTGTCCATTGATTTTACATTGCAATTTTTCGTTTCCATAGTTATGCCTGATTAAGGTAAATTAACCGATTAAAATATAGGTAAAAAAATTACTTCTTTATTTTTTTTTTTTTAAATTAATTGTAAACAGACTAAAGAGTAGAAAATAAAATAAAGTAAAAAACTGTTTTTTAAGAAAAAGCTTTTATTTAAAAATGGGCTAAAAAAATGAAATAACTACTGAGTGAAGTTTGAAGCAATAAATGCAACATAATTTATAAAAGCTTGAGGCGTTTAATTAAGTTTGGTAAGTACTGAAAAGTAAAATAGCTACACTTATATCCAAAATAGAAATAATTAATGATAACACCTCAAGCTTTTATAAATTATGTTGCATATTGCTTCAAACTTCACTCAGTAGTTATTTCATTTTTTTAGCCCATTTTTAAATAAAAGCTTTTTCTTAAAAAAACATTTTTTTACTTTATTTTTTAGAATTACATATGATATTATATATTAAATCAGACATAGCCATTTTTTTTATTATATTAAGCCCTGCGAAATAATTTCCCACGCCTATTTCCACACAGTGTGGGCAATTGTTAACTTTTACATATAGTTAGCCGTGCACAAAATGTTACTTTTAATAGTAGGAGTAGAAAAAGTTTATTTACAAAAAAGAGAAGTAAAATTTATACCGATAGTGTTTTTTCGGGTCCATCGCAACACAGAACAGTTTCTCTTCGGACGTTGTATTTGGTCTCCTCATCTTTGGGAAACCGTCGTATTCGAAACTTTTCCCGGTGGCTCCCCAAGTCCATGCTTGGCCATTGTAAATGCCACCAATCCATCTGTCTTGTCTCACTGTTAAAAAAGCCACAAAAATTTAAATTTTTTTTGGCGAACGAATTTTTCCAAAGACTTACTTGGATCATTTCTGAGAATTTTACGCAAATGTTTATCTTCGGACATACGATGAATTGTGGCCAGTTCGCTCTTCATTTTCGGGAACATGTCACGACACCGATAGAATGCCTCGGTCCATGAAGCCGCGGTTTTGCTCAGGTAGTAACATTTGTTTCCCACTCGGATGAAGTCGTTTGGACATAAATCGCGAATACTACGCCTCTTTGCCTCCATTCTTGCTGATAATTGATTTTTGTCATTGTTGGTTTGTACTGAATTCGAATCTTGTTCTCCGCAAGAGTGATCTAGAAACGAAATACATTTTTTTAAACTAAACTTTTAATGTTTCGTAGTCATAGTCACGGAACACTTATGATTTCGTAATGTCTGTAATCGTTTTGCGTGGTTTGACACGCACTTAATTAGTTTCTAATAGACATTGTCGTATCTTAAGGTATTTAGAAGACAATGTCGGATTTTATTAAGGGAAGAAATATCTTTAGATAGGTAAAAATTTTGGAAATTTTTCTAACAAGGACAAACTGTAGCGATTTTAGCGAGTAGATCGGATAAGCCCGGGCCTACCCAAAAATTTTGAAAAAATGAAATAAAGCAAGAAAAAAATGTCTAGGGCCCTAAAATGGATTAATCCGCTCTGTCGACACTTTATGTTTTAAGACACTGTATGTAAAACGTTTAAAAACAATTCTTTAACCCTGAGCAGATTTCTTTTAGCCTGGAAACATTTCCACCGTTAGTTGGAATACCATTGGGTCGTGTAATATGAAATGTCGTTTTCCGACTACTTGGTCGACTATCTAATTCAGACAAAATAATATCGACACTTTTTTAAGCATCGGAGAAATGTTTAAAAGCAATTCTTTAACTTTGAATAGATTTCCTGTAGCTTGAAATCATTTTCGTCATTATCTGGAATAATATTAGGTTGTGTAATATGAAATGTCGTTTTCCGACCACTTGGCCGACCATTTAATTCAGACAAATATTGACACTTTTTTAATCATCATAGAAATGTTTAAAAGCAGTTCTTTAATTTTAAATATAATTCTTGTCACTAATTATTTCCAACATTATCTGTAATATTATTATTAGGTCCAGAATCAGATCATCACCTAGGCAAATTAGACAGATAGCTAGGGCCCGATATTTTGGGCAAATTATCTGTTTTGAATACTTGAATCTATATAGATATATCTATTTAAAATATTTGTTTTAATTTCTCCAATTATTTAGTTTTATTTTATTTATTGTTTTATAATTTGATACATGTCTTTTAAGGGAGTAGGAGGGGGCCTGGTAATATCTAGGGTCCCAAAGTGGGTTAATCCGTCTCTGGTTATATATAGGCTCCCTTAAATGGTATATGATTACCTGAAATGGCTTGTAAATGTTGCTAAAAACTACATTTTGTTCAGTTTAAAATTCTGCAAAAAAGAAATGTCCGTATCTTCAAGAAAAATGATACACTGAGGACAAAATTGATCTGCATTTTTGAGGTTTCGTCATTATGCACTTTGTTAATTTTTTTCTGTATATTTAACAAATGAAAAAGTTCTATAAGAGATTTTAATTTTTTTAAGATTGGATTTAAACACCAATAAATTTTTAAAATTTGGTTTAAAGAACGTATAGATTCAGAGATTGGTTCTGACCGTTCAAAGTCCAACTATATTTGTTATGTATCCTTTTTTATTGCATTAGTACAATACCAATACAACATAGTGTAACAAAGATAGGAAACATGTTTGGTGGGCCAAAATTGATCTGTTGAAGTATAGGTATATATGCAAGATTATTTGGCTTATTAACTTCCCATTAGAAGTTATTGTAATGGGCCCGATTTTACGAATCGCTAATTTGAACATATTTCCACGTTTCAAGTTCACTAGAATTCGAATCCATCGTTTTTAGCGTGATGTCTGTGTGTGCGTTCGTTAATTCGTTCGTTCGTTTGTTCGTTTGTGAATTTTTTTTTGTCTCGCATATCTCGATAACAAATGAAGATATCAACTTCGGACTATTTTCATTAGATTTTCATTAGTTGAAAAATGAAGACCGAATAAAGTTTTCAGCAAATTCGGATTAGTGCTTTGGTTTTTATAATAAAAAAAAAACGAAATTAAAAACTTTTTGTGAAATATTTATCATCTTGGATATCTCGAGAATAAATGATGATATCATTTGTTTAGTGAGGGGTGGAGTCTCCCAGGGCGCGAAGCCCCCCAGTGGAGCGCAAGGGTCAAAGCTTCTGTTGGGGGTTTGGGGAGAGGAGTCCCCTGAAATTTAACAAAGAATTATTTATGTACAATGGGAAGCTGATAGTGTGGGTAGACCGGTCCCTTCAATTTTGACCCTCGTTTTTATATATGTTTGTAATTACAGATATAAGTCGTTACTTTTAGACGGACTTGTCTGTTGAATGGACTTTTCCATTCAAGCAAAAAATTTTTTAGATAAAATGTAAGAAATGTATTCTTTAACATTTCTATCATGTAAAATTCACAGTTAGAATATTATACAATTTTATGAAGCCTTGTTACATGTCAAATGGTCCGCTATGTTTGTTGCATAAACCCATCCGTATCAGTTAAAATCAATTTTGTTTATACATCGTTGTTCTTTTAAACGGCGCCTACTATTTATTTATTCAAACATAAGCGTACACTTTGTCTTATGAATATTAAAATATGTAAAAATTTCTAATCATAATCTTAACTATTTCAAGTACAAAGATTGATTTATTTTGAGTGTGGCCCAAAAGAAGTCCTGCCGCAGCCTTTAGTGATAACTTTTAACGTTGATTCTACTAAATGTTTTGACTAAAATGTTTGGATAATTTTGATTGAAACATTTGATGGGTGGAATGTCGATTATTTATCAAATTAAGTTAGCAGATTGTTGGTGAAGGGTCAAGTTAATTTTGGCTAGACATTAAAGTCAAACCGGTCATTGTGCGATCATCTGTTGTATTACTGTTTGGTTAGGTACATAATATATTGGATCTGAATCACGTCAGATTACGTGAAATAAAATTTAATCGAAAACGAACCAATAAATTATAAAAAAAATTTTTTTCTATTTACTAAATTTAAAACATTGGTCAAACAAAAAGCAACCGTATTCGATTCCCTTTAGTTTTTACTAAGTTTTGTCGAAATCTAAGTCGAAGATTTCCAAGGGCCGGAAATATTTTTAAAGAATTAAATTGAAGAAAAAACTTTATATAAATAAAAGTTCACGAAATAATTCAATATGTGCGAACACACTAATTTTTAATAAAAAAGAATAAAAATAAATACCATATATAACAATAAAGTGATAAAAATTATAAAAGGACGCAAATAATTGAAACGTATATATGTATTATGTTATCCGTTTATAACGTTTAGACTTTTAGAGAAATCATCAAACACAGAGTGTGTTACTGGCCAATACTTGTCAGCGGTAGTATTGCACATGCGTGGTCGAACTGTAAGGTTTTAACATATTAAATATCTTATTGCTCACTATATTGATTTCTCACTCTAATTGAATAAAGATATCTAATTGTTGACTACTTTAGGAGGAATTTAAAGCTATTCTTAAATTATCTCCCTCTTTTATTAAATTTTTATTTTAATAAGAACTTTAAGTTAAAATTCAACGAAATACGATAATTTAGTCAATTCAAACAGAGTTTCCTGCACTTTTTTAGATAAATTTCTAAATTTGTAAATTTTTAATGAATTTTTCACCGAGTCATTGTCAAAAAAAAAAAAAAAAATTCAAATAATTTTAAGTGCTGCTAAACTAAAATTTCAGTGAATTAAATATGAACAACAGATATATCGGTTTCTTTAAAATAAATTTTAATCTTGTTTAAATATCAATTGCAAACCATAAGTGCCATCGACCTAATTCTGCCTGTTGTTGAATTAAACATGTTCTTAATTTTGTTTCGCGTTTTTGTTTATACAAAAAAAAAAAAAATCTTTTTGATCGACAGCCATTTTTATTTCCCGCTTTTAAAATCAAAATTGAAATCTTGAACATTTAATGTATGTCTATATATATTTTTGTTAATTGCATAAAATTTGGGTTAGGTACAAGGTGTCAATTTTTTTTAAATATGAATCATCGAATCAAAAATATAAAATCATATACATTCAATTTAAAATTTGATTAAGAAAGTTGACCATTCATTAGTAATAATGTAATGGTAGGGTTATCTATACAAAATTTTTTAATTTGTAGATCGTTAGTTTGCACTAATTCATACGTTAATATTGTATACTTAATGTTCTAATATAAAAGTTTTTTCAGAATTTATATAATATGGCCTGATTCTAATTTATTAATAAATAATATTCATTGGCGAATTTGCGGCCACGTTTCTATAAATAATTTTTTGAGATCTATTTTAATAAAATTTATTTGAGTTTTAGGGTTGAGTATATTAGTATAATTTTGGCAACGTTTTGTGAGGGAAAATGTTTGAATGGTGTAAAGGGCAAATTAAAAACAATGTTCGGCTCTGGGAAGGTTAAGGGTACGTTTATACATCATGTTTGTTCAAAAACTGAATGTTGAAAACATCTGCTCAATGGTTGCGATGTCGAGTCGCGGAGCAGTTGATCGATTAATTGATTGAGATTATTTTAAGACAATAGTCGATTAATCAACTAAAATTTTAGTCGACCTCATGGTACAATATAGTGATGCCGGATGATTAATCGATTAATCAGTTTAGTCGACTAATTTTGTTTACATTTAGTCATATTTTAGTCGACTATTTTACCTTCGATTAAATGATTAATATAATTATTTTTTTTAAAATGACTAAAAATTAATTTATTGAACTTCAAAAAATGAAAACTAAAAAATTACTTATTTGTATAATTTTTCACTTTTATGTGATTAACACGTTGTGATATCTCATAATTTTCTTTTTTTTTAAAAGAAAAATATTTAAGTCCATCATTAAATTCAAAAGAAAACCTCGTTTTCGAGAGAGTTACATAGGTTGCCCTATTCTTGAATTCGACTAAAAATTTAGTCGATTAGTCGACTACTCTATGCTCGATATTTTCGACTAATGACTAATTTTATCTGAAAAACAATTGTAGTCGATTAATTGATTAACTCAATTAACTGCTTCTTTTATAACAACAATTTTTATGAAGCCACGATTAATACTTTTTACGTTTCAATTTAATAATATTTACATGATCGTAAAATATTTTTTTACTTTGGTCGTCGATCGCGCACGCATTATAAGAGAGCATGGTAATTTTTCTGAAATTTTATCTACAAAAATTATATGATTTTTCTCTCCGTGTACCTGCTGTATGAGATAATAAGACAAATTGTAAAATTTGTTACTAAAAGCGTTACCTTATGCAGTATTTGTATATTGACATAGGTAACACAGATAATGTGTGTAATATACATGACGCTGGCATCGTAATTAGTGCGTCCAAAATACACCCGGATCCGTGTATAGTATAAGTGAAGGTTTTTGGTATTGCAAAACTGGTTTGGTAATATTTAGCTTTTATACATTGTGATCTGTTGTTCCAAAAGATAGGAGTTAGTCGGAAAAATTATTGAAATTTGGAAAATGTAAAATGCTGGTATTTTGTTGCAAGCGTCAATGAAAACAAAGTTGGATTTTCATTGATAGATTACTCTCTTATTATTGTGGAAATTAGTTTGGGAATCAAAGAAAATATTTTGTAAACCCTTACAAATTGCAGTAATTCATTTATATTTTAATAATAAACGTTGAATATTGAATGCAAACATAAAGTTTCATAAAGTATCATACGAACTAAAGTTAATCTAGGTCGCAGTTTGTCTGTTTTTATATATTAATGGTTTATGCTAATACAGTTATTGTTGGGAATGTAAAGAATTCTTTTATATCTACTGAGCACATAATAGACGAATGGATTTATATCTTAATTTATATTTTAAACTAATTCGGTAAAACTATATAAAACCATAAATATAATTTCTATCCAGCTGCGTTCCGCTGATTTGCGATAATAGTTTCTTATTGGTGAAAGGTTAGCGCACAGCAGCTTCTTCGCTTATAATTAAATGAAAATAATGTTGTTTTTTTTTTGGCATGAGAAATTTTTATGTTGGTCAATTATCTCTTCTTTCAGGGTCGATGACATTTTTTGCAAAATTTAATTTTAATATCACAATTGAGATTAAAAATGTTAATTATTCGTAAAATTGGTTTTGAACTGGGAAGTTATTTATTCAAAATGCGGGTAATTAAGAGAGGGGCGAACAGTTTGGAGATTAGAGTACGTTCAACTGTTGAGCGAAGACTGAATCTGCATTTCTTTAAATTCTGTGACGTAGCAATTTTAATCTTTAAAACTTTCATGTTAAAAATTATGGTGAAAATTTTGGAACATGCGCCTTAAGACTATACGGCCGAAGTAAAAATTTGTGTGGCGATTGTATTCGATTCGAAATATAATATTACTTAATTTGATTGGCTAAATTTAGTTCCTCGTTTCGGCTTTCTCCAGACGAGCGTTTCATCTTTGAACGAGACTTATCTGGTTTTGGTTTAGTAGTTTACTTTGTGTCGGTAATACTTACCAATGAAAATAATGAAGAAAATAAAACATAAAAATGATAACTTATAAAACTGTCTCTGATTTTTGCCCATTTTGCACTAATTTATTAATACTTTTTTTTTTTTAAATTAAAATTTTAGTCACTGCTACACTTTTAACATTTTATTAATTTTTTTGTTCTTTTAAATCACGTCTTTTTTGCACAATCAAAATGCTTTTTATCAAACCACTTTAATATATTTGTTTCATTCAACTTCAGATGTTTTCTTCTTAGTCAAGCTTCTTTTCTTCTAAAAATAATTCCTGAAAAAGAAATTACGTTGATTATTTTTTTCTTAATTGAAATAAATTATATTTAATCAACAAAATTCAATTAATCGGTTTCTTTCCCCAGAGAATTTTTTTAAGATTTTGTACAGGACACTTCAAAAATACAGGGACGTTTATTATTTTGGTCAAGTTTGAGAGAGTCTTTTCAATTCAGAATATTTTAAAATGAAAATGAAATGAGAATGAAAATTAATCGATCATTCGATTATTAAAATATCTCGAGATATAATAAAATCATTCGATTATTTTTCATTCGAATGATTTTAAAAAAGTATCTCGAGATATTAAATCATTCGATTATTATTCAATCGAACAGTTTTTTTAAGTAATCCTACTAAATACCAGGTATACTTTAACAATATTTAAATGGGATGACTTTTCGAGAGGGTGTTATTAGTGATCATAAACTTTTAAAAAGTTAAATTATTTTATTGCTTGCAACAAATGCCACCCTGTGGTCTCTACAATTTTGTTGAAATGTATTACCTGTTTTACGAGTGGCAGTATCTTTTAATACTTATATAGGCAAGTAGATAACGTGCTGCGAACAATACTAATGATTATTGCCGTACTTGAAAAGTCATCCCATTTAAATATTGTTAAAGTATAATAATTATTTAGTGGGTCGTCATATCTATTGAAAACAGACAACAGTTTAAATTTAAAAAAAAGGTTTTATGATAACAGTGGCCATGTTTTGCATAAGATGAATAGAGCACAACCTAGCAGGGGTGCTTCCTTATTGATACTTTAATGGTCATGGGCGCTGTATGTGCACCGTCAAGTAAAACCTGACTAAGTAAGACACAACGCTGTACTACGTCAACAATTCTATATATAAAGTGTATTAGTTGTCAAAATATTGCGCTAGTGAGGTGTTTCGTCATTATAGATTATGACCATCAACGTGTTAAAATGCCGAATATTAAAATGGCAAAACCGATAATACTGTAATCAATACTGGTTTACTCTCTAATGGACATTAATATTATATAAAAAAATTTTTTTTGAAGATAATATGATAAACCACCTAAAAACAAAAGAACAAGTAAATAATATTGTATAATAGGTTTGAATTTGAAAGTAAAAATTACAATAAAAGGATTCCGAAAAATTACAAAATTGAAATTTAATTTTTTATCGCATCTCAATAACTGAATAATATAACTGATAAAAATAATCGATAAATAATTGTTAGAAATAATCGAAAGAAAATAAGTGATAATAATAATCGAATGAAACATAGTCGATAAAAATGATTGAATGAAAATAATCAACAAAAATAATCGAATGAAAATAATCGAATAAAAATAATCGAATGAAAATAATCGATAAAAATAATCGAATGAAAATAATCGACAAAAATAATCGAATGAAAATAATCGATAAAAATAATCGAATGACAATAATCGATAAAAATAATCGAATGATTAATCGATTATTAAAATCACTCGATTAAAAATAATCGATTATTGAAATCATTCGATTATTCCCATCACTAGTTTTTGGTATAAATGGTTAGTAAAACTGTGGACTCTAGTATTTAAAACATTTTATTTTAAAAAAATTTCAAATTTTGATTCAGTTAAAATGATTTGATGAAAGTAATTTTTAGACAGTAGTGTAGTTTTATTTTTTATTGAAAAAAATTATTAATATTATATGTAACTGATAGTGCTATAGTCCATCAATCAAATTTCAATAATATATTGAAATTGAAACAATAATATATAGTAATACTTATAAGTACACTATCTTTCAAAATATTGTGGCAAATTTACTATAACTTCAAAGAATACCGTGTATATGTTTGGAAATACAATTTAGTTTAGCAAAGGTACAAGTTATAATTATCATTTTTATGAAAATAAAAATTAACACAAATTTAACAAAAATGTAAGATTTTAAAGTTGCAGTTTACACAAATAGTTTTGTTCCATTTAGCCATATGACGTCATATTTTCTAAAGTAATGTAAATAGCGCGACGAGCTCTTTTTATGTAGTTTTCACAGAGACGATTAGTAAGTTAATTACTATAAATGTTATTAATTAGTGACAATTTTAACATATATTATGAAATTATCACTTTTTGAATTATTGAAGATTTCTAACACATATTGCATTTCTTCTGTTTTGTATAAAATCTAGAGTAAGTAAATAAAAATTTTGTATACAAGACACTCGGCGCTTAGTTATGTCATGGAGACCTGACATCACGGGCGGACGGATTGAAAAAAATTTCTACCAATTTTTATTAATTTTGGTCTATAGTTTACAACAGTTTATACTATAGTTTACACTACAAAGCTTCACCTTTCTAAATTTAATTTCTTGATAAATGGTTACACATTTTTTTGTTCAATTGTGTACTCTGATGATTTGTATTGGAATTTTATACAATGTATCTCTTCAATTAATTACATATATTTTATTATTATATTTTTTTTCAATATAGTTATTTTGATTTACTTATTGTTTTATTTAATTAATTATTAAAGTTTATATAATAAATTTTAATTCATTTATAATCATAAAAACAAGTTCAATGGTATGTTAAAATGAATACTTGAAGAGGTGCTTGCATAAGTATATTTATATATGTAAATATCAATTTTAATTTTTAAATAAATTAATAATTAATAAACAACAATGGTGTAAGAAGATGAATATGATGAATTGATGATAGTATTGCATTGTTATTACAACTTTTAATTGGAAATATTGGAAGTAATATAATTACATTTAAAAAGGTGTTCTGAAATAATTTCTGTCAGAAATAAAGAATCAAAGCTAGAATTTTGAAATTTCGAATCTTTTTTTTTGGAAATTGGGTATTAGAATCACATAAGAGTTTATTAAAATATTCAGACTGATGAATAAAAAAAAGGAAAACACTTTCATAGTTTTTTTTTTTTACTTTTTCCCGGGCCTTCCTTTCAAGCCAAGCCCCGGAGTTACAATTCCGGCTGCCCCTCCCTTTCGTCAGACCTGACCAACAACATTGTGAAAAAAAGAGAATCGTTTTCACTATGTTTTAAAATATTAATTTGGGAAAGTACATTAGGGGAACGGCGATTTGATTTTAGCAATTTCTTTGGGTTCAATATCCTTTTTCACCATAGAAAATATTTCAAAAATGTTAACAATGTCCAATGATAAATACAATTAAAGTACTGTTCACCTCTCAAATTCACGATTAGCATAAAATATGGTACCATTAATATTCTATACTGAGCGGTAATGACATCTTGTATTAGTTTGAATAAACAAACATTTTGTTAATGTCCTCCGAAAAAAACATTGTTACCATTTATCAATTGGACATTGACTGAGTAAGTTTTCTATTAGCAAGCGACTTACTAGCGAGATAAGTCTGTGTCCGTGTCTATGTGGCATCTAATTATGAATATTTTATCGCAAGTAATGTATCTGTATGTTAAACAATTTTGACCGTTTTGTTCCGGCATTCATTTTATTTTCAATGTTGGCAACCACTGATATGCCACAGAGTTTGTATACCTCATTTCAGATACAATTGATCATGAGTTTTCGTTAAGAAATTAAATAATTCTTATATTAGAAACAAATTAATCTTCTATTCTTTTCTAAAAATAAACTGTAAATTTAAAATTTACATAAATGCAATAATAAAAGAGATAAAGCCAAGAAAACGGAAATTATTTAAATTCAGTGACGAAGCATGGTTAAATTTAACTGAAATGAACCATAGTAATTAAATATTAGTGCAGTCGCGTGAAATATTTGTTGTAAATGTTATTTTTGTATTTTGTTAGACTTGAGTTTCTGCCAGCAAATGGATTTTTTTTCGTTTTATGATTTTTAATTAATAAAATTCCTATACATTATTGTGAATTTGTAGACGGTTTTGTTAGTTAATCGTTAAAATGGTATTTAATTGAAAGTTGTATCAAGGATGTCTGTTGACGAGTTTGTTTATTTTACTTTTGGACTGTTTGGAATTTTTAGAATCAAACTGTAGACGTTTCTAGACAGTGACGTTCATACAACGGGGCTAAATAGCCTACACAGCCTTTAGTTTGATAGAAAAAATGAAGAATTCACATCCAAATTATTCTCCTCAATGAAGCTTGATTTTCGAGAAAAGAATTTTTTAATTTGGTGACGTTATCGAGTTGATGAAAATTTTTCACTGCCTTAAAAAACCGTAAATGAAATGATAGACTGATGAAATTGGACGCAAATTATGGGTTTTTGAGTTCGTTCTTTTCATTTTGATCAAAACTGAGTAGGTAAAATCATGAAGAAAATCATTTTGATGTTAAAAATGAAAAGTTAAGGCAAAAATATTGCGTTTATAAATAGCCTGCAATCCGATAAAAAGCTTGGAATCCGAATCTCACAAGCGGTAAAACACTAAATCCTTCTGTGTTGATTCTTCTAGCTCCGGATGAATTGGTGAACAAATTAGTTGCTCCAGTAATATTGACGTTAGGTAAAATTCGTAAAATTAGAGCGTGTAAAGATAATTTAAAAAAAAAAAGATTTTGAAAATTTAATGACTTTTGTTCGATTTTTCAAACTTTTTCTGTATCTACGTACTAAAAAAAAAAATCGTATGGCTGTGTCATGGTTATATATAACCCGGCAACAAATTTTATGAATGATGTAAAATTATTTACAACAATTATATTATTGAAGTATGACAAATTTTTTAAGATTTACGATAAAAAAATAATATTTAATGCGTCGTTTATATAATTGCAGTCTAGTTTTATGTGACCATCACAACATGTAATGTAGTAATGTAATGTATGACATCATACCATCATAAAGGTAACACCTTTATAATGTTTATGTTTTCAAGGAAATTTTGTCATGTTTACTATAGTCTAGTAGGCTACGTATAAATCGTCACTATCGATTAATCAGAGGTATGGACGTGTGGATATCATTGGAAAATTCTGGGCGGGTAACTAATTATAATGTTTATGGTAATTTAAAAGAGAATTAATTAGTGATTTTTGAATTAGTAATCGTACCCGGTATAAATAATTATGATTTGATAGTAAAATATTTAATTTTATCACGGTGATTCATTTAATTTACTCATAGTAGTAAAAATTTTCATTCAGGGACGGCTATGATGCCGCACGATCACACTTATAATCACAATCATTTGTAATTTTATAGTAAAAAAAAATTATCGAAACGGTTTTCTTGTTCAATGATAAGTTTCTTTGAATCAAAAATATATTTTATTATTTCAGAGAAATATTTTTTTTTTTGATATAAAGAAATATTTGTTTTTGAAACAACGAAATATTTTTTTGAATTTCCGTGCGCTTATGTTGTAGCAATATAAAAGCATTGTTGAAAAGCGTTGTAAAATGATGTTTATAATACTTACACAATCAATGTTTATAAATTATATTTAAAAAACGGCGCGGTTAATAATTTTTATTTGTTATTAAATGTGGTTTATAACTTTGTATTTTATAACATATTAAATTTTTATCAAATTCCTTTGACACGTTTTCATTTTATTCAAAATAAACCGTGTTTTAACTTCTAAAACTTTCAAACCGTTTTTCTCAAAATTGGGGCGGTCAATTTTTCTTTCGGTACAGGCTCGTATTATTGGTATTGAATTAAATAAATGTCTAGAGAAGTTTCATTAAAATCCTTTGAAAAGTCAGTTTTCGGACCAACTACCTTACGTACTTTAGAAGGGACTTCTAGTCAATTTTTACTTATTTTATATAGCAAGATAAGTATAGTGAAATAGTGTCAAACATTGATAGCCCAAGTGATTACCAGATATAGGGTCATTGACGTTTGACTTTGATTTTTCCTTGAGATATATTGGTAAAAACAGCTAGGAAAATGGAATCGACATCGAACTGGAAATTTAAGTAGTACGTACTTGGGGCAATATTGTATATTTTTTTTGACATTTTTCCAAAAATTCAAAACAGTTATAAAAGTACAGTTTAGGGTCACTACGGACAATTAATATAAGTCGATTTAATATAAGAATTAGTTCAGTAGTACAACACGCACCCTTAATGACAAAAATTATTCTTGCCTCTTGTATTAGGTCCATTAAAACAAATAGGTCCATCTCTTTTTAATTATAAACAAATCAAAAGATTAACTATAATATTAAATATCTATATCAATTTTCCTATTTATAAAAAATGATACACATAATTTTTAATTATTATTCACCGCTAATTATTTTATTAAAAATGATATTATAATTGGATCCTAGACCACCCAATTAAACAGTATACATACATTGTAATTAATATGTATATCTTATTGTTAGATGTATTGTAGCCGTATTTGTACAAACAATACTTAATCTAGTTTTATGTATAGTATCAAGTTATGCCGTAGTTACACAGATTAAATCATTTGAAATAATTTCTATAATATTAAGATATTTATCTGTAGGCTCAGATATGTAAATTACATGTATCTGTACATACATTGTAATTGGTTTTTTTTTTTTTTTTAACATAATTATGTACTGCATTTTTTATATGTACTGATTTATTTTTGCAAGTAATTTATTAATTAAACATTGATACTAATATTTTTAATTAATTATTTTACAATTTTTTTTTTTTTTTTTTGGATTGGAGTACAGATAAAAAAATATGTGACGTAAAAGATGCGAGACGCTCGGTTACCAATGAGAGTTACTTTTTAAAAGTTGATTTCAAAAATAAAAATTTGAGGGACAGGTTTACCCACACTGTCAACTTCCCATTGGGTGTCCTTAAAGACTAGAGACTACTGTATATAAATAATTCTTTTTCCATTTCGGGCCACTTCTCCCCTGGACCCCCGATAGAGGCTTTGCCCCTTGCACCATACCGGGGGCTTCGCCTTCTGTACCTAAGAGTGGCGGCTCCACCCTTATCAATCCAATGATAACATCATTTGTTCTCAAAATATGCGAGACAAAATATATTTCAAAAACAGTTTATTTGTTTTTTTTTTTTTTTTTAAATTTTATAATAATATACTGGCGTTTTTAACATCAAGGATGGTTCTTAGGCCATTATATAATAATGTTATGGTAAAAAATCCATATAATCTATGTTATCTTAATAAAGTTAATTCTGTTTTTTTACCACAAAAAACAAACCGCTAATCCGAATTTGCTGAAAACCTTATCCGGTCTTCATTTTTTGATTACGCATCTAATGAAATTAGTCCGGAGTTGATATCATCATTTGTTCTCGAGATATGCGAGACGAAAAAAAATTCACGAACGAATGAACTAACGAACGCACGCACAGACATCACGCTTAAAACGATGGATTCGGATTCTAGTGACTTTGAAACGTGGAGATATGTCAAAATTAGCGATTCGTAAAATCGGACCCATTACAATAAGTTCCTATGGGAAGTTAAAAACTCGAAAAAGATGTCCCATATCTGCACGGAGAGAAAAATCATATAATTTTTGTGTGTATATGTACTCGTATATACTTAACAAACCTATTAAAAATCACATAGTGATTGAAAAAATTATGAAACTGGATCGGTTGGGACTCGAATCCCGAGATCTCCTGGTAACTAGCCAGGTCTCTTACCCCCTAGACCAACGATCCTCTGTTTGACGGCCACTTCACTTATTATTTTTCTAATTTCAAATTAATATTATCGAATGCTTGTGAAACATTACTACGAATAGCGAACTTTTTGTTCCTATTTAATATTCAATTAAAAATATTTGAAATTAGAATTATCAAAACTAATTTATTTAAATTATGTAAACAAGTCAATATTTATAATTTATTAACGCCAATTTGTTATTTTCAAAAACGGGGAAAAAAAACATACTAAATATTCAAAATATAATTTGTCATTGCAATGATCCAAAATGAAATGATTCACATTTGATCCAAATAAATCATTTTAAAAACTTGACGAACAAAGACAGTTCATTCAGTAATTTAGATTTGTCGTAAATTTTTGCAATGTAACCTTTGATCTTGTATATACAGTACGAAGACAACAACAAGGTTCACGCAAAACAAAAAATTTTATTAAGGACAAAATATTCAATCGTAAATTAAAACTATCACTAGTACAAATTGGTGTCAATAGAAAAGTTCGTGATGAATATAATTAACTCGTGCGAGATAATGAATGAATTTTAATTACTTTGAATCAAAGTGTTAAAATAAACATTTAGATAGTGTTGAAGCGTCACAAAGGAGATGGGTAAAGATTGGCTATTCTTCGGCTAAAATAACCGCGAAAATTAATAGTTTCTATTCCGACAGTTATTCTGTATCTAGCTGAAGTTCCGGTTCTTATCTTACGTGTACATAGTATTTCTGTACCTACATAGAGTTCTATAAGGTTTAAGAAGTTTTACATTTGTTGTATAAAAGATTGTGTTCTGTTGTAGTGATGTCGAGCCGAAGGGCAGTTAGTCGATTAATCGATTAAAATTCTTTTCTAGACAAAATTAGTCATTAGTCAAAGATATCGGGCATACAGTAATCGACTAATCGATTAAATTTTTTATCGAAACCATAAATAGGGTAACCTGTGTCACTCTTTCAAAAACGATTTTTTTCTTTTGAATTTCGTTATTGAGTTTTAATATATATATACGTATTTTTTGATCACAGAAAAGAAAAATTATACAACTAAATAATTTTTTAATTTTTCTTTTTTGAAGTGCAATAAATAAATGCAGAAAAATGAATAAATTAGTCGTTTTTAGTCATTTTAGTAGTTTTTTGTCGATGATTGCTTGTATATGTGATACCGGAAAAGCGTTCGTTTACTGTAGTTACTAATTATAAATAGTGACTAAGCTACACATTTAATTACAGCATTTGTATGGTTATCATAAATCGTTTTTATTAGTTTTAATGTTTTTTTTTTTTTTTACAGTTACATACATAAAGTGCACACAGTATTGCAACAATGCAATTGATGTCGAAAATAAAATGCATGTTGAATGCATAAAACAAATTTTTATGAGCTCTTTTCTGTATCGTTTAAATGCAAACAATAAAGTGTATATTTTCATATAGGTACAAACTGTCAGAATTTCCTTGCAATAATTATAACTAGAGTTAGGAATCTTTAGTGAAGTCCATAAATCCGGTTTTGGAAAGTACTTAAATAAATTAAGGCGCGTAACAGTTGTGGAGGGAGGGTTCTAAAAATAACAATAAAGTTTAATAATTTCGTAATTTAAATTATTACTATGCCGCTTGTAGTGAATAATATTACGAACTTCGTTTTGTTTATACTAAAAGTTCCGATCCCTGTATATAATGTAATAGCTATTTATGCAACAAGTACGTAATGAAGATCTTTATGAGCGAGCCGTGTTTATGGCTGAGCGAGCTTGCGAGAGAGGCCAATAAAAAAAGGCGAGCTCATAAAGTCAAATTATGTACAAGTTGCATACAAAGCTTTATGTACGACTGCTAAAATTCCTAAATATCGATAAAAATCGAATTTATGAACCTGGCGTCTACACTTTAAATAAAAAAAACTATTCTGTAATATAGTTGGTATAGAAAAATTTATTATATGTTCAAGCATGCTTTGGTTGTGATTATCTGTCATCTGATGTTAATATAATACTGCGATATTTTTAGAAGAATTCTCAATAAAAGTTACTAATATTTAAAGACGAGAGGAGGAAATTGCCTGGAATAAATATTAATAGTGGTTCAGATTGTGTAATTAATATTAATTATATAAATATTTGTAAATGTGGTGTACGAAATAATACTTAAAATTAGTGTGTTTTTTGTTTATTATAAAATTCAAAATAAAATTTATCAAGTAGACTATTCTTTATGGCACTTGTGCTTTTTGCTTTTCATTATGCAACTAGTGCCAAAAAGGACTATTTTTCATATTTCTTAGCAATGCAATAAAATGGGCTATTATGATTCAGTCGTACATAAAATTTTTTATTTAATTTGTACAATTGCTAAAGATATGATGTCTCTTTATCTGGCTGATGTGATTATTATTTTATACGTAGATATCTCTTTTTGATTAACCACTTTGAATATAGATTTACCTTTCTAATGAATTAATTCAAATGTTGCTTACATTTTAAGACACCCGGTATATGTATATATTTGCAAAATTATAAAATAAATAAAATTATTAATGAGGATGAGGAGTATAGTGAGGAATGAGGTGAAAATATTTACATATTTTTTGTACCGTATATATGCAATTGTCACAATTGATAATAAATAAATTAAACTGTTCGAAAAGACATTTTAATACCATACCTTGTATGGTATGGCAGTCAGACAGACATATTGCAATTTGTTTAACTAACATATATGTACCTATAAAGGTATGAGAGTAAATGTATATGCATTTTTACTACAAGTAATAAAATATAATATTATGTAGAATGATTTGCATTCGATATCGAAAGAGTAAAGTGGATTTCTAGTGATGGGACATGATAGTGTGTACTCGTAGAAGATAATCGAGAAATGACATTCATTTTCTCATCGATTGCACTTTCAGAAAATGTTATATTAACCCTAGAATCATACGTACACGTCAAAACGACGTACGAACTTCTCTACCTGCTCCAATACTACGACTTGTTGTTACTTGTTTGCTGTGAAATTTCTGTTATCTAATTTATTTGTTATTATAACACACCACATATATTTATTTTGTTTATAGTCATTGTCGTTTTGTTTGTATTGAAATAATGTCCGTCAAAAGGACGTCGATGTATGATTAACGTATGTTTTTTTTGAAGATTTTGTACACTACATATAAAAGTTTTCCTAATTTTTTTTTTAAAATTTATTAAAGATATGGATGTTATAATTAATTTATTCAATGATTATGATAATGTGAAAGATGATTACAGCTGTTTGACTTATAGAGACGACATAATACTGAAGTTTTAATATATATATTGAATCGAAAACTAAAGAATGCGTTTCGAGTGACTTAATGAAAGATTAACAATTTATTTTGTGGAAAATATTTTAATTTTTAATCTTATTCGAAAAATTACTAACAAATTTTAGAAAATTTACAAATGTGCCTAATGGGGAAATAACTACATATCTATAGGAATATTTATGACTGAGAAATTTCACATTCTGTAAAGTCACACATGTCCACTGACTCATAATAGTTCATAAATTAATTATTACAATTGATGTATTTATCTATTTTTTAATTTTTATAATGAAAATATGCTTTGATAAAAAGATTAAAAAAATTAATAAATATTTACATTAAGAAATTTTTCCAAATCCAATTTTTTTAAATATTTTGTTCGCTTTTGTAGTATTGTTATGTAAAAAAAATGTTTTTTGCAAATAAACTCTAAAACTCTCCGTAAAAAGTCCATCCGTCAAAACGACGTCGATGTATGATTAACGTTTCTCGTAGACCAACGTATGATTCTAGGCTTAAAAATCTACAACAAGGAAAAGTCAATATTTTTCCAAATATTTATAAAATATCTTTGTTGATAATTTTTTATCTCATATATTGGGATCTGTCGAATTACGGTATGACATTTGGTGTTGAAAAATCAGACTATTCTAAAAATGCGTCTGCTAAAATATCATTTATGGATTGAATTTTGTAGATCTGAAAATACATACAATTGATTTGATTTTTCCATTCATTTACAGTTCTCCAGTTATTTTATGACGTTTGCTATTTAAATTTGACGCTTGTATACTCGAAATTGTAATATTCATGAACTCATTCACCCATTTTTTCATATTTTTACCACATTTTAACTGTTTTACAGATGTAAAAATTTTCTCTCCTTCAACAAAATCCCTTTGCTTCGGACTTGTGTCATCCCAGATACAAACAGTTCTAATATTTATGAATTTTTCTTAATATCACACTGATTACTATATATAAAACTAATGTTAATGCACTTTTTCGTCAGCCATTTTTCTTAAGCTCCACCCATTTGACAGATCCCAATAGAAAATAAAAGGTTCAGGTCACATTAGATGATTAACAAATTATACAAAATATTTTATCCTGCGAATTGTGAGAAACTCTAGGTACTGAACTACGTAATTCTGAAATATTGTGTATCTAATATGCACTTGCTGAATTTTTTTTAAACATCATTTAAGTGGCGGCTTATCGATTTCATATTACAATATAGATAATTGAGCCGTACGAGTTCTTCGTTTACAAGCATGTAGGTAATTTTCTATAGTCATTACGTTTTATGGTACAATTTAGTTAATTTAGTTATTAAACATAATGGTTTATGTTGGTATTGTTAGAATGTAATTTTTTATTTAAGGTAGTTGGTCCGAAAAACGAATTTTCAAACGATTTTAACGAAACTTCCCTAGACATTTATTTAATTCAATACCAATAATACGAGCCTATATACCGGAAAAAAAAATTGACCGCTCCAATTTTGAGAAAAACGGTTTCAAAGTTTTGTAATTTTAACACGGGCTCTTATGGGAAAACTATTTTATTTTTGAATAAAATGAAAACGTGTCAAAGGAATTTGATAAAAATTTAATATGTTATAAAATACAAAGTTACAAACCATATTTAATAACAAATAAAAATTATTCAATACGCCGTTCTTGAAATATAATTTATAAACATCATTTTACAACGTTTTTTCAACAATGCTTTTATATTGCTACAACATAAGCGCGCGGAAATTAAAAAAAAAAAAAACCAGTGGCATACAAATTTATAATAACTGAAGAATATCAAGACATTATTTAATTTTTGATAAAAGAAAATTTTTTCGCTGAGCTATACTTTTGTATCTGACTATCTCGCACCAAATACTTTAAAGACATTTAAGAGTTACTCTGTGGTTAGATTTCAACATGTTTTTATGTCATCGAAGATGACATATTAATATCGTTGTGTGACTGAATAATTATTGAGTTGTACATCCATATTGAATAAACGCAAGAGGGCTGTAGAGTTAACAACTATAGAGTTAACAAAAAATCATAAATTAACACTTTCACTGAGATGACATTACTTAGTGCGTGTCAAAAACACGCACTTAACGAATTTTTTATTTCTAGTCATAAGTTACACATGTGAAGCAAAGTGAAACAGAGTAACGAATAAAGAATTTTGAAACATTAATGAAAATATTTGACTAAATTCTGCATATTTTCAAGCTTTTTGCATAAATATGCATACTTTTACAAATTTTTCACTTTTTCGGAACTATAATTTAAACCATACGTTTAAGGAATTTACTATAGCTAATTTCAAGAACTTTAATACTTTCATAAACATATTGTTATATTTTTAAGCTTTAATATATAAATAGAGTAATAGGATATTTAAAATTATACAATTAATACGATACAAACGTTCTAAATGACCGTTAAATTGTATTTTTAGTACGTTAAATTTGTCTTTTATTATCATATTGGGTAATATTTAAATTAGTTAGACAAATATTTATTTAAATTTGTTTTTAGCGACTTACAAAAAAAAAAAAAAAAAAAAAAAAAAAAAAAAAAACAGACCTATAATTACAGACTGGGAAAAAAACTCAAACAATTAAAGTCTTGACCTACATTTTTAACAAAAGTTTAATTTATGACGCGACGTGCGTCGCGTGGCAGCACAATACAGTGTTGATTGATGACGTACATATTACGTAATCAGTTTTGAAATAGACGTACAGTAAACGATAGAATTATCCATAAATCATGGTATGTGTATATGGAACGTTTGTTGAATTTAATACGCTTCTTAATTAATATACTGTTAATGTTTTTATCGACACAATTGTACTTTGTTTAATCTGGCAATGATGCAATTAAAAAAACGATTGACTTAATTGAATAAATGCGGTCACGTAGACACGTATTTCTGTTTTTCGAATGAAAATTTGTTTAAACTAATTATAAAAAAAAGTTTAACCTAGTTTTGTCTTTAAACAAATTCAATCTAATTCGTAAATGTTTAGCTTTCGTTTCAACCAATCTTCAATATCTAGCTATCCAGTAATGATTGACAAGTTGTTAGTGGAAAAAAGTTGAGCATATGCAAGTGGTCTATAGTCCAAGACGACAGATTTCAGGAGCGGCTAAAATTTCTAAAAGAAATTTCGTTATTTTGCTAGCCAAAATGAAAGCTAAGAAAAACTATTGTGTTTACAAACGTTTACAAACGTGAAATTATATGTACAACATTAAGTTATTATATATTAGTTACTCTAATTTAAAAAAAACGAAAAGAGAAAAGTACCGCTGTCGCAGCTTCCTGCATAACATAGCGAATTTCCGTTTATAAAAATTCTTTTTTCTCGGAAACTAGTCGACATAGAGTAATAGTTTAAAGACCTTTTTTATGTGATTTTTTCTCCTCTTTTCAATGGTGTAAAAAAAATTTCGCAAAAATTTTTAAATAAGTGGAAACTTTGGTAAGAACCTAATTTTTTTTCACGAAAGTTGCCAAAAAAAGCATGTTTCGGGCATCGGACGTGTTTGGTTAACTAACTCGTCCAACGGTTTGGGACTTCCAATATTTTCACCATATTTTATAAAAGTAAGACATTTCGTTCGAGAGTTATCGTGCGGATCTATACATATACATATATCTATATCTATCAAAATTTTAGTGAATATTATTTTCGGTTTCTAAGGACCTCAAAACAAATTTCTGCCATAGTCCCGGGCTCAAGTCGCGTCATGACAGTGACATTCTGGAAATTCGGTAAGAACTAGGTGCGTCTAATTTTGCTTCATTTGTTGCATTAGTTTGACTGATAAAATCATATCAATTTTTAGCTAGTTTCAAGTATATGAAATTTATGGGAAAAGGGGTGGTAAGGACATTGGCAGCCTACAGGTGGCAAAATTTTGTATCCGTCTCCGTATGGTCACATTACTGTAAGAGCAATAAAAAATATTTTCTAACGTGTTCTATTTTTCAAATGCAATAAAATTAAAGAAAATGTATATAATTATATAAAATAAATAAAAGAAATATTTACATATAACCATAATAATTATTACAACATTTTGATTAATCTGGATAATTGAATTGAAACAAATTATAATAATTAATCGAAGATTAATTGTCGTAACATTATAAAAATTATTCTATAAAAGTCGATATATGTAAATCAAGTATGGAATTCTGTTGAAACCCATAAAAGGTGGATATTTATAAAATAATATTTATAATTGCCGAGAAGTTATCCTTGTTAAGATTGCTTATTAAATAATGACGGGTACAATTTAAATATCAACCATTTAACAGACTGAACATTTAAGAATTATTAATCCCTTCAAGATATTTGAAAATGGAGAATTTAACATCTGTCAAAATTGATTTCATTTTAGTGATTATAATATTTGCATCAGTTTTTGCTTATTCATCTATTATAGAAAAGTTGTTCAATTGAATTTAATTCTATTTCTGTTTCGTAATTTAAAAGCTGCTACTAACCCAAGAGAGAGTATCACATTTCATTGATTTTTGGTTATTTGTACATGTAACGATTTCATTTATTTGGCTTGTATAAACTCTATAAGAGAGAGACTATAATGTTACCCAAGTATCTAAATCGATAATAGCTTTTTTATCTTCGAAATGGACAATTGAACTTTATCACTCTAACGGTTTTCTTACATACTTACAGCACTACTATTTGTTTTTGTTGAATTGTCAACAAAATGACTTTTTAAGCCAAGCCAATTTTTAACTAAACAATTTTTATGGAAAATTTTGTGGAAAAACAAAATCCAGTAAGTATTGACAGACTAGGATTGTTAGATATTGAGTCGTAAAAACTTTAGTCGTAAGTTTTTTAAACGAATAAGCTTGTGTTAAGGATTGCCCGGGATTGTATTAACGATAGGACGAATATTTCATAAATTATAAAACTTAACCTAAATAAAAACTCAAGTGGGTCAGAACAGTGCCGTCCTAAATACCGTAAAAAATGCCGCCCCTGCTTTTCCCTAAAAACAAATTTCAAATTTCTTAATAACTTTTTAATCTTTTCCTACAAAAACTATTATAAGTAACGAGTAAACAAGACCTCAAATTTCAAATTTTCACGCCCTTTTGACCGCAAATTTGGCATAAGTAATATCATTGTTATTCGACGACCACCACCGTTCGAATAATAATGTGTCCCTGTTAGTAGTTCGAATTTAGGGTGAAATCAGGTGAAACAATGAAATAAAACACCAAACACTTTAACAATACGAAATAGAATATAATTTACTAAAATCTGTTGTGGTATTACATTGTTACTGAAGGTAAACAATCAAAGTTAAATTGAATTAGGATCCACAACAATAAGTCGAAGTTGAGTCCTTTCCTCACTCCATACTAAATCCCAATTGACCTTTTTCTCCCGACAACCGATAATATAAAATATACAAGCCATATCACCCCACTCCCTGTGTCACAGTTTTATTAATTTATGCCGTGTACGCTTGATCGTACTGGTTATACCAATCTGTTACTATAATTCCACAATTATTACGTGCGCTAAAAATGGCTAATACTATTCATAAATTAGTTAAATCGTTAAAAGTGAAAAACCACTTTAAATGATGTTACATTAGCGGTCTTTTAAAAAGACCGCGCTCTAACCAACATTTCGTGGGCCATTAATTTAAAAACTATTATATCATTGACTGTTTGCTTGTCTGCCTTGGGTATGAACGATTGTTCTCGATTTTTTTTCTTTAATATTCGGCCATCGTTTTAACAACAATTTTATTGTCCAATAAATCACATTTAATGCATTATATTGCCTAATATGACTATTGCCAGTAATACAAAGTAAGTGTAAGAATATATTATGTATACGCAGTCTGTGTGAGGTCTAGCCATATCGATCATGAAATTAAATATTAACCTATCATTGAAATAACAAATACAATTATTTGAATATTGATAGATTAGAATCACAGGAGGTATAGTAGTGATACTAGAAAAAAATTTCTAATTTTTATTCGGTAATTAGATTACACTAATGATATGGTATAAAAACGTAATGTAAATTCGTTTCAAAAAGTGTATTGCAAACTGCACGTCATAAATAATTTATTATTTATATCAGGCGTTCCCAAACTGTATGCGGCGCACAGTGGTCTGAATAATCATTCTAGCACGACATAAATCAAAAATTTTTCTGTCGCGAATTCTAATGATCATTACAGAGTCTTATTGTCAAATCGTTAAAATAACTTTTTTCAACCATTATTTATCCAAGAAGGTCAAAACCTGTTGTTACGGCAATAGTAAAGTTGTTCTGTTATTAGTTGTGAATGATAAAGTGGCATTGAGGCTGTTTAAACAAATATTTGTTTTTATTTTTGTTTTTTAATATTCCGTTGGGTAAGATGGTGGTATCTATTTATTGTTAATATGCCTACATTCTTAGAGTATTTTGATGTGCATTTGGTTTATTTTAACAGTTAGGATATAAGTGGCAGCTCGTTGAAGATTTGTTGTTTTTTCACTTTAAAAAAAACAAAGAAAGCAATTTTTACATAAGTTTTTAAAAAGTGTTTTAAGAGGTTTGAAGTTCTAGTTTCGATTAACTTATTCCTTATAGCATAATTAAAGAGGTGAATTAAGTTTTATATCCGTCGGTGTCCGTCCGTAAGTTTCACAGCTCAGTAACCGATGCCGCGAAATGAATCTGATTCCGACTTTGATTTTGTTTAATTTCTTGATTTTAATATTATGACAATTTTTATATTATTGATTAGCATCCAATTAACTATAAAATAACAGTATCACTTATTATTTCCGAAAAAAGTAAAAAATTGTGAAAAATTTTCAAATAAATGGTTATTAGTCTATGATTTTCAGACGTTTTTGAAATTATTTCCTCAAAAACTTGAATACTTAATTCGTAAAATTTTTTCTTATATTTTTCCCAATTATTAAGATAAAAGAAAACTATTAAGCCAGAAAAAAAATTTTGTCGCGCTAAAAAAATTTTTCAGACCACTGTGCCGCGGTGGCCTGGGACGCCGTGGCTGTCTCGTTAAAAAAAGGAAATAATATGTTAACACTATGAGGCCCGAGCACTTTCATAGTAAACTTCCCCGGAAGCCGGCAATATTTAGAAAAGAAAAAAAAAACAAATACATAAAATAATTCAAACACTGAATAGTTTCAACACAGTTCAACATGTATGTGTAAAACTGTAAAGATACGTTCATACTACATATGCACTGACATTTAAATCAATTTTATTTAAAAACATAAATTATATATTTTATGTATTTTTTGTTTATCTTAAAATTTTTTATACATAGAAAGCATAGAAACCAAAAGAGTAGTTTGTGTTGGTATGTATTTATGTACATATTATGTGAGTAGGAACACATCCGTGTGATGAATGATGGTAAACATCGCACACATAATGCGTAACCAACTAATCAATTAATCATTGATCGCGGTCGGCCTCTGGGGATGTTTTGTTTGGTTTCGGATGCCGAAGCCGAGGGACTGAAAGTGTTAATGTTGAAAATGGAAGTAAAAGTGGTTGTGAAACTGTCTTTCTTCTTTGCTTGTCAGTTATATTTCTTCGAGAAAAGTAAGAAAAAGTTAAAGTCTGCTGGGTAGAAGTGTAGAAGAAGAGAAAATTTTTAGAGAAAAATACAGTTTTCGGCCAAAAGGCGTCGCCAGAAATTATTTGTACCTTAAGTGCGCCGCGAGTCCTAGCATTGACCGGAGTTTATTATAATCGCAGACTCCGCGTCATTTCTATAATACAGCGAAGCCCTATATGGCAAACGACTGCATTCGTCTAGTTTATGGGCATACGGCAGTAATAAATAGTTTGTAGTTTCAAAAAAAAAAAAAGTTTGAGAATCCGAGGTTGAAATGTAGTATTCACTAAAAAGGTGGACAATCTATAAAAACTCTTGTAATATTTGGCGAACGCATGTTTTAAAAATATACTTTTGGATTTATGAGAAAACCAACTTGAGTGTCTGTGTCTTTAATTTTCATAAATTCTTCAAAAATTTCCTTTTGAGCTCTGATATATTAAACGTATACAAGTTTCGATAATGGTTCTAGAAATACATTTGTGGTAATTCTAATCAGTAATGTATAGAAATCTATTTAATAAATATTTATAAAAGTGCACAATAAACTTTTTGTATTAAATAAACTTTTACGATACAATTAGGCACAATTGTTTTAAACGTATATGCATAATATGTCTACAGGTATATGACGTAATTTTTTATTTTATTTTTTACTTGTTTACTATGAAACGCACGAGGCAGGCGCCAATAATTTGAAAAAGATCATATAACAGTTGGAAAAATTATTCTTCAGGCTTTATTTGATATTTAAAAATGAATTATACATTTTTTAATGTTTATTTGCAATTAAATAAATAAAATTTAATTTATTCGATTGTAAGATATTATCTTCCTAATTGTATATGTAGCTATATAGAAAAAAAAAACAAAACAATATCTTTCCTCAATCGTTAGTAAGATCTACTTAGTAAGACATACTAAATGATGTAGTTTAGTCAAATTTATCAGATATTACGCTACGAATAATTACAATTATACGGATAATCGGGAGTTGACTGTCAGGGTGGCGATTCATCTGGAAAATCTAAAAAAGTCAGGGAATTTCAGTCGTAGTCAGGGATTTTTTTCGGTTTTCGCCTCGCGAGAGCGTTGACTGATAGTTTTTCCAAAAAGTTTTGACGACCTTTTTTTTTCTTGCTCTTTAGTTGTATCTTCTGCCACTGAGGAGCAAAAAAAAAAGGTCCTCAAAAAACTTTATTTTTAGAAATAATTAACTTCGGAGTAGGTCCTGGAGTTTTATTCAGAGTCAGGGAGAAGTCAGGGAATTTTGAAATTGCTTTTCAGTCGCTACCCTGACTGAATAGGTGCACATATTTTCGGAATACTTTTGGTTCGAGACACATTAGATATGACAGTCGCTTTAAAACGTATTTAATTTTTTTTCGAGCATCTTAAGAAATGCTTGAAGAAAGATATTCGACAAGTTAATCTGTGACACTAATCACACTCCATCTAACCGCTTCTCTGTTGTTTTAAAAATACAGGAAACAATTTACACCAAATATTCGCTATAAGATACATGAATAAACATAACTTGTTCTCTATCGACTCTATCACAGTGACCGACGTTTGTTTATCTATTTAATAGCGAATATTTGATGTAATTAAATCTCAACAACGCAACTACAAATATTTATTCAGGAGCTTTTTTTTTTCTCGCTGGAGGTGTTAAATACGTAAGAGTACGTAAGAGAAAAGTGCTTAGTTGTTTATTTAAATAATATTCAAAACAAATATTTATTTAATAAACGCAAAAGAAATTGTGAAGTGTTCGTATAAAAAAAAAAAAAAAAAAAAAAAAAAATTATAAAAAATGCAAAAAAAGGGAAAAAATTCTCAAGTATTTGCAATGTTATTGACAACTGACAGTTATTTGTAGTGTTTGTTTTAGCTATTACAAGAAATTTTCTTTTTGTAAGATGATAATAAATAATAGCGGTTTTTTAGCTGTATAAATACAAGCACTGAACTTAGTTTTTTGCATTATGCCCGCTTTTACAACGTTACTAGATAAATTCTCTTTTATTTTTGAAGGGAATTTATAAGTATAACAATTATTTTAGTATACGCTACTGGACAAAGTAAACTCTCAAAAGAAAATGTGTCGTGTGACTGTTCTTTTCTCTGATTGGTTAGAGGACATGGGTGCACAATCGCATAAGTGTTCCATTTTGCCAGTTTTGGTATACGAAATACAAAAAATTAAAAAAAAGATTTAGACTTTAGAAGAAAGCTAAAAATTGAAAATTTTTTACGAACCTAACTATTGTGTTATAGGGGATAAACTTAGAATTTATAAAGACTAGTTTTGTCAGTCATGATTCCATGATTCTTAAAAATGTACTTTAAATATTTTCGCATATCAGTTTCAGATAGGTTAGGTGTTATGTGTTTTAACAAGACTGTTAAACCTCAGTAAATATTTACATTTTACGAAGAAAATATGCAAGAATTATTCAATCAAAATTACTTCATTTATTTATTGGTATAATTACCAAGGGCAAATTCATTGCATTTTATTGTGAAATCAGTAGAAAAAAATATCAGATTTTTATTTTTTAATGAATTTTAAACGACAATATATTTAATATTAATTACATCAACTTGATCCACGAGGATTTTATTGTTTTTCCTCATTGTTTATTTTCTATAAATATTTTAATTATTCTATTAATAAAATAATAATATATAGCAATTAAAAGTATAAGTATTATAGCAATTTTTAGGATTTCGCAGTCACAACCATGAAATCCTTGCATATTTGTTATGTTTGTCATTGCATTAAGTTATCTACTCGCATTAACTACTTTATAATAGTCAGTGTCGGACCTTACGTAATTTAGCAGGCATTTATGCGAGTTAACCAACGTTAAAGGGAGAATTGTGAAAAATTTTAACTGTTGAACCACGAAACCCTAACTTAATGTGTGTCTAATACGCGCTTGCTGAATTGTTTTTAAATTGAGTACTGATTGAAATTGTAAGACAACTTTTCCGTAATTTAAAATGACATTATTAATTAAGAGAAAAAATCTTACGGTTCTATTTTCAATTATTTTAATGAATTTATTAAAATTGTTAGTATAGCTAATTTAATATGTTGGAATCAGGTCCGTCGAGAAGAGGGACAGCCGGAGTTATAGCCCCGGAGTCCGGAGTGAGTTGCATTTAGAAATTTGAAAGTAGTGGTTTGTATTTAAGTATATATTTTTTTTGTTTTAAAACTATTATTTGGGAGATAATTTTTTGTTTTGTTTTTACACTTTGTCCCAGTGCCGGAAATTTCTCTCCACTGCCCTGGTTGGAGTTTTATTAAAAACAATTATTTTTTTAATGTTTAATAAAATTTCAACCATTTTTGATTGTTACTTAATAAATTTGTCACCACGAAAACTTCTGATATTTTTTTCCGAATATAATTATTCGGAAAGTCCGAATAATACCGAAAATTGTAATGACTGACAGTAATTTTCTAATGGCATACTTCTAGGTTTACTGTCTATCTGAAAACACTCCAGCTACGCTATCGTGTTTTTGCTAGTTAACAATTCTTCTCGTTCAGTTACTAGGCAACCAATTTTTGTCCTAGCTAAACATAAATTTGTTCGAAAAAATATAACCATTTCGTGTAATACAAAGTGAAAAAATTTGCAAGTAGGAAGTAGGTTTTACATAAAATTTTTATAAAATAGGTCTATTGTTTCGATATTATCTTATCAGTACAAATATTCAAATATCTGGGCATAAAAATTGTTTTTTTATTAAAATTAATGAATATGTATAGTATATATAATTTCATAATATTTATCAGTTATGATATCTTTATTACGTTTTTATAGGTGACACCATGTATGAAGGCGAATTGAGTCTTGAATATCTTCGAAAGTTAGTTCTGCAAGTTCCGTATGTCCTTCATATACGAAAACGATTATACATTTTCGTTAATATTATTATATTTATTTAGTACATTTTATAAATATTTTTAAATGAAATATGCGTGCCTATATGCTATGATGTCTATGATACTGTGTGCATATATGCACAATATTAATAAAGTAATAACAATAGTTTGGATTGTATTCGAGAAAATTGGGTCATATTTGTTAAAAAAAAAAGTTGTATGCATTTATGTAAAATTGAAATTCTCTTACAGTTATTTTTTTTTTTTTTAAATTAAATTTGTAATAAAAATTGTTTTTTATCGCAAATAATTATCACACGAGTATTTTTAGTAAACTATGTCATCCAATTTTTTGACACTTATATAGGATTACGGTACCTACTGCAAAATTTCCAAAAATTCAAAAATTAGACTTAACGTAATTGCTTCGAGATAGTCAGGTATAAAAGTATATATCTCAAAAAAAATTTTCTTTTATCAAAAATTAAATAATGTACCTATTAATGTTCTTCAGTTATTATATTTGTATACCACGTGTTTTTTTTTTAATTTCCGGGCGCTTATGTTTTAGCAGTTTAAAAGCATTGTTGACAAAGCGTTGTATGAAGGTTGCAAAATGATGTTTATAAATTATATTTCAAAAACGGCGTAGTGAATAATTTTTATTTCTTATAAAATATGGTTTGTAACTTTGTATTTTATAACATATTAAATTTTTATCAAATTCCTTTGACACGTTTTCATTTTATTCAAAAAAATACAGTTTTTCCGTAAGAGCTCGTGTTAAAATTACAAAACATTGAAATCGTTTTTCTCAAAATTGGGATAGTTTTTTTTTCGGTAAGGCATTGGTATTGGTAATCGAAGCCAAATGGTATACCGTCAAACGGGACTGTTTGGTAAAAATATTATCTATTTTTGCTTCTATCTTAATAGGTATATTTTAAAAAATTGGGTCAATCTATAAGAGCAATTCACATAATACATAATAATTATTAATTTAATCCTTATTTTGGATAATTTAATAAATATTAAATGATATTTTTTTTCTTATTTTGTGGCCTAAATCTTATTAAAACTTATTAAATCGCAATTGTCATTTAAATCAGGAATCAGATTCCGGAAATTAATATCTACAGGTTTTAGATTGATTACAGTAGTTTAATCTTTTACATATTCAGAGTATTCAAAATTGTTTTCCATTATTCATATCTTGGTTACTTTGTCTCTTTAGATAAAACTAAAAAAAAATATTTTTAAACTCGATTTACTAGTTTTGAAAAATTATTTATAAGTACTTATTTTAAAAATAAAATTTATATAAATTACGTGGGCCGCAAAGTTGTTAATGACTTTTTTCAACGTGTAAAAATGTTACGGTTATTATTTTCAATTAATTCATTTACTAAATGGCCTTAATTATCATTTTTTTAATTAACGAAAAATATGTATAACTGTCATTTTATTGTAGAATTTAATAGAAATATTCAAAGATATGTAATTTTTAATTTAAATTGATAGTTTTTTTATAACTTCTTTTTTTTAATGATTGGTGATAATTTTTAAAATATTAATAGATAAAAGCCAGATATTTTAATCGGCTGATTGTAATCGAAATTGTAGAAATATTTGTAGTGGAGCATTCATAAAATTTTGAATTATTTGTCTTTATTTTTTTCGTGTTTACCTCCAGTTAAATTAAATGTGCAATGAAATATTTTGTACCATTTTTTTCGCTGCACAAATTTGTCCTAAATTTTTATTTGCGGTAAAAGTGACCATTATATTCTTATGGGATTTAATACACATACATGAGTTAAGGGGGACCAGTAGTGTGACATTTTGAAAAAAATGGAAAATTGTTTTTGCATGTTTCGATAGTCTGTACCTTTAAAAATAACATACTAAAATTTCAAGTGTATATCTCAAATAGTTTTTGAGTTACAGCCATCCGAAGAGCGGATTCTGATTTTCATTGTTAACTTTGAGATATTTAGAAATGTATGAATGTTGGTAGTTTGGGAGTTTCTGGACGTGGCTGCCAGTCACATGTTGTGGAGAAGCTAGACCCTGGCACATTTAAACGACTTATCTAGTTTTACTATGACCGTTATAGTGAGTACATCGTAAATAATTTTAGTGAAAGTTCTCAGTGATTAAAACTAAAAGGTAAAGTAAAGAAAAACTACATCTTTCAAATTTGCTGCAGTTATAACTCAAAGATATATCATCCGATCGAGTTGATTCTTATTGCAGCTTCTTTTATATATTATGTTTTTTCGTGCCATGAACCTCCAGTTTTCTGATCGAATAAAAAATCTAATTTTTGCAGGCTAAAAATCATCAAATTTTCGCGCAAATTTTGAAACTTTTTTTAAAAAACTCCGCCATTTTGGTAAATTTCAACTTTTTTTCCGATTGAGGTTCATGGCACGGGCAATACCTTCTAGTTTAATAGGCATTTTGGTTTTTTTGATTTCAGGCACTGTGAAAGTCGCTATTACTGCAGCGGTGGGGGAACTTCCTTTTCTGGAGCCTTGGGAGATCGCGAATAACTCACTGAATTTTTAATTTTTTGGTTCAAAAATTCTATCATGAATTTATTAAATGTCAAAGAATATATCCTTAAAATATTAAAACATTCCATACAGTGGTTTTCTTTAAAAAAATTGCCAAAAATCACCTTTTTTCAGGTGGTCACACTAGTGGTCCCCTTTAAATTGTCAAGTACAAAAATTTGATTTTTTTCTTAAACTTCATAAGTAATCCCTTAGAATTATTGTAAATATTTAATCAATTCATAGTAAATAAAATTACGTCAGTATCCAAAAATGCGACAAAAAGAAGATACTTAGTTATTGAAAATTTCACAATTTGGAAAAAAAATTGTTTAACAATTAATCACTTGATTACAAAAATGAACAAAAAATTAAAAATAACTAATGAATTAATTAAACACTGAACAGTTTGCAAAAAATGAATTATTTAATTTCCATTCATTAAAAATTCTAAACATGAAAAAAAAAAACTTTCAATTATTATCAGCTCACCGCACAAACAAAAGTTTATTTATAAAAATAAAATAAAAAAATTTATATACACTAATTAATTATAATTAATATAATTATTTATAACAATATCTGATACGCGAAACGAATATAAAATAAAATGAAATTTATTTGTGTAATAATTTTTTATTGTGGGTGGTTATTTTAAACCATTAAAACATTAAACAGATTAATAACTTTAAAACCCATGTTACATGCAGACAAAAAAAAAAAAAAAAAAAAAATAATAATAAAAATTATTTTATCATTTTATTTTTATCTGTTTAAATTTTTTATTTCATTTTTATATTTTTAAGTATAATTTTTGAATAGCCGGCTTGAAGGACCATTTAATTTTATAAGACATTCAAAATTAAAAGCCAGTGTTTGTCCCGTATAGGTTTCTATACTATTCATCCGATTGCGATGAAATTTTGATGAGTTATTGTACGCACGCTCACCAACGTTTCTGAATTAGTACAAACATTTTAAAATAGGTGGCGTACTGTCTGATTTCATATAGTTTACTGTAATGAAATTTTCGATGAATTTTTGTGAAAAACGTTTGCAGTTTCCGGGGCGACTTGCGTCCAGACGGAAAAACAGAAAATATTGTCCAAATAAATATTCAAAAACACTTTAATAAACAGAATACAAATATGAAAACTTTGGAATGGAATTGCAACGGATGTTGGGTATTTGCTAGTTATAGACATGCTAATCACTAGATTAATTTTAAAATTGGCGTCTTTGTTATGTTATGTTTCCGTTTTAAACGGTTTGATTATATTTGATTTTTTCATTTAATTTTAGTTTAGCTAATTATTCTTAATGTATGATAATGTACTGTCCAAATAATGTACTACTTTTTTTTAAAAAAAAATTATATGTTAATTTGTTGTATAAATTCGCAAATAGTATGTAATATTATAATTAAACAATTAATTTGTTTTTGTTTAAAAATCATTAGTTTTTTTTTCAGTAAAAGAAAAAATATTTGTTTATACTTTTTTCATAATTATGAATAAATAATAAGCGAAAAAGTAAAAATATTATATATGTATGTATTCAGAAATAGATATGACGTACTTATGACGTAATAGATTTATTTGTACGTTTATGTTCAGTCGTATATTTAACAATTTTTTGTTTAATATTAAATGTTGTTTCACAATAATTAAAATAATACCTATATTGAGGAAAAAGTAATTTTTTTTTTAAATTTTAGGTAGTAGTTTTTGGATTTCTCTTCCTTAACTCCAAAGTTGCTACCAATCTAAGAAAGAGTAGCATTTTCCATTTAAATTTTTAAAAGGTAGTTTCTTGTAAATTTTTAAATTGTAGGTTCCTTTTAGATACTTTTAGCGAATTTCCAGAATGGAATTCAGCTATACAGCCACTGTCATGACGCGACCTCCGGCGCTGACTATAACAGAAATTTGTTTTGAGGTCCCTAGAAACCGAAAATAATATTCACTAAAATTTTTATATATATATATATATATATATATATATATATATATATATATATATATATATATATATATATATATATATATATATATATATAAATATTAGTGAATATTATTTTCGGTTTCTAGGGACCTCAAAACAAATTTCTGTTATGGTCACCGCCGGAGGTCGCGTCATGACAGTGGCTGTAATAGCTGAATTCCATTCTGAAAATTGTCCGCGCGATAACTCTCGAACGAAATATCCAATTTGTACGAAACTTGGTGAGAACATTTGAAGTCCCAAACCCTTGGATGAGTTCGTCAGCCAGACACGTCAGATGCCAGGAACATGGTTTTTGTTCTTGCAAAACATTAGTTTTTTGCCAAAATTTCCACTTATTCAAGAATTTTTGCGAAATTTTTTTACACCATTTAAAAGAGGAGGAAAAATTACATAAAAAAGGTCTTTAAACTTTTTTCCTATGTCTACTAGTTTCCGAGAAAAACTATTTTGTTTAGACTGTGATCATTTTCTTGTATAAAGTGTAAAGCTGGACACAGTCTAAGTACATATACGACACAATATATATGTATATTGTATATAATTATTATATATGTATATAGTATATAATTGTGATTTTACCTCATTTTTAAAATATTTTTTCGGTTAATTTTGCACTATCAAATATTATGGTGGGGGTACTGGGAAATTTTTATAAAAATGAAATATTTTAAATGTATGTGCCTGTTCGCTTTCCCCTTCTTGTCTCCTCGGTTGATGCAGATCATTATCATGTTTTAAACATGTGTAAATATGTATGTAATATTAGTACAGTACATATATTACAGTGCTCATAAGTCAAATGTTAAATGGTCGAAAATTATTATGTATTAAAGCGTCTGATACTCTGTTAAACAAATAAATAAACAAATTACACTGGTACATATGTTATGTATCAACGAAATAACAAATAATAACACTAAATTACGAATCGTTTTATTTTAAATAAAATAACTTCAACAAGCATGTCTTAATTATTGAATACATGCATTTACAAACATAATCTTACATCGTCTACACTTAATATAGTGAATGAAACGGCCCACCATTAATAGATATATGTTTAAAATAGCACTTCCCGTAGTAAAATGTGCATAATGTAGACATAATATAAACACACTTGATCAAAATGCATAATTTCTAATACATACATGTATTTTTAATTATTGACACGTTTTAGAGATGGGTACAAATCGTTATTTATCGAAATTTCTTGTTTTTAAACAGTGTCACCGTTGTAAAATATCTACGATCGTGCGTTGATATTTTTTCTGTTTAAGAAACACGGCATTCATATTGGGAAAAGGTTTGCAAGACTATATTCATTGTAAGATTTTTTAACTTCATCTACTATGAATGTAGTTTCGATAAGACGCGAAACAAAAAGCGGTGACAAACAGCGTGGTATTTTTATAACACGGTTTATGTAGGACGCATGCGTATTTGAGGGAAAAGTATCCGATAACATTTTGAAATGGCCGTTATCACAATTATTGCAGTGGTTTTAGTATTTATTTTGGTACCAAATCCACATGCCTATGTATGCGTAACACAGACATTGTTATAAAGCTATCCTCTCGGTAGGGAGTCTCAAAGCTTTTTCTTTCGAAAAATTTTATTTTATTTTATTTTTGAGTTCTACAGAGAGCTAAATGCATCTTTATTGAATATAGCGTATATAATTATAATAATTTATTGTCAGTTGGATATTTAAAAAAAAGTAAATTGAGATAAAGATGCATTTAAAGAGTAAATAAAGATGCATTTAGCTCTCTATAGAACTCAAAAATAAAATAAAATAAAATTTTTCCAAAGAAAAAGGTTTCAGACTCCCTACCGAGAGGATAGCTTTATAACAATGTCTGTCAAGCATACATAGGCATGTGGATTTGGTACCAAAATAAATATTAAAACCGATTTTGAGTATCTACTTAGTACTTACTTCGTAAGATGCGCTAATTGCACTAACTCTAAGCTTCTTGTAACACGCCTTGGATAGAACACGCAGCAAAAAAAAAATAGTTTTCATTAATTCCATAGTTTTTTGTCATGGTTTAGTTATTTGCGTGAAAAATATGAAAAAAATTGTTTCTGAATTCGCACAATACGGTTTCCGTATAACGCGGTACAAATTAATTGCGTCATACGAGAATTGGCTATAGTGTCCTTGTTTGACGACTATGTATCATACGTTAATGAACTAAATGTAATTATAAACTAAAAGGCCGAAAGACAGTTTTCTAGAAAATGTTATGGTGAGGTGCTGTGAAATACAGTTAGAGGAGAAACAAAGAGAAGGAAAATGTACTAAATTGGTGTATATTACCATCTTTTTATTCTTGATGCTATTAAATATAGTCGAAAACGAGAAAAAATCACTAAAATACACTCAAGTCTCACTGCAAAATATACTCGAATATGTAACCGTTAATATATTTTGTTTTAACAATATTATTCAAACGTCTGCGTATTTATACGTAAACTAAAATGGCCAAATGACTTACATAGAGTGCGTGGGTGTTGCACAGACATTCATCACCGGCCTGTTAGCCGGTGAGGTAAGGTGTGGTACACCTTGTACACCATACATACTTACAAGGTATTGTGTTGTATATAAGTATTTTGGTGTTATTCAGACGCTGTAAAGACCTGTTTTTGTTGATTCATTAACATTATGGTATATTATGTATAAATATTATCAAATTGTGGCAAAAATTATTGTAGTACGCCGCATATTATTCTTGTACACAGAATATTTTCTAATGACATCATCATGATGTTTTGTGTTACCTACATATATAATATTTAATTTCAATGAATAATGAAATTTCTAATTAGAATTGCTAATGAGCAGATATAGTTTTTTAGCGAATTTCCAGAATGGAATTCAGCTATTACAGCCACTGTCATGACGCGACTTGAACCCGGGACCATGGCAGAAATTTGTTTTGAGGTCCCTAGAAACCGAAAATAATATTCACCAAAATTTATATATATATATGTATATATGTATATGTATATATATATATATATATATATATATATATATATATATATATATATATATATATATATATATATATATATATATATATATATATATATATATATGTGTCCGCACGATAACTCTCGAACGAAATGTCCTAGGTTTACGAAATTTGGTAAAAATGTTGGAAGTCCCAAACCGTTGGACAAGTTCGTTAGCCAGACACGTCGGATGCCAGGAACATGGTGTTTGTTCTTGCAAAAAATTAGTTTTTTGCCAAAATTTCCACTTATTTAAAAATTTTTGCGAAATTTTTTTACATCATTTAAACGACGAAAAAAATTACATAAAAAAGGTCTTTAAACTATTATTCTATGTCAACTAGTTTCCGAGAAAATTTAATTTTTATAAAAGGGCATTCGCTATGTTATGCAGGATGCTGCGACAGGGGTATACCTATATGCATAATTATATGAAAGAATGTGTTTGTGGTACAGGAAGATAGCTGATTGTATATAAGTCATATACGTCATACATATGTATACATATGTTTGTATGTTACTTATATGCCGTTTTTTAGGGTTCCGAAGAAAGTTCTATTTTTTAGAGCTCCGAAATAAATCTCCCAAGACTATAATAGAAATTTGTGTTGGGGTCCCTAGAAACCAAAAATAATATTCACTAAAATTTATGTATTAAATTTATATTTAGTCCCACACCGTTGGACAAATTCGTTAGCCAGCCATGTCGGATGCCTAGAACATGGTTTTTTTGACCATTTTTCGTGAAAAAAATTAGTTTTTTGCCAAAATTTTCTAAAGTTAAAAATTTTTTTCGACATTTATTTACACCATTAGAAAGAGGAGGAAAAATCACTTAAAAGTGTGAAAAATCACAGAAAAACGGATTTTTATAAACGGAAATTCGCTATGTTATGCAGGATGCTGCGACAGGGGTATTTTCTTTTTGTAATAGTTGCTGAAAGAGTAATTTGAAAATATCAAGTAAACTTTTGAGTATTCTTTTACAAGAAAGGGATATTTAGCCCTTTGCGCTTATAAGACATGTACAGCATGACAAGGTGGTTTGTCCATTAACTCTACCATATTTAAAGGTGTTTTGTCTGTTGGATCATAAGACATGTACCACATGACACACTGAATGTTGAACTGTAATGACTGCTCATACTTCACATTACATGAATATTGTATTTAATAACTGCAAACACATTCATTTATTAGAAAAATTGTAAATAAAATAATACAAAATCACGTTGAATTATCTTTTTAAAATTAAAAACTAATAAAAACAGCATTGAGGATGTATTTAGCGCATTTAAGTATTCAACTTTGGCGAAGCAAGGTTAGAACGTCAAGAGAAGAACGTCGGTCGTTGTCATGTGCTACATGTCTTACCAGCCTATTTACAACTCACTTTTTTTTTGCTTGAGTGCAACGAGTTAGTTTTTATTTGAGAACATCATTTAGTTAAGCGGTGAGGTGAGTTTCAGAGGTTCAAAAAAAGAGTATTTTTACTATTTTTTTTTTTTAATATATACAATCATACATTTTATTTAAACAATTCAGCATATCAAAGATACATATTTAAACAGTATTTTGTAAAATTTTTATTTAAAAATTCCGAAAACTCAGCAGTTGGTACCTCATCTCCCTTGATGTCTTAAAGAAAAATGCTCTTATCGTGGACAGCATAGCTCATTATTGGTTCATTTAAAATCAAATAAAAAAGTCGTCAAGTGCGTGTTTGACACGCATTATTTAGGGCTACTCAGGAATTATGTGTTGTATGTTGTATGAATCATTACATGTTGTATGATTAGTAAGAAACCTGCAAAAAATTTTGATAATTATACCATAGCTACAAGTTAAGGATATTATGGAGGTACTTAAAAATGGTGACAGTCTTATGAAAATTTGTGCGAATAATGGTTTTTCTAAATTTAATCGACTGTGAAAATTTAAATTAGATTCACTACAGCGTTTAAAAGTTATTGCAGGTTTAATTTTTGCTCACTTTTAACATGCAGTCTAATTGAGTTTTCAATAGAAATCGAATATAAACCAGCTTTTAATGCTTAGAAAAAATGGTGATAAGGCTCTTGTTTTTGTTTTGGATGTTAGGAAAAACGCTTATACAACTTTTTTTACCCCCAAATTTACCAAAATAGCCCCTCTAGTAGGTCCGACTCTGGCTTTGTATATATCAGTAGAAAGCTCTCTAAAAATGAAGTGTTGTGTCAATTTAAAATTTTTCTTTATCTGCCGCAGTTTTCAAGTAATCTAGCAAAATTGAAATTTTACCCTAATTTTGAGGGGTAATTTCACTTCTTAAATGGCGACTGTGTCAGATGAAAAAAATCGGGTCCGTTATTTTGGTCGACCCTACGGGTTGTCCCCATTTACTCTTTTCTCGTCTCTTTTGATCCCAATTTTTCATAGAGAAGAAATTATACGATTTTTGTTAATTTTTCAAAAACCACCAATATTTTTAAATTTTTTTGGATACTGCTGATAAAGTGACCATCTTCGCGTAAATTTTTAATATATTAAAGATTAGGTACTCATAAAATAAATACAAAAAAATACGGTGTGAAGTCTGAATGCGTACCTATTCATCCTTGTCTACGGTAGCACATTTTTTATTGACATAAATATTAGAAACGCAGGAAAAGAGACCAGGAATCAACATAGAAGTGGATTATGGTACGATATATTTTCTGAAAAAAGTGCTTAGGACCAAAGTTATAGAATTCAAAGTGAAGCACTTGATGATGACTTTGAAGTTGACCTTGAGGTCAATTTCCAAAGTCATTTGAAAATCATTTAATATTTTTCAAAAGGAGTAGCTTACTTTTCACCCCTAAATGGTTCAAAGTATATTCGAACGAATTTCACATGCAAGATAGAAAATAAGTGATCAAGAAGTAATTTTGAAAAATACTTGCTCAATCGCAATCGGAAAAATAATAGTTAATCATATGTTCAATTGAATTCCTAATATGATAACTATAGAGTAGCAATAAAAATTTTAAAAAATTTTGAAAATTTATAATATAACATAAAGTTAATGTTTAACTTACAATTAGAGTGATATTAAATCTTTTCTTAACTTTACTTCTAAAATTACTTACAAAAATGTTTTCTTCTAATTTTTTCTATAAATCACCTTTGAAGATAGATTGAGTCAATACATGAAATTACTGCTTATAGGTACAGGATATGGTCAAACTTCGGCAATGGCTAATCATTTTCAACTGACCTTGAAAATCGATTTCAGGGTCACTATCAAGTGCATCGCTTCAAATTCTACAAATTTGGTACTCAGCCCTTTTTTCAGAAAATATGTCGTTTCAAAAATATCTAGCTATAACTGTTTTCATCTACAGAGGTTGAATGGTGTTTTCTACCCCTAAAAAGCGTATTTAGCCGAAATAAAAAAACACGTATTTAATATTTTTCGCTGTTTAATAAGTATGTTAAGTTTCATTCAAATTGGCAAGTATTAGTTGGGTAGTGTTATTTGTCAGAATGTTTTGCCGATCTAGTTTTTTCAATATTTCTTTGCTCGTTTTCAGAATTTGTATTTTAATTTCTACGGACAAATAACTCATTCTTTTCTTCGATTTGAGTAACTTTTATTTGCTGATGTTGACCATTAATTGATCGAAACATATCAAATACTTTTCAATGATTTTTTTAGCGAATGTCGAAAATTTTGAAAATTTTTTCACCGTTAGTAAGTTAAAGTATTTGAATTCATTAAGTAATTAAATGATGTCCACAAGAACCTTACGGACTACCATAAGTTATATGAGATCCCTAGGACCCGTTTTTTACTGTTAGGATAAACTTTTTACTAAAATTATTTTAGATGAATAAAGGTTATGTTGTATGATTTCCGCCAGGGTTTACTGTTCCCATTATTGTAAAAAATAAACTAACCGACCGATTTTGAAAATTTTTTCACTGTTAGAGAACTAAATTATTTTAGATGGATACAACTATGCTGCACAAAGTCCGTTCGGGTTCTTGGGTCCCAAAAATATCAAAACTAATTACCCAGCCGATTTTAAAAAATCTTTTACTCTTAGAAAGCTAAACTATTTTAAATAGGTACAGTTCTTAGATGAGATCCGCCAGTCCCTAAAATTTGGAAATTCGCTATGTTATGCAGATGCTGCGACAGGGGTATTTAATCTGACAAACACAAAAATATTGCAGATCCATGGTAACGCGATTTAAAAATGAAATATTATTGATCAAAAAGTGTCAGAGATCACATTGATCCTGAGAAAAATTTCTCACCATACTTGCCCCACGTTCGATAAATCTGTTTCCAGCCTGTATATGTAACCGTGTATGTATGTAAAGCAGCAAACACTCTCGGAAACCGCGTAATGTTATAAAAATTTTCTTTAACTTGCGCCTTTTCGACGTCAGTTGTTGGAAATTTAATGAATTCTTCACGCAACAAAGCAATTTTGTGTGACACTAATTTCACTACTTTGCTAGTAGTAGCTTTGAAAACTTCTCCTTAAAAAAAACATTATTTCTGAAGATAATGTACTATTCCTAAAAAAAAGATACATTACTGCTTAGTTGAAATACTTATTATTTAAAAAACAGCATACCAGTTCGTTTTGTGTTGTATTCGTGGGCGAATTTTTTCCAAAATAAAAATTCCTTTCGCATTCGAAATTTTGTGTAAAAATTCAAATCGTCGCAAATATTAAAATGATTTGGATGAAAACATATTGTTTTTTTTTACATAAACGTTAAGTCATACAAATAGGTTATGTTATAAGAATCTTTTGACAAAAAAAAAATAATTTATTTTAAAAAGATTATAAAGGTACGGACACACGACACGCTTTTGGTGTAGAAGTTTTTTTTTTTACAAAAGGACAGAAAAGTTGATTTAAGATACTACCAACAAGGTAATCCTAAAATGTGAGACGCATCCAAAAGATAATACAGAGATAATATTATATTACAACTCTAAGAAAAAAGTAAACGCAATAAAATTTTACAAGTTGGATTTACACTATAGCAAAAAATGAAATAAATTATTTTCAGTACGAAACTGCCGTCTTGCAGCAACATTTATAAAAATATTAGTTTTCAATTCAAAATAGAATATGGCAATACAAAATACGATTTAGAAATGTTAAATTATAATCTAAATCAGGTGTTGTGTGAAATGTCTGACACTATTCTATTCGCCGTGTGTGACACTACTGTGTAAACAACCTCAAATATTTGCTAGAGAAGTCTAGCAACTCGAGTGTATACAACTGTTCTAGCCTTATCTAGACTGCAAATTTAAGCCGCTGCTACACGATGCTACGAACACCTTCCAACATTCGACGTTGGATGGTTCATAGCATCGTGTAGCCGTTGTTCGAACCTACGAGTGTCCAATGTCGAGCGTCAAACGTTCGCATTTGGTCGTGTCCCGTTCGATGTCGGTATTTTTGCACCGAGTCAAAGGGGTGCTTCGAACATTTGAAGGTCAATGTTGGTTCGTTGGTTGGTTCGACTCAGCAGCTGCACGCTCGTTCATGTGAAGAGAGACAACATCAGTGTATAACATTAGAGATAACATCAGACAGATAACATCGTCCACTGAGTACCAACACATCATCATTCGTATTGGATCAAACATTCGATTCACCGTGTAGCAGATACATTCGTCGCACCAACTATCGAACTTAACTGCCTCAAACGTTCGATCGAATGTTGGAAGGAACGTTCGTAGCATCGTGTAGAACCCGCTTTACTTGAACGTGTAAACCAACGGGCCAAACTACTATATGATAGTTAGTATTCCGACTGTAGCAGAAAGGTGACGTAAAATCTCCTCCACTTCGCATCACTATGCTGTGTAAGTACAAACTGTTTGTAGTGGTTTAGGCTTGATGTTTGCTTCTGTGTGAGTATTTACACACACAATTACAAAACACGTATTATCGGACAGAGCAACGTGCAGGTCAAGTAACAATGGTCTTACAATACATAACAATCGTAGTGGATTCGATGACCGACACCGACTGACTAAATGCCTTAAGCTGTGACAGACCAACAAATGACTCCAAGCGAACTAAACTTTTTTGATATTAGTTTGCTTCTAGTGTTCTATAGTGTAAACATTGCACACAATAATGCTAATTTAGATGTCTCGTGTATCCGTAGCTTTATGTACATATGTTGTAGGTACCTATCATGTATTATATACTGTGTGATACAAGGGGACAAACTAGATTGGCTTTGCCTCTGTTCCACTTGTAATGAGTTTGTGACGTAGTCTGTTTGTGTACATACACACTGTTTGCAGTGTATTAGTTTGGTTTTTTGTAGTAGTATGTGTATACACGCATACAACCACACACACGTATTACCAGAGAGAGCTGTTCAACGTGTTCAACTAACAATGTGTGTTGACTCGACGACGACTACTGACGGACTAATGCCTTAAGCTGTGACTGGCTTACAAATGACTCCAAGCGAATTTCACTTTTTTTATGTTAGTTGGCTTCTAGTGTTCTATGGTATACTCACTATATATATAGGTAGCATGTGTAAATTACGTATGTATATTTTGAGTAAAATTTCAAAACGTCAAATGTCAAAAACTAATATATTTAAATAGCAAAATTAATCGCAATAATCGCAATTAAATTGAATTTGAATGAATTTAAAAAATATTGTTAAAGTTTGCATTTTTTTGATAGTAATTTACTGTTAATATGTAGGTAATATTAAAATCATTTAGGTAATTTAATATGTAGGTAATATTAAAATCATTTAAATATCCATAAACGACACAGTAATAATCATGTACCTAATAGTATAGGCGTCAATTATATTTTTTTTATTTATACCTTACTGCTAACAAGAAAGATTAAAAAAAAATTAGCAATTACGAAAAAAATCTAATTAATTTTTAATTTTATACGTTCGACTATTAAATAATTAATAGTTAGGTCCAGAATTAACGTTTTAAATCTTTATTTTTGTAATAAAGAAAAATACCACCTTTACCCCAAAAACTTGGCGAACTGAGTTCAGCAGAAAGTTTGGTGAAGTGCAAGTTGGTCACACGTTAGAATGTGGAAAGTGCAAAACTATGAGGGATACTCAGAGGTCAAAATCTCTGAGTACCCCTAAAAACCAAAAATATTTCGTTAGTACATGGATAAATCTGGTTATTGGACGAAGGAAAAAAAATTAAAATTTGAATTTTTGACAGACTTTGAACAAAAAAACACACTTTTTGGTCAAATTTTCGCCATGTATTCGCTCGAAAAAAATTAGTTGAATAAAAAAAATCCTTCGTTCAATGACTAGATAATGTTATTTCAAAGATGTGTGCAACATTTGAACAAAATCGCTTCATAACTTTTCGAGAAATCATGTCCACCGACTTAAAAAATTAAGTTTTGAGATAAACTCGTTTAAAGTTTACTGCGCTACACTGACGTGGCCTGATGGGCGGAACATCCGAAGGGTCCATCTCGTATAGTTTTACTCGGATCGATTTGAAATTATATTTGAAATATTTTAACAACAGAAAAGGAATTTTCGACAGGAGTTATTCATTTAATCGTGAAAAAGGTCGAATTAAATCATCGTCATCTACTCAGTGCATTTGTTTAACAAGGTACATTACGTTTTCCAAAGATAACCCTTCGACCAACATTTTTTACAATCTTTTTATTTATCACCGCACCTTTCCCGTTCCTATAACCACTTACGTAAAATCCAAAACGCTCATTCATCACCATTTTCAAACATTATCTAGTTTTTTTTACCCTTTATTTTCATTAACCCAACCAACAATATTAGATTCACGTAATTTTGACATTTGTCAAAAAAGCGCGGAATCATAGATAAACAACCGCACCCATCCTCATACCATAGACATATCTTTTTTCTTATAATCGTTTAGTAGATCGATACGATCCATATTACCTTTTTGTGTAACATCTAAAGCCCCATTTCCACTGCGACCTTTTTTTTATACTCTGGCTTACAAGCAAATAAAATCAACTAACATCGTGGTCGTGTTTCTTTTCACGACAGTAAATGATGCTGCACTCTTCGTCAGTATTCTGGTGATGTTTTATGGAGGGAAAAACTTCAGGAACGGATGTCAATAAATTACATCGGGGTGGTGGTATTATATTAGGAAGATCGTCACAGGATTTCACATTTTCTGATGGTGAATTTGTTTTGTCAGGTGGTTGTTCATCGTCGTCTTTGTATAGGCGTGTCAGAGCGTCTGCGATGTTCATATCGCCACGAATATGAACGACGGAGAAGTCGAAGTCCGCTAAGCTCAACATCCACCGAGCTGTGCGGCCGCACTGTTTTGGTGAATTATAGAGATGAGTAACGGCGTTGTTGTCGCAGTGTACTTCGAACTTCTGGTGTTGTAAGTAGTCTTTGAATTTCTGTACGCTCCATACAAGAGAAAGTGCCTCTTTTTCATAGATAGTATAATGAGTCTCCGGGTCTGTAAGCTTTCTGGAGGCATATGCGATTGGATGGATGTCATCGCCATGTTTTTGCAGCAACACACTTCCCAAACAATTGTCGGAAGCATCACATTTCAGTATAAATGACTTACTGAAGTCGGGGAACTTCAAGACTGGAGTTGCGGTAAGCTTGTCTTTGATTTTTTGGAAGGCTTCCATTTGTTCTGGTCCAAATTGAAATTTAATTCCCTTCTTTTTTAGGTGGTTAAGTGGTGCTGCTAACTCGGCAAATTTTGGGATGAATTTGCTGAAAAATGACGCCATCCCCAGAAAACTACGGAGCTGTTTCAAGTTTCGTGGTGGTGGTAAATCGATGACAGCTTGAATCTTGTCATTATCTACGGAAAGTCCTTCACTGGAAATGATGTGCCCGAGGAAGCGCAGCTTCTTCATGAACATTTGGCATTTTTGAGGATTTATAGTAAATCCAGCATCTCCTAAACGTCGTAGAACTTCTCGTAGGTGAGTTTTATGTTCGTCGATGGACGGTGACCATATTAAAAGATCGTCGCTATACTGTGTACAATATTTATATTTTAGATCACCCAAAATTTCGTTCAGGATACGATTTAATGCCTGACTGCTGGTCGCCAAACCCATTGGGAACCTGGTGAACTCGAATTGACCATGTACCGTGATGAAACTTGTTATTTTACGTGATTTGTAATCTAATGGACACTGATAGTAGGCGTTGCCGATATCTAGCCGTGAAAAAACTTTAGCTCCACCCAACGACATGAAGGCTTGATTTATGTCGAGTTGTGGAAACGGATCGTAAAGTAAAGACTTATTCAATTTTCTGTAGTCGATCACGAGTCTGAAGGTATTGTCTTTTTTAGGTACTAAAAAGGCTGGACTCGCGAATGGACTCTTGCTTTTTTGAATCACCCCTTGTTCGAGAAGTGTATCCAAAAGTCTTCTCATGTGTTCCGCTCTTGGTGGTGGCATTGAGTATGGCCGTTGGTATACTGGTGTCTTATCACGTAAAATAATTTTCATCTTATATTGCGCAGCATAACCAATTCGATCGGTTAATACGTGTTGGAATTCCGTGAGTATAGCATTGAGATCCTCTTGGTCTGATTCGGAAAGTTGAAATGGAAGTTCAACAAGTAGATTCAAATTGTCTTCGATTGTTTTTAAGTGTAACATTGCCGTTGTTGAATGTTGACTACTGAAGTTAAAGTTTATTGTTTTGTTTTTGTAGTTTAATATTGCTTTTGTTTTTATTAAGAATGAGTTACCAAGTATTAATTGTGTAGATAGATCTTTTATTACGTAGAATTTAGTTTTCCAGGTTAAGTTATTTATTTTTAGGATAGTTGTTAGTATTTTATGTATAGTTGTAGTTTTATTATTAGGTAGTTTTATTTTTATATTAGTTTTAGTTATAGTGTAGTTTTTATTATTATTAAATTTTAAGTTTTTTATTAATTCGTTATTTATATAGTTCGTAGTCGACCCACTATCTATTAAGGCACTCATTTTAATATTGTTTAGTTCAACATCTATGAACGGCAGTGTATTATAATATTTATTAAAGCACTTCGATGAAATATTAAAGCTTTTCATCAAGGGTGTAAAAATCTTCGACCGTGGCTCCGAAGTATTCACATCCTTGACACTGACAAGTTTTTTGAAGTAGACGTCGATTCAGTTTCTCTTTGTTGAGCCAATTTGATACGTTGTCTTGCGTCTTCTAATCTTTTGGCAATGGTAAATAGCTCCTGCATAGTTCGTGGAATGGGAATGTGACAGATTAGTTGTAGATAATCTGAATTGCAACTGTCCCAAATATGCGCGAGAATTGAGTCGTCGTCTACTGAATTCAGCGCACAAGCAACGCGGTAAACGTCTTTAGAGAAGTCGATGAGTGTTTCTTCCGGTTTCTGATACCTGAATATTCTTGAGAGGGTAATTCTGTTAATTTGTTGCCTTGTTAAGAATGTTTTGAGTAGTTCCTTTTTTAATACCGTCCAAGTTAATTTATCTTTAGCACACATCGCGAGAAATGAACGTAGTTCTCCGGAAACAACCATCATTACTGATTTTAATAGATTTTGAAATGGAACTATTTCAAGTTGGGTTATTTCGTCCATCTCTATTATAAATTCTATCAGTAAATCAGGTGAGGAACCATCTGTATTTGGTATTTTTGAAAACAACTGGCTAACATTGGGACGCAGCACGTCTGACGTCATCATGTTTTCCATGCGGTCGTTTAAGGCGTGGATCAAAGTTGAATTCATAGCGGTAGCTTGTGCCAACATGTGAATTACGTGATCGTTTGCATGCGTTCCAGTTGAAGCCTGTTGTTGATCTGTTTGTGTTGCGGTTTGAAACGTCGGAATGCTTGTTTTATCGGGATCCTTCTTGTTTGAAGCTGCGTTTAGCTGCTGAAAATCTTCTTCTTCTGAAGTATACGACTGTTTTTCGATTGTCGTATACTCTGGATTCGAAAAACGTTTCGGCGTTTCAAACGACTCCGATAGTTTGTCGTCTGGTTTCTCACTTGGTTTTACACGTGTGGCCTCTTGGGAAGAGTATTTAGGTATCGCGCCGGTACATGCTGTTGTTGCTTGCGTGCTTGTCGATGTACTTGGTACTGTGGTCGTAACGGCAGTTGAAAATGTGGCTTGGGGTGTCGATGCGTCTGCTTGCTGTACATTACGTTTCCTTAGGTTGTAAACGGAATCGGAAGATGGGGATTTAACCAGGGGCATGATTAGTAATTAATTGGAGGGGACAAAAAAAAAATGTATGTAATTATTATGAATGAAATAAATTATTGAAATTTAAAAGAACTGATTTGTGCTTTTATTTACAATCGTTTAAAGATTTCTGCTACCATTTCTATAACTACTTATTTATAATAAAATAAAATAAAACAAAAATGAAACAAAATATGTAGTTATGTAAATGATTTACTGTCGTGAAAAGAAACACGACCACGATGTTAGTTGATTTTATTTGCTTGTAAGCCAGAGTATAAAAAAAAGGTCGCAGTGGAAATGGGGCTTTAGATGTTACACAAAAAGGTAATATGGATCGTATCGATCTACTAAACGATTATAAGAAAAAAGATATGTCTATGGTATGAGGATGGGTGCGGTTGTTTATCTATGATTCCGCGCTTTTTTGACAAATGTCAAAATTACGTGAATCTAATATTGTTGGTTGGGTTAATGAAAATAAAGGGTAAAAAAAACTAGATAATGTTTGAAAATGGTGATGAATGAGCGTTTTGGATTTTACGTAAGTGGTTATAGGAACGGGAAAGGTGCGGTGATAAATAAAAAGATTGTAAAAAATGTTGGTCGAAGGGTTATCTTTGGAAAACGTAATGTACCTTGTTAAACAAATGCACTGAGTAGATGACGATGATTTAATTCGACCTTTTTCACGATTAAATGAATAACTCCTGTCGAAAATTCCTTTTCTGTTGTTAAAATATTTAAAATAATACAACAGATTTTTCGAAGAAGGTGTCGAACGTTTAACTCAAAGTTGGAAGTTGGAAATTATTTCACAAAATTTTACTCGGTGAGAGGCATTTATTTAACAATTAAATAAAATAAACAATTTTATAACAATATGTATTTATTTTAGATTTATGTTTACACGATCGCGTTAAAATTTGTAATGTTAAAAAATATATTGTATGTGTCGCTGAAATTTTGAAAACCAATTGTCCTAAGAGAGGGAGAAAATATCCCACCATTTTTGGTGACGTATGAGTATATTAAGTAATTATTGTAAAAATATGTGAATGTAATCGTATATAACAATTTATTATTGTTATAAAATTTTTGGAGAATATTTTAAACATATTGTACTATTTAATAAGACAAAAAAATCGATTTTTTGAAATTTTCAAACCCACCTAACCCCTTAACTGGATGGTTGACTGGCTAAGAGAGTAAATAATATTTTTGTGATGATGAATTTTATTGCAAATAAACTAAGAATTCAGTTGAAAATTGTGATTTGGTTACCTTGTTTGAAAGGAAAAGTAAATAACGTATTTGCCAATTTTTTTGGAAAAAAATTCAAGAGCAAAACTCTCATTAGAAAAATTATATAGTTTTGATTTTTTTTTTAAAAAAAGTATAAATTCTACACTGTTCGTTAATGGTCATACGGGTCGAAACCTGTCACAGACATTTAAAACTTTAAATAAGGTGGTAGGTATTAGTAAAGTAAAAATTGTCTTTTTATATTTTAAAATGGAATAACATACAGTAACGCTCATATCTATCAAAAAATTTTAATTTACATATAGGATAAAAGCCCCCTTTGTGGAACGGTATCTAATACTGGAACAGTTTTGACATTTACATATTTATTTCTTTAATTAAGTAAGGAAACTTTAAATGCGAGGTGAATTTAAATTGAAAAACAATCATTCTATTAATAATAGTTTTTGTTATCAGACGTTTCTTTCAGAAATAACTTCATTAATATGTAAATGTTCATAATTAGATACCGTTCCACAAAGGGGGCTTTTACCCTATAAATATTTAAAATTATTTATATTTTAATAATTAAATTACAGGTCCTTTTCTTTTTCATTTGAAAACAGTACTTTACCAAAAATCCATCATAAATTACTAATCCTTAATTAATTGCAGAGTATACTTATTACACAAAAGTTGATCTTTTTAGGATTGACAACCCTAAATTCTAGAATGTTGGTAGTATTTTTAGTATATCAGTGGAAAACCTACTGTCCACTGCTAAAAGTATATATAACGTCTACAATTTCTTGATTGTATTTACACTTTTTGTTTTGGTAAAAATTTCACAAATTTTAATAGTAGTCACACTTTTACAACATTTTTTAAAGTTATTTTTAACATATTTTAACAAAAAAAATTGTATTTTATAAATTTGCAAAAAATGAAAATTTACAAAATTTTAGACGTACAACGTTGAGATATGTATATAAACCAGAATTTTGTAAAATAAAATCTTGTTAACCTTGCGTGACACTATGAAGCTGACTATTTTTAAAAAGTGTAAATTCCACACGTTTCTAAATTATATAACAAAATTTGATATTTTAAAATCTCTTTTAATTTAACTCTTTACGCTCCTTTCACATTATACGGTTTTTGCCGTACGGCAAAAAACCGTACGGTCACATTTTTTTAGTGGAGTGAAAAAGAGCATTGGACCTTTCACATTACACGGTTACGGCAAAATGCCGTTGCGTGCCGTGTAGCAACCGTCTCTTGTCACTGCACTTGACGGTTGCCATACGACGTTTTTAACTCACAATCAGTAGTGTATGTAACTAAATTGATGCTTTCACATTTGACGGTTTTCTAACGTACGGCAGTAACATTATTTTGTTGAATTTTATGTTAATTATTAATTTTATTTGTGAAATGGATAAAACTAATGTTGAATGTGGTAGCAAGCATTTTAATAGATTGTATGTAATTTCCAAATTGTGTGTTTTTACGTTAAGTTCGCCAAGAAATTAATCAAAGGAGCTTGTAAACGTCCGAGAATAGTTAAAAATTTTATTTTCGTCATTTTTCAGGTTTTCAAAGAGTGTGGTAATAAATAATCCTACTTTATATTTCCTCCGGTTTATAGAATTAACTTTAATCACACTTGTTACACGTATGATGTTGCAAATCAAATGAAGATATTCAGTTTAACACGGCAAAAAAGCGTGCAATGTGAAAGCAACTACATCACGGCAAAAAGTCGTACGGTTTTTTACCGTACGGCGAAAACCGTACAATGTGAAAGGAGCGTTACAGTTCATTTTTCTTTCTGAAAGGAATCTAAATAGGAAGAAAATATTATGTATGTACTTCGAAAGTTTGCCTTTTAATATAGATAATTATGTCTTTGGATTGGAGTACACTACTAAAGTGACGCTTAGAATTCGTAACGCGAAAAATGTAACAGGATAATTTCGGACTCGAAGGCTTCGCGTTTGAATCTCACAATGCAACAATTTTTTTTTAATTGTTCTGTTTTTAAGCAGAAAAATTGTCTCTATCTGGAGTAAATATTCTAAAGAAAATAGTTTCTGAATCATAAAAGTTCATGTGAGTCAAAAACCGTCGTTGATTTAGACAGGTTCTGAGCAGAAAAAAGAATAGGTTCAGTAAAAGAAAAGTTGGACTTTTTTTAGTTTAGATTAACTCATATGATTCGTGCATAAAAGGGTTAATTTTATTTTCTGTACAATTTAATTCACACATTGAAATTAATAAAACATTTGTTTGGTAAAATTGTAGGTAAATTAAAAAAAATATATGTATTTATTTTATTTAAACTTATCTAAGTATCTACTGAAATAAGTTTCTGTCATCCACTTTAATTTATTTAAACACATTTGTAGTTAGTGCTCCTGTGTTTGTTTTAACATGAAAAATTTGTTTGAATTCAAAAATGATTTTTTATTTTTCTAAATTTTTAAACACAATTTTTCACTTAACACTTCCGAATTAATTGCTACATTGGTAGTGAACTTGAACTTTTACAAAATATATCGGATGCTTTTGGAAAAATTTTTATGTAGTTCGATTTTTTTGAAAATATAATAAATATGAGTACCTATATCAATTGTTTTTGGACCACTGCGACGACTAAAAAACAAATGAGATTCATGGATACGTTTTTGTTGACAGAATTGATTTATAAACACGATTTTTTAAATTGCCAGCATAGAGGCGTTTCAACACCAGTTGCTGACATCATTTGCTAAGTATTTAGTAAATTTTCACTAATATGTTTTGACTGTTTTTGTTGCCCAGTGTAGATAAGATTCTAGGTAAAAGATTTAGTTGTACAGGGTGTCCATGATAAAATTGTCAACCTGGTAATATTGTAAACTTCCCGATCCCTGCATTTCTGTGCTGTAGCAGATAGTCTGGTGCAAATTTTGTTAAAAATTGAATTTTATCTGGAGGTTGTGACAGACAGTAGACATCCAATGATACGTACTCCTATTTTACGTAGTGACGTCAGCAATTTAGTGGAGTTCTCCTCTCACAGATATGTTGTTGTTTGTGTTAGTGAATATTTATGTATCAAGCCAGAGTCAGGGCCGTAGGTAATATTGTTTGAGGGTTTCGTAGCCTCTAAAAATTAAAATTTCATTGCCTATATATATGCACATATTCTGTATACGTAATATGCAAAATGCAAATGCAAAATGAGTAACGTAGTATTCTAATCGTCAATTAGCAGAGACATCAAAAAACAGATTTCAACGTTGAATTGGTCACTAAAAATTATATTAAACAGCGTCGTTTGACAAAAATTCTAGAATGTTCTATTTGTCAACTAGCAAAGATATTGAAAAAACAATTGTACTATTTAACTGTCCATTGAAAAAGAGGTCAAATTACACATTTTGACAAATGTTCTCGAATATTCTATTCGTCAACTAGCAAAGATATTCAAAAACAGACATCGCCATTGCATTGGCTACCAAAGAGACCAAATAGCACATTTTGAGAAATGTTGTAGAATATTCTATTTGTGAACTAACAAAAATATTGGAAAATCGATTGCACCACTTAATTGTCCAAACGAAATTAAACTAATGTAAACCAAATGTCCCATTTTGACAAACATTTTTTGCTATTTAACGAATAGAATATTCTAGAACATTTATCAAAATGTGATATTCCATCTTTTATTCGATGACCAATTAAATGGTGCAATCGACTTTTCGATATCTTTGTTAGTAGACAAATAGAACATTCTAGAATTTTTGTCAAATTGCGCTGCTTAATCTAATTTAGTGCCCAATTCAATAGTGAAATTTGTGTTTTGGTATCTTTGCTAATTCACGAGTAGAATATTCTAGAATTTATGTCAGCTTCCACTGTTTAGCGTTTTTTACGCTGATGAATGTGATAGTGAAGTTAATTTTTGGACACCTTTACTAGTTTTCTAAAAGTCGTCGTTTATATTCATTAGTATAATATTCGATTTCCTTTATCTACACAACCGAATTTTAGGTGTAAATTGTCTCTTAAGATAATTTTGTTTTAAATAAATTCAGATAAATAATATTTACCGACCCCCCAAACAAAAGTTTATCGACGCCCCTGATCTTCCGATTTTACGTACTTCCCCTTAAATTTGCACCGACCACTACGTACCATTGGATTTGTGGTGTATTTAGAAGATTTAAATTACCTATTCTTTTTCTTGATGGAATCACTTTTGATCTTTCGTTTTTGGTAAAAAATATTTTATTACCTATGTTGTTTTAAACCACAAGGAAAAAAATATTTTGCAGATATTTATTTAAAAATAGAAAAAAAACGTATTAGCATAAAATGTAGGAGTTTTTTTTTTTTTTTTTGAATATTTGCTTAGATAAGTTTTTTGTATAATATATTTATAAGCACTTATTTATATTTACTTTCATTACTAATAAAAATTAAACCGGTTTTTTGCAATTTTTTTTTAGTCTACTTATGCTTTCATAAATGTAATATAAGGCATTATTAATGTCACATAAACTGAATATTTTGGATTTTGAAAGTTTAACTACTGTAAATTTCTATATTTGTCTAAAATAATATTTTATATGATTTTATTATATTAAATTTTTGTGTTGTAATGATTTTACAGGATGTGTTACAATTATAAATGTTTTGGATTGAGGCAATACAAATATATAAATTGGAATTTTAGAAGTGAAATTATTTTAATCATTTACGGACGATATATAGCGGTAATTAATTTTTTGCCATTTGGCGGTTGTTAATTACCATAGATAAATTTTGCAATTTTTTACTAGTCTGTCCTGTTATTTGATAAATGAATAGTAGAACTGGATCGATTATTCAAAAAGTCAAAAACCTGTGCCAAATTTTGTCAAAAAAAATTTAATCTCATTGGTAATATTCAGTGAATTTTTCTGGTAGCTGAGTTTCCTAACCAGCAAATTTCATAATTCGTAAACTTAATCTTTTTCTGCTTTCTAATTTTTTCTGTCTGTATTATCAGTTTTTTCTTTTTTTGGGTGGATTTTTGATCGTACAACAACGTACATAATTACGTTTATTATCAGTTGCTAGATATGAAATCAATTTTTGCGGGACATATTTTTAACAATTTTTATTTTACTCATTAATTAAATAAAAAGTTGTTTTTCACCTGAGGATGGCGTAATGGCCGAAATTCGACCCGTGTTTATACGATTTTTGTTGTGAAAAGTGACAAAGCGACGGTCTCATGTTTTTTAAATAAAAATGTTTTCGCCACAAAATGAAGGTATTTTTCTGAATATTTTTTGCAATTCTGCATTAAAGTAAAAAAAAAAATTATTAAAGATAGATTAAAAAAAAATATTTTAACGTATTTGTGTTAAAAGATTTATGGATAACTATAAAAAAAAGCATGTACTTTTTTTCATACGTGACATTTTGACATTGCCATAGGCAACCATAACGTTAACTCTTTAATTCAAAATTGCAAAAAGTATTTTATTTATTGTTAGCAAATATGGAATACCGTAAAGTAACGCTCAAACCTATTAAATTTATATGCCGCTTATCTTTAAGGGGGACCACTAGTGTGACATTTTGAAAAGACTGGTAAAATTTTTTTTGCATGTTTCGATAGTCTATAGTTCTATACCTTTATAAATAACATACTAAAATTTTAAGTGCATATCTCAAATAGTTTTTGAGTTACAGCCATCTGAAGAGCGGATTTTGATTTCCATTGTTAACTTTGAGGTATTAAGAAATGTATGAAGGTTGATGGTTCGGGAGTTTCTGGACGTGGCTGCCAGTCGCATGTTTTAGTGCAGCTAGATCCTGGCACGTTTAAACGACTCATCTAGTTTTACTATGATCGTTATAGTGAGTACATCGTAAATAATTTTAGTAAAAATTCTCAGTGATTAGAACTAAAAGGTAAGGTAAAGAAACACTACATTTTTCAAACTTGCTGCTTTTATAACTCGAAGACAAATCATCCGATCGATTTGATTTTTATTGCAGCTTCTTTTCTATATATTTCTTCGTGCCATGAACCTCCAGTTTTCCGATCGAATAAAAACTGTAATTTTCATTAAAATGATTAAATTTTCGCGCAAATTTAAAAATTTTTTTTTAAAAACTCCGCCATTTTGTTAAATTTCAACTTTTTTTTTCGATTAAGGTTCATGACACGGGAAATACACATACCTTCTAGTTTAGTAGGCTTTTTGGTTTTTTTGATTTCAGACACTGTGAAGATCGCTATCACTGCAGCAGTGGGGGGACTTTTTTTGGAGCCTTGGGAGATCGCGAATAACTCATTGAATCTTCAGTTTTTTGGTCCAAAAATTTTATCATGAATTTATTATATATTAACGAATATATCCTTAAAATATTAAAACATTCCATACAGTGGTTTTCTTTTAAAATGTTTTCAAAAATAACCTTTTTTTCAGGCGGTCACACTAGTGGTCCCCCTTAAAGTCACTAATTTTATTATTCAATCTAACGCCAGATACGATATTGTTCGTGTAATTTTACACACAAAATGTGTTAAATATTTTATCTTTGGACACATATTATATAGTTGATGTATAGTAATATTTGTGCCAAATTCGTCCATTGAACTCAACCAGAAATATAAATACTTATACAAAATAAATTGAATTTAATAAATCATGTCAATTAAATATTTATTTGAAAAATTTTTTTTAAAGTATGTGTTTGTTGAGAATCGGTTATTATTCTAAAATTATTTTTTTACAAATATAAATTTTAACAAATTTAATTGTTATTAATGGTTAAAAATTGCTTGTACGTGATGTCTTCTGTGCTTCACAGCATTCCCACCATAATTTTTTTGCCACAAATTTCGTTCGGTGTATGCTCTATGACCGACTGACGGACCCATCTCGAGTTTTAATGATAAAAATTCTTATATTATGAGCAGTTTGTCAAGATATCTACTTTTAATGCAGCTTTTTGGAACGAAGAGATTTTGTTTGACCATTTTTAACTTTTTTTTTTTTTTCAATATTTATTATGATTTGAGCATGGTTTTGAGAAACGAAATACCTTCCTGTCCGTTGATGGAAACGGATCTACTCTACAAGTTTTGATTTTGGATTTATTTTTAAAATTCCAGTCTTATTACCATTCATACACCTGTAGACACTATTTCACTGAAGCACCAATTATTCAATAAACAGAGCCGCATTTATTGCAAGAATACATACTTATTTTGAAAATAAAACCAAAATCATTTTGCAATGTTTTTTCAGAAAAAGTTAAATTTTATTAACAATATTATATTTTGGTAATAATTAGGGTAAGTGCGGGAGAGATGCCGCGTCCGGAGAGATGCCGCAGTAGCCATAGTTCGTCCCTTGATTGATAGATAGCGCTATTAATGGATTATATGTTTAAAATAAGTTACTTATTTAAGCTGTATATGGCAACATTTATGATTAGTCCATCAGTTTAGTAATTATCCAACTTTTTATTATTGGAAAGTAAGTATTTTAATATAATATTTTATCAAGCATTTAATTCATTAGAATTTAAGAATGTATATTTCATTGTTTTAATGAAAATGAGTTTTTTTATTAATTTAGGTATATTTTAAATGTACTGTATAAAATTTTAGGTTAGAATTCCGCACTATGATAGCTATAGCAACATGCGGCATCTATCCCAACAAAAAGGAGAGATGCCGCATTTAAAGTTGGTATAGATGTCGCATCATATTACATGTTAAAAGCATAGACTTATACCTTAATTATGCAATTTTTTTTTGGACTGTAAATTATGCCACGTAAATATAAAAGATCCATTAATGGATCAGAAACAGCTCTCATATTAGTGAAGATAACGAAAATAATGATAATTGCCTGTGTATTGAATATTTTGAAAAGTACTCAGAAACAAAAAAAAAAGTTGACTGGTTAAGATGTATAAATTGCCAAAAATGATTACATATGGCATGCATGGAGATGTGTGTAAAATGCAAAATTTTTAATATGAACTATGCATCGTCTCTCCTTCTTTGATGCCGTATCTCTCCCATAGGTGTGGGAGAGACGCCGCTTTGCAGGCTCTACAAAAATGTTAATTATGAACCCTTTATAACTCAAAATTTAAAATTATTTATAAATAATTTTAAAGAACAATGTTTACATTTATTGTGTACCAAATTTCAAATCAATTAAATGCGTACTTTAAGAATTATTAAGTGTTTTCAAAATGTGCGGCATCTCTCCCGCATTCACACTACTTGAAAAGGAACTAAAAATTGTTACCATAAATATATCACGATTATTGTATTAATTACAATATTACAAATCAGTAATAGTTGATCGCGTCTTGAGCGTATCTTGAGACTTCATTTATTCATTGATACATTCAGCCTATACACAACATGTTTGTTAATCTACGATTGCACTTCTTTTATTTCAATGGTTTCACTGCCAGGCAAATTATTTAAAAATTTAAATTTTAGATTTTTGCATGGCGAACTATATAGTACGGTGCAATTAGACCCAAACTTCAACATCCAAAGTAACAGTTTCACTCCAACTCCAAATTGTTCTATACAGTCCACATATTGTTTGGCAAAAAGTTATACCATTTTGAACGTCGGGTTTTGGGGGGAGGAGGGTAGAAGTAGGCAAGTTAACGGTTTTCGTCAGTTTTTTTAAAATATTTCGAAAACTATGCAGTTTAACGCAAAAGGTGCCTATACAAAAATAATCTACATTAAATTGCGAACAAAAATAGTCCTATACATAATCTTGTTGAAGCGAAGAGTTCCAGAGTTATGGGGGGTGTAAAAGTAGCAATTTTTAGTATTTTTAAATTTTTTGGAAAAAATATGACACATTATCACTAAGGAAACTAATTTTTTTGTATACAGGATTGTGTTTCGTAAAAGGAAATTGCGATTAGTCCTCTTCAAACATAGCGCCTTCCTCTTCTAAATCTTCGTCTATGATGTTCGTATCCCTGTTATCACATCCTAGCCCTGAGCAAACACCGCATATGCTTGAGTAGTTTAGACCACTCTTTCTGCATTCGCAGTTACCGATGCATTCGTCTTTGCAAGCGCACACTATGAGGGAAAGTAATTCCTCGGGAGCTGCAGGATGTGCTGTTGTAGGTAATTGGTCTCAGGTGTTCGTCAATCTTCTTTCACCCCCCACTCGAGCGAATTCTTCTTCTTATTCAGCCTCTGCTACACCTGGTGATAGGTGCAGCAGTGGTTAAAAATACTAAAAATTGCTACTTTTACACCCTCCGTAACTCTGGAACTGTTCACTTTAGCAAGATTATGCACAGGACCATTTTTATTCGCAATTTAATGTAGATTATTTTTGTACATGACACTTTTTACGCTAAACCCCATAGTTTCCGAAATATTTAAAAAAAATCGTTAATTTGCCTACTTCTACCCCCCTCCCACCAAAACCCGACGCTCAACTTTTTGTCAAACAATATGTGGACCGTATAGAACAATTTGGAGTTGGAGTGAAACTGTTACTTTGGATGTTGAGGTTAGGCCGTTTTTCTGAATAACTGCACCGTACTAATATGGTAGTAATGAAAATCTAGAAAATTATGAAATTTATTTTTCCGCGGCAACCGTTGTGCCGATACAAGTGCTCATTTAAATTTTCTGTCATTAAAAATATCCACTATTTTGCCATCTAAATAAAGTAAGATTTACCGTTCAGTTGTAAAAAAAAAATTTTTTTTAGCAATGTAAATATTTTTTGTAATATGAGTAATGGAGCATTAACAAGTAAGTCTGTTCTATACGTACATGATAAACAATAACTACATATACAAACAATTGTAACCTTGATTAAAATGCAAATTTGCGCCAAGTGTACAACTACATATATACATTTACGACTATGGCCACGACCGAACCGGCCCAGCTACAACGAACGGCACTAGTGAAAATTTATACATTGAGTGTAATAATTCATTTGCAAACAATTTACTCATAATTTATGTTTTTTTTTCTTTTGCACGAACTACTCAAAAAATCAATTTCAAAAAATTTTTATTTTTGGCACTTGGCCAGAATATATAAATCGGGAGTAAGAGGCGAAAAAATCATTGTATATGCACAGACTAAATATCAATAATGGTCAATATATTATCTTATCGAATGTTATGAAATTTTATTTCAGTAGTGTGTTAAATGTTGCCAGATGTCGCTTTTGGATAACTCCCCACATAGTAGTACTTTTGAGAGATTTATATTGTATAATTATGCGTTTAGTTACCTAAGCGAAATTTTGGATAATAAAACTGCTATCTTTAATGGAGTAGAAATAATCCAGGGAAGACTTTTTTAAACTTGTCCCAACTAACAGGCAAATTTTTGAGGACAATTTTATCTTACCATTCAACTGATTCTTATATTAAAATGGTTCGGCCATCTTACTATTATCTTATTTTTTTATCGTTTTATTTGTTATTAAAATTTAAGAAAGGAGGAAGATAAACTAAGAATGCTTTAGTAGTTCCTCCTAAAGTATAATGAACAATATGATATTTTAATATGTTTTTGTCAGTTCAGAAAATACATTTTTATTTTAACAATTTATGACAATAAAAACGTAAGTACCTTAAACAGGTACCCCAAATTTGAATGAAATGTGGTACTTTCTATAAAGTTAGTAGTAATTTTTAAGTTAAGAAACAGAATTTCCTAAAATTAAGACATAATTACAGTTGGTAGTAATATTTAAGAATTTTATTACTTAACAGGAGAACTTAACTGAGAACATTAAAAACCTATATGTTTATGTACGTGATGACGTCACGGCAATGAATTTTCGAAATTTAACTTGAAAATTTTGATTTAAAACCTTTACCGAAATTGGAAGCAAACAAAACATCAAATTTTAGTGGTGTCTTACATACTGATTTTAATTTTAATTCAAAATACTGTTCAAGTTTTTAATTTTAATTCAGACTTTTGTTGGGCCGAGACACAGTGCCTACTGTATATATTGGATAAGACGGTTCTACAGGTGAGGTGGGTATATTTTTCATTACTGTGCCAAAATAAATCATACATTTAATCGATTATTGATCCCAAACAAACTTTATTGGAAAAATATAATAAAATTATTTTCAGGAATAATTAATTTTCAACAAGTACTACAGCATTAATGGATTAGCGATGAGATCATGAATTTTTTTTTTTTTTTCGATAAAAATTTATGTTTGTTTGACTATAAAAATGTCATTTTTTAAGGTCAATAAATTTATGAGCTATTTTAAGAATATTATTTGAAGACAGATGATAACTCTTGTTTATAAAATCAACTTCTGGTTGCGGAGAAGGTTAAAATAATAATGTGCGAAATTTTGCAAAATTAATTTCCTCTGGAAATTGAAAAGTAAAAGAAAATAAACATTGTAATGATTTTTCCGAAATAATTTTTTGAATGATTCATATAAATTTTTATAATAAATTTCACTTTTCAGTTCTAATAATACCTACTAGAGTATTTTTGACATACGAAATTACATTGAGGTTTGTGCAAACTGCAAAATCGATTAAAACGATTTTCATTAGGTTCTCACAAGCGAAACATTTGGGAAACTTCGTGGACTGAATAGTTCCACGGACGAGGAATGCTCTTTAGCTGTGTTACTCAAAAATTAAATTTCAAACTTGGTGTCTACGAAAATAAAAAATGTATGACAATTACATAGTTAACGGAATCAACCGAAAATTTCTTATATTAGGGATGTTATGGATATCCGTAACCGTAACCGAAACTATCGAATATCCGAAATAATTATCCGTATCCGAAAATAAAAATTCTGGATTTATTTCGGATAATAACAGACAATTGCCGTTGGAAGACTGAATTTAAATCGAAGAAAATTTTTGCTGCATATATTTCTTTTGATCGATTTTTGTTGATTCGTATTTGGCCTTCACTTTTTTGGTGCAATTTTTCCCTTTTAGCTACAAAAATGTTCACTAATTAAATCATGTATCCGAAACATTATCCAGTATTATTATATATCCGTAACCGTAACCGAAACCGAAAAAAATGTTTTTAAATATCCGGATCCGTATGCGTATCCGCAAATCCATATCCATAACATCCCAAATATATGTTGTATATTTATTCAGAATGGAAACAGATATTTCCAAAAAAAAAAAAAAAACGTAACTTCATATCTTTACTAATTTAATTTTCGTGAAATACAGTTCTACAGGTAGTATTTCGTTTTACTCTACACGTTTTTACTAACGTTTCTGTCGTGAGTTCACTATTAAATTCCGTTTTAAAACAATTACTTAAATTCATTTTTATATTTAATACTGAGTAACTTCTTTTTATGCGGTCATTTTTTGTACGATACCTTTCTGTACGATTTTACCTTTTGTACATAAAAAAGATTACAGAAAAATCGTACAAAACTGACGGCAAAAAAGAAGTTATGCTGTAATTCAAACAAGAAACATGATACTCCTCTTTATTATAGATAATATATATATATATACTAGCATATTTTTACAGTATTTTTTTTATTCATTATTCAATTAAAATATTTTCATTAAACAATCCACGTTAAATAAATTAATCTGTCCTATTGTTTTCGTTCATGGCTAATGATCATTTTACTTTCGATAGTATTCAAAAGTGTAGTCGCTAAAAAGACCGTTATATTGATTTAGTATATAAACTCTTTGCACTCAAGCAAAAAAAAAAGTGAGTTGTAAATAGGCTGGTAAGACATGTAGCACATGACAACGACCACAACGACCGACGTTCTTTTGTTGACGGATTCTTTTGACGTTCTAACCTTGTTTCCCCAAAGTTGAATACTAAATGCGCTAAATACGTCCTCAATGCTGTTTTTATTAGTTTTTAATTTTAAAAAAATAATTCAACGTGATTTTGTATTATTTTATTTACTATTTTTCTAATAAATGAATGTGTTTGCAGTTATTAAATAAAATATTCATGTAATGTGAAATATTAGCAGTCAATACAGTTCAACATTCAGTGTGTCATGTGGTACATGTCTAATGATCCAAGTAGAGTTAATAGACAAACCATCTTGGCATGCTGTACATGTCTTATAAGCGCAAAGGGTTAATAAACAAAATTAATTTTAAATGTACCCTTTACCCTTTAAGGCGATACTCTAGTCTAGACGCTCGATTTTAAGGTGATTTTACGGGCATAATAAAGAAAAAACACTAAACATTTTTAGTATGCATTTTTTTAACAGTTTTTTTATTGATACTTAAAAAGTATAGAAATGTATAAAAATTTAAAAAAAATTCAACATTGAAATTGGTACAGGCCGGTAGTTTGGACTCATAAGAAAGGTGTCTCCTGGTTGACGTGATTCCAACCCTCCTTGTGATCTGAAACATCAAATTTTAGTTAATTCTTAATAAACAAGGATGTAGAATTAGTTGAACGTAGCCGATTTAAAAAAATAAATTTTTTCACAAAATGGCGTCCATTTAAAAAAATCATTTTTTCCGCCTCCTTTTTTCAACTTTGGAAATTTTTTAAAAATAGCAAAAAAAAAAAAAAATACCAAAAACCCCTACGTCGGACCAATTTTGGTAGTATTAAGAAGGTCTGTACCAAATTTCAAGTAAATCAGTGCATCAGAACTTGAGATATCAGGTCAATCGTATCGAAAAAAGTAGTTTCGAGTAGAGATGTCGATTCTCAAAAGATGTCGATTCTCTCGATTTTTGGATCGATTTAAATCGAAACTAAAAAAATCGATTAAAAAAAATCGCCTAAAAAAAAAATCGATTCTGTGAGATCGATCTAAAAGATCGAAATTTTGAAAAGTTTAATAAAATTAGCTGATAATTTTTGTTAACGGACTTAATTGATAGTACATGGATATATATCGTGTAAAAACGCCTTACAATATATTTGTAAAGGCGAGTTAACTTTTCAGTTATATAATTATAACAAATAACGCAGTTGAATATGTAGGACGAATACCACAGAATGAACCAACTTTATTCAAAAATTTCAAACAGACTGACAAAAAAATGTTTTCTAAATAAGTCGCTTTTGTGAGAATGGGATCGTTTGCCAGGGAGGTGGTCTTCCTTCCTTTTGTATTAATAGTCTTCTACTGGACAAGATATGTAGTGTGAATATATTATATGTAGTAATGGAAACATTAGGAGTGGAAGTCATCAGGAAAAAATAAAATGAAAGATTAATTTAATGAAAAATACCTTTTTGTGATATTATTTTATAATTTTTTTTCCATGTAAGTAATTGCATGTTTTTTGACAAGTATTTGTTTACTATTAATTTCATAAATATGCACTGTATTTTTATATATTGTTTTTATTTTTATTAAAGGAATACGCCTGAAGACGGAAGCACTAGCTCTTCCGAAACCGGTTGCGCAATTTTTAAATTAAATTAATCTTTCATTTTAGCGAATTTCCAGAATGGAATTCAGCTATTACAGCCACTGTCATGACGCGACCTGAACTCGGGACCATGGCAGAAATTTGTTTTGAGGTCCCTAGGAACCGAAAATAATATTCACTAAAATTTATATATATATATATATATATGTATATATATATATATATATATATATATATATATATATATATATATATATATATATATATATATATGTGTCCGCACGATAACTCTCGAACGAAATGTCCTAGGTTTACGAAATTTGGTGAGAACGTTGGAAGTCGAAAAATCTTGGATGAGTTCTTCAGCCAGACACGTCGGATGCCAGGAACATGGTTTTTGTTCTTGCAAAAAATTAGTTTTTTGCCAAAATTTCCACTTATTCAAAAATTTTTGCGAAATTTTTTTACACCATTTAAAAGAGAAGAAAAAATTACATAAAAAAGGTCTTTAAACTTTTTTTCTATGTCAACTAGTTTCCGAGAAAAACCTTGTTGTTTAGAATGTGATTATTTTATCGTATAAAGTGTGAATTTTTTCACATTCTAACTAAGTACATATTCCACACAATATGGATATTTTGTATATAACATATATTATATGCATACCATATCCTTTTTGACACGATCACATAATTTTATTGTGATATATGTATAAGGGTACAAGACCATTTCATTATCCGTACTACCATTATGCGTACGGTTTGTGTGTGTTGTATATACATATACAGTCTACGTGAGAAAATTTTTAAAGTAAACAAAGATTTTTATGTAAACAAGTCTTAAATTTTAGCGAATTTCCAGAATGGAATTCAGCTATTATTTAACATATACAGGCGATTATTTTGAAAGTTAACATAAATATATGATAAAATTTCCAGAATGGAATTCAGCTATTACAGCCACTGTCATGACGCGGGGGGCATGACCTGAGCCCGGGACTATGACAGAAATTTGTTTTGAGGTCCCTAGAAACCGAAAATAATAGTCACTAAAATTTATATGTATATATATATATATATATATATATATATATATATATATATATATATATATATATATATATATATATATATATATATATATATATATATATATATATATATGTGTGTGTGTGTGTGTCCGCGCGATAACTCTCGAAGGAAGTATCCAATTTTTACGAAACATGGTGAAAACATTGGAAGTCCCAAACCCTTGGGTGAGTTTGTCAGCCAGACACGTCGGATGCCAGGAACATTGGTTTTGTTCTTGAAAAATATTAGTTTTTGCCAAAATTTCCACTTATTCAAAAATTTTTGAAAACTTGAAAGTCGTCCAAGAATGGAATTCAGCTATTGCAGCCACTGTCATGACGCGACTTAAACCCGGGACCATGGCAGAAATTTGTTTTGAGGTCCCTAGGAACCGAAAATAATATTCACTCAAAGGCTATTGGCGGATAAGCATGGGTAGAAATGCCCCCGCACGAATTGTGTTGGTTTTTTTTCTGCTAACTGCTTTCGATATAAGATTACAATTTACTGAGTTCCAACCCTTAAAAACTCACCCTTTGGGGGTAAAAAATTATTTTTTGAAAATCACAAAAAATTTATAACTTTTTAGTGGCTTGACGGATTTGGCTGGAATTTTTATATGTTTTAGATACCTCTATAGTGTACCTCAGAAAAAATTATCAACTTCAAAAAAAAATTATAACCCCCCCCCCTAAAAAAAAAAATTGTTTAATTTTTCAATATTTTTTGTCATCACCTTGTAGCTATAGTACAATCACCAAAATTTTTTTGCAGGCTTCCTACTATGACCGATATAACATATAATTTTTTCAGATTTTTGCTCCGGGTGCGTCATAGTTAAAAAAAAATAAAATGTCCAAAAAGATTTTTTTTTTCGAAGTTATGTTCGTTGTACAATCACCAAAATATTTCTACAGGCTCCTCACTATGATTAATAGAACATATAATTTTTCCAGAATTTTTTTCCGGGTGCATCATAGTTAAAAAAATTGAATGTCCGAGAATATTTCTTGGAGATAGGCATAGGCTTCCGGGTACTCAATCGATTGGAAATCGTTTACACATTTTGAATATGTTCATAAAAACATTTGTGATTGCTTAGTTTTTGAAAAAAAAAATGGTCGACTCAAATCTTCAAATTCCGCAATCAGCCAAACACTTTGGTGAAAAAAATTTTGGTGATTATACCATAGCTACAAGTTGATGAAAAAAAATATTGAAAAATTAAACAATTTTTTTTTTTTTGGGGGGGGGTTATAATTTTTTTTTTAAGTTGATAATTTTTTCTGAGGTACACTATAGAGGTATCTAAAACATAAAAATTGCAGCCAAATCCGTCAAGCCACTAAAAAGTTATAAATTTTTTGTGATTTTCAAAAAATAATTTTTTACCCCCAAAGGGTGAGTTTTTAAGGGTTGAAACTCAGTAAATTGTAATCTTATATCGAAAGCAGTTAGCAGAAAAAAACCAACACAATTCGTGCGGGGGCATTTCTACTCATGCTTATCCGCCAATAGCCTTTATATATATATATATATATATATATATATATATATATATATATATATATATATATATATATATATATATATATACATATATATATATCTCCGCACGATAACTCTCGAACGAATTATCCAATTTTTACGAAACTTGGTGAGAACATTGGAAGTCCCAAACCCTTGGATGAGTTCGTCAGCCAGACACGTCGGATGCCAGGAACATGGTTTTTGTTCTAGCAAAAAATTAGTTTTTTGTCAAAATTTCCACTTATTCAAAAATTTTTGCGAAATTTTTTTACACCACTTAAAAGAGAAGAAAAAATTACATAAAATACCCCTGTCGCAGCATCCTGCATAACATAGCGAATTTCCATTTACAAAAGTACGCTTTTCTCGGAAACTAGTTGATATAGAGTAATTGTAAATAAAAAATACCCCTGTCGCAGCATCCTGCATAACATAGCGAATTTCCATTTACAAAAGTACGTTTTTCTCGGAAACTAGTTGATATAGAGTAATTGTAAATAAATAAAAAACCTTCTTTATGTGATTTTTCCGCCTCATTCCGCCAAATTTTTTTCACGAAAAATGTCCAAAACCCCGTAAACGTTTTCACGAAATTTCTTATAAATAAGATGTTTCGGTCTTGAGTTATCGTGCGGACACATTTATATATATATGTTTAATAAGTGTCCGCACGATAGCTCAAGAACGAAACATCTTATTTTTAAGAAATTTCGTGAAGACGTTTACGGGGTTTTGGACATTTTTCGTGAAAAAAATTTGGCGGAATGAGGCGGAAAAATCACATAAAGAAGGTTTTTTTTTATTTACAATTACTCTATATCAACTAGTTTCCGAGAAAAACGTACTTTTGTAAATGGAAATTCGCTATGTTATGCAGGATGCTGCGACAGGGGTATTATTTTTTCCTGATGACTTCCACTCCTAATGTTTCCATTATTTCAATATTATAGTCATCTAAACCTTTATATTTATATTATATGTAGTTATATAGTAAAAAAAACAAGTAAAAAGTAACAACTAACAACAACATTTTTGGGGTTTCATTTTAACACATGTTTCTTTGTAGAATTACAATCAAAATGAAATTATTTTTGGAAAAAATCGGTTATCGATCTCTTACTTTTAATAATCGATTCATGAATCGATTCAAATGAAAAGAATCGAAAAAAGAATCGATTTTTTAAGCCTCGATTAATCGATTTTCGATTAATCGATTTAAAATCGACATCTCTAGTTTCGAGTAATTTATATTAAAAATTTGAATTTAATTCTGAAACGATACACAGTACACAGGGGAAAAATAACCATAACTCTGAAAATAATTAGAATTTCCGTAAATCTTTTTAGAGGTTTATTCTTAAAGGGCTGGACTTTGAAAGTATGAAAAAAAATCGATTTTTTGGAATTTCTAGACTAGAATACCCCCTTAACATTGTTGGTTTTTCCCGTCTAAGTTTGAAGGATGGAAGGATAAAAATGTGTGTTTTATTCACCGTTGAGCTTACGTCGCATGACTTAGTACCATGTCATAATGGTTGGTTCAAGGCTGGATATTTTTACCGTGTAGGTACTAAACACTCTAGCGCGATAATGGTTAACTCATTACCTATTATGACGAAACTGAAGGCGGGTTATTCTAGTTGTTACAGGGTCAAGTTTTTACAATGTTAATTACCTATTACATTAAAACATATTTACCATTTGTTATGACACCCACATATTATGTGACTGTTTATGTTGCTTTTTATTTTAAAAAAAAATATACCCAGTAATTATAAACGATGCGTTTATTTATGTTCGTTGTGTGAACGTTAAGTAATTTTTTTTACCTTTGAGAATGTTTTACTCGTTTTGCTCAAAATGTCTTTCTGACTTTTTGATGGATGATATCTTCTGTAAAGATGTAATGAATATTTGTATTCGTATTCATATTTGCAATTCGCAAAAAAAGTCATTGTCACATTCGCGAATATCAAAAATTTCGCATATGAATTATATCTTTAATCTTCATTATTAAATGAGAATTTACAAACGTTTTTTCTAGTTAATGGCAAAAATAATTCTGGGATTTAAGTATGCTATTTAAAATTAAAGAATTGTTCTTAAACATTTCTCTAATGCTAAAAATAGTGTCAATATTTATCTGACTTACACTATAGTTCAAGTGGTCGGAAAACGACATTTCATATTACACGATCTAATGTTATTCCGAAAATGGCGGAAATGATTCCAGGCTACACTAAATTTATTAGAATATTTTACAGAATTGCTTTTAAATATTTCTCGTATGTTTAAAAAAGTGTCGAAATTTATTTGGCCTATATTTGAGTCCAAGTGGTCGAAAAACGACATTTCATATTACACGTCTTAATGTTATTCAGTTAACGGTGGAAATGATTCCAGGCTACAATAATTCTATTTGAAATTAAAGAATTATTCTTAAACATTTCTCTAATACTTAAAAAATTGTTGATATTTATATGAATTACACTATAGTTCAAGTGGTCGGAAAACGACATTTCGTATTACACGACCTAAGGTAATTTCAACTAACGGTGGGAATGATTCCAGGCTGCTAGAATGCTATTCAAAAATGAAAGAATTGCTTTTAGACATGTCTCTAATGTTTCAAAAAAATGTCGATATTTATATAAATTACATGGTAGACGAAGTGATCGGAATACGACATTTCATATTACACGACTTAATGTATTATTCCAATTAAAGGCGGAAATGATTCTAGGCTACAAGAATTCTATTTAAAATTAAAGAATTGTTCAACATTTCTTTAATGCTTAAAAAAGTGTTGTTATTTATCTGACTTACATTATAGTCCAAGTGGTCGGAAAACGACATTTCATATTATACGATTTAATCAGTTACTCTGATTTAGTTAAAAAATTTAGTTCATTTTTTTTTTTTTTTTGTGGATGTTGAACATTTTCCTGTTTTTGTAAGATGTCAACCAAATAGCCTTTTCTGTCGCCAATCTAGATATAATCCCACATTTTATAAATCAAATTTGCATATAAGATTATGATGGTTGGAAAAAATTCACTGATAAATTTACCTTGAATTACAAAAAATTTGAATACCAAACTTCTTTTTTAAATCAATTACAGTGTACGTCTGTCGGCAAGGTTTTTTATCGTTGTAAGAAATTTTACTGTTTAAAAATAAAGAGAAAAATTTAAATTACACTCCTTTTTTATGATGTCATTTTTTTTGTTCGCCTGTAATTAATATCTCCACAATTATAATAATTAAATCAGATTATAGTAATACGAAGGAAAAAAAATTATTTCATAATTACTGTCAAATAAATCATTTTTTTCTATATTTAAATATAGGTATATAAAAAAGAATTGTCGCTTTAAAAAAATATATATAATTCTGTTGAATTTTTTTATTGATACTGCATTTTGTCGTCAATTTTACCGGAAAGGAGTTGATGGTGGAAATTGAAAAATCTTTTTGTTTTTCATATTATGACTCCATTGAGATCAGTAATTGCTCCACCGGAAGCTTAAGTCCATCGGATACCAATTTTTTTTTAAATGTTTTAGTCATCAAAGGCTTGTCAAATATGTAATGCTTTTTATATAATTTTTTACACCAATAAATAAAAATTAAATAATAATTTTTTCATATAATAATTAAAATATAAATAGGTTATGTACTGTTGAAACATATAGGCAGTCACACATACATTTGTTTGTTGTTTGCATATATTTAAGGATAATTCGATTTTGACTGACGGATATTGTTTAATATTTATTCAAAGCTTTTATTTAATTTGCTATGCTAGTATGTTGGTTTAGATCAAATCTTGGAATCAAAATTCAATTCAGCAGGTTCTAATTGAGCTAGAGGTTTCAAATTTTGCATATGTGTCTAACCTTGATGACAATGCAATATTGTATAATTAGTTTTTCCCTAAATTGCCCCAAACCAAAATTGTTGATTTTTAGTCCTATGCAACTTTCTGACATTTCGAATTGTCAAATATTGTCCATTGATTTTACATTGCAATTTGTTGTTTCCATAGTTATGTCTGATTAGGGTAAATTAACCGTTTAAAATATAGGTAAAAAAATTACTTCTTTATTTTTTTTTTTAAATTAATTGTAATCAGACTAAACAGTAGAAAATAAAATAAAGTAAAAAAAATGTTTTTTAAGAAAAAGCTTTTATTTAAAAATGGGCTAAAAAAAATGAAATAACTACTGAGTGAAGTTTGAAGCAATATGCAACATAATTTATAAAAGCTTGAGGCGTTTAATTAAGTTTGGTAAGTACTGAAAAGTAAAATAGCTACATTTATATCCAAAACAGAAATAATTAATGATAACGCCTCAAGCTTTTATAAATTATGTTGCATATTGCTTCAAACTTCACTCAGTAGTTATTTCATTTTTTTTAGCCCATTTTTAAATAAAAGCTTTTTCTTAAAAAACATCATTTTTACTTTATTTTATTCAAATAAGTTAGTGTTTAGCTTTTAAATTAAATAGTGCAAATTGAGAGCAATTTATTGAATTACTTTGCCAGATTTTGACGACTAAAATATCGTTTTTTTTTTTTTTGTTTATAAATAACTAATTAAATAACTAAGTTTCAGGGAGGAGCAACTACTGATGCTAAAGGAACACTTTAGCCATATAGAAAACAAAAAAGTTTCCTAACTTTCGGCTCCAACTTCTCTCCGGTGTTAATTTTGACTGCAACCCTCTCTAAAATTAAACACAAACAAATTGTCTGAAATTTTGGTTGAATTGAAAGTAAAAATACGCAAATTTTTTAAAAAATTTTGTAAACATCTGTGACGGCAAAATGCAGACATTTCAAAAATTTTTCCATACAGTTGGTACGAATATTTAATTTTTATGTCATTGTTTATTAGGTGTGTATGTTCTCTGTTTGGCGTACGTAATTTTGCACTCTAGGCGAATGAAAAACAGGTGTATTTATATTTTGAAAGGATTTACATTTAAAGTGTTACAATATTAAATTAACAACTGCAACTAGGTATAGCAACTGCATTTACACATTAAATCATTAATAAGAAAATTTATAAGAAAGCCTTTAATCTCACTTCCTGAACAGTGAAAACTTGCAAAAAGTAGAAGACATCAGAAGAATGCAGCGTCAAAATGTAACTAAGCGACAAAATTTATTTAAGAATCAGTTCTATTTTTAAAATACAGTTTGTGTAATAGGGTAGAGTTAGGGAAAAAAACCACATAAGAGTTTTTAAGCGAGTTTCTAGAAGGAAAATTCACCTATTATGGTTGTTACGGTGGGATTTGAGCTTGGCAGTGAGATACGTTTTGAACCGTTGTTTTAAGTAAACTAATTTTCTAGCAATTTCTAGAAATTACTGTTTTATCATTTTGAAGAGCGGAAAAATTACATATACGATAGATCTGTGCGAATTTTTCAGTTTTTCTCGAAAAACAGTTTACATAGATAGCATAATGATTCAAAAATTTGATTTTTCCGTTCTTTACGATGGTTTCCGTCGATGTAAAAAAATGGGAAAACTTTTTAATTGTAAGAAAATCTAGTCAAACAACTTTTTTTTACGAGAATTGCTTATAAAACCATGTGTTAGTCATTGGATGTGTCTGATTGAAGAACTTATCCAAGGGTTTGGGGTTTCTAACGTTTTCACGAAATTCCATAAAAATAGAGTATTTCGTTCAAGGGTTATCGTGCTAACAAATAAATACATATAGGGGGAAGGCTTAATGAATGAGACATTTTTCTTAAATATCGTCTTAACTTCAAAACCAAGTAATCAAATATTTTAATTCTTGCGGCATAAGTGACTTCAAACATTACTTTATATTTTAAACTAAAAAAATTTTATTCTTTTTAAATAATAGTAAATTTTTTTGTTTGAAAAAAATGAAATTTTTGTCCCATTCAGTAATTTTATTTTCATTGAATGGGACAAGAAGAATATTGAATGGGACATATGTAATACAATGTAAAATTCATGTGGTTTATACAGGTTAGTAAAAATATGGAAATGGTCAGAAATCTCAACGAGCAAGCATTTTTGGGATAGATGATGAGGACAAAAGTCTCAGCATTTTTCACGGCGCATCCGATGGTGACCTTGACTTTGAGGTCAAGATCAAAATTCAAGGTCATATTCATAATGTCCCATTCAATATTCCTTGTCAAGTAACAAGTTAAAGTCAAGAAATACAAAGTATACATAGCCTCAATGCGCAAACAATACTTATTTAATTATAGTCTATATTAAGCACTTTAATAATCAGCTAATACAATTAATCTAAGCATAATAGTTATCATAGAATATTTAGTAATTTATAAAAAAATAAAAGTTACGTTTTTCTATTTAAAATCGTATTTCCTAATTTTTGTTGAAACAAACGGAAAATCGTTAGCCCATATATCGTATATAAAAATAGTTATATAAAAGACACCTAATGACTGTAATACAAGTTTCCATTAAAGGTTCCAATTGTTAGCTAAAACTCATTTGCCCCATTCAATAATCGTCCCATTCATTAAGCCTCTCCTCTATACATACATAAATTTTAGTGAATATCATTTTCGAGTTCTGACGATTTAAAAAACAAATTTCTGTCACAGTTGTCGACTCAAGTTTCACCATGACAGTGGTTGTAAGACCTGAATTTTGCTTCTGTAAAACCTATTCCTAATTATTTGCCCTCGCTTTCCCCTATATTTGATAGTTACGTTTACACTGAACAAATTACTCAATTAACTAAATATGAACTTGATTTATCTAAAAAAAAAAAAAAAGTTAAAAAGAAATAAAAATGTGAAATAAAAGAAATATCAGTAACATCAGATCAGTTCATTTTTAAAACCAGAGTCAGTTAATTAAAGTACATAATTAAAACATTTGTACATCTTAAATACTTAATTGGACGATACTGATGAAATACAGTACATATCTTTTTTGTATCCAGCACTTTGATCAGATAAATAGTCGACAGTGGTAAGCGCGTACACTTTCGTATTGGCTTAATTGTTAAACCTATGTACGTTTAAACTACGGAACGTTAATAATAATTTAATGGTAATTTTAAAATTAAGGTCAAAAGATTACATATATCGATAATTTTCGATTATATATGTGTTTTTCTACGGTCCATAATTCGATTATGGAGATTTTTTTATGGCCGTGGCAGGATTTATGTAAATATAGTAACACGGACGGTAAGGTAATAAAAATTGGGAATGTGATTTTATTTTTTTTTTTTTATTTTTGATTTTTTGTTATTGGTATATGATTTGATTTGGCTCGATAATATGCGTATAAAGAACTTTTTATTAACGGGCAAGTGTACACCAAGGGTCATAATTATAGATCCAATAGTCAAAAAGAAAAATTTGCATAGAAGCAAGTAGTAGATGGTATAATTAATCAAAACCAAGCGAATATAAACTAATAAACAAATACTTTACTTTGCTAAATACCACTTTTATTTTTGAAACTGTGACAGTATTGTTTCGAACCGTTAGTTCATTTTCAACAGTAATTCTGTCACAGTTTCAAAAATAAAAGTGGTATTTTGCAAAGTAAAGTATTTGTTTATTATTTACAAATATGGAATACCATAAAGTAACGCTCAAATCTATTAATACGAATAAAAACTATTTTATTGTATATATTTTAGAAGAAATAGTCTACAAACGTTTTTTAAAATGTATAATAATTTTTTAATACATCTTTTTTAATGTTTGCTTAGGCACATTTACCGCTTGTAATTTGGAAATTGAATCCGCCCTTGTATAAAACAAATTATTTATATTTCTAGAAGAAATTTCGTAATTTTGATAGCAAAAATGGAAAGTTCGCATCCAAATTACTCTAATTCACTCAGTCAAGTTGTTAATAACACTTTTATAAAGCTTGATTTGAGAGAAAATAAGTTTTTTATTTTGCTGATGACGTTATCAGGTTTACTAAAATTTTACAATATCTTAAAAACCGTAAACAAAGTGATTAAATGAAGCGAATCAGAGGTTTCCGAAGTCGTAAGACCACTTCCTTCGAATCAGCCATAGTTCTAAAAGGAATTTCTAAATTCGATCTTGCTACATATATATATATATATATATATATATATATATATATATATATATATATATATATGTATATATATATATATATATATATATATATATATATATATATATATATATATATATATATATATATATATATATATATATATTTGCTGTTTGTTTTAAACATAGATTTCAAAGATAAGAAAGAGTCTCAGTTCAATTTTTTAGGGATCGTGTAAAAACATTTGAAGTAGTAAAAATAACATAGTCAGTGTTTTAGAAAATATGTATAAGATTTCGAAGAAAAAAAATACAAAAATTGTTAAGTAAACTTTTTTCAAATTTTTGATCATGGGTGTACATGTTAAAAGATTATAAATGTTGCTTATCTGTTTGATAAAGGGATATTGCATCCAATGAATTATTAGATTTCGTTAAGGTCATTGATTACGTAGAATTTTTTGATACGAAAATTTGATAATTACAGGTTTTGTGTGGTTACTCAAATGCATACACTTTTTTTCAAGTTTAGACATAAACATAACTAATTGTAATGTTTCATTATTTTAAAATGAAAATAATCTTTAAAAATTATCTAAATTACCATAAAGACTGCATTTATCAATCTGACCAGGCGGAACATTGTATATTTTGTTTTAGATTTTAGATAGGTAAAATTGAAAGTTGTTTGCCAGTAAATTTGCTTTAATGAAAATCTTTAACTTCTTTCTTTCTTTCAGTCCGGTCTGTAATTGGTGCGATCAGTGACGGTCAGATTTCAAGTGGGTTGTAAAACTCCTGATTACGTTTTGTTAGTTAGTATTCGGTTTTAGATCTTTTAATAGGTCCTCTGTATACCAACATCGGTTTACCGACACAGTAAATGTTTCTCAACATTAAAAGTAAAATGAAAAAAAGCATTAAAACAGATTTTCATGCACGTCTGATTCTTGTTTTCCAAGTTGATGGTGCGTAAAAGAAACGCATTTTAAAAGAAAAAAATTCATTTTTTTTTCTTTTCTCATTATTATTTATATGCATACCATGTAACGCCATTAACAAGATCAAAATTTGATTGTTGTACTTTATTTTTTTGTTTGATAAATATTTTTACTAGGTTTGATGGAGAACACGTGTATATACAGTGGCGGGCATAATTATGTTGCCCGTATAAATGAGATGTTAAATATATAAACTATGACTCACAAGTGAATGACTTTTAGTGTTTAGAAATTTAAAGATGTTGATGAAATTCGTATTTTTAATAGTACCGTAAAACCGTGTAGATCCGGACACTCTTTTACATTTTTTGGTTAATTTAATATTTATACATGTTTCCTTCATAGATATCACCAATAAAAGTATTACCATTAGAAAGAGGGTATATTATTTGTTATATCCCTGACCCATTTGTTTCATTATAAGTAAAAATAAAAATAATAAAAATAATTAGTAAGTGTCCGGGTCTATACACCCTAAATCCGTCTTGACCCGGACACTTACTTAAATAATGTAATAACATGCAATTTAACCTCCCCCGTCGGGTTTAGGACAGTGTTTTATATCGTCTGATGTTTTTGAACCTGTCAAAGACTTTAAAATATTTTGTGGGAAGGGCGAGGGGGCAATGCATAGTATGCCTCTTTATGAAGTGAACATACGATATGACACCAGAAGGAGGCATAAACCGCGTAATTCTGGGGCGAATATTAACGTATGGATAGTGGTAGTTACAACTGGTGCGAATCGCGGACATAGTGTAATAAACTGATGTGTCCGGGTCTAAACGGATATATGTATATAGCATGTATTTTTTTATATATACATCGAATATAACTTTAAACATTATTAAATGATGCGCGATAAAATTCTGAACACATACATATCAAAACTAAAGCAATATGACAATTATGACGAAAATTACATGTCTAAATTAGATACACATTTTATTTCTTTGAAAAACTGTAGGATAGTAATCCTGTAAAATGAAATAGTAAATGTTGAGATCCGTAGTTTTTATTGGTACAGCTATTTAGAGGATGTTTTTCTCTCTCTAAGGACGTCAAGAACAAATGTTTATTGTTGCAGGTTAATGTAGAAATTATTTACTTTGAAAATTGATGCAAAGTATCCGGGTCTAGACCCTCTGTCCGGGTCTAGACGGTTTTACGGTATATAGAGGAGTACTCAATTTTGTAGGTTGTTAAGAAATTTGTTCCCAGTACTGTAACGATATATTTTTCATGTAATAAAACTATTTAAAATATTAATAAGAATTTCAGTTCCGAAAAATGCACGTGTCACATTTGGTTTTTGAATTAGATATGTATTCGTTTTGAATGGAAATCAATTTTCAAAATGTTGTGGATGCACAAACATATTTTAGTTTTTGAATTTTTTAGGACCATATTTTATTCTTGAAATTATATCAGCGAAAAAATTTTAAAAATTTAAAATAAATAAATTATTTTTATATTAAGGTGGTAGGTTTACTAGAACTTAAGTAGGTACTACCAAACTTAAAAAAGAATCTATTACTCATTGTCGTATTTAATTATTATTTAATTTTAAAGTCTTTTTAACAGGAATATGTTTTTCGGCTGGGCTACAGTTGAAAAAATTATAAAAAACAAGTTATAAAAAATTAACTGTGTACTAATTAGGTACAGTGTAAACTCTATATAACGAACTTCTGTTTAACGAAAAACTCCTTAAAGCGTAGAAATTACAAAGGTTTGTTTGGTTTACATTATCATTCGTACATTGAAACACTCTTTATAACGTAATAGCCACTCTCAATAGCGAAAAATGCGACATTTTTAAAGCCAAAAAAAATTTTATTTCACTGACTTTCAAACAAAATAGTGATACAGAGTCGTAAATATTTCGTACGCACAAAGGGATTCTTAGAAATCCGTTTATTTGTTTGTTGTAATTGCCTAGCACATGTTTTTGCCTACTGTACTTCCGTACTACTGTCTTATTGCTGTCTTTACGTTATCATATTCTTAGTTGCTTTCAAACTTTTTAACTGTAAACATGGCGAGTAAAAGAAAGAGTTTGTGTATTGACGAAAAAGTGTCATTTAATTCAGTCAAAATTAAAACCACTTACTAAGTTCGTAAGTTTTATTCGTAAAATTATATTGTTTTCTTTTACTCTCCATATAACGAAAACTCTCTATAACGTAATAAAATACCCGGTCCCTTCAATTTCGTTATATAGAGTTTACACTGTATATTATCTAGGTACATAGTTGATTCAAATTTCGATATTTAGTGCACTGTAATATATTTTGTTTAGTGTTTAGCATATGAATCTGTTCTGCAAAACAGAGAAGGAAATATAGTGTTCATAGGTATATATATATATATATACCTATATATAGCTTTTTATTTTGTTTGGAATATGAACACCTGGAATGAACACCATATTTCCTTCTCTGTTTTGCAGAACAGATTCATATGCTAAACACACTAAACAAAATAATATATCTACTAATTCATTAATCTGCCGAATACTCTAATGTTTCAACCACCTTAAATTATTGCGGAAATGTTTCGATTTAAGTCTAGTAGCCACGAATATAGAATTTCGAATATTTTTAATACATATTTTCGAATTTCTGTAATTTTGTTACGAAATAAAAATTTTTTATATTACAACCCAAGTATGGAATGTAGTGACCAGTGAGACTATGGTTTTTCTATCATGAATCTATTTTAATTTGAAATTTTTAAAAAAATGTGATCATTCTCTGTTTTATTTTTATTAAATAAAAAAACAACAAATAAATGACACACTACGGACAGATGTTCCGTGAAAATGATTAAAGAAATAATTGAAATATTTTTTTACCGCAGATATTTTTGTTATGTCGCGCAAATTAAAAACAAAAAAATATAAATAAATAAAAATGCAATTTGAAAAAAAAAAATATTTTTACTGGCAATGAAGACAACAATGTATACAAATAATGTAACATATTTAAAGACGATTATTACAACGTTTAATTTTTTGAAGGATAAAAAAATGTATATTGAAGACATTAAAATTATAGTACGAATTTCAACTTTGATGAGGAATGTTTAAAGGTTTTACAATGCTGGTGCTGAATACTTGTAATACCTCATAGATATACAAATACAGATATAGATACAATAAACAATACGCAATTTAACAATTAGCAACAAGTATTAATATATTACAACTCTAAGAAAAAAGTAAAGGTAATAAAATTTTGAAAAAAATATGATTGGTTAAAAAAGATGACAAGGATAAAAAAGTAGCCTGTACAGTGACAGTTTAATTTATTTATCTCTCTCACACAAAAATATGACAAACTAAGTCGGATTTACATAGCTAAAGAAAACTTCATAATTCAAAAAGTTAAATGAATGTATATAATTCTTAAAACTGTTGATTTAGATTATAATTTAACATTTCTAATTCGTATTCTGTATTGCCATATTCTATTTTGAATCGAAAAGTAATATTTTTATGATGTTGCTGCACAGGGCAGTTTCGTACTGAAAATAATTTATTTCATTTTTTGCTATAGTGTAAATCCAACTTGTAAAATTTTATTACGTTTACTTTTTTCTTAGAGTTGTAATATAATAGTAATAATTACAATTGCGTGAAGAGGATATGTTATTAAAAAGTAATTATAAAAAAAATAAATATAAATAATATTAGTTTTATTACTGTAAAAATTGTTAGCAATTGAAATATTTTACAATTAAGAAAATATGTACAATTAATTGTGTCTACTTTGGATTCATATACACGGACAGAAAAATCATATAATTTTTGTAGATAAAATTTCAGAAAAATTACCATGCTCTCTTATAATGCGTGCGCGATCGACAACCAAAATGAAAAATATGTGCTAGCATGGTAAAATTTAATGTGCTAACACAATTTTTATCACACTCTTATGCATATATGTTATAGTTTAATTCTTGTTGTCGTACTCTTTCATTTGCGCATCTTACCCGCAACCTTATGTTGCTTGGGCGGTACCTGTAAAAACTTCGAAGATGCCCGATCTTTTCCGACTTTCGGTTCTTTATGATGCATACAAAAATGATTGCCAACAATATATTCTAATACTAAAGATAGTGAAGTAACAAAATGATGAATTAAACGGTGACATCCCCGTCCTCTAACACAGTGTAATGAATACTGCTTGCTGCTTGTAACACAGTCTAATGAATCAAGGTGCTTGGTCTGACCCGTCCGACCAAGCTGGTCGTCCAAACCCATGGTTGGCTATGTGACTTGCTATGAGTGAGGTACATTTCAACAGCGTTCACAACACACACAACCTTCTTTCTCTTTTTTTCTTTCTACTATTAGCAGATAGCATTTCAAATATTATAATACAGCATGGTAATTTTTGTAAGAAAAACAATTAAAAAATATTTTTTTGTCGGCAATGGAACTTTTTACTGTGCTGTTTTACAAATTTTACGGAGCTAATATTACGGAAACAATATTCTATCCTTTAAATTTTCTATGATTAATTATAATTTTGATATTTTTATCGTACAAAATTGAATATGTTCGCCTTTTACACGTCGATTGTAGTGCTGAGCACAGTAATTTTTATATGAATTTTCTCTCCGTGTAGGTACTGAAGAAATCTACACAGCGTATCGCACGTTTAAACGTGTGGGCACACCAGTACGGCGATTGTTTCAGTGTATGCACGGGCGAATGTACGGTCAATTCAACACATATATTAAATGTCGTGTTATAAAAACCTTTGTCACGTTTTGTCAGAATATTTAGGCATGAGTGATTTTCTTCGGATCTTGAAGCTTCGACCATGAAACCAGCTTCAAAAAATTCTACATTTGGAGCATTAAAAGGCGGAAAATTTGGTCGTATTTTATTCAGTGGTCTTGGAGTTACCGCCATTTTTACACATGTCTAAAAATTTGAAAAATTTTGGTTTTTTTCGATTATTTCCAGACCTTGTTTATAAAAATCGATAAAGCTTCCACGGATGATTATTATAAGGGCAAAATTTTTTTCATAGATCACGTGACATTCTTCTCATTTGTTTTGAAAATTTTTTTAAGTATCGCTGTATATATAAAGTTGATGTATTTTCAATCGGATTTCAAAATGGACATTGAGGTGAGGTGACTGGTACTGCAAAATTTTCCCATGTAACTTTTATAGAACATAATCTAATTTTTTAAAAATTTAAACAACTTTTATCCCTAACAGTTTCCGTTAAAAATGGATTCCACTCACCCCTCAGAATGCAAAAATTTTGATTACTTGCAACCTTTTGAATGGATTGGATTTTTTTGTCATGTATCAGTTCCTTATCAGTTACTGACCCCACAGGTTTCAAGTACAACTGTGTTATCAGCTCTTTTTCAAATACAAAACCCTCTCCCTCCTTGGCTGGGTTAAATACTTAATTTCATTAGGTAGCACAGACCAATAAACACTATTATATTATACTACTAGATTAAGCGTAAAGGCAGTTTGTTGGTATTTTTCTTGAAGCAGGTAAGAGGGTGAGACGGGTGATATTTAAGAAATATAATATAATGTCAATTTTTGAGCAAATGCGACCATATTTATTGCAGGACATAATTTGTATACGTACATATTTTGAAAATAAAGCGAATACCACTTTCTTTCTTTCAAAATTTTAGCAGTTTCTTCTCAACAAAGTAAAATTTTATTATCAATATTATATTTTGGCAATAATTATTTGAAAGCGTTTTTACGGATACAATCGGTTACTGCATTGATTACTATATTACAGAATACTATTAGGTCGGAACTTGGTCGTAACTGACTGCCTCAATTATACATTTTTATAATTAGTCTATATATAATATATCTATACATATAATAAAACTGTAAATGTGTCTCTGTCTGTCTGTCTGTTTGTTCACGCATCACGTAAAAACTACTGGACGGATTTTAATGAAATTTAGTGTGATGATAACTTATTACCTAGGTCAACATCTAAGATACTTTTTATTCCGGGAAAATGTCTCATTCCTACGGGAAAATGGAAAAACTATTTTGAGCATCTACACACATTACGTCAATTTACATATTTCTTAAAAAATTTCATAACTATAGTAACAAAAATTGTAAGTAAATTTTGTAGTTTGGAAATTTTTCTGAATTTTAAATAAAAAAAAAACTGTTGCTAATTGTGTACCGAAAAATACAATAAATACACAATTGTCAATTTGGAGACAATTTAATGCATTTTGTGTTGCAAGAAACTACAAATTGGAAAAAGAAACTACTCAACGTTTCGCGTGAACAACGTCACGGGTACGGCTAGTATATAATATGTTCAATTGGCCTGTGTTAGGTAGTGTTATATTAGTTCATAGACACACTTGATTCCTACATTTTCCCAAAATTTTAACTTTCAGAACATGAGAAGAGCAAACCCTTAATTATTTGCCTTTATGGGTGACTATTTTCTCGCCATGGGCCGGGTCGACCTATTTTATTCAAACAACCAAAGCATTTCTTTATTCCCACACTGGATTGATGAAAAGTTTTTTGATGATCATCTCCTGAGTTAGAAGTTACTTGGTTGGTGTTCGAGAAACAATTTCGAATCGCTTGTACAACACACGCAAATAAAACAAAACAATAGCAAAAATATTCATACACTGAAACAATCATCCCAAAATAACCCACTACAAATTATGTAGCTACAAACATATTTGATTTGGTCCAATGTCTTTTACAACATGACTGACAAACGTCGATCTAGTGTCGTGCAATTTATCAAAATTTGATATTTACCATTGGGTCCCGATTAGTTAGTCGGTGACATTCACATTTTTTTGACATTTACATGTTTTTTTTGTTGACTGCATCATTAAAAATACGAACCAAATTTATGTAATGTATTTAAAAAAAAAATATGATAGAACTACAAGATTATACAATAGTCAAAAATAAAACGCACTAGAATTGTGGAAGGCCAAACGTCGTTTGTAATTGTATGTTAATTTTTATTTTTTGATCAAAGAAAAGGAGGTTGGGATATTTTTATATTAATTTTTTTTATATTTATTACGATTGAAATTAATATTATTCAAGCATCTAGATCCGTTTTATTGGGTATCACTTTATGTTATGTCATAAGTGTTAAATATTTGGGGTAAGGTCACAAATTAAATTCAAGAAAATCGACCAAAAAAGCCAAAGAATACACACGGAAATAATGGGGCGTTGAATAACCAAATTGATAAGAAGCCATTTTTCCAAAAGTTCCAACAGTTGAGGATTGGTGCCCGTTCTTCAGTCTTTCGTTTTGTAAAATAGATGTCATCCATACCATTTTATTCTCTATTGAAAGAAGTGACGTGAAGGCTAAAATTTGAAAAGCATGCGTCTGAAGCAGTCTTTTTAAAGGACTATATGCCGATATGCTATTGGAATTTTGAATGGAAACTGTACAAAATCTTTTCCGAGCATAGACGGCGTAGTCTACCGGTCTAAAGCAACAGTGCCTAAGCACGCTCGACCACTTGGAAAACGATAAGATAGCGACCTCTAGACTTCTTAACTTGAAACGAAATGGAAAAATGATTCCCAGTAGAATAAACTTTTTGTATGTTTTGATACATAATTTCCAAATTTTTTTTTAATTTTGTCAAATTTTCATTTAAATATAGAGATTCTCTTCTGGGTTTTTCCCATTTCTTAACCAGTACATTTATTGTCTTTAATTTATATATATATATATATATATATATATATATATATATATATATATATATATATATATATATATATATATATATATATATATATATTCTTTTATCCAAACTGAATTCTGTTCAGTTCAAATGTCACCTGATGATGGTTTAATAAACCAAAAACTATTAGTGATAAATAAAATATATCTCTATATTTGAGTGAAAATTTGACAAAATTAAAAAATTTTTTCACCATAACCCAAAATTTTTATTTCGGGACTCTAAAAACCACTATTTTTATGTAAACATTATATTATGTCGACTAAAATTATAAATATCATAAAAAATACATCATTTAATTTATTTTTCGAAATTATGGCATTTGCATATTTAGATTACCTTTAATTTTCAATTAGGTTACAATTAGATCTTTATCAAAATTGAATTATTTTAAAAATTTTATGATTTGAAAAAAACAAAGATTGCTTGCGGTGACCGTCAAATGTTTTATTGATACTAAGAGTATACTTATATGTGGACCCATAATTTACACACAACCCGTTAAATTAAATACATATTCCCTCTCATACTATAGGCGAATATAAATCCAAACAATATTTTCGAATCACTCTGTTATCGACAATAGGTTATCGACAATTCATTATGTGAGACACAAACACAAAATCCATACTACAGTAGCACCTATGAATAAAATACATATTATACGTATTGATTAATCCATGAAACATTGATTTATTGTAATTATTAAATTATAGTGTTTATTTGTTTATTGTGATTGATGCTGTAGTGTAGTTGAACTATTTTTTTATTTTATTTTATTTCCCCCTTGAATTGATAGATAAATTGCTATTTCCTAGTGTTGGGTCCGTCATTCAAAACTGATGTGATGCATAAAAATAAACATATGTAAACGGTAGTGATATGTAGATATGAAGGTATGAAATAATACATCTGGACAATTAGGTACGTATGTTGTATCCATTTAATTTAAGTTCATTGATTCACGTGTTTTCACATATATTCAGTTCAAAGTAACCGATGCGAATGTACAGTAAAAATACATTTGATGAACACTTACAGTTTGGGGGCTCGCCTGTTGTATGGGCCGATTTTCGTAGAAGTCGTCAAATACACTTCAAGTGTACGTTATTTTTTTAGCGAATTTCCAGAATGGAAATTCAGCTATTACAGTAGGCCTCATGACGCGACTTGAGCCCGGCACTATGGCAGAAATTTACATTTGATGAACACTTACAGTTTGGGGGCTCGCCTGTTGCATGGGCCGATTTTCGTAGAAGTCGTCAAATACACTTCAAGTGTACGTTATTTTTTTAGCGAATTTCCAGAATGGAAATTCAGCTATTACAGTAGGCCTCATGACGCGACTTGAGCCCGGCACTATGGCAGACATTTGTTTTGAGGTCCCTAGAAACCGAAAATAATATTCACTAAAATTTATATATATATATATATATATATATATATATATATATATATATATATATATATATATATATATATATATATATATATATATATATATATATATATTTATGTACATATTTATGTATGTATTTATGTATCAGCACGATAACTCTCGAACGAAATGTCCTAGGTTTACGAAATTTGGTGAGAACGTTGAAAGTCCAAAAATCTTGGATGAGTTCTTCAGCCAGACACGTCAGATGCCAGGAACATGGTTTTTGTGCTTGCAAAAAATTAGTTTTTTGCCAAAATTTGCTATAATTTACATCTTTTTGCCACATTTTTTTACACCATTGCAAAGACGGAAAAAATCACATAAAAAAGCTTTTTGAACTATTATTCTAGGTTAGCTAGTTTAGAAAGAAAGTCAATTTATTATTTTATCGAAAAAAAGTCAATTTATTATTTTATGGAGATATCTGTAAAAATGGAGCCAAGTACTTTTTGTGTTGATGCTTCAATATTTATTTAAAATACCCCTGTCGCAGCATCCTGCATAACATAGCGAATTTCCATTTACAAAGTTACATTTTTCTCGGAAACTAGTTGATATAGAGTAATTATAAATAAAAAAATCTTCTTTATGTAATTTTTCCGCCTCATTCCGCCAAATTTTTTTCACGAAAAATTTCATTTCACGAAAAAAATTTGGCAGCATGAGGCGGAAAAATCACATAAAGAAGGTTTTTTTTATTTACAATTACTCTATATCAACTAGTTTCCGAGAAAAACGTACTTTTGTAAATGGAAATTCGCTATGTTATGCAGGATGCTGCGACAGGGGTATTTTTATTAATAATTTTGTATGAATATTTATTTTATAACTCTAATAAAAACACCACAAAGAAGACCACTTAATAATAATATAGTCGAAAAAAAAATTAGCTTTAATTGATGTTTTACAAGATGTTTGAAAATTTCGTCACTGAATTCTTTTTTAATACATAATAGCTGTAATTATTGAATATATTTGCATCCATTGAGCAGATATCCTAAAGGTAAATTAGTGTAATCAGTAGAATCATAAAAGTTTAGTTCTCTTCTTCCCGCTTCTGATCCAAATTGATTCATCAAATTGAAGAAAAAAATCGATTCAAATTAGTAAAAGTTAAAGTTTTTGAACAGATTTTCTTTTAAAATTACTCCAAATTGTCCCCAGTTCTATAATTTTTGTACCTGGTGACGTCATTGATTGTACAAAAATTTTTAAATGGCTACAATTGGTGAGAAATGGGTTTGGATTGTTCAACAAAAAGCCAGTTGTTTTATTTTAAATAACTTTTTTCCTCAGTCATCGCAAAAATCATGCTATTTTATGCTCAAGGCAATTAACACCGTAATAGTTATGAATACTATACAACGTCAAGTGAAACCTGACTAACTACGACATAACGCTATACCGCGTCAGCAACTCTATATAAAGTATGTGTATATTAATTGTCAAATTTGGGTACCATTTCGTTATTATAGGTTACGACCATCAACGTGTTTTTGACCAAATTTAAATATTGGTCATTAAAAATAAACGTGAATATTTTTTGAACCAAATCACATAATTATTAAATTCGTAGCCATAAATCTTAGTCTTCCAGTGCCACACCAAAAACTAAAAAAAAATCACGTTAATGACATCAGATTAAAAATATTTCGTGTGGTTAATCTGTTTCGCGAAATATAGATTGATGGTATAGAACTTAAATAAAAAAAAAAAAAACTGGACAGATTTTTGAATAAAAAATATTTTGTTGATGTTTGGTGTTAATAAAAAGTTTTTTTTCTTTTTTTTTTTTAAGAAGTGTTACTCTAGCAACATCTGCCGAGCTCGCAAAAATTACAAAAATCAGACTTGTGAGTAGAAAAATAAAATTAAAAAAAGTTTTAACCCGTTAAATTTGGTTAGAATTATGGAAGATGGAAATTTTTGATTGCGCTAAAAACTAGTATGTTTTAGAGAGGGTATCGGTAAGAAAATAGACAAATATCCACCTTTAATAGTGTGACCTTCTTGATAACACAAATCCACCCACTATGAAAAAAATTACTTTTAATAAAACACAGAAAAGACGGACAATTCAACTTCCGACCTAATAATGAAAAATAACGAAAAAAACTATATATCTTCTCCTTCTACAAAATGAATAAACACTAAATTTATATATTAATTTAATAATTTTCTCAGGTGTCAGACGCAGGTGAATTAATATTTTCAAAAAACATTTAAAAATGTAATTTTATTTATGTCGCAATCCCAGTGTTTGTCATTAACATACTTGACTCGTTCACGAGACAAGTTGGCGCTTATGCATTTTTGAACAGTGAAGTAAATGTCTACAAATAGAATATCGCCGGAGAATTTAATTTAATTTTCGTAAGGTGTGCCAAAACTTCCTATTCGATTGTTTTGGGGGTTATTTGATATTCGAGTTGAGATGTCTCATTGCTATAAACGAATAAAATTTATTAATTGTAAATGATTCGATTTTTTTTTTTTTTTTTTTTTTTTTATAAAAGCTAACTTTAGTTCTTGAAGAAGGGTTGCAAAAAAGTTTAGAAAATTTTATTAATCTTTGAGGTCTAGTACTTATGTAGATGGTGGTGCTAAAATAATATTTTAAAATTTGTATCTGTTTTTAAGCTGATTTCAGTTTAATTTGATTGTGATAAAGTAAATTTTGAACCCCCCCCCCAAAAAAAAAAAAATTTGGTGTTAATTTGTAAGCAGACTAAAAGAAAAATATTTTAGGAATTTTGGCAAGTATTCTTTTGTAAAATACAAGAACAATAATTAAAGAAGTAGTTCTTAAAATCAAATGTAGATACAACGATGACGAAAGACGCACAAATTTTTTTTTTGTATTCCATGAAGTTCCCTCCAAAAATCTGTTAAATCAAAGTTGATAAGTTTTTATTTAAATATAATAATTATACCTTTACACTTTACATTTTACAATACTCTAAATTATACATTTTATGATGTTAGTGGAGGACAAGGACAGTGATGGTGGGAGGGGCTAAGATTTGGAAAGTGTGGATACTGGATACTACTCCACCGAAAGAAATTTTATCAACATTTATCTGGATTTGTTAAGAGAAACTGTAGGAAAACTTCGGGAGCATAGCCAACCGCGGGAAAGTTTTTACTTAACTTCAATAAAGTAGATTTTTCACTTTAGGATTTTTTTGTCTAATTTTTCAAAAAGTTAACAATTAATCGTATTGTTGCTAAAAAATTAAAGGACATTGCTTAATTTTTGAGAAAAAAAATATATCTAAACAACAAAAAGCTGAACTAATGGTTTATCCAGAATTTATTATTTATTTTTGTGTATTATACTTTATTTACATATAAGATTCAAGTGGGTCACTGAGTGACCCACGTGTCAAAGGTTGTCGAGGTCTACTGCAGGTATTAAATGGGTCATGTTTATATTTATTTTTTTTCCAAAATAAAGTAAAAAAAATCAATTCTGCAAAAAAAAAATACTCATGGGGAAAAAATCAACCAATTAATTAAATCCTACAACAAACAAAATAAATCTTAATAATTAATTTCTTACTTTTTGTGTGCTCAAGAAAAAGCAACTGAAACTCGTAAAAAACAATAAAACTTAATTACTCAAGAATAAAAAAAAAACAATAAAAACAAAACCACAAAACAAAAAAACACCGGCCGGCAAAAACTCAATAAAAAACCAATTTTTTTTATTATAAACAACAATCAATGTAAAAAATCGACACTGTAACAAATTTTTCAATCGTGTGTGTTGCTTGCGTACGGTTAAATGTGTACTTGTTCTGGTCAACACAAAAATTACAACACTACTGTTAGTTACTTGGTGCAAGTCAAAGTAAAGAAATACACAACATTCATTTACTGATGCCGATGTGTAGATCCACACACGAGAGATATAATGTTAATTTTACTATATACACAACGATATAACAAACTGTACCTAGTATTAATTCATCAAATGTGACCGGCATTTGAAGTGTTTAGAATAATTTCCCCCGCGAAAAAGAAACGAATTATTGGAGAAGAAAAAAATCAGCAGCGGATGTATCGGAAGGAGTCGTAGTGAGTAGAAATTTGCGTAGACATATAAGGTTGGATTGAATGGATTGAATAAGTATTGTTTTTGTTGTGATATTTAATCGTACCGCAATGTGAAACAGTTTTCTTTTGTACGGTTATGGAGAAAGAGTGGCGCTAAAGATTGAACGGAACGTGTTTAAAATAGTTGCGGTGAATGTGATTGCGTTTTTTTTTTTTGTAAACGCATTCCTAGTTCCGCAGTTTACACAAAACACTGCACCAAAAAAAACGAAGACAAGCCTGTTGCCAAATTGCAAACCTCGTGACCTTGAGACATAAATGGTCAACTAAGCCCTAACAAAAATATTTGGCGAGAAAAAAAAATTATGCACCCTAAACCACACCATATTGTTCTTTCCCCCACTTTCATATAAATTTTTCCACGGACGCCATTTTTAAAATTTTTTTCGCAGAACACCTAACGACTACTCGAAGAGCACTAGTGTTCCGCGGGACACACTTTGGGAAAAACTGATCTAGATTAACGCTTTTGAGATTTTACGATTACGATTTGCTTTGTATATGAATGCAGTTATTTAGGCTGACCATATTTTGACAAAACCAAACCGGGATAGAGCCCTGCCCCCCCCCCAAAAAAAGAGGCTTTTAGGGTCACTCAATACCGTCAGGGTCGATTGAGGGTTTTATCATTATGTTGAATAGGGCGAACCCTTACTTATGATATAGCGTTTTTAAATACTCATCAAACCCATATTTCTACGCGACCATGAACTTAAAGTGATATGAATCATTGTTATTGTAAAAATTAACCAATTTATTTAACGTATAAGTTTTAAACCCCTTGGTTTTTCGTTCTCTTTGGGCCCTATAACTTACTTAATATTGATTTTTCGTCAAAAAAGTTTATAAAATTTTCGCCAAATTCACATTTATGGAGACACTCGAAAAGTTAATGTCGACCTTATTATCAAGAATGTGATTAACCCACAACACACGGAAGCTCAGTTTGGTACACCTGGAAGTCTTCCCTACGAATCCCAGAAAAAAAAACTACCTACTCAAAATGTACACTTGATCATCTCAAGATGATCATTTTCTGTACTATATCGTGCTTCACGCAATTGAAATAAACAAATTGTATACCTAAAAGGTGATGATAATAAGCAATTTAAAAAATTTGTCAATTGCGTGTTTTGACACGCACTAAGTAATGTCATCTCAGTGAAAGTGTTAATTTATGATTTTTTGTTAACTCTATAGTTGTGAACTCTACAGCCCTCTTGCGTTTATTCAATATGGATGTACAACTCAGTAATTATTCAGTCGCACAACCATGTTAATATGTCATCCTCGATGACATAAAAACCGGGACAAATAACTGTCCCGAAAGAATCTGTCGGGACACCGAGACAGGAGAGTTAAAATCGGAACAAATTATCAATTTTTATATCGTCGAACCTCGGCTTTCTTCGACGATATAATAATTTCGTTGTGTGACCAAATGATTATTCACATTATTATTATTATTTTATTGAAATACCAGGGACGGAAAAATTATGTGGGGTCGAAAAGCCGAAAAATAATAGCCAAAAAAGAAAACTATTAATGGAATTTATCATCTCAGATCGACATTTTATAGTTCAGATTATCATATTAACGGCTAATTTTAATATTCAATCTAAAAATACTGAAAAATAAGCTGATAAAATGGACACCCCAGTAAAAAAAAAATTCTGCGCCCTTTATTATATTATAAATATGTATCTTTTATTTCTTTTTATATAAATCCGTTGTATATATTTCCTATCTCACTTGCACGGTACATAGGTAAACAACACTTTAGTTTATACCAACATAACAGATATGAGATAAGAAATATTACTACATATATGACAAGTTTTATTTTTGTTATAAAGCGAAGTTTACATTACGCATATTTATTGTCAGTTAGTTTACATCTTTAAATTTATTACTAAGCACTTAATTTTCTATTTTAGCTTTCAAATATGAAAGCTAATAATATAAAAAATATTGAAATAGATCGGGAACCATTTTTTGGATACATTTTACATGTTTAAAAAGCAACTTTTTAATTTATTTTTAAGAAGCTTAGATTGTGTTATGTAAATATGTACCTATATACAAAACTGTATATAGGTACATACAGTGAACTGAATATTTTTATAACCTTAAAAACCGTCAATTTTTCTTGTAATTTAGATTTTAAAACAATTTATTAAATATTATTGTTATTTGATTGAGAGAGAATAATTCTGGTAAGTATTGCGCATACGTATAACACTGAATGAATAAAATTAAAATCAAATTTTTAATGAGTTATTAACCTTTACAGAAAAATGTAGCATTATTTCTCGAAGATTTTGAAGAAAATTATTCAACTAAATCCGAAATATTTAAAGAAAAATCTAGCAGCATTCAAGGCAAAGCAAACTGGACAAAAATATAAGAATTTTAGGAAGCAAAATTATCTACTTATTGTAAATACTAAATAATCACTTATTATTACACGAAAGGTTTGCATTTTCTCGAATAAATTTAGGTTTGTCTAACGAAAATTTGTTGCCTAGCAATTTAACCTAAATTCTTTATCAGTTAAATTTACCAATACGAATTTTTGTTTCATTTTTATCGTGTTTACCTACAATGAAATGTTTTGTACCATTTTGCTTTCGAGACTACGAAAGTAGCGAAAGCATTGTGATCACTTTTGAAAATAAAAAATTTTTTCCCTCCAAAATAAAATTATTTACGCACATTTTAAGTTTTAGAGCTTCTTGAACAATTTTCGTGCGGTGTCTGTCCGTCCGTCCGTCTGTCTGTAGGTCGCCAGTTTTCACTAAGTGGCATAACTCCTGAACTATTCAATTGTTTTTAATGAAATTTTCAAAAATTATGCAGTTTGGTTTCTAGATGGTCCCCTATGAATTTAATCGAAATCGGAGTAATGGTAGCTACGCCGCTACCATGATATTTCCATTAATATACTAAATTACACCAAGTGCCATAACTTCTGAACTATTCAATTCTTTTTTTATGAAATTGTCAGAAATTATGCGGTCTGGTTCCTAGATAGTTCCCTACAAATTTCATTGCATTCGGAGTAATAGTATCCACGGCGCTACCATGAAATCCAATTGAATGTCAGTATCTTATTTACTGCTAGTCCCACTTCGCTCAAATTTTTAAAGTATTTTAGGGGTTAGTTTCTAAAATATTTTTTCTATTATTTTATAATTTAGCCTTTAAGTTTTTTGAGTTACAACAATTTTTTATGAACTTTAAGGCGATGGTATACCGTCAGTTGGGGCGAATGTAAACGATTTTCTCAGTTTTTTGGCAATAAATTGTTTAGAGTTTATCTAAAAAATTCTAAAAAAATAATTTAAATGCTTTAGTATCACGAGCATATAGGGCAGTAATAAAAATATCAAAATTGGTACTGCAACATTTTGTTTTTTTTGGTTATATAGTGTCTAGATTCGCCCCTATGTGTGGGGCGAATCGAGACAGTGCTTTACTTGCAATATAAATCACATTAAGTCATGCATATGAGTAAAATCGGACATAAAAAGATAAAAATAGCTGAATTTCCAATCTGAAAATTCGCTAAACTAAATAACTGCATCAGCGAATGACTTTTGATGGATGGAATAAAACATTTTGGATTTAAATGAATTTTATTGCGATTTGCCTTTGAGTCTATCATGCAAGGTCGATTTGGGAACATGGAAATATTCAGCAACTTGTCTGAGCGATTTTTTTTTATTTTTAATATCGGAAAGCAGGGGCGCAACAACTACATATCTAGAGGGGGTCCAACAAAAATTTAAATTATCAAATTTTTTGATAACGCAGTTCTCCAATAACAATGGAAAATGTTGTAATAAAATGTCGTCTCCGAAAATTTGATTTTCAAATAAAAAATATTAGTAAACCACTAAAAATTTTACTTTTTAATAGAAATAAAATAAATTGAAGGAAAATTTCCAGGTAATTTTAGGGGTCTGGACCCCCCTGGTTGTTGCGCCTCTGTCCAAAATACCCCATTTTATGTTATCTTCATTACAGTTTATGTAGTTTATACCCACTTTCTTTTTATACTGACGCAACATTGTGTATGAATTCGCCTCACCTATAGACAATTTTTAGTCGAATTTTTCCTTGAAAAAATTAGACTTATACAGCCTATACGATAAGAACGGCGAGAGGCGAGAGTAGGGGCGCTATCCGTTTTCGGACCCGTAGAACACGAATATGTAGAAAAAAAAATGTCTGATATATATATATATATATATATATATATATATATATATATATATATATATATATATATATATATATATATATATATATATATATATATTTTCCCGCTACCTTTTAATATGTGTAGCGCCCCCCTATGGAAGTTAAGAGCTCAAATTTGGTAAATGGGGCTCACTCCGATGCACAACAATACTATCAAAGTTTGGTCAAATTTTGGGGAAATTTTGGATCCGACCCAACCTTTAAGGGGGTGGTGGGGGGCGGAAAAGCAATAAAAATTTTCCAAACCGGTTGGAAATAATGTTTCGGTCAATTATCTACAATATATCCAAAATTCAGCTTCTTAGGATGATTTGGAGGGAGTAGAGGGGGAAAAAACGATTTTCGCTGGATCTAACACGTCCCTAGCCCCCCAGAATTAACGTAGAGGGTTGAAATTTGGTATGTTGATGGAGTTCATACCTAGGTTGTGCTTTTTGAAGGTTTCAATATTTTACCCCCACCCCCCTCATTTTTAAGCTACAATTTCATGCTTTTTCGACGTTTTCGAAGTTTGTACCACTCGCACAGGTCACCCCAATAAACCCAGAGGGCTGAAATTTTGTATTCGGTTTAAGTTAGTATCAAGGGGGTGCCTTTTGGGGGTCACGACTTTTTACCCTTACACCCACAATTTTTATACCAAAAAGAACATGATTTTTCTTGTTTTTTGACAGTTTCGTTCGGGTCAAAATCTCCCCATGTGAACCTAGAGGGCTGAAACTTTGTGTACAGGTTAAGTTAATAGCCAGCCACTGCTTTTTGGAGGTTTCAACTTTTAACCTTTACCCTCACGATTTTTACGACCATATTTCTTTGATTTTTTTGCTTTTTTTCTAACACGTCTAGAGACTCTCTAAGGAAAACTAGAGGGCTGAAATTTTGTACGTGTATTGAGTTAGTATCCAGCTAGTGCCTTTTAGGGATTCCACATTACTTTTTCCCCCATTTCTCCCATTTTTACATCGGAATACAATGGTATTGTTAAATGTGTTTTAAATGCTTTAATATTATTTTAATACAAGCAGGCGTATAGCAATTTTAAAAATTGAAAAAAAAAATGAACGTACTTTTGTAACAAAAGCAATACATAAATATTAAGTAATTTAAAAATGTTATCAAAGTCACTGTTTATTTATAAAGTAGGAATTTTGGATATTTATTTATAAAATAGAAATTTTGGATTTTTTTGGGAATAAAAAAAATATCTTCATAAAGGCCTTCCAGTTTACTATTTAAGGTCCTTTTTTAATATTTAAAAATAAAACACAAAGGCAATTGGCGGATAAGCATGGGTAGGAATGCCCTCGTACGAATTGTGTTGATAAATTCTCTTTAAAGCCCCGATCAGCCGGACACTCATCATCAGTTTTGAAACCACCGCAAAATGACAAATCGCTTGTAGACTTTCAATCACATTTCGCTTGTAGACATTCAATACCGAAGATGAAGGGAAAAATTCGACTACCGTGATGGGGCCCCGCTGCTCACGGCGTTTTTTATTAACCAATCTATAAAAAAAAATTCAGCACAATACAGCTTTCATTTTTGGTACATATATTGTCAAAAAAACGCCAAACATTTTGTTGCGAGTCCCTACTTTATATATATAACTTTTTTTTATACAACAGTTTCTTTAAAAGATTTCAAAACGCGCGTTATTTTTAAAAATTATAAACAATGCGCCTGTAAAATAACAAAATACAAAGATGTCACGTTCACCGCTTTTCTTTGATGACTAACTCATAACTGACAAAATTCAGTAGCATAAATTGATCTATGACCTTGTGCGGTCATAACACTGACGAAGAAATATCGAGAGGCAGCTCTGTCTAGATTCGCCCCTACTGTCTCGGTTCGCCCCAACTGATGGTACATATAATATATATATAATATACGGCATATTTAAAGTCTTTTACGAATACGAGGAAGCTGTGTGCCACACCCCATTGGCAGCGTATTTTATAATGTTTAGATGTAAGGTTTTTAAAAATATGTATTTTTGTTGCGTTATTTGATTGGACTTTTTTGAAAACAATTGCTAAATCTGGTTTGTTTTGCAGAAATACACACAAAAAAGTTATTTTTGTAGTTTTTGTGACATTTATTTATGGTCCATTTCACTTAAATTTAACCATACTTCGTCACTTATGAATTTAAATAATTTCCGTTTCCTTGGCTTTATCTCGTTCTCGTTCATCATCAAAATTGCAGTTTGTTTTTAGAAAAGAATAGACGATTGATTTATTTTCAGTATAAGAATTATTTAATTTTTTAACTTTAACTAATGATCAATTGTATTTGAAATAGGGTATAATTATTTTTCATAGAGCGCAACCGAGTAACGAAAAGGGTTTCACATATATTATTGTAACTTATCCACGAGGAAGCTGTGTGCTACACCCCATTGGCAGCGTATTTTTCGTTGTAAAAATCTATTCTAACTTATTTTTCCACGGTAAAAATGAAAAAACGCTGCCAATGGGGTGTAGCAGACAGCTTCCTCGTACTCGAAAAAGACTTTAAAACAGTATTCTACCAAATATATATACCTATATATACCGTGAGATTATAATTTCACCGTAAAGTTCATAAAAAATTGTTGTAATTCAAAATACTTAAAGGCTAAATTATAAAATAATGGCAAAACTATTTTAGAAACTAACCCCTAAAATACTTTAAAAATGCGAAGTGGGATTAGCAGTAAATAAGATATAATATAAAAATCTCATGTCACAATGTTTGTCTAGGATAAACTCTGAAACTACTGAACCGATTTTGATGTGAGACGATATTACTTAGTGCGTGTCAAACACGCACTTGACGAATTTTTCATAGTAAAAACAGCGTCGTTGAATAACCTACTCAGTCACGCATACGTTTTATGGAAACCGTGTTATAAAAGCACAGCGTTGTAGAAGAATTGTTACCGCATTTATTCCACGTTCTAATGAAACCGCATTACAGGAGAGTTTATTGTATTTCGTTGTTATTGGTATTGGCTATAAAATTTTAACAATAAGATTTATTTTTTAACATAAATGACAAAATTTTTAACAAAGTAATAATTTTATATTCAAGTTCGTTGAATTGATTGATCCATTAAAAATTATGTTGTGTACATGTTGGTTGTACTTTAAAACGTAAATCTAGATCATTTTTGTCGTCCAATAAATCAATTTTAAAGGTTCTAAGGATCAAGGAAATGAAATACCGTCAAACGGGGCTATTTGGTAAAAATATTATGTATTTTTGCTTCTAGCTTAATATATTTTAAAAAATTGGGTCAATCTATAGGAGCAATTCACATAATACATAATAATTATTAATTTAATCCTTATTTTGGATAATTTAATAAATACTAAATGATATTTTTTTTCTTATTTTGTGGCCTTTCCAAATAGCCCCCGGGGTGGGGCTATTTGATATCGGATGAAAAAAGTTATCAAAAACAGGCTAAAAAAAAGTTTTTTTTAAAACAATTTTAAGGAACGTTTATGGTTAAGAAAGGGCTATTTCCTAGTAAAACAACGATTTCCTAGTAAAACAGCATTTAACTATTCAATGTAAAACTTATCATTTTAGGAAAATAAAACAAAGTAGTAGCATATAAAAATTATTAAATTTATTATTTTTCAAACAGTTCAAATGGCTTTAGTTTAAGAATCTCACTTAAACGATAATAAAATATAATAGTAAATTCAACTTTAAAATTAGCAAAATTTTTAATTTATAGTGTATAATAATTAATTTTGAATTAATTCCAAATAGCCCTTTTTTGTATTCCAAATAGCCCCACTTCTGAAGAAGGGCCTTAAAATATTAAGGCGTCAATATAAACAAATTTTAATGACTTCTAAATAAAAAGGGAAAAACTAATAATTAGTGAACAACTTACCATTTAAATAAATATCTTAACTTAAATCCTACAGTCGAAAGTTTGCACTGCAATAATATTCTGTAATTTTTATGTTGTTATCAACTGACACTTCACAAATGAAATGGAACAACTTGTACAAGTCTGTACTTGTCAAAATACTACTACATTAACATCCCCTATTAAAGACGCATTAACGATACGAATACGTTCAGAAATCAAACAGATATAAGGGTTTAAATCTTTTTTTTTGTTTTTTTTCCAAATAGCCCCACCGATTTCAAATAGCCCCGTTTGACGGTACATATAATTTCTATTGAAACACATATTAAAATAAAACAAACATTTTGTCAACCTACTTACATCATTTTCATATAAAAATGTAATAAATATAAGATTTATATATTTTGAATACAGACAATATTATTTATATTTTTCAAAAATAAGAAATACACTCAATATTTACAATAATAAATTTATTTTTAATTTTATTGTTATTTTTGCTTCTTTCGGTCGATAAGGTGTAGGAAGCAAGCCAGACGATAGCAGCGGGCAACTGGCGTTGTAGTCCCTGGACCTGGGTTCGAAAAGAGGACGGACTCAATTGGGGCAGGGTAAAAGTTACTAAAAGTAAAAAGTGACTTTGCGATGTCGTTTTTTAGAAAATTGAGGAAAAATTTTATATGTCCCCAGGGCCTTGCATTTCCCTCTACGGTCCTAGTAGGAAGCCAAATAAAAATTTTAAAATTTTTTTTAAATAAACTAATCCTTGATAAAGTTGTGGTAATGTAATCGTAAGATTTTCAATATCAGGCTATTGTATTTTTTCTTGTTTTATTTAACGTTTTGGTATGGACGTCGTATTCGAAATAAAGCTTACTATATGTCTTTAAGTTTATGACTAATATTGTAACACACAGTAGCTTAAACGTTACCTGATTATGTTTTTGTGAATTTTATCAAAATATTTTAATCTTTAAATCTTTTATTACGAAGGTTTTATTATTTTATACATAATATCAAATTTCAACAATGGTTTAACTCACCCACTCATTGATGTTAGAGCAACCGTCTTTTGTTTGTTACTGGGCCAAAAAATGTATGTACTTACTAAAGATTTGTGTGGAGTGATTAATTTTGTGGCAGGTAAATAACGAAATAAGTAACTACTCTAGTACCTACTATCTGTCATATTAGTATCTACTAATATGACATTTTATTTTTTTTAATCCAGACATGATATAAAATAGGGATTAAGTAAAAATATGTTTTTAATTACTTTACCGCAATTGGGATCGGATTTATGTCTGATTTTGAATTTCAAAGGCTCCTGTACTCCTCTCCTATATCGACAATAAAACACCTTTGAAAGAAGAATATAGGTACATTATGCTTTTTTAAATTTATAAAAATGTCTAAATGGTACGCTGTTCATGATTGGTGCCTTTACCTTATATGTTTAAATAAGTCTTAATTTTACTCTGTACGGCTTCTGTTTCATTCATATATTTTTTAATATGAATAACAACAACTGATAATTAACAATACACGATTAGTCGATTACATAAATAATTTAAACGCATTCGAATGATTTATTAATTTTTAATTATCAAATTAATTTTTTTGACACGTCTATAATCCGGATATCTAAATTTTGTACATGTCAAAATAATTATCATAAATTTAGAACGGAGAAAAAAATTTCATTCATAAATTCATTCAGTGGAGAAAAAAAATTCAAAATAATTTTATCTCAAAAATTTATGTCAGAACTTGGAAACCTTGACAAAACTATTACAGAGTTGCTGATAAAAGTTTTACGACCTTCTGTTTAGAAACGATTATACAAAATTTTTCCATATTTTTTTCTTGTTACTTTAAGATAACAATTTGTTGATTTGCATAAAAAATAATTTTTTTAGAAAATTTTAAAAATAGTTTCTATGTACGTCGTCTATTAATATTCGATCGATTAAGATAAATTAAATATTTTGGAAATGTGTTGTGGTTAATTAATAAAAAAAATTAATAAATAATCATTAAAAAAAAAGATGACTTATTGACGTCAAAAATGATTTTTGTCAAAATTGATATTTTTTTTTATTTGCAAAAATAAAATTATTTACATATAATTACAAATTAAGGCGGTAATCGAGTTTAAGGGGCGTGAATTTCGTATGTTTTTTGAAAAGAAATAATATAATTTTTTTAATATTATTAGTAGATATCCATTTTTACAGTGTCTATTAAGGTTTTTGGAAAACATTAAGATTTTTGAAAAAATATAAATGCAACGTTTTGTTATTTGCTATATAATAATAACTTGCCGTAAAGAAAAGAGGGCGAACTGGTTGATGTGACCCTGTCGCAGCATCCTCTATAACAAAGCGAATTTCCAGTTACAAAAATTACTTTTCATCGAAAACCCGCTTACATAGGATAATGGTCAAAACGTATTTTATATCTATGGGGTAAAAAAAAAAAAAATTTGAAAAACTTGGCAAATTTAAAAAAAAAAAAACATTTTTTAAGGTTTCTGATATCGGACGTGTCTGGCTGAAGAATTCATCCAAGATTTTTGGATTTCCAATGTTTCCACCAAATTTCATAAAAATAGGGTTTTTCGTTCGAGAGTCATCGTGCGAACACATATAAATACATACACATATACGTTAGTAAATGTCATTTTCGACTTTTAGGAATCTTAAAACAAATTCCTGTCAGAGTCCCGCACTCAAATCGTACCACGACAATGGCTGTAATAGCTGAATTTTCGCTGAAATCATACACAGCTTCTTGATAAGGACTAAGGTCATATGGTTGTTAGACTCAAAGAGAGAAAAAAAAATCGTAAAATGATAGGTGTCTGGAAAAGGTCAGCCTCTTTCTTTTTATTTTCAAAACATTTTTTTTTAAATAGCTTTGAATTTTTGAGTTTAAACAATAGAAAGATATCTAATGAAAGTTCATATCAAACTTAAAGATAAAATCAGTTGGATCGAACTCTAGATTTTATATGCCGATCAACTTGACAAAAAAATAGTTTCGAGAAAAACATGTTTAAGGTTTTACGCAACGTATTTCTGTATAATGTAATTCTGTATAACAAATTGTGTATTCGCCGATTTAAAAAAAAAAAATTATTATTACAAAAACGGCGTCAAATAGTTTAGAATCAACAAATAGCTAAAATAAAAGAAATAAAACTTTATCAAGCGTTTCAATTTTATCTACGAGTATGTCCATAAAACTGACCACATTTTCCATTATTTTCATCTCAGTTTTCATTACATATATACATTCTTGGCGCCAGTATTTTACGATAATTATTATAGGGGCCATTTAAAAAAAAAAAAATCGTATGAATGCTAATTGACATATTATTCATCTAATTAAATAGATATGTTCTGAATGAAATGTGAAATGATCAAATGATGCTCTATCTAGATGTGATGTGTTGTGATAGATATAAATAAATATTATGTAACTAAAAAAAAAATAATAAAATTATAAATAGAATAATTAATTTTGCATGTAAATATGAAATTGTGTGACCTTGTTCTTACTTTTTTTTCTCCAGTGTAATTGTAATTTTTTTGTGCTTAATTGGAAAAACATATTTTTTACAACTTTTTCAACACTTAAAACTTATTGATTCAATTTTAATCAATGAGAGATTAATAAATATTTTAATTTTGATACACTAATCAGTAAATTTCGGGTTTTGTTGTAAAAAAACGAATAAAATCAGAATTTTTCGAAAAATTTATTTTTGGATTGTATCTATATACATAATTTGGTTTATTATAAATTTGAACTACAGTACAAGCTTTAAATAATTTTGTTCCCGTACGTCTCAGTCAGAGTCCTATCATTTCTACTACAAAATTTAGTTTCAAGTGAATCATTTATTTGGAATAATACTAATGTTAATAATACTTTCCCAAACAATAACAGTATTATAAAATAATTTCTTCAGTGAACTTTCTCAAAAAGGAATTCAGAAAGGAGCGAAATCTGCAACACCCATTATGATTGCAACAAAATTATGGCATTTTGAGGCTTTTGAAGTATTTGTTCCACTTCTTTTATACCGTTCTTTGATCTCTACTTCGAAATATTCGAGTTGTAAGATGTTCATCGAAAAGAATTTCACTCTCTAACGGACCAGTGATTTAGCTGAGGGAAGCTTTGACTTCAAATTCGTGACCAGCACTGAAAAATGTACAAAATATTTATTTATAAATAATGAAAAAAATATTTTGCTACACAAAATATCACTTTATTTTTTTAAAATTGTAACAACTTTTTCGAACATTAGTTGCTCATCTTCAAACAAAGCAAAAAATAACTTTATATTTACCAATTTTTAACAATGTTCTCTAAACGGCAGTGGGGAATAAAAATAGTTACCTGTTATACCATATACTTGCACTGTCCGTAGTACTGTAAACAACAAAAGTTAAACAGTTCTTTTAGGACAGGGATGGCCAACCCAAATGATCTTGCGGGCCACTTTGGAAGTGAATCATAACTCCGCGGGCCGCATGTCAATTATGTGTTCCCATAAATTATGTATTTTTTTTTAATACTTTAGTTTTCACTACCTTGGTCATTATAAAATAAATATATTTTGTATAAGTGTGATGAATCTCGCGGGCCAAAAAAAGTTCAAGGCGGGTAACATGCGGCCCGCGGGTTGGCCACCCCTGTTTTAGGATTTCACAGTTTTAACAATGAAATCCTTATGAATTCGTCACTACACAAAATATCACTTTATTTTTTTTTAAATTGTGACAACTGTTTCGAACATTAGTTGCTCATCTGCAAACAAAGCAAAAAATAACTTTATATTTACCAGTATTTAACAATGTTCTCTCAACGGTAGTGGGGGATGAAAATAGTTACATACAATGGATAAGGGATACCTGTTATATCATATACTTGCACTGTTCTTAGTACTGTAAACAACAAAAGTTAAACAGTTCTTTTAGGACAGGGGTGGCCAACCCAAATGATCTTGCGGGCCACTTTGGAAGTGAATCATAACTCGGCGGGCCGCATGTATGTAAATTATGTGTTCCCATTTATATTATGTATTTTTTTTTAATACATTAGTTTTCACTACCTTGGTCATTATAAAATAAATATATTTTGTATAAGTGTGATGAATCTCGCGGGCCAAAAAAAGTTCAAGGCGGGCTCCATGCGGCCCGCAGGCCGCAGGTTGGCCACCCCTGTTTTAGGATTTCACAGTTTTAACAATGAAATCCTTATGAATTCGTCATTTTTGTCACTACATTAGGTGGTCTACACGGAAATTTCCAATTTTCCGTTTCTTTCCAATTTTTTTTCTAAAGAAAAATCCAAAATCATTTTGATTGATTCCAATCATCGTCCGTTTATTTATTTTTTTTGCGCATATGTTGTTGTTTTTAAATGAAAGATAATAATCAAAAGTAATTAAAATACCGTAAAAAAATTATCAAGCTACGGAAAAGAGAAATGTTTCTTATGTCTTCACGACAAAACACATGCAGTGCATCAACATCTAAGTGAATGCGAATGTGCCGATCATGCACTTGACAACATAAACATGCACTCCGAGTACACAAGAGCAGCAGCAATGAAAGAGAAATAATAAAATAGCAAAAAAAGACACAAAAAATTTAAGTAAAGTAAAGAAAAAAAACTGGGCGAGTAGCCAACGAGTCTGCTCGGAATTATACATAACACGTCCTCCAGAGTTTAACTGTTTTGATAAGCATAAGTTTACGTCTTACAAGTAAAGGTCCCGAGGCCGGACCTATCGATTTCGATGAAACTTAAATATGTTGTAGAACACTAAAAACTAAGGGACACGTATTTTTTTTTATCTGCGGAAAAACGGTTTGAAGGGGTGAAATCGCCCTCCAAAAATTGGGGTAAAAATTTAATTTTTCAAATATCTCGAAAACAGTAAGAGATAGAGCAAAAGTTTAAATTGACGATATTATTCTTTTTTAAAGAGCTATCTATTGATATGCAATTTGTTCAAATTACATCAACAGGGGTGGTTGGGGGTTAAAATTTGGGGGTTAATTTTGCAAAAAGGGGGTGAAAAATAAACAATATAAAAATTTTGTTTACAGATTTGAAATCTACGTCAAAAAATCTAATTGACCTGTTTTTGCTCAATATTCTAATATTAAGTCTAGGGGTAGTTAACTAGAGGGTGACTATGTCGAATAATCCTACTATTTGGGTATTTCAAGAAGTTCTTTTTCATGGAAAATAGCTTAAGACAATTAGAATAACGTAGAAATGAAATTCTCGAATTCAAAATTGGGTTTGAGCAACATTGGAGAGGGGGCGAGTCACCCTCTTGAATTACATACTAGTTTACATACACTAATTTTTTCAATTAACACACTGACAGGGGCTAATAATGTCACAATAGATGGTTCTGAAGTTAGACTATCGTATGTAAGGTTTTTATTAGGTTTCGTTATTTTAGGTTAGGTTATGTAATTTTCGGTATCGATAATTTTCGATAAGGAAAACTATAATATCCATTAAAAAACAAACCTAATAAAGACCTTACATATGATAATCCAACTTCAGAACCACTTATTGTGACATCATTTTACCCACTATCAGTGTGTTAATAGCAAAAATTGCTGTATATAAACTAGTATGTAATTTAAGAGGGTGACTCACCCCCTCTCCAATATTGCTCAAACTCAATTTTGAATTCGAGAATTTCATTTCTACGTTATTCTAATTGTCTTAAGCTATTTTCCATGAAGAAGAACTTCTTGAAATACCCAAATAGTAGGATTATTCGACATAGTCACCCTCTAGTTAACTACCCCTAGACTTAATATTAGAATATTGAGCAAAAACAGGTCAATTAGATTTTTTGACGTAGATTTCAAATCTGTAAACAAAATTTTTATATTGTTTATTTTTCACCCCCTTTTTGCAAAATTAACCCCCAAATTTTAACCCCCAACCACCCCTGTTGATGTAATTTGAACAAATTGCATATCAATAGATAGCTCTTTAAAAAAGAATAATATCGTCAATTTAAACTTTTGCTCTATCTCTTACTGTTTTCGAGATATTTGAAAAATTAAATTTTTACCCCAATTTTTGGAGGGCGATTTCACCCCTTCAAACCGTTTTTCCGCAGATAAAAAAAAATACGTGTCCCTTAGTTTTTAGTGTTCTACAACATATTTAAGTTTCATCGAAATCGATAGGTCCGGCCTCGGGACCTTTACTTGTTAGTTGCGCAAAATCATATCCAGACGTGGGTGTACATGCGCCGTGAGTCAAAACGACGCAACGTAACTCGAATCATTTTTTTTTTTTTTTTTTTTTTTTTTGGTGAAAGAGTGAGATTCATTTCAAAAATAGCCCTCCTGGACAAAGTTTACTTAGAGCCAAGACACACGTACCACGCGACGACCACTTTTTTGTCGTTGTCGGGTGGTTGTACTGTCATTCGTGTGTTTTAGACGACCACTTACGAGCCACTTTTTAGTGGTCGAGTGACGTATAATCACTGTTGGACAACAATCAACCCCACCAATATTGTCTGTTATTTACCTACAGTTTTTTATGTATCTGGTACTTATGTATCTGTCGCTTATAAGTCGTCCACTAGTCGCAAGTTTTGGCCACTAACAGCAACACTCAACGACTGTAGACGACACATTGCGACAGTGTCCGCTTACAACGACAAGTTGTGGTCCGTGTGTCTTGAAATTTGTGTTTTCATAAGAAAACCATATGCGTACATAACCGGCCACAGAGCAGCCACTATTTTGTCGCTGTCGCGTGGTCGTCGCGTGGTGCATGTATGGGAATAGGTATGGAAGAGGTATAGCGTGTTCAATTAAACTCCGTGTTGGTTTGGTAGAATAAACTTTATTTACAGAATTACTGTATACAGTATGTTGGGATGTTGGATGTATGATGTTTGCGTAATGTCCACTTCCGAATGTCATGGTGTATCGAAGAGGTGGTGATGTCGGTTCTTCTCTCACTGGTTGTCGCTTGTCCGTTCCGTATCGTGAAGGGGTAGTCCGACTTGCACTGATAACTGGTTCGCACGGTAATTGGTTGATGACGTTGAACGTTTAGCACTGACACTGCATAGACTGGTCGTCACTGTTACTACTGATGCACTCGTATTGGTTGTTTGTTGACGTCTCGCAATTGATCACTACTCGTAGGCGGATGAATACTGACTGACTCGCTGTAGACGACTGTTGACCGCTGATGCGTTCGTATAGACGGTTGTCCACTCACTGAGTCCACTGGCACTGCACTGGTGTATTTATAGCGAGATGTGTGGTTTACTAGAAAGTTCCAATGCTAGAATATTCGTATGACGTACGGGGTTTGTTGTGGTATTGTGTATCTTTGCTGGAAAGTTCGATTGGTTGTGTGTGTATGCGTATTGTCGTTGTGGTATTGAATGAATGTATATTGTTGATGTTGTATGCATGTACGTTGCTGGCAGGTTCTGATTCTGGAATATTCGGTTGTTTGGCGAGTATATGTGTATATTTGTCGTCGCAGTGTTGAATGGGTGTATGTTGTATTTGTAGGTACGGTTAACGGAATTTTATTAGGTTGTACGTGTGTGTTGTTTTGTTGTTGCTATACGCGTTGTTTCCAGAGTTTTCTGTTGCGCTTCTATGTGTATGTATGCGTTGTCGCCACACATGTGTCTTGGCTTTTAAGTGTAAGATATAAATATGTTAGGTTTGGCAACTCGAATTAGGGCTGGGGAATAGTGTCAGAGTATTGCTTGACATAATTCGCAATTCGACTGTCTTCGTGTTTGTTGTTTTAATTAATTTTCTGTTTTCAAAGGCACAGTTATCCGTGTTAAGCTGTAGCCGATCGTATTTTCATTTTCTAACAAACTGTGAATTTATTAAAATATTTTTTACACATACAACACCTAAGGTAAAATAGAATATATTTCTGCTGAGATTGAATCTATATTATAATATTTTTGTAAATAAGGTCGACCGGTATAATAGAATGATTGTGTCGATGTAATACTTCTCTAAATAATTTTGAGAAATAGGTCGAATTCGTATACTGATGTGCTCTCCAAAATATTTGCATTCGATCATTACCCTACTTAACACGATATTAATATCGGAATTTTTGAGGGCAAGTTTAAAGTAGTATGTAGTTGTTGTACTAAGGATGTTATGGACATGAAATTTCGGGTACGGATACGGATACGGATATTTAGAAACGTTTTTTTCGGTTTCGGTTACGGATAGGTAATAATATCGGATAGTGTTTCAGACACCGCTACAGTTACGGATAATTGCGTTCAGTGAACATTTTTTTTTTTTTTTTTTTTTTTTTTGGAAAAGAGGGGAAAACTACTCCAAAAAGTGAATGCCAAACACCAATCAATCAAGAGAAATAGATGCAGCAAAAATTTGCTTCGATTTAACCTCAGGTTTCCAATGGCAGTTGTCTGTTATTATTTGAAACAAATTCGAAACTTTTGTTTTTGGGTATGGTTTCGGTTTTGGATATGTAATTTTTTCGGATATCCGGTTGTTTCGGTTACGGTTACGGATATCCATAACATCCCTAAATTATGTACCTAACTGTTTCGAGGTTGTTAAAATGAAGAGAATTTTGAGGTGTTTAGGCCCAACTGCGTTAGGCCCAGGAGACTTGACTCCGCATTCTTTTTTTGTTACTTTGAATTTTTTCGATTTCCGACAGGAATTCATGCAACTATGTGTTCCGTTATGTGTACTTCCAATTTGATTACATTGCAATTTTACGGTCTTTTTGTCTAATGTCTTTTAGCGAATTTCCAGAATGGAAATTCAGCTATTACAGTAGGTCTCATGACGCCACTTAAGCCCGGGACTATGGCAGAAATTTGTTTTGAGGTCCCTAGAACCCAAAAATAACATTCACTAAAATTTATATATATATATATATATATATATATATATATATATATATATATATATATATATATATATGTATTTATGTATTTATGTATTTATGTATCAGCACGATAACTCTCGAACGAAATGTCCTAGGCTTACGAAATTTGGTGACAACGTTGAAAGTCCAAAAATCTTGGATGAGTTCTTCAGCCAGACACGTCGGATGCCAGGAACATGGTTTTTGTTCTTGCAAAAAATTAGTTTTTTGCCAAAATTTCCACTTATTCAAAAATTTTTGCCAAATTTTTTTACGCCATTTAAAAGAGGAGAAAAAATTACATAAAAAAGCTCTTTAAACTATTATTCTATGTCAACTAGTTTCCGAGAAAAACTAATTTTTATAAACGGAAATTCGCTATGTTATGCAGGATGCTGCGACAGGGTTTTTCATTTTTATTATTAAAATTAATAAATAATGGTTATTTCACACCAGCTTGGCACGCAACGGTGTTCCAGTACTTTGCCGAATGTGTATTTTTCCGCCGCGACTGTGACAAACAAACGGAACGGTTGACTTTCAAAATAATCAGTACGTTGAAAATAAAATTACATACTATTATTGTCGGTCATTTCATTTCTTTGCACTATTTATACTTACTTATAATTGAAAGTTCACTATCATAATACATGCGACATTTGCTACATTTTATGTACACGTATGATATATTCGTGTCTTTATCTTTAGAAAAGGATCGAACATACGTACATATATACAGGTGTTCGGTGACACGATTTTTGAGATTAATCGCTAATTTTTTTTTTTTTAAATGTGTCATTACCAAATATAGATTTATAACAAAATTTATTTTAGAATAAAAACATATTGTAAATTTTTACGAACACAACAGAAATTGAAAGTCGTTTACGAAATTGATTCAATCAAGTTATTGATTATTCGTTTGTAATGTTCGGTGTTGAATTATTCAAACATTTGATTCATATTTTGGAAATTTTAGATTGTGGCGAATCACTCTGACTGAATAAATGTTGTCCGATTACATTCTATATATGTACATTTGTAATCAGGACCGGATTAAAATTTGGGGGTACAAGGAGAGAAAATTCCTATAAAAATTACTGTGTTCAGCACTACAATCGACGTGTAAAAGGCGAACATATTCAATTCTGTAAGGTAAAAATATAAAGATTATAATTAATCATAAAAAATTTAAAGGATGGAATGTTCTTTTCGTAATATTATCTCCGTAAAATTTGTAAAACAGCACAGTAAAAAGTTCCATTACCGACAAAAAAATAATTTTTAATTGTTTTTATTAAAAAAATTACCATGCTAACATGCTAATAATAGAAAGAAAAAAACAGAAAGAAGGTTGGTTGTGTTGGGAACGCTGTAATGAAATGTACCTCAATCAGCGAGTTACATGCGAACCATAGGTGTGGACTGTGGGAGAAACTTTGTCAGACAGTTCGCACCAAGCACCTTCATTTATCAGACTGTGTTACAAGCAGCTAGCACAACTAGTAGTCAGTTTCTTTTATACTCTCTTAGGATGATGTCATCGTTTAATTCATCTTTTTGTTATTTACCTATCTTTAGTATATGTATTAGAATATATTGTTGGCAATCATTTTTGTATACATGTTTTTACAGGTACAGTGCAACCAACATAAGGTCGCGGTCAGATGCGCAAATGAAAGAGTACAACAACAAGAATTAAACTATAATATATATGCATAAGAGTGTGATAAAAGTTGTGTTAGTAGCACCACATTAAATTTTACCATGCTAGCACATATTTTTTATTTTGGTCGTCGATCGCGCACGGATTATAGGGGAGCATGATAATTTTTCTGAAATTTTCTCTACAAAAATTATAGGATTTTTCTCTCCGTGTAGGTATGTATTTTGGGATAGTGATGAGCAAATATAAGTCTATAGACCAACACTCTAGTCATCTTTGCCTGATCTTGCTCAATTTTACATTTTTAAATTGTGTTGCGATAAAGAATTATAAGGAAATTTTCGAACATTTACTAGTACTATATTTAATTTATTGTAGAAATCATTCTCATCCTTATTACATAGGAGTTGGTCTGTGTTATATACTAGAGATTTTTCAAAAATTTTTTATAACAGTTGTCTGGTACCCAAATCTCTGGAGTAGCTTAAATTTTAGCAAGAGTCTTGCGTCCACTTCAGTCTTGCTACTGGGTATACACGATTGCCCAAAATCCTCGAAAGCTCGACAACTTTTGTGGGGACCGAGCCTTAGGGAGTCTGTCTTAGAAAAACTCTTTTGTATTTGTTTTTTAGTGAATTCAAAAAATTAAAATATTTTCTGAAAGCACACCTCTTTAAGTTTTAGCTTCAATAAATTGCTAATGCCGATTAATTTATGAAAATATGGGTCAGAGGTCCTGTGGCCATGCAAGCATACGTATAATTTTTGTGTTATTTTTGATTTTGGTCTTGCAAAAAATGTAAGGTCGAGAAAAGACAACAAGAGTAACAAGACCCAAAAGGCTGAAAGACACAAAGTTAATATTCGGAAAGTGAAATATTTTTGTCCGGTCCTGTTTATATTAAGAGACAAAATATATAATGCTAATGGACGTTTGAAATGTTTTTGCGAATGTGAGCAGAATTATAACGCTTTATCTATATTACAAAAGGATATGTTTTTAGTCACAAAAATGTTTTAATTAATAAGATTTCGTTGGTCGTGTAAATATAATCTTCGCGATATAAATAGGGTAAGTGCGGGAGAGATGCCGCAGTAGCCATAGTTCGTCCGTTGATTGATAGATAGCGCTTTTAATGGATTATATGTTTAAAATAAGTTACGTATTTAAGCTGTATATGGTAACATTTATGATTAGTCCATCAGTTTAGTAATTATCCAACTTTTTGTAATTGAAAAGTAAGTTTTTTAACATAATATTTTATCAGTCATTTAATTCATTCGAATTTAAGAATGTATATTTCATTGTTTTAATGAAAATGAGTTTTGTTATTAATTTAGGTATATTTTAAAAGTACTGTATAAAATTTTAGGTTGGAATTCCGCACTATGCTTGCTATAGCAACATGCGGCATCTATCCCAACAAAAAGGAGAGATGCCGCATTTAAAGTTGGTGTAGATGCCACATCATATTATATATTAAAAACATAGACTTATACCTTAATTATGCAATTTTTTTTTTTTTTGGACTGTAAATTATGCCACGTAAATATAAAAGATCCATTAATTTCAAATCGATTAAATGCATACTTAAAGAATTGTCAAGTGTTTTCAAAATGTGCGGCATCTCTCCCGCATTCACCCTATTGATTTCTAACTCCCGAAGATGTCTTATAGAATGACTGTACCATTTCAGAGTGATGCTTCTATTCGTGGTATTCGAAGTTATAACATTTTCTGAGGTAACAGCATGCAAAGTTTGAAGTCAATCACTCATTTTTCTAATTGCCAGTTGTAATAATTCAATTTTTTCGCCTTAATTTTACAATTTCCCTCGTGAGTGAGATGTTTTTGTGCTGTAAAATTGTCGTTGCCTATGACGTTATACAAAATTTAAAGTTGATCGGTTAAGCTGTTGAGACGTGAAAACGAGACAAACTTACTTTCGTATTTATAAGATTTGGTGACGTATTCAGCGAAGCAGTGTGACTCGAGAACTGTATTTAGCGCGACAGATAAGACCATGAACTTATGAAAACTTACGAAACACCTTTATAAACACACATACTTTTAATACATACATATTTATCCTTATTTTCTACTGGTTATCATAAAAAATAAAAAATAAAATGTATGTATTTATATATTTTAAATCTTATTGTGTATTGTAGATTTTATCAAACTCGATATCGTATCGAATAACTAGATTGTGACAGAGCTATTTTAGAATACACTATGATTGTATAATAATAACTTCTATTTATCGAGGTTATGGTTAAGTATATGGCAATCAGTTCTGGTTTTTGAACGTGTAAAGAGCTTGTAAAATAATGTTAATGTTTTTTTTTCTTTGAAAAAAAGGATTTATCGATTTTCTCTCTTTGAAATAGAAAAACATAAATCTGAGAATGCTAGGTATTTAAATAATTTGTCTGGGTTTAAATATTTTTTTAAAAAAGTTAAGTGTTTTAAGATTTAAGTAATATTGGAATATTTTCTCAAGATCAACAACAGAGGGTTGAGTTAAATGTAAAATTAAACGATGTTTTTATACCAATATTCCGGTCGAAATTCCATCAGTAAAAGCATATAAAGTTGGCTGATCAATATTTGTTGTAAAACATAAAAAATTATCTCTGTGACGTCATTAAGTATATTCAATTTATAAACATAACTCTGATCCGGCGCGTATACTACCAAGCTTCTTGAGGTAGGAGAGAAGTGTTCACACGGAAGAGAGTTAACAAAAATTTTTATTAGCCTCCAATTTAATTTTTTTCTGTGAGGAAAAAGTTGACAAATAGGTACACCACGTCGTACGACGTTAAAAATTCCATATAAAGTCTATTAGCTATCAAAATAGTGTAGCAGTTGGTCATTTCATCATAACTCTTCATGACCGTCATCGTGTTAATCAAAATTTATATTTTTTAATATTAGCGTAATCAAATGTTAATAGGTATTTAGATAGAAAAATTGAAAACTCAACCTCCAGGTTACTGAAATTCTATTAAAATTAAGAAGCCAACTTATCGTATCGCATACAGTTTAACTTTGAAAATAAAAAATTCATTTCTGTGATATATTATTCAATACGTCTTTCATAATTTGTACTTGAAACAATCATTTAATGTCAGTATTTCCCTATAATCATTTTGATTTATATCTTGTTTCAAGATAATATGGGACGATAATAACTAATAATAATGAGTGTGAAAACGATTCCAAAGTATTCATTATCTTTTGTACATATTTATTCATCAAACATCTGTTCTCTTGAGTTTTAACGACACTTATTTTTTGAAACTGAACGTACCCCTTCTTGCAATAAATTGATGATAAATTTAAAAATGTTGGATATCGACCATTTCGAAAAATAAACGCCCCATTTCGCGCGTTCATAATGCCGCATGATTCATTTTGCGATCATAAATGAAAACGTCATACACACACAAATATTTCAATTAATGTTTATCAGTAATTCTTTGAAGTTGGAAAATATTATTTTTTTATGATTAAACAAAATTAATAAACGTTAATATTTTTCATTCCAAGAAATCGCGCGTCGTTCGTTTTTGCAATGGAAAATACAAAATGGTAACAGATCAATATGTACGCCAATCAATAATTATATCTTTGACACATTTATTAAATAATTTGTACCACGCTAAATATAATAGAGATGTATGTACATATGTAGTCTGTCAGTGTAGTATAGTATGTCTTATTTTCATTGGTTTTACAGCGTAAACGGTAAGCACCAAGTCCTCAGCGTAAAGCCGGTTCTACACGATGCTACGAACACCTTCCAACATTGGACGTTTGATGGTTCATCGCATCGTGTGGCCGTTGTTCGAACCTACGAGTGTCCAATGTCGAGCGTCAAACATTCGCATTTGGCCATGTCCCGCTCGATGTCGGTATTCTTGCACCGAGTCAAAGGGATGCTTCGAACGTTTGAAGGTCAATGTTGGTTGCGTTGGTTGGTTCGATTCAGCAGCTGTACGACTCGTTCATGTGAGTACCAACACATCATCATTCGTATTGGATCAAACATTCGATTCACCGTGTAGCAGATACATTCGTCGCACCAACTATCGAACTTAATTGCCTCAAACGTTCGATCGAATGTTGGAAGGAACGTTCGTAGCATCGTGTAGAACCGGCTTAAGTGTACAAAATTGTAACTAGTGGTGAGCCCAGAGTGTGCTCGACACGGCTTAAGACATGTAGTCAGTCGGTGTCCGTCGCCAAACACACAGTGCATTGTAATACATTGTTCGACATTGTGACTTGAATTGGACAGGTTGGTCTGCCCCATAATAGGTGTTTTGTAGTAGTGTGTGTGAATACGCACACTACTACAAAACACCAAACCAACACCATTGCAAACAGTGTGTACGTATACAACACAGTGGGGAGATTTTACGTCATCCACTGGCGACAAGTGGAACAGTTTGATAGACATTCTAGTTTGGTCCTTTGGTAAGCACAGTGAGCCCTTAAATTGATTTTGTACGCCTTCTAGTGCTTCAATCGATTGTTCGACTTGTAAATACTTAATCTAAAGCACATCGTCTTGCGTTGGTTCTCGTAGGAAGTGTATAATTTGGAGCGACTCTCGTTTAGTATTAGCCCAAACAGTGAAGACTTTAGTGGAGTATTCTCAGTTCTCAGTCTATTCACAGAATCTGTATAGACGCTCTTCTTTCAGCTCTCCCAAATGTTTTTTAATTCTGTAGTGATCTGAAAGGAAACACGTTTGTTAGAAAAAATCTTTAGTTTGTTGTTGGTTGGCAAACTTTGTTGTTGGTGCCCTCCCCGAGAAAAATTCAAATTTCAAAATTCAAAAAACTCTGCAAAAAACAAGTGACGAACCGAAAAAAAGAACAACCTCAAATACAACATTTTGGCGCCCGCGAACTACACTTTTGTCGCCGTCTAATACCTGCAGGGGGCACGTGCCTGACTGCCCCCCCTTAGATCCGGCCCTGGCTTCAGCCTTGTGAGATTCCCCAAGATCTGCACTCTTTTGAGTGAGGTTTGTAACTATCGTATTTTAATGCCGTAAAACGAGATGTATAGCACTGAGGGGGTGGATAGAAATACCAATAATTTTTTGTAATAAGTAGTTGTTAATTTCAAGGCTCATTTGAAATTTTCATATATGAGGTGCTAAATTTTTGAACAACCTTAAAAAATTAACTTTTTTGTGACCATTTTCTGACCTTTTAAATGATCTAATTGCTCATTCGAAATTTCACATATCAGGTGCTAGGATCGTGGAGCTTTAAAATGCAAGCTTCAATACGATAAACATGTAGTCAAATATCAAATATGATTTTTGGTGGTTTTGTGTTGAGGTTCTCGCCTGCAAATACTATTTGGTTACTATACATCAAAATTAGTATTAAAAGCTTTTTTATTACTCACGCGGGAAAGTACTAACTTGGCGCACACATTTCTGTACGCAAAATAGCTGCTTGCTCACTGTACTCTTCCCACATACTTTTTTGCGTGTGGAAAGTAACTTTCCGCACGCAAATTGACAATAAAACACACAAAGCCGCCTCTTGATTTTTCATTTAATAAATATTTCATAATTATTTCTATGGAAACCACTAAGAAGGTAATTTAAACAATATATTTAATTCAGAAAAAAAAGACGAACACTCAAAAATATTATTTTAAAAAGTAATAAAAATGTCAAAAATAGTAATAATAATAGAAAAAAGTATGTAAAATTCCTAATAAAAAATAGTAGGTGCAACTCGTGCGGGATTCTCGATTGCCCGCTCAACTTCGCTTTCGTGGGCAATCGACAATTTCCCGCACTTATCGCACAATATACCATTTTAGTATATTTTACTTACAAACGATCTGACGAATATATGTAGCACATACGGGACATACTATACATTTATGTTTCGAATGACGTTATGTTTAAAATTACATTTCATATTGTAACGAACATTTCCTAGGAAATTTGATAATATAAATGCAATTTATTGGCATGGCATGATATTATAACAACACATATAAAACATATGTACGGGTATATATATAGTCCGTTCGTCTGTCTGTCTGTCTGTCTGTCTGTATGTTTATCATTATTCGATACATATTAATATTGTTTCCATCATATATTTTATATTTACCAGATGCTCTGACTTGTAAATGTATATCTTAGTGTAATATGTAAGTTACAATTTGATGGTATATTGTTTAGTTGTAACGCGTAACATGTATAGTGTTACGATTTACTACATATACATAACAAATTGAATGAATCATGACTGAATACTCAAGAGTCATCGTATAAACGGTTATTGTGTAAATCAGGGGTTTCCAACAGAAATATGAAAATTTGCATATTTCAAAAGTGATCACAGTATTTCCGCCACTTTAGTAGTCTTAACAAATGACCAAAGAATATAATATATTATGTATTAGAAAAGGACCTGTAACGACATTGTTTTATTGAAGCAAAAGTTATGCGAGTACTAGACAGTGGCGGCAACAAAATTAAATGTTTATATGTGTATGTAGAAATTCATTTTAAATAAGCTGACTACCTTCACTATTGAATTCACATAAGAAAAGTGGTCAGTTTATCATAAGTGAACTTTATCATGCTTTACATCCTTTGCATAAAATTACTGGTCGACGTAGTTGCTCTGAAATAGAAGGGTACAAAAGTATAGCTCAGCGAAGAAAATTTTCTTTTATCAAAAATTAAATAATGTATTAATATTCTTCAGTTATTATATTTGTATACTACTTGTTTTTTTTGAATTTCCGCGCGCTTACGTTGTAGCAATATTGTGCATTGTTGAATGAGCGTTGTAAAAACGTTGTAAAATGATATGTTTATAAATTATATTTCAAAAACGGTGAAAAAAACGGTGAATAATTTTTATTTCTTATTAAATGTAGTTTGTGACTTTGTATTTTATAACATATTAAATTTTTATCAAATTCCTTTGACACGTTTTCATTTTATTAAAAAAAAAAAAAATTGATTTTTTCCATGAGAGCCCGTGTTAAAATTACAAAACTTTGAAATCGTTTTTCTCAAAATTGGGGTAGTCAATTTTAATCGGGATAGGCTCGTATTATTGGTATTGAATTAAATCAATATCTAGTGAAGTTTCGTTAAAATCCTTTGAAAAAATCGTTTTATCGACCAATTACCTTAAGATGGGTGAAAATCGATTCAGTAGAAAACCGTAATACATAATGGTTTGGTTCTAAACTTGTTGCATCTGTCACGTCTCTCGCCTGCTAGTAAATTACATGTGTTGCTGCTTTGGTTGAAGCGTTAGGAATCGAATATATTTTTGCATAGAATTGGAATATTTCCTAAAATATAGTTGCTTTGTAAATAATAAACAAATATTATACTTCGGAAAAATACCACTTTTATTTTGAAACTCTCACAATATTGTTTCGAACCGTCATGCGTCGTCAGTTCATTTTCATTCTGTTTGAAAAATAACTGACGGTACGAAACAATATTGTCAAAATTTTTTGAAAATAAAAGTGGTATTTTTGCGAAGTAAAATATTTGTTTATTATTTACAAATATGGAATACCATAAAGTAACGCTCAAATCTATTAATATTATAGTTGATTTGTTAATTATTATAAATAAATAGTAAAATTATGTTTTACAACAATATTTTTTTTGGGATATATAAATTTCACGAAGAATTTTTTCAACCTTCTCCCAAATTGCGTGGACTAGCTTTATAGAAGGATGGACATAATGAAACCAATATCTTCTATTTCATAGCCTCCTATCAAATCCTCCTATCCAATATGTAGCTTATAACCTAAAAAATAATAGTATAAGTTAACGAAGAATTGTAAATATATAAAAATGATGTTATTGTTTATTATTACGTTGTAAAAATTTTTTTTTTTTTGATGTTTAGCCACTGAAGATGATATTAAACATATCGAAAATATTTTGGCAATTTTAATAAAGAAAAGCTATGAAATAGAAGATATTGGTTTCATTATGTCCATCCTTCTATAAAGCTAGTCCACGCAATTTGGGAGAAGGTTGAAAAAATTCTTCGTGAAAATTATGTTTTAATATTTTAGATTTTGAGCTATATGTCCGGCGTTTCCACCACTAAAATATTTTTTTTTTTTAAATATCAGTTGTTTCCTTTATTTTTTTTTCTTAAGAATTATGTTTTTATATTCTGCTTATGGTAGATAGTGTCGCGTATGAAGATTTATGATACGGTGTTATTGTCTTCTTCCAGGAATATCTTCACATGTCATGTTTCATTCTTAGATTTTCTACGATTATTACTTTTTAAATAGTTTTAATATGTTTAAATTTAATGTTGATCGAACGTTAATCAAATACATAATATATTACCTATAAATAGATTTTCAAAGAATTTCAACGCAGCCGATTGTTAAATTGTGATATTTTTATTTAAAAATTAAAGTTGAAGAATAAAAGACGAATTTCTTTAGAAATTTGGAAGGTCACACTAAATGATAGCCAGTGGCGGTTCCTGATTTATTGAAGTTTAAATTTGACGTAATGAAATTTACTGGGAATATTACAATTTTAAAATTCGTATATGTTTTTGAATGGAGTTCTTAACGGTTGTTTATGGCAATGTTTCCCATCCGTCGTGTCGGTCCGCGAATCGCAAAAGTATTTTACCGGTCCGCAGAAAGATGTGTGAATTACAATGAGTGGTCGGAAAACGACATTTTATATTACACGACCTAATGTTATTCCAACTAAGGGTGGAAATGAGTCCAAGTTACAATAATACTATTTAAATTTAAAGAAGTGTTTATAAACATTTCTCTAATGCTTAACAAAGTGTCAGTATTTATCGGAATTACATGGTAGACTAAGTGGTCGGAAAACGACATTTCGTATTACACAACCTAATGTTATTCCAGCTAAGTAAGGATGGAAATGATTCCAGGCTACAAGAATAGGTACTATTTGAAATTAAAAAGTTGCCTTTAAACATTTCTGTAATGCTTACTAAAGTGTCAGCATTTATCGGAATTACATGGTCAACCAAGTGGTCGGAAAACGACATTTCATATTACACGACCTAATATTATTCCAACTAAGGGTGGAAATGATTCCAAGTTACAAGAATACAATTTAAATTTAAAGAACTGCTTGTAAACATTTCTCAAATGCTTAAAAAGATGTCGATATTTATCTGAATTAAATGGTAGACCAAGTGGTCGGAAAACGACATTTCATATTACACAATCAAATGTTATTCCAACTAAGGGTGGAAATGATCCCAAGCTACAAGAATTATATTTAAAATTAAAGAACTGCTTGTAAACATTTCTCTAATGCTTAAAAAAGTGTCGATATTTATCTAAATTACATGGTAGACCAAGTGGCCGGAAAACGACATTTCATATTACACAACCTAATGTTATTCCAATTAAGGCTGGAAATGATTCCAAGTTACAAGAATATTATTTAAATTTAAAGAACATTTCTCTAATGCCTAAAAAAGTGCTTATATTATTAAGTAGAAACGATTTCCCGCAAAAGAAATTTATCTGATTCCCACTGTAGACCAAGTGGTCGGAAAACGACATTTTATGTTACACAACCAAATATTGTTCCAGTTAATTAGCGGAAACGATTCTAGGTTACAAGGAATCTATATAAAGAATTGCTTTTAAGCAGTTTTATAATTTATTCTTAAGAAAGTGTTGATATTTATGTGAATTAATGTGACTGCGGTCCGCCAAAAATTATCCAAGATTTTTTTCGACTACAGAATTAACCGGACTGTAACTGAAAAGGGTTGGAAAACGCTGGTTTATGATATTATGACCCCACACGCCAATCGGAAACGTGGCAAGAAACCTCCAGTTAATGCTCTTAAACTATATTTTTCAATATCTTTTAAAAGTTAATTCAGTAAAATTAGTTTTTGATGTAACCATTTGATCTTTTAATGATTTATTTTACAAAAATTAACGCCCAGCAGTGTTTCTTTTGTTTCAGTATATCAATTTTCAAAAAATAAATTTAAATTCATGGTCGTCAGTCAGTACGTTTGATTGCGTGGCTATGTCTAAACGGTAAAGACGGATTGTATTAAATTTATCACATAAATATTATTTTTGATAAGCATCAAAATATCGGGACATGCTTTAAATATATGTAAATGCATTCAACACAATGTTCTTTGATGAACTCTTATGTGCATACAGATGTTTTTTGTTTTAAAAATATTGTTATATTATTATTATATAAAGTACAATGTTGTTCAAATAATATAGGTATACTTTACAAAAGAAAAGTTTCGCTCATATATCTACGACACTGAACGTATAGCAGACACGTATTGTAGCAGATACAGCAAACACTGTCTAATGCTTTTTTTTAAGGTGCCGAAGAATATATATCTCGAAATTCTTATCATTTTTTCATGTTCGTTTGTGCGTCCGTATGTCGTACCTCCATAATTCCACCACAGATGCAAATTTTAATTAAAGCAAAATAAAATTTTTTTTCATTCTTTTTAATGAATCATGTCGTGTGGGATAGGGTTAGAAAGGGCTCATAAAATAAAGTTGAGGTCTCTTTAACCACTTTTCATTTTTAAGCGGTGTTTGCGAAATATTGAAATTTAAGGTTTATGTGTTCCTTTAAGAGACCCAAGGAAACTAAATTATTACGAATTTGACCCTCAAGTAAAATATGTATGGTCCATTTCACTTAAATTTAACCATGATTCATCACTTGTAAATTTAAATAATTTACGTTTTCTTGGCTTTATCTCTTTCATTATTGCACTTATGTAAATTTCAAATTTACAGTTTGCGTTTAGAAAAGAATAGAAGATTGATTTGTTTCGAATATAAGAATTATTTAATTTTTTAACGATGACCCATACTCAATTGCATTTGAAACGGGGTATACAAGTAACTTTGCCGAATAAATTTATCTATTTTTACAATAAACCGAAAAAACGAATTTGGATGTCCTATATTTTATCTCGAAGGTTGTGAAAAACTCTAATCACTGAGAAACCTTGACTGTATGTGTGTATAACACTAACTTGGCGAATTTTTTTTTATTATACCTCATTTCAGATACAATTGATCATGAGTTTTCGTTAAAAAATTAAATAATTCTTATATTCGAAACAAATCAATCTTCTATTCTTTTCTGAAAACGAACTGCAAATTTAAAATTTACGTAAATGCAATAATGAAAAAGATAAAGCCAAGAAAACGGAAATTATTTAAATTCAAAATGACGAAGTATGGTTAAATTTAACTGAAACGAACCATAATATTTTCATAACCGTGTCTGTCAAAAAAATTATCTGTCGGGCCGTGTCTGTCAAAAAAATTATTGGGAAAAATTTGTAAATTTTATGTCTATCGATACTTACAAATATCCATCATTAGTAAAATCACAAAAATCCGTGACTTGGCTGGACTCTTGTTCAAAATTTACGTAATATTTTGAATTACGTGGTATGTGTGTATCATTTTGATCATTTTCAATGACTGTATAGTAAAAATAAAAATAACCTTACGTTGAAAGGAGTAATAACATTGAACCTATAGTGGAGAAAATTTGAAATTATAATTTATTGTGCTTTCTTTTTCTTTTTAATAAAATTAAATTGATAAATTTCTTTTTCACTTTTTAAATAATCCACAAAAATATATTACAAGTTGAAATGAGCGTGCTAAAACGAAAGACTAAACAAAAAAATCTAATTATTACAAAATTAAGGAATTTTGGACCTTGGTTCCTCAATTCTAATATTTTACCAAAAATCTGAAACTTTTTTTGTCCAATTTTCTACACGTTTAACACTCAATTTTTGTAAAAAAAATGTAATAATCTGTGCACGTATAATATTTTCTGTGAAACATACTTTGCATACCTATTATATCATATTACAGTAAAACCTCGTAAAAATTTGTTAGAAATAGCTTTCTATTTTGGTATCAGTATCACCATAAATTTAAAGCAAAAAAATTTTCAACAAATATTCCGACAAAATCATTTTTCATCACATAATAATATTTTCAAAAATTTTTTTTTTTTTTTGATACATTTATCATATTTTTTAATTTGGTACTGTTCACATTTCCCAGAAATATTTTCATAATTTCAGGAAATTTTGTCACTACACGACTTCAGTAAATAAACATGATACTGATTTGTGCCAACAAAAATTGTTTTGGGAGACGCTTGGACCGACGTGACGCGCCATAATATGTATTATGTCCTGTGTATGTTGATAAAATGTTAAGCTATTAATGAAAAAATAAAATGGGCCATACAATGACCCGAGCGAAATTTTTTTCAGTGTGATTACAAATTAACACTGTGTAACTGAAAATAAAAATAAGATGCCGAATGTTTTTTTCTAAATTTTTTTTTTTTACTTATTGTTTTTAATCAATTAACAGTATATTGGCGCCATGTTTTTTTTTTTTTATATTTATCATAATTTTTTATCATTATTTTTCTTATATTTATAATTTATGGTAATTATCTTACGTGTGTATTTTATCTACTATTTAATATTTTTATTTGAAAAATTATTATTAATGTTGTCGATGTAATTAGGTTTTTATTAATCATCCGTATAGGAGGAAGCATACAGCAAAAAATTCTTTTACCAGTGAAAATGAGCACACAACTTCCTCGATTATCGTTGAAAATTTGTGTGGTCTTTTGCATTTTACGAAAGAAATTTTGTACAGTGTATGTATTCAAATCAAAGGACTTGTCGAGTGTTTGTGACACATTACTAAGTATGGCGAACTTAAGCTTATGAAATACGAACAAAAGTTCGCCATACTCATACTTGCAAAATGTTTCACAAGCACTCGATAATATTTGAAATTAAAATAACTGTTTCTAGCATTAAACTAGAGTACAATGTATGTATATATGTGACTGAAAGGTTGTCAAACGGGACTGGCTTTCGAACAAGGAACGATAGTCTAAGGGGTAAGGCGCTTTTCTAGTTACCCAGAGACCCTGGATTCGATTTCCGTCCGTTCCAGTTTGATAACTTCTTAATTACTATGTGATTTTCTATTGAAATATTATTTTGTAGTCAAAAACCCACTACTTGTGGACTCTCTCGTCGGGCATTGTACTCAGGCCCGACGAGAGGGTGGGGTAACCGGGGTTGTAGCCTCAGACTCCGAATTGGGATCCGGGGACGAGGTCCCCCGAACTGAAGCAAGGCTCGTAGCGTCAGTAGAGGCTCAGAAAAAAGTAGAACCGTTTTTTTATGCTCGTCGCTTGTTTTTTATTCCTGGAGTCCACCATTTCCCTCTACCGCCCTGTTTGTACTTAGTGATGAGCAAAATTAGTCTTAGTCTTGCATTTTTTGCAAAACCAAGACTATGTATACCAAGAGCAAGATCAAGACCAAGACTATAAATATGGCTGCAAGACCAATACCAAGACTCAAGTGAGCAAGATCAAGACAAAAGCAAGAAACAAACAAAACTCTTGCTAAACTATTTAAATAGTTTGAAAGTATAATTAATACCGTAAACAGAGAAAATTTTGATTTTAGAAGGAAAAAATTCGCTAATAAAAGAATGCAAGAAAGTGCGAGATTTTTTAGCAATACCAAGACCAAGACTCAAACTACTCTAGCAAGACCAACACCAAGATTCTTAATGCAAGAACAAGACCAAGACCAAGACTGCCAAGTCTTGGTCTTGGTCTTGCATTTGCTCATCACTACTTGTACTATACTTAGAAGCCCATAAAATTCCAATTGACGTTGAAGTCTCATACGTTTAGATAATAAAAATTTGTTTTCCGTTTTTTTTATTGTGCTTAATTGCTCTAGAAATGTCAATGTTACATTTTGACCTTCAATTCACGTAATTGTTGCTAAAATTTTTATTTATTTAAACAACAAAAAATTGAACTAAATAACCTTTTGTTTTATCAAAAACTAGCATGCTAACTAGATATGAAGAAAGTGAAGAGTATAAAAAAAATCTTATAAATAAGTGTCAAGTTATGTATTTATTTTAATTAAAACGTAGAAATAAAAAAATTAATAAAATTTATGAATAAAATTACACATTCATTTATTATTGTAAACAATAGAAGAGGTTGCGTGCTGTGAAGTTTAAATATGAAAAATATTATTTTAAATATTTTTTTTTTATTGTTTTTAAAGTGAAACTTTCACTAACCACGGAAAAAAACTTTCCAAACTTTAATTTATCTTCATTTTAAATTTTATTGATGATTTATTTTAATCAAAGCGTAGATTTATGTGAATGAAATGGAACGCGTCCTGACATCTTTTGAAAAGATATTTTAAGAATTCGTTAGTTTTGCAGTCCTTGAGCGATTAGCAGAATATTGTTTCTTCAGCCTCTTGTGCAGCACTGCAGTCGGACAGTGAGTAAAGCAAACCGTGATTTTAACGGAACTTTTTTCCCCAAATATAAAACAAAATTCCCATGGTAATTCGAAAATCGAAGATTCGCGAAATTTTAAGGGTATAATATATATGTTAACAAACAAATGGGTCAGTTTACGCATCCAAACAGTCGACACTTAATACAATCAGAGTACGTATTTTATCGAACTACTAAAATTACTGTTATCTTACAATAAACTGGTAATCATATTTTAAGTGTTAATGTTAAATGTAAACGTGGGTTTTATGTTTTACTATTTGTTTGGTTTTATTGCTACTAACCTAAGAGAGAGAGTAGTAAATTTCATTTAAATTTGATTGTTTGCATCTGTTAATAACGAAAAATTGTGATTTAAATTGATAAATCAGGCGAAATTTGACAATTTTTCTCGGGATTGCAAGTGGTTGTGACTAGCGAATCGAGAATGGGCGGGAACGAAACAAAGAAATTACTCTCAGTGTAAAAATTGTAAAGTCGTAATTACTTCCAATGTAAAAATTGTAAAGTCGTAATTGTTCCTGAAATAACGGAATAACGGTATCCAATTTCTAATTACTATACCTTTTACCGGAACCTTATCTTCCTCCTTTCTCAAATTTTATGTTTAATAAATAACAAGCTAAAACAGAAAAAAATAAATGTAAGATAATGGTATAAGAATTAGTTTTGTAGTAAGATAAAATACAACGTGTCCTTAGCGAAGAGATAATCCTAGATACCAACTTTAAATAATAAATTGTGTCTTATTAATTACAACCTACAATAAAATATGAAATTCAATTGAAGATGACTCTTTTTTTATTACGGTAAAAGAAATTCCAATGATAAAAGAATATTAATACTTACTAATATTCCGTTGTCGTAATAAATTTGAAACGTCATGTCATATTTCTCGGCAAATTTTTCATCTTTTCTTTTTTTCCTCGTATTCGAGTCGATAATGGCAAAAGAAAAACCTGATATATTGATTGATAATGTAGATCGTACATTTTTAAATCATCGTAGACAATTTGACGTTTTGCCATCACGCAATATATTATTAATGTATGTACATTGGTCGTCAGTTCTGATCGGCTTGTGTTTGTATTAACATGGATAACGTTACCTCTGAGCATTTGTGTGCAGGTATTTCTCGAACATGATTAAATGGTGGCGTGTCATGTAGATTGAGGTTCACGGAACAGTCATAAAATTGTTAGACAATTTTCTCTGAAACTTTTCGAAGTAAAAATTCGAATTTTAACAACTTTAAGTAGAGTACCGTGGCCTAACTATAGATGTGAAATATAAAAAATTAAATTTTGAGTCGGTGGGCTAGTTTCAAGAGGCAGACTGAGAAACTGGGAAAAAATTTTCTAAGGGCATCAGAAAAGAGCTTAGGAATTGCCTCCTCTCTCATCCTTATCACCAAAAGGATTGCTTAGTAAAATTGAAAAGAAATCATTAACATTGAAAATTATCAGAATCCAAGAATTCTAGTGTCAATTTCATTTTATTGTACGGAATACTATTTGCGCATGTACGGCATGTATTTGATCTACTTTTTAGATTGATCTTTCCTTTTCTGTTAAAAGTAGAGGCACAGAACCGAGCATAAATCGACCTTCCTCCTAAAAATCGTATTTTTTAAATATATTTTGTCATCCGGACGATCCAAATTAAAAATTTCTTCAAGTGTGACAATATTTTTGAAAGTAAATTATGTTTTGAACGTCAAATTAATCAAAATTAAAATATTTACCATAATGACGTCATAATGTACACTTATATTTTAATGATAGAATCATAAAACTTGAAAGATAGTTTAAACAAAACTACTTTCGACTTTCGAAGTGTTATTCCGACTCTGCGACTCTGCGACTCTGCAGAGGCATAATTATTATTCTTTTCAAAAAATACAAGAAATCTCTTTTCATTAAATGCTGCATATTTCATCAAAGTAAAAAAAAAAAGCTAACTAAACCGAAGAAAAGAATTATTAAATTATTACTACTGGTTTTCTCTGTTAAAACAATTATTTATGATTTACAGTGAAACTGCATTCTACGTATGCCCGCGCGTGTATGTGTATACATATTGCATTTTTAAATAAAAACGTCCAGTTTGACCAGTTATTTGTAACTGAACTTGTAAATAAAATGCAAGAGATTCTAGTAGAGTGGAATCGTATGTGAATCGCATACTAAGTGAACTGATAAGCATCTTTAATATTTATATTAGGTTTGTTTCAACTATCGCTTTTTGGACTGGACTGGAACGATTCGTGAATCACTCTGTGCGCAAATACATACTATGATATATACTCGATTGTTGAAACGCTTTTATGTATGCGTTAATGTCAGAAATGTCTGTACTGCTGCAATTTCGTGGAATTTCAAGAAAAAAAAATACGTTTAGAACAGACCTTCTAACGATTAAATTTCGAAATTATTCGCAACAATTTTACAAATATTTCTTTTTCATGTCTTTGTTTTGGCTATATTCACTCTTGAGAAACATTATTTTTGATAAATCGTTTCTTAATAATAATAAAAATTAGTATAGATAGAGTTTATCTACTAAGAACATTCCTACGATTAAGTTAATATTTCTGTTCGTCGCTTTACTTTCATTATTATTACCTATCAGTTAATCTGTTCTTGTCTGACTATTAAATTTATTATTATTAATTATTAATTTATAAAAAAAATTAAAATAATTGAAGTCAAATATTTGGATTATTTTAAAACCAACTTTCTGACATGAATTATATTATAGTAAACAAACAATAAATAAATTATCCTTTAAAATAGTAAAAAATAAAAACTTTATCGATATTTCAACTGAATTATTAAACTACGATCTACTTTGATTTCTGATGAATTCTGGTTCTAACCTAATGGTGCATTTAATCTTGAATTCGGTTTAAAAATAGTTTATTATTATTTCCCGCATTTTTGTTATTGGCTTCGCACGTCCATCTATAACTGCGACTTTGAATCGGTTAGGAGATTACCATAGAAGTTTTCACTTCGGTTGTGTGATCTTAAGCACACTTACAATTTTTTTTTTTTTTATACTGGGCAAGCGGGAAGCCATACGACGCGACGTAAGATTTTTTAGAGAGTTGAAACGAACCTATCACATTGTGATCTTAGATGCCATGAAATAATCGTTAAGATTATAATCCGTACAGAATACGATGCATTAGAAATTAAGAGCCTTGCTGTCTATGATCATGAAAAACATATAAAATGTTAGAAAATAACAAAATTCCAAAAGTAATTTTATTCTCAAATTCCAAAAATTAATTTTAAAGACAAATTATGTTGGATCACCTAAAAATTCAATTATATAAAAATACCGTAACGGTAACCAAAATTTTTTGGCAAAATTATTAAAAAAAATATTTTTTTAAAGTATTATTTAATAGTTATTGTTTGTAATATTATTATTAGTAAAAATTTGGGTGTTAGTAGTAGCCAAATCAATTTAAGTTAATTATACATGGGAAAAAAATTGCAAACGCTATTAAACAGGTGTTATTATTTATTAACAACAGGTTGTGTGGTTATTTTTATATCTTTTTAATACAGATTTATTGTACCCAATTATCATAAATTATTTAAATTATCCGACATTATGAACAAGTGTCAAAAAATGAGGAAAAAATTATCTATTTTATACATTTTTTAAATTGTTTACTTCTTCTAAATTTAAAACTCTTTTCAAACTGTTTTCGAGTTTTCGTTAGAGTATGTTTTCGTTCCAAACAGCGTTTTTAATATGCTACAGTTTTTAGTGTTTCGTAGTCACAACCATGGAACGAACACTTATGGTTTCGTCATGTCTGTCATCGTTTTGCGTGGTTTGACACGCACCTAGGGTTGCCAACTTTTTTTGAAAGAAATAAAGTATTTTCCAAATTTAAGTTTTGATTGCCTTTAATACAGTTTTTTTGTGTTCACATGCTAACAATTTTTTTATATGTATGAACGTTTCGTAGCTAATTTTACAGTCTAAGTTTAGATTTAAATAATTGAATTTAATTCATTTTCTATTGAATTTATTTAGAATTTATTTCCCGCTGCTCAACACTTCATATTCTGATTCATCACCGAAAAAACTCTCAGTGAAAGCTAGGGTTCTGGAAACACAAAGCAAACAAGAAATATTTTTTTATATTTGGTAAGTTACCACACTCACTTTAAGGTATATATTATCGTTTTTCAGCAGTATTTTTCTTTGCAAATCCTTTGTTTAGATTTTTTCTAGATTTTTTTTAAGTATTATTGATTCAGAATATAGGTCAATCATCCATCTTAATATTTAATAAATCGTTTGAGAATTACGTATCGGAGAGTTTTGTTTAATGCAATCAAAAATAAATTATTTTAGCATACTTTATTTTTATGCAAAAGTATAAAGTATGGTTGGCAACCCTACACGCACCTAACTAGTTTTTAATAGACAGTGTCGTAACTTATTAAAAGAATTGAATGCATTTAATTTTACATTATAATAATATCATACCCGATGCATATCGAAAAAAATAATGTTAACCAAACTGGTGCATATGGTCCCGTTTGTGTCTTTTACATTAATTTCTTAAATTGATGGCAAACAGCGCGGAATAATTTCGTCACTCAAAACTCCGAGGAGACTACCCACGAAGAATGCTTTTATCCGTAACATATCCCTGTTTCTTTAACAAATATTTTTAAGTAAACTCTCTCTCTCTCTCTTGACCGTATTTTAACCGTAGAACATAAAAGTGTAATCCACTAAATCCTATTTTAATCCGAAGAATCATTTGTTTTTATTAAATTTCGCCTGAGATATTTTTTAACAAAACATAATAAACATCTTTCAAACACTTTTCAGCATAATGTGTATATTATTTCTGCACGTTTTCAAAAACGACAAAAATTTTTCTTATGTACACAACCGTGGCACATAAATGTCGTTCAATTTTTAAACAAGACACAAAACTGACTAAAATTAAGCTGATAAATGACAGCATCATCAAAAGGTTTTAATTTTCAATAAACTAAACAAATTTTTAATAAAAAAAATAATTTCAGCTTTTTTTTCCTTTTTAAATATATTTTTCTTTTAATACATTATGATGCTAATTTTATGTGATGGACGCGTGCTGGAATGCGGTTATGTTGATGAAAATAAAAACAACTTGGTTAATTCCACACACAGAGCACTATAGAAGCAGTGTACATACAAAAATCTGTCGTTCGTATGGTGCAATGAGGTGTCAATTTACACCGCTTCTGATTTAGTCTGTTACCAGTTGTAATACAGTGAATGTCTTTCTTAGTGTTTGTTTTTTTAATCAACTCGTGAAATTTAAACAGAAAAAAATATAGTATGTCGTATTTAAGTGTGAAAGTTCTATTGAACAAAAAAATTCTCGAAATAAAGAGATCTGTTTCTTAAAATAAATAAATTTATTTTTAATTGTTCGTTGCTGGTCATATAGGTCGGCCATGATAGTGTGTACTATATATATGCAAGCTGCGTAGTCATACATCACCATATTGCACTAACATATTCACATATTTGTGTAGATACAAATGATGGGTTTTGTTGTATGTATCATAATCTTTAGTAGGGGTAACGGTGTTCACGTCATTTGCTGGCGACAGCCTGCACGGTAGTTATGAAATAGGAAATTTAGATCTTGTATATCTATGGTTCCACAAGTCACTCGTCGTGTCGTTCGTCAGGGAAGATTGAAGTAAAAAAATTTTTAAAAAAATCAACTAACTTGACATCATTTCATTCAAACGGTCTCACTATAATGAATAATGATTTATTTTAAAAATCCATCAAATTTGCAATAAAAAAACAGAATAGTACAAAACAAAGTATATTAAAAAATTTTTATGGGATTTTGTGGAAATAATAAAAATATTAATAGGCGGTAAATCATATAAAATGTCTGAGTGTTATTTTGAACGTGAATGTTTCAGGGTTAAATATGTAAATGGTTTGAAGAAATTAGTAGCTAATGATCTCTAATTTATCAGGTCAGTCCATAAGTTCGTGCGTATTAATAGCATGCATGGAATTCACTATGACTCATTTACTAAACCAATACAATTTTGAACCTGTCGAAACTTGTCATCGTTTGACTTACATATTATTCAGTTCATCACCAACTTTCGTAAATATCGAACGCATTTTAGTATACCCATAGAAGATGAATATAGATAATCAGTACTAACGTGCTGTGCTACATTTTTTATTTTCATGTGGTGAATCTGCCAGGTCTGCAGCGATAAAAATTAATAGTGTAAATGGTGAACACACTATTAGTGTAAGGACTGCTCAGAAATGGCTTAAAAAATTTAAAGTTGGAGAAAACCGAAATTATAATGAACCCCGTTCAGGACGTCCTGTTGATTTTGATGATGACATTCTTCGAAATCTTGTGGAGTCAGAACCACAACTAACAGTAGGTCAGATCGCAGAAAGGATGAATTGTGTTTGTGTTTTTTTTATATTATGTAAAAATTTACCAAAAAAAAAAAAAAAATACTCAGGAACTTATGGACTGATCTGATACATATTTTTCAGTTTAAATATACATTATACAGGGTGTTAGTGAATAAGTGCGAAAGATTTTGGTCCAAAAACGTTTAGTTTCCAAGATACAGCTAGGGTGTTAAGTTTCTTGTCTTTGCAATATTTTCTTAAATATTTTAAAAACGTTTTGAGATATTGACACAAAATTCGGGACACGCTGTGACAGAATAAATATCCATATTCTGAAGTAGACTGAATATTTCCACTCAAACCAGTGGCGTCCGTACGCCCATGTTAGAACAAATTTTTGTAGAAAAGAAAGGTTAATCAATGATTTTTTCTAATTCGAAAATGTTTTTGACTTGCTTTCACGCCTCAACCGCTTAATCAATTAACTTTAAACAGACATAGCTTGGGAGACAGTGGCGGTTATAGGCCACCTCTTAACTCGGGAAAATATTTCATTCCCGAGGGAAAAATGTATTAAATTAAGACAGTTGACTAAAAGTAGATGATTGGCTTTAAGTTTTCCACTGTCAGTTAAGCACGTCAACGTTTCTTTGCAATTACAAACGCATAAATCCTGGCAGGATCGCCTTCTTTTCATATCATTTTTATAAACAACTTATTGTCATCATCACTTCATCAATAAAGTGTATTTACTTTACAAATTAATGAAATGTATACTTTTCATTACTTGTGTGGTTAAGATACAGTAGCTGATACATTGTTACATCTTATATTGAATGGGTCGGTAAACTCTAAAATTTGTTTGTTCTATATTAGTAATAATAATGACTGACACTCATAATATAAATAAACGTAAAAATACATAATAGAACGTATTGTTGCATTGTTACAATACACCTAGTTCTCCGTTTATACGGTGGTAGTTTCTGTAACTAGAAAGCTTATTCACAAATTATAGAGGCAGTTAGTTATAGCTAGGTAAGATGAAAATGCAGGAGTCAGTCTTTTCCGGAATAAAAATATCAAACGTAACTGTGGAGATTATAGATTGCAGTTGTATTTTTTTGTAATATAAAAACAGGAGACAATATTTGATAGTTTAAGGGGAGGTTTACTCGAGAGTCCTTAAAAATTATGTATTTTTCTAATTTTTTTTTCTCAAGAACGGAAGTAAATATCAATTTCAAATTTTGTGCACATATTTATTAAGTATTAAACTACACACAAAAAAAATTTTCAAGGAAAAATATAAAAAAGTGTCCATTTTATAGATAGTGCAGTGTGACGATCCGAAATTCCAATGCCTTGTTGGTGGACATCCTAGCGCCGGTAATATACCACCGAAATCCAAAAACAAAAAAGATTTGTAAAATATATGAATAGTAGCGGCACCTCTACCTATAATATCAATAAATTACTGAAAGAAAAAAAAAATGGCGAATGTTTGAACTTTTGATTACGATTTTTGTCTTATTTTTCGCTCTTTAAACTAAATTTAAATATAAAAAAAATATTGAAAGTATATCGAACTTAGGTAGAGGTGCCGAAGAATTGAATTATCTTTAAAATAAAAAATTTAAAAAAAGGATCCATCGAATAGTTTTTGAATTATCGTGTCCACCAGTTCCAAAAATGTAGTTCCGATATTATAAAATATATATAAAGAAACGTATTTTCAAAATTTTATATTTAATACTCATTGTTGCGTGAACTACGTTTTTTAAATTTTTTTTTTTTTTTTATAGAGAGCTGAATTCGATTAATGTGCAAGAATCTTGTTTTTAAATTATTTTCAGTAAAATCACTTTGGGAACATATTTTACACATAATTTGCTATCAATTTCGGCAAAAAATAATCGATTTTTTTTTATCAAATCTCAAGTAAACCTTCCCTTAAATTACTTTCAGCAGAATCACTTTGGGAACATATTCTAAACATAATTAGCTACCAGTTTCTCCAAAAAAAAAAAAATCGATTTTTTTTAACGACTCTCAAGTAAACCTCCCCTTAAATTGTCAAAAACGCTTCACAGATTTAAATAAAAATCAGCAGTAGTTTCTTTTTTTCGAATGCATAGCAGGAGGTGTTACACACAATGGATAGAAATTAAGTAGGTAATTTCAAATTACTTATACTGAAATTTGAAACTTTCTAAATCTTTTTTGTCGTGAGTTTTTAAAACGTGTTATTGACCCGAGCTCGTCCATAGCGAGTACAGCGTTCAGGTTCAAGCCCGAAAGAAAGTGTGGCGCCGCCACGTAGTTCCCTACGATAATGATAATGGCTGGTAATTTTTGTTGGGGTTAATGCAAATTTTATTGCAATAGCTCACTGACTCGGTATTAACAGTAAGTCGACACTAATAATTCGTCTATAAAAATATCTAAATTTGAATCCATTAAGTATAGTTATTTCCCATCAGTCGGAAACATTTTCTACAAATCTTCTCTAATTTTGTTTTCTAAAACCGTGTCAAAACAGAATTCAGTGTTATTAACGACTATTTTAATTAAAATTATTCAAGCATAAAAGAATACTTTTTTTTCTATAGTTCTGAACGTTGTCTCAAATACATACGAGATGAGCCAACCGCGGTAGATCTACCAACAGCAGCAGTCTATCTATTGTAGCGTGTATTTTTTTAAAGAAACAATCTGAATAAATACAGACATCTGTGCCATGTCATCGTGAGTGACAAATAGCCTCAGCCACGTCTCATTTGCAAATTTCTTTCAATTTATGTCTAAAATAATATTATTGTATGTGTTTGAAATGTCTACAATTTGCCTTTTATTCGCGCATTGTTAATTCAATCAATGCGAATGATCAGAAAAAACAAAAAAAAATGTAGTTCATTTGCATATTTTAACATTTATTCATCGACATCGGTTCGGTAGAATAGTTTTATTTTATTTTTTTTCGTTTTTCGAATGTTGGGCGTAAGGTTAGGCTGTTTATCCTTTCTATATTCTAAAAGACAACCTAGTTATTCATATGACCTTCTTTCGGGGGAAGTTCCCCTGATGACTATATCTGATTATACGCTTTTTTCGATTTTCCCTGATTATCTCGAAAACTATAGGAGATAGAAAAAAACACTTTATTAGACACAATACTTTATGTTTAAAAAGCTTTTGATTGATATGTTTAATTCCAGGGACGGGCCTAGTGGAGGCGTTGTTCGACAAGTTAGGAACGAAAACATTTTTTTTTTTCATTACATTGCACCCCTTGAATTTAGATGAAACTTTGTATGATAATAAACTACATTAAGACACAGTTACTTTTTCCTTTTTTTTTGGAAGTGGTTACTGAATAGAAACCCTATAAAAGTAACATTGGATCGGATTTAATGCATGTTATTATACTTAACAATGAGAACTACACGGACAGAAAAATCATATAATTTTATAGATAAAATTTCAGAAAAATTACCATGCTCTCTTATTATCATTGTAAATTTAAAGGGGTATATGTAATTGGGTTTGTATGAGCAATGTGCATCAATAGCAACTCATAGTAATAAGTCTACTAACAATATAGTGAGCTTATAAGTAATTGATAGCTACAACCTTCCCGACTAAAACCAAATAATTACGGAGATAACTGAAAAAATATCCAAAAATGACTGCTTCCTTCGAAAATTTTTTTTTTTTTTTTTTTTTTTTTGGGTAACTACTCCACATAGGAAAGTAGTTTCAAATTCACATGAAAGTAAATACTATCGAGAATATTAAACCAATTTTTAAACATTCTACACGGAGAAAAAATTCATATAAAAATTACTGTGCTCAGCACTACAATCGACGTGTAAAAGGAGAACATATTCAATTTTGTACGGTAAAAATCGACGACCAAAATAAAAAATATGTGCCAGCATGGTAAAATTTAATGTGCTAACAAACTTTTATCACACTCTTATGCATATATGTTATAGTTTAATTCTTGTTGTCATACTCTTTCATTTGCGCATCTGACCCGCAACCTTATGTTGCTTGGGCTGTACCTGTAAAAACTTCGAAGATGCCCGATCTTTTCCGACTTTCGATTCTTTATGATGCATACAAAAATGATTGCCAACAATATATTCTAATACTAAAGATAGTGAAGTAACAAAATGATGAATTAAACGGTGACATCCCCGTCCTCTAAGACAGTGTAATGAATACTGCTTGCTGCTTGTAAGACAGTCTAATGAATCAAGGTGCTTGGTCCGACCCGTCCGAACAAGTTGGTCGTCCACACCTATGGTTGGCTATGTGACTTGCTATGAGTGAGGTACATTTCAACAGCGTTCACAACACACACAACCTTTTTTTCTTTCTACTGTTAGCAGATAGCATTTCAAATATTATAATACAGCATGGTAATTTTTGTAAGAAAAACAATTAAAAAATATTTTTTTGTCGGCAATGGAACTTTTTACTGTGATGTTTTACAAATTTTACGGAGCTAATATTACGGAAAGAATATTCTATCCTTTAAATTTTCTATGATTAATTATAATTTTTATATTTTTACCGTACAAAATTGAATATGTTCGCCTTTTACACGTCGATTGTAGTGCTGAGCACAGTAATTTTTATATGAATTTTTTCTCCGTGTAGAATGTTTAAAAATTGGTTTAATATTCTCGATAGTATTTACTTTCATATGAATTTGAAACTACTTTCCTATGTGGAGTAGTTACCCAAAAAAAAAAAAAAAAAAAAAAAATTTTCGAAGGAAACAGTCATTTTTGGATATTTTTTCAGTTATCTCCGTAATTATTTGGTTTTAGCCGGGAAGGTTGTAGCTATCAATTACTCATAACCTCACTATATTGTTAGTAGACTTATTACTATGAGTTGCTATTGATGCACATTGCTCATACAGACCCAACTACATATACCCCTTTAAATTTACAATGACTGTCTGACGTATCCAGAGGGATACTCGTACCCCCCTACGTAGTTTTTATGTCTTTCCATACAAATGAGTAAATGAGTAATAACTATAATAATGACTCATCATAATATGTGTCAAATTAATGTGCCGAGTAATTTGCAACTCGATTGTCTGAACTAAAAAGGCGAAGAATTCAATGAAATCAAAGATTTATTTTATATATGAGTCGTCCATTTCCAAAACTCGTTAAGTCCATAATCTCAAATTTTACAGTAAGCTGAAAAAACTTACTATTTCTCTCCTAGTAGTTATATTAAGTTGGAAAAATTGTTACTTGTGCGTTATATGATTTACTTTTACTGTATGTTAACGTATGAAATCACGGAGCAATAGTTATTTGGAAAAAAAAATAAAAATTGTTGGACATAACGTGTTCTGGATCTGTAATTAGGACATAACGAGTTTTGGAAATGTTTTCTCGACAAAATGGCAGAGTCGGAAAATAAAGAGATAGACTAAAAGTATTTCAAAGGGAAGTTTTTACTTTCATTATTCAAAGTATAAATCAAATTAACCTAAATGCTTAGTGTTTTATTTATTAGATAGGTCCTTAATTTCGTCCTCCACAAGGAATAAGTCAAAAACTTAAAATGCCAAAAACATCTAATCTTCGCTGGGAATATCTGAAATATTGTCCTCCTGATTCATTTTCCTTTTTCTAGATTTTCCCGGCGAAGCTGGATTTATTATCTCGCCACTTTCCATCTAAACACTAGTTAAATTCTTTTTTCTGGTATTAAAATTTTTATTATCAAAAGAATCCGGGATTCTTAGAACATAAAATAAGTCAAAATGATGAAATAAGAGCAATTAAGTGGTTTACTTTCTTAACAAGATGATTTTGACACAACTATTGATATTCATTATTGTAAGATAGATTTACTATAAAACAGTATCATATTCTGTAATTAGGTTCAATTTTTACAATGTAAAACTTTAGTAATAAGTTTTGGACATAACGTAATTTGAAACTGTACTATGAAATTTGTACTGAAATCTTATTGGACATAACGGATGTTGTTCCTGTTTCCGCGGGTGGACATAACGTACTTTGCAACTGTTTCACTGATGGACTTGACGAGTTTTGTAACTGTAGTAAGTTTTAAATACAATATTTAACGCAGAAAGAACAAGTTTTTGAACCGTAACATTTTTGAAAAGATGTATATGATTCTGCTCTATCAAATGGTGCAAAAAAACAGAAAATCGGAAATTGTGGATATAACGAGTTTTGGAATTGGGCGACATATATGTACATTAATATTTTTTATTCATATTGATTAACTTCTAACCTTTTAATGATTGTAACGATTGATCAGTACTTTAAGCATACATATAAGTGAGTCAGTTTTGTTAGTCCAGTACATTGATATTATGATGACAATTGATTTAAAGACATTAATTTTCAAGGTTGTATTACGTAAATAAATCGAGAGTTCTTGATGTGATAAAATTTTGCTATAAATTTCAATTTATCTTAAAATCTTATATTATTAGTATTATATTTTTTAAATTTTTAATGGAATTGACCAATTGAAATTGTTTAAATCAGGGGTTCCCAAAGTGCGGCTCGCGAACTACAAAAATATGACCCATGAGGTTAGATAGTCTACAGTCTTGAATCCGTTAAGATTTGCCTGCATTTTTGTCAAAAAATCTTATAAATCTTGTTATTATTTGATTATCCACTTTTACATAAATCAACTCTCAGAAAATGTGATTTAATTTCCGTATATTATTTTTCTGTTGCCTTTGTAATCTGATTTGGTCAAAAATAAAGCATTTTCGAAAACCTATGAACAGCTATAAATTTTATGTTTCTAGCATCAAATTTTTGGATATTTTAAAATTTTTTTGGGCTCACGGACGCAAAATTTTAGGAGTCCCCAGTTTAAATCATAACTGAATTGATTTTTGTGTGCTATGCTTGTGATTCTTAGTCACTAATAGATTGTTAACTATTTGAAAGACTTGCTTTGTAAAAATTCATACATACATACGACAGTTTGTATGAAAAACACAAATTTTATTTAAAAAAAATAGTATATTGTGCAATAAATGCGGGAAATTGTCGACTGCCCACGAAAGCGAAGTTGAGCGCACGAACGTAGTGAGTGCGCTCATTCGCTTGAGTGGGCAATCGACAATCCCGCACGAGTTGCACATACTATTTTTTATTACGAATTTGACATACTTTTTTCTATTATTATTATTGCTATTTTTGACATTTTTATTACTTTTTAAAATAATATTTTTAAGTGTTCGTCTTTTTTTTCTGAATTAATTATTTTTTAAATTAGTTTGTTGGTGGTTTCTATAGAAATAATTATGAAGTATTTATTAAATGAAAAATCAAGAGGCGACTTTGCGTGTTTTGATTAAATTTTGCGTGTTCTATTGTCAATTTACGTGTGGAAAGTTACTTTCCGCACGCAAAAAAGTATGTGGGAAGAGTACAGTGGGCAAACAGCTATTTTGCTTACAGAAAAGTGTGCGCCAAGTTAGTACCTCTCCCGCATGAGTAATAAAAAACTATGATCGGTGATGCTTTTTTGATAACAATACTCAGCAGGGTATTTCCTTGCTTACGTTAGTTAGTGAAAAGTAACAAAGAAAACATTTTCATTTTTCCTATTTTTCAAATATGTTTTAATGCAAATGACTACAGAATCAAAGAAATATTTATTCAGAATTAAATTAAAAATTTTATTACATAATTATTGAGATTATAAATATTTAGTGAAATAGTAAATCAAGAAAATTAGTTCAACATATAAATTATTATCTATTTAGGCTCTTTTCACAATCATGCGAATTTGGTCCCGCACACAGATCTACTCTGAATGCGGGAACGAATTCGTGTCGAATCATTCGCAACCGTGCATGCCCGCTGCGGGACAATTTGCGAATGAATTGCACTGGACGGAAAATTGCATCCGAAACGAAATCTGCATGACTGTAAAAACCGCCTTATATCTACAGTAATTTTCTGGGTAAATGGTTCAAAAGTCGGGAGATATATTTTACTTGAAAAAAGTCGTTGGGATAGTTCATAATAAATAACTTTTCGGTGAAATAATTGTACTTAGTACTTACGAGCCTAGGAACGTACCTTTTTGACCCGTAATTTTTGTAATTTTAATAATCAAAAATAGCGTGTTTAATGACGCCTATAAGTCAAGTTATCTAAACGACAATTCATGTGGCGGGAAAAGTTATTTGTCTTATAAAAAAATACGCTACCAGTGGGGTGTGGCACACAGCTTCCTCGTACTCTTAAAAGCACCTTGGTAATTTAATGCCCAATATATCTTTGTATAATTTAAGTATATAAATTAATAAAAAAATAAATAAACAAAACGATTCATAAAAAATTGGACGAAGTGAGACTAGCAGTAAATAAGATATTGACTTTTAATGCGATTTCATGGTAGCGCCGTGGATACTATTACTTCGAATGCAATGAAATTTGTAGTGGACCATCTAGGAAGTAGACCACATAATTTCTGCCAATTTCATAAAAAAGAATTGAATAGTTCAGAAGCTATACCACTTGGTGCAATTTAGTATGTTAATGGAATGACATGGTAGCGGCGTAGCTACCGTTACTCCGATTTCGATTAAATTCATAGGGGACCATCTAGGAACCAAACTGCATAATTTCTGAAAATTTCATTAAAAACAATCGAATAGTTCAGCAGTTATGCCACTTGGTGCAAACTGGTGACACATAGACGGACAGACACCAAACCAAAATTGTTCAGGAAACTCTAAAACGTAAAATGTGCGTAAAAGATTTTATTTTGGAGGGAAAAAAATTTTTATTTTTCAAAAGTGATTAGTTTTCGCTGCTTTAGTAGCCTCGGAAGCAATATTCGAATTGAGATGAAATTTAGTAATAAAGTTGAAAATATGGAAATGATTTTCCTTTATTTCAATTTACACTTTTTATTTTACTGCAAAAGTTTACAAACTTCCTTTGGATGGTTTATTTTTTCTGTGCAACTTATAGTTGTTTTTATAACGTCTAGTTATTCAAAATTAACTATTTGACTAAATGTGTCTTTTACACTGCAAATTATCATACGAACAAAAAATTATTTAATTTTTTTGTATGCCACTACAACGCAACAATATAAAATACATCTGCTCATTTGTATTTGTGATATAAATATTTAGAAATTTTGTCAGATTTGTTACATAATAATCAAAATTAAAACTGAAACGACAAAGAATATAGAACAAAAATTAGGGCACACATTTTTTTGTTGTTAATATATAGCTAATTTATAAACAGTGGCGGTCTATTATCGAAAAATATATATTCACTTCCGAGTTCAATAATCTCAGTATATAGATCGATCATCACAAATTTTAATTAAAATTCAACAAAATTTTTTACGTTCGAGAAATAATCAGTCACTTGTAACAGTCTATTATGATTGAGAAATATGTGTCAGTTTGTTATTTTTCAATTTTATCGAAATATTTTGAAGAAAAATATTTTTATTCGTCTACTTTGTATTAAAGTTTCTTTTTACAAAATAACATGTAATAATTAAATGTCTAAGAATATATTAAGTTATTTAACTTATCGTTCTCAGTCTGCATCCTACAATTTTACTACCTACACTGTAAAGAATAGGTTACAAAAATGCATAAAATTACTTAACAATAAGTAATATAATTTTTACGCTGATAAAAGTATGATTTTACACAACTGAATGAAAAATGCACGAGAAGTTTGAGTTTCTCCTGTTTAGGGTAACATATTTTTACGAGTTTTAACCGTTTCAAAAATTAAGCAGTTTATAACTTTTGCTTTACAGTGTATTTTTTTAATTTTGACTTTTTTAGTGTCTTATCGTATAATTATTAATTCGTAGTAAACTTCCGTAATATTTTGCGCTAAAAGTTGCTAGAAAAGTGCGGATAACACACCTGAAATTTATTATCTTGAGATTTTTGTACAGTGATTGAAATTGCTACCTGTGCATAGAATCAGGTTTGATTGAAAAGGGGTACACCAATACCTCAATTTGCGTCGTGGTTACGTTCCAAAAAAACACGACGCAAATTGAAATGACGCAAAGTGAATTATGATTTTCTATAGCAAACCATGTAAAGATCGAAGATAGGTTTCAGGGTTACGAAAATACTACTTTTTAAAAAGAAAATTGAACAAAGTAAACATTTAAAAAACAAAAATAATATAAAATTTTATTACATACATACAAAATACAAAAAAAAAAAAAAAAAAAAATCAAAAAATTTCAATGCACGTCGTACACGCGATACAGAAACTGATTCAACATACATCACACGCGTAATACGTTCAATATTTATATATCAGTTTGTTTCAAAATTTAAAAGTGCGTACAATACATTTAGCATGTGATAACCACCATATAATCCGGCAGTATGGATTTCGTCTACTTAATTTAACATTTCCATGTTCAAAGTAGTTGCCATCTATTTATCAATCTTTATTACAACATCAATAGATACATATTCACCATATTACAACAAAGTCGTGCCATCTTTGCCATCTTTTAGAAAAAAAAAAGAAAATTTCAAAACATTTTGAAAAAAAAAAATTAAAGACTCGAACCCAAAACAACGCAACTTCGAAAATCTAACGACGCACAGTGAAAATTAGTACTAATTCAGCAGTGACGCAACTTCGAAAAAACGCAAACCGAAACGACGCAAAGCGAGGTATTGGTGTACTCTTTCTGGTTAGTATCAACCTTTAATAAGAAACGGAAACGGTTTATATTTAAAGTAACACATAAGATTACTGCTGTATAACAAAAACTTCGATTTTGGGAAATGCCTACTAAATTAAAAGGTTGCATTCAAGTTTTTTTGATTTTAGCAATTTTTTTTTTTTAAAGAATTTTTGAAGACAGAATTTTTAAATCTGAAAATTGGAACTGTAAACTCAGTTTGGAATTTGGTGTTGAAATAGTTTTCAAATGTATATTTTTAATTTATATTAGAAACTGATTTAATATGGAGCAATGAGTATTTGATTAAAAAAATTTCTATTCGATTAAAACATTCAGACAAGTATTTGTAGTATTTAGTATGTGTAGCCAAAACAATAAAATATATGATTACTTTTATTTAAATGGTGAAAAATTACATTTGGATTGAATTTAAAAACATCAATTAAAATTTTGAAAATTTCTTTTTGCTGCTAAATTTATGTTATTAATAATTAATTAGTTAATTTGGCAACTTTCTTTCTACACATAATTCTTTCACGTATAATATAAAAAAAATATTGTATAAGGTGTTACAGAATTACTCCGTACAATATATTATTTTTTTTATGCGGTGGGTAGGGACCGATTAAAAAAAAGATTATGCTGTATATAACTTTCTCGAATTGGAAAAATTCTGTTGGAAAATATTACATTTCAGTAATATTCTCTGAAAATTTCCAAGAAAAGTTGTAAATTGATTATAGCGCCAAGTACTATAATGAGTATACACTTTGTCAAAACTTTAAATGTGAATTTTTCAAAACAACATTTTTGTAATCGGTCTTTAGGATAACTTAAAAACCATTTAACGATTGATCCGAAATTTTAATATATTCTTCTACACAACAATAGCCACAGAATGGACTGCGGTTATTTTATTTGAGCAAAAATTCACAAAAGGAGGGGTCTCCAAAGTTGGTAAACTATTCAAAATTATTCATCTACGACCAGTGATATACATGGATGGCCAACTATGTACCTATTTTTGAAGCAAGTTTGTTGTAGACAACTGTGATCTATGACAACAGAAACCCCAATATAAACAATTGATAAGAGTGTGACAACAACACATTTAAGGTGATGCTATCTTTTTTTACTGCTGACTCAAAATTAGCATTTCTTTAACAAATGTATTTTGTCATTCATTAGATAAAGACAAAATATAGTTTAGAAATACAAATGACTGCTGTCATCTTTTTCTTTAATGACTATTTAACTTTTTAAACGATTTTTTAAGTTGCCTCTCTATGTATCTCTGTGTCTACGACTTCCAAAGTACTTGAAATTTTTTACTGACATGTTGAGAAAAATTTATTGAAAGGAGGGATATAAGGCCTTATATCCGCCCCAGAAATGACGAAAAAAATGTCTACGATTTAATGTTTTCTTTATATCTCTTGAAAGTAGACTATATGCCTGACAAGAAAATATGTATATAAAAGGAAAAAAACTACAATTAGTATTACCTGTGGGACGCCGAACTTTGGTCTAACTGCGATTTTCGTTCAAAATAACACATTTTTAGTTACATTTCAATTTTTTTTATATAGAGCGCATGGAGGAAGCAGTTTCTTTTTTATTATGTTATTTTAATGTTCTCATGTTACTGTACAATTTATTTAAAAATTACGTTGCTTCCACTTTGCGCTCATAGGTAAACACAAATAAAATGATTTTACAATTAAAAAAATTGCTCTTTATATAAATGCATAAAATAAATTTATTGAAGTGCCACCACGACACAAACTTATTGGAACATATCACTTCACCGTTTTGACGGCGTATAGGAGTGACAAAAATGGAAATTTCCCACTTTTACATAGATGATCAAGGTCTTGATAAAATATTTTTACATAAAGAATCGAGTGATATTTTAAGAATAAAAATTCAGTCTAGGTACACAACTTCCAAAATATACTCCCTGTGTATAGAGTACAATCCCACCACTGTACTAATCTGGTACTGTCAGTGCAAAGTAGGGGCAAGACTTGTTGGCTGTTGTGCTCATATTGCCTCCGTAATCTGGTACTTAAGTTACAACAGATATCAGGATCTTACTATTCGAAAAGTTGCATGCGACTTCAAAAAATTTTTAATGAATTCAAATGTTGAAGGCTATTGGAGTGACAAGAATGAAGACTAGGCAAGGAGTGTAAAGTTTAAAAATGTTGAAACTTTTAAAATTATCCAAATAAAGTTGACTAATTTCATAATTTTGCCTTTTCATAAAACCTTCGTATAATAATGAGATCAACTGAAAAATAAGTGATAAATGAGAATATTCCGGCATAATATTTATTCCATCTTACTATTTACCTTCATGTAAACCTAATGCACATATAAGAATTCATGGAGGGGATGTGGCGAAACTATTTTTATAATAGTTATCTCTGAAACACGCTGTACATCTATAAAAATTAGGTTTAAAATAATAAATTTACTATAATGTGCATCTGTTTGTTCTTCAGTTTGCAACAAATTTTCTACTGACTTAATGCACAATTATTGCATATACATGTATAATATGTACATATGTTAAAAGCAATCCTATGTAAAATCTGGATGTGGGGATTTGCAAGCAAGCCAAAACTATTATAATTGCATACTTGTAAAAATTTTTATATATTTGTATTTTAATCATATTTTATATTTGATGACTATAATTTAGTTCGAATGAATTGCGGATGTGCTCTGCATTTTCAAATGATATACATATTATAATAAAATTTGTTTACAATACAAAATTGAGATCAAACTAACCTATCATGTCTTCTTATTTAAATGTATGCAAGTATTATTGAAGTAAATTAAATCTGGGTAATCTAAACAGGGAGTTCGTAAAATTGATTTTTATGTGATGAAGTATAAAAGATGAGTGAAGTAAAAGTACTTACTTTCAAAGAAGAGATAATCGCGTGGATTAACCACAAAAGACCAGAAACAATATTTCTAATCTCTACCTACTGTGCCCGCTGTCGCCGGCAAATGGTGTGAACACCGCTACCCCTACCAAGCGTAATATTGACTACGCAGCTTTCATATACATAATTACATAGTATAATATACTATCATGGCCGACAACAAACCAACAATTATGTAAAAGTAAATTTATTTATTTTAAGAAAGATATCCCTATTTATTTTGAGAATTTTTTTGTTCAGTAGAATTTTTTTACACTTAAATACGACACATTTCATATTTTTTTCTGTTTAAATTTCACGAGTTGATTAAAAAAACAATGACATAAAAACGATATGGACGATGTGACGAACAGTAACAGACTAAATCAGATGCGGTGTAAATTGCAGCTCATTGCAACTTACGAACGACAGATTTTTATATATAGACTGCTTCTATAATGTTCTGTGGGATTAGCTCTTGTTATTATTTATTATTCTAAATGATTTTTGTAGATTTGTACTGTTTTTAAGGCGTTACACCCAGAGAAAAAACAACTTAATATCAATAATACCCCTGTCGCAGCATCCTGCATAACATAGCGAATTTCCGTTTATAAAAATTCGTTTTTCTCGGAAACTAGTTGATATAGAAAAAAAGTTTAAAGACCTTTTTTATGTAATTTTTTCTTCTCTTTTAAATGGTGTAAAAAAATTTCGCAAAAATTTTTGAATAAGTGGAAATTTTGGCAAAAAACTAATTTTTTGCAAAAACAAAAACCATGTTCCTGGCATCCGACGTGTCTGGCTGACGAACTCATCCAAGGGTTTGGGACTTCCAATGTTGTCACCAAGTTTCGTAAAAATTGGATACTTCGTTCGAGAGTTATCGCGCGGACACATATATATATATATATATATATATATATATATATATATATATATATATATATATATATATATATTTGTATATATATATATGTATATATGTATATTTATATATAAACTTTAGTGAATATTATTTTCGGTTTCTAGGGACCTCAAAACAAATTTCTGCCATAGTCCCGGGCTCAGGTCGCGTGATGACAGTGGCTGTAATAGCTGAATTCCATTCTGGAAATTCGCTAATAAAGAAAACCATATTGATTCAATGTAAAACATTAACGAAAGTCTAGTAATGTTGAAATTTATTGTTTCAATGTAGAACAACTTTATTTTGAAGTTGAATAATATTGATTTCCTACAAAATTCCCTATCTTTTCAATACATTTTTTTCTAAGTTGTACATTATATATATATATATATATATATATATATATATATATATATATATATATATATATATATATATATATATATATATATATATATATATATATATATATCACATTGAAATGTCAAGTTTTTTGAAGGAATATCGCAGTCAATTCGAGAGATATCTGCAGAAAAAAATATCACTTAAACAAAAGACTTTTAATTGCTATTGTGTAGAACCATATCATTTATCGTATCTTATCAAATTTTTACCAAAACTAACGCCAGACTCTTTCTTTGTTGCAGGTAGAATCAGTCGATCTTGCATTAAAACTTTTGGACGGCTACGATTTACGTGGTCACAAATTAAAAGTTGAACGTGCCAAATTTCAAATGAAAGGATCCGAATACGATCCTCGATTAAAACCGAAGAAACGTAAGAAAAAGGAATTGGACAAAATTAAACGTATGCAGGAGAAGTTGTTCGATTGGCGGCCAGAAAAGATGCGCGGGGAACGATCGAAACATGAAAAAGTTGTCATCGTTAAAAATTTATTCGAACCGTCGATATTCGATAAAGACGTTTCGTTGATACTCGAATATCAACAAGATTTACGTGACGAGTGCTCCAAGTGCGGGGATGTGCGACGTGTTGTTATTTATGACGTAAGTATAATAATATGTCTTTATTAAAAAAATTGCTAAATAAGTGTTAATTATACGCACTAACAAGTAAAGGTCCCGAGGCCGGACCTATCGATTTCGATGAAACTTAAATATATTGTAGAACACTAAAAACTAAGGGACACGTATTTTTTATTATCTGCGGAAAAACGGTTTGAAGGGGTGAAATCGCCCTCCAAAAATTGGGGTAAAAATTTAATTTTTCAAATATCTCGAAAACAGTAAGAGATAGAGCAAAAGTTTAAATTGGCGATATTGCTCTTTTTTAAAGAGCTATCTATTGATATGCAATTTGTTCATATTACATCAACAGGGGTGGTTGGGGGTTAAAATTTGGGGGTTAATTTTGCAAAAAGGGGGTGAAAAATAAACAATATAAAAATTTTGTTTACAGATTTGAAATCTACGTCAAAAAATCTAATTGACCTATTTTTGCTCAATGGCCTAGTATTAAGTCTAGGGGTAGTTAACTAGAGGGTGACTATGTCGAATAGTCGTACAATTTGGGTATTTCAAGAAGTTCTTCTTCATGGAAAATAGCTTAAGACAATTTGAATAACGTAGAAATGAAATTCTCGAATTCAAAATTGTGTTTGAGCAACATTGGAGAGGGGGTGAGTCACCCTCTTAAATTACATACTAGTTTATATACACTAATTTTTGCTATTAATGCACTGATAGTGGGTAAAATAATGTCACAATAAGTGGTTCTGAAGTTGGACTATCATATGTAAGGTCTTTATTAGGTTTGTTTTTTAATGGATATTATAGTTTTCCTTATCGAAAATTATCGATACCGAAAATTACATAACCTAACCTAAAATAACGAAACCTAATAAAAACCTTACATACGATAGTCTAACTTCAGAACCATCTATTGTGACATTATTACCCCCTGTCAGTGTGTTAATTGCAAAAATTAGTGTATGTAAACTAGTATGTAATTTAAGAGGGTGACTCACCCCCTCTCCAATGTTGATTTCTACTTTATTCTAATTGTCTTAAGCTATTTTCGATGAAGAAAAACTTCTTGAAATACCCAAATAGTACGATTATTCGACATAGTCACCCTCTAGTTAACTACCCCTAGACTTAATATTAGGATATTGAGCAAAAACAGGTCAATTAGATTTTTTGACGTAGATTTCAAATCTGTAAACAAAATTGTTATATTGTTTATTTTTCACCCCCTTTTTGCAAAATTAACCCCAAATTTTAACCCCCAACCACCCCTGTTGATGTAATTTGAACGAATTGCATATCCATAGATAGCCCTTTAAAAAAGAGTAATATCGCCAATTTAAACTTTTGCTCTATCTCTTACTGTTTTCGAGATATTTGAAAAATTAAATTTTTACCCCGATTTTTGGAGGGCGATTTCACCCCTTCAAACCGTTTTTCCGCAGATAAAAAAAAATACGTGTCCCTTAGCTTTTAGTATTCTACAACATATTTAAGTTTCATCAAAATCGATAGGTCCGGCCTTGGGACCTTTACTTGTAAGTCATGATTTCTTAGTCAGTATAGTTTTTTACAATTATCAGGATAAAATATTTCTTACTTTTATTTGTTATCAAAAATTAATCTATAGTTTATTAATAATGTGATTACCTGAACCTAAAAAAACGACCCTGTTTGTTAAATTACATAAGGTCCGACATTGACTATTAAAAATTGGTCATGTGCAGCTAGACCATTTAATGTGACGGTCACAGATAGGAAAAAATCGTCCCTAACAGAATCGCCATATAAAACATTTTGTACTGAAGGGCTACGAATGGAGCTGGAGGGCTGTCATAAAACCAAAAAATATTATCAATCTTTTTAAAAAACAGTTTTACGACGTTTTACTGTTAATACAACATCGTCTATTTCGTGTGTGTCTGTTTGTGTTTTTTAATTCCCAATATTATCAATCATTTTGTCTGTTATCTATACATACATCTCTTTATATTTTTCGAATCCAAAAACTAAACCATGTTGAAACATGCCAGTGAGCTACTGGAGTATCTATACAATCGATTTTGTTTATATTAAAGCAGATATAACGTTTTTATAAAGAAGGTGAGATATACATGTTATTTAAATAATCACAAAGGAAATAGAGATATGTTTACATTATAAATATTTTGAATTCGGCTCAATTAATTTCTATTACAGTTGACCACTTATTTATTCAACATTAATTTTTTAAAATTATTTTTAAAGTTAGAATTTATATATTAAATTATTAAAAATAGGTAATTTTAATTTTTACTGATTTGTTCTCAAAAGTTTCATTAGGCTAGTCTTCAAATCCAGAGGAAAATTCTCAGCCTTGTAATAAAATATAGCCCCTCAATCCAAAATATTTTATATGGCGATTCTGTTAGGGATTATTGTTTTTCTAAGTCTGGTGATGGTAGACGCGACCAATCTGTAAGGATTTTATGGTTATAACTACAAAATCCTAAAAAGTATAGTAGTGGTAATAAAAATAAAAACACTTTTTAAAAATTGTTTTGATATTTACATAAATCTACATTTTCTTTTAGTTTTTTGTTATTTTTAAGGCAGCTGCTGTATTTAACACAATAGTACGTATGGTATATATACACGGTGGTCCAGAATTATGTACCGTAATTGCTGGAGCTGATAATATGTTCAAAAATAATGGTACCTTTTCATCTACACTTTTTTCTAAAACTCAATAATAAGGGAGATAAAGCAGAGGGGTAAAATGTAGAGGGGTAGAAGGAAACTAACTTCTTCTTTTAAAAACAATTTTGGGCGCTTTTGATTACTCGATTCATAATTTAGGGGTGCGTATGAAAATTAAGATAATTAAATTTATGGTATCAATTATTCCATCACTTATGATTAGGGGATAATTTGGAAATAGATACTTCTACTTTAAATTACTCGAAAATGGTAATATTTATCGAAATGTAACAAGTATACCTTTTTTGCGTGAAATTATCTGAGGAATCATATTATCAAGGATTTTGTTTAAATAATTGCAAGTTAAAAAAGAAAAGACGTGATAACTCACACCTACCACCCAAAACCACCCGTTAGTCATGAGTGGTGGAATAAGTGTTGACATAAATTTAATCCTTCTAACGCAAAATAAGTACCCCTAAAATATCAATCTGTTATTCAAAAGCGTTTGGAAAATATATAAGAAATAATGGTTTTCGTTTCACCCCTTTACAGAGTTGTATCTCCCTTATTATTGAGTTTTGAAAAAAAGTGTACATGAACAGGTACCATTATTTTTGAACGTACTACCAGCTCTAGCAATTACGGTACATAATTCTGGACCACCTTGTATATATATATATATATATATATATATATATATATATATATATATATATATATATATATATATATATATATATATATATATATATACGACATACTTAATTCATTTTATTAATAATCTGTCTTATTTTTAAGTCGAAACCAGACATAATTTGTCAGTTTTAGTAATATTTTTAAAAACATTACACTTAATTATTATAAATTCGTTTTGAACTAACTAAATATTGTTAAATTTTTATAATGCTGGTCAGTCATTTAAATTTTCAAAAATGTTAAAATATTAAATGTAAATAAAATTTATTTTTATTACTATTCTAAATTTAAATGATAATTGTTTCTAACTTTCAACATATTCATAAATTCAATCAAGGTACAAGAACAGCCAGAAAACTACCAAAATTGTTAAACTGTATAAATAAAATTTCAGAGACATCCCGAAGGTGTTGCGCAGATAACAATGCGCGATCCTGAAGAAGCGGATCAAGTTGTTATGTTGTTAGACAATCGATGGTTTGGACAGCGACAAATTACGGCTGAAATTTGGGATGGAAAGACCAAATATAAGTAAATATTACCGAAAAAATTTTTCTCAACCTCTAGACCATTGTCAGTGATCTAATTTTTTTTTTTGTTTTTTTTTATAGAATTGCTGAAACCGATTCGGAAATATCGAAACGACTGGAAAATTGGGAAAAATTTGTGGAAGGTGGCGATGAAAGTGCTAGTGAAAAAATGAAATTAATCAGTAGTAATAAAGATGATCAACTAAAAGATCCGACGATAGACTAATATTGGAAATTTTGATTTTTATTAATTAAATGTTGTTAAAATGATAAGTTTGTGTTTTTTTATTTCACTGCCCGTATTATCCTTCCGTCCTTCTTTTAGTTCATGCTGTTTAACCATGTCCAAATAAACTAGATTGGGAAAAGGTAAGTTGGTATTTTTTTTAAAATTTTTTTTTTTGAAAACCGTCAAAAAATATAGTCCAATAAAGTTAGTGCTTCGTTTACCTTTGTGTTAGAAAGTAAGTGTTTTATAAGAATTTTAAATTTACCAGTCAAACTGGCGGTGCCATCTATTGGCAAAGTGATAAAATACAGAATGAAATCGTACTTATCATTACAATTACTTACCAGATGGCACATTACCAAGATGGTGAAAAGTTTTGTAGTCAAATGAGGCAGCAAAATCAATAATTTTATTTTTGTAAATTTTTGAACGAATATCACTAAAACCTTTCAAATTCCCTGTATTTTCATTTCTTAAGAAATATGCCAAATTAAATCAGATTGTCATAAGATTGAATGAAACCTGTTATAAATGTGAAATTTTGTTTATATAATATAGATGACTCTGTTGTAGTACCTAAACTTGAAGCAATTTTTTTCCCGATACTCCCCTCACTTGCCCTGTTCAAGTTCCCGTGGTTACTGCAAAAGGTTCGTATGTTAATTCAAAAGCGGACCAATAATTGTAATTTTATACGGTATTTATTCCATATCCCGCTCAATGTGTGCTCTTAGCTCTTTTATCGACTCATGCATCAATCTCAGGTTTTAACGATAAAAATTTTCGGATAATTTCCTAAGAAATCAATTTTTAATACAGCTTTTTGCGGAGAAGACGTTCTATTTTTCGAATAATAAAATTCCTCATTTTTTTAAAAAAGGTATTTGAATTTGAAAAAGAAATGTCGCGATTTCTCAGTCCCAACCTCGTATATCAAAAACTACATGTTTCAGGACACCCAAAAAGCATATTAAATACTGTATTTATACATACTTATCTATACATAAATCTTAAGTTCATAGTGATGAAACCACAGATTTAAATACGTTTTTTTTTTGTGTGTCCAAAAATGTGGAGTTTTCAGATACGAGGTTGGGACAGAGAAGGTGCGATGTGTCTTCTTTTATTGGTCCGTTACGTACATATACGATTAAACATTTATTTATTTATTTATTTTTAAATTATAAAATAGATACCTATTACAATAAATTTAGAAAATTGATGATATATTGATATAAATGATAGGAGACAATTTTTGCAAAATAGCGGTACATTCCCAGTCACATAATTAGTTCATGGTAACATTTAATTCTAATTTTATTCAGTTATTTTGCTAACAAGAATATTACAATTTATAATAAGTACATAATAATTTATCAAATTAAACTTTATATATTTAAATTAAGGCGGTTGATTTAATTAGGGTATTTTGATTATGAACTTTTTTATTTTTCCTACCAAAATAACGAAATTTCCATTAAACATATTGGTCGCCCTAGACTGCTTTTCTCTTAACCCTTTATAAATACCTCACTGAGTTTAACATTTTCTGTATATTTAAGATTAAATTTAAATTGTCCAGTTTTATGTGAGCGATTATGTAGGATCAAATTGAAGACTTTTGATAAATATTATAATAATAAAAGGAAAGGACCACCCATTAAGGATGATATAAAAAAAAAATTCGTGTCCTGTCACCAATAGAATTGACCCTGATACAATAGTTATTGTAAAATATTGAATAATTTTTCATATTTTATTACATAATTTTATATAAAAAAAGGAATATCAATATTTTTTGAGAAACCACAAGCACTGAAATAAATCAATATAAAATTATTGTTCGATCAAGAAAATATTACATTGAGGATTGCAAATTTCAGTTTAAATTTGGATAAAAATGGAGAGTGGAGAACGTAGTAGATTGTAAATTTCGGGTAGTTGGTCCAGTTGCTGCATATTTATGTTAAAATGCAATGTTTTTACCATTAGATCTATCGTCGGCAATGTTACCAGTTATTAAATGATTGTAACTTTACCCAACCTATAGTAACATGTGAATACATGTGAAAATATTTAATATACTTATGAGACTATGTAATTTATCAGATGATAAAATTATCTATTTGAGTTTTATAATTTTCAAAATACCTGTTAAAATTTGCAGACTCGTTGAAAACACCAGTTTATCATTGTACCATATGTACTAAAAATATGAATGTCTTGAAGAAACCGCGGCTTCCAATTGAAAAAAAAATACCAGTAAGTTAGAAATATCCCTATCATTAAAAAAATTACTAGGTACAAACATTATGAGTCTGTTATTGCAAACTTGACTGATATTACGGTAATTTGAATAATTGAGAATGTTTTGCGACCCTGAACTTTTGATTCACATTGTACGATTACAACAATATCTTTAAAGAAGATTATAAACTATGATTTTTCATTTAAAAGTCGAAGTGTATCATTGTCATAAGATTAGAGGAAAATAGCTTCAAATTTTATATTATGATTATTTGGTTGTAACCAGAACACATACTCCCGGGAGATTTGATGTCATTGTGTTACTACGTTCTAAATTCGTAGTGTTATTATCTTTCGGATACAATATTTAAATTTTGCATTTTCTTCCGTATTCGTTCGTACTTTGTTGTAAAATGAACTGATCATCCAAGGAATTGTTTTAGTAGGATATAACGTGTATAAATGGTATACACAGGGCGATAATTCTAACTTAAATAAAAAAAATAATTCTTAGTCGTCAAAATCTCGCAAAATAATGTCTTTCTTATATAATTTCTTTACACGCATGAATTGCTCTCAATTTGTTCTTGACAAAATCTAATTACCCCTTAATATATGCAAACCACATACATAATGTATGTCTGATTGCCTATATTTTTAATAGTTGCCTAATTGGAGAATATTGTATTTTTTTAATATATTTCACATTTAAGCTACCATCACAGTGTGATTGGCTGAAAAATAGTCAATTTTCGCGATTTTTTTTCGGATGGATAGGATGGGGGAATGGGGATGAATTTTTTTTTACGATTAATACCAATATTTAACAATACAAAAATATTTTCTTTTTCATTTTTATTTATTTTTTATAATTAATATAATTTTTTGAAAAAAGTATGTTTAAAAACGGGCGGAAATCGGTGCCCACGATTGCGGCCGCAGTTTTCATCCGAAAAAAAAAAATCAAATAGATTATTGCTAATCTGTAGGTAAGCCGCCATGTACCTGTGGGAACTTTTTTTTTTCTTGAAATTTAAAAAAATGGCGGCGGTTTGAATAAAAAGTACAAAATTTTTTACAGTTTTTTGTCTGGAAAAATAGGAAGATTTCAAGAAAAAAAAGCTCCTGTAGATACATAGCGGCTTACCTACAGATTGATAATCTATTTGATTTTTTTTCGGATGAAAACTGCGGCCGCAGTCATGGGCCCCGATTTCCGCCCTGTTTTAAAGACACTTTTTTCAAAAAATTATAATAAATATAAAAAATAAATAAAAAATAATAGAACAAATATTTTTGTATTGTTAAAGAGTGGTATTAATCGTTAAAAAAAATTCATTCCCATTCCCCTATCCTATCCATCCGAAAAAAATCGCGAAAATTGACTATTTTTCAGCCAATCACACTGTAATGATACCTTAAAAAAATTAATACCTACATATTAGATATATGTATTTAACTTCAAATTAGATGAAGCAAATTGAGATTAATTTATTTGTGTACAAAAGAGTACAAAATGCATAAACTACGCCAAACTTTAAAGAAAAAGGATGGTTAACCCTTTTAAACAAACCATATGGAAAAATTTTTTTGCCTCAAAATACCGGACTTTTTACTGCCAGCGGCAAGTAAAATAAATAAGGTTACAAAAAGAGAAAAAGGAAAAAAATCAAAGATCCCAACATCAAAAAAGTGAACCCAGGAATTTACAAAATATAAATTATACTAAACTATGTTGATAAAATTGAACATTATTTAGAATTATACCGTATTTCGGAAAATCTGTCACAGATGGCGGCACCAGTGAATATATACATATCATAGCATTTTGAGCCGCCATATTGCAGGACGAATTAACTCGTCTTAATCATTTAAAGCGTTAATCATATCAAAATCACTACTTGCTAAGCATGGATTAAGGTAAGCTCCGTTTTTCGTATATTTTTTAAGATTTTTCAGGGTACTTTGGGACAATTTTCTTCAATTATTGACGTAACAGTTTTATCCCATTTCCCTTGATATATCGGCTGTGATGACATTTTTGAATTTCCTGATACTCTATTAAAGAATAAAATTTTCAAAATTTTTATTTTTTCAACTTCTCTAGATAGTAAGTTGCAAGTTGAGTCGTTGCAGTTGAAGATTGCACGGGTTGAAATGAGTTTCATTCGAGTGACTGATTTACAACCCTGGTTGTACTGTTCTGTACATTTCTTAGCACTTTCAATTTCATATTTTGATTTACAATAGAAAAAAATCGATATCATGTGAAAAAGTCTCCTTTTTATCTGTGACAGTGACAGTGTTGACAAATTTTGAATAATAGTCGTAAGAGAAACCCACAAAATGCGCATATATTTAAAATACTGATTTAAATAATTTTATTTTTACTATACCTAGCCATAATATTATTAATTCAAACTTGGGACCACCCGGGAACACTTCATGACACATTGTTATGTAACAATAAATTACGAAAACCACAATAATGTGGTTTTGGATGAAAGAGATGAACTGGGTAACCATGAATGGAATGATGAATCTTCCTATTGATTGAATTAAAATACTCACTCTTATAACACCAAAAATATGTTTTATAATAAATAGATAAATTTATTGATATTTTTTGTATTAATATATATATTTCCTGAATGAATTAAGGATAATATCGTATTGAACACAGTAAGTGCTTTTGTGTGAATTAAAAATTTCTCATTGTTATTTAGAATATGATTTGTAACCGAATTTGGTTTATACGAATTTTGATTAATACGAAATTAAATAGAAGCAAACATTTTTGAAAACGAGTCTTTTATTTGACATTTTGTTCAAGTAATGAAAGTATTACTGAATTTCAACCGAAATAAAACTACAGTTTTATTCTAAATTCGCATACAAAATAATTTTTTTTAAAAACTTATCATTTGAATAAAGAAAAACTTTATCGTCCCGGTACAATTAATAATATACATTATATTACACAAAAAAAGGAAACTTTTTTTTGTAAATTTGGCTTGGAATAAAAAAAAATAAAGTTAATATTTGGAAAAAAACAAACTTAATTTAGAAAAAAAGATTATCATAGTTTTTAATAATAATTTATTAATAATGATGATTCATTTTTGTTTAGTAAATTTAACTTTGGTTCCGAGACTACTAAAGCAGCGGAAGTATTGTGACCATTTTTAAAATATGAAAATTTTTACTCGCAATTTACATTTTAGATGTTCCTGAAAAATTTTGGTTTCGTGTCTGTCTGTCTTATCAAGTGGGATAACTTCACACTTGTTCTGATTGTTTTGATATTATTAATAGATTTGAGCGTTACTTTATGGTATTCCATATTTGTAAATAATAAACAAATATTTTGCTTTGAAAAATATTTGTTTATTATTTACTGATTGTTTTGGATCAAATTTTTAGAAATTGTGTGATTTGGTTCTTAAATGATCCCCTACGAATTTTCCCACGACGATACCATAACGTCATATAAAATTTCGATATCTTATTTAATTATCACTTACTAACTCCTAGCCTTTCAAACTTCCATAGTTATATTTTATATAACCGATTAGAAAAGTTTAGAAGCAGTTCACCCTATGACACGAGATGAAAGTAAGAAGAAAGAAGGCACAATATTGTGCATTTTTGTAAAATAACACTTTATTTAATTAATTAATTTTTTTTTTTTTTTTGATAAATTTATAAAATAGTCCGAATTAGCCATGAAAAGAATAAATCAATTACACAAGAATCAAAGTTATAGTGAATGATATTTGTGTCGTCCAAAATTTTCAAAAAAATTGTAGGTGTGGACACCAAAATCTAATTGAAATTCAATAAAGCAAAATTTCTTTACGTTCCATAAAAATTCCAATATATTTATTGAATTAACAGTCAATAAATCTTACAATTATTTTCAAATACAAAATTTTTTCAAAAAACTGCATTAAAAAAAATCTTTGCCTTTGTTAACATTTATGAAAGAAATATTCATTCAGAAAACGCCAAAAAAACTTATTCTCCAATATGTATACAACAAAAATTTTTGAGTGGACACTTGCAAAAAAAATTTTTCTTTTCAAAAAAAACAGAATTACTTTTTCTCACGACAATAATCCATTTATAGGATTGACTTTATGTAATAATTGCAGGTGACAAGTGCAATAGTTAAATAGAGAAAAAAAGCAAATAAAAATGTCTCTACCTGTAATTTTATTGTGTTTAAATAGGGGCGTGTGCAATACTAAATAGATCACTAGATCACTTTCATAAAAATATTTTTTGTTAATACTATTAACTTAGTACCTACTCGGCTAGCCTAGTACTCTTAATAGGGGTGTAAGAAGATTATAAAATCCTATAATAATGTTATTAATGATAATAATCTTTCAATTAATGACTATTGAATTTCCTAAATTTTCTGGAAAATTGTTCAATTATTTTCATCGTCCTTGATACAGTATAAGTATCTATTCAATTAGTGATACTAATTACTCTACCCGTAATACAACAGTGTAAAATATTTGATATTTTCACGTAATTAGTGAATAATTTGATTAGAGTTAAAATGGAATGGTTCAGTTTCAAGAAAATTTTGGGTGTATAAATATTTTCCTCTACCGTTTAGGTATTGGGAAAGTGATCCATTTACAATGTATCAAAGAATACCAGTACAACATTGTGGCTTTTGTAAATACGAGAATTTAAGGATAACTATAAATATACCAGATTTTCTATGCCCTAATGACCTATAATAGATTAATTTTTGGAAATCGTTTAATAAAGGTGATTTTGTGTGATTTGGAAAAGAAAATAATCTCCAATTTTGCTTCCAAGACTACCTAGATCGTGGAAGTATTTTGATCACTTTTGAAATATGAAAATTTTATTCCCTCCAAAAAGATAACTTTCACAAAAATTTTATGTTTTAAAGCTTCCTGAATAGTTTTGGTTTCGTTCTTGGCTGTCGGTTCGTCTGTCAGTCCATCTATGCGTTCGAGAAATTCTCGACGACAATTCCACCAAGTGAACTTCGAAACGTTGAAAAAATTGGATTTTATCCGATTGAGTTCCTAAATTTTCCCTACAAATATCATTGCAATCGTAGTAACAGTAGCCGCGGCGTTACCGTTAAATCCCGTTAAATTTCGATATCTTACTTATTACTCGTTTTACTTCCCTTAAATTTTGAGAGTATTTATGGATTAGGATTCCCTACAAATCTTAACACAATCAGAGTAACGGCAGTTACTCGATAATATGCGCAAACGTGAAATATGTTAACGCTAAAAGATGAAATAACTTTTTCATGTTTCTAAATTTTTCACTTTTAAGTCATTTAGTTTAGATTAAATATTTGTCTTTAGACGTTTCCGAAAAAAAGAAAGCTTAAATTTTAGGTGAAGCAAAAATATTTAAAAAAAAACGAATTACGTTGCGCTCCTTTCACATTATACGGTTTTTGCCGTACGGCAAAAAACCGTACGGTCGCATTTTTTCAGTGGAGTGAAGAAGAGCATAGGACCTTTCACATTACACGGTCACGGTAAAATGCCGTTGCCGTGCCGTGTAGCAGCCGTCTCTTGCCACTGGACTTGACGGTTGTCGTACGGCGTTTTTAGTTCAGTAGTGTATGTAATTAAATAGATGCTTTCACATTAGACGACTTTTTAACGTACGGCATTAACAATATTTTGTTGAATTTCATGTTAATTATTAATTTTATTTGTGAAATGGATGAAACTAATATTGAATGTGATAACCAATATTTTAATAGATTGTATGAAATTTCGAAATTGTGTGTTTTGTTGTTAAGTTCGCCAAGAAATTACTTAAAGGAGCCTGTAAACATCCGAAAATAGTTGAAAAATTTATTTTCGCCTTTTTTCAGGTCTTCAAGAGTCTGATATAATTCTACTTTCTAATTCTTCTGATTTATATAATTAACTTTAATCACATTTGTTACTTGTATAATGTTGCAAATCAAATGAAGATATTCAGTTTACAACGGCAAAAGATCGTGCAATGTGAAACCAACAATATCACGGCAAAAAGTCGTACGGTTTTTTACCGTACGGCGAAAACCGTACAATGTGAAAGGAGCGTTAGAGTTGATATAAAAGCACGAATGGAACGCAAGTAGGGCTGATTTCGAATCAAACAGTAAGTACCAACCTAACATATCTATATAGAGATACTGAAAATATTTTCATATGTAAATGTATGCATTGTATGTAGCACGCTCGGTTGCCAATGTTGGCATTAATTTAATATGTAAAACGAACGGGTTTGGTCGGCGGGAGCTCGTACTCTTGTAGTCCCTGCCTTTTACTGGAAAAGTAAAGAACCATGCATTTCAAAAGTGATAACGTGTTAAATCAAATTTACATACATTTTAATTTGGAATTTAGTATGTATTTTTGTAAAAAAAGACTGTGGTGTAATTTTGTGCATGGTGGGAATGGTTGAGGTGGCTAAGATAATTTGCGGTAACAGAATATTTCTCACTTTAGGATTAAAAAGGCTATACGCCAGAAGTGATTTAAATTTTAATATTTTCTTTAAGTATTAAATATTATTAAGGGGCATCTATAAATTACGTATGCAAACAAGAGGAAGGCGGTGTAATGATAATAATGACAGTTGTGAATCGGGATTTGAAGTCCCATTGCACGTAGGCCACCAAACGATCCCAGTCCTCGAAGAATGTCAAGAGTGCCCGGAAATCTGTTCTCCTGATTTCCTCGAGACACACCAGAGGAGTTTCCAGGCACTCAGGGAGCACAATGCCTCACACGAAAATAAAACATGGGACGAGGATTCGTCCTTCAACCCACACCTGTGTCTATTTAGAACATTATGCCCAGTAAGCAAACCTGTTAGACGGCTCAATTGTACCTTGCTTAGAGAAAGTAACTCCCTTCTTCGTTTTAAACTGGGCAAAGCTATAAGTTTTTGGGCCTGTCTAGCCGTTTCACATACTTTCCAGAGGTGAGTATGCTGTCTTGCAGCCCACTCATTCACAGCCCATTTCACTTTCTGGAATGATATCCCCAGGGCTGGCTTTGGACATGTTAAAGGTTGAGTTGGGACCTGTTAAAAGTTGAGTTAGTCCACTACACCTCTCTGGGAGTCCCTGAGAAGGGAATGTAGTGGCCTAGCGTGATGAAGTGTAACGAGGATGGAGTAGGAGTCCGAGTAAGCGTGACGTCAAATTTGAATAAAGTGGTCTTACAGGGAGTCCAAGGTTTTTGACATAATATTAGACGGAGGATTCGATAAAATGTCACGCAGTGTGACGACGGGGACGTGGGTGCGGGGTTAAGATGGTCAAATTTTGCGTGATTTATACATGGCCTCTAAAAATAATCTTTGAAATTCTCTATGGCGTTAATTGACTTAAATGTCGAATAATTTAAAAAAAAAATGTGTAATACATATCAAACAATTTATTTTAAACTTTGTTAAGGAACGTATATTTTTACTTTATATAATTTTCCTTTATATATTCTATCATTATTTTTTCGAAACTTTCTTTTGAATATTTTGGTAGAAACTGTTTGTTATTTAAAAATATGCAGTTCACGTATAGTTGCCACTACGTGAATAATCTTGGAAGGAAAAATATCTTATGGCTGGAAGTACACTAGATGTCCGTGTTCAGTAATGACATAAGTATTGTCAGTTTAAAAAGTTATATTTAATATGAATATGATGAATATATGTACTTATTCATGTATGTAAAGACTTTATAATATTAAATGTTGTATAAAAAGACGTGGCATTATTTTATGAAATATGACCTACAACACTAAAAGTTTGAACCCATTGCAATGATATATACATATACTAGAAGGAAACTGGCGCCAGAAATTGCTCCAAAGCTGTTCAATTCAAAATGCTCCATTCAAATCCGTAATTGCTCCATTAGAAAATCAATTACCTAATTAGTTATTTACACACAAACAAAATGTCTTTTCCGGTATTTCAGCTATCAAAATTTTGTCAAATAATGCTTTCTTACATAATTTCTTTGCACCAATAAATTATTGTTTCCAATCTGTTCGATCTAAGAAAGTTAAATATCAATTTTTCTGAATAATAACTAAAATATATTAAAATATAAATAAAGACATATTCATAATTCGGTTAAGTACTATTAAAACATCTAGGTAATTAGACTTACATGTATGTCGTTTGCATATATTAAGGATAATTCGATTTTGACAGATGGATTGATAAATAATTAGTCAAAACGTTAGTGTTTAGCTTTTAAATTAAATAAAGCAAATTGGGATATAAATAAATAAATTGTATTAAAAAGCACTATTTTGCGCCACTTGTTTTTCTGAAATATCGAAAGAAAATTTGTTTCCTTATAAATAACTAATCTGGAGCAATTACTGATTCCAAAGGACCAACTTGCGAGCAAATACTTTTTTATCACTTAGAATCTGAATTGCTCCAGGAGGTTAATGGATTGTGAAAATTCTATATGGGTATTTCCGAATATTTTAAACAGTTACTGTAGGAACCGAATATGTACTTGTGTGTTTAATAAAGTTACTAAATGGTAATTGCTTTCCATCGTATTACACACAGCATGAGTTAAGAAATTATTGAGTACGTTGCTAATATTGCTAATACCCACACATATTGTGGCTAAAGTGCAAATAGGCAAGCAACATAGTAACTTAACGTCATCAGCGTAAATGTGCTGTATCAGTAGTTTCCAAAACGTGGGTCGTTTCCGTAACCTGCAATGGGTCACCAAGAATTTTAATATTTAATTAATCAAGATTATGAGTTATATGTTCATTGATAAAAAAGAGGTACACTAATACGAATGTGTGCAAATTTCAAATTTGGGTCAATTAAAAAATATAGGTATGTGAAGAAAAACTTCTGGAATTTCCAGGTGATAGTTACAAGAGGGCAACAAAGTTTTGATAAGGAAAAGTAACTTAAATTATTTTTTTAAGTAAATTGGCTGGCTGCAAAAAATAATTTTATGTGATTACTGCACCAAGGACAAATGAGGTAATGGGCTGGAGGAGGACTAGAAGAGCCATGCCCTTATTCTGACCTTTTTCTATTATAGACATATCAAAAATTAAAATTTTGTAAAAAGATCTAGATTTATTTTTTTTTAAATCAACGGCTTTAATAGTTGCTCACAACTCATAAAAGTTTGGGAACCACTGTACTACATAGTAGATGTAGTCATCTGAAAGATACCACGCCAACGCTATGCCAGTCAATTGTCTCAAAATACAGTCAGTATTCGATATCTAGAATATTGATTTTAAATTATTTGTTTAAGAGTTTGAAAAAATAGAATAAAAGTAAGTAAAGCTCACAGTTTGATATTTGTTTCAAGCTGATTTATATGAGAAATTGTGTCAAGTGAACGAACAGTTTCAATTCAACAATCGGAAAGTCATAGATGAGATGATGACTGAGGATTGATGGTTGATTGAAAGTTGATTGGAGGATGATAAGGTGCATTTTCTCGTTTTACATTAACAAAATTGTCTTTTGTAGCTTTCTGGCTAGCTGTTCCAACTTGTTATCAAAATGTTCCGTTTGCCTATCTAATGTCGGGTATCTTTTTCTATTAGAATATTGAGTTTTGTTCCTATTTTCCAATAAATGGTGCAATTTTTGTGTTCAAGAGTAAATTTTTCAGTTATAATCCCCGAGCAAAAAATCCTCCAACACTATTAATTACATTATTGTTAAAATTCTTGACCGCAAAGTGGACACCTCGTTTATTCCCATAACAATATTTCATCACAAGTTACTTATTGTTTTCAATAACAGAATATGTTAAAAATATTAACTAGCACTCCGGAGACTTTCATAATATGGATGGAATTAATAACCACTACTTATTTGTACGTTCGCTTTAAATATCAGTAATATAATTTAAATTAGAGTATATTTAGAGTTTTACATACATAGTAAGCTCTACAGTGTGCAACTCATTTAAAATTATTTATATTATATTAATAAAATACTGAGTATGTTTTATTAATATATTAAAGTATATAGAGTCGAGGATAACTAATAGAGATAGGTATATAAAATAAATAAAATTTACATCTATTTAAATACATTGAGTACAGTTATGCTCAAAAATGTATCAACATCTACACATATTTTCAATACCTATTGAATCTAGAATCGATAGATTAAATTAAATGAATATTCAAAAATGTGCATATGCGATAGTCGACACTTGGAGACAGTTGATTGCATCCAAATGGCGTCTATGTGTTGTTTGAAATTAGATTTCAGCGAATTCAAAGAAATGTGAAGCATTGAAGTTGAAAAAGTAGTAGTTGAATACTAACCGAATGCAGTTGAATAAGTGCTGATAAGTGTTGTCTCTATGGCGACGAATCCTACAGACTGCGCCAATTCAAGGACACGCGTTATATTAATAAAATACAAAAATGATGTCTAAACAATTTTATTTATTCATAGAGATTTGGTTCAACATGCTAGACAATTACCCCTTCTTCCTCTTTAGTATTTTATGATCGGCTTCTTTAGACTAACAAGGAATGTTACGGAAGTGTACCCCTGCGATTTTGTTCATTTTAAGATATATTGTAGTACTTGACAAAGTAACAAACATATTTTAATTATACGTGCCCAATCCAATCTTTAGGGGGTAAAACACCCCTTCAAAAATTTCCTAGAAAATCATATTTTGGTATTTTTCCCATACTAGACCTTAAGCAATTTTGATGAAAAGTGGTCAAAAGATTTAGACTGAGGTTACATTACTATAGAATTTTTTTCATTGGGGTCACTTAATTTTTAAGGGGTGAAACACCCCTAAGAGTGGGTTTTTAAAAAAATTTTTAGGGAAATCATAGTTCAAATTCTTTAAAATTCTATAAAAAGACTACAAGTTATTAGTTAATAAATAATACGTGTTACCCACTGTAGTGGCACGGCGTAACTGGGGGGCTATGGGGGGCTCTATATGAGAACGAAATTTTTAACAAAAATTAAATATTTTGGATTTTACTCGCTATAAAATTTATAAAATCTCAAAAATAAGGTTAACTGGCAAACTCCTTGACTTGAAATAGATAGTTCTGAAACACTGAAATAGCATCATGAAAAAAAATTTTCGATTGTAGCTTGTAATTAAATGTGATGGGTTATGAAGAATAGTGGAAGAATATATAAGTAAAAATATAATTTAAGTTTTATTTATTATTTTGAGTAGATGTTGAATAGTGGTATAGTGAACGGATGTTAAAGTGCTTCAGTATGCCTGTATTTTACCATGTATTTATCAAATATTATAGAAGTATTAAAAAATGTTATTTAGAATTATGGGTAATAATTTACGCAGTAATGATATTCTTCAAAGAAGTGTCTTAAGCAGAGCGAATTCGTGCACCAACAACATCTTATAATAGATAATTCTTCACAACCTTCAATTTCGCATTTGGGGGACAAATTTTCTTGGAGAGCAAAGGCAACTGGATTCTCAAATTTTTCTGGTTTCTTACTTATGTATCCGCTTTTGTACCATGAATAACGGAATAATTTTAGATATCGAGGAGAAGAAAATTGGTTATGAATCAGTGATTGCAGATTTATTATGTTGTTACGAGAATGAAGATTGATATCGTAATTGAGTAGCATTATACTATCCGAAAACCGCTTGATAAAATTATTCCATATTCGGAATCCGTATACATCTAGTGGTTGTATCTTCCCTGTAGTCCCTTTAGGTATTATCATGACTGTTATTTCTTTGTCTGTAGATGTTAATTCGTTAATGGTAATCGGACAATTTACACTCCACGAATCTACTAAAAGGACACTTTTTTTACCAGTATTTGGCAAAAAAACTTCTTTTATTCACATTTTGAAAAGATCCACAAGCCATAAAATAAAGTAAAGAATTAAATAATTTATTGATAATTAATCTTGAAAATTTTATAAATTTTATAGTGAGGAAAACCCAAAATATTTAATTTTTATTAAAAATTTCGTTCTCATACAGGGCCCCCATAGCCCCTCAGTTACTCCGCGCCACTACAGTGAGTAACACGTATTATTTATTAACTAATAACCTGTAGCCTTTTTACAGAATTTTAAAGAATTTGAGCTATGATTTCCCTAAAAAAATTTTTAAAAACCCACTCTTAGGGGTGTTTCACCCCTTAAAAATGAAGTGACCCCAGTGAAAAAAATTCTGTAGTAATGTAACCTCAGTCTAAATCTTTTGACCACTTTTCATCAAAATTGCTTAAGGGCTAGTATGGAAAAAATACCAAAATATGATTTTTCAGGAAATTTTTGAAGGGGTGTTTTACCCCCTAAATATGGGATTGGGCACGTATAATTAAAATATGTTTGTTACTTTGTCAAGTACTACAATATATCTTAAAATGAACAAAATCGCAGGGGTACACTTCCGTAACATTCCTTGTAAGAGACTGGAGTCGTAACTTCAAGACAAAAATGCATTTCTCTGTTTCCTTTTCAATTAATTTTATCTACGACTACCATGAAGAAGTTGCTTATTTATTGTACAAAATACTATAGAATAATCAACTAAAAATGGTGTGACGTCATTAGCAATGAAGCAAAATTAGTTATCCTGATATAAAAATAACAAAAAGAAGGGACAGAAAAGTAGGTACGTTTAATTTTGTTTCATTTGTTGCATTTGACTCAAGTTCTACATAATTTTAATGTATTTTATTCCTACCATATTTATATTATTTATTGTGAATTTCACGTTAGTCGTAGATAAAGTATGGTATGTAAATCGAGTGTAAGGCAATATATAATTTAAAACCTCAATCACATAATGTAAAATTATATGCTCTATGTATGTTTATTAAAAATAAAACCGTACGGTTTTTTAACCGTTTTAATTAAAATTACACATATCTTCATATTGCATTGAATAATTCACTTATTCGTATTCAATGTTGTTAAAATTTCAATAGAATTTATAGTAGCAATAAATTTTCATGTAACTGCAAATAAACTTTATGTATTTGCTCTTGTTAGACAGATACATATGTACCTACAATTACATAGCTATATATTATATAAATGCATTTAACTACATGCACATATATTGCAAATATGATCGCTTTAATATGAAATGTAGGTACGTTTAGATAAATGTAAAATATTGGTACACTAACAACTTTATATAGTGATTATTTATTATTGAAACACTAAATAGAACCGTCCGTAATTGGTAATTAATTATTCTTATTAGGTCAATCGGATAAAACATATTGATTGTGATTACAGGTTCTCGTTGTTCTAGCCCTAGAATCTCATACGTACTCGTCAAAACGACGAACGAACTTCTCTACCTGCTTCAATACTACAACTTGTCGTTGTCTGTTTGCTGTGAAACTTCTGTTATCTAATTTATTTGTTATTATAACACATAAGACATATAAATTTTGTTTATAGCTATTGTCGTTTTTTTTTTATACTGCAATAGTGTGCGTCAAAAGGACGACGATGTATGATTAACCGAGGTTTTTTTTTAAATAATTTGTACTCCACATATAAAAGTTTTCCTAATTTTTCTAAAATTTATTAAAGATATGGATGTTATGATTAATTTATTCAATGATTATGATATTGTGAAAGATGATTACAGCTGTTTGACTTATAGAGACGACATAATACTGAAATTTTAATATATTGAATCGAAAATTAAAGAATGCGTTTCGAATGACTTAATAAAAGAATAATAATTTATTTTGTGGAAAATATTTTAATTTTTATTTTTTTTTTTTTTTTAAGGTCTTATTCGAAAAATTACTAACAAATTTTAGAAAATTTACAAATGTGCTTAATGGGGGAAATAACTACATATCTATAGGAATATTTATGACTGAGAAATTTCACATTCTGTAAAGTCACACATGTCCACTGACTCATAATAGTTCATAAATTAATTATTTGAAAGATATGTTTTATGATACAATTGATGTATTTATCTATTTTTTAATTTTTATAATGAAAATATGCTTTGATAAAAAGATTAAAAAAATTAATAAATATTTATATTAAGAAATTTTTCCAAATCCAATTTTTTTAAATATTTTGTTCGCTTTTGTAGTATTGTTATGTAAAAAAAATATTTTTTGCAAATAAACTCTAAAACTCTCTGTAAAAAGTCCATTCGTCAAAATGACGCCGATGTATGATTAACTTGACTCGTAGACCAACGTATGATTTTAGGGCTAGTCAATTCACATTTGGAGCTGTTCCTGGTTCCGTTTGTGGAGGTGTTCACCACCAGAATGTGATATTCGTATACTTCGTGACGTCATCACGGACAATTTATTTATTTTTTTTAAATTTGGTCGTTTTAATTGGGATATTGAAATGATAAATAGTTTTAAATTTTATCGAAATCGATAATGATTTCAAATTTTACATGTAGGAAATAGTCAATTTATTTTTTATTTTAACTGCGTCACTTTAACAGAGTTTTTCTGTACACATTGGCTGTACTTACTAACAACAATTGCTGCACTTTTATGCTATTATTACAGAAACTAGATTTATTTCTAACTATGAATGTTAATGAATAAATCCAAAAAACAATAGTCTCGCGTCCTATATGTGATGAATAATTATTTTCAAATATCCGTCAAGCTCTGCCCCGCACTGATTCTCCTATTTTCCCAATTCAGTTTAGTGAATTCAGTTACAATTCGTACAATGCTCTCGTATTGTATCGTTACAATTGATAACTGAACAAAATTCTAAACGTAATACCTACGGTTATTATGACAGAAAATATTGTTTTTCATTATTGCTAAAATTGATTCTACTTTGTGGGATCAAATGAGGTTGGACTGGAACCCAAGCTGTTTAGCAGTTCAATTTGGAAATAATTATTTTTTAGATAATTCGATAGTCGTGCAATTACAACTAGTTTTCAAATGTTTCCTTTGGAACTAAAATGTTTAAGTACAGTCGCAACTTGCCTAGTTAATAACTTATAGTATCATTTGAGCTGTTACTTTGTAGTTGATATTTAACAGTTGTTTATCACTAAAAGTATTAAGGGGAGCTAGACCGAATTTCGGTCAAAAAAATGATTTTTTTTATTTTTTATTTTTAATGTAGATATTATCCAGAACAGAACGGTCTTGGTTCCACGTGAATCCGATCACCAGAAGTCATCTAAAAAGAATATTAAAGGTTAGAAAATAGAGCTTTTCTCGGTTGTTTTTAAAAAAAATGTCTAACACGGAACCTCATTTAAACTAGAAGTTACCACGTAAAAGAAATTATTCATAATAAAAGAGTAATGCAAACAAAACATGAGTATAACCATTACCAGGAGGTTATCCAGAGACCTTAGAAAATTGATTTTTACATAGAAGTAGAAGGGAAATAGAAGTTGGCAGGTGATGACTCAAGCTTTTTAGAAAAATGCTTCTCCTGAAAAGTAACATTTTTTGATACTCGAGTACATATTTCTTCTGAACTATTGATGCTATGTGTATCAATTTTTTTATGGTAATACTAGACTATTAACCCAACAATCCCAGCGGAAAAAATGTATGAAAAATGGTAAACTTTTTTTTTGTCAATTATCTTAAAAAGTTTTTTTTCGAGATTTTTTACTCTTCACTCATTATGTAATGAAAAAAAAAAACTAAGAATCCTACGGGAAAACCATGCGCTGCGATTATAGAGGACTGTTATTGTGATCAAACAAGAAAAAAATTAACTTAATAGGAGTTACCATTCCGAAGTAATGTATACCTAAAATATGCCTTTTTTGTCAGGAAAACCGAGACGGTCGAGCTCCCCTTAAGGTTACCTTTGGTTAGTAGGTACCAACAAACTTGACGTAAGTTTGGTTACTGAACCGTTATCGGTATTTTCAATAAGTTTGCAACATTAACCCTTTTAAACAAACCATATGGTAAAATTTTTTTCTCTCAAAATGCCGGACTTTTTACTGCCAAGTGATAAGTACAATAGATAAGGCCACAAAAAAAGAAAAAGAAAAAAATCAAAGATCCCAACATTAAAAAAGCGAACCCTAGGAATTTACAAAAAATAAATTATACTAAACTATGTTGATAAAATTGAACATTATTTAGAATTATACCGTATTGTCACAGATGGCGGCACCTGTACCAGTGAATATATACATATGACAGCATTTTGAGCCGCCATATTGCAGGACGAGTTAACTCGTCTTAATCATTTAAAGAGTTAAATTTTCGATACAAGGAAGGTCAGAATAGAAATCTGTATGTAAGAATCCAGTAATTTAACTGTCTTTAAGAGGTTATTCAGGGTTAGAAGTTTAAAAAATGAACATTTTCAAAAAAATTTTTTCTAAAGAAACCTTATAAAGGTGGCGTTAAAGTTGATGCCTGAAAAAACCATCTTTTATGGCGTGCAACACGCAGCTTCCGCGCCTGGTCAGAAACTAGAAAATTAAATGGATTTTTTTAATCTAACTTCCAGTCGTCTCTGAAAAGCTGTATTGGAATTGAAACTTGAAAAATTTTGAATGGAATTAAAACTGTGTTTAGACAGGCTTAATACCCACAAGTATAGGTAATAAATTTGACACTTCAGAAGGTTTTAAATGTTCTACTACTTGTTAACCTTAAAAAACTTGTTAATTAAAAATCACATAGTAATTGAAAAATCATCAAACTGGATCGACTGCGACTTGAACACAGGAATCTTGAATACTAATTAAGCGTTTTAAGGTACCGATTGCTGTTCGAGAATCACTTCATTTTGATAACCAATCAATCACATACATATATATATATATATATATATATATATATATATATATATATATATATATATATATATATATATATATATATATTACTCTCATTTGAAATCAAGGTAACTACGTATTTCTCACATTAAAGAGAGTTAATATATGTTATTGATTGGTTACTGGACTGGAGTGGCTCTCGAATAGGGGTCGATATCGGTAGCCTAGTGGCAAGAAGCTTGACTAGTCCTTTTGAGGGGTGACTCATTGCATCCTGTAGACACTAAAAACCTCAGGAATTTTTTTGGAATTAACAGTTTGAGAAAATCGCAAATTAACTGGCTACATGATATTTCAAACTTTTTCTAGGTACGGCCCTGTTTAAATTATGCATAAATACCTTCTTAATATTAAAGGTAGAAAATAATTTTATCGATTAAAATTCAATAAAATTGTGTAGACATGTTTAGGTCGTAAATGTGTTTCTCAGATGTTTTTTTAAAAACAGAAAATTTATCTTACAAAGATGAAATGGTCAGAGCCGGACTAAAAAAAATTTTAAAAGCCCCTTTTTTTACCTATATTTTGTATCAAGTTTTTTCTAGTAAAAAACAGTTTTGGTTTAAACAGTTGGGCGAAAACAGTTTACGCACTGTTTTCGTAGCGAGATTTATATACTTTACTACACCCTGTATATTTTTTTTTTTTTGAATAAATTTACATTTTCTACAACTCATACCCATTTATTATCTAAAAGTATTTGAAAAAAATACAAATCCTTCATGTGTAATAATTAAGTGAATAAAAAAAAAAAAAAAATTAAAATCTCTGCTACAATAAAATGAATATTTATCAAAAGTTTTCACAGACAACACACGGTAGAGATAAACAAATAAATAACACAAGACGCTTAACACAAATCCTTTTATTCTTCGTCGCGTTTAAATTAAACTAGAGATTAGTTTTAAATACCACTTCTGTTCTGTTTAGTACGCGCTCAGCCGCTCACTCATCTCATTTCAACTCAACTCTCGCCCGGATGGATATAAAAGGCATGAACTAATTACTAAATACATAATGTAACTTTGTAATAGATAAATGAGATAAGCCAGAGCAAGAAAAAATGAAATTCAGCTTGACAAGGATAAGCGTACCTACACCCTTCAAAACTGACTCATTGATGTAGTCAGTTTTGTTGATTTTACTGATGCAGAATTTTATTTATTTACAGAAAATGTTATTTTTCAGACTATTGTAATAAAAATTTTATTGATGTATATACATAGGACTCTCCCATTACACAACCACTGATTTAAAGATTTTGTACTTCACATAAAAAAGTTTTCCTAATTTTTCTAATATATGGATGTTATAATTAATTTATTCATTGATAATGATAATGTGAAAGATGATTACAGCTGTTTGACTTATAGAGACGACATAATACTGAAGTTTTAATATATTGAATCGAAAACTAAGGAATGCGTTTCAAGTGACTTAATAGAAGATTAACAATTTATTTTGTGGAAAATATTTTAATTTTATTATTTTTTGAGATCTTATTCGAAAAAATACTAGCAAATTTTAGAAAATTTACAAATGTGCCTAATGGCGAAATAACTACATATCTACGGGAATATTTGTGACCGAGAAATTTCAATTTCTGTAAAGTCACACATGTCCACCGACTCATAATAGTTCATAAATTAACTATTTGGAAAAACATGTCTTATGATACAATTGATGTATTTATCTATTTTTTAATTTTTATAATGAAAATATGCTTCCATAAAAGGATTAAAAAATTAATAAATATTTATATTAAAAATTTTTTCCAAATGCAATTTTTTTAAATATTTTGTTCGCTTTTGTAGTATTGTTATGTAAAAAAATGTTTTTTGCAAATAAACTCTAAAACTCTCCGTAAAAGGTCCATTCGTCAAATTGACGGCGATGTATAATTAACGTTTCTCGTAGACCAACGTATGACTCTAGGTTTAAATTAGAAAGTTAAAGGTCATGGGTGACAATCTTTCTGATTTATATATTTGCATTTATATAGTTATAAACTATTACTTAGACACTAACACATTCAAACATATTCGCTTTAAAACATGGAGGGGTGTCATTATACACATCTTGTGTGCGACGTAATAGGGTACTTGACTGCAATTGAGAAATTATTCTAAATGCTTTGTTCTTACGTATAAATTAGTTAATTTTTGTTAAATTTTTTAAAATCTTCAAAAAAACCATTGTTCAATTTTAAATGAACAAATTGGCGGGAAAAACGATTTGGCGTAGTGACGTATGCAATGACGTCACGGTTTAACTCAAACAGATGTCGCTTTCATTCATATCAGCACTTGTCAACACGTTTTCAAATTTGTACACAATATTCAGCAGTCATCATGCTCAGTTTTACTGGTATTTACAACTTTCTACTTTGTTATCTTCATTTATCATCATCGTAAGATTTTCATGAAGCCCTACAAGTATTAAATGCACTTTAAGAAAACGTAACTTTAAAATTGTAGCAAAAAATAAAAGAATTTTTAACATAATATTTAAAACAAGTTGATAAGGATATTTTACGTATTAAGTGACGATGTATTCCTTCCATCAATCTTTTTTGAGTGCAAAATTAATTGCAAACCAAAAAGTTCAAAATAAATTACAAAGAAAAACAACTTCTCTTGGTCAATTAGAATTGTAAAAATGTCACAATGAAAATGCAATTTGTCCTAGACAAACCGTAACTAGATTAATAAGATCTGCTATTAAAAAATGACGTCATTTTCAAATATCACTGCGTTTTTAACCATTTAAATGAAGGCTAAAAATTTATAATTTTCGAAATCGAATTTTTAAGTAACTAAAGAATATTTTTATTTGTCACTACTAAAATTGAATATATTTAAGGACAATACATAAAATTATTCAACATTTAAAACAAATTTTGAATACAGTCAAGTACCGTATTGTTAAATGGAGCGTGCGTTATGGGAGAGTGCTATGTAATATGTTACTGGCCCTTTAGATTGCAACATTTAGTCCTGAAATAGAAACGTTTTCCTCTTCCTAAAATATAACTTGATATTTATAGTCAACAACCTCGAAAATCCTCATATACAGACTTTCTTGGGAACAGAGAAAGTTTTGCGCTACGTAGTCCACCATTTTGTTTTTCTAAGAATGGACTTCATGTTCGTAATCAGCAACTTCAGAATAGTTAACTTTTTGGTGGTCGGGACCATTGCGCGTCACTGCGCATTGCTACCCCTTTTAAGTAGTCGATTTGGTAGATATTGATAATTGTAAAATTTCCTTTTAGAGACGTATTTGTGAGATCGAAATTTGAAGAATATGCAAGAAAAAAATCGATTATTTCAAATTTCTGGACTAGAATATCGCTTTAGTATATACTGACAGAGTTATTCAATACGTATTTGTTGAAAAGATTGTTTTGATAACATTTTTTTATACCGTTTTCACATTTATAGTAATAGCGCAGCGAAAAGGCAAAATTATTCACCTGGAGCTCTTGAAGAGTTAGCCGTAGAGTCACGTGACAATTACAGATTAAAAATGATCGCCATAAATAATTTTATCTATTTGTTACAGTAAAGTCCTTTTATTATTATATTTTTTAATGTTTAAAGAATAAAAGTTTATAAGAGCGAACGTTCCGAATTTTTTTGCGTCCCATTTCTGGTCCTCGCTTCTTATTTTTTGGGTTATTGTAGTATAGAAATGTGGAAGGTGTTGTGATAGTAATCTTACCGTCATGTCATAATAATAAAAATATATCTACTTTAGAAAAGAACGTGGCCATTCTATAATGTATGTTGATGTTAAAGTGTTTACATCACAATAAATATACAGTTGTTGGTATAAATATTTAAACTATTTCTACTATCAAACGATTTTAGATTTCATTTGAAAATATAATTTAAAATTTTTAATTGTCATGTAAAATATTATCTACTGTGAATCTTTTTCTCACGTTATTTTTCTTTACTTGATTTAAAGACCACGTAAAATTTCACCAGACGCATTTTATATCTTTGTGTTGTGTAAGATCTATTTTGCTTCCGAGACTATTAAAGTAGCGGAAGCTTTGTGATCACTTTTAAAAAATAAAAAAAAATTTTCGTCAAAAGAAAAAATTTTTACGTACATTTTACGTTTTAGAGCTTCCTGAATAATTTTGGTTTGGTGTCTGTCTGTCCGTTTGTGTGTCACCACCAAGTGGCATAACTTCTGAACTATTCGATTGTTTTTAATGAAACTTTTATATATTATGAAGTTTGGTTCCTAGATGGTACCCTATGAATTTAATCGCAGTCGGAGTAACGGTAGCTACGACACTACCGTGTCATTCCATTAATATATTAAATTGCACCAAGTGGGATAACTTTTGAGCTATTCAATTCTTTTTTATGAAATTGTCAGAAATTATGCGGTCTGGTTCCTAGATGGTCCCCTACAAAGGGCATAGCGAGAGCATGGGGAATTATAACGAAATGACCAACTGGTATACTATTTTGACAGCTAATCAACTTTGTATGAAATTGTTGACATCGTAAGACGTGGTGTATGAGCTAACAAAGTTTCACTTGACGTCTTATAAAGGAAAAAACTCTAACAAAAGAGAAATCAATGTCTATTTTGTTTTATTGATAAAAAAAGACAAACGGCAGATAGTGTTGGACTTTTGTAAATTTAAACAAGTTTATCGTAGTTATGAACGTATGCAAATATATTATTTTAGAAATAGGGTAGATATTTTACTTTATAGTCCTTTTTATACATAAGTAATATATGTAGTACCGAACACGGCATGCATTTGTATTGAAATATTACTATGTTCTACCACTAAAATTTTTCCATAAAAATATATGTTATAGAGTACTAAGAGACAAATTATTGAACAAAAAATGGTGGCTGTCGTTAACGCGTAAGTGCCAAAAAAAATTTTCTTAAATTTAAAAATTTAAAAAAATTAGTATAATAAAGGGATATAACGTTAATTTTTTTTTTATTACTTTGCCTATGGTGGGTACACAATATATATTAAACTCAAATAAATCGGCTCAGTAATTTCGCCAAAAATTTTTTTTTTTGAAAATTTTTGTCTGTTTGTGTATTCATAAACTATTAGCCTCGGACGGTTGAAATTTGGCAGGAATGTATCTGGGGCTAAGAAGTATTATTTCCTATAAAAACAATCAATTTTGCGTCAAGGGCCGTTTTCCCTATCTTATCCGGCTATGCTCTTTCATTGCATTCGGAGTAATAGTACCCACGGCGCTACTATGAAATCCCATTAAATGTTAATATACTTATTTACTATTATTAGTCCCACTTCGCTCAAATTTTTAAAGTATTTTATTGGGGGTTGGTTTCTTAAATATTTTTGCTATTATTTTATAATTTAGCCTTAAAGTATTTTGAGTTACAACAATTTTTTATGAACTTTAAGGCGAAAATATAATTTCACGGTGAATATATTTGGTAGAATACTATTTTAAAGTCTTTTACGAGTTCGAGGAAGCTGTGTACCACACCTCAGCGTATTCGCAGCGTATTTAGTTTCTGTATTCTACAAAATTTTTCACTTTGTAAGTAACAAACTTTTACAGTAGATTTCTAAACACTTAATAACCTTTAATGTGTTTAATTGGTTTATTTTTTGGACGTTACTGGACATTTAACATGTGGTAGGGGTATGAAAGGCGAAGTAATCAATCATAAGAGAGTACAGAAGACGTTCAAGAACTATAGGATAATAAATTTTTCAAATATAATTTTTTTTTTTGTTAAACATTTTATTTCCCAATGTGTATAAGGTTGAATGAAAATTTTTGAACGAATTACTTTCAATAGATAAAAGTTTGATAAATTTTATAAATTATATTGCATGTTCTGCCTCTACCTTGGTGTGAGACGTTATGTAGGTAGTACAATACATCATGGCTTATCTATCTATTTGAATAATACACCTAACGCTTTTCCTTTAAAATATACGCCACATAAATAGATAGAAAATAGTTTTTCAAAGAATAATGATTAATAATTATGGTGGAAAATCTTCACAATTCAATTCAAACTGAGTTTTCAATTCTTCGATGGGATTTATGTGTCGAAGATTTTTATTTGATTTTTATTTCGTTTAGAAAATCGCGAAGGAAAAGTATTGTAATCCTGTAACTGTATGATTAATTTTATTCACGTATTTTCTATTCTTATCGTTCAATAGAAAAATTGTACAATTTTTTTTTTAAATATTACTTCTCTTGAAGCGATATGTAGGTTTTTTTTAGAAAATCGTTTTTTTTAGAGTGAAAAACTGTGTACGTGAAACATATTCCGACAAACTGGTTGAACGATTTTAATCATCCAAGGACCTGCTGTCTTTAGTGATGAGCAAATGCAAGACCAAGACCAAGACTTGGCAGTCTTGGTCTTGGTCTTGTTCTTGCATTAAGAGTCTTGGTATTGGTCTTGCTAGAGCAGTTTGAGTTTTGGTCTTGGTCTTGTTATTGCTTAAAAATCTTTCTTGCTTTTTTTATTAGCGAATTTTTTTCTTTTAAAATCAGAATTTTTACTATCTTTACGTATTGATTATAATTTCAAACTATTTAAATAGTTTAGCAAGAGTCTTGCTTTTTTCTTGCTTTTGTCTTGGTCTTGCTCACTTGAGTCTTGGTATTGGTCTTGCAGCCATACTTATAGTCTTAGTCTTGGTCTTGCTCTTGGTATACATAGTCTTGGTCTTGGTCTTCCAAAAAATGCAAGACCAAGACAAGACTGCAACACCAAGACTAATTTTTCTCATCACTAACCGTCTTTGTAAAATTGCTCGAAAAAATGGATCTCGAAAATTTCGACTTTTCAATTCTAAAATTTATTTAAAACTGATTCCGTTACTGCCAATCTACATAACTTTATACCTGCTAATGGTAATTTCACTAAACCATTATGTTTCTTTACATATGTATTTATCATAATTTTTGTAATATTATAAGAATGGAATAAAATGTTCTCATGTGCAAATTAATGTTTCATCTTGTTTATAAAAGTAACTTCTATACGATTGCTGATCTATCTGGGGTGAACTGTACTTTTTATAGCTATTTATGAAGTTTTTGAATATTTTTTTTGTAGGATTTTATATGGATAAGGATATGCCGTATTTTTTTGTATGTTGATAAAAATGCCAAATTGCCTCTAAACTGCTCAGATGAAGTATCAGTATTGATAACGGAAACCAGTGAATATTTCACACTTATTTTGGTACATTTGTTATTATTTGAGATTTTGAGGATAACAATTAAATTGAATCAATAAGAGAATAATGACTTTCACTAACAGCTTCTAACAACAGTTAAACTATTTGGATATTATTTACAAAAATATCAAAATACAATTATTTAAAGTTAGGTGTTTACGTAAATATTGTATCAAAGCCTACTTATACCCGCTGTGCTATTGATTTCAAAAAATTCTCATCTCAATTATTACAAGAGTATAAATAAAATTCTTTTTTGGAAAAATGGAACAAAATTGAAATATTTCCAACAATTGTTACAATTTTAACAATCGTCTATTATCAATTTATTGAAAATTCAAAATAAATATGAATGGAGAAGTATCAGCAATTCTAATTACAAATGTTAACATTCGAGAACGGAAGTTCAATTCGCTTTGACTTGAATTTGGATCCCCCGTTGTGTTATTATTTGAAAATTTAAAATAAATTTTGTTTTCTATTAGTGGCGATTTATTTTGATGGGAGTTTGAATGTAATGTAAATATTGTGCCCTTATGTAATCAATAAAATTTTCGATCAAATTGTTTAAAAATTTATTTTAGTTGTATTCAGGTAATTCCGTAAAGCAACTTCTATACGCTCAATAATATTATGCAATTTAGTGAATTTTTCTGCAAATAGTTCAATAATTTTCAAAAACAAAATTGAATTGCGCAATAATTCAAATGATATTAAATTCCGAATGTTAATATTTAAAACGAATTGGCCATTACATGTAGTACTACCAAATAACAAACAAATCGAAGCTTAAATAAGTAAAGTGGTATTGCGCAATCTCTACAGGGCCTACAGACGTTCCAATATTCCCTCATTGCACAATATATTTCAAGCTATTTTTGATCCCTTCATATAATCTGCAGACGATACATAATGAATATTGTACAATTACAGATTTTGTGCAATATTACTGAGCGTATAGGGACCGCTTTAGAATCTGAAAATATTCAACTAAACTGAATAGAATCATTGTTTGGTAAAAATTTGCATAGTGATAAAAAAAATCGACGAATCTAAGATCCATCTTCTTCCAAAATCAAAGAGCTTTGATAATCTCAACCTACCAAAAAAATTGTATTAGTATAACTGTCTTCATTTTTTTTTTTTAAAGCAAAATTGAATTTATAAATACTGAGGCCTGTGTAAGACAAGACAAAACACATCACTTTTTTTACCTATCGAAAATTTTCAAATCACCAAAAAAACGCTCCTAGAATATAAAAATGTAATACTTTTGTAAACTAAATCGACTGGGACCTGAACCCAGGATCTTTTGATAACTAGACAGTTTGTCCTGAACATTAAAATTGAACATAAAGTGAATATTATGACACAAACAGCACATCGACAAAATATTGAAATTAAAAATAAAAAAAAAAAGATTACTTTACTGTAACATATTATGTCGTAATGTACCTAATTGAAGATCTTGATAATTATATTTATTAACATTAGCAATCTTTATACGTAAGCATAGATTTAAAATCTTTACAGATATCTAGGCTATAAATTTTATTAGACTTACCAAATTGATTTTCCATTCCCTACATTGCAATAATAAAAATGTTATCTCTATAAGCAGCGAATAAAAAAAGAGGTTATATCAGATTTGCATTATTAACTTAAAATTTTTTATTGAACCTAGTACCTAAACGAGTTAATCATTTTTATATAGGGATATATAGGTTGGTAACGTCAATATTTTAACTCTTTACAGTTTAAAGGTACTAGAAATTTAGAAATTTGTGTTTTAATTAGGTAATCGCAATTAATTATTTGAAACATCAAAGATTAACTCGGGCTAGAGGCATAACTACAAATTTTGCGCCCTGGAGCGACTTTCAGTTGGGCGGCCGCCTGGTCAGTGTCCACTTTCCTCCGAAAAATGAAGTTGGCGAGCAAAAGAAAAACGTTGTCTTCTCCCATTTTCCATTTTCCCAAAAATATACTCGGACGAGCAAAAAAAGGATTATATGTATAATCGCAACTAAGTATAAGGATTATACTTAGTTGCGGTTTCTCCCCTAGACAGTGAAGAAATTTGTGTTCTGCGTAAAAAAAAACTAGTGGTTAAAATTTTTGTGTCAAATAAGTAACCCAACCCTGTGTTAATGTAACATTTAGTGTTTGTGTTAAATGAAAATATTAACAAAAATTTTGATTTAACAGAATTAAAATGTTAATCTGTTTTGAACAACACACAAAAAACATGATGTTTGTGTAAAATGCGAAAGAATGACATAAATACACTTATTTGTGTATTTACAACACCAATAAACTGGTTTCGTTCGCATCTATTGCTGTAGTTATAAGAGCGGGGGTAGTGGTAACCGATACCATCGGTCTCATCGGTATAGCATCGTTGCCATAATCATTGCAGTATTGGACACTGTGCGACGTGCGTACAACAGAAACATATCTATGTATAGAAGCAGACGTATCTATGTATAGAAGGCTAAATTGGTTTTAATTATTTAGATATTAAATATTGGTAAGTTAATAAAAAATATTATAGATTGAATTTTTTTCTTTGTTTGCAGAATTTACTTCAATTAATTAAAAAATTATTGAATATTCGGCGTTCTATAGAACACATTCAAAGGGCAAAGAAGATCAGGTAAAAAAGGAAGAGTAGTCGTTCCATTTTGCCTTCCACGTTCAGTTTGACGATCTTCACAATTTTTAGGTATTGCTTCAACATTATTTTCATCAGAACACAACTTTGTAAAAATATTAAATAAAAAAATTTAAGTACTGAAAAATTATTTTTTACTATTTCCTTTCATTTATATAATAAATAAATAAAAAATACTAACTTAAAAAAATAATATACCAACACATTTACTAAGTAAACTTCTACATCCTAAATCAGTTAATTTTACACATAATTGTGGTAAAATTATAACTAAGCACGTAATTGTGTAAAATTAACACAAAATGTATGTCCTTTTGTGTTAATTTTACACAAAAATAAATCATTGACACAAATCTTATGTAAAGATTTGACACATATGCTTTGTGTTAAAATAACACAAAAAATTGAGTGGACCGTTTTGGACATGTAAAATGTGTTAATTTTAACACAAATTTTTCACTGTTTAGTGTCCCCTATTTCTTCTCCTTTCTGCCCCCTTTTTTATGCGTCCTGGTGTACCTGCTTCATTATAGTTACGTCTCTGAGGCTGACTGTGTCAAACGGCAACAGTGAGTCATGTTCAAGCTTCTTAACTTTTTCAAAATGAAGCAGAAGGGTTAAATAATTCATAATGAATTCTTATCGTCTTGTCCAATTTAATTGTTTTTGCTGAAGATCACGTGAAATAATTTTATCAGAAAATTTCCGTATTTTTTTTTTTTTACTGGCAATAAACAAGCAATATCGTTACTACAATACATATAATTTTTATAGAATAATAAAATTGTCTAGTTATATGACCATTATTAAAAACTCTTTTACTATTTAGTATATAAGACTCGTATTTCAATTCAATAAGACTGTATTTTCTCTAAAGCATAGCTTCTAAATATTTTTTAGTCTCCTTTGCTTTAAAAAAAAAATAGAATGCTAGTTGTTTGTAAATTCCTGACTGGGCTAAATCCGTGTTGTACACTGCGCATGCTGTACCAGTGAAAAAATTATTAGAAACAAAACTATAATCTTAAAATAACTTATTAATTTTTTTAGAATTATCAGTTGAAGTACGAGTTTAATGATTTCTTTTGCAATTCCAGGACTAAAAGACATGATTTAGTCCCTCATAATAGAGAGTAAAGTACCCCTTTTAATCCCTTGGGACTAAAAAATACACTTTTAGTCCCAAGGGACTAAAAAATTATTTTGCTCCCGTTTTTAAACCAATCAGTAAGCACAATTTACAGAAATTTAACTTAAATTAAATGGTGTTGGTAGGTAATCGAAAATAATAAACAAATTCAAACTTGTATATAAAGACTAACAGTTATACTGTATTGTACAATTCGATTGATTTATTCAAAGTATAGGGTAAAAGCCCCCTTTGTGGAACGGTATCTAATTATGAACATTTACATATTAATGAAGTTATTTCTGAAAGAAACGTCTGATAACAAAAATTATTATTAATAGAATGATTGTTTTTCAATTTAAATTCACCTCGCATTTAAAGTTTCCTCACTTAATTAAAGAAATAAATATGTAAATCTCAAAACTGTTCCAGTATTAGATACCGATCCACAAAGGGGGCTTTTACCCTACTTGATGGAATATTATTACCTACAATTTGAATGACAATTATGTATTTTTTTTTAAAATTTTTATAGTTTTATATTATCCGGAATTGCAAAAAATAGTATACGAGTATATACACCACAGGACTAAAGTGTTTTTTTCATCTCTGGTGTGATTTATTGCCCTCGAGCCTTTACAGGCCCTCTGGCAACAAACATCACACTCGGGATTAAAACTCACACTTTAGTCCCTTGGCGTATTATAACATACTATTGTGCGTTTGTTGTGGACCGAAAGAGCTCCCACAAATCTTTTGAATGTTCATTGATGCACTCTATCGATTTCTAATTTTAAATTTGGCAGTTTAATATTTTTTTTTACAGACGTATAAAAGTTAAATTGTATACAAGTTAGCTTCATATAATTTAATTTCCTTTCATAAAGTACCTTCAATTTTTTGAAACAGTATGGTGGAATCGTCGGGAAATGTTAGTAGTAAAATAATTAACACTTATAGTTTTGTTGAATTTAAAACTTGATCGTTGTGACGGAGTTGGTTTTTATTATCTACAACAGTTTTATTGCACAGTTATATCAGTATTGTTATTCTCTTTATTAGAGAACTGTTTAAGAGAAATCAAATAGTGGATATATTTATTAAATTAGGATAATAAAATAATTTTCTTGTTCAATTTCTTAACGTTTATGAATAAATTTTCCTGGGAGAAAATCAAAAGAGAAAACTAAATACGTTCACAGATCAAATGTTAAAATTTACTACTAAATTTAATAAAAAAATACCCCTGTCGCAGAATCCTGCATAACATAGCGAATTTCCGTTTATAAAAATTAGTTTTTCTCGGAAACTAGTTGACATAGAATAATAGTTTAAAGACCTTTTTTATGTAATTTTTTTTCCTCTTTTAAATGATGTAAAAAAATTTGACAAAATTTTTGAATAAGTGGAAATTTTGGCAAAAAACTAATTTTTTGCAAGAACAAAAACCATGTTCCTGGCATCCGACGTGTCTAGCTGAAGAACTCATCCAAGATTTTTGGACTTCCAACGTTGTCACCAAATTTCGTAAACCTAGGACATTTCGTTCGAGAGTTATCGTGCTGATACATATATACATACATACATATATATATATATATATATATATATGATATATATATATATATATATATATATATATATATATATATATATATATATATATATATAATTTTAGTGAATATTATTTTCGGTTTCTAGGGACCTCAAAACAAATTTCTGCCATAGTCCCGGGCTCAAGTCGCGTCATGACACCTACTGTAATAGCTGAATTTCCAGAATTCTTTCTGGAAATTCGCTAAAAATAAAAAAATAAAAAAATTAATGCAGAAGAATTATTTTCTAATCATAGGCAAATACGAACATATTAAATGTAGGTGTATAGTCTTAGGATACGCTCAAGATATAACCAACTGCTACACGGAGAGAAAATTCATAGAAAAATTACTGTGCTCAGCACTACAATCGACGTGTAAACGACGGACATATTCAATTTTGTACGGTAAAAATATAAAAATTGTAATTAATCATAGAAAATTTAAAGGATAGAATGTTCTTTCCGTAATATTAGCTCCGTAAAATTTGTAAAACAGTACAGTAAAAAGTTCCATTGCCGACAAAAAAATATTTTTTAATTGTTTTTCTTACCAAAATTACCATGCTGTCTTATAATATTTGAAATGCTATCTGCTAATAGTAGAAAGAAAAAAGAGAAGGTATCAACGCTGTTACATAGCGAGGCAGGCTGCAGAAGGTATCAACACAGTCATACATGAAAGTCATATAGCCAGGCTGGTGTGGCAAGTAACATAGCCAGGCTGGTCACTGCTGGTGTCGTGTTGTGTGCAAACAGTATTCATTAGAATGTCTTACAGGACGGTCACCGTTTAATTCATCATTTTGTTATTTTACGTTTCAATTTAATAATATTTACATGTTCGTAAAATATTTTTTACTTTGGTCGTCGATCGCGCACGCATTATAAGAGAGCATAGTAATTTTTCTGAAATTTATCTACAAAAATTATATGATTTTTCTATCCGTGTACTTTTGTAGTTAACTACAAAATTTAAAAAAAAAAATCAATGGTATTTTTTCCAAATCACACTCCGCTAGGTGAGTGAAATACCCCACGAACTAATTATATAATATGCTCTCTGTTCCACTATAATATAGCAGTGTTCATTGATCCCATGCTTCTAATGCTTTTTCTTAATATCTATATATGAAAGAAAATATGAGTGCAAATTTTCACAGTAAATATTAATCCAAGATTAAGTATTAAGAGAGTAAGTTCGCACTATCGAAGCTTACGAGAAATACACAAGTGGAATTAGGACTTCGACGGAAATAGAGAGTTAAAGCGATTAGGATAAGAATTTCAAGCTTCAAGCTATATTGGCGTGAGCTACATTAGTATATAGATGGCACGAGCGTCGCCAAGGGAGGGGGTAGGGTAGCGGAACTGCTCATACAGTAGAACTCCTACTGAGATATAGGGGGACGGGAATCTTGAGAGTTTCTACTGTATTTGTACCTAAATTCATATATCCCCCCATCTTCTCTCTCACCGTATACCCCTCTGGCTTATTCACTAACAACGCCCTTGGTAGGTATATATAATATAAATTACTGTGTAAGCCGGGATTAAGACCAAATGCATCTTTGTAGATGTCTGAATAGTTATAGTAATATGTAATTTGATAATAATTATAGTATTCAGACGTAACCCCTTGTGTATTAAATACATCGTATTATTAGTAAAGTTTGGGAAATGTAGGATGCGACTTGAGATGCGTCGTAAAATATTTTAAAATCTTTATAAACGAATAAGTAACATACTATAATATGTACGATATGACAAAAAATTTGGTGGGAGGTTTTAAACTATTGTCACTCAAAATTCCAAGTCTCATTTTACGTTTTCCAAGATGTAGAGATTTGAGATACAGTTGAGTATACAAAACCTTCTTTTTCGTGTGTTTAATGTTATTAAAATAAATTTTCAACACCGAAAAATTTGCAAATGAACGTCAAAGAGCGTTGTAATTAGTCATATATAAACTAATTAAACCCTTCCTTTTCTAGTTTTGGTATAGGTACATATTTATAAAATTTTGTTTTGGTACACCTTGTATAATTGGTTAGGTTAGGTTATATTTTATTCAAAATAAACAGAACAATAATTAATTAAGATGCTATATATAGTTACAGTACCTAATCGTGAAGCCTGTCACCGACACAGGTGATTCTGATTAGCTGTCACCAAGCAGTGTTGGTTGAAAACAAAAACGATATTTTCCTAGAAATCTAATTTTATTACTTTTAATAAAATAAAGTAAAAAAAAAATCGGTCAAGAGCGAATCGGGCTTACATAATTAGGGTTCCGTACATCGAGCGAATAGGAGACGAATGAGGATGATTATTTTTAGCAAATTTTAAACTATTTAATTAAGTCTACTCAATCAAAAATTATAATAGTTAAATTGCATTTTTTTCTAATAGTTGACTGATGGGAGAATATGTGCGTCATCAGGACCTAAGATTACATAATTATATTGAATTTCAAATTCCTACGTTATATAGTTTTCGAGGAAAGCCTCTGTGACAAACCGAGGGAGAGACATGAGAGTGATCTTATAAGAGTTCTGTTTTTCATTTTAAGATATGGAAATTAAAAAAAAAAAAATAGTTCAAAAACGTTTAAAGTTTTTATTGGTAAAAACTTATTTCATAGACAAGCTGCGTAGCTCAAGTAGTACCCTCTAATGGCATATTTTGTCAAAACTGGTGTTTGACATTGTTAAATATTAATGCAAAAAATATTCAATACACGTTTGCTTCACAATAAGGTTCCCTCACAAACTGAATACAGAGAACGAGATGGAACGTTATTTGTTTACCTTATCACAAGTTTTTTTTTTTGCTAAAATGTTAGTATATACAGTTGTTCCTTAAGATGTTTTAATTCAAAATTTTACTTACAAAAATGATATCATTATAATGCAACTTTTTAAATAAAAGAAATACGTACATAATTTATGTATCCTCATATAAGATATATCATATGTATATTCTGATTTATTTAAACATTAATTGATAGGCTTTTAGCCACATATGTACATATTATTTTCAAATCTTCAAATTGTCATATGTTTATGTATTTTTTATACAAAATAATAAATTAATATATTAGAAAATTTAATACATATTTAGTTTTGAACAGAATATGTGCGTTTTTCACGATGTTTTTTCTCAGAAACGATATCATAACATGAATATTTAAAAATATTTTTAACTTGAAAAAAGTGATATGGTTATATGTGCATTTATTATTGCGGATCTGGTATCTACAAAACTTTTTTTATTTTATTTTTTATTTTTATCACATTTATGTTACCTTTATTGCCTTTATGTGTATATCTATATATGTGTACATTTTGAACACTCTATATACGCTTCACTTATGGTAACATAGAAAGCGACAAACCTTTCTTGGTGTATGGTTTTGCGCGGCATTCCTGTATTAAATAAAATTGAAAAATTATAAATTTTAACGTAGTTGCTATGAGATAGTCAGGTACAAAAGTATATCTCAAAGAAAAAATTTTCTTTTACCAAAAATTACATAATGTATTAATATTCTTCAGTGATTATGCTTGTATACTACTTGTTTTTTTTTTTTAAATTTCCACGCGCTTATGTTGTAGCAATATAAAAGCATTGTTGAAAAATCGTTGTAAAAACGTTGTAAAATGATTTTTATAAATTTTATTTCATAAACGGCGTGGTGAATAATTTTTATTTCTTATTAAATATGGTTTGTAACTTTGTATTTTATAACATATTAAATTTTTATCAAATTCCTTTGACACGTTTTTATTTTATTAAAAAAAAAAAAAAATAGAGTTTTCTCATAAAGGCCCGTGTTAAAATTATTAAGCTTTGAAATCGTTTTTTTCAAAATTCGGGTGGTCAATTTTTTTTCGGTAAGGGCTCGTATTACTGGTACTGAATTAAATAAATTTCTAGAGAAGTTTCGTTAAAATCCTTTGAAAAAATCGTTTTATCGACTAACTACTTTAAACAAACAGTACTACATCAAAAATGACAAGGTATACAATATGTATGTAAGTATATTAATACATTATATAAATTTACTCTACGTACTTGTAAGTAATTTATCTCGATAAAAGCTTACACTCACAGTACCCAGTATTATATAGAGAATGACAAGGTAAATAGTAGGGTTGTCGTGCACTTATTGGGTTAAATGAATTACTATTTTACCATGTAATTACATACGTAGCTACATAAACGTACACTGAATCTTCGCTTTCGTGGACACCGCAAGTTGGTCATACATATACTTCGTGTATATTAAAATATTGTAATACGAAAAATTCTCAATATTTTTAACAGAACTGTAACAGAAGAACGTGCTTCTGGTATTATAATATCGCCTAAAATTTCTATATTTTAAATTCAAAAAATTATTCAAGTTACTGTGGCGATTGCACAAGTTTAGGCTTCGATAAACATAGAACGAACATTTTTTAAACTTTTTCAAACCATTACTGTACATAAAAGTATATACAATTTTACTGCTTATGAGGCAATTAGTATGATTTGATGTGGTACTATTAATACTTGAAAATGGCTATATTCACAGTTTTGATAAGGGTTAATGTTATTATATATTCAATGTCAAATTATAGGGTATAATGTCCGTTGTGTGATCATATTAGGAAAGCTAGATGATGAATTTTTAATAACAAGTTTCTATTTGAAACGAATCTATATAGTGATAAAATACTATACACTGTTTTTATTTTCACAATTCTAAAAGATCGATGGCTCAGCTTTCTTTTGTATTTATACTTTTGGATACTATAAGACGTATGTTATAATGCTTACTATGATTTGGTAGAATATTTTAGTTTTCAAAATTTAGGTGATTGTTCGCTTCGACATTACTGACATCAGTTTAATATTTTTTTTTTTTTTTGTAAACTAACGATGGTTAATTTCAAAAAAATGCGGAGCAGTGGATTCAAAATTACAATTATAATTGAAAATTATTTTATTTTCCAAATATGTTTCGACGGAGTTAATATCTTTCTTAATGGACATTTTGGTTTCGAACGATTGTTTTAAGTAAACTGGTTTTCAAGAAAAATAAAAACGAATATTCAGAAGTCGGAAACTTTTATTGCATTGTTCTAAAGAGGGAAGAAAATCACATAAGATAGATTATTGGATTCTTATTCTATGTAAACTGGTTTTAGTTTACATTTTCTCTATACAGTTTTACACAGGGTGTAAGAAAAATAAGTCTTGAAATTCAGAAGGGTATAGATACAGATCTCATTTCACTAATGAAATTTTCCTATCGCTTAATTTACTTTTCTGAGGAAATTCTAGTTCATTTTTCGGAGTTTTTATTACAAAATCATTTTCGAACCATTTTCAAACCATTTCAACACACTTTTAGTTAAGTTAAAATTAGATCCATAAAGAACTTAACAATTTTCTTTTACTAAAGTTAAAAATATTTGAAAATTGAAAATTGAAATATAATTTGTTCTTGAACCTACGTAATTGAAGAGGTGGATTCCAAAAGGCGCGAAGTCACTTTTTGCAATTTTTCAGGAAATGTAAAAAACTATGTAGGTAGGCAAATGTAGTAATCTGTTTAAATTATTTTCAAGTTCTTAGATAATAATTATTATTGATGTTATTTATTTGTTCTTATTTATACATATAATTTTCAATAGATTATATTGAAAAAAAAAACTTTAAAAAGCTGGGTTGAGTTGGTTAAAATAAACCTAGTTTGTTTAAATACAGATATATTTTATTCAAGAAACATTTCAAACAGTGCATTATTAGCTATTTCATGTGTTCGAAATAACAGAAAATCTGTCTACAAGCAAATTTGGAAAAAAATACCAGCTATTATTGAAAAAAAATGCAATGGTTTACGAGTAAATTTGACTTAGAACGTTTTGAAATAAAACTGTCACTGACTTAGCGCTTTTTTGGAAAATATTCCATTTTTCATCATTCATTTTACAGTAGACTAAACTCATTTTGAAGGGTGGCACTACGAAAATCGCGTAGAGCTGGACTTGAACATTCTGCATCAACTAAAATCTCACATTAGACAAAAAATATCTTAGCGCCTTTTGGAATCCACCTCTTCAATTAGTCAATGAAAATTAAAACCTTGGTACAAATTCTTTGCCCTATTATGCTAATATAAATTTACTATATCGCCCCTTGAGAATAAAACTGTTACATCTGCAAAATCACTAATTTTAAGATATTAAAGAAATAAGATTTTGAAGAAATTTAAAACCTAATAACTTTTTTCCAAATCATCTTAGAACTTTGAAACTTTGTCAGGTTCATTCTAACAGTTAGTTTTAAATGTTGTGATAAAAATTTTGTCGAGAAAATTCATAGTTTAAATTTTCATTGCAGTTGCAACCAAAAATTTTCTAGTTATTTTACAAAAAGTTGCATTCTGTTTAGGATTATAATGTTATATCTGCAAATAATACATTTTTTCTTAACTATTTCGCAAAATATTACTTTTTGTTGGTGACGCAAAGTTGTATCTGCAACTAATACTTTTCAGAAATTTTGAAAATTTCGCTTTATATAATTCTATAATGGCAATTGTTTAAGGTAACACATTCCATAACTGTATTACAGATAAATTTTCCCGGGAATATTCCCATTTGGGTAATTATTGAGTATTTTCCCGGGAAAATTCCCAAGGTAACACATTCCATAACTGTATTACAGATAGAGATGAGCAACGGCAAAATTCCCAATGGGAATTTTCCCGGGAATATTCCCATTTGGGTAATTATTGAGTATTTTCCTGGGAAAATTCTCGAAACCTGAGTAAAAACGATTACTTACAATTAACTGTACTATTTTACAAATGCGTTTTTAATTAAAGACCGCGACACCAGTCCCTCAATTTACGTGAATATTCGTTTCATGGGGATTCAATTTATGCGGATAAAAAATCGCGTAAATTAAACCTGTCATTATAAAAAATAATACTGGAAATAAAAGCTACTAAAAATTGTAGAGAATTTTATAATACAAATGATAACGAAAATGTAGAAATTTACAGGCTAAAATTTTAAAAATATCGTTTTTTTCGATATCGATAATTTTCGATAACGAAAAATAGGTTTTGACAGTCCCAATATATTAGGAATACCCACAACTTGCTTCGCTTAAGCCTTCAAAAATTTCATTATTTTTGAGCTACGATGTACCGTTTACGAGATATTTAAGGTTTACGTTTTCGAAAAGTATTGAAAACTAATTTTTTTGAAAATATTTTATTGGTGACAAAACCAATTTGACTAATCAGTCTGAATTAATTAAATATAATCAGTTTATGATGAGTAACTCGGTATCGATAATTTTCGATAACGAAAAGTAAGTTTTGATAGTCCCAATATGTTCGGAATAACCATAACTTGCTTCGCTTAAGCCTTCAAAAATTTCGTTATTTTTGAGCTACGGCGCACCATTTACGAGATATTTACGATCAAAAGTTTACGTTTTCGAAAAGTATTGAAAACTAATTTTTTGGAAAATATTTTATTGGTGACAAAACCAGTTTGACTAATGAATCTGAATCAATCAATTATAATCAGTTTATGATGAGTAACTTGGTATCGATAATTTTCGGTAACGAAAAGTAAGTCTTGATAGTCCCAGTATGTTCGGAATACCCACAAGTTGCTTCGTTTAAGCCTTCAAAAAATTCGTTATTTTTGAGCTACGATGCACCGTTTATGAGATATTTACGATCAAAAGCTTACGTTTTCGAAAAGTATGAAAACTAATTTTTTCGAAAACATTCTATTGCCGACCAAAGAATTGGGACTAATAGAGCATAAATTAAACCATTATACAATCAATTTATAATAATTTGTTAGACATTTAGTAGTAAAAGTAATTAAACACATTTAACTGAAAATGTTATGTTGTTTATTCCTCTTTTCTTCTATTATAACTATTAGGAGTATGTAGCTATTAGGATATGCTGCTACAATTTAATTTTGTTTTTGGATTTTAATTTACTTATATGGTTTCTTAAATTTTCTTTTATGTCAATATTTTGCCGATTGAAGTTTTTCCCACGTTTGTCTGTTTTTATTATACAAATATTTCGATCAAGCTTTTAGTTTACTTTTTTAGTTTACATTTTATCTTGTACGCAATATCCTGATTTAATTTTTGTTTTTACTGGAAAAATTTTTAAGTTTTCAGTGAATAACGTTCTGATCCTGTATTAATTAAACCTTTTTGTATATTTGTCGCCCGCAAATCGCGATTTCGCTTTCGTTTCTTTCCTTCCGAAACAGGTGTTGTTAAATTTCCATTAGTATTATTTGGGAAAGTTTCGTCCAAATTATAATATATATCCGAATTAACAGTAATACATAGTTAAAGCAGAAGACAAAAACTGTCCATTATTTAAATTTAAATGGATAAAATTATTTAAATTGTTTAAATTATATGGTTTTAAATTGTTTAAATTATATGGTTTTAAATTGTTTAAATTATACGATTAAATTCAGAAAGAGCTGTTAAATTAATTTTTTCTTTATCAGCGTCCATATTTTGAAATTAAAATAAATTATAATTATATTTTAATAACAATAATGCTACGAAAGGATTCGTCTAAACGTCTAAACTCAATAAACATTAAATATGTCTAAAATTGTGAACATCATTATTCACTTACATTGTAAAATGATAACAGAAGAAGGATTACCAAAATGCGTGTAGTTCTGTACGTATCTACAATCCACTCTAACTAACATGTAGGCACTTAATAAAAGAAATCACATACATATACCTTTTTTAATCTAAATAAAAAGTTAATTTTTTGTTTTCTCTTTGTTACAACTGCACATGCAACAAAAATTTCTTAAACCATTTATTCTTAGGTTGTTAAAGTTTAAAAAAAGTTTATGGACTATAACTTTTTTATTTTCTAGAATTTTAGGATGAAAATTTCACCAATCGATAGCTTAAATGTAGCTGAATCCAATGATATAAAAATCTCAAAAACGAAAAATTTGCAGTTGTAACAGTTTTATTCTCAATGTGCGATATATACATATCTTGATCGTAAACCTTCAATGATCAAACTCGCACTGAATTCAACAAACACATTGAAACAGAAACATCTTTAAATGTTCTGCAAAGACTTGTGTAATGTTGTTTGAACTGAAACCACAGATGTAGGTATATGTATGTTGTATACTCCACAAATTTGTGGTAACGATAGTTTTCTTTGAAAAATGTGCAACGTACTGCATCATGGTTGGTTTTTGTGTGGTTTATTGGCGTTTTGTTTTAACTTTGCGTTGTGGCTACTGCGGCGAAAAATCGACTTTCTAAATACATACTTATCGACTGTAATTAATTGAATATTTGTATTTATATTAGTAAGAAAATTTCATTATACTTAAACAATCTGGTGAACGAACCATTTCAAGATATTTATCGGCAACATGAATAAATTACACGGCAATCTAATTAAGTTTTTGTGGATGTAATTTTTATATCTACTTATGTCATCTTGTTTTTCGTATTACAAATTTTATATACAGAGTGTTTAAACAAAATTTTGTAAAAATGATGTCTAGTTGAAAACTATATATAGTACTTTATGATTTGTTTTGTTTTTACCTTAAGACGGTTTTAACTTCGAAAAGAACCTAAAAAAATTTAAAAAAAATTATTAGGAATTTAATTCAGTGTGATCCGTCTTTATATCGATAGTAAAAAGGTACGATTGTATAGATGAAATTTTACATAAGAACTACAAAGGGATTAATATTTTACTTCGAAAAATACCACTTTTATTTTTTCAAATAATATTGTCAGTTTCAAAAAACAAAAGTGTATTTTGCTAAGTAAAATATTTGTTTATTATGTACAAATATGGAATATCATAAAGTAACGCTCAAATCTATTATTATTGGGACTCTTAATTAACTTGCAAAGTAATCTATGATAACGGTCAAAATCTGTTGCAGACCATTAGAGAAAAGACTTTGCGGATTAATCGTATTTTTATAAGGAATTTCGTCATTTTCCTATACCTAAAAAATTGAAAAATTCACACTGAAATTTCCCGAATTCAGTCTCAATCACTCTAATTAAAATCACTTCCATCATCGAGCTCCATTCTAGAAAAAAGAAATTTTTAACTTGTTGACGTCATTAGGTTTACTAAAATTTTCCAGTGTTTTGAAAACCATCACTTTTAAGTCGTTCTTTCCATTTTTACTGAAATTTCGCATGTAGGACCACTAGGAAAATAACTTCTGTCGGATCAGTCATATTTCTAAAAGAAATTTCGTCGGTTTCACGTCGGTTTAATTTAAAAATTAAGATTTCACACTGAATTTACCCAAATTCAACCAACCATTCATTTTCAAATCGCTTCCAGAAAGCTTGATTCGAGAAAACATAAATAAGAAGAGTTTACGTCGAATTGGCCATATTTCTAAGAGGAGTTTCATTATTTTGATAGGGAAAACGAGACGTTTACATCTAAATTACTCTCATTATCGCCCAAAATATGATTTTTTTGGCAAAAATAGTTTTTTTCCAAAATTTCCCGTTATTCAAAATTTTTTCGACATTTTCTTACATCCTTGAAAAGAGGAAGAAAAATTACATCGATAAAGTCTTTAAACTATTATTCTATGTCAACTAGTTTTCGAGAAAAACTAATTTTTGTAAACGGAGATTCGCCATGTTACGCAGGATTCTGTAGCAGGGGTATTTTGCTTTTATAAAGCTCCTCTTGTTTTAAATAAAAATACTTGAATACCTAATCCTTTGATAAATATTTCAGAGGTAGAGACAGAAATCAATTGATTTAGAAATAAATTTAATTAATTAATTATTGAAAAAGCAAATAATATCTCAAGTCTCTTTATCTTCTAGTAAATAACATATTGTTTAACGAACGTTAAAAATATCACAATTAATACTTTTCCACCACGTTTTACGAATTCCTAGGTACAATCTGTATACCTATATAAATCTCGAGAAATTGTAGAAAGCGAAAAAACTACCGCATCAGTAGGTAGTATTTATTTCGTTCGAATTGAATCGAGAGTGATAAATGATATTTCTTATACTATAACACACACAATAGACGTTAGTAGTTCTGCAACGATAAATCAAATGTCGCGAATATACATCAACGTGATGTACAAAACTCACCATCAGTGGCACTAGTAGTAGCTACTCAATGGTGTAGTCGCCGTGAATAGTTATTGTAGTAGTATAATGTACGGAGAGGTACATATGTGGACAGATTGCTTCGAGATCTATTCAACATACATACATGGAAAAAAAAGAATAACTGAATTCTGAATAATTTTTGTGGATTAAGGCAGTGCTTATTCTAGTTTAGAATTTTTTAAAATTTAATTTTGGTTTATTTTCTGAAAGTATAAGTTTTTAAAAATGTGTCTCCAATAGGAAATTTAAAAATTTTGAAAATTTACAATAAAGCTATATAGCCATTTTGAGACGATGGTCTCAAGTATTACACGGTACGATGGTCTCAAGATACATTACGGTATCAGGTGTTACACTTCAAAACTTTAAATGCATTTTTCTTGAAACTACATTTTTCAAACTGGTCGACATGATATCTCGAGTTCTGTTTGTTTGACTTCTAATTTTGGATGTACCTTCAATACATGTTACTTTATGGTATAGAAACTACGGATATTGCGAAATTGTAATTTTTTATAGTTTCAAGAAATAATAAACGTCAAAATAAATGATTTTTGTTCGTCAAAAAGTTTGTGCCAGTATGACAACCTTTTTAGACCAGAATCTTGTTCTTTTTTGTTACAGATGAACATAAATCCTAAAGTCATGGCAACTACTACATCAACTACATCACTTTTCTGAATGGCTATGTTTAAATCACTATAAGTTCTTGAGTTTTAATTTTTTTGTATTAAATTTTTTTACATATACTGAAAATATCAATAATTTGATAGTAAAGAAAACGGACAATAAAAATAAGGTACCTGGGTCATTTTCTTATATCTCGAAAAGTACAAGAAATATATAACCGATGGCACCATTAGTATAGAGCCCATAGACAAGCAAACTACACAGAGAAAAAAACTACACATAATACTAAGAAGATTTCCACATTGACTTTTTTATACAGAAATCGTCTTAAAAATCACTGTTTAAGATGGTTTCTTCTTAAGAAGTATTTATACTTTCAAAGAGAAAATCCTTTTAAAAATCTATAAAGAGAGCATATTAAGTTAATGTGTGAACTATTTAATTCCGTGAAGAACATCCTATTAGAATAGTTATTTAAGTAATTAAGAAGTGTTTCTGCTTAAAATAAAAAAAATTCTTGTTAATTTAAAATAAATAATTCAAAAAATTAATAGATTTCTGTATTCGTAAAACGTGTAGATGCAAGGACGCAATGTATCAGTTTGCATTCAAGCTTTTATAAGTTAATGATTTACATTTTATATTTATTTAATATATTTAGTTTATTCCCAAAAATTTCTGGAATAAATACAAAAAGAATTGTGAAAAGGATGAAATTAAAATATATCGACAAATTTTTATCTGAATTGGGTTGTTCGAAATATTTTAGGTGTTTCTACAAGAGAAGGACAAGTAAGTATATAATATAATGTTATTTAACCTTAGGGCTTCTTTTGACATGTTTTAAGGTAATACTCTTATATTTTTTAGAATAAAGCAATCATGAATCGAATGTGATAGAGGTGCTGTTTCGCCATCAACTCGATGTATACAGAGAAGGTTATTCGATAAATGTGATTATATAAGATTTGTGTAACAAATTAATTGGTATACATCCTTCTGTCCAACTTAACTTAGTTCAATATTTTGAAGATGTTACTTTTATGATTAATTTGAATATACCTAAGTTACTACTGCAAAAGATCTTAATTTTGATATAAATAGGCTAGAAAATTAAATCAACCTATTTATTTACTATAGAATATAAATAATTTGAAAGTTAATTTGAAGGTAAGAAAAATATTATTTTGTATTGCTTAAAATTATGTATTCCACATGGCAGGAAAACATATTAACCGTCTTAGCTAATTTTCTAGCTTTAGTAATATCAAATATGCCAGTCGCGGCTGGAAATTTGTAACTTAAATAAAATGCTGTTGTAATTTTTATTGTATTAAATTCTTTGCCTACAAATTGGATTTTGACTTTTCCGCACGTAGGCAAAGTGTTTAGTAGATAACTATAACCTTTATTTTATAATTATAAAATTATATTTAGAAAAAAATTAGGTTAACCCAATTTTATGTAAAGTTTGTATTATTTACTTGTTTTTCTAATAATAAATATTTTAAAAAATACATTTGTATTTTAATGTACAGCCCTATTTAGTTTATTTAAATTAAGAAGATTACCCTTTAAATAGTTTAAATGTTTTATGTGCTTTCTCCTTTTAAATTAAAAAGATTTTTGCATAAAGGTTTCTTCTTGATTTAAGGTGCAGTCCTTAAAGATAATTATTGGTATTACTGCTCAATTTTAAGTGAAAACTTTATAAACTACTATTCGTAATTCTAAGATGAATTTCTTTACTATTTTATAAAGATTTCCTTCTTGGATAAAAACCATAGGGAAATCTTTATGATTTTTTGCTGTTTTAGGTGAATTTTTTTCTCTGTGTAATAAACCAGATGTCGTGGATACTGTTTTACTGACGCCACTTTGACAGTTAGAAAAGTTCAGTTCTGCAGAAATTTGTGTTCAACTTTGCCGAATTGAATCAACTTTCAACAAAACTCCGTTAGTAAACTTCCTGGATTGTCATGAGGATCGACCTTCTATTTCTTCATTCTCTGTTCAGTCTAGACCTTCAGCATCTGCAGGAAATATGGACGAAAAAAACAAGTTATTCTTCATAGACATGGCGAAGACATGATCATGACCATATTTTCTGCACATGATGGAAATATAGCCATTTTCCCTTTTTTTAAGAAAGCTGATTTTTTTTTAAGTTCTTAATTGTTACCAAAATTTTTGTGCCTTTTTTTATAATACATTAACAATAAATAGGTGACAATTGTATTTTTTTCTCTCTCCTCCTCTTGGTTTTTATGATAAATGACCTTAAAGCTTAAGATGACCATATTACCCCCATGTACCTTAGTAATAGTTTTTTTTTGTTATAAATTCCTAAGAAGCCGAAATTTTTGCCTTCTACAATATAATACCTATCTGCCTTAAGAAAACTTTAATTTTAGTTTCAGTTCAGTGATCCTAGCGAACTTCCATTACTAAAGTCATTGTACACTATTCATAGACGACTGTCCTAAGCCTGTCCTAACTATATTTTTACATACAATTTCCGATATTTGGACATTTCTATCAAATTTAAAGGAATTTTTTCGAATAAAAATATAAAATACACGTATTTAAATATTAATAAATATTAGGGAGAGTCATTTATAACTCTATACACCTCTAATTTCAAGCGTGTTTACCCATACACCGTTATATACAACAATACTTCTCAGATTAATACAATTTCTCTATGTTCCATGTTATATGAAGCTATCTGTACTATATATACGAGTAGTAGTCAAACATTCATTGTTGTTTGTTCGTTAATGACTCAAAAACTAAACGTAACGTCATTGCACACAAACTCCATAGTTTTGAAATACAAAAGTTCTTTTGTAGTCTGAAAATTGTGTTTTTATGTACTGGAAATCAATCATAAACATATGTGTGTAGTGTATATATACGGATACGGGACATACAGCGACTTGCAATGAAAATCGTAAGGCAACTAAACCACAAAATATTCAATTAATAGATTAAAGTCCTAGCAAACTTTTGGAGCTTGAGGAACTTCGGACTTCCAACATTTATTTACTTAAATGTTCGTCTTCTTTAACAATTAATAATTTCTTGGAACCATTCCGAATAATCTACCAACCATTCAAAACGATTAAGAACAAGTTTTAATTTCCGTTATAAAATGAATAAAGAATTAGTTTCTCCTTCGCTACTAAATTAAAATTACTTTTGAAACAGTAAAATGCTTGGAATAATTGCAACCTATTGTTACTATTGATTTAACTACTCGATGAAAACTTGTCTACTGTTTACACTCTAATTATTTTCCAATACGATCAAAATTGTACGTATACAATTATATATTTTCGGGGAAGAATTCGATCGAAAGTTTAATTAAAATCAAACTGGAACGTTATTAAATATTTGTTATTCATTAAAAATATAAGTACGATTTTATCTGTAAGTTCTTGTACTGTCTGCTTGTATGCAAACAATATTTTTTATTTTTACTTTTATTTTGGTTTTTCTATTGTTTTTATAGCGTAATTACCCTTCTGTAACCACTAATTACATACATATTGTTAAAACTATGTATCTGTAATAATTATATATTTTATAATATGTATATATTTTCTTGCTTTTAATATGGCTTTTGTTAGAATTTTTTTTAAAATGAATAAATAAAATAGATAAAGTTTAATTTGTTATTGTTTTTATCTTTTATTTTATTTTATTTTATGTTTTGATATTATTTGAAATTATTTGATAGACCCCTTTATATTTTTACCATTAAAATATCTCTTTTAAAAAACAGGTCACTATAAGGCTCACATAAGTCAAACCGAGACTCTCAGGCACAAAGAACTATTTCTTGGTATTAGGTATGACCCCTTTTGAAGTAAATTATTTGTCAAATTCGTAGGCGACTGGGAACTCAAAGTAACATAAAAAATTGTAAAGCATGAACAGTTACAAAGATTGTAAAAAAAAAAATAAGAAAGTTATTAATTTCCTTTCCTAAAAGTCTTAATGTCTTTGTTTTCCGTCTTCCTTGTAGTCATTTTAATATTGATTTTCCGTCAAAGATTGTCAACAATAGTTGTAAATAATCAAATTATGTATTTATAAAGAATTTTTTCAAAATTTTCGTTCGATTCTAGTTTAATTTTCAAAAAGATGACCGACCTACAATACGATCTGGTTCGAAAAATTGGGATTCCTACACATTTCCCTCAAAAAGACTACCCACCCAAAATTCGCAGCTTTGAATGTTTTTAAAGCCAGACTTACTGAACTACATAGTCACCCGCGCTATTGAAGTGTTGATAATAAAGTAGTTAAAAAAAAAACTGGGACAAAACTAGTGATGAGCAAATGCAATCTTATCTTATCTTATGAGCAAATGCAATCTTATCTTATGAGCAAATGCAATCTGAATTAAGAATCTTGGTCTTGGTCTTGCTAGAGCAGTTTGAGTCTTGGTTTTGGTCTTGGTCTTGCAAAATGCAGTCTTGGTCTTGGTCTTTGTCTTGGTATTGCTAAAAAATCTTGCACTTTCTTGCATTTTTTTATTACCGAATTTTTTCCTTCTAAAATCAGAATTTTCTCTCTTTACGGTATTAATTATACTTTCAAACTATTTAAATAGTTTAGCAAGAGTCTTGCTTTTTTCTTGCTTTTGTCTTGGTTTTGCTCACTTGAGTCTTGGTATTGATGTTGCAGCCATACTTATAGTCTTGGTGTTGGTCTTGCTCTTGGTATACATAGTCTTGGTCTTGCAAAAAAATGCAAGACCACGACAAAACTGCAAGACCAAGACTAATTTTGCTCATCACTAGACAAAACATTGTCCCGGAAGAATTTGTTAGGATACCTGGACAGGAGAGTTAAAATCGAAACTTATAAACTCTCTACATAAGATAGAAGCAGCTGGATTAAAAAATTAAATACTGTACCTATTTTAAACGACAAGAATTTTAACAATATCATTTTAATGTCATATAAAAATTAAAAATAAAAATTAATAGAATTGTAACAACATCTTAATTGTCCCGATAAATCCGTTTAGACTGTCGTAAGAAAATATGGACAAATAATTGTATGTATTAAGCTCATTACATACGAACTTACAGAGTATTATGTAGAGAAAGTTAGATTTAACCATTGCACGATGTAGTTTTATCTTAATTGTCGTTGTTGTAATTAAAATAATGATTACCAGATTTTTTAGTTCTTATCATTACGTACTATTGTTAGTTGCTGGATACTGTACAGGATAGGGTTGCATTTAATACATCGTTTGTTATAAAGTAAAAAAAAAAAAAAATATTATGTTGAAGAAGATAACAAAATTTTATGCTAAGATTAAATTTTAACTGATGATAATAATATAAATTGTTTGTTGTTGTAGCGTATGTTTAATGTAATACCTATTGTTTACGTACTAAAAAATTACTAATATTTTTACAGAATGGTCAGTTAAAAATGGACTTTACTTTTTGGTGTTCTTTCTATTTATGCTGGTAAAAATTTGATACACTGAACCACTCAGGCTGTACAAGAAAATTTACCCCAATTTTCACTTCTTCAATCCCATCCCTCTCATAAACCCGACCCTGGTTTAATCTATCCAGGTGAATAGGTCTTTTAAAGAGAAACATTTCGTCAGTTTAAAATTTTCCTCTATCTCTTATAGTTTTTGAGGTACCTTAAGAAATATGATTTCAGCCCCCTACTTTAGGGGCTGGTTTCACCCCGCGAACGTGGACCTTGGTCGATAAAAAAAATACAGGTCCCTTATTTTTGCCTGTTCTACACACCAGTAAAGTTTCAAGAAGACTGGCGATTGACAATTGGCTAGTGTTATTTGTAAGATTCCCTGGATTTCTATTGTTGCAATAGTCAATACCAAATGTAGAACGAATTCTTGGCATTTTTGAAATTCCAATCATTTTTAAGTAAGCAATGCTAGTAACGACACACTGTACTGCCTACGTTTATCGTTTACGCATTAAACAGTATTGGTCATCATCGGCACACACGTCTTTGACCAAACCAACAATATAATACTTTAACTTGGGTGAATTTTGTTTACATTCCTTTAAATAAGGAACGCATTTCAATTTAGTTATTTTTCGACACAATTTTAAATAATAAATAGACCATTATTATCTTCAAAATTGTATATTATTTAAATTTTAATTATATTTAAGTTTTATTTATAAGGTAAGAGTACCAGTAGCCGTCACGTTAAGACATGAGCAGGACTTTACATTAAATTTTTTCGTTCATAATTATACGAAATAACCAACAATAAAGCTAAAACGAAAGAGAATTTTATGATCTTTCAGGAATATTTTAATTTATTTGAATATTTTTATAATAAATATATTAAAAAAAAATAAAATAAAGGAAAAAGTGTGGTGTACTAGTGCCCGTCAAAAAAAAAAAAAAAAAAAAAAAAATTAACGATGTTCCAGTATCCGTCAGAGGAGCGACCCAGTATCCGTCATTCTTTAGAATATGATTAATCTTAAACAACTCAGTTATATAATTAAAATACTTAAGGATAAAGCTTTATTAAAAAATATTATTTGATTCTGTTATTTCATTTCTACAATTCCTGCAGATTTATTGCTTAGATTACCACTGAACTGATTCTTTTAGAATTCTCTTTAACTTTAGTACAACCATCCGTGATGCTAATTTTTCTGAAGCATTATCCATAATATCCGTAAATGCTGTTTTTGAGCATTCTTTTTCATTGGAATTAATAACATTATATATTGATTTTTGTCCTTTCTATACAATTATATGGTTATTAGTCGGGCTCAAAAGGATACTGATCCATCATAATTCCATCAGACGCTCTGTATCTTTCAAAATTTCCATAAATTCTTCTTTCTTAAAATATTCTTCAATTTCCTTAAGCCAGTTTTTGATATTTTACGCTACCGAAGCCTTTGATTTTCTTAAATTTTGAGATAATCGCTTAGATAACTCCGGATTTCCATTGCAAAAAGACAAGAACCATTTTCGTCCAGGTCGACTATGAGTAAACGGATTTTCTCAAGTTTTGGATTAGTAGTTGGCTATTGTCTAGCAGTTAAGGATCACAGTTTTATTCAAATGTATCACCCACTTTACTATGTTCTCATCTTCTTTGTTGGTTAAAATAATTGTGGAGACACGTTTTGCATAATATGGGTTACTTTCCTTTTAATGTATCTGACAATGTGATCTGACAATTATCTGCGATATACGAAATTGTTTGACTACGATAGAAATCGGCATTTTCTTTAACGAATAGCATATCAAAAGCATTTATTTAATCTTTATTACTGTATTTTATATTGAAATTTACCTACAAAAAAGAAGATACCAAAAATCGTTACTATAAGGTACCAGTATCCGACATTAATTTACAAGGACTACTAAAATTTAATTGTTACAGAAAATAATGGCGGGTACTGGTTATCGTATTGTTGTGAATGTAATCCAGATTTTAAAATTTTAGTGTAAAAAAGATAGGAAAATATGTATCCTTTTTTTAAAATACAATTTGTTACCCCAATAACTGTCACTATGACGGTTACTGAAAAATCCCTGTGTTTTATGTACCAGTAGCCCCCATCAAAAATAATAAATTTCTGTTAGGTTTTCTGGTCTAAAAACTATTTTTTAACAAAATTTAATTCATAATTCTCAAAAAAACAAAAAAATATAACTAATTATTCGTTAAACCAAAATTACAGTAAAATTAAATCAGTGCTTTCCTTAGCTAAAACTTAAGAGTTTTAGTGATTATATGCAAATTTTACAAACACTAACTTTCAGATGAGCAGTTATTATATCTAATGCTAACTGAATGCTATCATAAATGGAATAATGGTTGGAAATACTTTCCAGAACATGTAGCAGGAAACACAAAAAGATATCTTAATATTTATCATTTTACTGAAACTTGACGGCTATTGGGTAAATGACAGCTACTGGTGCTCTTATCTTAACATTTTGTAAAAAAAAAAGAAAAAAACATTTTAATTATAATTTTTTTTAAATTGTTGATACTGAAAATAACATATTAAAGACGATTGTAAACAAGCGAAATTTGTAGTAGAAAAATGGAATGGTCAAACATTTGGTCTCGGGTATATTATATGATATGATAGCTTAGAAACGACAAATAAATATGTAATGTTAAAAATCAATTAGATGGTATGTTTGATATTTTCGTTTACAATTTGTATATTTATATCAAAATGTCGACATAGAAGAAAATAACTTAACCTAGTTTAATAATAAAATTCTATGAATGAATTCATTTCTCGTTTAGTTTGTGTTCATCCGACGTCCGTATTTTATACAATGAAAAATTCTGTTTAATTTTTCATCAAAAAAAAAAAGAAACTAAAACTAAAAATAAAACCGTATAGCAGTGAAAGCGCAACATTTAAATGGGAAAACTTTTTCTTAATTTATTATAGTTTCAAGTGTTTAATGGGAAAATATATTAAAAAATTTTGCTCCGTTTCTGAATGAATGAATAGTTTTAATTATTTGAGCTATTAGTTTAATTTAAATTGCATTTTTGAAGAAAAATGGTGGAAGCATTTTTCGAAAAATATTTTAAACATAGTAGATAATCTCGTTCAGGTACAAAATTATTACAAAGTTAATTTTCCTTTTTGAAACAATTTTTAAATCCAATTTTTTTTTTTTAATTTAAAAGAAAAATTATCTGTGGATTGAATTAGTGCTTAAAGTTAACCCCCAAATTCAATAAAAGTTGCAAGCATCATTGAATGCTTCCCATTTCTACAGTTAAATAATAAACGTATATAAATAAATATCATTAAAAACTATAGGATCATATTTACAGTATCGGCCATCGAAAAGTGTACTACCTTTTCTAAAAATGTGCATTAGAATTTCCGAAAACAATCATGGTTTTTGGAACAGTTAAAACTAACATTGTTGGACTGATAATACATGCTATTAATACTTGTATAAAGTTTGAAAATTGGTTTGAAAATGATAAGTTTTAAATAATCTCCTTATTTCAGAATATGACACAATTTAGAAACATTTGTCAGAAAAATGTTAGGCCGAGCATCTATTAGCCAGTATACAAATTTTTTGAAACTATTCTGATGTGTTTTAATAAAATTTTAAATTTGTTGACATTTATTAATCGAATTTCAAGTTGGGATTTATTTTCGATACAAGTTAAAAAGTAATTTCACTCTAAAAGAAACGAAACGATGTTGGGCATATGAAAATTTGATATACTTATTACCATTTTTATATTCAGGCTGTCGTAGGTAGACTTTAAATGCAAACTTTAGGTGGGTTTATCTTAGAACCACGTTTTTTTAAACTAATCGAAAAATTTTCTTTTTCATAAACAATTTTTCTCTTAATTTTAGACTAAAATAAAGAATAATTATTTTTCCATAATATGTGTCATGTCTACAAAAAGTTAAACTTTTTAATACTAAGGGACTATTCCTAGTGTGAAGTTTGTTAACAGAGGGCTTGTAAAAAAACGTTTTAGTCTGGTAGCGTATAACTGTCTTCATCTGCAAGTTTGAATTTATCTGTTATTTTAAATAAGGAATTCATTGCCTAGCAACATTGGCTTGTGACGTTCTGTTTGCCGATTGGCTCAAAAACGGGGGAAAAAGTAGGTATTTTTATTTTCTTGGGACTATAAGTGACACTTTACTCCCTAAATTATGAAAGACTAAAGTATGTATTTTAGCCTCAGGAATGCAAAAAATTATTTTTATTTCAGATTAAAAATTAAAGGTGTAATCTGACAGCGGTACACTATTCTCGAAAATTTTTTAAAATAGTCTTAAAAACCCGTAAAGTTTCTCTGATCACTAGAGTGACATTACCCCTTAATATAATTTTACAAACCTACTAGTTCGCATTTATATGACAGTATCTGTCTGTATAGCTTCTTCTACCCATTTAAAATAAATCCTAAACAGAAAAAGGGGGAACGAAAAATGTGACGCTTGTTAACAAATCCCACAAAAGTAACAAAGTCGTAAACAAAAAGCCAGGCTCGATTCATTCACCCAAACATTAATATGTTCATACATACATATTATATTGAAAGTATGATACGAAGAAGTAATAAGGGTTTGCGGAAAAGAACAATCAGACAAACGCATGTACTCGTCATAACATATTTTTGAGGGGTTACTACAATTCAATGGGAACTTTATAATGCCTACTATACACCCCTTTTTTAATATTACATTATGCAAATATGAGCGACGCCATTTTGATTGTAAAAATAATTTATTGTGTTCAAAAAATATGTCGGTTTTTTTTCTTTTTAGTGCCCTCACATTTTTATTTCTATGGTAACTTTGCGGTTTGTCGACAGGATTTTCCCCATCCCGTTATGATTGGATTAAAATGAATAACTATTTCGGGAGGGGTGGGAGCCCTTAAAAAAGTTTATTTCATTTTTTGGTTTTCATTACATGTATATTTTTTTTAATCTTCTTGTTAAGATTTATTCAAGAGAAAATATTTTTTTTTTGCAAAAAATTTAATTAAAGGACTTTTGCTTAAATCATTATTTATTATTAAATTTTTATTATATTACCTATGTAATAAACTTTTAACTTCAGATTAGATTTTATTATTTACTTATATATTCTTGAGAATGTTAGAACTTTTATTTTGACAACGCATTTGAGACTATTAGAAAAAGAGTTTTCAAAAATTCTTTTAAATTTTTTACAGTATTTTTACTCGCAAAAGATTATTTGTGGAAACATTGATAATAAAACATGTAATCCTGACTTTATGTGACATTCTATATATTAAAGCGTATACCTCACTATTTGTAAATTCAAACTTTAGAATTTAAAGTTTTGATGAAACTAAGTAAAAGAGTTGAGCTTTTATAGGTTAAAGAGAAAATTTGGTTTAAACAGTTTTTTGTGAAAAAAGACATTTACATTTTTTAAAAAAATTTTATTTTATGTGGAATTCAAAAAACGAATCAAGAAACAGTTACAAAAAGTCCTTTTGTACTTTCCAAGTCAATGTAAAAAAACTAGTATTAAAATATGTGTTAAAAAGTGTTAGATTATATGCTATCGCTTTTTCGTCATTTAGATCTAAAATATAATTATCTTTAATAGAATCAATAACAAAAAAATCGGAACTTTTACATGGTTAATCCAGACTTTTCTGTTTGGGTTAATAAGCAAATTTACCGTTTATTCCAGTGGTGTTTAAACCTTTTTACTGATGTTTTTCGGTTTTGGACTTTCTTATATGAATTTGATTTCCCTTTTAAGCTTGCTCTCAACTAAGCGAATTAAATGCTTTTATTCACTGAAAAATCTTCTCTTTTAGGTTAAGTGAAAACTTAAAAAAATTTAGGTAACTACTTTTTTCTAACATTCTTAGAAAATTGACAATAAACAATAGCAATACATATAAGGTGAGTTAAAAATCAAAATACAAAATAATATTCAATAATAGTATATTGTGCAATAAGTGCGGGAAATTATCGGTTGCCCACGAAAGCGAAGTTGAGCACACAAACGTAGTGAGTGCGCTCATTCGCTTTCGTGGGGCAATAGACAATCTCGCACGAGTTGCACATACTATTTTTTATTACGAATTTCACATACTTTTTTCTATTGTTATCACTATTTTTGACATTTTTATTACTTTTTAAAATAATATTTTTAAGTGTTAGTCTTTTTTTTCTAATTAATTATCGTTTAAATTACTTTGTTGGTGGTTTCTATAGAAATAATTATGAAATATTTATTAAATGAAAAATTAAGAGGCGGCTTTGCGTGTTTTATTGTCAATTTTACGTGTGGAAAGTTACTTCCCACACGCAAAAAGTATGCGGAAAGAGTACAGTGAGCAAACAGCTATTTTGCGTACAGAAATGTGTGCGGCGAGTTAGTACTTCTCCCGCATGAGTAATAAAAAATATGTTTTGAGTTTTAATATAAATATGCAAACACACAGGAATACACAAGTATAATAAATAATTATCAAATATGTAACACAGTTAGAACAAGTATTAATCAAGTCAGTTATTCTCAAGATATATTATAGTTGTGATTAAAAAAAAAAACTTTTCGTATCACAAAATATATATTTTTAAATAATTACTGGCATACCTATATATATATACAAAAATATTTACAGTTCAAAAATTACATTTTTATCAAAAATATTTACATTTCAAAATTTAAATATCATTATTAAATTATGTTAACATTGCAGTCTTCATGTATTTGTTACAAACGAGCCAGAAGTATTTGCTTCTTCATCGTCATCGTAACAGAAACTTTTTATTTAAAGTTTTTACCCCCCCCCCCCCTCCAAAAAAAAAAAAAAAAAACCTAAACATTTTCACTAGAATCCGTAGAGAGTCGTAGCGCTTGCCGTCGGTAACGCTGAATATGGAAATATCGGCGATGCTCCATGTGGATGCGTGGACGGCGGAAACGGTGTCACTGTTGTTGGATTATACATTGGAATACCGGATGTTGGTGGAATTGAAGCCCACGCGCCGGCCGGTAATACAACCGGTACCAGTTGTAAACCGTTACGTTGACTAGCCGTGATATGCGTTTTCGTGTGTTTCTTCAGGTGATCTTTTCGACCGAAACGTTTACCGCACGCGTTGCATGGAAACGGTCGTAAACCGCTGTGTATACGTTTGTGACGGGTCAATTCCTCGTTACGCGTGAACGTTTTGCCACAATTTTTCTCGTCACAACGAAACGGACGTTCACCTGGCAACAAAATATGGAAATATTTGTTGAAAATTTTTGTTACCTGTTTATCTGATTTTATGTAATTTAACTTTCTGGCGATCTTTTACCATTTTGAAAATACTATGTATTCTATAGAAAATAGCATAAAATAACTATCATTGGCAAAATTTTATAGCAAAATTGTATAAAATACATCTTATTTCCAAAATGATAAAGACAGAAAAAAAACTTTATTAAAAGACAACTATCTTTTTTCAAGAAGTAATCAGCGATATAAAAATTTTTGAGATTACACGAACGGGGGTAGCTAAGGAAAGGATGAAATTTGTAGCAATACCCGAAAAATTTTGTATATAAAAATTAACTTTGTTTTTTTTTTTTAATTACCCATTGGAAGTTATTGTAATGGGTCAGATTTGACGAATCGTTAATTTTGACATATCTCCACGTTTCAAGGTCACTAGAATCCGAATGCATCGTTTTTAGCGTGATGTCTGTGTGTGCGTTCGTTAGTTCGTTCGTTCGTGAATTTTTTTTCGTCTCGCATATCTCCAGAACAAATGATGATATCAACTCCGGACTAATTTCATTAGATGCGCAATCAAAAAATGAAGACCGGATAAAGTTTTCAGCAAATCCGGAGTAGGGGTTTGTTTTTTGTGATAAAAAAACGGAATTAACTTTATTAACATAACATAGATTATATGGATTTTTTACCATGTCTTTATTATATAATGGCCTAAGAACCTTCTGTGATGTTAAAAACGCCCGTAAATTATTGAAAAATTTAAAAAAAAAATAAAACTAAACGAAGAAAGCGAAATAAGAAGCTTTTTGGGAAATATTTTTTGTCTCGCGTCTCGCGTATCTTGAGAACAAATGATGTTATCATTTGTTTGATAAGGGTGAAGCCCCCACCCTTAGGTACAGAAGGCGAAGCCCCCGGTGGGGTGCAAGGGGCAAAGCCTCTATTGGGGGTCCAGAGGAGGGGTCCCCTGAATTAAAAAAAAAAGAGTGAAATTAAATTTTCGGAATATTAAATTATTAAATTAAGTTATTTGAAAATTACTATGTTTCGACCAGTGAATTTAGGTATGCTACTTATTGGAAGCACTATTGCCTAATGTAATATGTGTCTTTTACATTGCAATTAATTCGGGGAAAATCGGGAAAATTAATTTCAGCAGGTTTTCACTTTATCCATGTCTATTCTACAGAAATAAGTGGATATTTATCATAAAATCATAACTTATTTAAGATAACACAACTTCACAACACATAGATTATAAAAATAGAGGCAGGGTCGTAGAGAAAAATGGGCCCGGCCGATATACCTACATGATTTTTCAAAAAATTTTCCCAAAAAACATAGATGACGAACAAAAAAACAATAATAATTTGACCCTTTTACACGGGCCACTTTTCCCCATAAATATAAGTTTCAAGCGAGGAATTATCAAAATTTAAAACTGCGAGTTTTGGAGTGAGTCCCGTTGGTCGAATATTCGATACTCGATTAACAGCCGAATAGGGTATTTATTGCAAAATCATTACTTAAGTAGGTTTTATTAAAAAATTAGGAGCTGTAGCAATTACGCAAAAACGGTAAATTTTTTAACACACACACGAAAATATATCGAATTCTCCAAAGTACTTTCACTACAAACCCCAACAATTTTAATTAAAAAAAAAAAATGGTGGGTACCTGTATGTATCCGTATATGCCCCTTCAACTGCCCATTATTCGAAAATCTCACATTACAGTGTGGACACTTATACTTTTTCGGCCTCTGCTTCCGATTATTCAACAATTTCGTCTGTTGCTCGTGATTCATAATTCGTACATATTCCTCCATTGCCGCGTAACCATGTAACGCAAGCGATTCCATTACAACCGGATCAATTGCCGTCGGGGTAGTGGGCACATTTGTATCAACACCCGGTAACATTAACGACGCCGGTGGATAGTCGTACAGTAAATTGGAATTTGGATACATTTGTTGCGAATGTGTGGTATCAATTAATGGAACATTAAAGTATAATTCGTTGTATGGTTGGTTACTGATTTCTGATTGCGCTTGTAACACTGGAGTGTTTTGAGTTGTTGTTTTATTTTGTGATGTGTTGAGTCGTTTTTGTTTTTTCTCACTGATTTCTCGTGCTTTTCGTTTGGTGTTTGTTTTTTTTGTTTGTTGAATATTTGTACGTGGTTGCGTTTGGTTCTCTTTGCTTCTATCAACATTTTCGCTTGATGATTTTACAGTTGGCGTCGAGTTTTCGTTTAAATCGTTATCAGTGGTCGTTGAAATTGTACAATCCTGGTATGACGCAGGTTCTTCGGCACTGTTAAAAATTTTTGGCTTGGATCTTGTTGAATTATCCCACGGTCGAAATATTGATGTAACATTTTTTGAATAGAGTTCCATAGTTTGATTGCACTATCGACACCGTATAAGTAAACACGTAATACACTTGACTTTGTCAACTATACTAATCGGCCACTTATGAGAGAGTTACCGCTAATCCGGATTAAGTGGATCGTATTGTTAGTTTGGATGCATCACAATTGTGCATATATGCAAGCGATTCATATATCAGAAAAATTGAAAGTGGGCTGTACTTTGCAAAAATAGGTAGGGGTTCGAACAGACAAAAAATCAACTACCCTTATGCATTTCGCCACCCTATTGGTGGTGTATTGGATATTTATATTATTATTCGACCCCCGTATCGCTCGTCTAGTAAGTGGTATGTGTAGTTTTTCAATTGTATGTTTGTTTATTTTGAATATAACATGGTTATTGTAAATAAGATACTTGATTTGTATCTTTTCTTTGAATGGTAGTAAATACATACCGTTGAGCACTGTTGAGTTTATGCCTTTGATAGTCATTGTAATGTCAGAACTGTAGAAACTATAGATGTAAATAATATTTCAGGAGCCTATTTTCAAAAGTGGTCATCTCCAGTTTATGATATTAAGAGAAAATCACAAGTTTTTGTACGAGCTTTAAAAAAAAGTTAGGCTCGCTAGTAAAAATTTTTTGGTGTTATTTAAACATCAAGTAATATAGAACTATAAAAAATATAAACATTTACAGAGATTATACTGGAGAAAAAAGGAATTTAAAGTTAGATTTGACTAATTTTGTTTATTAGGTAGGAATTTAGACAAATTTGAAAATAAAGAGAGTGAATTTGACCAATTGTGACGTAGATCGATTAGGATTTAACTATATTTGAATGACTATCATTAATATCATAATATTGGAATCAGGGTTGTAAAAAATTGTATTAAAACAAATAAATGAAAATATTCAATTTGTACATGTACATTTTTATTAACTTTTGAATATTGTACAGTTTAAAAGAAATTTTTAATAAAAATTTAAATATAATAACAGATTAAAACAAATTTTAATCGATTATCTGGTAATTATTTTTTATTACTCATGCGGGAGAAGTACTAACTTGGCGCACACATTTCTGTACGCAAAATAGCTGTTTGCCCACTGTACTCTTCCCGCATACTTTTTTGCGTGTGGAAAGTAACTTTCCACACGCAAATTGACAATAAAACACGCAAAATTTAATCAAAACACGCAAAGCCGCCTCTTAATTTTTCATTTAATAAATATTTCATAATTATTTCTATAGAAACCACCAACAAAGTAATTTAAACGATAATTAATTCAGAAAAAAATGACGAACACTTAAAAATATTATTTTAAAAAGTAATAAAAATGTCAAAAATTGTGATAATAATAGAAAAAAGTATGTGAAATTCGTAATAAAAAATAGTATGTGCAACTCGTGCGGGATTGTCGATTGCCGTACTCAAGCGAATGAGCGCACTCACTACGTTCGTGCGCTCAACTTCGCTTTCGTGGTCAATCGACAATTTCCCGCACTTATTGCACAATATACTATTATTTCTATTATCCATTGATAACAATATTTAATACAAATTAATGATAATATAATATATTGTATACAAACTTATGATTATGACTATATTCCTATTATAAAATAAAAAATTTTATTATGAAATGTGCAACCCTAATCTTTTGAACCTATTATAAGTGCATGAAAATAACGTATCTTTCCTTCGTTGCTTGAAAGCGTTTATTATTTTGTAATGTTGCTGTTCTTTTCCTGGATTGATGAAGCAGTACTTCTTCTACGAACTTTTCCATTTTATTACATAAATCTTAATGATTTTAAAAAGAAACCAGTTAAAGAAAACAAGTCTACAGAAGTCTGAATCATGTTGTAACATACAAAATTTTAAATATGGCACCCACATTTGCGATTACAGGATTGGCTGAAATGGACTTGTTACGTTTTGAAAATAAAGACGTCTGGATTTGGCTGCTATTGAAAATCAACTAAAGATAAATTTATATTTTACATGCTTATGTATGAGATTTTATTAAATTTAAAAGTCACAGACTATGAAGAATGATATTAAGTACCATCTACCGCTTTCAGTTGAAAAATTATAAATTTGGAGTTGACCACTTTTGAAAATCAGCTCCTGATTTGGAAAAGAGATGTGAACAAAAGTGGAAGTTTTGTAGGCACGGAATAAGACAACACGCCCGGGTCCACAGTAATTTTTAAATCGTTTTCATTTTTGAAAGATCCAAGAAATAAAAAGCCATTAGGTTTTGGGATAACATAGAAAATAGTTTTTTCTACTCTTACTATTAAAAGTAACATTTTTTGCACGGCTACCTATATGTAAAAATTAACAATTGCCCACACCGTGCGAAATAATTTCCCACGGCTTAATATAATAAAAAAGTTGGCTATGTCCTTGATTTAATATAATATATATATATAAAAATTACAAAAATATACATATTATGTAAGTTGATTAATTATTTATTATTGCTTCCATAGTATCAAAGTATGCTTTGGCAAAAATTTGAATATCTTACCATTGACATTATAAATAAAAAAAATTTTTACTACTTATTTAAATTTTATTTTAATTATTTATGTTAAATTTTACGAAAAAAAATGTGCTCGTAGAAAAAATACGTGGTATGTAAAATACGTGGAAAAGCTTACTTTCCCTGCGGGCTCGCGTAACAAACTCATATTCGTGAGAAATAAGCCTCTTTTCCCACTTTGTACAATATACTATTTTTGTTTATGAAATTTTTAATTTACAATTAGAGACTTTTTTAAAAATTTTTACAGGTTTTTATTATTAATTTTCTATTTTTGGATAAATTTATGCGAGATTGGAAGTGAAGGTTTTCGAAGTCTTTCTTCTCATTTTTATCAAAAACTGGTATCTAGCACCACTAGAAAATAATTTCTATCGAATAAATTGTATTTCAAAGAGGGGTTTCCTTATTTCGATACTAAATAAAAAATTCACAGTGAACTTATCCAAATTCAACCTCTAGTTAAATTGCTTCCAGAAAGTTATATTTGAGAAAAATAATTTTTAACTTGGCTAAATTTTTCAGTATCTTACAAACCGTAAATAAAATGGTAGAATGATGGAACTGAAAGTAGATATTAGGGTTTTTGGAGTCGTTCCTTCACGACTTCATCCTTAAATTACGGTAATTATTATTTTTAGTATTAGGGAAGTAGAATATGAAAAATTTTCATGCTACCTTTTTTGGGTTTTTGATCCATATTCCCCTTTTAGAATTTTGCTTTGGTTTCTATAAGCGGAAAAAAATTTGTTACTAATAAATTGTCTAAATATTGGACTTTTTATAATTTTTTCAATTTTAATAAAACTTTTCTCTATTTGCATAAATACATGTTAACAAACTGTTTCCATAAATACATGTTGTTACGTCATAGAAATTTATTTTAAGTGTTTCACTATTATAAAATATTTTAATTATCCTTTATTCAATTAAATGGATAATTTCCTTGTCTTCCACTGTCTGTCAGTCTGTCGGTCGGTTAGTCGGTCTACTATGCTCGTTCCCGGTTAGTTGCTGGACCGGGAAAACAATTCATATGTATGATGTGTATGTTGTATAATTTATTAGTGTTTATACTGTCTAAAACAACTATAACCACATAATTATACCACATTTTACAGTACTGTATATGGGCACATGGGCCCGGTTAAAATGTGCGTGCTGACCGTTAAGAGTTCTATAAATTGTTGTAATAAATTGTTGTAATAACTGGCTGGCCAATCTGAACAATAAATATACAGACAATAAGATGTACTTTTACTAAAAGTATTTTCTAATTATGTGACATATTTATATTGACAGTTTAACTCATGTAAATTAAATTTAGTCCTCTAAGAGAATTGAAAATACCCCTGTCGCAGCATCCTGCATAACATAGCGAATTTCCGTTTATAAAAATCCGTTTTTCTGTGATTTTTCACCCTTTTAAGTGATTTTTCCTCCTCTTTCTAATGGTGTAAATAAATGTCAAAAAAATTTTTAACTTTAGAAAATTTTGGCAAAAAACTAATTTTTTTCACGAAAAATGGTCAAAAAAACCATGTTCTAGGCATCCGACATGGCTGGCTAACGAATTTGTCCAACGATGTGGGACTAAATATAAATTTAATACATAAATTTTAGTGAATATTATTTTTGGTTTCTAGGGACCCCAAAACAAATTTCTATTATAGTCTCGGGAGATTTATTTCGGAGCTCTAAAAAATAGAACTTTCTTCGGAACCCTAAAAAACGGCATATAAGTAACATACAAACATATACATATGTATGACGTATATGACTTATATACAATCTATCTTCCTGTACCACAAACACATTCTTTCATATAATTATGCATATAGATATACGCCTGTCGCAGCATCCTGCATAACATAACGAATGCCCTTTTATAAAAATTAAATTTTCTCGGAAACTAGTTGACATAGAATAATAGTTTAAAGACCTTTTTTATGTAATTTTTTTTCGTCGTTTAAATGATGTAAAAAAATTTCGCAAAAATTTTTAAATAAGTGGAAATTTTGGCAAAAAACTAATTTTTTGCAAGAACAAACACCATGTTCCTGGCATCCGACGTGTCTGGCTAACGAACTTGTCCAACGGTTTGGGACTTCCAACATTTTCACCAAATTTCGTAAACCTAGGACATTTCGTTCGAGAGTTATCGTGCGGACACATATATATATATATATATATATATATATATATATATATATATATATATATATATATATATATATATATATATATATATATATATATATATATATATATATATATATATATATATATATATATATAAATTTTGGTGAATATTATTTTCGGTTTCTAGGGACCTCAAAACAAATTTCTGCCATGGCCCCGGGTTCAAGTCGCGTCATGACAGTGGCTGTAATAGCTGAATTCCATTCTGGAAATTCGCTAAAAGAGCATATCTCAACTTCTAATGCACCGATGTACTTGAAATTTGGTCCAGAGCTTCTAAATACTATCAAAATTTGCCCGACGTAGGGGTTTTTGGAATTTCTTTTTTACCAGTTTAAAAAAATTTCCAAAGTTGCAAAAAGGAGGCGAAAAAATTATTTTTTTTAAATGGACGCCATTTTGTGAAGAAAGTTATTGGCTACGTCCGGCTAATTCTACATCCTTGTTTATCACCAGGAGGATTGGAATCACGTCAATCATAGGAGACACTTTTTTTTGGGATCCCCACTTTGCCGACCTTTACCGATTTCAATTTTGATTTTTTAAAAATTTTTATACTTTTCCATAGAGTAATAGAGACAACATATCTATCTCTATACTTCCGAAATCAGTGTAACCAGTAAGAGATAGAAAATATGTTATATACGTGCACGGTGTTTACTTTGTATTGATGCGATATTGTGTATTTGTGTTAGTAATCATTGGTAGTAGTGGCCGTCACGTGACCGTACTTCGCATACATATGTGTGATACCACAACGCTCCGTGTGGGGACGTAACCATTCCAATGACAATCAAATCCATTGTCATGTAATTGACCTGCACTCATCGAGTGCCAGTGAGAAAGTGACTACTAAGTTGCCTAAGGTACACAAAAATGCACACTGCAGATTTCATGATAGAGATAGTTGCTGTGCCTCTATCACTCTAGGTACTTTTCAAATATCAATAAAAAACTGTTAAAAAACTGGAGTAAACTAAAAATGTTTACTGTTTTTTTTTTATTACTCCCTAAAAATCGCCTCAAATACGAGCCTCTATACTAGAAAACCCCCTTAAATTACAATTTTAACTATATTTTACTGGAACTGAGCTAAACCATTTGCAAAATTGTTTTGCTAGCATTTAATAAGCTCAAAGATGAAGAACATGTCGAAAATGTAAGGACTCTAGATTTCGAACAGAAACGAATCGCCTTTATTTAAAATCCAACCAGTTGAACTAAATCTTGGCAAAATATAGTTAGTGAAAACAAGGCAAGAAAACCTTAGATAATCCTAGCAATAGTCTAATAAGTCAGCCCTAACATTTTGTCACATTTTCATTCCATCAAAATGTTTAGTAATGTTGAAATAACATTCCTTTAAATTTGTGAAGGAAAAAGTTTTTGTATAAACGATTGATTATACAATCAATTAAAATATTAAGCGTGTCGGGTACCTTTAAGCCAGAGCAATTATGTCTAATTTTGTAATGTAAACTTGTAAACTTGTTTTATGATTTCAAATTTGAAGTATTTATTTATAAAAATTAGTGACAAATATTGATTGATTGGATATACTTTTAAGACATATAAAAAAGAGTTATAAAAGAGTTTATAAATAATAATTATATTATGTATTTGGTTTTTTTTTTTGCAAAGCCTGATTTTAAAATGATCGATCATACAGAATTTTAAAATTTATTGTAACAAAATATGGTGACGAAAATCAAAGGATTTGATTTGTTGTTAGAAAGTAACCCTTCGTGTTCTGTGTCTCCACATTGATTGTAAAAACTGATAGTCTTTTTATTTTTCTACAGACAAATTGAACTAAAATTTTGAAGTTTTAGCATTAAAAATTACTTGTATTTAAAAATATGTATTATAGAATAATGAAAGTCTTCGAAGCCGTAGTTTTCAATTTTACAAAAATTAGGCATGTATCTACCATAAAAAAAAAATTCTGTTGAGCCAGTTACGCTTCTAAAATGAATTTCGTCATTTTCATATTAAGAATGAAGAGTTCAGTCCCAAGTTACCAAAATTCGACCAACCACTTTTGTCCAAATCATTCTCATACAGCCCGGATTTGAAAAAAAATTTAATTTGATGTTTTTCTTAAATTCAGTAAAAATTTACCAAAATCCTTGGCTTGTAGTGCCGCTAGAGAAAAAAAGCTTCTGTTCTGTTGAACCAATTATATTTCCAAAACTATAGTTTTGTCATTTTCATACCAAAAATAGGAGGTTCACTCCAAAATTATCCTAATTAAACCAGTAATTCTAAATTAAGTCACCTCTGTAACGTTTGATATGAGAGACAAAAATTTTTTATACTGTGACGTCATGAAAACCATTGAAATTTTTTAATGCCTTAGAAACCGTAAATAAAATGGGAGAATGATAACACTGGAAATAAGTTTTAGGTTTTCAGAGTCGTTCTTTTCATTGTCACCAAAATTAAATACGCATGATCGTTAGAAAATAAAACTTTTAAAACGGTTTTTTTCATTTTGATTGTGAGAATGAGAAGCTCATAGCCAAGTTACGCGAGTTCGACCAACATCCCAATTCAAATAACTTTTAGAAAAGCTTTTTTAATTCATTGACACTGTCAAGTTTATTAAAAAATTTCAGTACGTTAGAAACTGTAAATCAGATGATAGATTGGTGAAACTGAAGGCGAACTATACACGGAGAGAAAAATCATATAATTTTTGTAGATAAAATTTCAGAAAAATTACCATGCTCTCGTATAATGCGTGCGCGATCGACGACTAAGTAAAAAATATTTTACGATCATGTAAATATTATTAAATTGAAACGTAAAAAGTACCGTATATGTTATATAGTTTAATTCTTGTTGTCGTACTCTTTCATTTGCGCATCTGACCCGCAACCTTATGTTGGTTGGGCTGTACGCACTGAGGAACAATATACGTATTCAAACCTGCTTCGAAAAACTTCGAAGATGCCCGATCTTTTCCGACCTTCGATTCTTTATGATGCATACAAAAATGATTGGCAACAATATATTCTAATACTGAAGATAGTGAAGTAACAAAATGATGAATTAAACGGTAACAGTCCGTCCTGTAATACAGTGTAATGAATACTGCTTGCTACTTGTAAGACAGACTAATGAATCAAGGTGCTTGGTCCGACCAAGTTGGTCGTCACACCACTCACCAGCCTGGCTATATGGCTTGCATGTATGAGTGGGGTACATTTCAACAGCGTTGATACCTTCTTTCTCTTTCTTTCTTTCTACTATTAGCAAATAGCATTTGAATAATTATAAGACGGCATGGTAATTTTTGTAAGAAAAACAATTAAAAAATATTTTTCTGTTCGGAATGGAACTTTTTACTGTGCTGTTTTACAAATTTTACGGAGCTAATATTACGGAAAGAATATTCTATCCTTTAAATTTTCTATGATTAATTATAATTTTTATATTTTTACCGTGTAAAATTGAATATGTTCGCCTTCTACACTTCGATTGTAGTGTTGAGCACAGTAATTTTTCTATGAATTTTCTCTCCGTGTAGTTTTTCGAAATTGTTCTTTTAATTTCTAACAAAATATAGAAGCTAGAATAAAAGTATACCTACAAACTCTTTCAATAATACTAATCTTGTACTCTTGGTCATTTCCTTTATGATTTTTACTATCCATATTATATTTCAAGATGTTTCACAAAAGCGACTAAATGCTTTTAACCGTTTAACTTCAAGTATGTCTTACAAAACACAAACAAAACATTATATTGATAAATAAAAAATTGTAAATATCCTCGTCTTCACCAAACAATTAGATTTCATTGCGTCTACCTATTATTCGGCTGTCGAATTGCGATGATGAATCAGTTTTTCGTAATTTACTTATACATACGCCCTAAATATAACACCACTGACCCACTAACTGCGTCACATAAGATCTGTCAAAAACGAAAGATTGAATACACTTGTAGAGAAAAAAAATGTATAAATAGAATTTTTATGGGAAAACGTACAATTTTTGGAATTCAATTTGAATTTTATGTAATCAGATACAATAGACTAATAATTATTTGACACATCCACTTGAGATTGATCACTTAAAAAGTCGGACGTTTTCCAAAAAAGAGAAAAAATTAAGTATATTAAAGCCCAGTTTTTTTGCTGAATTTTTATATCAAAATGTGAAACATCAAATATGATTGATTTGGTCGTCTAACGTAATTTTTAAATTTTCTGTTACGTTTACAATGAAATAATATTCACTTAGTTTTACAAGAGAATTTTATATTTTGTCGAAGAAATTCCTGTTTATATATAACAAAAATTTCTTGCCTAGTTGAGTGCTTTTCGGTTGATAGTTCTTTCAGTCCAATGGTTTTTAGACGATAAATTTAAGTTGTAGAAAACAGAAAATTATTGAAAAAATTTTAAACTTGGATCAATATTTCGTTATTATGGTTTTTGAAATCAGTTAAATTTACAATAAAAACTTCTATCCCATTTTTATCATGTTTATTCAGAATTAAATTACAAACGTAAAGATCTTACCATTTTTTTTTACTTATTATTACATGAGAGGTATGTATTTTTTCGAATAAATTTGACTTTGTCTTACGAAAATTTGTTGCCAACCCAAAAACGTTTTAGCTTCGCTGTTGTGTTTTTTTAGTTGACACTTCTTCGAGTTAAATTGCTTTTAGGCAAGAAATTTAAGTTGTAGAAAACAGAAAATTCAGAAAAAATTTAAAACTCATGTGTAATACGGTAAGACAATTTAACGAATTAAATAAATTATTAGATTATTTAATACTAATACATTGTTACTATGGTTCTGAAATTAGTTAAATTTACCAATATAAATCTTTGTTTCGTTTTTATCGTGTTTACCTATACAATGAAATGACCAATGAAATGTTTTGTACCATTCTTTTCACTGTAAAAATTTGTCCTAACTTTTCTTCCACGGTAAAAGTGTAAAAACTATAATATTCTTATGGGACTTGATACACATGAGTTAAATTGTCTTTGTAAAAATCTATTTTTCTTGGTAAAAGTATTACTGTCACAGTCAACTAAAACCAAGCTATTTTTCCATTTGTATAACAATAATACAATAATTATCTGTATTGCTTCCGAGACTACTAAAGTAGCGGAAGCATTGTGATCACTTTTGAAAAATAAAAAATTTTTTCTCTCCAAAATCAAATTTTTTACGCACATTTTACGTTTTAGAGCTTCCTGAACAATTTTGGTTTGGGCTGTCCGTCTGTCTGTCCGTCTGTGTGTCTCCAATTTTGCACCAAGTGGCATAACTTCCGAACTATTCGATTGTTTTTAATGAAATTTTCAGAAATTATGCAGTTTGGCTCCGCGATGGTCCCCTATGAATTTAATCAAAATCGGAGTAACGGTAGCAACGCCGCTACCATGTCATTCCAAAATTGCACCAAGTGGCATAACTTCGGAACTACTCAATTCTTTTTTATGAAATTTTCAGAAATTATGTAGTTTGGTTCCTATATGGTCCCCTATGAATTTAATCGAAATCGGAGTAACGGTAGCTACGCCGCTACCATGAAGTACCATTAAATGTCAATATCTTATTTACTGCTAGTCCTATCTCTCTCAAATTTTTAGGGTATATTGGGGGTTAGTTTCTAAAATATTTTTGCTATTATTTTATAATTTAGCCTTTAAGTCTTTTGAGTTACAACAGTTTTTTTATAAACTTCAAGGCGAAAATATAATTTCACGGTATATAATATGTATATTTGGTAGAATACTGTTTTAAAGCCTTTTACGACTACGAGGAAGCTGTGTGCCCACCCTATTGGCAGCGTATTGTTTATTTGTTTCTATTCTACAGAAATGAACAAACAGTTTCATTTTACGTTTAATCTCTCCCTCAAGAAAAAAAAATAAACTTTGAGGACTCAGAACTCAAGAACGAACCCGAATTTCAAAAATTGGGCACCGCTACGTCGCCCCTGGAGTCATTCTCTATTGACAGACACTTCGCTTGTAGGAATTCCACAATTCGATTTCACAAAATTTGAAAACGTAAATTTAATTTCTGAAAATTTATTAACGAATTTCTTTTTGACTGCCTCTACGTGATTACTAATACTAACAGAAATAATGAATTAATATTTTTATAATGTAAATTCTATATTTACTTCAGTATTATCAATATACGATCAATAATACTGCCAGTATTTAGAAATACTGACATTATTACTGTACTCTACAGGCCGTCGTTTATATTATCGTATTTTAATATAAATGTCAAGATTATAAAAGTTGTACAATTTTTTTCTTGATCTGTTGACGTGAAGGTATTTTTCGAATTAATTTGATAATTTAATGTAAAATAACAAAAGTTTATTTCAGAAATTAAATTTTAATTAAGTATACAATTTGAATGTTTTATACAGAAATATAATTAAATCTCGCGTCGTTATATAATTTAAAATGTGTATAGTTACTCCTCTTATACTTTTTGCCGAATTCTTCGTCACTTATTTTCAATTTTGTTTATACGAAAAACGATACAACGGATACACTAATTAATAAAAGACAATTTTATTTTAATCGTTAAAATATTTTTCATGTTTTGTAAAGAATTAAAATTGAAATAATTAACGTTTGAAAGATTTTATATTTGTGAAAATCCATACATACTAGAAAATATCAAAACGTTTTGGCTTTGTTATTCTGACATTCTTTTGTTTGAACAATTCAATTTGTTTTTGACGGTGAGTTAAAAACAAAAATCGACCTATAATTCTGTAAATTATTTATTGATGAAAAGTGACAAAGAAGAAAATAAGTATTTTCATGTTTTCTAATTAAAATTTATTAAATTGTCAAATAATAATAATATTTTATTTAGCTACAATTAAAAGTTAATTATTTCTTTATATCGTATATTAAAGTTGTGAAAAACACCGTTACAATTCTTTTTTTATGTAGGTACCGTTACCAATGTTTATTTTACGTTAAAAGAAATCACATTCTATGTTGAAAAAACTGAAATTTGATGGCTTATAATGTCTATAATATTTTGTTTCCGGGACTACGACGAAGCATATTGTGAACACTTTTAAAATATAAAAAATTGTCTTCCTAAGACGAAAATTTTTTACGCACATTTTACGTTTTAGAGCTTCCTGACCAATTTTGGTTTCGTATCTGTCTGTCTGTCTGTTCGTTCGTGTGGCGCCAGATCGTACCAAGTGGCATAACTTCTGAACTATTCGATTGTTTTTAATGAAATTTTCAGAAATTATGCAGTTTGGTTCCTAGATGGTCTCAGTAATCGAACCACCCCCAGCGATATCGCTACAGTGACATTCCATTTAGATACGAGATTGTAACCAAGTGGCAATCGGAGTAATGGTAGCCACGATGCTACCATGATATCCCATTGAATGTCGATATCTTTTTTTGCTACTAGCCCCACTTCTCTCAAATTTTGAGAGCATTTGAGGGGAGTATTTGTAAAATATATTTTGCTATTATTTTATAATTTAGTCTTTACATATACTTTAAACAACAAATTTTGATGACCTGTACGACCAAAAAATAATTTCAGGATATACTTTTAATGGAAAACTTGGAAATTTTGTACTTTAAAAATTATTCTCATTTGCAAGCATCACTCTAATAATATGATAAAACACAAAATTTAAGAAGCAGTTTAAGCATAATAGAATCACTTTAAATATTGTATAAAAGTCTATTCCAAGTACGAGGAAACTGTCCCCGCCCCCCATTGATATTATTTTTTTTATGATTCTACTGATCAATTTTTATTTATTTATATTTTTATATACTCAAACTTTTCAAATGTAGGGGAGACCGAGTCAAAACCGTATAGCTAAGGATTTAGCGTTGTATATCATTCATTTTAAAACGTAAATGTATGAAACAAACGTTTATAATTAGTCAGTTTCCTAAGGAACATAATCAAATCAACATATTTCGGATAATCCCAATATTAAACAAAAATAACACAAAAAATTCAAACCATTATTTATAACGGTTTTACCCCGATACATAGACAAAACCGTATACTATACTCAACACCAAAGAATCGGTTTAAATCATCTTAAGCCTTTGCGTGTTGAAGAACCCAAATCATTTTTTTGTTTGAATTTGTTGACTCAGTCTTATATAATGTTGATTTTTGTTGACCTGACATGTTCGAGCAGTTTTGAAGTAGGTACCCCATGGTTCCGTCAAAAGCAGCTTCAACGGCTTTTCTCATGTTATTCCAATCCCATTTTTTACTAGTAATAGTAATATTATGATTACGTGGCATATTTTTTGCAACTAATAATAAAAAATCAGTTTAGTTCATATTCATACGTCCAAGTCAAAACCATATATAGGCCGGTTTTACCCCGTACGGTTTTGACCCGGAGACCTATGTGTAAACAGATAATTCACTACCACCTACGCAAATCGATTTTACCGAAACAAATATTGTAAATTACGAGTAAATTCACACACTTTAACATATACCTCTTTTCAGATAAAATTGATCATGAGTTTTCGTTAAAAAATTACATAATTCTTATATTCGAAATAAATCGATCTTCTATTCTTTTCTAAAAATAAACTGCAAATTTAAAATTTACATAAATGCAATAGTAAAAGAGATAAAGCCAAGAAAACGGAAATTATTTAAATTCAAAGTTACGAAACATGGTTAAATTTAACTGAAATAGACCATAACTGATTGGAAACTAACTTATAGTACACATGAACTTAACTAATTTTCCTTGAATTTTCACAAAAATAAGATCAAGTCTATCAAAAAACACTAAAATGAAATATTTTGAAAACGTTCGTGCTTACCGCTGCAAGTGTTTGTTGACAAATAGCACTCATTGGTGGACGCTGTTGAGCGGCTTGTGTTTTGGAAATTTTAATTAATAGCAAAAATAGACCTACTATACTGTTTTACCCTGGTATACGATCTTGTACAGGTTTCCCCTACAATATATTTATTAGTAAGTTATTTTTATTTATTGGAAATCAATAGATAAGCATTAAATATTGATTTAAATATTTTTTGTTTTCACTTTTGAAAATATGTGTTTGACTGTGAAAAAATTTTAGACGTTAAAAGCTGACGATTCACATTATATGACTTTTAACTGTTATTATATTTACTTAAATAAGTGTTAACTTGCAATTGCGTCAATGTTGCGTCAATAGTGTGATATGTTTCTGCAAAAACTTGCCTGTTTGAGTACCACTCTCAATTTCACGCATAAAATTGTGTACTTTACAGTTTGTATTTACTTTAATAAGCATAAAACTAAATATTGATTTTTATAAATTAATTATTTGCTCACATATTGATGTCAGTCACTTATGTATCATGTTTCATATTGACAGAGAAAACTCTATTATCGTCAACGAATAAAAACATTTTTCAAACAAAAAAAGACATACATATTTAGCAACAATACGAAATTTTTGTATAAAGTCATTGCATTGATTTTTGTTGTGTGCATCCAAAAAAAATTTATTTGAGAAAAATGCAAAAATATCTCACTCAAAATTATTATTAAGCATATGTGTTGACAATAAAACATTAGTTTCGGCATTTTAAAGTGTCTTTTGTGTCACCCGATTTCAAAAACTGATATGTGTAATACAATCAAATATTGTAGTAGTATGTATATTGTCCGGGTATTGTTAAATAACAAGTTTAACCATACCTATGGCCACATTAAATAGCTTGCCGACAGTATACTTACTGTTGAAACTGCCGTGTAAAAAATATTCGAACACTTGAATATATTTATTTATATATATTATGGGGACTTATTCCAAATTGAAAATGTAATCATATTGTTAGGATACTTCTGCTACCACTGCTAAACTTGAAATTTGGTATAAGTGTAGGTTTCAGTGTGAGTGTTCAAGCAGTACAATACCGAAAGTAACTATAGTCTCATTTTACGAAGTCCTCAAAGGAATGCGAATTGTATTGTACGACTTAGACACTTTCGAAGACGTTTTCTATTTTATTTTGTAATTATTTATTTTTATGTCTCCTGTTCCATATCCGGACCCTTTCGAGACAATACCTTAAAAATGGCTTGGTATGGATAAACCTGAAACTTGTTGGATTCTTATAAATTAGAATCGACTTCCACGGAATATATATTTTATTTAAACAATCTAAAGAAAGGTAGGTCGAAATTCAATGAACTCAATGAAGAATTTTCAATTTTTCTTGAAATATTATTTGGCAAAAACATCGTGAGACTCCCGATATATAAAAAAAAATACGGTTGATTTCGCGCAAACAACCCTTTGTCGGACCTGTAAAGCCCATGTCTAAATTTTGTCCTAATTTTCTAGTATCGATATTTTGATAAGTTCCCGTAAATTTTTGGTTTTGTAGTATATTATAGGTATTAGTATAATTGACAAAAGTGAACTCCAAATCAAAAATAAGTCATATTATATTGTGAATGGTATAGAATTGTATCACTTAACTATAGTCATATAATATACGACAATATACTAAAAGGTAACTTTTAAGATACTCAGTTTATATGAACATAATATTCAATAATAACTTTACATTTAAGTAGCGCAGATGAACGATGAGAAACGAATATTATAAGGTGTAGAACAAATTAAAGTGGTTTCTATCTACAAAAAAAAAAAAGAAATTTTAATTTCATTTTCAAATAAAATTATTTTAGAGACCTCAGTGACTATTACTATTTTAAAATGTGTTATGTTTTTCAGTTGTCCTAGAGTTATCGTCAATGTTAACTTTTTAGAAATATTGAAAAATTTTGTTTTTTTTTTCGATTTTTTACGTGGGTATCTTGCTTATAAAAATCGATAAAATCTAGATAAAACGTATAAAAAAGGTTAGAAACTATTTGAAAGGTAAAAGTTTTTCCATAAGTAACGTATTGTAATTTAGGAGTATTTTGATTTTCTTGTGTTATGTCAAAAACCTTTATCCTGTTTATCCAATCGGTGGGGGTACTTAAAATATAAACTCTCCTTCCTAGGAGTACTGTAAGTATTACAGATTTCTATCTACTCATAGATAGTCGTTACGCATATACTATTCTCAACAATCTAACTATTCCTGTCGAGGTTCTACCTTCTATGTACGAGCATATGTCAGTATGCAATATACTTACCCGAGTACTATATTACATTACAACTCATTCAACCTTTAATAATCTGCTCAGACTCAATATATATTATAATGATAATGAAATGGATACGGGTGCACAATTGATCTGTGGCAAGCAATATACCTATAAGTATTGTTTATTATGTTTGAAACATTTTAAACTTCATATCGTTTATGCATATATGTGGTATGTGCACTGTTATTAGGCGAATTTTGTCATATATACATGATGTGTATAAAATTTCTTTACAAAAAAAAGTTTAAAAAATACACGACGGAACGATTCTAAAAAGTTTCAAATAAAAATTTCTGGAATTGCTTATTTCAGATTTTCGTTATAATTTAAAATATGCTAATTCTTGTCTCTCGTATGTGACATTACACTGCAAAATACAAAGCAAGAGTGTTTTTGCCGTAATTTTTCAAAATTTTTAATTTTATTTTGGAATAGGTACTTTAGAAACGGTTGTACCCATTTTAATTAAACTTGATAAAGAACTATCTCACAATTACCAGCTTTCAAAGTGGTTTTTGAAGATTTTTAATTTTATTTCTGTCCTGGAAATCCTGAAATATTCTGGAAACTGCTGAATCGATTTTCACCAAACTTGCCTAAATACCATTCTTAAGTGACTAACTTGCTAAAAAGGAATACACATTAAATGTTATTAAGAGGAGGTTTACTTGAGCGTAGTTAAAAAAAAAAAAAAAAACGATTTTTTTCGCAGAAATTGGTAGCTAATTATGTGTAGGATATGTTCCCAAAGTGATTTTGCTGAAAGTAAATTAAGGGAAGGTTTACTTGAAATATGAGCAAAAAATCGATTTTTTTTGCAGAAATTGATAGCAAATTATGTGTAGAATATGTTCCCAAAGTGATTTTGCTCAAAAATAATTTTAAAAAAAGATTTTCGCAGATTAACCGACTCCAGCTTTCTATAAAAAAAAAAAACTCAAAAAACGTAGTTTTCTCAATAATGAGTATTAAATGTAAAATTTTGAAAATACGTTTCTCTATATATATTTTATAATATCTCGGAACCACATTTTTGAAACTGGTTGACACGATAACTCAAAAACTATTCGATGGATTCTTTTTAGCGAGTTTCCAGAATGGATACACGCTATTTCAGCCGCTGTCATAACGCGACCTGAGCCCGGGACTATGGCAGAAATTTGTTTTGAGGTCCCTAGAACCCGAAAATAACCTTCACTAAAATTTATATATATATATATATATATATATATATATATATATATATATATATATATATATATATATATATATATATATATATATGTATATATATATGTATTTATATATATATATATATATATATATATATATATATATATATATATATATATATATATATATATATATGTGTCCGCACGATAACTCTCGAACGAAATGTCCTAGGATTACGAAATTTGGTGAGAACGTTGGAAGTCCAAAAATCTTGGATGAGTTCTTCGGCCAGACGTGTCTGACGTCAGGAACATGGTTTTTCAATAAGGAGATATTTGATATGGATTATCCATATACTATATTTCGTTACTGAAGTCAAATAACGACTTATAGAGTTAGTATGTACATACCAATATGTATGTAGTAAGATACTATATATGTACATATTCCTCAAAGACCTATGCATGTACCATTGATATATGAATACTATTCATATATCTATGGCATGTACATAATTACGAATTAGAAAAGCCGCCAAGTGCAAGTTGTACTTGCGCCAATAGTGTTCCGTACAAGCAGTGATTATTATAGATTTAATGTAATATGTAGCATATAAAATACCTCTGTCGCAGCATCCTGCATAACATAACGAATTTTCGTTTACAAAAATTAGTTTTTGTCGGAAATTAGTTGACAGAATAATTATTGTTCAAAAACCTTTTTTATGTGATTTTTTCAATGGTGTAAAAAAATGTTACAAAAATTTTTGAATTTTGGGGAAATTTTTGCAAAATTTAATTTTTTTCACGAAAAATGCCCAAAAAACCATGTTCCGAGCATCGCATTTATGGCAAGATTTTTGGAGAATTTCCAGAATGGAATTCAGCTATTACAGCCACTGTGATGACGCGACTTGAGTCCGGGACTATGGCAAAAATTTATTTTGAGGTCCCTAGAAACCGAAAATAATATTCACTAATATATATAAGTATATATATATATATATATATATATATATATATATATATATATATATATATATATATATATATATATATATACATATATATATATATATGTATATATATACATATGTATATATATATATATATATATATATATATATATATATATATATATATATATATATATATATATATATATATATATTTTCGCACGATAACTTTCGAATGAAATGTCCTATTTTTACGAAATTTGGTGAAAATGTTGGAAATTCGTTAGTCAGACACGTCTGATGCCGTAAGCATGTTTTTTTGAGCATTTTTCGTGAAAAAGATTTCTTTTTGCTAAAATTTTCCCAATTTCAAAAATTTTTGCAACATTTTTTTACACCATTAGAAAGATGAGAAAAATCAGATAAAAAAGATTTTAAACCATCATTGTGTATAAACTGGTTACCGAGAAAAACTAATTTTTATAATCGGAAACTCGCTATGTTATGCAGGATGCTGCGACAGGGGTATTTTATTTTTTATTTTAAAGGTAATTTAATTCTCCAGCACCTATACTTAAGTTCGAGACACTTTCAATATTTTTTATTTTTTTTTTTATTTTACTTTAAAGAGCGAAAAATAAGACAAAAATCGTAATCAAAAGTTCACACATCCGCCATTTTTTTTTCTTTCAGCAATTTATTGATTTTATAGGTATAGGTGCCGGTACTGTTTATATATTTTATAAATGTTTTTTGTTTTTGGATCTCAGTGGTTTATTACTGGCGCTATGATGTCAATCAACAAGGCATCGGATTTTCAGATCGTCACACTGCACTATCTATAAAATGGACAATTTTTTATCTTTTTCCTTGAAAATTTTTTTTGTATAGTTTAATGCTTAGTAAATATGTGTACAAAATTTGAAATTGATATTTACTTCCGTTCTTGAGAAAAATTTTGGTCCATCTCAAGTAAACCTCCCCTTAAACTCTTTTGGAGATAAATGATAACAGATACGCAAATATACACACCTTTTACCCAAGACACATATATCTCCATTTCGTCGTTGGTAAGAATACATTTTTTGGAAAGTAAATACAAACACTCGTACAAAGTTTTTGCTTACAAATATTGGAACCTCTATAGCTCGGGGAACCCCTAAGTTTCGTTACATACTTGAAAGTATAATATAGGTCTGATTCATCTTTGACTTTTCTGAAACTTTAATTAAGTTAAAATATTGGAACGTTTACGATTAGAACGAATAATCCGAGTCATTATACGCGTAGACAGTCACACCTTTATTTTCTGCATCAACCTCCAAGGAATTTCAAAAGTTACCAACTTACATGCCCTAAAATTATTTATAAAGATAACAATAAACCAAGTAACCACAACCCAAACTCTATAGTCGCTGGTCGTTCTTACCTGTATAAGGGACATGCACAGAGAAACTTTCAGCTTTTATAAAATAACGAAGGTCTGGCCGTCGTGGGCTCCTGCTCTACAACTTACACGGTGTTTAAAAAGTTTTACAATTTAGAATTTTAGAAACTTTTTATTTCAAATTAGGGATTTCTATTTTAATTAATACCAAATAATTGTAGGGCACGTAACAATGCAGAGTTCAATCGGTAACAGCACACGCTACTGAAATCGGTTTCTACGATGTCTCAGCTCTAGGAATTTTTCCTTACTTTCATTCGTTATACAAAATTTTGTATTTAAACAAGCCGAAGTTAATGTATACATGCGGTATAGCTGCAGAAAGCAAATTTAAAGTAGACTCAAAGTATACATATGAATTTTTATCAGCTTCCGCCAATAAGATATAAAATTAATTACATTACTGACTAACAGGCTGAAATCTGTAGTATAGGCAGAAAGGTACCTCCATAAAGAATTTTTTTTAAGCGTAGCAATTTTTGTGAAATAAATATGTAAATACTATTCAGATCGTTCAGTGATCCTGTAAGCCAGGGGTTTTGAAAGAGCGGCTCGCGAGCCCACGAACTCCAAAAAATGCAGCCGCCAGTTCCAGATCTTCTGCAATCTCGAATTCGTCGAACTATCGTCGAACTTCTCTAAACACATTTCTTGTTTCTTTGTTTGAAAATGCATTGAAAAGTCAAAATAATATAGTTAGATATTTTTTTTTATAATCACCCCAATATAGATATATAGGTGTATATTGCACTTATATTATGAGGTTAACAATGTATAAACTACTGCGGTTTATATTTGAAGTAGGAATGAAACCGACAAAGTAGGTGTGACTCGTGTGTGTTGAACACTTGAGCCGATAAGAGGCTTAAAATTATTTGTTTAGCAAAACAATTCTAATGTGAAATCAAAGATTTTGCCGATGACAAGTCACTTTTTTTTGTCCATAAAAAAAGATATTTTTGGTTCAAATATGAATTTTTTTATTTAGCTTTGGAATTTTTCGCTACTTTATTTTTTGTTGTTTAAGAAAGGTGAGAAATGGGTTGATCTCGTTTTCGAAAAGAATAGTTGTATCAGTATGGAAAAGGACAACTAAAAGGACATCTGGTCTGACCAAAGATTTTTCGGTAATTCAAAATTTGATTAAGAAAATTTAAAGTTGTTGATATAGTTTCATTAAGAAAATTGTTTCCAAAACCTAGCTCTTCCCGCTTCTACACGACTCCTTCATCCCCTATCTACACCATAAAATAATGATGTTGGTGGCGTCAGTCTTTGACAAATTGTCGGAAAAATTTAAATTATTGTTATTATTATTATTTCTAACTATACACGGAGAGAAAAATCATATAATTTTTGTAGACAAAATTTCAGAAAAATTACCATGCTCTCTTATAATGCGTGCGCGATCGACGACCAAAGTAAAAAATATATTATAGCATGGTAAAATTTAATGTGGTAACACAACTTCTATAACACTCTTATGCATATATGTTATAGTTTAATTCTTATTGTCGTACTCTTTCATTTGCGCATCTGACCCGCAACCTTATGTTGCTTCGAATGTACCTGTAAAAACTTCGAAGATGCCCGATCTTTTCCGACCTTCGATTCTTTATGATCCGTACAAAAATGATTAGCAACAATATATTCTAATACTGAAGTAACAAAATGATGAATTAAACGATGACCATCCGTCAAGACATTCTAATGAACACTGCTTTGACACCACACGACACCACACCAACCGATCAGCTACTTGCAACACCACCAGTCCTGCTATGTGACCTTCATATATTATTGTGTTTCTACTTTTCTTCTATTTTAAGACAGCATGGTAATTTTTGTAAGAAAAACAATTAAACTGTCATTAATGGAACTTTTTACTGTGCTGTTTTACAAATTTTACGGAGCTAATATTACGGAAAGAACATTCAATCCTTTAAATTTTCTATGATTAATTATAATTTTTATATTTTTACCGTACAAAATTGAATATGTTCGCCTTTTACACGTCGATTGTAGTGCTGAGCACAGTAATTTTTATATGAATTTTCTCTCTGTGTATAGTAGAAAAATAGGGTAAAATATTACAAAGTTAACGGAATTTTTCCAAAACAAATACATACCTAAATCTCGTGCTAACAGGAGTAGTAGAGAATCTAAAACAACTAAGAAGTATCACATCTTTTTAAAAATAACTTTACCAAGGTTAATAAAACGAAATATTAGGAAGAAATACGAAGAAACGAAACCAGAAAATCTATTTTCGAAAAACTTCTTGTATCTTTCAAATTTTTTGAATCGCTTTGAAAAGAAAACGTAATTGGCATAATTAAAATTTCGCAAGTTCTAGCAAATATTCAACTTGAATTCAACATTGAATTCCACAAGCATTCTGTCTGTTGACATTAAAAAAAATTAACTTATTTTAATATTATAAACTTTATAAAAACGTTGAATCAAACCATCATCGAGCCAGATGTTTTATTTTTGCCAAAAGAAAAAACTTTCGGCTCTTCTAAGTAGCTACAATAACAATAGTATTATATTAAGTATTGTGGTTTTTGTGGCGTTATTCATCAGTATTGTCTATCATATATGTATACCTGCGTAATGTTTTCGCGTCAGCGAACTTATTCAATATACTTATAGGTTACTTAATGTGTTTTTTGTTATTGGTTAATATATCGTTTATAATTCCTTGTGCACATTATCCCAAAACCATCTTTTTCTTTTTTATTAAATTTTAGGTATTATTACAGTTTACCTTTCGTATTTGACTTTCGTTGGATGTGACAAACGCTAACGATCAGCCATATTTTTACACTGAATTGATTCGTATTTATCTATTATATACACTTATACTAAAAAATTGTGAACGTTTCTAATAGAAAATGTTTTGAAAGAGGAAAATATATATAGAGGCGATTTTAGCGGGTATGGCTTATCTGGTAAAAAGAATAAGAAAAATAGAGTTTTGAATGTAAATGAGATTAGAATTTTGAGTATAATTTGTGGCTTTTTTTGCTCGTCAACTGTATTTTGGACAAAAAATATAAATTTTTTGTCTTCTAGGGCCTTTGATTTTTTTCCACCGTTCTGAATTACCCCCAGTTAAAATACGCCTCTATGTATAAATTAGTGTTATTTACTTTATTAAATTTCTTACAAAGCTTTAGAAAAAAATTAGAAACTTTGTATTTTCATGACACTTTATTTTGTTTAAAAGCCAATTTGCCAAACATTTGCAAAAGTTGAATTCTTGATCAGTAGTGGGGAAAAATTCAATGGTAAGAATTTATGAATGCTTCTTTGCTGAATTTTTGAATTAATTTGATAAATTGGAATCAAATAAAACGCTGAATATCTTGAAAACTGAGAAAACGTACTTTTATATACCTCTTTTCAGATAAAGTTGATCATGAGTTTTCGTTAAAAAATTAAATAATTCTTATATTCGAAACAAATCGATCTTCTATTCTTTTCTAAAAATAAACTGCAAATTTAAAATTTACATAAATGTAATAATAAAAGAGATAAAGCCAAGAAAACGGAAATTATTTAAATTCAAAGTTACGAAGCATGGTTAAATTTAACTGAAATAGACCATATTTATTTAAACTGCCCAAATTAGAGAAGAATTTCATACACTTTAAACAGAAAAACTTGTTCATGATCATGGCGAAAGCGCTAATAAACATTAAAAAAACAATTTGAAACTTATAAAAGTTAAATAAACGAAATCTGTATTAGAGCTGTTGAAATTAGAACTCTTCCCAATAACTTTGATTCAATATGAAAATATTTTATTACTTTAGTCCCGAATATTTTGAACGCCACAGTAGATAAGAATCAAATTAAAGAAAAAAAATTTTAACACGTGCTTTACTACTTTATTCAAACTGTTTTTACATACTCTCCGCTACCATCATTTGATCTCTTTCTACGGAATACATACATCTATAAATAAAACTTGAAATATTATTTTATATGATTTTCTTTGTGATCCCTCGTTGGTTGGTCCTGGCGAAAAAATCGTAATACACCAATACCTCAATTTGCGTCGTGATTACGTTCCAAAAAAACACGACACAAATTGAAACGATGCAAAGTGAATTATGATTTTTTATAGCAAACCACGTAAATATTGAAGATAGGGTTACGAAAATACTACTTTTTAAAAAGAAAATTGAATAAATTAAACATTTAAAAAACAAAATTAATATAAAATTTTATTACATTCATGCAAAAAACAAAAAAACAAAAAAACAAATTCAGTTAAAACCTTAAAACAAAATAAAATAATCAATTAATTTATAAAAAAAAGTAAAAATTAATCACTGTCTGATGAGTCCATAGTGGCTGTTGTCATAAATCGCCTTTCTTTCACAAAAAATTGGTCCAATGTTTGCGTTTGTCCAAAAAATTTGAAAAAAAAAAACTTCGAAAATCTAACGACGCACAGTGAAAATTAGTACTAATTCAGCAGAGATGCAACTTCGAAAAAACGCAAACCGAAACGACGCAAAGCCAGGTATTGGTGTACATATTATCATTCGTTTCGTTCCCTATTACAATTTTATTTTATTTGTATACTGTGAAGTTATACCTATACGAATACGGATGTATATTTTATAAAATTTATTTCCTTTTTTTCATGATTGTGCCTTAAAAAGGCAAAATAACTGGATTGGATTCTTAACACATCACCATGAATACGGTTTAAATAATTCGATTCAAAAACTTCGAAAAAAGTGCAATTTATCTTAAGATATTTTTGTTAAATTTATTTCAAAATTTTAAAGTATAAATCCCGTCTTTTTATACTCTTTCTAATGGAATTTAAACAAAAAAATTGGCAAGAACGTGTTAGACACACATTCAAACAGGATTTTATAGTTCAGTAATCCGAGTTTATTACAATTCTCGTGATAAATTATTTCTTGTTTTTATTTAATACTAACATTTGTCCGCGGCTTTACACGAATGATGTTTAAAATTACGTACTCAGATCGCGTGTCATAATTAAGAGTTGCTATTCCTTTGGGCAATTTTCCCAGAGGAATATAATTTTTCCCGGGATAAACAGTAGTCAGTAATTAACTCTGTTTATTAAGCTAGCCCTTTGCAAAGTTTTAAGTTAATTAGTTACACTGTTGAGGCATGAAAGCAGTATAAACAAACAAACAAATAAACTCACTTTCGCATTTCTAATATTAGGTAGGACCAAAATTAATCCTCAATTTGTTAATAATATGATTATTTAAACCTTTTACTTTCTATATATGAGTTAAAAATACGCTGCCAATGGGGTGTGGCACACAGCTTCCCCGTACTCGTAAAAGACATTAAAACAGTATTCTACCAAATATATATACCGTGAAATTATATTTTCGCCTTAAAGTTCATAAAAAATTGTTGTAACTCAAAATACTTCAAGGCGAAATTATAAAATAATAGCAACGGTCAAGCGAATTGGGATTAGCAGTAAATAAAATATTGACATTTAATGGGATTTTATGGGAGCGCCGTGGATACTATTACTCCGAATGCAATGAAATTTGTAGTGGACCATCTAGGAAGTAGACCGCATAATTTCTGATAATTTCATAAAAAAAGAATTGAATAGTTCAGAAGTTATGCCACTTGGTGCAATTTAGTATATAAATGGAATGACATGGTAGCGGCGTAGCTATCGTTACTCTGATTTCGATTAAATTCATAGGGAACCATCTTGGAACCAAACTGCATAATTTCTGAAAATTTCATTAAAAACAATCGAATAGTTCAGAAGTTATGCCACTTGGTGAAAAATGGCGACACACAGACGAATAGACAGACGGTCGGACGGACAGACACCAAACCAGAATTGTTCAAAAAATTTTATTTTAGAGGGAGAAAATTTTTTATTTTTCAAAAGTGATCACAATGCTTTCGCTACTTTAGTAGTCTCGGAAGCAAAATTGAATAATTAAATTATTAAAAGACCACCTCAAGACGAATCTATCATGATTTCGTAATTATAACTACGAAATCCTAAAAACTAATATCATTCATCTGAACTACATACTTATGATACTTCTTTATAGCTAACTGTTAGCACACATGAATGTATGATGTGCCGTAGTGTAAAATAGATTGCAAATCGTTACCCGACCACTCAATAGGTCATTATCAAACTGATTTAAAACGTTGAAATGTCGTTTTCGTCCGCTGTCGTCGTGAAACAAAGGATTAATTGCAACGGACGTAGAGAATCGTCGATGTACACGCCCCCATACGTGAACTTTTAAAATGACAATGATATATGGCTAATATATATATAAGGAAATGGTTTTTAAGATGTCTAATGTGCGGAAAAACTGGTCGATAAAATTTTTAATCTATAAATGTTCGGATATTGATGGGGTGTGGAATTTTATATTTATTGTATGCTCAAAAGAAAAAGTTTTTGAGTGGTTATTTTTGGTTTTATCAAGGGAATTGTCCGTTGAATGACAACGATATGTGACTAATATATAAGACAGTTTTTGATTTGATTTGTGCGGAAAAACTGGTCGATAAAATTTTTAGCCTATGGATGTTCGGATGGATATTGATGGGGTGTGAATTTGATATTTATTTTATGCTCAAAACAAGAATTTTTTGAGTGTTTATTTTTGGTTTTATCAAGGACGTGTCCTTTCGTCAATTAGAAAAGAATTTACCATTGTTGTCAATGTCCAATTCTTGTCTTTTGTTCAAGACCACTATACTTTGTTTTTATTTTTTAGAAATTATATCCTACTTGAGTTTTGACTTTGGTTAAATAATACTTTTACAACCATTGTGGGTAACGATCCAGGCATCCACACTGGTAGGACTAAAAAATACCGCTACTAAGAAATTTAGTTTCATTTCAAAAGGATCATTTTTGACGCTTCTACCTGTTTAATTGAGAAATTAAATTTTATGGGATTTTGTACTCTAATCCCAGTTTAGTGTGTAGAGACTCTTATGAAAATACCAACCACATCGGAGAAAAAATTACTATAAAATTGTTGATTTTTCCTTAAATATCTATTTTTAATAAAATATCGGGGTGAAAGTACTAGGAAAAATTATATAGGTGCTAAAAATTTTATATGGCTGAGCATTTCGATGCATTTCGATCATAATATTTCGAAAAGTTATTTACTTTAAAAAATACAATGACTCAAGAGCACTAATATATACATTTCTTACTAAATGTCTTTATAGTTTTATCCTTTCAAAGGTCGTATTATTTCCAATTTTCATCCAGAAATGGAAATTTCCCAAAATTTCTAAAAATTTTCTTTACATTATTGTAAAGAGGAGAAAAATCACATAAGGTAGATTTTGAATTGTATTTCTATGTAAATTGGTTTTCGGGAAAAAAAGAACATTATCTTTCTATGACGTGTTGGCGTCTGAACTAGACAAAACTCCGAATAACGGATAGAAAATTATTCCCTTAAAATCAGTTCCGAAAAATTAGTTAGCTTGTATAGAATGCGGCAACAGGGGTTGCAACTTTCTTTACAATACTAGTATAAATAAAGAGTTAATCTTGGCTTTATGTTGAAGTTCTGTGTGACAGACAGTACCACGTTGAAGATAAATAAACAAAGCTCATTTAATAATCCAACCACAATAATACTCGAATGTTTGATATGTACAAAAGAACTGTAAATGGCAGTGACCGCAAATTTACAATTATATGGAAAAAAAAAAGAAAAAGAAGATAAAACCTATATAACTTACTGTGTAACTTACCAGTATACAGCACGTCTAAATAGTGAGCGTTTGCAGTAAAAGATGGACTTACTTATTATACCCTATGTGTGTATACGGGCAGTTAAGCTATCGTTTCAATTATATAATACAAAATGGGTTCCAGTTATAAATAACGGGAGAATTTATACATATATCTGACTGTGTTTTAATGTAACACTGTACTTACAGGGGTACACAGAATTAACAATTCGTTACGTAATTTTGAAATTGTTACTGAAATACTCAGGGCGACCTATTCTATAACATATATTCCAGATTCTTGATTCCCAAGTTTGATACCTATTTTCCTTGTAAGAAAAAATAAATGGTAGAAAAATAAGCTAGAGCAACATTTCTCAACCTTTTTTCCAGTCACGGCCTGGTAAAATCTTGAAATTTTCTCCAGCGATTTTCTCGTTAAATAAATCGACACTTCCTTAACCACTAGGGAAAGTTTTAAAAATAATTCGTTAATTTTAAATAAAATTTTTGTAGCCTGGAATCATTTCCGCCATTAATTGCAATAACAGTTGGTCGTGTAATATGAAATGTCGTTTTTCGACCACTTGGGTTACCATCTAATTCAGACAAATATCGACACTTTCTTAAACGTTAGAGAAATGTTTAAAAGTAATTGTTTAATTTTAAACAGAATTCCTGTATCCTGGGACGATTCCACAGTTTGTTGGAATAACATTAGTTTACGTAATATGAAATGTCGCTTTCCGACCACTTAGACTACAATGTAATTCAGATAAATATCGAAAGTTTATTAAGCATTACAGAAATGTTTAAAAGCAACACTTTAATTTTAAATAGAATTCTTTTAGCCTGGAATCATTTCTGTCATTAATTAAAATAAAATTAGGTCTTGTAATATGAAATGTCGTTTCGCGACTCCATTGTCGACCATGTAATTAAAATAAATGTCGACACTCTCTTAACCATTAGAGGAATATTTAAAAGCAATTATTTAATTTTAAATAGAATTAATCTAGATTGGAATCATTTCCACCATTAGCTGGAATGATATTTGGTTGTGTAATATGAAATGTCGTTTTTCGACCACTTGGTCAACCATGTAATTCATATAAATATTGATAGTTTCTTACGCATTACAGAAATATTTAAAAATAATTCTTTAATGCAAGTTTGGTCTTCAGATGTTTTTTTGTTGTTTCACATTTCCGTTTTCGTATATCATTTTTAGTGATGTACGTATTTCACTTTTTGCAACCAACGAGTTACTATATTTGACATTGTTTGATTTGCTTGGTTTTGATTCAAACTAAATGGTTTTTAGTTTCTTTTGTTTATGAAAAAATTTTTTAAATTTTTTATTTTTTATTTTTATTGATTTTTATATTCTTGTCTTAAAAATGGTGTTTTGAGACACCGAAACCGGTCGACATGTTGAAGATTGGTTAAAAAATTCTGTTTGGTTTTTTGCTGGTCTTAATATTGAGGTTTATCGCCAAATAAAGTCAAATAATGAAATTACAAGTTTAAAATTTTTTGGCGAAAATAGAGGTAACAATTTATTTATTTATAATTCTTTAATTTTAAATAGAATTCTTGTAGTCTGGAATCACTTCCACCGTTAGTTGCAATAATATCAGGTAGTGTAATATGAAATGTCGTGTTTCGACCATTTGGTCTACCATGTAATTCAGAAAATTATCGACACTGTCTTAACATACATCGACTGTATATATTTAGGAAATAAACTTTAAGTATCGAAGGCTGTTAGGAAGATTACGATATAAAAGCCACGTTACCAACTTCCATGTACATAATATTGACGGTTTGATCTGAAACTTCCTATCTCAGATTGTATAAACAAGTTACGCGTACTGAACGTTATTTGTCAGTGAATCTCATCCCATTCGTAATTATTCCAGTCAGTGGTGTGCCTTCACCAACTGTATCTTCAACATTGACGAGTGTAACGTTTTAAGGCCTGTTCGTTCCTATCCTCTTCAAAGCCCCTTAACTGGTTAAATGTTTCCACATCGCCATAGAAAGGGTGGGATGATACATTGCCAGAAGTAGACATATCTAGATGTAATGAATTTAGTGTACAGTTATATTGGATATAAAAAAAGCCTTTATGGTAAATTTGTTAAAATCACTTAAAAAAGTTAAGATTTATTTTTGTTGTTTCGCAATATCAAATTTTATTTTCCTAACGTCTGGATTTTTTTTTTAAATAAAGCTCAATATAAAACGTATTTATTTTTTATATGTCTTGAAAGGAAATTTGTAAAAATTAAATTCTTGTAAAAGTTAAATGACTCGAAATTGGGGGAATAGTACTCTATATTGTTGAGCGCAGTAAGTCTGGGAAGTTGTTGATTGCCTACGAGAGCGAAGTTAAGCGCACGATCGAGATGAATGTGCTCATTTGTTCGAGTGGCCAATCGACGAAACTGCACGAGTTGCACATACTATTTTTATTACTTTTTAAAACAATATTTTTGAATGTTTGTGTTATCTGAGATCTCTAATAAGTTTTTTACAAGAACCTCCCTCCCCTCGAAAATACTTCTTAAATACTAAAATAAATGACACAAAACGAAATTATTTCTTCTTTAAGGTATTGTATAAAACCAATGGATCTATTATAAAAATGATCTTATAAATCTTCTATTCGACTCTATTAAAAATTATTTTAATAAAAATTTGTCACAGTTTGTTTTGTTAGTTTCTTGGCCACCCGTACACCTAAAATACTATCAATATGTTTCTATTTATTGCGTAATTCAATTATTAAAATCATTTGAAATTTTTATTAAAAAGAATTTAAAGTTGTATATGATGAATGAACTTTCAACAATCATTTTGCTGAGTAGCGAAACAAATTTTATGTCAAATTTAGTACGCTGTTTCGTTCCGGTAACGCCTATATATTTTATCTGAGACTAGTAGACTGCTCGTCTACACTAAAACTGATTTTTAGTTAAGGGGAGATTCGCTAAAAATACATCAAAAATCGACCATTTTTATTATTTCCTTTTTTTTTATACAAATAAATATTTCATTAAAAAACTAAACATACAACATTGTGTCTACATGTCTTGAGATTTATAAAAAAAATTTTTTTAAAAACAGATTCAAAAATTAACTGAGTATACATGGCTTTGAAGTCGACAATGCGAGATTTTCCCACCTCGATGGTTCCTCGCGTTCTGAAATCCCCAGTGAACCAAAATAAAAAAATCAAGAATTTTCTGAAAATAGGATCTAAGAAAAAAAACTAAAAACCAGGGAGAAATCGCATTTTGAAAAGAAGTTTTCAAAAATCACCGCTTCTTCTCAACTATAAACAGCCGCCATTTTGGAAATATATTACGGAACCAAACGATCCTAGTTCCTGCTAAAATGTCGGTATCGAGGAATACCATACACTTTGATTCATGTCGGTATCTCAAATACTTTTTGAGGTACATGAGGAACCATGTCGATCAATGTAGTTTCTTAGATGATACTTTATTTTTAATGTTTACAATCTATCGCTCATGAAATGCTAAGTGATCTAGCTTTAATTTCGACCATTAAGTACGATACGTAAACAAAAATAAAGAACGGTGTTCCTTTCTTCAAATTTTCTGCCCATTCTTTATCATTTTTACTTTCCTTTACATATAGACAATATATTGAAGCTATAAGAAGGAAAGTATGATAATCAAATCAATCGAATCTTGACATTTTAGGGTCTAAGGACACAAAAAATCAAATATTCGAATGGAAATTTTTTGGACCTAGTATACCTTTATGCGTACATAAGCTGAAGAAAGCTAATGATGTAAAGAAATGATGGTTGGTAATGTCAGAAAAATTTATAGAACACTAGTAGTTTGCTAGAAATGCTATAGGTATTATCGTAGTGGGTAGTTTCGAGAAAATAGTATTTAGTTTTTTTTTTTTTAAATTGAATTATAGTAAAGTACGTGCACTAAAATGCCCATAAATTTTCCATTTTTTAATTTTTTTAAAATAAACTTTTAGGAGATTTCTAACACCTTAAGAAACATAATTATGAAGAAAAAAATCGATTTCGTTCTTTATTTTTAGTGAATCTTCCCTTAAGATACAATATTTTATAGTTATGATTTGTATAACTGGATAAAGGGAAGTATCTTTATAATGAATTCTATAGATTTTTTCTGATGTAGAAGCCTGTCGAGTCGAAAATTATTCGTTCGTGGCAACTTAATTAAAACTTCTGTCGTGTAGGTTCTTATTGTTATGATTATGAATGTACATGTGCCACAAACTGACGTGTACACTAATGAATTCGTAATGAAACAAGAAGTACCTATATAGCTCGACAATACGCCGCGATAGAATAATGTGACAATGGTTTTAAAATGTTTTCTTCTTCTACATGTATCGCCAATTAGTATTCGTATCGGGGGTATAATTCAGTTTATTTGCTGTAAGTTTGTAAGAGATATTTTAATCTAGACGATTTAAACGATAGTAAAACTATATAGTCTTTGTTTATATACTAGTTAGATAAACCCGGATTAGCTGTATATTCGAATTTGCCTAAAAAAATATTATCGACATACAACGAACTCATGTATTTTCAACTCATGTATTTTCAACACCATCTATTTTCAACTGATTTTACTCACGTATTTTCAAGTTTTTGGTCCCCACTTCTCACGCAATACTTTAATACAGAAAAATAACTGTCAGATTAACCGATCGACCACTAGTGGTTTTATCCTATAATCCTACAATATATGATTTTATTTCATTTGCAATTCCTAAAAAAATGATTTTACTGCAAGTATATTACACTTTTTTCATGTTTCACTTTTTTGTTTATCATATTATGTTACTTGACATTCTGTTATTTTAAGGTTATTCACTGGGGAAGTACACGTGACTACTGTTATTGTGTAAAAATTTACGCGGGCTTTTTGTGATTGGTTCTATGTCTGTCAAGTGGTTTTATGATTGCCACGGAGTGAGGATGAAGGAGAAGTTGAAAATACATGAGCGGATTAGTCCCGACAGGTTGAAAGTACATGAGTTTGACTGTATATTGCTAAAAATTTTACTCCAGAAATGAACAAGTTTAATTTCCACAAAGCTAGTCATCCTCAAAATAAAAATTCGAAAAATCCCAAAAAATTACTAATTTAAAAATAGATATGTATTAAGTGTGTTAATAAAAAGTAGGTGTTCTTACTGTTTTCCAAAAAAAAAAAAAAAAAAAAAAAAAAAAAAAAAACAAAAAGAAGGGTTAGAGTTACGTACCAAAATGAAGTTTTTTTCATGTGAAAACATTAGAAGTCCAACAATCTTGGATGAGTTCTTCAGCCAGACAAGTCTGATGCCCCAAAACATAGTCTGTTAGGCATTTTTCGAGAAAAAAATGTTTTTTGTCAAAATTTTCCCAAAGTTGAAAAGTTTTGTGGACTTTTTTACACCATTAGAAAGAAAAGAAAAATCACATAAAGAAGGTTTTTGAACTATTATTCTATGTAAACTGGTTTCCGAGAAGAATTAATTTTTGTAAACGAAGATTTCCGCTATACAGGTGGTAAAACAAATAACATTCGTCCTTTTGTGGGGTGACTCATAGCACCCTGTAGACACTAAAACCGCAGGAATTTTTTCAGAATTAACAGTCGCGTCACCCCTCAAAAGGATAAGAGTTATTTCATATATATATATATATATATATATATATATATATATATATATATATATATATATATATATATATATATATATATATATATAGGGTGTAAGGGAAATAACTCTTATCCTTTTAAGGGGTGACGCGAATGTTAACCCTGAAAAAATTCCTGCGGTTTTAGTGTCTACAGGGTGTTATGAGTCACCCCACAAAAGGACGAAAATTATTTATTTTACACCCTGTATAGTACAGGATGCTGCAACAGAATGCATTTTTAAAATAAAAAAAAAAAAAAAAAAAAAAAAAAAAAAAAACAAAAAAAAAAACACGAATAATAAGAATATTTTAGTGAAAGATTTTTTAAAAATTTTCTATATCAAGATGTAGGCACTTATACCAAATTTCAATTTCTACTAAGCACTGGGAGGAGTATCCTAACTATATGATTACATTTGAATTCCAAACTTTTAAATAAATTTTTACAAACGTTTTCAACGTTAAAATAACATCAATAGCACCAAAAATAAGAATTTTATCTTAAAATTTATAAGTAAAAAACTATAAATATGTACACATATGGATACGTACTGAAAACTTTTTCAACTTTCTCGAAATTAAAACATGTAGGTACTCAATTTGAAACCTTCGAAGTTGATGAAAAAAATTTATTGGATATAGGTAAGTACTTGTTTAGACCTTATCGAGTAAATAATGTAAGAATGATCATATGAGGGTAAATTTTCCTTATAAATACCTTCCAGCTATTCAGAAATTTATATAGTACATAATTTTCTTTTAAATAGGAAATTTTTCATATATACTACCTACGCCTACGGTTGTTTCGAACTTCAAAGAAATTTTCTGAAACTGATATGATCATATTTAATGATTCCGAAGAATTTCAGTCAACAAACAGGTAATTTGGTAGAGTCAAATATTTATTTTTAACTATGTATTATACCTATTGAACTTATTTTCATTTAAATAAAATTATTTTAGAAGTAACACAACTAATTATTTAAATGTCACTTGCAGGATGACACGAATTATGTACAGAAAATTACGTCATAACCACTCCTGTATGAATATTCAGTGAATATTATTTTTTATTCGATTGTACAATTATTCCGGTAGTGACAGTAACACTTTTTCGAGATGGGAGAAAAATATTTTGTTGATTAAGGGTTAAGGGGTACTACCACTATAACTACGAAATAACCCTGTCGCAGCATCCTGCATAACATAGCAAATTTTCGTTTACAAAAATTAGTTTTTCTCGGAAACTAGTTGACATATTAGTTTAAAGACTTTTTTTGTGTGATTTTTTCTCAAAAAGGTTGCAAATATTTTTGAATAACGGGAAATTTCGCAAAAAATCAATTAAAAGTAAGATATTTCGTTCGAGAGTTATCGTGCGGACACACACACACACACACACACACACACACACACACACATATATATATATATATATATATAAATATATATATAAATATATATATATATATATATATATATATATATATATATATATATATATATATATATATATATATATATATATATATATATATATATAGTCTGTTTCGACGAAGTAAGAACATACAAAATTTAACATGGGAAAAAATTGTTGGGATCAGAGAATGCTTGTTTTTTATGGGTATTATTTTTATATAGGTACCTATCCATAGTTATTAAAATTTTTTTTAACTGCGAAAAAATAAATTGGAATATAAAACAACAGACGGTGTCGATTTTTTCTATTAAGCAGTATTATTTGTTAATAAATATTTTAACATTAGATTAATATTTATTTATAGTTATCACAATAAATTTACTGCTATTGTCTTTTGATTACTTTTAAACTTTATTTTGACGCGATGTTATTTAAAATTTTGCTAAATATTTAATAATAATAAAATAAAGTACCCCTTGATCATAACAAATTTTCCCTATGTTAAAATTTATATGTTCTTAGTTGCTTGAAACACCTATATATATATATATATATATATATGGGCATTTTCACGTCAATTCGACCAGTCTTAAAAGTAAAGTTCTCAGATTTCTTTCATATTCACTATAATTTATCTACCAGTGGAGAGCTATGTCCAATTTTGATATTCATTTCTCAAAATTATTATCTAGGCTCGAGATATTTTGCTTCGAAAATGGCGGTAATTATCACGTTTTTTTGCATCTCTTTTATAAAAAATTCTATATTTTCCAAACGAGAGATTTTGAATTGGATGATGTTTTGTGGGTAAATTCATGAAACTCCATAGTACATTGCAACATAATAAAACTTGTTCTATATTGTACGGTTTTGTATATCTATGCACTCAAATTAGGTCAAATTTGGACAGCCCTGGCCAAAATCTCTAATGACTTAAATAGATGATTTTGGGTTCATTGTGTTCAGAATTTTATGCTCTTTCAAATTTTGCAAAGAAACTGATGGACTTTTACTGGTATCAATGTAAAAATTAAGAAAAACAAAACTATGTGTAATTATAGAGGGTTCATATACTACATATAACATTATACAGTAAATATTTAACCAAAATAGTCTAACTAAATTACACATAGAGAAAAAGAAAATGGCTACCTACACTTTTATAAGTGTAAATGGTAAAGAGGCTTATATTAAACGTAAAAAAAATAAATGCGTGAGCAGGGGCGGTGGAGGGTTAATTTGGGGGGTCCCAAAAGACTGAAAAATTGTATTATTGCAATTTCCGGCGAAAGTTGAAGTCAAAGAAAAAATTATCCTTTACAAAAGTTATAGATCATGCAAAAATCTACAACTTTTGTAAAGGTCACTTTTTAACATAACCTCAAATTTCGGAGAAAAATGCGAATTTTGTTGTTTTTTTTCTTTATTTTGTTTTATATTTCTCATTTCCACAAAAATAATTTAATTTTTACGAAACTTGGTGAAATTATGCCTTTCTGGGTCTTAAATGAGCACAAGTTTTTTCTGGATAAAAAAATTCAGAAGATTCCGTGATATTGATTTTTTTCAGTCCGGAAAACTTTTTTTTCAGAAAAGATTCTACTGAAAAAAATTTTGTTTTTAAATACAACTACTAATTTTGTTTATTTTACCAAAAAGTACTTGTCAAACCGAAAAAAAATGAGGACTGGCAGAACTCAGTGCAATAATTTTTTTAAGTAGAATCTTTTCACGAAAAAAAAGTTTTCCGAACTGAAAAAAATCGATATCATGAAAACTTCTACATTTTTTTACTTAGAAAAACTTGTGCTCATTTAAGACCCAGAAAGGCATAATTTCACCAAGTTTCGTAAAAATTAAATTATTTTTGTGGAAATGAGAAATATAAAACAAAATAAAGAAAAAAAAACAACAAAATTCGCATTTCTTCTCTCCGAAACTTTGAGGTTATGTTAAAAAGTGACCTTTACAAAAGTTGTAGATTTTTGCATGATCTATAACTTTTGTAAAGGATAATTTTTTCTTTGACTTCGACTTTCGCCGGAAATTGCAATAATACAATTTTTCAGTCTTTTGGGACCCCCCCAAATTAACCCTCCACCGCCCCTGCTCACGCATTTATTTTTTTTACGTTTAATATAAGCCTCTTTACCATTTACACTTATAAAAGTGTAGGTAGCAATTTTCTTTTTCTCTATGTGTAATTTAGTTAGACTATTTTGGTTAAATATTTACTGTATAATGTTATATGTAGTATATGAACCCTCTATAATTACACATAGTTTTTGTTTTTCTTAATTTTTACATTGATACCAGTAAAAGTCCATCAGTTTCTTTGCAAAATTTGAAAGAGCATAAAATTCTGAACACAATGAACCCAAAATCATCTATTTAAGTCATTAGAGATTTTGGCCAGGGCAGTCCAAATTTGACCTAATTTGAGTGCATAGATATACAAAACCGTACAATATAGAACAAGTTTTATTATGTTGCAATGTACTATGGAGTTTCATGAATTTACCCACAAAACATCATCCAATTCAAATCTCTCGTTTGGAAAATATAGAATTTTTTATAAAAGAGATGCAAAAAAACGTGATAATTACCGCCATTTTCGAAGCAAAAAATCTCGAGCCTAGACAATAATTTTGAGAAATGAATATCAAAATTGGACATAGCTCCACTGGTAGATAAATTATAGTGAATATGAAAGAAATCTGAGAACTTTACTTTTAAGACTGGTCGAATTGACGTGAAAATGCCCATATATATATATATATATATATATATATATATATATATATATATATATATATATAAATTTAGAGAATATTTTAAATTTAGAGAATATTTTATATATATATATATATATATATATATAATATATATATATATATATATATATATATATATATATATATATATATATATATATATATATATATATATATATATATATATATATATATATATATAAATTTTAGAGAATTATTTTCGATTTCTAGGGGCCTTAACACAAATTTCTATCATAGTCCCGGGCTCAAGTCGTGTCATGACAGCGGCTGTAATAGCTTATTTCCAGTTGTGGAAATTCGCTAAAAGAAGTGTATTTTTGAAGGAAACATAAAAAGAGAATACCATTCAAGGATGTTATTAGGCATAGACTGAAGTATCGTAAAAATTATCAATAATAAATATAGCAAAATGGCGGTGGCGGAGCCATTCTTTCAAGGCATGTTGGAAATATGAATTTGAAATAAAATAGCTTGTCTGTTATAGCCCGGAGACAAACTATTCTGTTTTTATAAATTCATTTCATTAAAATTTAGGTAAACACAATACGTGGGTCAACTTGAACTTCTGGGCTACTGTTGCAAGCCTTCTCAGAATATTATGAGTAATTCAAATGTTTAATAGTTTTATTCACTTAATACATACTCCTAAAATAACTGAACATTATGTATTTTGCATTATAGGCAAGCGAAATAACATATCAACTGGCATGACTGTCTAAGTTTAACACAAAAACTTGTATGCTCACCGGAATTTATTGCAATTCAATGATTTTCTGATTATTGAAATATGAATAATTTGATAATATGCATTTCAAAACAAATCCTATCATATTACAAAACTCGACCAAATTAGAAATAATATAGAATTTTACCCATCAAACTGTATAAACCATAAATTTTCTAGGTAGGTATATTACAAATTAGTATTTTTAGTCGAATTTTCTCCGAAAAATTAGACTTATACAGTCTATACGATAAGAGCTGCGAGAGGCGAGACCAGGGGCGCTATCCGTTTTCGGACCCGTAGAACACGATTATGTAAAAAAAAAAGATGTCTGATATATATATATATATATATATATATATATATATATATATATATATATATATATATATATATATATATATATATATTTTCCCGCAACCTTTTAATATGTGTAGGGGCCCCCCTATGGAAGTTAAGAGATGAAATTTGGTAAGTGGGGCTTATTCCGATGCACAACAATACTATCAAAGTGGGGTCAAATTTTGGGCAAATTTTTTTTCGGACCCGACCTTTAAGGGGGTGGTGGGGGGCGGAAAAGCAATAAAACTTTTCCAAACCGGTTTTAAATAATGTTTCGGTCAATTATCTACAACATATCCAAAATTCAGCTTCCTAGGATGATATGGTGGGAGTAGAGGGGAGAAAAACGATTTTCGCTGGATCTAACAGGCCCCCAGCCCCCCAGAATTAACGTAGAGGGTTGAAATTTGGTGTGTTGATAAAGTTCGTACCTAGGTTGTGCTTTTTGGAGGTTTTAATATTTTACCCCCACCCCCCTCATTTTTAAGCTACAATTTCATGCATTTTCGACGTTTTCGAAGTTTGTACCACTCGCACAGGTCACCCGAATAAACCTAGAGGGCTGAAAGTTTGTATTCGGATTGAGTTATTATCAAGGGGGTGCCTTTTGGGGGTCTCGACTTTTAACCCCTACCCCCACCATTTTTATACCCAAAAGAACATGATTTTTCTTGTTTTTTAACAGTTTCGTTCGGGTCAAAATCTCCCCCAAATAAACCTAGAGGGCTGAAATTTGGTGTACAGGTTAAGCTAATAGCCAGACACTGTTTTTTGAAGGTTTCAACTTTTAACCCTTACCCCCACGATTTTGACGCCAATATTTCCTTAATTTTTTTGCTTGTTTTCTAACACGTCTAGAGACTCCATAAGGAAACCTAGAGGGCTGAAATTTTGTACGTGTATTCAGTTAGTATCCAGCTAGTACCTTGTAGGGAGTCCGCATCACTTTTCCCCCCACTTCTCCCATTTTTACATCGGAATTGAATTCTATTGTTAAATGTGTTTTAAAAGCATTATGTTTATTCTAAATACAAGTAGGCGAATAGTAATTTTAAAAAAATTTAAAAAAAGTGAATACAATTTTTTAACAAATGAAATACATATATATTAAGTAATTTGAAAATGTTATTAAAGTCACTGTTTATTTATTTATTTAATTATTATTTAGGAATTTTGGATTTTTATTATTTATAAAATAGAAATTTTGGATTTTTTTGGAAAGAAAAAATATCTTCATAAAAGCCTTCCAGTTTACTATTTAAGTTCCTTTTTTAATATTTAAAAATAAAATACAAAGGCAATTGGCGGATAAGCATGGATAGAAATGCCGTCGTACGAATTGTGTTGGCTTTTCCCCTGTTAACTGCTACCTGTCTTCGGCACAAAATTGAAATTTACTGAGATTCAGCCCTTAAAAACTTAAAATCTTTTTTTAAAGCCCCGATCAACCGGACACTCATTATCAGCTTTGAAACCGACAAAATTACAAATCGCTTGTGGATATTCAATTATATTTCGCTTGTAGACACTCAATACCGAAGAAATAATTTTTTATTTTTTATTTTTTTTTCGAAAGAAAAAATATCTTTAAAAAGGCCTTCCAGTTTACTATTTAAGGTCCTTTTTTAATATTTAAAACTAAAACATAAAGGCAATTAGCGGATAAACATGGGCAGGAATGCCCTCGTACGAATTGTGTTGGTTTTTTTTCTGCTACCTGTTTTCGGCACAAAATTGAAATTTACTGAGATACAGCCCTTAAATACTTAAAACCTTTTTTTAAAGCCTCGATCAGCCGAACACTCATCACCAGTTTTGAAACCAACAAAATGACAATTCGGTTGTAGACTTTCAATCACATTTCGCTTGTAGACATTCAATACCGAAGATGAAGGGGAAAATTCGACTACCGTGATGGGGCCCCGCTGCTCACGGCGTTTTTTTTTTTTTTATTTTAAATATTGTAATAAGTATATATAATAAAAAATGAAAATAAAGAAAAATGAGTTTCGATGAAATTATTTTAATAAATGAAAATTATTGACATGGAAATAATATTTAAATAATCGAAAATTTGAACTTCGAAAACAGTTCTCACTTATATATGTATACTTTTATGAGATAGTAGATAAAGTTATGCAATATTAAAATTCATAATATTGCGAAAACTTTCATTACTGTTGGAGTTAGATGAAAATAGATAGCTAGATAGATAGTCCACTTATTAGCATATTTATAATAGTTGATAATCTTATCGGGTGTTATTTTAACTTATTTTGTAACCGAAGTATGGGGTATTCGTTTGATCTGATCTTATAATGATTAAACCCTCAACTAGTACACTATTTTGACAGTTAGTACACTTTATATGGAATTGTTGACGGCGTACAACGTAGTGTGTTCGTTAGTAAGGTTTCACTTGACGTCTTATGGCGTCAGTGACCGTCAAGGTGTTAAATGTTTTTAACGTCAGAGAAAAGTCAAAAACTGTTAATGCCAGATGATACTTTATTTTTAGTCGAATTTTCTCCGAAAAATTAGACTTATACAGTCTATACGATAAGAGCTGCGAGAGGCGAGAGTAGGGGCGCTATCCGTTTTCGGACCCGTAGAACACGAATATGTAGAAAAAAAAAATGTCTGATATATATATATATATATATATATATATATATATATATATATATATATATATATATATATATATATATATATATATATTTTCCCGCCACCTTTTAATTTGTGTAGGGCCCCCCTATGGAAGTTAAGAGATGAAATTTGGTAAATGGGGCTCATTTTCGAGGCACCTCCTACTATCAAAGTGGGGTCAAATTTTGGGCAAATTTTTTTTCTGACCCGACCTTTAAGGGGGTGGTGGGGGGCGGAAAAGCAATAAAACTTTTCCAAACCGGTTTTAAATAATGTTTCGGTCAATTATCTACAACATACCGAAAATTCAGCTTCCTAGGATGATATGGTGGGAGTAGAGGGGGGAAAAACGATTTTCGCTGGATCTAACAGGCCCCCAGCCCCCCAGAATTAACGTAGAGGGTTGAAATTTGGTGTGTTGATAAAGTTCGTACCTAGGTTGTGCTTTTTGGAGGTTTTAATATTTTACCCCCACCCCCCTCATTTTTAAGCTACAATTTCATGCATTTTCGACGTTTTCGAAGTTTGTACCACTCGCACAGGTCACCCGAATAAACCTAGAGGGCTGAAATTTTGTATTCGGATTGAGTTAGTATCAAGGGGGTGCCTTTTGGGGGTCTCGACTTTTAACCCCTACCCCCACCATTTTTATACCCAAAAGAACATGATTTTTCTTGTTTCTTAACAGTTTCGTTCGGGTCAAAATCTCCCCAAATAAACCTAGAGGGCTGAAATTTGGTGTACAGGTTAAGCTAATAGCCAGACACTGTTTTTTGGAGGTTTCAACTTTTAACCCTTACCCCCACGATTTTTACGCCAATATTTCCTTAATTTTTTTGCTTATTTTCTAACATGTCTAGAGACTCCATAAGGAAACCTAGAGGGCTGAAATTTTGTAGGTGTATTCAGTTAGTATCCAGCTAGTACCTTTTAGGGAGTCCGCATCACTTTTCCCCCCACTTCTCCCATTTTTACATCGGAATTGAATGCTATTGTTAAATGTGTTTTAAAAGCATTATGTTTATTCTAAATACAAGTAGGCGAATAGTAATTTTAAAAAATTTAAAAAAAAGTGAACTTACTTTTATGACAAATGAAATACAAACATATTATATAATTTAAAAAAAAACGCCGTGAGCAGCGGGGCCCCATCACGGTAGTCGAATTTTCCCCTTCATCTTCGGTATTGAATGTTTACAAGCGAAATGTGATTGAAAATCTACAACCGAATTGTCATTTTGTTGGTTTCAAAACTGGTGATGAGTGTTCGGCTGATCGAGGCTTTAAAAAAAAGGTTTTAAGTATTTAAGGGCTGTATCTCAGTAAATTTCAATTTTGTGCCGAAAACAGGTAGCAGAAAAAAAACCAACACAATTCGTACGAGGGCATTCCTGCCCATGATTATCCGCTAATTGCCTTTATGTTTTAGTTTTAAATATTAAAAAAGGACTTTAAATAGTAAACTGGAAGGCCTTTATAAAGATATTTTTTCTTTCAAAAAAAAAAAAAATAAATAAATAAAAAATAAAAAAAATAAAAAATTATTTCTTCGGTTATTGAGTGTCTACAAGCGAAATATAATTGAAAGTCCACAAGCGATTTGTAATTTTGGTGGTTTCAAAACTGATAATGAGTGTCCGGTTGATCGGGGCTTTATAAAAAGATTTTAAGTTTTTAAGGGCTGAATCTCAGTAAATTTCTAATTTTGTGCCGATAGAAGTTAACAGGGAAAAAGCCAACACAATTCGTACGAGGGCATTTCTATCCATGCTTATCCGCCAATTGCCTTTGTGTTTTACTTTTAAATATTAAAAAAGGAACTTAAATAGTAAACTGGAAGGCCTTTATAAAGATATTTTTTCTTTCCAAAAAAATCCAAAATTTCTATTTTATAAATACTAAAAATCCAAAATTCCTAATTTATAAATAAACAGTGACTTTAATAACATTTTTAAATTACTTAATATGTATGTATTTCATTTGTCATAAAAGTAAGTTCACTTTTTTTTAAATTTTTTAAAATTACTATTCGCCTACTTGTATTTAGAATAAACATAATGCTTTTTAAAACACATTTAACAATAGCATTCAATTCCGATGTAAAAATGGGAGAAGTGGGGGGAAAAGTGATGCGGACTCCCTACAAGGTACTAGCTGGATACTAACTGAATACACGCACAAAATTTCAGCCTTCTAGGTTTCCTTATGGAGTCTCTAGACGTGTTAGAAAACAAGCAAAAAAATTAAGGAAATATTGGCGTCAAAATCGTGGCGGTAAGGGTTAAAAGTTGAAACCTCCAAAAACAGTGTCTGGCTATTAGCTTAACCTGTACACCAAATTTCAGCCCTCTAGGTTTATTTGGGGAGATTTTGACCCGAACGAAACTGTTAAAAACAAGAAAAATCATGTTCTTTTGGGTATAAAAATGGTGGGGGTAGGGGTTAAATGTCGAGACCCCCAAAAGGCACCCCCTTGATACTAACTCAATCCGAATACAAAATTTCAGCCCTCTAGGTTTATTCGGGTGACCTGTGCGAGTGGGTACAAACTTCGAAAACGTCCGAAAATGCATGAAATTGTAGCTTAAAAATGAGGGGGGGTGGGGGGTAAAATATTAAAACCTCCAAAAAGCACAACCTAGGTACGAACTTTATCAACACACCAAATTTCAACCCTCTACGTTAATTCTGGGGGGCTGGGGGCCTGTTAGATCCAGCGAAAATCGTTTTTCTTCCCCCCTCTACTCCCACCATATCATCCTAGGAAGCTGAATTTTGGATATGTTGTAGATAATTGACCGAAACATTATTTAAAACCGGTTTGGAATAGTTTTATTGCTTTTCCGCCCCCCACCACCCCCTTAAAGGTCGGGTCAGAAAAAAAATTTGCCCACAATTTGACCCCACTTTGATAGTATGAGGTGCCTCGAAAATGAGCCCCATTTACCAAATTTCATCTCTTAACTTCCATAGGGGGGCCCTACACAAATTAAAAAGGTGGCGGGAAAATATATATATATATATATATATATATAATATATATATAGTATATATATATATAATATATATATATATATATAATATATATATATATATATCAGAACATTTTTTTTTTCTACATATTCGTGTTCTACGGGTCCGAAAACGGATAGCGCCCCTACTCTCGCCTCTCGCAGCTCTTATCGTATAGACTGTATAAGTCTAATTTTTCGGAGAAAATTCGACTAATAAGTCTAATTTTTCGGAGAAAATTCGACTAAAAATGTTATTAAAGTCACTGTTCATTTATAAATTAGGAATTTTGGATTTTTAGTATTTATAAAATAGAAATTTTGGATTTTTTTGGAAAGAAAAAATATCTTTATAAAAGCCTTCCAGTTTACTATTTAAGGTCCTTTTTTAATATTTAAAACTAAAACATAAAGGCAATTAGCGGATAAACATGGGCAGGAATGTCCTCGTACGAATTGTGTTGGCTTTTTTTCTGCTACCTGTTTTCGGCACAAAATTGAAATTTACTGAGATACAGCCCTTAAATACTTAAAACCTTTTTTTAAAGCCTCGATCAGCCGAACACTCATCACCAGTTTTGAAACCAACAAAATGACAATTCGGTTGTAGACTTTCAATCACATTTCGCTTGTAGACATTCAATACCGAAGATGAAGGGGAAAATTCGACTACCGTGATGGGGCCCCCGCTGCTCACGGCGTTTTTAATGTTTACAATCTATTGCTCATGAAACGCTAAAGTGATCTAGCTTTGAATTTCGACAATTGAGTACGATACGTAAACCAAAATAAAGAACGGTGTTCCTTTCTTCAAATTTTCTACCCATTCTTTTATCATTTTTACTTTCTTTTACATATAGACAATATATTGAAGCTATAAGAAGGAAAGTATGATAATCAAATCAATGGGATCTTTGACATTTTAGGGTCTAAGGAACACAAAAAATCAAAAATTCGAATGGAAATTTTTTGGACCTAGTATACCTTTATGCGTACATAAGCTGAAGAAAGCTAATGATGACACTAGTAGTTTGCTAGAAAATGCTGTAGGTATTATAAACCATGAAATTTTAGTTTTTTTTTTTTAACACAAAGTGTGGTATGGTAAAGTTAGGTACAATAGATATAAAGTTAGGGGGTTTTACGGTAAGAAAAAATAAAGTATCTTAATTGAATTGTGTTGCAGAAGAAATTTTGTCACAAATTCACAAATAAATGTCGTTTAAATTTATTTATTATTCCAAGTTGTATAAAAGTTTTTCTTGAACAATCTTTTCACATTTTTCTACACTCGTTTCTTTTTGCTTTTGAAATAAAATAAAATGTAAATGTTATTGCCTTTCACGCTTATCGAAAATTATTCAACATAATTTGGATGTGCCTTTTATGGCTATTATACTGTTTTGTCTCTTCTTTTTTTTTTTTTTTGTAGAATACTGCTTAGTAGAAAACTATAATAATAGCATTTTCACGGTCCTTCTTTCGTTTTCTCTTTGTCTTGCTATTATAACTGTGTCTATGAAAATTTATACAGTGTTCCTTCTCAATAGTTCCGCAAAATGAAACGAGGGGAATAGCTTTTCCAGGAATTGTTGTTCTCCCACCGAATTCCAGTTGCTCGCTAGCACGATAATAAATTTCTTTATGTCTAAATTCAGAAATTGTAGTTCAATAATTTATGATTGTGTCAAAATTGAAAATTTTTCCAGGAGCGTCAAAAAAAAACGGGGGTCTAAAAATAATAATGTAACTTAAAAATTTAAATTAATATTTATATAACCATGTAACGAAACTCTAGTGGTTTGCGTTTAACATATGTATAGATATGCTGATATGCATAATTGTACTATATGAGTATAATGTACCTGTGTACGGTATTGGACTTACAGTTTGGTATAATTACTTAATGGTATATCATTTTCATTATAATCATCTATTTATGTACGCAGTTAACAAGTTTATTTTATTTCTTTTTTATTTATTTTTAAAAATCTAATTAATAATTAAAAAGTATTGACTATTGTGTAACCATTTTCTTTTACTGATCAAATATGTATCTCCTCATAAAATTTTGCAAGAATACGCTCGCATCTCTAAATGTATTTTTCTAATTTAATTTTTATACCTGCATGCATAACATCGATATATGTCACATAATAGTTTATGTCTATCTGTTTACATAATGAGGACACTAATTGATACATATCAGTGAAACAGTGGGACAGTATAAACAATGCTGATCAGTTAGTCGAATAATGACGTTACAAACTTAAATTGTCTTACTATATTTATTCAATTTACGTAATTTTTCTTTCATTTAATATAAACAAAACATTTTTAGCTCCTATGAAATAAATATTATAATAGGTGGCAAAGTGGGGGTAACGCTCGAGTCTTAAACTGGGGAAGCGAAACCACTGAGAGCGGAAATATTCAGAATGCCCATTGTACATGTTTGCTTCTTAATACAAGTGGCTCGTATTGATTCAATTTTCCCTTATACTTCTGTATTGTTTTTTTAAAGATTTTTAGGGATGGTAGGGGCGCTGGTAAGCAATCTAGTAATCAAAAAAGGAGTTTATGTACGACTGAATCATAAAAGCGTATTTTATTACATTGTTAATAGATATGAAAAAAATTACTTTTTGGCACTAGTTGCATAATGAAAAGCAAAAAGCACTAGTGTCATAAAGAATAGTCTACTTGATAAATTTTAATTGATAAGGCTGGGTGCGCGATGGCAACGACATCTATAATATACATTTTTTCGGGCTCATTAACGAATATAAATAATGGTAACCGTGGAAAGAAATAAATTTAAAATATTTTTAAACAAACCGTAAAATCTGAATACAAACGTTTGCTATTTGCAATTAATTCTTTTTATAAATATATTTGAACAATTTGATTTGTTCATTTCGAACAATAAAATATTGGATGAAGTATAACAGTTATATTAAAAATAGCGAGTTTCCATTCTGGAAATTCGCTAAAAGTAATTAAACAATTTTCGACGTTAATATGGATATAATTATCAAGACAGTATTTCCTTCCAACCTCGGACTATGCAGAGGAAAATGTTGCTGGTGCCGGTGAAATACGTCAGGGAAATTCGAGAATTAAGAAATGCTGGCGTAAGTCATTTAGTTTAATGTAGAGTCATAAGACAAACATCAATAACTTGAACTCCTTATGAAACATTATTTCATGTGACTATGTGAGTTAAAATATATCAAATATTTTTAATTCTGTATTTATGGATTGACGTGTAGACGTTAATACTGTTGATAGATAAATAAGGAAGGGCATATTAGCTGCAACTGCGATTATAATCAAAGTGAATCAATGTAAATATTTTTATTTAATGTTTTTTATTATACTATAAACACATATGAGCCCGTATTAATGCTTGTTTTCTCCACTACTCACGCTGCAATCGATTTAATTGTCCCCACCATATACTTCGCACGCTGCCTATACCATATTTACAAATGTTGGCGTAATTAATATTAGTTACACAATCTGAACTATTATTAATATTTATTGCAGGCAGCTTTTTCTCCTTTCTTTTTTAAATATTAATAATTTTTGTTGAGAAATCTTTTAAAAATGCTCCAATACTTTATTAGCTTTAGATGACAGATAATAACCAAAGAATACTTTAAAGACAATAAATTTGTCTATGCCAACTATATATAAAATACATTTTTTATTTAAAGTATAGACGTGAGATTTATAAATTTGATTTTTATCGATAACTAGGAATTTTAGCAATCGTACATAAAGCTTTGTATGCAACTTGAACCTTGACTTTATGAACTCGCCTTTTTTTATTGGCCTCGCTCGCAAGCTTGCTCAGACATAAACACGGTTAGTTCATAAAGATCATCATTATGTACTTGTTGCATAAATAGCTATTACTTATTGTGCACTGATAATATTTCTTATAATTTTTCCCGGCAAACCCAAAGAAAATTAACAAAGATATCGATTAAATATTTATGTAGGTAAGTTCAATTTTACGGTTCATTACATTTTCAGTTTAATTTTTATTTTTTTTTTTTTTGTGTTGATTGAAAATCGATAAAAATTTAAACAAATCAAAAAGTGCAAAAAATGCAAAGAAAATAAAAAATTAATAAAAATTTTGTGCCTTTGAGTGCATTCATATTTTTTGTTCAATCATTTATGTAGTTCATTATGTATGCATGTCAGTTATGTTTTAAAAAACTATTCTACATCAGCATTAACGAACGTCAACAGTTATATAGTTATGGAGCTATTGGATGTAGCCTGCTAGATCTAAGATTGCCGGTACAATGAGTAACAAAATTATGTGAACAATTACATAATCAACGAATCTTACTAAAAAACTAATTTTTTATTAAAGTTGTTGCTACTTCTTAACTTATTAATTATTTTGCTATTCTTAATTTACTACCAAAAAAAAAGTTATAACAGGGGAAGGATTAGGGCCGACGAGAGCGATGTCGGGCCCCTGGGCCGACGAAAATTTTCACTCTTTTCACATGTTCTCATTTTCACCGTTAAAAATAGCTTAGCGAGCAAAAAATAAACCTCGTCGGCCTCTTACCGGGCCCTCCGGATTTCTACCAAAAATCTTCCGGATCCCTTTTTCTGAACCCTACTTTTGGAGACCAGGAAATTTCCTGCAATTTTCGCCGGTCCCCCTTTTAGACACGGGCCACGGGGCAGTTGCCCCACCTGCTCTACCCTCTGTAGGCCCTGGAGAGGATAACTTATCCAGCAAAAATATAAAACTCAAATATAATACGGTAAGACAAAGAATAAACTAAGTTCTTAATTTGTCTTAACAAATAGTTTTATAAAAAAACAAAACTGTAATATTTCGAAGTTTATCATTATTTTGTAAATCATTGTATATTTGAACGTACATATTCGTGGTACACTTAACGAAAGCCCGTCAAAGCATATTACATTGTTGTTTGAAAATTTCTAACTTTAATGCACATCAAAATATTTTTGATATTTTTTTCTATTTATTTCTACTTCTGTATGCAAAAAAGTCTATGTTATTGTTTTGTTATAATTTATATTTTTGAGAACAAAAGAAATAAAAGTATTTCATAAGTATTTATATATTTTAATTCTTTTTGGAAAGACAATTCAAAAGTTTTTTAAAAGGACTACAAAATTATTAACGGTAACAAAAAGTTATACAGAATTTATTAAATTAATAAACTATGTTTCTTGATAATAGTATGAAATATTCAATATTATTTTCTTTAATAAATTGTTAAGTTGTTCTATATCTATTTTGTATAAAATGAAGTATTTCTACATTTTTTATTTTGTTATCTTTCCAAAAGCTATATACCCCAGTTTTCGATGATAATTTGATTTACAATCGGACTATATTACGTGATGAATAAACGGTTAAATTGTTTAAAAGATTACGTACACGAGTTTCGTACACAGGAATCATTTTTTACAGTATGTTTAATAAAAAAAAAAAAAAAACAGATTTAAAAAGCATTGGCGATAGCAGTATGGTTAGTGGTGGAGCATTTCAATTAGTTTGAATCAAACACGTTATCCGACTCAATAATAAGTCTTTTCTGAGCTTTTCCAATCTAATTTTATATTTGACTCAAAGCCAACTTAATTTGATTTGGATAAATGAGGTTTTACTGTAGTTACAATGCTGATTCCCGTAGTCATGGTTGATGAGTTGGTAATGTTTGTCATTTGTCTTGATTGTTAAAATATTTATGTACCAAACGGAAAGAGTGAAGGAAAAAATCAAAAAGAAATGGATAGGAAAGATACTCTTGGCTATATTTTGATCGGAATATCTACGTCTCTGAAATGCGCAATGACCAAAAAATATTCACATGCTATATTCCGTTGATATTAGTAATAACGATAACCATGATTTTTGATGATCAGATTGCGACACGAGCCGAGTTTACAAACAGCCATTGCTTTTTTCTATGATATTTTACGCTCGGTATAAATAAATACAAAATTTAAATTATAACAGTAGTCTCTTTTCAATTCTACGCATCTTAGACACGAAGTTATTCATGTCTGCGCTTCATAGTGTCTATATTTACTTCACTTTTCCATAATGTTTTTATATATAAATAAATTATTATGTATTCAATAATTTATTTGTCTACTTCGAATTACTGACAACACAATTGAAGTCACAATATATTTTCAGTTTCTAGCGTTTGAAATGTGAAAAATTCTGGAATAAATTTAATGTGCCAAATGTTGTTGAAAAATGTTATTGTCATGAAAAATTATCGCAACAAATTTTCTCCATATGGTGTGAACAATTACTTATTTATATTCTAAATAATATATCTAGATGAATGTTTTACTATATTGCTAGGCAAACGGTGTAACATTTGACTTAAATAGATTGCCTGGTCATAGAAGATAGAGGTTTTGATTGTGTATGTATACCCTTTTTCAAATACAATTTTATTGATCATGAGTCAAAGATAAAAAATTAAATAATTCTTATATTCAAAACAAATCAATCTTCTATTCTTTTCGTTTACGTAAGTGCAATAATGAAAGAGATAAAGCCAAGAAAACGGAAATTTTTTAATTCATAAGTGATGAAGCATGGTTAAATTTAACTGAAATGGAGCATAGCAACAACTGTTCTTATTCTAACATTTGTACTTAGAAGGTTTTTTAGATTTTATTAATTCACATTTAAATTGAGATTTGATTTCACATTAAAAAGAGAAAAAAAATAAAGCAATAAGTATTATTGTGGTTTCTCTTACATTCTTGATACTGTCTTCGTGACAGTTGGTAGTATTTACTTTCTTTCTCGGATGCATATGTTATTACTGAAGTCAAATAAACTTATTTCTACATACTCTATCTCAAGTTATATCTAATATCTTACGATGTATTGTAAACTTTAGAATGCAAAACTTAGAAAAATGGTTTTCTCGAATAAACTGAATTTTTTTTTTAAAGTTGGTTGACAAATTTGAACTTTATTACAAAACTAAAATGTTTCTTTATATGAAATCAATTATAATATAATCACATTGCAGCGCACTACCGATTTAATTCCAAAAAATTTTGCTGCCAATCCAAAAATATTGGCTATTGTTGTCTCGAAGATTTTTCTTTCGCATTTCCTTCCATGCAATTCTTTACAGTAAATATTGGATAAAATTGAACTTAAGGATTCACTCGATTAACACTCAAAAGATGCACAGGTATATATCCCATAGGATATGTTTATTAAGTCATTTCAGGGCGCAAAATTTTGAGTTATGCTTCTGATTAATGATAATTTAATCTAAGACTATTTAAGGGGGACCACTAGTGTGATATTTTGAAAAAATTGGAAAATTTTTCTTACATGTTTCGATAGTCTATACCTTTAGAAATAACCTACTAAATTTTCAAGTGCATATCTTAAATAGTTTTTGAGTTACAGCCATCCGAAGAGCGGATTCTGATTTTCATTGTTAACTTTGAGGTATTTAGAAAAGTATAAAGGTTGATAGTTCGGGAGTTTCTGGACGTGGCTGCCAGTCACATGTTGGGGAGAAGCTAGACTTTGGCACATTTAAACGACTCATTTAGTTTTACTATGACCGTTATAGTGAATACATCGTAAATAATTTTAGTAAAAATTTTCAGTGATTAAAACTAAAGAGTAAAGTAAAGAAAAACTACATTTTTCAAATTTTCTGCAGTTATAACTCGAAGACAAATCCGATCGATTTGATTTTTATTGCAGCTTCTTTTACATATGTTTCTTCGTACCATGAACCTCCAGTTTTCCGATCGAATAAAAAATGTAATTATTGCAGGCCAAAAATAATCAAATTTTCGCGTAAAATTTGAAACTTTTTTTTTAAAAAACTCCGCCATTTTGTTAAATTTCAATTTTTTTTTTCGATTGGGGTTCATGGCACGGGCAATACCTTCTAATTTAATAGGCTTTTTGGTTTTTTTGATTTCAGGCACTGTGAAGGTCGCTATCATTGCAGCAGCGGGGAGATCGCGAATAACTCACTGAATTTTCAATTTTTTGGTTTCATAAATTTTATCATGAATTTATTATATATCAACGAGTAAATTCTTAAAATATTATTCCATACAGTAGTTTTCTTTAAAAAATTCCCAAAAATCACCTTTTTTCCAGGTGGTCACACTTGTGGTTCCCCTTAAATATTTTTAGTGGGTAGTTAAAAGTTTTGATTCAATTCGATTCGATTCGATCTTAGAAATATTTTTATCAAACCTAAAATGAAACGAAAAACATTTCTCAGCGAAGATATAATTATGTATAAAGAAAAAAATTCCAAGAAATAACAATAATAACGGTTAAAAGTTACAATTAAACGAAATTGTCCTGATGGTTACAATATATTTTCCTTTTGTGAATTTAATTTCAATGGAATGTCTTAATGTTGGTGAGGATAATTATAATATTAAATACACTACATTATCCTTCGTAACACGTAATAATAACTTGGATAATACTAACTATGGTGGCGCTGCTGTCTGATTATCAACGTTATTATTAACATCACGTGGCTGTGAACGTTTCGAACAATAGCCTGCGAACAGTGTAGTAATTCTATCTTAATACTTAATTAATGTCATTAATTTTACATTACTTTCCCTTATCTGTGCTCCACAATCTTTTCATCAGCATTGCTTGATGTGGACATTTTATTCTCCTAAGTTCATGGTCATATTTATTATCTATGTATTTTATTGTCTTTGATCGTAAATTGTTTATTCTTTGTTATTTGTTTTTTACGAAAGCGATAAGCCGTGTTGACATTTTGTCACTTGTATCTAATCTGTATGTTACAGAGAGAGAGAAAGAGAGAACTGAATCTTTTGCAATGTTTCTAGGTGACGAAAGTCGCCCATGTGCATTACATTTCACTTAACAATAATTGAATACGATATTAAATTTAGTTAAAATGTGTCATATTTTATAAGTAAATGCAAAGTTTCTGAGAGATCAAAGTCCACTTTACAGTATTTCGTTAAATAAATGAAAGTAAGCGTCTACACCATTAAAAAAAATTAGTATTTATAAATATCTAAATGAAATGTATTCAATTTTATTGAACTATCTAATGCAATCAGAAAATCTACCTTTGTAATGTTGTCATTATTATTAATTTCTTAATATTATTTATTTAATTTAAAATTACTTATTTAAGTAGGTATATCTTTGTATTACTATATAAATAAACAAACTATTTCAAGATCTATTTCTTTTTTTACAACGCAGTGTATTTTTATACATTGTATGTACAGTCCAATATTACCTGAGAGAAATATATAAAAACTAATAGCGGGAGTTTAGATGTAACTACTCTATATCCATCTTTATTGCAATAGTATGTATTTTATCTTCTTAATGTAACAAAATATGTATATCTCTTTCTAAAAATATATCTTTCCTTTTTGTTGGACTTTGATCCCTCAAGAATTCTGCGTTTATTTATGCCTATATGTTTAGGTTTGTGTTTCCCAAACTTTTCTCAGTACAGGAGACTACAATGTAAATTTGAATTATTGCAAAATTTATTTAGGCGTATGACTTACTTTTTAGGTGTCAGTAGTCAGTACTAGTTCGTGGTAGAAAATAATTTTACTATCTTCGCTACGCGCCTCGATAGAAAAAATGTTACTTTTCTGCCTTGTTAAATAACTACTATTTCTTTTCGTACAATTAATATTTTTGTCAGAGTTTTTAATAAATTTGGAAAATAATATGTTTTTTGAAATTTTTTGCTATTTTACAAGATAAAATATAATAAACCGAATAAAATCGAACTTTTGTTTCGAAAGACTCTTTTTAGTTTTTTTTTTACTCTAGCAAAAAAGAGTAAAATTTAATAGGATTATATTCCCTAGTGAAAGTGTTTGATCGCGTCATACAGTGCTGACAGCATTGAAACAGATAACTACTGAATGGTTCAAATTAAACTCTGCATCTTCATTTTTTGATTTTTTGATAAAACACCAGTGTTTTTTCACTAATCTTATCCATTAAATATTTAAATCAAAAGTAGAAAATGACAGCAACTATATTTCAAAAAGTAGTAAGATCACAGTAGTTCTATTCCAAAAGTAGTAAGGTCACAGCAGTTCTGTACCAATAGTAGTAAAGTTATCGTGGTTCTGGACCAAAAAAGTAGTAACGTTACAGTGGTTCTATTCCAAAAGATTTGTGAGAACGAAATAAGTATCACATATGAATATTTGTTTTTTCACTTATTATTACACGAGAGGTTCATATTTTTTCGAATAAATTTGTGTTCGTCCGACGAAACTTTCTTGCCTAGTAATTTAACGAAAAGAACTGTCAACTAACAAAAACGCGACAGCGAAGCTGAAGCCTTTCTGTGTTGACAGTTCTTCGAGTTATATTGCTTTTAGGCATGAAATTTGAGTTGCAGAAAACATCAATTTATTCAGAAAAAATATAAAGCTCAAGTGTAATACGGTAAGACAATTTAACGAATAAAATAAATTAGTATAATTCATATTATTATTTAATACATTGTTACTATGGTTCTGAAATCAGTTAAATTTACCAATACGAATTTTCTGTTTCGTTTTTATCGTGTTTACCTACAATGAAATGACCAATGAAATGTTTTGTACCATTTTTTCGCTGTAAAAATCTGTCCTTACTGTTTTTCACATGGTAAAAGTGAAAAAACTACGATATTTTTATGAGATTTGACATGATTTAAATTGTTATTAAAATTATAACTTTATAATATGTATAAGAAAAGGAGAACCACCGTGTATTTTCAATTAAAATTTTGTATATGAGAATTTTGTATAATTATGACAAACATTGTAGATCCAATTGTAGGTTATTTTGCTCCTGATTGTATGAATGTTTTACAATGTGAAAATAGCAAAAAGCAATAAATTGTTATATTGTTGTATGAAATTTTCTTTTTTTGAGTAGGACTATATCTGTTACACAGTGTGTGTGAATGGTATAATAGGATTTGATATCTAAATTGTATTTTGTATGAAAATGTTTTAAAATTGATTCATAGTCTATGTCATAGCCCCATTTGTATTGTTATTCTAATAAAAAAGAATTTTAAATAATTGAAAAACTGATTGATTTAATGCAAAACTATTACTGAAAATAAATATTAAATTGAAAACTTTTTTCCCATATTGGTATATTTTTCAATTTTAAACTGTCTACTGGGAATTATTTTAAATAATTATTTTATAGAACAGTATGAATCTTTGATGAATTTGACAGAATGGATCCGTTCCAGGGCGCATGAAAAAATTACCCATAAATATTAGTAAAATTTAAATAAAAGAATCCATTCAACGACTGATACGTAGGTACTTGAAAATTTAAAAATAATTGAAAACCAGCGCCAAACTAAATGGCACATTTTTACAAAATTTTCATTATAAATAACATTTTTAAAGGTCAAAGTTTAACAAGGAATTGAATAATTCATATAAAAATACAAAATTGTCCCCATGAAACAGAGCCAACATGAAAGAGCAGAGATGAGATACATATAATATTAGGTATAGACCTATAACTCACGTATAATTTAATAATAAAATACACAGGTTTGCCAACTTTATCGGGGGGGGGTTGCATGAAGGAAAAGAAATTTGGTAGAAATACATAATAATATATGATAAAATTTTACTTGCTTATTTCAATATTGTACATTTCAAAATTCATGTAAGGTCATTTCATATGGACAGGAATAATAGCGCCCCTGAAAACAGAACTAGTGCGCAGTAACCATTCATTGAAATATTGTTAGAGTAACGAAAACTATGATTATTAATTATTACAAACAATCTTTTGGATTTTACACCCGTTTTACCAACCAATAACAGATATTACAAACATTTCTTTTTTTTACTAGAACTGACAAATTTTTGAAATTTTATAGACGGACCTGGGTCGACTAAAATGAAATGTGATACTCTCTCTTAGATTAGTAGGAAATTTTAAATTAAGAAACAAAATGGCTTAAGAGACATGTTTGCATACACAGCCTTGAGGTGTGTAGCATCCGCTACTCAACAAATAATTCAAATCGCGCGTCATAACTAACGTACTTATTTATGATGTCGGTGCGTTTGTAGTTCGCTGCTATTACTGTTCCCATGATCAGTAGACATAACATCCGTACAAGATTACACACATGTTGATTTTGTTATGCACTTAACTACCCCATATGTTCATTATTAACAATACCACACGAACACATGTACACATATTTATATGGTCGGTACCAAATGTTCTGACCATTCCATTCTTTTATAAATGTAATTTGTTTACAATCGTTTTTAATATTTGATTTTAAGTATCAACAATTTAAAGAAAAACAATAAACAAAAATGTATAGTACAGTATTTCGTAATATTAAAAACGGTTGTAGGCAAAATAAATTTATAAAAGAAGAATGGAATGGTCTCTACAATTGGTACTGACTATATTTAATAACACTTAACAACCCTACAGATGCTATATATATATATATATATATATATATATATATATATATATATATATATATATATATATATATATAAATACAGACATTGCACTCGCATCATCATTAGTACAACATACACAAGTCTATCAACAACCATCAAGAATAATGTACTTATTTTATTTGTTTTAAGTAAAATTATATTAAAAATATATAAGTAGTGTTTTATTAATTAATTATTATCATCATCATTAGCAACCCCAACACTACAAGGTGAAATTACTCTTAGTCTTACATTCACGTATGAAACTAAATGCTTACTTTTTATCAAAAAATAAAATAAAATATGTAAGTTAGGTAATATGAAATAATCAAATAGAATTTGCAATTGTTCAGAACAGGATGGAAAATTCTCGATATTTGCCATTGTGCAAAATAATAATTATATAATGTATTTTTGTTGTCGTCTATAGGATAACAGGATCCACTAGAAGTAAATAAGTTTTGTAAATAATGCTCAAGTGAAGGATAATTTTTATTATTATTAGTGTCCTATTAGTAAAATGAACAGTCTCTTTCTACACTACTTGGCCGAAGGAATAACTAGCATTTTATTCTTATAATAATGTAGTTTTCTTCTATTATGTACTATTCATTATGTTCACATTAGTTTTTTGCGGAAAAACATGATAAATGTGAGTGTGAAATAAAAGGTGTAGGTACGTATAGGTACGAAAAATTCCAATTACCGTCAAACGGGAATATTTGAAAACGGTGGGGCTATTTGGAACAAAAAAAGAAAAAGATTTAAGCTCTTATATCTGTTTGGTTTCTGAACGATTCATAACGTTAATGCGTCTTTAATAGGGGATGCTCTTTAAGAGTTTAAATCTACTTTATTTTTTGTTGCAAATAGTCCCACCGTTTTCAAATAGCCCCGTTTGACGGTACTCGACCTAATTTATTTTGCATAACAAAAATAGCGTGTTTAGTTCCGTAGATTAAGTATACTAGAGACACCTATAATTAATTACTTAAGGAATAGGGCGTGCTGCAAGTAGAATCAAACAAAATCATATGACAAAATTCTTCAGAATTGATCCGATCTCATTTGCAATTTTCAATTTTTGGGGGTAAGTTAGGTTCAGAAAGAAAGAAACATATCCTTAAAGTAAATTTGAAGCACTGTTGATTTCAGATGGTGCTGTGGCTTCCAGAATATGCTACGTCTGATGGTGACCTCCGATGGGTGACAGCTGATTTCTTCCATATTTTCCAAGGAGATACTTTCAAAACATTGCAATAATTATTTGAATATATGTATGAAATGTTCTCGAAGTTTTAATAAGTTATATACTGCTCTAAACCTATAATACTGTTCCCCTTAAACTATAATATGTACAATATATTTATTTATTCGATAAACGGTAATGAATTTTTTTCCGAAAGCTGTGAAAAACTCTAACCACTGAAAATCTGTAATTTAATATGTACCCAACAGACATTTACTGAATTTTTAAACGTTTTTTTTTTTGCCGTTTTATAGCCAGACCCGAATCTAAGGGGGGAAAACCGGGGCTCCTGCCCCGGGCGGCAGTTTTAGGACGCGCCAAAATCATAATGGCTCAGTCTATATTAAATGGACCAAGAAAAAGAGTTGGTTGCTCGACCATTTTAGAAACAATTAATATTCTCCCAGTTGTTTCTATTGTATTTGACGTGTTAAGAAAAATTCTTAAAAATAATTACCTTAAACCGTTTAAGCGTAGTGGCCATTTTTGTTTTCCAATTTGCGCTGATTTTTATGTTAGCAGCCTTTTACGCCAATAAATTTGAATAAAAGACTTTTCTCAAATTTTGGAACTTTGAGCTTCTATATGTCTGATGGGGCCGGTGATAAAAATCTGAAATTTGCACAACTTATAGTATTTTCGGAGTAGGTTTATTAAAATAAAAAATCAACTTGTATATCGATCCTTTACAAAACCCTCAATTTTTACCATTGCTGCAATGGGAAAAATAGGAATTTTGTAAAGGACGTATATACTTATGAGTTTTTTTAGGAATTTATCTCAAACACTAGAGACGCCACTATCAAGTTTCTGCCCCGTTCTAAAAAATCGTAGATCCGGGGCTGTTATTAGCAAATAAATTTCAAGACAATTTTTAACTTCCCATTGGGAGTTACTGTAATGGGTCCGATTTTACGAATCGCTAATTTTGACATATTTCCACGTTTCAAGGTCACTAGAATCCGAATCCATCGTTTTCAGCGTGATGTCTGTGTGTGCGTTCGTTAGTTCGTTCGTTCGTTGGTGAATTTTTTTTCGTCTCGCATATCTCGAAAACAAATGATGATATCAGCTCCGGACTAATTTCCTTAGATGCGTAATCAAAAAATGAAGACCGGATAAAGTTTTCAGCAAATTCGGATTAACGGTTTGTTTTTGTGATAAAAAAACGGAATTGACTGAATGTCTTTATTATATGATGGTATAAGAACCTTCTGTGATGTTAAAAACGCCAGTAAATTATTGTAAAATTAAAAAAAAAATCTAAACGAAAAAAGGGAAATAAGAAACTTTTTGTGAAATATTTTTTGTTTCGCGTCTCGCGTATCTTGACAACAAATGATGTTATCATTTGTTTGATAAGAGTGGGGAAGTTGATCCAATGGGAAGTTGACAGTGTGGGTAGACCTGTCCCCCAAATTTTTTATTTTTTTTTTTTAATATTATGATGATTAATAAAAGAAAATTCAAATAAATCAAAATTCTGTAATAAAAAACAATTTGATGCAAGATTACTCATCGTACATGATTTATGGACAAATTTCCTAGTCTATCAAAAACCGTCGCAAAAAAGTGAAATTAAATAAAATATTCTAACAAACATTGCCGTTTGAATAATGAATAGAAAGTCACATACATATTAGTGATAATACATTAGCAAAAAAAAGGAAAGTTCTAAAACATTAATCTAACAAATTTTTTGTTATCATTCCATTTCTTTTTATATTGCACGGCCTCAGTGCCGTACCGTACCGTTTGTCTTTACTATAGTCCACTCCCGTCGTGTTACGTCGAATATCACACAGGCACAGTTGTACACGTTATTTGCCTAGTTTTTCCAACATCTCCACGAAGATGATGGGGATGCGAGAGGTTCGAGGAATCGATTGTTGTTTTGAGAAACGCGTGCGCATCACCCGCCCGAGATTTTCACCCAGAATCAGTCATTTCCTGCCCGTGTTTCAGGGTGTTCGTGTAACCAATTCGAATTGTAATAGAGAACGTGTGATTGTTAGATATTTTATACTACGTAACGGCAAATATTCAAATAATTTGTCGTGATATTTTTTCGGCCCGCATCGTCTGTACAGAGTGGCACAATGTAATTGTTGTAGAAAATTTGAAAATATTTAAAATTTTTTTTTTGGTTTGGTTTTGATTTTTGTTGATTTTTCGTAGAAAGTGTTAAAAAATTTGATTGTTGAAATTTTTCGAACTTGCGAAAAGATATTTAAAAAACTTGTGGACAAGTCATTTGAAAAATTTGTAATTTTAAGCGTTCGTTTTGTTTTCGAAAACTTTTTGCGAGTATAATTAAAAGTATTTTAAAAAAAGTTTTATTAAATTTGAAAACTTAAATTTCGCAAAGTGTAAATATCAAATTGTTTTCTTCATATAACAATTTTAAATTGAGTATTCTAAACATGTGCTGTTCGCAGAAGAAACTTTTAATGGAATTATAAAGTAAGTACTACTAAGTATTTTATGAAAACAGAAAAAAAAACTTTTTAATACTATTTAAGTTTTATATTTACTCGGAAAAACTGGCGGCAGAGTATCTCATAAATATTTTCTTACAGTGTTTTAATCAAAAATTTTATTAAATTTATTTCGCAATAATAAAATTTTTTCTAATTGTAATTTACGCATGTGCCGAAGATAAAAAGCTATTAACACTTAGCCGAAATTTATCTGCACTAAATCCAAATAATTTTTTTTTCAAGCATTTCCCAATTACCCCAGAAGAACAATATTATCCGAAATTTTCGATTCTTGTCTATTTATTCATGATTTGGATTTTTGATAAACTTGTAGTTTTGAAGTTGTTTCTAATTACAGGCGTCAACCATGCGCCGTGTCATCCCCAATTGAATATATCTTGATACACGTTCGAAAATTTGAATTCGCCCATATGACGTATATTGGTACGTAGCTATGTACGTGCGATATGGTCTGTGTGTGCCCGTCTTGCGCTAGCAATGACGTCATTCGGTGGAATAATGAGGTGCGGGTTAATTTTTTGAATAATTGAACACTATTTGTTGTCATATTTGATAATAATATGAAGTGTATGTGGCCTACTTATTTTTTGAATATTAAATTAGGTAAATATTCTAGTGGCCTATATATTATGATATGAAATAAATCCATTTTGTATTTTATTTTGCGGAAAAACAACTCAAATATTGTTTGTTGTTTTAAAGTTGTAGAGCAAGTATTTGTTATGCGTAGAGCAGAGTAAATATTATTGGAATTTTAGGAGTACAGTTGAACTCTTTTTTATGCGGTCTTTTTTTGTGCGGATTTTTTTGTGCGATTTTTTTTATGCGGTTTGTAAAAAATGGCCATTAAAATGCATAATGTGTATCAAAATCACGAGACAGTAAGAAACTTAAACAATTACTATAATAACTTTCTTTGATAAAAATACTTTCTAACGACTTTTAAGCATTTAATCAATACATTGCATAAGAACATAAATTATTGCTTCAATTAATTTTTTTTACACATGTATTTTTCAAAATTTTCATAATATTATAAAAAGGAAATAAAATAATCCTACGAATAAATTCAGGCTTTCTTGTTTATAGAAGCAACTTCTAAGGAAATTTCTAAGTTTTGAGCGTTTTGAGTGATGTTCCCAACCAACCGTTGGGAACAGAAGAAAGAAAAGTTTTTTGTACAATCTGAATCGAACTATACTTTTTATAGCTTTTTATGATATTTTTGAATTTATTTTTTTGTGCGATTTTTTTATGCGGTCCCCTCCACCGCACAAAAAAAGGATCAACTGTATATCTAGATGAATACTTGTACAATTCCTGAGTCAGTTTACAGGATGAGATTTTTGAGAGTTGCCATTCGATTAATTCCTATAATATAGTTTATATTGAACATATTCACAATAGAGGGGACCATTCACGAAAAATTCTTTCAGATTTCTAGGGCTTACGGTTTTTTTGGAATAATTTTTTTTTTCAAATGGAAACAAACGTTGAGATGTTTTTTGAAAATTAATTTATGACTTCAAACTATCAATAATATTAAAATATTCATTATTTTATTCCATATTTTTGAGAAATTCTTTGGGCCAAGTTTGTTTAATTGGACACAAAAAATACAGTTTGCTCTAAATCTACATGCAAAATAAAATAATCTGATGGTATGTACACACTAATCCAGTGGCGGATTTACCATAAGTGCCGCTCTAGGCTCCGTAAAAAATGTCGCCCCTAAAAAGCTAAAAAAAATTTCTTAATGATTTTATAACAGTTTCCTAAAAAAAAAAGAAAACCGCCTGGTAAATCTGCCGCCTTAGGCTCCGGCCTACTTAGTCTGCTGGTAAATAAACCACTGCACTAACCTCTTACAATGAAACAAACTTTATTAATTAAACACATTAAATATTTAAATAATTTTTAGTTTGTTCCCAAATATTCAACTGAATATTTAATAAACGAGTCATTAAATTAAAACTGTACTTTTAATATTTAATATTATTCCATAATATTAAGGAAATCAAAATTAAATGAGTGTGAAAAAACCATCACTAAATTTTTGCTAAACAAAATTATAATTATCGAATCTGCATTTTCTTGTGATATTATTATTTTTAAATGGCAACTCTCAAAATACTCATTCGTTATGTTATGTACACAGATAGAATATTTCGCGCTTGATTTTTTTTAAGTGAAAACATTTATAATGAAATCTGTAATGATCGAGAATGAAAATTGTAATGCTTTGCCTCTAATAAAATTTGTAATGATTGTAAGGGGAGAAAACGACAGTTGTTATGATTGCATACCTAAATTATTAGTAATAAATTATTAGTAAATAATGATTTTTTTTTAATAATAATAAAATTAAATATACATTTTATACACTAAGAGCATTCTTACGATTAGGTTATTATTTACAAGAAATTAGATAAAAATAACTTCACTTTACTTTCATTATTATTATCTGTCAATTAATTTTTGTTAATTACATTTTTTTATTTTAAAAAACTACATTATACTTATGGCACTTAATACACATGTCTCGAAGCAGGTCTTGAAATCAAATTTGGAATTTTATAAACATTTTACAAAATGTTAAAACATGAAAATAATCAATATTATAAGTTATTACGAAAATATACATAAAAATAACTAATATAATATCACGTTTATAAATATTCAAATATTATTGAAAATTTTACATAGAAATATCATATTTTAAAACACAAGTAATCCAGCGATTAACGTGTTCAATACACTCGACTCGAAATGCCAATAACCGTGGTTATTAAATGTCATAATACTAAAATATTAATTTATTGGTTACAAAATTTTCAAACTGTACATCATTATATTAGGTACATAATATACAGAGTGTCTCAAAAGTCGACGTTCAAGCTTCAGGAGTTTATTATTCAGACTGTTTCGAGCAAAAAATCTATTTATGTATTTCTCATATTCTTCATAGTTTAGGAGCTATTTGTGTTTTTTAACACTTTTTTTGAAAATCTGCGTTTAGATTTGTTGCTGTGCTTTCCGTTACCAATATTCAAGGAATTTTTATATTTGTTTTTATCTATTATCAAATTTTAATGAATAGAAATTTTAGCTGAGCAACAAAAATTAAATCAGCATCCAAAATGTTTATTTAACTTTATTTCAGTACCCAAAAAAATCTCACTAGTGACATGTTACTACATTCTTAGTATATAAGTACGAAGCTGAAACTCGAATATTTATACAGGAACCTCTAATGGGCACCAAACAACTTGTTTCTGTAATCTAAATTACGAAATTTATGCTTACAGATGAGCGAGTCCAGTTAATGACGTCACGGAATCAACCTTTATTTTGTATAGACACACGCGGCATTAAGCCCCTTGCACCCTCTGCTTCGTCGACCTTGATTATGACTTGATGTTGAAAAATTTATTTGGAAAATAATCGTCTGCGCAGTATTTCTTTAAGATATTAACAAAAAAATAAAAATTATTTTAACTAAATATTATAACTTTCCTACATCTTTCTTTTTTTTTATGAAAGGTTAAAAAGACTTTCAGTATAGGTGTAAAAAAAAGTTTTCTTTTGGGGAGTTGAAATTGTGTTGAAAGTAAGCATTAGGGATTTTATTTACTTCAGTTTTATTGTAACACTATGGTTAACTTTGTGTGAAATTATGGAGACTGGTGAAAGTTGGTATTGAAAGTTTTCCGTGCCATATGTAACCACCGCCTATCAAATTTAACTTTGTAATACTTTATTTTTACTAAATCATATTTATGTACCTATACAAAAAAGCGAAGGCCAAGTTTGAATGAATTTTATTTGAATAGTCACAAAAAAATTTGATACAGTGTGCTTTAATATAATAAATGGTGACAAGATTAACTTCAGCTTGGAAGAAATATAAATGAAAATAAATTTCTTAAATACCCATGAAAATTATGAAAATCTGTTGTGATTAAAAAGACTTCGTACCTAGTGTCTGTATTTTAATCCATATATTTTTTTAAAATAGTTTATTTCCGTGCTGACTGTACTTTGGAGAGAACAATGAATTCTTACTTAATTTGTTGATTTACTCTTTCTTAATTATGGAAAATTTGACATTATAACTAAGAAAAAAAGTTCAAGAAGCTTACTACCCCGGATATAAGGGGGGGGGCAAACCAGGGCCGCTACCCCGGCCGTCAGTTTCAGGGGGCGCCAAAATCATACTAGGTCGGTCCATATCAAATGATCTAAAAAAAAGTTGCTTGCTCGACCATTTTAGAAAGAATTAATATTCTTCCAGTTGTTTCTGTTATATTTGAAGTATCGAGAACAATTCTTAAAAAAAAAATTATATTGAACCGTTTAAACGTGGTAGCCATTTTTGTTTTCCAAATTGCGCTGATATTTATGTTTGCAGCCATTTATGCCAATGCACATATTTCATAAACCGTTCATCCTAAAAGGTTGAAATAAAAACCATTATAAGGGTAATAAATCTCCCTTTATTTTAAGTTATGTCCATATTTGACCTATTTTCACCCCTTCCATAAGAAAACTTTACTTAAATTTGGCTATCAAAATTTAGCAAAATTCACTTTTTTAACATTTTTTTTCTTATAGGAGTGTTTAATATAGTTTGGTATTTTTGGTAATATAGTTTGGTAAACTTCCTAAAAAAATTCAATTGTGAAACTTGTACCCTTTAATTTTTACAAACTTTCGAAAATTGACTTTTTTCCAAATTTTGGAACTTTGCGCCCCGCTATCTGTGATGGGGCTGGTGATAAAAATTTTAAATTTGCACAACTTGTATTTTCGGAGTAGATTTATTAAAATAAAAAATCAACTTGTATATTGATCCTTTACAAAACCTGCAATTTTTAACATTGCCGTAACGGGAAAAATAGAAGTTTTGTAAAGGACTTATATAGTTATGAGTTCTTTTGACAGTTTATGTCAAACGTTGGAGGGGGGGCGTCACTTTCAAGTCTCTGCCCCGATTCTAAAAAATCGTAGATCCGGGGCTGGATGAAAGCTTAATATGAGTTAAGAAAAAAAATTTTTGAAGAAATATTAAAACCATTTTTCAGATAAAATTGATATTTAGTCTTTTTATTATAGTTAAAATATTCAAATAAATATCATCGAAAAATACATGAAATTCTTGTCTAAATGTACAAGCAAATCTATAAGATATTATTTTGTATCCTATGTGTGGTTGCTTTTCCCTTTCGTCCCTTATTCAACGAAATATTATTTTTACACTAGAGGTTTGTACTGCTCCCAATAAATTTGTGTTTGTTTAACAAAAATTTTTTGTCTAGAAATTTAACTATCTTAGAAGAACTATCTTTCAACTAACAAAAACGCGACAGCGCAGTTGAAGTCTTTCCGGTTTGATAATTCTTTGAGTTGCCAATTGCTTTTAGGAAACACATCGTCGGCTCACAAAGAAAACCATTGTCAGTAGTATGTACAAATTTGTATGGACCACGAGTTTCGATTAACACGAAACCAATTAAGCGTGTTATTCGAGAAATGCCTGCATTCTTATGACGTTTAACACATGTAAATTAATTTCCTGAAACATTTTTAAGTTATTTCTTAAAAGACATAAAATTTATTAATCGGGAATATTTTTATGTTATTAACCACTCAATTTAAATTAATTCCTGAAATAAATTAAAATTAAAATATCTATTTATTTCTCTGAATAAAACATTAACCAAAACAAAACACCTCAAAGTATCTAATTAACTGTATACGAAATGCGGAACAAAATATATTTACAAACGTAATGAAACATGAAATAATTCCTGTAAGCAATAATATGTTGAATTTGCTTTGATTATTCCCTCTCAAATTGTCTGTTTCTATTATTACAAAGGCTAAAATATATAACATGTACAAAGAGTTTTGTAATATGTAACACACAAAAAGAATATTTTATTAAAAGCAAAAATTCCTTAGAGGCAAATTAATGCTACACAGTAGATTGTTGAGAAATTGTTAGCGAAAAAGTAAAATAAAGAGATAGATAGTGTTTTAATTATACGTTGTTATAGTTTATTATTTTAGGGTTCCGAGGAAAGAATCTCGGTATCGTTATAATTTTTTTATTACTCATGCGGGAGAAGTACTAACTTGGCGCACACATTTCTGTACGCAAAATAGCTGTTTGCCCACTGTACTCTTCCCACATACTTTTTTGCGTGCGGAAAGTAAACTTTCCAGACGCAAATTGACAATAAAACACGCAAAATTTAATCAAAACACGCAAAGCCGCCTCTTGATTTTTCATTTAATAAATATTTCATAATTATTTCTATAGAAACCACCAACAAAGTAATTTAAACAATATTTAATTCAGAAAAAAAAGACGAACACTCAAAGATATTGTTACAAAAAGTAATAAGAATGTCAAAAATAATAATAATAATAGAAAAAAGTATGTAAAATTCGTAACAAAAAATTGTATGGGCAACTCGTGCGAGATTGTCGATTTCCCACTCAAGCGAATGAGCGCACGAACGTAGTGAGTGCGCTCAACTTCGCTTTCGTGGGCAATCGACAATTTCCCGCTCTTATTGCACAATATACTATGTCACGTTCGTCGACCATATAGCCCTATAAGTCACATGTTTGTACCAGGTATCAAAAAAAATAATTTTCTTGAGATTTCATCTTATATTGAAAAGTGAGGATGAAATTTCTTTTAAGACGTACCATATCGTGCAGGATACCGTTCGAAGAGGCTCGTTTTACAAATTTTAATTTTAAGTGCCGTGTGCTTCAAAGAGGTAAATAAAATAGCTTGTCCCCCCATTGTAACCTTTAAGTTATTGATCCAAAAAATCTGAAATAAACTTGTTAAAAACCCTCAATTAAAATTAGTTCCGCTACGTTTTGTCAGAAAATTTGGGAGATATAGGCAAACAGCCAAAATTTGTAGTTGAGAAAATGGTCCCTGATAAATGAAAGTTTGCATCAAGGTTTGCTTCAGTATTAGGAAACATCACCCAAGAATTCAAGTTAAAATCTTGAAGAAAAATGCTGAAAAGTTCACAAAATTTTTGTTTTTCGTAAGTATCTCTGAAAATAATTCCATATACTTTATCATTTCAAATGAAGTTGAGATTATTTTAACGATATTTTTAAGCTTCGTTTCCGAAATATTGAACTTTGAACTTTATGTGTCTTCTAACTGTAACAATTATGGACAATTTAAACTTACAAGGAAAGGTATCCAACTGTATCTTTCAAAAATTTTTGAAACATTTGTGAATTGTAGATCTTATTAAAACTAATCACAAGCCATATTTCGTTCGTGCCCATAAGCGGTTTAAGGGGGTGAAACTTACCCCTGAAAATTAGAGGTTTTTTCCAATTTTCTTAAATATCTTGGAAATGGTAAGAGCTTTGGTACGGAAACTATATATATTTGTAAATGGCACTTTAAGGATTTTATTATGATACCAAAATTTAAGTTATAAAATCATTGGGGTTTCATCCCCCACCCCCAACCCCTAATTTTATCAGGTATTTTTTGGTAAAAGAGGAGGCTGTTATGTGTAAATAAAAGAATTTTTTAATTAATATATTTTATATCACATCAGTTTATATCTTGTTGCATAAATATAGCCTTTGCTGATATTAACTTGGGAAAAATTTTAACTTTTTTAATTAATAATAATGAGCAAAAATATGTTTAAACAATCTCGTATTTTAGTAATGAATTGTTACAAACTTACGATATACTTTAAAATACATAATTTAAAAAGAAAAAATACACTGCCCCCCCCCCCCCATACTTTACTGATATTTATACAAATCTTATTTACTTAGTTTCAATTTTATTTTCCTTTTTGTTTTTGAATTAATCATGTGGTAATTTGCGGGTTTGTCGTCAATTTTGAACCTTTTATTCCTTATGATTGTAATTTCCCTGCAGTTGATTGTGATTTGTTTAATCTGTATAGATATCAGTAAAGCATGGGGGGGGGGGTGCAGTGTACTTTTTCTTTCTAAATTATGTATTTTAAAGTATATCGTAAGTTTGTAACAATTCATTACTAAAATACGAGATTCTTTGACCATATTCTTGCTCACTATTAAATGAAAAAGTTACAATTTTTTCCAAGTTAATATTAGCAAAGGGTGTATTTATGCAACAAGAAATAAACTGGTGTGATGTAAAATATACTAATTAAAAGTTCTTTTATTTACACATAATAGTCTCCTCTTTTACCAAAAAATACCTGATAAAATTAGGGGTTGGAGGTGGGGGATGAAATCAAGATGATTTTATAATTTAAATTTTGGTATCGTAATAAAGATCTTAAAGTGCCATTTACAAATATATATAGTTTCACTAGCAAAACTTTTACCATTTCCAAGACATTTAAGAAAATTGAAAAAAAAAACTCTAATTTTCAGGGGTGAGTTTCACCCCCTTAAATCGCTTATAGGCAGGAACGAAATATGGCTTGTGATTAGTTTTAATAATATCTACAACCTACCAAAGTATCAAAAATTTTTTGAGAGATACAGTTGGATACCTTTTCTTGTTAGACTCGTGTCGAATATATTTACTTGTATATATGTATATAATCGTTGATGCGTCTGATAGTGATCGTGTAACATCCGAACGACTTGACTGATATAGACTAGCTAAAAAATCTTGATTTAATGCCACTTCGTGCTAACTTGCCGGGCCAACTGGTACTTATATTCTATTCCAAAAGTGAGGAGCCAATATTGAGGAGTCCTGACTCAATACGCTCCATCACGCATTTGGTAAATATTTTTATTAAGAAATATTAATTACGTACAGTAAGTGGATGGTAGTCAAGAAATTATTTCTAAACTTTTCCGTGCATATCTATGTTTAAAATACAACCTTTTAGTTCATATGTTATTTGTTGCAAAAGCTTTTGTTATTTGTTGTAAAATGTTAAAGGTTACTTGACGCTGTTTGAATGTTTTCTTAGGATATTAACCTTTTCAAAAAAGTTTTAAAAGAGAATATGTAAACTGTCAAAGGATATAAGGGTTAAATTAACGATGACTCGTTTTCTAAGAATTTGTTTTTTTTTTTTTTTAATTAGGTAGGGAGTTATTAAAAATTTATTTATATTTTATTTTTATAATTTTAAAGAAAAAATTTACTAACGAGGATGCTTATTAATGAAAATAATTGGAAGTAAATTTAAAACAGGAATTTCATAATTATATATTTGTAAAAACTGAAATTAAGTTCAAATTCTAAAAGCCATATTAAGGACATGAAGAATTTATAATTTTGCTCCTCGATCGACTTGAATTTTTGCATAGAGATAGTTCGAGTGACGAAGAAAGACATAGGCTACATTCTACTTACATTTATATTACTTCGTTACTAACAAACTCGTGTTCGTATCAGTTTATTTAGTTATTTATTTAATTGATTTTCATTTTATTTCATCGAATCAAATACATAAAACATAATATTTTATAGTTTTATATAGGGTGAATGCGGGAGAGATGCCGCACATTTTGAAAACACTTGATAATTCTTAAAGTATGCATTTAATTGATTTGAAATTTGGTACATAATAAATATAAACATTTTTCGTTAAAATCATTTATAAATGATTTTAAATTTTGAGTCATAAAGGATTCATAATTAACACTGTTGTAGAGCTTGCAAAGCGGCGTCTCTCCCACACCTATGGGAGAGATGCGGCATCAAAGGACGTTAGACGCCGCATAGTTCATATTAAAAATTTTGCATTTTACACACATCTCCATACATGATGCATGCCATATGTAACCATTTTTGGCACTTTATACATCTTAACCAGTCAACTTTTTTTTTGTTTCTGAGTACCTTTCAAAACATTCAATACACAGGTAATCATCATTATTTTCGTTATTTTCACTAATATGAGGACTCTTCCTGATCCATTAATGGATCTTTTATATTTACGTGGCATAATTTACAGTCAAAAAAAAAATTGCATAATTAAGGTATATACTCGTAAGTATATGTTTTTAACATATAATATGATGCGGCATCTATACCAACTTTAAACACGGCATCTCTTCTTTTTGTTGGGATAGATGCCGCATGTTGCATAGCAAGCATAGTGCGGAACTCCAACCTAAAATTTTATACAGTACTTTTAAAATATACCTAAATTAATAACAAAACTCATTTTCATTAAAACAATGAAATATACATTCTTAAATTCTAATGAATTAAATGCTTGATAAAATATTATGTTAAAAAACTTACTTTTCAATAATAAAAAGTTGGATAATTACTAAACTGATGGACTAATCATAAATGCTACCATATACAGCTTAAACAAGTAACTTATTTTAAACATAGAATCCATTAATAGCGCTATCTATCAATCAACAGACGAACTCTGGCTACTGCAGCATTTCTCCCGACGCGGCATCTCTCCCGCACTTACCCTAAATAAAATATATTTAACTGTAACGAGTACACTTTAAATTCAAGTGTTTTATTATAACATAAAGTGTATGTTTCCATCTAATCGTTTTTAATTTCCTTGCACATGTGCAGATGTGTGGTATCTTTAGCAAACTAACTCTTCTGATATTTTAGCCTTTATGTTGGTATCAGTGTGGTTGGGTCGAGGTGATTCTTTTATGTGGGCTATTATAGCGCATATGACTCCACACAGTGAAGTGTATCGAACAGAGTGAACAACTCTTTTGAAGGAGACTAGCACACTGTGACTTCGAATGACTTTTTTGGGGCATACAATACGTCTCGTACCTCAATTAGTTTTCTTTTAATAAAGACACTTTCGAATTTGCGGTGTAGAAAGTGCCGTTGTAGACTTCTTTGTATAACATTAGACATGCTCGATGCTTCCCAAGTTTGTATACAAATATTTATCATTGATGGTATTACGATATATGAAGCGAAAGTAATTCACTGGAGTGTAATGGATTGAAATGCGACAAATCCGCGTTTGAATTTCATTACCATATTTTGTTATAGGTATTTATTTATTTTTAGTTACATTACTGAAGATTCATATACAGAGCGTTTATAAAGTTCCGAAACAGCTGAAAATCTCAGTTAATATTGACTTAATCGAAAAATAACCCGGCCAAAATTTCATCGGAAGAAATGAGGAACTAAAAAATGACCCCAAATTTGACCCAGAACATGACCTTGACCAAAATTTGGAGGTCAACTTTATTCTTTTAAATGGAAACCCCTATTTTTGACCTCGGATTCAGAAAGAGCCGGAAATTCTACGTTCAAAACCATATTCATACTTCATATCCCAAAGTCGTATGAAGGTTATAAAAACGAAAAAAATATGATACTGGTTGGTCAAGGTCATGTTCAAGGTCAAATTCGAGGTCATTTTCTTGTTCCTCATTTCTTCCCATGATATTTTTGTCCGGGTTATTTTTCGATAAAGTCAATATTAACTGAGATTTTGCGGAACTTTTGCGGAGCTGTTCCGGAACTTTATGAACGCTCTGTATGTAAATTTAGCAGACGATTGTAGAAAATAGTTTCTAATCCAGTTGAATGTATTCACAATATTTATCCAATGCAAGATGGTACTCAAAAATTGCTTCTTAACGTTAGTATCAGCATATATATTGATAAGAAATTGTAAGATGAAAGAAAGTAACCAAAAAATGTCCAGCGCGTGTTGAATAATCATTAAATCAATATTACAAACAAAAACTAGCGTAACTAGACTGAAGTTGAAATTATTTACGAAGTTTTACATATAGAAAAGAATGGGCCATGTTAGCACTTTAAGAAAATACGCCTATGAAGAAGCGGAAGAGTTATTATATGGAGTAGACCCAGCTGAGGAGTTTAGGTATCAAAGAACGGCGTACATTAGTCCTTAACAGAGTTGCAGCACATAATATTTTGGATTGAGGCTATAATATATTTTATTGTTTTGTTAAAAATATGTACATCTGTCCTGAACTACACATACATATACATATAGTGTAGTAAAAGCGTACTTTGACCGTGCATTTCGGGTAGGCAGCAATTTTTTTTTTGGAAGTTGTAGGGGGGTCAGTGATGAATGTAAAACCGAGTTTTCGGGATCCGCGGTGGTGTCGTTTAGCCGCCATCTTCGAAAAAAGGTCGAATTTTATTTTTTCGAATATCTCCAAAACCGTAAGTCTGACAAAAAATTTGTAAAGACCTTATTTAGAGAAAACTTCATTTTCTACAAAATTTGTTATAAATTTTTTTACATAATTTTAAAAACAAAAAAGTTATCAGCAAAAAACCATGAAAAATTTAGGAACGAAAACTTTTGAAGCCAGATAACTTTTCTATTTTTGACCCGACAAAAAATATGCTTCTTATCTTTTTTATAGAGTACTTTTCAACGAAAAATTTGAGGTATTAAATTTTATCATCCGACTTCTAGTTAGGAAGTTATAGCTCCCCAAAAGTAGGTAGGTAAAAATTGTAACTAAAAAATCGTCGACTCTTAAGTGACATATTAATTTTAAAATACAATTATTTTATATTGTTTTACCTTTTTCGGCTAGTATGATTTTATGAAAAAATAGATATTACATATTAACCTGAAATTTAACACCTTTCCGCACCACCCGTGGCGCTTAAAGCCCCTCTCTTGTAATATTTTTTTTAACAGCTTAAATCCTCATTCATAACAAATCTCATCCATTTTTATTTGTTTAATAAAAACGTCCCTTTTTTTATTTAAAAGAACAATGTTTTACAAAATTAAATTATAGTAACTCGGGAGGTGCGGGTTCACTGGTGCACTGTATAGGGACGAACATTCGTAAGGTTCTCCTCCAGCCCCAGTATTCTGGATTTTTGTATCTTGCCAACCACGACTGTACTTGGTGATACACTCTGAATGTGTGCATACGAGCTGCATCTTGTATGGGCGGGAGCGAGGCAAGATTAAATTTACTTTTAATTGTTGATTTCGCGAATCGTTTGTACCGCAATATATTGATCGATTCTTCATGCTTATCACCGCCATACAAAGCAATAGAAAACCGCTCTCCAGCAGCACTCAATAAAATGGGGTCTACTTCTTCGTTCTGAAATAATTCTACTCCTGAAGCCAGCTCTGAATTTTTTTCAAGAGTATATATAAATTTCATTTTGCCCATACTGTAGGTTGCCGATATTGTATCGCACCCAGAAAAAGCATGAATAAACAAAATGTTATTACTTACTACATCCCCATGCTTCAAGCTCGATGTAGAGTAAATTTTAAAAGGCGTATTGCCTTTTTTTGGTTTAAAGAAAAAAACATTTGATTTGTTACGCCCAAAACCAACCAGCAGTATATCTATATCTTCAGCAACGATTGTTACGGAGTCGTACAAATCACACTTCTCCAGAGCAGAATTTACAATTAGTGAATCTGCGTCTGCTTCTGCTTGCTCGATATTATAGTCCCATTCCAGCAGTTCTTTCTTTAGAAGAGTAATTAAATTTTTCTTGTTATTTTGATTTGAAAGAAATTTTTCTTGTGGGATTGTCGGAATACTATTGCTACTGCAAATTATATCTGCACAGTGTTGCTTTTTCGACCTCCGAAGACGTTCCCACGATTTGGTGCCAGCTATGTTTGGATCGTCAGAGTAACCATCAAAAACTATACCTACCGATGAACCAAAATGATTTTTAATATATTTGGCATAATTTTGACAAATTACTTTAAATGATACGTTCCGCTCCCACACAACTGTATGAAGAAGGTATCCACCGTCAACAATGAAGAATTTATTTTCTCCAAGCTGCACGGGTGCACTAACAAGTAAAGGTCCCGAGGCCGGACCTATCGATTTTGATGAAACTTAAATATGTTGTAGAACACTAAAAACTAAGGGACACGTATTTTTTTTTATCTGCGGAAAAACGGTTTGAAGGGGTGAAATCGCCCTCCAAAAATTGGGGTAAAAATTTAATTTTTCAAATATCTCGAAAACAGTAAGAGATCGAGCAAAAGTTTAAATTGGCGATATTACTCTTTTTTAAAGGGCTATCTATTGATATGCAACTTGTTCAAATTACATCAACAGGGGTGGTTGGAGGTTAAAATTTGGGGGTTAATTTTGCAAAAAGGGGGTGAAAAATAAACAATATAAAAATTTTGTTTACAGACTTGAAATCTGCGTCAAAAAATCTAATTGACCTGTTTTTGCTCAATATCCTAATATTAAGTCTAGGGGTAGTTAACTAGAGGGTGACTATGTCAAATAATCGTACTATTTGGGTATTTCAAGAAGTTCTTCTTCATGGAAAATAGCTTAAGACAATTAGAATAACGTAGAAATGAAATTCTCGAATTCAAAATTGAGTTTGAGCAACATTGGAGAGGGGGTGAGTCACCCTCTTAAATTACATACTAGTTTATATACACTAATTTTTGCTATTAATACACTGATAGTGGGTAAAATAATGTCACAATAAGTGGTTCTGAAGTTGGATTAAAATGAAATTCTCGAATTCAAAATTGAGTTTGAGCAACATTGGAGAGGGGGTGAGTCACCCTCTTAAATTACATACTAGTTTACATACACTAATTAACACACTGACAGGGGGTAATAATGTCGCAATAGATCGTTCTGAAGTTAGACTATCGTATGTAAGGTTTTTATTAGGTTTCGTTATTTTAGGTTAGGTTATGTAATTTTCGGTATCGATAATTTTCGATAAGGAAAACTATAATATCCATTAAAAAACAAACCTAGTAAAGACCTTTCATATGATAGTCCAACTTCAGAACCACTTATTGTGACATTATTTTACCAACTATCAGTGTGTTAATAACAAAAATTAGTGTATATAAACTAGTATGTAATTTAAGAGGGTGACTAACCCCCTTTCCAATGTTGCTCAAACTCAATTTTGAATTCGAGAATTTCATTTCTACGTTATTCTAATTGTCTTAAGCTATTTTCTATGAGGAAGAACTTCTTGAAATACCCAAATTGTACGACTATTCGACATAGTCACCTTCTACTTAACTACCCCTAGACTTAATATTAGGGCATTGAGCAAAAATAGGTCAATTAGATTTTTTGACGTAGATTTCAAATCTGTAAACAAAATTTTTATATTGTATATTTTTCATCCCCTTTTTGCAAAATTAACCCCCAAATTTTAACCCCCAACCACCCCTGTTGATGTAATATGAACAAATTGCATATCAATAGATAGCTCTTTAAAAAAGAGCAATATCGCCAATTTAAACTTTTGCTCTATCTCTTACTGTTTTCGAGATATTTGAAAAATTAAATTTTTACCCCAATTTTTGGAGGGCGATTTCACCCCTTCAAACCATTTTTCCGCAGATAAAAAAAAATACGTGTCCCTTTGTTTTTAGTGTTCTACAATATATTTAAGTTTCATCGAAATCGATAGGTCCGGCCTCGGGACCTTTACTTGTAAGTGGTAAAAATGCTTTGAATAAAGAAGATTTCATGCTTTTCCGCATACCGTCCTCTGTAAACAACGATAATGGGAAAGGTGACAGCTCGTATTTAAAGCATTCTTTTATATCGCCGATTGACTGCTTGGATATACATTTTCTTTGGAAAATAAGCAAAGGATTAACTACTATTGGAGATTTATCCACTTCAATAGATCTTGGGACTGCGCTCAAAGGAAGCACTTTATTTTTTCTTTTGAAAGATAAATTACTGAAATTCTTGTCAATATTTTGAGAGATCATGGCTTTTCCAATTTCAATTGCACGGTCACAATTAATATAATCTGGGGCAATAATGCCAGTAAAAACTGATATTAATTCCGATCTTTCCAAAAATGGGTCATAAGATGCCAACCAGTGATCCAATTTTTCAACATCTTCGTTATCTCTGATGACTCGTGTATCTCTGTGATCGACGTGTTGTTCCGAATATTCCAAGGAAACATTACAGAAATTTTCTATTTGCTCGCAGATGTCTTGCAATGATATCATTCCCAGTATCCAGGAAGCAAGCGTACTTTCAGATATTCCACGATGAGTTAACCCACCAGACGTTTTCATCATCCTCATAAGTGTTTGTTCAATGGTTTGGTCGGACATTATTCCACTCCAGAATTTGTTTTTCGTCTGATAGTGAATCGGCCACCAGTAGTATAGTCTTCAAATTCTTGTGGAGGCATACGTTTGTCTAGTTCTTGCATATCTTGTAGGTAGAGTTGAGCTGATTTTGCGTACAAGAAATTCCCACTAGAGTGAAATACAGGGAGCATTTTTTGAACTGAATCTAAATGAAGGGTCCAGTTACCAGATCTTTCAGCTTCAATGAATTGTTTTAAAAGCGTGATAATTTTGAAATACTGTATCCAGAGCCTGGCTGTTGGTCCTTTATTTCTAACATTGTAACAGCATCTTCGAATTTAGTAGCTATTTCCTTAAATGCCGTGATTTCAGCTGCTTGTAAAATCTGTGTTTTATTACTTACAATACTGTCCATTAAATCTCGTTCTTCATCAGTGAAATCAATAAATTCCATAATTTTTTTTGACAAAGACAAGTGCACCAAAATGTGACCTCGTACTGCTCTTGCGTATGCGTGGCCAGACATAATATTATTAACACAATTATCAGCATAAATTAGTTTTAGCAACTTTTCTAATCCACTACCAGACATAATGTACCCAACTGAACCAATAATAATAGTTTTATTTATTTACATACCTCACTTACCTTCCTTTACAGCGCGCAAACTCGATAACTGTATGTTTAGTAATAAAAATAAGTACGTCAAATTGTTCGTTAAGAAATTTCCTATGAAAAATATAAGAAGCATTAATCTTGTCGGGTTGAAAATAGAAAAGTTATATGGCTTCAAAGTTTTCCACTCCTTAATTTTCCACAGTTTTTTGTGAATAACTTTTTTAATATCGATTTTCTGACAAAATGTTTCAAATAAAAATTGTAGAAAATAAAATTTTCTATAAAAATGGTCTTTACAAAATTTTTGTCTGCCTCACGGTTACAGAGATAATCGAAAAATTAATTTTGACCATTTTTCCAAGATGGCGGCTAAACGGCAACACCCCCAGTCCCGAAAACTCAGTTTTATATTCACCACAGGCCCTTCTATGAATTTCAGAAAAAAAATTGCTGCCTACCCGAAATGCACGGTTCGATCGTCTTGAGCGACGCTTTTACTGTAGTAATAGTATAAAATACGATGTAGATGATAATAAAACCTACCTACTTTTAAAAATGAAGATTAAAAATATTTTTTCGTTTATGACAAAAGCAATAAAATTTACAACTCCTCAGTCCTAAATATTATAATATATTCCAACTCTGTTACGAATTATTTTGTCAGAAGTCTGAAAGTGTATCTATATTTTTTATGGAAATTTTTTTTACTAAAACATCGAACCCAGTTTTTTGAAGCTACATTTTTTCGGCTGTTGGGAAGCAGAAACGAAATTCGAACCAACGGACAGGGCTATAATTTTAACACACTATTCTACACAATAATAGTTATCGGCTTATCTAGAATTATGTATTTTTATTAATAATTCTTTTTTTCGATTTTTAATGAAGAAAAAACACGATTTTTGAAGTTTTTTAAACATCCGCCAGTTTGTTATTAAACAAACAAAAATATGTTTGATTTTTTGTTTCAGATCGTGTAAAATGAAAGTCTGCTTCCCACAACCCACTAATACTTTTTCGAGAAGCCCACCTTGACCCTTAAAAACATTTAAAACAAAAAAGTGTAAAAATGACAAAGAAATCTTCTTGTATAATTCAAGACACAGATAAAAACATATAAAAAGGATGAATTTATCTGTGTCTTGAATTATACAAGAAGATTTCTTTGTCATTTTTACACTTTTTTGTTTTAACATATAAAAAGGATGAAAATATTGTATTTTTTTCTAATACGAAAATAAATCCTGCAATAATCTTAAAAAAATTCTAGGCATCACGTAGGAATACTACCTTATTTATTACTATTAGTGTATATATAGTTCTAACTGTTTAATGTTGATTTACCCCATATATTCCTTTTTAGCGAATTTCCAGAATGGTATTCAGTTATTACAGCCACTGTCATGACGCGACTTGAGCCCGTTACTATGGCAGAAATTTGTCTAGATATCCCTAGAAACCGAAAATAATATTCACTAAAATTTATATATTATGTCCGCACGATAACTGTCAAACGAAATGTCTTATTTTTACAAAATTTGGTGAAAATATATAAGTCCCAAACCGTTGGACGAGTTCGTTAACCAGATACCCGAAACATCGCTTTTTTGGCAATTTTCGTGAAAAAAATTAGTTTTTTGCCAAAATTTCCCCTTCTTCAAAAATGTTTGCGACATTGTTTTACACCATTGAAACGGGGGAAAAAAATCACACAAAAATGGTCTTTAAACTATTATTCTACGTCAACTAGTTTCCGAGAAAAACTAATTTTTGTAAACGGAAATTCGCTATGTTATGCAGGATGCTGCGACAGGGGTATTTTTATATCTCTATTAGCATCATTTCTTGCTGGTATTTATCCACCATATTCTAGCTTATGTTAGCTCCAAATTCGGTGATGTGTGAGTTATTTATATATCTATGTATGTACGTATATTTATATTTTGGTTGGACACCTACGGTGAAACGATTCACACTATCGCCGTATCCGGTTTAATTACCGCGATGGTTTAATAGTTTATATTTTTAGGAAAATATAAATTATACAAAATATCGGTATATAAGCTATTTTATACAGATGACATAAATTTTGTGAGAATATAATACTGGGAAAATGTTTTATCGCTGTAAAATTAAAAGGTGATTTTATACACTGGAAGGCAACTAGAAAATTTATGAGAAATTCTACGGGGAATATTTTGTGGGAAGGAAAGAGGGAATAGTATATTGTGCAATAAGTGCGGGAAATTGTCGATTGCCCACGAAAGCGAAGTTGAGCGCACTAATCGACAATCCCGCACGAGTTGCACATACTATTTTTTATTACGAATTTCACATACTTTTTTCTATTATTATCACTATTTTTGATATTTTTATTACTTTTTAAAATAATATTTTTAAGTGTTTGTCTTTTTTTCTGAATAAATTATCGTTTAAATTACTTTGTTGGTGGTTTCTATAGAAATAATTATGAAATATTTATTAAATGAAAAATCAAGAGGCGGCTTTGCGTGTTTTTATTTATTGTCAATTTGTGTGTGGAAAGTTACTACACGTAAAAAAGTATACGGGAAGAGTACAGTGGGCAAACAGCTATTTTGCGTACAAAAATGTGTGCGCCAAGTTAGTACTTCTCCCGCATGAGTAATAAAAAATTTCTAATTCACAATATTATTTAGGTAATAAGATAAATGGACAGAAAAGAGTTATTTATAAGATCGTGAAAAATATTTTTGTCTTTTTCAAAAATTGTTTCTCTGAAACCAGTCATTACAGCTAGAATTGTTCAATCCTGAAATTTTCGCTTATTATCAATATTCGTGATTTTTTTTCAAATTTCTCTAAGCGATTCTTTTGCCGATGAGCGCGAGGAACAGCAATTTTTATTTTTTTCCGAAGGACAGTGTTTTTTCTAAAAAGAGTTTTAAAAAATGCATATTTTCTTTCATATTATACTTTTTACCTAGTTGAACGTCACTGACAAAATATTTAAGAAATTTACAGTATTTTTGTGTATTTGCTATGGTTATAGCAGATTTGTTTGCTCTTGTAACTATAGAAATGGCTCTCTTTTTAGAAAATTGTGTATAGGACAATAACAGGTATGAGTTAGCCTACCTGTCTAGCAAATAGCATCAGATTCATGTATCTTGGATGTAGTGTAAATTTTTTGGAGCTTACTGTATGAAAATGAATAATATTAATGATATTATTAGTTTATTGTTATAGGTAGTATCAACTGTCTGCCTTTTAGCAATTACTGTTTTATTAGCTTTTGATAAAATTAATGATATTTAATTAAAAAACCGTTTATTAAAACTCAAAATTTATTATATATTATGGTTCGAGCGTAAAGAAATTAATTAAATTATATTAGTAAGTTTAAATTATATGTTCAGCCATATGTAAAAAGCTATTATCTGTACGTCAAAACCAATGATCATTGAATGTGTTTTCGGGTAATTATTACAGCCAGTGTTATTTTTGGGTCAATTTAGGGAAAAGGTGTTGTCAGTTTGAATGGAGTGAGAAGAGGATAGAGCCTTTTTTAGACTGTAAATAAAAAAAAAGGATTTAAGGAATAAGTTTTGAAAAGTTTTCTTTTCTTTGAACGTTTTAATTAAGCAAACACCTAATGCACCGGAGATATTTTGGAAATATTTAGCGAATGGAGAAGTCTTATAGTGTGGATAATGTAATATATAGTTGCATTTAACTAAAGTATAAACCAAAACTAATAAACTAGTGAAAAAAATTTTGAAATCCGTTAACAAATAATAGAGAAATAGAAGGCCAAAGTTTAAAGCGGAATGATTGATTTCCAATCAAAATATGGAATTTATAAAAGATAAAAATATCAGAATTGTCGTATCCGCGTAGTAATTAATAGTATATTGTGCAATAAGTGCGGGAAATTTTCGATTGCCCACGAAAGCGAAATTGCACTCATTCGCTTGAGTGGGGCAATCGACAATCCCGCATGAGTTGCACATACTATTTTTTATTACGAATTTCACATACTTTTTTCTATTATTATCACTATTTTTGACATTTTTATTACTTTTTAAAATAATATTTTTAAGTGTTCGTCTTTTTTTTCTGAATTAATTATCGTTTAAATTACTTTGTTGGTGGTTTCTATAGAAATAATTATGAAATATTTATTAAATGAAAGATTAAGAGGTGGCTTTGCGTGTTTTGATTAAATTTTGCGTGTTTTATTGTCAATTTTCGTGTGGAAAGATACTTTCCACACACAAAAAAGTGTGCAAGAAGAGTACAGTGGGCAAACAGCTATTTTACGTACAGAAATGTGTGTGCCAAGTTAGTACTTCTCCCGCATGAGTAATAAAAAGTACTTATCAGCATCATAAAAGTTTATTAGGAAAAAGACTCGCCTCGCTCTATTTGCAATCCCGTAGCAAAAACGACGTGACATATCCGCATCAGATGAAACAGAACTATTTGTGTAAAGGGCAACTTTGAAGTCCAGTAACTTTGTTAGTTGTTGAGATATCTTAATTTTTCTTTTACACTTTTGTTTGATTTTTTTTTAAATTTTTATTTTCATCCATAAAAAAAAAAATTGATACACTTCTCCATTGACTGACGACAATTAGTCTGGAACGAATATTGGTTCTTTTATACTACAATATTTAATTTTATGTACATAAAATTGTTGCAAGACAAATATTCTCAGTTTTAGAAAACAATAAATCTATCAAAGTTTCCCACTTAATTCGACCTTATTCAAATTAGTATGTCAAATGTATTATAACTTCACTATAATCCCTCAGTTTATATGTTACCACTGTTGAGATTGCAGACACATTCACACAATTTATTATTTATGAGTGAATTTGTTAGTCGTAGACCAGGCGCATCTCTCTCTATACCCGTAAGGCCCGATCCACACTATAGTGCCGATAACGGTACGCTCCCGCTCCTGTCTCGCTCCGATATAATCTTGTTGTGTTTACATTACAGTACTGATACCATGGTGATACCTATTCGATCTCCATTCACATTATAATGCCGCTCTCGCAACGCTCCTAGTACGATACAAACATCTTTTCATAACAACTGAATGCAAGCGGAGCGGAGTGGAATTAAAAAAAAATGTCTAAATGTCTAATATCGCTCTGATAAAAAAAAATTACCTGAGTGGTGTTGGTATTGGGGCGATACTGGAGTGGGACTGGACCACGACTGATATCGGAGCGATCAGATGATATCGACTGATATCGAATCGGGAGTGTAGCAATATCGTACCGAGAGCGGAGCGATAATGTATATATTATACATTCAATTATCAAAATTTATACTTCCAATATTATTATTATACAATCATGTCTCATATATACGTAATCAATATGATTGTTTTAATTAAACTGATACAGCACATTTATAATAATAATTGATACCATCACCCTTTTTAAATACATCATCCACACTCCCCCTCTCCCTTTTTGGCACCCGTTCTTCCTCGCACATATTCTGCTTCTGTTGGTAGCGGTGCAGGTTCCATTTGAAATGAAAGCTGTCAATTACATTATGAATTATTTAATAATTATTTTATGAGATTTATTAAATGTGATATTGTTAATTATAATATTCATCAATGTTAAAGACGTGTGACGGTAGGGATATTGCTAACTATAAACAACGATAGACGTAATATGTCATCGCTCCGTCTCATTTAGATCATTCGTTGTACAAAATGTGTCACCGTTTCCCTGTTTTGATTAATTTGGAAGTTAACAAGGGTGAGTAATTCGAGTAATAAGTTAAAGGGGATTTCTCCTTTTTTGGATTATATTTTCAGGGTCGTTATTTTCATTTTTACTAGGCATGTTAGACCAGTGTACAAAAAGTTTCCTGTTGAACTTTCTATTGGTTTTATTATCGGTTTTCTAAGTCGCTCTTTCTGCTTTTAACAAAATTAAGCATGCTGAATCGGGGGGGAAAAGATTTCTGGAAAATCAGTCGTATTTATAAAAGAAACTGGATGCCATTTTCATAGTAAAAATAGAAATTCACATCTAGATTGTACTATTTCAACTTGAGGAAAAAGAAACTTTTTACTTTGGGGACATCATCAAATTTAATATAATTTTTGAATGGTTTTGGACCTTGTTGGACCGCCAGAAAGTCGTTATATCAAAAAATATGCGATCGCCTACTAATTTGAGTTCTGATTCGTCACTGGTTTTAATCGAATATCAAGTGTTGCTCTAAAATTAATCGACACTTCTAATTCCCCCGATTGGCATATATACGCGTATATTATGTAAATTAATATATTAATATTTATATCTAGTTGTGTAATTGATATGTAGGTTGTATGTTATGAACTTATGATTCTATTATTATTAAATTTTATAAATTATAATACATGTGTAATCATATGTAGGTATAGGAAATAACTATATATATGATTGAGGAAATAGGAGTACTATAATAATTTACCCACATAATATAATGACACACAATACATAAATATAAAACTACCTCATCAACTTTCAGTAGAGTGTTTTAATTATTTAATTCAATAATTAATTTATGTAAAACATGATAAATATAAAAGTATAATTAAACACTTAAAAAATTTAGTAATAACGATTTTTTATATTGACAATTTTATTTAATAAAAATTTTGCATTATAAAGTGGAGATATATTTTCTTTATTTATTTTTAAACAATTTTTAAATCTTGTAAACTAAACGTACCTAATCATTTTTTGCCAAAGTTTAGTCAAAATGTTAAATGCAAAATCTTACCTTACAGTCATCAGACCATCAAAAAAACTTGACATTATTTGATTGTCATCGGTTTTCATTAGTGTGCTTTTAAGCTATAAATTGTCAGAAATGACTTACTAGTACTCGGCCTGCAAAATTTAACATTTTTACCATGGATATTTAAGGGGAGATTCGCCAAAAAATATGAAAAATCGACTTTTTTTTAAACGCAATATTTTATTAAAAAAACTAAATATATATATACAACATTGTTTTTAGATGTCTTGAGGTTACAAAAAAAAAAAAATTAAAAAATTAGCTGAGTATAAATGACTTTGGAGTCGACGAGATTTTTCCGCCGTAATGGTTCCTCGCGTTCTAAAATCCCCATTGAACCAAAATAAAAAAATCGAAAATCAACTAGGATTTAAAAAATAAAAATAAAATACTAGCGAGAAAAAGCATTTTGAAAATAAATTTTCAAGAGTCACTGTTTTTTCTCGATTATATGGAGCCGCCATTTTGAAACCAAAAGATCCTAGTTTCTGCCACAATGACAGTATCTTATAATAATATGCACTTTAATTTATGTCGATATCTCAAATACTTTCTCAGATACACGAGGAACCATGTTGAAAAACGTACTTTCGAGAAAGTTTATTTTTTAAATTGAATTATAGTAAAGTGAGTACACTAAAATGCGTACACATAACTTTTATGATTTTCCATTTTTTTTTTTTAATAAAATTTTAGGAGAATATTTCTAACACCTTAAGGAACCTAATTATGAAGGGAAGAAATCGATTTCTTTTTTTTTTAACGAATCTTCCCTTAACAACTCACGATTTTCAGTCTCGGATTCTAAAACTGCATCCGAGGCAGTGGCGTAGCTACCGCCGCATCATTCGTATCAATGATACGGGGTCCCCGGGCTACCGAGGCCCCTAACGTGTGTAAGCAAAAATTAGTAAAATGTTATCCACAATGTCACTTAATCTCGTGCTTCCCGGAAAAAAACATATAAAAAAAATCATACGTGCCTATAATAGAGTTTTCACTTCAGAAATGACAAAAGTCAAATAAGCAATCTCTTTTTTCCCGGGTTAAGCGTGCGCCCAAAAGTTGGCAATATGGGTAACTTCAAAAATGAGACTTCGATGGGGCAGGAACGGCTATTAAATTTGTCACTATTACCTATAGAGGCAGAAATTTTAGAAAAACTGAAACCGTCTTCAGCTATAGATGAATTAATAAATCAATTTGCCGAAAAAAAGTCGAGAAAAGTGTATATTTAATTTGAATTGTTTGGCTAGCTCAATTTCTAGGAGGAAGCGATAACTTATAATCGATAAATATTTATTTTAATTTAATGCAAGCATTTTTGTTCCTTTTGTGAGAAATCTTTACCCTTCATTTCCCCCCCCCCCCCCAACTAATTTTGATACAGGGCCCTTCCAAGGCACGCTACGCCACTGATCCGAGGCCACTAAAATAACATTTGCGGTCCTCAATAAGTAACATACTATTAATTTTAGTAATTTTGAGCTAAAAGGTGCGGTCGGAAACGATTTGTACCTTAAGGACGTTGCAAGTTTAAGAACGAGATAAAAATAAAGTACTCTAAGAACTGAAATTATCTACTGGTTTTCAGTCATTTTTTAAACTATTCCGTACAAACAACATTTTGAATTGTTATATCACATTCTGTACTGTACTCAGAAAATTGCTTGCAATTTTACTATAAAAATATAAAATAATTCCTTATATTCACCGACAAACGATACTCTTTCTACGATATAGCTTGATAACTTTATATCATTCGCAAGTAATCTCTTACACAACTATTTCTACTATACAAACCTTCACGTCGTTACAAGATCCAAGAAACAATTTCAATAATGTGTGCTATTCGCTATGTACCACGAAATAGGCAAGATAACATGACGTAATAACGATATTGTGAGAATATATTATTAAAAAAACATTTTCGAAAAATAGAATCGATACTTAAGAAATCTTTTTAAAGCATCCATTCCTTGCTATATGCGTGATTTATATAGATAAGCTTTGTGCTGTAAACAAGTTGTAATCTCCTTTCATGAGAGTAATAGAGCAGCGCGTTAAAAAAGCGTAGAAAAGCGTAGGAGGAACACATCATGCATGGTTGAATAAAATTGAATATGTTTATCAATATTGCTTTTGACTTTATCAGTAATAACATATTTTCTTACGTTATGTGTATCTAATTTAATAGCTCCAGTTTGAAATTACTTTCAAGAAAATGTACCAACGTTTCCAGTTAAATGTGATTGAAGAATAGTTTCTCTTTTAAGGCGGTATTTCCATGTGACGTTTCAAAATTTTCGAATTTTTTTTAACATTGTATTTTAAAAGTAAAGTGCATTAAGAGTGTACTGTGAAAATTGTAGACCTAAATTCAAATTACTTACGAAGTTATAGCGAATAGCATATAGTGTTAGTGCTCTAAAAAAATGATCCTTACGAAGAAGCGGAAGGGTTATTCTGTGAAACAGGTGTAGCTGGTGTTGCTAAGTATCAGGAAATTGAGTACGTTGATCCGTAACAGTGCTGGAGTGCTTAATATTTTTAAGGGGGCCAAAAAATTTACTGTTTTGTGGAAAATATACACATCCGCTCTGACCTAGTTATACATATAGTTATAAAATAAAATGTATTTAAATAAAATGTATTTAAATGTAAATTTATTTCACGACTTTTTTAATTATACATTTTATGATGTGAGTGATGTACAACGAAATTGGTGGGGGACTAGGATTTGGAAGGTGGTCGTCTGTAGCCGTCGTCTTAAGGAACTATACCAATATTCAACTGGAAGAGAGAATGCAGAAAACTTTCAGACGATAATATTGATATTTGAATGATTGTCAATAATATTGTGTGTACGTAGGGTACGTAAGCTTCAATATTTTCTGTATATAAAAATATATATTTTTGGAAACACTCTGTGGATCATAAGAAAACAGATAAAAAAATAAACATTTTGTTTGTTATATGATAAACGTTTGTCATCATTTTTAAGATCGTGAACCGCATTTTCAAGTTTCAGGGGCCGTATTTCTATAGGGTTTGTAGGCCGTAGTTTAAGAATCCCTGCTATATTTATGCAATCGTCATTTTTATCGTGAGCTATTCAATAAAATAATCTTGTTGAATCAATGGTGTGTACATAATTTTTCCTATAAATCTTTGTACCATTCATCATTTTTTCAGCTTTTAGCAACAATTGTATAAATATTTAGTCAGATTATTTTTGTTAATATTAAAGAAAACTAGTAATAATGAGTCACATAATATAATATTGATGCACGAATATACCAATATAAGAATTATTGATTTATCACCATTAGCAATGTCAAAAAATGGTTTTAAAATTTAAAATTCGATTTACTCAGTTTCTATAACTACTCACCTTCATCGTTTTTAGCGCCGACTCCTCATATATTTTCTATGAAAATATTTTTTCCTAACCTAGAAACTACATTTTTTTAACTGGTGGGCAGTAGAGACGAAATTCTAATAAACCGATTGGACTATAACTTTAACATATTGTTCTACACACTAGTGGTAATGGTTCGAACTAGAATTATTTATTTCTAATAATAATTTCTTTTTTTCCATCGATTTTCAATGAAAAAAAATCACAATTTAAAATGTTTTTTCTAAAGTCCGCCATTTTGTTATTCATTAATATAAATGTTTAATCCTAGTTCGGACGATAGAGATAAATCTATTATAAAACAAGAATATGATTATTTTTTTCATTTTAGGTCATTACAAATGGCGATACTCTGCCCACCACAAATTCATGTCATTTTTGAGTAGTCCCCTTTGACCCAAAAATTCATAAACAAAACACGGTAAAATTGAGTAAGAAACATTTTTTTCGTACAGTCTAAGATGTAAATAGAAAAATATTAAAAATCTGAAAAGATTGTATTTTATTTTGATACAGAAAAAAATCCTGAAATAAGCTTAAAATTCTAACTAGGGATATTAGGCCCTTTTTGTTTGGGTGTTACAACTTTGTTCTTCGGTGACTGTCATTCAACCCCAATTCTAGGACATAATCGAAACAATAGAAAATTCACAACATTCTTCATTCCATTCATCTCAAACTGTACAAAATGTATAACAAACACATAGACGGCAGATTAACGAAAACTTTTCGGTAACACAGATGCCGCACATTTTATTGGGTTTGAGCTTAGTAACACAATAAATAATCAATATCTCGGACGAATAAAACAACAGAAGGTCACCTCAATTCCATAACTGTTATTTTAGATAATATTTCCATTATTAGTGAAACAATAGCATTATTATCTACTCGGCCGGTTGTATTCAGAATATTAAAACAAAATTGGTGTAAATATTAAAACAAAATCGGTGTAAATTAATGCTGAATTGTGAATTTGTTAGAATTGATAGGTTTAAGAAACGTTTCGAATTTAACACACATTTTCATATATTGTTCAGGACAATTGACTTAACTCCTTATTCTAGGCAATGAAGTTTAAATGTATTTAAAAAAATAGATTGTTGCAAATGAAATGTCATGTCTGATAATTATGTCGGCACCAGAATTTCTATATCGATTTTAAGTTGTGCCTTCTTCAGGCTATTTATATTTTGGCATACATATTTCTGCGTTTTAGGAGTCCGAAGAATAATCTCGAGACTCTTATAGTTTCGAATGGTTTCGTCAAATTCGCCTATTCCAACACATTTTGCAATACAATTGGATGTATTTATTGTACTGATTTATTTACTATAATGTGGTTTTTAAAGTTCACTTGTAAAATTAAAATATAAACGTTCAAAAATTTATGGCACATGTTAACGTGCATATTTATTCTCTGTATTCATTATATCATATATTATATTTATCTTTTCTCTTTCTTAAGAAATACTTTCCAACCATATTCTTCTATATTAATGCTAAGTTTCTAACTGCAATTCTTCTATTTGAAGCTAACGAAAGTATTTTTGTTACAACAACTATAACGAAAGTTTTTTTTCAGTGTACAGGTGTAGATTTCAATTAATACCAATACAAAAAAATTTGATTTCTTGAGGTGCTTTCCTGTATTTTTCCCACGGTCGACAGAGGATTTTTTTTACCATTTCTCATTTGTTTACAGTTACTTTGGTGCCATTAGTATCTTGTAACTTTTAAGGATGTTTGGGAGGTACAATCGGAGATAAAAGTACATGAAATTAGAAATTCGCGAATAATTGCGTTGTATAACAAACTTTGAGGTAAATAAATAGTTATCTTTGTTAAATAATAGTTATCACTACAACTGATTGTACAATACATCAACCTATAGCTCTCAGCTGACTATAAGAGCTGAATACATTCTGAGGATTTTTCGGAGGAATTTCAAAATGCTACGAGACGATTGAAAATTAAGTAGAATGTTCCTCATTAAATACTAAGGCACCTGTGAAAATTTCAAACCGATTTACTAAGCCGTTAAAAAGTTATTTAATCTGTTCTGTTTTCAAATTTCCATAAGAGTACGTGTAAAATTAGTTTTTTTTTTTTTTTTTAATAACTTTTTAACGGCTTATTGAATCGGTTTGAAATTTTCACAGGGGCCTTAGTATTTAATGAGGAACATTCTACTAAATTTTCAATCGTCTCGTAGCATTTTGAAATTCTCCGAAAAATCCTCAAAATGTACTTGTACTCAGCTGAGAGCTATAGTTTGATGTATTGTACAATCAGTTGTAGTGATAGCTATTATTTAACAAAGATAACTATTTATTTACCTCATAGTTTGTTATACAACGCAATTATTCACGAATTTCTAATTTCATGTATTTTAATCTCCGATTGTACCTCCCAAACATCCTTAAACCCTGAATCCAAAAATAAAAAAAATTTTTTTGTAATTGTAATTGTATGGGTAAATACAATTTTACCCAGTTAAGTTTTCTTTTTTTTAACATATATATTTCCTGTTATTGCTCTTTCTAAAAATGTCTATATTTACACACACTGAATTATTTCGTGAATTTATTTATATAGTGTTTCTTTTATTAGATACGCGGACCGTACAGTGTTAAAACTGTAGGATTTTCGGTATTAGAAAAATTCCGTGATCCCACAAAAGTTGGCAAATGGATAAAATTTTCATTTTCCAAAAGTAACCCCAGATTAGTCGACTCTGTTCAATTCCATTACATTGCATCCTTCCGTTCGCTGCAAAAATTAAAACATTATATACACCTTCTCCTGCCTCCCATCCGAGCGTGTATGTTTAGTTCACATGATGGTGGCAGGTGGGGCAAACAGAACGTTATCTGTCTTCTTGTTCTATATGAATTTCCGGTTGTCGTCAACTATTATTACCGAGCGTACCGTACCGTGATGCTTTGTGTATGCCACATTTTCTCATTCCCACTGTATGTAGTGTAGTGTAGTAAGTTCGCTCTCTAGTCTAGCATAAGTAAGCACGTACTGTGTATGTTGTTTTTGTTAGATACCGGTCCGTTGGTTTGCTTTGTTGCCGCTTGTACGATGATGTCATATTATAATGTTTTCTTTCGTTCTCCTTTGTATCGTTTCATGTATGTCGTCTTTCGCCGACTTTGCTTTCAGTGGCAACTTTTATTATTATCATTTTTATACGTGATTATTATTAACTTAAAAATATAATTTTAAAAGATAAACTTTGTTTTCTATATTCGTTATATTTTGTTTTGTTACATTTTGAGTGAAACTTTTTTTTAAAAAAAAAAAATTATTTTGTTAGATATGAAATGATTTATCGCAGCATCAACTAACTCTGACATTTAGATGTTGAACAATTTTTAACTTGCCCGGTTGGTATTAAGTTTTTTTTATTAAATTTGTGACTCGTTTTTAAGAAACAGTGTATTTTATACATATTTCGTTACATTGTAATACTGAACAACTTTCTTAACAATGAATAAATGACAACTTTTTGTGTAATTTCACTTCGTAAAATGTCTAAAGTCAGTTCTACGATGCTGCGAACACCTTCCAACATTGCACGTTTAATGGTTCGTCACATCAGGTGGCCGTTATTCGAATCTACGAGCGTCGAACGTTCGTATTTACCGACTGAGAAGGATGCTTTGCTTCAGGACTCGTTCATATGAGAAGAGATAACACCAGTGCTAGTATTTATAACAGAAGTATACGTTTGACATAATTTGATGAATTTTATTACGTAATATAGAGTTTTGATTATTAGAGACCACTGTAACCCCACTTCTTTTGATTCAAAGCCGCCGCCACCTTACTACATTTGCTTTAGAACTGCTGTAACCTTACTACTTTTGATACACAACCACTGTAATTTTACTACTTTTGGTACAGCATCGCTGTAACCTTACTACATTTTGTACAGAACCGCTGTAACATTACTGTTTTTTGTCTAGAACGACTGTAAGCTTACTACTTTTGATGTAGAACCACTGTAATCTCACTACCTTTGGTACAGAATCACTGCAACCTTACTACTTTTGGTGCAGAACCGCTGTAACCGTACTATTTTTTGTATAGAACCACTGTAACCTGACTATTTTTTGTATAGAACTACTGTAACCGTATTAGTTTTGGTACAGAACCGCTGTAACCGTACTATTTTTGTATAGAACCACTGTAACCTTACTACTTTTTGTGTAGAACCACTGTAACCTTATTACTTTTGGTACAGAACCGCTGTAACCGTACAATTTTTTGTATAGAACCACTGTAACCTTACTACTTTTTGTATACAACCACTGTAATTTTACTAATTTTGGTACAGAACTGCTGTAACCGTACTATTTTTTGTATAGAACCACTGTAACCTTACTACTTTTTGTATAGAACCACTGTAACCTTGCTACTTTTGGTACAGAACCTCTGTAACTGTACTATTTCTTTTATAGAACCACTGTAACCCCATTAATATTTGTATACAATCACTGTAACCTTACTACTTTTGGTACAGAGCCGCTGTAACCGTACTATTTTTTGTATAGAACTGTAGCAATAATTATTGCTACATGTGATCAATCAATTCAACATTTACTTTGGAAATCGATAATAAAACTTTAATCTAATTAATAAATAATCGATATGTAAAAATGTCAAAGATACTGACATCTAACATTTATATTTGAAATTAATATCAGTCCAATATGTCATCTCAAAGAATTCAAAAAAATCAATTATATATGTATATATATTAACGACATCTACTGTTATAGTTTCAAATTGATATCTAGGCACAATGTAAAAAACTAATTACACGTTTGCAGAAATCTGAAATTTAAATTTATAACAAGTGCGTACATTATTTAATTAAACATTTATTTTTCAAAAAAATATAATTAACAAAACAAATTACATAATTAAATAAATAACTTATACAAATTAAAAAATGACACAGACAGTGAGTTAGAAAAAGAGTTAGGGAGAAGTTCTCTTCTCGTGTGGCCTTCGGGCCGCACACATCAAAATAAAAAAAAATATGTATATTTTAAAATTAGTTTAAGTATCATTTATTTAAGTGTATTATTGAAAATTACAAATTCACCATTGTTAAGATAAGTATTATTTTTACTATAACATATATTTGGAAATTTACTTAAACGTAATCGAAAAATAATTTATATTTAAATGATTAGAAAATAATTAAACGTAGCATGTAGGTAAAACCTTTAAATTTTGAAAAATCGTATAATTAATTTAAAATAAATATATTTTGGAAATTTATTTAAACTAAAATAAAAGATAATTTATATATATATTAGATAGATAAAAGAAAAAATAATTAAATGTAACATGTAAAAATAATTTACATTTAAATATTTAACGTCGTTTGTACTTTCGCATTCATCCAGATTTCTAAAAGATTTCCTGGGGATTTAGCAAAAAGTCTACGACTAAAAATAGCTTATAGTTTATGAAAATTATAGTTTATTAAATTGATAAGTTTATAATTTAGTTTTTCCGACATGTAAGTCGATGCGGCGAACGTAAAGTTCAGCCAGTATAGTTTAAAGTTAATCTAAGTTTAGTTTCCGACATGTAAGTCGATGCGGCGAACGTAAAGTTCAGCCAGTATAGTTTAAGGTTAATTTAAATTTAATTTTCCGACACGTACGTCGATGCGGCGAACATCAGTTCTGCCAGTATAGGTTAAGTTAATTTAAATTTATTTAATTCATTATTAAGTAAGTTTTCAAATATTTAAATATTGTCTTGATAATTTAATATCCCTTCAATTATGTAATATTTCCGGTTTAAAAAATTTTAAAAGCACGTGTAACCTTTACTAATATTTCGATATCTGATATAATCCTTTAAATCGTATAATTTACTTGCGAAATAGAACTCGTAACGTAACTTTCTAAAACATTTTAATTTAAATCTAATTTATTTTTGTCATATCGACTAATTTACAATTTCATAAAATTTGATACTTATAAAATACTTATACAGGTTATTCTAGTCATAAATTTTAAAAACACAATTATAAAATTTCAAATAGTGACATCAATTTAATTTAATTAATAACATATCTTTAGAAAATATATTTTATAGCAATATTTAAAATCGTTCCGTAAAATTCGAAACTTCAAATTTATATTTAAGTCAAAAGTGTATAAATTTACTAACTGATGTGGTGGTACATTCCCATAGCCGGTACACACCATATGCTTATATCGTGCGTCTCGGTTTGGAAAGTATGACCACACCAAAGACTAAGATGCAAATTCTATTTTAAAATATATTATGTAAATTTATTTCAATCTTGTAATTATTTATTGTAAATTCAAAGATTCCAAATGCTGTAATTCAAAAATTGTTTCTAGTCACCTTTCATTGTAATAAAATTGTTATTTATGAATTTTCGTATTTCTAATTTAAAGCCACCCCTTTGGTAGTCGAAAGAAAATTTAGGTTATTTGGGGATCTCATGGTTTTGGGAAAACGATCTGCGACCATAATCTTCCACTGCCACTCACCCTTGTCTCCATAAGACCCGGAGAAATGCTCTGCTGATCGAAACCCCAATCAACCCGAAAAGTAGCACCCAAAATTTAACCCCTCAACCAATAAATAATTAATCAATAATCAATAAATATAATAATATATTTAAAAATTTTTAATTTTTAATTTTTGCTACATTAATGGTAGCAGATAAGAAAATTTCCCAAACTTGTTGTTATTAATTTATAATTTGCATCTTGGTTTCCATCTTTAACATTTAACATATATTTTAAATATCAATCTATGTAACAGGAAATATATCAAGAAGAAGTTTAGTTTATATATACCTTATTGCTGGAAAAGTATCAAACCATTTGAGGCAATTTGACACAAGCGGCCAATACCAAAAAAGATTATATATGGAACTTTAAATATCATATTTGGGATTTCAATCAATTCAAGATACTCAAATCTACAGATAAACAAGATAAGTATATTCCTAAATCTATACACAAATTCCACATACATAAATCCTACAACCATCAATAAACCAATCAAAATACATTTCCAAACTATTCCCAAAACCTTTTGCCAAATTTCACATTCAAAAAAAAAAATAATTCTCTCATCAAATTTTTAGAATCAAATAACATACAGATATCGAAATTAATATAATTTAGAACAAATATAAATACCTTTGAATCAAATAACATACAGATATCGAAATTAATAAAACTTATAGCAAATATAAATACTAAATATAAATAATAAATAATATCGAAAATAATTAACAAACAATACAAAAATTTAGAATCAAAAGATAATTAAATAAACTTAAAAAAATACTATACAAATGAAAATAATTTATACATAAATAATCAAAAATTAGATAATTTTCAAAATTTAATAAATAACATAAATTTTCACCCAAATAATTATATGTCTATCAGGATCGTTCAACAAGACGACCCATTTACGAAAACCGAACTCCAGCGAATACGAGCTGGAAATGTCGTTAATAATTTTCGTATTCGGGAAGAATTGTTGATACATCTCTTGACAAACATAAAAAACAAATTGTTTTACCAAAATCAATCTTACAGTATGTATTAGATTATTTTCATACATCGATATTTTCTTCTTATATTGCAATTATTTGTACGTACCGTAAAATACTTAACAGATTTCATTATCCCAATTTATATAAAATTGTAAAAGAATATGTAAACAATTGTAATATTTATACAGAGTAAAATCTAGTAAACAAAATTGTAATATCGCTTTCCAAAGTTACCCCCCAAAAAAATATTTCAAAAAATTTTCATCGATTTCGTACACTCAATTATAAGAACTCGTGGACCCCCCAGAGGACAAGACTTCAAATATATCTTGTGATTGCAGATTACTTCAATGGTTGGATCATTGCTAAACCTACAAGGAAAACATCATCAAAAGTCATTATAAGTACACTAGATAACGTTCACCACATTTGGGATACGGATCAACAATACCATCAAATTACCAATCAGTATTTCATAGTGAAAGATACAACAACTTCTGCTTCGAGAGAGCGATTCACCAAATTTACTCCGCTCCATATAATCCAAGGGCAAATGCACCAGAACGTACTATTAGAAATATAAAACTAAAATTAACCACAATAATTGACAATATTCAAGCAATCACGCAATTGGGATACCTTTCTAAAGTACGCAATCTTCACCATCGGCAATTCGTATATTTCACCAATAAATGCATCTCTAGCACAAGTATTCTTAAACCGCCAGATACTAACTCCAATAAACGAAATACTGAATTATCATAAATCTTACAAGCTGATAAACCCGATCCACAAAGGTTCAACATGCAATAACAAAGCACATAAATGTATTAAAAAATCCAACACCAAATCGTCCACCAACATCGAATTTCACAGTAAATCAATGGCTCTACAAGAAAATTCTGCAACATCTTTCATCGTCTACCGCCATTTTGCAAGATCCACATACTTCCGATCAGTATATGTCATATAAGGTATTTAGAACCAACATAAATTTACGTAGCGTTCCGCTTTTTGCAAACGGGGTGAAATGTAGCAATAATTATTGCTACATGTGATCAATCAATTCAACATTTACTTTGGAAATCGATAATAAAACTTTAATCTAATTAATAAATAATCGATATGTAAAAATGTCAAAGATACTGACATCTAACATTTATATTTGAAATTAATATCAGTCCAATATGTCATCTCAAAGAATTCAAAAAAATCAATTATATATGTATATATATTAACGACATCTACTGTTATAGTTTCAAATTGATATCTAGGCACAATGTAAAAAACTAATTACACGTTTGCAGAAATCTGAAATTTAAATTTATAACAAGTGCGTACATTATTTAATTAAACATTTATTTTTCAAAAAAATATAATTAACAAAACAAATTACATAATTAAATAAATAACTTATACAAATTAAAAAATGACACAGACAGTGAGTTAGAAAAAGAGTTAGGGAGAAGTTCTCTTCTCGTGTGGCCTTCGGGCCGCACACATCAAAATAAAAAAAAATATGTATATTTTAAAATTAGTTTAAGTATCATTTATTTAAGTGTATTATTGAAAATTACAAATTCACCATTGTTAAGATAAGTATTATTTTTACTATAACATATATTTGGAAATTTACTTAAACGTAATCGAAAAATAATTTATATTTAAATGATTAGAAAATAATTAAACGTAGCATGTAGGTAAAACCTTTAAATTTTGAAAAATCGTATAATTAATTTAAAATAAATATATTTTGGAAATTTATTTAAACTAAAATAAAAGATAATTTATATATATATTAGATAGATAAAAGAAAAAATAATTAAATGTAACATGTAAAAATAATTTACATTTAAATATTTAACGTCGTTTGTACTTTCGCATTCATCCAGATTTCTAAAAGATTTCCTGGGGATTTAGCAAAAAGTCTACGACTAAAAATAGCTTATAGTTTATGAAAATTATAGTTTATTAAATTGATAAGTTTATAATTTAGTTTTTCCGACATGTAAGTCGATGCGGCGAACGTAAAGTTCAGCCAGTATAGTTTAAAGTTAATCTAAGTTTAGTTTCCGACATGTAAGTCGATGCGGCGAACGTAAAGTTCAGCCAGTATAGTTTAAGGTTAATTTAAATTTAATTTTCCGACACGTACGTCGATGCGGCGAACATCAGTTCTGCCAGTATAGGTTAAGTTAATTTAAATTTATTTAATTCATTATTAAGTAAGTTTTCAAATATTTAAATATTGTCTTGATAATTTAATATCCCTTCAATTATGTAATATTTCCGGTTTAAAAAATTTTAAAAGCACGTGTAACCTTTACTAATATTTCGATATCTGATATAATCCTTTAAATCGTATAATTTACTTGCGAAATAGAACTCGTAACGTAACTTTCTAAAACATTTTAATTTAAATCTAATTTATTTTTGTCATATCGACTAATTTACAATTTCATAAAATTTGATACTTATAAAATACTTATACAGGTTATTCTAGTCATAAATTTTAAAAACACAATTATAAAATTTCAAATAGTGACATCAATTTAATTTAATTAATAACATATCTTTAGAAAATATATTTTATAGCAATATTTAAAATCGTTCCGTAAAATTCGAAACTTCAAATTTATATTTAAGTCAAAAGTGTATAAATTTACTAACTGATGTGGTGGTACATTCCCATAGCCGGTACACACCATATGCTTATATCGTGCGTCTCGGTTTGGAAAGTATGACCACACCAAAGACTAAGATGCAAATTCTATTTTAAAATATATTATGTAAATTTATTTCAATCTTGTAATTATTTATTGTAAATTCAAAGATTCCAAATGCTGTAATTCAAAAATTGTTTCTAGTCACCTTTCATTGTAATAAAATTGTTATTTATGAATTTTCGTATTTCTAATTTAAAGCCACCCCTTTGGTAGTCGAAAGAAAATTTAGGTTATTTGGGGATCTCATGGTTTTGGGAAAACGATCTGCGACCATAATCTTCCACTGCCACTCACCCTTGTCTCCATAAGACCCGGAGAAATGCTCTGCTGATCGAAACCCCAATCAACCCGAAAAGTAGCACCCAAAATTTAACCCCTCAACCAATAAATAATTAATCAATAATCAATAAATATAATAATATATTTAAAATTTTTAATTTTTAATTTTTGCTACAGAACCACTGTAACCTTACTACTTTTGTAGGTATAGAACCACTGTACCCTTACTACTTGTGGTACAGAACTGCTGTAACCTTACTACTTTTGGTACAGAAGCACTGTAACCTTACTACTTTCGTTACAAAATCGCTATAACTTTACTACTTTTGATATAAAACCACTGTAACCTTACTACTTTTGGTACAGAATCGCTGTAACCGTACTATTTTTGTATAAAACCACAGTAACCTTACTACTTTTTGTAGGTATAGAACCACTGTAACCTTACTACTTGTGGTACAGAACCGCTGTAACCTTACTACTTTTAGTACAGAACCACTATAACCTTACTACTTTTGGTACAAAATCGCTACAACTTTACTACTTTTGATATAAAACCACTGTAACCTTACTACTTTTGATACAGAACTGCTGCAATTTCACTGCTCTAGTATAGAAATTTGTGGACAAATTTAGGTACTGAAGAGGTAAATCGATCTTGACGAATGGTAGGTCCAAAACAATATTTTATTATCTTCAGTCTTGAAAAAGATCTTTCTGTAGATACTTTGGTATAATAGTTTAATTGATAAAGTTAAATTAAAGTTTTCAAAATAGTAACAAAATTTGGATAAAGTTCAAATAAACTACATTTTTTTAAAATAAATATTGGAATATATATTAGTAAAATTGTGATTCTGGATCTAGTAAAACTTAACGATAAATTTTTATCCCATTAAATAAATCAACAACATCTTTAAATTTTTGATTTTACAAAATCAGTCAGTCGCCGGGGCCTTCAGAAACGTGAGGCCTAGTGTGGTTTGACGTAGAAAATTATTTCGCAACATTTTTCCAGCATCACAAACATGTTAGAAAACTTTTGTGATCTTCAACTACTCGTAAATGCACATTTTTGAATGAAATATCAACGAAGATTAAAATGTTGAATATATATATATATATATATATATATATATATATATACATATATATATATATATATATATATATATATATATATATATATATATATATATATACAATTTTAATATTCTCAGTGTATATATTACAATATTACATCTACATAATAACACGCTGATACTGTATATGGGTTTATAAAATATTTGATGTCATTTAAATTACCACTAAAGAAGTATGAGCCGTAGGATATACGTGAAATTATTTATGTTTTTGACATGAATATGCACTCTGAAATGAATGAAAAACGGGTACATTACGAATTACCGTACGATTATAAAAGTATATACATAAAGGTTTGTTATGCGTCGTCCAAAACTTTGAACACTCGAAAACATATAACGGTTAAATTTTTTCAAAAAAATGCAGAAATTTTTCACTTATTATTACACGAGTGGTTTGTATTTTTCGAGCGAAGCTGAAGCGTTTTTGTGAGTTAACAGTTCTTCGAGTTAAATTGCTTTTAGGCAAGAAATTTTAGTTGTAGGAAACACAAATTTATTCAGAAAGAATATAAAACTCAAGTGTATTACGTGTGTAAGATAAATCAAAAAATTAAATAAATTAGTATAATTCATACTAGTATTTAATACAATTGTTACTATATGGTTTTGAAATCAGTTAAATTTACTAATGCGAATTTTTGTTCCGTCTTTATCATATTTACCTAGAGTGAAATGACCAATTAAATGTTTTGTACTATTTTTTTCGCTGTAAAAATTTGTCCTAAGTTTTTTCCATGGTAAATGTGAAAAAACTACAATATTCTTATGGAACTTGATACACATGAGTTAAATTATCAAACAAAATTTTTAAATATTGTGAATTAGTAGCTCCGGGAACGAAATTGAATTTTACGATTGAAGGTCATCTTCTGTTGGTAGACGGTTCATTTGTCGAAATTCGTTAAGTGAACTTGTCTAAATCTAAATCACTTCTCGTCGGAGAAGGCTATTGTTTTAAATATAGCATAGGGTAAATCGTGTAAAAATACCTTTGTATTTACCAAAACCTATCTTTGTAAAAAAACGTACACTCCCTTTGACCACTTTTGCCCAGGCCTTCCTCCATAGTTTACAAACATTATTAAAGACTTCATTTCTGTGTTACATTCTTTTTACCCGAAACCCTTTACTCTCATTTGTGCCTGTTGTATCCACCCGACAAAATTCTTTAAATATTTTATATCATTTATAATTTACATAATAGAGTGAGGCAGACACATAGAGAGAGATATATATTCACGTAGTCTGTGATATTTTATATTTCATTCATGCATTGTACAGTGGCAATACTGTTTATGTTTAACAATGATAACATTATACAATACCTAGATTGTATATTTGGTACAAACGTTACACATATTTACCGTATGTCTGAAAGTAGAAGCAGTATTGAAATTGTAAATAATAAACAAATACTTTGATTTCCAAAATACCACTTTTATTTTTGAAACTGTGACAATATTGTTTCGAACCGTTAGTTCATTTTCAAACAGAACTTGTCTTGATAATGGTGTTCTGAGACACCGAAACCGGTCGACATGTTGAACATTGGTTAAAAAATTCTGTTTGGTTTTTTGCTGGTCTTAATATTGAGGTTTATCGCCAAATAAAGTCAAATAATGAAATTACAAGTTTAAATTTTTTTGGCGAAAATAGAGGTAACAATTTATTTACTATGTAGTATCTTTTGACCTGCATAAAACATACATGTTGAATCATTTAGTGTTCTGTGGAATCATTTTATGTACTTGTTTACATAAAATTTCTTTAAAAATATTGTCGGCTTCCGGGGAAGTTTACTGTGAAAGTGCTCGGGTCAGATAGTGTTAAATTTTGACATATTTTTTAAAGTTACGAGATAGACAGAACATAAAAGTGCAAGCATTTGGACTTATAAGAACTTTTTAATTAATTTTAGCGGCATTTTTTAGTCATTATTTCTACTTGTTTGCAGTTACTGACCTAAGACTTTTGGTACTTAGCCTTATAAAAAAAAATTTCACTGGTGTCATCAGCATAAATGATAACTCTTTAAATGCCTCCTCATTGAGATTATCGTCTTGATAGGCGTGGTTTACGTAAGTAGCCGGATCTGTAGCCGTACGAACAGTGTCATCTATGAATCTATTGTCGTTACGTAATAGAGCCCAATATGTATTCGTTTTTTCCTTTAATCCGACGATATTCTTGCATAAGATTCAGGACCTTGATCTACGGCTACTTCTTACACATCGGGCTCGCTTCTGTGTGTTTGCGTATTCATTTCTAATCTGATTTTTCGAAAATTTCGTAAACTTCGAAGAAGTTTAGCTATCCAGTTTTTATTTCTTATTTAATTTTTTTACTTTACAAGGTGAACTTTATAAGGTGATTTATTTCTTTTTCTGGTACATTATTTGCAATACTGCAAGTAAATTGTGACAATCTGTGCTACCAATATAGTGACTAAGTAAGTACTGGTGAAATTACTAGTGCATTATAATTCAACATTACAAGTTAGTAGTTGGAGTAACCATTTTAAACTCTTTATGTCAGAAGTTATTAAACTGTTATGTTTTGTATGTAATAATTTTGTTTATGAAAGAATATTAAATTTTACTATCAACAGTCTCATTGTTTGTTGATTATTATATTAGTGGAGACAATTTTGATTACATTTTAATATGAACATTTTTAATTAGATTTATCATCACTAATGATGATAAAATTACTGAAAACCATATGTATTTGTTAACAAAATATAATTCAAACAAATTTAAACAAAATTAAATAAAACAGTGAAAACTTGAAAAAATTGTAATGCAATTTAAGGGATCGATTGATATTATACAAAGAACCTTAAGGAATTATGAGTTGCTCTAATGGTTGCGTTCTTGCCAGAAATCGTGTGTACGGCCACAAATAATCTATCTAAAATGCTACACGTAATTTTAAATCAATCGGTTGAAAATTGTTGGAATTATCCTGCCCACCGTTTCGGAAAATGTAGTTTCCAGAAAAAGGCATGTACAGTTTCAAACCGTGATTATGGTATTGCGAGTTTTTACCTGCCATCTGTGAATTATTTATGGAAATATAACTGATCTATTATTAAAAACGCCGTGAGCAGCGGGGCCCCATCACGGTAGTCGAATTTTCCCCTTCATCTTCGGTATTGAATGTCTACAAGCGAAATGTGATTGAAAGTCTACAACCGAATTGTCATTTTGTTGGTTTCAAAACTGGTGATGAGTGTTCGGCTGATCGAGGCTTTAAAAAAAGGTTTTAAGTATTTAAGGGCTGTATCTCAGTAAATTTCAATTTTGTGCCGAAAACAGGTAGCAGAAAAAAAGCCAACACAATTCGTACGAGGACATTCCTGCCCATGTTTATCCGCTAATTGCCTTTATGTTTTAGTTTTAAATATTAAAAAAGGACCTTCAATAGTAAACTGGAAGGCCTTTATAAAGATATTTTTTCTTTCCAAAAAAATCCAAAATTTCTATTTTATAAATAATAAAAATCCAAAATTCCTAATTTATAAATAAACAGTGACTTTAATAACATTTTTAAATTACTTAATATGTATGTATTTCATTTGTCATAAAAGTAAGTTCACTTTTTTTTAAATTTTTTAAAATTACTATTCGCCTACTTGTATTTAGAATAAACATAATGCTTTTAAAACACATTTAACAATAGCATTCAATTCCGATGTAAAAATGGGAGAAGTGGGGGGAAAAGTGATGCGGACTCCCTACAAGGTACTAGCTGGATACTAACTGAATACACGTACAAAATTTCAGCCCTCTAGGTTTCCTTATGGAGTCTCTAGATGTGTTAGAAAACAAGCAAAAAAATTAAGGAAATATTGGCGTAAAAATCGTGGGGGTAAGGGTTAAAAGTTGAAACCTCCAAAAAACAGTGTCTGGCTATTAGCTTAACCTGTACCCCAAATTTCAGCCCTCTAGGTTTATTTGGGGAGATTTTGACCCGAACGAAACTGTTAAAAAACAAGAAAAATCATGTTCTTTTGGGTATAAAAATGGTGGGGGTAGGGGTTAAAAGTCGAGACCCCCAAAAGGCACCCCCTTGATACTAACTCAATCCGAATACAAAATTTCAGCCCTCTAGGTTTATTCGGGTGACCTGTGCGAGTGGTACAAACTTCGAAAACGTCGAAAATGCATGAAATTGTAGCTTAAAAATGAGGGGGGTGGGGGTAAAATATTAAAACCTCCAAAAAGCACAACCTAGGTACGAACTTTATCAACACACCAAATTTCAATCCTTTACGTTAATTCTGGAGGGCTGGGGGCCTGTTAGATCCAGCGAAAATCGTTTTTCCCCCCTCTACTCCCACCATATCATCCTAGGAAGCTGAATTTTGGATATGTTGTAGATAATTGACCGAAACATTATTTAAAATCGGTTTGAAAAAGTTTTATTGCTTTTCCGCCCCCCACCACCCCCTTAAAGGTCGGGTCAGAAAAAAAATTTGCCCAAAATTTGACCTCACTTTGATAGTATGAGGTGCCTCGAAAATGAGCCCCATTTACCAAATTTCATCTCTTAACTTCCATAGGGGGGCCCTACACAAATTAAAAGGTGGCGGGAATATATATATATATATATATATATATATATATATATATATATATATATATATATATATATATATATATCAGACATTTTTTTTTCTACATATTCGTGTTCTACGGGTCCGAAAACGGATAGCGCCCCTACTCTCGCCTCTCGCAGCTCTTATCGTATAGACTGTATAAGTCTAATTTTTCGGAGAAAATTCGACTAAAAAAAGCTATCGGCCTACTTGAGAGAGTCCAAAATACTACGGACAGCGAATTTGATTTTCTGAACATTTTCAACTACTAGAAGTCATTTAAAAATCTGATTAAAAATGACATTTTAAAATATTTCCGCAATCATAATTCCTTTTGGATATCATTCTAGAGTTGTTAGTACATTAGTTAGGCCAATAAAAAAAGGGAAAAAATGTTCAAAGTGACGTAACGCCTTGAAGAGAATTGTTTTTGGGCCGTTTGATTGGAAATGTTAGTGCATAAGACAGCAAATGATCAGAAGCGGTAAAATGTGGAATGGAAAGACGTAAAGAAGATTAGTGGCTGCTAGTAGAAGGCCCAAAAAAAGTAAAAAAAGCTTTTTTTTGTTCGTCACTTATTTTTTAGGCAAAAGTTTATAAAAAATATAATTAAGGCATTCGAGAAAAGTCAATCCGGTCTCGAGTAGAAATAATTTTAAAAAAGTCAGTCGAGAAATTTGTATTTCTTTTCTATTTGACATCACTGAGATTAAAAAAGTACCATGATCTTCAAATTCTTTAATAAAGACCTTCTCAAATACGTCCAATTGATTGCATAACTATTTACTCCAATAATCGTTTTGCCCTTTCCCTTACTACTCCCTCGTCGCTTTGCCCATAAATCAATGCTACCAACTCAAAACCTTATATACTCAGGTTATGTGACGTCAAATATGAAATATGAATGTAAATGATATAAGATGATTGAACATAGTGACGTATAGCTGCTATATTCACATCGTGTTTCGTGAGTACTTGCTTACATATTTCTGTTTTGTGTTGTGTTGTGTGATAAAAGTAGGTAAGACGTCGAAGAACCTTTCACATAGATAATAAAAGCTTAAGTTCTCGGCTCTTACGTTTTATAATACTGATTCCTTTTCTTCTCTATCCTGTTGTGATACCAATGTGGTGGTTGAGTTTGCTATTGAAACTGTCGATGATAAGTATGTATGTAAGTATTTGGTAAGCGTTTGATATAAAACTTCAACTACATAGAACTGAATCTACACAACTGCTTAACCTATTTTATAATGATAGTACAATCAATTATTAAAATAATTATAATCGTTTGGAATAATTTTGTATGAATTCTAATGAATAGTTTTATGTTTGGAAAGAGCTTTGCTATAGTTTGTCTTTTACAGGGTGGTTTAAGATTTTTTTATGTGTAGTATGTTCAAGCAGGGTTAGAAAAGGAACCCATAGGAGCTCTCAGCCCCTGAATGGGGGTACATTCGAGAATAAAATGACTGAATTTCTGTCTAATTAGTCATATTTTTGAACCCAAATTACCATAAAGCTTGGTTTCAGAAAAAACATTTTAAAAAAATTTAATGACTCACCAAGTTAACCGAAATTCTACAATGTTTTAATAAACGTAACTGGACTTACACATCAGAATCTACGGCGGCCTGTACACGATCAGTAATACTGTCAGTATTTACTGACAAAAATAATGAACATAGAACACTAGAAGCAAACTGATATCAAAAAAGTGTAGCTCGCTTGGAGTCATTTGTTGGTCTGTCACAGCTTAAGGCATTTAGTCAGTCGGTGGCGGTCATCGAATCCGCTACGATTGTTATGTATTGTAAAACCATTGTTACTTGACCTGCACGTTGCTCTGTTCGATAATACGTCTTTTGTATTTGTGTGTGTCGATACTCACACAGAAGCAAACATCAAACCTGCACCACTACAAACAGTGTGTACCTACACAACATAGTGACGCGAAGTGGAGGGGATTTTACGTCATCTTCCTGCTATAGTCGGAATACTGGCTATCATATAGTAGTTTGGCCCCTTGATAATGAATCATTATTTCTTTTAATATAATTTCTATATACGAATACTTCAGTATTATCAATACACGATCAATAATGTCAGTATTTCTAAATACTGACTTCGTGTAAAGTTACAGCAATTCCATATCAAAAGTAGTAAGGTTGCAGCGGTTATGAACCAAAAGTAGTAAAGTTGCAGTAATTCCGTGCCAAAAGAATATACGAATAGCAATATTGCATATATTGAAAACGCATTAGACCGATAACTTCGCTAAAGAACCGCTGTTCCATAAGGATCTACCATTTGTTCAGAATTGACAGCTTTTTTTTTCTTGAAATTTAAAAAAAATGGTGGCATTTTGAATAAAAAGTACAAAATTTTTTATAGTTTTTCGTGTGGCAAAATAGGAAGATTTAAAAAAAAAAGCTCGTATAGATACATAGCGGCTTACCTACAGATTGATAATCTATTTGATTTTTTTTTTTTTTCGGATGAAAACTGGGGCCGCAATCGTGTATACCGATTTCTGCCGTTGTTTAAAGATACTTTTTTCAAAAAATTATACATAATTATAAATAATAAATAAAAATGAATACAAAAAATATTTTTATATTGTTAAATAGTGGTATTAATTGTAAAAAAAAAATTCATCTCCATTCCCCCATCCTATCCATCAGAGAAAAAATCGCGAAAATTGACAATTTTTCAGCCAATCATTTTTATTTTTTAACGTCATCATTCATCAAGTTTACTAAAATGTTTCAGTGAATACTTAAAATGTTAGAATAATTACAAAAGTTAGAAACAAAACTAGGCATGTATGATCAAATATTGATCAAGTAAGAAGTACCAGAATATTATGTGCGTTATCGTTAAATGGGCAATATAGATGTTAAGGGTGATGATTTACGATTGCTCCACAACAGAAAGAATTAAGAAAAGAGGATTTCCTAAGGATCTTGACGAGACAAAAAAAACTGATCTTGAAAACACCCTATAAAAAGAATTTGTCGGTGAAAAAGTAGGTCACTTTAAATATATCTATTTATATTGCATGTACATATTTTGGGAGAAAAACATTTTTTTGTCGACTTTTCTATGTCTGTTTTATATGGTAGACGCGATAAAAAAGGTCTTCATTCAGAACCATCGAAAAATTTAATTTTTTATGCAATAAATTGTCTTCATTGGCATATATAAATATCCCAAAAGTATATATCGCTTCAAACTGTTCCTGTATATCTTATTGAAAAAGTATTTTTCATTTTAACAATAGATGCGAGAAAAAACTATGCAAATTTTTGTGAATTTACGTATTCTCGGTTTTCTGTGTGTTCCGTTATGACGCATGCGTATGAGTATGTCGTCATACACAATTTTAATATTATAATTTATTTGTTGAGAGTATCTGAAAGTGAATGTTTTAGGAAAGGCCTCATATTATTCGGAAGGTTTACCATATTTGAATACCAGGCTAATGTTTGTTTTTCTAAAGAGAGACATTTTCTCGCTTCTCCTTTTTACTGTGTACAAATTGGACATTTTTATGCAATTAGAATGATAAATCATAATGACAGATAATTATAGTTATGGTATTTATCACCAACTAGCATTTACCCGCGGCTTCGCTCGCGTGGCAGTGGAAGGACTAAGTGGGTTTTAGCCAGTGTTGGCATTTGTAATATAATTATAGAACGCTTGACATAATTTTCAACGAGAAATTTGACTTTACCGAATTTTAGAAAACGCATAGGTACATGAAAAGGTACCATTATTTGACCTTATTACAGAAAAAAGCATACATAAAAAGGTACCATTATTTTTGAACGTACTATCAGCTCTAGTAACTACGGTACATAATTCTGGACCACCGCATCGTGTATAATTTTTGAAAAATGACATCTTAATATATTTGAATTTAGAATATTGTTAGTACAATTGTGTCTACTTTTTGCGTCAGAAAATACAATCACTTGAATTCCAACCAGTACGTATAATTATTTACAATTTGAACTAATATTCAAAAAAACCTCAATCCATATTCCTTGGCCTTACATACTTCTCAGAGCGAAGGTCCAACACAAAATTTACTTTGATGTCGAAAATTGAATTGAAATTATGACCTTTTGTGTAAATTTTCAACAGTCCTGAATACCTTCTGTTAAAATGTTGTCTGCACGTACAAAAGATCATATTTATCATTAACTTTCGGTGTTACTAAACATATTCTTTGGTAATATTAAACGCACAAATTTGTCAGGGGTAAATATATTTCGAGGTTATTATAATAATATATTATTACACTAATGTTCGTCGTAATGATTTTATCTTGCCCTCGTCGCCGAAGGGAATGCACAAAAAAGACCTGTTATTTATTTTGAACAACACAACACACAAGCTAAGAACAACATCGTCTTGTATAGGCTTACGAAATAATGCAACATATAGCCATAGTAGCTGTTATATTGGGAGTAGTGTTGAGTCATAAGTGTATGAGTCACTCTAAAAGAGTAACTCTTTCAAGATTGCGGTGAGCTGTGTGATTCTTTAAAAAGGAGTCGTTAACACAATTCGCTATTACAGCATTGATGGTGGGCGCCAATATCACCCATGATCCCCCGAAAACTAAAAATATACACTAAATATTATTTAATTTTGATCACCATAATGGTCTATAATTACTATAGGCTACAGAATTTAAAATAAAATATAAAATCCAAATACTATTTTTTGATTAAACCACGGCTTCAATGATAAAAATTTATAAAAATAAATAATTTGACATGTATTCTTATAAATGTTTGATTTTAGTCTACTAATTCATTCTAAAATATCATATTTGTCAATAGTTTTTTCTGTCTCTAAAAAAATTTTATAATTTTTTTTATATATAAATTGTGCTTATAGAATACTACAAATACAAAATTTATACATGTATCTTACCTATTACTTTCATTAATTTCAACTTTTCACAGTGACACCGGCATTTGGTAAAAAAATAGTATTCAAATTTTTAATTCCTTTTTAAATTTTGAATTGATTAAAAGAAAAATCAGCCACTAGAACGCTCGTGGTTGCTTTTTGTTAAAAATTAGGGTTAAGTTCCTACTCTACTATAATTAATGAGTGAAATCAAGTGACCCTCAAAAAACTTTTTGGTCAAGAAATTATTGTTTTTTCTTTTTGCTAGTCTATATTAAAAAACGACTAAATTTATTTATTTAATTTTTTTAAAATTCTAGCGTGCTAGTGTGATTTAGCAGAATCTTTCTGTGCGGTACACTTTTGTAGATGCTATACTGTATCACATAACACACCTGGCACAGTGTGTTAGCGTACTCCAGAAGATTCACACACTCTTGTGTAGAGTAAACCTCACTATACGGAGTCATGTGTAGTGCTAGCATACATAAAAGACTCGCCTCGACCCAACACTAACTGGGAGGTGGTGACATATATCTTTTAACTAAATTAACATCATTATAGCTACATACAGTAGCTAGGTATGTAAGACAGTTATTTAACAACTATTTAATACTATAGTTCGGTCGCAGTCTACGAAGTGCTATGCGAACACATTGTAACAGGTAAAAGAAAGAAAGAAAATTAAGATATAATTAGAATTCCACGTACATACTAGGTAACTATCACACTGAATAACTGCCACCTTTAACAAAATGGTCCACGAACAGACAGATAGACATAAAATTTGTGCATATACAGTGCCATGCAAAAGTAAATTGTTACTGACGACAATAAGTTTATTATAGTTTGTTCCGGTACTTCTTTCGGCTGAAATTTTTAATCCTAGGACTTGACTTGACTACTTGGTGCGATTGGTTGTATATATTAAGTCGGTGTTGGAGCAGCTGAAAGCTAAGAAAATCTGTTGTCATGCTCCGGAAACTCAAGGCTAAAACAGGAAAAAATTGCAATTAAACCAAAAAAAATTACAGTTGTGTTTAAGAAACTAGTAGGTTGACAAAGTTTATTGGTCAGTTTTGGGAATTTATGGAGAATTAGGTAGGAAAAGAGGTGACATAAAACGGGGCAGTTAAGCTTTGATCATTTCCGTAAATTAATATTTTAATAAAATATAAATATCTCCTTAATAAATTTCTAACACTGACTGACTGACAGACAACGCACAGCCGAGACCGTTAGGTTTAGAAGGATGAAATTTTGTACAGGAGTTCTTTATATAATGTAGGTAAGTATTAAGGAAGGATTTTTGAAAATTCATTCCCTAAGTGTGTTAAATAGAGGATTAAAATTTATATGAAAATTCGTCATTTTTGAAGTTAGAGGTATATAAAAATATGTTACTATGGTTATTAAAATAAATAATACCTTATTTAATAAATTTTTAATACTGACTGACAGATAACGCACAGTCAAAACTGTTGAGTTTAGAAGGGCGAAACTTAGCACAGAAAATATGAAAATTGGCGTCTAGGCTTCTATTTATAAATAAAAGTCAGTTGTGTAAACGTTTCCGGAAATATATTCCCAAAGGGGTTAAAACAGGAAATAAAAGTTCGTATGGAAAGTCCGTCATTTTTGAAGTTATAAACGTGGATATTGACTTGGGATTTTGAAAAACATTAAAAGTGAGCAGAAAGTGAGTACCTAATAAGAAGAAGTTGTCGATCGGAAATCACACCGGGCATACGGCTAGTACACATATAAAAAGCGAAATTTGTAGATTTCCGAAGTCATTCTCTTCATCTTTACTAAAATTTACGATGCAAGACCACCTTTTAAAAGGAGTTTTGTCGAATCACTCATATTTTTGAAGGGAATTCGATCATTTCGAGAGTAAAAATGAAAATTTCACACCCAAGTTATCCAAATTTCATCAATTGTTCAGGATCAGATCAATTCCATAAGCTTGCTTAACCTTTAACCAGTAAGGTGATGTCTGTGAGTCGTATACAAATATATTCTTTCAGTTTTCTTCCTCCCTGCTTGTTTTTGTTAACTGAACGTTTGTGTATTCTTTTATGGTTTAGGGCAAATTTTACCCTGCTGGCGTAAGGGTAGTGTTTGATACATGCATATACGTGTGGTCTCCAGTTTTGGCTATCTATGTTACCAGCCCACCAGTATGTTAATTTGTTGATGTCTCTCAGACATCACTTTACCGTGAGTATTATAAAAATTCACCTTACCGGTTAAGGGTTAAAAAAAATAATTTTTTTGATTTAGTGACGTCATTAAGTTTATCAAAATTTTTCAATGTCTCAAAAATCGTAAATAAAATCACAATACGATAAAATTGGAAGCGAACTGTAGGTTTTGGAAGTCGCTGTTTCCATTTTTATCAAAATTAAACATGTAGGACGACTACAAAAATGATTACTGTTGAGTTAACAGCAAAATTTCTACAGCAGAAATGAAAAGTTTACACGCAAATTACACTTGAAAGTAGTATGTTCGAACATTTGTTCATCTTACTGTACGTACACAGCTCATTTTGAAAATTGTACGTTTCCGCCTGTAGGTATTCTATTTTATGTCCCTGAACCTTTTAATGTGTTTTATAATATTCCACGTCTCACTTTTACACACAGTTATAGTAAGTACGTTTATCGTTTGATTGTTATCGGTGTACGACTAAGTACAATTATATATTTGCCATTTCGTGTGCTCTCTTCCCGGTTCCATCTACCTACATACGGATTTACGTACAATTCAGTGATATAAACAAATAAAACACAAAGTAACTCGTAACAGTGTTAAAATTTTATGGTTAAAATTTCCCATTTACACGAGTATATACCTCGTATAGATATTTATAATATGTCAATAATAACTTTGTATGTCAGTTGTGCAAATGAATGTTAAAATGCATATTTTAATCTCAGAAACTAAGTTTCTTATCCTGACTATTACTGTTATATATAAACATCTTTTATACTACAGTGTAAACTCCATATATCGAAATTGAAGGGACCGGGTTTTTTATTACGTTATAAAGAGTTTTCGTTATATGGAGAGTAAAAGAAAACAATAAATATGAATACAACTTACGAATTTAGTAAGTGGTTTTCATTTTGACTGAATTAAATGACACTTTTTCGTCAATACACAAACTCTTTCTTTTACTCGCCATGTTTACAGTTAAAAAGTTTGAAAGCAACTAAGAATATGATAAAATAAAAACAGCAATAAGACAATAGTACGGAAGTACAGTAGGCAAAAACATGTGCTAGGCAATTTTCACAAACAAATAAACGGATTTCTAAGAATCCCTTTGTGCGTACGAAATATTTACGACTCTGTATCACTATTTTGTTTTAAAGTCAGTGAAATAAAATTTTGTTGGCTTAAAAAATGACGTATTTTTCGCTATTGAGAGTGGCTATTACGTTATAAAGAGTGTTTCAATATACGGATGATAATGGAAACCAAACAAACCTTTGCAATTTCTACATTTTAAGGAGTTTATCGTTAAATAGAAGTTCGTTATATAGAGTTTACACTGTAATTAAATTGAATTAGACAAATTTCGATATTGTTACGTTCTGCGCATAAATTTTTCACTAAATTCTATTAATTGGTACGCCACTGTATATATATAATTAATACTGTTCGATTAAAATAATTACGAACGAGTTAGATATTATTCATCCACAAACGATAACTTTATCAATTGTCAGTTTGATTTACCGCGAAAATGTGGCTATAAAAATACGAGTCGATACTAATTAAAAATTGATTTCTAGGCGAATTTCGATATACCACCTTAATTTTAAGATTGCCGAATAACAGGGTTAAAAATTTGTTTAGAAAAGGGCGAAAAAAATATAATTTGCTTTTATATATTTTCTGTTTTTGATATTTGTTACCTTATGACGGGCTTGACAATGATATTTTTGTCCTGCCTTTTTTGAAAATTTTTTGAACCTTGCTATTTTGCAATTTTGAAAATGATATTGTACATTGAAACCAGTACATTGGATTATCAACTGCCTGTGAAATGTTATCTGAAATTAAAATATAGAATAGCTACTCGTATCAAAAGAGAATATGTATGATTGAATGGTTATCGAACTGAAGTGGCTCTCGAACATCCCGGGACACCGGGGTTCGAGTCCCGGTCGATTCAGTTTCATAATTTTCCAAACTTTATATGAATTTTAAGTCAAATAATTAATATACCTACATTTTTATGATTTATAAAAAGTAAAAAATGAACGAATTCAAGTTTCAATAAGCTTCCCTTTGACACCTAGTGGCCATCTCTTGAAATTAAATCCCAAAACTACACTTTACGGACGGACGGACAAACATCGACGTGATTCTTTAAGTGTTTCGTTTGACCAATTTTAGTACAGAACATTCAACATTATATAAATAAATCCATAAATTTATTTATTTTTTTGTTATTTTGTATATTATTATTAATATTACAAACTTACTTTCCTACAGTAGGTATATCAAATTTATATTTGGTATCACATATTTTCTTTTTTTTTTTTTTATAAAACTCAACATATTTAATTTAGCGTAGAACCGTAATATCGTTTATGTCATACAAGATTTACTGGATGAGATATTAATGTTGGTTATACTTTAAAACAACGACATAACAAAACAGAAGAAGGGCGTGGAAACAAAAGAAACTTTCATTATAAGCTACGACATTTTGTTTAGCACAACATGTAAATAGGAAACAGGAATTATTAGGGTATGAATTTCATGTTTATAAGTATATTATTATAAAACGTAATAAATTTAGGAGACTGTAAATTTTTCTGGAACATTGTAGAATATATTTTCTTTAGGTCAGACATCCTGTACAATCTGCGGAAAATTTTTAGGTACATATTTTTTTGTTTTAACGCACCGTATTGGCCATTCTTTCATTTTCCCTATAGTATTTCATCGTCTGTCTAGAATTTTATGTTTTCGCGAATTTTCGAATTAGAAAATTCAGCTATTACAGCGACTGTCACTGGTAACATTTGAGTCCGGAACTATTACATAAATTTATTTTGAGGTCCCTAGGATCCGAACATGACATTGGATATGTGCCCGAACGATAACTCTTGAACGAAATATTCCATTTTTACGAAATTTCGTGTAAAACGTTGGAAGTTTCAAATCCTTGAATGACTTTTTCAGTCAGATTTTTCTACATTTTTCGTTAAAAATATGAGTTTTTTTTGACAAAATTTACTAAAATTCAAAAGTTTTTAAATTCTTTTTAGACTATCGAGCATCGAGAACGGTGAAATGCATAAGAGAAATTTTTGAACCACGGTTCTAAGTAAGTTTTTCCTAAATTTTTCAAAATATTTATTACATTAACGTAAATGGTAGAAAATATCATATAAGATAATCAGATAAAATTTTAGATTATCTATGTGAACTGGATTTCAAGAAAGAAACATGATTTTTAATTTACCTAAAATATATTTTATATTTATGTAGGATTTTTTAATGATTAATTTCTTAATTTATAATAGGGCAGACAGTTCTCATTGAACTAATTAAGTTTTGTTAGAAAAAATACGTATCGATAAAGTTTGTGGTTTGTCAGAAAGTTGTTAATAATGACCCTTAGGAAAAAAATTTTAATTGGGTAGTGTTAATTACCTAATATATTTCTTATTTTTTTTATTTGAATCTAAACTTTTTTCTGGACAAAAACTAAGTAGGTTCTTTATTTTTGTAAAATGTACAAAAACACAAAATTGCAAGACACTTAGGTAAAAAAAAAAATTACTCTCAATAAAATATTTTGAAAATTTTATTTTTTGAACTAAAATACATACCTGTTCTGTGCTAAAGAACATTAAAAGTAAGTCCTGAGGAATTTACAATATGACGCAGAATATTGCAACAGGGATGTTTTCTTCGGCTAATACGACAAGTACAAAACGTTGGTGTTTGTGAAACCTTTTTTTTATTTTCGTTTATATGTTTCGTTACGGTACTTGAAAAAATTTTTCATTTGTGAAGATTCAAGTGTGGATTTTTTATAATTTAAATTTTAATTGAAATAATATTATTAATTCAAGTGTAATTTGGTTGAAATAATTTTTTTTATGATTCTATTATATTACGAAAATTTTTTTATATCTTCTTTTGCCTTTTTTTTAGTTTCACTTGAAAATATTTTTAATAAAATTTATACGATCAATATCAGCATATTTTTATAGCGTTAGTAATCTCTAGAATCTATATAATTCCCTTTTTGTCGTGAGCTTTCTCAGAAAAGAGAAGAAAATTTTAAAGGTGCGTACATAATAGGAATACAACAGATCGTCTCCTACACGGAGAGAAAAATCATACAATTTTTGTAGATAAAATTTCAGAAAAATTACCATGCTCTCTTATAATGCGTGCGCGATCGACGACCAAAATAAAAAATATGTGCTAGCATGGTAAAATTTAATGTGCTAAGACAACTTTTATCACACTCTTATGCATATATGTTATAGTTTAATTCTTGTTGTCGTACTCTTTCATTTGCGCATCTTACCCGTAACCTTATGTTGCTTGGACTGTACCTGTAAAAACGTCGAACCTGTAAGAACTTTGTGATGCATACAAAAATGATTGCCAACAATATATTCTAATACTAAAGATAGCAAAATGATGAATTAAACGGTGACATCCCCATCTTAGGGATGGTAAAGTCGACTCCGACTTTAGTCGAAAGTCGATTATTTACTAAAAATAATCGACTTTTTAGAATCGATTTCAGTCACGTCAAGTCGACCTGGAATCGACTCTCACTCGATGACTTTTCGACTTTTTGCGTATGTGCAATGTGCATTTATAAATCGCGCAAAAACATTAGCTTAACATTAATTAAATAGTAGCTTAACATTGGGCCGATTCGTATCGGTGTAAGCCAAAGCCCCTTGCACTCATTTTGAATCAATTTGTACTTGTTTTGAATCACTTTGGCTTGCTTTTGACATTTTTGTATATACCTGTCTCACTTTCCATGTTCTAGAGAGAAGGGTCAAGTATTAGCGTTCGGTGTATATCGTATACCGTATACGCTGTATACCGATATATACAGCGTATACGTCGATGTATATATCAAAACCAGTGTAAATTGATTCAAAATGAGTACAAGCGTCTTTGGCTTAAACCGATACGAATCGACCCATTAATTCTACTGTCCATTTTAATTTTAATTTTAATGTTCAATTCCAAATCGCGTGCAATTTATTGATAAATTATCTCTTGTTAAATTCTTAAAAATTATATGTTCATTATTTAATAAATTGTTTAAAACATACTTAATACAGTACAGATTGTCTAAAGTATATACTTAATAGTTTCTATAAATAAATTAATAAATTTTTGAAAAGTCGATTTAAGTCGAAAAGTCGACTTTCAGAGTCAATTAATCGACTTTGAGAATCGAAAAAATGAAAGTCGATTTTAAAGTCGAGAATCGATTTTGCGCGCGCCTTTTCCATCCCTACCCCATCGTCTAAGACAATGTAATGAATACTGCTTGCTGCTTGTAAGACAGTCTAATGAATCAAGGTGCTTGGTCCGACGTGTCCGACCAAGTTGGTCGTCCACACCTATGGTTGGCTATGTGACTTGCTATGAGTGAGTTACATTTCAACAGCGTTCACAACACACACAACCTTCTTTCTCTTTTTTTCTTTCTACTATTAGCAGATAGCATTTCAAATATTATAATACAGCATGGTAATTTTTGTAAGAAAAACAATTAAAAAAAATTGTTTTGCCGGCAATGGAACTTTTTACTGTGCTGTTTTACAAATTTTACGGAGCTAATATTACGGAAACAATATTCTATCCTTTAAATTTTCTATGATTAATTATAATTTTTATATTTTTACCGTACAAAATTGAATATGTTCGCCTTTTACACGTCGATTGTAGTGCTGGGCACAGTAATTTTTATATGAATTTTCTCTCCGTGTAGCATTTCCATTAATGAAATTCCAACTTCCAATTTGAAATTCGAATACAGTAGGAAATATTAAATTAATGGCTTAAATAGGGCTATGGTTATATCGGACGTTTGCAAGCGTTTGCATATGCTACCCAGTCATTTTGTTATATGCATTTGTTCACACTTGCCATTGTCTAGTAATGCTATACGTTTTGCTTGCTGATTTGCTTAAAGGCAGAGGAGAAAAATTACTTTTTAATTCCTTGGGACTGAAAGTAACACTTTACTCTCTCTTATGAGGAATGTAAAAATGTAATAAGTCCCAGAATGGCAGTAATTAATTTTTGTGTTGTAGGTAACGTAGCTACTGCGTTTAGAATCATTATTATCTGGAAGAAAATTAAAGGCTACTTACAATATTCGCTGGAATAAGTGTCCAATAAGTGCTTACATACGTCCAACTTAACTCACCGCAGCCTGAAGATTAATGGTAAAAGTAGATATAAAAAAAAAATAAAGAATTGTGTACTGATATGCAATCTTTGCAACCAGTATTTCACAATTTTTTCCTTTTTTGCTGACTACTAGGAAAGCATTAAATCTTTTTCTATACTATTTTCCTCGATCTAATATATTTTCATTCATGTTCCTCGATACAAAGGCAGCCAATATCAAATCAGTGACGGCAAAATAGCTTATTGAATCATATTCTATTAAACATGACACCACTACAAGGCAATACAAGATAATGCCACAGCTCCTATTTATAAAGAGTACACTGAAAATTTAAGTGTGTTCTACAAAAGACATTTAAAATGTGTATTTTTGTCGAATAAATGTGAAATAGTATTCGATACTAGATTTATTGTTCTAAACAATTGCAGTTCAGTGATTAATGATAAATACGATATGATGTTATTGGACGAAATAGAGTGAATAATGAACATTTCTCTACAACTTTGAATTAAGTATAAGTTTTTTCAACGACAATAATGTAAATAAATATAAAGGGTGTATTTTTAAACAACAAAAAAATAGTATATTACGTGATTGAGGTTGATATTACACATGAACCAAAAAGTTACAAGTAATTGCTCGAGTGTATAATATGCTTTACAACAGAATTACTTATTATACTTTATCTACGACTAACATGAAATTCACAATAAATAATATAAATTTATTTCAATACATTATTTTTCAAATGTCATTTTCATAATTTGGGAATTAAAATGTTAATTAGATAATTTGTATAGGTTTTAATATAATAATATATAATACAAAAATTTATTAAATAGTGCTTCTTTACACACAGGTGCGTGCAAAACGATCAATCTTATTAAACGCTTTTTCAATAAGACATTAAAAAAAAATTGAATATTTCACATACAATTTTTAAATAAAATATGCATAAAATAATTCAATGAATTATGTAATAGTATATTATGTGATTGAGGTTGTGAGTTGCATATAACACACGAGCGAAAAAGTTACACTGGAGCCGCGTAGCGGCGAGTGTGTAATTTTCCTTACAACCGAGTTACGTACTATACTTTATCTACGACTAACATGAAATTCACAATAAACGATAAAAATTAGGTACAAATCTACAAATACAATACATTAAAATTATGTATAGTATTTGAAATTTATTAAAAACAAACGTAAACATTCAGTTGCTAGGTAAAATTTTTGTACAGAATCTAATACAATATCACTGTATAAAATATATAATATGTATAATATGTGTAAGAATTAATAAAAGTGTAGTAGGCTTCGGTATTTTAAGAATACATGCATGTAAAGAAACACTTTTTGTACAGCTAGACATATGGCCGTATGTAAAACGTAGCTTACTTAGATAGTATTTTGTGTAATAAACAAGCAATTTCATGGTAGTCGTAGATAAAAATATATCAGTACTCACCTTTCAATAGTTGGAAAATATTTAGAAATTTTAAATAATTTATTCACTTTTTAAATCATTGTGTTGTTACTTTATGTCAATGCTGAAATAATACACCTAACTTTTTTTTACTTTATATCTAATACTTATTTCGACACACTCTGATTTGCAGTGTCGATACTGATGGGTGATAGTCGTATGTGATTACTAGCTATTAAACATCGGCATCCAACAATGGACAACATCCATCTTAACGACAAATTAGATGAAACGTCATTCACTCCAAATGATGTCATTGACGTGGAGAAACTCATTTAGAGATGGTATTCATGAGAGCTTTCATGCGAGCACAGGTTGTTGTTATATATCATGTAACTACCTAGAAAACATTTTATTTACGAAATAACTTAAGGAAAAAAAATTGTTGTTGATTTCTTTTTCGTATAATTTAATTTTACTTGTCTTTTTTAGAATGGAAATTGTATAAATCAATTTTCGTTAAGTGGAAAATTTCAAAGGAGACTGATAATAATTAAGTTTTTGATGAAATGACAAAAGTCAGAAAAATAAATGGTTTGGTTTGAATTAAATTGAAACAACATATCGCTCCATTATTGCAATAGTCGGTTATCTGGGCAAAATTACGTTTTTGAGTTATCTACACCATTCGAAAGAGGAAAAGCGTATCTTTCAGATGCTACAATCAGTTAAGCTCTAAGCTTAATATTTTTGCTAATATAATTGATATCCTTGTATGACAATTTTAATAAATTTTAATTTTAATTGTTGCAAGACTAAGATATATCGATATATCCGTACTGTTGAAGCGTCAAATTCAATTTATTTTTACTACAATACTAGGTTATTGCATTTTATCCGAGTATTAAAGCAAAAAAAAATTTAGAAAATTTTACAGATTAGACAACATAACCGAATTTTAAAATTTTAACGTCTTCTAATGATTTAGTTTCTGTAGGTTATTGTGTTTTTTAAATAAATGTTTAAGTTTAACTGATTTTTTTATTACGTGGTGTTGACATTAGTAACAATAAGAAATTCGTTATGTCAAATCAAACAAGGAAAATATTAGCAATGTAGTAGATGTATTACAAAATGCATCGTTTTATGATTAGTATAATGTTATTGAATCAATTTTTTAATTATGTTAGTAGAATTTTACTACGTTTTAACTATACTACCCGGATGTCCAAGAAAAATCATAATAGGAGAATACCGGCTCTCAAACTTTATCTTTGCTGTCCTGTAAAATTTGTAAAATTGTCGCTATTAAGTTCTTTCTTTTTAGGTTTTAATTAGTGATAAGTTTGTTAACTTTTTTTTTGGTATTTTTATGTTGAATAAAATGGTTTTACTTCAATTAATAATGGTTTTCATTTTTAAAATTGGGTTATTTTTACCATCGTAGTAATTTTATTCAAAATATTTTTATGCAATAGTCAGTTATCTAGGAAAATTTGAAAATTTGGGCCGACAAAATAAAATAGTTCTTTTAATTTTTATAGCATTATTTAATATCGGGTTTAAAGAGTTTTCTGTCAAAATTGCATTAATATTGGATTTCAAATAACTCTCAAAAGACAATAAATATATTCTAAAAAACTTTAAACTTGAATATCTCAAAAGTTGGTATTTCCCAGATAACCGACTATTGCAATAATGGAGCGATATGTACAATATATTTTTTCTACTCCTGTATTAATTGTTGAGAAAGTTAGGCATTATTCAAAGGTGTGGAGGAATTTCCATTACTCACTACCTTTCTGACCAATGAAATCACCGTATTAACCATTATTCAATGGGCTGGCCTTTGTTCTGTGTATAATATACGTATCAATTTTTAATTTCAAATATGTTGCGAAGTAACATCTAAGTAAACAAAGTAGCTTATATTTTATTTTCATCGTTTGTACATATATATACCAGTGTCCCATTAGGATGTATACATACGATTTACATATTAATTTTTAACACTGGATTCCCATAAGGAAAAAGTTATGTTACAAGAGTGCTTTGAACAAACTAATAATACTAATTTAATATTATAACTACTGTTACTATAGCTTTAACAATAATAATGCAATAAAACAAAGAAATGAATGTCGCAATTTTCAAGCAATTCACATTTTTACATAATAAATATTTGTGTCATCTGTTGTAAATTCAAAAAGGTATTTTTTTATTTTCTTGAAAATAAATATTAAAATAATAAAAATACCAAAAAAATATTCTGTTGAAGAAATAGTGCAGATAATTTGGTGGAAAAAAATTATTTTATAAAAGAAAATTACCAAAAATAGGAATATGTTTATCCAAAGCACTCTTGTGACATAACTTTTTCCTCATGGAAATCCAATGTTAAAAATTAAGATGTAAATCGTATGTTTACATCCGGCTGGTACACCCGGTATAAACATTTAATGAAATTTGAGATAGATTAAAAATTGTATTCTTTTGATTTAAAAATATTCAATTTTATTTAAATAAAAAAAAAAAGTCGTAGAAAAAATATGGTATTCTATTCGCTTGCAATGGCTATTACTCACTCAGATGCATTTATCTTCGTAAGTAATAGCTATCATTACTAGCTTGTTGAATAATATACTATTAACAAGTACGAGTTGGCAGTGAATCAGTAGTAGGTAACACTTTAAAATTTCTTATTGGCTGCAAATACGACGAAAGGGAAACGAATAAATAATGTTTTCAGTCGTTAATTAAGGAATCGTGTTCGTTAATGGTTATAATGATTGAGAACGCGTTCATACATCAACAGGAAATATATAGTGAAATTTAACCAAAGTAATTTTGTGTCATTTATTTAAATTTATCTTTGTCTACTTGACCTAATTTCAAAAGTCAAATTTATACGTATACTATCGTAAACAATTTGAAAACTAAGTACCGACTTACAAAAACTATTATTTAGATTTCTTTTAAAAAAAATTGTGAAATAACAAATAATTAATAAAAATAAAACCATGACTTACATTTTTCTTACGAACTTCCGAACGGAAATTGAGCTATCACAGCAGGCGTCATAGTGAGACTTGAGAAATTTGTTTTGAGGTCCCTAGAACTCGAATATAGGTTTTAAACCATGCATATTCGGATCAGTTCTTCACCCAGATACGTTTGATACTCAGAACTTCAAAAAAAAAAAAAAAAAAAATGAGTCTTCTGCCAAAATTTATCAAAAATCTAAAATTTTTTGAATCTTTTTACACCACGGTAAAAAGCAGAAAAAATTAAAGGTAAACGGGCTTTCGGAAAAAGTAATTTGTATAATCGGAAATTCGCTATGTTATACAAGATGCTGTGCATATACCTTGTATAAGAACTTGAAGAGCGGCGCATGACTGACCATTTTCTTTTTTTCAGTGGCTTTTTTCAGTTTATAACTGACCTAGTAAAATTTTCTTGCTCTTACTGACTGACAACTCATCTTGCTAAAACATAGATGTAAAAGGAGAAGAAAATTAGACATACCTAAATCAATATTATTTAAACGCAAAGATCAAAGGCATTGCTGTGATCGTGGTATACGTCTTGAACTGTCAGGTAATATCCGTTATAATACATTAGTTTTCCTTTATCGGCATTATGTGTTTTTTTTTTTCATTGTTAGATTCCATTCAGATTTGAGCTTGAGAGATTAGCAAACATATAGATATTAACACTATGAGGCCCGAGCACTTTCACAGTAAACTTTCCCGGAAGCCGATAATATTTTTAGACAAATTTTATGTAAACAAGTACATAAAATGATTACACAGAACACTAAATGATTCAACATGTATGTGTTATGCAGGTCGAAAGATGAGTACATAGTTATTATTATTTTAATAAACTACACATACGCATACAAGTATACAACACGCACATACATACATATGTGGATAAGAATACATATGTACATATTATTCTAAATAAAAGATGAAGCCTAGATATTTTGATGATAAAACATATTACCTATGTATATTTTGTGTACAAAAAATGAAAAGTGTCCGGTAGTAATAAATTATTTTTATTAGAATCATATAAAATCTTTTTTATAAATATTTTTAAGTGTTTTATTTATTATCCTAAATAATGATATCTGTCGGCCTCTACGGATGTTTCGTTTGGTTTCGGATGCCGTAGCCATGGGACTGAAAGTGTTAAGGAAGATTTTTTGGTCGGGGATATTTTAGTTTAGTTCAATAGGTTCAAAATTTTTGAGTTTTGTATTCGATATTCGATTTTCGTAGTTTTTTATTTTTTATTTTTATTATAAATTAAAAAGTTTGACTCGTTATTGACACAATTCAAAGCAACTGATATAATGTATTCCACATTAATTCCCTTAAAATTTTAATCATTTCAACTTATTTTACCAACTTTTCACCGTAAATATGTTTCAAGACTTATTTCATTATTAGTTGTACTATAACATAATTCCGCTCTATTCGAGGCATTTTAATTAATCCGAAAATTTAATTAACTGTTACATAAACTTAATATTCGAATAAATATTTTGAACGTAAAATTTTACCTGAAATCATTTCTGATTTAATTAAATATAAGTTGAACCATGAATTTTTGAAAAGATTTACATACATAAGATGTGTCGGTGGTACTTCTCGCAGATGTCAAAAGTTGATTTTTGTTTTGTAAATATATTGTATCTGCAAGTTAGTAGTTATAAACATGTGATGTTTTAGAGACATTAAAATTAATTTTATAGTTCTAACGGGTGGAGTTTATTTTTTTAAATGAAATTTAAGGTAATTGGTTGATAAAACGATTTTTTCAAAGAAACTTCTCTAGACATTTATTTAAGTCAATACCAATAATACGAGCCTATGCCGATTAAAATTGACTACCCCAATTTTGAGAAAAACTACTTCAAAGTTTTGTAATTTTAACACAGTCTCTTATGGATAAGCTCTATTTTTTTTTTTTTGAATAAAATGAAAATGTGTCAAAGGAATTTGATAAAAATTTAATAGGGTAAACGGTATAGTTACTGGACAATTAAGAAAAATTTTCAAAACAAAGTACAGAAAAAGTACGTGTTGTAACGTTATTTTTAGCGAAAAAATTCATAAATTAAGTAAGACCTGTCTATTTTAATGTACCATATAAAACTTTCATATTACATATTGGTAAAGTCTCTGAAAAAAATATTAAAGTTGTACGTGTAGAAAAATAGAGTTATTGGACAAAAATTTCATTTATAATTTTCCACAAACCACAAGTTCTATATCATGTACACAGCCTTTATCCACTCGTTGATAAACCCTTTACGATGGATTCACAATTTAGTAGGAAATTATTAAATGATTCTAGCCCTGTCACTCACTAGACGCAGTAAACATTTTTTACGAACTACCTAAAACCACGCTAAGAATGACGTAGTTACAGGTTTCTGTAAATTATGGTTAACTCAGATTGCATTTTCTGAGAATAGATACTAGAGGGTTCTGCTTAACTAAAAAATCAGCAAGTTTACCTTACTATCAGCCTTATAATCTCCAAAAGAGAGTGTCTTGTCCAAAAACTGTAAACGAGCTGAGCTTTAAATAACTATACCGTTTACGCTATGTTATAAAATACAAAGTTAGAAATCATATTTAATAAGAAATAAAAATTATTCACTACGCCCCTGCCGTTTTTGAAATATTATTTATAAACATCATTTTACAACGTTTTTACAACGCTTTTTCGACAATGTTTTTATATTGCTACAACATAAGCGTGTGGAAACAAGTGATATACAAGTATAACTGAACAACATTAATACATTATTTAATTTTTGATGAAAGAAAATTTTTCGCTGAGATATACTTTTGTACCTGACTATCTCGGAGCAACTACGTTAACTACTTAAATATAATATACTACTGAAATATTATTCACTTATTATTAAAGAGATCATCTTTAGCAACATCTGGAATACCAAATGAATAGTTGAGTGGTAAAAGAAAAAGAAGAAGGGAAAAAAATTTCCTTACATTTTTATAAAATCCATTTTTAAGCATCATTTGACTTTTATCGAAGAATTCAGTATGAATAGGCATAAAATTTATTGAAGTGAAATAAATCTGGCTCGACAATAATTGAAACACTGACACTGTCGTCTCATTGTGGAATAATTTGAGTCTTCTTTTTTAAATTCCAATCCATTTATTTGCCCCGCTGCTGTCGGATTGTTCGAAAAACGATAAAAAGCACAATAAGTTATCATCACCAGCGGCATATTTTGTAAGATGAAAAATTTTATTACTGTACATGCACACAGAAAGCGAGTAACAGCAGAGCGATGCCGAGCGAATACATGCTATTTTGTTAAACACATACATTTTAATGTACATGTTCAGACACATGGCCGATTCAAACCGTTGCCGAGCGATGAGATGCGAGTCCGGACCGAGCTGATTTTCTAATATCAAACAAGTTTGATATTTTTCAAGCGTTTTGAAGCTGATTTCGTTTGTAGTGCTTTCTGTTGTGTTTTGTCGTTTTTATCGTTTTTATCCATTGTTGCTACGTCGTAATATATATACATATATAATATTTCTTTTGTATTATTTAAAACATATAATATTAATAAGATAAAAATGGACATCGAATTATTAATAAATGAAATTTATTTACGCCAAGCATTGCGAGATCATTGTAAAGTACCCTCAAAAAATTTTATGGATCTTGTCGTTGAAGAGGTAAAAGATGATAAAATTCACCACGTTCGTACCTATTTTTATTTATTTCATGGACCCAGTGCGAACGATTTCTAAAGAGCCTTTTTTGTCCTAAACGTAACCTTATATTACTTTCCAAAAAATAAGTATATATAAAATAAAATTATTCCCTTTAAATAGTTGCCCTATTACAGAAACGTTTGTATATAAAATATTATTCAATATAATAAAATTTCGATGTGTATAATAATGTATAAATAATAATTATGGAAAATAAACTGACAATTGCAGTGATCTGCCAAATTCAGTAAATCACAGACAGTACAAAACAGCACTAACTAGATTCAGACTCGCTCGGTCTCGCTCGGTACGGTAACGCTCGGTCCAGTATCGCACGCAGTGTGGACGACTACTAACATACTCTTAAAAAAACAAAATTAGTTGTCGGGTAAATATAAGCAAATAAAAACTTCAACAAAGCCAGTCACTATAATCCCCAGCTATAAAAAATTCTTTTTTCTCAAAAACAAATCGAAAACTATAAAAAAAAACAAATCGTCAAGTGCAAGTTGTACTTGCGCACATAGTGTTCCGTACAATCAATTGTTTTTATGGATTTGATGTAATAGTATATAAAAGTGGGTAACATATTTTTCCTAGCGAATAAATTTTATTTCCTACTTGGCTTGTTTTCGCTTACTAATGAGAAAGTAAAGAAAATAAATACATATTATTGTAAACTAAATATTTTGAATCTATTATTTCCATAGATACCCTAAGAAAATTTTACAAAATGTTATTTTGTAAAATTTTCAAATCTGCACCTGAAAATTACAAAATGTTATTTTGTAATATTCAGGTGCAGATATTGTATTATATTTTTTGTGTAGATTTATGAATTATTCCTTGTTCATTAATTTCTAGAACTCATTTTGTAAAAAATTTAGCAAAATACCCGTTCAACATAACATATGACATATAATTTTTATTGACTAATAACATCTTGAAGACTTGTCATCAAGTTTCTTTTCATGTGCCAAGGAAATTACATAAGAAAACAAAGCAAGGGCGGATCCAGCCAGTTGAAAGGGGGGGGGGGGGTATATATCATTGAATTCTTGTTTTAATAAGCTTTCCTTTGGCACCCTACTCGATACTCTTGAAGAAAATGTTTTTCCCACTTTTCAAGTTATCCCCTGAAATTAAACACTAAAATCGAAATTTAACTTTACATCTATAATCTAGCACATTCTATCCCTGTGCCAAATTCCAAAAATTTCGCATCGAATTGTTTCAAAGAAAATTGTTTGTGGCAAACGGAGAGCACCAATGCGATTCCATAAGTGTTCCATTTAGCAAATTTTGGTACGGAACACTAACAATCATCTATCCTTAGTCATTTTGCTGAATAAATTTTAAAGATGTGTTCGTTCACTGAAACACTGACACTGAATTTTGTCTTTTTTGTGTTGGTACTGTGATGATATCCTTTACATCCCAAGGATATAAGTGTACATTGTAGATCCTGTTTGGTATAATATTTTTGTTTTGTTTTAGATAAACGATTCCTTTTTGTGTATTTTTATTTTTATTTTTTTTATTTTGTTGAACAATAAACTATGGATAAATATTATATGCATAACAGAAAAGGAAAAACAGTCGATCCGCACCCCCTCTCATTCCACTTTGAATTTTCCATTTTCCGTTCACAGTATGCGGATAGTATTGTGAAAATATGGGATAGGAGCAGTGGTTGAAAAAAAGTTTTTTCCTTGAATTCGATGTAGCTTATTTTTATTAGATAATTCTAATGAAGCTTTTTTTTTTTAAATACTTACCACACGAAAGTGGAGTTTTACAAAAAAAGAGAGAAATGGTTTCAAGGTAAGTTTTGTTTAAGTAAACAAAAAAAACAAAACTATATAGGTGTATTTATATCAACTTTACTGTACCAACATTGTTAGAGTTGATTAAATTTTTTAAACAATAGCAATTTTTTTATGAAAAGTTTCCTCGAGTTGTCCATCTCAGTGTTTGTAGAAAATACTGAAATACTAAAACAATCTATGTGTGTGTTACTAAGTGAAATATAGTCTAAAAATTCTGATAAATGGATTCAATTGGTCAATCGATATAACCACTTCTGAGAACGATTAATAAGGCCATTCGTGTATTTTTCGAGATCTGAAATTTTACGATCCAAATTTTTGACCAAAGTAAAAGTTTTTAAAATACCTCGTTTATTCAACCCATCCGATAAAGTAAACTTTCCCTGGGGGTCGGCGATATTTTTAAAGAGTTAAATAAGAAAAAACTTTACCAAAGAATAAATTCATGAAATAATTCAGCATATGTAAATATACCTATATAAACATTTTTAACAAAAAAAGTAATGAACCGAAATACAATAACCATAATAATAATAAATACCTTTATTACAATAACATTTACACATTTCAATACAATTACAAAAATAAATAAATAAATAAACGTTAATATAAAATTATATATTTATATGTTATCCGTTTATAAATGTTTACAGAAATCATCACACAGAATGTTTGTCACTTGTCAATACCTTTTTACGATAACATCGCACACATGACGTGTGATCAATGGTCTCAATCGGCCTCTACGAGTGTTTTGGCCACTACACAGATGGTGTGTACTTGGATGGTAAAGTGTTAATAAAATTTTTACTATTTTTCTTTGATTAAAAAAATAACTTAGGCGCACTCGGCCCACAAGTTTATTTTTGTGACCATAGATGCTTAAGAATATTCGACTTTCAGCCTCGAAATGTCAAACTGTATTCGTGTTCACAAAAATGTAATTTTGGTAAGTATAATTCGCTCTGTTGTCAAATAGACTATTGTTTTTCTAACAATTCAGAAAAACTGTTTTTTTCCCGTATTTCATCTTAATTAATGGATATTTATACGTCACTATTGTGAACGGTATTAAAGTCTAACACTATAAATAATAGGGAATATGCATGTTTTTTAAATTGTGAAACATTTTTTAAAATATTCTATACATGTCATAAATTCTTATGACAATTTTTTTTGTTTGAATAATTTTAGTCTTCATAACGAAATTAATGTAAATTATCTACCTAAAATAAGAATTCTGCCAAAACGGTACATTTGAGCAATGAGCGATCCTATTGGTTGTGACGTATAATGTATAAATAAAGTTGAGCGCACGAACGTAGTGAGTGCGCTCATTCGCTTGAGTGGGGCAATCGACAATCCCGCACGAGTTGCACATACTATTTTTTATTACGAATTTCACATACTTTTTTCTATTATTATCACTATTTTTGACATTTTTATTACTTTTTAAAATAATATTTTTAAGTGTTCGTCTTTTTTTTCTGAATTAATTATCGTTTAAATTACTTTGTTGGTGGTTTCTATAGAAATAATTATGAAATATTTATTAAATGAAAAATTAAGAGGCGGCTTTGCGTGTTTTGATTAAATTTTGCGTGTTTTATTGTCAATTTGCATGTGGAAAGTTATTTTCCACACGCAAAAAAGTATGCGGGAAGAGTACAGTGGTCAAACAGCTATTTTGCGTACAGAAATGTGTGCGCCAAGTTAGTACTTCTCCCGCATGAGTAATAAAAACATAATTATATCAAGTAGAATAAAAATTAATTTTTCAATATTTAAAAATATTTAGTAACTTGTCACAATCAATACTATTTTTAAAATCGATTGAAATAGGTAACTAGAAAAATATTAAATATTGATCATTATTATTATTTTATTTATTTATTTATTTATTTATTTATTTAAGTTCGATCGACATGTTTGGTCATTTGCGACCACAGATTATTAATTTTCAAAAATAATCGTAAGAGAAAACGATCTTAAAAAATTAAATTGAAAATTAATTAATAATAATTATTTAATTCATTAACTATTTAATATATTTACTAAATTTTATTCGTCAAAAAAATTAAAATATTGACAAGATATGGAAAGCAATGAAAAATAAACGATTAGAATTTTGATATTAACGGTAGCAGTACCGTCTACAGAACGAATTATATAACAATACTGCTGGCCTGCGTGGTAATAACTTTCTTATTTAAATATCTACAAGTGACGTCGACGTATATATATATATATATATATATATATATATATATATATATATATATATATATATATATATATATATATATATATATATTCAATTGAATTTCCTAGAGATCAAACAAAAAAAATGGATCTCTAGATATTATTTTCATTGCAATTTCATTTGTTATATTATTTTGTTTTACACCGTTCATACATAAAACAAATATAGAACACAATCATTTGTTGTGTGTACAAGACGCCAAAGGTTCTTTCGCCGAGGGATTTTCTATTTCATATTTCGATTGTATTAAAGTAAATCCGTTCGCCTTTAAATTGAGGTCACTGTATTTTTGTTTATGTGTGTAATAAACAGTTTTCTTCAAGCATTGGATGTTTGTTTTTTTTTACTATTTTTCTAGGTTTTATCAACCGTGGTGAGTATAGGTACAGATAGTGATCCTTTTCTGTTGTGACATTTATTTGTTAGATATTTTTTACGGGAGTGTAGAATTAAGCTGACCTTGCTTGTTTTTTTCTTGTGTACCGAAATAAATTTTGGAAGAGAAAATTTTTTTTTTTGAAGATTATATTTTATTACCCGATAAAGTATGGGAGCTTTATTGTCTTTTAAATTAAAAATTGGGTTATAGAAAAAATATAAGTTTAGTCTCAAATTTTATGGTGCTAAAATTATATTAAACAATAAAGCTATTAAATTATATCTTTATAGAGCTGATGGAGTAAGCAAGTTCAAAATTTGAAATTTTTTTTATTGCCGAAAAACTTAATATGGAGTTTTGCTAAGGCCTCATAAGTAAATTACATTCCTGACAGTTACATTTCAATCAAAGAATATTTAAAATATACTCTACCCTGTAAAACTATTGTTTCGGACATAATTACTTTATGCTGTCAGCTCTAAATATAATAGCTGTTATAAGCAAAATATGTGTAAAAAGCAGCTTCTTCCCTTTTGCTTTCCAAAGGAGGGAAAAATTAGTAGCCAGGTATATGGAATTTTCTGCCGGTTTTGACGTTTTAGGACCCTGAATATATCCCGATCTACTGAGGTTAGAGAGCAAATGAAATGAGACTCAACATAATTCTATGTAGAAGGTTTTTAAAAAAGTCAGATTTGACAGTTCTGGAATAATTACCATTTTTAACTATCTGGTAAAATCGAAAATATTGTGTCTTTTCGAATTTTTCTAAAACTTGCCTATGAAAATTGATGAAACTAAGACGAAAGTTCTCTATTAATTTAAGAACAAAATTTTGTATATTTCACGTGACTTAGGAGAATTTTGAATTGTTAGTTTTCCTTTTTTTTCAAAGAACCATATTTCTCTTATTTCCAGAACAAAATTTTTTTAAGATTTTACATAAAACCGAAGTATTAGTATATCTCAACCATTCTTTTCGTTACGGACGTGACATTTTCTCGCACTTTTCACGCCTTCTCACAAGAAAAAAATAGAAGTTATTTTTTTCTTATAAATTTTCAATACTAAACAGATAGACAAATGTGTACACAATATTTGTACTGAATACAAAATACATAACATTATTAGTTTTAATGCTAGAGCTAATAAAGTTTGTGTTACGGACGTGACAAAACAGGCACTTTCTTGTTACGTCCGTAACACAGCTAACATTAAAACTTACAATGTTATGTATTTTATATTCAGTACAAATATTGTTTACACATTTGTCTATCTGCTTAGTATTGAAAATTTATAAGAAAAAAATAACTTTCATTTTTTTTTCTTATAAGAAGGCGTGTAAACGGCATGAAAATGTCACGTCCGTAACAAAAGAATGACTGTATATGTATGAGTTTGAATATTTTTAGGTAATTAATTTTACCTGTTAGTAGCTAACACGACGGGAGCGAACTAACCTACGACCCTTTTTTAGGATAAGATTAAAATCTGGCCGCGGAAGCGAACTAGAATGCACCATTTTGACTGCAAGGGGTACGTTTCAAAAGAATGGCTGATCTACGATCATCAATTAATTTTTTTTTCAAATGAAATATAAACTTTCCCACCTGAAAGTGAAGGGAATCGCAAATTAAATTTCGAAAAAATTTATTAGGTATCAATATCTAACAATTTTGTTCCTAACAATTTTCCCCGTTTCCCTTCCTCGCTTAGAAGGTTTCCAGAAACAGGACGATAAAGTCCTACAAACAGTGTTACCAGATATTTTTAATACCCTTGTCGCAGCATCCTGCATAACATAGCGAATTTCCGTTTATAAAAATTAGTTTTTCTCGGAAACTAGTTGACATAGAATAATAGTTTAAAGACCTTTTTTATGTAATTTTTTCTCCTCTTTTAAATGATGTAAAAAAATTTGGCAAAAATTTTTGAATAAGTGGAAATTTTTGCAAAAAACTAACTTTTTGCAAGAACAAAAACCATGTTCCTGGCATCCGACGTGTCTGGCTGAAGAACTCATCCAAGATTTTTGGACTTCCAACGTTGTCACCAAATTTCGTAAACCTAGGACATTTCGTTCGAGAGTTATCGTGCTGATACATACATACATACATATATATATATATATATATATATATATATATATATATATATATATATATATATATATATATATATATATATAAATTTTAGTGAATATTATTTTCGGTTTCTAGGGAGCTTAAAAAACAATTTTCTGCCATAGTCCCGGGCTCAAGTCGCGTTATGACACCTACTGTAATAGCTGAATTTCCAGAATTCTTTCTGGAAATTCGCTAAAAAAGTAATTAAAAGAGTCAATATGGTTATAAGTAACTATACGAATATTCATCTTCGGAAAACTTCAAAGAAAACCTTCAAGTATCACTCGCTAAATGGCAAGCAGTTCCACAACGTACCGGTCCAAATATCGCTATACCAGTTCCTTAGTATTCTCGACTACTTGGCTGATTCCATTAGAACGACAAATTTTGAAAACTATTGAATGAAATTAAGTACCTAAAAGGGATTACGAACCATCGATGATAAGCAGCCAATTCGATACCCACTACTAGAGATGGTTTTAATTGAAAATAAGAAACTATTGACAAAGTGAAGCTAATTTCCACTAACGCGTTATTAAAACATGTTAACTTCTTCACTAGCCGTAAATCAAATTGTTAAAACTTGTATAATGGAATATAGATTTAGTTAAATACAGAACAATTATACAATAAGTGGTTTCTTAAACATTAGATTTACCCATTGTATAGAGGTGTTTGTGTAAGCTATTACTATTATAAATTATAAGATTAAATCGGCAAAATATGCTAATTTTGACACTTTTGTTTCCGAATCAACGAGCAAACATGATAATATATTAATCTGTATAGATCCTTTTAATACGAATATATTTCGATTCAGGATGAAGTGTATAGATAAGGAGTATGAAGCTAAGAAAAAAAAAATTATGACTTTTTTATTCGTTTCTATGTTAAACAAAGTTTGATTGTATGGAAATTTTATCCATTTCAGCAACATTTAAAAATTATTTTTTTAAATTTGCAAATAAATCGTTTTGCGGTAAGTTGAAAAGTGTTATACGTGTAAATAATAAGAAAATACGAGTAACGCTTTCCTTCAATATTTCTTGGTGAGAATATTTTTAAAAGTGTGTACTTCGAAAAAACAAATTTTTTTGACTTCTTGCAATGTTTCTTCCTCTTTATATAATTCTGTATAAATACAGAGAGATGTAAACCTTTTTGTTTCTACAGTAGAGTACCAGTTTTGTCAAGAAAAAGTAGTCTCCATAAGTGGTGCTTGACAAAAGTAATGCTTTTTGACCAGGGGCGATTCACAAATATTGTAAGATTATGGTTTGAATTAAAATCATGTTTTTTTAAATATTAATAAAAGAAAAAGAGAAGTGAAGAATTAAAAATTATTTATCTCAGAAAATATTTTTTCATTTATCGTTTTATTAATCTGCTTTGAAATAATTTTGTTTACATTTTACGTATGATAAAAACCGCCGCAGTACAGAATATATATAGATAAACATTCTATGTACAATAATTAAAATCAACATTCCCACGCTTTGAGGTCTGTTGTTCTTTGTCACTACTATTAGCGGTATATTTATTTGTTCCTTTTGATAAAATCATGCGTCATGGTCTATTGCTCATGTATTTAATATTTATGTACTTGACATTTTTGATGCAACTTTCCAAAAGTGATGTTGACCAATATGATGCTCTCAAAAAATTTCCAAAACTGATGTTTTCATTATCGGTGCTATACTGTACATATGTTTTTCGTAGAACAATATAACTTAAAATAGAAGTGTCTTCTTATAAAGGTTAAACTCAAATATTAGTATCAAGTTTCGTTTATTAAATTGACGGATAATTTTGATAAGAATAAAAAGTGGTTCCTACAAAGAACAAAGATTTTTTGTCAAAAAATTTTTTTCTAAAACTGACGATTCAATAGTTATAAGAAAATAAACAATTTAAAATGTTTGCAGTTAATAACAGTGCATAATTCTTTTTTAAATCCTGATAATAATTTTTGTTCAATCAACAACTCATTTTCAACATTCATAACCCTTTCTAGATTTCTGAGTGTTTTTGATCGTTATACAAAGGTGGGAGCAGAGTTGCCAACCGTCCGGTTTGCGATTGGACATTCCGATTATGACGTGATGTGTCCGTTTCCTCGCAAGCAAAATTCAAATTTTTATGTTCTACATAAGACATTTTGGCACAAAAGAGAATTTGTCACAAAAGAGCGGGATAGATATCACACAACAGAATTTTTATATTTTAGTAAGACTATTTCAAAAAAAAATAACATTCGTTTCCGTGGCTCAAAAAAGAGTCGGCCATCTTTATATAAGCGAATAATTCGGGTGAAAATTTGAGTAAGAGTCGAATTAACAATTTTCAAATAAACAACCAAATTGTAATAATCGCTTTGACACCGTGAGAGTTGATTAGATTCACTATATATTTATGTATATAATATATTTATAACTCGATGATTATTATTTATACTTTAGAAAATCTATTAATAGTTAATAAATTATAATGTTGCTCGGCACGAAAATAAATTATTCTATATTCCATATATGTATACCTACACATTCCGAGAATAATCATGTCATTATCATTTCATAATAAGTAATAACATTGCCCCGCTATTGACTACAATATATAAACTCTAACACTAAAACTCTATCGCAATGTTGTGTCATACTATGTTGTGATACCATTATTTTGATCTACAAGTATCATATTCCTTGCCTATACAGGGTGTCACAAAACTCCGTGGGCATAGAGTTACCACGTATTCTAGAGGTCAAAAACGACGATTGGACCCAACTTATCTATGTACCAAAATGCACCGTTTACGCGTGAGAGGTGTTCAAAGTATACTTAAAAAATCAAATTTTTGTACGTGAACCAATTTTAATGAAATTTGCCGAGAATGCCACTACTTTCAGTAACTAAAGAAACCAAAAAAACAGGAAGGATGATGATAGGGCTTTGAGATTTTTTTAAGAGGAAAATTTGTTAATTACCTTAGTTTTTTGGCTCTTGTAAAAACTTTGTATTTCGCTTAATTTCGGAGGAAAAAGATTTTATTTAAACACTGATAACCGATATTGTTAGAAGCTAGTTTAGTTTTATTACAGAATTTAGTTGGCCATGGACACTAAGACAAACGTTTTTCTTGCAATTTTTTCCACACAACTTTTCCAAAGTTTTTAGAGAACTTTTCTAATGTTTTTCATACATGACGAAGCACCACCACATTTGCAGCACGTGCGGTAAGAGAATATCTAATTCAACAATTTGCTAGTCGACAGTTGATAGTACCCATTCAGTGGCTACCGCGGACTCCAAATTTAAGTCCTTATGACTTTTTCTTCTGGGGAGCTATATAAACAAAAGTTTACATTTAAAAAAAAAAATAATAATGCTGTACAACTGTAGAACAAAATTTAAAATACGAAACGCACTACGAAAGGACGATGATATTTTAAGAAGGATACATTTTAGTGATACGTCGTGCTGGTCTTTGCATCAATGAAGATGAACATTTATTGTAAAAATTTTTGGCCAACTAAATTCTGGCCAAAGCTCTTAACAATATCGGTTATCAGTATTTGAATAACAAAATTTTCCTTCGAAACTATGCGAAATACGAAGTTTTTACAAGAGCCAAAAGATGAAAAAAATTAATAAATCTTCCTCTTAAAAATATCTTAAAGCCATATCATCATCCTTAAAAAAATTCTGAACAAATTTATCTAGGGCTGGGGGTAGTTTTAACCCTTCTCCAATTTTGTTTGCACTTCCTTGGTTACTGAAAGTAGTGGCATTCTCGAAGATGCGCAGGTACAAAATTTCATTAAAATTGGTTCACGCATTTCGGAACAACGTACAAAAATTTGATTTTTTAAGTAAACTTTGAACTCCTCTCACACGTAAACGGTGCATTTTGGTACATGGGTAAGTTGAGCCCAATCGTCGTGTTGTGACCTCTAGAATACGTGGTAGCTCAATGCCCCCGGAGTTTTGGGACACCTGTATATCAATGTTATACCAACTGTATATGCATTTACGAAGTATATGGCGTAAATAGTGATAACGGATACAGGACTAAGTGAATGCTAAACACGCATCGATAAAATATTTATCTAATACTAAAATTAGCTTTTAGTTTGTTAATAATATGATTATCTGAACTTTTGACTTACTATATATCTCTATATGAGTTAAAAAAATGTCAATGATAGTTTTTAAAATATGTCACTACTTCTATTAAATTGTGTATAAGATTTGATTAAGATCCGGGCTATTGTGAAACATTTTTTGTAGGTTCCCATACGAAATTTGAAGGTAATCCGTTGAACGAATCTTTGGATTTTATGTCAATCAGATCGAAAAAATGTAGTTTTGAGAAAATCGTGCTTAAAATCTCCAGCAGAATTTCAGAGAGGACAATTTAAATCGACTTCGCTTGAAGATTGTAATTAATTATAACTTACTGCATAGATTTTACACCTGTGGCAATTCAGTTTATTTCAAGGCGTTGTAATTACTGCTGCATTTTGTGACAATCAATTTCTCCTCAAATCTAAATTCAGTAAATCAATACTTACCACTTACATTTTTATGTACAAAAATACAAATTTTACGACATTATTATCAGAAAAATTTGGTCAGAAAAATATGGGCCAGAATCATTGTGACTTCACTACTGACCCAATCAACCATTATTCGATATTATTAATGTGCTTGTGGACACTGTTATCTGTTAAGTATAGTGAACTTTTATTTGTATTTAAACATACGACTTGTATTCAAGACTCCTCGGTCCGTATCCCAACCGATTCAGTTCGGTTTTAAATTTTAAGAAAAAATATTATTTTATATTTTTCTTATGTTTCCAACTTTTAGTTACTATCTGTCCAGGTGAGAAGTTATTAGGTATGGTAGTGTGTATATGTATATATAGTTTACTTACTCTTCTATCCTATAAATAAAACATTAGTTATGAATAAATTAATTATTATTTAAAAGCATGCAATGATATGATATGATACTATTTTCGGCTCAAGTTACTTCATTCAAATTAATATTACTCGTACATATGTAAATCAGTGTTTTTCAATCTATGGATCGCGACCCCCTAGGAGGTCGCGAAGCCTTTCTAAGAGGGTCGCAGTACTTTAAAAATAAAACCACTCTAGTTCAATAGATGATATTTAATAAAGAAAAGGTTAATTAATGGTTACATTAATATGAGACTTTCATACTTTTGCGCGATAAAGTTTCAAAATTGCGACTTATTTTCAATAACATTAAATCCGAATTTTAAATAATTGTCGTCATATAGACACTCTCTCTTTGGTTTTGTTTTATATTACTCTCATTGGAACTTGAAGTTGACGGTTGTGCATATGTTTCCAAAAACTTATCCATTTTCAATAATTACAATGAGCATAGAATTTTGAATATTAGACAATAATAAGTGAGCAACTACTAAACAAGGCAATTCAATAAATTTAATTACTAACGAGAGTTCGCAAATCAAAGAATTCAAATGGATTACTCTCGGAAGTGTTAAACGGTGACGACTGTCGTGCGTGCGCATGTCATTTTTTACGCCACGTGCGCTTTCAGAAGCTACTATAGGTCGTCAATTTTGATGTCGATATAAAAATACGCCTGTTTCAAGTCCTTAATTACCTATTTAATCGACACCTAACTATGAAAATAATTAATAATGATGAACGGATTCGATATTTATAACATAAAAAAATAAAAGCTGATAATAGCGGGGGGTAGGGGGTCGCGAAATATTTTTCCATACTAAGAGGGTCGCGCCATGGAAAAGGTTGAAAAACACTGGTGTAAATTATCAATAGCAAGAACTACGGCTGCTTCCATTCATCAAAAAATTAAACGATGGAAAAATTTAATTAAACTATACACATTAAAAGTTCTCAAAAAATATCTATGTAATAAAAATATAATGAAAATTTTAATTTTTATAAAATCAATAGCTTATAATAATTATTGTGTAGTTCACTTTTTTAAAATGCGTATATTTAAGTAGTACTAAAATCACAGCGATTCTGGACTTGATAATACGTGGTTCAGAATCACAGTAACTTCACTACCGTATTATTGGCAACGCAAAGATTATGCAAGCGCCTCTGGTTCTTTAAATTAGAAGCTGTATCAAGTAAAAACTTTTGTATACGTTTAATTGTCGATAGAAATAAGTATTATAAAAATTATGTGGGGATTACTAGATTTTATATCACCAATTAAATGGATATGTATATTGCTTCCGAGACTACTAAAGTAGCGGAAGCATTGTGATCACTTTTGAAAAATAAAAAATTTTTTCTCTTCAAAATCAAATTTTTTACGCACATTTTACGTTTTAGAGCTTCCTGAACAATTTTGGTTTGAGCCGTCCGTCTGTCTGTCCGTCTGTGTGTCTCCAATTTTGCACCAAGTGGCATAACTTCCGAACCATTCGATTGTTTTTAATGAAATTTTCATAAATTATGCAGTTTGGCTCAGCGATGGTCCCCTATGAATTTAATCAAAATCGGAGTAACGGTGGCAACGCCGCTACCATGTCATTCCAAAATTGCACCAAGTGGCATAACTTCTGAACTACTCAATTCTTTTTTATGAAATTTTCAGAAATTATGTAGTTTGGTTCCTATATGGTCCCCTATGAATTTAATCGAAATCGGAGTAACGGTAGCTACGCCGCTACCATGAAATCCCATTAAATGTCAATATCTTATTTACTGCTAGTCCTATCTCGCTCAAATTTTTAGGGTATATTGGGGGTTAGTTCCTAAAATATTTTTGCTATTATTTTATAATTTAGCCTTTAAGTCTTTTGAGTTACAACAGTTTTTTATAAACTTCAAGGCGAAAATATAATTTCACGGTATATAATATGTATATTTGGTAGAATACTGTTTTAAAGCCTTTTACGACTGCGAGGAAGCTGTGTGCCCACCCTATTGGCAGCGTATTTTTACTTGATACTAGTTCTAATTTTACCATCAGAGACGCGAGTGAGAATCTTTGTGTCGCCAATAAAATTTAGAATTGTTTGGCGAGCGGAGTGAAGCACTCGAAGGAAATGATTTTATATAGAGTTTTGTTATTTTTTGGCAATTTAGGCAATTATCCAATACGGAGACCTAGATGATGAAAAATTCTAAACTTCTGCGTTACGCAATTTTCGAGAAAAACGTCACTATACAATAAACAAATGAACGTCACCGAAACCCCCAGGAATATGTGACATACAGAATGATCTGTTTACTCGTGAAGTTACTTAAAGACCACAACGTGACTACAACTAGAATTATAAGAGTCTTCGCAAAACTAGAAAGGGAAGAAAGTCATTTTAATCAATTTTCTGCTATAATAATTTGAAAATATTACATAAACAATAAAATTTAAGTTTAATGTACGGTAAATTTAATTTGATTAAATTATAAAATAAAAAATTCATAGAAAACGCCGAAAGTCGTAATAAATTTTGATAAGAGAAAATTATACTTATACAAAACCATTCAATGCCATAAAAACAAATTATTCCATTTCATAGAAAAGCCTTTCCATGTTATTAATTTTATTTTCATACATTAAAATGATAATACTAATAGATAAAATATAAAATTTAAAATTAGATTTCCCTTCTGCGAGAAAATATCAAACATATTTAGAGCATGACAGGTCAATACGGGGGGCATGATATTGACGTTGAGACGTTTTAACCCGTTCATTGGTGTTATACACAGATTTGTAAATATTTTAACATTAGTTACAATGTCAGCGTCATATATATTGCAGTATTTTAATTGAAAGTGAAGTATACACAGATCGGTGTAGAAACATGGATACACACTTACTGTTATACATGGATCCGTGAATATTTTAACACTAGTTGCGATGTTATGCTCGTGTATATTGCGTTTTATTTATGTTGCTTGCGTTACCTATGTCGGTATATAAGTGCTTCTACCATATGTGGATAAATAAACATTTTAACTATTTAACACTTGTAATGGCACTCAAAGTGTGGCATTGATGTCCCATTTCTCATTCAGTAAGTAACAATAAACTCCACTGAAGCACAATCATTTGGTAAAAAGTGTCAAAAAACCGAAGAATTTTATTTTAGGTAACAACCCATTATGTTACATTTACTAGAAAATATTACGTATACAAAGTGGTTATCAGCAGGGGTTGTTTCTGTTAAAAATAAATATGAATGTTCAACCGTAAAAGCAGCTAGGAAAAAAGAAACAACTCCGTGGGATGTTAGCTATTTAAAAAAAAAAGCTATTAAGAATGGCGAAACCCAAGAAATTTTAAGTGAATGACGACTCGGTCAAAGTTCCTCGCTGAAGTACTCGTCGAAATTGACCGATTATAACACACTCGTCTAATTTTGTGATAATCTATGATCTGTTAGAATATATGCAGATATGCTCGAAAACAGTAATAGCAGTATATCAAATTGTGTCACGATCGAACTTCGGGACCTTTGATTTTGGCAAAAAGCCGATAAGAAATGCAAGTTGTCCAAGGTAATGTACTCGGCCATCTTTAGACTTTACAATACTGTATGTGCAGGGCCGATTTAACCCTAAGTGTCCCTCGGCGTACTGTGGAAAATGCCGCCCCTAACAAAAATTTAAAAAAATTTCTTATATACTTTCCCACTTTTTTAACTTTTCCTGTGATGAGCAAGAAAAAGAAAACAGCTCCCATATCTTATTTTTCTATCAAAAAATAAGTGATGACCAAAAAAAAAAAAAAAACGACAAATTATCACGTGTGTTCCTTTGCCACCCCCCAAAAATTTGCCGCCCGGGGCCCGTGTTCCGCATGCCCCTAGTGTAAATCCGGCCCTGTATATATGACAATAGATACTAATTGAAGAACACATGCTGGGAATAATTTCTAGTAATAATTTCCCATAATTTCCCATAATTTCTAATAATCATTTTCACAAAATAGATCTTTCAAATGTTAATTACGAACACTACTTAATAGTCGCTTCAACAAAAATCTGCTAATAAGAAAATCCTTGTGACAGAAACTAATGTTATTAAATATTTATTTCAAAGTGTAATCCGATTATTTTTTAAGCAAACTGCAAAATATTGTTTATAAAACTAATTTTCACAACTCTATGATACATTGATACATACTTTTTAATATAGGAAATAAAGTTTAGTGTTTTTTTTTTTTTTGTTTTTTTTTTTTTTATAATTTTTTAAATAAAACTTTTAAGTAGGTACGTACTTAATTTCGTTCATTTGAAAATAAAATAACGAAATTTTTTTAAATATAAATACAATTTCTCTGTTTACTATTTTCCTAAAAATAGTCTGTAAACAAGTATTTTATGTCGTGCTATTAAACAGGGTTGGATCTAAAATGGGGGCTCGGAGCCTTTCTTAGGAACCAGGACAAAATGAGGGAGGTTTTTTTTTTGGTCGTCAATTGTATTTTTGGAGGACAAAAATTTTTTTTTGTGCCTGGGGGGCCATCATTTCTCTTGTTGGCCTTGGTATGAAATTACAATTTATTTCAAAGTTTCCAACAATATTCATATCAAACGTTTATTTTGACAATTGTTAAAAAATTTGAAATGGAAGACAATTTTTTTTTTAGTGGCTATTTTAGTTAGTGAAAGTGATAGAAAGATCCGGTTTTGGATAACGCTTGCAATCGCCATGGGTCCTGATTTTTTATATACATTACATCCTTCCTTTACTAACATATATAAACTAATAATCCCATTATGAATTTTAAGAGAATTAATTCCCTAATTTTCAAAATAAAATTGTCATTTGGGATATTTAATATAATTTTGTTTATTCGTTTATAAATAAAAATGAAATTTTTAAAATAATATCTGAGGCATTGTCAAGAGACTTGTTTCATAGACGGTATATGTATCCTACTTAGAAAAAACAGTTTTATTATTTCTTAACAAGAATTGATCGAGAATCCTCTTGTGAGCAACGCGTATACGTCTTTACAATTTTAATTCAATTTTTTGTGTATACGTACAATATTACCTATCTGTTGTCAGTTTTTCACAATTTAGATAATAATTAATAAAATTTTTCCTGTATTTCCAAACTTCTCTTTCCATATACTTTTTTAGTTCAATTTATATTCGACCGTATCGACGGAGCGGAAATTTTTTTTCCATATTTCCGTTCGAAAACGTTTTGCAATAATAATTTATGTTTTATTCTATTTTTTTCGAGAATATTCGACGAACAAAAACAATGAAAATGTTATTTATGTTATATAATTTTTATATAAAAAACATATAAAGTAACTTTTTGTTCATAAATTACATAAAAACATACATTTTTGTATTTTATAAGTCACCCTGGAAAAATTTTTTTTTAGTTATCACAATTGAAAAACGACTATTTTTTTTTTTGAAAAATACGGTATTAAATTTTTTTAGTTTCCATAAGTAAAAAGTAATACTTCTAGTGACTACAAAAATTTGTTAGAATAACGAATTATTCAACTATTATCGTATAATTGCACAAACAATATTGTATTACGTGACTGAGATGGTAAGTATCCGATTTTTATATTAACTATATAGGGTTTTTATCGTTTGCTCCATGGGACCATCAATACTATTTTGTCTTAAATATACACTACTATAATTATTTATGTTACGAAGAATAACTTTTTCATATTCTTTATTCTCTTCAAGAATGGATATGAGAATAATTTTTTGTAGGTTTTGTTAATTAAAAATTAAAATAGATGAGTTGAAAAATTGCTAAATCCATCAATTTGATAAATAGATAAAAATTAAGTTTTAAGAAAGAATTTTTTTTATTATTAAAACCTTTTATTTAACTTGCTATGTTAGTATGTTGGTTTAAATCAAATCTTGGAATCAAAATTTAGACAGGTTCTAATTGAGCTAGAGGTTTCAAATTTTACATACGTGTCTAATCTTGATGACAATGCAATATTGTATAATTAGTTTTGCCCTAAATCACCCCAAATAAAAATTTTTGATTTTTAGTCCTGTGCAACTTTTTGACATTTCGAATTGTCAAATATTGTCCATTGATTTTACATTACAATTTTTTCTTTCCATAGCATAGAGATACAATCCCAGTTTTGTACAACATACTTGATTCAAAAATAGGTACATAATTGGCCAGCCATGTATATCACTGTTCCATAGTTATATTTGATTGGGGTAAGTAAACCGATTAAAATATAGGTAAAAAAAAAACTTCTTTAATTTTTTTTTTAAATTAATTGTGATTAGACTAAAACGTAGAAAATAAATTAAAGTAAAAAAATGTTTTTTTAAGAAAAAGCTTTTTTTTTAGAAAATGGGCTAAAAAAAGATAAAATAACTTTTTAGTAAAGTTTGAAGCAATATGCAATATAATTTATAAAAGCTTGAGGCGTTTAATTAAGTTTGGTAACTACTGAAAAATAAAATAGCTACACTTATATCCAAAAATAATAATTAATGATAACGCCTCAAGCTTTTATAAATTTTGTTGCATATTGCTTCAAACTTCACTAAAAAGTTATTTTATTTTTTTCTTGACCCATTATTTCTTAAAAAAACATTTTTTTTACTTTATTTTAAATATTTCGTTGCATAAGAACAGTGCACTAGTGACTATCAATTATTGTGTTTTTTTTAGTTTTTTTTTTTTTTTTTTCAAACCTTCTAGGCTGTCATAACTAATTTTTGTTTGTTTGGATGATTCAAATAGTACCATGAATTATAAAAAGTTGTTAGAGCAATTATTTCAAGTTATGTAAATTTTTTTTATAACGACAACTGTACAGACTTTTCAGTATTTTAGGAAATATGGGTCCTTATCGTTTTTATATCAACTGCAAATAAATCTTACAACTTCCACAATTCCTGAGTACCAAGCTACTTTAATTGGTTCATTTAAATGTTGCAACGAATGTTGTTGTCATTCAAAATTAATGTGTAACTTTTGAAAATCAACTCAAATAACCGATTATTCCCACAGCAAACAAAAAAGCAACATTTGAGTTACTGAATTATTTTTCAACATATTTTAAAATACTCATTGATTGTAAATATATGTATTTCGTAATCCGAAAATAAAATATTGAAATTAAACAAAAAGATACATTTACAAGCTTCTTATTCTTATATTGTAACTATTAACATTTATTATATCTTCATCATTTCCTGTTCCAACCACCATCTATTCTATACCGATACGTATTATACCTTTTTATATGAAATAAATATCAAAGTAAATTGAAAATTTATTAGTTGAGTGGCACGAGTGGCACAGTGCCAACCGCAGTGCCAATAAATTTTCCACAGTGACAAAAACCACGATACACGAGGAAACAAATCATTGATTTATATTGTACAGGAATTATCACCATTTACACAAAAAGTCCCAATCGGACGCTTCTAGTATTATATTAGACATACTATTCATAAATTAATATTATTTATATTGTCATTTTAAGCCTTAAATAGACCTTCAAATAAAATAATTGTCTAACATTAAACTCGTTTCAATCTAGTAACGATTACATTTTTTATGCTCTCAAAAGTTTGGAGTATTTATCAGTACGAATGGCATATGTTGAAACTCAATATGTATGTCAGATTGTTGAAAACGTAATTTTTATGGGATATTGTGCCTAAAAGGTAAAGAAGGAACCCTTGAGGTTAAAAATTTCGATGTTTGTATTTCTGTGTAACTACAATATTGATATTGAATTGAAATTTGACGCAATTGTGGAAGATACATTTATTTCTGGTGAAATAGTATAGTTTTATTTTTATTCAAAAGGTGATTCAAAATAACTGCGGAAGAGGACGCGTTTCACTTTCAGAAATAGGGTTAGAAGGTTAGGTGGGATGAGAAGACATTGTTTACAGATTTCAAAGCTATCTTTTTGTGCCATAGCTATCTTATGCAGTAGGATAAAAAATTTCAAATAGAATGAAGTAGTCTGCTAATTTTTTATTTTCTTCTTTACTACCCCCTTAATTTGTAAAAATAGATTATTGTAAAGATAAAATTATTTCCAAACTAATTTGGATTTCACAAAAAAAATCCATTAATATTAGGTCTTAATCCTTAATCCTTTTCCAAATTGTTTTTTAAAAAAAAATTTCCAAAATACAAGGTGTTCAGCGAAAAGATAAGTGTGTAGATCTTAGTTTATTGACTACTACTCTAGTGTATCTACTGACTACTACTAGTGTATCTATTGACTACTACTCTAGATAAAAGTGTAGATCTTAGTTTATTGACTACTACTCTCAATTCTACAACCTCTAAACATATTGATCTAAAAAAAAATTCCTTGGATCGTTCCGACAAAAACTAAAATTCCTGCGAGGTGTTGAAATATCGTTCCACAGCTTTCAGACCGGAAAAATGTTGACTATATAATTTTTAGGAACTTCACCGAACCTACTGAAATTTATTTTTAAAGAAATCTATTTTCATTGAAATTTGGAAGTAACACTTCGCGGCACATTTTACTAGCCGAAACGATTAACATCGAAACTCAATATGTTGCTTCGACAAGAGCATTTCAGTTTTGGTGCTTTGTAGGCCCATTTCACACCAAGCCAGTCGCGTCCAGTCAAGTCACGTCAAGTCTGACGCATCTTGATTCAACATACACCGATTCAATGTAATTACAACATAAACTGTATTTTTGCTTTCAAATATAATCAGTCGTGTCCAGTCAAGTCAAGTTAAGTCACCGTCAGTCCAGTCAACGTAAGTCATCTGTCCTTTGTACATGCGTATTAAAAGATACATACATATTATATGTGTGTTGTGGTATGTGTTGTGTATAAATCAAATCATAGAGCATATTTCTTATGTCATTTCTAGTATAATTTATTATGTATGCATATGTAGTATATATTATTTTTTCAAATAATACATTATTCAAACGTGAAATATTTAAATCATTGTCAAATATGGACTTAGAACAATTAATATTACTTATTAGAAATTATCCAGAAATTTATGATCTTAACTTCCGCATTATTAATAGTGCATTAAATAACAACATCCATTTTCAAATATCAAGTAAGAACTAATTTAAACTGACTGATTTTACTTGACTTGATCTATCTGAAAGCACTTGAAAGGACTTGACGTGACTTGACTGGACTTGAGAAGACTTGACTGGTTTGGTCTGAAATGAGCCTTAATGTTACTTACGGATCAATTCTATAATAACAATATTCTGTGTGTATGCTTCATTTCTAATTGAATATATACAGTACAAGTAAATATGGTTCTTATTAATAGAATTGTTAGTTCTATCAATATTTGTGTTTGCTATCCATACATATAGATATCACACGTAGTAAAATAACTGTTTACGTGCAATTTATTATCTATAAATACCATGTGTTTGGTATAACACTGCATTTACATATGTACGTTATCTATCAATGCATATAAATAAATATATTCTTATTGGGAAATTGTAGTTTTCCGTATTTTTCTTCATTTACTGTGTATTTCAGTGTAATTACAATTTGTAAACTGGGATGCTAATGTTTGTTTCTAACTATGTTTATTTTTGAGAAAAAACGCATGTTATCAAGCTTTCCGATATCGAACGTGTGAATAGAAATTTAATATGCTTAAGAGAGGAGTTCAAATAAAAAAGCAATTTTTTTTATTTATGATTATTTTGCTTGTTGAAATTTTTTTCAAATTAGGGATGGTTACAAATAGAAAATTTAGTTTTTGAAACATTCATTACTCTTCCCTGTGGGGGGAGGGGCCCCCTTTTTTACAAGTTTTTAAGCGTTTACAAGGAACGCCATATCTCAAAAAGTAATGAATATTTTTTAAATATTTTTTCATTATTTTATTCCTAAAGGACCTGTCCATAAAGCTGAGTATGGGTTCCATTTAATTTTAAAAATTGACTATGAAATTGTAATCCCAAAGTTCTAAAAATTATAAAACTCAATTTTTTATTTAAAATAAATGTTTAAAAATAGTTACAATTGTTCAAATGGAAAAAGCATACTCCACTTTATGCGCAATATGTTTATGAACAAAATAAAAGAAAAATTAAGTCTCTGTCTCTTCCAGAACTTGAGATATGATTTTCCTTGTTGGGAAAAACACAAGTTTCGGTAAAAAACGGTAAAAAACAAAAATAATAACAAAAGAAGCGGTTTACTCACTGTTTATTAAAACGTCTACAAAAGCATACAAATAAAAGAACATTATCTCAGTGCATACTATAACTCATGTACACATCAAAACTAAATATTATTGATCAAATCGCGAGGGAGGGGGGCGAGCGTTATCAGCAAAGGAGCAGCAACTTGGCTATGCAGCGGCTCACAAATAAATATTTTTCTACTTGAAAAAAAATTTTTTTGGCCATATTTTATATATCACTGTGTTTGTAAATAACCACAGAACAAAATAAAAACAAAAAACGAGATTCGAAAAAAATTAGTTTATTAGCCTTTTCTGGCGTAAACTCCCTCCTTAAGAGAACTTATTATAAAAATTATAATTGTTATACATTTTTTTTTGAATTCGAGATTTTAAGGTGGGTGTATTTTTTAGAAAAATTTCCAGAAACAAAGTTATTGCAAATTCAAATCTCCACAAATTATATTTGTTACAGCTCTGGTAAAGAAGAAACTCAAAATTCTCGTAATTTGCGCCACTTAAGGGAGAAATTCTGCCGTTAAAAAAATTGAGACCTGCTGTTCATTCATTCGAAAATCGAAAAAAACTAAAATTTTTCAATTTTCCCAAAAATTTAAAATAGCTATAACTCGAGAGCCACTAACAAAAGGTACCAAAAATTTTTTCATTTAATGCTTCATATATATTATATAGAATTATTTTGAGTCTGGTTTGATCCATCTATAGCCCCAGTAGATGTGCTGATACGTGCAGAAATTCCGGAATAAAAATCCAGGTTTTGAAAAAGTCCGACCGAAATTTTTGTTTTCTGGGTTCCTTAGCCCCAAAACGTCAAGTTCCGGTAAAAACTCCATATGTTTAAATTGACCTGATCATCATACTTTCTTATAGCTATAACGTCACTATATCGTTTATATCAGTGGTTCTTATACTTTTTGGTACGTGACCCCCTTTTGCACTTAAAAATTTCAAAGAACTCATCAAATAGAACAGTATAGAAATGTGTAAAAAATGGGTATGTAATTTACAATCGTTTCTGCGACCTCCGTGGCTGTCGCGACCACCATTTTGATGAGAACCACTGATCCATATAAACGGGAAATTGATAATATTGATTATGCCTGAATACGATTCCCTGATACATAAACACTTGGTAGAATGGTCAATAATAGTTAGTTATTACCGGTTTAATTATGTTTGTTTACTCGCAGTAAATACACATTAATTTATTACGTTTACTTAAGCAAACGGAAAAATAACTAGAAACGGAAATCGATCCTCAATAAACAAGAAATAATAACACTGACTCATTGTTTGAAACAATTATTGTAATTAATATTATACAGTCAACCCTCCTAAAACACGGTACTCTCAAAATGCCGTGTTGATAGAACGCGAAACAAAAATATTGAGAGTCCGTCTATAACACGGTACTCATATAATACGGTTTACGTAGAACGCATGCGTGTTTCAGACATCCTATAACATTGTTAAACTGCTGTCGTTGCATCACCATAATCTTGACGTTTGCTTACTTAACAAGGTCATATATAGTTTTTATATAACACGGTTTCGATAGAACACGGTACTATGCTGTTTTTATATAATACAGTAAAAATAAATTTTATTTTTACAAATTCTGTGCTTCCCCGGTTTAGTTATTTATATGGAAAAATGTTTAAGATTTTTACAACGCGATATGACTTACCTAATCGGGTTATAAAAGGTTTGACTGTATAATAAAACACAATTAAATGTACCTTACTTTTATTACAAAGAAATTATATACCTTAGGCGCATCGCTTGCAGTACGCTCCCAGTACGCTTTCAGTTCAATAAAATATTCTTACAGAAGAAATAGTGTGTGTATTCATAATAATAGGTGGTGCAGTCGTGATCCAATACCGATACCGCTCAGATAATATTTTACTAAAACGATATCAACATTGACTTGTATTGATAGTATAAACATTGCCCACTGTACTCTTCCCGCATACTTTTTGCGTGTGGGAGGTTACTTTGACAATAAAACACACAAAATTTAATCAAAACACGCAAAGCCGCATCTTGATTTTTCATTTAATAAATATTTCATAATTATTTCTATAGAAATCACCAACAAAGTAATTTAAACAATAATTAATTCAGAAAAAAAGACGAACATTTAAAAATATTATTTTAAAAAGTGATAAAAATGTCAAAAAGAGTAATAATAATAGAAAAAAGTATGTCAAATTCGTAATAAATAATAGTATGTGCTACTCGTGTGGGATTGTCGATTACTCACTCAAGCGAATGAGCGCACTCACTACATTCGTGGTCTCAACTTCGCTTTCGTGGGTAATCGACAATTTCCCGCACTTATTGCACAATATACTATTTTGATTCTACTCCATTCAGTTAGCATTAAATTACTATAGTTTTAGGATATGAAAAGATTTTTTGTCGAACCGAGAGCATGTCGAGAGAGGCACTGTAGTGTGGAACGGGCCTTATACATTGTAAAACACATTTAATATTATATTTATATTCCAATCTTCTTGTGTTTACGTTGCTATTAAAAAGCTAAATGAGCATAACGGTTATAGAACGGTAAGAATTGGGCGTACAAACCAAACAAATAAATTCACTGAAACAAATGATACAATGTAAACTTTAAAGTTTTTACATTTTTAAGTTATCAGGTGTAGAATTCGAGTGAATCAGACAATTTTATTTAACACTTTGAGGGTCATGAGGAATTATGAGGAGTCGCCAAATTCATACACTATTTTGACAACTAATACGCTAATTTTTCCGTTGTAAGAATGTAAGATATGTAAACCAAGGTAGCTCGGTCTCTCTCTAGACACAGTAGGTACCACAGATACCACAAATATTTGGTGTGCTACACAATACAAAGTGTATTGTAGAGCACACCGCATTATTGTGATATATCTCATCGGTGTTAAACTCAGTAAAAGAAAGCAAAAATAAAAAAAAAAAAAATAATAAATTATTTACATAATTATATTTTTGTGTTTCAAAGTGGAGATGAAAATTGTTTTTCCACAGACCATATGCAGAGTCGACGAGAGTTTGGGGCCCGGACAAAGTAAGAAGAGGTTTTTTGTTTTGCTTGTCAGGTGTATTTTGGAGAAAAATTTCTGGTGTGTCGTTTCTTTGTCAGTCCTGACCATATAAATTAAAATTCCTTGAAGCTTTTAGATTCCATTTTGCGAAATATTGAACTACAAAATGAGGCAATTTTTCTAACCGCAAATTCGCTGTTATGCAAGATGTTGCCATTGGGGGTATTTTAATTTCAATGGTTTTATTCACAAAGATTTTAAATGAAGGTCAGTCTGACATTATCGATCTGTCTCGAATACCAAAACTAATCTCTCAGCATGATAAAATTATTTACCCAAAAATATGTGTTTAAAAAAACGAAAAAAATATGACACATCTATTCTACATAGGGTAAGTGCGGGAGAAATGCCGCAGTAGCCATAGTTCGTCCGTTGATTGATAGATAGCGCTATTAATGGATTATATGTTTAAAATAAATTACTTATTTAAGCTGTATATGGTAACATTTATGATTAGTCCATCAGTTTAGTAATTATCCAACTTTTTATTATTGAAAAGTAAGTTTTTTAACATAATATTTCATCAAGCATTTAATTCATTAGAATCTAAGAATGTATATTTCATTTTTTTAATGAAAATTAGTTTTGCTATTAATTTAGGTATATTTTAAAAGTACTGTATGAAATTTTAGATTGGAATTCCGCACTATACTTGCTATAGCAACATGCGGCATCTATCCCAACAAAAAGGAGAGATGCTGCATTTAAAGTTGGTATAGATGCCGCATCATATTACATGTTAAAAACATAGACTTATATACCTTAATTATGCAATTTTTTTTGGACTGTAAATTATGCCACGTAAATATAAAAAATACATTAATGGATCACGAAGAGCTCTCATATTAGTGAAGATAACGAAAATAATGATGATTCCCTGTGTATTGAATGTTTTGAATGGTACTTAGAAACAAAAAAAAGGTTGACTGATTAAGATGTATAAAGTGCCAAAAATGGTTACATATGGCAGGCATCATGTATGGAGATGTGTATAAAATGCAAAATTTTTAATATGAACTATGGGGCGTCTCACTTTCTTTGATGCGGCATCTCTCGGATAGGTGTGGGAGAGACGCCGCTTTGCAGGCGCTACAGAAATGTTAATTATGAATCCTTTATGACTCAAAATTTAAAATTATTTATAAATAATTTTAAAGAACAATGTTTATATTTATTGTGTACCAAATTTCAAATCAATTAAATGCATACTTTAAGAATTATCAAGTGTTTTCAAAATGTACGGCATCTCTCCCGCATTCACCCTATATATATTTCATTTCTATCCGTTAAATCTATATTGCGAATATGTTAGCATTTAAATAAGATGACGACAGCATGCCTTACAACATCGAAGCCCGAATAGCCCGTTTTTGATTTGTTATATATGTGTGAATACTAGCGAATCGTTCGGTTCGTGTACTACGCTATTATGTAAATAATTGTATACATATTTAATATTATATTGGTATGTTTGCAACTGTGTCATCCCTATTTTATAAATAAATTTTCAACACAGTCAAGACTGACTGACCTAATCCTAAATTGGTTTTTGTTGTACGAGTTGTGTAAATGCCAAGTTTTGTAGATATTGGATTTTCAAACACGAATTGAAAATTCGAGTATGAATTGATATCAAAAGACAGAGCTATTGTTGGAGATTGTAGAGAATTTTCCGTTTTCTTTTTGTCAGCTGCAGACGCTGCAGTAAGACATTTTCAAATGTAAATTTTTCTTTCTCTGAATCAAATCCAAACGTTATGACTGCAGAAAGGCTCCAACGTATAATCAAGGAAGGAGAAATAGGAATCATATTTTGATGAATACGGTTAGAATTATCTAAGTTAAACATAAATTCGAAGTCAATATCACTGCGATTACTACAATATGCCTCAAAAATGGGAAAAAATAAACGGGATATTTTGAAAATATGAACTTTTTGAAGAAAAAATAAATTCAAAAGACTAGATTCTACAGTATATTTTATTTTCAAGTGGGTCGCTTGAAATTGCCAAATGGATTACTAGTTTGGTTTAGACCAGAAGTAACAATCAAGAATTTTTTTTAATTTTTGCTGTACTTTAATTTTTTAAAGTAATTTAACAGGATAATAAATCACTAATCACTTATTATTACACGAGAAGTTCCTATTTTTTCGAATAAATTTGTGTTTATATATAGCGAAAATTTGTTGCCTATAGCAATTTAACAAGAAGAACTGTCAACTAACAAAAACGCGACAGCGAAGCTGAAGCGGTTTTGTTAGTTCGCAGTTTTTCAAGTTAAATTGCTTTTAGGCAAGAAATTTGAGTTGTAGAAAACACAAATTTATTCAGAAAAAATATAAAACTTGAGTGCAATACGGTAAAACAATTTAAGGAATATAATAAATTAGTATAATCCATACACTGAGAAAAATTACAGTAAATATTACGGAGCTGCCTCCGGTAAACCAGGCTCAAGTGACCAGTCGGTTGGAAATTACCAAGCAAAAATATAAAAAATGCCTTTCAAACATTATTTTTTACGATTCATTTGAAAATTTTTCCTGTACAGCTTAAGAATTTTTCCTATACTGCTCCGTAAAATTCGATAGGCTAGTAAAATTTCAAGTGGATACCAGGAAAATTTACTTAATTTTTGTTAAGTTATCCTAGAGATGGAAGAATTTTTACGGAGGCACAGTGCAATTTTCACTAAGCTGATAGGAAAAGTAGAGGGTAGACGCTATTTGTTATCTCTATTTCCTACTTGAAACCTGTCTTTCGGCATCTCTCTCACACACGCATCGCACCAACGTAACGCTAGAAGACTATGTGCTTGTCTGCTTCTAACTGCTCTGGCACGCGTAAACCGAGGTCCGCACCAAACCAAAGTCATTTTGAGTACAACTTCTACTGAAAACAGACCACTAACTTATTGTTGTCTGTGCCTTGTATGTGATGTGTACGAGAAGTATTATTATTTTTTTTCTGTTCTTTTTTTTTTTTATATATAATAAACTACACTCTAAGAAAAAAATGTACCGTTTTACTACTATTATAGGAGGCAATTAAATGCCTTCTATAATGACAGTAACATTACAAACCGTAATGTACGAAGGTGAAAATTACACCATCATGGTGTAATTATTACTCACTCATATGTGTAGTTTTACACATGTCGTACGTAAAATTACGGTCCAGGTGTGTAATAGATTACGTTTTATTTGTGTATTAACTACACAACAAGATGTAATTTTACACATTCAGTTCGCAATAGTGCGCAGTTAAACGTAAAATTACATCATATTAATGTATTTTTAAACCACGCCTGTACACCTGAAAATGTAATTTTACACACTTATATAGTAATGTTTACACCCAGAAAAGTGTAATATTAATCCAACTGAATCACTCATTCCGATTCAGTTCAACTGAATCAGTATGAGTGATTCAATTGTGCTGAAAAAAATAAACTGATTCAACTTAATTGAAAATAAGGAATCAAAAAAGATTATTGATGGTTTTTTTACATAAATATTTATAATAATATGAAGTATAGAATAATTTGGAATTATATACAAAAAGATTCGAGATGTTAAATATTTTGCTTATTATGTCTAAATTTCTATATAAGTGTGTCGTATGATAAAATAATAATTCTTTTGGTAAATTTTAAAATAAGCACTCCATAAAAGTAAGATTATAAAAGTTTTATTATGAACGTTTACTTGCTTTCATGAACATAGGTAATCTTTATTTTGCAGTGTAACTGCCAATTAAACTGGTCAAAATTTTGAGATATGACTTTTTTTACAATGCTTACGTTTTGCAGACACAATTATTTAAGCAATATCTTATAAAAAATTTAATTGTAATTAGATTACAATGATAATATTAAAAACTTATGGATTAAAATTGTAGTTACATCATATCAAAAATATAGTTTAAGAAAATTAGCTAAACAATACTTAAATATAAGAAAAACAATATTCTGCTGACTCTTGCCATTCTTAGAACTTCGCAGAAAATGTATGCTGTGCTTTCACAGATGTCTTCGCCAATTCCAGTTTCTAAACAAATCAGAAAATAAGGGTTACTTAATTTTATAACCATTTTTGATTTTTTTTTCTTTTCTTAATAACTATTTCAAAGCAATTTCAAATTAAGAAAATTTCGCTTTCGCTACAAAATTACTTCTAGGCTATTTTAATGAATGTACAGATATTAGATTTTTGATTAAAAAACTCACCAGCAAAGTGACCCAGCGTGCTTAGGGCACTGGCACTTCCGAACTGGTAGACGGTGGGTTTGAATTCCGTAACCGGTTATATGCTGGCGAAAGTTTTCTGCTATTTCCCATCATAATTCCAGATGAATATCGACATTATCCTCAAGAAGATGGTTGCAAACAGACACCTACCAAATCCTTATACCGCTTTTCTTGTCCTCCGTCCAATATTCTACTGACTCTTGCCATTACTAGAACTTCAGGGAAAATGTAGGCTGCGGTTTCACATATGTCTTCACCAATTCCTTTTTCTAAACAAATCAAAAAATAAGGATTACTTAATTTTAAAACCATTTTTGTTTATTTATTTTATCTTTTTTCAATAAATATTTCACAGCAATTTAAAATTAAGAAAATTTCGTTTTTGCTACACAATTACTTTTAGGTTATTTTAATGAATGTACGGATATTAGATTTTTGATTAAAAAACTCACCAGCAAAGTAACCCGGCGTGCTTAGGCACTGGCACTTCCGAACTGGTAGACTGAGGGTTTGAATTCCGTAACCGGTTATATGCTGGTGAAAGTTTTCTGCTATTTCCCATCGCAATTCCAGATGAATATCGACATCGTCCTTAAGAAGACGGTTGCAGACGGACACCTGCCAAATCTTTATACCGCTTTTCTTGTTCTCCGCCCATATCATCATGAAAAAGTTGAGAAATAATGATGTGAGTGACGTCCGTTACATACCATTGTCTAAAAAACGAACGTTAAATTCCATTATTATTATTACCATTGTTATTATTACTTAAAAAACTCGATTTCCATACGTCGTTTCAATTTAAACCTGTTATGAATTTATATTACTGTAAAGCAAAAAAAAAAAATTCGTTAAGTGCGTGTTCTTGACACGCACTAACAAGTAAACGTCCCGAGGCCGGACCTATCGATTTTGATGAAACTTAGATATGTTATAGAACACTAAAAAATAAGCGATACGTATTTTTCTTTATCGGCGGAAAAACGGTTTGAAGGCGTGAAATCGCCATCCAAAAATTGGGGTAAAAATTTAATTTTTTAAATATCTCGAAAACGGTAAGAGATAAAGCAAAAGTTTAAATTGGCGATATTGCTCTTTTTTAAAGAGCTATCTATTGGTATACAATTTGTTCAAATTGTGTCAACAGGGGTGGCTGGTGGTTAAAATTTAGGGGTTTATTTTGCAAAAAGGGGGTGAAAATTAAATAATATAAAAATTTTTTGACGTAGATTTCAAATCTGTAAACAAAATTTTTATATTGTTTAATTTTCACCCCCTTCTTGCAAAATTAACCCCTAAATTTTAACCCCCAGCCACCCCTGTTGACACAATTTGAACAAATTGCATACCAATAGATAGCTCTTTAAAAAGGAGCAATATCGCCAATTTAAGCTTTTACTCTATCTCTTACCGTTTTCGAGATATTTAAAAAATTAAATTTTTACTCCAATTTTTGGAGGGCAATTTCACCCCTTTAAACCATTTTTCCGCCGATAAAGAAAAATACGTGTCGCTTATTTTTTAGTGTTCTACAACATATCTAAGTTTCATCAAAATCGATAAGTCCGGCCTCGGGACGTTTACTTGTAAGTAAGGGCATCTCAGTGAAAGTGTTAATTTATGATTTTTTGTTAACTCTATAGTTGTTTGTTAACTCTAATGTAGTAGTTTGTTAAATGTTATAATTATTCAATCACGTGTTCAATTCAATCACACAACGATATTAATACGTCATCTTCGATGACAAAAAAACGAAATATTATATACCTACATTAATTAGAGTTTCTGTTGATTAAAATTTGATAAATAGTTGTAGGTATTTTGTTTCCCAAGTCAATAAATTTTAGTAAAAAAATATGTATAATCCTTTTATCACTACAGATTTTACCAATTTACAAGCATTATATAATTTTTTAGACATATCTGAATGAAAGATATCTGAATTGTAGATAATGTTTTAATTTTCACAGAAATTGAGAACCCCCCATAATAAATTATTAGTCAAATTGTAAAATAAACTTTTATCAAATTACATAACTATTTGTATGAAGCAAAATTAAAAAAATTAACTTACCTGAAATATTTTAAATGTATCATCAGGACAGCATTTTGGAAACAAACAAATTTATATTACAGTATTCTTTGCACATTATTCCAGAAGCCATTTTGACAATGCATATGAAAACAAAACACCAGTACACCACTATAACACTGTTTTTGCAACATATTTAAAGATTAATTTATCATACACGTTATAATTACATTAACTATATATCTTATCAAAAAATACTTTTGTTTAATTCAGCTAATTTGAAAACATAACTTTTAACCTTTAAGAATATTACTTATGTACGTATAAATAATACAGCAAGCAATCCAATAACAGATAATTTTAAAATACATAAAATCATATGCGCGCGCATGGGTTTTGCTATTTAGTGGTGTAAAAATAAACCAGAAACGTTGTAAAAATCCAAAGTTACACCTTTATTTGTGTAATATTAAAAAAAAACAGTAATTATACACAAATTATATAAAAATACACCAATTTTTTCATATTACACAAATAATAGTGCATATTTTCAGAGCGAGGAGTAATTTTGCTCTAAATTTAAGTTATTTTACACGTTTTTGACCCTTTTTTCTTAGAGTGTATTTAATGGACTTTACATTTAAAACAAAGAATTGTTATTTGTTTCGCGTTAATTTATTATTGATAAAGAACTAATAATTAAGATATAACAATTAAAATTTTTATATGTACATATTGATGTTTATTGAAACATGTTTTTCCACAAATAATAAACAACCACAGAACATTTTTTCAATATTAATAATTTGATTTTAATCCTTACCCTTTGTCTAATCTGTCTTACAACTTTTTTTTCCATGATAAAAGTGAAAAAACTACAATATTCTTATGGGACTTGGTACACATGAGTTAAATTGTCGACAGTAAACCTGAATTTCTTCATCTCTTCATATATTTTTCGAGTTTCTACTCTCTAGCCACCTTCCGAGAATCCGACAGACATCCACATTTAAAGTATTCGACCTAATTAGAAAATATTCGACTTTAATCGAAATTTCGTACACTTGTTATAACTATATAATCTTATCTGCTGTTCATATACCTACCATATATATCTCCATTCAAATTATTTAAGTAATATTTGAATGCCTTCAAACTATGTTTCTCTGTACATGACATAAATTGATATTTATCCGCACCGCTAGGAGTTGACTCCCGTGTGCGGTAATTTGAGAATTCACTGTTTGGTACCAACATTCATTGCTATTATAATATATGAAAGATGTTGATTATGGTGTTATCAGATTTTATCATCTCCTACACGACTATGTCACACCAATCAGGTCGTCTTTCTATATGTCTGTCTGTCGGTCTGTCTGTCGGTCTGTCTGTCGGTCTGTCTGTCCGTTTGTTTGTCATCACTCGTTCATCTTTACCATCACTGTACTTAATGCCGCAAAGGTTTTCGGAGTGGGGGTATTTAAAGGAATTGTAGGTAATTCATCACCAGGATATCAGTCAGTTTATCTGTGTGTCTGTCTGTCTTTCCGAAGTGTGTATATCAACATTCAAAGTGAGACAATTTATCAACAACATTTATCATAACCACATATATACATTTAAATAAATAGTTAATTGAATATGAAAATGTTTGTTGCAGTACAGTGAGATTCCGATGTAAGAATACTTTGATGATGGACACTATTTTCTCTTGTATTTTGCATTACACTTTAACTTGTACTATCATATCGCGCCTTTGGAGCAACACTAACGTAATTATATCTTCGTGAGTTCTCCAGTACACTTGATAGAAATATGACAGTATATAGGGTGGAAAAAGAATTACTAAACACAGGGCGAATACAGCTGAACCTTTTTTTATGCGGTTCTTTTTTGTATGTGGTTTGTGATTTTTTTGTATGTCGTTTTTAAAAAAATGGCCATTAAAGGCATAATGTGAATCAAAATCAAGAGAAAGTAGGAAACTTAAACATTAACTATAGTAACTTTCTTTGATCTTTGTCTTTTTTAGAAAAGTAACTTCTAACGAAATCGTGAGGCTTTGAGCGTTCTGAATTATATATTTTCGATGCAACATTTTTTCGCCGTATCGATCCACCGTATAATAAAGTTTTTTTTTACAATCTAGACCGAACTAAACTTTTTATAACCACTTATGATAGGTATTTTTGAATATATTTTTTTTGTGTGATTATTTTTCTGCGGCTCGTATTCACCGCATAAAAAAGGTTCAGCTGTCCAGTGGTAAACTACATTTAGTTTTTAAATCGTATTCTCATGAATGTACATTTATGATATTTGTCAAAATTAATATTAAATTGATTACGAATATAATCTCCGGCTAAAAATTACTAAATTATTATAATTTCTGGGCTATTACAATACCGAGCAAATCAGTTTCTCACAGGTTTGCGGGGCTAAGGTGAGAAATGGCGGACGCTAAGTATAAACCAATTTTTTTATTTTTTCCACAAAAATATAAGTGGCGAGCAAAAAAGAAAACGACAACTTGCACAGCCATTTTTGTAATTGTTTTACTTTTGTAAACTAAAAATTTTTCTCGAATGTATAGATGATAAAATATAAAAACAAAACATTACACCACACCTTCTCGTCGAGCCTAGGTGTTCAATAGGTAGTTTGAATTTTTAGTCTAGAAGCTAGCAACGTCGAAAAACATGTAATTTTAGCATGACCCATTCTCTCATATCCCCTCCCTTTTGATGACCTAAAAGGCTTGTAGCCAGTCTAGGTCCTGGGAGACGTTGCGTTTACTTGTAGGTACCGGTAAAAACTACACAAGTAAAAATTAATAAAATTAAGTCATTTTAGAAGAATTGAAATTTTAATATGCATTACTTTTTCAACAGTTCTCTTTTCGTTGCATATAGAACCTCGATCCGAATTGTTCTACTGACAAGGAAAAGGCAAGAAGTCGAAAATTCAAAAAAATCTGAAACTTTGTCAGTATGTAGAGAGTGGCTACCTAATAACATAAGAAATATCAGTTGCTGTTAAAAAACGTTTTTAAGGGGTGAAACATTACCTCAAAGTTTTGAACTAAAAAATTTAAAAATCGATGAAATTTTGTTTATACGTACCTTAAAAAGTTCTGGTAACAAATATAACATTATTTTTTTCATTTACACATTTTTAAGGGTTGAAACCACCCCTCAACTATGTACTTAAAAATTTAAAAATTGATGATATTTTGTTTATATATACTATATAGAGCTCTAGTAATAAATATAACATTATTATTTGCATCCAAAAATTTTCAAGGGTTGAAACCACCCCTTCATATGTGTACTTAAAAATTTATAAATTGATGATATACCGACTATAAAGAGCTCTATAATTTGTTTATTTTGTTTAGAATAAGAACACCATATTTCCTTCTCTGTTTTGCAGAATATAAAAAATGTGCAAAACAGAGAAAGAAATATGGGGTTCATATTCTAAACAAAATAAACAAATTATATAGTAATAAATATAACATTATTTTTTGCATCCAAAAATTTCGTCAATTTTTGTTTCTAATTTCCAATTTGGAAAGGATGTTTCACCCCTATAAACCAAATATCATCAATTTTTAAATTTTTTAGTACACAGATGAGGGGTGGTTTCAACCCTTAGAAATGTGTAAATGAAAAAAATAATGTTATATTTGTTACTAGAACTTTTTAAGGTACGTATAAACGAAATTTCATCGATTTTAAATTTTTTAGTTCCAACTTTGAGGGGATGTTTCACCCCTTAAAAACGTTTTTTAGTAGCAACTGATATTTTTTATGTTATTAGGTAGCCACTCTCTACATACTGACAAAGTTTCAGATTTTTTTGAATTTTCGACTTCTTGCCTTTTTCTTGTGAGTCAGGCGGTAGGTATATGTCAAGAATTCTAATTATATAATAAGAATAAATTGTTCATAAGCTTGTTATAATTTGACAGGTTATAATATATAGTTTTAAACTTTCAAATTATTTTTAATTTACACTTGTTGGGAAATAAATTAGAAGTTGTAGGTAAACTTATGTACAATGAATTAAACTCTAATAATAATTGTTTATTTAACAAATTTACATATAGACGTCATACTTATTAGAATATATACGACATTCGCTGTCAATGATGAAAATCATGTTAGTAGAACATCTTCACTGCGAAAATTTCATTCTGCATTTCCATCTATTTATAATATAATATGGAGATGCATATCTGCATGTATGTAATGTACCTACTTGTATTCTAACTTTAGATACGAATTTTCGTTAAATAAACTTTGAAAAGTTAGTTTATAAGTGTAAAGTTTTCACAATAATATTCTGAAGTAAAATCAAATAATATATGTTTTGGAAGTCTGAAACTGATATACGAAATATTAATAAAATAATGAGGTAGTTTAATTATTGCATAGTGAATATAGTGTAATGGATTTAGGATACTGGAGTGCACACTTCAAAACTTAACCACTAATTGTTTTAGCAATCACTTCAGATGAAAAACAGTGAAAACAAACGTTTTCAAAATATCGAACACATTTTTTGATTACATTTGGTTTTTCCGTCCATTTAGACTATAATCGGACCAACATAAGCATTTCCTGTTTTCACCACAACTTGGCGTTTCGGGGCCTAAAGAACACAAAAAACAAAATCCGCCCGGACATTTTGTACCTACGTATATGCGTATATTGACGTCTAAGTTCATGAATAATATCTCCAGATTTACTGGGGTTAGAGAAGTGAACCCGAGCTCAGAATTATTCTATAATATATGGGGTATTGAAATAGTAAAATTTTGATCCGTTTTGGACAATGGTTTTGGAATTTCTGTAATTTTTAACTCTTTTAAAAAAGGGAAAAATTTTGGTTTTTTTCAATTTTCGCCTTGTTTATGAAAATCGATTAAAGAGACGAAAGGTATAACAAAATGTTCCAGTTCTTCTAAGGCCACGTAACTTGGGGAAATTTTAATTTTTTACTTTTTTATCAAAACTGAAACATTGTCAAAATTTTGTAGTATAGGGTAAGTACACAATGAATGGGGGCGACTTGAAATATCAACTTTCTAAATTGCTAAATTTTTATAAATTTCTTGAAAAGCGATTGGATAGTTTCGAAGTTATGCTACTTGGTGAAATTTTTGAATACACAGACAAAGAAACAAATAAAACCAGAATTGCTCTGAAAAGTCTAAAACATAAAATTCGTAGAAAAATTCTAATTTTAGGCGAAAAAAATTTTTATATTTCAAAAGTGATTATATTGCTTTCGCTACTGTAATAATCACGAAAGTAAAAGCGTATTGATTAATTTTGGAAATAATAATTTTACATTTACGTGCTATTTAATGGGGTACTTGACTGAAGTTACAAAAATATTCTAAAAGCATTGTTTTTCCATATCAGTTAAGTAATTTTTTTATTTTCGACAGATTTTGTAAAAAATCGTCAAAAAAAATAACCCTACCATTTTAAATGAGAAAAAGCCGGGAAAAACACCTTACTATAATGACGTCACATTTTGGAGCAATTAAACGTCAATGTCAATATTTATAACCTCAAAACTTTGATTATATTCATAAAATGTCAAAGTAAAAGCAAGTATTTATTTGAATTCTGGTCAATTATTATTAATATATGTATATAAGCTAATAGAAATATTCAAAAGAAAACACAATTTCACCTCACCGATGAAAATTATCAAAATCGACATATCTAGTTACAAAATGTTACGTCATTTTCAAGAAATGGCGCGTTTTCACTAATTTGAGAATTTGTTGAAAAATGGCGATTTTCAAAATAAAATTTCTAAACAATTATCAAATTTTGTTATGTTTCATCATTAAAATTGGACATATATAATGATAATGCATAGAATTATTTAACATTTGACACAAATTTTAAATACAGTCAAGTACCGTATTTTTCGGTAAAAATTTCAATTAAAGTTCAATTATGACTTCTCTAAAAACGCTAATTATTTTATATCGAATAAATATAGCAAAATTTTTGATTGGTTTTCAAATAACAGGGACAAAATAAATTATAAATTGATTATATCAATATCATCAAATCAATCAATAACATCAAAAGCTTTTTCAAAAAAGTTCAAAGTCCATTTTTGTTTTATGAATTTAACGCATAGGTATATTGTGGAACGGTGAGGCAACTGACCCAATAAACAATCAATTTTTCCTGGTATTATTAATTATTTTCAAATTTATTTGTTTCCTACTTTTCAAATAGGTAACAAAGGGCGACCAATAAAGCTCTCGTACAGCTGCATTGTTTTATTGATGTTACTTTGAAAATTGATTTAATTAAAGTTTGATGAATGTTTGTTGCATGAGCGGCACATTAAAATCTAAAACAGGAACGGTAATGTATTTCCAGTGGCGATTTTTTAGTGAGTAGGCCGGATAGCTCCGCGTCTACTAAAAAATTTTGAAAAATTAGTAATAATGCGGTTTAAATAATGATTGTAATTTGACAGTAGTATTTTTCCTAATGGTTATCAACAGGCCTAATGTTGATAAGATTCAAAATAACCACCTCGAAAACTTATAATTTGCTTTCAGTTTAATCATTCTGTCAATTCATTTACGATTTTGAGGAAAGAAAATTAGTAAACTTGATGAATTTAATAGATTTGAGTGTTACTTTACGGTATTCCACATTTACTAATATCAAACTTGATGACGTCATCAAGTTAAAAAATTTCTTGCTTCTTAAATCAAGCTTTATGGTAATGATCTAAATTAAAGTGATTGGCTGAGTTTGGCTAATTTGAGTGTGAACTTTTCATTTTTGCTATCAAAATAATCAAACTCCTTTTAGAAATGTGACTAATTTTACAGAAGCCTTTTTTTTGGAGGTCCAGTACGAATAACTGAAAATGAAAAGTGCGACCTCCGAAACCTAAGTACACTCTCAAAACGATTTCTTTGTTCAAAGATTACAAATTACTTTTAAATTTTTTCCCTTGAATCAAAAAAATTATTTTTTTTGAATCAAAGTAATATTTTTTTGACAACTAAAACCAAAAAATCGTTTTGAGAGTGTATAATTCGTTTCTAATTTGATCATTCCATCATATTATTTAGTATTTTAAGGCAATCGAAAATTTTAATAAACTTCATGACGTTATTAAATTAAAGCAAATATTTTGTCAAATCAAGCTTTATGGAAAAAGTTTAAATTTATTTCCGTTCAGGAGGGGATTGAGTTATGACCTTTATGACCATTTCCATGTATCGAGGCTTGCGAGAGTGAAATTTTAGTTACAGTTTTCGACTACACAAATTAATGGAACAATTTTCTTTTCTTTAATTTTGTTCTAAACCCGCTATGCACCACTAATTTCCAAAACATTCGAACACAACGCACGGAACCAGTGGCGGGATTTACACTAACAAAGAGAGGTTCAAGTATGGTCGTCACCGATTTCAATCAAATTTCGCCTGCTAGTAGAGTATAATATCATAAAAATTTACAATATTAAGATCCACCTCTCAAAAACACAGGAAATATTTTTATTTAATTTTGGGCAAAAACACAAGTAAGATATAATCAAGTTATTTAGTGTATTTAACAAAATTACCTAAGCTACGAAATGTTACTTGTCGCAAAATTAATGAATTAATATAATTTGTATGAATTTAAATGAATTAATATAGTATCTACATATATCACATAAACACATAAGTCAATTAGGTAAATTAAAACTTTTAAATTATATTAATTCATTAATTTTGCGACAAGTTATATTTCGTAGCTTAATCTCGTTACCATAATTAAAAAATTAATTGTTATTAAAAAAAAAACAAAAAAGCAAAAAAAAATTGAATAATCACTTGTATCGGGTTTCGATTCTGGTACCTCACTATCCCCACTCCATCACGCTACCGCTGAGCTGTGGCCATTTTGATGAAACGTTCTAAATAATTTTATTATATCTTACCTATATTTTTGTCCAAATTTTAATTAAAGATATTTCCTGTGTTTTTGATAGGTGGACCTTAATACTGTAAATTTTTAATATTGATATTATGCTCTACTAGTAGACGAAATTTGATTGAAATCGGTGACGACCATACCTGAACCTCTCCTTGTAAGTGCCGCTCTAGGCTCAGTGAAAAATGCCGCCCCTAAAATCTGCCGCCCTCCTTAAAAATGTAAGAGACGAATAAAAATAAAAACTTCAAATTCTAGATTTTGCCGCCCTTTATGCCCAAATTTGCCGCCCTAGGCTTCAGTCTACCCAGTCTGCTGGTAAATCCACCACTGCACGCAAGGAATAGATTCTCTTTTACTATTGAGGCCTTTCAGCACCTTTACAATTTTACCGTGGGCCTGAATATATACATAATTTCTTCTTCTGTTATAGAACAATATTTTGTATTTCTTCCGCCATTAAAATAAATTTAATAATACTTTGTTTGCATGAGCCGATACATTTGTTCCGATTAAATCAATAAATACCTACTTTTGTGAAAATGAAAATAATAATTACATGCATAATTAACAATTGACAAAGAAACAAAAGGGCGAGACGAGCGAGCGTGACAGAGAGCATCAAATGGTTTGTTTCACCCTTTTCTACATAGAATAATTCCGTAAATAGGTACCTATGTCATATACATAAATTATTACCACGTTGGTATATATTATCCTTTTTGTTTGCATTATCTGATCATACGTCAGTTCATTTAAATATACGAATACGGTAGGTAGGTATATGAAAATAATATGTATTTGTTTAAATGAGAAAAAAATATTTAATTAAAACCCCAGTTAGGACGTAACATTATAAATATAGAAACCAAATTTACATTTAATGTCAGTAGATCACAATATGCATATAAATAGCTGATTATTAACTTGAGGAATTTTTTTAGTGAACCTTATATTAAAGTGTAATCAAAAAAATCTAGAGCATTTTTTCAGAAAAAAAAACTACATATTTAAAAGCTTTTATTTAATTTGCTATGTTAGTATGTTGGTTTAGATCAAATCTCGGAATCAAAATTTAGGCAGGTTCTAATTGAGCTAGAGGTTTCAAATTTTGCATACCTGTCTAACCTTGATGACAGTGCAATACTGTATAATTAGTTTTGTCCTAAATCGCCTCAAAATCAAAATTGTTGATTTTTAGTCCTGTGAAACTTTTTGACATTTCGAATTGTCAAATATTGTCCATTGATTTTACATTGCAATTTTTGTTTCCATAGTTATGTCTGATTAGGGTAAATTAACCGATTAAAATATAGGTAAAAAAATTACTTCTTTAATTCTTTTCTTAAATTAATTGTGATCAGACTAAAAAGTAGAAAATAAAGTAAAAAAAATGTTTTTTTAAGAAAAAGCTTTTATTTAAAAATGGGCTTAAAAAAATAAAATAACTTTTGAGTGAAGTTTGAAGCAATATGCAACATAATTTATAAAAGCTTGAGGCGTTTAATTAAGTTTGGTAAGTACTGAAAAGTAAAATAGCTACACTTATATCAAAAACAGAAATAATTAATGATAACGCCTCAAGCTTTTATAAATTATGTTGCATATTGCTTCAAACTTCACTCAAAAGTTATTTTATTTTTTTGAGCCCATTTTTAAATAAAAGCTTTTTCTTAAAAAACATTTTTTTTACTTTAATTTTTTATAAATTTGTCTGTGAACAGACGCCATTCGATGCAAGGCCGCCTTAGTTACAATCTATCTTTGTCTATGTTATTTTGATACTTAAAATAGAAGAGAGATAGATTTTTTATTAGCGCTTTGCGGTTTCAACCACGTAAATTTATCTTAATAATTGTAAGTAGAATTACTTTGCAATCATTCAAATCATTTCCTTATGGTGCTTTATTTCACTAACCAAACGTCTCTGACGTCAGATCCAGAGCCTTAGGCGACATTTTTTTCTCAAGTGATAAAGACGGTATCGTGGCCTTCCGTCTTAATCTCGAAATACTATTGAGTCTAATAACGTGAAATTTTGGACAGGCGTTCCTTATGTAACGTAGGTGAACACTAAGATCGGATTCTTGGGACATCATTCCTTAGGGGATTAAAATAGAGGATGAAAATTTATATACGAATTAGCTTTTGTCCGCGATTTCGTTAGCGTGTAGTAGATAACGAGATATTGGAAGCCTAATTAAAAAAAAAAATTAATAATCAATAGATTGGATTGCCAGAAAAACGGAATAGAAAGATTGAAATAAGATGAAATAGAAAAAAAGAAAAACGAATAAAAAAGCAGTATATTTCTGTTCAGCTTGTTACAACATGTATGTCTCTGATTGCTTTATTTCCATATTAATTTTTTTTCTAGATATTTCCTCTTGTTTGCATCTTTTTATTTTGCATTTTGGCAGTCGAATTTTTCGCTTTTTCTAATTTACTTATAAGAAAATTAATTATTTTCATATAGGAAAATAATTAATTTTGTTACTATATAACTAAGACATTGACGCAATGCGAATTAAATTTTAGAAACTATTTGTTAGAACAACATTCTTTTTCTAAGTTCTTTGTATATAATTTTTTTTTACAATAACATGTTTCCATAAGATATGTTAAAAATTCGTATACCTACACCAATTTAGTGGACCCGACTATATAAAAATTGTGAAAAAAATGTTTGGTATTCTTTTTTTTCAATTAACTGTCATGATGCCAAAAAGCTTTTTTCGTTGGAATTTTTTTTATTCATGAACTGTTTTTTAATGGACAGATATATTTTACGCTTGAAAAACATTGCAAATATAATGTTTTTGTTTAATTTTTATGAAATTAAAAAAAAAAGGTTGTGAACATCACTGAAAATTTTTTACTAATTATCATCCCTACATAACATATAGTAAATAATTTATTTTTAATTATTCGTTACCAGTCGCGTAACCGGGTATTAGGTAAGTCTAAAAATGTTACTACTGAGCAAAGGTTTACAGCGAAGTTTTACATGCAAAAATTTTCCATCCATTTGGAAAGTGATGGCTACTTATCAGCCTTTTTTACAACGAAGATGTCGCTACCTTCACATTTTAAGGACGCTAGTCCACAGTTACGTACCTATATAGTTACGGTACTTCAAAAAATATACCTTTTATTATAACTTGTTAGGTGTACAAAACCCAGGATGACCGTCAAAGGTTAGTAATATTAGAAAACACGAATCGAAATGCTTAATAAAATTATATTTATTTACCTTTTTGTTTTATTAAATTTCACATTACAATAGAATAAAAATTAAATTAAAAGATAATATCTTTGTCAATAAAATTCCTCTGATAAAAAGCAAATAAAAAAAACAATAGTATTTAATTTTTATTTTTATTTTGTAAAAAAAAAAACTGTTGTAAACAAAATAATAAACATTACAAATCCTAATATAGTACTGTAAGTATAAATAAACTTATACCGTACGTCTGTAAGTAAAAGCAATATTAGAATTGAATTATCAAGAGGAGAACACTATCTACTTTTTTTGCAACTGCTATTTTTCCACGTTAAGCCTATTACATCGATCGACAAAAATTTCGAGTGTTCTGCCCATTTTTTTCTCGTTTCATATAATTTTTTAAGTAGGAAAAATTAAGTCTTCCCTTAAATAGTTTACTTTTATAAAGAGTTTTTGGTGATGTTGTATATTAAGGAAAGGATTTTTGGAAAATAATCACCAGTTGCAATTTGAAAAATTATTTTTGTTCAATGCGACGCGCGTACGATTCGGGGTTTTTTGAAACATCCCCCTTATCAGGCCTTATCAATAAAATAAAATTTTAAAATTGACGTGTTAAAGTCTATTTTAAAAAATGTTTATTTGTAAGTATTTTAAAACATTTTTCTTTTTACTGTTTCTATAATAACCTACATTGTTAATTTTTATTTTATTTTATTTTATTGATAAGGCCTGGTGAGGGGGATGATTCAAAAAACTCCGAAACGTACGTCGCATTGAATAAAAATAATTTTTCAAATTACAGCTGATGATTATTTTCCAAAAATCCTTTCCTTAAAGTTTAGTTTTGTAACTGTTAACTTCCAATTAGGTGCCCTTTAGAGACTAGAGACTATTGTTCAGGGCTCCTGCACCCCGGACGAAAAAATTCGGGACGAAAAATTTTTCACAAGAAATTAACAATTTCGTTTCTTTATTATAAAAAACAAACCGCTAATCCGAATTTTCTGCAAACTGTATCAGGTCTTTATTTTTTAATTACGCATCTAATGATATTAGTCCAGAGTCGATACCATCATTTGTTCTCGAGATATGCGAGACGAAAGAAAGCTCACGAACGAATTGACGAACGCATGAACACACAAAGAGACATCTGGCTAAAAACGATGGATTTGGACTCTAATGACCTCGAAACTATTATAATAACTTCCAATGGGAAGTTACAAATACAGGTCGAAAGGAGTTTAAAAAGGATTCTTACGAGTGTTTCTGCTTTGCTTAAGCAAAACCAGATCAGAGTTTAAAACGAATGGTGCGAAAACCAACGAAATAGATGCGAACACAGATCAAAAAAATGTTTTGTTCCTTGGCTAATACTGTCTCTTTCTATTTACTGTTTGTAATATTACAATGAAAACAAAACAATTTGTAGGAGGTTACTGTTTTATTTTTAATAACAGATAACGGTGAATAGCGAGAGAGTAATTAAATTTTTTTCCACTAAATAAAATAAAATTTAATTATAAATATTTTAATTTTAGTTCGCTGTCGATGATAATTGTGTAATTTTATGGCTAATATTTTATTATGAAAACGAATGTTACCTTTCTTATTGCAAGTAATCCATAAAATTGAATTAAATTGGGCTCACTTCGTTGTATTCTATGTAGACACATTTAATAGCAATTCCTCGAGAAGTCGAGACAAATGATAGGTTGCCTCCTGTCTGTAATTAATTTGAAAAAAGGATTAAAAACAAACTGAAAAAGATCATGAACACTGAAAATAGTGTGTTGATTGAATGAAAATTATTTTCAAGACAAACTTTTTTCGGAATTTCTTTTCCGGAAAAGAAATCCCAAAAAGAAAACCGGTATTTGGTAAATTTTAAGGTAGTTGCTCCGGAAAACGATTTTTCAAAGGATTTTAACGAAACTTCTCTAGATATTTATTTAATTCAGTACCAATAACACGAGCCCTTACCGAAAGAACATTAACTACCCAAATTTTGAGATAAACTCTTAATGGAAAGGCTCTTATGCGAAGTTGACATATTCACACGATTTTGTTGAATAAAATGGAAACATGTCAAAGGAATTTGATAAAAATTTAACATATTATAAAATACATAGTTATAAACCATATTTAATAAGAAATAAAAAATTTTCACTACACCGTTTTTGAAATATAATTTAAACATTATATTATTTAAACATATACATTATTTAATTTTCTATAAAAGAAAATTTTTTTAAGATATACTTTTGTACCTGACTGTCTCGGGGGAACTACGTTAATTTAATTTAAATGACAATATTAATTAAACCAGTGTATAAAATCGATGTATTAATAATTCGAGAAAACCATAATATTAAATAAGAAAATTCCCCAAAATTACTATCCCAAATGGAACTAATATACCAAAACCAATAAATTATTTAAATAATACTTGGGGTATTATATTGAAAATATTATTACGATTTGATAAAGTACCAACCAAATTATTACACAATATGCATTAAAAGTAGAGATTAATTAATTTACGTCAATTGATTCATTTAAACTCTCAATTTATTTCCGTATAAATTAAATTATACAATATTTACAGAGTGTGACGTACATAACAAAAATAATCTCAAAAAGTTTTTAAATTCAATTTCCAGTTAGAACATTCTTTATAACTGTATACTTAAGTCACTGCCCAAGCCGCAAAAGTGTTGTTTTTGCGACACAACTAAACTTGGGTTTGAGTGAACTATATAATATATAATATGTTTAACCCAAATATGTTGAGTAGTTAATTGGAAAAAAATTAATAATTCAAGAACCATAAAATTCAGAGAATCATAAAAGTTTTAAATTTTGGCCAATCACTAGAAAGCCTAAAATATTCGGTCTGTGGTATAGAACTGGTCTAATCCATCCAAAAGTTTGGAACTTTCTCCATATTTTATTGAATTACCATTATTGGGAGAATTTCCTTGGTATTAATAAAAAAAATTTTGATCAGAATTTGAAGTAGCTCAATTAAATATTTCACTTAAATATAACGTAATTAATTTTTTTCTTACACATAACAGTCAACCATGTTTTTTCTTAATCCCGACTCCATGCCAGTTCCCAATAGTCCCTTTATTAAACAATATATTGATTTGGAATAATTAAAAGGGCTTGAATAAGTTACTTTTGTAACTTTATTCTATAACACCCAGTAGGTGGGCAAGTATTACTCTATATCGATTGTAAATATTTATTTAAAATCAGTACTTGCTATATATTGTTTTGACATTGGATAATATTATTTTACATATGGATTCATTAACGATTCATTTTCAAAATAAACACCAACAACTTTATTAATTTTCCGAACAATCATGGGTACCAGTATTTCAAACTGTTTAAAAATAAATTCTATTTTGTGAACTTATAAGTACCTACTCCAATTTGAGAAATATGACTATATATTAAGGTCTGCGTTTAAATTTAATACGTTTTAAATAAATTGATATAGGACTTAGAATTTTCGTTATGAATTTTTTGAAAATGTATTAAATAAAAGTCTTGTAAAATATAAAAGGGTAAAAATGCTACTTTCACAGGCAGCATCCCTGATAAAAGAAAAGTTTGAATAAAGAGGCAATTACGAATTTTACTTTGCTTACAACGTGGGCAATATTATGTAGCAAAGCTATAGCAAAAAGAAGGGAAAGTGTGATAATTAGACCAACTAGGTAATGAGTATTTTCAGATCTATTGAAGCTAGAAAAATGAAACAATGAAATAAAAACAATTTTATAAATGGGACATTAAAAGGAGCCAAATTCTAAAGGAATTTTTTTTATAAGCCACATGACTTGCTGCAAGTTAACAGTTGTAGCATACTTCCAATCGATAATCGATTTTTCTCAAAAAACCATTACAGTAGGTGAAATACGGACCTTCGTGGAAGGAATCGAAATTGGTTTCGGCTTATATAGTATTTAATACATAAAACAATTTTTGTTTTATGTATTAAGGGGAGGTTTACTTGAGAGTCGCTAAAAAAAATCGATTTTTTTTTTTTTGCAGAAATTGGTAGCTAATTATGTGTAGAATATGTTCCCAAAGTGATTTTGCTGAAAGTAATTTGAGGGAAGGTTTACTTGAGATTTCATAAAAAAATCGATTTTTTTTTGCCGAAATTGATAGCAAATTATGTGTAGAATATGTTCCCAAAGTGATTTTACTGAAAATAATTTAAAAAAAAGATTCTTGCACATTAACCGAATCCGGCTTTCTATAAAAAAAAAATTCAAAAAGCGTAGTTCACGCAATAATGAGTATTAAATATAAAATTTTGAAAATACGTTTCTTTATATATATTTTATAATATCTCGGAACTACATTTTTGGAACTGGCGAACACGATAACTCAAAAACTATTTGATGGATCCTATTCTTTAATTTTTTATTTTAAAGATAATTCAATTCTTCGGCACCTCTACCTAACAAAAGTTCAAACATCCGCCATTTTTTTTTTTTGATTTCAGCAATTTATTGATGTTGTAGGTAGAGGTGCCGGTACTCTTCATATATTTTATAAATCTTTTTTGTTTTTGGATTTCGGTGGTTTATTACCGGCGCTAGGATATCCGCCAACAAGGCATTGGATTTTCGGATCGTTACACTGCAGTATCTATAAAATGGACAAGTTTTTTGTATAGTTTAATACTTAATGAATATGTGTACAAAATTTGAAATTGGTATTTACTTCCGTTCTTGAGAAAAAAATTCTAGAAAAATACATAATTTTTAAGGACTCTCGAGTAAACCTCTCCTTAAGTATATATAGGGGAAGGTTCGCCATAGTGGCCCAGGCAGTTAAAGTGGTCACCACTAGTTTGCAAATGAACTAAAAGCTTTCAACTCTTGTTATTTAATTTAAATGATAGACTGACAGTTTATATAGTGTCATGGTGCATATCAACTCGTTAGATGTTATTTAGAAAATTTTATTTAAAAAAAAATTGTTTCTTGTGCCCTTTGATCTAAGGTACCTAAGTACTAAACTACTGCATTATAAATACACTGCATTATAAATACTTAGTTTCTGTGAATATACCCTGTGTCTATTGTAGTTCTGAAGTAATTAATTTTATAATAAACAATTACGAATCATATGTTGGGGCGGGACTTATTTCAGTTGTCCCATTGTACTTAGGCTCACTGTGTGTAAAGGTAAAGTCGCGCAGTGGGTCCAGTGGTGGTACCAAAGTTATGGCCGGAATCAAAAGCAGAAGATGCCTGGATACGATGTACGATATGCAGAAGATGTGCTCATGAAATCTGCTCTGGTTGCAATGAGGAAGATGATGATTTTACTTATGATTTTTGTCTTAAAAATGAATAGTTACCATCTGAGTACTTTGGATAATTAAAAATTGTTCTTATGATTACTGATTAGTAGTGAATTGTAATATTTTTGATTAAAAATTGTAATTTCATCTAAAAATTAAAAAGTTAATTTTATCTATGTTAACTTTTAATATTAATAATTGGGTGGGTAATGTAGTCATTTTGTCACTTACGAAATAATTGATAATTTTTTATTACTCTGAATATATAAACCGTATGTATGTTATAAAATAAAGACTTTATTAAATTTGCAATTGTATTATATCAAGAAATATTAATTATTTAAAACCGTTTAGAAAATATATCAATTCAAACCTTAGGGTGGCCACATTACTCTACCTTCCCCTACATATTTAACTCATGTTAAACTAACAACTGATATTAATCGTACAATAATTGTACGCTAAATATTGCCTATAGCCACATCTACGTTTATTTAATAATATATAATATATTTAGCACAGTGAAAATTGAAATAACTGAAGTGCTAGTTGTTTTAATTAATGTCTATATTTCAATAAAACTGTCAAACAATTGCCTATACTCTAATCGGTATAAAATTAAACAGATAAATACAGATATAGACAAAATTATAAATATACTGTCTTTCAAAACTTCTTTTCTATGCTATCGCAGCTTAACTAAAGTTATTATTATAAACTGTATTGAAATGGTTATGAAAATTTACTACGAATGCATATACAATACAATAATTTTAGTAATACATAGAATAGATTTATTCTGATTGAAGGTTCCCGGGGGATACAAAACCAACTATTCAATCACATCCAATTAACTAAGTCGAATTTGATGAAATTGGGTACATAGACATTATTTATTTTGAATTAATACATAAGGTAATTTTATCCCGATTAAAGGTTACTACTACCTATATGGAATACAAAACCACTTAACTAATCACAGTGAAATGTTTGAACCGAATTTGATGAAATTTGGTATACAGACAGTATTTACTATGAATACATATATACCTTGTTTATTTTGTTTAGAATATGAACACTATATTTCCTTCTCTGTTTTACAGAATAATAAAAATGTGCAAAACAGAGAAAGAAATATGGTGTTCATATTCTAAACAAAATAAACAAGGTATAGGAATAATTTTAATAATACATAGGATAATTTTACCTCGAAAATAATCCCGTAATGCTCTTAATAATTTATTAATGAAAAGTGACAGAAAAATCATTAAAGAAAAAGGACTTTTTCACATTTTTAAAAGCTTTTATTTAACTTGCTATGTTAGTATGTTGGTTTAGATCAAATCTTGGAATCAAAATTTAGACAGGTTCTAATTAAGCTAGAGATTTCAAATTTTGCATACGTGTCTAACCTTGATGACAATGCAATATTGTATAATTAGTTTTGTCCTAAATCGCCCCAAACCCAAAATTGTTGATTTTTAGTCCTGTGCAACTTTTTGACATTTCGAATTGTCAAATATTGTTCATTGATTTTACATTGCAATTTTTTGTTTCCATAGTTATGTCTGATTAGGGTAAATTAACCGATTAAAATATAGGTAAAAAAATTACTTCTTTATTCTTTTTTTAAATTAATTGTATTCAGACTAAAGAGTAGAAAATAAAATAAAGTAAAAAAAATGTTTTTTAAGAAGAAGCTTTTATTTAATATATAAATGGGCTAAAAAAAAGAAATAACTACTGAGTGAAGTTTGAAGCAATATGCAACATAATTTATAAAAGCTTGAGGCGTTTAATTAAGTTTGGTAAGTACTGAAAAGTAAAATAGCTACACTTATATCCAAAACAGAAATAATTAATGATAACGCCTCAAGCTTTTATAAATTATGTTGCATATTGCTTCAAACTTTACTCAGTAGTTATTTCTTTTTTTTAGCCCATTTATATATTAAATAAAAGCTTTTTCTCAAAAAACATTTTTTTTACTTTATTTTATTTATAATTCTTGGAACAAAATCCACTACTTATAAATATGATAATTTCACAGTAAGCTTATAAAGGTGTTTTATATTTTTATATGTGATTGTATCGCGTACTGATAACTTTTAATAAACCACAAATTTGACCGCACTGATGGGTTCGAATGTATGAATTATTATTTATTCATGTATTCCATCATCTATCGATATTTGGTTTAGCCTTGTTTGTTCATAATATTGGTCAAACAGTTAATATCAATACGATACAGATATATAGGCACGGTGATAGAAATAATCTTCCCCTATTTATTTTCGCGTATTCAATGCTCACAATGAATGTGTTAACCCATTTATTAACTGCAATCTAAAAATTATTTAGAGTTTAATTGTAATAAAACTCTGTTTAAAAATATGCTTGGTTACCGTTTAGGGTATTTGTATTTTAAATCTAACAATTCTTTAGCCACAACGGAGCGGAGCCGGTATATGCGTTTGGCTGAAATGTGTGTTTTGTGTGGAGTGGTTCTTGGCTAACCTTGATGAAAACAGGATATTTCAGTATTTCACCAGGAAAAGTTCAAAATAGATGCAAACGAAACTTTTTAGAATTCCATATTTTGTATTACATTATAATTTCGAATAACTTAATTTTCGTCATTCGTTATACGTTGCTCCAGGGCGCAATAAATCTAGTTACGCCTCTGTACTCAGCAGTTAAATCTACAGTTCTTAAACAATTTTAATATTTTGCTAAGATCTGCAAATGTTTTATGTGTATCTTGTGTACCGCTTTTCATTCGCATTTCTGCACAACATAATATAGGCATTGTTCTTACTTGCCCCTTAATATAGGCAATTACACTGCGTTGCCAAGTGGCCCCATACCTACTAGCAAAATAGATGACAAGACATGTCACATACAACGAATGAAAATTAAGTTACTCTAAATCAGTGTTACTCAAACTGTATTGCGCCAGCAGTCATCAAGTGCAGTTCGGTGAAAAATTTTTAAAATGTCATCCGGGAAAAAAAGCATTAAAAGTGGCGAGAGAACGCATTGGGTGTGCTTTTATGTGTTTAATCTTTGTCCTTTGCTCATTATTTTTTTACGAAAAATGCCCAAAAAACTATGTTTCTGGCATCGGACGTGTCTGATTGAAGAACTCATCCAAGATTTTTGGACTTATAACAACGTTTTTACCAAACTTCGTAAAAAAGGGTGTTTCATTCGAGAATGATCGCGTGGACACATAAATGACATTCAGTAAACGACATTTTCGGTTTCTAAAGAACTCAAAACAAATTTCTATCATAGTCCCGAGTTCAAGTAATGTCACGGCAGTGGCTGTAATAGATGAATTTTCGATTCGAAAATTTGCGAAAAGATGTTGGATGGATATTGGTAGAATAAAAACAAAATTTTGTGATGGCATATACTACAGTGGTGGTGCCTTACAGACTATACCCCCTGTTTGTGTAAACATGTTGACTACGACAACTAAAGCATTCGAAACATTCAATTCATAAATATGTTGTATACATTTGTATGTGTGTAAACTTTTGTTGAATAGTGGCGCCATAACGATGTCTGACGTCATCATAGTCACCGATTTATGTTAAACGAAAATTATTTTTGCCATTGTCTAGTGATGTCATGATACTGAAATAGTATTTAACAAATATCGTTTAGTTTTTTTTTTTCGAAAAATAAACACTTATACAATTACTAGATTATTTAAGCCATAGTATTAAGTAAAATGGATATTTTTTGTTATAGATTCTCTTGGGAATTTTATTCTATTGAATAATAAGTGGATGGAGAAACGTATGTAATGATTCTGTAGTAACAATATATGATTGAAGGCGAATGAAAATAGTAGTGAAAATTTTAGTCTACTATTTTTAATTGTCGTTAGAAATACGACAAATTCTCACGGTTAAAATAGTGTAAATAGATATACAGACAGATGTTGATCACACAAATAATTTGATTTCTTGATATACTTATTTTAAATTATTGTACAGGATGCACGGTCGACCAAGTGGTCGGAAAACGACACTTCATATTACACGACCTAATACTCATCCAGACATTGCAGCAAATTTGAAAAAAATAGCTCTTCTTTACCTTACCTTTTAGTTTTAATCACTGATTGTGAGAATTTTTACTAAAATTATTTACGATGTACTCACTATAACGGTCATAGTAAAACTAGATGAGTCGTTTCAATGTTCCAGGGTCTAGCTGCTCCACAACATGTGACTGACATTCACGTCCAGAAACTCCCGAACTATCAACCTTCATACATTTCTTAATACCTTCCTCAAAGTTAACAATGAAAATCAGAATCCACTCTTCAGATGGCTGTAACTCAAAAACTATTTGAGATATACACTTGAAATTTTAGTATATTATTTTTAAAGGTATAGACTATCGAAACGTGTAAAGAATTTTTTTTCAAAATGTCACATTAGTTGCCCCCCTTAAACATTTCCGTAATTATGTTAAAAGCGTCGATATTTATCTCAAATACCAAGTGGTCGGGAAACGACATTTCACATTATACGACTTAATGTATACCAGCCTTTGAGGGAGATGTCTCCAAACTACCAAAATACGATTTAAAATTGAACAATTGCTTTTATATATTTCCACGATTATATCAAAAATGGCGATACTTATCTCTAATCAGTGTTGTCTTATCCAAAAGGCACTGCGTCGAGGGTTAACGATACTAGAGAAGCCTACTTAATCTACAATCGGGTTTTAAATAATAATGTAACCTAATATGAAGAAAAAATACAGTAAAAGCTCCCTAATCTTGACAAGCATGTCCAGGACCATTCTCTAGTCTTGACATTCCCACTATTTACTACCCCTATGCGCACTGAACACGCAACATCCTCAATTTAAATCTAAAATAAGAGATAGGTAGAGAAGAATACCAAATATGCGCTATACGCGTCATTAATTACGAATTTAATTGGTTACGGAAGAATCATGGTGGGAGAAAATATTGCCAAGAGTAAGGAAACTATCCAGTCAAGATTAGAAAGACAGCAAGTTTATGGAGCGCAAGTTTACGGGGCTTCTACTGTAAAACTGAAAATATAATTTTTCTTTCATTTAATTTATTTTATTGTAGTTTCTTTTTTGCAAAAAGGCTTACGGTCTTTAAGAGCCTCTAATTTTCTAGAAAACATTTTCTATCCTAAATTAAAATTCACATAGTGATTCAAAAGTTATCAAACTGGATCGGCTGGGACTCAAACCCCTCTCTCTTGGTTGTTAGCCAAGCGCCTTACCAATTAGGCCACCGAACCGCTTTTTCGACTACCACTCCAGTTCGATAATTAATGAATCACATACTCTCCTTAATGCGAAACGCAATTGTATTTTCTATCCTAATAATAAACTACGATTATTTCACTTAAACAACACAAATTGCATTTATTAATACCCAGTTAGGTAAATCACATTCACATCTTTAGGTATCTATGTTTACTCATTTACATATCAAACAGAAAATACGACGGTACCGCTTTGTAAACTTTCTGTCTGTTTAATTAAATTTCCATTAGCGTTTGGAACGTAGCTAGCTACCTGGTTAAAGCAGCTTGTACAATAAATACTCTTTTACATAGGTAAGAAATTGATTATCATCAATTTTAATGTATCTATGAATTTCAATTTGCAATCATGGAAAATTAGTTTTCATAGATGCGCCACTTAATTATATATAGTGAAAACTATAAATGATGATTTAAACAACATTTCCATAATTTAGAGGAAATCCAACATTACTAACTGCGGCGAATCAGATATACGTTTACGTATTTGTATATAATAATTTGTATACTCGAGGGTTCCGCAAAATAATAGTTTAGTATTATTAAACTTATTAGTGATAATATAACGGATACGGATTTTATAAATTACATAGGTAAACTTTAAATAAATGACTTAAGTTTACAAGTTGGTATTTATTCTATCCAAATATACAGCTCAACTAACATAAGGTTGCCGGTCAAGGTTGCATGCGCGGTACACAAACACTATACTTTTATCACACTTTTATGCATACATGTTATATGTGTAATTCTTGTTGTCGCACTCCTTCATTTGCACATCTGACCGGCAACCTTATGTTGGTTGGGCTGTAGGTCTCCACTTTGTTTACATTTTTCGACATTAAAGTTTTAAAAAAAAAGTTTAACAAACCTATATTATACCTAAAATTGGTATTTTGAAATTTAAAGGCAACTTTATCTTCTAATTTACTCTCCACTTAATATTCTATTGAAAACTACTGACTAAAATAAGTATATCAATCTTAATTTGAAAAACAAACTTTAAAAATTGTTCAAATAAGAGTTTTGGAAACCAGCGGAGACAACCGATTCTGTTAACCGATATTAACCAGGCTGTTACTTCAACATATGCAATCACTTCTACTTGCCCCTAAATTCAGGCAATCGATAGTACCCTTTCAATCGTCCACATACCTACTGTTATGGTGAAAAAAAATTCTCGAATAAAACCTTCTCTCCTAACATTTCAAAGTGACGTGACGCCTTAATATTTTGTTACTCTTCGATCAATTTCATACGTAAGGAAAAATTCAAGGAAATATTGATCAGAAATAATAAAAATGCTGGTTTTAACAAAATACTGTTGATAACAAAATACAGAAAACTGAAAAAATAAAATTATATTTGATCCTTAGGGATTTCTTAGCTGTGTTTATTTATTATCGATTTTATACTATCTTGACGTTAATTATAACGCAAGTCAAAAAAAAAGAAAACGAAAATATTATGGGATAATATTATTTTTCCATTTTATTAATATAGATATCAAAATATTCAAAATATCATTTTTGTATTACCTTGAATAAAACTCACTTTTTTTAAGGCCACAGCTTCTATAAGTAAGTATTATGATGGTAACTTTTTTTCCTTATATACTTTTTTTACGTCTGTAGTCAATTTATATTCTAATGAAGGTGAAACCTAGATAGGACTCATATCTACATTACTATACAAAATGTGTTAAGAGATTATTGTTGATTTGCTTTAAGGGAAACAGATCCAGAAAACAACAAAAACAAAAATATTAAAATTAACCAATTTTAATATTTGTCTTGCTATTTTAGCGAAATTTTTTTTTTTAAATTTGGGGGACAGGTGTACCCACACTGTCAATTTCCCATCGGATGCCCTTAAAGACTATTGCAAATGAATAACTTTTATTTTAATTCTATTTTAATTAAAAAAATATTTCACAAAAAGTTTCTTATTTCGTTTTTCCATTTAGTTTTTTGTTGTTTTGTTTTTGTTTTTTTTTTTTTTTTTTGTTTTTTGTTTTGTTTTTAAATTTATTAAATTTTACAATAATTTGCAGGCGTTTTTAACATCACGGAAGGTTCTTAGGCCATTCTATAATAGAGACATGGTAAAAAATCCATATAGTCTATGTTATGTTAATAAGGTTAATTTCGTTTTTCTATCACAAAAAACAAACCGCTAATCCGAATTTGCTGTAAAGTTTATCCGGTCTTCATTTTTTGATTACGCATCTAATGAAATTAGTCCGGAGTTGGTATCATCATTTGTTCTCGAGATATGCGGGACGAAAAAAAATTCACGAACGAATGAACGAACGAACTAACGAATGTACACACAGACATCACGTCAAAAAAGATGGATTCGGATTCTAGTGACTTTGAATCGTGGAGATATGTCAAAATTAGCGATTCGTAAAGTCGGACCCATTACAATAACTTCCAATGGGAAGTTAGTAATTATTTATTTTCTTAATTTCTGACATGATAGAACATGTTTGGTATTTTTTCCATATCCGGGCATCACTAATTGTTATTAATAATTTGCTAGAAATAATTTTCTTAATTTATTTAAAAGAAAATTCAAATTTTGAACCAGAAAAATCTTATATCATAAAAGTTGTAAGTTTTCTATAATAAAAGCCAAAAAAGTTTTTTAAGCTTTTTTTTTTAAGCTTTTGTATACAATAATAACATTTCACTGTCAAAAGTTTTACCATTTCATACAATCTGTTTCAAGTAACTCGTACATAGACATTTTAATTGAAAAACTTGTGTCAGCCAATTTGACCTTTAAAAATTTCGTTGTTGTAAAAGAATTTTTTTTTTTGCTTGCTACGAAAACATGTGCTCATCAAAACATTGTGACATTTAACGCAAGTGTTGCGTAATCATTTTTGGTAACCATACCACATAAAAAAATTGTCAACCGTTATCTCGTAAAAAGTTTGTTAAATTAACTAGATACAAACTAATAAGGAGATAATATAATATACAGGATGAATCATACAAAGTTTGACAAAATTAAACATTTAATATGTAAAATCAAGGAAATGTCAAGTAAACTTACAGGTACATACATTTGTCTATAAAAACTATTAACGTAGTCGCTCCGAGATAGGTACAAAAGTATATCTCAGCGAAAAAGTTTTCTTTTATCAAAAATTAAATAATGTATTAATATTTTTCAGATATTATATTTGTACACCATTTTTTTTTTAATTTCCGCGCGCTTATGTTGTAACAATTTAAAGGCATTGTTGAAAAAGTGTTGTAAAAACATTGTAAAATGATGTTTATAAATTATATTTTAAAAACGGCGTAGTGAATAATTTTCATTTCTTATTAAATATGGTTTGCAACTTTGTATTTTATAACATATTAAATTTTTATCAAATTCCTTTGACACGTTTTCATTTTATTCAAAATAATACTTTTCCCATAAGAGCCCGTGTTAAAATTACAAAACTTTGAAATCGTTTCTTTTAAAATCGGGGTGGCCAATTTTTTTTTCGGTATAGGCTCGTATTATTGGGTATTGAATTAAATAAATATCTAGAGAAGTGTCATTAAAATCCTTTGAAAAAATCGTCTTACCGACCATCTACTTTAAACCATAACTTTATCATATGATTATGATATTACCTAAATATATTACAAAATAAATATTTGTATAAAATTAACGATTGTACAAATAATAAAAGCAATCTATATATGTATGATAATGTTATACTGGATAAACACGGAAATTTGTTAATTTAAATTGTTCATTTCCGGTTAAAGTAGAAGAACTTTCAATAATACAACCACAATTAATACTCGTGAATTTATGTACATATAGCATATATATATATATATATATATATATATATATATATATATATATATATATTCATTTGAGATAAAGAGAATTTAAATAATGGAACCCCTTTTGAAGCGGGGGAAATTATTTTCTATAAACGTAAAGAAATAATTAAACACACCTACTAAAACAACAAAAAGGGTATATTTTTATAATCTTCAAACGATGTTTTTATATTTGAATTGAATTAGTGTTAAGTATTTATTAGGAATTATTATTTTTAGTGAAAACAGACGCATATATTTTAGTGAAAACAGACGCATATAATCCAAATTTTTAATTGAGTCATAAATGTCTAATGTTTCTTGGGCCCCCTTTTTTTAAAAAAAAAAAAAAAGATAAAGAGTTGGCTTAGTGATTAGCAACACTGCTCTTCCTTGATAGATCCTGAGTTCGAAACTGACCGGAAGATATACATCAATACCGACATTACTATGTCTCATTTTTAATTAGCGATAATTATCTTTCTAATTTCAGACTCAATAGTACTATACTGAACGATGATAGATGTTGCGCAATTATTCATAAAATATATAAGCCATATTTTCAATTATTTCGGGTTTCATAGTTCTTTTGTTCCTTTTTGGGCGCATTTTTTTTCAATTTATATGAATGTACAACGCAAAATTATTGTGTTAAAATTTAAAGTGGATTGAAACAAAATTAACTGATAGATATAGAGTTGTAAGTCTCCGTCCCCGCGATCCGATATAGAGTTGGAGCGACGCAGCTGTTTCGCTTTACGTTTGCCTGAAAGCTCCAGGGCCGTGGAAAGAAATGGTGGGCCCCGGGAATAATGTACATCTCTTAAAAATTCTTTTCTGAAAAAAAAAAAACACCTAGTGAAAAAAAACGTTTTTACTTTTTCCTAGGCCTCTAGCGGCCGCCATGAGCCCCGGGGCTACAACCCCACCTTCTTGTTGGGCCTAGAAAATTTTTTGTTTTATGAGGCTGGCATTGATGATTCTGTGTAAGTATTCTGTGTAAGATTCTGTGTAAAAAGACTTACTTACTGAGGTTTAACTTTTTATTTTCTAGTGTACAAAACTCATACTTTTAACATCGTTTCAAGATACTCGATAATAATAAAATGTCCAATAATCACAACTTAAAAATTTCCACATTTTATAATTTGTCAAATTTTTTGTAATCAACATAGTTACGTATGTCAAGCGAAAACAACAACATCATGTTCGAAAAAGGTCAATGAAAAAGTTGAAGTGAATTGTCGTTGGCAAATGGTCATTAAATTGCAATTGCGGTGCGACAGACAAACAGACAAGAGTGAATTTTCGAAAGTAGGTGACCCAGTAAGTGTATGTAGTTTTGAACTGTTTCAAATAATTGAAAGACGACAACCGTAAGAGAATAACACAATACGATATAATCCATAGGTAGGTATTGGTGGTCTTCTCAGTTGATGGTGTCATGTTTGTGAAATACAAACATCAAACGTCGCTTTATACCTTCAATCAATTCTGGGAAATTATGTTTGTGTCGTACAATGCCTCAATAGCTACTATTTACAGTATCGGTCGATAAGTCTTTAATTAAAATTAGAGTTGTACTAGGAAAAACCATAATTATAATCCTATTACAATTATCCTATTAATGTACCAAGCACAATTCAAGCATCATAAAGGTTATACCTAAAACTTGCAAATACAATTTGCAAAAGGTTTTCCCGAATCTTGTACAAAATTTCACGAAAATTTATTTTTTTGTTTATCAAGAAAATAGATAGCTTCTTAATTAGTTGTCGAATAAGTTAATTACTAATTGATGAATAGAACTTTTACATTTTTATGTAATAGAATATAATATCGTTAACATGAATGTGTGTGTATTCGTTTCAGTCATTATCAAGGGATTTAATCTAATTCCAATTCGTTATATTAGAATTATTATAGTTAAGCTACAGCAATAAAGAAAGACACAACATAATTTGAGAAGGAGCTATACGGTCAAATAAGAAAAAATTAATTTTTTATGTTAGTAAGTCTATCGTAAGATTATTTACGGATATATTCTTTGGGAATTTTGGTTAGTGTAAAGAAAAAAAATCAAAAAATTCCATTCATCATAGAAATTGGTTAGGTGGCAAAATTTTAAGTAACAGATAATTTGTGACTATTGGAACAATGGATCTAAAGATCAATATAAAAATTTTTAGCACGCATATATATATATATATATATATATATATATATATATATATATATATATATATATATATATATATATATTCGGTCCAGCCACTGTTTTCTTACGCGGCTCGGCCGAATTTCGTATTCAGTAGCTAGAGTTTTTCACAATTATTGGGATAAAATATAGAAAATTTGAGTATATTTGTAACGATTTACTTTGAAATAACTACGGAATCCTAATTTTGACTTTGAGCTTTGATGCAGCGACGTACATGTGATGGCTGCCAAAGTGCCAACACTGCACTAAGATCTGGACCAGTGACCAGGAAATGGAAAGTAGTTGTCGATCACTCATTAATCGTTCTAGATTGTATATAGTTCCGTTCTTTCTATTTCTGGATTTCGTACTGATTAAATACTACCATAAGTCACCAATAGGGGCGCAACAACTACAATTCTGCAGGTGGTCCAACAAAAATTTAAATAAACAAATTTTTTGATAACGCAATGCTCCGATAACAATGGAAAATGTTGTAATAAAATGACGTCTCTGAAAATTTGATTTTCAAATAAAAAATATTAGTAAACTGCTAAAAATTTTTCTTTTTAATATAAAATAAATTGATGGAAAATTGACTTAATTTTATGAGCCCAGATAATTTTAAGGGGTCCGGACCCTTTGGACCCCCCCCCGGTTGTTGTGCCTCTGGTCACCAAGATTCCTTACAAAGACAAACAGCACCAACAGCCATTCGCAATCGCTCAAAAATATTTTTACAAGTGGTCAAGTTTTTCGTGTACCTACAATATTTTTGGAATTCCGGAAAGTTAACCGTGTCAATCTTAGTCACATGTGACGCCTTGCATCGAACCCAACCGAATTGTTTTATTTTATTTAATATTAATTCAATTATCGATAATAAAAACAATTTTTTCTCTGACTGACTAAGGAAACAATACGTCTGCAGTTCAGTTATATAGTTTCATCTATATACATATAATAAAACTGTAACGAGACCATTTCTGTATATGGAATATTTTTTGAAAATTGTACTGGTACTGTAAATAGTTATCGATGTAGATACCAAAACAGCGATTTTTAGAATTTTTGTCTGTCTGTGTGTCTGTTCACGCATCACGCAAAAACTATTGAACGGATTTTAATGAAATTTGTTGTGATGATAACTTATTACCTGGGTCAACATCTAAAATACTTTTTACTCCGGGAAAATTTCTCATTCCCACGGGAAAATGGAAAAACCATTTTGAGCATGTGCACATATTAGGCAAAAACCATTGGATGGATTTTAATAAAATTTGCTGTGGTGATAACTTATTACCTCGGACAATATTTGAGATACTTTTTACTCCGGGAAAATGCCTCATTTCCACGGCAAAATAGAAAAACCATTTTGTACATGTGCACGTATTACGCAAAAACTATTGGACGGATTTTGATGAAATTTGGTTTGGTGATAACCTATTACTTGAATCAACATTTAAAATACTGTTTACTCCGGGAAAATTCCTCATTCCCACGGGAAAATAGAAAAAACCTTTTGAGCATGTGCCTGCATTAGACAAAAATTATTATTCTTTGCAAGTTCTGTATAATTATTACACTTACATACTTGTCATTGAGTTTTCCGCGAACGATGTCGCGGATTCGGCTAGTATTTCAATAATTCAACTTATATAACCTTTATAGAAAATATCAATTGTATACTTATTGAATATAATCTATACCTAACACATGCAGGGATAGATACAAAGAATAACAAAATACACTGTGACTATAATATGAGTAGAAGAAAGAAACGGATGGTTTGTGAGAGAAGAAGAAAATGATAATAATTTTGGCAAAGGTTCAAAATCAATATTGAAACATGAAACAACAACGGTATGGCAAACAGTCGGTGGGACAGTATGGCGGGAATAGTGGGTGAAAAAGTAAGAGACAAACAACAAACAACAGGATACGTATGTATCAATTATCATACACACATAGGGGAGAGGTGGTATAAAAGGTACGTGTACAGTACGTATGGAAACGAACCACAGAACAAATAGAACGAATATAACTATCTCTTTTCTGCAATCACTTATGTGCAAGTATGTGCATCTTAGGCTGCTTAGTGTCAGTTGCTCAGTACCCGTCGCTCAGTGTAAGTCAGTCAAACAACAATAAATTTGATTGTTGAACCGGCACAAGTAGCGTTGTGGTATCACACACATCACACACATGTATGCGAACGAAGGTCACGTGACGGCTATCAACACTCACACTAACAGAGTTTACCGCACAAATACAAAGTAAACATCGTGCACGTATACAACATATTTTCTATCTCAAGTGGTTACACTGGTTCCAGTAGTATAGAAATATGTATTTTATCTCTAGTGCTCTATGGAAACGAACAATTCAAATTACACGCTAAATACAAATCCCGCGCTGAAACAGAAATACTTTTCTTGTGCGACAACACCAATGAAATGTCTTTAGTTGACTCAATGACGTCATTAAATTAAGAAAACCTGCTTTTTCTCAAGTCAAACTTTATGGAAGTGATTAGAACCAGAATTAGTTAGGTGTGAATTTTCAATTTCTACTATCAAAATTCTGAAATTCAACTTTTATAATTATGATGACTGATTAAATGGAAGTACCTATACCTTTTCTAGTGGTCGTACATACCTAATTTTGGCAAAAATAGAAAGAACGGCTCTTGGTGGCTTGGCGTCCTCAAATAATTTACGACAAAATTTAAATTTATAAAAATGGTTCCAAAAATAGAAAAGTTAAAAAAAATAGTAGTTATTATATTTTATTAGGTACTTATATTGATTCTGACTATAGACACACTCTCAAAACGATTTCTTTGTTCCAAAAATTTCTTTTCTTTTTCGTGAATCAAAAAGATGTTTTATTATCCCAACTAAATTATTTGTTTATTGCAAAGAAAAAAAAATTGAAATAATAAAATATTATTTTTCCTTCAAAGAAAAATAAATCAAGGAAATTTCTAATCTTTGAACAAAAAGACTACTTTGAGAGGGTACGTATTTTACAGAGAAAAATTGATTTTTCTTTTTTAATATTGTTATTATTAACAAAACCAAAAATACCTAAAATTAAATTTTGAATTTTTTATTACATCAATTCTATGTAGATTGTACAAAAAAGAGCAAGCGAAATAAAATCGGATTGGACTACAATTCCATTTTTTCGGCTATTTTTTATTTCATTTTATTTTTTAAACTATAACGTAAAAGCCCCATTATGCAATGGTATCTAATACTGGAACAGTTTTAACACTTACATATTAATGAAGTTATTTCTGAAAGAAACGTCTGATGACAAAAATTATTATTAATAGAATAATTGTTTTTCAATTTAAATTCATCTCGCACTTAATGTTTCTCTACTTAATTAAAGAAATAAATATGTAAATGTGAAAACTGTTCCAGTATTAGATACCGTTCCATAATGGGGGCTTTTATGTTATCCTTTAGTTAAATAATAATGTTTATTATAGTGTTTCATATTTTTGGTCGAAGGCATTACGACTACTGGCATGGTTACGTAACATTACCAGTTACCATGTAGGTACATATAGTACGTATACCATATACACCGTTTCTTGTACGGTGACCACCCGTTTATGTTTACGCCTAAAGGGTTTGTTTTGGTTATATAACAATAAAATTCATTCTACCAGAGTAATATTATTTTTGTTTATTAACTCACAATCAGTCATACATATTTGTGTGTTTATATATTTCCTGGGGAATTTTTGGTTATAGTTTATGGTCTTGGTTCGAAGCCAATCTAAAAAAGCGTTTTATAAAATTCCGTATTAACCCTAGAATCATACGTTGGTCTACGAGAAACGTTAATCATACATCGACGTCGTTTTGACGGATGGACTTTTTACGGAGAGTTTTAGAGTTTATTTGCAAAAAACATCTTTTTTTACATAACAATACTACAAACGCGAACAAAATATTTAAAAAAATTGGATTTGGAAAAATTTCTTAATGTAAATATTTATTTAGAAATTAAAAAATAGATCATAGAAAAATAGATGTTTTATGATACATCAATTGTGTCATAAAACATGTGTTTCAAATAATTAATTTATGAACTATTATGAGTCAGTGGACATGTGTGACTTTACAGAATGTGAAATTTCTCAGTCATAAATATTCCAATAGATATGTAGTTATTTCCCCATTAGGCACATTTGTAAATTTTCTAAAATTTGTTAGTAAGTTTTCAAATAAGATCTCAAAAAATAATAAAAATTACAATATTTTCCACAAAATAAATTGTCAATCTTTTATTAAGTCACTTGAAACGCATTCTTTAGTTTTCGATTCAATATATTAAAACTTCAGTATTATGTCGTCTCTATAAGTCAAACAACTGTAATCATCTTTCACATTATCATAATCATTGAATAAATTAACTATAACATGCATATCTTTAATAAATTTTAGAAAAATTAGGAAAACTTTTATATGTGAAGTACAAAATCTTTAAAAAAAGAACATCGCGTAATCATACATCGACTTCCTTTTGACGGACACTGTTTCAATACAAACAAAACGACAATGACTATAAACAAAATAAATACGTCTTATGTGTTATAACAACAAATAAATTAGATAACAGAAATCTCACAGCAAGCAGGTACCGACAAGTTGTAGTATTGGAGCAGGTAGAGAAGTTCGTTCGTCGTTTTGACGTGTACGTATGATTCTAGGGTTAAAAACAAATATTTAACAAATTTTTTGTCAGTTATTTTTAATAAATGAGTTTTTTTGATTAGAAAATATGAACTGTTTGGAATAATTTATACTATTCGAACCCAGTCGGCAAGTGCCAGTGGCTAAGCATGCTTCAATAAATAGATTTTTAGGGCACCGAAGCCATACTTCGGATCCCTTATGAATTCGTTTCGTCTATCCATATTGAGTAATTAACACGCTTCGCTTTATTTACGATTTTTTTCTTCTGCTAACTCTCCCAAGATCCACAATTTTCGAGATAAAATTCAAATTTTTTATATTTAATTTCATTCATTATAATTTAGTTTTATTTTAAACAACTTTGTGGATACATCCCTGACTCGTACACTAATTCATAATACTTTGACAGGGTTTATGTTTTAAAATTTAATATAAAGATTTTATTGGTTTTATTGGCAGCTGTGAATTTTATTGTTGAATTTTATTATTTGATATCATAAAAGAGAAAATTTATTTATTTTCCATGTTGTAACACTGGTCAATGACCACTTTTCTTTAAACATTAAATCATTGACCTGCTGTGAAAAGCTATGGGTCAATCGAATGTTACAATTTCATTTATTTTGTAATATTATTAAAGTTATATTTTAAACAACTCTACACTTTTAATAAATTAGAGAATTAATTTAATATTCTGAAAAAATTGTGTTTATACGTACTTCTTTATGTTAAATAAAATTTAATTTTTGAAAGCCACTCACTCTCCCGAATAGAATGAAACAAAATTAAAACATTTTTTACGATGTAAATTAAGGTATTTATGATATTTATTTAATATTATAACACAATATCGTTGGCAAACATTACTCCGTTACTAGTTAAATATTTGTTAAAAAGAAAAATATGAAAATAAATGTAGGTAGGTTTGAACGTAATTATGAAAATAAAAAAAGTAACATATGTATTGAACATTATACTTATAATAAATGTATATTATTTAATATTTTTAATATTTAATTGGTAATTAACGTAAAAAATAAAAGTAAAAACAGTAAAATATGTGCGTAAAAACAAAATTGGTAACGATACAAATATTAAACCCATGTTTGTTTTAATTCTCTCGAATTACAGCTGGACTTTTATGCGGTCTTTTTTGTGTGATTTTTTTTATGCGGCATTTAAAGAAATGCCCATTAAAGTGCTTTGTGACTAAATAATAGGAGAAAATAAGAAATTTAAACATTTTAAGGTACCATCACAGTGTGACCAGTCGAAAAATAGACAATTTTCGCAATTTTTTTCGGATATATACGGTGGGGGAATGGGGATGAATTTTTTTTACGATTAATACAACTATTTAACAATACAAAATTATTTTTTTACTCAATTTTATTGTTTTTTTTATAATTAATTATTATAATTTTTTGAAAAAGGGCGGCTATTGGTGCCTACGATTGCGGCCGCAATTTTCATCTGAGAAAAAAAAATCAAATAGATTATCAATCTGTAGGTAAACCGCTATGTTCTTAAGGAGGTTTTTTTTTTGAAATTTAAAAAAAATTTTTTTTTTAAATTTGTCTTGAAATTATTTCAAACCATTCTTTCAACAACAATGTGATACTGTGGTGATAACAATTGATCTTATACGTTCATTGGTTGTGGAAAAACTGAATGTAAAGTGGTATAACATCCCGCCAAAAGGCGCCAATCGATCCACAGAATTTTGTATTTAGACTAAATCCATTGATCTGTGGTCGTAACGACTGTAATAATTCGAATTTCAATTTAAACTTTTGAGAGAACATACGTAATTATCTGTACTTTAAGATAAGACCAAAAAAAATTGATTTTTTCAAAATTCTACACTGTGATGGTAACTTAAAGTGCGGGTGGCCATTCCAGTGGCGATTCACATAAAATTTCTACACATTTCTAAATTCCTTTCGAAATTTTCTTCAAATTTTTTGTTGCGATGAAAATGTTAAAATATTTTTCACAATAAAAGTGATGAAAATTTATATTTATTTTTATCTATTTTTCCCCCGTCTCATTGTTATTCTGAATGAAAATTCGATCGATATAAACATATTGTGCGGTTTCATTGTTACTTCGCACATAATACAGACATAAGTACTACATACTATGTACTGAGCATCATTGTTATTATTACATATTTCCATGTATAGCTCGAGAATGTTGCTGCTAGTAACTCTTGCTATTGTAACACTGTGTAGTGTGTATATACCTAAGTACCTTATTATATTATGGTCAATATAGTATGTTTAGTGTCAAATAAAAAAGTCTTAAAGAAGAATTTTTTCCTGAAGATGTTATCAGTATGTTGAAGTGATTGATATTCTGTTTCTACGATTTAAATACCGCAGTTAAACGTAATTTATTCGGCTATTTCTAAAATTAATTCAAATGTTTTCTCCCGTTTATTTGGAGCCTGTGTTTTGTCCATTATTCTTTCGTTCCGTATAGCTTATTAAGTACAAAAATTATAATGTTTCATTGATAAGTTTGGTTTTATAACGTTCAACATCTTATACAGGTGTTTCTAGGTGTTGCGTCAGCAAGCCAAACTGGAAATACCAAAGTAGTTAATGGGCTAAAAGAACAATTTTAAAGCAAGGAAAGGTACAAAGGTAAAATGCATTTACTTAATTTAAGGATGTTTGGGAGGTACAATCGCAGATAAAAGTACATGAAATTAGAAATTCGTGAATAATTGCGTTGTATAACAAACTATGAGGTAAATAAATAGTTATCTTTGTGAAATAATAGCTATCACTACAACTGATTGTACAATACATCAAACTATAGCTCTCAGATGAGTACAAGAGCTGAGTACATTCTGAGGATTTTTCGGAGAATTTCAAAATGCTACGAGACGATTGAAAATTTAGTAAAATGTTCCTCATTAAATACTAAGGCCCCTGTGAAAATTTCAAACCGATTCACTAAGCCGTTAAAAAGTTATTAAAAAAAAAAAAAAAAACTAATTTTACACGTACCTACTCTTATGGAAATTCGAAAACAGAACAGATTAAATAACTTTTTAACGGCTTAGTGAATCGGTTTAAAATTTTCACAGGGGCCTTGGTATTTAATGAGGAACATTCTACTAAATATTCAATCGTCTCGTAGCATTTTGAAATTCCTCCGAAAAATTCTCAGAATGTACGCAGCTCTTGTAGTCAGCTGAGAGCTAGTTTGATATATTGTACAATCAGTTGTAGTGATAGCTATTATTTAACAACGATAACTATTTATTTACTTCATAGTTTGTTATACAATGCAATTATTCACGAATTTCTAATTTCATGTACTTTTATCTCCGATTGTACCTCCCAAATATCTGTACGGCTTACCAGTCGACAAATCCCGGTGCCTTAGTACGCTCGCCCACTTAGATTATCCAAATTTTACTAAAAGATCTATATACTTCATTTTATTTTTGTAGCATTAGTTAATTAAAAAAAAATTGTACCTAATGACGTCATCATATACACTTAAAAATGTTCAGAAATCGTATTTTTGATGCTATAGAAACATGAAATTTGAAGTTGCTGATAAATTCCCGAAACTGCTTCTTTTCTTTTTCCTTTTTTTCAAAATTAATATAGTATAGATAACAGAAAAATTATACCTGAGGGTTAAGAACCTGATTTATGTAAAAGTAGATTGCCGAATAAATTATAATAGGAAAGTAATTTACTTAGGGCATAGTAAAAGAATTTATAAGCATAAGAAATTAGACGTTTTAAGGATAATTAATTAAATTAAAAACTACTTTTCAACAAGCTCTGCCTCGTCAAACCGCGCTCACTTTGCTTATATCCCATCAATTTTTATACAATTTTTGTGGGTCCGAAGATAAACGAAGTTATATCTTTGGACCATTATAAATTTGTGTTAATTCATGTTATTAGTGAAACTTCATTAGCGTGTATATATGTTATGTTTAAAATCCCTTTGACAGCACTTTTTATCTGTTACAGACGTCGCTGAATAGTGAGTAAAGATTATTTAACAGACAATTTTCCGTTACTTCTTTTGTTTCATCCATACTCATTACTTTTCTTAATCGTTTGTTCACTCACATTTATTTGATAAATTACTAGTTTAAATAAACAAAATTGACGATACTTGGTGCTTCTTTAATGTGAAGCCGACAGAAAATAATCTCTTTTCAAATGGTTTATCGTATTGAAAAGTCTGATTGAACTTTATAATAGGATAATATTTTTCTTCACGTTGTCGACAAAACAAAAGAATTCGGAAAACAAACATGAAAGACAATGATAAAATATTTAAAAGTGATTTCATAGGAAAAACAATGAAAATAAATAAAAGAAATTGTTATTTTCTTTTGTTATTTCTGATAAATCAACTATCTTATACAAAAGAAATAGAAATTAAATTTGTTTGAAAAATGTGGAGAATTTAATAATAGATGATATTCTATTGATTATTAAGTTACGTTCGGCTAGACACACTATTAAATTTAAGCTTTGGTTTTCCTATAGGTTCGTTCGGAGACGTATAGAAGACATCGTCGATTCGTCGGTGTCTGCTAAGATAATGTTGGGTTCAATTTTATGTAGAGGTGGACTTAACAGCGATTTTTAGTGAGCAACTAAGCTAAATTGTTAAAAAGCAGAACATTATATTCTCTGTTCAGTGTAAAAAACAGTTTTCTCAGTAGCATCAATCACAAGAACAGTCTCACCACTAGTGTTAAACACTATATTAATGTCGAGAAAATATATGTAGTAATCTTCAACATTCGAAAAACATTGATTTTGAATACTTTTAGCTTTGAAGAGCACTTAAAACTTTCAAGATGTCTACCAATTACACAAGCTCGTAGAAAAAAAGTTTTTTTTCTAATTTTTAGTCGTTGCGTCCCACTACTGGTAATCTGTTTTCTTTTTTGTTGCTATCGGTAATGCGGTACGGCGAATGACTTTTTGGTATTAAGGGAAGGTTTACTTAAGAATCCTTAAAAATTGTGTATTCTTCTGGAATTTTTTTCTCAAGAACGAAAGTAAATATCAATTTAAAATTTTGTACACATATTTATTAAGTATTAAACTATACAAAAAAAAAAAAAAAAATTTCAAGGAAAAAGATAAAAAATTGTCCATTTTATAGATAGTGCAGTGTGACGACCCGAAAATCCGATGCCTTGTTGGTTGACATCATAGCGCCGGTAATAAACTACTGAAATCCAAAAAAAAAAACAAAAAACATTTATAAAATATATGAAGAGTACCGGCACCTCTATCTATAATATCAATAAATTGCTGAATGAAAAAAAAAAATGGTGGATGTGCGAACTTTTGATTACGATTTTTGTCTTATTTTCGCTTTTTAAAGTAAAATAAAAAAAATAAAAAATATTGATAGTGTACCGGACTTAGGTATAGGTGCCGGAGAATTGAATTATCTTTAAAATAAAAAATTGAAAAAAAAGATCCATCGAATAGTTTTTGGGTTATCGTGTCAACCAGTTCCAAAAATGTGGTTCCGAGATATTATAAAATATATACAAAGAAACGTATTTTTAAAATTTTGTATTTCATACTCATTATTGCGTCAACTACGGTTTTTGAGTTTTTTTTTTTATAGAAAGCTGGTTTAGGTTAATGTGCAAAATCTTTTTTTAAAATTATTTTTAGCAAAATCACTTTGTGAACATATTCTACACATAATTTGCTATCAATTTAGGCAAAAAAATCGATTTTTTGATCAAATCTCAAGTAAACCTGCCCTTAAATAACTTTCAGCAAAATCACTTTGGGAACATATTCTACACATTATTAGCTACCAATTTCTGCAAAAAAAATCGATTTTTTTAACGACGCTCAAGTAAACTTCCCCTTAAGGCGGTAACAAAGAAGTAGGGTGATGGTTGGTCCTCAACACTCTAAATTATTTGTCTCGGGTCAAATCTTTTCAACTCCCACCGATACACGATACTGACCTCACTAGGAATCACTAGAAGATTCTCGAAACTCCTAACCGGAACACATAAATAATCTGATATTATACCTAAAAATGGAACGGGTAAATCAGAAAAAAAGGACTGAATGTTCATGTTATATAATTATGTTAAACATCCTTTTTGAATTATTTTGTAATAGGACAATAATGACGTCAAAGGCTACCCATTTTTTATTTTATTTTAACACCCCTACGACCTACATATATTTAACCTACTGGTACATTTATAAAAATATATGTGTTTACACGGTAAAGTGGCCCGCAATTTATACCATTTTAACTGTTAATAAACCAATTTAATTATTCCCTCGAGTGCTATTCGTTTAATTTTGTCGTGAGTATTGTACCTATATTATGTATTTCACATGCAGCGTTCCATGATAAACCCATCCATTCATATTTTGATTTTTAAATAAATTTTTATAAAGTGCTCTCTTTTTCGAGCATAAAATATTTTCAAATATTTACAAGTGCCCTTTGGTAGCTACCCGTTCTTCAAAAACGTGAATTTAAACTAATTTTCAACTAGTTTATACTGTATTTTTAATATCTCGTCCACTTAGGAAAAAAAATAAAGTAAAGGGCTTTTTAGACGGTCATATCAGTTCTCAGTTCAGTTTCAGTTTCCGTTCTCGTTTCATTTCAGTTCGGAAGAAGGTTTGTTTTTACACGGTCCGTTCAGTTCTCACTGTTCTCAGTCGTTTCAGTTCTTTGTATAATCTGAGTTGCCCTAAACAAAGTGTTTCATTTTAAGTCTTCAACTTATATTCTTATACCAGTTTAAAAGTGCTAATATAATAATTTATCGATGAAGACTATTTCACTGCAATAGCGTTAGCTTTGGTGCTGAAGAAAGAGCGGAAGAAAAGAAGCTAGTGGGGTAAAGCTCGACATCTTAAAAGAAATTCATTGTCGCATATAAATTTAATGAAGGCACTTCGCTTAGAACCATGTGATTGGTTGAATAATTTACGAATGAATAAGGATACGTAGGTATCTCTTATTCCTTCCTGATTTTTATCCTCGCCGTTCATGGTACTAACGCTTGTTACAGTCGGCTGTTGGTCGCTGATAAACGAAAGGAGACCATAATACCATAGTGATGGTTTGTATACTTCCCCAGTTCCTGCTTTACTTCTTTCACTATCCCTAATTTTCTTATCTTCTTTGTTGTAAGTTGAACGTAGGCTATTTATTTTAGATTTTACCACAGCGATTTACCATCGTATCCTTTATATTTCTTTAATATAAGAGTGTAGGCAGCTTCCCTAGTATCTACATTGTGGTAACGTACATCTGTTTTATTCCATGAACATGGTAAAGTTTTATAAATTTTAATAAATTCGACAACAAAATCGTGATCCTTGTTGGACATAGCGACAGTTGCCTATATAAAATGTGTACTTTGTCAAATTTTCAATAAAACTGACGTGAGCGAACGGATTGAGGTATGATGCGCTTGTTTACACATACGATTTCTAAAAACTGAAACGAAACAAATAGGTCTACCCATCCTGTCAATTCTCAGTCTCCGTTTCAGTTCTCCTTTCCGATTTTGATTTTTACACGTAGGAAAAACTGACAGTTCGACTGAAACTGAAACTGAACTGAGAACTGATATAACCGTCTAAAAGACCCTTAACTGGTGTATTTTTAACTGCTAGTCGATGTTTTCAAAAAAATGTCAAAGTTGTTGGGAGTAACTTATGAAATATTAACTTGCCCACAGAAATATTCAATTACGAACAAAATTTCGAAAAATTTTACAAAATATTATAATTTTCCTCCGGCACTTCCTTCAAAAAATTGCCAAATCAATTCCAAAAATCACAATAAATTTTGATTGTTTGTAACCTTCACTGGAATTGCTCTTGTCAACTCTCAGCAAGTTTGACTCGAAAATAGAATTTGTGCTTAAAATGTGAGTCTTTTGTCTGAACGATGAAAATCCTGCAACTGTGCAACATTTTTTTTTTCATACCGCAACAATAACAGCCTCGCCCTCAAACCACAAAACACATCACAAAAAGAGAAATATTTTTTAAAAAAATTTCTTTTTTTTATTTTGATGAATTATGTTTTTTTGTATGCATTATGTGAGGTTATGTTGATCACATAAAAGTACTTTGTCATTATAATATTTTTTTGAGATATTATTCACGTCACATTTTCAAAAATGTTATTACTTACTGATGGCTGAATACTGGGTAAACAAGAGAGTACGAATAACTTGAACTGCGAAAGTACAGTGACGGTAAAAAGTAATTGTAATCCCGACAAAATAAATTCGTTTAATTTGTTATGTTGTCAAGTTATAAAGATGTAGGTATTCATTAAAGTATTTAAGGGAGGAGTTCAAATAAAAGACCAACTTTTTTATTTATGATTATTTTGCTTGTTGAATTTTTTTCCCAAATTAGGGATGGTTGTAAATAGCAAATTTTGTTTTTCAAACATTCATTACTCTTCCCTGTGGGAGAAGGGTGCCCATTTTCACAAGTTTTTAAGCGTTTACAAGGAACGCTATATCTCAAAAAGTAATGAATAGTTTTTAAATATTTTTTCATTATTTTATTCCTAAAGGACCTGGCCATAAAGCTGAGTATGAGTGTCAGGTCATTTTTAAAGTTAACTATAAAACTTCTAAAAATTGTAAAACCCAATTTTTTATTAAAAAGAAAAAAATGTTTAAAAATAGTTACAGTTGTTCAAATGGAAAAAGCATACTCCACTTTATGCGCAATATGTTTATGAACAAAATTTTAAAAAAAATAAGTCTCTATCTTTTCTAGAACTTGAGATATGATTTTCCTTGTCGGGAAAAACACAACTTTCGGGAAACGGTAAAAAAAAATAATAACAAAAAAGCAGTTTACTCACTGTTTATTAAAACTCTCCAGCCCCATACTTTGTCCCCTCTTGTTTCTTTTTCGTGTATACTATAACTCATGCACACACCAAAATTAAATATTACTGATCAAATCGCGAGGGGGGGGGGGGGCGAGCGTTGTCTGCAAAGGAGCAGAAACTTGGCTGTGCAGCGGCTCACAAGTAAATATTTTTTTACTTGAAAAAAAAATCTTTTGGCCATGTTTTATATATCAACGTGTTTGTAAAGGACCACAGAACAAAATAAAAGCAAAAAAGGAGATTGGAAAAAATTAGTTTATTAGCCGTTTCTGGCGTGAACTCCCCCCTTAAATGACGTGTAGTTATATTATGTTTGAAATACTTAAAGATGTACCTTTTTTACACTTTTTCTGTCAATATTATCATAATAATTTTTCGCGTGACTGTATAAGTACCTATGGATGGTACGGATAGAAAAGAAAAACAACATATAATAATTTTACAACAGCTTTTATATTTTTTGTTGTTGTTTCTAGGAAAGCATTTAGAATGGAGGACGATATAGCCGAATAAATGGATTGAACGAGGCTACATTTCTCACTTGAACTTGACTTCAATATATTAAAAATTAGAACAGCAATGTTTTTGACTATGAAGGATTTTATCAATGTTTTCTATGCCGTTTCGAAAATACACACTTGATGAACGTTGAGATAGATTTTCGTTTTGATGGATTGACTGATAGAATTTTTGAAACTTTTCTATAATAATGCTGAAGCATCTTCTTCTCCTGTTGCAATTCTTTTTAGAATAGTTATTTTTTCATTTATTGTTAATTCGATTTATATTTTCATTCCCTTTTGAAATAAAAAAATAAAGGAGATATTGAGAAATTTTTGGGCGATTCTCCCGTGACGCACGAGACATTTTTGCAACAAAAACATTTTTTTTTTAGAAAAAATGCAATTAATAACAAACAAAACAAAAAGTTTATAACACGGGGCAACTGGATTAAAATTTTTTAAGCATATTTTAATTTACATCTGAAATGCAGTACTCCAAATATAAGGCATAAACTTCGATGTCCTGTGCGTCACGTGAGTTTATGCCTTATATCTTGAGTACTGGATTTCAGATAAAAATTAGAATATGCTTAAAAAATTTTAGTTCATTTTCTGCGTACTATAAACATTTTGTTTTGTTAGTCGAATTTTCTCCGAAAAATTAGACTTATACAGTCTATACGATAAGAGCTGCGAGAGGCGAGACCAGGGGCGCTATCCGTTTTCGGACCCGTAGAACACGATTATGTAAAAAAAAAGATGTCTGATATATATATATATATATATATATATATATATATATATATATATATATATATATATATATATATATATATATATATATATATATATCTATATATATATATATATATATATATATTTTCCCGCAACCTTTTAATATGTGTAGGGCCCCCCTATGGAAGTTAAGAGATGAAATTTGGTAAGTGGGGCTTATTCCGATGCACAACAATACTATCAAAGTGGGGTCAAATTTTGGGCAAATTTTTTTTCGGACCCGACCTTTAAGGGGGTGGTGGGGGGCGGAAAAGCAATAAAACTTTTCCAAACTATAATAAAAATAATGTTTCGGTCAATTATCTACAACATATCCAAAATTCAGCTTCCTAGGATGATATGGTGGGAGTAGAGGGGGGAAAAACGATTTTCGCTGGATCTAAGAGGCCCCCAGCCCCCCAGAATTAACGTAGAGGGTTGAAATTTGGTGTGTTAATAAAGTTCGTACCTAGGTTGTGCTTTTTGGAGGTTTTAATATTTTACCCCCACCCCCCTCATTTTTAAGCTACAATTTCATGCATTTTCGACGTTTTCGAAGTTTGTACCACTCGCACAGGTCACCCGAATAAACCTAGAGGGCTGAAATTTTGTATTCGGATTGAGTTAGTATCAAGGGGGTGCCTTTTGGGGTCTCGACTTTTAACCCCTACCCCACCATTTTTATACCCAAAAGAACATGATTTTTCTTGTTTTTTAACAGTTTCGTTCGGGTCAAAATCTCCCCAAATAAACCTAGAGGGCTGAAATTTGGTGTACAGGTTAAGCTAATAGCCAGACACTGTTTTTTGGAGGTTTCAACTTTTAACCCTTACCCCCACGATTTTGACGCCAATATTTCCTTAATTTTTTTGCTTGTTTTCTAACACGTCTAGAGACTCCATAAGGAAACCTAGAGTGCTGAAATTTTGTACGTGTATTCAGTTAGTATCCAGCTAGTACCTTGTAGGGAGTCCGCATCACTTTTCCCTTCACTTCTCCCATTTTTACATCGGAATTGAATGCTATTGTTAAATGTGTTTTAAAAGCATTATGTTTATTCTAAATACAAGTAGGCGAATAGTAATTTTAAAAAATTTAAAAAAAAGTGAACTTACTTTTATGACAAATGAAATACATACATATTAAGTAATTTAAAAATGTTATTAAAGTCACTGTTTATTTATAAATTAGGAATTTTGGATTTTTAGTATTTATAAAATAGAAATTTTGGATTTTTTTGGAAAGAAAAAATATCTTTATAAAGGCCTTCCAGTTTACTATTGAAGGTCCTTTTTTAATATTTAAAACTAAAACATAAAGGCAATTAGCGGATAAACATGGGCAGGAATGTCCTCGTACGAATTGTGTTGGCTTTTTTTCTGCTACCTGTTTTCGGCACAAAATTGAAATTTACTGAGATACAGCCCTTAAATACTTAAAACCTTTTTTTAAAGCCTCGATCAGCCGAACACTCATCACCAGTTTTGAAACCAACAAAATGACAATTCGGTTGTAGACTTTCAATCACATTTCGCTTGTAGACATTCAATACCGAAGATGAAGGGGAAAATTCGACTACCGTGATGGGGCCCCGCTGCTCACGGCGTTTTTTTATTATTAATTGCATTTCTTTTTAAATTTTGTTACAAAAATGTCCCGTGCGTCACGCGAGAATCGCCCTTTTGTAAAAAATAAAAATATTTGACACTGTTTGTTACGTTTCTGGGCTAAAAATCAGATGTGATAGCGTAATCGAATTTGGACTTTTTCCTGTTTTACTTCCTATTTCATGACGAAAGGAGGGCAACCGCTCAAAAAAAAAATGAGAAGAAACTCAAATTCAACATTTTGGTGTCCCTAAAAACCTGCAGGGGGGACGTGCCCCTGCTGCCTCCTAGATCCTGCCCTGCCTATAACTATTGGTTATCAGGCCAGAAAAAATAAGTTTTTTTGCTCGTCACATATTTTTGGAGAAAATTTCTTAAAAAATTGTATTTCCCGGAATCCGCTATTTTTCTTAAATTTACCCGACGTCATCTAATTCTCTATTTCTGATCCATTTCGTCGCTTTTAACAAAAATGAGAGTGATCGCTCAAACGTAAAAATAATTGAAAAGCAAGCCATTTGTGATTTAAATGGAGAATTTCATAATCTAAAACTATTGAACAACTTCATCATTCAACATTTAAAAAGTAGTAGGAAAAACCTTTAATTGGCTAAAAATATCCAGTTTCTATGACTTTTTAGTAATTTTGTTATCATGATCACGTTACAGAGGTGAACTTTCATATTTTACAAATTTCTTCTGAATTTTTCAATTGCATTCCAACAATTTTGAGATGAATCTTCCTATTTTTTCTATCAAATCGTTGATTTTCAATTTAAAAATATAATCTACATAATGCTACAATTTAAGTTTTCTTAGAAATTAAGCGAGCGATATTAAAAACTTGTAACTATCAAGAGATATCAAACCTGATAACCTATATTTTATTACAAAATTTTATAAGCCATCAATGAAGAACGTCCAATAAAGTTCTTTGAACAATTTTATTTCCAACATTGTACCAAGTCAGCGTAACTGTATTAAATTAAAAATTTCAATAAAACTCGCATTAATAAATGTATAAAACTTTTCTCTTTTTCTAAAACTAAAGAAGTTATTTAAAAAGTACAATTTTCTCCTGTGTTTGAAAATTACAATGATGAACAAGGAAATGAACAAACAAGAACACCCTCAAAAAAAAAAAAAAGAAAAGAAAAAATGAGCTACAGACAGAAATGTATATAAAATAGAGAGTAGATGCCATACAATTGGCAACTGTGAACAAAACCGCATAGAAACTTTTAAAACTAACTGGCAACATGACCTTCTATCAGGATACGTTTTAACCAACAAAAACATACAGAGTGGTTCCAAATTTTACGAACAGCTTAGTTAATTTTGCCCTGAAAGTTGAACGTATTGAATGATTGATGAGGAAATACGAAATCAACTCCAAGATACTAGTAATGTTTGATCATGTTCAAGTGTAGGAATGATTTCATTCTGCTTTACTTTTTCCAACTGTGCTAGATTTTTAAGAAATTTTCAAAAATTCCATTAAATTTTTAATTAATAAGCCATACTGAAGCTTTTCCATGTACATATTATCTAAGATTAGTTATATTTTTGGCAAGAATTTTGGTGTTGACCTTGCCAAAATGTGCATAGTGTTGGGCTAAATCTTGCAAAATTAAAAATGACTGCTCGTTATTTGTTAAGCCACCAGTTCCAGTAAAATTTTCCATTAGCTATTGAAAAATTGGCAAAACTTAACAATGATAATTGTTTTGATAAAAAAAAACTTATATAATTGTACTGTACTCTTGTACAACACTGTACTCTTCCCACATACTTTTTTGCATGCGGAAAGTTTACTTTCAGCAAGCAAATTGACAATAAAACACGCAAAATTTAATCAAAACATGCAAAGCCGCCTCTTGATTTTGCATTTAATAAATATTTCATAATTATTTCTATAGAAACCACCAACAAAATAATTTAAACAATATTTAATTCAGAAAAAAAAGATAAACACTCAAAACTATTATTTTAAAAAGGAATAAAAATGTCAAAAATAGTATAATAATAGAAAAAAGTATGTGAAATTCGTAATAAAAAATAGAATGTGAAACTCGTGCGGGACTGTCGATTGCCCACTCAAGCGAATGAGCGCACTCACTACGATCGTGCGCTCGACTTCGCTCTGGTGGACAATCGACAACTTCCCGCACTTATTACAAAATATACTATTACAATTCTTTGAAAATATCTCAAAAAACATTCGATAGGTATAATAAAAATCTCAGCAATGTCTGGAACTGAATATATATATATATATATATATATATATATATATATATATATATATATATATATATATATATATATATATATATATATATATATAGTCACCTATAGAGAAGCTAAATAAAGTTAGTGTTAATAACGGAGAAAAGGATAAGTTATGTTAGGAATGTTGCCTCCCGGACATATTGTATAACATAGTAGTTTCTCATCGCTATAATAATACATGCCAATATATTATTATCCAGAAGTTATAAAAATATTTTTTATTCAAAGTAGATAATAATTATAGTATATGTATATGCGTATGAACAGAATTAGCTACGTATACATTTGTTGAAGTATCAAGTGTGATACAAGTTTGGTTGATTCAAATGCTTGCAAATAATCTATGATTTTACTATTATTTTAGTCTAATAAAACCAATTTTTACCTCCGAGACTACTAAAGTAACGGAAACATTATGATCACTTTTGCAATATGATACAGAGCAAAAGCTTACATTTTTCGTGAAATTTCGATTAAAAGAACTTTATATGAATAAACTCATGAAACAATAATATTATATGTATTATATTATCCGTCTGTATAATGTTTAGAGAATGTGTTACCGACCAATGCCCATCTGCGATAAGATCATACCGGCCTCTAAGGTTATTCTGGCTCTTAAAAAAGAAATATATATCTAGTGATCTTTAGAATATGTAATATATGATTTTGTATGTTAAAGTATGTTAAAAGAAGGTTTGAATTATTAATTTAACACACCTGCATATTATTTACTTACTTCGCATTATGTATATTTTAAATATCTAATAAAATGAATTGTTGGTTTAAAATATTACGGCAAAGTGATGTTCACTTCTGGGAAAGCTTTTCCACTTTTATTTGTATTAAAAATTCAAAGTGTTTTCGTGAACAACTCCCCATGTTGCTATTTAATTATTCAAATAATACGCTAGTGGTACAGTTTCGTTAACTTTTCGTTGTTAAGAGAAACAAATAATTCGTAGTCGATTATGTGTATCCACATACTTACAATTTAATTTTCGATAGGGTGAAGTGAGGTAAGTACGTTGAAATGGTGCGATAGTCGGCGTGGTTTAAATGCTTGCTAACCTATTGTTACGACGAAGATATTTTATTGGTTTTGAACTAATTTTCTTTGTTTCGATGTCCCTGATAATTGATTTCAAAGGTCGAAGGTGAAATGGTTTAAGCCAATATTGATTTAATAAATTTATTCGTCAAAGTTATTTGTTGCCGTTTGGACCGTTACAGATAAATTTTGCACTTTCCAGCACTTTATTTATAAAATAATTCTTTTAATATCATAATTTAACATTTTATTTTGTTGAAAATTGTTATAATTTTTGTATTTAAATGTTAGATATTTTATTATTTTAATAATTAATAAAATTCCAAACGGGAATCGTTATAAAAAAATGTTTTCTTGCTAATGTCTAAAACGCGAATCTCTCTCAAAAATCTTCCAATTTGTACTTTTCTTTCCCTTTATCTACATTTAAAAAACCCAAAATGGCTTCTTTTCTTTTCTTTTCCTGGTTACTTAAATTTCGCTACGTCATTAGCTCCGCCCACTATGTTAAGATATACCGTTAGTTTACTAAAATTTCACCACGTGGCAAATTACAGTTTCAAATTGGTATTCCTATGTTACAAAATCAACCGCTAGGTGTCACTGGTCGTACCATTCTTGTGGTTACAGCGTGGATTTATTGCGTTTTTAGAGTTTCGTAGTTCTAAAAACGAAATCTTTATGAATTCGTAGTTTCAGTCATCGCACAAGGTGGTTTACTCGTACTTGATCACTTTGTAATAGTCAATGTCGGATTTTGTTGTTTAAATTTTTTATGTAAACTCATATAAAAAGTAAAAAGTTTAGATAATCTAAATTAATGGCTAATTTTAACACGTTCCTGTAATAACTGTGCAATCCACTGGTATCGACATGCCTACTATTTATATTTGTGTTTAAAATTCAACTTTACAAAAAACTCCGCAACTACCCGACTTCACCCTATATTTCTCTATAGTACCAAAGGTGAGTTTTTGTATTCAGTATCTTTCCTTACAGAATGTGACTGCAGAAAAAGTTAATATCCCAAATATTACGACTTATGACAATATAACAAAGTTAATGTTCAATATTTATTTATAGTTATATTCGCCTAATTCTTAATGTAGATGTATCACGCAAAAGAATACCACGTTGTCGAACATTTTGAGAGTGATATTTTTATCAAACATACGAGCAAAAAAAGTTTAATTATCATTTATGTTTTATGTTTATTGTAGTTTTTTTCGTTATAAGGAAAAAAGGTTCCCGACAATATGAGACATTGTTATCGAACCGTGTAATTTTTTTCAGAGATTACTTTTTGTATAATTTTATCGTTATTATCGTAAAAAAAATAAAATACACTAGCAATCAGGGATGGCACATAGCTTCCTCATATCCGTAACAAATTTTGATCCATTCTTTAAAACGATTTTGTGCTTTAACTGTATCTTATCTTAGATTCGTACCTTGTCATATTAACGTTATGCTTGAAACAAGAATAATTTTATGCCATGAATAAGGTGAACCACTCACCTTTTTCTAGGCGGTTGTATAGACAAGCTGCGTACTTTTTAAAAAATTGGACTTTTGTGCCGCCTATCTTGAAAATAAGTCAACACTGGCGCTCACTATTACATTAAATTTTATGTAAATTTTTAAAAAAAGTTTTATTAAATGAATACAAATAACAATTATCATTTATTATGGTTTCCAGTTCTCTGAAATCTGTTTTTTCTACCCTAATTTAATATCCAAATGTCAAATTTACAACTCATTTTTAAATAATTGAAGATTAAACGAACTTACCTGTGTGAAGTTTAATCATAATTATACGATGTTTCGTCTGATATACCAGTAAGTAAATACATGTAGTTTACACGCTAGTGTGCTGTTTTCTGACTAAAAGTTGAGAAAAAAAGAACAAATGCTGTCTCTTGGTTACCTAACATTCATTATAGTTCAGAGTTTTCTAAAAAATTTCACGACCACCATTGGGTAATGCAATTAATGATAAATAATAAGCGAAATTAAAAATTCGCTTTTTCAGAATTAATGCATTACATTTTTGGGTTCCGGGTGGGTACTGGTATATCAGACGAAACATCGTATAATTATGATTAAACTTCACACAGGTAAGTTCGTTTAATCTTCAATTATACTTCTGTTTCGTCTGATAAACCAGTAAGTAAATACATGTAGATCTTGAGAGATTGGTCGTGAAATTATGAATAATACAATTAAAGGAACAAGTGAAGAGTTTAATATTATTAACATGCTTTTAAATTTTTATTGTTAACTTGAAATATTTTCATAAACAAAAACATTTTTTCATATTTAATTAGAAAAAAATTAATAGAAAGTTGATTAGAGATGATTAAAAATTAATTAATATTAATAATTAATAATAAACTTATAAAAATAAATAGAAGGAAAAAATTATGAATTCATTGATTAATCTGAATTAAATATAGATATTGCAAAATTTTCTAAATTTTCACTTTCCACGATAGGAACATTATAAAATTTAGCAAAGGTTTCAGATGATCCGCTCCATCCAGCAGTTTTTCTTATTAAACTTAAATTGATACCCAATTTTTTGGCTTTCGAGGTAGCCGCATGCCTAGTAGAATGTGCAGAAAAAATTTCAGTATCGATTCCGCTCTGTTTCAATATATCTTTAATCCACCGTCCAATTGTTTGGGCAGATACTTGCTTAAATGGCTTCTTAAAGCTTATAAATAGATTTTCTGAATTTCTCAATTTCCTTGTTAATTCTAAATAATCAATGAGCGTTTTTGCCGGACAAATTGTTATTTTGTTTTCAAAAAATGGCAAAATTAAATTTGGATGATTTTGTCCAACTCTAGATGTTTTAATTAAATCTGTAATCCTTATTTGGATCGTATTATGAAGAATTTTTATATTATTGACTTTAATTAAACTAATTGTTTGCATACGATGTGCAGTAGCTAAGGCTAATAAGGTGGCTAACTTTTTAGAAATAATTTCTAAACTTAAGCTTTCATTAGGATACAATCCGGACAAGAAATTTAAGACCACTGATGGATTCCATGTAACATCGTATCGAGGACCTGGTGGTTTTATTCGATATAAACCTTTAAAGAATCTTTTTACTTGATCATTTTGAGCTATAGATGATCCTAATATTAAAGATAAAGCTGATCGAAATGTATTAAGAGAGCTGTAGTTATAACCTGACTTAAACATTTCTGTTAAGAATTCTATGACATTTAATATAGAATTTTCATATAGACCAAAAGCATGGTCTAAACAAAATTGATACCATTTTTTCAATGCTACATCATATTGCTTCAAGGTACTTGCTGATAATGATGCTATTAATATTTCAGCTGCAGAAGATGACATGCCTGTGCTTAATAAGCCATTCCAGATAATAAACCTGCCACCAGGGTAATTTTCAAATGTTTTTTCCCTTTGCTGGAAAGTGATAAAATCAAATCATTAGTGGGTTTGAATTCAATTGGTTTAGTAATTAACAATTTCTTGAAAAAAGGATACCAAGGCTGTGTTGGCCACAAAGGTACTACTAAAATTCCTTTTGCCTTATCAGTAACAATTTTATGTAAAACCTTCAGTATTATTGCAAATGGTGGAAAAGCATAAAAATAATATCCTGACCAAGGCACAGTAAAGGCATTTATCGTTACTGCATCCGGATCACGAAACCAAGATATGTATTCTTTACATTTATAATTAAGTCGAGAAGCAAATAAGTCAATATCAGGCATACCCCACTTATCTACGATTATATTAAACGCATACTGTGCTAATGACCACTCAATATCAGGATGAACTTTCCTAGATTCTGAATCTGCTATACTGTTTTCTTTCGAAGAAATGTATGAAGCATGAATAAAGATTTTTCTCTCTTCACAAAATTGCCAAATATTTTTTGTAATTCTATTTAAATAAGGAAATCGAATGCCACCCATTCTATTAATGTATGAAATGGCAACATTATTATCAATGCGTAATAAAATTTGACTGGAATAAATATCTTTAGCAAAAATCTTTAAACCGAAAAAAGAAGCTAAAAGCTCTAAGTAGTTTATATGATTTTTACATTCCTCATTACTCCACATACCGCTTGCAGTTTCGTTTCTACATGATATTCCCCAACCGGTATTGGATGCATCTGAAAAAATTTCGAATACGTAAGAATCATCTTTAATCTTACTTATACCGCGGTCTATTTTAGTAATCCACCATTCTAAATCATCTTGAATCGAACATGGTAAACTCATATTATGGTCATAATCAGAATGACCGGAAAGATTAAGAAATTTTTGGCGTTCCAAATTTTTTGTATAAAGCCATCCGTAATCAATTGCAATACATGCTGATACTAACAGGCCAATCATTGCCGCAAATTTTCTTATTTTGCAGTATTTCAAATTTTTAAAGCGAATAAGCTCATTTTTAATTTTTATGCGTTTATTAAGTGGTAATGAAATTGAAAAATCTTCAGTGTTAATAATTACTCCGAGGAATTTACAAGATTTACTTGGTAGTAAACGACTTTTCTCGTAATTGATTATGAAACCGAGTGATTCTAATAATTTAATTGTTTCTTTAACATTAAATTCACATTCTAGATAAGTTTGTCCTAATAAACAAATATCATCTAGATAAATACATGAAATTAAACCCTTTTCTCTAAGTACTTTAACAACTGGTTTCATTAGCTTCGTAAAAACGTATGGAGCAGTGCATAATCCAAACGGTAAGACATTAAATTCATACAATTGGTTCTGCCAACAAAATCGTAAGTACTTGCGACTTTCTGGATGAATGCTTACTAAAAAATAAGCATCCTTTAAATCAATATTAGCAATAAAACCATCCTTTTTTATAAGTTTTATTACTGTTCTTAAATCTTCAATTTTAAAATGGCTAGTTTCCATGAACTTATTTAATTGTTTTAAATTTAAAATAAATCTATCTTTACCATCTGATTTAGGAACTAAAAAGAAGCTTGATAAAAACTGATCAGTGCAAGGTGCACACTTAGATACGGCATTTTTTGTTAAAAGTGTCTCAATAGCTTGGTTCATCCGGATAATTTCTGAAGGAGAAAATTTGAGTACAGATACTTTGTAATTTTGAACAACAGGTTTGATAAAGGGAATTTTATATCCTTTTATCCAAGATAAAATGCGCGTATCATTAGTAATTTTTGACCATTGGTCATAAAAGAAAGGCAATCTACCAGTAGTAAAAATGCAATTTACCGAAATTATTTCCGATTGTAAGGGTATCGTTGTCGGTACTGCTGATAATTCGCTTGCCGATACTGTTGCTGATTCGATAAAGTTCTCTATTGAGTCGATGTTGATGTCAAAGTTCGGGCCCCCCTCTGAGCTGTCTTTCTCACTGGGAAAGAAAGGGGGGCTTTCCAGTTTAAAGAAGACTGTACATTGTTAGATACTTTTCTAGATTCTTTGGTATTTGATCGAAAATTGCCTGATTGATTCTTTATTTGTTCACCTGACTTATTAATAGCATTTGCTGACCTATTTTTTTCATGGAAATCAGATCCAAATAAAAATTTGTCAATTTCTGTATTTTTTATTTGATCTTTAATTTCTTTCTTCAAGACAGACATAATCGAGGCCCTTCTAGTACGAGAATCAATATACTGACATTCACATAATAATTGGCCGGCCTCACGCAACATCAAAATTATTTCTTTATCCCTATTTTCTTGGGAAAATATCCTAGTGAAAGCTTTTCCAACACAAGAAATAGCCTTAGCTAATTGCTTTTGTCGAACTTCAATTCCTTTATCTTTTTTCTTCAGAAAATCTGACATTGCTGGTTTAACCTCCTCATTTAATTCAGGCGCATCAATAAGTGTGCAGTTCTCGGGTACGAGATATTTAGCTGCTATTTTGTTATGCTCATCAGATTTAAGTCCATGAATGGCAATATATTGCCAACGTTTAGCAATTTCACTATTTATCGCTGCATCATATTTTTTCTCCATTAAAGGATCTTCTCCTAATAGATTTATTAATTCATTATCTAATAAGTCTAATGTTTCTGATACTTCAAATGAAGTGTTATTAAGATTCTTATTATTTTCAGGTTCATTTTGTTCAGATTCAATTTGTAAAATATTTTCAGATTGATTTTGTTCATTTTCAATTTGTAAATTATCTACAATCTGTGGATGTGACACTTGATGGACTTCATCTAAAACTGTGTCATCTAAAAAACAACAATATGCTAAATATTGGTTTATTTTGCGCAGTACATTAAGAATAATCATTGCGAAAAGAAAAAACAACATTATGATGTTATATTTTATATTTCAAACTGAAAGTTTTTTGACGTAAGAATCAACCCATTTGGATGAATCGTAACGCAAACTATTTCAGAACAAAAATTCATGAAAGAATTTTAATCAAACAAAATAGGTAGATATTTAATGAAGGCAACGTCCCTTCTCGGACGAAACGCAACGTCAAAATTGATAAGTGTATAAACGCATTTAATGGAGGCAATAAATAGATATTTAACGAAGACAACGTCCCTTCTCGGACGAAACGTAACGTTAAAATTGGTAAGTGTATAAACACATTTAATGGAGGCAGCATCCCTAATGGATGACACGCACCAATTCAAGAAATATACATATATACACATATGCTAAATTTCTGATATTTAAATGCCTTTTCTAGATGAAAGACAATGTCAACATCAACAAAGATAGCAACCCGAATTGCAATGTAACCAACGTAACAAATTTTTAATATTTTTAAATAGATACCTTGTTGTTATAACAAGTTCTTAATTTTTTTTTTTTTTTATTTTATTTTCTTAATTTTTTCATATCACTTTAAATGAATATTGAGCATTTTGGTAAAGATATATTTTACCTTTTTCAGGAGTTATAGATTCATCTGATACAATCCGCCTTATATTTCTCCTATGATGTTTTCTTTTCATATCTTTTTTGAATTTCTTAAATTCTTTCCATAATTTATAATCATCGTCGTTATCGCGACTTCTTTTTGGCATGTTTTATCGGAAAACTTATTTTCACAAAGTAAAAACTAAATTTTTTAACAATTATTTTTGGGGACAAAAAATTAAACGTCAGTTTTAACACACTAAAAACGTATAATGAATGTTAGGTAACCAAGAGACAGCATTTGTTCTTTTTTTCTCAACTTTTAGTCAGAAAACAGCACACTAGCGTGTAAACTACATGTATTTACTTACTGGTTTATCAGACGAAACAGAAGTATAATTTAGTTAAATGGAATCCTTTTGACAGTTTCACTTATAAAAATGTCAGTCTATCATTATTTTAATTTTAAAATATAAAACAAATTTATTTATTATTGACAACAATTAAAGATTTTTATAATTATTTCATTTATTTATGGTATGTAATTTAAAATTTGAACGCAATTTTTTTTTGTAATTGTAATAAATAGGATTGAAGTTTGCTAAATATACATGGGATATCTATATAAAGTAAAATACAGTAGATAGTAAAGTAAAATTTATGATAATCATGCTATAATTAAACGATTTTAAACGGGCGAATAGTGCCACAAACTGTAAGTATTATAAAAATCAGTTATTTTGTTAGAACTGAGGTAAATAAATAGCTATTGTAGAAATGAATCCTAAACGAAAATTTCAAACTGAAGAAATTCATTCTCATTCGTAGATTAAAATAGTATAAACTGAAAAAGGGTGTTTTCAGTAAAATAAAAATCCTAAAATTATTCATGTTAATTGTTATTGAAGATTTTTTTATTAATTTTTCCGCTTTTTAAATCCATTTTGATTAACTTTTTACATTAGTATTTATAAATGTCAAACACCAGTATTGACAAAAAATGACACTAGAGCGCACTACTTGAGCTACATAGCTTGCGTATAACCATGGAAATTAGGAAGAGACTGATTACATTTTCTCTATTCTGATTGTCCTATATTCTTCGTTAAAAAGATTCACTTACAAGTATCGATTTCTTTTTCTAACGCCTGTACTTAAAACATTTTTCTCTTTGAAAACCATATCATAAATACTCGTTTATTGTTATTTAATATTTTTCCACGAAAATTCTACGGAGTGGTGTCGGTTTATAGTCGATTATCATTCCGGTAATTTTCACAATGATTATGTGAAGTTATCACGAAAGATTAAAGTAAGAATTTACATTGGCTTTTTGCCAACGAAATAGTAATATTAAGCATATAATGTATAGTTATTATTGTAAATAATAATAGTCAATAATTGTATTAATAATAAAACTAAATATTGATATATAAGAAAGATTTATATAAACGGTTTTAACAATTATATTAAGTATATTGTTTTTAATCTAATGGTTTATTTATAATAATTGCCAATTTGTTATTGTATTAAATTTCTAAAATGCTATCTTCGATACGACACTATACACCGTACACTCGGTGTATACACCGAGTGTCTATGTGTGCATACGAGCGTCTCTAATTGCGACATTTAGGCTAACTTCAAAAATGCATCACTGCTTGCATGAGGCAGAGTCAAAAGTTCAAAAACGCATCAGACGCATCACAACGAAAAATCAAAAGTTCATTTTTGCATTTGATGCGTCAAAACAATGCATCAAGAAATTTGGTGATGCGTGTCCAAGATGCATGTAACGTGTATAATGTAGAATTATAACTACTTGCCATATTATGTAGGTATTAACACCAACAGAAATAATTCCGAAAAACAAATTGTTGAAAAAGATGAATGTATTTACCTTTGATTAAAATTGTTTAAACTATTTGAATACATCTTGCACTCAAAATAGGTATGTAATATTTTTTATTCAAATAATTTCAATATTTTCAATTTCAAGTAAGTTCAAGTTGAAATTCAAAGATAATATACCTATACAATGACTGTATTGCTATATTATCTATAGTCTATCATGCTACATTATGTGCCTTATCTATAGAAAAATCAGAGGCTAAATGATGCAAATATCCCGTTCAAAAACATCTAATGGGCATCAAATTTCAAGAGAGCATCAGCAGCGCATCATGTAGTATTAGACGCATCAGAAAGATCATGATGCTGCATCGATGCGGTAAAGTTTACATTTTTGAAGTTACCCTTATTGCGGACCCCATAATTAGTGCCGAATTAGTGGCTGTGTGAACATGTTGTGTCCAAGTGTCTCTTGTGGATAATAAGTTTTCAAACAAGTTCGACACTAAAGATCAATTCATAGTGATCGGGTACTAGTTGTTTCGTTGTTAAATTTTTTTTTTGCATGTGAATAGCTGACACAAATTCTGTACATTTATGTACAAATACTATCCAGACACAAAATGTCTGTTAAAGTGTGAACATTAAAGGAATTTATGTTTGACATTTGCGTCTTAGTCTAAACCTGGCCATACAGTTAAAATTTATAAATTTGTAAATATTATATAAATAAATAAATTTATAAATAGTATATTTTATACCAAACTACAAAAGTCAACTTTTGATTGCAACTGTAAATAAAATAGTTTGACTGCAGCTCTATACCTAAAGTTTAGGGACTTACAATAAATGCCTTATTTATCAACTAGCGAATACTGGACATGCGACATAATGGCACTCATGAAACTATACTACACCGACTTCTCTTTAACCGGACGACAATACACATACGTCGTCCGCTTAGACGATTCATATATAGGGTGTTTCTCTACACAATTTATTTTTAGATATATAAAAGATAAAGTAGATTTGTTAAAATAACTTTCTAAAGAATATTTGCTAGCTACATAATATTTACATCTAATTGTAAGCTTGGAAATTATACATTCATATGTGTATTAATAATTTTTATTATTGTTATTATCATATACTTATGTTAACTTCCAAAATAATCGCCTGTATATATTAAATATTAAAAATTTGTTTACGTAAAAATATTGTTTATTTTAAAAATATTCTCACGAAAACTGTATATGGAAACACAAACACATAAACACCGTCCCCTTAAAGAATGTCCGCTTAAAGGAAAAGTCGTGTAGGTAATTATGTAATAATATACACACATTTTTTGAAACGACTCGCGCGCCACCTATTATAAAATGGTTGAACTACTTCAGAAACTTTCTCGAGCGTGCGTACAATAACTCAACAGCTCTAGATGTCGAAATGTCTGCCTTATATATATAGAAACATCCAATTCTTTTTTTTTTATTTTGGAATGGTAAACATCGTGAGTTTGTCTCCAAATCACTATTTGCATAAAAATAAATTTTTCATTTTTTTTTTAATTATTAAAGAGAGTTATTAAATTTTTTTAAATTTATTCGGATGGAGAAAAAGAAATGCAATATATTAAAATAATCTTTTTTACTGTCAAATCATAAAGAGATAAAAATACTTATATATATTTCTTAAAAGGTTTTTTTTGCATATTTATTTAAAAGTCAAAATACAGTATCTTTCTGCATTAAAAATTACGTGTATTTGTATAGATAAGTGAAAACCTATATGAAAAACATAAAAAGAATTTTTGTTTATTTGATATGGATATATGAAAATGGTTCTGGTCCTTATAGACTAGACATTTCTTTGAATATATTTCTGTATGCCGTACATATACAATGAATATCAATTTATTCATGCAAAAATGGCCTTTGTCAATATATCATTGTTATCTTATACCTGTGCACAGGGCCGGCCCTAAAAGACGGTGCAAAGAGTGCTACCGTAATAGACCCCACGTTTCTGTAAGCAATGCGTAGCAAAATTTAATAAATTCTTATTTGTTTGGACGAGATTTGTTTCAAGACTCCGTAAGTCAACTTTGTTCCGTTCTCAGCCTCTGGCCAGGCCAGTCTTAAAAATACAAATATTTGTATTGATGGAATATTTTAACATACACAAATATTTATCTTCTACTGTTAACTTTAAATTTGTTTAAACAACTAAAAGTGCACCAAACGTTTGTCCTTTTTAGTCGAATTTTCTCCGAAAAATTAGACTTATACAGTCTATACGATAAGAGCTGCGAGAGGCGAGAGTAGGGGCGCTATCCGTTTTCGGACCCGTAGAACACGAATATGTAGAAAAAAAAAATGTCTGATATATATATATATATATATATATATATATATATATATATATATATATATATATTTTCCCGCCACCTTTTAATTTGTGTAGGGCCCCCCTATGGAAGTTAAGAGATGAAATTTGGTAAATGGGGCTCATTTTCGAGGCACCTCATACTATCAAAGTGGGGTCAAATTTTGGGCAAATTTTTTTTCTGACCCGACCTTTAAGGGGGTGGTGGGGGGCGGAAAAGCAATAAAACTTTTCCAAACCGGTTTTAAATAATGTTTCGGTCAATTATCTACAACATATCCAAAATTCAGCTTCCTAGGATGATATGGTGGGAGTAGAGGGGGGAAAAACGATTTTCGCTGGATCTAACAGGCCCCCAGCCCCCCAGAATTAACGTAGAGGGTTGAAATTTGGTGTGTTGATAAAGTTCGTACCTAGGTTGTGCTTTTTGGAGGTTTTAATATTTTACCCCCACCCCCCTCATTTTTAAGCTACAATTTCATGCATTTTCGACGTTTTCGAAGTTTGTACCACTCGCACAGGTCACCCGAATAAACCTAGAAGGCTGAAATTTTGTATTCGGATTGAGTTAGTATCAAGGGGGTGCCTTTTGGGGGTCTCGACTTTTAACCCCTACCCCCACCATTTTTATACCCAAAAGAACATGATTTTTCTTGTTTTTTAACAGTTTCGTTCGGGTCAAAATCTCCCCAAATAAACCTAGAGGGCTGAAATTTGGTGTACAGGTTAAGCTAATAGCCAGACACTGTTTTTTGGAGGTTTCAACTTTTAACCCTTACCCCCACGATTTTTACGCCAATATTTCCTTAATTTTTTTGCTTGTTTTCTAACACGTCTAGAGACTCCATAAGGAAACCTAGAGGGCTGAAATTTTGTACGTGTATTCAGTTAGTATCCAGCTAGTACCTTGTAGGTAGTCCGCATCACTTTTCCCCCCACTTCTCCCATTTTTACATCGGAATTGAATGCTATTGTTAAATGTGTTTTAAAAGCATTATGTTTATTCTAAATACAAGTAGGCGAATAGTAATTTTAAAAAATTTAAAAAAAAGTGAACTTACTTTTATGACAAATGAAATACATACATATTAAGTAATTTAAAAATGTTATTAAAGTCACTGTTTATTTATAAATTAGGAATTTTGGATTTTTAGTATTTATAAAATAGAAATTTTGGATTTTTTTGGAAAGAAAAAATATCTTTATAAAGGCCTTCCAGTTTACTATTTAAGGTCCTTTTTTATTTTAATTTTTAAAACTAAAACATAAAGGCAATTAGCGGATAAACATGGGCAGGAATGTCCTCGTACGAATTGTGTTGGCTTTTTTTCTGCTACCTGTTTTCGGCACAAAATTGAAATTTACTGAGATACAGCCCTTAAATACTTAAAACCTTTTTTTAAAGCCTCGATCAGCCGAACACTCATCACCAGTTTTGAAACCAACAAAATGACATTTCGGTTGTAGACTTTCAATCACATTTCGCTTGTAGACATTCAATACCGAAGATGAAGGGGAAAATTCGACTACCGTGATGGGGCCCCGCTGCTCGCGGCGTTTTTTTTTTATTTTGAAAAGTTGAACTTAGCGGCAATAATCTTCTAAGTCAGGTACTGACAAAGATTTTATGATAAACTAGATTGCTTTTTGGAAATTCCATAAATTACACTGTCTCAATTTTTGATCTGTTCGTTGATATATTTTTGTCTAATACTGTACACTTATTCTTATATCACAATATCACTTCAACTTCTTTTGTAAAATTCATAATCAAAAAAGATATCCACTTATTCTTACATTAAATAGTTTTCTTTGTAACTCTAAAACGTTCGTTGTACCGTAAACGCAGACAACTTTACCTAAATTTTAAATTTAAATTTAAATTTTTTAGATGTTTATATGGCTAATGAAGAAATAAATAAATATCAAAGATATTGCAAAATTTTTAAATATGCTACTAATCCAATTTAAATACAAAATTATTTATATTTATTTTACTTTGTTTCAGATATAATGGAGATGCATCAACAAAATGAAGCAATTACATCAAATTCAAATACTTTTGCGTCTATAAACTACATTTCTCACGCAAACTAAACAACAAAAATGTAACAAAAAGCAATAAATTCTTAAAAAAAAAATCAAAAAAACAATTTCTACGAAACAATGTCGAAACAATTACTTCTAATTATCGATTTAGACACAATAATTTATATTATTTTAAGTAATCATAAAAAATTATTTATAGACAACAAAAAAATCACAAAATGATACGCTAAAAGTAACAAATTCGCACAAAAAAATATTTTTATTTTTTAAACGCGCACTTTTTTAAAAACCCCTATCGTATAAAACACCAACCAAAAAAAAAAAACAAAAGAAAACCAAACCAAGTTCAAAATGTTTAACAATTATTATTTGCGTAGTCAAATTTTTAAATTCAATTGTTTAATTTTCTACTATATTCTGTTGTTTGTTCCAACGGTTGTAATGATGTTTACGACAACACCGGCGATTGGTGGCGATTTAAGTGACACGGCTTCAATTAAATCGAATATCGTAATTACAACACAACAAAAAGTTCAAAGTCATCAACGTCAGGAGCGCGCTTCAACGGCCACGTTTAATAACGTGATCGATCGTCGAATGTATTTTGCCATTGCGATAAATTCTACGGGTAGTAGCACATATACGCGGGCATTTAATAAAACGTTAGCCAATATTACGCAATCGTTTTGGGCGAATCCAACAATGGGGGAGTCATCGGTTAATGTGAGTCGAGATGAGAGTAGTGGCAATAAAAATAGTAGTAATGTGTTAACGTACAACATCACATTGGAACCGTTAGTGATTGAATTGCCAAGCAACGGGCGATTTTCAAGCAATTTTTTGGAACGATTGTGCTTACAGTTGGAAGGACGTCATGTGGCTGCGATATTGATTGTGGGCGATTCACCGGCTGCATTCACTGTGGCACTAGTGGCCGGAAATTCGGGGATACCGATTTTATGGGCACGAAGTAATAGCAATTTTATGGCGACAATTAATGATCGGGTAAGTAGATATTTTTGATATTCTATTTCAATAATTTAGAAAATAAATTTAAGTGATTTTAGTACTAAATGCCGTGTAACATATTTTCTATGTTATCTGTACAAATTAATTGTATTATACAAGGGTTTACTTTGAATATTTCAGATAATAATATTTAAACCGTGGGCTATTGAAGAAAATTGAGATTACTAAATATTTATTCTGGTAAAATGCGTCGAAAGCGTTCGAGGAATTAGTAAAACAGATACATTAAACAAATAACTGGAAACAAAAACTTAATAATGTTCTAGATATTCGGAGAAGAAAATGTAATCACTTTTAATTTCGCAAAACTAATATTTCTTGCTCGATATCTCTTTACAAAAATAATAAAAAATAGTACGATTAGCTTAGTTATTTGTTCTAGATCAAAATTTTATCTCCCATCAACAAAAATTCAGCTAGGTATTGCTGCAAGTAGTGATGAGCAAAATTAGTCTTGGTCTTGCAGTCTTGTCTTGGTCGTGCATCCTTTGCAAGACCAAGACCAAGACCAAGACAATAGCAAGAAAAAAGCAAGACTCTTGCTAAATTATTTAAATAGTTTAAAAGTATAATTAATACCGTAAAGAGAAAAAATTCTGATTTTAGAAGGAAAAAATTCGCTAATAAAAAAATTCAAGAAAGTGCAAGATTCTTTAGCAATACGAAGACCAAGACCAATACCAAGACTGCATTTTGCAAGACCAAGACCACGACCAAGACTCAAATTGCTCTAGCAAGACCAAGACCAATATTCTTAATGCAAGAACAAGACCAAGACCAAGACTTGGCAGTCTTGGTCTTGGTCTTGCATTTGCTCATCACTAGCTGCAAGTGACACGATCAGACTTGACCTCGAGACTAGGATAGCTATACTATTTTATGAAACAGGAGGTTATATTTTCTCTTAAAAATAAATCCTGCGTACTTCGTTAAGTTATGCAGGATGTTAAAATTACGTATTTTAATTATCTATTATAAAAAATATGAATTTTACGAATTTTAAAAAATACATTTAATTTTAATATTTATCGTCAATTATCTATATATTATGTATCTTTATTTTTTTCCAAAATGGCACTTTTAATTTTGTAATTATAATGAAAATATCATAAATCATTTTTGAAATTAAAATACAAAAACATTAAATGTAAAAAACCATTATAAAAAAAGTATCAAATGTAATAAAGAACGTTTATGGTATCCATGCAGAATAATTATGTAAAGGTTTAAATATAACTTGTATCCTTCCGTTCCTGCTTTAATTAAAAAAAATTAATTAGTTATTGTGGTTCGGACAAACAAAAAAAGATTGTAGCACATGAATTATAAATACTAAATTATTTTAAAATAAATAAAATTTTTATTTTTATCTCTTAAGGGGCACCACTAGTGTGACCGCCTGAAAAAATGGTGATTTTTGGGAATTTTTTTAAAGGAAACTACTGTATGGAAAAAATGTTCCCCCACTGCTGCAGTGATAGCGACCTTTATACAGTGCCTGAAATCAAAAAAAACCAAAAACCCTAGGTGTTGCCCGTGCCATGAACCTCAATCGAAAAAAAAGTTGAAATTTAACAAAATAGCGGAGTTTTTTAAAAAAAAAGTTTCAAATTTTGCGCGAAAATTTGATGACGTTTGGCCTTTAAAAATTACATTTTTTATTCGATCGAAAAACTGTAAGTTCATGGCACGAAGAGATATATATAAAAGAAGCTACAATAAAAATCAAATCGATCGGATTATTTGTCTTCGAGTTATAACTGCAGCAAATTTGAAAAATGTAGTTTTTCTTTACCTCACCTTTTAGTTTTAATCACTCCTGGTTAGTTTTAAAAACTATCAACATTCATACATTTCTGAATACCTCAAAGTTAACAATGAAAATCAAACTCTGCTCTTCGGACGGCTGTAACTCAAAAGCTATTTAAGTTATACACTTGAAATTTTAGTATGTTATTGTTATTAAAGGTATAGACTATCGAAACATACAAAAAAAAATTTTCCAATTTTTTCAAAATGTCACACTAGTGGTTACCCTTAAAATACTTATTAAATTTTTATCGGTATATTTTCCGGACTCATACAAACATTTTACTATAAATATACAATAAAATGCAGTACCGATAAACAGGACCGGTCTGACTAAAATCGGGGCCCGTTGCAAAATTAACTTTCTAGGCCTTCAAACATAATAATTTATGGTATTTTATTATTTTTACATTGCACGAATTCGTATTCAAGAGTAAGATTAACTACATGGAAAAGATTTGGCAATTCTTAGAAAAAATGGGAATAATTTTTTTTTAAAAAACTTAAAAGTTTTAAAGCTATGCATGTACCACTAACTTGTTTCCAAAAAAATAAAGATTGATTGAAATTGATATGACAAAAGATGACGGAAAATATTTTATAATTTTCATACTCTCAACCAATATTTTTACACAATATGAAAATCGACTGATCAGATATTTGGGAAATTTTAATAGAGACACTTCAATCAGAATATGACTCGTGTTATTTCGATGTTAAATGATGTTTGAGTAAGCGGAGGAAATAAAAATGAAGCGTTGAATTTTTTTTTACCAATCATTTTTCAAATAATGACACTTTTATCGATAATTGCTTCTCTGTTTTCCATATTACGTATAATATGGGGTTCGCTTTGTACGGAATAAAAGTTTGAAATTTTTTTTATTACATCATTTGATTAATTATTGGAAATTGTACGATAGCTTTTCACAATTGCTTTTTGGGTGTATAATTATTCAAATTATATTTAATTTTTTTTATTATTTTAGTGGACCTAACATGTTGGGTACAATTATAGAAAATAATACAGCTAAACCTTTTTTTTATGGGGTCCTTTTTTGTACGATTTTTTTATGCGGTCTTTAAAAAAAATGACCATTAAAATGCATAATAAGAATCAAAATCAGGAGACAGTAAGAAACTGAAACATTTACTGTAACAAATTTTTTTGATAAAAATACTCTTTAATGGTTTTACATTTAATCAGTACATTGCATAAGAATATAAGTTATTAGATCATTTATTTTTTTTACAGATGTATTTTTCGCAATTTTCATAATATTATAAAAATGAAATAAAACGTTCCCACGTGTAAATTAATGTTGTTGAGCGTTTTGAGTTATGTATTTTCGATGAAACTTTTTTTATACTGTCCCGATTCACCGCATAAAAAAAAGTTTTTTTTTTACAATCTGGACCGAATTAAACTTTTTATAGCTAATTATGATATTTTGAATACTTTTCTTTTTGTGTAAATTTGTTTATGCGGTCCCTATACACTGCACAAAAAAGGCTCAATGATTGTATGTTTAAACACGATTTTCCCATTGAAAGTTCAAAATATACGTTTTGTGTATTTTCTGATGCTGGTCGCTAATTTGAAGTCGAAATTCTTCTTATAAGTCAAACCACTGAATCACTATACTAACCTGTATATATTTTTAAGAGTTTAAAATTTTAATTAAGATTTATTAGAATATTTATTAAATTTTAAATAAAAACATTAGTTTCCTTTTACTTGCACAAGTATATTATAAGAAAGTTGGTTACGTGAGAAAAACTTTTGTATATCAAATTTCTCAGTCAATTTTATTCTTAATAAAAGTTAACGTACGTTTTGAAACAAGAAACGTAGGTACCCATAGAAATCTGAATATACAAAATGGTCCAGAATTATGTACCGTAATTGGTAGAGCTCGTAGTACGTTCAAAAATAATGGTACCTTTTCATGTACACTTCTTTTCAAAACTCAATAATAAGTGAGATACAACTCTGTAAAGGGATGAAACGGAAACCATTATTTCTTAAATATTTTCCAAACGCTTTTGACTAACGGATTGATATTTTAGGGGTACTTATTTTGCGTCAGAAGGATTAAATTTATGTCAACACTTATTCCACCACTCATGACTAAGGGGTGGTTTTGGGTGGTAGGTGTGAGTTATCACATCTTTTCTTTATTAATTTGCAATTATTTAAGCAAAATCCCTGATAATATAATTCCTCAGACAATTTCACGCAAAAAAGGTATACTTGTTACATTTCGATGAATATAACCGTTTTCGAGTAATTTAAAGTAGAAGTATCTATTTCCCAATTATCCCCTAATCATAAGTGATCGAAAATCGATACCATAAATTTAATTATTTTAATGTTCATACGCGCCCCTAGAATATGAATCCAGTAATCAAAAGCGCCTAAAAAATTTAAAAAAAATAGAATTCAGTTTCGTTCCACCCCTCTACATTTTACCCCTCTTCTTTATCTCCCTTATTATTGAGTTTTGGAAAAAAGTGTAAATGAAAAGGTACCATTATTTTTGAACATACTATCAGCTCCAGCACTTACGGTACATAATTCTGGACCACCTGTATATACAGAGGGCGTATAAATATAATTTGTAATAAAAAGTTAAGGACACATTAGAGTTACATTACACAGTGCCTTATTATAAAGTGTTAGGCTAAGGTCACATTGGAAGCGGGTACGTACGACTTAATTTGTCTGATGTAGTCGTGAGACTATTGTCGTCACACTGTCAGCGTATACTTACGTAAATTTATTTTAAAAATTAATCCGTTAAGAGATTATTTGTTTCTCGATAATATTATATAATTAATTATTATCTGATGAAAAAACGAATCGAAATTTTTGGGTTTATGAATTACACAATAGAAGATCTACTAACGGTGAATTTAGAAAATTATTTCCACATTTTAAAATAGATAAAAACAGTTTTTTCAATATCTTCGTATGAATGAAGGACATTTAATGCCTCCGCAACCTCTAATCAAAGTTTTCTACAAATTTCTCTGTTATGGTACTCTTTTTTTCTTTGGTTCCCTAATGGTTCCCTTTCAAATATTAGAATTATTAATTTTTCTATATGCATTTTAATATATCATTAATATATCAAATAATAAGTTTTATAAAATTGTAGCTTGGTACTACAAAAATTGTAACAAATCAAAATTTCCGTTAAAATTCAAATAATATTCATAAATTATATTACTTTTACTTAAGTTGCCTATCTTCTTTATCTTCTACACGTACGACTAGTGCGACAAAGACAAACTTTTTTGTTTGAGTTTTTAACACTGACGACTACGTAAGTGCGCGCAAGAATAGCTCGTATCTAGTGTGACCAACTTCGTTCATTTTCATTGTTTGTTTCAGTCTGACGTGTATGTACAAGAACGCGCGAATGATTTGTCGTACGTACCCGCTTCCAATGTGACCCTAGCCTTATATTTCAATATCTAATATTCTCTAAATTTTTTTTTTTTTACTGTTAGAAGACTAAACAATTCCAGGCTATCTTATACTAGGTTGCCCAGAATTCTAGAGAAATTTCTTCTCAAATATCATTGAATTATGAGAGAAGTTAACGTGAGGTTAAAATTTTCTGCCAGGGTATTGAAGAGGGCTTAAAATAAACAGCTAGACGGAACTTGGGTAGTCAAATAGTAGTGATTATGGACCATTGGGTAGTAAGATCATGGTGATTGTGGGCCACTGAGTAGTAAGATCACAGTGATTATGGGCCATTGAGTAGTAAGGTCATAGTGATTATGAGCCACTAGGTAGTCAAGTCATAGTGATTATGGACTACTGGATAGCAAGATCATAGTGATTATTAGGTATCGGACATTTTTTTGGGATCAAACAGCATTCATCTTTTGTGTATGAGGGTATATCGCACTTGATGTGATTAATGTGAATAAAAACGAATAGATTCATAGTGATTAAGAATCACTAAGCTCGCAAAAAAAAAAAATTGATTCGCTGGTTTTCGCTTTTATTCATAAATACTTACCTATAATTATATCAATGTTTTATCAACTACTGATCCCAACCTCTCCCTTTCGGAATGGCGGGGAATGTGACAAAAAAATTACTTCCGGTGACACCTCTATTTTAGGGTCGTTTAGTGAGCGAAGCCAACCACACTAGATAATATTTCGTACAGAATTTCAGAATATTGCCGTTATTTTTGCCTGCCACAAGATATCTCTCCCCTTAAGAAACCTACTTATGCGTCCTACTTACTACACTTATAACACTTATCGGCATAGTCAGTGAACATTGTACAACAATCGGGCACTGTGAACCAGTTTTAATGTTTTGACGCTCCCTCTAGTGTCGATTCCATAATGGATAAAAGTTTTCACCTTACTTTTACAAATATTGTATAACTATTTGATTTTTCCATTACATTGGAGACGAAAACATTCATAACTTTCAAAATAAGAAAAATCATACAATTTATAGTGCCAATGAGAAATACCTATTGAAAGAAAAACGACAAAAAATATATATTTTCCATGATAAAAGAATAGAAAAATAAACAAGGAAAAAAGGAAAACGTAAGCGAAATCCAATCTAAATATTTCCGTTCACTATTTCACAATGATACAATAGCGACTAAGAAAATTTTATTGTATTTGATTCTTTTTGTTTACTTTTGTTTTGATTTTCTCTAAGCATTTTCCATCTTGAATTTGTTGGAAAATTTTATTATGATAATATTTTGTGAAAATAATATTTATTGTTACCAATATATTATATAGTGGGTATGATCTTTGATCGTAAAGTTTCAACATTATGTATTTCTTTTTTACTAGGGAGCTATTATTATGGAAGATTTCTTATATACTATGTTGAAGAGATACATACATATATATTTGTAAAAAGGTCTTAATATACGCATGACTTAATAAAGATAGAATCATCTAAATTCTATTTTTTTGATGTTTTTCATCTTATCTTTACATTTTACGACACAAAAGACCTGAGCAATATTTTTACTCTGAAATGGTTACGTATTTTAAATAATTTTGTTTGGAAGTAAAGATTACTGTAGGTCTTCATTTTTAACTGATTTCAAAAGAAGAGATTATCAGTTCTTAGAGATAATATGACACCTTGAAATCAATTACACCTTGAGGACTTTATGATAACATTAAATGTAGTTCAGTTGGCATGGTACCAATTTCAGAAACTATCTATGACTCTATGAAATTATTTATTTATTGTACAAAAATTCTATCTAGATGAGTTGGGTTTTAGTGATGTACGAAATATTGTGTTTTACACACGACTGTGTGTAAAGACTCACAGCTTATTACTCTTTTGTAAATCTTTCTACTGTGTATTCTATTTATATCCGTGCAAAAGTTTTACATAATATTTGAAAGTTGGCATTTAATACATTTCAAGTTCGACATAATTTTAGTCGTAGAAAAAGTATAGTACACATTTCAGTTGATGATTTTGAAGTCGGTTTTATTTTTGTCTTAAAAAGTTTTTATTACATTTTAAAATTATTTGATCAAATTACATAAGCTATAGTAGTACGTTCACAAAGTAAAACGGATTATTTGAAAATAACTATATATCAACAAATAAAAATATTACACAAGAAATTTTCTTGTATGAAAAACCAGTTTGAATCGTCCACCCCCTCCACATAGAATTGAACATTTTGACACTTTTATAATAAACGAGTAAAAAATGGCACCAATGATAAATGCTTTTTACTCCTTCATTTACTCAAGACGAGAAGATGGTGTACAAAATTATAAGAAAAACTGGACAAACACTATAATCATAAAACACAAATATAACTAAAAACATCATCAAAAATACACGACATCGAATACTGCTAGTGTTTCGCGTCAAGGCTATTGGCAAGGGAATTGTTTGGTTTGGTTTGACTAACGAACCCACTGAGTAAAGATATTGAGAATGAGTACAGTTTGTGAATGTTTAAATGTTGGAAATGAAAATAACATTAATCAATGTTAGTTATCGCTGATGTTAAAGTAAGAAAAATTAACAATGTCATACTATAAAGATATTTTATACAAACATGACATTTTAAACAACATCTTAAAGAGAATGTTTGATAATTTTTTGTTTCGATTTTGTTTTGTTTGGTAATGTTTAGGGTAATAAACAAGTGATGTATATTAAGTCCAATAAGAATATTGTAATTTTTTCATTCTTACCGTGAATAAAATGGTAGGAACTCGTTGTAGCCACGCTCGACGAGAGGGAGGTTACAGTCCCAGGGCCCGGGCTTCAAGAGAGGGCCTGGAAAATAGACGAAGGAGGTTTTTTTTACTGGCCACTAATCTTTTGTAGGACTCAAGTGAGCAAGACCAAGCCAAAAGCAAAAGAAAAACAAGACTCTTGCTAAACTATTTAAATGATTCAAAAGTATAATTATTAATACTGAAACTTTTTAAAGTAATATCAAAAATTGTTTCTTTAAAAACTCGAAGTTAATTAAATACTTGCAATTAAAAATGTGTACTGCTGTCATAAATCAGTATAATGCTTTCAACTAGCTTCTAAATTTTTTGGTCGAATAGTAAGTAAAATATCGGCGTTTAACAGATTTTACCACTTTAATTACCGTTTTTAATAGAAATTCATGCGGGATTAACTGAAGTCCTGAAAATTTCATCGAAATTAGTCAAATAGTTCCGAAGTTGCGCGCTGGAAGGTTTTACCCATTACTCAGGTGGATAGCGAGGCAGTTCCAGAACAAAATTTTTTTTAGGAACTATGAAGAGTTAAAAATTCTTTCTGATTTTAAAAGGAAAAAAATTCGCTAATAACAAAAATACAAGAAAGTTGGAAGATTTTTTAGCAATACCAAAACCAAGACCAAAACTGCATTTTGCAAGACCAAGACCAAGAACAAGACTACCAAGTCTTGGTCTTGGATTTGCTCATCACTTTGGGAGGAAAATTTTTAAAATATATGGTTTATTCCCGGGGTGCGCCATTTTTTTCCATGGCCCGGATTGTAGGTAAACGCGATACAAATGAAAGAGAAGCTTTATTTATAAAATGTTTTATTTATTATTAGAGAATATTGAATACTACAAGGTAATTCTCAAATCTAGGTACCATCTCTAAAAACGATCTGTAAATTAAAAAAAGTTATACCGGTGTAACTCAATTTATAGATAGTGCTGACAATTTATCCTAATTTGTTCACATAGCACATGTTTTGATTCGCTCAATAACTACACAATATAGTGCAGCAAAGATACAAGAACATATTTTTTTATTTTGATAAATTAAGATAAATTTGTAAACAGTGTCTGTAAATTGAAGTATAAGCCTGTACCTAAATGATTTATAAATTCTTGAGAAATAATATCCAGTGTAACACACATGTTTAAGATAAATATTTTTGTCAATGCTTATTACTGCTCTGATTTACGAGTATTGACATCAGAGAACAAAGAGAACGAACATTACTATGTCTATACTAGGGAAACGAGCGTAACCACAAAGGATAGAAAATATCCCACCAATATGTTATATATGTGCACGCGGAGTTGTGTGTTAGTCCGTTGACTGTTGTTGTTGTCCGTTGAAATGTTGTGTGTATTAGTGTCTTGCATACATACATACATAATATGTACGTGGTGGTCTGGTGGTGGTGGTACGTATGATGTACGTATACCACGTACATATACCGTGTTAATACGAAAGGTAACAATATAACAACAATTGAAACATACCCATTGAGTCCTGGCGAATGAATGAGGACTAAGCAGCCTAAGATGCACATAAAAGCACATAAGTGATTGCAGAAAAGAGATAGATGTATTCGTTCTATTTGTTCTGTGATTGACATCATTTGTTGTTAGAAAAATAATTAAATGATTAATTAATATCAAAAATAAAAAAAAAAAAAAATAAATAAATAAATTTCTCCAAGTCTACATTATTTGATTTTTAACAATAATCACAATAAATCTTTTTGTTGAAAAATACCTTTTTTTCTCTAATTTTTCATATCTTCTTTCTGATTTTGCCTTCCAATCTTATAAGTGTGAAGGACAACATTTTTTTTTTCAGTAATGATTATATATTTAAATGTTCTATTTAGTTCAGGTTCATTTAATATATAGGTTAGGTAATGGTTTAATGGTATATTTTAATTAATCAATACTATTCTGTTTTCTCCCGTTTTACTACTATTATCATTTGTTTTTTACAAATATAGTTCCAATTTATTTCGCCAGCAAGTTACTTGCTTCTAACAAAATGTCGGGTATTTCTATCATTTACACAACAATATTTCATTTTTGTCTACACCGTGTAAGCTTAAGGTACCATCACAGTGTGACCGGCCGAAAAATAGTCAAATTTCGCAATTTTTTTTCGGATGGATAGGATGGGGGAATGGGGATGAATTTTTTTACGATTAATACCACTATTTAACAATACAAAAATTGCTTATAATTATTATAACTTTTTGAAAAAAAAAAAAATGTCTTTAAAAAAGGGCGGCTATTAGTGCCCATAATTTTTTTTATCTGAAAACAAAAAATCAAATAGATTTTCCATCTGTAGGTAAGCCTTTATGTTCCTATGGAGGAATTTTTTTTGAAATTTGTAAAAATGGTGGCGGTTCGAATAAATGGTTCAAAATTTAGGCCTTTTTTTCAACAGTTTCATAGGAAGATTTCAAAAAAAAAAAAAAAATTCCATAGGTACATGAAGAATGGAATTACGAATATTCTCTCAGAATTTCAACCTTATAGCTTATAAACTTTCCCTCTGAGAGTGGGTACCGTTTCGAGACATTTCGAGACAAACGCGTTTCAAGTTTGTCTCGAAATTATTTCAAATCATTGTTTCAACAACAATGTGATACCGTGGTGATAACAATTATTGATCTTATAGGTTTACTGCTTGTGGAAAGACTGAATGTGAAATGGTATAAGATCCCGCCAAAAGGCACTAGTCGGTCAACAGGGTTTTGTATTTAGGCTGAATCCATTGATCCGTTTAATTCGAACGTAATAATTCGAATTTCAATGAGAACATGCACAACTGTACGAACAGGGCCGTGGAAATAAATGGCGGGCTCCGGGAATAAAGCACATCTTTTAACAATTTTTCACGGAAAAAATAAGTGACGAGCAAAGAAAAAAAGTTTTTACTTTTTCCCGGGCCCCTACCGATTCCTATGGGCCCTCTTTACCCGCCCGGGCCCCGGGGTTACAAACCCGGCTACCCCACTCTCTCGTCGAGCCTATGTACGTACTTTAAGATAAAACCAAAAAAAAAAATATTTTTTTGTCAAAATTGTACACTGTGATAGTACCTTAAGAATATTATCAAAGTGTATAACAGGGAAACTTTATTGAATAAAATTTGAATCGAAAATTATGGTGAAGTAGAGTGGTTTTTCGGTCCCTATATTATGAAGCTAGCTTGTGGGCAAAAAATTAAAGAACACCCAGTACAATTTTCTCAGAATATAATCATTATTAATATTCTTTTACCGTTTATAATTTTTTTCCTTTCCCATCAATCCAATTTTATTATTGATTTACTTTTAGCACCCAAGTAACCACAATTTTAATTATCAGTCGCAAAAAAAATTTAATTAACTATTCATTAAACAGTACGGTGAACGTTTACAAAAAAAGTTGGGAAACATAAAACCATGAACAAAAATAATACCAAAAATAAATTCAACTTGATCAAATTAAATATTTCCTCGGCGTTTTTAGGTATTTATTTTTCTTAGTGAGTAAACAACGTATTTACCTGCGCGCTCTACAGTGCTTCAGCTTCGTGTTAACTACACAGTTGTTTACTGTTTCACTGTTTATTGTAAGAGAACAGTGTGTCCACAAAAGTTCGAACCATATACTTAACGAGACCACCACATCCCAAAGTCGTCGACTAAAACGAGTTGGGATAACAAAATTTCTCTTTGTTGATGTTAGCGATTGAATCTTATGGATTACACTAGCCTAAGAATTGATGTGAAATTAACCTCAGAATAAATTTACTTGGTAAATTTACTTGTCAAGTAAATTTGTATTTAGAAAACGTTTGCTAATTCATTTTCACAAAATAAATCTTTCAAATATTTCAACACCAACGTTTATGTAGTATATTACTCACAAGGAAAGATATCCAACTGTATCTCTCAAAAATTTTTGAAACTTTGGTGGATTGTAGATCTTACTAAAAGTAATCACGAGGAATATTTCGTGCCCATAAGCGGAGGAACGTTCATGCCCATAAGCGGTTTAAGGGGGTGAAATTCACCCCTGAAAATTGGAGATTTTTTCAATTTTCTTAAATATCTTGGAAATGGTAAGAGCTTTGGTAGGGGTGCAGTGTATTTTTTCTTTCTAAACTATATACTTTAAAGTATATCGTAAGTTTGTAACAATTCATTACTAAAATACGAGATTCTTTGACCATATTTTTGCTCATTATTAAATTAAAAAGTTAAAATTTTTCCCAAGTTAATATTAGCAAAGGGTGTATTTATGCAAAAAGAAATAAACTGATGTGATGTAAATATATTAATTAAAAATTTCATTATTTACACATAACAGCCTCCTCTTTTACCAAAATATGCCTGATAAAATTAGGGGTTGGGGTGGGGGATGAAACGCCAATGATTTTATAACTTTAATTTTGGTATCGTAACAAAGATCTTAAAGTGCCATTTACAAATATATATAGGTTCCCTACCAAAGCTCTTACCATTTCCAAGATATTTAAGAAAATTGAAAAAAACTCCAATTTTCAGGGGTGAATTTCACCCCCTATGGGCACGAAATATTCCTCGTGATTACTTTTAGTAAGATCTACAATCCACCAAAGGTTCAAAAATTTTTGAGAGATACACTTGGATACCTTTCCTTGTCAGCGAGAATTGTGGCCACAAAAATAAACTGCCCCTAGAGTAAGTTACATTTTCAATCAAAAAAATACTGAATAAATTGGAAAAATGGAATAAAAAATAATAAAGTACGTGTCTACAAGTAACAATTTCCATAAAGAAATTTACTTCATACCCAGAATAATATAGTACGTTGCCGTATGTACATGCCAGAGTATCATATTTTTCCATTTTACTTACTAGTTACTACTTAACGCTTCGATATGAACGAGGTTTTATAATACTGAATAGGTATTCAAAAACGAAAACTTTTCTATGCGTTGCAAACTGTTGTAGACACACTCTGTGATTCCATTTGACATGTTTTCTTTCGTTATCGTTTTATCTCTGTTTATTGCACAGTGTTACTGTATGATGCTTATTTATTTTTAGCGTTGCTTAATATATATATTGTATAGCTAACGTAAAATAATTTCATGTTTATATAATTAGATTACTTTTCAGTTTATTGTTTAAAATTATATTTCATTTTCTCAGATTTTTCTTGTTCTTTTCTCACGCTACTTCGGTTTCTTCGAGTAATACTTAATAAAAAACCTTTTACGAAAATTTTTTTTTTAGTATAAATGAATATTTTGATATTAAAATCTTCAAAATCTTCACGAAAAAAAAAATTGTTATTTTTCAGAAACTAAAATATTTTTCATTTACGAAAAGGTCAAAGACCACTCTATTGTTACTAGGGATGATCGATAGTCATCGATGGTAGAAAAACATCGATGTTTAGGGGGAAAACATCGATGTAAAAACATCGATGTTATGTCTTCGATAACATCGACACATCGATGTTATGAGAATAATATCGAAACATCGATATTACTATAACCTATCCAGTATTTATAAAGTCCTGTCGCTGATTTAAAACAAGATCCATTACTTTTATGGCAAGTTCTAGGATTCACTTATCCAAACTTGAAAAAAATTGCCATTAAATATTTGTATTTCACAGCAACTTCAACAGCTTCAGAGAGACTTTTTTCAAAAGCTGGGCAGCATTTGTATCAACAAAGGAACATATTAAAAGGGAAAATTCTAACAAACCGAATTTTTTTGCAAAGTGTACCAAATAAATACTGGCAATGTTAATCTTTAATAAATAAAATAATCGATTATAACGGTTGTTTATTTTGCTACAGAAACATCGATGTTTTCGAACATCGATGTCTTTCTTTCGATATATATCGTATATCGATACTCTTGAATCGATGTCAACATCGATGTTTTTCTAATATCGATCATCCCTAATTGTTACCGTTTCTTTCTTCAAACAGTATCTTAATTCAACCAACTAATCAGTAATCACTATGACCTTACTACCCAGTGGTCCATAACCACTATGATCTTACTATCCGAGTTCCATTTAGCTGACGGACAATTTTGATCTCACGTTGACTTCTTTCATAATTTAACAATGTCATAGAAGAAATTTCTCCAGATTCTGGGCAACCTAATATAATATGACCTTTGCCAGTAGATCGAAAATTATAAGAAACAAGCATTAGTTTAGTTGACGTGAAAGTTACCTCTTTTTGGTCTCTTTTTTCAAACGTTGGTAATGCAAACTTTCAGTCAGTCTATAAAGTCATCCTTCCATAATTTACATTTCATAAAAAAAATAAAAGAAACATTGCTCTACATTTTTCTTCAATTCGTCTCCAATGATTCACCCATCACTAATTTTTAATTATTAAATTTTACTTCATTTTACTAAATTGAGTGGAAAAAAAACGCAGTAGTAAGTATTTTGACTGTATTTGTGAAAAACTGTTCAACAAAAATTTAATAATCACATGAAATGAAAGAATAAGAAAATTCAATTTATCTGCTGGTAGCGGATTACGGACGCTGATTAAAAATACAAATGAGTATCTACCGCAGTGCAAACTTATTCAATTTTCTTTCTTTTTTATCCTGTTTTGTTGTTTTTTTTTTCTTGTTGTCTTGTTTTTTTGTTTCTTTGCTACAATAAAATTAACAATTGAATCCTCCTTGCAAAGAATGTTCTTCTTTTGAATATTACACAGAATTTTAATATATAAAACGGTTGATATTAGGCAAGAGGGGGACAGTTTAAAAATTTATTTTTATTTCATTGTTTGTAATTTTGGCTAAAATAATATAAATGGGTAAATTATTATTTTCCTAACTCTTAATTCTGTAAGAGGCTTTACAAATTGTAACTGTAATTGTACCGTAAAACCGTCTAGACCCGGACACTTTGCACTAATCTTCAAAGTAAGTAGTTTCTACATTAAACTGCTACAATAAACATTTGTTCTTGACGTCATTAGGGAGAGAAAAAGCAGGTGTACAAATAAACATTATCTCATTTTACAGAATTACTATTCTCCAGTTTTTCAAAGAAATAAAATGTGTGTCTAACTTAGACATGTAATTTTCGTCATAATTGTCATATTGTTTTAATTTTGATATGTATGTGTTCAGAATTTTATCGCGCATCATTTAATGATTTTTGAAGTTATATTCAATGTATATATAAAAAAATACATGCTATATACATATATCCGTTTAGAGCCGGACACATCAGTTTATTACACTATGGCCGCGATTCGCACTGGCTGTAACTTCCACTATCCATACGTTATATTCCCGCCAGAATTACGCAGTTTATGCCTCCTTCTGGTGTCATATCGCATGTTTAATTCATAGAAAGGCATACTATGTATTGATCCCTCTCCCTTCCCACAAAATGTTTTAAAGCCTTTGACAAGTTCAAAGACATCAGACGATATAAAACACTGTCCTAACCCCGACGGGAGAGGTTAGTTTGCATGTTATTACATTATTTAAGTAAGTGTCCGGGTCAAGACGGATTTGAGGTGTAGACCCGGACACTTACTAATTATTTTTTTTTTTTTTTATTTTTATTTATAATGAAACAAATGGGTCAGGGATATAACGAATAATATACGCTCTTTCTAATGGTAATACTTTTGTTGGTGATATCTATGAAGGAAACATGTATAAACATAAAATTATACCAAAAAATATAAAAAAGTGTCCAGGTGTAGACAGTTTTACGGTACCTAATTGTACAATAAAAATATTGCAGTCAAAAATTTTTTAAAGAAACTTTCATTCTTAAGAGAAAATCAAGACTTACACTCATACCAAATTTCAAGTTTGAAATGTCTCCGTAAATATTTTCAACGTTAATACTATTGATTTGAGAACGTAAATTTTTATGAGAGAATATTTTGGAAAATATTCTGAAAGAAAAATAAAGTTTAATAAGACGATTGAATTAATTTTATGTTGAATAATTCCATCCAGGAATAAAACCAATTTTCATCTTCTATCTAGTTTCAATATTCCCCTAGAGTAATTTTCTATCAATTTTAAATCGACATAGCAGAACATTTAAAACTTGACTGACTAACTTATATGTCTGCCGTATATACATATACATACATACAGATTTACGACGATTTCTGAAACAGCCATAAAATCATTCGACCATTTATTTTGTTTATAGCGTCTGAACGTCCATCCGTTTGTCCATTCGTTTTGCGTCACTGTGAGTGAAAGTATGACTGGTTAACATTTTATATTGCAAGTGGGAATAATAGCAAGCAATACATAAAAATCAACATTAATACATAAAATATGTATATTGCCGTGCCAGTATAGAAAATTTTTACTTTTTTAAAATATTTTTTTTTATTTATTCCCTCGTAGAAGATATACGGTTGGAAGTTACAGTGACAATAAATCATGAAATAATTTAAACAAATAAACAGTAACTTATTTGTTGTATACTGTTTAGTATGTACCGAAGTGGAGTTAAACTGGAGTGATACGATATCGTGGCGAAATAAGTAGATTTGATATTTATTTATACGGTACTAGACAAATCTTGGTGAAGTGTACTCCAAATGATTCTCTAGAGTAAAATCACCAGATGATGAAGTCATCGTGTTCTTGCTCTATGATTTCCAAAAAGTTATTCAGGAGAAAAACTGCGAGTGAACGAATATTTGTGATTCCTTTTATAGGTACTGTCTCAAAGGACGCCAAGCTACCAGCATCAATTTCTTAGAAAGATATTGTAGTAGTACAAGATCCCGCAGCTGATTTCTGCAGGTATCTGTTTTTTTAATGAAACTTAATTTAAATGAATCCTTAATGGTTATGTAATACATTGTTCCCGGGTTACCAGCTTTCAATCGGCCTCAACCTCTAGGTTGCCAGGTGTTAACAGGTATATTGTTGTTAATAATTTGCGGTCACGCGTTTTTTGAGAAAATTAGATACTAAATTAAAGTTTTATTTTTTCTGAACACGATAATACATGGTTGCCTGTGAAAAAATAGCCGCAAATTATAGTTGCCATTACTTTTAATTAATTACTCTCTTGTCACATCTCAGCTGCAACTATTGAAAAAAAATTATACATATTGATCAAGCAAGGCAATGAAATATGTATTACATTGTACATATTATGTAATAATATTTTAAAACAATTTTCTCAAAAAACACGTGACCGCAAATTATTAACAACAATATACCTGTTAACACCTGGCAACCTAGGGGTTGCGGCCGATTGAGAGCTGGCAACCCGGGAGCAATGTATTACATTGCCATTAAGGATTCATTTCATTTAAGTTTCATTAAAAAGCAGATACCTGCAGAAATCAGCTGCGGGATCTTGGACTATAAGGACGCTATTTTTAACAATGAATTGAACCATTTCAAATTTAAATTCTCCAATCAGAGTGAACTTTAGAACAGCAACAAAAATTATGTAGTTTTGTTAAAATACTAGAAATTAAATTTGTTAATATAATCACTTTTGTAGAAATATACTACGTGCGAAAAATGAATTATGATAAATTAATAAAAGAATTTCAACAAATTTCTTCCCCCAAATGATATTCAATTAAACGAGAAAATGTACTTTAAAACAATTTCCTGTGTAATAAAAATACTTAATAATAATAAATTTATGCCAAGTTGAAGCAATAAATTTGTAATTAATTTATGTATATTTGATGTTTACTGAAATATTAATTAATATTAATTATATGTGCCTCATATATAATCGTGCAAGTACTAGTTTGAAAAAGTTTAAAAAAATACTCTAAATTTACCCAGACTGTCAGTTTTGTGTATTATTTTTTGAAGCACACAAGCACATTCTATCCTGTGCTGCAATTATGTTTATGTACTTCGAAAACTGCAAAAAATTTTTAGACAGCGTTTCAAATCAAATTGTTATCAAAGAAACAGTGTTTTGAGAAATTTATAAGAACATCAACTACTGATTTCTTATCAGTTTCTCAAAACACTGTTTAATAACAATTTGATTCTAAGCTCTGTCTAACAAATTTTCTTAATTTTTGAAACAACGATAGTTTAAAACTAAAATTATATGCTTATTTCCCTATATTCTGCAATAGGAGCCAATAGGAATTTAGAATAAAATTGGGACATAATTATGCTCAAATTGATTTGAAAAACCAAATTAATTGTAAAAATGTATTATCAATTTATATACTATGTTTATTTTATTTTTTTTATTTTTGTATGTTGGTATTATAAAAATCTCTATATATAATCGTTTTTAGGTTATTTTTCACACAATTCGCCAATGACAATTGAATTAGTGCGCGCTTATAATTTCATTAAATATTTGAACTGTAGCAGTTGGCATCACTATTTGTCCGTCCGTCTGTCGATGTTTCCTACCATCCGTATGAAATAAATGGAAATACAATAGTAATATTTTTTTTGAGTTCGATTTTTCAATAACACTTTAAACAAATTCATTTTTTTTTACACTAGTAATACTTAATTTATTTTTATATTGTTTTGGTAAATAGATTTAAAATAAGCCGCTTATATTTGAAAACAAAATAGAATTAATAATTTACATGGGCATTTTAAAATTTGTCACAGATGTTAAAACGAGAAATTATTAGTTAGAGGAAAATAAAAATCAAATTTCTAAACTGACACTAAATATTTTAATATTACTGAAGGAACTGAATTTTTGGCATAATGATTTTTAAAAGCGTTCAGTACACATTAGCCCAAAACAGTTTAAAACTCAAACAAATTTTTTTGTTTGAAATTTTGATACTCTAATCAGTAATAAATATGAGTGACTCTGTGAGTTAGACAACTCTGCACTTATCACTACCGCCTCAAATTTGAAACTAGCTATACTACTTAATGTTCCAAGTAGATTTGAACTTGAACATTTTGGTCAGTTTTCGGGAATCAAATACGTGCAAAAAATTTTGTTATTTCCGGATATTTTCGGGAAGATTTCCAATGGATGTTTTATAAACAAGAAATTGTAGACAATTTTTCCACCGTCCGGAAAAATATTCAATCATGGATATGTTTTTGTTAAAATTAAACCAATATCCAAAAAATATTGTCAAATCGTGACACAGGACATCACATTGAATTAGTGGTAATGTAGCCTGTATACAGTAGCGAAGCAGCGCGATGTGATCTGTAATACATTACCTCCGGACCTATATTTTGCCTAGGTGGAGAGCGAGCTACAATGAAATTATTTATGTATTTGTGTATAGTTACCAAACACAATGCGTGTATCAGTTAGTCATTTCGTTTAAATTTAGTTACAATAAATTTATTCTTAAAGCTTTTCCTAAAAAGAGAAAAAAAAATGTAAAAAAACGAAACCGAACTTTTATCAAGAAAAGCAACCGCAAATAAATTAAACAAAAGTCGAGCTTTTCACAATGGTTCTAGAAGGAAATCACAAGAACTGAAACATACACGAAACAAGAACGAAGGACAAAGTCGTGTCAATATGGCGATACACTCAGTGAGTGGAAATGATTTGACGCCAATGAAAATTTAACATATGACTGAACAGTAGAGAAAGCGAGCACCAATCAACAAACAGTCAGTGGGGAATTCGCCGAAAAGTTTATTTCAAAAATTTCGTTTTTCATCAAAATCGAATAAATTATTATGTCACAAGGAATATTGTTTATAAGTAGGCACAATAAAATACATAATTGGATTAAACATTTCAAGTGAAATATATTATAAAAATAAATTCAATAGAATCTACTTAATAAATTTCTAACACTGACTGACTGACAGACAACGCACAGCCTAAACCGTTGGGTTTAGAAGAATGAAATTTTGCATAGGGGTTCCCTATGTAACGTAGGTGAGCACTAAGAAAGGATTTTTGAGAATTCGTCCCCTAAGTGGGTTTAATAGGGGATGAAAATTTGTATGTAAATTCGTTATTTTTGAAGTTAATGGTATATAAAAATATGTTACTATGGCTATTGAAATAAATAATATTTTATACACTGACTGACAGACAACGCATATAGCCTAAACTGTTGGGTTTAAAAGGACGAAATTTAGCACAGAAGATATGAAGATTGGTCTTTAGGCTTTTATTTATAAATAAAAGTCAGTTGTGTAAACGTTTCTGGAAATTCATTCGCTAAGGGGTTAAAACAGGAAATGAGAGTTTGTATGGGTATAGTTCGTCATTTTTGAAATTAGAAACGTCGAAATTGGTATTTAGGCTTTTGAAAAATATTGAAAGTGAGCAATGAATACCTAATAAAAAGATGTTGCCGATAGGAAATTCTATCGGGTATACGGCTATCTACTTAATAAATTTCTAACACAATAGGAGTTCCCTATATAACGTAGGTGAGCACTAAGAAAGGATTTTTGAAAATTCGTCCCCTAAGTGGGTTTAATAAGGGATGAAAATTTGTATGTAAATTCGTTATTTTTGGAGTTAGTGGTATATGTATAAAAATATGTTACTATGACTATTAAAATAAATAATATTTAATGAATCTTTAACTTTGATTGACAGGTAACGCACAACCTAAACTGTTGGGTTTAGAAGGACAAAATTAAGCATAGGAATTATGAAAATTGGCGTTTAGGCTTCTATTTATAAATAAAAGTCAGTTGTTTCTGGAAATATATTCCATAAGGGGTTAAAACAGAAAATGAAAGTTCGTATGGGAAGTTCATCATTTTTGAAGTTAGAAACGTGCATATTGATTGAGGCTTTTGAAAAACATTAAAAGTGAGAAGAAAGTCAGCACCTAATAAAAATCGGGCATGCGGCTAGTACTGACATAATTTTTCAGCGTAACATCAACGATGCTATTGATTCTAATCAAAATTACATCATAGCAACCAGCGTAGTTATTTATAACCATATAACAAATTCTGTAATAAGTGTCAAAACATGTCCTACAAGCATTCGCACAAAATCATCAAGCTACTCCATATTCCTCTAGGGCAGGAGAGTACAAACATTTGGTTGGATACTGAAATAGTATATTGTACAATAAGTGGGAAAAGAGGCTTATCTCTCACGAATATGAGTTCGATATTTCGACAATTCGTATGAGTGAGAAATAAGCTTTTCCCACGTATTTTACACTATACTTTTTCTACGAGCACATTTTTTTTCGTAAAATTTAACATAAATAATTAAAACAAAATTTAAATAAGTAGTAAAAATCTTTTTAAATTTATAATGTCAGCGCTAAGATGTTCAAATTTTTGCCAAATCATACTTTGAAACTATGAAAACAATAATAAATAATCAGCATACATATACAGGGTGGTCCAGAATTATGTACCGTAATTGCTGGAGCTGATAGTATGTTCAAAAATAATGGTACCTTTTCATCTACACTTTTTTCCAAAACTCAATAATAAGGGAGATAAAGCAGAGGGGTAAAATGTAGAGGGGTGGAACGAAACTGACTTCTTTTTTTTTAAAATTTTTTAGGCGCTTTTGATTACTGGATTCATATTCTAGGGGCGCGTATGAACATTAAGAGAATTAAATTTATGGTATCAATTATTCGATCACTTATGATTAGGGGATAATTTGGAAATAGATACTTCTACTTTAAATTACTCGAAAACGGTAATATTTATCGAAATGTAACAAGTATACCTTTTTTACGTGAAATTGTCTGAGGAATTATATTATCAGGGATTTTGTTTAAATAATTGCAAATTAAAAAAGAAAAGACGTGGTAACTCACACCTACCACCCAAAACCACCCCTTAGTCATGAGCGGTGGAATAAGTGTTGACATAAATTTGATCCTTCTAACGCAAAATTAATACCCCTAAAATATTAATTCGTTATTCAAAAGCGTTTGGAAAATATTTAAGAAATAATGGTTTTCGTTTCACCCCTTTACAGAGTTGTATCTCCCTTATTATTGAGTTTTGAATAAAAGTGTACATGAAAAGATACCATTATTTTTGACCGTACTACGAGCTCTACCAATTACGGTACATAATTCTGGACCACCTTGTATATGTATATTTTTAGTATTATTTCTATATATTATAAATTAAACTAACGGAACAGTCTACTTTTTTATTATATTAAAGCGTGGGTAGAGCATGGATACCGGTATTTCGGTATTACCGAAATACCGGAATACCGGACACTTTTATACGTTTTATAAAACCGGTATCAAAATTTCAAATACCGGTATTTCGGTTTCGGTATTAGCAGAATCAGATACTTTATATTATTACCTATTTTAAATATTTTTACGTTAGATTTACTATTGGTATGGAATGGTTATCGAGGATTTTCTATATAGCAGTATAAGCATAAGATCATAAATTATTACAATATCTTCAATTTTGTTTAATGTTTTCCAGATGATCAAACACTTTATATTCATTCATATGTTTTTATACATAGTTTTTACAATTCTGGAATACATATTTTTAAGTATTTTTCTGTCGAAAAAAATACGAAGTTACCTATGTTTGGGTAAAATATTTTACTATTGTTGAAAACTATTGTACTAAACTACTGTTGAGTACTAATGGTATTTAAAAAATTCCTTGCTCTGTGTAAATAAAAGGGTGAAATTTAAAAATTGATGTCCATGTATTTTTCTAAAATTATTTTAGAATTGCCACCACGTCTTTGGACTATTTAAGCTGTGATTTTTCACCCTTGCAGTTCGTGTGTATAGGTATCTCTTTAAATTAAATGTGTAGTAGAAATGAAGAAAATTTGTATTTTATTATTTTTTGTTGTTATTCCGTTTACTTTGTTTTACTTTATTATATTCTGTATTTAGTTTTAGTTAGATTTTTAAAATCTAAAAATGATGGAGTTTGTTATTATTACTGTTATCAATCATTTTCAGTAAAGCATATAATACCCTACCTACTTATACAAAAACGATTTCCATTAAGAGTGTTTTTTAATATTTTTATCTTTTTCTATACCATTTTCGTTCAATACCGAAAAAATACCGAAATACCGGAATTCCGGTATTTTAAATTTTAATACCGAATTAATACCGGTATTATAAAAAGACACCGGTATTCCAAGCCCTAGACATGGGAAATAATTTCCCACTGTATTTCCGCACAGTGTGCGCAATTGTTAATTTTTACATATAGTTAGCCGTGCACAAAATGTTACTTTTAATAGCAGGAGTAGAAAAAAGATTTAGTTATGAAATTCTTAGTGATTAAGTTGTATCTGTAATCAAAACTGAACTCATAAAGATGAAATCTTTTTTTATATTCTAGTCTAGAGGCTCGATTTTGAGGTGATTTTACGGGCGTAATAAAAGAAAAAATTAATAAAATAAAAATAAAAATTTTTAGTATCCCTTTTTTTACCAATTTTTTTGATTGATATTTGAAAAGTATAAAAATATATAAAAATTTTAAAAATATTCGAAATTGAAATCGGTACAGACCGGAAAAGTGACTCAAAGAAAAAAGGTGTCCGCTGGTTGACGTGATTCCAACCCTCCTGGTGATCTGAAACATAAAATTTTAGTTAATTCTTAATAAACAAAGATGTAGAATTAGCCGGACGTAGCCAATATAAAAAAAAAAAATTTTCACAAAATCGTGTTCATTTAAAAATAAATCATTTTTTGGCCTCTTTTTTTCAACTTTGGAAATTTTTTAAAAATAGTAAAAAAAAAATTTAATAATCCCCTACGTCAGGCCAATTTTGATAGTATGAAGAAGGTCTGTACCAAATTTTAAGTAAATCGGTGCATTATAACTTGAGATATCATGTCAACCGTATCGAAAAAAATAGTTTCCAGTAATTTATATTAAAAATTTGAATTTAACACTGAAAAGATACACAGGGAAAATAACCATTAACTCCGAAAATAATTTGAATTTCCGTAAATCCTTTTAGAGGCTTATTCTCAAAGGTCTAAACTTTGAAAATATGAAAAAAGAGAAAAATCGATTTTTTCGAATTTCTAGTCTAGAGTACCCCCTTAAGTTAGTAGTAACACACAGAGCGCATATTTGAATTTCTCCCCAATACCTAATTTATCCCCTGACAAATCTCTAACATTTACGTTTAAACCACCTTTTCGATTATATCGAAGTAGAACTTCATTTTTGGACTATTTATATCGAATCAAATATCTTTTAAAAGCATTTCAAGTCGCTAATACAAAAAGCACTTAACTTTGTTCTTAAAAACAGTATATCTTCTTACAAGCCATTGTCAACGAAGCTCAAATTTCTTTTAGATTCATCCAACAACAATTTCGTTCGTCGAAGTTAAATACATATTTCGACGATTTATTATTTCGATAATGTTAATATTTACGAACAGCCGAACACAGAAAAGATTGCGAAAATACTTTCTTGAAACCGGAGGTATATGTATATGCCGTAGAAAAAAAAAACAAGTATCTATACAATTACTTTACATATATTTACGTTAGTGTTCGTTTCAACGAAAAGAAAAATCAATATCAAAAACAGAGAACGGAGAACGAAGAATTGAGAGAAAGTTATAAAAATTGGAAATATCAAACAAATAAGTACCTACTGTGATCATAGTCGAGGAAAGGCAATATTCATCTGAAGCATGTATGTACTCGATTCATTTATTTCGAGTTTCTAATAAGGCCTATATGAGTGTATACTGTATGTGTCTTACTGCCTTGAGTATTGTCCTTCATCAGTTCGTCGCTTTCTTTTTAAACATATTCGTATATGTTACATAAAACATATATGTGTACAAACTGTAAGTGGAAATATTGGTAATACGAAAAATTAAGCTGCACGTATTTGGTAGCTGACTACATTTGTTAAAAAGTCATTGTAATTGTTTTCTGACGAACTGTCCAGTTCCAGTAAGGCAATAATCAGTTTCGTTTCCTTAAGGCAGTATTTCAGTCTAGAGACGTGATACTTGGCCGCTTTTGAGACTATATTTTAAAAAAAATGCTATTATCTCTTTCGCATTTATTGATATTTCGAGAATATACCAAAAAAGTTTTTAAACTAAAAAAAAATACACTACGGATCAACATAAGGGGGTACTACACTAGCGGAAATAATTAAAGGATCAAAAAAAAATTCCTAATTTTTAGCGATTTTTCGAATGGCTGTATCTTTGTAAAAAATAGTCGTATTGGAGTCCTAAGCAAAGCAATTTAAAGCTGGAAGTTTCTAGTTTCGAGATCTTGCGATAAAAAAATTTTCAAAGCAACGTGTGTCTCGCAATCCTAATAAATACACTGAAAAAAAATTTTTCGAATTTTTTACGTTTTTCTTTTTTTTTGGTCCACTAACTTGGAAAAAATTTTCCCGACTTAACCACCATATGGACCGGATAACTTGTTCATTCTGCTTTAATTTGCTTTTTTATAGACTTTTATACGACCACTTCTCGCTGAGATATCGGACTTTGAATGGAAACGGATCGTTTCGTCTTTGACCATCGATATCTCAGCAACCAATGATCACACAGAAAATTGAACAGGTGTTTTAAAAACTCGAATAAATTCTCTACAAGGATTTGCCATTGTTTTTTCAGAAAAATATTTTTTTGCATATTTTACATGAATTTGAAAAATCAAGAAAAAAAGAGCTTTTTGTGGCTCTTTGGAAAATCAAGCGCTGAATTAAAAGCTTCGAGAAAACCACTAATTTTAAGTGTGCATTTTACAGTTCAATATATCCACAAAAACCCCGTCGAGTTTCAGTTCAATCCATCCAGCCGTTTTTGTGTTTCATTCGATTGAATTTTTGAAAAAATTTAAGGATCATTTTTTTTTATCTTAAACTTTCATAATCTTCAACAAAATTCAAAAAAAATTTTCTCAGCTTTTTTCACATTTTTATCAAGAACAGTATTTAAATTTATAAAAAAAATGATCCTTAAATTTTTTCAAAAATTCAATCGAATGAAACACTTTTTTGGTTAAATCAACGGTTTGGTTTGGCCGTAATAAAAATAGCAACTGTCAAAAAACTCACTCTGTATTAGTATATACGTCTAAAATGAAGAAAGTTGTCTGAAGTTGTCGAAGAAAAAAAACATTTTCACGTATTTTTTTCACATTGATTTTCTTACATCGTGGTTATGGATCGTAGTAATCGAAATTTTTCTATATGTCTGATACTTTTGATTACACACTGTAAAAGTGTTTGTTGATTTTCGTCATAACTACTAAAGACTTAAATGGATTGGGATGTTGAATGATATCGTGTTACGTTGAAATTCGATTGCCATTAGGGTCAGGGTTACTATATTCCCGAATGATAATATTTTATCTAAAACTAATAGAAATAAAATTTGACTTAATTTTCTCGTTCTCTTTTTTCATGTTTTATTTTGGTTCAATATTTTCGAAACTTATATTTGATATAATTCTGTTGGTTTATAACCACCATTTGCGTGGGTTTAAAAAATAATAATTTTGTTTTTTTATCCGGAAAAGTTTTATAACAATTATTTAGGTAGCAATCTTTTTGTTTAAAGCACAATGAATTCGAGAACTTGAAAAGTCATAATTAAAATACATTGTATACTCACCTTATTTACTTGTTTACCTGAGGACGTCGTCAAGTTTATTAAACTTTATTTATAAAAATTACTATATGACAGAAATAAAAATGACATTTTGTTCAGTACACACAACTTCTTATTTTTTGAAAAAATTTTCTTATTCCCAAAGGAAAAATTTGTTGGCAATAATGAACATTTTATATCAAAATGTTTTCATTGGAATAAAGATTTCAGAAAAAGCAAGAATTGCTTTTAAAAAGTATTTTACCAGAACAACACATAACAAAACTAAAAATTGTTGTAACAAACATATTAAAAAAAAATTATTCTTTCTATTTAAATTTTTTTTATTTTTCTATTAAATTTATTCTTCAAACTATAGGAAAAAATTTCGGCAAAAAATATAATTTTATATTTACTAAAATATCCTTTTACTGTTGCTCTCACATTGTCTTGATAATAATAATTTTGTTCTTTTATTTCTGATTCATTTATTTTTAAATATGTCGTCATTCAATAAATTTTTAAAAGGCTTTTCCGTTTTCCATCCTAAAAAAAAGAAGGAAATAAAAATGTATTCTTTGGTGTAATTTCGTTTTTTTTTTCTTTTTTCTTCTGCTCGCCATAACAATACCTTGCCTCGGCCAGAGAAGAGACGTTATTGTTTCATTATTCTACTCATCAACATAAATAAAAATAAAAAAAAAATGAACAAATTACGGAAAAAGGCTGTAATAAATTCAACATAATTATAATTATAAAGATATATTTTTTTGTATATTATCGCTTATGCGTCTGTTAGTGATCGTATTAAATTATGGCAAACTTGAAATGTATAGTTGTGGTTCTTTACACACAGTCGTGTGTCCAAATTTGTATTCGAGCTTACTTACAATTAGATAGTTTTTTGTACAATAAATAAACAATTTCATAGTAGTCGTAAATAAAAAGATACTTAAGTGTCCTGTTTCAATCTGTGACACAACTTATGAGAAACTTTGTAGCTACCAAGGAACCCTTACTTAATTCGTATACCCATGCACTTGACAAATTTTTAAATACTGTTTAAACACAAATCATATGGTATAGGTACATTACCAAAAATTATAATATTTGTGAACTCATTGGATTTAATAAAATTTCAACAGTTTGGTTTGATATAGCAATTATTGTATTATTTATATCACCTGAAAATAATATACATATATTTACTATATTATGTAGATCTGTATCAGATAGATACATATGTGGATATGTATGTGGTAATTACATATTGGTCACGTAATAGATAATGATAATAGAATTTGTTACCATTTGGTAACACAAAATACTGTGTAGTTTAATTTGAATATTTAAATAAGTTTTGTCAATATTTATAATTTAATAATTTTTGTATTGTAATTTTTACCCCATTCTGTCCAATTCAACGGAAGTGGTTAGTGTCTGTTAACTGTTTGATGTTTAATGGTTTTTCCGAGTATTCATTTTGTATAATATAAAAAAAAAAAAAACCCATTAAGTTATTTTGGGTTTTTTTGTCCACTTTATTTTATTTTATATTGAAAATGTTAGGAGATAAAAGATTTCGACTTTAAATATTTGATTGGATTATGTACGTGATTTAAGAGGCAACATTCAGTTGTGTAAAGAGGAATACGCATCTTTTAGGTCAGACAATAAAGATCTTACTTAAAATTTCGTTGAGAAACTAGTTACTAGCTAGGGAGCTGGTGGGAATTTCGGTATATAATTTCATCGTGATTAATACTAATATGTTATATACTTAGTTTACTACTGTGCGAATAAGGAAAAATTAGCGCAGAGTTCAGATGGTGCTGACGTTTCTTGAAAATGAATTTTGAAAATTAGAAGAATAAGAAAGCTCCCTTAAATTATATCATCATGTGTGCCATTGATATATGGTGTCAAGGGCGGTAAGTATATAATAATAAATTTGTGGAAGGCTGGCATCTGCGAAAAGAAACATATAAAGTAAAAACTTTCTTCGATTTAAAATCAATTTTCCAACGGCAATTCTCTGTTATTATCCGAAATAAATCCGAAACTTTTATTTCGGGATACGGTTTCGGTTATGGATAATTAATTATTACGAATATTCGGTAGTTTTTGGTTACGGTTACGAATATCATAACATCCCTACCAATAATACGAGCCTATTCCAATTAAAATTGATTACCCCAATTTTGAGAAAAATAATTTCAAAGTTTTGTATTTTTACCACGGGCTCTTACGTTATTGTCTAATTTGGTATTGGCTAATCTATACATATAATAAAACTGTAAATCTGTCCCTGTCTGTCTGTCTGTCTGTTCACGCATCACGTAAAAACTACTGGACGGATTTTAATGAAATTTGGTGTGATGATAACTTATTACCTGGATCAATATCTAAGATACTTTTTATTCCGGGAAAATGTCTCATTCCCACGGGAAAATGGAAAAACTATTTTGAGCATCTACACACATTACGCCAATTTACATATTTCATAAAAAATTTCATAACTATAGTGACAAAAATTGTAAATAAATTTTGTAGTTTGGAAATTTTTCTGAATTTTAAATCAAAAAAAATGTTGCTAATTGTGTACCGAAAAATACAATAAATACACAATTGTCAATTTGGAGACAATTTAATGCATTTTGTGTTGCAAGAAACTACAAATTGGAAAAAGAAACTACTCAACGTTTCGCGTGAACAACGTCACGGGTACGGCTAGTATATTATAAAATACAAACCATATTTAATAAGAAATAAAAATTACTCACTACATAGTTTTTGAAATATAATTTATAAACATCATTTTGCAACGTTTTTACAACGCTCTTTCAACAATGCTTTTATATTGCTAGAACATAAGCGCGCGGAAGTTAAAAAAAAACAAGTGATATACAAATATAATAACTGAAGGATATTAATACATTATTATTTAATTTTTGATAAAAGAAAATTTTTTCGCTGATTGTGAGATATACTTTTGCACCTGACTATCTCGGAGCAACTACGTTAACGCCAAGAGAGGTTGAACAGATTTTAGAATAAAAAAATATTACTTCCAGCATTTACTCATTTAAGGACATTATTCGCTAATTACCTACCGGAAACACATGAGAGAAGAAAAATCCCATAAAACGAAAGATAAAATTTTCAATCTTAATTTCAGTCAAGTTTCTCGTACGCACATACATCAATTGAAACAAATTACATAAAAAGTAATTTAAACTTATAACTACCAACATCAGTTGGCGCACTAATGACACTCTCGTAGTTCGTGTAATAATTTGTTGAACGTGCCTAAAATATAATTAGATCAATAATCAAACGCACAGAAATGAACAGGGACACTTGAATTATAAAGATAAGTGGGATATTGCACCTTCAAAAGTTAAGAAAAAAATATGTTATGTGCAAATTGTACTTGGACAAATTGTGTTCCGAATAACTGTTATGCTGTTCATGATTCGAAAAAACGTGTCTGTGTTCGACCCACAAAACACTATAGAAGCAGTGTACATATAAAAATCTGTCGTTCGTAAGGTGCAATGAGGTGCAGTTTACACCGCTTCTGATTTAGTATGTTACTGTTCGTCATAATGGTCACATAGATCTTAGATTCATTGTTTTTTTAATTAACTCGTGCAATTTAAACAGAAAAAAATATGAAGTGTATCGTATTTAAGTGTAAAAATTCTATTAAACAAAAAAATTCTAAAAATTAAGGAATATCTTTCTTAAAATAAATAAATTTATTTTTTAATTGTTGCTTGTTAGTTACATAGGTCGGCCATGACAGTATATACTATATATATATATATATATATATATATATATATATATATATATATATATGCAAAGTACCCAGTCATACATCACCGTATTACATTAACACATTCGCATGTTTGTGTAGATACATGATGTGTTTTGGTTGTAGGTATGTATCATAATCGCTTGGTAGGGGTAGCGGTGTCCACGTCATTTGCCGGCGACAACGGGCACGGTAGTTATGAAATAGGAAATTTAGATCTTTATATATCTAGACGGAGAGAAAATTCCTATAAAAATTACTGCGCTCATACTACAATCGACGTGTAACAGGCGAACATATCCAATTTTTGTATGGTAAAATTATAAAAATTATAGTTATATTATTGTAATTTTTATAATTTTACCGTACAAAAATTGAATATGTTCACCTGTTACACGTCGATTGTAGTATGAGCACAGTAATTTTTATAGGAATTTTCTCTCCGTGTATGGTTCGACCTGCTTCCGCGCCGCCATTTTGTATTGTAAACTGCTAGAAAAAAATTTTTGTGAACCCCAAATCACGTATAATGCAGTCTAAAAAAATTTTTGTTGACTTCGTTATTCGTCACGAAAAAAAATTATAGAAAAAAACCTTTCTATCTGACATTTCAAAGTGATGTAACACCTTAACAAGTTTCTTCTCATAATACATTTTTGAAACAAATCTAATTTTTGTTTCCCCTGAAAATAATCTGACCTTATATATTCAACCTCTGTAATTGGAAGACTATCCATCTTCGAAAATTGTGCTAAATATTAACTTTCATCGTCAGACGTTCTTCATAAGAAATATTTGTAACAGACGGACAGACACCAAAGTGATTCCATTTTTTCTTTTCTGAAACATACAAAGTTACATTTAACTATGACGAAAGCAAATAGACAGTTCAACCACGTAGCCCCAAACAGGCACATATACGTCGAGTAAAGCCACAGGCAAACTTTAGTTACTGCATCAAAAATGAAAACTTCTGCACACCTAATCATTATATACAAGGCACGTCACTGCTACCACATACATAACTACAGTGAGGTACTCCTGCAGATACATATACCTACGTATATTTAGATAAACATCTTTCAAATATCTTAGCGTGTAGATATCCGTTTCCGTTCGATCGAATTAACTTCCATTTATCATCGTCTTAACTCTACTCTGTTATCTTGCCAATCGATCACTCATGAATAATTCGGTTCAATAGATTTTTATCACATGAACGCGAAAAAAACTGTCTCAAGGATTTTGCTACATAAAAAAAGTATTCTTCTCTGTATCGAAAATTTCATGTAAAAAGAAAAGAAAGGAAACAGGAAATGAAATTGAGAAATATGACATTGAAATATGGCTGATTCTTTTTCAAAACAATCAAACAAAGTTTCTATTTAAAATTTTAAGTCCTTAAAAGTCAAAATGCAACGGTTTCTCTCGAAAACTATGTAACATAGGAATTAAAAATTTTGTATAATGTTAGGTCTTAATGATGGGCACATATATCGCTGGCCAATGAGTAGATAAAAAAAATGAAGAGAGAGGGTTCAGTTTGGTCCAAAAAAAATTTTTTTATTTAATATATCGTGTGAGATATTATTTGAAAAAACTATCTCTGAGGATTCTAAAAATATTTTTTTATAAATTTTGTTCTAATGGTTTTAATGAAGCTCAAGATTTGTTAGGAATGATCGTTCTCTTCATCTCGTCGGTTTCTAAAGCTAAAATTTTGATTTTACTTAGGTTTATTGATATTGGATCACAGATTACAAGAAGACTACGAGTTTTTCCGACTGTTTAACAATTGCTGAAAAAAGATTTATTCTAAATAACAAGGGGAGACCCAGTAGTAGACAACATAATTACTAATGTTCAGTATAATGTGGGACAACTCATACATTTTCCAGTTATCGCAAGCAAATTTGGACAAGATTTAAATATAGCAGATAGTCAAATAAAGGAGTTTTGCAACGATTCCAAATTTTAAACTGCGTTTAAACGCAAAATAATTTTAGAAATTCATTTAGCTTTTTTTTCTTTGTTCTGTTTCAAAATTTACTGTCGCTTTATTCAGTAAAAACATACCAGATCCGGTGACGTAGCTCGAGGCATGCCTGTATATCAATAATTACATTTTCCTCTGCCTGTAAAAGACATCGAATAAATTCTCTGTGTGGTTTTAAACCGTAGGTATCTACCGTTTTTTCTCTTACTTGATAAATAACCAACCATTAAAAAACATTATCATAACCATTATCCTAATATTAGCAGGAAGTTTTAATTGACGGCAAACTGTCTGCCATAAACAGATTTTCTCATCCCTGTACACACTTTTACCGTACCGTAGCTGGATGGCGCTGTTGTCAACGTTGCGTTTCATTCGCAGTGTAGGACTTTTAATGTGTTCTTATATTATATTTATAATGTAACATTTAGTTGAACAAGTAAACTTTAATAATCCTCTTAAAAACATGTATCTATGTATTTCATCGTGACAAAATTTCTTATGAAACTTTACCCGTTGATATAATTAATCTTAAATATTAATGTTATAGATATTATCACAAAAAAGTTTTGAAATTTATTGGTAGCTTTGATTACAATATAATTAATATACTTAAAAAATTATGAATCAATGAGGACGATAGGTTAATTTAATGTTATCAAATTTTATAGGGGATTCTATTTTAAAATGAAAATATTCGCATTAAATTTCAAAATTAAAAACCATTTTCCAACTTATTTACTTTGTTATATTTTTATGTTACTATTACTTGTAATCCCCTCTTGAAAATAAAAATAAAAAATGCCAATATTCGTATTCTACATATTGAGTTTTATTGTTTTCCATTAAAACGAATCCTGGCTGTTTGACTTTTAACTGCCAATCAAAGTTTATCTTCACCAACAAATCTCTTTATTTCATTTCTACTTTTCGTATATTTTCTTTACTCATTTCTAAACGATATATTTTTAATAGACCGCATAATGAAAATTTTTCTGACAGCGAATCACTTTACTCTGTGATGTTGTTTCTTATTGTTTATGTCTTATAATTCTTGAAAATAAAAGCTTACCTTAGGTATTTCTTTTCTTTAAAGGAAAATTTGTTGTGAATAAGTTTTGTTGCGGAAAAAAAATTCGTTCATTTATTCAACTACTTTTTTTCGATCAAAAAAGATAATAAGAAAATTTTTATGGTTGAATAATTTCAATTTAACTCAGTGGAAGTCTAAAAAAAAAATAAGTTTAAAAAACTTGCTTATTACAAAGAAGGTACCTAATAAGGCGTAAGGTATGATGTTGGTGGTTTAACAATATTATTTAAAGGTGTTCGTTTGAAATATCTCTACCTCTTTTTAATATTGTGGTAACAATCGTTTTCTGGGGGAGAGAAACTTAATTTTAATATTTGAGACTATTTTTTAAAAAAAGAGTGCAAAAATAGATTTTTCCCAGTAGGAGTCTAACAAAACAACGACTGTATTTTTAAGCCGGTTCTACACGATGCTACGAACACCTTCCAACATTGGACGTTTGATGATTCGTCGCATCGTGTGGCCGTTGTTCGAATCTACGAGCGTCCAATGTCGAGCGTCGAACGTTCGCATTTGGCCATGTTCCAGCCGATGTCGGTATTCTTGCACCGAGTCAAAACGATGCTTCCAACGTTTGAAGGACAATGTTCGTTGGTTCAATTCAACGGCTACACGACTCGTTCATATGAATAGAGACATCATCAGTGTATAACATTAGAGATAAAATCAGACAGATAATAACATCCTCGTCCACTGAATAAACGTTTGTACCAAAGTATTTTCATATGTAGTGGATCAAACATTCGATTCACCGTGTAGCAGGAACATTCGCAGCACTAACTGTCGAACTTACTTGCATCAAACGTTCGACCGAATGTTGGAAGAAACGTTCGTAGCATCGTGTAGAACCGGCTTTATATAGTTTCGATATACATATACCGTGTGAGTTTTTTGAGAGTTGCCATTTTTATTACAGCCAAATTTGTATGATAGAAATGGTACTGGAAAAGGTTCTTTTCTTGAATGTAATAGAAATGTAACCAACCAGAACACTGTCGGTTGAAGTAGCCTCAAATACATACCATAGTTTGTATCATAGCTCGAAAACAATAAGAGCTATAAAGCTCCTGACTATAGCAATCGGTTGCTCCCGTCGATATCTACAACTCTTATTTGAACAATTTTTAAACTTTAATTTTAAATACGTATTCTGAAAGTTGCAGACAATCGTTTAGTTTCCTTCTTACTGACGTATATGACCACTGTCTAACTTTCTGCCCACTGAACAAGAATCAATCATTTTTCCTCCATTTCCTTTATCTGAATAAGATATACACCTATAAAACATTACACTACATTATGTAAATTACGGCACAAATTGTATTTGAAATTTGATGTGCAAAATGCCGTAACTGAAAATAATCTTAGTCATTTTAAAAAGAAATATACATATATACGTTCATCGTCCCTTTATGAACACTGGATTTCCTTTTGTATCTATCTTGTTCGTAACTTTATCGTGAAAGATATAAGACGACGCGGTTAATGTCTTTAAAAAAAAATAAATAAATAAGAAAAAAGACTGCAGTCATTTAGGTACTCGTGGATGTAGCCAGACAATCATACACATATACTACAAAACTTTGCATAAAATATATTATTTTTTAAATAAACCGTTTTACGTTCTGCCTTGTTATCTTTTAATGTTTAACATTAATTTTATTTTTTTCGTTCGGAGACGCAAAATTTACGAAAATAAATTTCTTTTTCTGCGTAAACTAAGTCGAATAAGTAAATTGAAGTTAAGCCTCTTCACCTAATATTCATTTGGCGGTAGCCATTATTTAAAATAATAAAAAAAATGTAAATATATAACGAAAAAAGAAGATAATTTTTAAATCGAAATAACATAATTATTTTTTAAATCATTAAAAATTTGAAAAAGAAAAAGCTTTACTTCTATGATGTCAGCAAGCGTAATAAGTCAGTTTTAGGCAATGAATTTCATTATTTAATGAATACTGTCTTGATATTTACTGTTAGTTTGAAGTTTAGTTATCAAACATTTCATTTTCAATAAAAATTAAGGGTGTAGAATTGACGAGAAACTTACTAGTAAAATTTAATGCAATAAGACTTGTCTGTGCTGTGAATTACAAAACTAATATTTACTATATCCGATATAGGAACAAAATATAAATTAGGTGAATAATTTTTTTTTTTATTTTGACAACCAGTACATAGAATAATCTAAAAAAATCTTTTATACGTTTTTTTCTGCTCTTTAAGACAATGTGATAAATATTTCGGAAACTTGAATTTTAACGAAAAATTCATTTAAATCTTTCTTAAAAACCAGTATACTTAAAACAGTGCTTCCAAAACCACTCTTGTGTACTTTTTTCGTCCCTTTCTATGGTGCAACAAAATGTTGAAAACTTTTGAATTTTTGTAAATTTTGGTAAAATACTCACATTTTTAACGAAAAATCCCCAAAAAATCTTATTCTGAAAAGCAGACATGAACTTGTCCAAGAATTTTGGACTTCTAATATTTTCACGAAATCTCATAGAAGGGCTATTCTTTTTAAAACCAACAAGGTACTCAACCTGACTATCACAGATTTTTTGATATAATATTTAAAAATTTTTTAACTCTTATAGTTTTTGAGTTATATACTTTTGAAAATTGCAAAATACCCTATTTTGTTACTCAAGCCCAGCACTATAAAATGTTCTAATTTCAGTTCTATACGTCCTAGATAGTTGTATGACTGCTCATTTTAAAGAGAAATTAATGGGCTTTAATTTGATACTAATCTTGAACACCTTTCGGGAAAGAAATTTTTTTTTTTGGAAAGCCTCAAAACTTGTTTTTGAAAATTTTTTTGAGATAGTGTTTTTTGAAAATTATGAAAATAATATATATTTATAATAGTGACTTGGGGAATGCACCATAAAAATTTCAAAATGGGACCATGATGAGATCAGCAGTTATGAAAAAAATTCATTTTAGTGTATAGTATTTTAACGCATTCTGACATAAGAACTTGGTTTCAAAGAAGATTTCTTTAGAAACCTTCTTTGAAGCCAAGTCACTAATATAAATATATATTATTTTCATAATTTTCCCAAAAGGTGTTCAAGTTTAGTATCAAAGTAAAGCCCATTAATTTCTCTTTAAAATGAGCAGTCATACAACTCTCTAGGACTTATAGAACTGAAATTAGAATATTTTATAGTGCTGGGCTTGAGTAAAAAAAAAAGGGTATTTTGCAATTTTCAAAAGTATATAACTCAAAAACTATAAGAGTTGAAATTTTTTAAAAATTATATTTGAATTCAGGATGTTAAAATGTATAATTAACCAAAGTTTCAAAAAAATATGTGATAGTCAGGTTGAAAATCATTTATTTTGGGTTGGTTTTAAAAAGAATGGCCCAGAAATAGGATGTTTTGTTCGCCAGTTATTGTGCAAACACATATGTATACACATAAATTTTGGCGGATGTCATTTTCTGCTTCAGGGGCGTAGCTACCGCCGTATCAGCCGTATCAATGATATGGAGCCCCCGGGCTACAGAGGCCCCTAACGTGTGTAAGCAAAGATTAGTAAAATGTCATCCACAATGTCACTTAATCTCGTGCTTCCCGAAAAAAAAAAACATACAAAAAAACTATCATACGAAAGAATTTCAGACCCGGAATCATATTTCAAAATCAATGTATACTATTGCTTTTTAGATATATTAATTTCTCAAACTAAACAGATTTCAAAGCCTTTGTGACCTGAGTAATATGTTCGAAGTATTACAACCGGAGAAACTCCTATCTTCTTCAAACGAAGTGATAAAAAACGCTTCCGGAAAACTGTCGGCTAAATACAGTAAAGACATCTCAGTTAATCTTTATGAACAATTAATTGTTCTGAAAACATGCTTAAAATCTGAAATTCAAAAAATTCATTCCATTAAGGAGCTCATGGAATTATATTGCTGATAAAATTCAATAGCCTTGCATCCAGTTTTCCGGAAGTAATAACCCTCTATTCTTGACCCTTCCAGTTACAACCGCAACAGCTGAAAGAAGTTTTTCAAAATTAAAACTGATAAAAAATTACCTAAGGACTTCGATGGGGCAGGAACGGCTATCAGACTTGTCACTATTGTCTATAGAGGCAGAAATTTAAAAAAAAAACCGAAACCGTCTTCAGCTATAGATGATTTAATAAATCAATATGCCGAAAAAAGGCAAGAAAAGTGTATATTTAATTTGAATTGTTTGGCTAGCTCAATTTTTAGGAGGAAGCGATAACTTATAATCAATAAATATTTATTTTAATTTAATGCAAGCATTTTTGTTTCTTTTGTGAGAAATCTTTTAAAAACTAATTTTGATACAGGGCCCCTCCAAGGCACGCTACGCCACTGTTCAGCTTCTAGAAACCTAAGAACAAATTTCGATCACATTCCTGGACTTAAATGGCTGCATAAGCTAAATTTTCCATTCGAAAATTCGCTAAAACAAAAAATGCAAAACCTATTCAATTAGTCGTATTAAAATTTTAAATTAATGTAACCGTCACCTAAATGCTTATTTCTATTTGTTACAGGACACAAATCCATTCGAAACATACATACAGCCGGGCGCACGGGAAACATTGCAGGCGTTACGTTCGTTATTTATACAGACACATTGGCACTCGTTCACAATATTGGCTGACGATTCAGCAACATCAAGTGTACTTCTCCGTAAAGAACTATCATCAATATTAAACTCGCCACCATTGAATCCAACAATTTCCTATTTGCCGCACACGGCAAACCCACACGTAATATTCAGGTATGTATGTGCACTATGAAAGTATGAATGTTCTTTGTAAATATAAGTTCTTTGTGTATTATATTGTATAGTAGATATTTATGTATATGTTATAGTAGATATTTATGTATATGTCTAATGAGGACGCATTGAGTTTAATAAAGTGATAATTATCAAAATACTATTTTCAAAACTTCAAAGCTTTGTCAAGTAGTTACGAGCACTAACGTTTTGTAAGTATCAATTCGAAAATCAGATAAATACGCTGAATAGGACGTTTTTTCAATTGACATAAAGCTAAAGTTAGGTTAACCGTTAGAACTATTGTTTCAATTCGTTCTAACAACCTCTTTCATTACTCCAAAAAACACTATATTCGTTTATCACAGATTCATCTAACCCAAAAGTTCGCAAAGTACAGCCCGCCGGCTAAATGCCGCCCGCGAACTCTAAATTTGACAGAATTATTGTTGGAAAATATCAAATATTGTATGGAATATAATTCTTGTAATTACGTAGATTTTATATATCAGAGGTATTCAGCCTTTTTTATTACACGTATTACTTTTCTAATTTATTCGGTGATCTACTTTTACTTGAATCAGGTTCTTAGGTCAAAATAAACAAATTCGTTCAAGAAATGTGATTTAATTGCTGCATGTGAATTTTTTCTTGTCTTTACAATTCTCGTTTTGTCAAAAATGAAAAAATCAGTACCAAAAAGCTTATAACTAAATTTAATGTTTCTAGTATCTAAATTACGATTTTTGGAGTTTGTAAAAAATTTGATATACGTGATGACGTCATCATGTTCAATTTTTTATTTTTTTAAACTGACGGGTAAATAACTGTTGGTGAAATTTGACAGAATTTTTCTGAACCCGAAGCTTTTCAGTATCTAATCGAACCCTCATTGATTTCATACATTTTTCTATAACACGCTAATTTTGGCGCCCAACGTGGGGCACCTGACTATTTTGAGATTTCAGCAATAAACTTAAAATACTGAAGTCTTCGAATAATATCATTTCAAAATGAATTTCAAAAGTTATCATTTTAGATCCAAGAGCAACTTTTGTTAATTGTTGGAAACATTTCTAGACTCTTTCCCAATTGCAGTTGTACTTTTATTGATCCCAAATATTAACATCGTAAGTATAGATGGTGTTAAATTGTTTACTCTTTTACTACGTGTCCTTGTATCTTGTCCTCAAACACATATCCTCACTACTTGGTGGTGCTTGGTGTGATTCACAGTCACACTCAAGTATCTTGTTTAACATGATCTAAACTTTAACTTACCTGCTGTATATGCCATCTTCGTACTCTTATGCTTCGTTCTTATTCAGTTCTGAATATAATATACATATTATTTGAAAGTTGATAGGCTAAATGTACCAACAAAACGTTACCAAGCGTTGACATAATATATCATTTATATGTCGTGCAATGTGTTGTTTTTATTATCCCAGTGATTATGATTTATTGTAACAAAATGAAATAAAAATGTATTTTTTTATTTTTATGTTTTTAAGGTTCCGTATCGTTAAAGGAAAACGGAATTCTTATAAAATCAATCTCAGTGTGTGCACATAGAAGCCAAATCCATTTGCAAAGAAGAAGGTAAAACATATACAAACGTTAGAAAACTTAAATCTGTTTTCTTTTTTTCAGACGTTTGGCTGACATATCCAGAGCAACTCGTGGCGTTGTGATTCTAATGAGTGACATCATATTGGCACGACGTGTTCTCGAGGAAGCAAAACGTCTAAATATGGTAGACGGTCATTTCGTCTGGCTCTGGATTGACACCGGTACGCATCAATATCCATCAGCCACCAACTCATCTTCCACAAATTCCACCACCGGTAATACAACCGGAACAAATACCACGACGTCCGGTATCGGAAAAAATACCATCGCAATTGTTCAATTAGCCAATAATTCTTCCATAACCAGCATCCTACCACCATCAAAATTCACTCTTAAAGAGAATAAACGTTTTAAACGTCACACAAACGTACTGACACCTAGTGATAATAATTTTAATAATATTAGTGCTAATTTAATTAAACAAGGGAATGTGCCTCAGTTGTTGTCATCGTCACAAGACGAAGATAGTGAGATGTTAATGTATAGTTATGTAACAGAGACAACAAACAATAAACGGAGTGTGCCTCAAACAAAACAAAAACAATCAACAATTAGTGAAATTTCAAATTTAAATTCAAATAATAATAAAAATGGTGCATTTATAAACAAACAACAGTCATCAGTATATACAACAGACGATTTATGGCCAACAATTCGTGCAACAAAAAATCGACAACCGAAACATTTAACTAAGCGCAATATCGTCACAAGCACGGATGATCTATCGATCGGAAATCACCACGTAAATTACTTATTAAAAAACGATAAATTCCTCCTATTAAATAAATATGACGAACCATTAATAACTAGTGATAATCCATTGGAACGTAAACATTTAGAAAACATGAAAAAATTTAGTAATAAATTGAAAAATCGCATTATTTTCAATTCGGCCCAAACACCATCGTCATCGTTCGTTCCCGGTGGTGATCGTAAACAATCGAAATACAAACTAGAAAATGACGAATCAACCACTTCGGACGGGGATAACGAATTCCCCAGTCACGGTAGTGCAAATCGGGAACAATTAAATGTTGTGGGTTTACCAGTCGGCCTATTGGCAATTAAAGCGATGCCGTTAAAATTAGATCGACATTTAATAAAGGGCGCCGTCAGATTGCTGGCTATTACGTTGCGTAATGTGTTGGCAAAGTGCCCGCCAGATTGGGTAGCACGGTCTGTGTTGGTGAAACAGTGGTACGCCAGTTGTTGGCATCCAGCGCAAATGTTGCAACGGAATAATGATGGAATCTTACAGGCGACGGCCCATAGTAATTTTTCGTTGTTATTTGCAAGGTAAAACTGAATTATCGTAGAATTTACATGCAGGTTGAGCTATGTCAATTAAATACAATTATAAGAGCTGTTTTAACCCAGAAATGTTTAAATTCCTGTAGAAGCTCTCCTAATTGAAATTACAGAGCCGAAGAGAAGGAACCTTCACAGGATTTTTCAAGACCTTTACTATGTTGTACAACACTTGTCAATTTCCAAACGGGTTAACATATTACAATAAAACTGGTGGTTGCTAGTCTGTAGTAGTGATGTCAAGCCGAGGAGCAATTAGTCGATTAATCAACTAAAAGTATTTTTCATATAAAATTAGTCATCAGTCGAAAATATCAAGCATAGAAAAGTCGACTAATCGACTAAATTTTTAGTCGAATTCACGAATAGGCTAACCTATATGTAACTCGTTCAAAAACGATATTTTATTTTGAATTTAATTATTGACTTTTAACATTTATTTTTCCTTTTTTAAACTAAAAAAAGGTATGACGTATTACAATGTGTTAATCATATAAAGATGAAAATTCATAAAAACAGATAATTTTTTAGTTTTAATTTTTTTGGAATCTAATAACTAATTTAAAAAAATTATTAAATTAGTCGTTTTTAGTCATTTAGAAAGAGATTAATCATTTTAGTCATTTAGTCGAGGGTAAAATAATCGACTAAAAAATGACTAAATGTAAACAAAATTAGTCGACTAAACCGATTAATCGATTAGTCATTCGACATCACTAGTCTGTAGTGATGTCGGATAATTAATCGATTAGTCGGTTTAGTCGACTAATTTTGTTTACATTTAGTCATATTTTAGTCGACTATTTTACCTACGATTAAATGATTAAAATGATTAATTATTTTTAAATGACGAAAGAACCACTAATTTAAAAATTTTTTTGTATTATTTATTGGACTTCAAAAAATGGAAACTAAAAAATTATCTATCTGTATGACTTTTCACTTTTATGTGATTCATATATTGCGATATTTGATATCTTTCTTAGTCTTAAAAGAAAAATATTAAAAGTCCATAATTAAATTCAAAAGAAAACCTCGCTTTTGATAGAGTTACATAGGTTACCTTATCATGAATTCGATTAAAAATTTAGTCGATTAGTCCACTACTCTGTGCTCGATATTTTCAACTAATGACTAATTTTATCTGAAAAACAATTTTAGTCGATTAATCGATGAACTACTTCTCGATCCGACATCACTAGGTATTTGCTACAACCCTACTAAATTTGATCAAATTTTGAGATGATGAGATTTATACTTTGTTTTAAATTGACATAGACCGACCCATATTTAGTAAAATGTTACTTGTTACAATATTTATTTACACGACAAAAGCTTGTATAAAACAAAACTACTAATATAAACACTTTTAGCTATGGTTAAGTGAATAAATTTCGGTTAAGTAGTAGCTTGACAAACTCTCATTTCGATGTTGTTTGAACGCAAAGTGTATAATTCAAACATACAAGGGTAGGGTCACATAAGAGGCGAATTAAAGAATAAATAAAACTAGTTAATAGTTGTAATGTGTAATTTATGTTTGTAATTAATTTGAGGTTTAAATTGTTTTTACTTATGACTTCAGTTAAACGAATGAATTATTAATTATGAACACAATTTATTAATTTAAATAAGTAATATAATTTAATAGAAATTAAAGATAAATATATTCATTTCATTTTATTATTAATTTATTCTCACAATTTCGAATTCTATTTACATTCTGACTCAATCTATTTTATTAGGCTTTCACAAAATAATTCGACACTGACGAAGGCTGCGTCTATATTTAAAGAATACAAATACCGTGTGAGTTTTTGAGTGTTGCCATTTTTATTACAGCCAAATTTGTATGATAGAAATGGTACTGGAAAAGTTTCTTTTCTTGGATGTAATAGAAATGTAACCAACCAGAACACTGTCGGTTGAAGTAGAGCCTTAAATACATATGCATATTTTTACCGCCTAATTGATAAATTAAAGAAAATAAAAAAACTTGGGTAAAAATTTTTTGTCCCTCATTTATGTTGTTAATTGATGCATTAGATCAGTTTTATCGAAAAATTAATATATAGTCTCATTTAAAAATCTGTAAGTTTATATCATAGCTCGGAAACCATAAGAGATATAAAGCTCCTGACGATAGCAATCGGTTGCCCCCGTCGATATCTACAACTCTTATTTGAACAATTTTTCGATTAAATCAACGGTTTGGCTGTAACAAATATGGCAACTCTCAAAAAATTCACACGGTATATACAACAGTCAATTCCCGTATAAACGCTTCCTCCAACATATAATTTATGTTACGGAAGTCTATTGTATTAAAACAAAGAGCCAACTTTTCCGAAAAAAGCTACATCAACCAGCAATTACATACGTGTTAGTTCGTGTTTTTAGTGTTCCGTACCAAAATTGGCAAAACAAAACACTTATTTTCTTTGAAACTGTTTGATATAAAACTTAAATTTTACCCCCAAAAAAAGTGTGAAGTTGAATTTTAATTCCGAGAAATAATTTCAAGGGATAGAGTGGGAAATAAAAAAAAAATTTCAAGAGCATCGTGTAGAGAGGATGGAGAATATCGAGACAGCTTATTGAGCACGAAATTTGTCTCCGGGGCCCGTCATTTCTCTCCACTGTCCTAGTCGTGACAAACATAACAACTACCGCAAGAGCTTTTTTTCTACGATGCAAGCATTTTTTCTTCTGTATTTACTGCACCCGCCAAGATCCTAAGTATTGGATGAGTCATTTTAAAAATCCGACTCGAGTCTCATTGCAACTTGAACACTTGATACAAAAAAATTGCCTTTTCAACTGTAACATATCATTCTTAATTCTAGTTCCGCTCTAATTCAATACATTTCATAAACGAATTTTTCATTCTACAACATTTTACTTTTAGCGAATTTTCGAATGGAGAGTTCAGTCATTACATCCGCTGTCATGGTAAGACTTGAGTCCGAAACTATATGACAAATTTTTTTGAGGTCCTTAGAAATCAAAAATAACATTCACTAACGATAACTTTTTGCCAAGATTTGCCCAAATTCGAAAGCTTTCTGGTTTTTTTTTATACCATGACAAAGAGTGAAAAGAGTTACATAAGTTACGTTTTTAACCATTATTCTGTATAAGCAGGTTTTTGAGAAAAATTAATTATTTTTGTAACCGCAAATTCGCAATGTTCATGTAGGATGCTGCAACAGAGATATTTTATGTTTAAATTTAAAATGACACTTACAATTTTATTTTACAATTTACATTTTATATTACGTTCAAAATAATTCTAAAAATGCATATATTACATGTAAACACAGTTTTAGTATATAAGTATACGTGAGTATCTGTCTGTCTAGGTACTTAAATAAATTATGAATATTGAATAATAAAATGAGTTTTTAGAACTACTGACGTTGAAAGAGACTTTTGTAACATTTTTATATGATGCACTTACATGTAACTTTTCATTATTAAGGTAGTAGTCTGGTAACTCGCGCTGTTTTTTATGCCTATTTTTCGGGACATTTTTTTGAGAAAGAACAAATAGAAAGTTTTGAATTTTTAATATGTTTTCATCTACATCTTAAAGTAACAAAAAAAAAAATTTTTTTTTAATAAATTAAATTTTGTTTTATTATTATTATTATCACTTGAAGTTGGCGCCTCAAAAAAGGCACGCGGAAGGCCCGGGTGATTTTGCCTCTTGGGGACATCTGAAATCAAAAATTCGTAATTAGTCTTAATCTATATGTAGATATGTCATTCTGGTCGGAACTAGAATTATAAAATTTTATCGACAAAATGGCGGACTTCGAAAAAAAGTCATTTGTTGTAGCACAAAAAGAGTTGTGAAATGGAAAGTTAGGGGTGAAAAAAATTAATTCTAGTTCCGACGAGAACTACAAGTGTGTCGAGTAATCGGTCGAATAATCAAGTTTCAGAGCAATCGGTTGAATAGAAAAAAAATTATGACCCTGGCCGACCGTAAAAATGATGTTTTGAGAAAAACGCGTTTAAAGTTTCAGCAACAAAATTTCATAAATAAACTCTTACTTACATTAGTCGTCGATGCCCAACCGCTTGCAGCTGCCTGCCAACCTTCGGCGCGCACCTATGAGGCGCTTCCGAAAATTCGTTGTAACTCGGTTCCTATTTCGAATTTCGGTCTAAAATTTTCACAGTATATTCTCAGTATATTGTACTTTGGAATTAAGCAAAAAAAATTTCGATTTTTTCAATCCAAGTTACCAGACTACTACCTTAAAAAGTAACGATTTTGTAAGATTAATCATAAAATTCTTGTACAATAATTTTAAAAATATTTGTAATGTAATTTAAGGGGGACCACTAGTGTGACCGCCTGAAAAAAAGGTGAATTTTAGAAATTTTTTTAGAGAAAACTACTATATGGAATGTTTTAATATTTTCAGGATCTATTCGTTGAGATATATTAAATTCATGATAAAATTTTTGGACCAAAAAATTGAAAATTCAGTGAGTTATTCAAGATCTCCCAAGGCTCCAAAAAAAAAGTTCCCCCACTGCTGCAGTGATAGCGACCTTCACACTGCCTAAAATAAAAAAAACCAAAAAGCCTATTAAACTAGAAGTTATGGTCCGTACCGTGAACCTCAATCGAAAAAAAAGTTGAAATTTAACAAAATGACGGAGTTTTTAAAAAATAGTTTAAAATTTTGCGCGAAAATTTGATGGTTTTTGGCTTGCGAAAATTACATTTTTTATTTGATCGGAAAACTGGAGGTTTATGGTACGAAGAAATATATATAAAAGAAGCTTCAATAAGGATCAAATCGATCGAATGATTTATCTTCGAGTTATAACTGCAGCAAATTTGAAAAATGTAGTTTTTCGTAATTTTACCTTTTAGTTTTAATCACTGAGAATTTTTACTAAAATTAGGTATTTACGATGTACTCACTATAACGGTCATAGTAAAACTAGATGAGTCGTTTAAATGTGCCAGGGTCTAGCTTCTCCACAACATGTGACTGACAGCCACGTCCAGAAACTCCCGAACTATCAACCTTCATACATTTTTCAATACCTTAAAGTTAACAATGAAAATCAGAATCTACTATTCGGATGGCTGTAACTCAAAAACTATTTGAGACATATACTTGAAATTTAAGTATTTATTTTTAAAAGTATAGACTATCGAAACAGGCAAAAAAAATTCCAATTTTTTGAAAACGTCACCTTAGTGGTCCCCCTTAATTTGTTTGATATAAAATTTTCTGTAGCTTATTTAACGGCTAACCTATTTAACTACCATTTCAATTTATTTTTGATCTCGTTTAATCAAAGCTGGCTGTGAACACATTTTCGCGAATGGGGTATTTGACAATTTTTTAAAAACCATCTTAGTGTGTTTATTACTTCTTACTAAACTCATAATACGCATTTTTAAAATTTTTTTTTTACTATATTTTTAATAAAAATCACGGATCAAATTTCCGTTTTTAAAAAGATCGCCAAAACGATGCTTTCTGTGACGTCAAATCGTATGACGTCATTGGCTCTAAAACATTGAGTAGTAGTAGTAGGTCTAGTAATGAAAATTAATAATTAAAAATTTTTTTCATAGTTACCAAAAAAGTAAACAGTTTTTTTCCTAACTACAAATATAATACCTACATATTCGAACGAGCTTGTGACGTAAGCTGCTTTTGCTTGATGTTTTTGATTACGTCATTTTTAACGTAAATTTTGTAATTTTATTTCATTAAAATTTTTATATTTTTGAATGAAATAACTTGTAAAAAAGCAATATTCAGTATCATTATGACTCGAGCAATTATTTAAAAATCAAAATAGATATTTTTTCAACTACTGTCAAATACCCCATTCTATGCGAATCCATTCTTGTTCAAGTTTATATTTTTTCTATCGAAACAAAATATTTTTAATATTCTGTATCAAAACTGGCAAAACGCAATACTTATACATATAATCATTCGTCCTCTGAAACTATTCAGTGTGAAAATTTGAAATTTTGCACGTAGAGTGTGGTGGCTCAATTATAAATGTCAAGTTGAAATTCGTTTCCGGGAAATAATTTTAAGAGATTCGATTCAGAACCTCGAAAGCCCACTGAGTAGGGTGTTAAAGAAAAGCCTATAAAATATTTATAAATATGAAATTGTCCTTTCCAAAACTCCCCACCGTCTTCGAATATTCAAAAATAAATTATAATTATCTACAAGGAGAATTATGTAATGTTTTATATTTTTATCTCTTAAATTAGAGCATTATGTATACATATTCTGAGTGTTCTAGTCTTCAAGTCAAAATTAAACATTTATAAAATTTTCATCTACCCTTCAAAAATTGATCCAACTTGTTTGTTTTCAACATTTTTATTATTTAAAAATTTTAATCTCTTCGTGAGTTTATTTTAATTAATATTAAAGTGTTAATTAAAATGAAAATTTAATTAAATAACTTGGTTTTACTTTTTAGTTAAAGAAAAAAATTTTTTTCTGTTTACCTACAGGCAGGCTACATTGAGAACTTCACTGGTATTCGCACAGCAGCTTATTTGATCATGTAAGAAAAAATTTAAACAAAATATCTCCCATAATCTCCCATAAATTTCTAACCAACCTTCCACTTTTCACATACTCTAGCTACGTTGCTGTATTTTTGATAATTAAATTTTTATCGTGTTTACCCACAATAAATTCACCAATGAAAAGTTTCTTACCATTTTTTTTTCGCTATAAAAATCTGTCCGTACTTTTTCTTTTTCACTGTAAAAGTGAAAAATTACAATATTTTTACAGGATTTACTATGTACAAATGAGTTAAATTGTCAATATAAAAAACGTTTATGTTTTACTATTCCATCGAAAATTTGTCATTATATATAACCTATTATCACTTATTCAAAAGTATTCTTAGCTTTACAACTATTAAATCTTTATGAAAGTTGTTTATAAAACTTTTTCAGAAACGAAAATGTTTAGACAACAGTTAGTTGTTATCATAACAACTGATCTAATTTTTGTATTTTACGCCTATTCACACAAAGAAAATGGAAAAATAAACTTCTAGAAAAATTATATTGACAATAAAAAATTATTTCCTTTACGGAATCCGGTCTTTTATATGTTACATAATAAATAAAAATTTACTACCAAATAACATTTCCTAATATGACAAAATTTTTTGAAACTACTTTTTTTTAAATTTTTGTTTAATATACAGATGTCTCCCCAAAACAATGTTAGTGATAGCGATATATATATATATATATATATATATATATATATATATATATATATATATATATATATATATATATATCACATCATATATATAGTTTGTCCCAAGAGGATTATAATTCAATGAAAAGCTTCAACATAATTAATTAATTAATTTTTCGAATTAATTCAACAAAAGTAGCTGGCTCGGCTGACGTTGTTCTGGCTTCTCCGATAGGTGGCGCCCTAGAGGCCTTAAACCGCCAACTTATTTCCGATAACACAATAGCATTAACGTAGTTGATCTGAAATAGTCAGGTAAAAAGGTATAGCTCAGTGAAAAAATTTGCTTTTACCAAAAATTAAATAATGTATTAATATATATTATTCAGTTATTATATTTGTATACAACTTGTTTTTTTTTTTAATTTCCTCGCGTTTATGTTGTAGGAATATAAAAGCATTGTTAATTTTTATTTCTTATTAAATATGGTTTGTAACTTAATATTTTATAACACACCGTAAAACCGTCTAGACCCGGACAGGATGTTTAGACCCGGACACTTTGCACCAATCTTCAAAGTAAGTAGTTTCTACATTAACCTGCTACAATAAACATTTGTCCTTGACGTCATTAGAGAGAGAAAAACATGCTCTAAACAGCTTTACCAATAAAAACTACGGATTTCAACTTTTACTATTTCATTTTACAGAATTACTATTCTCCAGTTTTTCAAAGAAATAAAATATGTGTCTAACTTAAACATGTAATTTTCGTCATAATTGTCATATTGTTTTAATTTTAATATGTATGTATTCAGAATTTTATCGCATCATTTAATGATGTTTGAAGTTATATTCGATGTATATATAAAAAAATACATGCTATATACATATATCCGTTTAGGCCCGGACACATCAGTTTGGCCGCACACACTATGGCCGCGATTCGCACTGGCTGTAACTTCCACTATCCATACGTTATATTCCCGCCAGAATTACGCGGTTTATGCCTCCGTCTGGTGTCATATCGTATGTTTACTTTATAGAGAGGCATATACTATATATTGACCTCTCTCCCTTCCGACAAAATGTTTTGAAGCCTTTGACAGGTTCAAAGACATCAAACGATATAAAACACTGTCCTAACCCCGTCGGGAGAGGTTAGTTTGCATGTTATTACATTATTTAAGTAAGTGTTCGGGTGAAGACGGATTTGTGGTGTAGACCCGGACACTTACTAATTATTTTTTATTTTTTTTATTTTTACTTATAATGAAACAAATGGGTCAGGGATATAACAAATAATATACGCTCTTTCTAATGGTAATACCTATGAAGGAAACCTATGATACCTATGAAGGAAACATGTATAAACATGAAATTATACCAAAAAATGTAAAAAAGTGTCCGGGTCTAGACGGTTTTACGGTATTAAATTTTTATCAAATTCCTTAGACACGTTTCCATTTTATTCAAAAAAAAAAAAAAAATTGAGTTTTCCCATAAGAGCCCGTGTTAAAATTACAAAACTTTGAAATCGTTTTTCTCAAAATTGAGGTAGTCAATTTTAATCGGAATAGGCTCGTATTATTGGTATTGAATTAAATAAATATCTAGAGAAGTTTCGTTAAAATCCTTTGAAAAAATCGTTTTGTCGACCAACTACCTTAAAGCATATTTATTTAAAACAATAACTGGGTTGTTAAATGAAGTACGCACTCTGACAACAGTTTTACAACTTCGTATAACAAACCAACTAACGCGTTTCGACCATTTTTAAACAAATCATTTCCATGTGGAACCCCATACGAATTTTTTCAGTTTAACCTTCAATACAAACACACAGTACAATTGGGACAAAAAAAGAAAAATATTTTTTTAACTTTAATTTATATACGAACGTGTAAAAATTGTATGCTGTATAAATACAAAAAATAGCAGTTCGGACGACCTTTTTTTTCACCAAGAATTACCAACGTACGCTCAATATTCACATGTTTTCCACATTTGTTAGTGTTGCGTCTTTCCTATTTACGTTTTATATTTCATTTGCTTCGCATCGTTCATTTCACACATTGTTTGTGTGTTTTTGTCTTTCCACCAAACAACACAAAGCAGTCGTTTGTTTCAGTTTTTTCTGTTTTTTGATTTTTGTTGCTTTTTTTTTGGTGCTCCGTAGGAAAATTGACAAAACCGAACACTTGTGCAATCACTTCTGTATCTGCCCGTTTTGTAACAAGGTGATTTGCTCGAAAACTAGTAGACGATAAAATTTAAAATTTGGTACAGAGACAGGGATCGCTAAGAGAATCTGAAAAAATTCACAAATATTAAGATTGACTTATAGATCGAATGAAATTATCAGGACTGAGTTTCCTTACATAATTTTCTTGGTACATAAAAAGAAAATTTGATTACAGGTTTTGCTTTGATCAAGATGTTATTAGTCATATATACCATGTGAGTTTTTTCAGAGTTACCATTTTTATTCTTGGATGTAATGGAAATGTAACCAACAAAACACTATCGGTTGAAGTAGCCTCGGGTATATATGCATATTTTTACCGCTAATTAATAAATTAAAGAAAAATTAAAAAATTAAACTTGGGTAAAAAAATTTTTTTAACTCATTTCTGTTGCTAATTAATGCATTAGATCAGTCTTATCGAAAAATCAATATATAGTCTCATTTAAAAATCTATAAGTTTGTATCATAGCTCGAAAACCATAAGAGCTATAAAGCTCCTGACTATAGCAATCGGTTACCCCCGTCGATATCTACAACTCTTATTTGAACAATTTTTCGATTAAATCAACGATTTGGCTGTAATAAAAATGGCAACTCTCAAAAACTCACACAGTATATATATATATATATATATATATATATATATATATATATATATATATATATATATATATATATATATGCTATGTTGAGCGGGTATTTTGGTAATCTTTTACAAAATGAGTTTCAGAAATTAAAAAAGAAGGAATAATTGATAAAACTATACACGTATAATATATTACAATTTTTGTACCTGAAAAATATTTAATATTTGTAAAATTTTGTTAGCGTATCGAACGTTGATACATTCAGTAAATTTCTTTTCTCGTAGGCGAAAACAGACCAAGATCTACTTTCGTATGCTACAATACATATTAGATTAGGTACCTACATTAAATTCATAAAAACCACTGATTATACGGAACACTATTTGCGCAAGAACAACTTGCAATTCACGACTTGTTTTTTATTTTTTATTTTTTGTATTTTTTTGTTATCTCCTGATTCAATATTTTGTAGTATTATGTAAAAAATTGTATATTATGTATATTATTTCAGTGACAGCACTTTTTCCTATTTATACAAAAAATAGAATTCTTGTAGCTAGGTATAGCATTATGTTACGTAATAAGAAATATCGTTTATCCATTTCGACTCATATATTTGAAAAAATTTTGTTACACTATATAAATATTTAACAGCAATTTTTTTTTTTTTATAAATTCATCTCAGTTTCAAAAATCATCCTTGGAATATTAATTAGGGCGTTAGATTTCCCTTGGTTGAAGTGTTATTGGATCGTGTAATATGAAATGTCGTTTTTCGACCAATCGACCAACCATGCATTTGAAACGATTAATAATAATAATAATAATAATAATAATAATGTATTTAACGTCCGTTTTTAAGATTTTTTATATCTATAACAGACGCCACCCACATCATTATTTGTATTCCTTTATTTATACATTACATATTTACGTTACATGATACATTTTATGATGTGGGTGGAGGACAAGGAAAGCAGGACTGGGGGCTAGGATTTGGAAGGTGGACGTCTGCAGCCGTTTTCTTAAGAAACTATGCCGATATTCATCTGGAGTTGTGAAGGGAAACTGCAGAAAACCTTCACGAGCATAGCCGGCCGCTGGATTTGAACCCTCGACCTACCAGTCGGCAAGCACTAGGCGCACAAGCACGCTCAGCCACTCCGCTGGTTTTGAAACGATTATCAAAGATTGTTAGACGATATCGTTAGCCGTATACACGTAACATTTGTGATTGCCTATGATTCATAAATGAAACCTACCAGTTGGAGCATCACTGGAGTTCTGCGAAAAGAGTTCCCTACGGCGCCTATGACTAGTTTTAAGTTCCGTAATAACCGAAAGATTATACTTGACTTTTTTAGACAAATATTGAGATGATTTTCAACCTCATATATTGGTCATCTGCTTTGTAGCCTTGGAGATTCTGTTATAGGTGTCCTAAGAAGTAGAGAAAAAATTATGAGTGCTGGAACTCAGCTAAAATGCATAAACACTCACGTTAGTCGGTAATCGGAGTGGGGACAGTACCTTGTTGCATGATTCTCCACTTCATCAACCGTACGCTGTCTCTCGTTTCCTTCCGAGTATAATCGAAACGGCTCCGAACGAGAGTAATCGTTACGATATCAAATTTGGATTCGCTCCAGCTCCAAGTACCCGTATAGATTCTCACACATCAAAAGAAAAAACAAACATATAAATATCGAATCTGATGATAAGTAGTTATAGACTAATAAGTTTTAGAAATTTTTAAAGTCTTAAAGTGAATTTTTAAATTTTTAAAACGAATATTCATAAGTCATAACTTTATTTACATTTCTGCGAAAACTATATTGTAAAAATGTATAGAAATGAACAAAAAACTGAACAAAAATATCATTCCTTTTCCCTTGATAATTAATTTAAAATCGTGAAAACAGTCCTGACATGACACTCATCCCATCTGTACCGTCACAAAACTATGTCACCGCCAAAACTGTCGCCATTTCATACTCCGTCATAAAATAATATTAATAAATAAATAGAAAATATTTTGAAACAAAAGCAGCAAAGAACAGAATGAAACAACGGAACAACGGATATGATAAAAATTTAATGTAACATTAATTAAATTATAACTTGTAACAGAACTGTAAGAGAACAGTAACGATACATGGCTATATATAATTGTAGCTCGTCGACAGTTATACTCAACCTAGGAAGGAAGGAACATATTGCCAACATAATATTCAGACAACTCTATTTTTATGTCTACAGGATGTTTTGATTTTTGTTAAAAATTTCTGTAATTTTTAACAAAGCTACAAGAGTTTTCAAATTTAGTATTGCAGGAAAAATTTCAACATCCAAATTATTCCAATATGAATGCTAATAAACAATGCCAAAGATCTTATGAATACGTCGTCATCAATGCTGTAAATCGAAACTAAAATATACAAAAGTATCAATGGAACCAAAGAAAACTCCTCGAGCTGACGTTCTAGGTGACTGATTGAAACGTGGAGAGTGTTCGCATACGGTTCCTGGACGATGCACCACCTTGAAACGTAGTGGTAACGTTCTTGATGATGTGACCACGTTGAATCGTATACGGGGAACTCTGGGGTCGTAAGTGTTTTTGAGGTGCAACAACATGAAACGTAAATGAAGGTGCACCAAGTGGTTCTGAGAAGGAGGTCGAATGAAATCCCAGGTGGAGTTTTACCATAAACGTGTGATAAACTCCTTTTACGAATCTAGGTGGATGATGGCGTTCCACAGTGCATTCGATAGGTGTTCTTGTTCAGTGGTAGATGGCGCTATCGGTTCTTATTTGCGGATCAGAGGAAAGTGAAGGGTTATGTGAAATTGAAATGGTTAAAATAATCTTTAGATAGGAATATAACTTTAAGGATTTGGTTAAGGAATTGTTACTTATTTCACTTTCCAAACAATTTTTATACCATATACCTAATATAAATCTTCTTTTCTTAGTATCAATTCAAATAGCATTGCTTCAAAATATCAAAATGGCTTCTTGACTTATTCCATTCAATCGTGTAATATGAAATGTATGAAATAAACTATATTTCTTAAAAAATCTTAAGCATCATTCACAATGCTCCTTTCCAATATTATTTTCTCTTTTAGAATGATAAGGATATTCAATAAAACATAATATTTTGTATCAAAAGAATATAATTTCCATTTTATTTTCACTCAAATCTTTTATATAATAACACATGCGCTTTATTGAATACAAACGACGCCAAACACTTAATTTTTTATTATACAAAATATTTATTTTATTTATTATTACAAAATATTTATTTTATTTATTTCAGTTTTACTTATAATGTTTCATTTTAACTTTTGATGTATTTCATTTTAAATACTTGTTTAAATATTTTAATTTTTAAATTTATTTTTCACATTATTTTTTTACATGTCTACTTATTGATGTCTTGAGAGAAACTCTAACGAAACGTTTACTTCCGTAAACTACTAACTGAAAAAGGATTCGTCTTGTCTATGATTGTAATTGGGTGATTAAAATATGTTGTCATATCGTGCTTTAACCATTGGTTAATTGATAGCGTGGGTTATACATAATTGCGGATGTATCTTAAGACCATTCTAATCGTACAACTCCTTTAGCGTGGGTCTATTCTCACTATAATTTAAAAATCAAATATCTCAATAGAGCACATAAACTGATATAAAAAAGCGTGTTATATATTTAAATTTAGGTATACCAATGAGTAGCGTTTTCAATAGAGAGGGCAACTTCTATATAAACTTTATTTAATATTTCAAAGTTTTACTGACTATACTAAAATGTCGTTACAGGGTCAGCTTACGTCCGAAATAGATTTTTGTAGTTAAAAGCTTATTCATCATGTCTCTAATGATCGAAGTTGAATTAGGAATATCTTTAATAATCGTTATAATATAAACCAAAATATTATGATTTGGCTACAGTTAAATCCCTCACAGCAAATACAGAATCCAGATTTACTAAAAAAAAAAAAAATAGTAACCTTTTACTCTACGACACTTACCAACCTTTCCTTATTCTGTAGAACACAGAAACTGAACACCTATATATTGAGAACAAGTCATTTATAATGTGAAATTTAAAATAATATCAAAATCGTCGCAACCAACTCGTAGTAGCGAAAGAAGCTCTGATCGATACGATCGTTATAAATATACGTATAGTAGAAACCATTTAAGTTGTATAACGAAATTATTTAAAATAATAATTGATAACATTCACATAATGTAATCTAATTAGCGAGTGTACCATTTAAATGATTTAATTACGTTGGTAATACTATAGTAGATGGCGGTACACTCATAATAAGCGATAAAGAATATCAAATTATGAAAATATTTATTCAATGAGAATATTTTTTTAGAGCAGAATTTTAAGTGGAGAGAAAAGTTTTAATGTAAAACACTTGACCAGTTAATGATCACATAACTTTTTTGAGTGTTCCCGGAAATTATTCGACCTTTTTCTTTGCTATTCTTTATTATTATATTCATACTAATACCAAATAAAGAATGTTTTTAATCTCTTATCCTTGACACTCTAGTCAGTTTCGTTAACCTTTCGGTCTTTTGTTCGCTTTTCAGTAAAAAAAAAGGTAAAAGGAGATTTCTTCCACGTTTGGTTTCCAGCCTCAGATTCTCAAACTCCATTCTTGATCACAATAACAATCCTTGAATGAACGAATGAAAAGTGGGTGAAACCTCCACTGTACTTAGGCCGCCTTGCTGAAACCTTTGTGTCCCCTAAACTGATGAGGAAACTTAGTGGATGTCTAAACTTAGTAAAGTAAACTTTTAAAAAAAATTTCGAAGCATACACTGAGAAAAAAATACGGTAATTTTTACGGAAATTTCTAGTAAAAAATTACGGAGCTCTCTGGTAATGCGGGCATAAGTGACAGGCAAAGGAAAAAGTAGGATGAGTATAGTAAAATTTACCCTATGGCTCCGTAAAATTTGACTGCACAGTAAAAATTACACTGTGACTCCGTACAAATTTCGGCGCTATACAAGAAAAATTCTACTCTCTTACCGTATTATTTATAAGGTTTTTTTTTATTTATTAATAAATAATTGAATTAAAATAGTTTAAAAAGATATTGATAGAAGGGTAAGGATTAAAATAAAATTATTAATATTGAAAAAATGTTCTGTGGTTTTCTATTATTTATGGAAAAACATGTTTCTACTACCATGGCTCGCTGCTACTGAACTAGTAACGGTCACACAATGGATATTTTTTACTATACAAACTAAATAACATTCCGTGTGATCATCTAAAAATAATTCTAATAATTTTTTTGCAATACACCAAACTCGACCTTTTGTGGATGTTACACACAACTGTTTATCGTCAGTTGTGTGTGATGCTTGTGGGAAAGAGATGCTGAAAGACAGGTTTCAAGGAGAAAATAGATATAGTCTACCTTTCAGCTTACTAAAAATTACAGTGTAGTTCCGTAAAAATTCTTCTATGTCTAGTATAATTTTACAAAAATTAAGTAAATTTTCCTGGTATCCACTTGAAATTTTACTAGCCCATCGAATTTTACGGAGCTGTATAGGAAAAATTCTTAAGCTGTACAGGAAAAATTTTCAAATGAATTGTAAAAAATAATGTTTGAAAGGTATTTTTTATATTTTTGCTTGATAATTTCCTACCGACTGGTCACTTGAGCCTATGGTTTACCGGAGGCAGCTCCGTAATTTTTACTGTAATTTTTTCTCAGTGTACATGTTTTTTTTATACGGCTTGAAGAAAAAAATCAAAAAGTCAGCTACTTTTGAAAATTTTAAAGTAAGTTCCATCCTTAAAGTACGGTTAATTTTATTTTTCAGTTGTAAATATTTACGTATTGAACTAATATGGCAGACTTAATATATTATTATATACCTATTTACATACATCCAACATTCTCATTCTTTCCTGTGTCTATTATAACTACAAAATAAACTTGAAAACACATAGACTCATGTATAACGTATTATACAAATAACATAGACTTATTTTTCTTTGTACGATAAAGCAACGCATTCTTTCCTCGATTCTTTTCTTTGTATCTCTTTGTCAATAGTCGACATCCACATACACAAACAAACATACGTAACTTTCAAAAGAATTCTAATTATTATCGCTAACTTTAACTAAAAAACTTAGTTTACAAGTAAATTGTATGTTTGTCTTTTTTCAAATACTAGAAAAATCTTTTTGTTCCCGACATAGAAGGATATAGTATATAGTACATTCTGTATACAATATGTGGAATACTATAAATTAAAAAGTGTAAATACTTAAGTTTCTTAAGTTTTCTAGAGTCATCTTTTTTTTATTTTTGCTCATAATATTTAATTCTAATACATATCTGCTTTATTTTAAGAAGTATTTTAATATACAGTCTATTTCTGAATACTAGAATTGAATTGAAAATTCTGTTCTTAAATTTAGTTGAATTTTATGTAAAAAAAATTCAAATATATCAAGTAAAAATCACTAATAAAAATATATAAATATGAAATTTCAAAAATTTCGTGTTGAAGCAGCAGTAGATTAATTAAAAAATATAAAAATATTTCCTTTCTCATTTCACACCAATAAATAATTTATAAGGTTACGAGTCGATTTTTGAGTTTTACCTCGTCCTCAAAAAGAAAAACAATTAAAGACTTATTTTCTAAAATTTTAATATTTACTTAAGAAAAAAAATTTTGTTACATAAAAGTAACACACATATTCAATTCAAACATCGAAAAAAGTTCACCTTGTACATATTCGTGCTGAAACCCTGGAACGACAATCAACAGGAAATAGAGTTTTTTTCTACTTTTTCCATATCTACTATTAATTTCATACAATAATCCTTTTTTAGCATTTGATCGTTCGAAATATTTCTTTTTTACTATACGATTTTGTCAATGACAGTAATTTCCGTTGTGAAAATTTTCTCTTAGATGGAAATTCATCTTTTTATAATTCTTCATTTCTGTTTTCCATTAGAGTTTGTCAATAAATTTTTTAAAACTAAAATTCTCTTTCTTTGATATACAAAAGAATATTTTTATTTATTGCTAGCAAAAAAATCATACGTAATTGGTTTCTTCGTAGAAATTTTCATGATTAATAAATTATTGATTTTTGTCGAAGTACCTATTTTTGCAAATTTCTTATCCGTTTACTGTCTATTTTCGTTTGGTTTGGGGCTATTTTTAAATTAATTTTATTATAATAATAGTCTAACCCTCAACCACCACCCAAGGTAGCCAAATCAGAATATCATTAATTGTTGTTCGCTGAGGGTTAAATATCTTAGATCAAGCGTGAGAGAAAATTAGTATTCCAAAATAATCAATCAACAATTTTGAAGAACATCACCATTTTCTTCTTAATTTTATTTTCTTTCTAGTTAATTTACATTCTTATTGTATATCAGTTAAGGAATATACAGGGTGTTAGTAAATAAGTGCGAAAAATTTTAACAGCTGATTGCTGAGGTTCTCTTATGTAAAAAAGTTCATATTAACCGAGGTCCGAAAACGCTTAGTTTCAAAGATACAGAGTAGATGGACTACTAGATAACCCATACCGGTTTTGTGGTAGGAACAGTAACTGGAAATTATTTTTTATCTTGAAAACGGCTACATAAGCGACAATATACTAAGAGGTAATTTTTGTCAACAATTTATGAGACATTTGAATAAACATTTTTAAATTGGAAAAAATCATTGGCGTGCCTTGTTTTTCTTCAAAAATGTCATCACATGGCCGTACGCATGCCACTGGTTTGACTGGAAATATTCTGTCTACTTAAGAATGTGGGTATTTATCCTGTCATGGCGTGCCCCAAATTTTGTATCAATATCTCAAAACGTTTTTGAAATATTTAAAAAAATATTAAAAAAAGATGAGAAACTAAACACCCTGTATCTTGGAAACTAAGCGTTTTCGGACCTGGGTTTATGGGAACTTTCTTACATAAAAGAAACTCAGCAATCATCTGTTAAAATCTTTTTCACTTATTCACTAACACCCTGTATATATTTTATTATAATTTATGTAAAAAGCTTTTTTGAGGACGTTGGTTATACGTATTTCATTTTCATGAATTTGTAAATATATTTTCACATAACTGAAGAATATTTTATCATTTTTCATTCACACTGCAAATTTTAAATGTAAATTTTTATTGAAAAAAAAAATGATATTTATACAATAATTTTATTTTTCTTAATTTGCTAAAATTTGCATCTAGGTCCCTTTGTTATTTTTATTTCATCCATATGTGTCCTCCGGAGGGAGAGGGGGGCAAATAATTTAAAAAGTATCTCCGTTAACAAACCTAATTAACGAATAGTAAAACCAAATTCTATTTTTCCGTAGACAGTTCACAGAGTACAAATATACAAAACTAACACAGATATACAACATTCCTTTAAACAAATAAATATACAAAATGTTTCAAATTCTTTTGAAAATTTACTCCATTATCACTGTTTGACAACGTACCGTACAAATCTACTCTCCGTTGCACAAATGAAGTAGCAATAAATGTATTCTACAGTAATCAACAAAACAATTTAAACAGACTCGACAAGAAGTAGCTACAGCTTCAGGCATCTGAAGTTAAGGTATTGAAAATAAGGTGCATTGTCTTCAAAATATAAAATTAACTTTTGATATAACAAAACAGCGTCAAGTGAAGAAAAAAAACTAACAAGGAAAGGTTCCCAAGTGTCCACCTACGATTTCAATGCCGCTGAAATATGTTATTCTACGTCGAAATCTAAGAGACACGTATTTTTTTATCGGCGGAAAAACGGTTTGAAGGGGTGAAATCGCCCTTCAAAAATTGGGTTAAAAATTTAACTTTTAAAATATCTCGAAAACAGTAAGAGATAGAGCAAAAGTTTAAATTGGCGATATTGCTCTTTTTTAAAGAGCTATCTATTGATATGAAATTTGTTCAATTTACATCAACAGGGGTGGTTGGAGGTTAAAATTTAGGGTTAATTTTGCAAAAAGGGGGTGAAAATTAAACAATATAAAAATTTTGTTTACAGATTTGAATTCTACGTCAGAAAATCTAATTGACCTGTTTTCGCTCAATGTCTTAATATTAAGTCTAGGGGTAGTTAACTAGGGGGTGACTGTGTCAAATAATCGTACTACTTGGGTAGTTCAAGAAGTTCTTCTTGATGGAAAATAGTTTAAGACAATTAGAATAACGTATAAATGAAATTTTCGATTTCAAAATTCAGTTTGAGCAACAGTAGAGAGGAGGTGAGTCACCCTCTTAAATTATATACTAGTTTACTAACACTTATTTTTAATATTAACACTGACAGTGGGTAATAATGTCACAATAAGTGCTTCTGAAGTTGAACTATCGTATGTAAGGTTTTTATTAGGTTTCCATTCATTTTGAAAATATCGTTATTTTCGGTATCGATAATTTTCGATAACGAAAACTATAATATCCATTAAAAAACAAACCTTATAAAAGCCTTACATACGATAGTCCAACTTCAGAACCACTTATTGTGACATTATTACCCACTATCAGTGTGTTAATAGTAAAAATAAGTGTTAGTAAACTATAGTACGTAATTTAAGAGGGTGACTCACCCCCTCTCTAATGTTGCTCAAACTGAATTTTGAAATCGAAAATATCATTTATACGTTATTCTAATTGTCTTAAACTATTTTCCATCAAGAAGAACTTCTTGATCTACCCAAGTAGTACGACTGTTCGACACAGTCACCCCCTAGTTAACTACCCCTAGACTTAATATTAAGACATTGAGCGAAACTAGGTCAATTAGCTTTTTGACGTAGATTTCAAATCTGTAAACAAAATTTTTACATTGTTTAATTTTCACCCCCTTTTTGCAAAATTAACCCCAAATTTTAACCCCCAACCACCCCTGTTGATGTAAATTGAACAAATTGCATATCAATAGATAGCTCTTTAAATAGGAGCAATATCGCCAATTTAAACTTTTGCTCTGTCTCTTACTGTTTTCGAGATATTTTAAAAATTAAATTTTTACCCCAATTTTTGAAGGGCGATTTCACCCCTTCAAACCGTTTTTCCGCCGATAAAAAAAAACGCCGTGAGCAGCGGGGCCCCATCACAGTAGTCGAATTTTCCCCTTCATCTTCGGTATTGAATGTTTACAAGCGAAATGTGATTGAAAGTCTACAACCGAATTGTCATTTTGTTGGTTTCAAAACTGGTGATGAGTGTTCGGCTGATCGAGGCTTTAAAAAAAGGTTTTAAGTATTTAAGGGCTGTATCTCAGTAAATTTCAATTTTGTGCCGAAAACAGGTAGCAGAAAAAAAACCAACACAATTCGTACGAGGGCATTCCTGCCCATGTTTATCCGCTAATTGCCTTTATGTTTTAGTTTTAAATATTAAAAAAGGACCTTAAATAGTAAACTGGAAGGTCTTTATAAAGATATTTTTTCTTTCAAAAAAAAAAAAATAAATAAAATAAAAAATAAAAAAAAATAAGAAATAAAAAATTATTTCTTCGGTATTGAGTGTCTACAAGCGAAATATAATTGAAAGTCCACAAGCGATTTGTAATTTTGGTGGTTTCAAAACTGATAATGAGTGTCCGGTTGATCGGGGCTTTATAAAAAGATTTTAAGTTTTTAAGGGCTGAATCTCAGTAAATTTCAATTTTGTGCCGATAGAAGTTAACAGGGAAAAAGCCAACACAATTCGTACGAGGGCATTTCTATCCATGCTTATCCGCCAATTGCCTTTGTGTTTTACTTTTAAATATTAAAAAAGGAACTTAAATACTAAACTGGAAGGCTTTTATGAAGATATTTTTTCTTTCCAAAAAAATCCAAAATTTCTATTTTATAAATAATAAAAATCCAAAATTCCTAAATAATAATTAAATAAATAAATAAACAGTGACTTTAATAACATTTGCAAATTACTTAATATGTATGTATTTCATTTGTTAAAAAATTGTATTCACTTTTTTTTAAATTTTTTAAAATTACTATTCGCCTACTTGTATTTACAATAAAAGTAATGCATTTAAAACACATTTAACAATAGCATTCAATTCCGATGTAAAAATGGAAGAAGTGGGGGGAAAAGTAATGTGGACTCACTAAAAGGTACTAGCTGGATACTAACTGAATACACATACAAAATTTCAACCCTCGAGGTTTCCTTAGAGAGTCTCTAGATGTGTTAGAAAACAAGCAAAAAAATTAAGGAAATATTGGCGTAAAAATCGTGGGGGTAAGGGTTAAAAGTTGAAACCCCCAAAACACAGTGTCTGGCTATTAGCTTAACCTGTATACAAAATTTCAGCCCTCTAGGTTTATTTGGGGAGATTTTGACCCGAACGAAACTGTTAAAAAACAAGAAAAATCATGTTCTTTTGGGTATAAAAATGGTGGGGGTAGGGGTTAAAAGTCGAGACCCCCAAAAGGCACCCCCTTGATACTAACTCAATCCGAATACAAAATTTCGGCCCTTTAGGTTTATTTGGGTGACCTGTGCGAGTGGTACAAACTTCGAAAACGTCGAAAATGCATGAAATTGTAGCTTAAAAATGAGGGGGGTGGGGGTAAAATATTAAAACCTCCAAAAAGCACAACCTAGGTACGAACTTTATCAACACACCAAATTTCAACCCTCTACGTTAATTCTGGGGGGCTGGGGGCCTGTTAGATCCAGCGAAAATCGTTTTTCCCCCCCTCTACTCCCCCAGATATCCTACGAAGCTGAATTTTGGATATGTTGTAGATAATTGATCGAAACATTATTTAAAACCGGTTTGGAAAAGTTTTATTGCTTTTCCGCCCCCCACCACCCCCTTAAAGGTCGGGTCAGAAAAAAAATTTGCCCAAAATTTGACCCCACTTTGATAGTATGAGGTGCCTCGAAAATGAGCCCCATTTACCAAATTTCATCTCCTAACTTCCATAGGGGGGCCCTACACAAATTAAAATGTGGCGGGAATATATATATATATATATATATATATATATATATATATATATATATATATATATATATATATATATATATCAGACATTTTTTTTCTACATATTCGTGTTCTACGGGTCCGAAAACGGATAGCGCCCCTACTCTCGCCTCTCGCAGCTCTTATCGTATAGACTGTATAAGTCTAATTTTTCGGAGAAAATTCGACTAAAAATACGTGTCTCTAAGATTTCGACGTAGAATAAAGAGAACAGCGGCTCAAAAAAGATGGAAAATTTCGTGTCAAAGCAACAGTGTCGTTAACGGAAGGTGTTCAATGAATTTTCTGTGCCAGTTTGTTTTGTCCACTGCTGTACATATACATATTATATATTTTAAGCCATAGATGCATCTATCGGTTAGAATAAAAATAAAAATGATAAAATAGAATCTATCTCTTGAATCTACTCTACTATTACATATTGACACTGGCACTACTGTGTCTGTACGTTCTACAAACCAAATCGATTCAAAGCCATCATCACACTTCCAATGTTCACTGATGCAATTTAGTACAACAGACACATACAATGCTGTGTGAATGGTAAAATAAAGAGCTTTTTTCTCAGCATATTGTATCAATCAAATTTTCACATACACACTGATATAATGTATATCTGAATGTTACAACTCAGCAATTACGCCATTTATCGTTTGATTTCAATAAATAAATTTATTGCGTATTTATTGAAAAGTACAATTCGCGGAAGAATACGTGGCATATAGACTGAATTTTTTTATTTCGCCCATGGAGACATAGAGTGTTACAGGGGTTTGGTCTCTGTGTAACAATTACGCAGGATTCACATTAACACTCCGCTCTCGGTACGATATCGCTCCGCTCCCGATTCTATAAAATATTCTTACACAAGAAACAATGAGTGTATTCACATCATCGCTCCGATATCAGTCAGGAGCGAAGATGTGAATACACTCATTGCGTCGGTTTAGTGCGAAAACTCATTAAGTAACATTTTTAAGTTTCAGAGATAAATGGAAATGAAAAATTGTTAATTATGTTTGCTTTTCCAAAATGTTTAAGCAACAGAGCTGTTTTGTTTAAATTGTTAAAACCGCTGAGAATATAAGAAAATCAAAATTTTAAATGATATTTAGTAAAAAGATTTTCAAAGGTGTCTCACAAACTTTGTTTTTCGTACTTAATGAATTTTTGCACATAATAAAAATACTGCAACTGAATATATAATGACATTTTATTTAAATGAAAATCATATTAACTTATAAGTTAACAAAAAAATATAACTCTAGTTATTGATCTAAATATAACATTATAAAAAATTTTTGTAAAATAAATGTTTTAGAATTTTATATAATCAAACTTAGCATTACAAAAATATTAGAAGCACTACTTTTTTTATAGACCAAAATTACAAGAGCTAATCTTCAACTTCGCCATCACTACTATCCTGTACTGCAGGATCCATTACTTTCCATAGGAACATTCAATTTTAATTTTCCAAATTAACAGTATCACTGTTAAAACTATGTTTTAACAATTCAAAAATAATTAAACTGTATGAATAACTTGTTTGTTATTTTGCCTGGAAAATGGTCTAATGAGTTTTATATCTCATATTTCTAATATTTGTTGTAGTATTTTGTAATGCAAAAAGTCAGTAAGTGACTTTAATGATTTTTAGTTCTACAACAAAATGGTAAATATCAAATAATGATTATTTGCAAACACAAAATAAGGAAATCTAGTGGTCGTATCATCTAGTGAGTATTATCAATCAAAAGAGAAAGTAAAATTCAGCTGAAAAATATAAAAAACTCATTTTTGAAAAATTTGTCACTTAATGAGTTTTCGCACCAAACCGACGAATTTGTTTCTTGTGTAAGAATATTTTATCGAATCGGGAGCGGAGCGATTTCGTACCGAGAGCGGAGCGTTAATATGGATCGGGCCTTAGTGAAATAGACAAACAGAAATTCTTAAAATTATAATTACAAAAATGCTACGGTATGCGAAAATCACTTTTTCAAAAATTTACAAGTTTGAAGGGTAAAAAAGGGTATTTATTAATTGTAATGTGACTAACATAAAAAAGTTAACTCATTTTTAAGAAAGTCAAGCATAAGAGTCTTAAGCACATAAAACCTTTCAAAATTAATGCATAAAATTCCAAAAATGTGCAATTACACTTAATAAATTATTAAATTAGATCTTAATAAAAATATAATATAAAAGGCATAAAATTATTATAAGCAAATAAACACATTCAATTTTTTTAGATAAGGAACCAGAAAAGCTTCAATGCTTGGGTTTGGGTACTGATTTAGTATCCAAACCCAACGGACCTAACATTGAATGACTGAAAAATCTGAACCCTTAATAAAAAAATTTTCTATCGCTGTCCAATTAATCAAATCAACTGACTTTTTATGACCATTTTCTCACCTTTTAAATGATCTAGTTGGTCATTGGAAATTTCATCTTTGAGGTGCTAGACTATTGAAATTTAGCTATTTCTCGAAGAAAGTAAAAAAGAAGGACAAATTTTTATGTCGTGTAACTTCTAATAATTGTAACTGATAAGTTTGCTAATAAAACTGTTATGTTTATTTGTTTTCTTTTTTTTGTCGTACCAGCAAACTGTGTTCTATTATTGATCAATAAAGTTTATACAATAAAACCAGTAATCGATTTATTTACTCTAATTAATTTTCAATAAATTACATAGTTTTATTGTGTTTTATTGTCTGGAAAAAATACGATAAATTTTCCTTCAGTTTCATTGCCAGTAACAGCAATCAATATCTTTTTTAATTACAGCACATAAATCTATCGTCTTCTGGAACAGTTGCGAGACTTAATCCTTAATTCATGTTAACAACAAAAATGTTAGAATATGACATTTATCCCTGTGGCTGCCTTTGATTCGAATTTCAAGTTTTTCGTTTTTCTACGGAAAATTTCTTTTTGTGAATATTACGCACAGATATTATCTGTTTTTCTTTGAACTTCAAACTACTAATTAAATTATAATACTTGATTATTTAATTCAAGAAAAACAAAATTCTAATTTATAATAAATTTAATTAATTTAATACTTAACAAAATAGCGAACACTCAACGACCTGTAATAAGTTATCAACAGTAAGAGATGGTAAGAAAAAGTTTTAAAAAAAACTTCTCAACATTAAACCAAACTGTATACATTAACAATGTCAACGGTTAAAATAACATGTTTAAAAAAAAAGTCAGTAAAAACTGTTTAAAAATTGTTTATTATTAATTGCCATTCTTCTAACAACACTTGAACATTATTATGTTAATAAATGTAAAATATTATAAAAAGTTATAAAATTAGTAGCTGAAGTAATATGGCATTGTTAACTTGTATAACTGTTATTTAAAATTTAAATATTGAACAAGAGTCAAGTAATAATGAACTTTAAAATTTAAATTACAGAGTCGAAATTAGTTGTGGAATTTTGAAAAGAATTATTTATTTCTCACAACAGTTGCAACGTAAATGCAACATAAATGGAGCTTTCCAGCGAAAGGCGCTGTGCAGCACTGTGTCGCACAGTGCCTTTAATTAATATTAAGGTGGTTGTGCCTTTAATTAATATTTCAAGTACAGCGCCGCACAGTGCTGCACAGCGCCTTTCGCTGAAAAGTTTCCAATATCTTCGAAAATATTTGACAAGTGCGTAATAGGCAAGTCAGTATTTCGTAGTTCAGTAGCTAAAACTGTTCACAATTCCCGGAATCTTCGAAAATGACAAAATTATAAGAATTTATTGTCGAAAACACGTAGGGTCATGACTTCATGAGAGATAATTATAATTAACTCTAAATTTACTAACTCTAATAAAAAATCACAGTGTATTAAGCTGATATGAGTTTAAAACAGTTTTTTTCTTTTACAGGGAATTAAAATTAGCAACCCAAGATGCACTTTCCGGTCAAAAATTTTTACAAGAAAATGGCGTTGAAAAAGTGGACAAATCATTAGTAGCTAATTTTGAAATAACAAATCTAGTTCCAGAAGAATCGTTAACAGATTTTACTTCAAATTTACATCAAAACACATTTACAAAAAATGGTAAGTAAATATCTGCTAAAATTATATAATTTAAAAAAAATATATATTTTAATTTTTTTAGTACCACATTTTCAGTTATCTGAATTAAATTTCAAGCTAATTTTGTTTGCTTTTAAATTCATTGTAAAAAGAAGTATCTATAAGGAATACTAAACGAATGATAAAAAATTTACCATTTTTTATTCTTTAGCTGTTTTAAAACGATAAAAGTAAAAGAATAAAATCCAATTTTCTCACAAAGGATTTACAAAGAGTTACGAAAATAAATTACAAAGAATGTTGCAGAAATAAAGACTATAGTACAACTAGGAACTATCGTCGACAAAGAATCAGGATGGCATTTTCGATAATATTATATGGGATTTACACTGTATTTATGATGTTGAACAACAGAAATCAAAAAATTTATTTAAAAGACGAGATTCACCTAAAGAACACAATTTTATCCAAATCGAATAGATTTTTCTTTTCTTAAAAAGTATTTACTTATATTTTATTTTGCGACAAAATAAACGAAGTTTCGAGTAAACAAGACTATAAAACCCACCTAATATTTATTTTTCTTCAACTGTCACTTAATAAAATATTAAACAAAGTAAACATTTTAAAAATTCATTTATTACATTATTACAAATTCGCCGAAGGCGTACATAGTCTTATTAATAATTTTCTTGGGCAAACAATACACAAAAGTATAAATAAATAGGTATTCGTTTTCTTCGCTTGCAAATGAAACTTTCTGACAACGTTAAAATGAGTGTAAAGCGGCCCATAAATAATCAGCTTGATAGCCAATCTTGTTTCCAGCCTTGTTACCAACTTTGACCACAGACAAAATGAAGTGTCGGCAACCAAGTGCATGCCATCGACTCCTTGGGAGCGGGAAATCTTATTACGAGTTCGCGTCACCGACATGCTAATGTTAACAGTATATCTGTAGTAGGCCAAGTTGACAACCAAGTTGATCGTCTATGGGCCCCTTAAGTTTCCAACTGTGTGAATTTGTTAAATATATTTGTTTTTAATAAATTATTATCAAGTCGAATTTTACTACAATGTTTATAATTTTATCTCATTCTCGTTGTTTTCTTTCGCTATTTTTGTTTATTTTCACGTGGAAAGTAAATAAGTAAATAAATAAAACCAGAACATTTCCAACTGAACTGTGAATTGTTTATTTGGATAATATTATAATTGATTATTTTCATTTGAATAAATTTCACGATAAATTTAATATTTTATTATAATTTATAAGATCTGACACAAGAAAAATCGTAAAAACTAATTATTAATTTACTCGTTTTCTAGTTAGTGTACCTGGTTTCATCTGTTTTTAATAACTAACTGGTAGAACCTAGGGATGGAAACTTTTCTCAAAGAATCGATTCTCGATTCCGATTCTAATTTTTTACGATTTTGAGAATCGATTCTGAGAATCGATTAATCGATTAAAAGAATTGACTTTAATCGATTCCTTACGTTTAAATTTTTTTTACATATTAAGCTGCTTTAACAAGGTTTAAAATTAATTGGCTACTGATGATTTTTTTAATGAAATATTTTATATATGACATACTGCAATGAGACATAATATAAATTATAAATATATTCGTTTTTTTTTCTAATTAATAATAAATTAAGTAAATTTTGAAGGAAAAATTATCAATTAGTTTTAGAAAACCATACATTTTCTGGCACTAATCTTAAAAATAACAGCATATTCAACTGATCAGGTCTTAACTGACTACGAAATAAACGCTCACAAGGCGTTGTTGTAGCCCTTTTACCTTATATGACTAGACGAACGACGGATGACGGACTAGACTCTTGCCCTGTGTACTACTAAACCGCACGAACACGAACTAGCAAAAATTTAAATTATTTGACATCTATTTGGAGTCTTGTAGACGTTACATATTTAAATTTTTGACCGTGTATTTGCGTCATTTATTATTCGATTCTTTTACGAGAAGAATCGATTCTCGAGTAGAATCGGAATCGATTTTGCCATCCCCTAGTAGAACCAAGAAACGTGATTAGTGTCATACGGAATTGCTGGGGTCTTACTACTTTTGATATAGAACTGCTGTAACTTGACTGCTTTTGGTACAGAATCGCTGTAACCTTTCTACTTTTGGTATAGAAATTTGATAGATAAGATTACTGAAAAGGTAAATTTGTCTTGACTAACGGTAGATCCGAAGTAATTAATCTTCAGTCTTGGAAAAAAATTTTCTGTAGATACAATGATACCTAAACGTTTAATTGACAAGGTTTATACAGTTTGCAGATTAGTAACAAAATTTGGATGCTGTTTGAAATAAATTACAAATTTTTAAATAAATATTGTAATAAGTACATATTTGTTTAATTGTGATTCTGGAACGTAAAAAAATTCCATGACAAATAATGAAGCTACATTTAAGTTGTTGATTTTACAAAATCAGTCAGAAATGCGGGCTCTTGTGGGGTGTATCGTTTACACCGCCATCGGGCCGGTCCTGGCCCTGAGGAGTCGAACGAATATATGTCTCCCGGTGACATTTTACAATTTTTTTTTTTTTGTAAATTAAATTATGACTCTTAAGCCAGGTCTACATATAATGAACGAACGCGAGCAAACGTGCACGAACATAAACAAACAAAAGCAAACACAAACGAACGCGAAAGAACAATTAACGTCAATTCGTTGATGTTCGCTTATGTTCCGGCTACACAATAATTTTTTAAATAAGTTTAATAAATTTTGAAATGAAAAGTTATTGCAGTAAGAGTTTTATGGTCTACTAATATCGCACACATAATGCCTCTAATTTACTAACTGATTTAATTGGTGAAAATTCCTAAATTTTTGGAAATTTTACAAGATCGTCACTATCAGATTTCGAAAAGTTAACTGAAATAGTTCGACCAAAAATATCTAAACAAAATACATATACACTTATTATCGGAAAGCAATTCCTGCTAAAGAATGACTTCAGTGTTATTACATATTGCGACTTCTGTTAATCAAATTTTCCCTCGAAAAATTCCCATACGTCGTTTCTTTTTCTGGTAATTTTGTAAAAATTATCTAAAAGATTCCAAAACATCGGAATAAAATTTTAAATCTTATCAATTTTTAATTGTTAACTGAATTTATTTTAAATTGTCTATCTAATTTATTGTTCGAATAATTTCTAGTCGTCCACATCTGACAGACACAAACAAACACGAACGAATCTTTTTCTTTGATGTACCGACAACAAATTGAAAACATTCGTGACTGTTCGAAACTGTTCGTTCGTATTTGTTGGCTTTCGTGACTACGTACACATTTGCTCGTTTATGTTTGTTCACTACTATCCGTTTACGTTTGTTCGCATTCGTTCGCGTTCGTTCGTTATCCAAAAAAATAATTTTTTTTTATCCAAAGAAATATTTCTTTGTTTCGAAAAAAATTTTTAATCTTTGAACAAAGAAATCGTCTTTAGTGAAACATGAAAATGCACTTTTTATTGCAAAATCACGTTTATGTTGATTAAAAACATAATATCTTGTTTTCAATTCGGCACAGTACCTTCGTAAATATTTACAGTAAATTAAATTATGCAGAAATAAGAGAATAAAATTGTACACAAAATGAAAAAGGTGTACAAGAATGTATCTCTTTGGTGGAAGAAGTGAAAAATTACCAGTTTGTGATTGTTAAAAATGTCATAATTTAATGACTAATATCTATGTATATTTTGCATTCGTTGTATATAACATCCATCATAAAAATATATCAGGTGTTCCAGATATCAAAAATAAGGATATCGTTTTATATATGCCTACAGGATGTCCCTCATAAAACTGCCCGGATTGGGATCTTATAAACGGTGAAGGACTCGAATGCTTTATCTTCTTAGAATTTTGCTATAACTACCTGTTTTCAAGTTTGATCTTGAACTTTTCTTTTGGTTTTTTTTTTTTTGCGAAACGTGACGTAAATATTTACACAGTTAAATGACTTTTTTCTGCTCTTTCTACAAATATGCCATACCTCATATCTATCTTTAAAGATAACTTCTAAAACTTAAGGAAACTTTATTTTGAAAAATCTTTTTAAATTTCGGTCGATAAATAAACAAATTGGATACGCAGCAAGTAACTGATTAAATATGTCTAATAAGATCATAAATAAAAGATCTTTTAAAAAACCGACTTCAAAAAGTAAAAAATAATTAATATCACGAACTTTGAAGTCAAGCGGGGCGTCGTATGTAAAATTGTGATTGGATGTGCTTGAAAAATTCATGAATTCTTCAAAATTTTTTTTATACTACTCCCCGCCTGACTTCAAAATTCGTGATATTAATTATTTTTTACTTTTTGAAGTCGGTTTTTTAAAAGATCTTTTATTTCATACCTTTCAGTAACAATGCTTATAAGTCCACCCCATTATAATTTTAAATTTGATTTAAAATTTTTTTTTATTAAATTCGAAATTTCATACGTTTAGGTGGAATAGTTTCCAAAATACCAGTGTCCAGAAATCATAATTTTGGGCACTCACTGACTTTGAAATTTGAAACATTAACAATATTTAAAGTAATAATTACTAGAAAAATAAGAAATCAATGAAAATCCACCAATTTTTCAAGTCATCAAAGAATTTTTTAAACTAAGTACTAACAGAAAATTATTTTTAGGATAATTGGATCAACATAAATTTAAAAAATATGTTGTTATAAATATTAAAGTAAATAATTTTGCATATATACAAATTTTAAATTTGCTCTAATTATTCATATCGTTGATATTATTGAAGATGGTTAAAAAACTACTCAACTAATATCAACAAAATTTTTATGGAACCACCTGAAAACTTTATCTACTAACTAAAAAAAGAATGGCGCTAATTGGGCCAGAAATGTGGGAGAAATCGGTGTACGTACATAAAAAATAATAAAAAAAAAAACATACGGGTTGAATTGAGAACCTCCTCGTTTTTGAAGTCGGTTAAAAAGGAAATTACGTTTTAGTGACTGTTCGCAGTTTTCTAAATTCTGACAAAGAAATCTGAATTGATGCTATGTGATCTCAACTTATATTCGAACGTTTACTATTTTAATAACAACAGGAGAAATTTTCTCGTAGTAAATTATCGAAAAGTATTCTCATGCTAGCAACTTTATTAGGGGCAGGGCTCCCTGTATATTTAAAATGAATTATTTCTAAAGCTAAAGCATTAAACACACTGTATATTCTATAAATACATATAACGGTGACGTTGGATATATGAAAGAAAATTAAACTTTTATCCGTCTCTCATTTCGAATGCACATCATACATAAAGAAAACAAATTATGTAAATTATTATATCTTTCTCGTTTATGTTACGTAACATGCATAACATATAAAAACTATTTTATGTAAATGAGTCAAGCAAAATTTATTATACAACCAAACAGATCCATACGAGATGAATTACTAAAAGGTATCCTCCAAAAAAGAAATAGGGACAAGGATGAAATAGTGGAACAAACTATGTTTTAAATAAAAATTTTGATTTAATCCAAAAATGTATATCCAAAAAGCTTCATAGTTTTGAGTTTGGATTTTAATAACATCTGTGTGATACTAAATTCTCAAACTGTAATATTAATTCTTTAAAAAGACTAATATAGGCAGGGCCGGCCCTAGGGCGGAACAAACGGTGCGACCGTACTAAGCCCCGCACTTTCTGACGACCCCTGCACTTTCTGACAGCCCCAGAACCGCAATTTTACAAATATATGTTACAATATTTATTTATAAAAATATCTAATTTATTTGAATTGTATCCAAATTTTGTTACTGTTCTGAAAGTTATGTTAACCTTATCAATTCTACCTACTATTATCATTGTATCCACAGAAATATGTTTTCCAAGATTCAATATATAAAAATATTTCTTGGAATCTAGAATTAGTCAAGATCGATTTACATCTTCAGTAATTTTATCTATTAAATTCGTATTAGCCATAAATCTAAATTATAGTGATATCAGCGACTTTGCTATAAAATATTAAAACGAAATATAAAAAATTAATTTCTTTTATAAAAACATTTTGTGTATGTCGAAAACATATTGTCCCGATAACTTCGTTAAACAGTTGTAGTGATGAGCAAAATTAGTCTTGGGCTTGCAGTCTTGTCTTGGTCTTGCATTTTTTGCAAGACCAAGACCAAGACTATAAGTATGGCTGCAAGATCAATACCAAGACTCAAGTGAGCAAGACCAAGACAAAAGCAAGACTCTTGCTAAACTATTTAAATAGTTTGAAAGTATAATTAATACCGTAAAGAGAGAAAATTCTGATTTTAGAAGGAAAAAATTCGGTAATAAAAAAAATGCAAGAAAGTGCAAGATTTTTTAGCAATACCAAGACCAAGACCAAGACTGAATTTTGCAAAACCAAGACCAAGACTGAATTTTGCAAGACCAAGACCAAGACTGAATTTTGCAAGACCAAGACCAAGACTGAATTTTGCAAGACCAAGACCAAGACTCAAACTGCTCTAGCAAGACCAAAACCAAGACCAAGATTCTTAATGCAAGAACAAGACCAAGACCAAGACTGCCAAGTCTTGGTCTTGGTCTTGCATTTGCTCATCACTAAACAGTTGCGATTCCATAAGGACCTGCCATTTGTTCAAAATTATTACATACCTCTTACTATACGAATTTATGCATTGGAAAAGTAGTAAAATTTCAGTCACAAGTCGACTTTACATCGAACTGCGGTTTTGGTCGACCCGGCCCCCGAATATAAGATTTTTTCACAGTTCTTGATACAATTTAAAAAAATATAAATTATGGCGTCTGTTATGGACAGAAGGTTTGAAGAACGGACATTAAACCCCATTATTATTCTTAAATTCTTTGTTTAAACGGAGATTCATAAAGTCTGGCAAAACAGAATACTGTTGCATTTTTTTTTCTTTTAAACCTCTTCAAAACTATTTTCATACTTGAAAAGAGTTTTAGCTTTGTAGATAATAACTTATTATTCCACTTAGTTCACAAACCTACTTAAACTTTATTGCAATTTTATAGAACACTATTGGATTTGTTCTGTCGATTAGATAAACATTATACGTGTACAGTTCGCAAAGTTTGTCTTTTTATACAAAGTTTACTTTTTGATCGAATTAAATATAAGATAACCTACCTTCTGAGTTTCAACTGTAATAAGTGATGTACGAAAGTTTTAAACAAAACTTTTTACAGGTATACACATAAATATTAAATTATTTTAACAAGCTACTGTTTGCAATGAAAAGTTAGAAAATTATAAACATTGTAGAATGTAATAAAATTTATTAATATTTATTTATAATTTTTATAATGCCAACTGTAAGAATTATAAAAATTTATTATTAGCTTTGAAGTTTCTTTGAATAATGTATTTGTTGTTCTTAAGTTCCAGAAAAACTTAAATGGCGTACAGTGGGTCGCGTCACTGGTCGTTCCGTACACCTGGACACCATTGTTTGGCCTGGCGGTGATATCGTGGTCTCAGGGTTATCTACTCGGGCGCGTAGTGTATTTCGTGTTGTTACGGCGTTGGCTCCACCATTCGTGATGGAAAGTGAATTAGATGAGGACGGGCAATGTTTAAGAGGTAATTATTCAAAATTTTTCGATCAAATGACCCTTATTCTTAGAGTCTATTACACAAACAAACTTAATAAAATTTTTCAATCGATGTTCATTTTTTTTCTCTTCACCTATTTTCTTTTTTTCCTCTTCTTAAGGTGAATCGATCAGTACTAACAAATTTGTGACAAATGAATTACTAAGATTATTTTTTTCTCTATAAATAAATATAATTTTTCTACAGTCTTAGTGGAAAGTAGGCTTTTGCGCTCTGTGAAGAGAGCACAAAATGTGTATTTGCCGAAGCCTGTCGTTGCCGAGCAACGAAGTACTACTTTGCGCTTTAAAGCGGCAAAGTAATACTTTGTCGCTCGCTCAACGTATATTTAATTACAAATCGGGTAGACGTTGTTTATATTTTCTATGGTAACAAATAAATAAACAGATTCTAAAATTATTATGTTTACCGTAATCAAGTGAAATATTAATTTTATTAAATTTCAAAATAACTGCAAAATATTAATTAAAAATAATAAATAACTATAATTAATAAATAATAAGAATAAAATATTTTTAAAAAAATATGTATATATATGACGGAAATATGTAATAGTGACAGTGATTTCTCAAGTACACCTCCAGATATTTCTGAAGCTGCAAAAATTATAATATTAAAGTAAATATTAACGTCAATTATTATTTTTTCAAGTATTTTTTAAATAAAAAAAAATTTATAAGATTGTAGAAAAAATTTTGTGTGTAATTCGAGCACAAAATAACTTGCCGCTCTCATGAGATTAACGTGCTCCGCCTGGCCGCGTCGCGCGTCAACATTCTCAATCGAGCGGCCAAGCACCATTTTGCGCTCTTAATACACAAATAACTATTATGTGTAGAAAAATAAGTTAAATTTTATAATACATGTAACAGGATTAATATTTGATTATTGTTAAATATTTTAATTTTAATAATTTTAAAAGTAATGAATTTGATTCTGGTAGTGACGTATCTGCACACATAATAACTAACACATACACAAATATATTATGGGTGTATTAGTATAAAATGACATTTTTATAGTTTTTTTTTTCTATTTATTACAATAACTAAACGTCCAATATTAAAAAAAAATTGTTTTTTAATGATTCAAATACATAAAAGAAAATAATTTTGTTTTTTAAATCTTAAAGTTTGGTCTTTAATGACACAACTTACTTAAATACATACCACTGATTCATATCTAAAAATCATTCTTTGACATTTATTCGTACGTTAAAAATTCCAACTTTGAAAATTTATTTCTTCTAAACTACAGGTCAGAAATTATTCAAAATATTATCAGTGTTTCATTTCAAGTGATCGATTCACCTTAAAATAAAAATGTATATCAGTGATATGTATATGTATATATAAATAAGTATTTGCAACCACAAATTTGATATTCAAAAGTAGTCTCAAAAGTAAAATAACAATAACTTACATACAAATGAAATTATACTAGCTACGTGCTTATTAAAATATAAGATCCTACTTTCGACATTTGCTTTTGTTTGCTTTTCTTCGTAACATTCTATTTTATTTTTATGTGAAAAACAGAAAACAAAAAGAGGCAAAAAAAAATCAGAAAAAATTGAACTATGCTTATCTACATCCGTAACCGGTTATTTTTACTTACCTTATAGCATAAAATATAAGATTAACTTTTATCTTTCGCTTCGACAATTTTAACCAAACTTAATAATTTACTTACAAAAAAAAATTTCTCTACAGGATTACCTTGTCATCGAGTATTGACATCCGACAAAGATAATCTAACTTTGGTTTTCAATGAGATGGAAACACAGGAGCGATTAGAAGAAGGTGAAGAAGGGAATAGTAATTCACATTTTGATTTTCAACACTCATCGACGCCTGATTATAACGATAAAAGTGGATTTTTACCTTTTCAACGATACAAATATCGCACGAATTGCTGTTATGGTCTAGCGATGGATTTGTTAGAAAATATTGCACAAGAACTAGAATTTGATTTTCGACTGTATATTGTCGCCGATGGATTATTTGGTTCACAAATTCGCACCAAAAAGAAACGTGATTTATCGTACTACACAAAATCTCAATTGACGTATCGTTTCTATCAAGATGGAATTTACAAACATTTCACAAATGAATTTCATCAGGACGATTGGGAAGACGAAGAGGAATATGATAAAGAGAATGTTAAATGGAACGGAATTGTTGGGGATCTAGTTTCTGGTGCGGCTCATATGAGTTTTGCCGCGTTAAGTGTATCCAGCTTACGATCTGAAGTCATCGATTTTAGTGCACCATTTTTTTTTAGTGGTGTATCGTTTCTAGCGGCACCTCAACAAAAATCAGAAATACCATTGCTTGCATTCCTATTGCCATTTTCGACCGAACTTTGGATCGCGATATTCACAAGCTTAAATATCACCGCGATTGCTGTTGCCGTGTATGAATGGCTATCACCGTTCGGCTTAAATCCATGGGGTCGTCAACGTTCGAAAAATTTTAGTATGAGTTCCGCATTGTGGGTCATGTGGGGCCTGCTGTGTGGACATTTGGTAGCATTTAAGGCACCGAAAAGTTGGCCTAATAAATTTTTAATAAATGTGTGGGGTGGTTTTTCAGTTATTTTCGTTGCCAGTTACACTGCCAATATTGCAGCCTTGATTGCAGGCCTGTTTTTTCATAATGCTGTTAGCAATTACCATGATAGAAGTGTAAGTATCTGATTATTTTCGATCATGATATGGCAGTGCTTCATGTCAGTATAATTTTAGTTATTGAGTCAAAAAGTAGGAGCGCCCATGGCATCTGCGGCTGAATATTACGTGCAAAGAGCCAACCGTCATTTGTGGGACCATATGCATAAATATAAATTGGCAAATGTGGAAGAAGGAGTTCAGAAACTACGTAACGGTTCCTTGGACATACTAATCGCAGACACTCCGATATTGGACTATTATCGCGCAACAGATCACGGTTGTAAGCTTCAAAAAATTGGTGATACGATCAATGAAGATGCATATGCAGTTGGAATGACTAAAGGTTTTCCTTTGAAGGTAAGCCAACTATTTTACTTTCAAAATTCTTGAAATTTACAAATACAGTTTTGTAGGATAGTATTTCAGCAGTTATTGCAAAATATGCCAGTAATGGATACATGGATATTCTTCAAGAAAAATGGTATGGAGGCTTGCCGTGCTTTAAACTAGCCACGGAAATGGCTCAACCACGTCCTTTGGGTGTCGCTGCGGTTACTGGAGTTTTTATTTTACTTGGTTTTGGTGTAGTTATGGGATGTTTGATACTTTTTGTTGAACATTGGTTCTATCGATATGCCTTACCAATCTTAAGACATAAACCAAAAGGCACTATTTGGAGAAGTAGAAATATTATGTTTTTTAGTCAGGTAAAATGTTTGTGTGTGTGAATTTATGTTAAGAATCTTTAGAAAAATTTTTGGACTTATCTTTACAGAAACTATATCGGTTTATTAATTGCGTTGAATTGGTATCACCGCATCATGCTGCAAGGGAACTGGTACATACGATACGACAAGGGCAAATAACAAGTTTATTTCAAAAAAGTGTAAAAAGGGTTTGTGTCTTTTCATATTATTACTTGTCTTTTTTATTGAATTCTAACTATCTATTCTAAATACCTATTTTCTAAATATCTATATAACATGTTACTTCCAAAAACACTAAAAGTAAATAACAAATTCTAGTTTGTTGGGTTTTGACTTCAACCAAGCATGTTGTAGCCTACCCCTAGCTAGTACATTAGAAGCCACTCCCTCGCTACTGAGGTTGTTAGTATGGGTGGCACTAAGTAAGAGCTTCTTAATTTGTTTGCTGTGATTAATTTCTTTGCTTCAGAAGGAACACGAACAGCGTCGGCGAAGAAAGAGTAAGGCACAATTTTTCGAAATGATTCAAGAAATCCGAAGGTATGTTAAAAATTTTCATCAATAAATTAGGCCAGTTATAAATTTACCGTATTATTTTAATTGTAGAGTTCAACAAGAAGAACGAGACTTGTCGACTTTGGAATCCGTTCGAGAAGTAGACGTAGAGAAAGATCCTGAAGGTGATGATAAAGGAGGGGGTAACGACAAGCGGCAAAAATTAAGTCCTAATATCATACGTCGAACCTTTATGCGCGCTTCTAATCCTAAAATTGACACACTTCCATCTCCAAAGAAACCATTCGTTAAACAAATATTTAGCCCTCGTATAAAAATGAGGGCTAGAAGTGCCAGCACTCTTAATGTACGTCGATTTAGTACAGACAGCGTTTTCTTTAATAGTTTCAATGCAAGCAATGCGATTGGAAGACGTCTCAGTAGAGACCCATCTTTTCTCAATAGTAGTCCACCTGACGTAAATAGCAGACGTTCTAGTTACCTAGATGTGGCTAATACTGGTCCTAGAATGAGTCTAAAAAGTCCAGTATTATCGATTGAAAATATTTCAGATCAAAGTTTATCAGATAATCCAACTGAAATGGTTAGAAAGCTTTCTGATTCCGAAAGTATTGGAAGAAAGTTAGCAACACTGCCAAAATATAAAGAAGTTGGCAATAAGTCATCTTTAAATGTTGAAAATGATTTATCCAGGCGAAAAAGTGATATTATTATAACCAGTACGAATAAGTACGATTCAAATGAACTTTCACCCGTTCAAACCGCTAAAAGTGTACAAAATATTCCTGTTAGTAGTAAGACTGATAACGATGAAATTCAACTGAACGTTTCAAAAGCTGCTAGCGACTTGAAACCTATTTCTGATGAAGAAATTGAACGTAGAAGTAGGTTAACAATACAACAGCTACAGGCACGACTGAAAACACCAAAATCCAGCACCTCATCTAAAACCACTACTAGTCAAAAATCGGATACAGTTAAAAATAAGAACCCACAGATTAGAATAGAAATCGAAGACACAACCAGAGAACCTTCTTCTAAACCCTCCGTACCAACACCAGCAGTGCCAAGACCCAAACGAACAAAACAACGACATCGAAGTTTAGGTGACCATTCGCAAAATAAGCATCAGAAACTACAGCCTCAATCACGTTCTCTAGACTCAAGCACAAATACCGAAAAGTCTGATGAACGACGAAACATGAAAATTCCAATCAATCCAGCAATTCGCTGTGAAGAACATGATTTACCACCAGCTCCTCCACCTCCGAACTGTAGCCCCCGTAACTCGAATGGTCGATCACCATTGGAACGCCTATCCAAGGATGAACTAGTTTTATTATGGAGGAGCTCTGAGTCGGAATTGAGGAGTCACCTACTAAAAGCTTTAAGAGAAAAGAATGTGGATGATCCACCTTGAAGATACCGTTTTGTACATGCAATTTTAATAATGGCATGAAATTGCCTCAAATTCTATTGAGCGCAAACAAAATTCATATACTAAAACACTTCTCAGTGATAAATTAGTAAGCTAAGTTAATCGAGAAGATATGGAAAGATTTTTAATTTAACATAAAGAAATTAACCACTTAAAACAAATTAGTTGGTTTAGTCAATGGCATTATTGATTTTGAACTATTCCTTCACAGAAAACGCTTAATAGTTAATCATGTTATAGTTAGCTATTATACTTTAGTTGTACATAAAACTATCGAAAGAATTTGAATAATTTAAATGAAAATAAAATTATATATTTCAAAAATATTACTCATAAAAATACATTTTAAAACATATTTTTTTAAAAACACACCACGAATTTAAAATAAATAGTTATTTGTTTACAAAATTTAAGGTCAAACTCATATGGAAAAAAGAGATTATCAATTTCGTGACTTTAAATTAAGCGAATGAATTAATATCAATAAAAAAATGTTTAACTATTGTTTAAAAATAAATAATTATTCTTATGATTAGAAATTGTGACAAAACAAAGCTTTAAATTTCTAAGTACCTTACGTGAACAAAATATAAAAAAAACCTTATTGACAAAACTGTTTGAAAATTATTTTTCCCAATTTCTCTTTATTTTTACACACAATAATATATTTTTTTAATAAAAGTACATTTTCGTTAAACAATTCCTACATGGGCCTTCAATTTAAAATAAACAAATGTTATTTTTCATTTCAAATAATTAGCAAAACATGGTTCCAACTGTAGGCATGAATAATAGATGTTAATAGACTGTCAGAATTAATATATAAAAATATCAAATGAATAAGTATTTTAATATCATCTCTTGAACAATTTCAAATTTTAATATATTTTGACATAAAAACTGTTATTTGTTAAACATTAATATCATCAAACTCTATTTTTAATCACTTAATTTAATTACATTACCTATTAATAATAAGTAGAATTAATGTTACGAATCTCTGGATGAATTATGATAATTTCTTTTCCAATAAAGATGAAGGAAACTACCTAAAATCTACCCCTCCCAATTGGAAAATTCTCACGTAATCGGTAGAAATTGTTTTTAACACTAATTACTACTAGCAAAATGCCGAAAAGGAGTTAACGCCGGAAAGCTTTTTGTTTTCCGTATGGCCAAATTGCTCCATAGAGATGACTAATTGCTCCACCAGAAACTCAATTAATTAGTTATTTATAAACAAACAAACAAAATTTCAAACTGGTAAATATTATAATCTCGATACATTTTCTATATGAAGAATTAACAAATTCAACCTTTCAAACCATTTACTTATCATAAGTGGTCAGCAAAACTCTCTCATGATAAAAAAAGATACCAAAAATTTAACCTTCCATTAATTTTTAATAGTTAAATTTTGTAATTCGTTCAAAAGTTCGTAACAATATTTAAATATCCTAAAAAAGGAATTTTCTATTAAATACTATCCTATCATACACATAATTTTTAACAGAGGAACGGTAAAGAAATATATTAAAAAATAATATTTTATTTTATTACTAAAATCTAACTTTAAATTACTACAAAAATCATAAAATATAAATAATATTTACCAAAACATGTTAATATACTGCCAAATTATATTTAAAATAATAAAAAAAAATCTTTCTAGAATGTAGTTATTAAAAAAAAATAATTATTATAACCTAGACGTGATAAAAGAATAATCAGATCTTATGCTCCTAAATTACTTATGATAGTTGAATTTTTTCCGTAAATAGATAAATTTCAATTCTACTCAAATTTAAAAAAAAAAAATGTAAGAAATTATAAACCCAAAATTGTAGAATAATCAAAAAAATTATATTCTATATATTTCATAGACCAAAATCGTAAAGGAATATCAAATTATTGTTCATATTTTTTTTTTTTTTTGTAATAAATATTAAAACAAAGAAAATTTTAATGATTTCCAGAAATACGTGAAAATTTAGATAAACATATTTTATCTACTTTTATATGAAAAATAAAGAAAGGTTTATTGTTATAATCTCTCCAATATTTACGCTACTATAAAAAATATTATTTAAATCAGGGGTTTCCAAAGTTTTCCGTCAGCGGGCCAAATTGTAAAGACAAAAGCATCTGATAAGCTAAGAAAAAGTAAATTAATATGTGACTTGTGACAGTTATTTAATCACTGAGCCTTGGTTTTAAATCGGTTGAATGTATGTTCATCGGTTAATTTTGATCTCAATTTAGGCTTATTAACACCCACGATTAAAAAGTATGTACACGCATATACAAATGCTTCCAAATAATAAAAATGTAGAACATGGTTACGTAATTTTTGGAAAATCCCTTGAAACCTTTTATAAAAAATAAATTAAGGCATTATTGCAATAAGCATTTTTGATTTCAACATTTTCCTATAATTCAGTTAGCCCAGATTCCGCATCTTCGGAAACATTTTATAAATCACTAGAAAATCGATCAGAAAATAATGTGAACTGTTGTTCATGATTTTAGTGAAGAATTATAAATTATATCTATGAATGGTGGGCGATATAATATGACTCGCAGGCCACACTTTGAGAACCCTTGGTCTAAATAAATCTTAATTTAACATAAATCTGTTTGCATTTAGTTGTTTGTTTCAATTTAATTATTAAGTACTACATATTGTCAATTTCAACAGCCATAATTAAAAAATATATATTTTTATACTAACTTATTAGCTACTAAAGTGGTCATCCTTGGCTTCATATCTTTAACAGCATGTCTATAACCAAAAGTTTCAGGAATATAAAACAATTAATAAAAATTTGCCATAAATGAGTTATTTTCAGTTCATTGATGATATTTTTGATGCCATATTAAAAACTATATTTTCTCAATTCTTCATCAAAGTATTGACCGGCTAATCAAACAATCTCAGCCTCTGAGAAAAATTCTTGTGTATTTCCCATTATTTCTGTAGGCGAAAGAACAAGCAAAAATAAATTTAACAAAGAATTAGCCAAAAAGAATAACTCCAAAAATACTTTGGTAGCTAATAAATGACGATGAGAAAAATTACAATATTTTAAATATATTTATTTACACTAACTATATAAGAAAATGATAAAATTTTCCTAATTATTCAACACAAACTTGTATATTTTCTTATCAGATAAAAAAAAAAATGATTTATATATTTTTGGAAATCAACTATTAATTTTACACAAAGTGACCAAAATTAATTATACATAATATTCAAATTACATAATTATATATTACAGCTATGTCATACTATTAAAAGATTTATAAAAAAACAATTAAAAAATAAACAACTTATAAATATTTTTAAAATATTAAAATAAATATATAAATAAATAAATGTAAAAATAAAATATTGCTCAAAAGCGTTAAACAGGAATTAACTTTTATTTTTTAATTTTAATAAAAATAACAAATATATACACTTGAAAAAGAAACACGGTTTTCAACAATAGATATGAATTTAATATTAAAACGAAGTTGTATATCTAAAAAAAAACTGAATGCTGGCATTCAGAATGAATTTTCATTGTTAATTATTATTACGAATTAATAAAATTTAATTTTTGTCGTTTCTTGATTCATGGGAAAATCTACACTCAATATGAAACTGCAAAAATATTTTTTAGAACAACACTGAATCGACTTTAAAACACTTCCAAATTTTATACTGGCTATATGCTATTTCTCCGTTTTCCTCGAAAACCAAAAATAAAACGACCAAATAAATAATCCAATAATATCAAATCTATTGATTTATAACGTAAAGAATTTAAAGATCCAGCTTTGTTCTAAAAGTTCGTTACACTCTCTAATGTTGACCTAATTTTAAAATTAATATTGTTTCGAACGAAAGATAAATATCAGATTTGTTCGATTCTTACGAAAGGGGAAGAATCTCAAACGAAATGTTGATTGTCAATTGAAAGATAAATGCTACGTTTTCCGTCTATATTTATAACTAATAATTAAATATTTTAAATACTGTTGTTAAAACTTTTAAAGTTTATCGTAAAAATAAAAATTAAATTTAAAAAAAAAAATATTAAACACGTTTTTATATTTGCGAAATAAGAAAATTTCGCTTTTAAAAGATTTTCAAAAGAAAACACATTGTAAAATAATTTCATTAAACACCAATTTTCAAAATAAAAATCAGAATTAAATGACAAAAAGTCTTCTTACATCAAGAAGTAAAAAAAAAAATATTTTTTGTGTTAAAAAATTATTAATTTAATAAATTATTGTAAATAGTGTACAAAAACAAACATGTCGATGGAAAATAAAATATGTATTACTAATTTTAAAACCATTTGCAAACATAGAAAAGCGAAAAATGTTGTTAAAATATAATATTACGTAGAAATAATGACTTTTATTTCGATATTCCTTCATACTTTCTTCTATATTGTTACTTTTTAAAAGAACGAGTAGTCTAGGAGTAGCATCTTAAATTTCCTCAAACACAACGAGTACTTAAAGATTTTCAGACTTAATGCTAATTACATTCACATTCCATCGATTGGGCACCTTTTTTGGGACTGTCATTTTACAACAGCTCGTATAACAAATTCCCATGATATATCTAAATTCTTTTCTGTACCTTAAGAGTTATTAAATATGTGTCAAAAACTGAATAATCTATTTACTTCTATAAAAAAAAAAAAAAATAAAAAAAAAATAAGAAAATCACCTCTTTTTTGGGTCGCTTGATGAGAACCTGCTCTTAAAGAAACTATCGAAATTAATTAATAATCGAAATTAACGAAACTATATTAATTCGGACTTGATTAAGATTGAATTTTCTAGGATCTTTTAAAAATCATATTTTGCATAAATATGAAACATTTTCTTCCAAAAATATTTGCATATTTAAATTAATTATTTGACATATTATTATTGACAGCATTTAAAAATTATTTTATTCAAAATGTTTTTTAACAAGATTTTTAATGTAATTTTAATTGTAGTCACAATTGATACAATATTTGCAAAAGCAGACGATACTAATAGCAATAAAGGTTTTAACAGTTTTTTATTTGTTATTAATTTACAATTTAAGTACAAAAAAATAATAATTTTCTAGCTTTCATCAAAAAATGTTATGATGAACTTGGTTGTGTAGAATTCGGAAGTGAATTTTATAATTCGGCTATTCGACCGAAAAATTTAGTACCATTTGAAAGACACACAATTGGAACTCTATTTACATTATTTAGTTTATGTGAATCAAACGAGAAAAATGAATTATCCAATATCGTAATTCTTCCCTAAGAATAGCAAAAGTAATTTTGTTTAAATAATATTTTGAGTAACGTTTACAGAACAGATTAGCTTATGAAGACATTTCGGCTTCCACGGAATTCATTAATAGCAGTAAATATGTAAAAGGAAAAGATTTAAAATTGTTAATTCATGATTTTACAAGTCACGGATATACAGGTTGGATTAAGGTACACATTTTTTAATTTGGCACGATTACGTTTTCCCTGGCGGCGCCATTTAATGACGAATTTCGATAAAACACCCTAAAATAAAACGAAAATCGGAATAAATTTTTTTTGAAATTTCACTTGATTTTGAATTCATCATCAAATAGCAGCGCCACGAAAATCATAATGTCCCCTTCAATTTCAACATTTATCCAAAAACGCGATGTGCAAAATTCTATTTATATTTCTCAATCGAACTGAGAATTTTTAAATTCAAGATACTCCTAAAAAATAATACATTTTAGAATTTAGCTATGGTATTTTTGAAAAATAACGTTGGAAATGTAATATCTGTTCAATGGGAAAGTGGAGCAGAACCGCCTCTTTTACAAGCAGTTTCGAATGCCCGAGTTGTTGCGCTAGAAATTAAACTTTTTTTAAATGTTTTGATGGTAACGTACTTATACACATTATAAAGCAAAACCACTCATGCAAGCTAAACTCTCATGCAAACTTTAGGATAAATTCATGTTAAAACCATCTCAAATCCATATGATTGGGCACGGACTAGGAGCTCATATTGCAGGATATGCATCAAAAAAAATTCCTGGAATCAAACAGATAACTGGTATACTTACTTAGTATATTTTCAATATCAGCAACGCATTAACGGAAAGTAATTTAAGGTTTAGATCCAACTGGACCATATTTCGATGGTATGCCATTTCCGGTAAGGCTTAGTGATAAAGATGCTTCTTTAGTGGAAGTCATACATACAGACAAAGATCCTAATTCGAGTAAGAATCAACCATATTTTCAAAAATGGTTTCCTTCTAAATAGCATTTACCCATTTTATTTTTATTAAGAAAAAAGCCAAGGAATAAAGTCACCGGTGGGACACCTTGACTATTATGTTAACAATGGCGAATGTCAACCCGGTTGTAACGACAGTGAAGATATTGGCGATATTACGTCACTGGTATTTGGATCACTTAAACAAGATTCTATTTATCCTGCTTGTTCTCATAAACGTGCCTATAAATATTATCTGGAGTCACTTACATCAAAAACTTGTGATTTCATTGGTATTTTGTGTCCAAGCTATAAAGAGCTAAAACAAGTTTGTATACTCAATATACTCAATTGAAATTTTTCTACAAGAAACTCAAGAAATCGTATCTCGATGATGATATTTTTAGGGAAACTGTACGCAATGTGTTGATTCTAATGGTTCTATTCTCTGTTACAAAATTGGAGAACGACAATTTTCAAAAAAACGAAAGGCTTTACAATTATTTTTAAGTACTGGTCCAACTAAACCGTACTGTCGTAAGTAAAAATGTTCAGTCAATAAAGAAAAAAACATCTCTAAATCTTTATTATTCACTTGAAGGAAATCCATACGTTATAAAAATTAGCTTAGGATCCAATACTAGAAAAATAATAACAGGATACTTTGATATGATCATATTTGGTAAACGGAAAGAAGATGTAACAGAATTTTTATTTAATAATGATGAGTAATTAATAAAAAAAGTAAGTTAAGTTTTAAAAGGCTCTGAAAAAAATATAAAAAATATTTCAGATATGCTAGAGACTTAGAACATGGAAATACTTACAAATTTTTGGCGTATGGTTCCGTAACAAGAATAACATCGATTCAAAAGCTGAAATTAAAATGGACGAATACTGCCAGTGCGTTATGTATCAAATGTATTGACACGGCTTATATTGTTCAACTAATGGTCACAAGTTTAATAATACCAAACAGGTCAATATTTATTAGTCGAATTTTCTCCGAAAAATTAGACTTATACAGTCTATACGATAAGAGCTGCGAGAGGCGAGAGTAGGGGCGCTATCCGTTTTCGGACCCGTAGAACACGAATATGTAGAAAAAAAAATGTCTGATATATATATATATATATATATATATATATATATATATATATATATATATATATATATATATATTTTCCCGCCACCTTTTAATTTGTGTAGGGCCCCCCTATGGAAGTTAAGAGATGAAATTTGGTAAATGGGGCTCATTTTCGAGGCACCTCATACTATCAAAGTGGGGTCAAATTTTGGGCAAATTTTTTTTCTGACCCGACCTTTAAGGGGGTGGTGGGGGGCGGAAAAGCAATAAAACTTTTTCAAACTGGTTTTAAATAATGTTTCGGTCAATTATCTACAACATATCCAAAATTCAGCTTCCTAGGATGATATGGTGGGAGTAGAGGGGGGAAAAACGATTTCCGCTGGATCTAACAGGCCCCCAGCCCCCCAGAATTAACGTAGAGGGTTGAAATTTGGTGTGTTGATAAAGTTCGTACCTAGGTTGTGCTTTTTGGAGGTTTTAATATTTTACCTCCACCCACCTCATTTTTAAGCTACAATTTCATGCATTTTCGACGTTTTCGAAGTTTGTACCACTCGCACAGGTCACCCGAATAAACCTAGAGGGCTGAAATTTTGTATTCGGATTGAGTTAGTATCAAGGGGGTGCCTTTTGGGGGTCTCGACTTTTAACCCCTACCCCCACCATTTTTATACCCAAAAGAACATGATTTTTCTTGTTTTTTAACAGTTTCGTTCGGGTCAAAATCTCCCCAAATAAACCTAGAGGGCTGAAATTTTGTGTACAGGTTAAGCTAATAGCCAGACACTGTTTTTTGGAGGTTTCAACTTTTAACCCTTACCCCCACGATTTTTACGCCAATATTTCCTTAATTTTTTTGCTTGTTTTCTAACACGTCTAGAGACTCCATAAGGAAACCTAGAGGGCTGAAATTTTGTACGTGTATTCAGTTAGTATCCAGCTAGTACCTTGTAGGGAGTCCACATCACTTTTCCCCCCACTTCTCCCATTTTTACATCGGAATTGAATGCTATTGTTAAATGTGTTTTAAAAGCATTATGTTTATTCTAAATACAAGTAGGCGAATAGTAATTTTAAAAAATTTAAAAAAAAATGAACTTACTTTTATGACAAATGAAATACATACATATTAAGTAATTTAAAAATGTTATTAAAGTCACTGTTTATTTATAAATTAGGAATTTTGAATTTTTAGTATTTATAAAATAGAAATTTTGGATTTTTTTGGAAAGAAAAAATATCTTTATAAAGGCCTTCCAGTTTACTATTTAAGGTCCTTTTTTAATATTTAAAACTAAAACATAAAGGCAATTAGCGGATAAACATGGGCAGGAATGTCCTTGTACGAATTGTGTTGGCTTTTTTTCTGCTACCTGTTTTCGGCACAAAATTGAAATTTACTGAGATACAGCCCTTAAATACTTAAAACCTTTTTTTAAAGCCTCGATCAGCCGAACACTCATCACCAGTTTTGAAACCAACAAAATGACAATTCGGTTGTAGACTTTCAATCACATTTCGCTTGTAGACATTCAATACCGAAGATGAAGGGGAAAATTCGACTACCGTGATGGGGCCCCGCTGCTCACGGCGTTTTTTTTTTAATAAAGATTTTTTTTTTAAATAATTTTTTTTTTTTTATAGTGTTAAAACTATTTCGGGTATAAATTACTTTTGTCCTGTGCATGAAAAAGTTTCAGAATACAAAAGTGGAATTTTTTACGAATTTATAAATTGTAATGACAAGCCAAGATTATTAGCCTTATTAGCATAATCAGTGGTTTAACAAAAAAAAAAAAAAAATAGTGGGCACCACTGTAAAAAAATTTGATGTAAAAAATTCAAATATTAAGCAAATGAAAATATGAATAAATCATTTAATTGCATATTGTAATACACAAAATTTATTTCTGTTTTTTTTTTTCAACACTAATTCACAAAATAATTGTATTTATAATATTTTTTTTTTATTTTTATAATGTACATTGCAACAAATCAGCTCTATTCTACAATTAATATACTTAAATATATAATCATATATTATGTATATATAATTTTACATAATACCAGGAACCAAATGAAAAATTAAAACTGAAAAAATAAAAACTAGATGAAATTAGTGTGCGATATTTTCTACGATAGTTAATTAACTAACAATAGGTATACCATAATTAGTTGTTAAGTATATAAAAAAAAATGATGTATATTATTAAATATTTACAAATGGGTTATTTGATACTTAAAAAAACTCTAGTAAATAAAAAATATTTTTACATATTTTACTGGAATGCACTAAGAAATTTTAAAAATTAGACCATCGTAATTTAAATTATTTACACCAGCACTTTTTCAGTGAAAATTAAATTAAAAATTAATTCAAATAACCCATCGTAAATGTTAATATTAGTACATGTTTCTACCTGGAATTTTACAATTTTACATATTCATAAATTTGAAAATTTTTTTGAAAATATTTTATTTTTTACAAAATTTGAACGATAAAATACAAATTTGAATATTTCAAAAATAAAAAAAATTTAAGTAGTCGTAAAAAGTGTTCACCTTTATATTTTCACAATAAATATGAATAAATTGCTCTCGTTAATTATCGAGTAATTAGAGAAATTTCGTTGTTAATAAAACAAATTTTTGAAATAAACTACAATTTGATATATTAATACGACAAAAACACATTTAATTTTTTTTCCACTAAGCTATCGATTTATTTTAAAAATAATTTTTTGGTGAAAATTCAGTACTTTTTAAGCAATTTTAAGAGGCACGAAAAGTGTTAAAGGTATGCTCTGTATTGTTTTTCATCTCTTTTTACTTATTTTTTCTTAAATTGGTTTAAAATTTGAAATTTTTTACTAGATAAATTTGTTAACAACGATTGGATTCTTATACAATAAAAACAAGTTTTAAGATAATTACGCTAAATTTAATTATAAGAATTGTTTTTGAAAGATATAAATAATAAACTTTATGGTAATATAAATTTTTAAAAATATTAGTTGATATGACGCAGCAGTAGGTATCGAAAAGTTTATACATATTATTAAGTAGATACAAATTTTTAAACATTTATCACACTTATTTTGAGACAAAATTACGCATATTTCAAAAAACATTTTGATATTTAAAAATAAAAATTCACAAATTTTTGTTTAACCAAAGCAGACAATTACTGACTTTGTCTGACAAAATCTGCCTCCTTACAATCGATAGCATACTTTATTAACAAACGATATTTAAATAAAAAAATATTGAAAATTTGTTATTTGTTATGCATAATTTATTATGAGTCATAATAATATTAGAATTACTAGGCATTTGAATTTCCCAAATTTATTTATATTCTGAACTCTGAACTGCAAGACAAATTTAGTTAAAATTTGAAATAGTACATACATATCAGCTTACTCACCTTGAGTTTTAGATTCTCCATAAAAAAGAATACATTGGCGTGTATTTCCTTTGTGGAGCAAATGATTTGTCGAAAATGAGTTGAAATAAAATAGTGGGAGAAATTTTAGGAAACTAATTTTTTCAGAAATTTTAATTTCGAAGTAATAAAATCATTAAGCCTAGTAAAAAAAATTCTGACATTCTGGCATTTCTTCAATATGTGTACACAGTCATAAAAAGCAATTTATATATATTTTTTTTTAAATAAAAATTCAAATGATTTAATTTTTTTTAAATATTCTAAACATTAAGCAACAGTTTCGATAGCAATACAGAGTAAGCTAGAATTCCACTCCTACCAATTTTTAACCTACTTCAATATAGACCTAAATAACAGCCTCCTGATGCCCAGTTCTATAAATGATAAATAATAAATCTCTGGCCATTTTGTCAACCTTATGAATTTTATTGGAAAGAAATCTAGATAATATTTTAAATTTCAAGTTGAAAATGTTTTTTATTTTGGATGACAAGGCAATCATTTCACTCGATCAACCCCCTCTATAGTAAATCCAATATTCTCGGTAACCTCATTCAATTATATTAACATGTTTCCAAAAATCATTTTTGTGCACAGATTTGATTCGTCATAACTCCGTAATAAAAAAATATAATCAACTTAAAACACTGTGAAGATTGATGCCTCATCTTAAAATATAATTTAAGCTACTTTTCAATAAAATTCATGAGTTCGGTAAAATGAGCAAATTTTGGAGTTCTTGATTTTACTCCGAGTTGATGAATTTAATTTTTAGGTTTATAAAATTATGTTATTTTACTTGGGAAGTAAATTTACCAGTTGAATAATTAGTATTGGGTATAAGTAAAACAAATACTAAAACTTTTTAACCATGTTAATTAAAAATTATTTCGTTAATTGTTTTTGTTTAAATTAAAATTTGGTTGCCTTCTTTACACATTTCTTTTATTGTCTATTATTTATACTTTCTTTAACGAAAAAAATAAATATATATATGCAACAAGTAATATTTTTTTTTTTATTTCTAAATCGTAAAAATATATATACAAATAATTTTAAAAAAAATTTTAAAATTTTTGATTAAATACGAAAATTAAATTTTTTTACCAAGAAGCATCTTTTTTTAAAATTTTGTATTTAATTTATTTATTTTACCACAATTACAACAGTAATATATATCTTTGTTTTGATGAACGTTTATTTTGTGAACAAAAAAATAAATTTTGATTTTTGACTTTAAAATACACAACTAGTTCTTATATTTTTTTATACGTATATAAAGCTACATGAGAAAGGTCAGTTGTAAATTGACTATTTTTATGATTAATATATTCAAATGAAAATAAAATTTAGAATACTTAAGATTTGAATTTAGGAAATTTTTATAAACTAATAAACGACAATAAATAACAACTAGAATTTTAGAAAAAAATATTTTCAAAATTCAGATTTTAAAATATTTGTAAAAAAAATAAGATAATATAATATAATTGTACGGTTATTTAAAATTTCTAAATATTGGTTTAAAAAAAAAAATGTTTTGAAATAGAATCATCTGTACAAATATTAGTTTTATGTCACAAGCAATAAAATCACTTATTATTTAAAAACGAGCATGACCAGCATTATTCACTAGACATTACAAACCACAAATTTACAATAACATAAGTAATTGTATCAACGTGAATTTTAAGAATTTTAACTCCCCAGACCTAAATATTTGTACAAATGAAATTGCAAACAAAGTGACTTTTATAGTTAAACCCAAGAAAAATAAGACAACTGACAACACTATTGTCTTTTATCAAGGAGTAAATTACAAGCAATTTATTTATTAATAAATATATCTCACAATTTCACATCTAATTGAAATTTTTGTGTCGCAACATCTTTCAGATAAGGGTCTCATCAAAATTTGTTTAACCAACAAACACACTCATTACTATAGAATTTTTTTTTTATTAACACTATTGGTTTTGCTTTAATTAAAATTTAATAATTTGTTCCTTTTTTGCGATTAATATTTTTTGGTATTTTTTGTTTATTGTAAACATTTTTTAACAAAAATTATTTTTTAATACATAATAGTTAATAATTTTTTATACCTAAATATCTATAATTACAGAGTAATGGAAGTGCAATAAGTCTTGGTACATTAATTAATCTCTTTTATTCATATTTTTTACATAATAGATTGATTTATATCAAAAAGTTTTGTGACCAGAACTTCAAAAATAAAAAAATTCCACATTTAGTTTTTTGTTTTTTTAATACTGAGATCGAATTTTTGAGGCAACACTAATTTATCCCAAATTATTTCATTCTTATTGATTTATCGTAAAATTTTAGTTGATTGTCACCTTAACTGCAAATTTTTTGTCTCAGATTACAAATCAATATATTATGTAAACTATCTGAATAAAATTAGTGCTGATATTAAAAATAAATAAATAAGTTGAAAAAAATTGAAAATATTTTTAAAAAAAAATCTATTAATCTTTCATATTTGAATAATCATAATAGTTATTACCTTATACCATAATAATTTTCTTTATACCTGCATTCTAAAATCACCTAATAGCGTTCATTACTTTTTTTTGTCAAGATTAATATTTATTTTTTCATATTTTAGAATCGATAATGGATTATAATTATAATATATTACAATTATTACATTTAATAATATAATTTTTACAATAATTTTTCTTTTAAATTATAAATTATTTTCTAAATTTGCAAAAAATTGTTACAGGTTGATGAATTTAGGATAAAATTTGTGCTGAATTTGATTTTATAGAAATTAATATTCGTTTTAAAAAATATCTCGTTTATCGACACTAGATGTATGTAAGTATCAAAATAAATATTCTTGTTTATTTGAAGGATAAAAGGATTGGTAGGGTCACGTTTGAAACATACATAATATGTTTATACAATATTTGTCAAATAAACCAAATTTATGTTGTTAAATTAAATTTTATTACAGTAGAATCCATTTTATTTGAATTTTACCGACATATTTGCAATTCTTGTAATCGTATTTGTAAATAGTTTTGTTATTAATTAAAATTTTCGGCATTGAAAAATTCGTACAACATTGACGAAACACAATACTGCATTTTCTGACAAATGCATTGGAAAGTCTTTTAAACGGTTCACTAGTCAATATAAAAATATGGTGTCATAAAAATCGTTTACATTGATATCTGAAATCTGAAATTAGCTACCATATTTCACGACTTTTTCTTGTTTAACATATATCTCGCCATATCCATCATTGAAGGGAAATATTTTCCTATGTCCGGTCTGTAATAGTCATCAAAAATTACCTTGGCCCAACGCACATTGAGCTGCGTACAGTAAAGATATTAAAATATTTGTTTAATAGTCACCCCTTTGAAACCGACTGGCATATATTTTGAATGAATTTACTTTTAGGCGAAGATTACTCAAAGTTATAAAAAAGACTAATCTTAGTTGGCATCCATTGGACGATTTACTTACTTTTTGTGGGAATTTTTATAATTGCAGTAAGACTTGCAGAAATTGCCTGTAGTTCTTACGACGGGCTACCAATATTATTTAGGACTTCCCAACCATTACTTATACTCGAATAATAAGGATTTTACTGTAAAATTATCTAAATGTTTGACTAATTCAAAAAACACTAAATAATTTACTGGTATATTTACTTTGATATTTAATTGTTTATCAACTTGTCGAGGCATTTACTCAGTACGAATATATTATGTAAATGGTATACCCTGTAATCAGGTTTCCTCTTTCGATTTAGTTTAATTTGATGGAAGCGCTACGTTACATTTATAATTATTAAAAATTTAAAATAATTTTTAAAATAGTTTTAAATCAAAATGTATACTTAAATTTGAAAAATTATCTCTTAGAGAACTGGTACGCGATTCCATTTATGTAATTGTATTTTTGTTTTCACATTTCCCGTTTAGTGAAAGCTCATTATACCAATAAAAAAACAATAGTTTCAAAATTTCTTAAAATATTTGCAGTCACTTCCATCATTTTTCAATACTGTTCGAAAAAATAATTGTTTACAATTGTTTGCAAATTTATTTTTTTTTAAACTCAAAAAAATCACACCACACTCAATCCTCTTATAGTTTTTTAATGCCGGTTTAAAATATAATTTTTTTTTATAATACAAATAATCTTTTATATTGTCCTGTAAATAAATATCCTTTGATTGGCTAAATTATTTGTTTTCTTTAATACTGGTAATTAATATTATGTTCATTTCTTTATTTATAATTAAATAATACAATTAATTACAACAGTTAACAATTAAACACATAATTCATTTATTTTTCTCTTTTGATATTTAAAATAGACTATGAGCAACATAGGCCAATATAACTAGAAGTTCTTTGTTTTAAAGATATGCATGTAAGAAAAACGATACATAATATAAATTCGTGGTTTTTCAATCAACAAAAAACTGTTGTTTTTGATTTAACAAGCGATATTTTATTTTAAAATTTGAAAATGTTGTTTTTTTCTTGGATACAATGGCTTGCGATGAAAAATATGGCTGCAATACTTTTATACGTCTTATCAACCAAAAAAAGAGGAATAGTTTGCTGAGTTGAAAGTTATTTGTGAATGTATTTCCTACAATCAAGGACGGATTAAGGTATAACAGGAAAAAAATTGAGGTTAGGTAAAGCATCACCGAGAGAAATGTAAAATTTTGAGAACGTCCTTTATTTAATTATTTTAAAAATGGTTGAATAAAAATTTTTATTTAAAGTAAAAGTTTGCAGCTGGATGGACGCGGTGCCAGTTCGTCAGAATTTGTTTCTGTAATTAATTTTTAATTTTTCAAATTTTAATGCCGTTATGTTGGTAATTGGTAACAGCATGCTGTACATTAATTTTCTCTTTTTCTGTTTTAAAAATAATTAAATTAATTATATTAGCAGTTACAATTAGCTGCTTGGGGTCCTTGAGGTTGTTCTGTAAGTCTTTGTCCTTTTGCGCCACCGCTCATCAGTGTTGGATCTGAGTCTAAACTGTCAGACATTTTATCGCAAATTATATCAACTAATCGTTCGAAGACCGCCTAAATTTGGATAAAAGAACGAAAACCATTAAAATCCAAACCAAGATTAATGATGTTAAATTATTTTGGTCAAACTTTACCTTAACGTTTATATTTTCTTTGGCACTAGTTTCGAAAAACTCAACGCCTAATTGATCTGCCAGTTGTTTTCCTCGTTCATAACTAATGGTACGTTCATCCTCCATATCGCATTTATTACCCACAAGAATCACTTGCGCGTTATCCCATGAATATGTTTTAATTTGTGTCACCCTATAAAAATAAGGTAATATCATCCTTTGAAGCTACGAGATGTTTTAAATTTAAAGGGTTTAACACTATTTAGATAAACAATTTTATGTCGCATCATTGATTAAAGGTAAATTAAAATTAAGATTTCTTAAATTCGTATTCAAAATTTTGAACGATTTTTTGAAACTGTAACTTATAGTAGATTTTCTGAAAGTTTTTTCTTGACTGATTAATATTTACAGTTTTTATAAACAAATTAAGGACGACTTTGTGGCGAAAAGAATTTTTGTTTTTGAAATCAGTGTCTATTGTAGAAATTAATTTTTTTTTAATATCCTTTGATATTTTTAAAGCAAATCGTATATGATTTTTTGCTCTAGACACATTTTTACAGCGATTATGCTTGAAATCGCAGAGTTTTATATATTTTTTAAAAAATTCCAATATACCTTAGTACAGCATCTGGTAGTTTTACCTGGAAAGTTTTCCGGGAGTTTTGAAAATGGGTGATTTTATAGATTTTGAAGTGCTCTTTTCGAATTTCCATTTTGCCACCTCGTATTTTTGCCGCTCGCGCCGCCATATTGGAGAAACGGCGTCGAAAAGCAGTTTTTTGACGATATCTCCTTTCTGAGTTATTTTACGAGGAAAATATTTATATACAAAATTAAACTAGAGAAAATTTCTTACAATTTATGTCTTAAGAATTTTTTCCGTAAAATCAATAGTTTCGGCGTACGAGCGCCGCAAAGTGTTACTTAATACGCGTTTTCGCGAAATAACACATTTCCACACCATCTTGAGGTAGATTAATCTACGCGTTTTTTTAATGTGGTTTGCCCAATAGGCCTAATCCCCTTGTCATGTATAGTTTGGAAATTTAGCGTAATGTTCTTCGTTTAAATTTTCTTGATGGGCCAGGTGTTATAGGTTCATCGTCTTCAGTAGCGATTGTGACGTCACTGACTGAAATTTCTTGGTTTCCTGCGATGTCATCATCAAATTTTTCTTGAAATTCTTTATTTTCAATGTCATCATAAAATATTGACGAATATTGTGCTAGTAGACATATTATTTCTGACGAACGACAAACATGCGTAATCGTCTGAATCAAATATCGCAGTTGTCCGCAACCAATGGACGACTAGCCTAATAATGTTCTACGCTGACTATACCTCAAGATGGTGTGGAAACGAGTTACTCCGCGAAAACGCGTATTAAATAACACTTTGCGGAGCTTCGCCGAAACTATTGATTTTGCGAAAAAAATTGTTAAGACATAAATTGTAGAAAATTTTCTCTAGTTTAATTTTGTATATAGATATTTTCCTCGTAAAATGACTCGGAAAGGAGATATCGTCAAAAACCTGCTTTTCGACGCCAAAGATACGAGGTGGCAAAATGGAAATTCGAAAAGAGCACCTTAAAATCTATAAAATCACCCATTTTCAAAACTCTCGAAAAACTTTCCAGATAACCCCTTTTATTTGAGCCAAATGACTATTATACTACCTTTAATTATGCAAAATTTAATCTATAAAAATAATATTTCCTATTGTGTTTCATTTTTTTTAAAAAAATTCCTCAAAAAACATATGATGTTAGGTCTATTTAGATGGCGTTACCACTCAATGTTTCATGGCTACACCGCATTGGAAACACTTTTGGGACTTTACTACAATTTTAATTCTATTCATAGGCTTTGGTACGATGATTTCCAATCGCCGGTCTAGCGTTTAGTCTATTATAACAACAAGTATAGTTTTTATGAGACTCAAAGTAATTAATTTCAATTATTTATTATCAAACTGTGTAACCTAATTCATTTTGACCTTGTTCAAAACAATTATTTGTCGTTTAAAACAGACTAAATGTATAACTGATGGTATTGCTTAAAGGAAAAAAAAACTCAGTAGTTAAACTGAAATATGTTTAAGAAAATAACATAATGCTATATAGACCAGAACACAATTTACTAAATGGAAAATAAATCACTCTGGAAAGGAAAATTGAAAAAGAGGACAAAATTAATACGCACCAGTCCTGAACACTATTAAATGACTCTTCGTTAGTGATATCATACATTAAAATAAATCCCATTGCGCCACGATAGTAAGCAGTGGTAATTGTGCGATATCGTTCTTGACCAGCTGTGTCCTGAAAAAGCCAGACAAAATAAATATCCTTAAAGTTCTAAATACTGAACATTACAGGGTGTTAAAAAACCATAGATCTAACGACATTATAGATAAACGATATTTAAGAACAGAACTATGAAAAACGTAAATATATTTATTGCGAAAATTCATTTTAAAATTTTATGTAGAAAATGACTAAAATTTTGTTTTTAGGGTTGGGCTTTAAACTGATATTAACTGAGTTTTTTTCAATACATAGTATTTAAAGTCCATTTTGTAAATGATTTTACAATTAATATTTGAGGACGTCACAAACTCAGAATTTACGGCGATTTTACTTTAAAAAAATTTAAACCCCTCCTAATTTGAGAGTTGGGTCAGCCTCCAGTTAAATTTATACTGATGATGGTCTGATCCAGAGCTTAATTTCGGCGGGAACGCGGTGGAAGAGTGTTCCGCCACCTTGAACGTTGTTCCCACACCTTTAAACGGCGTTTCATCTACTAGGGATTTTTGGTATTAGTGCCTTTAGTTAGCTTTTTTGCTCGTCAGTGTCATTTTTAGGAGGTACAGGGTTTTTTGTTTGCTCCACACCAAAAATTTTAGAAATTAAGGGAGGAGTTCAAATAAAAAAGCAACTTTTTTATTTATGATTATTTTGCTTGTTGAAATTTTTTTCCAATTAGGGATGGTTTCAAATAGAAAATTTTGTTTTTGAAACATTCATTACTCTTCCTTGTGGGGGGAGGTGGCAGGGCCCGCTCTAGGGGCGGGCAACCCGGGCATTTGCCCGGGGCGGCAAAATTTAGGGGCGGGATTTTTGTAAATTTTAGTAAAAAGACGGTGGCTTCTTGTGAGTGACGAACAGATTTGCCCGGGGTAGGAAATTCTGAGGGTGGGAATTTTACAAAAAAGGGGCGGCAATTTATACCCGGCGAGCAAAAAAAAAAAGGTCGTCAGTATAAAAAAGGGAAGCCGTAAAAAAGGGCCGGCATTTTTTACCCTGCCGAGCAAAAAAAAAAAAAGTCGTCAGTATAAAAAAAGGCAACAACGCCGGCTTTTTATACCCGACGAAAAATAAAAAGTGACCGATTTTTTTTCCACTGGGGCGGGATTATTCCCTTTTGCCCGGGGCGGCGTAAACGCTAGAGCGGGCCCTGGAGGTGGCCCTTTTTACACAAGTTTTTAAGCGTTTACAAGGAACGCCATATCTCAAAAAGTAATGAATATTTTTTAAATATTTTTTCATTATTTTATTCCCAAAGGACCTGTCCATAAAGCTGAGTACGGGTTTTTGGTAATTTTAAAAATTAACTATAAAATTGTAATCCCAAAGTTCTAAAAATTAAAAGACTCAATTTTTTATTTTAAAAAAAATGTTTAAAAATAGTTACAACTGTTCAAATGCAAAAAGCATACTTCACTTTATGCGCAATATGTTTATGAACAAAATAAAAAAAAAAATTAAGTCTCTAGCTTTTCTAGAACTTGAGATATGATTTTCCTTGTCGGGAAAAACACAAGTTTCGGAAAACGGTAAAAAACAAAAATAATATCAAAAGAAGCGGTTTACTCACTGTTTATTAAAACAGTCTACAAAGGCATACAAATAAAAGAACATTATCTCAGTGCATACTATAACTCGTGTACACACCAAAATTAAATATTACTGATCAAATCGCGAGGGGGGCGAGCGTTATCTGCAAAGGAGCAGCAACTTAGCTGTGCAACGGCTCACAAATAAATATTTTTCTACTTGAAAAAAAAATTTTTTGGCCATGTTTTATATATCACCGTGTTTGTAAAGAACCACAGAACGAAATAAAAACAAAAAACGAGATTCGAAAAAAATTAGTTTATTAGCCGTTTATGGCGTGAACTCCCCGCTTAAGACGTGGTCTGATCAACCGGAAAGCTAATTAGTAAAATATTACAATTTTTCAAGTGAAAATTTAACAAATATTTCATCATAATTATTATGAATTTTCACAAAGTTAAATTATTTATAATACAATGAAATCTACTTTTCACAAACATACTTACCCAAATTTGTAATTTTACTCGTTTGTCATGCCTAAACACTGTTTTTACTTTAAAATCAATTCCTACAGTACTGACGAACGCCGATGTAAAACTGTCGTCTGCGTAACGAAATAAAAATGATGTCTTGCCCACTGAACTGTTTCCGATAATTAACAATTTGAACATATAATCGAAATTTTGATCGGCCGCATCTTTTTGCCACTTGGGATCTGCTCCACCTGCCATCTGAAACAAAAATTTTGAATAAATAAACTTTTAGAAATGTTTTACAACTAAAATTGAAATAAATAACTTATTTTAAAAATTTTATGTATCAGCTTTTGAAATATTTCACTTTTTACGAATAGAAATATTTTGGTAGCAGGTCTGAGAAAACCTATACATACAAATTGTGAAGTTTTGAGGCCATTCTTTCAGTTTGTGTTTCAATACATAATTTAAAAAAATAAAAATAGGAACTTTTCCATTGTTACGTCATTAAATATAGGAAAAATTTTTAAATTTTAAAAAATTATGGCTTAATATCGTCCTTTTCATTTTCTGGAAACCGAGTTTTATGGTAGCTTCATAATTATATGATCTTTTAATAATATCAAAGTATATTGAAAGTCTCTTTAAAAGTTTCTCTTGATTTGAAATGAATCAATCAAGTGAAAATTGTTCAAAGTAAAATTAAAACCAAAACTCAATTTCCAAGTGAACACCAAACTTTTCACTACCCATTAAATTTGGTGAGAATGCGATTATATTTTTTAATATTTAAATGTGCTAAAATATTTAAACATGAATAAACAATAATGCCTTCAAGGCAGTTTGATTATGCTGTAATTTTCATTAAGAATAAATAAAAATAAAAATATGATCCCATTTTTTTTTCAAGTTCTCGACTTACATACACGAACTTTATGATTGATGCCTTTTCCAAGAACTTATTAAATTAATATTCAGCTAAATGATGTAAAAGTATTTTATAACTGTATCATGTTACACTGGCATCGAGTAGGGATACGAAGGGAGTTGAAGAGGCAGAAAAGTCGAAAAGTTTATTTATAATCGCTGAATATCCAGGCTACATTATTAACGTTGATATACTAAAAAAAACCACCACAGCTTAAGGATACGGTTAAGGATGTTCTCCTGTTATTACTGCATGTATCATGGCTAAAAAACATATTGTGTTTTCAAAATCAACTGTGGGAAAAGTATTTTTAGTCCCCTGGGTCTAAAAGTGACACTTTATTCCCTATTATGAGGTACTAAAATATGTATTCTCGAAATTGCACAAAGTATCTCTCTATTTTATAATAATTTTCGATGACACTGTTAAATGTCTAAATCTAAAATCTACTTATTTATTTGTCTTTTATAAATAGTTCAGTGGTAAAACTTTTTAAGCGAAATTTTTGGTAATTTCTGCTTTTAAGAATTTAGGGACCACGACATAATTTGAATAATTTATTATTTATTTAATAATTTCGAAAGAGTGTTTAGCATGGGCGTACCCAGGGGGGGAGGGGATCAAGCCATGGTTGGTCAGGTTTTAACTAGGGATGGCTGCTTTTCAAAAATAGTTGGTTTTCAGTTATTTCGGCTTATATTCGATTTAACCTCATGGTTATAACTGCTCAAAATAACCGGTTTTTGAATTGACCGGTTTTCGGTTTTTTTCTAGGAAAAGCAAGATTTATAGGCAATAATTTTTATTTTACAATTATATTTATTTTTATACGATAGTATTTTCCATACCATAATAACCATAATTAGCTGAATGAATTAGAATTTAAAAAAAAATTAATTCAGTCATCACTCTACCTTATTTTGTTTCGTTTCATCACTTTATAACCATTTAATATTTTTGCTTCTGGGTACGCCCATGGTGCTTAGTACTTCCACAGTTACTTCTTCGATAAAATTTTATCACTCAGCAAGTTTTACAGCCTTGAAATGTTCGATATTCTGTTGCAAAATTGTTACGAATGAAACATGTATGTATTTATTCTCAAAACTGATTTTATGTTCAGTATTCCAATTTCACTACTAATGATTATAAAATTCTCTAGAGTTTTTATTATTAAATAAAATAATAAAATACATACTTCAGTCGTAAAATTATGTTATATAATATAATCGAAAATGCAAAATACAAATACTGATAGCTGGAGGTACCCTTACCAGGGAGCATATTATCAAATCGAACAAAAGCTTCAAATTCGATAAAAGTTTTAACAACTGAATCAATAATTTCAATGGGTAATGTTTGCGGTAAGTGGCGAAAGGACGGGACGGTGAAATATATCAAGTGGTCAAGCTTATTGAATATTGTTTATTGAAAAACAGGTGAAGCTTTTTATGCTAATACGAAAAAGAGAAAAGTAGAAAGATTAGATTATTTCATTCTCGATAAAACAAAAAAAAAAAACAATTCTCTGTCAGAGAAAATAAAGGACTTTTATTTTAACATATCCGTTTATATCAAATAAAAGGAAAATGCAGGATAATTTTATAAAAATAATATTAAAATAGAAATCTTTTTCAATTTTCATTGTGCCATATATGTATACAGTTGACATTGTTCTAAATTTTTATTGAAAGATTTTAGCTACATTAAGCGCAGGGTAGTAGTCGTGGTGTCATGACCCCACTCTCCTAAACGGTAGTCGAAAGTTTTTCGAAGTTGTTCTTTCCATTTCTACTAAAACTAGATATGTAAGACCAGGGACGTATTTACCATAAGTGTTGCGCGAGGCACTATAAAAAATGCCGCCTTTGCTTTTTCATAAAGCAAAAATTTTAAAAAAAATCTTGATAACTTTCTCACTTTTTTTCTTTTTCTTATCAAAAAATAAGTGACGAGCAAAAAAAAAACGAAAAAGACTTGTAAATAGTAAAAATTATATTTTTCCCCCAAAACTTGCCGCCCCTAAAATTCCCCGCTCTAGGCGCGCGCCTAGTCTGCCTTATGACAAATACGCCCCTGTATAAGACAACTAGAAAAAAATAAATTTAAAGTTTGTTGTGATCTTTCAATTACGTTAGTTCTTATGTAAATGTGTTCTAGGATTGACAGAAAATGAAGTTTTAGGGTGCAAATTCAATTTTAAAATTTTTTCAATAAAATAAAAATAATCGAATTGGAATGTAGAAAACGGAAAACCTATCTTCAAATTATTAGAACTCTTAGAATCACGTACCTACTTAAAAAGTTATTCGAAAACTTCAAAATAAATTAGAAAGTATAATAGGGTAAACGGTATAGTTATTGGACATTCACAGCTATTGGACAAGACACTCTCTTTTGGAGATTATAAGGCTTAATAGTAAAGCAAACTTCCTGATTTTTTAGTTAAACAGAACCCTCTAGTATCTATTTTCAGAAAGTGCATTCTGAGTTAACCATAATTTACAGAAACCTGTAACTACGCCATTCTTAGCCTGGTTTAAGGTAGTTCGTTAAAAAAGTACTGCGTCTAGTGAGTGACAAGGCTAAAATCATTTAATAATATCCTACTAAATTGTGAATCATCCCAAAGGGTTGATCAAGGAGTGAATAAAGACTGTGTATATGTTACAGGACTTGTGGATTGTGGAAATACGTCAGAAATTAATAAATGCAATTTTTGTCCAATAACTGTATTTTTCTACACGCACAACTTTAATATTTTTTTTCAGAGACTTACCAATATGTAATATAAAACTTTTAAATGGTACATTAAAGTAGACCGGTTTTAATTTATTTATGAATTTTTTCGTTAAAAATAAAGTTAAGACATATACTTTTTCTGTACTTTGTTTTGAAAATTTTTCTTAACTGTCCAATAACAATACCGTTTATCCTATCTATTAAGTCGGTTCACCTAGCCTAGTTGCACTGGAGCAATAAATATTGCACAAGACATAGGTACGTTTTCCAAGTAATTTATGTGTCAAAGTAATAATTAAAGTTGATCTCTGCAATCATTTCTGATTAGTACTGTAAAAATTTTCATTTATTGCTTTTATAATAAGTATTATACGTGAAAACCTTTTGTACATTTGTAATAATTAATTATTAAATAATCCATTTATCCGACAATAACATAATTTAGCCCGTACAACCAATTGCTCAAGAATTATATTATTAAATTTTTACCACGAAATGTGTATTGAAACCGCATGTAATTAATAACCCTCGAATAACGTTTACCATGTACAGAAGCCAAGATAATGCCAACTCACAATAATTAGTACTTTGAATATAATGTGTAGATTATATAGAGAAAACAATACGGCACATATTACGTCATATTGTAGTTCCTCAACAAGTGTTCCTCACTCCTTTAGAGTGGAAGGGAGGGAGAATCCTCTCACCACATTTTATGCAGCATCAGTATTTGGAGAGCAATTACCTGACGCCAGCATTTATCAGGAATATCAAAGTATGGTGTCTCTGCTTTCATTATTGAGAAACCTGACTCCGACAAAGTTTTCTCTTTGCTGTAAGAGGCTCAAAAATCCCCCAGTAAGTGGGGTTTCAAAATTTTTCATTGATTCATTCCGTTCTGCTTCCGAACTAATGTAAAACAAACTTTAATATGTGTGCAGCTGCGGAAGTTCTGTAAACAGTTAGATGTTGTAACAGATGTTTAGCAGAACTAAAAGATCGACATACTATAGAGAAGTATGGACGCTCAATTAGATTTTAATGAATATTTACATCCAGAACAGTTTGAAAAATTTAAGGAGATGATTATTAGTCAATCAATTGTAGAATTAAATTAAATTAGAAACTAAAGTGCTTTTGCCTTCGAAACTACTAAAGTAGTGAAAGCTTTGTGATAACTTTTGAAATCGGAAAACTTTTTTCCTTAAAAATGAAAATTTTCACGCGCATTTTACGTTTTAGATCTTCCTGAACAATTTTGGTTTCGTGTCTATCTGTCGGTCCATCAGAACTAGTTACGGTGTGTGCGCAAACGTAAAATATATGGGTGTATGGAATAGACCCCTTATTTCAAGAATCTCGTTACATTTCTAGAACATGAATTTCCATTGACGATTATCTTTCAAGAAAAAATCAAATAGGCCGTTTCTACTTCTATAAAATAAATATGTTAAATATTCAGGCGTTCAGTCTTTCATACATCATACATTAATAATTTTTGTTTGGAATAAACCGAATTAAATTTTTCAATTTTCAAAATGAAAAAATAAAATGATTGAGATTTATTTTTATTTGAATTAAATATTAAATTGAATTGATCTTAAATTTGTATCATTTTCAAAATGTCTAAAAAAATATTAAATCGTTTCTTTTTCATTTTGTATTTATTTTTTTAATATAATACTAACTGTTCCATCCCACGCACTGTGTAAAAGTATGGTAGTGAAAAGCCAGAAATTATTTTTGGTGGCAATCTTTTCCTAACTGCAACCCACGTCCGAGAGTAAATATTAATTCAAAAATATTAATTAAATTTTGTATCATTGTGGTGGGTCGGTCATTATTATCTCACGTCTCTGCTACTTTTGCCTCGCAGTGTTTGACGGTATATTTATTTTAATTTTTAATTTAAAATAAAAAAAATAACACCATATTTTCACCAGTTTACTTGCCAGTGGCGTTATCTTACTTGTTAGAGACGAACTCAATTTTTTTATAAAAAAGATATACATAATAATGTCAAGTTTTATTAATTAATTAAATATTCTGAACAATTTCAGCTTAAAAGTTCATTTTTAATCCTGAATCTATGGTTGAGTTCGCTAGAAGAAAATGTTATGTAACATGCGTAACGGAACTTGCACCGTTTCACATCAGAGGACTCTGATTCAAAAAAAATTAACACGTGGTAAACATTAAAACTATGATTTCTAGCTTCTGTTTGTTTTTTATTCCAAATTTTTGAATGAGAGTGTACTTCAATAGTTAAGAATTTATACTGTAAAACAACCAAAGAAAAACCATTAAAAAATATTTAACGCACGTAAATTTTTTTGAATCAGAGCCCTCTGGTAGGAAACGATGCAAGTTCCGTTACGAAATGTTATGTAATATTTTTTTCTGACGAACGGAACTATATTTTTACCTTCTTTAAATTGTTTCATGCATAAAAAATTTTTAAACTATAGATGTTGCTAATATTACTTCTTTGTCTGTTTTTAACATATAGATTATAGACAGACATATAATCTGTACTATATTCTATACTGTTTGACATTATAACCAAGTCTATTCTCTACTTTTTTGGACCTGTAATTAGAGTTCAAGTAAACTTATTGGACAAGGTATAGTCCACAATACTCGTAACATATATATTGGGTGATATTTATAAACGTAAGCATACTCATGCCCAGAGTGCTTAGATCATAAATAGAGTGTTAAATGAATTAATTATTTACCCATTTGGAACCTCTCAAATAATTAATAATTGAAACCTCTCAATTAAAATAAATATTGGTTTCGGACACAAAAAAAAACTTAATATAGGATTTGATAAATTTGTTCCATTTTCCTCTTATAGTATCAAGATATGAGCACTCTAGAATGAGCATGATAGTATGCCTACCTTTGAAAATATCACCCAGAATATCTAGTATTGAGGATCTAAGCCAGTAGCACCCAACGGATTCGTAGCCGACCACCGAGGGAAGCTGAAGTAATCTAACCAAAATTTTTTTATCCAAATCGGTGATCACTTAATAAATACAGTCTGTCACACAAGAGCGTCGTCTGCATATTTCCAAGAAAAATTATTATTTCTCAAAAATGAATAAATCGATTTAAAGTACACTAAAAGCATTATTACGCATTTACTTAGTAAGTTGTCCAGACTTCATTATTGTCTAGAATTCGTGGACACCGTTTTGGCATACATTTTATAGGATTTTTCACATTTGTTGCGGTAACGACCACCATGACGGCTCACCTGTTTTAATAAATGACCAAGTATATTTGGCAGAAACCCATGTGTAAAAACACGCTTCGTCAGTAAAAATTACATTACTCCAATCACGATTAAAATTTTGCGTAGCCACAAGCGTCACTTTTTGACATGCTCTGATTTGAGGAAAAATTTCAGTATCGTACTACGCCAAGAAATATTTACTTGGTTTAATCGCCTATTCAGAGTCATTATACTAATGTTAACTTCCTTTTTAGCCAATAACTTTTGTCCTTGCCGCAGTGTCAAAAAAGGCTTTCGTTGAAATAACTTGAAAATCGTTTTATCTTCTTTTTCAGAAGGCCCTCGCATTTTTTCTTTCTCGGACAAATCCCTGACGTTTTTCCGACCATTATAACGCAACACTCTGACTTGTGCATTTTAGGTCCTTTACTGTGATTACACAAGAACATTGCCTCGAAACATTTAGCATATGATGCACTAATTTTGGAAATGTTGTGTTCTTATCGCAATACAAAATAATACTGGCGTCTCAAGCACAAAGCGTATTAGTCTATCCTACCCTTCAACGAATACTACAGTAGTGGAGCTACTGTAGTTTTTTCTTGAAACAGTCCACCGGACGCTCTTGTGTGACAGACTGTACCAGAAAAAAAAAAAGAAAACAAAAAAAAAGTACGAGTAGCCCTGTAGTTTTTTTTATTCATTGGTTGAAAACTACATACGACACAAAACCATAAGAATTTCCGAAGTGTTTAGTCGAAACTCTAACAAATAAACAGTCTAAAAAAGCAGACAAGAGATGTTAAGCTAACGACGAGAACAATATATTCTTTGCTCAACGCAAATTAACAATGTTTTCAGTAGCAGCAATCACAAGAACAGTCTCACCACTAATTACAATATATCTATTTGAACATGTTGACGTGTATGCAATAACAAGAAGCAAAAGTACCTCAAACATTAATAACAATGCTGGTATACAAAATGTGTACCTACATTCCATATTGCATAACACAATCTTATGTAGTACTACCAGCATTGAATGCATAATTTATCAAACCGAATAAACCGAATACCCCGTATATATAAGTCGTGTATATATCGCTCCATTTCACCTGTACTCATTGAAACGTGCTGTCGGTCCAATCTGCCAAACGATAATTACCGCCGCCAATTAAAAAATACAAAAGTGAAGTCGCATCACTGCAATTTAGAATTAATTAAACAAATAAAAGAATGGAAAAAAAGAAATTAAATGAAACATCATTTGCCACTCGAAATTGTATACAAATACGAATTCTGTTGATAGGAACTAAAAATTTTAGATTAGTGTAAAATTAAAATTCTTTTCACATGAGACTTCATTTTGCATCATTAAGTATTTAATTTTTATTATAAAAAAAAAATACTGAAAATAAAAATTTTACAGCGAAAATTCCAAAATATCTTTTTTTGTACATCATCTATGAATGTAGTTTTTAGTCGCAGACCGAAAAGACAAACTCTTTTCAAGAACATTCAAAACCAACAAACGTGTTACAAAACGAGTTACACAAAAGAAATAAAAGTTTACAATTAAAACTAACAAGGAACATCACGGGGGTGTACCCCTCCGATTTTGTTTGTTCTTTGATATATTGTAGAACATCGATTTCTTTTTAGCGGCTGTAAAACGGTTTGAAGGGGTGAAATCACCCTTCAAAAATTGGGGTAAAAATTTGATTTGTCAAATATCTCGAAAACGGTAAGAGATAGAGCAAAGATTTATATTGGCAATATTGCTCTTTTTTAAAGAGCTATCGATTGATATGCAACTTGTTTAAATTACATCAACAAGAGTGGTTGGGGGTTAAAATTTAGGGGTTAACTTTGCGAAAAGAGGGTAAAAAACACAATATATTAAAATTTTGTTTATAGATTTTAAATTTACGTGAAAAGATCTAATTGGCCTGTTTTTGCTCAATTTCATAACATTAAGTTTAGGGGTAAGTAACAAGAGAGTGACTGTATTAACTTAATCATACTATTTGAGTAATTCAGGAACTTCTTCATGGAAAATAGCTTAAAATAGTTATAACAACGTAAAAATAATATTCTCGAATTCAAGGTTCTGTTTGATCAACATTGGATGGAGGGGGGGGGGGGGGGGGGGTAAGTCACCCTCCTAAATTACGTTTTCATACACTCATTTATATTATTAACATACTGGCGGAGGATAATGTCAAAATAAATGCTTCGGAAGTTACACTATCGTATGTATTATCTATCTTGAAAATATCATCGATATCGATAATTTTCGATAATGAAAACTATATTTTGATAGTCGTAATACTTTTGGAATGCCCACAGCTTGCTTCTTTTAAGTATTGTATAACACATATACACTAATACTATAAATGAGTGTATGTAATTTAAGAGGGTGACTCCCCCCTCCTCAGTATTGATCAAACTGAATTTTGAATTCGAGAATATCATTTTTACGTTGTTATAACTATTTTAAGCTATTTTCCATGAAGAAGTTCCTGAATTTCTCAAATAGTATGATTATGTCAATACAGTCACCCTGTAGTTACTTACCTCTAAACTTAATATTATGAAATTGAGCAAAAACAGGTCAATTAGATTTTTTCACGTAGATTTAAAATCTGTAAATAAAATTTTAATTTATTGTATTTTTTACCCTCTTTTCGCAAAGCTAACCCCTAAATTTTAACCCCCAACCACCCCTGTTGATGTAATTTAAACAAGGTGTATATCTATAGATAAGTAGAATAGCTAGGAGAGTTCTACCCCACCGTAGAACCTCAATTATCCGGACTACTTTTTTGACGATGTTAAGAACCGTGTAGTTTGGGGTCCTACTGTACCTAGTGTATGAATTGACCTTTGACCTGGCACGTACATGTATTTAAAATTTGTTGTTGACATTTGATCCCATACGCGCTCATACTGTTAGCCTTGAAATTCGTAAGAGATGAGTCATTACCCGCAGCCAAATTAATTTATGTTAACCCATTATGCGTCATCACAATTTACTTATCACAATTTGGTTTTGTGTTAACCCATTATGCGCCGGCACTGACGTAGTTTTTGAATGCAAAGCTAACGCATGCGCAGATTGAATTTAAGTACACGACGCATGCGCAGAGTGAATTTTAGGTTATAACTTGATAGATGGGGAACACTACCGCGTCAAAATGTGGGGAATACCCTAACTCGGGGGTGGCCCCAAACTTTTGACACCGTACTGTACTTAAATTTTTGGTACACTACCATATCAAAAGTGTGGACCCTCCCTGGCCAAAAAGGTATCCTATCACTTTTTGAAGCGTACTGTACGTGCAAACCTTGGCCCCAACACGTGCTTGCGTTAATTGCGTCATTTTAAACGAACTATCACGTCAAAAAATGTGGCGAATACCCTAACATAAAGGGGTGGCCCCAAACTTTTGACGCCGTACTTAACTAAATTTTTTGGTACACTACCGTGTCAAAAGTGCGGCCCCCCCCTGACCAAAAAGGTATCCGATCACTTTTTGAAGCGTACTGTACGTGCAAACCTTGACCCCAACACGCGCTTGCCTTAATTGCGTCATTTTAAACGAAAGGTACATTACCAAGTCAAAGATGTGGGGAATACCCTAACCCACGGGGTGGCCGCTAAATTTTGTGGGGGCACTGTACCAAGCGCTAGATTTTAAAACCAGACTCCGGGGTCCAGATTTCTGACCGCTACTGTACTGTCGGAAATTTGGGTGTCAGCTGTACTTGAGGTTTTTTTTTGTATATGAGTATATACAAAGATTTATAAGATCAATTTGTTTATTTAATAAAAACTCGTGACTTTATACGGTTTGAGTTTGTTTATTTAAGATTTTTTAGCTGACTTAGGATGATGTAATTTCATGATATGTTTGCATCATAGCCAGAGGGGAATTTTATTTAAAAGCAAGTCACAACTTGTCAGTTCCAGGAATTTGTTTACATTAATGTCATCGTAAATCATTAATTTAGTTATGTTTATTTAAGATTTTGCTGACTCATACTCAGATATTTTTTTTAATTTGTTTATTTATGTAAGTTTTAATTTAAAAAATGTTTATTTAAGATTTTGACAACACAGCAATTTCTTTGTTTGATTTCAAATATGAAATAGTTTTCTCGGAATTTTTAATTTATGGCCTGATAATAATCGGGGGTTTTTTCAATTTGTTTATTTATATGTTTTAATTTTAAAAAATGTTTGTTTAAAATTAGTCAGCAATTCTTTTATTAGGTTTCAAATGCAAAATAAATTTCTCGGAATTTGACATTTGACCTTCGGTTATTTGCGTTGTAAATATTCTGAGCCAGCATTTTTTGTGATTCCCCTCCAGAATTTTTCGAGCAGTCAAAATCGTATAAATTGAGGTCTGCGTGCCCCCTCAAATCACTTCTTCAGCAATCTTCAAGCAGTTAATATTGTTATTGTTGCAAGAATTTGTATCGAGGTTTTTTTTTTTTAAATTAAAATACAACAATGGCTTCATTAAACGACGTGGCAACTAGAATGGTGGAAAATGTACGAAACGCGCTATCATTACTGGAAATGGATACCCGGGATGCAGATGAATTGGAAAAATGGATGAAACATACAAATACCAACATAAAACTAATCAACAAGGCTATACGTGGAGCGGAAAATTTGGGACAACGGAAACACTTCGAGTCATGTGCGGGAAAAATGAAAGGATTTCGAATCAGAATGAAGGCGCTACGAAAACATGGTAAGTTTTTTTCAAATATAACTTTATTTTTTAATGATTTTTTTTTTATAATTTTGATATATGAACATGGTAAGTTTTTAAATATAATTTTTTTTTTTAATGATTTTTTATAAATTTGATAAATAATTTTTTTATGTTGATTGTTTCAGGTGCCGGCATGAATCGAAATCAACGTAAAAGATCTGATAGAATTCAATGGGCTGACGTGGAATCCGCATTTGCAAGTCGAATACGAACGGGAGTGGTTACCAACATAACACACATAGAGCCAAAGGACTTTTTAGACGACGCTACATCGATGTTCACTCGGCGAATACAAAATATTCTGAAACAATACCTAACGATAAAAGTCAACACAACGTTTTGCGGGTTATTTGTGAAAACTGATGGCAACGAGGATAAATACGACATGAAACACTTCAATACACCGAATATCATAATAGATCGTGGAACAAACTTAAAACAGTGCTACATGGAACATATACAGGAACCAATTCTAAGAAAATTGAACGAGTTTACCGAGTCGGGAAGCGGATGGGCTTTATCAAGCATAATCAACCTAGCCGTGAACGTGAACAAATACACACCTTTCCGTGGATCAAGCTACATCGAATTGCCACAGGAAATAAAAACTAAAAAAGCATGTATCAACATTGAGAACTTCAACGATGACGCCTGTTTCGCGTGGGCAGTGGTATCAGCACTTTATCCAACAAATAAACATGCTGAAAGAACATCATCGTACCCATACTACTCAACGATACTAAACTTGGACGGGATACAATTTCCAATGACGATCCAACAACTGAGCAAATTCGAGAAACAGAACCCAACAATATCAGTCAACGTGTTTGTGTTAAAGAAACAAAATGGACATTTTGAAACCGTACCTGCTGCGCTAACGAGAGAGAAGAAACAAAACCACATAAACCTTTTAATGATTCAGAACGAGTATTACGAGGATGAAGACAACGAACAGGACAACGATCAAGATTTACGCTACCATTTCTGCTGGATTAAGGACTTATCGCGACTCGTGTCAAGACAACTATCAAATCGTAATGGAAAAAAATACATCTGTGATCGATGCTTAAATTACTTTCGTACAGAAGATAAACTGATAAAACATACAGAAGACTGCGTGAACATGAACAACTGTCGGGTGATAATGCCAGAAGGGAAAAGCAAATACATATCGTTCAAGAACTATAGCAACAAGAAACGTGTTCCATTTATAATTTACGCGGACGTGGAATCATTCCTACAACCTGTGACGGATAACGAAAATCGGAAAAACACGACAACGTATCAACAACATCGGGCATACAGTATCGGTTACTACTTTCACTGCTCCTACAACAACCAGTTAAGCTACTATAGATCATACCGCGGGCCAAATTGCGAAAAATGGTTCGCGGAAGAACTGGCAACGTTACGTGAAAATATCTTGGAACCCATATATGACAACATAATACCAATGAATGAGTTAACACCAGAGGAACAACAGCAACTTAAACAACGAAGTACCGGGTGCCACATCTGCGAGAAACCATTCAAACCTGAGGATATTGTGGTTCGTGATCATAACCACTTCACCGGCGAATACAATGGACCTGCGCACAAGGGATGCAACTTGAATTATAAGGATTTTCATATGATTCCTGTTGTATTCCACAACTTGAGTGGTTATGATGCACATTTCGTAATAAAGGATATAGCAACAGCATTCGAGGGACGTGTCGACTTACTACCAATCAACAAGGAACGATATATTGCATTCACTAAACATGTTACGGGCAGCGAAATTACATTTAGATTCATCGACTCTTTCCGATTTATGGCATCAAGTCTGGATAAATTATCTTCATATCTCAACGAGTTCAACATAGTTAAATCACAATTTCCGGATACCGACTACAAATTACTTACACGCAAAGGTGTTTTTCCGTACGACTACATATCAGGCTGGGATAAATTGGAAGAAACATGTTTACCATCACGGGAGAAATTCTACAATCGACTCAACGACAACGATATCACCATGGATGACTATACACACGCACAAAAAGTTTGGGATACATTCAACATACAGACACTTGGAGAATACTCGGATTTATATATGAAAACGGACATACTACTACTCGCAGATGTTTTCGAGAATTTTCGGGATACGTGCATGCGCACACACGGATTGGATCCAGCTCATTATTACACGACGCCGGGACTTACGTGGGATGCAGCCTTAAAATATACAAAAGTAGAGTTAGAACTGATATCTGATGTGGACCAATTATTATTCATTGAACGTGGTATTCGAGGTGGATTGAGCCAGTGTAGTAACCGATACGCGACAGCAAACAATAAATATATGAACACCTACGATCCGGATGAGGAATCAAAATACCTGATGTACTATGACGTGAACAACTTATATGGATGGGCAATGTCACAATACTTACCAACGGGAAATTTCAAATGGATGGATAATACCGAGATAGATGTTCGAGAAATAAGCGACGAGTCACCTACAGGATACATACTTGAAGTGGATTTGGAATACCCGAGAGAACTGCACGATAAACACAACGATTTACCATTATGTCCAGAGAGAATGTGTGCACCCGGTACTAAACAGGAAATGTTATTGGCAACGCTATACAACAAACAGAAATACGTGATACACTATCGGAACCTGAAACAATGTCTACAACACGGGATGAAATTAAAGAAAATACATAGAGTGCTACAATTCGATCAATCACCATGGCTTAAATCCTACATAGATTTAAACACAGCTCTAAGACAAACGGCGGGAAACGAATTCGAGAAAAATCTCTACAAGCTACTCAACAACGCGGTCTTCGGTAAAACGATGGAAAATGTACGGAAACACTCGATTGTGAAACTGTTAACGAAATGGTATGGACGATATGGTGCGGAAGTTATGATAGCGAAACCGAATTTCCACAGCCGCACCATATTTGACGAGAATCTTATTGCAGTCGAACTACGGAAAACGGAAGTGTTTATGAACAAACCAATATACGTCGGGCAAGCAATTCTGGATATTTCGAAAACATGTGTCTACGATTTTCATTACAACTACATACAGCCAACGTTCGGGAACAACAGCAAATTACTCTACACAGACACGGATTCATTGATTTACGAGATAAAATGCCCAGATATTTACGAAATAATGAAACGTGATATTCAATACTTTGATACGTCGGATTACAGCGCGGATAATCAATATAACATGCCAAGAGTCAATAAGAAAATACCCGGGTTAATGAAGGATGAGTTAAGTGGTCGAATCTTTACAAAATTTGTGGGCTTAAGATCGAAAATGTATAGTTGTCAAGTGGACGGCGAGGATCACACGAAGAAAGCGAAAGGTGTAAAGAACTCTGTGGTTAAGAAAACGATAACTTTCAACGATTACGTGGACTGTCTAAAACACAATACAATCATAAACCGACAACAAAACCTGATACAATCGAAAAAACATAACGTGTATAGTGTAACTCAGAACAAGGTGGCGCTCAGCCCGTACGATACGAAACGATATATTGTGGAGGGGGAAACGGATACTTTAGCATGGGGACATTACTCATTAAATTAGTACGCAAGTGGAAATGGCATCGTCATCATCGGCTTACTGGAAACGGCTACAAATATTTTCAAGTGAACTGGATAAACTACGTAAACGGGTTGATACCTATGAAAAAACAATCGATGCTATTGTAAAAATGCAAAATTTGAAATTGTCTGAACCGGAATCAGTGGAGTGGGATAAAATGGATGTTTCAATTGGTGAATTTTTCGAACGTGAACCAATGCTGCTGAACGAACTGACTTTGGAAACATTTCTTCAAATCTACAAGTGGATCAGTTTGAATGTGTTGAAAAGTTATGGTGCGAAAATCATACAACGCGCCTGGATTTGGTTACCATCCGATTATCGAGCCATGTTTCAAGAATGTGAACCATGTTTTGAACATTACAATCGACCATGGCAACAAGATCATATTGATGGACCACCTGGTTTGAAAATTCGCTGTGAAATGTGCAAGAATGGCGTGAAAATGGAGGAAAACTTTCAACCGCCTGTTGGTGAACCATTGACATTTGCAACACGGATTTCACACGTTGAAGACATATTTCTGACTCATCCTTATTTGTATACAAAAGTCAGAAATTTCGATATGTTATTATACTTAACAAAACAACTATTGAAATATGATATTTGGGTGCAACATCTGTATGCATATATGATACCCGAATATGCACAACGAATTTGTCAAGTATGGGATCAGTTACCTGAAAACATGAAACAATTACGTTCGGGTCTTATTGAATATATAAACAAATCATACAATTTTTAATATTTATTTATTGTAAAAAATATTTCATATACATTTATTGTAAAAAAATATTTCATATACAAAACATTTATTGTAAAAAGTATTACATATACATTTACTGTGAAAATATTTTGTATTCATACTTATATTTTAAAAATAAAGAACAATAATTATTTACATATATGTGTTATTTATTCGAAAAAAAAAACCTTTTTATCTTACAGGGTTAAAAAATATAAAAATAAAATATACACTTCAATGAGGGATAACTGCTGCTTCTTATACGGTGGTGTTCTTCAAAATTCAGTAAATTCTTAATGCGGATAATCAATTAATCATCATCATCATCATCATAATCGCTAGCATCTTCTTTATCAGTTTCATCCAGATAATCACCTAGTGGCTCAATAACATCAGCCTTTTGAAGTTCGCGAAGTATAGAGAATATTTCTCGACCAACAGTAGTTTCTTTTAAAGCATTTAACTCTTTGATTAAATCTTCTCGATCGTAAACGTTAAACAACAACATATTTTTATTTTCCTCTAAACTTCGAATAATATTGAGTACTTTTTCACCAGTCTCTGAAGTCTCGTATAAACGTTGTAATTCATCTATTAAAGTATTAGGATTATGCCAGTATTTTATTTTTTTCGATTGTATGTTAACATTTCTAGACTCTCTCAAGTTGTCTTGCTTAAAATACTTAGCTAAGGCCCCGTTTTCGACATTTTCATTTGAAGCTATATGATGTTTTAAGCTTATTGGTTTAACCTGATTGACAATTTTCGCTTCATTTTCCGAGTCAGCGTTTCGAACCTCTTTTAACATTATAATATCTAAAGCAGTTCCTAGAAGTTTAGTTAGTTGTGAAGAGGAGGTTGTTTCATTGCAATTGTTATTAATTGCTGTTAAGTGATTTACTTGCTTACTTTCATTAGACCAACTATCTTTCTCGTTTTCAGATTGACGACGGTTTTCTCCTCTTTTCAAAGAGTTAAATTTGGTTTGAATGGCTTCAGTTGCAGCATCTATCCTTTTTTGGTCAAACGGATTCAAGATTGCTTCAGAGTAATCAATATCATGCTGTAGTTGAGATGTATTTTCATCATCATTATCATCAAATCTAGATATAGAGATATCATCAGGTGTTTTATTATTAGCATCATATGGTATGAATTTGCTTGATGAGTTATCATTCTTTCCAATCGTACCATTATTAATATTGCTTAACGAATTATGTTGAGCATTTAAGTGTCTAGAAAGATTAGACTTTCGCGTAAATGCTTTACCACAAAAATCACAATTATACATCGTTCAGCGGGAGGTCTGAAGCGTTCGCTAGTAAATGAATAACTGTTCAAAGATTTATTGCTTCTCTACTTATTATATATACTTAGCTCATTTGCTTCACCGAGCGACTCATTTGACTCCAACGAGTGACTCACATGCTCCCGGAGTGACTCATTTTGCTCCCGGAGTGACTCATTTTGCTCCCGGAGTGATTCATATTGCACCCGGAGTGACTCATTTTGCTCCCGGAGTGACTCATTTTGCTCCCGGAGTGACTGATTTTGCTCCCGGAGTGACTCATATTGCTCCCGGAGTGACTCATTTTGCTCCCGGAGTGACTCATTTTGCTCCCGGAGTGACTCATTTTGCTCCCAGAGTGACTCATTTTGCTCCCGGAGCGACCCATTTTGCTCCCGGAGTGACTCATACACCTTATCATCCTTAAAGAGCTCATACACCTTATCATCCTTAAAGAGCTCATACACCTTATCATGGTTAAAGAGCTCAGACACCTTATCATGGTTAAAGAGCTCATACACCTTATCATGGTTAAAGGGCTCATACACATTATCATGGTTAAAGGGTTAAATAGTTAAACTTACACAAAATATTGTCAATTTACCGGTGGTTGTCAAAGAGTTAACATCTCTTTCGCTGAAAAAACAATTTCGTGGTAAAACAATTGCATTTCGAACCATGATAATTTACAATTCAGAGCAGTCCACCACTAGACAACCTAGCAAAGGACTTTCGAAACCTAAGATCATTAAACGTAAAACTTTTAAGCGACAACACATTTCACCCGAAAATTTAGCATTCCTTAAATCATTAGGTCTTAAAGTGAAAAGAACATGGTACTCAGTAATGTGCTAAATATTATTAACAGTTTGTAATTTGATGGTTAACTAGCAATAGCTATTAGTAGTATCCATTTTCGGATACATCCCACAAATTAACTATCCTCACCAATTTTAATTATTTTATATAAAGTTGTGGATTGTGTGAGTAAATTCAGTTCTACAGCGGCGATAAAAAATGGCGTTTCTTGATATACAAGGCTATCAAGGAGCTAACAACGAATTTTATTTTAAAGAAGTTGGTATCGTTGCGGAAAATTCGGATGAAATACTACATCTTATATTCGATGCACCGTTTGATTTCAACGAGTTGCCGAAGAAATATGAACGGGTTGCTGCACGTTGGCTTTGCTGAAATTGGCATGGGATACCTTGGTCGTATGATTTATTCCGTACAAAAAACTTCATACCATATTGAAACCTATATTAAAGAAGTTTGATGTCATATACGTCAAGGGCAGTAAAAAGAAGAAATGGATTTCAAATTTGTTTGATGACACCGAAAACCAGCCGTGGATTTTGAATTTGGAAGAAATATTTGATGTACCGAAGATTTCCAATCTGCGAGATGAATATTATTCAAGACGCTGTATGATCCATTCAGATAAAATTTGTTCATTAGAAAACTGTATTCTTTTAAAAAATTTTAATATGTAAAATAAATAGATTTTTAGTAATATATAGATTTAAGCAATTTAATTGTTTGTATTCATATTCTATAAATAAAATTTAAAAAAAAGAAAAATATGTGCGTTTTATTTAATTATTACCCTGAATTCCCCTATTTTTTACAGCAAAAAGTTTCTTTCGTTAACCTATAAGAGTATTAACAAAAATCTTATGAAATTTATTGTTCTAATTGAAAAGCATATTTCATGATACACCCTGTATACTAAAATATTTATTAAAAATACTAAATATACACCCGTTATATATACATGATATTATATGTATGTTAATGATAAAGTAGCAAATTCAAAATGTTCTAGTCTATAAAAATTTGATTTTACAGACTTAAAAATTTAGTAAAACTCAATGCTGTTATCATTTTTATATTAAGCGACGTGTTTATAGTAATTTAAAACCAAAAATTGAACTTTTATTCTGTTTAAAAATGTTAAATACAATACTATTATACCCTAATATAAATATGTATCAGTATTAAAATGATATACATTGATTTTGCTGATTAAACAAATTTTTTGCAATATTTATAAATTATTTTATAATTAGATTTAATACTTATTCATAAATGGCTATACAATTCGTTTACTAGTATTCATAAAAATTACAATTATATACAAATTTTCTTTCTTATTCTCAATATACAGAGTGTATACATAAAATATTTTTAATATACAGAGTCTATACATATATACATACTGAATTATTTCAGATAATTTTGTGAAACAGTTTTGTGCTACAGTCAAATTCAAAAGTGTTGTGCATCATAAGAAGTAATATTTTTTGTAACTTGTTAAAATTTCAAGAACTTTTGTTAGTTAACTAAAAAATTGGTCACTGTAGGTTAAATGTTAAAGTATTAAAACTGATAAAAATAATTTTTTGCTTGAGGCCTACAATGGGTGATATTTTTTACTAAACAATTTTTTAACTCATTAATATTCCATGACGTCATCTTTCTTATACCAAAAGAACTCCATATATGAGTCATATGATCATAATTCAGCTAAAATAAACATTTAATTATTGGTTGTTTGTTTATTTTAAAACTGATAAAAATTCCTGGAATTTTCCAAGGTTAAATATACCAAAAATCCCCATAAGGTACAGTTAACACTCGATTTCCGACAGTACAGTAGCGGTCAGAAATCTGGACCCCGGAGTCTGGTTTTAAAATCTAGCGCTTGGTACAGTGCCCCCACAAAATTTAGCGGCCACCCCGTGGGTTAGGGTATTCCCCACATCTTTGACTTGGTAATGTACCTTTCGTTTAAAATGACGCAATTAAGGCAAGCGCGTGTTGGGGTCAAGGTTTGCACGTACAGTACGCTTCAAAAAGTGATCGGATACCTTTTTGGTCAGGGGGGGGCCGCACTTTTGACACGGTAGTGTACCAAAAAATTTAGTAAAGTACGGCGTCAAAAGTTTGGGGCCACCCCTTTATGTTAGGGTATTCGCCACATTTTTTGACGTGATAGTTCGTTTAAAATGACGCAATTAACGCAAGCACGTGTTGGGGCCAAGGTTTGCACGTACAGTACGCTTCAAAAAGTGATAGGATACCTTTTTGGCCAGGGAGGGTCCACACTTTTGATACGGTAGTGTACCAAAAATTTAAGTACAGTACGGTGTCAAAAGTTTGGGGCCACCCCCGAGTTAGGGTATTCCCCACATTTTGACGCGGTAGTGTTCCCCATCTATCAAGTTATAACCTAAAATTCACTCTGCGCATGCGTCGTGTACTTAAATTCAATCTGCGCATGCGTTAGCTTTGCATTCAAAAACTACGTCAGTGCCGGCGCATAATGGGTTAACACAAAACCAAATTGTGATAAGTAAATTGTGATGACGCATAATGGGTTAACATAAATTAATTTGGCTGCGGGTAATGACTCATCTCTTACGAATTTCAAGGCTAACAGTATGAGCGCGTATGGGATCAAATGTCAACAACAAATTTTAAATACATGTACGTGCCAGGTCAAAGGTCAATTCATACACTAGGTACAGTAGGACCCCAAACTACACGGTTCTTAACATCGTCAAAAAAGTAGTCCGGATAATTGAGGTTCTACGGTGGGGTAGAACTCTCCTAGCTATTCTACTTAGATAGCTCTTTAAAAAAGAGTAATATTGCCAATTTAAACCTTTGCTCTATCTCTTACCGTTTTCGAGATATTTGACAAATTAAATTTTTACCCCAATTTTTAAAGGGTGATTTCACCCCTTCAAACCGTTTTACAGCCGCTAAAAAAAAAACGTGTCTCTTATTTTTCGATGTTCTACAACATATCAAAGAATAAACAAAATCGGAGGGGTGATGTTCCTTGTAAGTCACGTGAAACTTCATTAAATTTATAAATTCACAAATTGAGTTCCAAAAATTACTTACATACATTTACATACATACCAAATTTTGACTTGTTTTCCCTCTATACCACCATCTTTTCGGCTTACAATCTATATATGAAAAACCATTTGGCGAGAACGCAGTCATTTTAATTCTTGCCAAAAATCACTTTTAACAAACGAATTTAAACTGTTATTACAATTAATTATTCCAAGTTTGGTTAAGTCAGAAAGTGGAAATGAAATTGACCTTCTTTGCTTATCAGGTTCTCATTCAACATTCATAGTATGCAATCAAATATTTCTGATAGACATATTTGAAATAAATGTTGGTAGTTAATATTTTAATTAAAGTGTATAGAGGAAACTTAACTCGCTTACTACTTAAGTACGAAATATAAAAGAGTTAAATCAAAAATATTAACGATGTTAAGATATTAACGATTTTTTGAAATTTTTTATGCTGAACTGCGATTTTGTAAGTTATAGGCATATAAATATTCTATTTTTGTTTCGTACGATTAAGGACGATCGATATTCATCGATGGTAGAAAAACATCGATGTTTAGGAGGAAAACATCGATATAAAAACATCGATGTTATGTCCTCGATAACATCGACACATCGATGTTATGAGAATAATATCGAAACATCGATATTACTCTAAGCTATCCAGTATTTATAAAGTCCTGTCGCTGATTTAAAACAAGATCCATTACTTTTATGGCAAGTTCTAGGATCCACTTATCCAAACTTGAAAAAAATTGCCATTAAATATTTGTATTTTACAGCAACTTCAACAGCTTCAGAGAGACTTTTTTCAAAAGCTGGGCAGCATTTGTATCAACAAAGGAACATATTAAAAGGGAAACTTCTAACAAAGTGACTTTTTTTGCAAAGTGTACCAAATAAATACTGGCAATGTTAATTTTTAATAAATAAAATAATAGATTATAATGGTTGTTTATTTTGCTACAAAAACATCGATTTTTTCGAACATCGATGTCTTTCTTTCGATATATATCGTATATCGATACTCTTGAATCGATGTTAACATCGATGTTTTTCTATCGATCATCCCTACGTACGATACATGCCTTGCAACACAGATAAACCCGTGTACACTGAACGTTGTATCGCATCGACGTTTGTATCAGCGCAACATGATACCTTTGTTGCAAGGCATATTTCATGGCTGTGTCCACAGGAAATATGTGTTGCAAGCATATTGCGCTACAGTGTAGCGCTACAATTGTATCAAGTCGACTCGTACCTTTAGATATTTAACGTGACGTTGCCAAATGTTGCCAGATTTTAGGTTAATAAATTAATTTATTGATCACGTTTCCTAATCATTTTGAAATTTTGTATACCTACGTCTTTAAACTGATTTACCTGCTTACTATGCAAAATTTTAGATTTTTAGCATCATTTTTCATTGAAATATCACAAAAATACTCTATTTACCCTAAGAATACCTATATGTATTTTGCCATGTATAATGCCATGATGGGTTTTCCTGCTCAACTTGGAATTTCAAAGGAATTATTTTTAATTCTAAAATCGTTAGATAAAATTCACTCCTTAGAGTATATTTTATTTTCTCTGTTCCACAACTTTGATGTCTATTTAGTCTACAGACAAATAAAAACCTACAACAATTATCCTTGCCATCTACCCTGCTATGTTTCAAAGCCATCTCTTCAAAAAAGACAATTTTTCGATTATGTTTTTAACAAAATTTAATTACTTACCGATACCGGTAACACCTAACAAATCAAATATAAAATTAATTAACTAATTCGACGAAATATCCACATGAACGGTATCCTAATCAAACGTTGATAAACCAATTTAATTAAATTCACATTTTATGTCGCTTTCTAATCGTGGTAACTTCCGGTCCGCTTTATGTACATAACAACTAACCTAGAATATACTAACCTAATATAGTCAGTCAATCGCACATTTTAATAAAAAAAAAAGTTCATTAGGCATTTTAAAAATGTCATAATATGAAAGTAAATTTTTTGAAGGAAAAACATTAACCGACTTCAAAAATTATCAACACAACTCATTCAACACCAATAGTTAGTTTTTTTGGAGTCCAGCAGCGTCCAGTTCTCATATCAGTTAGTGTATTAGCTGACAAAACGCACCAGTTGGGCGTAATTATAGTAAAACATGGAGAACTTTCTAAACACGAAGCTTAAATAAGACCCCAGTGGCTAAGGCAATCTTGTGAAAAATGTAGGCAATGTTGGAACACGACCACAAATTTTTTATATGAAGTCTGAAAACAAACTTAGCCCTTTGCACACGAACCATTTTTTAGTATGGGTACTCAGCTACTCGACAGTAGTTTTAAAACGCTGCAAACACTATTGTATTAGGAGAACATAATATCCATAATACAATATATCTATTAGTTAATTTTAGTAGTATGTATCACAATGTATTGTAGCAAGACGTCGCGTCGTTGTGTTGTATCATGTTTTCCTAATATAATAATTTTCAAATAAATGAAGGCTGAGAAACGGAGCGAAGTGGAATCAAAAACGTGTTCACTATCATCGATATAGGGTCTGATATCGCTCCGATAAAATATTATTTCAGTGGTATTGGTATTGGAGCGGTATTGAAGCGAGAGCGAACCATGACTGATATCGGACCGATATCAGAGCGATGATGTGAATACACTCATTATTTATTATGTAAGAATATTTTATCGAACCGGGAGCGGAGTGATATCGTACTGAGAGCGGAACGTTAATGTAAAACGGGCCTTAGGTCCCCTAGCGTGTTGTAAATAATAAAATACGTACCTATTGTTTATGGCGCCGCTGCGGCGCCTAAACCAGTGGAATTAATATTTATTGTGTCGCCGTGGCGGCGCCCATCGAGTGCAAAGGATTAGAAATTAAATCAACTGTATCCCTAACGATTACCTCTAATTTTAAGGACTGGTTTCACCCTTCATATTACTAATAGAAGACAATGATACAAATGCACACTCAGACGGTACAATTTGATACAGCAAAATATTTATAAGTACATTTATGCCTTCATTTTCACCACTCTAGGGTTCCTTGCCAAACTTGATTTGAAAATAGACGACCCTGTCTTAAGGGTGACTCATGACTTAGACTATTATGACGATATAGAATACCCCAATAAAAATTCAATTCACAAATTCAAATGATATTACGTAACTTTATGTAAGAACATTCTATGCACTAACAGTAATATAAAACCTTATTAATAACAGTGCATATTTCTTAAGCTATTGAACCGATTTTGGTGGAATTGGTGCCATCCCCTAAGTCGAAAGACGCCTAAATCAATACAAAAAGAATCATTACAATCGGATTCGTAGTTCCCGAGAAATATATGTGGTCAAACATATGTACAAATTCACATACATATGTACAATTACGAAATTTGGTACATTGTTCAGACGACTACTCTTAAAAGTAAGATATTTCTTTAAGGGAATATAGGGAACAAAATTGTAATTGATTCTCATAGTAACATTAATAACAAATATGCAACTAACACTGTCGCATATACCTTCTATATTCATTTATCTACTTTTATGATAAACGGTAAAAAATTCTAAAGTCCATAATTAATTTTTGCAATACTTATTTTATTAATTATTATAGCCACATTCACTGGCGTAAACCACAAATAAATTTGATAACTAACGTATTATGGTTATAAATATTGTTTTGTTTATAAATAACATTTATTTTGATATAAATTAAAATATTGTATTGTTTTCAAGGAGGGAGAAAATAATCTATTTATAGCAAAATAAATATGTCTCATCCAGCTCGCCCGGATCAAGCTGGGTGGAATGAATTCCTCTTTGGCTGACGTACTGTTTTCCTAAGCTAATCTCAGTTAGTTGTTTTAATCACGATAAACATAGACAGAAGACATGTTGTCATTTGCAAACGACTTGAATTGTATTCAATAATTTCTGATACGGCTGAGCTTTTAAAAATATATAAACATTTATTATTTTTGTTGAAATTTGTTACATTATAGTTAGTTTTAGACAAAAAAAAAAAAAAGTTACGTTTCTTCAAAGCATCTACTTTTAATTTTATCAAAAACTGTAAGAACTTTCTTTACTAATATTAAATAAATAAATAATTTCTTTACTAATATTAAATAGACTACTTGCAAAATACCTCTTTTATCTTCTAATTTTATGACATGTATCGACTAATATAAATATTATCAAACAAGTCCACTTGATGATGCCTTGAAAGGAACCTCAACTTCATTTTACGATCCCTTCTAAACATTTTTCACACAATGTGATATATGTTGGAATCCTAAAAAAGGTGAATATTTTCGAAAAGGTTCCCATTTCTTTAGTTAGAGCTTGTTGCTATTTCTTACAATAGCCAGAGCGTTATACAAATAAAAATACTTGAAAAATTAATGTTTTGTCTTCTAAGGCTGGTCGTCCATTGGTTGCGGACAACTGCGATATTTGATTCAGACGATTACGCACGTTTGTCGTTCGTCCGAAATGATATGTCTACTGCCCGTTCACTAGCCCAATATTCGCCAGTATTTATGGCACGTAATATGTAAAGGTACACAGTTATAATTGTAATTTACCTTCAGTTTCATTTCAATAAAAATAAAAATTTCATGGAACGGACTTCTTCGCGCGACAAAATCCAAACAAACTTGGATCTGTTCGCACGTTGCAATTATACGCACGGAAACGGACGAACGAGACGCTTTCAATGGACGAGGGGGTATAGCTTCACAGCTGTTTGGTTCGTTCGTCCGTTTTCATGCGTATTCGTCCGAATTAAATTTCGGACGTTTCCGCATCCAAAGGACGACCAGCCTTACGAGCCATAAACGATTTTTTACGTATTTTTATAGCACCAATAGCTTGAGAAAAAGAAAATTAAAAAGAAAAATACTGACGAATATTAGGCTACTTGACGGACAGTAGACATATCACTTCTGATGAACGACAAACGTGCGTAATCGTCTGAATCAAATATCGCAGTTGTCTGCAACCAATGGACGACCAGCCTAAATTCAACAACAAACGTATTCCAAACACTCCCACCATCAAATATTTCACTGCAAAAACCTTACAAATCGATTGTATCATAAAAAATCCTTATTTGAGAAAATAAATAAACTCAAAGAGAAGAAAATGTCGAGAAAGCATAATTTATACAGAAAGTGTAAAAAGGTTTGAAATATGCTAAAAATAAAGTCAAGCTGAATGATACTTCACATAAAACATTAGGTCAACAACAGAAGAACATTTTATTTAATTATGATAGGTACCTGAAAGTACGTAGCTTCATTTCCCATTTTCCATTTCCCAAGTTGTTATAGCTGTCTGTATATCCATAAAGTAGTATATAGATATGTACTCATTTACAGAAAAACATATTTGGTACAAGGTAAACGAATTCGTATTCAACAAATTTTATTAAAATAACAATATTACACTCGCTCGAAACACTGCCGGAAATTTCAAATATCGAAAAAAGGAGTAAATAAAATGAAAGACATACATGAAAAGCTACTAATGGAAAAATGTATGTAAACATGTCTCATACATATTTGTTGATAAATTCGCGTATCAACAAATTTAGCATTTTTCGCACTTCAATAGCTACAGTTTTTCAGTTTTCGAGATATAATATTTCTTGAATTTATTTAATATTAAAATTAGCCTTTAATTTTTTAATAATATGATCATCTAAATCTTTTACTTTCTATATGAGTTTAAAAAATTTCAGCAAGTTTTTTTTTAAAATGAACACTGTCTTTTAAATTGCGTAAGATCCTACACTGACAATTACAAAGTGGTCAAGTGTGAGTTGAACATCTCTGTGATGACCGAATGCACAAATTCATAAGGATTTCATTGTTAGCACTACACGGAGAGAAAAATCATATAATTTTTGTAAATAAAATTTCAGAAAAATTACCATGCTCTCTTATAATGCGTGCGCGATTGAAGACCAAAATAAAAAATATGTGCTAACATGGTAAAATTTAATGTGCTAACACAACTTTTATCACACTCTTATGCATATATGTTATAGTTTAATTCTTGTTGTCGTACTCTTTCATTTGCGCATTTGACCCGCAACCTTATGTTGCTTGGGCGGTACCTGTAAAACTTCGAACCTCTAAGAACTTTATGATGCACACAAAAATGATTGCCAGCAATATATTCTAATACTAAAGATAGTGAAGTAACAAAATGATGAATTAAACGGTGACATGCCCGTCCTCTAACACTGTGTAATGAATACTGCTTGCTGCTTGTAAGACAGTCTAATGGATCAAGGTGCTTGGTCCGACCCGTCCGACCAAGTTGGACGTCCAAACCTATGGTTGGCCATGTGACTTGCTATGAGTGAGGTACATTTCAACAGCGTTCACAACACACACAACCTTCTTTCTCTTTTTTTCTTTCTACTATTAGCAGATAGCATTTCAAATATTATAATACAGCATGGTAATTTTTGTAAGAAAAACAATTAAAAAATATTTTTTTGTCGGCAATGGAACTTTTTACTGTGCTGTGTTACAAATTTTACGGAGCTAATATTACGGAAACAATATTCTATCCTTTAAATTTTCTATGATTAATTATAATTTTTATATTTTTACCGTACAAAATTGAATATGTTCGCCTTTTGTAGTGCTGAGCACAGTAATTTTTATATGAATTTTCTCTCCGTGTACGAAATCCTAAAAAGATACCCAGTGGCGTAGCTAGGCGTAGGCGATGTGGGCTCTCGCCCACGGCCTCGCACTTACAGGAGCCTCGCGAGTGACTGTTTTTCGTTTGTTTCTTTTTTTTTTTGATTGTCGCCTAATTTTTAAGAAAGAAATTTCAAAAAGAAAATTAAAGGGGGCCTCGCAAAAATTATCTTGCCCACTCCCCATTTTCGTCTTGCGACGACACTGAAGACACCCATAAATCATGTTATGCTGCTGTATTTGATGTTTATAACAACTATCGCGTACGTTGTAACTTGTAACTAATAGGTCATAAACGTTATAAAAGCACAGCTTTTACGATAATTTAATACAATATATATTACACGTGTTTTAATGGTTAGTTATTTAACAATGATTTAACCGCCACTTTTGAGTAAACAGATGTTCATATTATTTATATTACATTTTAAAATCATAAAAATACACCATCAAATGCTTAGAATTATTCTGTAGGGGAGACGCGTGTCAAGAGTAACCAAAAATAAATTGTTTGAATATTCGTAAAACACTTGACCCTATAACATTCATAGATAATGGAGGAGAAAAAATAGCTTGCCACCAGAGGCCCTCGGCATGGTCAGACTCTCTTTTGACACCCTATATCTCAGCTTTCAGATTTTTCCCAGACATACGGATTGTTTTGTTAGCTCATAAATGTGTTCGACTTTATGTGGTTAAAATTTAATCAAAATCGTTAGAGCTGTTTTTCTTCAAATGGCCAATCTGTCAATTTTCGGATCATTATCAAAATTCAAGGGTGGCTAATACCGACCACAACAACTTTTGGATGCATTGTACTCAGTAGATTGTGAATCTTGATGAACACTCAAGTATCTTGGCAAATTCCCTTAAGCACCTTCATAGTTAGAGATTAAATGATCAAAATAGCTTTCCTAACAGACAAACAGATAGACATTTTTTGTAAAGGACTAATTTGGACCCAGGGGACCTCAAAACATATATTTCCGCTAAAAACACGACATCGAATATTTTCACGATCACATAACTTGATCTATAGACATGTAATGTATGGGACCACCAGTAAAAAATATATATGTATAGTATCTAACTATCTATAGCTTGCAATTGCGGCATAACCGAAAACTTTAACTTTTAATTAACTAGAATACTTTAGCTTAACTCCCTGGATATCCTAAAAAATTGTAGCTGAGCAGAAATATGAAACCATCAGCACAGTGGCGGATTTACCGGCACGGATTTACCAGCAGGCTGTGTAGGCTGGAGGCTAGGGCGGCATATTTTAGGGGCGGCAAATTTGGGTCAAAAAGGACGACAAGTCATTTACGTTTTTTAAGAAGGGCGGCAGACTTTCGGGGCGGCAAAATGTAGAATTTGAAGTTTTTTTTTCCTCGTTATTTACGTTTTTTAAGAAGGGCAGCCGATTTTAGGGGCGGCCGATATTAAGGGAGGCAAATTTGGCAAAAAGGGCGGCAAAAAATTTTTTTAGCATTTCAAGGGCGGCATTTTTCACTGAGCCTAGAGCGGCACTTAGGGTAAATTCGCCACTGCATCAGCAAAAACATTAGTCAAATCTGTAATGTTACAATTAACATCAATAGAGGGACCATTGTAACAGAAACTACGTCCAACACACACAAATATCAGTAAATAATAAACAAATACTTTACTTTGCAAAATACTACTTTTATTTTTGGAACTGTGACAATATTGTTTCAAACCGTCAGTTCATTTTCAAATTGTTCTGTTTGAATATGAACTGACGGTTCGAAACAACAGCTTCCTACAATTATATCGAGGCATGATAAAACTGAAATACTAATGTTAAAATAATTTAATTTATAAAGTTACAAGTAACCCTTTATTACCATTAACCCACTTTTCCCTTACAATGGTCGTGTTATTTGTTTTGTTACTTTTGATCCAAGATGTATAATTTTAGTTTTATTTTATAAAGTATATTAATTTGAGACTTTGAGACAGGGAATGTGTACTAAAGGAAAATTTGAACATTTTCAAAAAACATATTTCTTTGTTTAGTAAGTAGCTAATTTCAACAATGTAATTAAAGGAAGTATGTAATTAATAATTTAACATTACAATACTAAAATCCTTATTATCTTTTGACTCAAAAATAATTGAGCACACTATTATAATATAATGTAGGTGACTCTAACCTATTGTAAATTGTCCTATTTTAATACTGTGAAATACTGGAGGAAAAGCTTTTTTATTTTACAAATCTTTAAAATCATGTGCCTATTTTTAAATGCCTCCAGTGTAAACATAATATGTGAAAAAACATAGAGGAACTTTTTTTATAAAGCATCTAATTATCTATAAAAAAAAGTCATTTCAACTTCCATCATAAAGCCAATTCTTTATGAAGATATTTCAAGACTTCAGCATTATACGTATTCTTGTTTTTATGGAGCTTGTAAAACCGTTTTATTATCCTAAAATTTTTTGATTAACGCTATTAGCACGACGGAAATAAACATTCTGCTATTATTTAGCAAAATAACTATTTTTAGTGTTCTATAGAAGAATTTCGGAACCTTTATAGTTTCATCAAATCCATCTGTCATCTCGTCTGCCACATTCTTTCATAACTGCTACAGAAACAGATCCGAATTGACATATCCCCCTCCCCCCGTTCCAGTACCGTGTATAACATAACAAATTTCCAGTTACAATAATCTTATGCGACATAAGTAAAGCCAATCTTTGTGATTTTTTCCGCTCTTTATTACGATGTTAAGAAAATTTTCAAAAAATTTTGAAATTTTTCAAATTTTAGTCAAAAAATTTCTGCATTTTCAAAAAGCTGTTTTTGCCTGTAAATAAATATAATGGGCTTGTTTATTTTAAAAATTGTTTATAATAATTTGTTATTTTTTTATATCCGTATGACCAATGCATACGCAACTGTCTTTCCTTATTTCAAATCATTGGTGTATTTTGAAAGCCGTGAAAAACTCTAGCCACTGAGAAACTTGGATCTAGTGCGTCACCAGCATGTACTTGACGAACTTTTTTTAAAGTTTTTATAATGTCTTGTATAGTATCCTTGTAGCCTCCAACCAAAAACTATAAATTCTATAAAAAAAATGTGGGTTATCGTTTACATACTATTAAAATTTACATATTATGTATTACATGATTTTGCATTGTAAAGTACCTAATGCAATTTTAATAAAAAACCCATTTTACTTAAATAAAAAAAAAAAAAAATATTTCAGATTAAGAATTCTATGTAAAAAAGTTTAGTACATTTCAATCGATTTTATGTACCCATAATTACGAATACGTGTTTAATCGTCCTAGAAAAAATGATTGATATCTCCCAATTATTAATCGGCAGATAATTTTGATTAGTTAAATTGTTTTAATGGCCCTGTTGAATGTACTACATGCGCATATTAATACGGACACATTAAGGCATTTGATTTTTTTAAATGTAAAAATTTTTTTATGGTTATTGCTGCTATATTAGTTAACAAGTTCAACATTTCCTTTATTGTAACTGATAAGCTTTGATAAAACATAAAAATTGTTATGTTTCTAATCAGTAATCACTTAAAAAAAATAAATAATAATAATATATACGCCAAGTTTATAAAAATTTCAATAAATAAATGAATTTTGGTATAAATATGAGAAAAGTAAAAATTTCTTTCTTCAAATTTCTTTATTCCAACACCCACCAATTTTAAAATTCAAATTTATTTGTTGAAATTGTGAAGTAATCGTTATTTTTTTATTTTTTTTTTTATTTTCCAACAATAGGCTCCCTTAATTTTTATTTAAATACCTGCACTTTATAACATTTGGTACATTATTCAATTTAAGTGACTAATAAAAATTTTATTTAGCCTTCTCCATTGATTTAATATTCATTCAAAATAAATATGTCTCATAATTTATAATTTTCAACCAACAATTAAAAAATAACGTTAGAACGCCATTTTCAAAACATCATTCATACTTTCAAATCAATGCAATAATTGTTTTATTTATAAAATTTCATTTTTTGATATATTTTTACCTTACTAATAAAAAAAAAATTATTCTATGACGTAATATATTTACCTGGGAAATTGTATTTCGCTGTCTCTGTTCACGTTATATATAGAGTCACTAAAAAGAATCACAGAAAAGGGTATATATTAAGAAAAAAATTTGACACAACACAAGTAAAAAAAGCTTGGAGTCAAATCAAAAAATTTCCAAACAAAAATTGTAACACAATTCGCAAAAAACACAAATATAACTGTCTACTCTCCTTTTCTAAATCCAAAAAATAATTAAATAACACTTTTTTATTGTATACCTATATTATAATTCTGATAACAATGTAACGTACTAACTATACGTAGAATATAACTGAATAAATGTTTCGTAGGTTTCTTTGCCAGTAACGATTTCAGCTCCTGCCCCCACAACGAAAAGCGTTGTAACTTCACCTCCCAGTAATATCGTCCCACAAAGGAATCGATCAGCTGTATTTTATACAAGTTGTTACATGAAAATAAGTCGACTGGAAAACGAAAATCCATTTTTCCAGTGAAGCTAACAAATGAAAGAAACTGTTTTCTAAGAAAAATCAATTAGAAGGAAAATAAAATAATTAGGTAAGTTAAAATATTATTACCGTCAGAGCACTTTGCATTGAAAGAATTTAAATTTTACGGTTTATCAGGATTATAATGTCTGTAGTAATTTTTTTAGTGACAGGGATATTTTTAACAAACCATTGGTATTATATAAATTTTTCTGGGAGTGACAGCCGCGATTTCTTCAAATCACTTGGTATTTTAGAAGCTACAAAATTGAGGTAGATAATTTTGTCACTTGAAAATCTTTTCACTTTTATTTATTCGCGCATGTCTAAATTTATTTGAGTAATAATTAGGTACTATAGGTTTGGTAAAGTTACAGTCATTCAGCAAGTTATAACATTACCGTCTAGTATAAACGGTAAAAACCTTGAATTTTAAAATGTAGCAACTACCCAAAATTTTTAATTTGCTACATTTTATTGTTAGAAATTACTTGAAATTGATGACAAAGTGTAAAAAACAATGGTATATTTAACAATTTTACATCGTTCATATTTTACTAATATATGGATAGCCGGATAGGTAAAATTATGAATTCGTTGACCGTTTTACTTATAACTGCGTTTTTTCTTGATTAGTGATTTAAGTCTCTGGAAAATTTATTTAAGTCAAACTTTTATCATTTTATTTCATTAAAACAATAATTAAATATAACTAAATTAATTTTCATATTTATATTTGGGTAGTCGCAAAAAAAAAAAAACATTTGAAAATTTTAATTGCAAAAGGGAATTGCGAACCAAAAGTTTGAGAAACACTGCATTGGAGGACCCCAACCAAAATTGTATTAAATAATTGCATTAATTATTGCCTAAAATCCCAAAACGATAATCAAAAAAACCCAGAAATGGGCTAAAATGTCTTGTTTACAACTTGTACAAGTAATAATTGTCACATTCATGACGAGTTTTGGAATATTTCCAACATTCAATTTTTATTTGCCTCGACTTTTTGTTACAACCCGTATTTGACAAAAACTTCACCGCCCTTGATTATCATATTGATGTTGAATATAACACCCCGACGCGCATGACGTCAGAGAGGCGTCGATATTAGTCGATATTATAATACTATGTCAAGTATACACTTTTTGTATTTACGCATTGTAATTGATAAAAATTTATGTCGGCTACACATACGTACATTCATTAATATTTCAATGTGGCGATCACTATTTTGACCTGATTTGGTTTTTCGTGATTAAATTCTGATTCGAAGTAGTAGATTTCGAAAACCATTTAATGCTTTTAAAATATCTTCATACTTTTTGTTGTATCGTTTAAGAAATAAGAAAAGTAAATGGTAGAGACATCTACTAATATCTAAATTAGTTAAAAATTTACTGTTATGAGTTACCGTTTTAACTGGTCCAAACCATCTTCCCGAATCTCAAAACTGAATAAGTTAAAAAAAACCCGAAGTTCCTCGACGATATAAAAAAAAGATCTTTTCAAGATAAAAAACACTTGATGCCCTTGAAAATTTCTTTGCCTCCATTTCCCAAATTAACCCCCCCCCATTTTTTTTTATTTTTGGCCTTATCACATACTGATACAACCCCAGAATTAAAAAGTTAGCTTTTAATACCTTACGACTATAATTGGACTACCACATTCTATCTCTGGGCCAAATTTCAAATTTTACAATGAATAGCTCCAGATAAAATAATTTTAGAGGTACCTTACATAGAAGCTAAAATAAAAAAGCCTTCAATCCCTTACTAACAAAATATAATCTAATTTTTATTATTTACTAAATCAGTTAAATATTAATTTTAGCTAGAAAAAACTAGATTAAACTAGGTCAAAACTATGAACAATTTCAAAAGCAAATTCGTATTAAAAGAGAACTTTACTAAAAAAAAATTTATTAGTTCTTGTATTTGTTTTGTTTTTTACGTTAAAAAACATTAAATTAAAACAACTCAGAAAAATTTACTGTAGTTGTAAATTGGTATAATTTTTAACTTTTCAAAGGGGAATGAATAAAACTATGAAAAAAGGAATTTTAATCACTTTTTACTTAATATTTGGTTTTAAAAAAAAAAAAAAAATGCGTAAGTATTTCCAAAAATTTGAATAAAAATTATATAACTGGACAAGGCCACACACCTGTAAAAATCTCACGTGGCTTATATCAATCCACGTTTATTACACAATACAAAATAAATTTTGTTTTCGATCAAAACAGATTTGTTTTGGTGAAATAAGGGTTATATTAGGTATACAATTGACCTCGTCCAGGATTATATTCCTTTATTTTGCCAGTACTTAAACCAGTTTTTAATAATAAACTGGAGAAAAACAAAAGTAGGTAAAATAAAATAAGTATAAAAATGTAAAAATTTCAGTTTTCTGTTTTATTCGTTCTACAACTATTCTGAAGAATAACTGTCGATTTTCAAAATCATGTAAGTTTAAATATTTCTTTTTTTATTTTGATATATTTTTGTTGCATAATATACTTGTTTAAAATTTCATTGTTTTAATTTTAAATTTAAATAGGGTAAAAGCCCCTATACTCGAACAATTTTGATATTTTATATATTAATGAAGTTATTTCTGAAAGAAACCGATAAATATCAAAACTGTTCGAATATTGAATCGTGTTCGAGTATAGAAGCTTTTACGTTACAGTGAGTTTAAAAAAAACTTGACGTGTCAAGTGAAAAATGTATAACCTTTTTCTTTCTTTCAGAGTAAAATGCCAAGAATTCGACGTCACAGTGCAGTAGTTGTAGACGAATTAAGCCCGTTACCGACAGCTTTACCATCATCGAATCAAGGGACACCGGACACTGTTGCGAAAATTCCATTCCATATTTTGCAATTGACAACACATCCAATATCCGAATCTAGTGGATCAGATATTTCGCTATCAGATATATCTATATCGGATGTATCATTACCTGAATCGGAACAACTTAACGAAACACCAAAATCTGGTACGAAAACTTTGCTCTCATCAACTAAAAAGAAGAAAGCATTACGGAGAATTGAAGCAATTCGGCCACGAATATTATATAAAAATGATGAAGTTCCAAATTCTCCAGAGGAACATGCGAAAAAATTACGAGAAAATAGAAGATTGTATATGCAACAAAAATTCAAGGAATGCAAAGAGAAACGAAAACAATATCTGTTAAGGCAGCGAGCGGCTTCACAAGAGAAAACTCTTTCAGAGAAAAGGAGTTTAGAGTAAAACTTTATTTTAAGTTTTGACTATATAATTTTTATCTTGTATTACGTACTGTTTTGTGATAAGACTGATAATATAAATGTACTTATATTATTTTAATAAATGTTTCTTTTTTCTAATTTTATTCTTATTTTAATTTATTATCTTATTTATCACAAACAAGCTTTCAGATAATTTATGCAAATAGACAGCTTGACTGGACCCTAGAAAAAACCAGACTCCTAGCCATTTGTCTTATTTGTCTCTATATATGATGATCCAATCCGGACTGTTGATATTTTTGTCTGAATTACATTCTCGATCAAGTGGTCGAGAAACGACATTTCATATTACACGACCTAATAATATTATTCCAGATAATTGCGAAAATTATTCCGGGTTACAATACTTATATTTACAATTAAAGAATTACTATTAAACATTTTACTAATGCTTAAAAAAGTATCGATATTTGTCTAAATTACATGGTTGACCAAGTGATCGGAAAACGACATTGCATATTACACAAACACGACGTAATGTTATTCCAGTTAACGGTGGAAATGATTAAAAACTACAAGAAATCTATTCCAAGTTAAAAAAATTGTTTTTAAACATTTCTCTAATGCTTAAGAAAGTGTAAACAGGGTGGATTAATCCACTTTGGGACCCTAGAATTTTTGTTTTTACCGGACTCGTGTGAACCACGTTTTATTAGATATGAATGTTGAGATTTATGGGTCATACACAATCAATGAAATAAGGAATAAGAAGTATGTCATCTAGTGACGTTGAATGGAACTTTAACGTAACTGCCCATATGTATATGTATTTAGGTATTTTTGTACATCAAAATTAATGAAAAAATAACGTTCGTGATGACTCTTTTTGTCACTAAAGTGAAAAAAATCACGAATTTTGACGTATAAAAGTACCTACATATTTTTAGCCACTAGATGGCATACTTCTTATTTCTTATTTCATTGATTGTGTAGACACCCTTACTACATCAAGCAATCTTTCACACCTTTGTTATAATAAATGCCTACTACTTGTCTATGAGACGACGATCTCTAATAGCAGGACGAAGGGAAGAGGAGAATTGACACGAACTGTTATGCTAAAAAGAGACAGACGGAATACATATTATGCTAAAAAGAGACAGATCACAATGAAGGCAACGCCGACGTCAGAGATCATCGTCTCATAGACAAGTTGTACATTACTTTGATAATTAAACGTCTTCTTTGTCAACATTTTAGGCCCGATCCACATTAACGCTCCGCTCTCAGTACGATATCGCTCCGCTCCCGATTCGATAAAATATTCTTACACAAGAGACAATGAGTGTATTCACATCATCGCTCCTGACTGATATCGGACCAGTCATTATTTCCTGTGTAAATTTTATCGAATCGGGAGCGGAGCGATATCGTACCCAGAGCGGAGCGTTAATGTGAATCCGGTCTTAATTTAATAATTTCTATCAAATACGTATAAGTATGTAAAATAAAGATTTCTCAAGCGCGTATGAAACACGCACTGAGTCAGGATTTTGAAGTTAGAAGCTCAAATTCTTTTTTAAGTTCGGAGTAAAATATTTCTTACATTTATCGAATGTTAATATTTTCTATTAAATTGCGTAAGGTTCGACACTGATTATTTGAAGGTGGTCTAGCGAGGGTAGACCAATCATCTAATGCGACAACTCACATGGCGAATTTATACAGATCTCATTGTACTACGAAATTCTAAAAACATTTAAATTATTAGACCCGACAGAAAATGAACCAAGAAATGGGTAGAAACGCATTTTAAAATGAATCAGTCTAATTGTAAGTCATTTTTAAAGTAAGGTACTAAGGTCAAATAGATGTGTCTTATGAACTATAGACCAGGGAGTTGATTTATTTTATCCATTCCACTTGCGCAAACGAAAGAAGGTCTCTCATTTTAAAATCGTTTGGCTATAGGTAGTGTGAGGTTCAATAAATTATTAAACTTATGGGCGCACACTATTCTGTGGTTCACAATGTTCACACAACAAATGTCATAAGACGTCAGGAGTGTCGCCATCTAGTGACGCTGCATGAAACTTTATGTAGTTGCCTCACTTAACCACACATAGTAATGATTTTTCAATCAACTAATTTAACGCTTTTATTTTAACCATAGAGAAAATTGTTTTCTAAAAATGCCGGACCTTTTACTGCCAGGGGCAAGTAAAATAGATACGGTTACAAAAAAAAAGAAAGAAAATCAGATCCCAACATCAAAATAGTGAACCCTAGGAATTTGCAAAATATAAATTATACTAAACTATGTTGATAAAATTGAACATTATGTACTTATTGAATTGAATATTATCTACTATATGAATTATACCGTATTTCGAAAAGTCTGTTATAAATGGCAGAAGTGGTATTAGTGAATATATATATATCAAGGCATTTTGAGCCGCCATGTTGCAGGACGAGTTAAGTCGTCTTAATCATTTAAAGCGTTAAAAATCAGCTATGCGACGTTGGCGCCACGAAATTTTTTTTTCTTTTTTAAATCAACTTCTAAATTAACGTGTGATAGCTTAAAAAATTGCCGTTTAAATGTTTTAGTTGTATCTTTTAGCAATAAAATCTTATCATTATATATATTACATAAACATTTTAACATATAAATTAGCATTAAAACAATAAAAAAAGTTTTTTAAACATCAAAGTATTTTTTTAATACTTTTAAATTTGCCCCATCGAAGCGCGAAATTATTTTTTGATTTAATTATATAATTAGAGAAAAAAATTACAATTATCAAAAAAGAAAAAAAATTTCGCGGCGCTAACTTCTCATAACTTTAAAAATCACGATATAAATATACAAGGCTTTTATTCACTAATATATCTAAAAATCAGTAATTTTTTAATTAATTGAAAAATCACTATTATACGTCGTTAAGTTACGAAACTACATAATGTTTCATACAGGATCACTAGATGGCGACACTTCGTACGGCTTACGTCTTAGGACATCATATTGTGTGAACACCTTACGTTTTAACCTTTATTTTAACCATATAGAAAAATTTTTTGTCTCCAAATCCGGACCTTTTACTGCCAGTGACAAGTACAATAGATAAGGTTACAAAAAAGGAAAGAAAATTAGAGATGCCAACATCAAAAAATGCCAATCCTAGGAATTTGCACAATAGAAATTATACTAAACCATGCTGATAAAATTGAACATTACTTACACTTATACAGTATTTCGATAAACCTATCACAGATGGCGGCACTTGTACCAGTGAATATACTGGCGACGCAAAGATTCTCACTCACGCCTCTGGTAGTAAAATTAGAACTAGCATCAAGTAAAAATATACGTATACGATTAATGGGTGATATAAAATCTAATAATCCCCGCATAACTTATATAGTACATTTTTCTATCGACAATTAAACGTATACAAAAATTTTTACTTAATACAGCTTCTAATTTAAAAAACCAGGAGCGCTCGCGTAATCTTTGCGTCGCCAATACGTATCAAAGTATTTTGAGTCGCCAAATTGCATGACGAGTTAACTCGTCTTAATCACTTAAAAGTTAAATCTTTTCAGATTTCCTCCAAGAGATACTACACACCTGTATGAATGGTAACATAAAAACGATTAAAAGTGAAAATATTTTAATTAAACGACTTTATTATTAAGTTTTTAGATTTTTGTTTATAAAAGAAAAAAAAAATACATTGTTCCATATTCAATTTACAATTTGTGAACACTTCTCTAAAATTTTAATTATGTTAACATCTATTATATTGTAAAATAAAAAATAAAAATAAACGGTTTAAACATTTGAGGAAATGCGGCATTATGGAAGAATACTATTTGGAATGGTTACAAAAAGCATTTTTAGGACTTTTTTGATACTCAGTAAATAACGTAAATTTTAAGGGATGATTTGTCAGATTATAAAATCATAAATATAGCTACCATTAAACTTTATAGTGTTTCGACATACAATACAATCTGTTATTACTTAAGTAAACCAGTGAGTAAACGTAAAAGTGAATTTTTTGGTTAAGTCAACTTATATACCAGATTATATTTTCCTCAGATGTCTTTACCAATGATGATTATAATAAAACTGTATATACTGTTTTACGATATTATCAATAAAGTTAACAGCTTTCCTGTGTTAACGAGATAAATATATATGATTGATTAATTAAATTACTAAACTGACATAATTATACAAAAATTTTGCATTTCTATACATCATCCAATTATAAAATTTGGAACGTTTCAATCACTTAGAATAAAACCCAAAAAATTCAATTTTTGGATAGGTTTTTAGACAATTGTTGATACGTATCCGTAAATTATATTGCATAATCTAACATTTTGGTGAGAGTTGCTGAATTTGAAATAAAAGCAATTGAGAGTTGCTGGACACAAAACTAATAGCGCTATCTAACAGTTTATGCAGAAACTTCCGGCGAATAAACTGATGAGGCAGCAAATATTTCTCTGCATTATTCCCTCCTAATCAAAAACCTAATAACTATCGTCTGTTGTAAGTCTGCACGGTTCTGAGAGAACTGTTGAAGAGTTTACAGTTAAACAGCTTCCTCAAGAGTGAAAAATATTGAAACTACTCTCTATGAATAGTTATCAAATCGACACGTAACCTTAGAATAGCTATACCACAATCTGAGATGAGTCATTTGCGTTGAGATAACTATAAGATATGTATAAACGTATGCACTTGCCTAAAAAACTTTTTAGACAGACGATTTAAAAATTTGTAAAATCTTTTACGGTTAACTATATTGATTAATCGTGAAATCACTTTTATTAAATTAGGAAAATTTGATTGGTACAATTAAGTCAAGAGGTTACATTATACATTTATATACAAAACTAATTTTATAATTATATTTTTTTTTATTTACGGTAAAAACTAAAAATAAAAATTTGACACAAAGATTAATATAAACAATTATTTAAGTCAGATACTATTGAAGAAAAAATAGAAATCTACAACTGAAAATTTCGTAATAAAAAAAAAGTTATACCCTTGTGCAAAATATTTAATAGGGTACGAATTTTTCACTGAAAATTCTAGAGCTTAATCTTAAAAATAATATTCAAATACATTAAGAATTGTTTTAAATTTTTTTTTTCCTTATAAGTATTTTTTTAATATACAAGTTTAATTTTCGTTATTGGGCGTGTGCCAAGTAAGCCGCTCTTCATAAAACTTAATAACAATTTGTGGACATCTAACATTAGCTTCTTTAGCTTTTACAAGATCCGCCTCATCCGATCCCTTCCATTTCATTAAGAACATTAGATCGCCAGAGCTGTCCGATGCGCCAATAATCGTTTCCGGGGATAAGCCTCGTTGAAATCCGTTCAGTCGTTCGCGATCTGCACTACTTCGTCTTCGACTGCTCGATTTCTCCGCTTTGTCAGTACTCCGTGGACGTGAACTTCTGGTGTCTTCTGAATCGTCATTTTTATGTTTGCTCGATTTGTCTGTATTTTTATTTTTCTCTTTTAATGGAGTATCGTCGGCGTCTTTCTTTTTGTCGGTTTTCAATTTTTTCGCTTCCGGTTCATTTTTTTGTTCTTTATTTTTTCGTTTGCGAGAGTCTTCAAATTCTTTGATTAGATCGTGACAATTCAAATTTTCCTCCGGTTCCCAAGTACTCTCCTCTTCCGGATATCCTTTCCATTTTAGTAAATATGATACCTGAAATGAAAATAGATGCCCTTGTGCAAAACAAATATTGAATAACAGTTAGGAAGGAGAGAATAATTTGAGAAGTATTATAAATTATAAAATCAAGTACAAGATCTTGCTTTAGCCCCGCCAAAACATTGTGTTTCTAGGAAAAAAAGACAAAAAACGTAATGGTTTTAGAATCAAGAGGCCAACATATTAATGTATAGACAAATTTGAAAAGTACAGCATCTTCTCGATAACTTGTCACGAAGAAGCTGAAAACTCTAAGAAATTAAGAGTTATTGAGTACCACCACTTAGTGTGTACGTAATAGTTGACATTAGGGCTAGAAGATAATTATTTAGAATTGGAACGAATTGTCCGGAATTTAATAATTTTTTTAAAATGTTGAGCATTCGAGTGGGTTAGTTAAAAAAAAGTTCTAGAACTCGATACCAGTATACTTCCCGCCTAAGCCAGAAAGGAGTACCTAAGTGTATTATAAATAAAAATCTCCATTTTTGAGTTTTTCTAATTTTTGATACTAAGGGTATTGATAGTCTAGAAATTCGAAAAAATCGATTTTTTTCATATTTTCAAAGTTCAGATCTTTAAGAATAAGTATCTAAAAGGATTTACGGAAATTCGAATTATTTTCGGAGTTACGGTTATTTTTTCCCTGTGTAATGAATCTTCGCAGTGTTAAATTCAAATTTTTAATATAAATTGTTCGAAACTACTTTTTCTGATACGGTTGACATGATATCTCAAGTTCTAATGCACCAATTTGCTTGAAATTTGATACAGACTTTCTTAATACTATAAAAATTGGTCCGACGTGGGGTTTTTGGCAGTTTTTTTACTATTTTTCAAAAATTTCCAAAGTTGAAAAAAGGAGGCGAAAAAATGTTTTATTTTTTTAAATGGACGCCATTTTGTGAAAAAATGTATTTTTTCAAATCGGCTACGTCCAACTAATTCTACATCTTGGTTTATTAAGAATTAACTAAAATTTTATGTTTCAGATCATCAGGAGGGTTGGAATCACATCAACCAGGAGACACCTTTTTTGAGTCCCCACTTTGCCGGCCTGTATCGATTTCAATTTTGAATTTTTTTTTAAAATTTTTATACATTTTTATACTACTCAAATATCAATAAAAAAAACTGTTTAAAAAATGGATACTAAAAATGTTTACTATTTTCTTTTTTTTTTACTATGCTCGGAAAATCACCTCAAAATCGAGCCTCTAGACTAGAATACCCCCTTAATAATCGACAAAATCGATTTTTCATATCTTTGCTGGTTTCCCAATAGAACATTCTAGAATTATCTTCGACGTTTTAAATTCTGACATCAAAGCACACTTAGTGTGAATCTAAAATATACATGGAGGTACGTAAAAGTATTCAAGGTCTAAATTTAGTCAACAGTTACTGTTTCTTCTACAATCTACACCAATAAGAGGTCGTGAATGGATAACGATACTAGTGTTAGTGAGTGTTCATTCATGTTGGGGAAAAACAACTTTTCGACAAATTAACGAGAGGCTACTGTACAAAAAGAATTACTCCTACTTCGCTGTGACAAATCAGCAGAGTTCTGTAAAATTCCTTTTCTAATCGAATCTAAGATATTAAAAGACTCAAACATTTCGTAAACATTGTGTTAGTACATTAAATTCGGCAAATAAGCATTATCCAGTAATAGCATGAATAGTGAACTTTGGAGATGAAAATTTGTGAAATAGTAAGTCAAGTTGCTATGTTAAAGAGTGAATAAACTAATTCAAAATAAAAGTTGTTGTTTTTTCTTGTTTTACATAAAATCCCCCAAAAAATATAAATTCAGCACTGTCATTTCAAAAGATTTTTAATTATTTTAAAAACATACTTAACTAGGTATATATTCAAGTTTTAAACCACATTTCGTCCAAACAATTTCAAGGATGGTGAACCTTTTGAATGATTATGCCTTAAATATTTAAAAAAAAGTTATTAAGCTATCAACTACATTAACTGCCGAACTTAGGTTCGTCATCCTTCAGTAATTTAGTAAAAACAATTCTGAACATAAATTATTAAATTTTGAATTTTAGCGCCAACAGTCGCAGTGGCGTCCATTTCCATTCCATGCATACATAGTCTATTTAGAATAACGAAAACCAAGAACTTGTTGGCATTTAATTTAGTTATAATGCAACTATTTATACCAAAATTTTAATTAAATAAAGCAAAATGTGAAAATTCTTATTTTGATTGGTAAAATACCAAAATATCGTTATCACCGCCATCAACGCTTCTAACGATTTAACAATAGAAAAAAATAAAATAAAAAATATTTAATACCTTTCCCTTTCTATCAACTTTACGATCCAATATTTTCTCGACTGAATATTCTTCTTCGGAAGAACTACCGGCATCAGAACCTTTCGAGTCGCTGTCAGTTTTTTTCCCCATTATGTTTCTATTAGTTGAAACTACAATAAAATATCGGTGTGAAAGATTTTTATCAATAAATATATATTCTTCTATTAAATATAACAATATCCCTTCTAAATTTAATGAAATTATTTAAATAATATACTTACAATTGTTATTTAATAAAATAAAAGCACTAATACACAACAGATAAATTGTGTGGCGTCTCAACACATAAAATGAACGACTAACTATAGAGAATATATTATGAAATTGGCGCAATCTATTTCGTACGATATACTCTATAATGGTTATGTCGCTGTAGGCCAGTACTTCATCAATCCATTTGTACCATTTAGCAATTTAGTTAAGAATAGTTAAAAATATATCAGTAAATAAATTATACAACAGTTACAACATAATTAATAATATTATTGTGTCTAACTTGCTCTTTTATTACAATTTTACATATTAAAAATATCTAACAAAATCAATTCGAAATTCCTTACGTAACCAACACTTTAATTTAGAAATTTTTAAAGAACATATAACTTACAGTTGTTTAAAAATCGTACATTAATGCCAATTGTAAGAAATAATTACGTTTAACAAGTAATTCACAAATGACCTTTTTTAGTAATCAAAATAAAATGAAGTTATTATTGAATTGGTGCAGACATTTTGGCCTGTGTGGCAATTATTGAAAATTATTTGCATTTGTTTACAATAGTATTTATCGTATTTATGAATTATTTTATATAAAATAAATTCAATGATTTGAAAAATAACTAAAAAGAAAGGTAAAAATATGTAGTTGAATTTGGTATACATATAATATTGATGTTCCCTACAGCCCTACCCCTTTCACCTCCTGCATTTATAATTAGTAATGTACCCTACTATGTATTATATTCCAACCAATTGTAGGAATATAGCTTTATGTTTTATTATTAAATTTTGGAAGGTGCAGATTTTTATAAAAAAATTTGAACCGTATAAATAAAGAAAGTCCCATTGCATACCATTTTCGCCATTTACTACATTTACCATTACACTGGCGCCATTTTGTTTATTTTTGGCGCCAAATGGAATTTAAATTCTTTTTCGATAGTGTTGATATGGTTGAATATCTACCAAAAATATTTTAATCACAATATGTTTAAGGACTTCCTTAAAATCGGCAATATTTTATTGTTAACAGCCATATAAATATAAATTTAATTTTTTGTAATTTGAATTTAGTTTTTGTTCCCATTCCAGAATTTGAAAGATTTGAAATGTAATTGGACACCCACCCTACCGGTCAGTATTTTTCTACATTTGACTATTGTTTTGGCACGTTTATTGATGGTATTTTGAGGTTAAATTTATTTATTTTTTTATGGATATTTTTCTTTTTTAAACTTAAAAATGGAATCAAGAAATCCTGTGGAATCATTATATAATAATGGTAAATAACCTTGAGTAACAGATTTATATGATGATTCTTTAAAGCGGACTTTCTCTCTAAATGGCATTTCTAAAATTATTAAAATTAGTTAATATTTTAGATGAGAGTTCTTCTTGTTCCGGAGATGAATCCCCGATACAATGGGTAGAAGAAACAGAATCGTCAGTTAGTGAAGACGATGAAGATACTAAAGATGATAATGAAATTTGTCACATAATACCGCCCAATGATAATATAAAATCGATATGTGGTTGTAGGTAGTAGTGTTAATTTTTGCTTAATTAGAAAATATTAAATAAGTCAAATTTGCAAGTTAGTTTTCATTTTTAGACATAAATGACAACGAGAAAGGTGATCATATACCGCGAAAAAAAACAAAAATGAATGAAACACTTTCAATACGTAGTAATATTGACGCAAATCAAATTTTTGAAAATTGGTCAAAATCACAACCATATCAAGGCAGTGGCGTAGAATTTTTAACGTCACCCTTTAAAGTCTGTACTATTAATAATTTCATTGATAACAATTTAGTATTGAATGCGATACGAGACGAAATCAATTTCGTTAAATGGAATAGACGATGTTTAGATTTGTACGAGTTCTTACAAACAGATGATCTTAGTGCAACTGAACAAAAATATCTGAAAAAAGTTTATGAATTTTTAAAGTCTGTTGTAATGCCATGGGTAAGAAATGTGAAGTAATACAATTATTTAAAGTAGGTTGCAATACACGTTTGAATATTCGTTAGGAGCCAAAAGAGAACGCGGTAAAAGTTTTTCACTGTTGACTCTAGTGTTACGGTTAATTATAAAACAATTTTTCTCTGGTCCTTTGGCCAGAAAGAAATGTCTTATAACGTTACAAACCGTAGCTCACATCGTTACTAGGGTTGCCAACCATACTATTTTTCACAAACATACTTTATACTTTTGCATAAAAATAAAGTATGCTAAAATACTTTATTTTGAATCTTGACTGTGATTACACTAAACAAAACTCTCCGATACGTAATTCCCAAACGATTTATTTTAAATATTAAAATGGATGATTGATCTATATTCTGAATCAATAATACCTAAAGAAATCCAGGAAAAATCTACTAATAATAACAAAGAATTTGCAAAGAAAAATGCTACTGAAAAACGGCAATATATACTTAAAAATGCGTGTGATAACTTACCAAATATAAAAATAATTTCTTATCTGTTCTCTGTTCACACAACCCCAGCTTTCACTGAGAGAGTTTTCGGTGATGAATGTGAAGTGGCGAACAGAGAGAAATAGCTATCCTTCATAAATTTAATAGAAAATAAATTATTTATTTATTTAAATCTAAACTTAGATTGTAAAAATTCTTAGCATGAAAAATTTATTTAAGGCAATAAAAACTTAAATTTGGAAATTAATTTTTTCTCTGACAAATACTTTATTTTTTTGTGTTTAAAAGATTAAATACTTTATTTTTCTCAAAAAAAGTTGGCAACGCTAATCATTACAAACCAGAAAACTATTTAGTAAAACTTCAATAAAGATCCTAGAATCTTTGTGTATATAAAAACTTCGGCGGGAATCATATTACTTGTAATTTGAGTGACACTCATAGGTGACACTAGTGTAATTAATTTTTATTAGAGACTATAAATGCTCTATAATAAATAGAGTCGTGACATCTGGTTTGACGTTCCGCCATTTTCTATCCAAAATTTGTGTAAAATAAATTGGAAATAATTTCCAATGTATTTTACGCAAACTTTTGGCAGAAAATGCCGGAACCAATCAGTTACATGTCACGACTCTATTTATTATAGGGGCTCTAGTTTTTATAAGTCTGCTGATGACTTGTAACGGTACAAGCTACGCTTTGTAACATTACGGAACAGTTTGCTCTGGCGAACGCACAGGAGTTTATGTATTTTTCCAAAAATAATTTTATTTTTAAAAAGGAATGATAGTATTTGAAAATTGTGTAGTTTTCCAAAAGTACTTTAAATTTTAAATGTCTTTATACATAAAAATATTTTTTTTAATATATATCCCTATTTCCGAAATAGGTGAAAGAAGTCACAGGTCTTCCATTAGAAAGAGTATCAGCATCTTGTTCTGCTTATACTCATTCCGATTTTCTATTAGTCCATGATGATTTGCAAGGTGATCGATGCGTGGCTTTCATTTTATATTTAACAGGCATCGATGAAAATAATCATGATATATGGCAGCCACATTATGGTGGCGCATTACAATTATTTTCTAAAGACGAATTTGGACAACCATTAAATCCTGTAAAAGAGATATACCCTCGACACAATCAGTTTACTTTTTTCCAAGTTAAAAATAATTCGTATCATCAGGTATAATAATTTTGACTGCCATATTTTTTTAAATTTCTATTATAATAGAAATTGATATTTTTAGGTTGCCGAAGTATTAACAATGAATTTCGCGCGTTTAAGTATCAACGGCTGGTTTCATACAGATAAAATACCGTTAGAAAATCCTCCAGAATTAACTGCTCCTGATTATGGATTATTTGGGAACCAATCGGTACGTCCCAGTGGAGAAGTAGACTTAAAAAATTATATTAACTTATGTATGTTGGATAGTAGTATAGCTAAAAATATAAATTCGATGATCGAGAGGGATTCCCAAATAAGTTTATTTAAATTTTTTGAGACAAAAGTGTACGAACAAGTTGAAAATGATTTAAAAAATAAAAATATTTGCTGGAATTGGATTGGACCAGTGAATAGAAGGCATTATGAAATTGCTGACGAAACAAGTTTACCTGAAAGCATTAAAGATATCCTAAATGTATTCAAATCAATATCAATGTTTAAATTACTTAAAATGTATACAGATTTAGATTTAATACCAGAAGGTAACATGAATCCTTCAGTTCGTTTAGAATTACAAAGATGGACGCCTGGATGTTATTCGGTAATGCCGCGTTATTTATCTTAATATTAGTTTATACATTTTTTTTATCACAAATTTTAGTTAATGTCAGAGAAGTCTTGGTTCACGGAACCTGAATTGGATGTTATTATATATTTCGGTTGTTTGGATGATCAGAATGTTGGTCAAATTATGTACGTTGCTCGAGATGAAAGTGATCAAGAAGCTTTAGTGACGGTTTTACCAAGAAGAGGTACATTCAATTTAATTTATCGGGAAGAAGAAACGGCTAGAATAATGCCATATATACCTCATCGAGCAAGAAGTACATCCTTTTATACGCTTATCTGTTCTTATAAGCAATGAGAAAACTTTTGTTTGAATAAAATATTCTTTAATAAAATATTTTTTTCTTTGTTCATTTTTAGCTCTTTTATTTTTTTATACACACTTTGAATATTAATTTAAAATCATTATGGAGTGACCACAACTTAACAATGAATGTGTACGCTTGAAGAGCCGCTGGACGACTAATAAGTAAGCAGTATAAATTGCTACTTATTGCAACTTTCGGATCACACTATGTAGGCTTGATCTGTCTCATCTGTGCTTATTTCTTATTTCGTTGATTGTGTGAAACATAACGTTAACATATGGACACGTTACGGCGTCAAAACTAACTGCAAAACATAACACTTGCGGTTTGCATTCGGGGTAAAAGTGTTAATATTTCTGTATCAGTAAAAATATGTAAAAATTTCAATATTAATAAGAAAAATATTAAGAAACATAGGTACGATAGGTACTAAATAGTAAAATAAAACAATATGCAAAAGTTTATAAAATTAAAACTTTACGAACAAATGATAAATTTTAAAATGGCGTCTAAAGAGTTACGTGTATGGAGGGTAGATATAAGGAAGACCATCTCTGTATCAAAAAGTGTCCAAAGAAAGGCGTAAATAGTGGCGGCGCTACTGTAGCAAAAGGGTAAATTTAGAGAAGTAAACAAGGAAAGAAAAACATCCGCGTTGTTACGTAATTGTTGTTTTTCTATTATAATTGTTACATATATTATAATTGTTTTATTATTTTAAAAATTTTTATAAAACAACACAATAAAATCACTAACAGACATTAAAAGTTCACGTAATTATGATCACTTTCAACGTGTTTCACAGCGATTTTTTTGTAGGTTATTAAACAGCTCTCTTCACTTCGTCGACAACTACAAAGTACTATCGTATTGCGACTAAAAAAAGCTTGAAAACTGAGGTACGGAGTAAGGAGGGTGTTCTGCATATTTAACTATAGTAGATTATATATCTATGTATTTAATACTATTCGGTGCTATTCTACAATATTTTGAATTGCTTATAGTATTTTAAATTAATATTTGCTTAGTTTTATTAAAAAATTATACGACAATTTTATTTAAATTGACTTATTTGTAAGTATGTATAAAATAATTATCAATAAATTAAATAATATAATAGTATTTTGTTAAAAAGTCAACATCTTTTCAAGTCAACTATAGAGATATAGATATAATTCTGCTAATTTATTTTAGAAAGAGAAGAGTAATAATAAAAAGAGACAAATCAAAGGGGGGCCGTGATATTTTTTTAGTCTCAACACGACAGTACATTCCATACTCTTTTGCTACACTAGCGCTATTCTGGCGAGTTTATGAACTGTTACGTAGTACTTAACCGTAGATGATTTTTGTGATTTACTTACTACGCAGGATATTTAAAGAAAAAATTGATTTGTATCGATAACAAACGACAGAAAGACAAGATCACAACTAGTACTGAAGATGCATACAAGAAAACTTAGCAACAACTCTCCGCATCCCCTTTTAAATTACAAAAATATAACAACGCATAGGTGTTTTTGTAGTACTCTACGGTTAATACGGGATACTTTTTGAACTATTTTTCTATTGTTTTCCGTACAAGATAGTCCTCCTTATATCTACCCTCCATAGTTACGCGAGTTAACATAATTAAAATTCTGATAGGTGGCAGGTGCAATAGATATATTGGCGGCACAGTTGAACGATTTCTTAACAGCTCGGATTAGCCGTTTAAGCGGTTAAAATGTTTTATTGATATAAAATTTTATTAACATCATTACATATAAACTCATTAAATAATACTGCATTTACAACAAGTATAGTTTTTTCGAGTGCATCTTTAAAAGTCGATTCAAATATCTGAAAATAATTACTAAAATCTTCTTGTGATTGCATTTGTTGCAAAATTAATTTTTTCCATCCAATCGCCATTACTTTCATAAAATTTTTATCATTGACAAAAATTGTTGAATTATTACGATCTAAAATTTCTATTAACTCATTTCGCTCCATTTTACCAAATTTTCTTAAACGTGCTAACATGTATTCAGTTTCTAAATTATTAATTTGTTTGGTTACGCTAACCGTATAATCGGCAGTCATGGCTAATTTTATAATATTTCGTGCCAGTTCCAGCATCTCCATTGAGATGTCATCAGTGTCAATAATGTTTTGAATTGAAAGCATCATTTGTAAAAAATCCATGTCCCCGTTGGCTAAATTTAAAGCAATCACAACAATTGGAATATTTCTTCGAATTTCGAATATTAGTTGATCACGACGTTGCGCGTTGCTGATCACTTTTGTTTTTTGTAATACCAAATTTCTAAATAATTCTCCATAATAATTATCTTCTATTATTTCCCAAATATTTTTGCTGGTGCGTCGATTTTTTAGCGTGTTAAGAGTTTGCGACATCCATTTGTAGATAAAAGTGAGAATATCTTCTTTGGTAATATCGAAGGAAATTTTATTTCGTTCTTGAAATGAGTTTACTAGTTCAATAGCATTTTGTGTCATTTTTTTAAAATAACTCCAAAAATACGTGTTGTAATATTCGACATGATTTACATAAAATATGCTTGTAATAAGCTCAGCCATAAATTGGTACGTGGGTAAACTGAGATTTTGATTACTTACAGCCAATTTCATTTCTCGGATTGACTCTAAATAACAAGTATTATTATTTAAATTTTCGATTTCTTCTTCCATTATATTTAATAAAATTTTAAATTTATCTGTAAAATTCTCCAGTTCCTTTTCCGTTTCGATAAATTTGGTATTATAATTGGAATTTTGTTGCAGACGGTTACGAATTTTTCTTCGAAATTTGGCAACATTAAAATAATCTTCTAAAATATCAATTTCATTGGGCGATGTTTGTGGATTGAATGTCAATTGGTTTTCTACAAGTAACAACCAATCGACTAATATTAGCGCAACATTTTCGGGTGAATTGCAATTAGTATGTTCTGTAAATTTCACAATATCCTCAACATTTGCCTTTTGATCGATTATTCTTACGTATTGAATGAAAATTGGCCTTGGTATGTTAACAACAGTGTTGATTTTATTATAATAATAATTTTCTAGTATTGTCTCTTGGGGTATACCATTAGTTAATTTATTGTATAGTGTTTCGTAAACGAATTTGAACATTTCTTTTGACGTTCGATTATTATTTAAGGATTGCTTTATTTTATTTATATCAGTTGGATTTAATGTAATATTGTTATTAATTATTTGTTTAATAGCGATAATACTTAAATTACCAAGTTCCTCTTTAGTCATATCGTTCTGAAATGGGATTAGTTGTCCATTATTTTTTGGGATACAACTGTAACAAAATATTTTTACAAAGTACATATTATTAAATATTACTAACCTTGGGCAAATAAGGTTTCATATTTTGATTCTTTAAATTGTGAAAAAATGTATAGACAATTTTTTGTAAGTACAAATTATGGGAAATATAATAAGTAATTACATTTTCTCTCAAGGTGAAAAAATTTTAAAAAAATATAAATAATTATAATATGGGTACACAATTTGTAAATCCAAATAAACTTGTTTTTATGAGCTTAGTTAAGCAGTAGGTCGGTGGCCTTTTGATTTTGATGGGAATATGCATCGGAATATAGAACAACTATGCCCAGTGAACATAGAATGTAAATGTGATGTAACAAGGAAATAACAAGTTACGCAACTTTTTTGACTTATGGGTGACATAACAATTATATAAAATTAGAGTTTTACGTTATATCCCTAATTGGTACCTGTACGTTACGTAACAGTTACGTGCCATTGTGACTGTAATAAAATGTCACATTTGTGACTGCTATGTTACGTTTAGATGATGTATCAAGGTTGCTTCGATAAAACGTCACAGTGTGACTTTTATGTTATGTCTTCGCAACCTAACAATGTTACTTTAATAAAACCTCACAGAACTGACTCTTATGTTATGTTTTTGTGACGTATCAACGTTACTTTATTGAAATGTCACAATCATAACTCTTTTGTTATGTCCCGATGACCTAACAATGTTACTTTGAACAAAACGTCACAACAGTACTCTTATGTTATGTTTTTGTGACGTATTAACTACAGGTATCTTTAAATTGATAACTCCTCGCGAATTGATACATTTAAAATTAATATGGTAACAAAACATTTCACAAAAGTGACAAGTGAAATGTTTTATTAATATTGGTTACGTTCAGCAGATTTCAGCGCTAAGTAAGCGATTAGTGATTAATTGTAACAGTTTTTTTATTCTGGTGAACGTTTTTTATACGACAACGATGACAGTTAATATTTGACAAGCAATCAGCCAATCAGTGTTGACTATTTCCGATAGCACATTCCGCTTCTTTGCATCGTATTTTAAATATGATGGAAAACATGGCGACCGCTGAGTAAACATGTTGCAACTCAACGGAAAAAAAAGTACCATTCAGCGGAAAATCATAAACCGTTTTGCAACTGTTGAGTTCTGCTGAACGTAGTCATTGACATGTCACAAAAACATAACAAAAGAGTCATGATTGTGACATTTCATTAAAAAAACGTTAATACGTCGTTAAAACAGTTAATTTTGTTATTAATTTAAAAATTAAACTCTTATGAAAATTCTTGTAAGGCTTTATTTACTATTTTGTGATATATATTAATATATAACGATGAGAATAAATAAGTCAGTTTGGTCTAGTGGTTAAGACTGTCGATAATTTAAATGATGCTTCAGCTTGGATAACGGTTCGAATCCTGTAACAGTCAACAAAAAAAAAAGAAAAAAAAACAGTAATAATTTAGGTGTATGTATATGAACAAAGTTGGTAATATGTGATGTAATGTTAATAAGAAACAAAAAAGGGGAATTTTGAATTTGCTTATTGCAAAAGAAGGCGTAAGGCGTATTTTTATCTATAAGGTAACATCAAAGTTATATTTTCCTGGAACGTAACAAGAACATAACAATGTTACGTCACATTGTTACGTTTATAAGTGGGAAATTGTAAGTTACATGTGAGTCATATGTGACTCATATTTTATGTAACAGGTGACTTTCAGTTTTGTCACTTTGACATAAAATTTACAGAAAAATGTTCACTGGGTGGTTAAATCATATTAGGGGAGAGCGAGGCTACACCGTACAGCGAGGCTAAACCGTACACCCTTTTTTCATGTCTAGATTTTAAGCTAGACGAGTCCAATCGGTGTCGCAACCTAGCGTCTGACCGCGGAAAATCACAGCATTGAGTTCGTTCCGCTATGCGTATATATGCCAATGTGACGGTGAAAAAACTTGTTTTTATTATTTCTCTTATAACTTTGGGGCACTGCCAAATAAGAGTTGGGTGGAGAACCTTTACTTATAAGCTAGTAGCTATAAGATCATAAGAAACTACTTTTCGTAAGCTTTCTCTTGATCACTAGTGATGGCTAGTTAGGCGACGAAATTGGAGGTTGTACAACTTAGTCCCAGAAGTGTACGACTTAGTCCCAAATGGTTTAATATGGCAACATTAATAGATTTTAGTGAATGCAGGAAATACCATAAATATTATAGTTTTAGTGTTGTCGAGTCTGCAGATAACTTTATTTGTGATTTATGTTTAAGTGTATAAACTTTAAATAAAATACTTTCGTTCTATAAACCTTATCACTTTTTTTGATAAAAGTTAACCTAACACTTTTTATACTTTTGTAAGTTGAACTAAATATACCGATAATACAAGTTACGTTATGATGTTTCTTAGTTGAGTCGACAATAAGTAATAAAATGCGTTTTGTACAATAACTTATTGCATTACTGTTATTTACTTCCTTAATAAGATGATTTTTTTACTGTACGATATAGCCCCTCCTACCGTACGGAATAGCCCCGACCCCCGGGGCTATTTCGTACAGACACTTTTTTTGTAGTTTAAATATGTAAACAGTGGAATAATTCCAAATTCTTTGTGTGAAATCAATAGCCAATGGTCCAAATTATATATTGCTTATTTTCTTATAATTTTATACTCGATATTAGCTGAGCAATAACAGCTCTCCCTTAAGTGTACGGTATAGCCCCGCTCTCCCCTAATTAGTAATTTTCATAATACATATATTAATTAAATGTTTATAAGTAAAGATATAAAAAATACCGTCAAATCACCTAAGTTTACCTATTGGCGATAATTTTACCAAATTATATTTTACGTAAAATAAATCAAAATTTCATGTCTTTTAATGTCTCAAGCATTTGATTCGCGCATGGAAGGTAATTTTACTCTTTAAAATAACGGTCATTTTACTCGTTACGGATAATTTATTTTCTCCTATTTCTATGCTTCTACTTTTGCTAGAAACTTGGATGTACCTCCTTAATGATGCCATTAAGTTAAAAATTAAAATCGTGTTTGTTTTATCTTGGGTCCGGTATAATTTTTTTTTTAATAAACAAGTCATACTGAAATTTTAAACCGTCTAATTTAATTAGGCGAAATTCTATGCACATTTAATAAACATAAAATTATTTTTATTGATTTTTTGTGTTTTTTGTACATATGTATACTTATAATACATAAAAATTAACATTGCTTCAAGTAATTTTAATTACCTTTACTAACGCGGATAGTATTGTTAATATTACTGAATTTTGAAAAGTTACAACAATTATTTTTTTAATAAATTTTATTACACTTACCACAAAATCCAAAGCGTAAACACTATTTCAATATGAAGCCATAATGATATCTTCCATAGATAATTCATGTTATTTAATTTAAAAAAAAAAATTTAAAAACTAGTTTAAAGAGTTAAAAAGAAATTTTAAGAAAGTATTTTAGCTGTGTGTTCACCGAACAACTCAAGATAACTTACTAATAAATTACTATTTGACGAAATAAATTATGTTTAAGTATGACTGACGCGTACCTACACTTATAAATTTTTCCAATTGTGGAAAATTGTTGTTCATTAATTTTTCATTTTTCTTTTGAGTGCATTTATTTTCTGTTAATTTTTCAAAATTATGCCACATTAAAATTCATTTATTTTAATTAAATTTTTAAATACAAAATGTTGATTAAAAATTCAAAATGAACAATTACGAAAAATTTCCACTATTGGCTAATTGTAAGTGATTTTGGGTAATGTATGTATTAATCAAATATGAAAATATATGCAAAAGACATATTTAAAAACTTTCAATTAATAACTTAAAAAACCAACTCTCTTATTGCTTAGAAAATCGATTTGTTTCAAAAAATCAAATAATTGGTTTTTTAACACCTTTTAGCCTATTATTTCAAAAAAAGAGTAAAGGATCACAAGAATTTTGCTATCAGCTATCACTAGTATCTATAAGTATAATATGATTTTCTTTTTTTGTTGATTTATAAGAAATTAATGTTTTACTTTTTTTTTTTTTGCTAATTTTCGCAAACAATACAGGGTTAAAGCCCCTTTAGTTTTTTATGTTTTTGTTAATGTACCGTGGAATAATGCTATGAAAATAAAGGTGCTTTGATCCTGTCCTGTTTGTGAAAATTAACAATAAAGATGTTAATTGTTTTTGAAATAATAGTCACTTGATTTTTTGGAGACACATCAGTTTTCTGTGTAAAGCGAGACCTCTCCTCTCTTTTGAAATTATGATTTATAATGTACGTTTTGGATCAATATTTTCGGCTAATCCTCTAGATTTAATTACGTCAAAAGTTAAAATAACAATAAAGTAAAGACTTATAACTAGTTGAAATATATTCTTGATGACTTCAAGAAAGTTAATTAAAATTTATTAAGTAAAATGCGTGTGTACTGTGTAGTAAAGATTCCCTTCCCCTATTTGATTAATTCTGGCAAGAAAACTGCTACAAACATTTGGGCCACGCTGTACCTAAGCAGTACTACATAAATCCATCAAAAATACATCGATGTTTCATAATTTTGATAAATGCGAGAGATTTCTTAGAAAATAATTGATATTAAAATTGCAATGCATAACCAAGTTTAAATTAAAAAACTTGCATACCTTATTAATAAGTGTAACAATCAAAAGTTAATCATAATTTAAAATTTCAGTATATATGGGTTCATAGACCGACAATTTACAATTAAAAATTACAATTGCATACAAATTATAAACATTTCTGTCGCAGCATTCTGCATAACATAGGAACTTTCCGTTTATAAAAATTGTCATTTTCGGATTCTATAGACATCTTAAAAAAATTTCTGTCATATTCCCGAACTTAGATCGCGCCATGAGAGTGGCTGTAATAGCTGAATTTCCAATTCGGAGATTCGTTAAAACACATACATAATATATACTTATTTTAGTTCCACGCACGTCTGCTCAAATTTTAATTTGAGCAGACGTGCGTGGAATTAAACGTCTGCTCAGATTTAATGGTCTAAAATAATAATTAAAATTATGGATTTCCACACAAGTAAAAAGGTGGAATTTTATACAGATCGGTGCTCATACGAATATATTCGTTACAATTCTGAAAGAAAATGTTATTTCTAATTTGTAAACAATTTCCAAGCTGCCTTCTATTTAAAAATTTTTCTTTTGTGTATAAAAATAATTAATTATTTAAATTTAATTATCATAACATTCTTTTCTACAATATTTCATAAGAACAGGCGCGTAACTACATTGATGCAGCTGGAGCAATCGCTTCAGGACGCATGACAAAAAAGGGCACAACAGGGAAAAATATGGGCACAAGAAAAACAATTTTTTAATTGGAAAGTGTCCCAGTTCTTAAAAAGGGCTAATTACCTAAAAAAAGGAAATTTAGAAATTCTTTCGTCGGCGGTACATTTGGAAAGATTTTTTTAAGAGAAATTTAATTTGATGATGTCATCAAGTTTATTAAAATTTTTCAGTGCCCGAAAAACCGTTAATAAAATGACAAAATGATGAAACTGGAAGAGAATTATTGGATTTCGAAGTCGTTCTTTTAAGGCCAATTTGTAATGTCCAAAAATGGTTATTAGATTTTTTTTAAAAAATGTGAGCTCTTCTTAGTTTGAAAGTCGGATTCGCCCCTGTATGAGGGTGTGAGATGGACATCATGAAATTTGTTCTTTAGAACATTTAGAACCTTAAGAAAGGAAATAAAAAACAACAATTTTTGTTACTTGAACCTTATTTATTAATATAGTTTCATATTATAATATCTTAAATCATAGATTATTACATTAGGTCGTGTACAAGTTAATTAATACTGAATAATTATTTTCTTATAGTAAGAATTTTATCTTTGAAATATGCATTTATTTTCAATTTTCAATATTATAAAGTAGTGTTGCTTGATAATTAAATTTGAGCCATGGCATTGTGTTTTCATATAATTAATATATTGGTATGTATATTAGAATAATATCGTCTTCTTAAAGGCCACTATAATGAATTATATAATTATTAATAATAATATGTTTGTTTTAACAAACTACTTTCATTATAATATACTGGTATAATAAATATATATTTTTTATATTTTTGGCGTTCTAAATTTTTTATAACAACCCTTTTTTTCATATAACTTTATAATAAGTTGATCAAAAACTAAGTTTCAAAAAACTATATTTTTTATTATTAATTATTTTATATTTATTTATTAATTAATTGGACACTACGTACTGGAAATTGTGTGATTTTTTTAAGTATACTAATATTTCTAAGAATTAAAAAAAAATTCTTCTAAATCAGAATCTAAATTTTTGAATATGCTTGAAAATAACATAAGTATGGTTTTAAAGTGGTCTCTGGATATGCTCAAAATACTGTGTAATTTTTGTTCAAATTCATTTAAAATAGAATAGACAACTTAGCATATTATTTAGAAGATTTTCAAGCAAATCAATACTTATAAAGTTGATGGATTTTTAAGATCAATATTACAACAATTTATTTCAGACAGTTTTTGTCCAATCCAGTACATATTATTGAGCATCTAGGAGCCACTTTAGGCGTATCCGAAATATTAGAAAAAAAATTATTGATTATACTATCTAGAAATAGCTGATCTGGTACAAATTCGGTAAATGACAATTTCAGAAAAAGGAAATTTAGCAGATTTTGTAATATTTCGATCAAAAATATTCTTGTGAAGGGTCATTAATAATGGTATAATCAATAATTATCAATCAATAATTAATAGTATAATCAATATTTTAAAAAAAATTAAACTTATTCTACGAAATGCTAACTGCAATATTTTCTACAATTGCACTATTTGGCTTATTGGAAATTGCACTATGTGGACAAATTTGACTTTCCACAAAATAAAATAAGAATTTTAAATTATATAACTGTTTTTATTTACATAATATTTTAAAGTTATGATGTATTAATGGAAACAGATTTGACCACATGATGCTATTTAAGGGTTAAATATTATGAATAATTTGGTATATTTTATTAAATCTAAACAGGCCAAATAAAAGTTCCCTACATTTAACCTGATATTTCTACTTCATTATTTTCTACAATATTAGTTCTAATTCTAATATATATTAATTTTTTTAATTTCCAAAATATCTTTACTACCAATAAATTTGTATGAAACTGTTCCCTGGGAAATAGATAAATTTTGAAAAAATGATCCGTAACCCATAGAAAATACTGATAAAAATATTTTTTTTTTTGTTTTTGAAAATTTATTAAAGAAATTTCATAATTATTTTGAGCAAGATTTTTATGTTGATAAATCAGAAATCAAAATTTAAAAAAAATGTAGAGTTTTGTTAGAAGTCAATAGAATATTTGAGTGTAGTTTTAACTGCATTTAAGTATATTAGTTTAGATTATATAAGCATATCAAAAATTATAATTTTTTATCTACAGTTTAATCCTAACTTCTAATAATTTCTAAATATTAAGTTGGCAATATTTTTTTGGTATGCGTATGGAAGAAAATCTAGGACTCCAGAAATTTCCTTAATAATTTTCTATCCTAAACTACATTTTTTTTTCAAATAGTAAGTACAATACTAAATAACATTTTTATTTTTTTGAAAATATTTATTTCTTGGACAGAATTATTCATTAAATGTAAAATATAATTATACTCGTATATACGATATTAATAAACTGAGCATTAATAGTTTCTTAATCAGGTTGCCTTAAAATAGTGTTTGCCTTAAGTTTGCGTTGGTATGCAGTTAAGTAGTCTTAATTAAATATAATGGTTTCTTACGTACTAAAAAAAATAGTAAAGCTTTTGTTTTGAAAATGCTGAATAATTTGTAGAATTTATTTTTGAATTCATTGATGAAGTTTTCTACTGATTTCGATAACTCTAGTTTCCCATAATGATGCAAATTTAATTATGCTCTTCCCAAAACATAATTTGTGTTTTCATCATTATGTGTTGGTTTTTCCGTTTCTTTGTAAATAATTGACAAAATTCACAGCTATGGTAGCTTAATTTAAATGTAATCCACAGTAGGAACTTCTCTGTATCTTCTGATATGATCTATAAAAATTAAAATAAGTGTAAGCTGTTATTTTTTTTTTTAGATTAACATATTAAAAAAAGTTTTATGATATTTGCTATCCATTTATCAAAGCTTATCAAAACGTTTATGAAATGTTAAAATACAAACTTGGGGGAAAAAGATTGTGGAACTGATTAAGATCTGTCGTATTTCTAAAAGAAATTTTGTTATTTTGTTAGAAAATATGAAAAATTCTCATCTAAATTATCATAATACAATCATTCAACCTAAATCAAATCACTCCTATAAAGCTTGATTTGAGAAATATTTTTTTTTAATTTCACCAAGTTCACTAAAATTCTTAATGTTTTAAGAATGTTGAAACTGAAAGTGAGCCATAGGTTTTCGAATCCGTTTTTCTCATTTTTACTAAAATTAGGCATGTGAAAGCTAGCGCGAATACACGGGCATCATGACCCCTTTCTCCTGAACGGAGAGGAGGTCAGGTTTACTTGATTGCATTATTTATGAATGGCGCATCTGAAATACCTTAATTAACGTTATATGAGTTATAGTGTATGCTACTTATTGTTAGATTAAAAAGTCGTAAAATGGTAATAATTATTATAGGGTAAGAGCCCCCTTTGTGGAACGGTATCTAATACTGGAACAGTTTTGACATTTACATATTTATTTCTTTAATTAAGTAAGGAAACTTTAAATGCGATGTGAATTTAAATTGAAAAACAATCATTCTATTAATAATAATTTTTGTTATCAGACGTTTCTTTCAGAAATAACTTCATTAATATGTAAATGTTCATAATTAGATACCGTTCCACAAAGGGGGCTTTTACTCTATACGGATTGATTGGGACAATTTTAAATATTTTATGAGTTGATTTCAATAAAAATTGTAAACAGCAGTTTTACAATAATATCAATCGTATTTTTAAAAAATTATCAAAGTACAATGGTGGGGGTGACGGGTATAAAATAAAATAGAATAATGAATCATACAACTTAATTAAACTAACGCATAAACAAATAATAATTCTGAAGTAAATGCTTCTAGTTTAAATTAAAAATTTAATTATTTATTTTTATTTTTGGTATTAAAATTATCGTTATGATCTATCGATAGTTTTTGAAAACAGCAACTTGAAATTTATTAAAACAAGTTAATTTTATAAAGAAATTTTGGTTACGTTATTTTTAGAATTTCGTAGTCTACCCGCAGTTTTTAATAATCAGTGTTGGACCTTATGTCCAATTATAATAGATAGTGTAGTTTTTTTTTTTTAAAGACTATTGTTTTTTAAATTATATAGAATATACAAGGCATAGATAATTATATTATTAAAAAATTAAAGGGTTACTTTAGTACTGATTGTAACTAAAAGTAAGAAATATTTTAATCTCGAAAATTGTGAAAAATTTTAGCTACTGACTATGCAATACTAACTCAGTTCGTGTTTGGCATGCACCTGGTGAATAGGATTATTTGCAGTATATTTACACCTGAACGTTTTACAGTAACTTACGTCAAAATATTGCAATTAATTGTTCCACTTTTCAAAATAGAACACAAACTACATTTTCATATATACTTCATACATATGTCACCTCTTATAAAATAATATGAAAATTATAAAATGCATTTAGATATTACCTTGTAAACAAACATTTGTTTAAGTGCAATGTATAAACTTTAATAAATTTAAAAGAAAATACACATAAATTTCTTTATGAATATTATTTATTTATGAATTTAAAGTATATGTAAATCAAAAAATAAATCAAGAGAATACTAAAATAGCTAAATTTCTAGATTGGAAATTCTCTAAAAGAATGTTGATTTATAAATTAGTTGGTCATATAAACCAGTTCGTCCCTTTTCAAGAAATAGAAAAGACAAGATTGTATTTACCGAAAAAATCGGAAATTCTCAGTTTGAATTCATCTAACAATTAATGTTAAATTTATGTGTAGGAAAATGAGAAGCCTATGAAAGAAATTTAAAACCAATTTTTACAGCCCAAAAGATGATAAAAATCTTCTCACTGGGCACTTGGGTCGGTAAACGTGACCAAAAATTGAAAGAAAAAAAGTGTTTATTGGTAAATTTAATTGATTTCAAAAGAATAATAACAAAATATTAAATAATAACACAAATTATGCTAACTTATTTTATTATTCCTTAGATTGTCTTACCGTATTACACTCTAGTTTTATACTTTTTCTGAATAAATTTGTGTTTTCTGAAACTCAAATTTGATGTCTAAAAACAATTTAACTCGAAAAACTGTTAACCCAAAATGCACTCCATCTATGCGGTCGCGTTTTTACTAGTTGAAAGATTTTTTCGTTAAATTGTTAGACAACAATTATTTGTCATTCTGAATAAAGACAAATTTATTCAAAAAAAAAAAAAAAAAAAACGAACCCCTCTCGTAGGTGATAATATTAAAGTATTTAAAGACGCTGTCGAATATAAAAGAAAAAAAATCAGCGCTTTCACCACAGTAATTTTAATCGCGAATAATTCAAAAGATGTAGCGCTAGACAGATTTTCCAATTTAGATAATTTTACATTTCTTGAGAATCATATATAATTTATTTAACAAAAAAAATTCTTTATAAAACAATATATTTTTGTTTTAAAAACATTTTCTTTTTTTAGAATAATAGTATATTGTACAATAAAGTGGGAAAAGAGGCTTATTTCTCACGAATAAGAGTTTGTTGCGCGAGCCCGCAGGGCGAGTGCAATAATTCATGTGAGTAAGAAATAAGCTTTTCCTATGTATTTTACACTATACTTTTTCTACGAGCGCATTTTTTTTCGTAAAATTTAACATAAATAATTAAAATAAAATTTAAATAAGTAGTAACAATTTTTTAAATTTATAATGTCAGTGGTAAGATGTTCAAATTTTTGCCAAAGCATACTTTGAAACTATATGGAAACAATAATAAATAATCAACATACATATTGTGTATATTTTTAGAATTATTTATATAGATTATATGTTAAATCAACACATAGCCAACTTTTTTATTATATTAAGCCGTGCGAAATAATTTCCCACGGCTATTTCCGCATTGTGGGGGCAATTGTTAATTTTTACATATAGTTAGCCGTGTGCAAAATGTTACTTTAATAGTACCTAGGAGTAGAAAAAGAAATATTTTTTTGTTGACGCTATTAAAAGAAATCATTTCTTTGAATCAAACAATTTTTTCTTTATTTTTTTTTTAACTTTCTTTTTTATGATAATTTGGGAAATTTTTGAATAAAAATTGGTAATATGTAATAAAATAACAAATTTTTAGATAAAAGTCAAACATTATTTAAGCCAAAAAACAAAAACAAGCTCAAAAAAAAATTATGAAATTTTTACCTTCATCAATGAAGCAAAATACAAAATTCTTCTTAAATATGTATATATACATAGGATTTTCACAATTCCAACGTAATATATGAAATCACGCAATAATTTCCCTTACATTTTTATTAGTATAGTTTTAAACAATTTTGGCGCTTTTTTTTTTTTTATAAAAACGTGTTTAACTACTGCATATATTTCTTTTTTCTTTGAAATTATGCCGCTTTGTTTTGGTTGAGTTTGAAAAATATTTAAACAACACAACCATGTTTCTCTGTTATTTTTACTGGTGTTATGGTGCGTGGCGGAGCGCCAGCTTTGGCCGCACGCCGCACGGCCGCCTCACTGGCACTGCATCAACGTCTGGCTCCGCTCCAACAATCATCTTCATTCTAGGCCATCCTCCTGTTCAACTGTTTCATCGCGTTCGCGCTTCACGGTTAAGTCTTCGTTACATCGATTACACGAAAATGCAATCACCGTTGTTTTTTTCGATATTGTCTCCGAAGATGGTAATAATTTAAAATTTTTTTGTCGTAGGTTTTATTTAGAACGTTGTGAGAATTATTATCGGAAAAATATTGCATTAATAAAGTAGAAATTTTATTATATGGTAAAAATTGTTATAAGAAGTTATTTTCTTATTTTAAATAATAATAAGATTGAACGGGACTGAAACGTTCTAAATGGGTTTGATGTTATTTTTTGTTAGAAATTTCGATTAATTTTACTCAAATCAAATTAAATAATTAATTATTACTTTTTAAAAGCACAAAGTAAACCAAACTTAAAGGAAAGTTTTTGTACTTACTCGGCTTTTGCTTAAATTATAAAAATTTCAAAATGTACAATATTTATTAAATATTCTCTATTATAGGCAACTAACAATACAAAAGTGTTTAGATGCTGCCCTAAGTTAGATGAAAGTGATTTGAAGTCCAAGATATCAACTTTACAGTAGAGAGTAAAAACTAAAATGAAATGCAGGCATCAGTTTATTTGAATTATCTTCAAGTTTACATGATATTTTGTAAATTTTTTTAAATCAATTACTTTTTTAACATGTAACACAGTAAATCATAAAAAAATTAACTTTAAGCCTTAATCAAAAATTTTTTATTTAAGACATTATTGTGGACTTAGCATATAAAAAACAACAATACCTATATTTCATTATTAAAACCATTTGTGGACTTAACTAGTTTTAGCGAACAGCGGTTACTTGTTGCCATAAAAATACATTTCCAATTTAATTAAACTATATACTTATTTATTATTTTATTAAGAATTTTGACCTTAACTTCTCTTGTTAGTTTCTGAAAAGAATTTTTTTGATAACAAATACATAAAAAATGATGTTAGGGGTGAAATTGAATTTTGCCCTTTTGGAAATGAGATACATTCTCTTGGTCCTTATTATAAAATTAAAAAAAATCAAAAATGGACTTAAGTACTTTTGTCTACCTGCGCTAGTAATATCCTTACAATTAGAGAATTCCAAAATGATATTCAATAATTCAAAATATATTAATTAATTTTCAAAAAATATCAATAATTTTCAATTGAGGGCAAGAGTTTTTAATTTACAGTTATTATTATGATCTTTTGTTAAATCTTTTTCGTAAAACTTTAATCATTAATTTTGGATATAATCTTTCGGAAATCAAAAATAGCTTACTTTATAAGGCTAGATTCGGGAATATTTCTATGCTTTAAAGTTAAATGTCAATTTGAGAGAAAAACTCGCGAGAGTTACTAAAGAGAGGTCGTGCAACAAATTTTTATCTAAATATAATTTTTTTTACGATTATAAGTTAACACGATTTTGAGAGCATTGTCGAAGAGTTTGCTGTCAACCGTCAACTATCGATTCTCTGGATACTTATTTGTGTAAGCTACTCTCAAATGGACACGTAGCCTAATAAAGCTGTTACTGTTACTTTAATTTTGGTACTTTTCGAGATCCTAAATATGTAGATGTTGACACATGTGTTTTGTTTTTGGTGTCATATTTTTTATGACCTTGCCTCTAAATCTAAATTGCTAAATACTTTTTTCTACAATCTTAGTCGAAAAAAGGTTTTTGCGCTCTGTGAAGTGAGCGCAAAGTATCTATTTGCCGAAGACTCTCGTTGCCGAGCAATAAATTTCTACTTTGCGCTTTAAAGCGGAAAAGTAGTACTTTGTCGCTCGCTCAACGTATATTTAATTACAAATTGGGTAGGCGTTGTTTATATTTTCTATGGTAACAAATAAATAAAGAGATTCTAAAATTATTATGTTTATCGTAATCAAGTGAAATATCAATTTTATTAAATTTCAAAATAACTGCAAAATATTAATTAAAAATAATAAATAACTATAAGTAATAAATAATTAGAATAAAAGATTTAAAAAAAATGTGTACATATATGATGGAAATATGTATTAGTGACAGTGATTTCTCAAGTACACCTCCAGATATTTCTGAAGCTGCAAAAATTATAATATTAAAGTAAATATTAACGTCCATTATTATTTTTTCAAGTATCTTTTAAATAAAAAAAATTTTTATAAGATTGTAGAAAAAATTTTGTGTGTAATTCGAGCACGAAATGACTTGCCGCTCTCATGAGTTTAACGTGCTCCACCTGGCGGCGTCGCGCGCCAACATTCTCAATCGAGCGGCAAACCACCATTTTGCGCTCTTAATACACAAATAACTATTAAACATTTTCCTGAATTTCGATAAACGGAAAATTTTTATTCTCATGTGAACAAAGCTTTCAATAACAATATAATAACATTGTCGTGGTCTGTGTTTGTATTTGCACCACACGTATTATAAACATACACATACTGTCTCAGCTCTCAGCATTATCATTTCGTATGTATATAAAATTTTATCTCTGCATGTGTAGTACATATTTAGGAGGAAAGAATGAATGTGTAAACTCTCTGGAGACCAATCAAAGTCATTGGCTGCATTCGATGCAAAATACAAACGTATTTACAATCACAGATAAATGGAAAATATATATGGAAAAAGTGAACACGAGCATACGTTTTGACTTTTCATATATTTATTTTTTATTTTTTGCTCTGAACAATAATTCATTTTTTCCGCTTTATCACTTAGACGGGATAAAACTTTTTTTTGGGATACTTCATGGATGAAATGCATATGTAAACAATTTTGAGAAATATGTATAATTTTTAAGAATATTTTAGAAAATCTGCACACATGATCAGTAATCCTGTCAGTATTTATTGATAAAAATAGTGAATTACTATTTTCGTAATATAGTTCCTTTAATATTGTCAATATACCATAAGTAATAGTGTCAGCATTTCAAAATATTGACAGTATTATTGATAATATTTTATGTCTGATCAAATATTTAAAATGTTCTAAATGATGGTGAAGGTGCTGTGAAACTAAAGGAGGAAGTTGTAAGGTGCCAAACAATTATTTAGAAAAGGTAATTTTTTTACAAAGTAAAAAAGTTTAGTTACTTAGTTGTTGATTAATATAACAAGACCAGGGGTTAATACAGTTCTTAAATTAAAGGGAAGACATTTTTTTAAATGCTTTTTTGATATTGTAAATTAAAAAAAATGTAGATAAATTTTTTTAAGAAAGTCTATCTACTGCCAGAATTACTTTTTGTATCCGCGCTTGAGCCAGTCCCCACCGTGAAATGTTAAAACTAGAACATACTTGAAAAACGCCGTGAGCAGCGGAGCCCCATCACGGAAGTCGAATTTTTCCTTTCATCTTCGGTATTGAATGTCTACAAGCGAAATGTAATTGAAAGTCCACAAGCGATTTGTCATTTTGGTAGTTTCAAAACTGATGATGAGTGTCCGGTTGATCGGAGCTTTAAAAAAAGGTTTTAAGTTTTTAAGGGCTGAATTTCAGTAAATTTCAATTGTATTTAGAATTCGCCTACTTGTATTTAGAATAAAAATAATGCATTTAAAACACATTTAACAATACCATTGAATTCCGATGTCAAAATGGGAGAAGCGGCGGGAAAGGTAATGTGGAATCCCTAAAAGGCACTAGCTGGATACTAACTCAATACACGTACAAAATTTCAGCCCTCCAGGTTTCCTTAGAGAGTCTCTAGACGTGTTAGAAAACTAGCAAAAAAATTAAGGAAATATTGGCGTAAAATTCGTGGGGGTAAGGGTCAAAAGTTGAAACCTCCAAAAAGCAGTGGCTGGCTATTAGCTTAACCTGTACACAAAATTTCAGTCCTCTAGGTTTATTTGGGGAGAATTTGACCCGAACGAAACTGTTAAAAAACAAGAAAAAATCATGTGCTTTTTGGTATAAAAATGGTGGGGGTAAGGGTTAAAAGCTGAGACCCTTAAAAGGCACCCCCTTGATACTAACTCAATCCGAATACAAAATTTCAGCCCTCTAGGTTTATTTGGGTGACCTGTGCGAGTGGTAAAAACTTCGAAAATGTCAAAAAAGCATGAAATTGTAGCTTAAAAATGAGAGGGGTGGGGGTAATATATTAAAACCCCCAAAAAGCTCAGCCAAGGCACGAACTTTATCAACACACCAAATTTCAACCATCTGCGTTAATTCTGGGGGGCTGTGGGCGCGTTAGATCCAGCAAAAGTCATTTTTTCCCCTTCTACTCCCTCCAAATCATCCTAGGTGGCTGAATTTTGGATATGTTGTAGATAATTGACCGAAACATTATTTCCAACCGGTTTGGAAAAGTCTTATTGTTTTGTTGCTCCCCCCCCCCCCAAAGGTTGGGTCGGATCCAAAATTTGCCCAAAATTTGACCCCACTTTGATAGTATGAGGTGCCTCGAAAATGAAATTTTAGCTCTTAACTTCCATAGGGGGGCCCTACACATTAAAAGGTGGCGGAATATATATATATATATATATATATATATATATATATATATATATATATATATATATACATATATATATATATATATATATATATATATATATATATATATATATATATATATATATATATATATATATATATATATAACGGATAGCGCCCCTTCCCTCGCCTCTCGCCTCTCGCCTCTCGCCGTTCTTATCGTATAGGCTGTATAAGTCTAATTTCTTCAGTTGAAAAATTCGATTAAAAATGATTTTTTTAAATAAAATTTCATAACTGATTATAATAATTACTATAATTATAATAATTATACAATTACCTAAACTTGTTTACTTTGAAAACGGCTTTACTTTTATCGATTAGATAATAACAATTAGACCTTCAAGCTTAAGAACAATATTATTAAAATTATGTCAATCTCGTTTTAAAGGATAAATATTTTTGCTATGTCTTCATTTGTATTCTGTCGACATAATGATTAAAATTTCAACTTGTTAACAACATTAATTTCCGAATTTTCTTTCTTTTTTCGGCCAATTTAATGTAATGAGGAAATTATGTGATCGTTTTTATAATTTTAATCCTAATACATACGATTTTTGTTTTGAAGTTTGATAATAATGTATATTTCTGTGCTTACTTACATTGGAGCGACGCGACGTTATAGAAATTATAGTATATTTCGTTAAAGAATGTTCATTTCTTCTATTCCAAATTTTTGGTGCGATATTAAGGCTTACAAATATTGTACGTTTAAAAATACGCGTTGATATTTTTATGCTAAATAAAATTGGAATCCTTTCCGCCATTAGTTGGATTAACATTTGATTGTGTAATATGAAATGTCGTTTTCCGATCACTTCGTCTACCTTGTAATTCAGACAAATATCGACACTTTCTTAAACATTAAAGAAATAGTTAAAAGCCATTGTTTAATTTTAAATAGAATTATTGTATCCTAGAATCATTTCCGTCATTAGTTGGGTTAACATTTGATCGTGTAATATGAAATGTCGTTTTCCGACCACTTTATCTATCCTGTAATTCAGATAAATATCGACATTTTCTTAAGCATTAGCTAGTTGATTAAAAGTAATTCTTTAATTTTAGATCGAATTCATTCTTGAATTATTTACCCGATATAAATTAGATAATTTTACGCGGGTGAACATTGGTAGTTTATTGGTATTTAGTTAAATTTTGTAATACGTATTATTTGTGAAACCGACTAAATGAAAGACAGCAGTAATAAACATAACATATATTTACAATGCACACATGAGATGAGAGCGGTTTATCTAATTTACAGTGAATGCTTTGAGAATCTTCATTTGGTGCCTACTAGCGGTTATACATACATTAAGTATATACCGGATGTGCCAATTGAAATGTGGTAAAACTCAAAATAATATATTTGAAGTAGAAACTTTCGTCAAAATTAAGTCAAACATGTTATTGAAGAATTTTTTTGAAATTGGATAAGAAGATTGGACTGAAAAGAAGGCTGCTAAGTTTCAATCGGTAGATTCACTTATGCGATTCTTCAATATTTTTTTTTTTTAAATCAAATTTTCTGATGTAGAACTACCGAAACCAGAGGCGGTTTTGGAATTTTATTTTGATTAGTTCTGAATTTTTTTATATTATAAATATGTATGTATAACCGTTTAGGTATGTATGTATAATTTTTCTTCAAATTATAAATTTTTTACTGCATAATTTTAATAAAACTGAAAAAAACGTAGTTCTAAGCAACACCATTTCAGTGAATTGCATACACTTAGGAGGGTCTATACTACAGAGGACAGAGACCCCGCAACTATCTCTTTTCTGAAATCACGAGTGTGTACTTCTGTGCTCATTAGGCTTCTTAGTTGTCAGTTTGTCAGTAGCAGTCGATGATTGAAGATCAATCACACGATAATGGACTTGATTGTTGTTGGTATTGTCACATCCCCTAGTACATGCGTATGCTGTCATAGCTATGTATGCAATAACTGAGCCACGTGACCGCCCCTACTATCTGCGTTACTCACACAAATACACAAAATCGCACTAATACAATGTAAACCCAGTGTGTGTATACAACATATTGTATATCTCTTACATGTTACACTGGTTCCAGTAGTGTAGGCATATAGATATGTTGTCTCTATTACTCTATGGTCTATACGGAAAATGAAGCATAGTTATTATGTCAAATAAGTCTACCTCTAATGAAAAATAAATAATAATTTCAGTTATATGAAGCTGTAATATTTCAGATATTAAAGCATAAGTAACTTAAATGAAATAGTAGAGGCATTATTACAAAATGATAACAATAATGATAATATTGCTAATAATAAAAAAAAAAACTATCAGAAATCTAGAAATGATAGACAAATTGAGTATAAAATCTTATAATAAATTATGGTCTATGGTTTTGAAATTTCTCTTCATTTAAGCTTGAGTAAACTGAAGTTTTCTATATTTCTGAGAGATGAAAACAGAATCCGAGTTACACAACAGGTTGTAACAGTCTTTTCTTTTTATAGCAATGACACGCAAATTTTTGGGTAGGCTCGGGTTCATCTGGCCTATCCACTAAAATTTCCATTGACTGTAGTACCATAAAATTATTTTTTTGATTTATCAGCTCTATCGATCGTTCAGTCAAATTTTAATTTTAACATCCGGTATTTTTATTCTTATAACATTTGTACACTATTGGTCAATTTAATTGAATTTAAAAACTTAATTGCTTTTAATTACTTTACTTCAATGTGTGCTGTTTGTATTTATCTCTCTAATTATTTTATATAATATTGTATAAATTTATTGATTGCTAATGTTTATTACTTGTCAAAATTTAACATTATTTGCTAACGACCTTGTAACATTAAATGCAATTTAAAGGAAAAACATTATTTGATCTTTATCTATATGCACGTACCATAAAATAGAGCCACCTGTTGTGGCTGTCGATTTTCTCAATAATTACTGGAAACTGAACGGATTTGATTCCGTTTTCCACTGACGAATAAAGTGATCCACTGATGAATAAAGCATCTTTTCGTATTTTTGAATTCTCCGATCCAACAATTGCTGTAATGTTTAACTATATTAAATTTTGTTAGCGGAAACTTGTTAACAATATCTTGCAACTTAAGAATATTATTATCAAATAAAAATTATTTTTGTTGCTAATTTTTCATGACGTTCTTTGTATACATGACCGGTCCTGTACCGGCTTATGTACGTATGTACAAATGTATTTAGCACTTATGAGGCAATAGTTCAATCCCAAGCAAGTTTATCCAACTAATGCGGATCCTTCTCTATATTATTATCATTATTATTATTATTAGTATATCGATGCATTTACGACGCTAAAGGCAGCAACATGAATGACTTTATAAAGTTATTTATGAGCTTAATCTAGCGGAGATAATCAAGAAAGGGCGTTTCCCAGCCACATTGATTTTTCACAAACAGACAAACAAATTATGTGTTTTATATTTTCACAATAGTATTATAGATTATTTGAATCTTTCTTTCGAGACGCGAGACGGAAAGGGACAATGATTTTTTTATTATGTCATGTCTGGAATTTGAAAAAGGCTCGAGTATGTAACTTTTTTTTTACAACCTGTTCAAACGACAGTTAAATTTGGCTAGAATGAAAATTACTGTTATGCGGTCGCTCTAACTAAAAGTCGTTATTTAAATATTAAACAACTTATCGCTGAAAGTTAATGAACTATCTATAGTTTCTAGCCACAGAATGTTCCCCCTTCTTAAAAAGTAAAAAGTTTGTCCCGGTTCAAAAATTGATATTTAAAATTAAAATTTAAAATCTTTAAAATTTTGAGTGAGGATTTTTTATTATTTATAATGATTGATTACGTTCTTATATTAGAAGATGCTTTCTAGCAGTGATGAGAAAATGCAAGACCAAGACCAAGACTTGGCAGTCTTGGTCTTGGTCTTGTTCTTGCATTAAGAATCTTGGTCTTGGTCTTGCTAGAGCAGTTTGAGTCTTGGTCTTGGTCTTGATTTTGCAAAATACAGTCTTGGTTTTGGTCTTGGTCTTGGTATTGCTAAAAAATCTTGCACTTTCTTGCATTTTTTTTATTACCGAATTTTTTCCTTCTAAAATCAGAATTTTCTCTCTTTACGGTATTAATTATACTTTCAAACTATTTAAACAGTTTAGTAAGAGTCTTGCTTTTTTCTTGCTTTTGTCTTGGTCTTGCTCACTTGAGTCTTGGTATTGGTCTTGCAGCCATACTTATAGTCTTGGTCTTGGTCTTGCTCTTGGTATACATAGTCTTGGTCTTGCTCTTGGTATACATAGTCTTGGTCTTGCTCTTGGTATACATAGTCTTGGTCTTGGTCTTGCATTTTTTGTCTTGGTCTTGCAAGACTGCAAGACCAAGACTAATTTTGCTCATCACTACTTTCTAGAAAAGATTACTTCATACTTATCATTGAGTTTTTGTTGGCTTATAAAACTTATTTTTAAAATAACTGACTTTCATCCAAAAAACAGTTAATAAAAGACAGTAGTATTTTCGAAAAAATGTATTAAAAAATGAATTTCCATACTTATTAATTATATGAGACAAAATTTCTAATAAGAAATTTAAAGAAATAATACAACCTACCGCTACCATTCTAATGAATTTTTAAGTGCTAAGTAATTTATTCATACAATGGTTCTACCTTACAAAATTAAATTTATAGAAACTGAGACGTTTTGTGATTTGTGAATTAACATTGTCCTCAAATTTTGAATACATAATAGATTTTCTTTAAATAATGTTCCAGTTATTTCATTTTTAAACTACAGTCACTGCAGGTGTTTACCTTTACAAATAAATTTTTGAATTAACTTTTAAAATAATCTTTTTAATAATCTTTTTGATTGCACCTATAATAATTTTATTATTCACACAAAATTGCTAAATAAACTTAATTTAATTAAATGTTTCTGTAAATATATACAAAGATCATACGTTACAAATTAAAAATTTTAGGAATAAATAAAAAATTAATTATTTACACAATTTAATTAATAAATAAAAACTGATAGTCATGCAGTTCGAATTTTTACACATACCATTTTCATGCTAAATAAAACTTCCTTTTAATATAAATAATTTATTAAAATTTTTAATTGAAAATGTAACTTAACTGTTCTATTGTTATTTTTGTTCAGATCTGATGAATACCAGAAAATCTATACTTATGAAATATTAGAACTTTTTAAGGTTAGGAAAGTGGGTACTTGAATAGCTTAGAAAACCATGTACAAAATGGGCAAGGGGGCGATACTCCATCAATGAACCGGAAAAATTTATAATTTATTAATCAATCAAATGTAAAAAATTTCTAAAAAAAACGACTTAATTAGTGAAACATTGTAATTAATTTCACTTTATTTTTTGGCAAATAAAAAATACTTTTAACAAAAATTAGTTATTCTTGGTTATGTAAGTGTAAAAATTATAAAAATTTCAAAAGTAAATTACTAAATTTTATGATACACCAAATTAAAACTATATGCAATAGTTTTCATAATAGAAACTGACCATGAAGATGTTAAAATATCTTTTTTGTGTTCACTACATTGTTGCTTTAGATAAAAAAATAGTTTTAAATGGAAATATTTTATTACATTGTAATTATAGATTACGATATATTGAGGCATTTTTATAAGAATTTGAAGGCTAACATCTCACACTTTAAACCATATGATATCATATTGAGCGAAATTTTTTGGTACAATTATTTTCCTTTTTTGAAAATTTATTGTCTTTGCCAACACCTGCTGACTTGCTACTGTCTGAATATTTATGATTATGGTACTCAAAATTTAAAATTATTCTTACTTTATGGCACTTCTACTAGAACATCTTTAAGTACTGAAAATTATTTACAAAATATAAAATTTATAAAATATGAGGACTAAATTGGGTATTTATAGAGGAAAAACGTTTAAACTACAATTACACAAAAACAGCAACAGGTATTTCGTAACTAAGAAGAAAAAATTATCGACTTTAATTTTTCAAACCTTTTTTACAGTTTAAGCTAAATCTCAAGTTGAAGTTTAATATTTTACATATGAGGATCAAAAATAAAAAAAATGCTAGAAGAAACTTTAACTTCGTTTTAAAAGTCCTCTGTAACGCTATTCTAATACGATGGGATATATATGTGAAAAAAAATTTTCATATTCACTTTTCACCCCAACTTTCCAAACTTTCTTTGAGACTTCAAGAAAGATGGAAAATTAAAAATCCAGTGAAGTGAAAAGTCAGGAGTATTTGGATTAAATTGTGTACTATTGCACAGAATGATTAGCTATTTATTTTACATTACAACACACAATAATCAATTCTGATTAATTTTTAATAATGATAGAATCTGGTGGCTACATCTTAATTTGTATTTAATAAGAGAGATAAAATTACCTACATTTTACCGCAAAACTTTCCATCAAGATATAAATATGTGTATGCAACATTATATTCATGGTTGATTATTATAAATGCAGATAGTTTACTTTACTTACAATTAAGGCGTTACATCACTTTGAAAAAATGTTCTTTCCCTCCCTTTTATTGGCTTAAATGATGTATTAACATTTTTAGAATGATATCGGGAAAGAATTATGATTGCTGAAAAATTTGAAAAGTCGTTTTAAACTTGATTTTTGAAACGAATTATTTTAAATGGGTACAGGTCTTAGATGAGATCCGCCAATGCCCAATATTTGGAAATTCGCTATGTTATGCAGATGCTGCGGCAGGGGTATTTGTATTTTGTGCATTTTTATTTATTTTTTAATGTATGTAGAAGTTTACCTATCTTACGATATATAATTTGCATTTTGTATAAATATCTAATATACATAGGGCCCCACAAAAAAAATCCAATCGGACCCCGCACTTATTGGATCCGGGCCTGCAAATAAGTTAACGAATGTTTTACTCTATAAAGTTTTATATTGATTGCGTAATACGTTTTTAAAAAAAGCTCCAATAAAACCTTTTTTGACATTTCAAAGTGACGTTACGCCTTAACTGTTATTTATATCTTCATATGTCATGTACACGAATTGCAATCATGTAAAATCATGCTGTTGTGCTGGATATTGTAGATATATTATATTTTAACCGGTTTCAGATTTGAAAAATTACTGTTTTACCTAAATGTGATCATTTACTTTAAGTAACTTTCTATATAAAATTTAATCATATATTTTACAAAATACATTATATACCAAGGTATATACAGTGGAGCGTCTTGGAAGGGGGATGGGGAGGTCACGCAGGAAATGAAAGAACTAAAAAAATTTCAGAAACAAAATTAACAAACAAAAATTGAAGCTGAGTAACAAAAAAAAGCGTCATCATAATTACAATAAATTATATAAAATTTACTGATATTGTACCCAAAATTAAATAATAGCTACCTAGTGTATGTTTTTAACTTTCGGTGAGTGGGGGAGGGGGTCATGACCCCTTGATTCCCCCCTGTATACGCGCCTGATTAAATAAATAAATTCTTGTTGATCCAAAAGATAAAAGACGAACTTTAAAAAATTCAAAATTTCACTATGGTCCAGTATGATCTGAAGTAAATTTCGGGCCGAACATTTTATTTTTTCGGGATATTGCAAATTGATCGTATGAACCTCAAAGATTATATGCGACCTCGTATCAAATTCGAATTTTTTTAATGGTTATATACTGCTTTGTTTGACGTGGTAAATTAAAGAAAAAAACTTTTTACAAACTATGTAGCATTAAAAATTTAATGAAAAACTTACGATAGACTTTTAAAGGAATAAAACTAACGGTAACTGCTTGGAAACAAAAAGTTAAATTTGAATTTGGCTTTTCCAAGGGAGAATTTTGATATCCACGGCTACTCTCTGGATTTGAGTATTTGTAAGGAAAATATATATTTTAATAAATACGAGTTGGCAGTAAGAGAAACAAAATTTTACTAGTCAGTTTTACACGAAAAAAAATTTGAATAGTCAAACACTATTCTTAAAATTCTTATATGAAAATTTGAATTAATTATTTGTTATTTCATTAATTTGTTTCAAAAACTTTGTAGATATTTTATTTTTAAACATAAATCTGACTTTTGAAACTAGCCACTAGGTCAACCAGACAAATATGAGTTTATCTGAATCGTCATATTCGTTTTCCTTTATTCCTTGCATCCAATCAGAAATTTTGTTACTGATCTGCACAGGGCCGGATTAACCCTGAGTGCCGCCCTAGGCACCGTGGAAAATGCCGCCCCTACCTTTTGCTTAGAAAGAAGAAAATCTTAATTTTTCCTACTTTTTTTTTTCAAACTTTCTCTTAAAAAATAACTGACGAGGAAAAAAAAAACGTCAATTACAAATTTTGCTGCTCTGTTTTCAAAATCTCCCGCTCCTAGCCTAGGCTATTGGCTAATCTGGCCCTGGATTTGCTGTCAACTGGTGGTTGTTTGAATATATATACACTTTTTTGCTAGTTCATACGTAAAAACCATTTTTGTTTGACTGACCCCCTAATATTTTTTCGTAAGACAAAAATTTGAACTTTGATTCTGTTTTTACTTCAACGCTAATTAAATTTAATGAAAAAAGTAATTACAAAGATAACAAACTAATCAATATACAATATATATTTAATTGTGGAACTAAAAACTCTTAATTAATAATTGTTTATCAACAAAAATCATTCTTATCTACAAAAATTATTTTTAATTTTGATATAAAACGAATAATTGTATTTTATTTGAATGCAACTTGAAGCGGGCCCCGGGAATAGAACACATCTCTTAAAAATATCCACCCAAAAATTAAGCGACGAGCCAAAAGAAAGATTCTTACTTTTTCCCAGGCCCCATTTTTCTGCCCGGGCCCCGGGGCTACAACCCCGGCTATCCCACCCTCTCGTCGGGCCTGACTTGAAGTAACAGTTCTGACAACGATTATTTCATACATTTTTAAATGTGTTAACCAAAAAATTTTGGAATTTTAAACATGGCAGAAACGATTCTCTCCTTTCTTATGAAGACTTTGTACAAAATGTGTATTCATGATATTGTAGGCCAAACATACAATTAAATCGAACGATATTATTATACATATTAGATATTTTCTTCGAAGAATTAAGAATCATAAATTAGATTGCCTATATGCTTCTACATACGTTTGCTATCAATGCTACGGGTTAAATGGAATTGTTTGCGTGGGTTGGAAATAATACTGATAATTCTAATAAATAATAATTAATCCAATAAAATCCTACTTGGCATTTATTCAACAAAGGAAAAATAGGCCAATCCTGTAAGATAAACATAGAACTGGGAATTTTTTCCTTTTAATTATAAAAATTTAATATTATCTTTTTTGGAACAGGGGATATATAAAGATATTTATCAAACTTGATTGAGTTTTTACTGCTATATTTTTTATAGTGAATTTATAGTAAAAAGAAATGATTTAAAATAATATTGAAGATTCACTTAGCATTCAGTGTCGATCGCTTGGAAACTTGGTGTTTCATTATTCAACACAGCGTCTAAACCTCTTTGAATAGCACTTTTAAAAAATTATTTTTTCACCATTGTGATTACAAAAAGAAAAATACTTAGTTATATAATTTTATTTACTTTATGCATACCTAAAATATTGTACTGAAAGATCGCGATAATGTACAGAACACAACAAACTTATGAAATTTTTTCTTAAAATGGTGTCTTCCGGGTTCTGAATATGAATAATATTGTTAAAGCAGATAAATGCAGTGTTGCCAACTATAGTTGGTTAAAAATCTCATAGAGCTGCTTAAAAAAACCCATTTTTCCTACAAAAATCCCATATTTTCCAAAATCTAAAAATACAGCTGACGAGCAAAATAAAAGTAAATTGATTTCAGTTTTTTCTTTTTAAGTCATACAAGACCCCAAAAGACTACACACATCTTTGTACTGCCTCTGCATCTTATAATGAATTTTTCAAAATAAAACATTGTAAATACATAGCAAACTCCCATACCGCACGCTCCAATTTAATAATTTCGTCGCACACAAGGTGTGTGTATAATGGCACCCGTCCGTGTTTTAAAGCAAATATGTTTGAATGTGTTAGTGTCTAAGTAATAGTTTGTAACAGTAAATCATACAAATATATAAATCAGAAACATTGACGCCCGTGATCTTTGACTTTCTCATTTAGCAATTTGGTCCCGCAGTGGATTGTGTAATGGGAGTTTCCTATGTATGTAATTGTTACTAGTTTATTGTAACAAAAAAGTATATTTATTCTTTGTTAAGGATAAGTTAGACTAGGCCATATTATATAAAAAAATCCCACAAATTAGACCATTTATCCCTCCATCCCACGAAACCTCAAAAAAACCCGTGAATCGGGATAAATCCCTCAAGTTGGCAACACTGGATAAATGTCGTTACAGTTAACAAAAAATATAATCAAATTTAAAATAAAATTTTTAGTATTTACAATTGTTAATAGAATTATAACGGTGGTTTTCTTTTCAAGAGACAATCATCAAACAGATGTCATTACTGTGGTAGCTTTTTAAAATCATAAAGAATTTTAGGTAATGCTATTATTATTGACTATAATAAAAAAAAAAAACGCCGTGAGCAGCGGGGCCCCATCACGGTAGTCGAATTTTCCCCTTCATCTTCGGTATTGAATGTCTACAAGCGAAATGTGATTGAAAGTCTACAACCGAATTGTCATTTTGTTGGTTTCAAAACTGGTGATGAGTGTTCGGCTGATCGAGGCTTTAAAAAAAGGTTTTAAGTATTTAAGGGCTGTATCTCAGTAAATTTCAATTTTGTGCCGAAAACAGGTAGCAGAAAAAAAGCCAACACAATTCGTACGAGGACATGCCTGCCCATGTTTATCCGCTAATTGCCTTTATGTTTTAGTTTTAAAAATTAAAAAAGGACCTTAAATAGTAAACTGGAAGGCCTTTATAAAGATATTTTTTCTTTCCAAAAAAATCCAAAATTTCTATTTTATAAATACTAAAAATCCAAAATTCCTAATTTATAAATAAACAGTGACTTTAATAACATTTTTAAATTACTTAATATGTATGTATTTCATTTGTCATAAAAGTAAGTTCACTTTTTTTTAAATTTTTTAAAATTACTATTCGCCTACTTGTATTTAGAATAAACATAATGCTTTTAAAACACATTTAACAATAGCATGCAATTCCGATGTAAAAATGGGAGAAGTGGGGGGAAAAGTGATGCGGACTCCCTACAAGGTACTAGCTGGATACTAACTGAATACACGTACAAAATTTCAACCCTCTAGGTTTCCTTGTGGAGTCTCTAGACGTGTTAGAAAACAAGCAAAAAAATTAAGGAAATATTGGCGTAAAAATCGTGGGGGTAAGGGTTAAAAGTTGAAACCTCCAAAAAACAGTGTCTGGCTATTAGCTTAACCTGTACACCAAATTTCATCCCTCTAGGTTTATTTGGGGAGATTTTGACCCGAACAAAACTGTTAAAAAACAAGAAAAATCATGTTCTTTTGGGTATAAAAATGGTGGGGGTAGGGGTTAAAAGTCGAGACCCCCAAAAGGCACCCCCTTGATACTAACTCAATCCGAATACAAAATTTCAGCCCTCTAGGTTTATTCGGGTGACCTGTGCGAGTGGTACAAACTTCGAAAACGTCGAAAATGCATGAAATTGTAGCTTAAAAATGAGGTGGGTGGAGGTAAAATATTAAAACCTCCAAAAAGCACAACCTAGGTACGAACTTTATCAACACACCAAATTTCAACCCTCTACGTTAATTCTGGGGGGCTGGGGGCCTGTTAGATCCAGCGAAAATCGTTTTTCCCCCCTCTACTCCCACCATATCATCCTAGGAAGCTGAATTTTGGATATGTTGTAGATAATTGACCGAAACATTATTTAAAACCGGTTTGGAAAAGTTTTATTGCTTTTCCGCCCCCCACCACCCCCTTAAAGGTCGGGTCAGAAAAAAAATTTGCCCAAAATTTGACCCCACTTTGATAGTATGAGGTGCCTCGAAAATGAGCCCCATTTACCAAATTTCATCTCTTAACTTCCATAGGGGGGCCCTACACAAATTAAAAGGTGGCGGGAAAATATATATATATATATATATATATATATATATATATATATATATATATATATATATATATATCAGACATTTTTTTTTTCTACATATTCGTGTTCTACGGGTCCGAAAACGGATAGCGCCCCTACTCTCGCCTCTCGCAGCTCTTATCGTATAGACTGTATAAGTCTAATTTTTCGGAGAAAATTCGACTAATAATAAAAGTGGAGCCATTCGGAATGTGTACATTTAATTAAGCGTACAATTAATATTTTAATTGTATTTATGAAATTAATTAATTTAAGAACTACATTAACATTATTGGCGACGCAAAGATTACGCGAGCGCTCCTGGTTTTTTAAATTAGAAGCTGTATCAAGTAAAAATTTTTGTATACGTTCAATTGTCGATAGAAAAATATTCTATACAAATTATGCGCAGATTACTAGATTTTATTTCGCCCAGTAATCGTATACGTATATTTTTACTTGATGCTAGTTCTAATTTTACCACCAGAGGCGTGAGTGAGAATCTTTGCGTCGCCAATAGTACTCTCTACTACCTATAGCTACGAGCTCGTAATAATTAAATTAATGAATTTTTTTTGTAATTAAAACCATCAAGTTTATTACACTAGCGGAAATAATTAAAAGATCAAAAAAAAAAAAAAAAAAAAAAATCCAAATTTTTAGCGATTTTTCGAATGGCTGTATCTTTGTGAAAAATGGTCATATCGGAGTCGTAAGCAAAGCATTCTAAAGCTGGAAGTTTCTAGTTTCGAGATCTTGCGATAAAAAAATTTTCAAAGCAACGTGTGTGGCGCAATCCTAATAAATACACTGGAAAAAAAGTTTTCGAAATTTTTTCGGTTTTTTTTCTTTGGTCCACGGACTTGGAAAAAATTTTTCCGACTTAACCACCATATGGACCGGATAACTTGTTCATTCAGCTTTAATTTGCTTTTTTATAGACTTTTATACGACCACTTCTCGCTGAGATATCGGACTTTGAATGGAAAAGGATCATTTCGTCTTTGATCATCGATATCTCAGCAACCAATGATCACACAGAAAATTGAACGGGTTGAAAAAAATTTTCTCAGCTTTTTTGACATTTTTATCAAAAACAGTATTTAAATTTATAAAAAAAGAAAATTTCTTAGAAAATTTTCAAAAAAGATTTTTTTTCTAAAATTTTTGAAAAAAATTTTTTCGAAAAATTCTTAAAAAAAAATTTTTTGAAAATTTTTGAAAATGATAAAACTGGAAGAGCATTATTGGTTTTTGAAGTCGTTTTATTAATACTATGTCAAAGAAGCATAATGAAGTCTGATTGTACAGTATTATTGAGCGCATAGAAGCCGCTTTACTGGAGATTAATCAATCGACTGAGTTTTTGTTAATATTATTGTGTCCTTTTTCAGCAATGAATTAATTATTTAAACTACTATAAAAAATTAATAGATTCAAGTGCATTTGATCAATATTCAGATTATTACACAATAGCAACATTTAATCCAATTAATTGTGGTATTAGAACAATAAAAATATCTACACGTAGAAACCATACCATTATATTAAAATTAGTGAAAGTGATGGATGAACTTCACATCCTCCTCCATTTTAACCGATCAACAGACGCGTACAAAAAAGAAAAAATTTATCCACTGGCATTATCAACAAAGTAGACAGACAACATAATACATATTGTGACATTTTAATAGATACAAACATTTGTAAGTAAGACAATTATATACTTCAGTGTGAAAGTACAATAATGTTCTCTCTATTCAATGTTTAGATAACTGTACCGTGCCTACAAAATTTTATATTGAATACTATTTATACATATGTATTTTATTTACTGCCCCACTATTTTTTTCGATATGTGGGACGGCAATTATTTTAAATAAATTTTTAAATATATATACGGTATATATGCAATATTTTAAGTACATAATATATTTATAGCGTATTTAATTTTTTTTCTGTTATGAAGTCTCTATCTTATTAATTGTTGCAAAATTTCGGTAGTTTACGAAATTAGTCGTTTCTCTTTATTTCGGTTAGGTTCAAATTTTAAACACGTGTAGTATTTTTGTAAATTAAAAAGTGTTTGTTGCAAATTGACAGTACAGTTGCTTTGATTGTTAAATTTTTTTTAAAGTTGTTTGAGATTTGTTTTTAAATGTGATTTGAAAATATTTTGGAAAATGCGAATGAACAATTAGTTAACAAATAGATAAGGATTAAAGTTGTTTGCTACCGGTTTTATTTTGTATTCGTGTTTTTTTGGTAAGTGGTTTCTTTTTGCGTTAGAAAAGTTTTAAGGGTGCCATAGGTGCCAAGAGTGTTGTTACGATATATGACTAGAATTTTCGTTCGTTTAAGGCGGCCAACCGTCCTGGATGTTGCAGGGCAGTTCTGAAAAGGCAGCTACTGCCCCGCATTTGAAATTTTTGTTAAAATAGTCCCGGAATGAGTCTAATACCTTCCGGAAGTTCCGCAGTCAGTAGATGGGAAATAAAAAAAAAGTTAATTGACAAGTAAAGGTCTCGAGGTCCGATCTATCCACTTTGATAAAATTTGAGTAGGTATGTTGTAGAACGGTGTTACTCAGTCATTCTTCAGTCACGGCCGGGTAAAATTCCAGCTTAGTTAGAATAATATTTGGTAATTATGCAGAAGCACGGCTCCACCTATTTTTGGCTCTAAAAAAAAACTAATGATTCAATTATAATGATTTTTTTTTAAAAATGTTCGCCGCTATCGCGGATTAATTAAAATAAATACTACAACTCGATATCAATACTGGAAATGTCGTTAAATTGGAAAAAATTCAATTTTTTTTTTATTTTCTTTTTTTTATTTTGTATGCCTGTGTCAAAGTCAAAGCATATTTTCAAAACTAACTAAACTAACCTAAACTCAACAAACCTCACCACCTAACTTTTATATCAAAGTCGAAGTTTATTGTCAAAACTAACTAAAGTAACCTAACCTTAACTAACCTCCCCATCTAGTTTTTATATCATTTACTTTTATTTTTGAAAAAATGTTTATTTTGATCCATTTTACCAGAATATACACTCAAATCACGACATTGAGGTAATCGTAGTCGTCAAAATTAAGTCAGTTTTTCTAATTTACACGTTCGATATTTCGAAAATGCAGCGAGATATCGACTTTTTTATTCATGAACAAGCATTTATTTTGGTCAGTTTTACTAGACTGTGCACTCAACCACACATATAAACGCACATACACAAAATGACAAAAGGAAATTTGAAAAAATTGAATTTTATCAAATTTTAAAACAGTTTCCCAGCCTTTCCATTATCGGTATCGATTTGTAATATTTTTTTTTTTAACTAATCCGCCGTAGAGGAGAACATTTTAAAAAAAAGATCATTAAAATCGGATCATTGGTTTTTCTTTTAGAGCCAAAAATAGATGGAGCCGTGTTTCTGCATAATTTCCCTTTATTCTTGATTATTAGAGAAGTATTTATATAATTATGTTGCGTGTGCTTGACTCCGTATTATCGATATTTAATAAGAGAAATAATAATCCGATTGTCAGTCCAAAATCATGTATTTTTTTCTGTTATCTGTTACCAAGATTATTCTCCCAGCATACTAATATTTTTAATTTATAATTAATTTTATGCACGGCAAACTATGTAATTATGTGCCCGTACATATTTAAAAGCCGTTATTTAATTTTAAATAGTCGTATTGTATCCTGGAATCATTTCCGCCATTAGCTGGAATAGCATTTGGTCGTGTAATATGAAATGTCGTTTTCAGACCACTTCGTCCACCATGTAATTCAGAAAAATATCGACACTTTTTTAAGCATTAGCCAATTGTTTAAAAGCAAATCTTTTATTTTAAACCGAATTCTTGTAGCATGGAATGATTTCCGCCATCAGTTGGCATAACATTAGGTCGTGTTATGATTTGTCGTTTTCCGACCATTTGGTTGACCATATGACCCCGTCAAGTGAGCCCCGCTATTTTCCTTTTTTCAAACAAAAAAGTTTTGTTGTTTTGTGCCTCAGGACCTTTACTTGTCAGTTTTTTTTTTGCTCACCAATTGTATTTTTTTAAAAATGTACCTAATTCTTTTTTTTTTTATTTTTGCTCATCAGTTGTATTGTGGAAAAAAATTTTTTTGGATTTTTTCAAAATATCACACGAATAAAAATAAGGTCCAAGACTATTATATTGTCCCGCATTGACTAGTGAAAAAGTTGGCTGCCTTACGTTCGTTAGATCAAATTTTTTATATTGTTGATAAATATTTTGAGTGTTAGTAGAATTAGGAAACTAATATTAACAATTATCCTTAAAATTTGTAGGGGTGGATTTAAATCCAATTATTTCTAGGCACAGGATTATCTGTGTGTCTCTCTGTATAATGGCTACCAAATGTAACTTTTTCGCATATAACAACAATATTGTTTTTCTACTCCTACTATTAAAAGTAACATTTTGTGCACGGCTAACTATATGTAAAAATTAACAATTGCCCACACTGTACGGAAATAGTGTGGGAAATTATTTCCCACGCTTTAATATAATAATACCCCTGTCGCAGCATCTGCATAACATAGCGAATTTCCAAATCTTGGGCACTGGCGGATCTCATCTAAGACCTGTACCTATTTAAAATAGTTTAGCTTTCTAAGAGTAAAAGAATTTTTAAAATCGGTTGGGTAATTAGTTTTGGTATTTTTGGGGACCCAAGAACCCGAACGAATTTTGTGCAGCATAGTTGTATCCATCTAAAATAATTTAGTTCTCTAGCAGTGAGAAATTTTTTAGCATCGGTTCGATAGCTTATTACTGGCGTTTTCGGATCTGCAAGATCCCGGTGGACCTCATTAAAAAATCAGCTCGACCGTATATTCTAGGCGGACTTTATGTAATATATATATATATATATATATATATATATATATATATATATATATATATATATATATATATATTCAAAACCCGTTGTGTAGCATTCTACGCCGCATTTGCATCCGCAGGACAGTTGTGGATCTCAGATAACACAACCTGTACCTATCTAAAATAGTTTACCTTGATAATAGTAAAAAGGTTTCAAAATCGGTCAGTTATTTTATTTTTGGCACTTTTAGGTCCTACTGACACTTCAGACCTTACATAACGTAATCTATATGTATCTAAAATAGCTTAGCTCCCCAACAGTGAAAAAATTTTCAAAATCGGTTGGCTAGTTTATTTTTGACGCTTTTGGATCCGATGGACCCTGGCAGACTTTACATAACGTAATCTATATTTATCTAAAATAGTTTAGCTCTGTAAGAGTGAAAAAATTTTCAAAATCGGTCGGTTAGTTTATTTTTACCACTTTTGGGTCCCATGGACCCTGGCGGACCCTAAATAACGTAATGTATGTCTATCTAAAATAGCTAGTTCCCCAACAGTGAAAAAATTTTCAAAATCGGTCGGTTAGTTTATTTTTGACACTTTTGGACCCATGGACCCTGGCAGACCTTACATAACGTAATCTATATTTATCTAAAATAGTTTAGCTCTGTAACAGTGAAAAAATTTTCAAAATCGGTCAGTTAGTTTATTTTTGACACTTTTGGGTTCTATGGACCTTGGTGGACCTTACATAACGTAATTTATATTTATCTAAAATAGTTTAGCTCTGTAACAGTGAAAAAATTTTCAAAATCGGTCAGTTAGTTTATTTTTGACACTTCTGGATCCTATGGACCCTGGCAGACCTTACATAACGGAATCTATATTTATCTAAAACAGTTTAGCTCTGTAACAGTGAAAAAATTTTCAAAATCGATCAGGCAGTTTATTTTTGACACTTTGGGGTCCTATGGACCCAGGCGGACCTTACATAACGTAATCGATATTTATCTAAAATAGTTTAGCTCTGTAACAGTGAAAAAATTTTCAAAATCGGTCAGTTAGTTTATTTTTGACACTTTTGGGTCCTGTGGACCCTGGCGGACCTTACATAATGTATTCTAAATCTATCTAAAATAGTTTAGCTCTGTAACAGTGAAGAAATTTTTAAAATTGGTCGTTTAGTTTATTTTTTACAATTATGGGATCAGTAAATCCTGGCGAAACTCATACAAGTCTAGTACTCTAACAGTAAGAAAAGGGTTCTAAGGATCTCATATAACTTATGGCAGTCCGTAAGCTTCTTGCGGACATCATTTAATTAATTAATTCAAATACTTTAACTTACTAACTGTGAAAAAATTTTTAAAATCGATTGGTTAATTAATTTCTGGCCTTTTTAGGTCCCGAAAACCTTGACCTCACATAAAATACCTTAAATCCATTTGAAATGGTTTAATTTTTTAACATTATTAATTATTAGTGGAAAAATTTTCAAAATCGTTTCAAAATATTTTTCCGTACATACATATGTACATTGTACATATTTTGTTTTATTTCATATTTAATAATATTTATATGATAACATAATCTTCAATTTCTTGTTTACTTAAAAATTCAATAAAAAAAAAAAAAATTCTTCATTACATTAGCTTAGAAAATCTGTTTAATTTACATTTTTTAACATGGGATAGAACCATGCTAATTATAATGCAATAAATGAGAAACAAAACTCTATACATGTATGTGTGTTATATCACATATATGTGAATAGTTTTCACTTGTTCTCACAAAATTCTTTAATAAAAAAGTGAAATATTTTTATACTGCATAAAGAACTGAGATATAAATATAAATTACTTATTAGACTAACAAAGAAAGAATAAAAGTGAAAATTTACATTTTCTCGAAAAATACTTAAAATAGAAAGAAAATTATAAGAATATTTTCTTCATAATTTTTTTTTTCCTTTTCAACGATGTAAAAATTGAACTGCCTTATGATAGGATCGAATGATAAAAAATGGCCAGAAAACCTACTTCTGGGCATCCGACGTGTCTGGCTAACGAACTTAGCCAAGCCAATTCAGAATCCAGTCCGCACACAAAATTTCATAAGCGTTAGACGTTTCGTTCGAGAGTTATCGTGGGAACACATAAATATATATATATATATATATATATATATATATATATATATATATATATATATATATATAAATTTTAGTGAATATCATTTTCGTATTCTAGGGACCTCAAAACAGATTTCTGCCATAGTCCCGGACTCAGATTGCGTCATGACACCTACTGTAATAGCTGAATTTCGAGTTTTCGAAATTCGCTAAAAAAGTAGGCTGTTCCGTTAGTTTAATATTTATAATATATAGAAATAATACTAAAAATATACATATATGTATGTTGATTATTTATTATTGTTTCCATAGTTTCAAAGTATGCTTTGGCAAAAATTTGAACATCTTAGCACTGACATAAATTTAAAAAAATTTTACTACTTATTTAAATTTTATTTTAATTATTTATGTTAAATTTTACGAAAAAAAATATGCTCGTAGAAAAAGTATAGTGTAAAATGCGTGGGAAAAGCTTATTTCTCATTCATACGAATTGTTGCACTCGCCCTGCGGGCTCACGCAACAAACTCATATTCGTGAGAAATAAGCCTCTTTTCCCGCTTATTGTACAATATAATATAACCGGTCGCTTTATCTTTTATAATTATAACTAATATACCCCGTTTCATATACAATTGAGCATGAGTCATCGTTAAAACATTAAATAATTTTTATTTTCCAAACAAATCAATTGTCTATTCTTTTCTAAAAACAAACTGCAAATTTAAAATTAACGCATTTGCAACAATGAAAGAGCAACAAAGCTTAGAAAACGGGAATTCATTAAATTCGTAAGTGAAGAATCATACTTCGATTTAAGTGAAATAGATTATAGCTATAACAATTCCATAATTTTATTGATCACCACATATTTTTACAAACCAAAATGACATTGACGCTGGGAAAAATTTAATTGCTAACCTTGAATTCCCATAGAAAATTTTTTACAATTTTCAATCAAACACTATTTTTAATGTTATTTGCTATTTTAACAAACCCACATATTTTCATTAGGTACCATTTCTAATGTGTTAATTCCAGTTAATTCGCATATATACCTCATTTCAGATAAAATTGATCATGAGTTTTCTTTAAAAAATTAAATAATTTTTATATTCAAAACAAATCAATCTTCTATTCTTTTCTAAAAATAAACTGCAAATTTAAAATTTACATTAATGTAATAATTAGTGTTCGAAATCTTGCGGTGCTGACAGGACCGTACTTATATTTTCAAAACTTAAAACGTTAAAAAATCGGGCTAAATACATTTTTTTTTTCAAAAATTGTATCGGTATATTCTCTATTAACCATCAGCTGTTAATAAAAATTAGTTTCAAGTTACAAAAAAGCATTATTTTAAAAAAGTACAAAAATTTTAACTTTTTTTAAATTAAAATTGTTGAAAATTTGACTGACTGACTGTAACTTAAAACTTGTTAATAAAAAAATAAGCTGTCATTTAAAAAAATATTTTTTGGAAAACATAATAATGTGTTGTCTCTCTCACATTTTACTGGGAGAAAAAAGACAATTGATACACATAAATCATTCACTGGTTACATCAAAACATACCTTAACACAATACATAAAATTAAAATCGGACCAAGCAAGTTGTGACAATAAATGTATACACGCATATCTAAAATATCTAAAATTCAAAACATATCAATATAAGAGGATATTGTCCGTATATAGGCATCCATAATTACCTGTTGTATATATTTAAAATCGCATCAAAATGTTTTATCTAAAATAAATAAACAATTTTTAATACCTTAAAAAAATAAAGACAATACTGTCAGCCCCGCAACCTCTTCGATCACTAGTAATAATAAAAGAGATAAAGCCAAGAAAACGGAAATTATTTAAATTCAAAGTGACGAAGCATGGTTAAATTTAATTGAAATGAACCATAAAAAGAAAAATTATACTTAAAAAAATTAATGGAAAAATATTTTTATGGAAAACTTTGATATTTAATCGTGTTGAATTGAAGAATGTATTGAAATGACGGTCGATACCAGAAGTTGCAAAAGTCTTACATAGAGGTAAATCAAAATTGTTGGAAGATGTTGCGAATGTCTTAGACCTGGGACACTCGAGCGTTAAGATAACGTACGTTATGACGCACGTCACTTATAACCGTCTAGCTTGACCACGTTGGCAATCAACGGTACGTCCGATGCAACGTACGTCAAAACAGACGGACCTTGATCGTGTGTCCGATCGTATTTAAAATATAATAACACTACAACGTACGTTGTAATGTGCGTTGTAACGGACGTCATTTTAACGCTCGTGTGTCCCGGGCCTTAGAGGTAAATCAAATGCGTTGGAAGATGATACAGAATTTGCAAAGTTTGTATATTAATAGGCATGTAAATTTCGATGTCCCTTATTATTCACATACTTAAGAAATAAGACTGGATATTTATTGTAGGAAAATGTCTACACATTTACATGTAATGCTTAAATGATTTATTTCTCCTACGCTATACGGTTCACTTATTCCGCTTCCTACATGGTGATATTTCTTTACATGTATTTCATCACTTTTTTCTATTGTTAATATGTTTTGCTGTTTTCACCAGATCTTTATAAAAAGTTATTAATACAACATAATGAAATTAATGAAATAATAAAATTACCTCATTTTAACATTAATTTTTGTCCACAAATGTGTATTTTTAATCACAACTTTTTACTTAATTGCATATTTTTCAAAAATTAATAAAAATTAATGTTTATTTAATACTTCAGATCAATCATACTCAAAATCTTAAGAATTCAATTTGTAAATAAAATTGTGTGTGAAGTATTTGTAATCAAACGGAGTGAGTGGAGTATCGGCGTATTTAAAATTTTGGAAGATTTCAAATAAACAATACCCCTGTCGCAGCATCCTGTATAACATAGCGAATTTCCGTTTATAAAAGTTAGTTTTTCTTGGAAACTAGTTGACATAGAATAATAGTTTAAATACCTTTTTTATGTGATTTTTTCTCCTCTTTCTAATGGTGTGAAAAAATTTCACAAAAATTTTTGAATAAGGGGCAATTTTGGCAAAAAACTAATTTTTTTCACGAAAATTGCCAGAAAAACATGTTCTGGGCATCGGACGTGTCTGGTTAACGAACTCGTCCAACGCTTTGAGACTTTCAATATTTTCACCAAATTTAATAAACGTAAGACATTTGGTTCGAGAGTTATCACGCGGACACACACACACACACACACACATATATATATATATATATATATATATATATATATATATATATATATATATATATATATAAATTTTAGTGAATAATATTTTCGGTTTCTAAGGACCTCAAAACAAATTTCTGCCATAATCCCGGGTTCAAGTCGCGTCATAACAGTGGCTGTAATAGCTGAATTCCATTCTGGAAATTCGTTAAAAGATGTCATACTCAAAGGAACTAACAAGGAGACTACCTAAAAGCTACCCCGCAGTTCTGGACCAAACTAGACGTCTTCTATTCAACCTCCCTCGTAGTGTTGAAAGTCCTTTTCAACAATGGTAAAATGCTTCGTAACAAGTGGTTTTGGCTTTTAGAAATTTTTGATAGACAATTTCCAACAATGCAGTGTTCTCGTTCATTACAATGTGTTTGTAAGACAGTAGCCATTACAAGTCTAAAAGTCTATCAAAAAACTAAAAATTATTGGCAACACCGGGAAATGCAAAAAAGTTGTTATGAAGCATTTCGTCGCTTTCGGTTGAGAACACATCTGGTTTGGTTTAGAACTGCAGGACTAGCATTAGACTAGTTTCCTTGTCAGGCTATGGTCATATTCGTTTGACTTCGTCAGAATGTTTAATGTTGTGTGAAACGGCGGTTAACTTAGTTGACTGCAGAACACAAGTGAACTGACGTAAGCGATCGAATTTTAACGACCCCAGATCAAAATCAAAGAATTTTGTAATAATTTATTGGATTCACCGAAAAATAGTTCTCGAATGTTTGCATTTCTTCTTAAAAGTGACTTGTGACTTGAGATTCTCTGAAAAAATTTCTCTGTCTTTCAGAAAAATATATTTGCGTAATGACAATCTATTAACAGTAAAATTATGTAGATTTATGCTTTTTTGTAGATATTAGAAAATAGGCCAATATATGAAATCGTTAAAAAAGAAAAAACAAAATTCATTATGCGGATTCGATATGCCAATCACATTTATTGTGATATTCATATTTAATTTAACATAATATTTACAGTATGTTGTCATAAATGTAGGGTCACTTCGATTGTTAATATTATTTTAACAGCAAAGGTTTTCAAACTGCTTAGTCTATGACTATCTTTTGCATTCAGAAGTTTCAAAGGACCCCGCAAATGTGTAGAAAATGGATACGTGATCTGTAATCAGTTGTGTCTGCGACCCCCTAAATATTTAGCAGTACGGTATTAAAAAATCATTGTTCAAGGTTTTTGTCAAAAAATCATATGAAACGAAAGATGCCTTAAGCTAATTTAAACTCATTATTACCTAACTGCAGGAAAATATTTTATAAATTATCAATTTAGTAGTGATTGATAGCTAATTAAGATTTTCAACTAATTGTAAGAGTATTCAAAGATTTAGTCAAGGGCCAAGGCCCTTCATGTGGGGATAATTATCAGAAAAATCTTTTTTTAGTGTTCTGCACCGAAATTGACAAAACACTTCGGTGTCCGTCCATTCGTCACAGCAGAAGACTTTTTCTCAAAATATTCGATGTAAAAATTTGAAACTTCGCACAGAGTGTAATGGCTCAAATACAGTTTTGAAGTGAAATTTTTATTTTGCGGGTTATTTACGGAGATGGTATAATCTGGAAAGTCGGGAAAAATTTTTGTATTTTGAGGAAGCACGAATTTAACAGTATAGTTTTAGAAAACGTTTAAAAATTACTGTCTTCCATTCTTTTCACCAAAGGGATCGCTCAGAAAAATCCGAAAGATTCAAGAACATTGAGAAAATTATCAGTTTTGTAAACCAAAATGGAGTCCCAATTTATTTATGCCTTACTGTTTATAATTTAAATATTTATTTTATCTGTTTACGCAATCTTTCACTACAACCACACTACAACTATCAAAATATTTACTTAAGTATTTATTTACGTACAAGTAAACTTACGAGTAAAATCATGTTAGAGATTGATATAATAAATAAATGAATGAATGAATACTTTGACGTTTATGTTTAACTTAATTTTATTTGTAAGAATACTCTTGTTACGGAAGTTATACGAAAATACATAAAAAAAATTATTGAATTTTTGATCTTGACCCGAAAATTTTTATTGCATGTTTTTAAACCTATAATAATATGTAGTTTTTTTTTCACAATTTCTTTGCTATGTAACTTTTTTAATCACTTCATAGACAAATTTTTATGCGTAGATTGATCAAAAATGTATGTAAAATCTTACAAAATGATGATTGATGTAGAAATCCTAGAAGTCGAAAGTCGTAAAATAAACAAAGTGGCCGAGTGACACTCGTGATAATAATAATCAGTACAATCGACTACGTGATAATTGTAATCGACTATTAAATGAATACAAACTACAGTAATTATTACATTTTTAACAATTATTCTTGTCGTATAATATGAAATATTAAGTTTTACCAAAATAATCGTACACGGAGAGAAAAATCCTATAATTTTTGTAGAGAAAATTTCAGAAAAATTACCATGCTCTCTTATAATCCGTTCGCGATCGACGACCAAAGTAAAAAATATATTATAGCATGGTAAAATTTAATGTGCTAACACACAACTTCTATCACACTCTTATGCATATATGTTATAGTTTAATTCTTGTTGTCGTACTCTTCCATTCGCGCATCTGTCACGCAACCTTATGTTGCTTGGGCTGTACCTGTAAAAACTTCCAAGATGCCTGATCTTTTCCGACCTTCGATTGATGCATATAAAAATGATCGGCAACAATATATTGTAATACTGAATTGAGAAAATGATGAATTAAACGATGATCATCCGTCCTGTGAGGCATTCTATTGAACACTGCTTCGACAGTTCGACACCACAGAACATCACACCAGCTGGCTAGCTGGTGCGGTGGTAACACCACCAGGTCTGGCTATGTGACCTACCATATATGACTGTGTTGTTACCTTTTGCAGCTTGCCTCGCTATGTGATGCCTTCTCTTTCTTTCTTTCTACTATTAGCTTCTTTTCTTCTTTTCTACTTTTCTTCTATTTTAAGACAGCATGGTAATTTAAAAAAAAAAAAATTAAAAAATATTTTCTGTCGGCAATGGAGCTTTTTATTGTGCTGTTTTACAAATTTTATGGAGCTAATATTACGGAAAGAACATTCTATCCTTTAAATTTTCTATGATTAATTATAATTTTTTTATTTTTACCGTACAAAATTGAATATGTTAGCCTTTTACACGTCGATTGTAGTGCTGAGCACAGTAATTTTTATATGAATTTTTTCTCCGTGTACCCCAATATTATTTTACTGAGGCTGACAATATTCAAGAGAACCGGCCGCCCTGTATACCTAATTTTAGTAAAAGTAAAAAGAACGACTTTGAAAACTTTTCGAAAACAATTCGATTTCAGTTTTTAACGTTCGATCATTTTTTATGAGTTTGATGACGCCATCAAATTAAAAGAAACTTCTTTTTATTTAAATCACGCTTAATAGAGGTGATTTTCATTAGTATCATTGCGAAATTCCTTTTCGAAAAACGATTGATGCAAGATAAGTCATTTTTCTGGTGGTCTTACATGTCTAATTTTGACGAAAATGGAACAAAACGACCTCGGAATTAAAGTGATTAGTTGTACTACGATAATTTGAGTGTGAACTTTTCATTTTTGCTATTAAAATGACAAAACTCCTTTTAGAATTAATCCTTTTTCTTAGGATTTTAAAAGTTTCCATCTTCAAATTCAGTATTGATTTTGCAAATGGTGAAATCCTGTTAAGGATTTCCAAGGTGTGAACAAACCTTCAATATTACCCAACCTTATATTAGCGTAAATACGATAATTTCTTCACCGTTACTAGGTATACGAGGTGTGTTCAAAAAGTAAGATGACTTTTCAAATTTCTCGGGCTACTTACATTCGTTTTTCGATTTTTCTTATTTTGTTGCGTTAGTACACTTGTTCCGAACATATGTTCACAGTTTCAGCTATATAGCATTCTTTGTTCATTTGTGAGAGGCATAAAGGTTAGAAGTGTTTGGTGTGCTCGGCGATTTTCTGCTGTCGAAAAAAATGGATCAAAGGATTTGCATCAAATTTTGTGTGAAAAATAGAATTAAGTGCTCCAAAATACTCGAAATGTTAACAATGGTATACTGTACGTCTACTTTGAGTAAAAAAATGTTTATAAGTATTACAAGCTCTTCCAAGAAGGCCGAGAAGATGTCAATGACGAACCTCGCTCTGGACACCCCAGCACGTCAAGAACTGATGAAAACGTTGAAAAAGTGAAGAAAATGGTATTGGGAAATCGTCATTAGCTGCTGAGTATTAATTTGAAGTCATACACCGTTTGCGAGAAGTCATACGAAAAAAAAAACGTCCGGAATTGTGGGAATACAATTCATGGCTTTTTCATCACGATAAGCACTTGCTCACTTATCGTTGCTTGTGTGTGATTTTTTGCCCAAAAACAGTACCATAATCATGACTCAGCTACCATATTTACCGGATTTGGCCCCCTGCGACTTTTTCTGTTCCTAAATTCCTAAAAAAAAGGATTAGAAAATGCGTTGGCACAAGTGTATTGTATCTTAGGGGGATTACTTTAAAGGGAACCACATGAATATTGATGAATAAATAAAAGGTCTTTGATAAAAACATAAAGTCACCTTACTTTTTGAACACACCTCGTATATATGAAATTGAAGAACCTTTGGAGACAAGAAATTTAAATTTTGATATCGGGATATGTGAAAAATAATAACTCATTCCTTTTCAGTAATACGAGATAATGAAATTTAAAATTTAAGATAAATCAGTGTTTACAAAGGAATAATTAAATGACTACAAAAAATTGTTTCAATGACTGATTGTTTAAAAGATAGGAAAAACATTAATATTCTACATATATAATTACCGACTTAATAGGTGCTTAACATGCGAATTCATTCATAAATGAAGCTATTTGTTGAGCTATACAGGTGTTAATATTTTTTTTATTGTTATTATTATTAATATTTCATCACAAAATAGATAACTATTATTTTAATAACACGGTAAAAATAATTAAATTAATTAGATTTTATATTTAAAATGTTATAATATCAAGAAGCTATGATTATTATGTGTCAATAATACGTATACAGCTAAACTCTTTTTTGTGCGGTGGATAGAGACCGCATAAAAAAATCGCACAAAAAAATATATTCAAAAATATCATAAATAGCTATAAAAAAAGTATAGTTCGATCCAGATTGTACAAAAAACTTTTTTTTGTGCGGTTGATCGGGATCGCATAAAAAAAGTTTCATCAAAAAAATGTCACTTAAAACGCTCAAAACTTAGAAATTTCCTTAGAAGTTGCTTCTATAAACAAGATAAAGCATTAATTTACACGTAGAAACATTTTATTTCAATTTTATAATATTATGAAAATTTTGAAAAATACATCTTTAACAAAATTAAATGACTTATGTTCTTATGCAATGTATTGATTAAAAATGCTTAAAAGCCGTTAAAAAGAATTTTTATCAAAGAAAGTTATTATAGTAATTGTTTAAGTTTCTTACTGTCTCGTGATTTTGATTCACATTATGCATTTTAATGGCCATTTTTTACAAACTGCATAAAAAAAATCGCACAAAAAAGAAAAATCGCACAAAAAAGGATCGCATAAAAAAAGAGTTCAGCTGTATATAATAAAATTTCTAGTTTTTGTTTATTGTTGGTTGGTTTCTGAATTTCGTGGTTTCTAAAATAATCAACACTGGTGTGATGCACATGCGCATCAGTGTGTCTTATTTCAGTTAAACTTCTGTGTTGGGAAACAATCTTCCAAAATTAAAAGAAATTTAATAAGCCGCAAAAATGTACATAAAATGGTCTATATATTTCATTCGGAAAGCTGTAGAAAACTGAGGAACCCTGACTTGATCCATGTTTAACACGCACTTGGCGAATTTTTCTACCATGTAATCTGAAAATTATTCACTTGAGTAGTTTCTATCTCGATCACTTGAAGTACAGCCCACTTTCGTTATGAGTCCGCTTACGGGGCTGTAGGAGAATATAATTCTAAGAATTCCTGTACCCCACTTGTGCTTAGTAGTCGACCGTCGTAACTCGCACTTCCCCTACTTTTCAAGCGTGTGAGTGTGTACTTATTTATAATCAAATAGTCCGGACGTTCAGTGTAGTATTACCATTCGTTAGAAGCGGCACAAAATCTACCTATACTTAATAAGTACATTTACTAATATTTTCTAAATCCGTTCTCTAGTTTGTGTGACAGGAGTTTAAACGATACTGTCAACACATATTTTCTTTAAAATTTTTTTTTAGAAATTGTAAATAATATTGTTAGTCAAACAAAGTTTGTAATATTAACCGCGTGCTGAACGAACAAAACTTGTTTTGGTCCACTACACATGTATTATGTAAACACGGACCTATAAAAAATTATTTTAGTGAACAAAAAGATTCTGACAGGATGATTTATGAGTTGCACTATTAAAATCAACACCAATGTTCCGGTCTTATAACGAGACACTGAAACGAATTTTTTTTGGTCATGGAGGGAGAATGTTTACAATAGCAGTATAAATTGGTGGACTCGTAACGAGCGGACTGATAACGAGAGTCGGTTGTAGTCACCTTTTAAAAATTAATTGTAATATTTACCTATTTCTTATATAACTGATTACCTATCGATGACTAATAGACTAGTGTTGTTGTTGCCATCTTTGTCATTTTCAAGGAGAGTTGCTAAATATTTTGGTGAATGGAAAATCAGTGAAAAATGTTTTTTCTTATTTCAACAATGTAAAAAATTGTATTGCTAATTTTGTATTTTAATGCTTGAATGATTACCTATAATATCACCGACAATTTTTTGAAGAATTACGATTTGGAAACTGGGACTGGTTGAGAATAACACTAGGCTAGTTAAAATTTCTTTGAAGCAAGTCGAAGTTGGTTCCTTTAAAAAGTATAAACAATGGTGAATAGTTATTTTTATAAATTATTCAATGAAATTTAAATGCCAAAGTTGTTTCTGTTTTGGATATGAATATGATATTGCAATTAAAACGTCATGTGTATGTTTCAGTTAATATTATATTCGCGAATTTTTAATACACCTAAAGAAATCTTGCTTGTTTTTATTTTACAACAAATGAAAGTGAAATTTACTTGAACATGACTCGTCTTTCAACTTTTTTTGTGTTTAATTATGTATACGATTCTTAAACTTTTCAAAATTCTACACAGCTAATAGAAAAATACGCTCCAACTGTGACCAACTTTTATCCATCATTCTGTATTATCCATTGTACGACAGAGAATACCAGCGTCTCTAGTATCAATACCAAGAATCCGCTATACCATTTCTGTAACGATGTAGGTAGTAAGAAGAAATATATCCCTATTAGAAGTATCGAATTAACTCGTAGTATAAGCCTATAAAATGAGTCTCTAATCATCAAGATCATTTTCCGATAGAATTGTTTAAAAAAAAAATTGTGATGCACCGTTTGAGAATCACTACTTTACATGTAAAACGATATATTTCTTGCATACGAAACAATTGCTTATTTATTTGACCTGCGGGTATAAATTTAATATTTACAATACAATGAGCGCGTAGTCGTAATTATTTTGAAACAAAAGAAAAAATTACATAACAGTCGACCAAATTTTGTAATTATGTTAACTATACCATCGGAAAGTCAATTAATTTGACCCGCATTTATTTTAACTGAAATGTGATAAGTATCCCAATTGAATATTAATTACAACTAAAAAAAATTTAGGGGGACAGGTCTACCCACACTGTCAACTTCCCATTGGGCGTCCTTAAAGGTCAGAGACTACTGTACATAAATAATTTTTTTTCATTTCAGGGGGCTACTCCTCCCGAAGCCCCGACATGGGCTTTGCCTCTTGCACCTCACTGGGGGGCTTTGCGCCCTGTATCTCGTGGGGGACTCCACCCGTCATTAAACAAATGATATCATCATTTGTTCTCGAGATATAACAAGACGATAAATATTCCATGAAAAGTTTTTAATTTCCTAATTTTTTTATTATAAAAAACAAACCGCTAATCCAGATTGGCTGAAAACTTTATCCGGTCTTTATTTTTTAATTACGCATCTAATAAAACTAGTCCGAAGTTGATAACATCATTTGTTCCCGAGATATGCGAGACGAAAAAAAATTCACGAATGAACGAACGAACTAACGAACGCAGGCACAAACATCACGCTAAAAAACGATGGATTTGGATTCTAGTGACCCTGAAACGTGTAGATATGTCCAAATAAGCGATTCAAAAATTCGGGCCCATTACAATAACTTCCAGTGGGAAGTTAATAAAATTTTAATGATCTATATATTTATCGATCTTCAGGTGCACATTAAATTCAAGAACATAATATTAAATTACTAGGTATATGTGTAAGAAACAATCGCGGTAGAATATGTTCAGTGATTTTTTACAGTAATTGAAATAATAAGTATTTATTCGTGTAGCTTAATTCTGTTTACCAGATCACTGACTCAGTATTTTGAGAGTGGCCTTTAGTTTATAACCTTCAATTAAACCTTGAATTTTCACTTCCTATGTATTGAAAATATAAATCTGAAAACAATATCTTTTGAAGCATAGATTATTGTTAAGTGTTAGCCAAATAAATTAGTTTTTGTCATATGAAAATTCCATGCTAAAAGTGACACAATTGAAACACTTATGAAATCACTTCGGGGTACGTAAAATTTGAAATTTCATGCAGTGATGGCCTAATTATAAACGTGAAGTATAAAAAGTTGCATTTTGATTTTAGAGATTAATTTCAGCGGACAAATGGGGAAACATTTCTAAGGGCATTGTGTAAGGCACAGATGAGACAGACAGATCAAGCCTACATAAAAAAGTGTGATCCGAAAGTTGCAATAAGTAGCAATTTATACTACTTACCGATTAGTCGTCCATCGGCTCTTCACGCGTACGCATTCATTGTTAAGTCGTGGTCACAGTGGTGGCTGTTCATTGTTACATCATTAGCAGCAGGTACATGCATATGGTTGTTCGAGTATACGTATTCATTCTCACCTTGGACCACCGCTACATACCTACAGAGTATTACACACACAAACATCCACTACCTTACATATACCAACACAAACTCTAAATACGTATATAACCTCCCACCTCTCTGCCAAGTCTGATGACGTCAAATTCTGATTACAGTCGGAATACTAACTATCATAATAGTAGTTTGGCCCCTTGGTGTAAGGTGTCAATGGAAAGCTTATCGAAGCACGAATTCAGTAATATTTTCTTATGCAATTTTTTTAAACATTTGGATGACTCTCTCGTGATGCATTTTTGCAACAAAACATTAAAAAATAAATACAGTTAATATTAAACAAAACAAAATTTTTTGAGTATATTCAAATTTTTATCTGAAATCCAATACTCAGGATATTGGCAAGCTTATAACCAAAATAATCATTTAAAATTTGAAAAAACTAGGAATATATTGAGAATGAGGTATAGACTAAGACAGGACCCAAATTTTTATAAACAATTTAATTGTTTATTTTCTTATAATAGTTAAATCATTGGTTTCAGAGAAAATTTGTTTCAAAATAAAATATTTTTCATGATGTAAAAAGTAGTTATTTCAAATTTAAAAATAATATACCTACTATCTGTATAACGTGGTAGAATATGGTTTTCCCATGTTCAAGACAAAAAAAAGAATTTTCTAAACAAAATTAAGATTAAATAAAATAAATAGATTTTAGTGTTATCTTTTGGACTAATAGGATAAGTTTAATATAATAAGGACCAAAGAGAAAAATATCCGTAGAACCAAGACTTTGGCCCTGATCTTCGGTCATATGGTCTCAAACTGAATTATTCATTATTCTTTTAATTACTGTATTAAAAGAAAAAAAATTTTAATTAAATACCGATTTAATGTAATACAAAGTAATTTGTCCCAGCATCCTGCATAACATAGGGAATTTCCGATTACAAAAATTACTTTTTCTCGGAAACTAGTTGACATAGAATAATAGTTTAAAGACCTTTTTATGTGAATTTCTCTCCTCTTTTCAATGGTGTAAAACAATTTCGCAAAAATTTTTGAATATGTGAAAATATTGGTAACAAACGATTTTTTTTTCACGAAAAATGACCTAAAAACCATGTTCCGGGCATCGGACATGTCTGGCTAACGAACTTGTCCAACGGGTTAGGACTTCCAGTATTTTCACCAAACTTCGTAGAAGTAGGACATTTCGTTCGAGAATTATCGTACGGACACACACACACACACATACACATACATATATATATTATATATATTATATATTTTATATATATATATATATATATATATATATATATATATATATATATATATAAAATATTAGTATTATATATATATATATATATATATATAAATTTTAGTGAATATTATTTTCGGTTTTTAGGCACCTCAAAACAAATTTCTGTCATAGTCGCGTCATGAGAGTGGCCGTAACAGCTGAATTTTCGATTCGAAAATTCGCTAAAATAAGAACAATTAATTACATAGCTATCTAGTAATTTTTATTTTTTTAGATTTTTATTTATATTTACAACCTTCACTAAGTATTAAAAGGCAAAATAATATTTTTATAGTTTATCAAAGTATTCGATCAAAAAATGTAAAAAAAAAAAAAAAAACTAAATACTAAATAGTCCCCGAGGTATCGGCGCATTAGTACCGAAAACTATTCCACCACAAATTTTTTATGCTATCCTGTTCAAATTTCCCTACTGATGATATAAATGCATGTTGCCATGGGGCAACCCGGGGCCATATTGTTTAAACCGAAATTGTTTAAACAATTGCAAGGAATTGTCATTTTTCAACCGGACAAATTTTTTTTATATTCTTTATTGAAATACAAATAAAAAAGGTCCTATGACTTTTCACGATTAAGTTAATATTTTTAGAGATATGAATTTTTAAAGGTTCGAAAAATCTCGAAAAATACTTGTGAGCGCCCGAAATTAACAATTAAAAAACCGGTATAAACAATGAAATTTTTTTAAATCTCTATTAAGGATATTATTAACTATTATATAAAGAATTAAAAAAAATATTTATATTTTATTATTTTTTAAAAATATATTTTTCATGGGTCAAAAGTACCCAAATTTGAGATTTTTCGAACCTTTAAAAATTCATATCTTTAAAAATATTAACTTTATCGTGAAAAGCCATAATACCTTTTTTTATTTGTATTTAAATAAAGAATATAAAAAAAATTGTCCGGTTGAAAAGTAACAATTTCTTTGCAATTGTTTAAACAATTTCCGTTTAAACAATTTCCGTTTAAACAATATGGCCCCGGGTTGCCCCATGGCAACATGGATTTATATCATCAGTAGGGTAATTTGAACAGGATGGCATAAAAAATTTGAGGTCGAATAGTTTTCGGTACTCATGCGCCGATACTTCCTGGACTAAAAGAGTTATGTCTTATTTAACTATTTAATAAGTATTTTAATTATTCTATTATGCATGCGCAACTATGTCGTGCAAAAGATAACCTTCTATTTGCTTTTATATTGAAAAAAGTTTAACTAAGTATCTATTTATAGAAAGTAATATTTTTTTAAATTGATCAATTGAGGTGCAAATAAATCTACGAATTTTATGATCGTTTAGCAGTCGGCTAACAAAAGGTAGTTTTATATTTAATATACCTACGTAATTCATTAACTTACAAAGAAATCAATAAAAAAAAAATCGTTCAAAAACGAGGTGGCCTTGGACAATTCGGGTTCCGTACGATGAACAGTCAATAGACCAAATTAAACTCTTTTTCCAAATTTGCTTGTGATAACTGAAAAACCTATGAATTGCCTCACATTATACTGAAATATTAGTAAATACGTTGCCTATTACCTACTGTCTTTCCCTTTGTTATTTAAACTTTTTTCAGCAAATGTTATAGTGTCGGAAAAACCTATAGTTTTCTTGTAATCTATGATTCAGTATCTGATAACAAAATCCAAATTTTAATTTTAAAATTCTAGGATACCAGGGAAAATGGTTATTTCTAACAAATTTTGGTTTTTTCTAACAAAAAGACCCCGGGAGGACAATTATAAAATTATCCTTAGAACAGGGGTGGCCAACCCGCGGCCCGCGAGCCGCATGTGGCCCGCCTTAAACTTTTTTTGGCCTGCGAGATTCATCACACTTAAACAAAATATATTCATTTTATAGTGACCAAGTTATAATGCGCTTCCAAAGCGGCCCGCAAGATTATTTGGGTTGGCCACCTCTGCCTTAGAAGGTAGTTCTTTCAAATGGATCCCCAAATATTTTTTTCTAATCCTTGACTGGCGAAATATGTGCGCATCATCAAGACCTAAGATAATTTTCGAGATAAACTTGTGTGATAGACAGACAAACGGATACGAAAGTGATCTTAAAATAAACTTGCGCACATATGGGTTAATGTTACATTGAAACTGCTTGTTTCTCTTGTAGTTATGTATTTAGAGCGACGTATAGTTAAAAATTTTATTTAAAATGTCAATTTATTATAATTGCTAGTCTAACTGAATATTAGCTTTGATATTTAGTTAATATGTATAACAGTGACAATACTCACAGTTGTTGTTTAGTCCGTTGATATTATACATAGAACATGTATCTGTCTATTAACATTGTACATGGTAATTTCACACAGATGTTTCCTTCTGGTTTTAATGGTTAACAATAATTTATAATGACTAACCGATACGAAAAACCACAAAGTAACAAGTAATTAAAGCCATATTGTTCTTTATAGAACACATTATAAAATTCTTTTTTCATTTTCTTTTTTAATTTCGTTCTTTATGTCAAATCGATATTTTCGACTAAATATCGAATTCGGTAAGAAAGTAGAACGAACATTGTAGTACAATTCTGTTTTTAGTTTTGTTATTGCACTGATTACAATATTACAGAGTAGCAGTTCAGAGGCTTCACTTGTTCATGGGTATAGTCAGTCTATAGATTATATACCATCTGAGTTTTTTGAGAGTTGCCATTTCTATTACAACCAAATTTTTATGATAGAAATGGTACTGGAAAAGGTTATTTTCTTGGATGTAACACTATCGATTGAAGTAGCCTCAAGTACATATATTCAAGTTATTACCGCCTAACTAATAAATTCTCAAGTTTTTATACTCAATTATACTCAAGTTTTTACCGCCTAACTGATAAATTAAAAAAAAATTAAAAAATTAAACTTGGGAAAAAAAATATTTTTGCTCATTTATGTTGTTAATTAATGCATTAGATCAGTTTTACCGAAAAATTAATATATAGTCCCATTTAAAAATCTATAAGTTTGTATCATAGCTTGAAAACCATAAGAGCTATAAAGCTATAGCAATCGGTTGCCCCCGTCGATATCTACAACTCTTTTTTGAACAATTTTTCGATTAAATCAACGGTTTGGCTGTAATAAAAATGGCAACTCTCGACAAACTCACACAGTATAATTATGTAGTATGTAATATACGAAGGCTCGGATAACCGGAGCTTGTATAATCGAGGATCGGAGGAGGTACTGTAGCACAATTTCCGTTCAGAAACGATTCCTAGCATATATAATGATCTAGTTTTTCGAAAAATTTCTTTTGAAATGTTAACTAATTTTTTATCATCAAACTCAGTACGAAATCATTAGAGACTGGTAGTTTCCATTACACAACTATATGGGTCAAAATTATGACATGATATATTCAAAATTGGTGCCAGTTTATTTTAATTTGCATAACAGGATCTACTTGATTTTTAACCCTAGAATCATACGTTGGTATACGAGAAACGTTAATCATACATCGACGTCGTTTTGACGGATGGACTTTTTACGGAGGGTTTTTTGCAAAAAACATTTTTTTTACATAACAGTACTACAAAAGCGAACAAAATATTTAAAAAAATTGGATTTGGAAATATTTCTTAATGTAAATATTTATTAATTTTTTTAATTTTTTTATCAAAGCATATTTTCATTATAAAAATTAAAAAATAGATATAAATACATCAATTGTAATAATTAATTTATGAACTATTATGAGTCAGTGGACATGTGTGACTTTACAGAATGCGAAATTTCTCAGTCATAGATATTCCTATAGATATGTAGTTATTTCCCCATTAGGCACATTTGTAAATTTTCTAAAATTTGTTAGTAATTTTTCGAATAAGATCTCAAAAAATAATAAAAATTAAAATATTTTCCACAAAATAAATTGTTAATCTTTTATTGTCATTCGAAATGCATTCTTTAGTTTTCGATTCAATATATTAAAACTTCAGTATTATGTCGTCTCTATAAGTCAAACAACTGTAATCATCTTTCACATTACCATAATCATTGAATAAATTAATTATAACATCCATATCTTTAATAAATTTTAAAAAAAATTAGGAAAACTTTTATATGTAGTGTACAAAATCTTCAAAAAAAAACATACGTTAATCATAGGTACCGGAAAGAAGTTGGCGCCGAAAGTTGGAAAATCTTTCTGTTTTTTATATGGCTAAATTGCTCCCAAATTGCTCCTTTGAAATCAGTAATTGCTCCACCTGGAACTTAATTACTTAATTAGTTATTTACAAAAAAAATTTTTTTGTTTGACTATTTCTATTATCAAAATCTTGTCAAATAATGCATTTTTATAAAATTACTTTATATTAAAAAATTGCTCCCAATTTGCTCCATCTAATTTAAAAGTTAGTTATTAATTTCTCTGAATAATAATTAAAATATATTAAAATAAAAAATATTATGAATTAGGTTATGTATTATTAAAACATATAGGCAATCCATTATACCTTTAAGTCGTTTGCATATATTTAAGGATAATTGAATTTTGACAAGTTAAATAACATAAAAAAACAAAATATTTTAATAATTATTCAAAAAATTAAGATTTAGCTTTTAAATTAAATAGAGCAAACTGGGAGCAATTTATTGACGTAAAGAAATTATATAAAAAAGTATTATTTTGGGAGATTTTGATAACTTAAATAACGAAAAAAAAATTCTTTTCTTTATAAATAATTAATTAAATAATTAAGTTTCAGGTGGAGCAATTACTGATTTCAAAGGAGCAATTTGGGAGCAATTTAACCATATAAAAAACAAAAAGATTTTTCAACTTTCGGCGCTAACTTCTTTCCAGTATCATAGGTACATCGACGTCTTTTTGACGGACACTATTTCGATACAAACAAAACGACAATGACTATAAACAAAATAAATATATGTGGTGTGTTATAATAACAAATAAATTAGATAACAGAAATCTCACAACAAACAAGTAACAACAAGTTGAAGAATTGGAGCAGGTAGAGAAGTTCGTACGTCGTTTTGACGTGTACGTATGATTCTAGGGTTAAATAATATACGTAGCAGATTTATTACATCTTTTAATACACCTTTTTTATCTAATTTTTTTCTAGATATAATGAGTAGTTACCCCGTCATACCATAATATTGAAAATATTTAAAGCCAGCCTGTCGTTTTTTACATTTTACTTGGTAGAAGTGTCTGAATTATTGTAGTGGATGGAATTATCTAAATAATATTATTTAAATTCTATTGTCAGGAATTTTTAAAAATAAAACAACAAAAGATATTTTTAAAATTTTTGAAATTTACTTATTTAGGTGAGTGTTTTACTTATTTAGGTGAGTGTTTTACTGTAAAAAATTGAATATATTAAAGTTTCTTTTCTACAATACGTTGGTTCTTTTACTTCAGTTTTCAATTAAAATTTGATTGTATAATTGGACCTCGTTATGTAAGAACAGACCAAAAACTAAAATCTAGTTTGTAGTAAAACGCACTTTTACAGAAACCCTCGTTTAGAAAATTAGTTAATGATTTTTATTTTATTTAATAGATAAAATTAATTTTTAGTTACTTCTGAAGGAATATTATAAAAAAATAAGCTATAAATTTGTGATGTCGGGCCGAGACGCAGTTAATCGATTAATCGACTAAAATTGTTTTTCAGATAAAATTAGTTATTAGTCAGAGTAGTCGAATAATCGACTAAATTTTTAGTCGAATTCATGGTAAGGTAACCTATGTAACTCTTTCAAAAACGAGGTTTTCTTTTGAGGTTAATTATGGACTTTTAATATTTTTCTTTCAAGAAAAAGAAAGATATGAAATATCACAATACTTATATTAATCACATAAAAGTGAAAAATTATACAAATAGATAATTTTTTAGTTTCAATTTTTTGAAGTCTAATAAATAATACAGAAAAATTGTGAAATTAGTCGTTTTTAGTCATTTAAAAAACATTAATCATTTTAATCATTTAATCAAAGATAAAATAGTCGACCAAAATATGACTAAATGTAAACAAAAGTAGTCGACTAAACCGACTAATCGATTAATTATCCGACATCATTCATATAAATATTAATTTTTCATAAATTTTGTGCTTGATTGTTTTTTACTGATTTAAGGTAGTTGGTCGATAAAACGATTTTTTCAAAGGAATTTAACGAAACTTCTCTAAATATTTATTTAATCCAGTACCAATAATTCGAGCCCTTAGGTACCCAAAAAAATTTACCATCCCAATTTTGAAAAAAAACGGTTTCAAAGTTTTGTAATTTTAACACGGGCTCTTATGGGAAAACTCTATTTTTTTTCAATAAAATGAAAACGTGTCAAAGGAATTTGATAAAAATTTAATATGTTATTTAATACAAAGTTACAAACCATATTTAATAAGAAATAAAAGCTATTGACCACGCCGTTTCTGAAATATAATTTAAAAACATCATTTTACAACGTTTTTACAATGCTTTTTCAACAATTCTTTTAAATTGCTACAACATAAACGCACGGAAATTCAAAAAAACAAGTGGTATACAAATATAATAACTGAAAAATATTAATACATTACTTAATTTTTGATAAAAGAAAATTTTTTTGCTGAGATATACTTTTGTACCTGACTATCTCAGAGCAACTACGTTAACATAATATATAGATGAGGCATTGCATCGTATTTTACAATAAACCAAGCAACAATAAAAACATTTTTGGTTGAATATTGCAAATTAGACAATCGTTTATTCTCTCTTGTTAAACAAAAAAGTGTAATTTCGCTAGTGGTCCTTAAATTTTTTAAATTTTAATAACTTTTTGTACTTGATGATGTTATAAAAGCTGAAAGGCACTTATTTATTTTTATTTAGGTTTTATAATAAATAATTTTTTTGAGTACCTGTAGTTTTTACTGTTAATTAAAGTCCGAATATAAGTTATAAACACCAAGCTTGTATGTTACAAGCTATTCATTTGTCTTATTTGGTTTTGAACTAATGACCTATGGCCTCAAATAAAAATAAAAGTCAGGAACTCTGAAGCTTAGAACCAAACTGAAGATTATAATATGTTGTATAGACAATATAAATTTATCTATAATTTTAATAAAAAAATAACAATAAAAATAGCCACACTATTTTGTCTTCACAACTATCTTAATTTATTTATTTTTATTTAATTAATAGATATACAATTTGAATAAAGGTATACGATCGTAGACTTACTGTTAAATTTTTCACACATTGCCATTGTTTATTATTTATTTTAATAATCCCAAATATGAAGAGTTCGTTTCGTTAATTGGATATCATATGTGATGTAATGTATCAAAAGTACAAAAAGTCACCAGTTATATAATAACTCATTAGTAGTAGATTTTTGTACGTTAAATATATATTTAAAAAAAAAGTGTCGAAATCAAAATATTGATGCAATTTTACTTAAAAATAATTAATAATTAATGGCGCTGTAATTAGTCCACTATTTTTCCGTTATTACTGTAATGCTGCAATAAAAGAAATATTTACCATATATTTCGCCAAAAATTTATATACATGTATTGTACATATTGTTCTTTATTTAAAACTTTTAATTTTTTTTTTTTGGGATAGAATTTACACATAGTATATTGATACTTTATTCCTTAGCAAAAATTATGATATGTATTATGATATATATTTTTGGTTTTTGTGTCGCCATCTAAACTTTAAGAATTTTTGTTTTAAGTATTTCTACTTAATTGTTACATTTGTTGTTGACAGCAGGGCCGGACCTAGAGTTATAAGGAGGGGGGGAAAATTTTCCTGTTGGCGCCCCTCGCAGCAAAAAAATTTTTACCCGGATGATGACAAAAAAAAGTCACCTGGACCCTACTATAAATCGGCACCATTGACCTTTTTTTTTTTTGCCATCATCACTTACTTACAAATTCACTTTAACCCTATCATAAATTGTTACTATTCACGTTTTTTTTTTTTTTGCTCATCACTTACTCCAGGACCATTGACCCTATCATAAATTATGACTGTCGACCTTTTTTTTTTTCCTCCTAACTTCAAAAAAAATTTCACCATTTTCGCGCCCCTCAAATTATGTTTTTGGCGCCCCTAAAATCATCCAGGGGGGGCCCGCTGCCCCCCCCCCCCCCTAGATCCGGCCCTGGTTGGCAGTGTCCTATTTTATGCATAAAAAACATATTGAGAATAAAAACAGTTAATAACAATTTAAAAAAATATTTAGAAAACTTTGAAAATACTAAATAGGTGTTCGATTTTTGCTTTCGTAAGAAAATATTGAATTTCACACAAAAGTATTGAAGAATACAATTCAAAAACTATTCTGAATGTTATGTTCACGCATTTTTTTCAGCTTTATACGTGATTTTGTTTATTTACTCTTCCGTTAAATTCATTTCTAAAAAGTTGTTCTTTGCGTTCTTCCCTTAATTTTTACTCTTCAAAGTTCGAGTCTGGTTTACTGACGTTTGGCTAATCGGCGTCAATTTTTGTAATAAACCATTTGATTATTTAGTTTTTCCTGAAAATTTATTCAAATAATTTCCCAAAATAATTTGTGAGGTTCCTGTAGTAAGCTTTACCCCAAAAATTATTAAACTTCTAATTTATTAAACAAAATTTCATTATTACAGGACCGGTCTTCGTGTGAGTGGCCAGTATGGATATTTCATATGCGGCTATTCTAAGTTCACTATGGGTCACATTTACAATCGTCGCACAAATCGTACTATTCTATATACTCGCGGAACGAATATGGCCGGGAATACAAATGATACGATACGTTCTGATGCCATACTTTTTCCCAAATGAACAATCGTTACAAACCAAGTATGGATCTTGGGCAGGTATGATACTGTACTTTTTTGATTTCAAATTTACAGGATTTTAAGACCCATTTTTGCGTTACAGTTGTAACGGGTTCAACAGATGGCATTGGTAAGGCGTACGCCATCGAATTAGCTAGTCGTAACATAAATTTAGTATTAATAAGTCGTAGTGAAGAGAAACTAATGAAGACTGCCTTAGAAATAGGTAAATGCTAACTCGATAAAAAAAATTTTAGAAGTATTTCGATATATATTTTTGTGTTTTTAGAAGCTAAATATCCAGTGAAAACGAAAATTATTGTTGCTGATTTTAGTAATAGTAGCCTAGAGTTTTATAAGAATATAGAAAATCAATTAGAAGATCTTCCAATTGGAATTCTGGGTAAGTATTTTGTGGATTTAAAGGAATTATTAAAATTATATAATAGGTTAAATTTGCACCAAGAAACAAACTATTGAATCTAATTCTAATTTAAGTTTCAACTTTCATTTCTGGTATAAAAAATTAAGAGAGTGTGATTTTCCGCAATTTACTTCATTCATTACTTAACATCATTAGTCGAATCATAAATGTATTAACATTGTCAAAATACTGTAAATTCGTGTCCAAAGTTAAGTAACGTTTCTTTTTTAAACATAATTACAATTATTAGTCACTTATGTATTTACAAAAAATCAATTTAAAATACTTTTTCTCTGAAACATATTATTATTATATAATTTTATTTCATTAAACATCTTGAAACAATGTATTTAGTGTATACATGTACGCGTTAAATTTCTCTGATTTTTCTAAATTAAAAATTAATTTAAAAAAAGTTGTGTAAATTTTTAGCTGCAACTAATTAATTAAGATTAACACGCGATAGAAATGAATTAAAAGTAAAAGTTGTAAGATTGATACAATTTTTTACGCAAGGCTTAATTTTTTTTTATTTAAGCTATTTATCAAACTGAAATAGATATGGTAAGTTTTGGTCCAGTAATACAGTAAATTTTTTTTTTTTTTTTTTTGGATGTTTGCAACGTTGGAAGAACAAGTTAGGCAAGTTTAGAAAAAATTTTGTAATATTTCTGTGACAAGTCATTTGTCATAGATCAGTTTAATTTTCACTTCTCAATATAGCACAGATTATAGCACTGCAGTGCTTTTGCACTATTTTAAAAAATATGTAGTTATTTGTGTTTATTCGATAATGTGATTTGAAAAAAATTTCATTAAGTCCAGTCGTTTCTTTTTTTCGTTTAATCAAAAAGATTATAAAAAAGTGTATCTTAGAATTTGATTTTGTATGGTCATGTACGGTATTTTTTTCCTCGGGAAGTTGATCATGTGGATCTTAATAGTTTGCGTATTTCATGCCGGCTTGAATTTATCTAAAAAAGTTTTTAGGATACAAAAAAAAAAGTTTAAATGTAATCACAGTATTTTTTCTGGTCCATCAAGTAATTTAGAAGTTAACAAATCTCCACAGGGCGTCGGCATACGGGGATGCCGTCAGGCGGCCGAAAAATTGAATAAAAATAGATATATTTCCAATAAAGTATTTGTAAATCATAAACAAATACTTTACTTTGCAAAATACCACTTTTATTTTTGAAACTGTGACAATATTGTTTCGAACCTTTAGTTCATCTTCAAACAGATAATGAACTAACGGTTCGAAACAATATTGTCACAGTTTCAAAACTAAAAGTGGTATTTTGTAAAGTAAAGTATTTGTTTATTATTTACAAATATGGAATTATAAAGTATTTATACTTTTTTCTTATTTAAATTCTTCAGTCATATTTTTGTCGGTTTGTGGGACATGCGTATACTATTACATAATCTTAGTAACGTAAAATATGGACAGTTTGTTTTCCTTTTTTATTTAATAACAAACAATTATTAGAAAAAAAGATATAAAATAATTATTAAATATGTTGTAAAAAAATATCGACGTTCCTATGCCTGTAGAATGAACTAATAGTCTCTTAATAAATGATAAAACTTTCTCCTGTAATGCAATATTTTAAGTAGGTACTTATCTCCTATACGACTGGTTTTTCTGGTGACTTATTATAGTGAGCCTACGTTAAAAATGTTAATAAGTATATTTAGTTAATATAGTAATAAAATTTCCTGTTTATATAAATTTATGTAACTTTATGCGTTTACTATGATGAGCAGAGGCGCAACAACTACAAATCTGCAGGGGTGGTCCAACTAAAATTTAAATATTCTAGTTTTTTGATAACGCAGTTCTCCGATAACACTGGAAAATGTTATCGAAAATGTCGTCTCTAAAAATACGATTTTCAAATAAAAAATATTAGTAAAAATTTTACTAATATATAAAATAAATTGAAGGAAAATTTACGTAATTTTAGAGGGTTCGAATCCCTTGGACCCCATTCCCCCTGGTTGCTGCGCCACTGACAATAATTCTTATATTAGTTTTGACGTAGAAGTATCCCAAGCACAAAAAAAATATTCTAAAAAAGGTTTTTTGCTACAGAGTAAAATAACAGCATTCAAAGATCGTTCATAATGTAGTAATTCTTAAAAATGTAGCAATTAGTATTCAGAATTTTAAAGTATGTAATAATTAATTAAAGGTCTCGAAAATGCAACAAACTATAAATTAGTAAAAAGTATAAATTAATTGTTATAGCTCAAATTTAATCTAAATTTTTTTTACTGATCGTTGTTTCAATTAAGGAGATTAAATATCAGGTTAATTATTTACCATACGGAAAATACAATTTAGATTAACCAACAGTTTTTCCCGATTAATTTCCGTACTTTAAGAATAGAGGAAAATTTTGAAAGAAATTCAAGGTGTTTGATTTATTTTGTGTGTACACTGTAAAAATGTCTAAAGCTGAAAAATTTTTAAAAAAATTTAACGTAATTGTTTTCAAACGTTATTCTAGCCTTATTATTAGTGTAACAGGAAAAAATCAATATATTTTTATGTAGTTTGTGTATATTTATTGTTTTTGTTTAGTTTTTAACTAATAAAAATATAATTTTATACAATTGAATAAAAAATACACTGCAAAAATTTGAGCTTGTTCTTCATTCAATTGTGTAAAGTTACACTTATATCAGCGTAAAGATTATTACACTGAAGTAATTTTACTGATTTTTGTAATGTATTTTTTACAGTGTAGTTACCAACAAAATAAGCATTACATAATATAATAAGCCTAGGTTAGATAAATGATTTTTAATAAAATTTAAATTGATTTTTTTGATTTTATTTTTATTTTTATTATTAATTTTTTTTTATTTTAGTAAATAATGTTGGTATTAATTATCCATATCCAATGTCAATACATCAGTTGAGTGAAAAACAGACATTAGACTTAATAAATGTTAATATCGTGTCAATGGTCATGATGACGCGAATGATCTTACCTATTATGCTGAAGAATCATTGTGGCGCAATTGTTAATGTTTCATCCGGATCTGAACTGCAACCGTGGCCATACATGAGCATTTACGCGTCAACCAAAGTAGGATGAGCATGTTCGTTTTCTTACTCGATGATACTCAAAATATTTTTTGTTTCCTTTTAGGCATTCGTAAAGAATTACACTGAAGCATTACGATTCGAATATAATACAAAAGGAATTGCAGTACAAACATTATCACCACTCTTTACGAATACGAAAATTAATGATTTCTCTACGTCGTTACGTGAGACAAATATTTTAATACCATCACCTGAAACGTACGCGCGACATGCCATACGAACGTTGGGTAAATTGCCGCATACGACAGGGTATTGGTCGCATGGGATTCAGGTAACAATTATTTTGTTATAGTAATTTAATTTGGTCATCAATTATGGAACCGAATATGTTCTGTTATTGTTTATAAATCGGGAATAATGAGACACACAGTTCCCGTGATTTGATTATAAAATAATAAATAAATAGTGCAGTATGAATGTACATAATTTTACGTACTCACTGATTTGAAAATACCTATTATATAAAATTATGTATAATTATTAATTTTATCGTAGGTATTAATTGTCATTTTCTGAAATATTAGTTTCATATGTAAAAAATTAATTACTACCTTCCGTTTATGTTTAAATTACCTAGAGTATATTGATTTTAAGGAGGGAGTTCAAATAAAAGCAACTTTTTTATTTATGATTATTTTGCTTTTTGAAATTTTTTTTTCAAATAAAAAATTTTTTTTTGAAACATTCATTACTCTTCCCTGTGGGGGGAGGGGGCCCTTTTTCACAAGTTTTTAAACGTTTACAAGGAACGTCATATCTCAAAAAGTAATTTTTAAATATTTTTTCATTATTTTATTCCTAAAGGACCTGTCCATAAAGCTGAGTATGCAGGTAATTTTAAAAATTAACTATAAAATTGTAATCCCAAACTTCTAAAAATTATAAAACCCAATTTTTATTTAAAAAAAAAAAATGTTTAAAAATAGTTACATTTGTTCAAATGGAAAAAGCATACTCCACTTTATGCGCAATATGTTTATGAACAAAATTTAAACAAAATTAAGTCTATCTTTTCTAGAACTTGAGATATGATTTACCTATTTATGATTATTTTGCTTTTCGAAATTTTTTTTCAAATAGAAAATTTTGTTTTTGAAACATTCATTACTCTTCCCTGTGGGGGGAGGGGGCCCTTTTTCACAAGTTTTTAAACGTTTACAAGGAACGTCATATCTCAAAAAGTAATTTTTAAATATTTTTTCATTATTTTATTCCTAAAGGACCTGTCCATAAAGCTGAGTATGAATTTCAGGCAATTTTAAAAATTAACTATAAAATTGTAATCCCAAACTTCTAAAAATTATCAAACGCAATTTTTAATTAAAAAAAAAAAAAATGTTTAAAAATAGTTACATCTGTTCAAATGGAAAAAGCATACTCCACTTAATGCGCAATATGTTTATGAACAAAATTTTAAAAAATTAAGTCTCTATCTTTTCTAGAACTTGAGATATGATTTTCCTTGTCGGGAAAAACACAACTTTCGGGAAACGGTAAAAAACAAAAATAATAACAAAAGAAGCGGTTTACTTACTGTTTATTAAAACGTCTACAAAGGCATACAAATAAAAGAATATTATCTTAGTGCATACTATAACTCATGTACACACCAAAACTAAATATTACTGATCAAATCGCGAAAGGGAGGGGGCGAGCGTTTTCTGCAAAGGAGCAGCAACTTGACTGTGCAACGACTCACAAATAAATATTTTTCTATTTGAAAAAAATTTTTTTAGCCATGTTTTACATATCACCGTGTTTGTAAAGAACCACAGAACAAAATAAAAACAAAAAACGAGATTCGAAAAAAATTAGTTTATTAGTCGTTTCTGGCGTGAACTTCCTCCAAATCATAAACCAATGAACACTATTATATTATACTACTAGAAGTACTAGACAAAGCGTAAAGGCAGTTTATAGACAATTTCCGTAACGTAGGAAACGGGGGGTGAGATGGGTGAGATGGGTGAGATATGAGGAACATAATGTGTTGTCTATTTTTCAGTAAATGGCGTTACAGTGGGTTGGGATGACTTGAAACATGAACTTTCTTCCTTGAAGAATAGAAATATCCGAAAAATTGTACAAAATATAATTTTTTAACTCTTTAAATGATTAAGACGAGTTAACTCGTCCTGCAATATGGCGGCTTAAAATGCTGTCATATGTATATATTCACTGGTACAGGTTCCGCCATCTGTGAGATACGGTATAATTCTAAATAATCTTCAGTTTTATCAATATAGTTTAGTATAATTTATATCTTGTAAATTCCTAGGGTTGACATTTTTGATGTTAGGATCTTTGATCTTTTTCTTTTTCTTTTTTTGTAATCTTATCTATTGTACTTATCACTGGCAGTAAAAAGTTCGGCATTTTGAAACAAAAAAACTTTTCCATATGGTTTGTTTAAAAGGGTTAATTTTTTGTAACTACTGAACAGAATTGTTTTTTTTAAATTTTTCCTTAGGACTTCTCTTAGCTATTATTTATAAATGATTATATATCAGTCCCTTACCAAGCAAGTCCTGAACTCAATCCTCACCTCTCATTAGAGTTCGTTTGAAAACGGGACGAAAAAGTTCTACATCTACGTCAACTTTTTAAAATTTTCGTAGGTGATCGATATAAATTTCTATAAATATCGTTCTCGTTTATTTTACTGGTACGTTTTATTTATTTAAATATTTATTACATTAAACATTCCAATACAGAGAATTGACAAACTGAATTCCCTTGATGGTCATAATATGTCCATGTTAAATAGGAAAAAGGAAATGTTTCTTAAGAGCCGATTATTTAACTATTATATCATTTTCTTTATGTTGTATAACAGTATAACAAAATACGTGTTTTAATTGCATATATTATACGTATAAAAAACCAGTTTTTCTATCGTGAAAAAAATTTTCTCTCCTTTTTCTTCTTTTATATAAAATATGTAACTAGACTGAGAATGGAATTTCATTTAAAATGTTTTACGCAGTAATAAAGTAACTAAAAAAGTCGATACAGATAGAAATACTTCAAAGAATAATTGAGGCACTCTTCAGAGCATGAAAAGAAAACGCTTTAGAAGACATTTTCAGGTATCTTGGTACCGGGGAGCCACCACTGTTAACACCATTTTACGTTTAAAATGGTGATAGGATGTCTCTTAACTGCGGCCTACACTCTTTTACTGAAACAATGTGATCAGCATTATACCCAAATCTCATCGTCCCTAAGTTATAGTTAGGTATTCTTTAAATCGAATAGTCTAATTAACTATAATTCTCAAAAAATTAAAGGAATACGAAGTATTGAAAAAATTTCCTTCTTTTTTAGGAGGGTAAGTCAAAAATGGTCCGACAATGATTTTGAAAAGAGAATTTCAAATCTTAAACCGTCTACTTCTTGATGTAGGAGTTCTGAAAATTTTTGCAAAAGAATATTTTTTATACGCCCAAGACAAAATTAAAGTCTTTTCCAGTTTCAATTTGTGCACAAAGTGCAGAGTTGTTTTTTTTTTTTTTTTTTTTTTTTTTTTTTTTTTTTTTTTTTTTTTTTATTAAAAATGCAGAATTATCCTACAAAAATAAAAAAAATTGATTTTAGCACAACTGCTTTTGTTAAAATCAATGTCGAATCATTTATAACTGAGATGCAATCTCTTGAGAAAAGTTTACGTGTTTCTACTTCATAATTCTTTTGAAGAGTATACGTAATCAAATAACAGTTGAAGTATTTTTTAAATGTGCTACTCTTCGCACTGTATAAATTCAAAATGCTATTGAACTCTTCGAAGCATTTTTTGTTAATTTTACGAACAATCATTTCTCTTTTCATGAATTTTTGATTATCTATTGTTTACACAAAACAAAAATATTTTTATTTACATTAAAAGAACACAATACAAATTCTATTATTAACCAATAATTTTTTTTTTAATAAACAAAAAAATTATACACTTCCTGATTTGTCTTCTTTTTACAAAAATACCGAGATGTTGTAATTTTTGCGTGCCAAACTTTCATATTCTTTTGTCAGTCATTTCATTCAATTATAAATTGTGTTTTGTTAGTAGATCATTACTCAGTTTTGCAATTATTGTAATGAAATTTGAAAATTTTTATTTATTTTGTAATAAATTGTAGATTTTATGAAAAAGATCATTAATGCAATATATAGTTAAATAAAATTAAAATATAGTTAAATGTAAAATTTCATCATTGGCTATGAGAAATTTGATGTATTATATTTAATTAAATTAGACTATGCTAATGCGAGTATATTGCAACAATTACAGTATAGAAATATTAACAATATGCGAATAATAAAATAATAAAAAAAAAAAATTTAACACTGCACTCACTTATGCTTCACTGTAATTTTTCAAAATCGGAAATTTTGTCAAATCATTTATTACTAAAACTCCTTATACACTACTCCGATTTGAGTTTGGATGACAAACTTTACTGTAAGAAACGAAAAAATACAACGAAAGATGCCTGGGCACTAGACCAAGCAAAATCGTTCAAAAACGAAACGAATCGGAATGTAAAAAGTCCGAAACATGATAAAAACACGGTAAATCGGACGTTCTTACACGAAAAGAATTATTTTGGTCAGTATAAAGACAGAGAATACCTGATTTTGCATACATAATTGTTTTTCCCGGCACCCCCACCACCGAATTAGTTCATTACTCTACAACACTTGATTCCTGTCAGAATGCTTACCTACCTGAAGAACTAGCCTAGAAATTTACTTTAGAAAATTCCGTCTTTGAAATAATCCCAAATAAAATCATCGAATTAAAATAAAGACTTTCCCTTTCATTAAATAATAAATTATAAATTACTACTTTCATTCAAACTTGCTACAAAACATAATTTTTTATATGCGAGTAATAAAAATACATAGATTGACCTTCAAAAACGTAATTATATTGTATATTCATCGCTGCATTACACTGATCTAATAATATACAAACAGAATTCAAGAGGTAAATAACCTCTTATTCTGTTATGGCGTCACAGTTGAAAGTACATTATTCTTCTCATTATCAAGGTAATTGATCAGTACTTATGTCATTTAAATATTAGATAATTTAATTGGTTTTTATAAAAATAAAGTAATAATAATATTTTTATTTTTATTTTATTTTATTTTATTTTTTATTTTTACTATTTACACAATTATCTAACTTTACCGAACTGCTAACTGTGTCAGTAGATCTTTATGAAATCATTAGTATGTAATGATATGTAAATAATTTCTATATTTTTTTCTTTTTTTCAGTATTTTCTGTCATCTTTAGCACCGTATCAAATTCGAATATTTATTGCTGCCTTTTTAAATCATAAGATTCGGGAGGAATATGATCAGAAAATGTTGAAAAGCGACTGAAATGTGTGTTAATTAGTGTGAATGATAGGTGTTGGAATCCTTTAAGATTATTTATGTACAAATTATATTTAATTTAATTTTTTTAATAAAACATTTTTTTTTAATTACTATATTTTTTTAAAAACGGCATTAATGACCCTAATGAATGTATCCTTTGGGAAGTTAGATTGAAAAATGGAAAAATTGTAAAGACTTGTTAGAAATAGTTTATTTTAAAGACTACAAAATTTATTTTCTAAATTAAATAAATTCACAGAGTTAATATTTCTGTCCGACCAATCTTTTGAACATTTTTGTTATTTGCTTCTCGGTTGCGTATTTTGATTTCCATTAATTTTTTCGTTGTTTTCCACGACTTATTGATAATTTCTTGTTCATTCTAAATAAAGAAATGTACATGTAGAAAAAAGTTTAATTACAATTTTTTGTTGGTTAGCAAGTTATACCTGTAACCTTTCTAGCTCTCTCTTACGACTTTCCAAACTTTGTACTTCCTTTTCAAGTTCTCTTAATTTTATTTCTAATCCCGATTTTTGTGTATACGAGCCGCCAACATCATCACCGTTTTCTTGTTCAATTCTTTCCAAGGTTTCTTCCTTATTTTGTATTTCTCTTTGTAATTTCTTCCATTGGTCTTCTTTTTGTTTCAACTCGATTTTTAAATTCTCCAATTCATGATTTATGATTTCATGTTCTTGTTTTAATCCCCCAATTTCAGCATTAAATTTCTAAAAAAAAAAACATTTGTTTTTAGCAATGGGGAACATCAAGAAATTCAAATTTAATTAAAAATACTTTTTGAATTTCATTTAACCGTTGATTTGCGTTGCGAACGGCTTCACGTAACGGAAGTACCTCTTGCATATACGCACTTAACTGTGCCTTTGAACTGTCAATACTTAAACGAGTTTGTTTATACAATTTTATAATATCCGAGAGTGAATTCATATTCGACGCAGGATTAACTGTTGACTGTTGAGATGAAATACCTTTTTTTCGTTTTTCAAAAATATCCTTAAGGTCCGGATGCTTTTGGCTCAATATTTCCATTGTACGTTGTAGTATTTCGTATTCTGATTTAAATCCGGATATGATTTCTTTGTAGTGTTCGACTAATTTATTTTTTTCACGTAACTTCTGAATGTACTCTTTAAGTTCGCTTCCACGTTTGACTTCGTGTCCTATTTTAAAACTCAGCTAGGTATAAACATAGATTTCTATATAATATATATTAAACTTACCAATAAGCTTATCAACGGCTGCTTGCTTTTCTTTCATTGTATTTTCTGCTATTTGATACGCCATTTTTGTTTTATTTAGATTATTGAGTGCTTTTTGTTGATTTTCGGTAATGGCTGCCAATTCTTTCCGATATGGTGCTAGCCTATCGGATAATGGGTCAATTTCTTTCCTTTTCTTTTCTTCTAATTCTTGTAATTCGTTTTGTAGTTCAATAATCTTAAAATTACAAATTTACAATTCAATTAAATAGTACAGTCATCTGGTAGTTTTACCTGGAAAGTTTTCCGGGGGTTTTGAAAATGGCTGATTTTACAGATTTTGAGGTGCTCTTTTCGAATTTCCATTTTGCCACCTCGTATCTTTGCCGCCATATTGGAAAATGGCGTCGAAAAGCAGTTTTTTGACGATATCTCCTTTCCGAGTTATTTTACGAGGAAAATATCCATGTACAAAATTAAATTAGAGAAAATTTCCTACAATTTATATCTTAACAATTTTCTTCGTAAAATCAACAGTTTCGGCGTACGAGCTCCGCAAAGTGTTACTTAATACGCGTTTTCGCGGAATAACTCGTTTCCACTATCTATCTAATAATTCAAAATAAAAATCTAATAATTTTGTATATAGATATTTTCCTCGTTAAGGGACTCGGAAAGGAGATATCGTCAAAAAACTGCTTTCGACGCCATCTTTCCAATATGGCGGGGCAAGCGGCAAAGATACGAGGTGGCAAAATGGAAATTCGAAAAGAGACCTTAAAATCTATAAAATCACCCATTTTCAAAACTCCTGGAAAACTTTCCAGGTAACCCCTTTTATTTGAACCAAATGACTACATTCATGCATACCCTTTCTCTCCAAGTGTTCAGATCTTCCTCGGACACGTCCGTCAAGTTGACCACATGACGTAAGTGTTCGACTTTTCTTTGTGCATCTTCAATTTGTTTCATTAAATTATTCATAGGATTTATGGCTTGACTTAATTCTTCGTCAATATAATTTAAAGGATTACTAACAGTCAGCTTAACATTTTGAAGGCTTTCCAGTTGCTGTTGCAATTCTTCATATTCTGCATCTAGTTGATCAATTCGACTTTGTTGTTCATTCATCTAAAATTGTTTTGGTATTTTTAAAACTTAAAAATTAAAATTACTGTACCGAAACAATAAATTGTTAATTTTACTTGTTTCAACATTTCTTCTTCTTTTTGATATTCCGCCCAAAGTACTTCAATTGACGGAATGACTTCATTAATATTTTGTATTTTACTCATTTTTTCTTTGGATTCGGTTATTCGTGAATTTAGAAATGTAATATTTTTATTTAAAGTTTCAATTTTTTCTTCCGTTTCTTTTGCAATTTTATAATCATCTTTTATTTTTTGATATTCTAAATGTACTTTTTTAAAGCTGTCAATCAAACTTAAATAATTTTTGTACGCCGACTGAATTTCTGGATTTTCCAAAAAAACAGATGGAACATTTATGCGTACCAAATACCTATAAAGGGGTAATAAATATTTTGGCTAATGATTTAGAATCAAATTTTAATGTAACTTACTCGGCTAAATATGCTCTTAATGACGCCTTTTCAAAATTTTTAAAGATCCATATTAATATTGGATGTATAATATCTTTATCACCCTATTAAAAATCAATTTTTTAGAAGTTGTATTAAAACTCTGAAGTATTATTTTTACCTTTCGAAGTTCAACCATCTCTTTTTCGGCTTCGAAGTTATTTTTGTAGCCAATATTATTTAAAACAGTCGGTATTTTCGGAAGAACTCCATCGATTCCTTGATGTTCAAAATCTAACTGTAAGTACAATATTTTTAATTTCAAATGTTATCGAGTGTCTGTGAAACATTATTAATGTATGGCGGACTTTTGTCCGTATTTAAACATACACTAATATTCATATGTTCACTTAATGTCCAGCTTTAGCTGATACTTGAACACTCGATGTACTTTGGCAAATGGCCAATTCATTATGTGAATTTTAATTAATGTAAGTACAATGTTTCAGAATCTCATATTTTTGAAGATATTTTCTTTCTAGAAAATTTTATTTTACCTTTTTTTCAGTATGAACAGCATTTATACTTTCACACAGTAATTGAAGTAGCTCAGTACTCTTCATTTCATTAAATGAAATCAAATTGTAATTCTTCTTCAATTTTTTATTAATTGTTTCAATTAATAATTTAATTTCGTCGTCCATAATTTTGATTCTGTTTTGGATAAATATAATATCTTTAAACAATATAAAAACAGTATATCAACGTTCAATTATTTTAGCTAGTTATTTTTCCTTATACGTTATGGCAAACAATTGATTTTACATTTGTTTGTTGTGTTTAGTTACCACGGTAACGATATTAGGGTGATAATATTAATAAAACAAATATTTTATACCACCATACAAGTGTTCAAAGATAATTTGAAAACATGACTGTAAGTGATTGGAAAATAACGATTTGTCTTAGGATTCCAAGTTTATCGAAACTGAATAGAACGATATAAATACCTATATTAAAAAGATATTAAAAAAATATTAGCTTTTGCGCTCGGTTTCATTTGCGTGATATTTGAAATTATGACAAGGTCGAATTTACATAGGGGCTTCCACAAAATTAATAATGAATCCCTTAAAACAGGAGTAGAAGAGGAAGGATAGAAGTATTTTTTTTTTTGCTCATCAACAATATTTTTTGGAGAAAGTAAAAAATTTCCTTATCACTTTACTAGGAGCTTCCACAGAAGTGTTCAGTGACCTCCACATGTGAAGTGCTCAGAGGCCTCCTTCACTTCACACAGAGGTCTAATTCACTTCTTGTTCTTTATGAGTTTATTTACTTCAGTGGCTTCAGTGTTATTTACGGCCTTTACGGGTAAGGTCTCATGGATACATTTTGAAATAAAACAAACTAAGATTCCTTTATTTTTCATTTTTTTTTATTTGACAAATGAAATAAATATATTTTCATTCATTCATTATCCTTGAAATGGTATAAGTATTTATAAATTAATATTGTACAAAAAATTTGACTGGTGCAATCATCTACAAACAATAATAGTTCTTACATTGTTATCTTAGCATTTTATCAATTGGAGACAATCATCTTTTACATTGAAAAACAACGAAAAATAAACAGAAATAAAAATAATTGAGTACATGGCATCATTGTTTGTCTTATTTTACTTTTTTTTTTTTATTTAATAATAAAATTTTAAACATCTTAAAGTATGCTATCCATAAGTTTTATTAATTTTATAATCTACAAATATTTAACACACGTCAGTCCACATATACATCACATTTTTTTTTTTTGGGCTAAACTAAAAATAAACGAAATTGAAAAAGGAAATTAGTGCGTCATTGTAAAATAACCGAGAATAATTATCTGATGTTGATTCGCGCATACTTTTATTAAATCGATTATAAATTACTTATACTTCGTTGTTATACAGTACGTTTTAATGAGATAAATTTTGATTTAAATGAATTTTAAGAAAGAGACATGAGAAGAGGATTGATTTATCGATTTTATATTATTTACAGTTTTATTTTTTTTTTTTATTTTATAAACTAGAGGAAAAATGAATATAGTATATGATGAGTTTGAAAGATTTGTAAAAAAATGTCTTTATATCAAAATTAAAAACAACTAATTTATCTGTATCCCGACATCTAGATTTTCGAAATTAGAATTAAAATACACTCATTCAAAACGGAAATTTTATAGATTGGCACAAAATGATCAATTTTTATTTTGATAAGAAAATGATACTTAATTGATCATCTGCACGCGCATTCATACTGTTTTGTTAATCGAATTTTTATTTTTATTTTGTATCGATTTTGTTATTGATCTTAAGCTTACCGTTTAAGTATTTTGTTTGTTAGACAGATGTAATAAATTGCAACCAGTAACTTTTTTCAATTTTTTTTTTGGTTTTTTTAAAAAAAGAATTTTAACACTAGAATCCTTTTTTTACGATTTTTTATTTATAATGATAGCAAATAATTTAAGTTTTATTTTATCTACGTTTTTTTTTATTATGTACAAGACAATGTTTTCCCATAAAAATTATGAGTATTTCTGTATCTTAATATATAAATATATCTATCTCTATTTTTTTTTTTATTTTTAACGAATTCTATAAAAATAAAAAACAAAAATTTACAAAAGAATTTAAAATTGTTTTCTTATAGTTTGATAAAAACATAAATACATATTTGTTTTAATAAATAAAATTTTTATAAAATCATATTATGATACAGAAAATTCATCCAGTTAATCGATAACTAAAATTAAAAAAATTTACATATAACATAAAGAGGTAACAACTATAACATATTACTAGGACAGAGGGCAAGTATTTTGCACATTGTATGTTTAGATTTTTCTACGAATTATCGACTTGTGTGTTATTTTTTTAAGTAATTTTTTTTTGTTTTTTTGTAGTTATGATACATGTCTTATTTAATAGGTTTTGCTGTCGAGATACTGGCCACGTGCTTTTTACATTTTTTTTTTCTTAACTTAACATTTACTAGATTAAAGACAAGTGAGTTTTAAGTGGCTTAATTTTTCTTTATTATTCTAATTAGATAAATATTTTACAGTCGATTGACATATTTTGAATCAACAGTTTGCATCGTTATTCATTAAGGCAAAAATCACCTAATCTTACATTTTAAAAATTTCCATTCGTGACCTTATTAAAAATTATGATTCAGAATAGTCGAGATTGTAAAAATATTTAATATTTTTTGTCTAATTGATTTTTTTAATTCTTCCACAACCATTGCTGTGAGAAAATATTGTATCTTTTATTTTTATCTTAGCAAACACGGTAGTGTGAGCCCCCAATTACAGTCTTATAAATCGTGAGTGTTTTTTTTTTTTTTTTAATTTTAATATTTGGTTTTTTACTTATTGAGTATAACTATAATAAACCCCATTTTAATTACTAATTAATGATAAAATTAATTTAACTATGGCACTCAAACGTATTTGTATCAGGTAGCATTTCTATCTAATATTAAATACGAAGCTTATTTTAAACTACATAATCAAGTTGTTTGAATTTAGATTATTAAAATTAAAAGAAAGGAAGTAATTTTTGTATTCCATCAAAATTATATTTTAATTTGTCATTCTGTAGGTTTAATTTTAAATTAAAATAATTAATGTTGATCCGTTGGTAATACTGAAAGTATGTATTGCTATCTATGAGCATAACATAAAAGACAATTACGCGCGTAAATGTGTGGTTAGCAGTCTATTATGTCACTTGAACTGAAACGTGGACAACTTGAGTGACTGTTTAATTCTTAAGTACATTAAATTTTAGAAATATGTTTAATAAAAAAAAAAAAACTACAAATTAAACTCTAGTTAAAATAAATATTTTATCATCAACTGCAAAATTAGGGTGTCCAAATTAAGTAATGTCTTTTTTGAGTGAACAATTAAGTGATTAATTTAATTTAAATTACGTTTGATTTATGAAAATTATATAAGAATTATTATTTGTTGATGAAGCATTTATAAAATATTGGTATATTATTAGATTAAATGCAAAAAATTGACTAGTTCAAAAATACCACTAAATAACTTAGTGTACTAACAATATACGAATATTTTTGATAAATGCGCTTCTGTAATTTGATTTAATCTTTCTAACGTTTAACTACTTATAAATATAATAATTTTAATAATACGAAAAAACTACAATCGTGCATATACAACCTAAAGTTACAATCATGTATGGAGGTTAAAAAGTGTTTAACAAAATCTCTTTGTTATTTATTTGTTAATTAACATTATTAATAATTATAGAATAATACAATAATAAATACATTATGTTCAATATCGTCACTAATTCTGAAAATTATAACAATTATTTATTACTTAAGTAATGGGAAGAATTATTTTTACAGTAATATGAATACTTTAATTTGTTTGAGAGATATAAATCGAGAGTGCAAGAGATGATTCAAAATTACAAATATGATGATTTGTCATGATACATTGTGTGCCGTTATTTATTTTTCTTTTTAAAGTATAATTACAGTAAATTTTAAAATATAAAAAAGTTAAAATGGCAGTTATTTAGACATATAATATGTAATTCGAAGTGAAGTGACATTATCTTTTAATTTATTTATACTTAATTATTTAATGTACTTAATAACATTACAATAAATTAATAAAGTACATATGATTTTCAGAATTGGTGGTGAATCAATTAAAAAACTAATAAGTTACAATGAGAGAAGACTTTATGTTTTATTTTGATTATCATAAAAAGTTAACGAGGTAAGAAAAATTAACAAAAATATTTATTCGGTAAAATTGACTTGAGTTTGTCATGTTTTGGTAATTGTGTTGTATTTATTGATGTTGAAAATCTGAGATCGGCGTTTCATTATTAACTGAGTTATTATTTTTTATTGAGTTTTTTTTAATACTTTCTAAATTGTTCAAAATATTCACGGTTCATCTTCAAGTTCTTGTTCCTCACTTGGACCGTACATATTTGCTAATTTATCGAATCGGGGACCCCACGTACCTAAGTAGTCATATTCTTGCTGTTCATCATCTGTACCTGGCAGAAAAAAATATATTCAACATTAGAAACGGCAGCTAGAGTTTGGTTAGTTGTTATGAAATGAATACGATGATAATGAAAAACCTTTTTAAAGAGTTCAGTTGCTACTGAAAATAAAGGATCTTCAAATATAATAGTGCAGAAAAATTCTACATCGTGGATTCAGATTTTTAAATTTAATTATGTGTTACAATCTTCAACTTTTGAATTTAGTTTCAGGTTAAGTAGAATCAAGAAGTCTTCAAGTGTGAATATTTTCTTTCCTTGATTGTTTATAAATTGGGTATAGATTTATACATAGAACACTCAAGGAAAGATTACACTTTGACACAAAATGGAATTGCCTTCAAGTAAAGTTTTGGAAGCTATATGAAATGATCGATTTTCGGGTTATAACCGCTCTTGATCTAATTAATGTATTGATTGTGCTGGATAATGATGAGCGAAATGAGCAAATTTAAATTTTTAAACTCACGCTAAGTAGGCGAAATAGATGGCGAATAGAAACTTATGAATTATTTGAATATTAATTTACATCAGCCGTACCTGAGGCTAATGAACTTAAAGAACCAGCTGTACTGCCGCCTCCTTCGTACGCGTAATTTCTTAAATCATCAAACGGTGGTGCATTTGGATCACTATCGGCTCTCTTTTTATGTTCTTCTATAAACACACCCACATTTGGCTCTTGTCCGACTCCAATTATAGGATCTGAAATATAATGTTAATAAATAAAAAAGGACAAACTACTGTTCAAATTCAAAGTGGGACACATACATGGTAATTTCGCTGGGGCAAGTTCAGGCAATGGTCCTCCAATTGGAATCTGCAATGGCGTAATATCGAATGCGGTCATATCATCTTCACCGCCACCTTCATCATCATAATTGATGATATTTTCTCGAACATCATCATCTGGACCTGGATATTTAATGTGCGCTTCTCGGCGTCTGTTGTACACAACGAACACCAAGACCAGGACTACAGCGAATAAATTATCCATTAGAATATTTGAAAGTTATATTGAAACAACAAAAAGTTCATGCATTTAACATTAATTTGTTAAAATTAAACGTGCTTTAACAATACTATAATGATGAAAAAACAGTTTAAAAATTATAAGTGTGAGTTTTGTCTTAAATGAGTTTTTCAACATTTACTTAAAATGAACGATATTAAATTGCTGAATGAAATATTAAGTTTTTAACCAATACTTAATTATTAATTAATCAAATTCAACTAAATGAATGGTTTTTTTTAAAAAATGTTATAATATTCCATGCTTGTTATAAGTGCGATTAACCAGTTATAATAAACAAATGATTTTCTTTTACATTAAAATACATGATGATATCTATTTTATAGTAAGTATGAGATTTTACCCAAAATATATTCCCAGCTTTAGAGATTTTATCTCAATGATTTTATAGTTGAGTACATAATTCACAAAAGAGCATCAGACTCAATTGATGGTTGATGTTAAATTATGAGTTGATGGTAGAACATGCATCGTAAAATGAGTTATAAAATATAGATATGAATAATACCGACAATTTTGATTTATCACTGTCTTATAACATTGTAACTGACTTTTTTTGAATCTATTTTATGAAACTACCTTAAAAAAACTTATATGTATAAGCAAATAATGTATCTTTAAGGTAATAATTGTGTTACAGATAGATCTAGTTAATTTTTTTTTTTTTTTAGTTTATAAGACAGTGACAATTGTTTAAACCAAAATTTGTTATGTTATTGCCCATGTATAGAACTTGAATTTTATCATATACATACTATTCCTCTGTCTCTTCATGTAGATTGATAGTTTGCTTCAGTGAGTAAGCTCGGTAAGTTTATTACATAAAGGAACTAAGTTTTCTATTTCCATATTTGTTTATTATAACAAAGTTAAGTGCTCACAGTTTAACAAACACAAGTAAAAATTGCTAAATAAGCTAGTATTTTAATTAAATAATTTATTTTAGAACAAAAAAATTGTGAATTCATATAAAAATAAGTAAGTGTTAATTTTTTAATTTCACTGTGGGACGAAACACCGTGCACTCACGTTTCCTAAATATTCTAAATAAAAATTTAAAGAAAAAAAGAAGTTAAATCGTGCTAAGTAACAATTTTATTTTATTTTTATATTACATTATACTACAGTATTAATATATATTAGATAATTGACATAATTAATTTTTAAAAATAGTAGTGTATAATTAAAAGAAAGGGAACTTACAAACAAGTAACGAAGAACATGTAACAATAGCAATGAAAAAGTCTCGAGATGGTTTAAGTACTCCAGATGCACTAAGTTCTAATTCACAATGTAAACCGGTGTAACCTTTTGGACATTTACAGAAATAACGCTGAGGTGGTAAAGTATCTTCGCATTTACCTCCATTGAGACAAGGATACCAAAGACACTCATTTTCATTTTCACATGTACTTCCCATCTTTCGGAAACCAGCCGGGCAACTATGTGTAATTGAAATATTTAAAATATAGTTTTTTACTCACCGATATAAGCAGCTTCCAGCACTGAGACCATAGAGATTTAGTCATTTTGAATAAACTACAGTATAATACACTACAAAGAAAAAAAAAACTACACACTAAACTACAGTAATAACATACTACAAAGAAATGAACTAAACATGCAAAGCCAAAAAACTACTTAGGAAGTAATTCTAACCAAGAATGATTAGAAGACAAACTAGGATGGCTGCTAAAGCTCCCATGCTCAATTTCAATGTTTGACCCTCTTGCACAAGTTCACAATTTTCACCCCAGAAACCATCCGGGCATATACATCGGTATCGTAATCGAGGCTCTTGATTAATACAAGTGCCACCATTAAGACAAGGCATATCCAAACATTCATTCTTGTCTGTACAACCTTTGGCGTCTTGTGAGACCACTTGACCTTCGCCACAACTGTGCATGCATTGCAGAAAAATGTTATATTTTAATTAAATTCAAATGTTATATTTGGTAAAAAGTGTAGTATCACGTAAAGCATAATAGAAAAGTTAATATGAAATAATGTAAGGAGGTATATACATGTTATCAAAAATAGGTTGGAACTAAATATAAAAGTTAATAAAAAAAGAAAGATGTTAGAGTTGGTAGGAAAGAGAAAAAGCACAAAAATAGTTCACAGGAAAAACAAAGAAGGAATAAAACTAAAATCTCAGTGCTTGTGTGCCTATATTATGATGAATTAAAAATAATTAATTTTATAAATAAAATTGTGTTAATAAAAAGTGCTGCAATTTTTAAATTTAAAAATTAAGATTGTCTTGATGAAAATTTTATAAATAAATATTATCAAGAAACCTACGTGCACTCATATTCATTCCATAAATCGACACATTCAAACGGATCTGGACATAATACATTTGCACATGGTTTGTTTGATGGACAAAACCTTTCCAAATTTCTTGCCATAGTAGCTTGTCCCCATTGTGTGCCATTCATTGCTGGGGGAAGTGGAAGATGCTTTCCTTCCAATCGAATATCATCCAGGCACCCTTTTTGATAATCAGCATAAACTTCGAAAGTTCTCACGCCAGTGTATTCAGCTTTGCCACCAGCATAGACTCCTTCCTGTTTATCCACAAGTAACCATTGATGTCCAATAAAGTTAAACGTTTCATTAAATCTTCGACCTTCTCCTCCATCGAGTTCTAGGGTTGCGGTTGATCCATATCGACTAACTCTTGCTACATGCCATTGACCATCATCTACTGCTACAGCATTTAACCAAATATCTCGCTCTTCTGTTCTTAAGGAATTTAAATTATATCTAAAGTGCAGTCGACTGTCTTTGATCTAGAAAAAAAGTTATTTTAAATGCATGTTAAAAGCGTTAACACACCACTTTTATATTACCTCTAAAATAGCATATTCACGATTATGCTGATCGCTAACTCTAAAAAGTTCACCATGTTGTTCTCTGGTTCGAAATCGTAGCTGAATTTGTGTTGAAAATCTATCTGGTTCGAAACTAAGAGCGTATTTTACATAAGACTGGGGTTTGAAAGTCGTTGGGATAGTCATTGTCGCACAAGCTGGACCCGTCCAACCAGGTCGACACTGGCATCTCGCTTCTGTAAAACTGCCGATACAAGTACCATGTTCCCAGCAGCGGGATGTTGATTCCGTCTGACTACACAATTCTTCTGTTTGTGGACATCCAGCTGTGCTATGTCTACTTAAACCAGGATGAGCTAAGTCGTATAATTTTGAATTATGATATAAATTTTTGATACAGCCATCGAAACCTTTTCCAGCTGGCATGTATTGCCAATGATAGTGGGTTGGATCAAATTGTTCTAAATACAAACCACCCAGTTGTAGTGGGGCATTAACATTTAAATATTCGTTAAATGGAGGAATGGTTCCATGAGCCTGACAACTTGAGTCGTCAAATTCTGGTGGCGTGCCGTCTTCTAATTCTGAAATTTCTGCTGACTTACAATGATCGACAACCATCCTCACATTTTCGGTATCCCAGAAAATATCCAGTCTATGCCATTCTCCGTCATCCAACGTCTTTTTAGTTACTTTTAGTTCTAAAGTACCAGAACCAAAATCAATAAGTAGACGTGGATATCCTCTATCTAATTCAACCGCGATAAAATCTGAAACCATTACTTCTTCTTGCTCTGGTGGTACAATAGGTCCGTTATACATTAAAAGACCATCTGATTTTCTGGTAATAAATTCAAAACTTAAGTGCGAATTATCGCACATTTCCAATGGAGGATACCAAGCCCAACCGTTACCACGAAAACTCCTGGAGGTTTGTTGACAACGAGGGCCTGTATAGCCTGCAGGACATTGACATATTGGACCATAGCGGCCTTCTATACATCTACCTCCGTTATGACATAAATTATTCCTGCAAGATTCTTCCTTACTGAAATTCCTAGCACCGCAAGTACATTCCGGTATAACGTCAACCCGTACACCAACTAACGCTGTTTTATTTGCATTTACCATATACGGAAGTGAACTAATATCTAATATATTTGTACAAGAACCTTCACAATTTTGATTTTCATATAAACATTCATCTATGCCAACCATTGTTATATTAATATTAACGTCTTTCTCAATCTCTTCTCTGTGCATTAGTACAATACCATTTAACCGCACGGGCTTATAGTACGGAGATCCATGTACAGAAAATCTTACATCGGTAACGGGGGGATTCTTTCTACGTAACTGTACACTAAATACATCTACATTATCTCTAGCAGTATTAAGTAAATCGGCTATTTTATCTTTAAATCTATCTGCTTTACTTCTGGATAAGCTTTGGGTTTGATAATTCCACACCCGAATAAAATCTTCATCAGTAATACCTTCTATTCTGACGGAACCGGATTTTATGACAGCTTCGTGAGGTATTTCTTTAACTGTTACCGTCACGTTGGCTGGCACATCATTTTGTGTGTGCTTCCGATCATATACCTTAAACCTTAAGAAATACTTCCCATCCCTTGTCCCGTGCCTCATTGTTATCATACCGGTATCTTCGTTCAATTTGAAATTCGGATGTTCTGTCCCGTCCCAATAGAATTTTTTATCCGGCAGATCCCAATCGTCCAGATCATATACATACACCCTGCCTATCTCCGTATCTGGCGCTTGCCCTTGATAGTTATACACGAATATCTCTTTCGAACCGTCTTGCATTTTATTGTCATTTACGTCACCTATCACTACCGTCAGCGTACTTGTTCCAGTCATGGCTGGGTTTCCATGATCCTTGATGACAATTGGGATTAAATATTCCTTCTGTTGTTCTCTGTCAAATGAACGAAGTGAAGATACAATAGCCATTCCATCACCATTAGCTCCCTCTGTAATATAAAACATAAGATTAGGAATTAGTTGCAGAAAGGTTACGATAAAAGGTACGTACTTTGATCCTGTTCAACCTTGAAAGAAGATCGGATGATGTCATCTGCTCCTGGGTCTAAACGGAACTGGAATGGTGGTCCATTACTCTTAGAGCGATCATCATCGTCTGTAGCCAAGATCTCTACAACTTTTCTTGGAGGAACATGTTCAGGAAGTACAGGGTTATAGTCTTTTAAGAACGTTGGAGCGTTATCGTTAATATCTTGTACAATTACAGTTAAAGTAGCCGTAGCGGTTTTCGGTGGTATACCATCATCAATTGCTAATATTTTAACTTGGTGCCGTGGTGTTTCCTCTCTGTCCAGTGATCGCTGGATACTTACAGTTCCTTCTTGATTTATTGAAAACTGGCGTTTCCGATCTGATGACCTATCTATTGCGTAGGAAACTTTGCTTTTGCCACCCTGATCAGGATCAGTTGCTTTAAATGTTTCAAGACTCTTACCAACTTCTGCATTCTCGTAAACGCTGTATTCAATATTTGGACGTTCAAATTGTGGTTTGTTGTCGTTAATATCGCGTAATTTTACTACTACCCACGAATACGCTACGTGGTATTTATCGTTATCGTTGTCTTCACCTTTATCGTTTACTTGGATTCGGAAACGGAAGCCGTTGCTTTGTAACTGATCCTCATAATCAAGTGGCTGTACAATTTTCAGCGAACCGGTACCATCATTGTTTCGTACCATTGTAAATTTATCGGCACCATATCCGCTGTTTTCAATCACTTTGTACTGGAATTTATTCGTTTCATCCTCGTCATGCACAGTGACTGTTAATATAGGCATCTCTGGCAAATTAACACCATCTGTTTCATCCACTTCCGTAAACCATTCGTCCTTCGTGAACTGTGGCGGCATATCATTGATATCTTTCACACGTATCGATGCCGTCCCTGTCCCTTTCAACCCCCCGCCATCCATTGCCACCACTTGTATTGAATAGTCCGGTGTACGTTCTCGGTCCAAACAGCACACGGCCGTTTTAATTACGCCAGTTTCGGGTTCAATTTCAAATATCGGTGAGCCAGTCTCTTCCTCAATAACATTTTTCTCGATTGAATAAACAAGACGTGCATTCGTGCCCTCCAATGGATCATCGTAATCAACGGCCGTCATTGTCATTACTACCATGCCAGCGGTACCGTTCTCTGTGACATTTCCAAAGTAAACGCCCTGCGGGAATATTGGTGCATTGTCGTTGATATCCTTCAAATTAACTTGAACGTCTGCGTAGCCAACAAGTCCCTCGCCGCCCTCATCCTGTGCGAACACTGTGAACCGCCACTGAGGACGTCCGTTCGGTTGATCTCTATCCAAAGGCTGTAATAGTTTTCCACAATTAGATAACAGTTTCGAATAGTTTATACTAAATTGTTAACTTAATCTTATATAATGTGGTTTTGCCATATTGTCGGCTTCAATTATTCATGTTTGAATGATTCTACTAGGTATTTACATAGATAAGTCTATGATTCTATGAAAATGCATTACCCATTCGAAAATCAAATTATAATTAATATTGGTTAATTCAAAAAATAAATAAATAAATAAATGAAAGCCTGTTTGGGCTCATTTGTAATTAAAATAAAAAAAGAAAGTCAATTAATATATTATTATTACCTTCAAAACGAAAATTTCTCCCGTTGTACGATTAATGTCGAATTTGCTGTTTGCAGGATTATCAGGATCAATTCCTTGTCCAGTAAGAAAATATACAATGTTTTGTGGCCGATCTTTATCTCCATCTGTTGCTGTCACCTAAAGTTTTGGTATAAATTTCAATTAGGTATTTTCTGATTGCAGCTTAGGATTAGTAATTGCAAGCATTGACTTAATATTTTAAATATATTGCCGTTATATCGAATCAGCAACGCTATGGTTTTCAAAAGTTGTAAATCTATGAATAACTATTTTAATAAATAGAGTTCTCAAAATCATTAAAATCTGAAATATTTTTTACAATTTATCTGATTCAATATTTCGACTATGTTGGTAATTTATTTCAATTCTAGATATCGTCAATATTCTCACAAAAAAACGTATGCCCGTTACGTCGAAGGCTCTTATTAAAATATGGTTTAATTTTTTTCTATAGTTAATAAAAGTTTCAAAACTTTGTAATAGATTGAAAAACATAAAATTTTTTGCGAGAACATTGATGAAATGAATATTTTTTGAAAAACTTTAATTAAAAAAGCTCAAAGCGACTTGTTTTACATAAGTATATCATAATTATTAAAATTGAACATGCATATTTCATGCAGTGCTATCATTCCAAAAAAAAAATAAATAAATAAAAATATTTTCTACGAAGAAAATTTGGCCTTTTGTTTTAAAAATGATTGTAAAAAATTTTTAGTTGAATTTCAGAAGTATTTTTGATTTACCAGAAAATAATACAATACTATTAATTTATGAATAAAAAGCAATCTTCAGTTTTTAATATTTTATTCCTTGTTAATAACTGCTTGTAATTTTAATATTATGGAATCACTCGTTTTGGAATCAACTGAAATCACAATCAAATTTATATTTAAAAACTAACACGGATACCCAATAACTTTCTTAATAATTAATTTTTTAGCGCAAATATAATTTTAAAAGAAACCGTTTCCCGCGAAATTTTGATTGCGGAAATTAAGTTAGAATTTCACGAGCAAATATATTTGCATGCACTTAACCACGTACCCGCAAAACATTACTTTTATCCAAATCCAAATATACTTGCTTGCAGAAAACTAGCTTTTTATTTCAAAGAACAATAAATTAAGAGTTATTTCTATAAAAAAAAAGAAAAAAATTTCTATAATTTTACTACTCTTCAACATACTTACTGAAATATTTCATTAATAAAGAATTTTCCTATTATTTTGTTTAAACCATAAATATTTGCATTACTTGACATTTTATTTAGCGTTCAAACATGTTGAAATATTTGTTTGGAGGAAGTAAAATTATGTAAATGCATGTCTACTGTGAGAAAAGTGAGGTTAAAGTTGGTGTAGAGAATGTTTGTCAACTGTGTAAACATTTGTTTACACAGTTTACAAAACAATATACAAATACATGTAAATGTAATTTTATTGTGCTAATAATTAAACGACAAGTTTTCTGACAACTTGAAAGTTTCCGTCATTCGTTACAACGACGATGCCGTTCGAGATGACAAATAAATGTTTTTGATAAATAAAATAAAGTTACAAATAAATTTTCTAATTAAACTAATTTGATGGTTTATTTCTGGTAATATTAATTTTGTTACATACGGAGTTAAATTTAATTTTTTTGAAAATAAATAAATTAAGTAAATATTTGGAAGTTTTTAATTCCATTGAGTTTTGTCAATAAATGGAAACTGAAACACATGTGTATTGTTTAATTAAATAACGTGATTATTAATTCATTAACGGACAAAAAAATATTCAAAATTCGTTTTTGTATTAAGTTATCCCTTGAGTAATGCCGCTTTTCAATGTGGTTGGAAAATCTCGATGGAGTTCTTTTCGGTTTTATTCAAGCGAATCATTTTTCAAAAAAATATTTTGTGCTTTCGTTTTATTATATGAAAAACACCAAAATACTTAATTTTTGAATGTTAGATGGTTAGGTAGGTAATGCCAGTTTAAAATCAATCAATTTGGAAAAATCAAAACACTGAAAGTAGGTAGTAGTAGGTCAGCTGTCTCAACTATAACTTAAGTTGAGACATGTTCTTATTGGCGAGTAATTCGAAAGTTTTTAAGAGATCTATTACTGAAGATTGCTTTTATTAAATAACGATTAATTAGAAAAAAATGTAATATGAAAATGTATTTTTAGAAGTTAAAAATGTCCTGATTTTACAAATAAAACCTCAAAATTCCATTCCGCTTCTTCTGTAGGAAATAACATTTTGTAAAAACAGGACACAACTAATGAATCTTGTAGACGTTTATACATGTCTGTGCTAAAAGAAAATAAAATAAAATAAAAACAAACTCAAACCTGCATCAAATTATAAGGATAAGGTCCTGGCATCTCCTCATTAATCGTACGCTTATAATAACTGGATAGAAATGTTGGCGGCAAATCGTTTACGTCATTGATATTTATGACAACTTTTGTTGAATTCTCATTACGACCATCCGACGCTACCAATGTCAGTTCATACTAATTCATTATTTATTTTTTATTTTTTTTTGTATATTGTATTTTGTATTGAGAAGGCCAGGAGGCATTGATCAAAATCAACAAAATTGTATGAATATAGGCGATAATCAGGCAGTATAGGCAGGCAGGTGATAATAACGTACGAACGCACAGAGTAAACAAAAACCAAAAACAAACAGAAATCGAAAAAAAAAATGAATAAATAATTTTGCCCAATTAAAATCACATGCTAAAATTAAAATTAAATAATTCGAGGAACGGGGATATAATTGGAAAACATTCGATTTCTTGTTAATACAAATCGAATTAGTCCTTTACTGTGAAAGCTCTCTATAGCGAATCTCTAGGAATCGAGCTTTTCTCGTTATGAGAATTTGTATGCTGAGAATGCCAACAACTGAATTATTACCTAGTGGTGAACAGATCCAAACCGGAGGTATTCACGATCGCAGAAAACAATTTCGTGCTTTCGGTCAAAGTGATTCGATAATATACTATAAACTGGCATCCTTATTATGTGTGTAATTTTTAATAAAGTGTGTAAAAGTAACTTTTACAATGTACTTTATATTACATGTGCAGTACTCGTTTTACACGCGTTAATTAATATCATTTCTAATATTTCGAGTGTTTTGATTCTTAATATGCATTTGAAGAATGAATTTGAGTGAGCTCGATTTACCTATAGTTTCGTTAAAAAGAGTTTCCACTTTTTATCGAAAATTTTATTCCCAATGTTAAGTGTTTGGTGCCTAGTATAATTTTTATTTAAACAAGAAATCAAATTAATTATTATAAATCCCAAAATAATAAAAAAAATATGAACATTAAATTACTCCATTCTCTGCTACAATTTCCCAAAAAATAATAAAATTAAAAAAAAAAATGTTATTGAATAATTTGAAGCCAAAAATACAAAAAAATATCGTAGCAAAAAAATAAATATAATTTCAGCCGTCCAAAAAAAAAATCAAAAATTATTTAACATTCATTCCCATAATACGAATATAGTGACCACCGGACCTGTAATACACGTTTCGGTAAATTTCGATCGTCCTCTTCGGTGATTTGGGTCCGATATGTGGGTCGTTCAAATACTGGTGGATTATCATTAACGTCTTTTACGTGTATCACAACTGTGGTGTAATTTTCTTTGAGATTATCGGACGCCGCTAAACGTAGCTCATACTAAATTGATAGTACAAAAAATTTTGTAATATTTTGGAATTATTTTTTCGGGGAGAATGGCGTAGATTGATCGATAATGTTATTTTTGAAAAAGAATATTTGGGAAAGTATTGAAAAATAAAAGGCACTTAATTAATTATTAATTTCATCAACACTGTAAAGAAAAAGAACCTTTGGGTAAAGGTTCTTAAAGTGTGGTACCGGTGGATCAAATACTTCCTGCGAATTCTAAAAATGCGGCCCGCAATGCTAGATCATCTGCGATTTTAAATTTGTAAATTTCCGTTGAAAAATATTAAATTTTATACGCAATATATTTTGCCATTACATTGATTTTATACATTAATTGTGTTAAGTCTTTGGCTAACTTCAAAAATGCATGACAGAGTCAAAAGTTCAAAAACGCATCAGATGCATCACAACGAAAAATCAAAAGTTCATTTTTGCATTTGATGCGTCAAAACAATGCATCGAGAAATTTAGTGATGCGTGTCCAAGATGCATGTCATGTTTATAATGCAGAATTATAACTACTTGCCATATTATGTACGTATTAACACCAACAGGAATAATTCCGAAAAACAAATTGCTGAAAAAGATGAATGTATTTACCTTTCATTAAAATTGTTTAAACTATTTGAATACATCTTGCACTCAAAATAGGTATGTAATAATTTTTATTCAAATAATTTCAATATTTTCAATTTCAAGTAAGTTCTAGTTGTTAATTCAAAGATAATATACCTATACAAGGACTGTATTGCTATATTATCTATAGAGTAGCTGTAGCCAAATCAGAGGCTAAATGATGCCAATATCCCATTCAAAAACATCTAATGTGCATCAAATTTCAAGAGAGCATCAGCAGCGCGTCATGTAGTATTAGACGCATTAGAAAAGTCATGATGCTGCATCGATGGGGTAAAGTTTACACTTTTGAAGTTACCCTTTATTATTATGCCAGTTTCCCAAATTCCTTTGGCACATGCGATTCAACTTTTACCTTAAGTAAATATACACATTTTTCTTTTATGCCCCACTTTATTTTAAAATATTTTCATGGCCCGCAAAACTGTGGAAACCCCTGATTTAGGGTGTGCTTTATTATCTTACTGTTTGAAAAAATTATTAAAAATTCAGAAGTGCCTTTTATTTGCCTTAATAAAAAAGAAAAAAAAAATTGAATATTTTTTTCAATCAAGTTTATCAGTTAATTATGATTTTAATTCATTCCGATTAAAAGTTTTTAACAATTTAATATTGAAATTAAACAAGCTTACCGGAGGCATTACTAATTTTTTTCTTTCTTATTGTGGCATTGAATAAAAATTATATTTTTGTCATTTAAGTGATTTTTTAAAGAAATAGCAATTAAAACAATACTTACTCGTTTTCGAGTTTCGTAATCGAGAGCCCCGGCTACGTAAATGGCTCCCGTCATATTTTTGACGGCGAATGCACCACCTATGTTACCGCTCGTGATCTCATATCGAATACGCGAGGCTGTAAAAGAAGGGGAAAAAACATCATTAATATTCTAAACCTTATCATTTTAATTTTGCGATTTTGTAGTTGGACCTTTAATACGCGAGACTTTTTAAAATTTTACTACAATGGCTCTGAATAGGGGAGAGCGGAGCTATCCCGTACACTTAAGGGAGAGCTGTTATTGTTCAGCTAATATCGAGTATAAAATTATAAGGAAATGAGCAATATATAATTTGGACCATTGGCTATTGATTTCACACAAAGAAATTTGAATTATTCCACTGTTTACATATTTAAATTAAATTACAAAAAAAGTGTCTCTGTACGAAATAGCCCCGGGGGTCGGGGCTATTCCGTACGGTAGGAGGGGCTATACCGTACAGTAAAAAAATCATCTTGTTAAGGAAGTAAATAAGAGTAATGCAATAAATTATTGTAAAAAAATCATCTTGTTAAGGAAGTAAATAAGAGTAATGCAATAAATTATTGTAGAAAACACATTTTATTACTTATTGTCGACTCAACTAAGAAACATCATAACGTAACTTGTATTATCGGTATATTTAGTTCAGCTTATAAAAGTATAAAAAATGTTAGGTTAACTTTAATCAAAAAAATTGATAAAGTTTATAGAACGAAAGTATTTTATTTAAAGTTTATACATTTAAACAAAAATCACAAGTAAAATTATCTTCAGACTCGGCAGCACTAAAACTATAATGTTTATGGTATTTCCTGCATCAACTACAATTTATTAATGTTGCCATATTAAACCATTTGGGGCTAAGTCGTACACTTCTGTACCGTTTAGCCCCATCCTGTACCTTGTGGGAGTTTCATAGCCTAACCTCAAATTCCGTCGCCTAACTAGTCTTCACTAGTGATCAAGAAAGAGCTTAAGAAAAGTAGTTTCTCATGATCTTATCGCTATTAGCTCATAAGTAAAGGTTCTTCACCCAACTCTTATTTGGCAGTGCCCCAAAATTATAAGAGAAATAATAAAAACAAGTTTTTTCACCGTCATATTGGCATTTATACGCACAGCGGAACGAACTCAATCCTGTGATTTTCCGCGGTCAGGCGCTAGGTGGCGACAACGATTGGACCTATCTAGCTTGAAATCTAGACACGAAAAATGGGTGTACGGTTTAGCCTCGCTGTACGGTATAGCCCCGCTCTCCCCTAATTTTTGATTTTGCTTCAATTTTTCACTAGAGTTTTGAGGAGATTTATAAATTATTCATTCTGATCATGCACCAATTTTAATGTGGACACATATCTAGCAGATCACATTACAAAATCCAGTTTTGCATAGTAGAAATACATTACAATGAAAGTGTATTGAGTTGGAAATTAAATTTTTCATATCAGAGAAGAAAAATCAATCACAACGTTCGTATAGCGCTCGCGAGTTGTCAATATGCGGTGGATGGAAAAACTTTTTTTTTGTTTATTGAAAAAAAAATTTATAAATATCAATTTAATCATTCACATGAATAGACAGGACATTTACGGGATAGGATAACATGAGAAACGTATATTGTAGGTACAGTTCACACCAGCGGAGTTTACTGGAGATAGCCGTGAAAACAATGAAATAAGGGCAGATTCAAGCGCTCACATTTATAAACTTCATTCGTATAAACTGTATACATTTTCCAATATAATATGAAAATTATCTTATACATTAATATACATAGGTTTTCCTTTATGAAAAATTTTATTTTATCGATGGTGAAAAAAAAAAAGGAATTGGTGTCAAAATTGATTTATGATTGAAAAATTAAGGAACACAATCAGGAAAATAATGGATCTTTGAACTTTTTCCGTATTTTATAAAGATGTACGGAGTAGAGATAAGAAAATCAAATTTTTATTAATTTGTAAACTGAGAAAGAAAGTTTTTCGGCTCAAAGAAATATTTCCTTTCAATGAAGTCAAAAAAATTATTCTATTCAAAAACGTAAGAAATATATAGTAGAGAAGCCACGTAATTTTTAATGTGCACGAGAAACATATTTCGCGCACGTTAAACAGAGACAAGAATTATAAAACTTTTGTTGTTTATTTCATATTTTTATCGTATTTTCCTAAAATAAAAAGCTCAGTGATATATCCGATATTCCTACCCTACTAAAACTCCCAGTAGAAACTTTTGTGACATTCATTAATGCAGTTGAAACAATAAATTAGGGACTCATACATAATATGTTTATAAATAATGCATCTAAATGAATAAATTAAATAATTTATTTAAATCTGCATATTTAATTTAATAATAAATATCACTATATTATTTTCCGATGACTATTCTATCTCTATAATTATAAATTTACACAAAACATGTGAATTTATATTTACGTTAAATACATATACCCGGTGATTCTTTTTAATTGTGCAATTCACAGACAAATAGATAGAACATACACACAAAAATGTGTTGTTCGTTTGGCGAACTTTGGCGGTTAAGTACACAACTTTGATGATCAGTCGCTCACAGTTGATCTTGGCGATAACATTGTTTTTCCAGTTAATTTGTGAAATTTAGTCCAAAAAAAATTATGGTGTTATATCGAACTGTGAAAATTGTACCATACAAAAAAATATTCAAAATAAAGGGATATCTTTCATCTATCATAAAATAGCCCATATATAGATATAGTCGAATACACACACGTACAACTAAAGATTGTTTGTGTACATCAGTGAGTCGGTATCTGTACATATTTATGTGTGCAACTACATGGAGAGCAACGTGTTTCCAAAAGTACTCTGGGAAGTGCTGACAAATAACCGTATTAAAAAATGAATCGTATAGTATATTTTGATTAGATGGACATTAAAAAGTTTATATTTATCCTCTGTTGTCTCTTTGTGTATATTTGTAAACGTTAATCTGACAGTTTAGTTTACGTATTTACTATCATTTCCATTATCAATGGTCACTACCATTGTCAGTAGTCAGTACGTATATGTTGTGTATTTTAAATATTATTGTTACTACATATTATCTGATTCGATAGCTACTAGCTCTAACTAGCATTGTTTGGCCGTTACATGAATTCAGATCAGATTTGTAATTCTGTGAATTATTAATATCCATTAAATGGTGGAAAATTATAGCGAGTGTTACGTAGATAAATAATATAAGTACTCCTACATATATACGAATTGAAATTAAATCATTTGTACAAATACAGATGTCGTCATAGGAAAAACACACAAGGTTAATTATTCGAAAGAGTTAAAAAATTTTTTTTGAAAATTTAATTTTCCAATTTTTTAAAGTACCGGTACGCGTCAAAACCTCGACATTCTAGTTTGTAAGTATACGATTTTAATGTATGAGTCAATTTCTCAAAAACTGTCACACGACCGAGGTAAATAGAATATAAATTTATATAGCACAAAATATGACGTCAAGGAAGTTGTGGATAAATTAAATAATTAAATTCGAAAATAGGTATGCGGCCACTTCGTAACGCAATGCAATTGCCTATATTCAGGTACGAGTAAAAACATTGCTTATATTACGTTGTGAGATAAAATTATTATAATGGAACGGATTTAATATTCTCACATTTTCTAACTTACTCATTTTTTTCGATCAAGCAAGCATCGAGCAATGAGTAGCTGTGAGTAATGAGGCGGAGCGAAATAAAGAAAATGAGTAGCTCGGTTAAACAAAAATGAGTAAAATGAGTAACATGAGTAGCGCGGTGGAGGAAAATGAGTAAGTGAGAAAATCTGAGAGGATTCAATCCAGTTCATTATAATAATATTATCTTACTACGTTATATAAGCAATTTTTTTTTATTTGCCCCTGAATACAGGCAATTACATTGCGTTTCAAAGTGGCCCCATACCTACTTTTAAACAATATAATATATTAATCACATAGTAATGATTAACTAACCATTGTCGTTTGTTTCACTTTACAACCATTATATACTTCGTTATAACTAAAGTATTATCATTTTAATTACAGACTTAATTATACTCTCACATTATAGATTTCATTGCACTTTCTCACCATAAAAATTGTTATTTCGGAAGGTTCGTTTTGAACGACTTTAAGATAGTTAGCGTTGTTTAAATATTCTAGGTATTTTTAATACACCGATTAATGTACAGTGTACTTTATTTGTATTTGCGTTTTCGTTTTAGTGTACTTAACTGTATTTAAAGTTTTATTGTGTAGTTAGTATCGTATATTTTATTGGAAACATTCGATGTTACATTTATTGAATTTTATCTATGTATTTCATATGCATTTAACTATCAGTTACAAAATGCACTTTTACACAAGTTCATACAATAATATATTTCAATGCTTAATAAGTTATTATAACTATTTCATTTGTACATATAAACTAAGTAACAACTATTTAATGATCATATTATTCCAAAACATTTGATGAAGATATTAATAAATAATTAAGCAGTGTACTATTTGAGTAATAAGTAAAAAATATTATAAATATTCAAAGGTATTTTTTCACGAGTCGTAAAAAGACTATTACGATGAGTGAAAAAACACCTATTTTGCACGTGTTCCATACAATATTTTTTTACAATTCTGGATTAAATAGGAAAACTTAAGTGAAAAATGGAAATACGATTTTAAGTTATTAAAAGTTTGATATTTATATCAAAAGTATTATTTTAATGTAAACTATAGTATACTGTGCAATAAGTGCGGGAAATTGTCGATTGCTCACGAAAGCGAAGTTGAGCGCACGAACGTAGTGAGTGCGCTCATTCGCTTGAGTGGGCAATCGACAATCCCGCACGAGTTGCACATACTATTTTTTATTACGAATTTGACACACTTTTTTCTATTATTATTACTATTTTTGACATTTTTATTACTTTTTAAAATAATATTTTTAAGTGTCCGTCTTTTTTTCTGAATTAATTATTGTTTAAATTACTTTGTTGGTGGTTTCGATAGAAATAATTATGAAATATTTATTAACTGAAAAATTAAGGGGCGGCTTTGCGTGTTTTGATTAAATTTTGCGTGTGGAAAGTTACTTTCCGCACGCAAAAATGTATGTGGGAAGAGTATAGTGGGCAAACAGCTATTTTGCATATAGAAATGTGTGCGCTCAGTTAGTACTTCTCCCGCAAGAGTAATAAAAAAATATTTTTACATTTTAAATAATTCATGTCTGTAGATGCTTTTTTTTACGTGTGAAAAAAAGTAAACCGCTTTGACATTCTCATAAGCAACTATAAAGTTAAATATTTAATTCAAAATTGCAAAAAAAGGATTTGTTCAAACATTATTTCAAAAACTAAAAATTTCTCATTCGACAACATAATTAAAAATTTTTGGCAATATATAAATTTATTTTTTAATTTTCTAAATATATTTTGCAAAATAGTTTTATGAACGGCCTTTTAACATTCTATCTAATATAATTATGATTATTTATTAGGTATACATATAAAATTCACGGTGTTTAGTTTAAGATTTAATAAACTTATTCATTATGCATATCTATTTATAAAATAACTATTTTCGGAAGCATATTCCAAAAAATTCTAAGAAATTGTAATATGAATTAATAATCTAGCATAAATTTATAAATTCACAGTAAGAGGAAAAGTCAAAGAGAAGCTTTTAATTTACTAGGTAAATATTCATTTATTTTCAAACTAATCATATTATAGTAATAGTGAATTTCTTAGAAATGTTAATAAGAGATTTATATAGAAATGCTATTGGTTTTAAAATTGGGGTAAGCCTAGGCGAAAGTAGGGCAAGATGAGAAAGGGAAAAACATATAGACTTAAGTTTACGAGCACTTGTTACTTATGTGCAATAAATGTCAATCTTTCCCGTGCTTCTGTTTCCAGCATTTGAGTTCTGTTTAATACTTCTGGTTTATATAAATTAGTAAAAAATAGAGTTAATAATTCTTCAGTGACAAATATATCTACTATTTAAATTTTATTTATTTCCGAATTAAATAATAAATCTTAAACGATTTAGTTACTTTTTTGCCATCTATTGCTCTATTCAATAGGTATAAAATATATACGTATAGGTGGTACCTTTATTTTCATTCTGTATCAATAAATTAGCATAAATGTGTAATAATTTTCGATGGTTATTTATCGACGCTGAAAGAATTTATTTACTTTAATTATTGCCATCGTAAAACAGTACTATAATAAAATTAAATAGTGTTTTAAAATGGATAAATAGTTTAACCTGAAAAGTTGATGAAATACGAACGGAAGAGATTATGTTTTTGCTTTCTCCGGAAAAGCTCTAAGGTTTTTAACCCTAGAATCATACGTTGGTCTACGAGAAACGTTAATCATACATTGACGTCGTTTTGACGGATGGACTTTTTACGGAGAGTTTTAGAGTTTATTTGCAAAAAACATTTTTTTACATAACAATACTACAAAAGCGAACAAAATATTTAAAAAAATTGGATTTGGAAAAATTTCTTAATGTACATATTTATTAATTTTTTTAATCTTTTTATCAAAGCATATTTTTATTATAAAAATTAAAAAATAGATAAATACGTCAATTGTATCATAAAACATGTCTTTCAAATAATTAATTTATGAACTATTATGAGTCAGTGGACATGTGTGACTTTACAGTATGTGAAATTTCTCAGTCATAAACATTCCTATAGATATGTAGTTATTTCCCCATTAGGCACATTTGTAAATTTTCTAAAGTTTGTTAGTAATTTTTCGTATAAGATGTCAAAAAATAATAAAAATTAAAATATTTTCCACAAAATAAATTGTTAATCTTTCATTAAGTCACTTGAAACGCATTCTTTAGTTTTCGATTCAATATATTAAAACTTCAGTATTATGTCGTCTCTATAAGTCAAACAGCTGTAATCATCTTTCACATTATCATAATCATAGAATAAATTAATTATAACATACATATCTTTAATAAATTTTAGAAAAATTAGGAAAACTTTTATATGTGAAGTACAAAATCTTAAAAAAAAAAAACATCGCGCAATCATACATCGACGTCCTTTTGACGGACACTATTTCAATACAAACAAAACGACAATGACTATAAACAAAATAAATACGTCTTATGTGTTATAACAACAAATAAATTAGATAACAGAAATCTCACAGTAAGCATGTACCGACAAGTTGTAGTATTGGAGCAGGTAGAGAAGTTTGTTCGTCGTTTTGACGTGTACGTATGATTCTAGGTTTAATTAAATTTGAGAGGGTCAAATTGAGTCGTTGACATTTTTTTTTTTTAAATAATTTTTCAAAAATATTGGTAAACGAAATATTACCGAATAAAAAAAGTTTGATCATCCAGGTACTAAGGCTTTAATATATTGTATATATACGTCGTTATATTATATGTATAAACCTTTTGTTCTAGCGGTGCTTACTGTGGAAACCATAAGTGTGTTGAAGCGAAGGTGAGTTACTTTTATTCAAAGAATATTCCGCCTTCACTGTATATATATGTTTATATCCTGCCGCTAGGCCAATACCTTTTTCATGACATCCTATATTGTACTGACGATGACGTACGAGAATAGGAAAGTGTTTGTGAAGGTAATCGGGAGGACATTATCAGTCATAGCTGGAAGTACAACCTTTTTTTTTGAATGAATTTAATTTGATCTAACTTGCAACAATTTAAAAGAAATTTGACGGGTATCTTACAGGGGACTATCTAGAAACCAAGCGGCTTGATTTCAGTTATGCGAATTGGAAGATTTCTCAAACACACAGAACACAGACAAACAGAGCAACTGGCGGCAAAACATAGTATACAATCAAAATCGTTGAAGAAGTTCTTAAACATAAAATATGAATGAATCTTCATTTTGGAATCTTCAATTCAAAACGTGTTTTGTCCAGTGGCGATTTTAGCGGGTAGGCCAGGTAGGCTCGGGCCTATCCAAAAATTTTGAAAAAATGAAAACATGATATGAAATGTTTTCCGACCACTTATGCAATCCAGACAAATATCGACACGTTTTTAAGCATCTTAGATCGTGTAATATGAAATGTTGTTTTCCGACCACTTGGCCGGTGGTATAATTCAGAAATATGTTGTCACTTTTTTAAGCATTCGAGAAATTTTTAAAAGCAATTCTTTAACTCTGAATAGATTTCCTGTAGCTTGGAATTATTTTCGCCATTATCTGGAATAGTATTAGGTCGTGTAATATGAAATGTCGTTTTCCGACCACTTCAGACAAATATCGACACTTTTTTTAAGCGTCAAAGAAAAGTTTAAAGCAGTTCTTTATAATTTTAAATGTAATTCTTGTAGCCCGGAATTATTTCCACCATTATCTGTAATATTATTATTTGTTCCAGGATTGGATCATCGCATAGACAAATTAGACAAATTACGAGGGCCCGATATTTTGAAAGGTGTGGTCAAACTGTCTATTTTGAATATTTGAATCAATATTTCGATATCTATTTTGAATATTTGTTTTAGTTTCTCACATTATTTAGTTTTATTTTATTTATTGTTTTATAATTTGATACATATTTTGTAGGGGCGGAAGGGGACCTTGTAAAAAAAATATCTAGGACTCCAAAGTGGGTTAATCCTCCCTGGTTATATGTAAGCTCTCTTAAGTGGTATGTGATTACCTGAAATGGCTTGTAAATGTTACTAAAAACTACATTTTGCTTTAATTTAAAATTATGCAAAAAAAAAAAAAAAAATGTCCGTATCTTCAAGAAAAATGACACGCATATGTTATATGCTTACAATACAGAAAAAAAGGGCAATCCAAAATAAAAATCCTAGAATTGCCTCTGGTTTTGTCACAGTTTTAAACTTTAAGGCTCCGTAATTCAGAAACGGAACTAAAATCCAAAATTTGGGCTCCGTTAAGCCATCGCTGGAGTCATCCTCTATTAAGGTAGTTGGTCGATAAAACGATTTTTGCAAAGGATTCTAACGAAGCTTCTCTAGACATTTATTTAATTCAATACCAATAATACGAGCCCTTACCGACAAAAATATTGACCATCCCAATTTTGAGAAAACCGGTTTCAAAGTTTTGTAATTTTAACACGGGCACTTATGGGAAAACTCTATTTTTTTTTTTTTAATAAAATGAAAACGTGTCAAAGGAATTTGATAAAAATTTAATATGTTATAAAAAACAAAGTTACAAACCATATTTAATCAAAAATAAAAATTACTGACCACGCCGTTTTTGAAATATAATTTATAAACATCATTTTACAACGTTTTTATAACGCTTTTTCAACAATACTCTATTGCTGCAACTTAAGCGGGCGGAAATTAAAAAAAAACAAATGGTATACAAATATAATAACTGAAAAATATTAATACATTACTTAATTTTTGATAAAAGAAAATATTTTCGCTGAGATATACCTACTTTTGTACCTGACTATCTCAGAGCAACTACGTTAATAGAAACATTACTGAAATTAGTTAAATGACCTTGGTTGTACGCGCTTTTCTTAAAATTTTCCTTTATTCCATTATATTTGTTATCATTTGACAACTCAAAGACAAACTATGCCATGCCAATTTTCTATACAATTAAAATGTAAAATCTTGAGTTTCATCTTCAAATACCTAATTGTTAATTAATTGTCAACTAAATACATTTAACCTACTTTCGTAGAAATTGAACGTCATAAATTTCATCGAAATGTTCGATATATTTACATTAAATGATCGGTCCTGTGTACCTACAGCACATCAACCAAGAATATGGTGCCTGACAATAGTTTTATTTGGATGACATCACATCCACTTCAATATCCTCCGAAGCTTGCCGACGTAGAAGTATAATATCAAGTTCACCCATCACTGCACTAGCACCAGAAACATCTTCTTCTAGCCACTTCACTTGTCTCTCACTTATATCATCTTGACTTCCTTGACTCTGCCTCATCACCAGGAGTAGTTGTATCCTTATAGACATTAGGAGCAGTGTATATGGGTAATTCTGCAGACAAGGGAATTTCGGACGGTATATTTTATTTGGTACATTAATTATGAAAATAATACATTTATTTTTAGTGGAAACTGTAAATACTGATTGTTTCTAGTATTTATAGAAAATATGCTTTAAAGCACTGCTTTTTAATCGTCGTGCTGGTACAAGGCCGCAAAAGTATCTCACCGGTCTGTAGAAAGATGTGTAAATTAAAATAAATAACAAAAATATTCATAATTTATTCTTTTTGCTTTAAAAATAAGAAAACGCCGGAGCTAATAATATGAAAAAAAAGGTTGGGCGATAAAAGTCGCATCTTTTGGAATTTAGTTTTTTTTGTAAATTATAAACAAATACTTTACTTTGCAAAATACCACTTTTATTTTTGAAACTGTGACAATATTGTTTCGAACCGTTATCGTTAGTTCATTTTCAAACAGAATGTTTTGAAACTGTTTGAAAATGAACTAACGATAACGGTTCGAAACAATATTGTCACAGTTTCAAAAATAAAAGTGGTATTTTGCAAAGTAAAGTATTTGTTTATTATTTACAAATATGGAATACCATAAGGTAACGCTCAAATCTATTAGGGTAAGTACGGGAGAGATGCCGCGTCGGGAGTGATGCCGCAGTAGCCATAGTTCGTCGGTTGATTGACAGATAGCGCTATTGATGGATTATATGTTTAAAATAAGTTACTTATTTAAGCTGTATATGGTAATATTTATGATTAGTCCATCAGTTTAGTAATTATCCAACTTTTTATTATTGAAAAGTACGTTTTTTAACATAATATTTTATCAGCCATTTAATTCATTAGAATTTAAGAATGTATACTTCATTGTTTTAATGAAAATGAGTTTTATTATTAATTTAGGTATATTTTAAAAGTACTGTATAAAATTTTAGGTTGAAATTCCGCACTATGCTTGCTATAGCAACATGCGGCATCTATCCCAACAAAAAGGAGAGACGCCGCATTTAAAGTTGGTATAGATGCTGCATCATATTACATGTTAAAAACATAGACCTATATACCTTAATTATGCAATTTTTTTTTTGGACTGTAAATTATGCCACGTAAATATAAAAGATCCATTAATGGATCAGGAAGAGCCCTCATATTAGTGAAGATAACGAAAATAATGATGACTGCCTGCGTATTGAATGTTTTGAAAGGTACTCAGAAACAAATAAATATTTGACTGGTTAAGATGCATTAAGTGCCAAAAATGGTTACATATGGCATGCATCATGTATGGAGATGTGTGTAAAATGCAAAATTTTTAATATGAACTATGCCGCGTCTCACCTTCTTTGATGCGGCATCTCTCCCATAGGTGTGGGAGAGACGCCGCTTTGCAGGCTTTAAAAAAATGTTAATTATGAATCCTTTATGACTCAAAATTTACAATTATTTATAAATAATTGTAAAGAACAATGTTTAGATTTATTGTGTACCAAATTTCAAATCAATTAAATGCTTACTTTAAGAATTATCAAGTGTTTTCAAAATGTGTGGCATCTCTCCCGCATTCACCCTACTATTAATATTAGTTTTTTTTATTTACGCAGTCCACGATACACAAATCAAGTACAGTACAGCACAATTTTTTCTGTTTTACGGAAAAGGGAACGGCGGGGCTAACTTTCGGCTTAGTTTTTGGTTGTAAAAAAAGTAATTATTGGGAGTTTGGCATTTTTCGTATACGACACGTGACATGTAGCACACGACTAGTATAAGAAAAAAGAAAATGTCGCAGCTGACTTGGTGGAAACATATGGTTGATCAAATGGTCACAAAACGACATTTCATATTACACGACCAAATGTTATTCCAACTAGCATGCTATTCCAAATGCTATTCCAGGATACAAGAATTCTATTTAAAATCAAGAATAGCTTTTAAACATTCCTCTAAAGCTTAAGAAATACTGTTAGGTAATTTTTTATATGGCCATAAATTTCATGTTTTTGAATTTATTCCCAGGCTAGTTTTAGAGATGGCAAAAAACGTCCTGAGGCTTAAGCTTTTAGGTTATATACGTAGAAAAAATGCCATGCCGAATTGTAACTTCATTACTTTCCTTCGTTTGCAGAACTACCCATCTATATACAATATCGTCAGTGTTGTTTTATTTTGTAATACCATGATAAATTGTATACGTTGTCGTTTTGTACCGGGTGTCCTTAAAATCTGATACCTCTATTAGCTTCTTATTTGTAAGAACATCCTGTATTTCAGAGCGCATAGTGTATTAAAACAATGTGTGTGACGAGGGAACTCTCGTCTAAATTGTAGGTACTTTGATATGTCATCTACTCCAGGCTTCGACTTTCGTAGACTTCAATACGTAGCATCTTGTCGATGGATGTACAGAGTCTTCAGGGTTATTAAAGATATAGTCACTTCATTCATACAGTAGAAACATTTGACTGCTCTAATACTGCTAATCTCTCTCCCTGACTACATGTAGGTCAGGTTTTTTTTGTTTGCCAATCAGAAAATGAGGTTAAATTTTTGAGTGTACTCTCAAAGTGCGTAAAAATATCCTTAAAAGTTTAAAATTTTTTTGTGATTTTTGTGACAAATTCATTAGTTCCTTTTTGTAGTGTAAAAAATACATTTTTAATAAGCACTAATAAAGAGAGATTCAGGTATGGCCGTCACCGATTTCAATCAAATTTCGTCTGCTAGTAAAGCATAATATCAATATTAAAAATTTACAATATTACGATCCACCTCTCAAAAACACGAGAAATATTTTTATTTAAAATTTGGACAAAAATATAAGTCAGATAATATAATCAAGTTATTTATTATGTTTAATCAAAATGGGTATAGCTCAATGGCAGCGCATCGGAGTGCAGATAGTGGGGTACCGGGATCAAATCCCGGTATAAGTGATTATTCAATTTTTTTTTTTTTTTTAATAACAATTAATTTATTAACTATGTTAACAAAATTAATTTACGAAATATTATTTGTCGCAAAATGAACTAATATAATTTTTCTTAAAATATTTTTTTTTTTTAGTATGAGTATACACAATATTCCCAATATAAACAAACAAAAGTCAATTAGATACATATTAAAACTTTTAAAATATAAACTTTTTACATTTTCAAAAATGTAAAAATATGTTACCCACATATTTTTAAAAGATGAACTTCTGCAAAATATGAAACTGATCGTATAATTTTGATCACTATTAGTTGATGTTACAATTAGCCTTGAACACCTGGTACCAAATTATACATCTAGTTTAATAGTACAATAGGTGGGTAAAACTTAAAAGTAGCGGCGTCGCACATTTTGGCTTGCAAATTAATGGGTACCAAAGATGAATTAATTACCCAGGATGGCGCTGTAACAAGTTTCGGCTGATCAGTATGTTAATTAGAGGTGAACACTGTAGTTATATCAAATTTTTGTTTTCGGTTCCAGTTATTAACATGCGTTGAATTCTAAATTATAAATCCAAATTATTTTTCGGTTGTGGAGTGACTGAAAAGTAGGACTTGAGTGATACGCATAAATTCACTGTACCTAATAAAATTTATAAAAGTTTTTAATATTTTGTAGCTAATGTTAGTATGTAAGTACAAAAATCATACCAAAGAAATACCAATGGTATAAGTAAAATCGTTCAAATTTTTATCGTGTTATAAAAGTTTTCAATAAAAATGAAATAAATAGTCACTGTATTATTTTACAACTCAAAACTTTTAACCTCACAATCACAATTGAGCTGTAGTAATGTAAGCAAGTAAAACGAGGGAAGTAGATACTACTTATATAGTACAAATCATAAAATGCTTATATACACTTCCAGCTTCTGACAGTAACGGTAGATATAAGTTTTTTAAAAATATCAAATTACCATTGTTTATATATATAGTGAATTGTATCTATATAGATATTACAGGGGTGTTTACAACAAATATAACCCGATTTTATCACTTATTATTACACGAGAGCTTTGTATTTTTTCGAATAAATTTGGGTTTGCCTAACGAAAATTGAATGGCATATTAACGAGAAGAATTGCTGTTAGGCAAGAAATTTGAGTTGTAGAAAACACAAATTTATTCAGAAAAAATATAAAACTCAAGTGTAATACGGTAAGATAATTTAACGAATAGTATAATTCATAGATACTATTATTTAATATATTGTTACCATGGTTCTGAAGCCAGTAAAACTTTTTTTTCTACTCCTACTATTAAAAGTAACATTTTACGCACGGCTAACTACTTATATGTAAAAGTTAACAATTGCCCACACTGTGTGGAAATAGGCGTGGGAAATTATTTCGCACGGCTTAATATAATAAAAAAGTTGTCTATGTCTGATTTAATATATAATACCATATGTAATTCTCAAAATATACATATGTATGCTGATTATTTATTATTGTTTCCATAGTTTTAAAGTATGCTTTGCCAAAAATTTGAATATTTTACCACTGACATTATAAATTTAAAAAATTTTTACTACTTATTTAAATTTGATTTTAATTATTTATATTAAATTTTACGAAAAAAAATGTGCTCGTAGAAAAAGTATAGTGTAAAATACGTGGGAAAAGCTTATTTCTCACTTATTGTACAATATACTATTTTACCGTGTTTACCTACTATGAAATGACCAATGAAATGTTTTGTACCATTTTTATCGCTGTCAAAGTCTGCCCTAACTTGTTTTCCATGGTAAAAGTGAAAAAACTACAATATTCTTATGGGACCTTGATACACATGAGTTAAATTATCTAGGTAAATTTGTGGTCAAGAATATCACGTTGAAATTGAAGTTGAAAGAAATATTTTGGCTATTTATTAGTATCCGTGCGTACGATAAATTTAAAAAAAAATATTTCTCTTGATTGGTTTAGATTTAAAACGAGCGAAAATGAAAATAAAAGCTCTCGGTCACGCTTACTTTTTGTAAAAATTCATATTAAAGATTTGCTTTGTTCATATATTGTATAAAAGCGTTTCAAATTATATCATAAAACATTATATGGGAAAAAACTGAATAGTTTAAGGGATTTCCTTTCCAATGCTTTACTACCTATAAAATTTTTAATGTTAAATTTTTGGAAAAGTAAGCATGACCGAGGAATTCTTCGTTCTTTTACGGGCGCTTAAAATCATATCTAACATATAGAACGAAAAATTTTCAAAATTGATCATGTGCACAGATATTAGGAAATTGCCAATATTTTATTTAAAAGGTTTAAAACTGAACAATAAAATTTCAAAAGTACATTATATTTAGAAGGGCGTAAATTTTCACTGAACAGTATATACGTTAATCACTCTATATATTGTTACGATTCTTATTTTTACTCTTGTATCAATAAAAATTTCAAAATAGAGAGATTTATTTATTGGTTATTGTTCTGTGTTTGTACCGTAGATATCTACTACGTATAAACATTCTAATATTTTATATTTCTTTAATAGAGTAATTTTTCTGATATATTTTATACATTTTATAGATCTTGTTACTTCACGTTGAAATTTTCCACGAAATGTCAAAACAGGAAAAATATAAAATGAAATACCGGCAAAATTTTATGGCAAATAATAAAATGAATTTGACTTTGCCATTAACCAACCGAATTACAATATTAATTTTTTTTTTAATCTAGCATTATTAATCTCGAATAGAATTTGAACGTAAATTTTACGAGAATTTTATAAAGTTTATAACCAAAACTATTATATTCGCTCTGTTGTTCTAATAACTACATAGAAATATGTATTTTGCTTGTTGTTTTAACTACTGTACGCTTTCAAGTTGTTACATTAAAACTGGTTTAAGACAAACAATAACAACAGAAACATTTAAATACAGTACACTCTCGGTTATCCGAGCCTCGGTGATAATTTTTTTAATCCATAAATTCAAGATACGATGCGAGAATTATATAAGGAACAAAAATATTTTATTAACTCCTGTATTCATATATGTACCACAATCAAAAACACCTTTTCTGCCAACTGTAGTTTGCAAACATCAAACAAATTTATTGAAAACAAACTATAAATTTATATAAACTTTTTCCACAAACACAATACAAAACGTACAAAATATAATTTTTTGGAAAAAATGAACAAAATAAACGGTGGAAAAATAAGTTAAAAATCAAATACATTATGAAAGTTGATCGTGTTTGTTGCTATGGTTCTCTCATTTTGTTCACGCTACAACACAAATCATGTAAACAAAAAGGAAAAAAAAGTAAAAAATTTTATATCGTATAAATAAATATCCCCCAGAATAGTATTGAATACGAAACTTTTTCAATTTGATTTCAGTCACACAAAAAGAAATAATAAATGGAAACCATTGCAACATGTTCAGCGAACAGAATCGCAGTCGTAAATTTATTAATTTTATTTTTTATAAAATCATTCAGATTTTTCACAGAAGAAAAAAACAGATGTTACGTTCATTATGTTAAGGCGTTACATTACTTTGCGAACAAATTTTCTTTTCTTTTCTGACACGATTTCGAGAGGTTGAAAACGTTTAAAATCGCTGCTTCGCTGTACGTAAAATTTTGGATTCTTTATTCCATTACTTTATAAGGTAAAAGACCCGGTAATTGACCCTGGCCCAGTTTCTGAACTTTTCAACTTTGTTATAAATTAATAAAAAAACTATCTTTTAAATAAGAAAAAAAATAAATTCTTAATTTAAAGTAATCTATTCTGTGTCTAATGAACAGCAATTTAAAAAGTTTAGAATATATTAACTAAATAAAAAAAAATTTTTAAGTTTAAAATGTGTGTAAAAACTATTTTTTTGGTAGTTTCCTAACAGTTTATGTTACAAAGTACTCATTTTGATCTGTGCAATATTCATCATGTAAGTATGAAAACTTAATTAAAAATATATGAGCAGGTTAATATTTGTTTAAAATTTATTTTAAAATATTTATAAAATACCTTAGAATGATTTTTATTATTGAAATATGAGGGTCAATTACTAGGCTCACTTCTAAAGTGGTATGGCCCAATTAAATTCTAACCAGTTTTTGTTAGTTATTTTGTTATTTATAGTTATCTTCGATTAGTTTTTGTTATTTTTCATAACCTATATAACATTAAACATTCATTTTTATCAATAAAAAATTATTTATAAATTAAATTTTAAAAAACTGTATTTTTAAATTTAAGGATCAGAAACTAGGCCACTGTCAGGGTCAGAAACTGTCACATGAGAAATTTTGAAGGTCAGAAACTGGGTCCTTTTTGTCAATTTTTAAAACATTAATTTAAATTATTAATTCAATTCAAATAATTATTTTACTTGTATGACTTTATTTTGAAAGCCATAAACTAGTTGATAAAATTATTAATTGTCTCTTAAGTTTAAACTTATATTTATTACTGTCGTTTAATCTCAGCCGTCACTCTTAAAAGGTCAGAAACTAGGCCCGTTACCTTACTTCCATAAATAACTCAAAAATAATAGGTATGAATAGACAAAAGAATAAACATGTTTTGAAACTTTACATGAGTTATTCTCAAAACAACGCTTTTGAAAACGGTGGGCAAGATAACCCCAGCAATTTTCACAGGGGCGACTTTAGGATTTTTATTTTGGGTAGGCACAAATTTTTCTGTATTGTAAACATATAACTTATGTGTATCATTTTTCTTGAAAATGCAGATATTTTTTTATTGCATAATTTAAACTGAATAAAATGTAGTTTCTAGCAACATTTACAAGCCATTTCAGGTAATCACATACTATTTAAAAGAACCTATATATAACCCACTTAGGGCCCCTAGATATTTTGTTGTTACCAGCCCCCTTTAGGCCCTTACAAGATATATAGCACACAAAAATTATAAAAAAATAAATATAACTAAATAATGTGAGAAACTAAAACAAATATTCAAAATAGATATAGAAATATTGATTAAAATATTCAGAATAGACAGTTCGACCAGAGCCTTTAAAATATCTGCCCCTAGCTATTTGTCTAATTTGCCTATGCAATGATCCGACCTTGAACGTCGATGTTTTATCTGAATTAAATTTTCCAGCAAGTAGTTTGAAAATGACATTTCAAACTGCAGGACCAAATAATAATGGTGGAAATACATAATTCTGGATTACAAGAATTATAAATAATAAACAAATATTTTACTTCGCAAAAATACCACTTTTATTTTGAAATTGTGACAATATTGTTTCGAACCGTCAGTTCATTTTCAAACAGAAAATGAACATTCTGTTTGAAAATGAACTGACGGTTCGAAACAATATTGTCACAGTTTCAAAATAAAAGTGGTATTTTTGCGAAGTAAAATATTTGTTTATTATTTACAAATATGGAATACCATAAAGTAACGCTCAAATCTATTAATATTACAAGAATTATATTTAAAATTAAAGAATCGCTTTTAAACATTTCTCTGATGCTTAAAAAAGTGTCGATATTTGTCTGAATTAGGTGGTCGGCCAAGTGGTCGGAAAACGACATTTCATATTACACGACTTAATATTATTCCAGACAATGGGTAAAATGATTCCAACCTACAGGAAATTTATTCAGAGTTAAAGAATGGCCTTTAAGCATTTCTCTAATGCTTAAAAAAGTGTTGCTATTTGTCTGGATTACATAATTAGCCAAGTGGTCGAAAAACGACATTTCATACTACACGACCCATACCAATCAATGGTGGAAATGATTCCAGGCTAACAGAAATCTATTCAGGATTAAAGAAATGTTTTTAAAAATTTGACATAAAGTGTCTTGAAACATACAGTGCCGACAGAGCGGATTAATCCACTTTGGGGCTCTAGATATTTTCTTCTTGATTTTTTTTCATTTTTCAAAATTTTTGGGTAGTTCTGGGCCTACGCGGCCTACCTGCTAAAAAAATCGAGACTGAATTTTCATTCAATTGATTTGAATTTTTAGGTGTAGTTTCTTAGGTAGATTAACTAGGAGAGTACACAAAATTTTTGATATTGGTTAACAAATATATTTTTTATAAGCACATAACCGTGGTATCCGCAATAAAAATTTTTTGTACGTTTCTAAATAAATTGAAAAAGAAAGGTTGGTATTAATTTTATTTTCAAAAGGTGTATGTATACAAATTATATTTTGCAATAAATATGGTCCTCTTTACTGAATATTAGACAATACGTTGTGCTGCTTAACTGCTTCAGTGAAAAACTTTATAAACTGGCCGTATGCGCTGTCTATTCTATTATAATAATCATTATTGTTTATTGTTCTATAATAAATAGACACCAGCTACACCAAAATATAATTAGAAATTCTGTGTTTGAAAGATCATCATCTTTTTTTCATTATTGTTAAAGAAATAAAACAAATAACGAGTCAAGAACCTGGAAGCAATTTATTTGGCAACAAAAAGGTATACGAAAGATGACTGTACATTTAAGTTCAAACGACTGTTAACAACCATACTTATATAAACACAAGTAAAATAACCAGAAGCATATAACTTCAATAGGCTTACTTTAAAATTTCATTTACAGCCGTATAAATTCAGTTAACAGTTCACTTATATTTGTTGTGTTATTTATGTTGCTACAGAGCTTTGAGTGAAGAACTGTAGCGTGTACTCGGTTTTATTCATTTAATTGCCTATTTACTTGACTCGTTTTACTTGAAAATAAAAAACGCACTTCAAAGCGAAAAAAAATCTTCAAAAGTATTTGAGAATTGTGTCACACTTTACCCACTTGAAAAATGTCTTCATACGTATTGCATAAAACGTACGTTAAAATTTTGTTTTTATTCCACATATACATACTAGTTTATTTTTAAATTGTGACAATTGATTCGAAAATTACTTGTTCATTTTCAAACAAAACATATTTTTGATTATATCCTCTGAAGAAATGGGGATGGTGAATGAAAGAAATTTTGGTTTAAAAATAAGAAGATAAATACAATCAAATTTAAGAATACATGCGAAAAGGGGCAAGCAACATTTTAAAAATAACAGATTAGGCAACATAGTAAAGTTGTCTACGAAATTAACGTTACGACCCCACGTTGGGCGCCAAATTTTATTTTAACGCGTAGCTTGAATATTGTATGTTTATAAAATGACACAGTTCTTTAATTTAATTTTTAATAAGAAAATTAAAACAGAACTTTCCAACATACTTCTGTATTGTTTATTAAGTATTTTTAATAGTAATTATTCATTCTTATCAAAACTCTGCATAACTTGATACAAGGAAAATTCAAACATTTAGATTAAATAACAAAAAAAAATTGTAAACCTCTGTGTAATGGGTAATTCCATGGTCACTTACATTACAATTTGATTTAAAATTGGGATTAAAATCTTTTGAATTTTCGTATTTAATGAGTAAATCCACTAAAATTTAGTCAAATTAAATCGAATACGATTTGTACTTTTAAACAAACGAAATCAAACAACAAAAAATGCATATTTTTTTTTAGCGAATTTCGAAAACTCGAAATTCAGCTATTACAGTAGGTGTCATGACGCAATCTGAGTCCGGGGCTATGGCAGAAATCTGTTTTGAGGTCCCTAGAATACGAAAATGATATTCACTAAAATTTATATATATATATATATATATATATATATATATATATATATATATATATATATATTTATGTGTTCCCACGATAACTCTCGAACGAAACGTCTAACGCTTATGAAATTTTGTGTGCGGACTGGATTCTGAATTGGCTTGGCTAAGTTCGTTAGCCAGACACGTCGGATGCCCAGAAGTAGGTTTTCTGGCCATTTTTTATCATTCGATCCTATCATAAGGCAGTTCAATTTTTACATCGTTGAAAAGGAAAAAAAAAATTATGAAGAAAATATTCTTATAATTTTCTTTCTATTTTAAGTATTTTTCGAGAAAATGTAAATTTTCACTTTTATTCTTTCTTTGTTAGTCTAATAAGTAATTTATATTTATATCTCAGTTCTTTATTAAGTATAAAAATATTTCACTTTTTTATTAAAGAATTTTGTGAGAACAAGTGAAAACTATTCACGTATATGTGATATAACACACATACATGTATAGAGTTTTGTTTCTCATTTATTGCATTATAATTAGCATGGTTCTATCCCATGTTAAAAAATGTAAATTAAACAGATTTTCTAAGCTAATGTAATGAAGAATTTTTTTTTTTTTTATTGAATTTTTAAGTAAACAAGAAATTGAAGATTATGTTATGATATATTATTATTATATATGAAACAAAACAAAATGTGTACAATGTACATATGTATGTACGGAAAAATATTTTGAATCGATTTTGAAAATTTTTCCACTAATAATTAATAATGTTAAAAAATTAAACCATTTCAAATGGATTTAAGGTATTTTATGTGAGGTCAAGGTTTTCGGGACCTAAAAAGGCCAGAAATTAATTAACCAATCGATTTTAAAAATTTTTTCACAGTTAATAAGTTAAAGTATTTGAATTAATTAATTAAATGATGTCCGCAAGAAGCTTACGGACTGCCATAAGTTATATGAGATCCTTAGAACCCTTTTCTTACTGTTAGAGTACTAGACTTGTATGAGTTTCGCCAGGATTTACTGATCCCATAATTGTAAAAAATAAACTAAACGACCAATTTTAAAAATTTCTTCACTGTTACAGAGCTAAACTATTTTAGATAGATTTAGAATACATTATGTAAGGTCCGCCAGGGTCCACAGGACCCAAAAGTGTCAAAAATAAACTAACTGACCGATTTTGAAAATTTTTTCACTGTTACAGAGCTAAACTATTTTAGATAAATATCGATTACGTTATGTAAGTTCCGCCTCGGTCCATAGGACCCAAAAGTGTCAAAAATAAACTGCCTGATCGATTTTGAAAATTTTTTCACTGTTACAGAGCTAAACTGTTTTAGATAAATATAGATTCCGTTATGTAAGGTCTGCCAGAGTCCATAGGATCCAGAAGTGTCAAAAATAAACTAACTGACCGATTTTGAAAATTTTTTCACTGTTACAGAGCTAAACTATTTTAGATAAATATAAATTACGTTATGTAAGGTCCACCAAGGTCCATAGAACCCAAAAGTGTCAAAAATAAACTAACTGACCGATTTTGAAAATTTTTTCACTGTTACAGAGCTAAATTATTTTAGATAAATATAGATTACGTTATGTAAGGTCTGCCAGGGTCCATGGGATCCAAAAGTGTCAAAAATAAACTAACCGACCGATTTTGAAAATTTTTTCACTGTTACAGAGCTAAACTATTTTAGATAAATATAGATTACGTTATGTAAGGTCTGCCAGGGTCCATGGGTCCAAAAGTGTCAAAAATAAACTAACCGACCGATTTTGAAAATTTTTTCACTGTTGGGGAACTAACTATTTTAGATAGACATACATTACGTTATTTAGGGTCCGCCAGGGTCCATGGGACCCAAAAGTGGTAAAAATAAACTAACCGACCGATTTTGAAAATTTTTTCACTCTTACAGAGCTAAACTATTTTAGATAAATATAGATTACGTTATGTAAAGTCTGCCAGGGTCCATCGGATCCAAAAGCGTCAAAAATAAACTAGCCGACCGATTTTGAAAATTTTTTCACTGTTGGGGAGCTAAGCTATTTTAGATACATATAGATTACGTTATGTAAGGTCTGAAGTGTCAGTAGGACCTAAAAGTGTCAAAAATAAAATAACTGACCGATTTTGAAACCTTTTTACTATTACCAAGGTAAAATATTTTAGATAGGTACAGGTTGTGTTATCTGAGATCCACAACTGTCCTGCGGATGCAAATGCGGCGTAGAATGCTACACAACGGGTTTTGAATATATATATATATATATATATATATATATATATATATATATATATATATATATATATATATTACATAAAGTCCGCCTAGAATATACGGTCGAGCTGATTTTTTAATGAGGTCCACCGGGATCTTGCAGATCCGAAAACGCCAGTAATAAGCTATCGAACCGATGCTAAAAAATTTCTCACTGCTAGAGAACTAAATTATTTTAGATGGATACAACTATGCTGCACAAAATTCGTTCGGGTTCTTGGGTCCCCAAAAATACCAAAACTAATTACCCAACCGATTTTAAAAATTCTTTTACTCTTAGAAAGCTAAACTATTTTAAATAGGTACAGGTCTTAGATGAGATCCGCCAGTGCCCAAGATTTGGAAATTCGCTATGTTATGCAGATGCTGCGACAGGGGTATTATACAACATAAAGTAGGTGGTCACTTACATTATTTTAAAAGGAACATAATTTTTTATCTTGTACACAATGAGAATTTTCTGTTCTGTTTTAATAACAAACAGCGTCATTTAAGTAAATTCAAATAAATAATGTTTCAATAAATTATTTTAATAATAAATTTCATAAAATATTATATATTTTTGATAAAAATGTAACTTTTAATCGGTCACTTACATTACACCTCTTTGGTCACTTACATTACAGTCACTTTAAAGCAAGTTTTATTAAAAAGTAAGTAGTTTATTAGTTTGATTTTTTGGAAAATATGATAGATAACAAAGATAAAAGTTTATTTTTAGTAATTAAAAAAACGTCTGTCGGTTTTGATAGCCTCCATTGCTCAAATTCGTAGCTTGACAAAAAATCAAAATAATACTCAAAACGAGTATAGTAATTATTTCAGCATAAAAAAAAGGTAAATTTAGCTGTATTTTAATATTCATTTGAAAAAATCACAAGCTACAGTATTTTTTTATTTATTAAGTAATAAATTTTTAAGTTAAATTTACAAAATAAAAACAATTATAGGTAAAAAAATAAAAAAAACGTTGTATATCAGTGATTTAGTCTTTTGAGTATCAAGTAGGCTTGATTTTGATTAACTATTTTCATTTCTTAATTTTTACTAAAATTCCATCATTTCATGGAATTGCCCTAATCGTTTAATAGTTCATGCGAAGTATTTTCATTGATTCTGTTTTTTGTTAATTTTCGCTTGACCTTTATTTAGCTTGTGCAAATTCGTAATGCCCCTATCTGGGATGTGTGCCATGTCAGTTAAATGCCTTGCAAAAAACAAATTCGAATTCAGAATAGCAAATCGAATAATTTCCTATATAGTATGACTAAATTTAACTTTTTTTTACTACATCTATTCCAAAATAAAAATTAAGTGCTACATAAAATAATACATCAACATTACTTTTCTAAATTAATATTTTGACATATGAAATTAAATATAAATGAAACTTCTGTCCAAAACAAATGTATCAAATTAATCTAACACACATAAACTCCACTTCTGTCTCTGTATATAATTTTTTTTTTAAATGAAAATTATATGAGAATATAAAATAATGGATGTGAATAACGAGTCCATTCATATAAAATTTTCCCGCATAAAAATGGATATGTAGAACGGAGGGAGTAGTACAGTAGGTAGTTTCTAATATATGCTCTGTTCTATAAGTATATTATTTTTACTCGGAGCAAATAATAAATATAAACCCATTACAATATCATCATCACATCATCGTGTATCATATCCATTTTGGGAATTAGTTTTTGATGGAGCATTTTATGTTGGATGATACATGATTTCTCAATTAATTTTGATGTTATATACACAAATATATTATGTGTCGCAAAGCACACACATGTATGGTTAGGAGTCGGAGGGGGATACGAATATCAAGTATATATACCATGGTGTCAATTACAGAAATATTTTACGGAGAAATGGTGCCAGTTGGTTCACTTGAATGATATTTATAGGTGATAATTTAAGTAAATAAAGTAAAAAAATGCTACCAATTGGGTATGGCACACAGCTTCCTCGTACTCGTAAAAGATTTTATAACAGTATTCTACCAAATATATATACCGTGAAATTATATTTTCGCCTTAATGTTCATAAAGAAAATTGTTATAACTCAAAATACTTAAAGGCTAGATTATAAAATAATAGCAAAAATATTTTAGAAGCTAACCCCCGAAACACTTTAAAAATTTGAGCGAAGTGGGACTAGCAGTAAATAGGATATTGACATTTAATGGTATTTAATGGTAGCGCCGTGGATACTATTACTCCGAATGCAATGAAATTTGTATGGGACCATCTAGGAATCAGGCCGCATAATTGCTGACAATTTCATAACAAAGAATTGAATAGTTCAGAAGTTATGTCACTTGGTGCAATTTAGTATGTTAATAGAATAACATGGTAGCGGCGTAGTTACCGTTACTCCGATTTCGATTAAATTCATAGGGGACCACCTAGGAACCAAACTGGATAATTACTGAAAATTTCATTAAAAACAATCGAATAGTTCATGCTACTTGGTGCAAATTGGCGACACACAGACCGACAGACACCAAACCAAAATTGTTCAGGAAACTAAAGCGTAAAATGTGCGTAAAAAATTTTATTTCGGAGGGAAAAATTTTTTTATTTTTCAAGGGTGATCACAATGCTTCCGCTACTTTAGTAGTCTCGGAAGCAAAAAATGTATTTATAACGAAATAAACTGTTCGACGAATATTCATGTAACACTTGATGAAGAAGAAAATCTAGTTTGCCACTGGAGGCAGGCCAATTATTTTGCTGCGGTAAATTATTTACGCTCCTCGTCGCCCTATATCTCAGCTTTCACATTTTTCCCAGACATACGGATTGTTTTGTTAGTTCACAAATGTGTTCTAATTTATGTGGTTAAAGTTTAAACAAAATCGTTTGAGCTGTTTTTCTGCAAATGGCAAATCTGTCCATTTTCGGTGGCTGGGCTCTGCTCACAACAACTTTTGAGTGTATTGACTAGGTTGTGTATCTTGATAAATGAACTTCATTCCCATACCAAATTTAATTAGACAGATCGACAGACAGACAGTTTTTGTAAATGACTAATTTAAACTCAGGGGACCTCAAAACTAATGATGTCGGGTGATTGACTAATCGATTAATCAAACATTTAGTCACTTTTTAGTCGACTATTTTACCTTCGATTAAATGACTAAAATGACTACCTAATAATTGAACAATTTTTCTATATTATTTAGGTACTAGGCGCTTTAAAGAAAGAAAACTAAAAAATTATATATTTGCATGATTTCTCACTTTTATGTGATATCTCATATATATTTCTTTTTCTTAAAAGAAAAATATTAAACGTCAATAATTAAATTCAAAAGAAAACTTCATTTTTGAAAGAGTTACATAAATTACGCTACTCATGAAATCGACTAAAAATTTATAGTCGATTAGTTGACTATTCTATATGCTCGATATTTTCGACTAATGACTAATTTTTCCTGAAAAACGATTTTAATTGATTAATCAACTAACTGCTTCTCGACTAACTCGACATCACTACTCAAAACGTATGTTTCCGCTGAAAACCCATCATCGAATTTTGTCACGATTACATAACTTGTTCGATAGATATGTAATGTACAGCACCAAGTAAAAATATATCACACAAAAATTTGTGCCTTCAATTTTAGTGTTATCTTGCGACAACATTCATTCTCGAAAGGATAATTAGAAAGGAAAAGGATAATAGATTTAAAATTATTTTGACATTTTGATTGGATCAATGAATTAAAGTTCACCTTACTAATACGATTTCGTCCCATCATGTTTAGAAGAGTAAGCTTTTATATCCAATATAAATTAGACATTCTATATTACTTACAGAACTGTCCCACACATCTAAACATATATTCATGTATTTTAACGTTTATATACGTACACATTGTAGTACTCAAATGTTATGTAATCTTTTCAACAAACAAACAAAACGTACCTATCAAGAGCCGACAGATGGAGTATAGACTGAAACAGTGGCGTAACTGCAATGGGGCAAGTGGAGCAGTCGTTTCAGGGATATGAAAAAAAATATCTCCCAAATACTTGTTATTAACATGAAAAGTAGCTACTAGTTTCCTTGATGTATCTTATTTTACGTGTCTCCACAGCAATTGCGTATAGAAAGATTTTTTTTGTGGAAACGAAACTAGCAAACAATATGAGATTTTAAAAATTTATTCTACGTATACAGAAAAAAATTACAAAATAGCGACCCAAACGTAATTATCTCGAAACTACATTTTTTAAATTTAGCGAACACAAAGCTCGGACATATTTCATTCAACCGGCTTGAAATTTGGACTGTAGCTTCTTAAAGATGATATAGTCTACTGAAGTGCATATTTTAGAAGTAATCTTCCTTTTGTCATCCAGAAAATCAAACGATAGTCAATGGGATTGTTCAAGTAAAAGATAAAAGACTGTAGGGTGATGTTCGTTTTTTTTTATGTTTTTTCTTTTTTGGTTCCGAGCGTTGTGTGACAACCAAAGGGGCGTAGCTCTAGGGTTTAATGAATCTAGTTACGCCACTGGATTGCGACAGATGAATATGTATGAAAATTGTTTAGATAAAGTAGACAGTAAAATAGCAGCTGAATAAATTGGGTTGAGTGAATGTATCTGAACAAATGAATGTAATGAAAACCCAGTTTTGAATTGAACCAACCGACAACAACTACATTTCACGTGCGTTGTAAAACATTTGTTAAAACTTATACGTTCATGTATTACATAGATTTCGATGTTGTACACTGATGGTCTGAATACATACGTTTTGAAAATATTCTAAACTTACTCAAGTTTAAACTTATGCGAACTGAACCATCAACTATTTGAACTCGCAGTACCAGAAGCACTTTTTCCGAGTGCAGCAGCTCTATTTAAAACTAACTAATACTCAGCATACGTTGTAATGCTATACTCAGTAAACTCTATGAAATACACACATTAAATAGTTGCAACGAATCGTGCGCCATCTATTGTAAAATGATTGTACTAATTCAGAAACTTGCACGGGCGTGCGCTCAAAAACTCACCAAAATTTCATCGCAATCGGATGAATGGTAGAATGATTAGAAATAGAAAGAAGATCATAATATAAAGCTTCATCTATATGATGACTTAGAGATAACTGAATCAATCGAAAGTAAACAATTTTAAATCAAAAGAAGAAGATATACAATTGTTGTTTATGTGACGCGTTTTATCTTAAACACACTGTATTGTATCTAATTATTAAGCATCCTGGTACATTATAATATAATTTATATCATTTATACATACATATTGGATTAAGTTTTTCAATTACTACAATGTCGGGTAATATTTTAAGGATTCATCTATATTTGGGCTGTAAATGCAATTACGTATATTATATGTGAAATACAATATTTGAGGATTAAATAGCACAAATGAATGATTTTCAAATACGATAGGTACAAGAGTTTGAAATAATGTTTGAATTAAATTTTAGGAAAATATACGATTGTTCAAAGTACTTTCTAGTATTACCATTTTGTACAATGAAAAGTCTCCTGGAGTGGTTGCTCCAGAGATCCAAATTAGAGATGGAAATAATTTCTTGCTTATACACTTTTTTCACTATTAATTTGATATGCAAAAGGTTGCATGATGTTTGAACTTCAGACACACATTCAGTAAGGATTCCACCACAGAACAAATAGAACGAATATAACTGTCTCTTTTCTGCAATCACTTATGTGCAAATATATGCATCTTAGGCTGCTTAGTGTCACTTGCTCAGTACCCGTCTCTCAGTGTAAGTCAGTCAAACAACAATAAATTTGATTGTTGAACCGGCACAAGTAGCGTTGTAGTATCACACACATCACACACATGTATGCGAACCAAAGGTCACGTGACGGCTATCACCACTCACACTAACAGAGTTTACCGCACAAATACAAAGTAAACACCGTGCACGTATACAACATATTTTCTATCTCAAGTGGTTACACTGGTTCCAGTAGTATAGAAATATGTATTTTCTCTCTAGTGCTCTATGGATTCCACAATAGTTAGAGCTATTGACCCCGATTGATCAAATCATTTAGAAGTTATACGATCGCTAACAGATGCACCAATGATTATAATTATATATTAAACAAAAATTATGATAGTTTCTAGATTTTTCTTCGGCCCAGATTATTTTTACAACTCCACATTTAGCAGGCGTTCCAAAATTGTGTACTGTGGACTTATGGACTCGGTTATGGTTAGCCCTTTTTTCTATTTGCTAAAATTGTTCTAGTACTTACTGCTTGGGAAACTTTGATTAAATAAGCTAACATCAATGTTAACATTTAATGTTACTATTAATGTTATGATCGAAGTTATGTATTTTAACGAAAGTTTCGACATTGGAAAATCATTGACAGATTTAATTAAATGAAACTTTTTAATTAAATATTAAATATTAAAATAAATATCATCCAAAAATCTTTGTAAACTTTTAATTTACATAAAACGGAATTGTTTATAAAAACTTCTTGAAAAAATTGTATGTCCCTAGACGCTATTTATGTACAGATTAGAAGTATGAATAATTGGAAATTAAAGGTTTTGAATTTCAGTTTCTCATTTATGATATCCCATGTCGCGTTTTTTTTGTAAGGATCCAGAGTTTAAATTGCAGCTGAGTGAAGACAGATTACTGAAAAATGCGCCTGCGCAGTAACTATCGTTACTCCGATTGTGTTCATCGCATTTATAGGGAACTATACATGGCCTAACTCTCAAACTTTCTCACAATTTGAGTGAAATAGGACTGGTGATAATTAAGATATCGAAATTTAATAGGATTTCATGGCAGCGCCATATGGGTAACATTTAGGAACCAAAACGCATGACTACTAAAAACTTCATTAAAAATGGTCGACAGACACGAAATCAAAACTGTTCGGGAAACTCTTGGAGGAAATAGATTTTTACATTTCAAAAGTGATCACAATGCTTTCGTTGCTTTGGTAGTTTCAGAAGCAATAATAATAAAAGTTAAATATTATCATGGGAGCTTTTTGATGAATTGATACAGAAAACTAAACCAAATAAAGAGACCAGCAGCTTTATACAAAAATAATAGGACATTATTAATATAGATACAAAGTGCATATAAAAAACGAATATCTACTCTAAATAATTCTTTTTCTCTTTCCATATAGATACAAAGTTACATAACAATTTCGTATAGAGAGAAATAAATGGCAAGAGGGAATAATAATTATATAAAACAATGATAAATTAACTTGTGAGTTAATAAATTAAATTTCGAGCTCTCTAGTTATTAATATTTAAAGACCACTTTTATATGGCAAAATAATTTTATTTAATAAATTTTCAATAATCTTTCTGTGCCGTGCCTCGTTGTGGCAATTAAAAAGGAAATTTAAATATAAAATTTATTAATTTACAATATCAACAAAAACAAAAGATACCCACACTAACTTACAGTATGGAGCAATGCCCACCATCATTTTGTATCCAGAGGCGTATTTAAAATAATTATTTGAATGAATTGAAGTAAAATATTATAACGAATGGATTTTCATTTAGATGAAAAGATAATTTCGAAGCTATATTGTTTTTCGTAAATGGTCTAAATATATTTCATTTTAAAATGTAGTTTTTGTTGTATTCTAAATGTAGTTTTGTACTGAAAATTATTTTATTAAATTTTCTTGTAGGTAATGGTCCTGTTTTATTTCAATGTCACAATCCTTTTAAGTTTTATTTATTTTAAGTACATGATTCTGGTAATAAAGAAAAAATATGGCAGTAGGTATATGTTTTTTGTTACGATAAACTCTATAAATATGATTATAGAACCTTATTCTAGGAATATAGGAAATGAAGTATATCTTAGATTGTGTATTTTATTATACTCTTATCTCATTGTTTGTCCTTTGTCAGAAGAAAGGAGGAAAGTAATTCATAAATTACTAAAACAGTTGAGAACAGTGTCTGCCTGTCCGTCTGTGTGTCCGAGTACGAGGAAACTGTGTGCTCCCCTCCCACTGACGGTGTATTTTTCACTGTTTCCATCCATATATGTATTTTAGAATTTATGGTTACTTTGATGTTGGTGTTTAGTGTAATCCAAAATTTTGTTTGGAGAACGACGTAAAGTCTGCCATAATTATTACAACAATACCCCTGCCGGAGCATCCTGCATAACATAGCGAATTTCCGTTTATAAAAACCCGTTTGTCTGTGATTTTTCACCCTTTTAAGTGCTTTTTCCTCCTCTTTCTAATGGTGTAAATAAATGTCGCAAAAAGTTTTTCACTTGGGAAAATTTTGGCATAAAACTAATTTCTTTCACGAAAAATGACCAAAAAAGGCATCCGACATGGCTAGCTGACGAACTTGTCCAACACTGTGGGACTAAATATAAATATAATATATAAATTTTAGTGAATATTATTTTCGATTTCCAAGGACCTCAAAATATATATAAATTTCTATCATAGTTCCGGGAGATTTCTTTCGGAGCACTAAAAAATAGGACTTTCTTCGGAACCCTAAAAAAATGGCAGATAACATACAAACATATACATATGTATACGACTATACAAGCTATTATCCTGCTGTACAACATACATATTCCTTTCTAGGTAGTATGTATAAGTACCTACCTACGTTCATATAATTATTTAAACGTAGTAAAAACACTGCTGACTCAGGTTTCCATTTCTAAAAATTAATTTTTCTCAGAAAACAGTTGACATAGATTAATGGTTCCAAAACCTTTTTTATGTGATTTTTTCTCGTCTTTTTAGTGATGTAAAAAAAAAGTCGTAAAAACTTTTAAACTTGGGGAAATTTTAGCAGAAAACTCATTAATTTTTACGAATATTACCCAAAAAACTATGCTCCTGGCATTGGACGTGTCTGGCTGAAGAACTTATCCAAGATTTTTGGATTTCCAATGTTTACATAACAAATTTTTGCTATAGTCCCGGCCTCAAGGCGCGTTATCAATAAGACGGTAATGGATGAATTTCCAAAATTCTTTCTGGAAATTCGCTAAAATTATAAAACTTTCTAAAAATACATTCCTGCTTTATTACCACATATACGTAATCAAAGTTAATTACGAAAATGTTTACCATATCTTTCTCATATTCATTTCATAAATGTATATATTCGTCCTTTATGGATGTGAAAATATTCAAACCATTAAATAATTATAATGTAAAATAATTTGCTATTTCTTTCCATAAAATGTTGTGCCCTTTTTTTGCTGCAAACTGGTAACAAACAGTAGTCGTTTGCCATACATACAGTAGCGCTCATGTAACAAAACATTATAATGGTAATCATTAAGAGGATTTGCGGTTAGAAATTATGAGTAAAATATTATTATTATAAATTATGTTGGTCCCCTTATGGGTCACATTATAAATGTTTTATTGTTTTAACGCATTACGGCTCGGAAAAACTGAATGTGATACTATATTTTTAGTTAAAATTAAAAATATTTATGGCTATATATGTATGTATATTTCTCTGCAAATAATGTACATATGAAATTTTTTGTCTGTAAAAGTTGTTTTATGAAAATGTGGTTTATTATTACAATTTTTTATTTTGATTACTAACACTAGATTTTAATATTTTACAGTACATGCTTTTAATAATGCCACTCTTAATTAATGTCTTTCCCTTACATCTTAGTGAAAGCCTTATCAGTCAAAAAAATGAGCAATGGGCAGTTTTAATACACATCTAAGCAATTATATATTTTTTCTTGAATTGCAAAAATAGTACATTGTGCAATAAGTGCGGGAAATTGTCGATTGCCCACGAAAGCGAAGTTGAGCGCACGAATGTAGTGAGTGCGCTCATTCACTTGAGTGGGGCAATCGACAATCCCGCACGAGTTGCACATACTATTTTTTATTACAAATTTCACATACTTTCTTCTATTATCATCACTATTTTTGACATTTTTATTACTTTTTAAAATAATATTTTTAAGTGTTTAATAATTATGAAATATTTATTAAATGAAAAAATAAGAGGCGGCTTTGCGTGTTTTGATTAAATTTTGCGTGTTTTATTGTCAATTTGCGTGTGGAAAGTTACTTTCCACACGCAAAAAAGTATGCGGGAAGAGTACAGTGGGCAAACAGCTATTTTGCATACAGAAATGTGTGCGCCAAGTTAGTAATTCTCCCGTATGAGTAATAAAAAATATTGTATGCAACATGTGTATAATGAGTGTTGTTTTCACTCATCGCAATTGCCCACTCAACTCGGCCTAGGGTCTCGTTTGATAAACTTACGATTTCTGAAGAAATCACTTTCATTTTGTAACTTGCTGCAGTCGTTTAAATATTACGGAATAATGGAAAATTAAATATTGTATATAAATTAAAATATAAATTGAAAGAAACAAATTATTGTTTGCAGAATTTATTTAATTTTATTAGACACGTAAATTAGAAATCACAAAGTAATTGAAAAAATTATCAAATTGGATCGGCTGGGAATCGAACTCAGGATCTCCCGCTAACTAGCCAGGTGTCTTGTCACTAGACCAACGATCCTCTGTTCGACAGCCGTCCCAATCCGACAACCATTCAACCACTTATGTGTATTGGTACTCTCTCTAATGCGAGAAACAGTTATTATATTTCAATTTGAAATAAAATCGAGTGCGTGTGAAACGTTACTACGTATGACGAACTTTTGTCCGCATTTAAACATACGCAGTATTCATATATTCACTTATCGTTCAGCTAAACTGAAACTTTAAACACTCGATTTCTTTGGTTAGTATGACCAAAATCTAAATGCAAATTAAAAATCACAAAGTTATTGAAAAAATTATCAAATTGGATCGGATGGGAATCGAACCTAGTAACTAGCCAGGTATCTTACCACTAGACTAATGATCCTCTGTGATGTTCGACAGTCGCCCCCATCCGACAACCATTCAACCACTTATGTGTATTGGTACTCTCTCTAATGCGAGAAACAGTTACTATATATATTTCAATTTCAAATATTATCGAGTGCTTGTGAAACATTTAATAGACACATCAAAATTCAGTCAGGGACTGTTAAAGCGAAGTTATTGCAATATAATACTTCAAAAAATTTTCTGAAAAGGTAAAGCCGCCTCCTACTTAGAGATACTTAAAAAAATACCATAACATTTTAAGAAATAAAAAAAATAAAAATAAAAAAAACGTAATGACATGAAAACTTTTTTAAATTACCCACAAAATTTCATATCCTTTGTTATTTATTATTATATTCGCTAGCACGCTTAATATTTGGCTACAAAAATGCGAGGGTAGGTAATAAACGATACGATATAAGACGTCATTTCGATCAATCGATTGATATTCAGTGATTCGACAGCCGAATATTTCCATCCGCATCGCACAATTGTTTCATCATATTTCTTCGATAACGAATTTTTCGCGTACAACTCAATTACTGATAAATTGATGATATGTCAGTGAATGGTTAGCGATAAATTATATTTTATTTTCATAAGATAAATGTATCTATCCAACCAGCTTTTTTCTTCCTGTCTTGGTCCGTATACATATATCATTGCGGTCCGTCTGTCTATGTGTCGGTCTTTGCTTCATTCTGATTTTTATTTCGATGAAATAGTTGAATTTATTTATGTTAATTTCTTCTGATCGGGCTCTTCGGAAAGATATAATGGATGTCTTGAGAATATTGATTACTTGTTATTGTTGATAAAAATATCAGGAGTATAGGTAATGATTTATTATAAAATTGCTTTCGTTATGTTATAATTCGAATAGCTTCCGGGTTACTGCATGCAATTAACCTAAAATAATATAGAGGTTTACCGTTGGCTTTTCAGATATACTGTCTGTAAGAGACGTCATCACCATCATTGAGAACAACAAAAGTGATAAGGAGCTCTGATTTGAGAAGTACCCAGGCTTTGAGAATCGACCCACTACTCCAAAAGTCTGAGTTCAGTCAGTTCCTTGACTGGTGTGCTTAAAAAAAATATATATATTAAGGGGAGTTTCGCCAAAAAGACATCAAAAATCCACCGCTATTATTATTATTTTTTTTCTTATACAAATAAATATTTTATTAAATAACTAAATATTCAAACATACAACATTGTTTCTACATGTCTTAAGATTCCAAAAAAATTTTAAAAAAAAATTCAAAAATGAGTTGAGTAGGTAATGGCTTTGAAGTCGACATTGCGAGATTTTTCTACCTTGATGGTTCTGAAATCCCCAGTGAACCAAAATTAAAAAAATAATAATTTTCTGAAAATATACATATAAATTATGGCACTAACTAGAATCTAAGAAAAAAATAAAAAACCAGCGAGAAATCGCATTTTGAAAATAAATTTTCAAAAATCACTGTTTTTTTTCGGCTATAAACAGCCGCCATTTTGAAAATATATTACGAAACCAAAAGATTCTAGTTCCTGCCAAAATGACGGTATTCGGTAATAATATGCACTTTGACTTATGTCGATATCTCATATATTTTTGAAGATATCCGACGAACCATGTCCAAAAACGTACTTTCGAGAAAATAGCATTTAAAGTTTTTTTTTTTTTTTTTTTTTTTTTTTTTTTTTTTTTTTTTTTTAAATTGAATTATAGTAAAGTGCGTGCACTAAAATGCCCCTAACTTTTTGATTTTTAATTTTTTCTTTTAAATAAAATTTTAGGAGAATATTTTTAACATTTTGAGGAACATAATTATGAAGAAAAGAAAATCGATTTCTATTTTTTTTAGCGAATCTCGCCTTAAATAATTTTTTTATGATGAAGTATAAAAATTGTCAAATTTCCATTAAAAAATTGAAATAATATATTTTACGAGCTAGTTTTCGATTGATTAGACCATTATCAGATAGAAGATGAACTGAACCAAAGATCTACCGTAAAATTCTTTTTGCACTGAAAATTCTGTGTATTAGTTCTGATATTTTTGAAAATTGTAAACCTAGCCCCAGCTTAGTATATTTCTGATGATCCTAGAAAATCTAAATGCTTAGAACAGATGAACTATCCATCCATATTTACATCGAATTAGTAGGAAACAATTTATATGATTTTCGAAAGGAAAACTTCTATACTTCCTACAAAAAAAAAAATTAAAAATTTTCGAAACTATAACAAAGGCTAATAAAAATCAAATACGACTGTTCTTGAACTACTTTTTATAATGTAATAAAATATCAAATTTATGCACCCCGATGTACAAAATGAAAAATTTATTAATAAATTTTATTTTATATGCGATATGGGCATTAATAATTCTAATAACTTTTTGATATTTTTTTGTGAATTTATTTGAATTGATATCTTTTTTTTTTTTATTTTAATGATAAAAACAGAGATATAAAAAGTATATTTGAAATAAAATTGCAAAAGTTTTTTTTTCGAACATATCAATGTCAAATCAAATAATTTAATTTGTATATTAATAATATTAAAAGTTTATTCCATGTAATTATTACGAGTTATTAAAAAAATATCATTGTAAAATTTTGATTGAATGCACAAACAGATAATTTATTTTTCCGTATTTGTAACACAAGAATATTGTGGTATCAATTGATATTAAAAATCGTCAAATGCACATTAAGTCAAGGTTTGTCAGTGGTTATAGGGTTCTTCTAGGATTTTGGGATAATATGTAAGGCATTTAAGTACAAGGTTTATTTCTTTTTGTAAAAATAGGTATACATATTCAATAATGTGTAATTTGGTTTCTCTTAAAGAAATACATTTTTGAAGTTAAATGTTTCGAAAATGAGGCCTACAAATTATAAATTTTTAAAGGAATGTTAGCTTCCTTTTAAAAGATATTTCTAAAGAGATTCCGTAGGGTACGGTATGTTGAATAATTTACTGAGTTAATTGAATTACTGACGGAAAATAAAAATTTTATCCATTTTTCTACATTTCCCTTAATGGTTTAGACTTGAATTTTCCAAAACGAATCTACATATTTTTTTATAAGCTAGTATAAGCTGATATAAGCTAGTCTGAGTTGAACTTAAAGAATTCACCACCAGATGTCGTCACCAACTTCTAATCTTCTTCAATCAACTTCTTTTCAAAGTGCTGATTGGTTAAAAACTGCAATTTACCCCATAACTAAGTCAAATACAAAACGCTTCCAACCCCTGAACTAACGACTGATAATGGTTCTGATATAAGCTAGTCCGAGTTGAACTTAAAGAATTCACCGCCAGATGTCGTCACCAACTTCTAATGGTTAATCACACCTATCATATCAGAGTAGTTCACTCATGCTACCACCAGATGTCACTGACACATGAGGTGTGTTTTCCGCGCCCAATGTTCAAACATCCATCCTGATACCGTTACAATAAATATTATTTTAGTGAATATCATTTTCGGGTTCTAAGAATTTTAAGGCAATTTCTGTCACACTCAGGACTTAAGTCTTACCATGACAACGGTATGGTAATAACTGAAATTTTCTGGAAATTTGCTAATAAAATTAAATAAAAAAATAAAATTCAATTCAATAAAATGTAAACAGTTGTAAAAAATAAAATAAAAAAAATATATCGAAAATTAAAAAAGAAAATTCCATTTTTTTTTTCACTACGATGAATTGTTTGTGATTTACCGCGCCACCACGTTCGCATCACAGCACGACTGCCCCTATTTCACACCCCCCGTGTTTTTTTATTAGTAGCTAAATAAAAAAATATTTATATATATATATATATATATATATATATATATATATATATATATATATATATATATACAGATATCAAAAATCTTTATTTCAGAACGTGTTCTGCATCATAAAGTAACAGATTTATATATCCGACTTATTCTATGTTGGAACACACACAAATAGATTACGACATTTTTCACACTGAAAAGAACAGAAAGGAAAAACCTGGTGCTATATCTTAACGGGGTGCGACGTGGAAAAAAAAGAAAAAAACCAAGCTGTACATGAATGCTATATATTCGTGAATGTATTTGTGTTGTCTTGTTGTTGTAAATAACATAAAAATTGAAACATAAATATATAAACCACCTTTATATAGTGAAAGATACTACTACTATTATGTAATGGGGGGGGGGGATTGTTAGACGAATACGGAAAGTTGTGGGTGTCTATTTTTATTATTATCCACTAGCCTGTGGTGTTTTTCCGGCCGGAAATTGGGTATGTGTACCAAATTTTTGAAAGAATTACAAATTTACAGATTTTTGTGACATTATTGTTCGGTTTTTTGGTACGTTTTAGAGTATATAGACAAATATAGTAACGATGTCGATACGAGCTTGTAAAACACTTGTAAAATTTAAATCAGGGTTTCCAAAATGCAGCCCGCAATGCTAGATTGTCGGCAATCTCAAATTAGTAAAGATAATTTACCTATATATATATATATATATATATATATATATATATATATATATATATATATATATATATATATATATATATATATATTTTTTTTTTTTTTTACAAAAAACCTATAAATCTGACTAAATTTCAAAATACCAAATATTTACCTTTACATAAATTAGGTTCTTAGGTCGAAACAATAAAAAACTTGTTGAGAAAATACCATTTAATTTTCGTCTGTGATTTTTCTTTTATTTTTACAATTCGGATTTTATCAAAAGTGAAAAAAATTAATACAAAAAATCTACGAGCAGCTTCAAATCTTATATTTCTAACATTAAAATTACGGTTTTTGGAGCTTTTTAAAAATTTGGTCCTTGCCTTTACCTTAAAATACCTTTCATCCAAATTTCATAAATTTTCACAAGTAAAGTTTGAAAAAAATTGCAAAATCAAAATTTTTTCAGAAAGCTAACAATAGCAGTAACACCAGAACCACTAACCTAAAATATGTCAAAGTTTTGTTACTATACGTATAATTATTTTAAACCTAGTTTCGTTTCTCCAGCCCCAGTAGATTTCGAGCATCAGCATACATATATATACATAAAAGGTTCGGAAAAAGTCAAAATGTGGAAAATTTCCACCCATTTCCACCCAGATTTTTAATTTTTTGGATTCCTTAGGTTCCAGAGATCTCATTAAGATCCGGTGAAAACCTCTTATATTTAAATTGATCTGATGATCATATTTTTCCTTTTTGATAGTTTACATATTCTGTAAGGACGAGAAAGTATAAAAATCACTGATCACACTTTGGGATCTTTCCCTTACTCATTCCCACGTATTAAATACCCTGTACACGTACATACGTGTATAGTTTACACGTATAGTGATGTAGAAAACGCTTCCTATACTTCTTGTCTTTCGCCTCTGTAAATGGACGAGCTCGCTGACAGTTTCCCGGTGAATTATGAGTTTACCGGAAACGAAGTGGCGTCATTATTCCGATTGCTTACACCCACTACTTGCTACTACCACCTATACAGTGTTACAACATCCTATACGAAATGAAACTTTTTTATAATATGTATATATAATGAGGGATATCTACGCTGGCTGTAAGTTTTAAAACTGTGATTAAACAGTAAAATGTTGGACAATTTTTTTATTTATTTTCCTTGAAACCGAACAAAATCCATCGAAATCAAACTTAGATGGTCATTGGTGAGCGTCCATAAACTACGTAGTTCCATTTTGGCCAATTTTGAACCCCTCCCCCACCATGTAGACTACAGGTGACTTTTGCCTTAACCCCCTCCGCGCCTCCATAGTGGAACGTAGTCTTTTTCTTACAAATTCCAAAAAACATTCAATTAAAATAATAATCTTTTTATTATAAAATGTGAAAATTAAGGCACTTTTTTACAGTATAGCAGAATATTTCCTCAAAAAACACGTCCCCTGACAGTAAGAATTTTAAGGGGGACCACTAGTGTGACGTTTTCAAAAAATTGGAAATTTTTTTTTGCATGTTTCGATAGTCTATACCTTGAAAAATAACATACTAAAATTTCAAGTGCATATCTCAAATAGTTTTTGAGTTACAGACATCCGAAGAGTGGATTCTGATTTTCATTGTTAACTTTGAGGTATTGAGAAATGTATGAAGGCTCGGGTGTTTCTGGACGTGGCTGCCGGCCACATGTTGTGGAGAAGCAAGACCCTGGCACATTTAAACGACTCATCTAGTTTTACTATGGCCGTTATAGTCAGTAAATCTTAAATAATTTTAGTAAAAATTCTCAGTGATTAAAACTAAAAGGTAAAATTACGAAAAACTACATTTTTCAAATTTGCTACAGTTATAACTCGAAGACAAATCATTCGATCGATTTGATTCTTATTACAGCTTCTTTTATATATATTTTTGCGTACCATGAACCTCCAGTTTTCCGATCGAATAAAAAATGTAATTTTCGCAAGCCAAAAACCATCAAATTTTTGCGCAAAATTTGAAACTTTTTATTAAAAACTCCGCCATTTTGTTAAATTTCAACTTTCTTTTTCGATTGAGATTCACGGTACGGACCATACCTTCTAGTTTAATAGGCTTTTTGGTTTTTTTTGATTTCATGCAGTGTGAAAGCCGCTATCACTGCAGCAGTGGGGAAACTTTTTTTTTTGGAGCCTTGGGAGATCTCGAATAACTCACTGAATTTTCAATTTTTTTGTCCAAAAATTTTATCATGAATTTATTATATATCAAAGAATATATCCTTAAAATATTAAAACATTCCATACAGTAGTTTTCTTTAAAAAAATCCCCAAAAATCACCTTTTTTTCAGGCCGTTGCACTAGTAACGGCCCCCTTAGTACTCCCCCTTAACTTAAAGACTGTGTGGCCACATGGTTGCACAAATATCCAAAATATTAAGCACGTCATAAGTAATTCATGATTATTCAATTCATGAATTTTTACATTCAAATTAATGTTTATTTAACCTTTTCAAATAAAACTGCTGCTGCCCCTCTCTCCCCATGTAATCCAGCGTAGCTTTTTGCATAACCCCTGCTTCCTCCCAATTAAGCTACGTAGCTTATGCATGCTCCCTTGTCAATACAAACTTATGCCCTTTGGATTGATAAATAGGCCAATTATATTTTCCCAACTGTTTAAGCGCATACGGTTTAGCGAAACTGTTAGATTTTTTTTCTTTTTAGAATCTGTAGCATGGACTGTTCCAATTCACAAATTTGATAGTTAGCACTCTCAGTATAGACCTGTAAAATAATTCTATGGTATTCCGGAAATAATATATATTATGGGAAACAATTATTTTGTCTACAAATAATTCAACAGATAAATTAATTCTATACCTAGTGACAATCGTCATATGCAAAATAATTAGTCGTTTTATGTAGAATATGCTAGAAAATATTCAAATAAGGCACAATTCTATCAAACATCCCACATATGCACATTCATTGTATGTTATACGGACTATTATTATTAAAACACACATATTAGTATCGTGTGTTCCAGAATTACTCCAACCATTTTTACTCTCGAATAGAAAAGGCGAATACAAAATTACTTAACTGGGATAAGGAAGTTTAGATACTCTTATATTTTCAACCGTACGATAAATAGTGTAATGAATGATACAAAACCAGTCAGTATGAATGTACGTCAATTTTAGGTAAATTATTCGATTACTCTTAGCTTGTGAGAACGTAAATAAATGTATGTATAGCAACGAAAAGTGATCGACGATCATATGATTTATGTAATTCGGTTGTTTTCTTAGTTTCCATACGTATTTTCCAAAAATTAAGATTTAAATCATTAAATAATGGGGTATTTGACAGCAGTTGAAAAAATATATATATTGATTTTTAAATAATTACTCGAGTTATAATGATACTGAATATTGCTTTTTACAAGTTATTTCATTCAAAAATATTAAGCAAAAGCAGCTTACGTTACAAGCTCGCTGTATTTTAGGACAAAAACTGTTTACTTTTTTGTAACTATGAAAGAAATTTTTCATTATTAATTTTTTTTAAACTATTGGACAATTTAAAACGTGTTTAACCGTTTACACTCAACTTTGTTTAACCGTTATAAAATGGAAGAAAATTTTATTAAAGCTGATAGTAACAATTTGCCAAGAATAGATGCATTAATGATATAGGCTTATTTTTAAAAGATAATCCTGATTTTTACTCCGTCGAAATAAAACATATAAAAACTACATTATGACTACACAATCTTTATAAAACTTTGAAAGTATGTTTGACAAACCTACTATACATGTGTTTCTTTCATTGTGGCAATGCCTCCAAAAAAATCTTACGGAGACGACGCAGTTGGATATGTCCATAATTACGTCGAGATTCCAGATTAAATTCTAAAAATAACACAAATGTCACAAGTAAAACCACTACCGATTTAATGTTTTTCGAGCTAATTTTTAAAAACTGAAATATTATCGGTGATTTTTATTAAAAATATAGCACAAAATAATTTAAAAATGTGTAATATGAGCTTAGTAAGAAGTAATAAACACACTAAGATGGTTTTTAAAAAATTGTCAAATACCCCATTGGCAATTTATACTTGTTTCTGTGGCAATGTGGTAGGAAGCTTTTCGGATAGGTTTATGCACCATAGAGGATTGTTACATGTTATAGATGATTATCAAGAATTTTTTGGTGATGTATTATTAGGTACGGAATTTTTTTGGAAAAAAATCACCAGTTTACTAAGGATTATTTAGTTTTTATTTTTTTAGCAACGTTTCGAGACGCAATGCTGTCTCCTCATCAGGCCCTAAATAACAGTATTATAACAAAAAAAAAAACAATTTTTTTGGAATAAAATTAATAGAACTAAAAATTACTTACAGTTTTTTTATAAAAGAACAAAAACAAAAACCAAAAAAAAAACTTATTCTTTAATAAAATGTCAATAAATAAAATTAATTGAGCAACATTGATTGTCACATAAATAAAATAATAAAAAGTTTTTTTATATAAAAAGATTAACAATTAAAATTTTTTAAAAAAACAATAAAAACAGATTACGAAACGAGCACATAATATAATGTATTGAGACATTTTTATTGACTAGTTGAGATATGTTAAGATATTTCTGCCGACTAGTGTATTTATCGATAAAAACAGTTATTGTGTTACCGACATGATCACTTAGGATCTTCTGCGCAGATACACACAGCTGATAATAAACTGTCAAATTCGAGTTGTCAGTTTGATTGTTACAATTTTCGTGTGTATTTATCCACAGGCTTTCTAGATTCAGTCTTTTTTTGAGATTTCTCTCATATTGCAGCACTCTCGTGTTCTGAAAATTAAAACGGTGGTCTTTTTCATTGGAGTGTTGCGCCAGTCCGGTACGAAAATCACTTCTAGCCAAATCCCACTGGTGTTGTTTCAGACGTAGCTCTAACGATTTCGACGTCTGGCCTATATAAAAAAGTTGACAACCAGCACACGGAATGGATGTTATAGATGATAAATTATTATACTTTTGAAACATTCTGTATATATGCTCAACATTTACATATGCTCTACAACTACATATGGCCGTATTTGTATGTTAGTTTTGATGGTGCTGACGCTAGAAATATAAACATTACAATTTTAGTTTAATCTAGCGAAAGATTTATAAAATAAACTCCCGCCTGTTTCCTCGTTACTATAGCATGTAATAGTATAGTATTGTAACGTAACGCTGCAACGGTTCTACTGGTTCTACTACATCAGTCTGTATGTATGTAACTTTAGCTTGTAAAACTAAATTAACATATTATAACAACATATTATGGAATGATTTGAAAATGTTTTCATATTAAAAAAGTTTACAGGGAAAAAAATTTAAAAAAAACAAAGAATAAAATGTGTTTATAGTTTAGAACAATATTTCAAAAAACTGACAACTATATTATATAATAATATTACATATAATAAACATTTTACAGATTTTGTACTTATACAAATAATATTTTTTGTAAGTAAAAAAATTGACAGGTATGTAGAATTCATTTTATTTTATTTTTTCGTTTAAACAGTTTTCTGTGCAAAATATTCTTAGTTTTCTTTGTCTTATTGTAAAACTCATGGACGCCATATGTCTTGAAAAATATTATTATTTGAGAAATTCAGTTGAAATAGTTTTTTTTAGTAATTGTTTAAAATTTTCATTTGCATAGAAAAGGGAGTTGAGTAACCTACTTAGGAGATTGGGATACTGTCTGCCCCCCCCAATAAAATAAAATTGAAGCTTGCTTGTTGCTAATTACAAACTTAGCAATAGAAAGCAATGAATTTATATAACTCTAACGTTTCTGGTACCATATGCTTATACACGGAGAGAAAATTCATATAAAAATTACTGTGCTCAGCACTACAATCGACGTGTAAAAGGTGAACATATTCAATTTTGTACGGTAAAAATATAAAAATTATAATTAATCATAAAAAATTTAAAGGATAGAATATTGTTTCCGTAATAGCAGTTCCGTAAAATTTGTAAAACAGCACAGTAAAAAGTTCCATTGTCGCCAAAAAATATTTTTAATTGTTTTTCTTACAAAAATTACCATGCTGTATTATAATATCTGAAATGCTATCTGCTAATAGTAGAAAGAAAAAAATAGAAAGAAGGTTGTGTTTGTTGTGAACGCTGTTGAAATGTACCTCACTCATAGTAAGTCACATAGCCAACCATAGGTTTGGACGACCAACTTGGTCGGACGGGTCGGACCAAGCACCTTGATCCATTAAACTGTCTTACAAGCAGCAAGCAGTATTCATTACAGTGTTAGAGGACGGGGATGTCACCGTTTAATTCATCATTTTGTTACTTCACTATCTTTAGTGTTAGAATATATTGTTGGCAATCATTTTTGTATGCATCATAAAGTTCTTACAGGTTTGAAGTTTTTACAGGTACCGCCCAAGCAACATAATGTTGCGGGTCAGATGCGCAAATGAAAGAGTACGACAACAAGAATTAAACTATAACATATATGCATGAGAGTGTGATAAAAGTTGTGTTAGCACATTAAATTTTACCATGCTAGCATATATTTCTTATTTTGGTCGTCGATCGCGCACGCATTATAAGAGAGCATGGTAATTTTTCTGAAATTTTATCTACAAAAATTATATGATTTTTTTCTCCGTGTACAAAATTTATACTTTATATAGTTTTAAAATTATTTTTTTAGTTTTCCAAATTACTTTTTTTTTAAAATTTTGATATATAACATACCATTGTTACTCCCGGTCAATAAGTTGGTGTCAAGCTAGTCAACTTAGGTAAATTTTCAATTGAAATAATATATATTTTATTATAAATTATGGATATTGAAATATTTTTCGTAATTTAGCAAAATGTTTCATCATAAAATACGTCTTTTTAGGTGATTTTGCGTAGCTTATGGAATCATATATTTCGAAAAATCAAAGAGAACGCACTTGTGTATAGTGGATTCATAGCATGCTAGCATTTTGAAAATTTTAATCTAATGTAAGTCGTTATTGCTTGGCCGAGCAAACAAAGAAGAAATTTTTTAGGGTCTCGAAGAAAAATCTTGAAACATCTATAATTTTACCATGTGTATCCATCTGTGACACTTCATATTTTCTACGTCTTTACATGTAGGGCTTGAAGAACTTTGTCATGTTGGGTATGAATTGGGAATTTTTTTGACATGTCACATTGTGTGATATGTGGTTAGAAAATGCTTATAAAAAGAAAATTGAGGCACTTTTACCATTTTTTATTTTTAAGTATCGTCAACACGTTCATTGCCAATCACGCGATATCACTGCTGATATGGCTACTTGACTATATGGCCAATCACGCGATATCGCATGATAAATATAAGAACCTATTTATTTAACGTAAAATATTTGGCCATCTCACAAAGTCTATATTTTTAGTTTGGTAATGAAAGTGTTAACGAAGTATTGCGCATCCAAGTGAGATACTCGTAATAACTAATTCAGACGTTAAAAGCTCAACAGCGGTAAAACGTTTCAGTGAAAGTATAGATAATCTTCAACTTTTGATACAAATAATATAATAATACTAGTTTAAACAATTATTAACGGCTCCGTTAAATTATCTACAAAATTTGTATATGACAGCTAATTTAAAATCATCCTAGAAATTATACACATATTTAAACAAGTACGGTAAATATTATAAGTTTCAAATTTGTTCTAGATATTATTTATTCAAATTAGGAGTTGTGAGAAAAGTTGCGAAAACTTTAAAATTTAAATGATTTGCAACTAACTGCTGTGGAATCAAAAGTACTTTTATGTTAGTTTGATAAATAATTTCTATATTTGAATTGCATCGTGTTAATTCCTAGCAACCAAAAAAAAAAAAAAAAAATAAAAATAAAAATAAAAATTGTACTATAGGACTTTTTTGAGGGCATTGTACGCGCTAAGAGTCTGTTTAACTTCACTGTATAATGCATTAACTAGCTATGTTGCGAGTGAAATACGAGAAAGGAAGTACCTACGCATGTATCTATATCTACTTCCTACCATTAGTATATTTTAATGATTGCAATGGTAGTACAGTTTGTAATGTCAGTGCTGAAATTTAATTAAACCGAAGGAGTGTTTTCCAATTTTACATAAGTACGTTGTGAAAGGCGTTCTTTATTACTCCATTCCAGTGTAATAATAAATGTTATTCGTAATTTATTGCGAGTTTTTTTTTTGGATTTTTTGGAAATTTTTATTTGAGTTTAAAATTTATCAACTATTTAATTGAATATGCTAGCAAAGAGCATGTAAATTTTAGATAATTAGTTTTATGTAGTCAATATTTTTATTTTGTTTTAAATAGTTTTAAATCGTAAGGCGATATTCTAGTTTAGAGACACAAACCTTCGGCTTTTTTCCGATTGAATGGAAAAAATATGTTAATGTTAAAAACATTTATAAGGACCTATTTAAAATTTCCGATGTAATCATATTGTTATAGAGCATTTCTACTATAGTAGCCGTCCAAGATAGTCACACAAATGTTCCTCTAGTGACTATCTTGGAAGTCATAGACGTCCATCAGGTGGGGTAAATGTTTAGTTAACATTACAAATTGGAATTTTTTCAACAATATTATTATAAAAAATTATGTTCAAGTCAAAGTAGACAGAGAAAGGTACGCTACATTTGAAACAAAGTAAGCTTTTTTTGCGCAATTCGCCATCTACGTCATAATTACGTCACATATTTGAATTTTTAGAAAAAGACAACATTACAAATATTTATTATTTAAATTAGTATGAATAGTGAAGACATTGGTCCGCACAAACTCGTTCCCAATTTTTTATAGTGGGTCCTAGTTTCTAGTACACACTACGTCGTCAAAAGTATGGTGACAATTTGACCCGAGGGGGGTCCACACTTTTGACACGGCAATGTACCAGAACATTAAGTACAGTACCGCGTCAAAAGTGTGGGCACCCCCTGAGTCAAGGTGTTACCATACTTTTGACGACGTAGTGTGCCCACTATAAAAAATGTGTGTTCTCGTTTTTGCGGACCAGTGGTTTCACTCTAGACTTATATACGTACATACGTATCACACACGACCCACATTACACGGTAGCTACCTCACAAAGTAACACACGGCAGGTACACGGAGTATGTATGTAGTGAGTATGCGTATAGACAAGAGTAAACATAGTATGTGGATGACGTAAGTGTATGTCTATTTCACTCGAAGTGTGACTATCTTGGAAGTGACTAACTTGGACGGCTACTGTAGTACTAGAAACTTGAAATTTGGTATGAGTGTAGATAGAGTCGGTGAGAGGAGGGGTAGCCTTGTAGCCTGGAAGCCCGGACAAAATATTTTTTTTTGCTGGTCGATTTTTTTTTCTTAGGAACACTTCTTTTTTTTTGTAAAATTTTTCAAGGGTCGGACTACAAAAAAACAACTATTGCCGGTTGAAATCAAATTTGAAGACAGTCTGAATTGATATAATTCCAAATTTTCTATCGACCAGGATAAAAAAGTAGTTTCAAGAAAGACATGTTTAAAATTTTAAGCAATTTACGGTAGCTGCAACAGTTTAAGTTACTTGAAGATTGAAACTAAATTGAATATTGAACTAGACTACGCAATGTATTGTCCGATTCATTTTCATCAATTTTATTTTTCCGGGTCTGTTTTGAAAGTTTAAACTTAAAAAAATCGATTTAAAAAATTCCAAGACTCGAAAACCTTAAAGCAACGGTTGTAACTACTTTAGACGACACTTTTAGAAGATAGGAATAAGTTTAAGGGTTGATTATTCTAACCAAATATGTATATATTTGTTTTGTTTGGTCGAGATTTCATCAATGTTTTTGTGAAAATATAGACTGGCATAACTTACCAATGAAGAACTTTTAATTGCAGTATAATATGAAAATTTTTGTCAACTTACCTAGAACAAAGAAAAAGGAAATTAGTTATAGTGTAAACGAAAATACGTATATGTAAATAATCAAAAAGTATCTAAATTTAAAGATTAAATTTTCTCTTTAAAATTAGATTAGCAATAACTAAATACTCTTTCATATTTATTTCGTAAATTACTTCAAACAATTTAAAACACGATTCATATAGGGCAATACCTTAATAATACTCCCAAGAATTTTTTGTCTTGAAAGTAATAGTTGTATCGTTTGTAAAGCCTTCATATATTTACAAAAGTAAATAATCTAAAACATCGTATCAGTTTTTATAAAATCTCTTCATTTAAACTTTAAAAGCCATTTTCAAAGTTTGAAAATGTGTTTCATTTAAAAATTATAGTTACAATGTAGTACTACATTGTCATTTATGATAATATAAAGTTCAAAGTAATATACTTTGATAATATAAGAATATTATATGTAGAAACAGATATTTATAATATACTTAAATGGAATTGTGTCTAGAGTCTAGACTGAAGTATGTAGTACGTTTGTATGGCCAGAGAAATATATCTACATATTATGACAAAATATTTTATAAACAAATGTTACATTACTCACCAAGAATGGATGACGACAAACAAATTTACAATTATTATGTAGTTTATTTTAAACTCTTTTCATAGTAAAGACTAGTTAAAATATAAATTGTATATATTATATATAATCATTGTATTGAATCACAGAGTTGAAATCGTATTACTGTAAAAATATTATAAGTAACTCGTTTTCATATAAAATTACGTGTTCTGTATTTTATAAAATAATGAGTAAACAGTTGTGGTAATAAAAATGTGAGTGGTCAAAAAGTTATAGAATCGAATAATAATGTTTTTCGGGTATTTTGTCTATACCAGTCGTCACACACGTCATTTACGTTTGGGGAAAGATATATCATTGAACCGAAAATATGGGTATAGTTTAAGAGTTTATATGCCGAAAATAAGTTACATTTTCTGAATAAATGTCGCTACTTTTGTGGAAGATTGAAAATTTTGATAGTTCGCTGATCGCTAATTAAAAAACTTTTATAGGTGCAATTATATTATGATGTGAGTGGAGGATTTTCAGTGGCCTTCTAAGAGATAATATGCAGAGATTCGTTTGGAATGAAATCTGCAGCATTATTTTATAGCTATTGGCCACAATTAAATTTCCCTGGTGAAGTGGTGGGGCCCTTGCGGAACATATATACTTTTCGACAGTCGTGTGTTAACCTGCCTGTACACGATCAGTAATACTGTCAGTTTTTAGAAATATTGACATTATTACTTATCGTGTATTGATAATACTGAAGTATTCGTATATATAATTTACTAGCCGTATACCCGATAGGAATTCCTATCGGCAACATCTTTTTATTAGGTACTCGTTGCTCAGTTTCAATATTTTTCAAAAGCCTAAATACCAATTTTAACGTTTCTAATTTCAAAAATGACGAACTTCCCATACGAACTCTCATTTCCTGTTTTAACCCCTTAGGGAACGAATTTCCAGAAACGTATAAACAACTGACTTTTATTTATAAATTAAAGCCTAAATACCATATCTTCTGTGCTAAATTTCGTTCATCTAAATTCTAAACTCAACAGTTTAGGCTGTGCGTTGTCTGTCAATCAATGTATAAAATATTATTTATTTGAATAGTCATAGTAACATATTTTTATATATCTAACTTCAAAAATGATGAATTTCCATAAAAATTTTCATTACCTATTTAACCCACTTAGGGGGCGAATTTTCAAAAATCCTTCCTTAGTGCTCACTTACGTTGCATAGGGAACTCCTGTGCAAAATTTCATTCTTCTAAACCCAACGGTTTAGGCTGTGCGTTGTCTGTCAGTCAGTCAGTGTTAGAAATTTATTAAGTAGATATTATAAAAATAATGATTATTATTTTTGTCACTAAATACTGACAGTATTACTGATCGTGTACAGGCAGCCATAAAGGTACTGGGTTGAATGTTATTTCACTGTTTCTTTCGTAAAAGTTTTGTGGCGATTTCGCTAATTATGCTCCCAATTTACGTAAAAACTCTATAAGATTGTTATTAAACTTCAACTATCTGAAAATTATTTGTCATACGTTAGTTCTGCGATTCGTCACTAGGGAATTTCATCATTGCAATGTATTTTGAGTTAAATATTTGAAATTGTCAATTTATTTATGTCTTTTTCTGTGCTGAATATTCATCGTCTTTATTTATTTACTTTTTTTTGAATAAATTCATATTCGTAAACTGGTTCTGAAATAAATGAATATTTCGGCCGAAGCTATATGTAATTTTTGAACGTATGTGTATAATATATAGGAATCTTACAAGAATATTGAAACTAATAAATAAAACTAGACTGTATACATGTTTAAATTACAATATTGCTTTGATATAACATTTCCGTATTCATTTAAATTCACGTTTTGGTTCTTCTACAGAAACATATATAAAGAAAATTCCTTTATTAGGTACACATTTTTCGAAAATATTTTTAATAAAAGTTGGTTTGACAAAAATTAGATATTCGTGGATAAAATTGAATCGTATACATAATATGAAATATCGTATTACTTATGATTGTGTTTAAAATATTACCCAATTTGGATTCATTCAAAACAGGAAAATCTAATTTCAGACAAAAAAAAAAATTAAACGTTTCTTTGTTTATATAGAGGTAGTTAAAGTCTTTTGTGTTCATAGTAAGAACAAAGAGCCCATTTCATGCACTCAGCGTTAACACTTTCATTGCCAAGCTAAAAATGTAGACTTTGTGAGATGACCAAATATTTTACGTTAAATAAGTAGGTTTTTGTACTTGTTACGCGATATCGCGTGATTGGCCATATCGTAAAGTAGCCGTATCACGCGATATCACGTGATCGGCAATGAACGTGTTTTGCCTGATTGCCTCAAGTAGGTACTCTCAAAATGGAAGCGTTTAGTCTAACGTAACTTTACCCGAACAGCTTTTCGTTTTTAAATTCACGGTAAAGGCGCTGCAGAGTACACTAAAAAGTATACAAGTTGTTCAAAGTTGAAAATTTTCATAAATTTTTTTAGAAAATTGTTAACAGTGATGATATAAGATTTCCACATAAATTTACTGTGAAAAGTGTTAAACAAATTCGTCCTTTTAGCATAGTTAAATATACGGAGAATATTTGTGGTTTTAACCCTATTCAAAAACATTCATGATGGTATTTTAAATGATTATTTTCGTTTTAAATTAAATTTTATTGAGAAAAAAGGCAGAAAAAGAAACCGGAACACATATTTTATGTTTCCCAATTACAAAGAGGTCATGTGTGCTTATTTAAGTTATATATTTTCACAATTTTATTTGCAAATAATGTCAGAGCTAGACAAAGGCATACAAATATTTATTTAAACTAAAACAAAACTTTTGTTTTTGTTTGCTCCTTGTATTGAATTTGATATCTGATAAAAAACCTTTAGCTGATTGCATAAATTGTAAAATTTCTGAAAAGCGATTACGAATTCTCAAGGTTTAGTAAAATTTTTAATGCCTAAAACCGTAAAATTGGTAGGAATTACAGTCGACTCTCGTTAATTCAAACCTGCGCCAATTCGAACCTCTCTATAATTCAAAGTTATCACGAGTTCCCTACAAAACTTTTTTATTGATATTTCAACCATTTGATACTTCAAACACTCGATAATTCGTGATATTTTAAGAGTCCCTCGAGTTTCGAATTAACGAGAGTCGGCTGTATAGGTTTTCGAAACAACTTTTTTCATTTTTAGCGCAATGTTAAGCATGTAAGGTCACTAAAACAAAGACTTCTGTCGAAACAAAGACATTTTCAATAGGGAATTTCGTCATTCTGACAAGAAAAATGAAAAGTTTACGTCCAAGTTACTCAAACTCAACCAGTGGCAGTAATTCAGATGTGACACATTTAAGAAAAAAGAAATTTTTTATTTTGATGACACCATCAAGCCACTAACATTTTTCACTGTCTTGAAAGCTTATTGGAAGCTAGTTGTAGCTTTACGATGTCACTTTTTAAAGTTTTTATCAAAACTACACAGGTAAGATCTGTTGAATCAGTCCTACTTCTAAAAGGAATGTTTGTTATTTCGATCCAAATTACTTTAAGTCAATTAATCATTCTAGGTCAGATCGTTTTCATAAAGCTTGATTTGACAAAAAAGAAATTTCTTATCACAATGGGTTAAATTTAGATAAAAACCAAAGGGTTAATTTTAGGTAAGTACATAATAATTTAAAATATATATTTAGAAACGAACAACAAAATTAGTATCTTAGGAAATCTGATAATTTCTAAAATAAATATTTATTCGATTTCTCTCAATTAAAAAAGAAAATTTTTAACACAATACCTTAAAATTAAAGGATTATATTTAGATTGTATATACACAGTCAAAAAATTTGTGTTAAAATTAACACATTTCACATGTTCAGAACGGTCCACTCAAGTTTTTGTGTTATTTTAACACAAAGCATATGTGTCAAATCTTTACATAAGATTAGTGTCAATGATTTAACACACAAAAGGGCATACATTTTGTGTTAATTTTTCAGATTTATTAGAGTTAGTTTTTAAACTTTTTTATAGCTTAAGATACTTGAAAATCGTCAAAAAATATAACGAGTTTGTTCATATATTATTATAAACGAAACTCAAAGCACGCAAAGTCAGCCCTTTGTAAAAATTCTTACTTGTTTCCATATATATCTAGCAAAATATATATATAATAAAAAAGATGAGAGTAGTTCTTATTATTAAATAAAACCAAAAAATTATAAGTTTTTTTAGTTATTGACGAATATAGTTTTATTAAACGTTTAAAAATAAAAAAATTTTCTTACATTTTAAGGTTATTTTGTTACAGATTCAGTTACAAAAAATCATATAAGCTTACTTGAGATTGCATTATATAATATATATTCAAAATAAAGAACACTAGTTTTGTGTACGTATAACCCAATTTTAGTGTTGAAATACACAAAAAACAGCGTACTTATAACATTATTTTCCTTTACACAAACATTGTGTTAAAATTGTGCTGCCAAAATAGATTAAAACTTTTATTATTCTGTTAAATCGAAATTTGTGTTAATATTTTAATTTAACACAAACACTAAATGTTACATTAACACAGGGTTACGTTACTTAGTTAACACAAAAATTTTAACCACTATTTTTTTTTACGCAGAACACAAATTTTTTTACTGTGTATACATAATATAACAATTATTGTAAATATATATTTAGAAACAAACAGTAAAATTAATATCTTAGGAAATCGGATAGTTTCTAAAATAAATATTTACTCGACTGCTATCAATTAACGTATCAAAAGTTATTATCGATATTGTTACACTGACGTCTGTCTGGAGAGAGAACAAGTTCCTGGCAAACAGGATTAAAACAATATTATATACAGTGGGTATACTTACTGACTTACAAGTATTAATAGCTCTTTTTTCGAAAACAATAAACTAAACTTTATCTGTGTATAATAATGCAAAATTAAACAAACTAACTTTTAATATAATTATCTAATTAGTTTTACAAAAGTTATTGTGGAAAGTGCTAATTATTAAGTTTTATAGTAAATAATTTCAGTTTATTTAACCATTAGTTTAATTTAGCTAATCTTAAATTTTAGTTAGGATAATTTCTAATTACCTATATTAATTTATTTTATTTTTACCACATAAAAAATATTGAAATTTTTAAAGTTAGCAAAATTCCTACCGGTATGCGTCATCGGGAGACGACCATTTCTGCTAGCAAATTTTGAGTTATATCATTAACATCACTGGACCAAAAATTTAAAAAAATTTTTTTTTAGAATTCATGGAGGTAGTAGCTCTTTTAAATGATCTTTCATTGGACCAAACTGACCTCTCATTTTAATCCAAAATACCTTTTTTCTAATCGTTCGCTAGTCATCAAGGCCTAAATTATTCCAAATTTCAAATCCTATATTATATAACCCTAACGTTCTAACCCTAACGTTATATTTGATAGATTAGAGCGTTACTTTATGGTATTTTCCATTTTAAAATAAAAAGACAATTTTTACTTAATTAATACCACTTTATTTAAAGTTTTGGCATGAGACATGTTTCGGCTCGTATGGCCATTAAAGAATAGTAGTGGCTTTAAATAAAGTGGTGTTAGTAAAGTAAAAATTGTCTTTTTATCCTATACCTTACGTAGTTTTTGCGAAAAATTTCTGTGACAGACGAACAAATCTATACGAAAGTCATCTTATAATAGTTCCGTTTTTCCTTCTAAGGTATGGAAGCCAAAAAAAGAAATTTTCCTTTCATCCCATCGATTTTATTTAATTTACCATCTATTTATTTAATATTGAAAATTTTAATGACGGATATTATATTTAAATTATTTCCACCTTCGACTTTTATTATTATTATTATTAATAATTATAATTTCCTAATCAAATAATTACAATATGTAACCAAAAATTTTCTCTAACAACTTGTGTGTCGTGCACAACAAAACAAAACTATTCAAAAACAGATTATTAACAAGAATTTATTAGGTATTTATAATAAATTATAGGGCCGGTAAATTATAATAATAAATCTGTACATGGGCTAAATGTATATAGGTATGAATATGAACGTTTATTTTAGTTATTACCACCTGCGGTCTTTGACATCTATTATTTAAAATTATCGAAAGGTGTTATATATTTTGCATTTAAAGCAGGGCTTCTTAAACTTTTTTCATTCGCGATCCCAAATAGAGATATATAAGTATTTTGTAAGGATTTATTGATTAGGTAACAATACATTACAAAATTTTTCGCTATGACCTCAAGATCTGGCTAAGCGACCCCAAATGGGGTCGCGATCCATAGTTTAAAAGCCCTGATTTAAAGTATCAGTACCAGCGTTTATCTGCCAGTCCGTCGATCCGTAACGTATTGGACGCTAATTATATTATAATAATCAGGTGAACAGAAGAATGGAATAAAATGATTAAGGTTCATTTATATTTACAGACACTTCGAATGTCACGTCACAGACACGTATCCTAGCAGACACATATTTTCAAAAGTATTCGTATATATATATATATATATATATATATATATATATTATATATATATATATATATATATATATATATATTATATATATATATATTATATATATATATATATATATATATATATATATATTATATATATATATATATATATATATATATATATATATATATATATATATATATATATATATATATATATAACGTGCTATTCTGATGGTCACCAGACAGTGGGTAGTAGTGATGTCCAGCCGAGGAGCAGTTAGTCGACTAATCAACTAAAATTAATCGTTAATCGAAAATATCGAGCATTCAGTAGTCGAGTAACTGACTAAGTTTTTAGTCGAATTCATACCTAGACCAATTTCAAAAAAATAATTCTTTTGAATTTAATTATTGATCTTTAATTTTACTTTTATTTATTTATTTTTTTAAAAAAAGGGAAACTGTATAATATTACATTATTATATTAATGACATAAAAGTGAAAAACTGTACAAATGGATAATTTTTTAGTTTCTATATTTTATCGAATTTTTAACACAAAAAAAATTAAATTAGTCGTTTTTAGTTATTTAAGAAAAAATAATCAAAATTAAAAACGATTTTTTACAAAGTAAAAATCGTTTTTAATTTTGTTTAAAATGAATTTCTACAAAGTAGCGCTCTCAACTGTAGATTTGAGACTAAAACAAAATTAATCGACTAAACCGATTAATCGATTAATCACCCAAGATCACTAGTGGGTAAATACTAATTAGCGATATCGGAGAATTAATCGATTAGTCGGTTTAGTCGACTAAAATTATTGTGTTTTTTAGTCGACTATTGTATCCTCGACTAAATGACTAAAATGATTAATTTCTTCGTTTGTCCGATTAATTTCTTGTCTGTAGATATGAAAGAACCTTCATAATGATAAACAATACAGAATAGAACTATATGTATATTGTACAAAGTATGTGTTAAAAAGAGAAAGATAGTATTAGTATAGACAACCCTAACGCAACAATGTTCTTCCTTATGCGAACTGACTGTAATAAATAGGTAATATTTACTGTGTCGAATAATAAGGTAGAAATATAATAATATTGAAACAACTACCTATCGCACACAGTTTATTAATTGGTATAAATATGAACCGAAAACTTTATTATCGATAACAGCTAGGGAATAGCGTTCGTTAGTATTCGATTATTTATCGACACCGAACATAACTATATATACGTCACGAATAAATGAGTATAAATGTTATACGTATATAATCAGTTAATAAATGATAATTATGAGAAATACGTAATATAACTGTTAGGTTGTTGTAAATGAAATCGGAGTTTCCGTGTAAATGATCGGCCTCCTGTATCCTTCGCTTCTATCAAAATTAGCAAAACGGAATACTTATAGAATCATTTCGATGTCCGTGCGTCTGTTGCTGGTAATTTTGACATATTTTAGCATAGAGATAGTAGAGGGTACTGACCCGGTTACAGATGTTAAGTTAAATTTTGATTATGGTGATTAGTTTCTGGAGATAATTTGAAAAGTGGAAAAATTTTTTTTCTCAAGAGTATTGAGTAGGGTATCAAAATAAAGCTTATTGAAACATGAATTCAACTATTAATACTTATACACTAGCGGAAAAAATTAAGGGATCAAGAAAAAGCTCCAAATTTTTAGCGGTTTTTCGAATGGCTGTATCTTTGTTAACAATGGTTGTATTGGAGTCGTAAACAAAGCAATTTAAAACTTGAAGCTTCTAATTTTAAGACCTTGCGATGAAAAAATTTTCAAAGCAACGTGTGTCGTTCAATCCTAATAAATACCCTGAAAAAAAATTTTCGAAATTTTTTCGCTTTCTCTTTTGGTCTACGGACTTGGAAAAAATTTTTCCGACTTAACCACCATATGGACCGGATAACTTGTTTATTCAGCTTTAATTTGTTGCTTTCTTTCTTGCTTAATTGAAACTCTGTCGGGTTTTTCTAGGTATATTGAACTATAAAAGGCACACTTAACATTAATGGTTTGCCAGATATTTTTAATTCAGCCCTTTATTTACCAAAATGCTACCAAAAACTTTTTTTTCCATAATTTTTAAAATTCATGTAGAGTATGCAAAATTTTTTTTTTTCGAAAGAAAAATGGCTAATCCTTGTAGAGAATTTATTCAAGTTTTTAAAATCCATCTTCAATTTTCTGTGCGATCATTGGTTGCTGATTTATCGATGATCAAGGACGAAATGATCCTTTTCCATTCAAAGTCCAATATCTCAGGGAGAAGTGGTCGTATAGAGGTCTAAAGAAAAACAAATTAAAGCTGAATGAACAAGTTATCTGGTCCATATGGTGGTTAAGCCGGAAAAATTTTTTTCCAAGTCCGTGGACCAAAATAAGTACCGAAAAAATTTCGAAAATTTTTTTTCAGGGTATATTTATTAGGATTGAGCGATACACGTTGCTTTGAAAATTTTTTCATCACAAGGGCTGAAAATTAGAAGCCTCAAGCTTTAAATTGCTTTGTTTATGACTCCGATACAACCATTTTTAGCGAAGATACAGCCATTCGAAAAATTGCTAAAAATTTGGAACTTTTTTTTGATCCTTTAATTTTTTCCGCTAGTGTATGTAACTATATATTCTTGATATTTTTATTTTTTTATTTTTGTTTGACAAAATCTAAAAAAAGTTCATGAACATTAAGAGTGAAGTGTAGATTTTCATATTGTAACTTCATTGGTACCTATAAAAAGAAAATTGATCAAGATGCTATTAGTTAATAATTGCATGTTAGGCTGAGCGGCTATTTCGGTAAATGTAAGCAAGAAGAAATGATTGATAAATCTATACACAAAAAATATATCACAATTTCTGCACCTGAAGATTATTTAATATTTATAAAATTTTGTTAGTATATCTATCTATGAAAATCATAGATTCAAAGTATTCAAAGAAGTTAACAATAATATTTAAAATAAAAACAGATAGCGAAGGTTGATATATTCAGTAAATATCTCTTTCTTTCTAATAAGCGAAAACAGGCCAAGTATTAGGGAATAAAATTTATTTGTCAGGAAAAATAATCATCATAGAAACCACTGATTGTATGGAACACTATTTGTGTAAGCACAACTGGTACTTCACAACTTGTTCTTTTTGGAAAAACTTTTTAAAAATTACTAGAAGAAGCACAAATTTTCATGTTACGTAATTTTTCAGAAAACGTGTCAACTAACAAATTTTTAGCAGTAATTGCTTTTTGAAATAGTCCATGTTACACTATTCTAATAGCAAAAGCTTTTAAAATAATTACATATTCATTACGGTGAGATCCCCCGATGAAAGACATTCATTTACATGATTTCAATTTTGTAATTTCTTTTATTCACGCCCCCCACCCCACCCCTGCTCACCGGCGCGCTTCCTACTAATGTTATGATACTCATTCATGTGAAATAATAATTACAAAATACATACATTACAGTCACACATATGACTATTACCAACAACCCCCGTGTAAGGTACCTATACCGCAGATAGAACAATAACCATTTAGAGAGAATCTTTGTTTACTGCGCAAATAATTATGGTACACAAAACACCAATCTGGTAATGTTACCAGAGTAACTACCACTTATATATTCACCGCCATTAGGTTGTACTGCGCCAGCTATTATTATTATCATATTACACACAGAATGTGAAAAAGTGTTTTAACTCAACTAAGTATACTGTTGAACCATTTATTGAGGCCATTGAACCATTTTACGGAAATTATCAAGTAGGATGAAAATTTAACAGTAGTATTTTATAGCTATCTATACTTGACATAGGAGTGAATCAAATTCAGTTGTTGAAAAATATTAGACTTTTAAAACGTAGAAAATTTTATTAAGCAGAATATATGAATGTCTTTTAATCCAACGTTTTCTAACCTTTTTTCAATCAGAGCCCGATAAAATCTCGGATAATTTTGTGCGGACCGGTCACATAATTATAGGAGGGCATACGACGATCATCAGTTTTCCGAATTACAATTTTATTTAAGGGGGAAGTTCACGCCAGAAACGGCTAATAAACTAATTTTTTTCGAATCTCGTTTTTTGTTTTTATTTTGTTCTGTGGTTCTTTACAAACACGGTGATATATAAAACATGGCCAAAAAATTTTTTTTCTAGTAGAAAAATATTTATTTGTGAGTCGCTGCACAGCCAAGCTGCTGCTCCTTTACAGACAAAGCTCGCCCCCCCCCGCTTCGCGATTTGATCAGTAATATTTAGTTTTGGTGTGTACATGAGTTATAGTATGTTTAATGTTCTTTTATTTGTATGCCTTTGTATTTTCTCAAAGTTGATTTGTTTTTTTCAACATCTGCTTTGTATGTCATCTGTTTACTTCCCGAAAGTTGTGTTTTTCCCGACAAGGAAAATCATATCTCAAGTTCTAGAAAAGACAGACTTAATTTTTTTTAAATTTTGTTCATAAACATATTGCGCATAAAGTGGAGTATGCTTATTCCATTTGAACAATTGTAACTACTTTTAAACATTTTTTTTTTAATAAAAAATTGGGTTTTATAATTTTTAGAAGTTTGGGATTACAATTTTATAGTTAGTTTTTAAAATTACCTGAAACCCATACTCAGCTTTATGGACAGGTCCTTTAGGAATAAAATAATGAAAAAATATTTAAAAAATATTCATTACTTTTTGAGATATGGCGTTCCTTGTAAACGCTTAAAAACTTGTGAAAAAGGGCCCCCTCCCCCCACAGGGAAGAGTAATGAATGTTTCAAAAACAAAATTTTCTATTTGAAACCCTTCCTAATTTGAAAAAAAATTTCAACAAGCAAAATAATCATAAATAAAAAAGTTGCTTTTTTATTTGAACTCCACCCTTAACATGAAAAGGAGTTTTCCGATCACTTGGCCGACCGTATAGGTAATTCCACAGAACAAATAGAACGAATATAACTGTCTCTTTTCTGCAATCACTTATGTGCAAGTATGTGCATTTTACAGAACTATGTTGTCATTGACTTACAAGCTACCAATGGGTGTGTTTCAATTGTTGTCATATTGTTGGTGTTGTGTTACCGTGTATACGTACATCTACGTAGCGCATACATATCATATATTTTTTTAACATATGCGTATACAAGACACGCATACACATAACCATTTAGCGCACTACCACACACAACTCCGCGTGCACATATATAACGTAGTGGTGGGATATCTTTTATCCTTTAGCGTTACACTGATTTCAGTAGTATAGAAATATTACCGCTCGTTCTGTGTTATTCTGTGGGTAATTCAAATAAATATTGACACTTTCTTAAGCATGTCAGAAATGTTTAAAAGCCATTCTTTAATTTTAAATACAATTCCTGTCGGTTGGAATCATTTCCATCATTAACTGGAATAACATTTGGTCGTGTAATATAAAATGTCGCTTTCCGACCACTTGGTCTGCCATCTAGCTCAAATAAATATCGACACTTTCTTAAGCATGTCAAAAATGTTTAAAAGTCGTTTTTTAATATTACAGAGAATATTATTGTATCCTGGAGTCATTTCCGCCATTAGTTGGAATAAAATTTGGCCGTGTAATATGAAATGCCGTTTTTCGACCATTTTGTCGACCGTATGTTCCCAACAAGTTAGTTAGTCCCATCATTTTCTTTTTTTCGAACAAAAGGTTGTGATGTGTTGTACTAATCGTGTGCTATCATGTGTCGTAAATCAAAAACAAAATCCCAATACAGTGGCAATCCAATGGTACGTACTCCGATTTTACGTAGTGACGTCAGCGATTTAGTGGGGTTCTCCTCTCACAGACATGTTGTTGTTTGTCTGTGTTGGTGAAAATTTATGTACCAAGCCAGAGTCAGGGGCGTGGGTAATACTGTATGAGGGTCTCGTACTCTAAAAATTTTTAAATTTTATTGCATAGATATATGCACATATTCCGTATACGTAATATGCCAAATGCAAATGCAAAATGAGTAACGTAAAATTCTAGAATATTCTAATCGTCAACTAGCAGAGATATCAAAAAACAGATTTCACCGTTGAATTGGTCATCCCAAATACACAAACTAAAGTTAGACAGTGGTTATATAACCGTTGTATAACATGGGTTATAAAACCGTAAGTGTTATAAATTAGTTATAATAACGTTTCACGAACGTTTGACAAATGTTGTCATAACCGTTTTTGCCCAGTTTTCTTACAACCTTGGTTATTTTCTGGATTGTTTCTAACTTTAAATGAAACCACTTAACCAACTTTCGTTCCTAACGTTAGTCTAACGTTTAATAGTAATTTTTTACTATTAAATCTGACGATAAACAGATTTATTATAAACAGATGGAAGACAGTTGTATTATAACGAATTGAAAAATTAGAGATATTTTTTAATAAAGATAGGTATATTTATTTAATTATTTATTAATTTTTGAAATAAGTTTAATATGTATATAATAATTATATCTAATGTAATAATATTTTAAATCCTTTATTTTTAGCAATTTGTTTATTTGAAACTTCAAAGTAAATATATTCAATAAATAATTTAATAACAGTTTAATTTAGTTATAATTTATACTGACATTTATCTAAAACTTCTACATTTTGTTTCAGAGAAATAAGAACATATAAATTTTAACGTGAAAAAAATTGTTAGTGATTTTTATATAGGGTAAGTACGGGAGAGATGCCGCGTCGGGAGTGATGCCGCAGTAGCCATAGTTCGTCGGTTGATTGACCGATAGCGCTATTGATGGATTATATGTTTAAAATAAGTTACTTATTTAAGCTGTATATGGTAATATTTATGATTAGTCCATCAGTTTAGTAATTATCCAACTTTTTATTATTGAAAAGTACGTTTTTTAACATAATATTTTATCAGCCATTTAATTCATTAGAACTTAAGAATTTATACTTCAATGTTTTAATGAAAATGAGTTCTGTTATTAATTTAGGTATATTTTAAAAGTACTGTATAAAATTTTAGGTTGAAATTCCGCACTATGCTTGCTATAGCAACATGCGGCATCTATCCCAACAAAAAGGAGAGATGCCGCATCATATTACATGTTAAAAACATAGACCTATATACCTTAATTATGCAATTTTTTTTTTGGACTGTAAATTATGCCACGTAAATATAAAAGATCCATTAATGGATCAGGAAGAGCCCTCATATTAGTGAAGATAACGAAAATAATAATGACTGCCTGTGTATTGAATGTTTTGAAAGGTACTCAGAAACAAATAAAAATTTGACTGGTTAAGATGCATTAAGTGCCAAAAATGGTTACATATGGCATGCATCATGTATGGAGATGTGTGTAAAATGCTAAATTTTTAATATGAACTATGCCGCGTCTCACCTTCTTTGATGCGGCATCTCTCCCATAGGTGTGGGAGAGACGGCGCTTTGCAGGCTCTACAAAAATGTTAATTATGAATCCTTTATGACTCAAAATTTACAATTATTTATAAATAATTGTAAAGAACAATGTTTAGATTTATTGTGTACCAAATTTCAAATCAATTAAATGCTTACTTTAAGAATTATCAAGTGTTTTCAAAATGTGCGGCATCTCTCCCGCATTCACCCTAATACCCATAGTGTCATAGTATTTAATTTTAAAATATTTTTTTAAATAAAAATGTAAATATATGGTCTATTTCAGTTAAATTTAACCATGCTTCGTAACTTTGAATTTAAATAATTTCCGTTTTCTTGGCTTCATCTCTTTTATTATTGCATTTATGTAAATTTTAAATTTGCATTTTATTTTTAGAAAAGAATAGAAGATCGATTTGTTTCGAATATAAGAATTATTTAATTTTTTAACAAAAACTCATGATCAATTTTATCTGAAAAGAGGTATAGAAAAAAAGTATAACTATACAAAAAATATAAAAATTTTTGCTAAATGTTAACGTAAAAGCCCCCATTATGGAACGGTATCTAATACTGGAAGAGTTTTGACATTTACATATTTATTTCTTTAATTAAGTAAGGAAACATTAAATGCGAGGTGAATTTAAATTGGAAAACAATCATTCTATTAATAATAATTTTTGTTATCAGACGTTTCTTTCAGAAATAACTTCATTAATATGTAAATGTCAAAACTGTTCCAGTATTAGATACCGTTCCATAATGGGGGCTTTTACGTTTCTGCGTTATTAAATAGTAAAGTTCAATGTTATCTTAACATTTACTTATAATTATTATAATTTTGCTGTAAAGCTTTTAATGTTGTATTTGGTATATTATGTTTTAAGGACCAATTCCTAACTTCATCTTTAAGTGGTTTATCATCATTTTGCAACTCTTCAGATGAAATGCTTGCAACCACTTCATAATTTTCACTAACGTACCTAATTCAAAAGTACCTATTTTTTGAATTTAGCAAAACACTATCCACAAACACGGTAGCACTATTTTCATTTTAGAAAATATTTTATTTTTAAACATTAGAAAAAATTTTATTTTTAAACATCGATTTCATTTTTAATAGATAGTATTTATATGTGGAAATTGCTTGCAATAAAACCAATCACTTATATATAACAGACATAACGAAACTTTGAAGCATCTAAATAATTACTTTTAAATTGAGTTGAAAATAAGAAGAAAGTTCATTCCGTGTAAAAAGTTTTTACTATATGTAATTTGTTTACATTTATTCATTTATCGTTGTAATAACTTGATGAATAAAACTTTTATAAATAATTTAATGATTCTTTCAAAAACTTACATGTACAATGTACATATAGTTTGAAAATTAATATCTTACGAAGAATTAGCTTTAAAAGGGGAAAAAATGAATTTTGTACATCATGTTCGTTAAACTTATATTTCTAGCTGACTTTAATATGGCGTGTACCAAAATATGTTCACAGAAAACGTCTAATAATTCTTAAGGTGATTTATATTAAGGCGTTACATCACTCTGAAATGCAAGAAAAGTTTTTTATTGAAGAATTTCACACAAAAAATCACTAATAAATGAAATAACAAAAATAATTTCTTCATATAGGTACCCACTAAAAGCTGAATGTATATTTTTCATAGCCCCAAACTCCCATGCTCTTAACTAATTAACTAAACAACTAGCAAAAAATTTATCAATACTGTAGAAAATACTTAGTGCATTATAAAACTACAGACCAAGAGACTAAAATATGACTCTTGATTCGGAATATGAAGTATATTTGGCTGACGGCCTAACCCGAGCGGATTCGTGCAATATAAAAAAAATTTGGGGGGACAGGTCTACCCACACTGTTAACTTCCCATCGGGTGTCCTTAAAGACTAGAGACTGGCGTTTTTAACATCAATTAGGTTTTTAGGCCATTATATAATAAAGACATGGTGACAAATCTATAATATAATCTATGTTGTATTAATAAAGTTAATTCCCTTTTCTTATTAAAAAAAAAGAAAAACCACTAATCCGAATTTGCTGAAAACATTATCCGGTCTTCATTTTTTTAATTACGCATCTAAAGAAATCAGTCTGGAGTTGATATCATCAGTTGTTCTCCAGATATGCGAGACGAAAAAAAATTCCCGAACGAACGAACTAACCAACGCACACACAGACAACACGCTAAAAACGATGGATTCGGATTCTAGTTACCTTGAAACGTGACCCATTATTTACAATAACTTCCAATGGGAAGTTAATAAAAGTACTTAAATATTTTCAACATAACTTTTGTATTTGTCTACAATATCTACCAGATACAAAATAAGAAGTAGGTAGGTAATCCTATCAGAAACAAACTGAAAAGTAAATAATTTTTTTTTTTTTTTATTAGATTCTTGAGGTTAAAAATTAGTCAGTTTCCTAGTTTCCCAGGCGGCTTACTAGAGTACAGTTACAATAATGTGATCTTTGTTTTATTTTTTACATGATTTATATAGAAAGTGGCACGGGGCCTTACATGACGCACTGTTTACACCTACTTTGGACCGGCTCTGGGTATCGACACTGCTGACAATCTATAACAGCAGGATAGAATATTTGTGTAATAAGTTCAACTTTCTAAAAATCATTCTGCAATTACCACAATTCACACTATACATTTTGAAAACTTGCTATAGAACAATCTGTATATCTATATCGCTACACGTCTGTTTCACTGTATGACGTCATGACGTGACATATATGTTTATGACATTAATAATTACTAGTTGAATATTATGACAGTGATAGTTCAACATAAACCTATTCATAGCACACTATTAAACTTGAATCCTCATTTTCATAAATTTGCACTAAAAAAAAAAAATATAACCTCAAAATAGACTGGGGCAATTTATGAAATTAATATGTATTATGTACGTAGGAAAAACTATGCTTGTAATACCTGTTCTATAATAATATTATGTAGATAGTATTTTGTATGAAAAAATATAAGCTCATATTATGCCCATCGGGTAAAAATTTTTTTAAGTAAAAAGTTAGAAGTGGAATGTCATCAACAAAGAGTCACTTTATATTTTAAATAGTAGCTAGGTACAACATGAACTAGTGGGAATACTGAGCAACATATATTTGGGTGGAATTATTAAGAGGAGGAGGAAGTACAGCAAACTTATACAACGAACGTTCAGTTTCAAGAGTGGAATATTTTTTTTTCAGTATTTTTGGTTCATAGTAATTGATTTAATTTTAAAACGACAATTACGACAGTTGTATAATTTGGAAGGTACAAAAGATGTCCCCATATTTGGAAATGGTGTTACAACTTCATCAATATTTGAGTTTCTTAAAAATAAATTCTTTAATAAAAATAGCTTTTAAACGAAATAAGTCCCTTTTAGCTAAAAAAGTGGCATTTCCCCTTAATATAAACTAAAATAATTTTATACCTCTGTTCTTTTACATGGCGAGGGGGTATCTTGGTAGTTGAGCCTATCATTTGGCTTTTTTTGGTTTTTGGTTTTTTTTGGTCATTTGGTTTTTTTTTTGGTCATTTGGTTTCCATACCAAAATTAATAAAATGGAGTATTTTGGGGAATCATTTCGGTGTCCGTTCATGACATAAAAATTTGAAATCCAGCACAGAGGTGCCAGGGTATGGTAGGTCAATCATGGTCGTGAAGTATGAAATAATTAATTTCGATTTTAGGGATTCATTTCAGGGAAAAGATTGAGAAATGGAAAATAAAACTTTTTTCAAGAGCCACCTTGAAGATGACGAGGAAAAACACTTATGAAGTATATAGTAATTTCAGGCACTTGAGTTCAACAATATAGTTAAGCAATATTTTTTTTGTAATTTTTACTAAGCAATCACCCTCTCTTTTCGCACGCACAATTTACACTTGATCGCTTTTTTTAATAATTCTAAAAATATAATGTTACACGTGCTACGAAGTAGATGTTCCAATTTTAAAATGTTGTCGATGTTTATAACAAATTAAATAATATATTTAATTTTTATACTCCGGCAAAGTTCAAACGAAAAACTAGTCACGTAGACATAATATGTATCATGTAAGAAAGTTAGACATTTATAAAAAATTCAAATATAAAAAAAATTATTTTTGGAAATTACACGTGCATATAAAACAATATTTTTTTCAAAAATACATTAAAAAAAAAAGACACTGAAATCCTAATTTTTGTAAATATATAATTTTTATTCTTTATATCATTTTACAAGTCTTTTATTAAAACTTAAAAAAAAAGTATTTTAAAACGACCATAAAATTCTAATAAAAGCTTCACATCAATATATATATATATATATATATATATATATATATATATATATATATATATATATATATAACGTAAAAGCCCCCATTATGGAACGGTATCTAATACTGGAACAGTTTTGACATTTAAATATTAATGAAGTTATTTCTGAAAGTAACGTCTGATAACAAAAATTATTATTAATAGAATGATTGATTTTCAATTTAAATTCACCTCGCATTTAATGTTTCCATACTTAATTAAAGAAACAAATATAAAATGTCAAAACTGTTTCAGTATTTGATACCGTTCCATAATGGGGGCTTTTACGTTATACCAATAAAAAAGTACTTACATTTTAAAACGCTATAAACTACAGTGACGACAAAAACAAATAACAAATTGATAGAAAAAACTAAATAGCATTTATTATTCTCTATAACCAGTGTTACAATTGTTTTGTACATTACCGTACCTACTTACGGTTTGCACATCGCAATAATATATCGAAAAATGAATTTTCTTTTTGAAGAGATCTATTAACATAATAGAAAATAAAAACGAAATAGAGAAATAAATGAATAAATAAATGTGTAATGATGATAAAATCGATAAAAAAAAGTAGGAAAAAAATATAGATATATATTTTTTTGTTGTCGATTCGATCATAAAATAAATATCATCATCAAAAAATGATTTGATGATTTGAAATGATATGATATTATTGGCAGATAAAGAGCTGTTTTGTTATTGACACGTATTGAAAATAAGTTATGTCTTTTTTTCAAAATAATATCTAGAACAATTTATTTAAACATAAATATGGGATAATATGAACGTATTATACGGTGTGGCTCAGCAAAGCATTTCGGATTCAGTTTAATGCAACCATAGATATACAAGATCTAAATTTCCAATTTCATAACTAACGTGCCCGCTGTCGCCGGTAAATGACGTGGTACCGCTACCCCTAACAAACGATTTTGATACATACAACAAAACACATCATTTGTATCTACACAAACATGTGAATGTGTTAATATAATATGTTGATAAATGAAATGGCTACGGAGCTTGCATATATATATATATATATATATATATATATATATATATATATATATATATATATATATATACTGTCATGGCTGCTCTATTTAAGTAACGACCAACAATTAAAAATAAATTTATTTATTTTAAGAAAGATATCGCTTTATTTTGAGAATTTCTTTGTTCAGTAGAATTTTTACACTCAAATACGACACACTTCATATTTTTTCTGTTTAAATTTCACGGTTAGATTAAAATAACAATGATGATGAAACAAAACGACGTGAATCCTATGACGAACAATAACAGACTAAATCAGAAGCGGTGTAAAGTGCCACAACATTGCACGTTACGAACGACAAATTTTTATATTTAGGTACACTGCTTCTATAATGATCTGTAAACTCAACGAACAGAGAACGACTATAGGTGCATATGGGTTGGTAATAAAATATATATTTAATCCGGTTTGTTGTGTAGCACCTGGATTCGAAATGTTTTGATGAACCAGACGATATTTAGAGATATTATTGTCGAATAATATGTCGTGACTTGTATTTGAAAGTATAATATTTTAAGTAGCCAATTAGTCAAGTATTTCTACAGAGAAAATAAGGAATCGCTTCTGGTGAAGAGCGGGAAATTTTTAAATTTTGTCCAATTTATTACTGAGATTGTGCCGATGGGCAATTTGTTCTGATGTAAAAAATAATTTTCCGTATGGGAACAGAAAAAGTCGATAAAGTCTGTGTTAAAATTTCCTACTATTTCCTAAATTTGAATTACCGTCAAATGAGACTATTTGAAAACGGTGGGGCTATTTGGAACAAAAAAAGAGAAAGATTTAAGCTCTTATATCTGTTAATCTTAACGTTATATCTTATAACGTTAATGTGTCTTTAATAGGGGATGCTTTTTAAGAGTTGAAATCTTTTTTAAAACTCTTCTTTAAGAGTTTAAATCTTTTTTCTTTTGTTTCAAATAGCCCCACCGTTTTCAAATAGCTCCGTTTGACGGTACTTATATTATAGTTGGATTCACTTACATTTCATATTAAATACAAAAATAAGTACTCTTACAATGTTCATTAAAAAAAAAAATTTTGTCAAAAGCTTCATGTAATTTGAAAATGATTTACTGTTTATAGGTATGTCTGAATTAATATGACATGAAAAGCAATTAATATGACATGAATTAATATGATATCAAAACTACATGACATGAAAAGCGTTTAGAAAATTTGACAGAAAAATTTAAAAAAAAACTTTAGAAACGGTTTTTTTTTTTAATTTTTTTGTCAAATTTTCTAAACGCTTTTCATGTCATGTAGTTTTGACAGTTTGTACTATACTTGCCATTCGACAGTGTTTCTTTGCTTTTAGGATTTCGTAGTCATACTCACGAAATTCTTATGAATTCGTGATTTCTGTCATTGCATTAGATGGTCTACCCTCACATCATCACTTTTTAATAATGAGCGTCGAACCTTACTCAATATCTATAGAAAGTAAAAAGTTCAAATAATTATATTAGGTGCGAAATTTTTGGAAAAAAGTCACCCGTTTTTACTAAGAATTTTTTATTTATTCCTCGCAACGTTTCGAGACGCAATGCTATCTTCTTATCAGGCCTTAAATGATATATTAGTACAAAACAAAACAATTTTTTAGAATAAAAATTAATTGAATTAAAAATTACTTACAGTTTTTTATAAAAGAACAAAACAAAAAATTTTATCTTTAATAAAATGTCAAATAAATAAAATTAATTAAAACCATTGATTGTCACATTAATAAAATAATAATTAAAAATTTTTTTCTTACATAAAACGATTAACACTTACACAAATCAAACCAACTGCGGAGAAAAAGTTACAATTAGTAATAGAAAGGACGACAAGCCCGCAAAAAAAGTGATAAAAATCACCACATCAAATTTATCAACAAAAAGAAAAAAAATTAAACAATAAAAAAGGAATAAAAAGGTCAAGTTTGACTAGTTTCGACTATATTAACAGTCATTTTCAAAAACAGCAGACCCAAAAATCGCAGTCAACAAACTGAACATTTAAGAGAACGTTTTGAAATTGTCAAAGATAAAAAATTTTTAGAAATTAAAAAATTTTTATTTGTATCTGGTGTGAAAAATCAAATTTTTCCATATCCTTATGAAAATGAATGGATGAAAAAAGCTTCAGATTAAATTACACTTTAAATTTTTAAAATTCTTTAATATTAGCTGGGTTTGGAAACAAAGAAATACGAAAATACCACGCCCAAGAGACAGACAAAGGAATTAATAATTTAAAAAGAATAAAAAAAGATTATGAAACGTGTACCATAATATCACGTATTGAAACATTTTTATTGATTAGTATACTGTTAAGATATTTTTGTTGACTAGTGTATTTTTCGAATAAACAGTTTCTGTGTTACCGATTATTACGGCCACTTAGGACCTTCCGCGCAGTTACACACAGCTGATGATAAACTCTCAAATTCGAGTTGTCAGTTTGATTGTTACAGTTTTCGGGCTTTCTTGATTCAGTCTTTTTTGTGATTTTTCTCATATTGCAGCACTTTCTTATTCTGAAAATTAAAACGATGGTCTTTTTCATTGGAATGCTGCACCAAACCGGTACGAATATCAGCCCTAGCTAAATCCCACTGATGTTGTTTCAGACGTTGCTCTAACGCTTTTGACGTCTGGCCTAATAATACATCACCAAAAATCCTTAATAATAATTATATTATTGACAAATTAGAGGAAAATAAGAGAGAGAGATACTTAATTTCGAGAATTATGAAAACTCTAGATATTAAACTACGAAATCCTGACTTAATGCGTGTCCAATATGCACGTGATGATTTTTTTTATCTAGAATAAATTCAAAAGTTGTTCCTTGAAATTTTATTTGTAACAATAAGCATTTCTGTTCAAGAAAAGAAACTTATTGAAAGAAAGTAATATAAAACATTTTGTAAACATATCACTTTTTTTTCTTTTGTACTGGTCAGTCAGCTTTTTTCGGCAACGCAACGTCTGGACAAAAACATATGTTGAAAAAAATTAGAGAAAAATATTTTTCCTCCGTCTTTTGCATAATAAATTCCCAACTTTTCACAGTTTTTCCATTTATTAACTTTTTTACTCGCCCCACTCCATATTTGTGTCTGTGCTCTTGAGTCAGTAAGGCAAGCCAAGGCAAGGCACAATCAATTCCTTCCCTTACAGCCAGTGAAACATACCAGATTTAATTTAGCTATCAAAAAAAGGAAATGAGATAAGACAGACATTCTCATCTATTGAAAAATAAGTTAATATAAAATTAAAAAGATGAAAATTGTATTAAATAGACGAGGAGAAAAAATGTTATAACTTTTCCCGTTTCAAAAGGAAAAAATTCGTACGTGAATTAAATTTTAAGTGAATGGAAAATTGTATTTAAAAAAAAAAAAACTACGTACTTTTGAAACAGAGAAAGAAAATGAAGGAATAACAACTATATGCTTTGTGTACTGGGTGTGTCTTTAGCTAGGTACAACTTAAGTAGGATTATAATAATTCACTAAACAGATCTAAATAAAAAAGTCAATAAAAAAAAACCAAAACAAAACATGAAAAGAAGAAAAAAGAATGAACGAAAAGTAAAACAATCGAAGGCATCAGATATTTCTGGTCAATTTCAGGTATAGTTCCGATTGTTTTACTATTTATTCATTTTCTTTTTTTTAAATTTCATCTAGTTTCCATTTTTTTATTTCACGTTTTAGGCAACCAGATTTTTGATCTTTTATCACTATTTATAAAGATAACGTTATCATGTATAATACGGTGGGAAGAAATGGGTTAAAATCGATTATATATTCTTCCGCTTAATCTATTTTAGAGCACCCTTTATACAGGGTGTAAAACAAATAACTTTCGTCCTTTTGTGGGGTGACTCATAGCACCCTGTAGACACTAAAACCGCAGGAATTCTTTCAGAATTAACAGTCGCGTCACCCCTCACAAGGATAAGAGTTATTTCCTTTACACCATATATATATATATATATATATATATATATATATATATATATATATATACATAAGTATACATATATATATATATATACATATATATATATATATATATATATATATATATATATATATATATATATATATATATACAGGGTGTAAGGGAAATAACTCTTATCCTTTTGAGAGGTGACGCGACTGTTAATTCCGAAAAAATTTCTGCGGTTTTAGCGTCTCCAGGGTGCTATGGGTCACCCCACAAAAGGACGAAAGTTATTTGTTTTACACCTTGTATGTAAAACATACATAATGGTAAAAAGAGTGTAATGTAACTTCTTTAAAATAATAAAACCAAACTGAAATTCGAGAACTGGAAATCTTAAGTGAGTCTAGTGTGAAGTCAGTCAGTCAGTGAATAGAATAATTTGATTATCAATAAAAAAATTATTATTCATGTGATCAAGTCGTTCGAGTTAAAAGAATAAAGAGAAAAAAAATTCAACGAAGAAATTATATTGAGTTGTGCTTACGACCATCTTATTAGCATATTATAACCATACTGTACCGATTTTATAATCAAACTAGATTAATAGTTGTGGATGAATACGTGGGGAGGGCGGGAAGATAAAATTATAGGGCAATCAAAATTTAGAAACGTAACGCTAGAACCTCTCCAAAAGTTATGTGACTAACATAACGGAGATATCTGGATAATCGAAAAAAACATGTTATCTGTAAGCGAAAATTTAAATGTGACCTTCGAAAGATGACAGTGATTTATTTAAGGAAATCAAAATTTGTTGTGGAGTCTTGTATTCCAGAATCACAGTTTTATAAAAATGCATTGTAATATTTAATATGGATTTGAAGTGTATCCAAATTTTGTAACTATTCTGAAAACTATATTAACTTTACCAAAACTATTACCATTGTATCATCTACAGAAAGATCTTTTTCAAGACTCAAGATACAAAATTATTACTTCAAACCTTTCGTTAAGATCGATTTCGATCAAATTTCTATACCAAAAGTAGCAGGATCACAGAAGTTCTACATCAAAAGTAGCAAGGTTACAGCGGTTCGGTACCAGAAGATTTACGAAAACGAAATTATTGAGAATGACACTATTGTGAGCTTATACTGTAATAAAATTTATTGAAAATAGTAATGACAAGTTAACTCGAACGTGTATCAAGTTCCATAAGAATATTGTAGTTTTTTCACTTTTACCATGGAAAAAAAGTTAGGACAGATTTTTACAACGAAAAAAAATGATACAAAACATTTCATTGGTCATTTTACTGTAGGTAAACACAACAAAAATTAAACAAAAAATCGTATTGGTAAATTTAACTGGTTTCAGAACCATAGTAACAATCTATTAAATAATAATATGAATTATACTAATTTATTTTATTCGCTAAATTGTCTTACCGTATTATACACTTGAGTTTTATATTTTTTCTGAATAAATTTGTATTTTCTACAACTCAAATTTCTTGCCTAAAAGTAATTTAACTAGAAGAACTGTCAACTAACAAAAACGCGACAGCGAAGCTGAAGCGTCTTCTCGTTAAATTGCTAGCCAACAAATTCTCGTTAGACAAACCCAAATTTATTCGAAAAAATATAAATCTCTCGTGTAATAATAAATGAATAATAGACGTCTATTATAAAATATACCTAAGTTACTATTTCCATGGCGGTATGAAAGTAACCAATTACTTACGTGCCTAGAAACGAAAATAAAACTTTTTGAACTGTTCTAAATAGAAAATAGAATGGTAAATGATGTTTACGCATCAAGTTACCTATTATGTAAACGCTAACGCACGATTCAAATAACGTTATACATGAGAAATTGCAGTAAAGCGATAAATAATTTAGAAAAATTAAACCCAAACATATTTGGATTAATCTATGCACGCACCAATCATGTAATGGCACTTTCTCTTCTCCAGATCAATTCCACCATCAAATATTTTCTACAATAAAAATTTCCCGACAAGTGAAATTCGTTGCACGTAACTAAAATAAATTTCCATTTATGTTTATTCACGAAAATCGAACCGTGTAATAGGTAAACGAAAATTCATGAAATGAATCATTATTTTTTTCGAACTATTCGAAAATTTTCACCATCATATCCAATCAATTTGGACGGACAATTTTCCCGGAAAAACACGTTTTTGGAATATATATTATTACTAACGTAATTTCTTGCACTGTGGAATAACAATAAAACAGAGAGGGAAAAATAAAATTTTATTACCAAAAATTTTGGGAAAAGACGATGTTTTTGGTGATTATGAATAATTGAACAAACATGTTGAATTATTAAAAGAAATGAAAAATCAAATTTTTATCAGAACGGAAAAGATTTGAAAGATTTCCATATAAACTGAAAAATAATTTCGTACACTAATTGAAAAGTTATAAAGAAACTTACAAATTTCTAGACACATATTAACTTTCACAACCTTTAAAATAAACTTTGAACTTTTTGGGCTCTAAAATAACTGACCATCTCTAACAAAATTATAGTCCCTAATTAATTCATACTTAATGTACGTACACTAATGTACAAAATTCCGGACTACATTGTGGTTATTGGATACTCGTTATATTTTCCTAACACTAATATCAAAGTTTCGGTAAAGTTTACAATGGTAATTTTAGTATACCTATTGTATTTACACCTTTATAAGATTATTTGAATTCAACGAAATTTTTCGGTAGTCGATTTGAACAGTTTCAAACAAATTTCAGCCCGATATCATCAAAAATGTGTATTAATTTTCGTAGAAAAGAATAAACTATTGATACCAGGTAATAAGTTCCACTATTGTAGCAAAAACATCGGGAATAGTATATTGTGCAAAAAGTGCGGGAAATTGTCGATTGCCCACGGGTTGAGCGCACTCACTACGCTTGAGTGGGGCAATCGACAATCCCTCACGAGTTGCACATACTATTTTTTATTCCGAATTTCACATACTTTTTTCTATTATTATCACTATTTTTGACATTTTTATTACTTTTTAAAATAATATTTTTGTGTTCGTCTTTTCTGAATTAAATATCGTTTAAATTACTTTGTTGGTGGTTTCTATAGAAATAATTATGAAATATTTATTAAAAGAAAAATTAAGAGGCGGCTTTGCGTGTTTTGATTAAATTTGCGTGTTTTATTGTCAATTTGCGTGTGGAAAGTCTCTTTCCACACGCAAAACAGTATGCGGGAAGAGTACAGTGAGCAAACAGCTATTTTGCGTACAGAAATGTGTGCGCCAAGTTAGTACTTCTCCCGCATGAGTAATAAAAAAATAATTTCTCTATTTTCATATCCTACATATTACATTAAGGGGGTATGCTGGTCTAGTCGGCCAAATTTTAGGTGTCTTTCCAGGCGTAATAAAAAAAAAACCTTCAACATTTTTACTATCGGTTTTTTTATATGCTTGTTATTAACATTTGAAAAGTAAGTACCCATTGGTGATCTGAGACATAAAATTTTACTGATTTCTTAAAGAGTAAAGATGTCATTTTCGTTTGACGGAAGCGATTTGAAAAAGATTTTTTTTAGCAAATGACCGCTATCGGTCCACTAGAACTTGAGATATCATGTCAACCGTTTCAAAAAAAATAGTTTCGAGAAAAACGAGTTTGAAGTTTGGAGTTTCGTTACGGAGAGTCAGTTCGTTTTAGATGGCTCCAACTCTCCGAAACGAAACTCGTTTTTCTCGAAACTATGTTTTTGTTAATCAGCGATCATCTAAACGTCTAAAGGTCTAAACTTTAAAAATAGACAAAAAAAAAAACATAGATTTTTTTGAATTTTTAAGACCAGAATACCCTCTTAAATCCATAAAAACCATTGATTGTACAGAACACTATTTGCGCAAGTACACCTTCACGACTTGTTTTTCATTTATTTATTTTAAAATATCAAAAACAACAATTATCATCAGAAAAGATCTCAAAGCAAAATATTTGAATTAATTAATTAAATTACGGGAATTCATTCCATTCAAGAGATATCGCTTTGCAAATAATGACAATGGTTGAAACAAAAGCGAAAATTAACGTTTACCTTTTACTATATCTGTTTCAAATCGTAAATTTCAATTTTAATGACAAAATGATATGCATACATAATTGTGTGGGTATATCTAGGTACAAAATACCTGGGCGCGCTCTGTTGGTGAATTAGAATGTAAATATAATTAATGTCAGTCCAACAATTTACGGATGGAGGTGGTTGGAAAAGGACAATTTTAATTTATTCGTATAGTATTTCACAATACAATATTTACGCGATGACGATCCAATTTTCGTCTTTCTGTTTTTGTTGATTATTATTTTAATTTGTTGGTTTGATATGCGGAGGTGTTCTTGGAAGGGTAATTTTAAATTTATCAACGGCAGTTGAAGTTAATGGCGCAAAGTAAAGAAAGAACTTTGGGCTTGGCATATCCATAATAGCAAATAAAAGTGATGACGCTAAATTTCTAAAATAACGAATTATAAATAGTTATCAAAGTGAGTGGTAACAATACAGTATAGATTGTTGCTACTGAATAAATTTTCGAAAGTCCCTTTTATTTCCCTTTCAAAATTTACGCCAACAGGGGGAGTATCAAACTGAGAATTACAAATTTGGGAAGAATTAACATAATTATAATGTAAAGTGGGTTTCTCTCGGTACTCTAGTGACAATAATTTGGACCAGAGTGCGTTTTTATTTAAAAAGTTACGAAAAAACATAGTATGTAGTTAATTAAAATTCACATAGTGTTTGAAAGTATCAGTTAAAACTGGACATCAAGTGAACATATGCATATTGGTGTATGTATAAATACAAACGAAAAAATAGTATGTACTGGATATATTGGTTAGCTTGTACTCTTTACTATAATGCCACGTGGCCTAGTGTGATAAGTGCACTAGTTCACATTGTGACTGAGACATCCTAGGTTCGACTCCGCACGTCTCCTACGTATTTTTTTTTTTTTTTAAATTTTAAATTTTTTTATCTTTACAATTGCTAGAGAATTTTTTTTGTTATTAGAACACTAAAAATTTAAAAGGTCTCTATAAGAAACTCTATAAGAGACTCTATAAGAAATTAGAATATTTATAAGGGACCAGGGAACTCAGTAGGACTTAGTAAATACATACATCTATGTCTAAATATTTTTTCAAAACTGTTATAAAATTGAGTTCCCTTTTTGTTGTAAATGAAATTAAAAACGTGGGAATTATTCGATTAATTTCGACTAATTTTTTTCGTTACACTGACTTAATTGTTAGTATACATAGAAATAAGTCCGGTTTTCGGTTTGGAAGTACTCAAAACATAACAACGACAAAACGTCACAAGGTTTTGCATGGAGTTGAAACTTTTTTTGTGTTCATAATTCTAGGTATTACACGTTTGCAATCGAAGCAAAACAAGGTTTAACAAAGTTCGCCTTGAATAGCCTTTGTAATTCAGATGATATTCTTTTTTCGCATCGTATAATTCTTTTGTATACTGAAGCATATTTTCTTTACAATATTTTGGTTGCTCCAGTAAACCTTATTAATTATTTCTCAAAGGTAATTCAACTATTCAAATATAATACATTCAAATTGGTTATTGTCTGATGTAATTGAAACTATTAATCTTTATAACAATAAATACCTACTACGTATTTTCTCAGACGAAATAATAGTTTAATTTTTGAATCATTCCATCTACATTGTGTTGCACTGAAGCGAATTCCATAGAGAAAATATCTTATTTAAATATTATTTATAGTTTCTTATGTTTACAATAGATGAAGATAAGTTATAATTGGAGTCGGTTAGTTATACGATTATATAGAACCGTAGCGCAAAATGATAGTACCTATCCGGTTAGCTACCGGCGTAAATACAAACAATATAATCAACATTACTAATCTAACCAGCATATAATAATCATAGAGTATACACACAACACATAGCTAGCTTGAATATTTACTTTGGCTACTCTCCTTTTTTTTTCTTGGAAAAACATTTTTCCATACGAATTTACCCCGGTATTACGGTCTTTAGATAAAGTTTACACAAGCGAATAGGGAAAAATAATTCTAAATTTTCTTACTACACTATTTTCTACGGGACCGTATTGTGTATTATACAAATAAATTAGAAATTTAATGTTTATTAAGTTGGTAGATGGCACTCGGTCTGATAGTATATAAATATTTTCATAGTTATTTATATTGGAAATGTTATAAAGAAATGTCTTTGTTTTAAATCATATTTATATTAAACTAATTTAAACTTATACAAAATATGAAGAAAGTTTAAATCTTATAAATAAGAAGAAAAATGATAAATTCGAAAAGACTTTTGTAAACGTGCAAGGAATAACTAAAGTTTTTTTCTCTTGAATACACTGTGATCAATTTCCTTGGGAACATACTCTTAGTTGGAAGTGATTCGTAAAACTATTGGAGAATTTTTCTATCGAGAACAATAATCAAATCTTCCGCTAGTTCTGGAGTTCCAAAAGTTTTGTGTTGACGGTCCAAGAAAAAGTTTTAAAATAAGGAACGACGCGAAGGGAAAATGCGCTTGTTTATCCGTTATCTCAGAAAATAAACTAGATATGAGTGGTATTCAACCAGTTGATCCCAGAGCAAATTTTTGCTGATCTTCTATTTTAACTGTAAATCCGGGTACAGTTTATCATCATCACCAAATTTTTTGAAAGCTCCAAAATTGTTAATTTTGATGTTAGAAACGTAAAATTTGATAATGCGTTTTCATTATTGACAATTGAAGAGGTGAATTCCAAAAGGTGCTAAGTCATTTTTTGTCTAATGTGAGATTTTAGTTGATGCAGAATGTTCAAGTTCAGCTCTACACGATTTTCGTAGTGCCACCCTTCAAAGTGAGCTTAGTCTACTGTAAAATGAATGATAAAAAATGGAATGTTTTCCAAAAAAACGCTAAGTCAGTGACAGTTTTATTTCAAAACGCTCTAAGTCAAATTTACTCGTAAACCGTTGCATTTTTTTTTCCAATAATAGCTGGTATTTTTTTCCAAATTTGCTTGTAGACAGATTTTCTGTTATGCCAAACACATGAAATAGCTAATAATGCACTGTTTAAAATGTTTCTTGAATAAAATATATCTGTATTTAAACAAACTAGGTTTATTTTAACCAACTTAACCCAACTTTTTAAAGGCTTTTTTCTTCAATATAGTCTATTGAAAATTATATGTATAAATAAGAACAAATAAATAACATCAATAATAATTATTATCTAAGAACTTGAAAATAATTTAAACAGATTACTACATTTGCCTACCTAGATAATTTTTTACATTTCCTGAAAAATTGCAAAAAGTGACTTAGCGCGTTTTGGAATCCACTTCTTCAATTGCATATCACACATGGAAATTGTATCGCATATCCTGAACGAATTTCGTTATTTTGACTTAAAAACCTGATTTATCTAAAGGTAGATTGCTGAATGATTAAATTGATAATAGAAAAATAACTTGCATGGTAAAAAAAAAGGTTGAACACCACTGATATATAAAATCTATGTAATAACAAGAGATATTACTCAAAAAATTTTATATTTTCTCAGCGGATAAATGTTTAATATAGTCAGATTTATTGGTTTTTCTGAACAAAATGTAAATTCCGCATTTAAAAGGTAAAAAGGAAAATAGGCAAATTTCCGAACCTTCCGTTTCAGTAACCATGATTGATATCGAATTGGAGAATCGATTTTCCGCATCTATTTTTGGCGAAAGAATTTCAGATGTAGTTTTGTTTCTACTCCAAAAGAGATTCAAAATGGAGTGTCATATAACAACAAAATGGAGTGTCAATATTCCTTTAAAATCACATTTGTTTTTTTGACTTATGCTCAAAAATATGCACGAAAATTCTGCTCTTCTCAATTTATTTTCAAATTTTACAATAAAAAAAATTTAAAATGATTTAAACAGAAGGTTCCATTTTCATTTTACAAGAAAAAGTTGTGTGAATAAAATAACTCCCAAAATCCTATACATTCCAAAAAAGGCAAAATTGATGTTAGCAGCAACAATCAGAACACTTAAAAATTTACTACTTAATATTGAAAAGGGTTAAATATTTTTCTTTTATGTAAAGTTTAGTGATAAATTGTAACAAATTAACACAAACTGATATAATAATTTAACTGTGAATTATATTAATTTAAATTGTAAGTATTATACATCTACAAATATACGTGCTATGCTTTTAACATACATATTATACTTAATTAAATTCTGCTTGTAGTAAGAATTTATTAAGTTTATTAGATTATAAATTTTACATATGTTCGGTACTAATTAATTATTACATATCTACATCATATTCCATATGTAAATATATTATTTATTAAACGAATCATTATTTCAGTTTAGGAGTTAGTGGCCGTATGATAAATATTATAGCTTATTCGATAAGAATATTTGTGCTTTCGAAATTTGACTGTAATTTTGAAAATTTGTTTTTAAGCGACATAAAGAAGGAGAAAAAGCTTCAAACTTTTATGGTCGCTATATTCCATTTTCTCAGTTACGTTGTATATCCATTATTAGGAATATTTAATATTTTACAGATTCTATTATATAAAGAGCTAAAATATGTTTTTTCCATTTCGAAAATAACTTTATTAACTTCCTATTAGAAGTTATTTTAATGGGCCCGATTTTGCGAAACTCTAATTTGGACATATCTCCATGTTTCAAGGTCACTAGAATCCGAATCCATCGTTACTTAGCGTGATGTCTGTGTGTGCGTTCGTTGGTTCGTTAGTTCGTTCGTGAATTTTCTTTCGTCTCGAATATCTCGAGAACAAATGATGATATCGAGTCCAGGCTAATGCAAATTAGATGCAAATTCGGATTAGTTGTTTGTTTTTTATAATAAAAAAAATGAAATTAAAAACTTTTGTGAAATATTTTTCGTCTCGCCAGAAAGGTATCTCGAGAATAAATGATGATAACATTTTTTTGATGAGGGGTGGAATCCTCCACCGAATACAGGGGGCCAAGCCCCTCAGTGGGGTGCAAGGCCCAAGGCCCCTGTCGGGGGTTTAGGGGTGGAGTCCCTCGAAATAAAAAAAAAATTATTTATGTACAGTAGTCTCTAATCTTTAAGGGCACTGAATGGGAAGTTGACACTGTGGGTGGATCTGTTCCCTGAAATTATTTTATTACCGAAATTGCAAAAATATCGACTGTTTTTAAAATTTTTATGTAACGTAAAAGTCCTTATACCGGAACGCGATCATATGTCCGAACAGTTTCGACATTTATATATTAATGAAGTTATTTCTGAAAGAAACCTCTGATAACAAAAATTATTATTAACAGAATGATTATTTTTCAATTTAAATTCACCTCGGATTTAATGTTTCCTTACTTAATCAAAGAAATACATTACAATTACATACAATTTTTGTTGAATACAGTATTTTGATCCTTTATTTACGTCTGATACTTAAACCATTCTATGTTTCCTACTTTGACGTCTAGATGTCACTCTATGTGTCATTTTACTCACTCATATTACACTTCTGTTTGTATATTGGTTTCCAACTTCTAGTGTCATTAATATTTGATGTCGGCATTATGTAAAAGAAAAACATTAATAAATAAAAATTTTTTGATTGTATTGTTTTAAAAACATATTCATTGGATTAAAGAAACTTTTTTTCATGCTTATTAAGCAAAACAAATGGGTGTTTAATTTATTTGTCAATTTTTATAAGCCACTTTAATTACACACCTAAAACTAATGTTCCGGTATAGGGACTTTTACGTTACCTATAGATATTTCTGTTAAACTTGTATTTCAATTTTGCGCAACTTAGAGCCAGCATTATTCATGTTCTAGTGTTTAATAAAGCTCATTCAAATATTAGGCATATTTCTCCCAGTTGAATTCATTTTACAACTGTTATCTCAACTCTGTGCAATTAATATTTTATAATACATATGCGTTTATTCTGTGCATATCTAATAATATCATATTACTATTATGTATACATACTCTAAAATTTTGATATTATTAAAGTTGTACGTTGTTCTACTATGAAATAGATAGATTTTCATACAATGCGTGAGAGAGAGCGGGGGGGGGGCGAATTTCGAAGTTAATCCAAACAACCAAGGAACCACACATATAAATGTTTAACTAACGAAAATATTTGTATATTCAAGTTAATAAATGTGATTATTATCATTATTAATATTTTAGGTAATAAATTTAAAATTAATCTTATAACAAAAATGTAGAGGTTAAGAGCGGTCTAACAGACGAATCTGACAAAAATATAAGGGTTCCGTGATTCTGATTGGCTACGGAAATCTAACGTAAAAGCCCCCATTATGGAACGGTATCTATATAATACTGGAATAGTTTTGACATTTATATATATTAATGAAATTATTTCTGAAAGAAACGTCTGATAACAAAAATTATTATTAATAGAATTATTGTTTTTCAATTTAAATTCACCTTGCATTTAATGATTCCTTTCTTAATTAAAGAAATAAATATGTAAATGTCAAAACTGTTCCAGTATTAGATACCGTTCCATAATGGGGGCTTTTACGTTATAGGAAATTTGAAAAAAAAAATTGTAAGTGTGTTTAAGACCTCACGACTGAGTTTTTGAAGCATTTTTTATTTATTTTGAAAGAGTAAAATTATTGTAGAGGAGCAGGTAAGAAATGATTAACTGAAGTTAATCCAAATGAATCACTTAAAAATAAATTTACAAACAATTAAACTGGGTTCTTCTACATCAAGCATCCTCTTAGCATAGTGCACCACTTTCAAAGAAATAACTTTTGGCGGATCACACAGCGTTACCATATGGTTACACTATTTACATACATAGGTACCTTTGGCCAACTGGTATCATTTTTTGAAACTTTTTTGAAAATAACATTCTGTCAATAAGCTGATGTAAAAAGAGGCAGTTTAAGTAAAATTTCAGTTAAAATAATCATTCTTATTCAGGCACTTTGAAATTGCCGCCCCTACCTTTTGTTTGAAAAGAAAATCTTAATTTTTCCTACTTTTTTTCCAAACTACGAGCAAAAAAATAAAGCCATAGTATGGGTTGGCCTGTTGGCTAAGCTGGCCCTGTTCTCATTACACATTATGAAACTTGAGATACTGTTTTACAGCTTAGCAAAATACGAACACATCTCCATAAAACAGGTCTTGTCACTTAGTTCTGGGGTAAGTTATGGAATAGATATTTGTAAAATCTACAAAAGCTTACAAATCTTGAATTAATCTAACTCCTTACTGCTTGACATGATAGCTATTTAAATTAGATATATAAAAGTACTTTAAATTGTAATGTTAATGTTTTAAGGAATCCAGCTACAGTGAAATGATTTCTGATACAAATTTTTTTGGAAATGGTTAATGCTCTTTAAGTTGCTCCAATTTTTACCAACTGTCAGATTTATTGTAACATCTTATAAAGTCCAACAAATACTTTGATTTTTATGACCGAAAATATATTTTGAAACAAGAGCTTTTATTACATCTTTATCGCGTCAATTCGATAAAAAGACAAATATACGCTCAAAAAAAAAAAATTACATAAGCGTTAATGTGAAAATTTGAAATTGCGTTCTCGTTTAAAAAAATATATATCAATAAAAGTTTCATAAGAACATTTAACGATTTAAATATGTTGGTACGAAAATGACACTTTCCATTTTCCTCATCCAACAAGAAAAGTGATAACATTAATAATTTGAACGAAAACATATTTTGAATATCTCTATGTGTTTATAGGTGTGAGTAATATAACAGAGAAATACTTATATAATTTTTTTTTTAAAGAAATAGAAGAATTTTTTATTGTCTTTTTCGTTTATTTGATTTACGATTTATTTTATACGACAGAAAGAAAATGTATTTTATTTTTTTGTGTGTGCCAAACTTAAATATTATTATGCTTACCAGGAGGAGGTTCTTGACGGTATATAGAGTCACGTGATATAAAATCGTGTTACCGTTCTAACGGTAAGTGCAACAGTACAAAGAGCTAAGAAGTGAAAGTAATAATAAATAAAAATGCGGAAAAATAGGGAAACGAGATGGAAGTATGTTTTGGAAAGAGACGTGAAATAATATTTTGTATATGTGCAAACATTTTGAAACCAATTTATAAAATATAACATTGAAAGCATATGTACAAGATGTTCAAATGAAAACTTTTTAAGAGCACTTTAATAAGGCATTAATCTGTTTCTCAGAGGTTAATAATTTCCAAATATTTATTTTATTAAGTAAATTGTTTTACGAAAGAGAATTCGATTAAATTGTATCGTTCGTTTTTGCGTCAATTTAAACCTAACAATAAGGAGAGTTGGAACTTGGGCCTATACTATTGATCACATTACGCCACAGGAAATATGCTGTCACTTTTTGATGGCAAAAATTTATACAGCGTGGAAAGTATATACAGTGGGTAGATCTCACCTATGTAATTAATACTTGCCAATCACAGACCAATGAACACTATTATATTATACTATACCAGACAAAGCGTAAAGCCAGTTTATAGACATTTTTCTTGAAGCAGGTAACAAGAGTGAGAGGGGTGAAATTTAATGAAATAATATAATGTCAATTTTTGAGCAAATGCGACTATAATTATTGCAGGACATAATTTGTATACGTACGTATTTTGAAAATAAAGCGAATACCACTTTTCTTCTTTCAAAATTTTACAGTTTCTTCTAAAAAGTAAAATTTTATTATCAATATTATATTTTAACAATAATTATTTGGCAAAGCGTAACTACGGATACAAATCAATTACTATATAACAGAATGCTATTAAGGTCGGAACTTGGTCGTATGTGACTGCTTCAATTACACATTTATATTATATGTCTATATATTATATAATATGTTCACTGGTCTGTGTTGCCAGTACATTTGAACCAGAATTGTTTTTTAACAAAAAAAATTTGATGCAAAATGTGGGTCAAAAAAGGGGCCCTTAAAATTTTTTTTAATCCGGCGCTGACCACCTTATAATTTAGGATAAAATTTCTATTTTTAAAAAAGCAATGTATTGTTTGTATCTCAAAGTGTTAATCCCAAAAAAATCCTGTGGTTTTAGTGTCTACAGGGTGTTACGAGTCACTCCTGCAAACGATGAGAGTTATTTACTTTCCACCCTATATAGTTTATAGTACCTAAATGTAAAAATAGTTAAAAAAAAACGTCAAGATCAGGCTCGCTCAATTAGGTTCTTTTAGAGTCTGCAGTCAATAGACAAAGGAAAACTGTTTTCGATATATATTTAAACCTTATCCAAGTTTGCTGGTGATAATTGAAAAATGGATGAATTTTGCCTCTGTTTTCCTTTGTAACTTTTCTCTTGGTAAATATTAGACTGCCGAAAAAATCGGTAGTTTTCCTGTAATCTATCACTCAGCATCTACTAACCCTATTAAAATGAAAATTTTAGCTTTGGAATCGTAGAAGATTAAGGGGACACGGTTATTTTTAACAAATTTTGAGCTTATCATTAAGACTGCTGGAGCAAAAATTATAAAAATTTTTTTTAGAATTTTTAGAGATAACTCTTTCAAACAGTACCTCACACGATTTATTAATTAAAACCTTTTTTTGGACTAGGCTGGTGCCCCAATTTAATCTAAAACAGTCTTTTTCCTAATCGTTGACTGGTGATATATGTGCTTGTCATCAAGACCTGACATTGCGACAAATTTCAATTTCCTTGGTTACATAATTTTTGAAAAAACCTCCGTGACAGACGAACGGACGAAAACGAGAATGATTCCTTTCTCCTTTTAAGGTTATCTTTTCCTTTTTCCGGTATAGAACACTAAAAGTGACAGAGTTTGGCGATAAAAGAAAATGTTGATCCCTGACTCTGTTTTCGGACGATTAGGTCCAGGGTTGTAGAGAATGTGAAAAAATTATTAGAACCAAAGTTAGATTTTTGTTAAGGTAGTAGTCTGGTAACTTGTGCTGTTTTTCATGTCTATTTTTAGAGGCAGTTTTTTTTTGAGAAATAACAGATAAAAAGTTTTGAATTTTTAATATGTTTTTATTTACATCTTAAGGTAACAAAAAATAAATTTTTTTGAATAAATTAAATTTTGTTTTATTATTATTATTATCACTTGAAGTTGGAGCCTCGAAAAAAACACACCTTGATGGCCCGCGTGATTTCGACTCTTGGGGACATCTGAAATCAAAAATTCTTAATTAGTCCTAATCTATAGATATTTCATTCTGGTCGGGGCTTTTTTTAGAAGTCCACCATTTTGTTATTTTTCGATAAAATTCCATAATTCTAGTTCCGACCAGAATGAAATATCTATAGATTAGGACTAATTAAGAATTTTTGATTTCAGATGTTCCCAAGAGTCGAAATCACCCGGGCCATCCCGTGCTTTTATTTTGAGGCGCCAACTTCAAGTGATAATAATAATATTAAAACAAAATTTAATTTATTCAAAAAAATTTATTTTTTGTTACCTTAAGATGTAAATAAAAACATATTAAAAATTCAAAACTTTTTATTTGTTCTTTTTCAAAAAAAAAAAAAAAAAAAAACTGCCTCTAAAAATCGACATGAAAAACAGCACAAGTTACCAGACTACTACCTTAAATTTTGAAGCTTGCCTCTATTAGGGAAGAGGTAAATGACTGGATTTTAATTTTCGAATCGTTAAAATATTATAATAAAATCACTGAAAGGATTATGCTATAAAATTGCTTAATCAAAAGATATATGAATTACATTGAAACGCCTTGTATAATATTACGTTTGAAAATATTTTATTAAAGTATGTATGTGCTTTTTCGATTGTGAATAATTTGATAGTAAAATGAGCAGATATTTTTGAGTAAATAAGAAGGTATATTTTTATATTTACTCAATAATGAAGTAACATAAATCAGTGTTGAAATTGTGCGTCTAACGTACACAAACACAATATTTGAGCAAAAAAAAAAAACACACCATCGCCGATCGTGTTTTTTCAACAGGAATAAATTTATTCGTAATTTTTTTCATATTTTTCGAAATGTGATTTGAATACGAAATTTCATATGACTTTCGTGCCTCTAATTTTTTTTCCGTACCGCAAGAAATTTATTTCATCTGATAGGTAGATGAAGGTATACAAGGGCGTTATTTATCTCCCGTTTGAAATGGGAATATATGAAATAAATAAACCAGTTGGAGAGGAATTTCCCGTTCGGCAATCTTTTTTGTTTGTTTGACAAATCAACTTTCATTTACATAATTTTTTGTTTTTTCTTCTGGAGTCGGAAAATATTTTTTTTGCGGCAAATAAAAAACAGAAGGCACAAAAGTGAAAAATTAAAAGTGACATTAAATATTATTATTTACGCTAGGCGTTGTTGAATTATTTCTAAAAATTTGAATTTTATGATGGAGATTAAAAAAGAGACAAAGATGTTTTATAAACATTCATAATTCACAAATTTTAATACTTAAGTATGAAAAAATGTGTTTTAACTGAAGGAAAAGTGTCAAGATTAATTTATTTTTAAATATATTTACTTTTTCTGGCTGAGATAGTATTTCTCAAAAATTTGAGGAAAGTTTCGAATACGAGCATTAAAGCCAAATGGACCTTAATTTTTGATGCTGGCAGAAACATTTCTTTTTTATTTTACCTTTTTGTTGTCTAATTAACCGACACAATATAGGGAAGACTGGGGTAAAGTGGCCACTCTAAGACAAAATGTGGTTTAGTTTATTTATTTGAAAAGAAATACAGATTAATAAGTATTTAGCATATAGTTGGTTTAGTGCAGAACCAATAACCATCAATATATTATCAATATCTTAAAAGTTTTTTTTTTTGAATTGTTGTTTTTCACAACATGTGCAAAGTGACCACTTTACCCCACTATGTTGGGTAAAGTGGCCAGGGGTACCCATTTTAACCCAAAAAGAAATCTTGAAGTAATAAACATGTTTATATACAAAATCAAAATATGTTTGTATCATTAATTATTATATATCAACGGACGGACGGACGGACGGAAATTGAAGTCTCATCATAGAGGTTCCTTTTTCACATTTTTTCTCGGAACCCTAAAAACTGATCTAAGGCAATTCTTTTGTTTATTAAATATAAAGAACTAAATAAAAGTTCTGAATTTAATATAAGGTGTTCAAATATTCTAAGAATTCAATTTGAGCAGCGATCGGAGACACTGACCACTTTGCCCCATTATAAGGCTAGCCGCTTTATCCCGTTAGACGTCATTTCGGCAAACTACAACTAATTTCAAGAAAGAATTTTCTGATTCATCGATAACTATATTATTTTAAAGGTAATTAGATAGAGTTTTTAGCTATTCCAATTAAAAAATTGTATTCGTAGTTAATAAAAAAATAATGAGAATACAACTTAAAACTTACTTTACATCAACACTCGAAAATTCAGAAAAATCGTTATAATTCATACAATCTAGGGAATTGATCATTGACGTTTTAATAGAATACTAATGGCTTGCCTACGATCTAGTATTCAGCTTCGCCACAAATTTGGAGTAGTTTCCAGTGAGTAAAGGTCAATGGCCATTTTACCTCCACTGGCACTTTACCCCAGTCTCCTCTACATACAAGGGTAAATGCAGGAGAAAAGTATCACAGAAGAAATGCACTACTTGCCGTAACGGCTACATGAAACAGCTGGTGACATTGATTTTCAGTTATAATAATGTCATACCTCTAGTTTGTAGTGTTTATAGTCGTAATTTCAAATAGAAAACGTGTCAATTGTGTTGTGTTTTAATAGAGAACTTAGCATTTTTTTTTTCATGCGACAATGCACAAAACCTGATTTCCTTTTATTTAATTAAACCCGGCAGAGGATCTTTTCTGTGTGTTTAAGGGATAGATGTTGCACCAGATAGGTGTATCTTTGTAATTTAAAAAGATGAAAATTAAAATTTATGGTATTAGGATATTAATAAAACGTAATTAGTTATGTACTCCTAAGTTTTAACTTAAAAAAAAAAAAACATGCTTTTTATCTGCCTATGGAAAAGAATTTGGTTCATAAGAGTGAAATTTTATTTGGCCAGCAAAAGAAAATTTTAAAAAAATAATTCGAAATGTAATTTTTTAAGGTCATTAAAAATTGTTGCGTGTTAGTGGAATTAACTGACAAATTTGCGACCTATCAGACCAAACTTTTTCAATATTCGAGCTAGAAATCGTGTTTATCTCATGGAGCCAGTACTTAATTTCTAAAATTTTAGGTGCCGGAACGCATATCTAGACATTTTGCATCCTTCTCAACCCTACTTGTCATAAATTGAATGAATAAAAATAAATTATTAAAAAAACTGATTTAAAAAATCCCTCGGGGGTGTCGGAACACCATTCTGTCGCGTTACGCCCGAAATTAAGCACTAGCCATTATTAGGCGATTTCTATTAGGTATATGTATCCATTAACTTGTCTGAGTGGCTCAAATAGCTCCATGAAATACATGCTAAGTACAAGACAATGTGCAATATGTTTAGAAAAAGGAGAGGAGGAATTTAGGTGGCAAGAAGACAATGCTAATTACCAGATGTATCACAACGAAGCCACCGAAATTTTTTTTTAAAGCAATCTCACTTTTTTTCGTTTTGGAAAAGCAAAAATAATAAATTATCAAAGTACATTGTGTTGACTTTATTGGCAATAGAAAAAAAGGGTGGTGCGTCTTTCGCGAAATTACCCTAGTTAGATTTTATTAAAAAAAGAAACAAAACAAAAAATCAGAAACTTTATCTCCGTAATACTTTACTTTTATAACTTCTATTTAAATACAATCTTTATAATGCACTCATGTTTACAATAAAATAAAAAAAAGGAACACGATAAGAGCTCGCGTTACACATTAAGGTGGTGTTTAAATCTTATAACATAAAAGAAAAATCAAAACAAACAAGAATTTCCACCTTCTCTCGCCGGGTGTATGTTTATATAGGACACACAGTGAAAAGGAGGGAACCGTTTACAGTCTGTTACGCTAAATATAGTATAATAATAATTTTATTTAACAACAAAAAAACAACAAAAAACATACTAAACTTGATAATTTTAAAGTTTTAAAACTTTAACAGATTGTCTATTCTCCATACATATAATTTATCATTCTAGAAAAAAATTACTGTTAATGCAAAGTACTTGACGTAACTGTACTGTAGATTGCATACACATACTATACACAAACGGAAATATTACTAATGGTTTTTTTTGTAAAACAAAAAAATGGTTGATTTATTCTTGAATTTATATCATTCAACGTTTATGTGTATTTGTATAGAATTTTGATATGAAAAAATCGGGAAAAAGAATTTTTAATTATAAAAATTTTATTTAATATTTCATTCGTTATAATGAAAATAATTTGTCTATTTTTTTGTGGATGATTAAATACATGTCACACTGAAGTGACATTATTAATTTTGTTTTAAACTGTTCACTTACTTTTTCTTGATTTTGAATAGTAATAATTTAAAATGACGTACGTCTATTTAAAAATTTTATCATAGATTTACCTAATATCAAAATAAAATTCGCAAGTACACCTTGAACTCGCATTACGTCAGCGTTCCTAAATAGTTGGAATTTTTCAAAGCTTCCGATATTATGGGCATACATATTCGATAATGTTAAGTATCTTACTCGTCCCCATGAGTATTGAATATAGGCTAACGTATAAACATTTATGTTATAACCTTTCGATAAAAATTCGAGACCAGATTGTTAAGGAAAATGTTTAAAAATTGACTTAATTTTAGTTTTCCGTAAGTAAATTTAAAAATAATTCCACGTATCCTGCGGGATATCTCTAGAAAACTTTTGAGATTTCTTTTCGCTTATGTTATTTTTAAACTTCACTTGCTAAATATTGAGCTTTAAAATTTATAGTGAAGTTGCTTTAAGAGATATATGGAACTTAACTGTCACGTAATTACCCCTCAAGTAATATCCCTAAAGCAGGTCATCCAAAATATTTATCTATTTTTATCATAAACCAAAAAATCTGTATTTAAATTCTCCTCGTGAAAAACTAGTGAAGAATCTTGACTTAATGCATGTATAACACGCACTTAGCGAATTTCTTTTTAATTTGCATTACTCGAACCAGGGCCGGATTTATTTTAAGTGTCGCCCGGGGCACTGTGAAAAATGCCGCCTTTGCAAAAAAAATTCTTAATAATTTTTCCACTTTTTTCGCTTTTTCGAAAAGCCAAAAAAAAAAAATAACACTCATTTCTTATTTTCCTATCAAAAAATAAGTGCGGACCAGAAAAAAAGCCAAAATGTCACGTGTATTCCAAATTTTGCCGCCCCGGCTCAGTGTCCCGTGTGCCCCTAGTGTAAATCCAGCACTGATTGGCACTATTCACATTTTTGTTTTTGCGTATAATCTCTGTTCGTTCGAAATAGTTCCATTTGTAGTATTTAATTGATATCTATAAATATACATATAATAGGTCACAAAGTTTCAAATTGTTTCAAAATTTTTATCATTTCCGAGATAACCTTTAACCGTAGCTATTGTGCACGAATTACCGTGAATTTTCAAACGATAATAGTATTTTCGAACCGTTCCGCCGGAGCTCCCGGACGAATCAAGATGGTACGGACATAACCAACCAATATAGGTATTCGACTAGGTATTGTATTCGGTATTTATATTTTTCTTTTTTCTTTCCTCTCTTGTTTCCATGATTTTTCATTGAATTTCACTCGCCAGCATATCTCTCAATAATACAAAGCACAAATATATATTATATAGGTATATATGGAAAGTTGGAAACCATTTAACTGTTGGGAAAATAGGTACGGTTTTCGCCAGCATTCGTTCGTTCGGATGATAAGGAGTCAGGAGATAATTTAACGATGAGAAACCATGTTATAGATATTTGTCTGAAACGACGACCACCACTAAGGATTGAAATAATAGTGCGGGGAGTAGTGGTACCCATTTCTTTTGTTCAAAAACTTTTCAATTTATTACGTTGACATTTTGTGTGTTTAATCATTACTTTAGTAAAGTACACACACACACACACAAACGGGAGTAACAGGAATATATTGTTGGAATTGGTGTATTATGGTGGTTTTGCTGTTTGTATTCAGCTGGCTTTCGTATTTGTACAAAATCATCACAATGTACACAGTGTATAAAAAAATTGGGTGCTTATAAAGGGTGCATATTAATAATATTAAAAATTATGATTTTTTCTTAACATTACAATGATTCTTATACACTGAGAAAAAAATACAGTAATTTTTACTGAAATTTCTGGTAAAAAATTACTGAGCTCTCTGGTAATGCGGACATAAGTGACAAGCTAAGCAAAAAGTACGATAATTTATAGTAAAAATTGTAAATTACCCTATAGCTCAGTAAAAATTACCGTATTATTTATAAATAAGGTTTTTTTTTTTTATTTATTAATAAATAATTGAATTAAAATAGTTTAAAAGGATATTGATAGAAGGGTAAGCATTAAAATCAAATTATTAATATAGAAAAAATTTTTTGTGGTTTTTTATTATTTGTGGAAAAAAATATATAAATTCTTTATTTGACATATTACATGATAAAACAATAGGCACATTACAATAATTTGTATAAAAACATATTTCAATTAACATATCAATACATATAAAAAAAAACATACAAGATTTAAAATAAAAACTAAACAAAAATTCATGAAACACAACAAACAAACACTTCATAAACATCCAGTCATGATGGTTGTTATTGCTCAACTGAACGAAACCTGCTTAGTTGCTATGCCTGTAACTCGTGTTGGTCGTGTTAGACAATGCTCGGTGCGCTTGCGTGCTTGTTTTATTTATTCTCATGTCTGTGTGATGCTTGGTTGCAATGATATGTGAGAGGGATGGAAATGTACAGCGACTCAGTATAATTTTACAAAAAATTAAGTAAATTTTCCCGGTGTCCACATGAAATTTTACTAGCCCATCGAATTTTACGCAGCTGTATAGGAAAAATTCTTAAGGTGTACAGGAAAAATTCTTAAGGGGTACAGGAAAAATTTTCAAATGAATCGTAAAAAATAATGTTTGAAACGCATTTTTTATATTTTTGCTTAATAATTTCCTACGGACTGGTCACTTAAGACTCGTTTACCGGAGGCAGCTCAGTAATTTTTACTGGAATTTTTTCTCTGTGTATGTAAAACTAAATACCGTCAAATTGGGATCGAATTGATAATCGGGGGTGAGACTGTTCACTAAATAATATTTTTTTAAATTGAATATAGCGTCAGAACTATAGTTTAGAATGCGATTTTCTCGACCGATAATGAAAGAAATAAGATGGCTGAAAATACCCTATGCACGTCAAGTTCAGCAATTCCATATATTTAAAAAAAAATATAGTGTATTAAAAGAAGTCGTATTTTTGGGTGAAAGTGAACTTTTAAAACTTTATCTGATAAGTCAAAATCTAAACACAGTTTTAATATTTTAATAAAATACACATAATTGTTGATGCTTTGTAACCATCACGTGCTTGGCTGTACATAATCAGTTCAGTATTTTTGGTCATATTGGACATATTATTGCGTGGGGTGAAATTAATCATATACATGGGGTGAGATTGTTCAATCATTGTATTGAAAGATTAATTGCGTATAGCCGTATACGATGTATCTGACCATGTTTTATACTCTTTAAAACTGTTAAAATTTATTAAAAGCATCAAACAAACTTTTTTACAATAATAATTTTTTTGAAAATTTAAAAAAAAGTGGTGGTCAAACAGTTTTTATACTCTTAATTAGGGCCGTGGAAAAAATGGCGGGGCCTGGGAAAAAAACCGTATTTTTTAAAAATTTTCCTCCCCAAAAAATAGGCGATGAGCAAAAAAAAAGCCCTTAACTTTTTTTCTTGCCTTCTCCGGAAAGCTACGGACACCCTCTCTAAGCCCGGACCGCGAGGCTGTAACACCGGCTACACCACCCTCTCGTCGGGCCTACTCTTAATGAAGAAAGTGTGTTTTCAGGACTGCGAATTCGTGTGTACAATGTCACCCCATAACGAGTATGAGATTGTTCATGGCTTATTTGCTTCCTTTAGACTATGTTTTGGCATGTAGGGTTACAATATTTTGTGTCAAGATCCGATTGTTTTTTATTTCTGTAAAATAAAGACCAAAATATGTTTTTTTTTATCAATTCCACCCGATTTGACGGTACAGTTTTTTGTCAGTCATTTTTTCAAAACTACACCTATTTAACAGATGCCAATTGAATCAAATTGGAAATTATATAGTGTTTGTTGGATTAAATCTAAAATGTTTCTAAGAGTTCAAAAAATATACAAATTTTTATGCACTAAATGAAACCGTTATCTACACATTTTCCACTTAAAATTCCATTCCAGTTCCATTTGAAAATTAACATTTAAAATAACTGCCATTATTAATGATTTAACGTATATTCATTAATTTATTGAAAATTATTTACATCTTTCCGTTCTTTATTATTTTAGAAAATTCTAACATTAAATATTTTGCTCTGAGAATTGTGAAATATTTTAGCTAATGCCTACGAAATGCGGATTTAATGCGTGCTTAACACGCACTTGACGAGTTTTTAATTTTAATATTTTAAAGACCATCATAGCTATTTACAAGTAGATATCCGAAAGTGATGTATTATTAAACGAACAAATAAAAAATATTTACTTTTGAATTGATTGTAAAAAAAAATGTTCAACTAGAAGATAATGAAATGTGGAATTCTATTATTAAAATTTATTAATTTAAATCGCATTGCTTGCAAAACAAGACATCAGAATTTTTACTCTAAAATAATTACAGAAAAATTTGCGACCATCAATTTGTATTTTCTTCCATTGTTTGTTGGGTATCTTCATTAATTATTTTCTTTTATCCCTAGAATAATTCTACTTTCAAGGTTAAATATAATTTATTATTTTTACTGTTCCCTCTACTTATTTGTGGATTTTTAATAACAAAAGAGATTTATCGATTGTTTATCAAACTTTTAATTTTATCAATTCACTCTTATTTAATTCCAGGTCATTGTGTGGTAATTTTGATAATGGATTTTACTTTTTAGAAAATAAATAAAAAAAAAGAAACAGTTGACTACAAGAAGAACATCATTCAACTTTCTTTTCTTTTCGACTGGAGAAAATCAACACAGAAAAATAAAAATAAATGTCACCACCTACAAATTTAATGTTTTATCCAAATAAAAGTTTTTATTCGTTAGATAAAAAGAGAATTTATAGTTTTCAATGGAAATTTACAAAATAAATTTTACACTTGGAATATTTAATTAAACGGCAGTCGATAACAAAATAATTTATAAAAATGGAAATAAAAAAAATAAAAAATCGATAACGAATATACTTTCGAACGACTAATTATGTCCTCGAGTTGTATTGTGAAATTACGTACAAGAAAATATTATGTGTGTATTTATATTTTAATACGAATAATTTTGTTTCTAAGATGCGCAAATGGACAATATTTTCTGAAGTAAAGGTTCATTTAAAAAATGTTAAAAAAACCGATTTTTCGAATTTTTTTTCCAAAATTTCCTACATTATTCGCTATAATTTTAAATTTAGTGATTCAGAAAAAAAGTTTTTGTTGAAACCCAGGTGATTTTAACGCCATGTATGAAATTCATCGTCACCAGGCAAAAGGAAAGAAAAACTGTACTTAAAGAAGTACAGTATAGCACCGATCAGTTTTGGAAATTTTTTGAGAGCATCATGTTGGTCAACATCACTTTTGTAAAGTTGCATCAAAAATGTCAAGTACATAAATATTAAATCCATTAGCAATAGACCATGACGCATGATTTTATCAAAAGAAACAAATAAATATACCGCTAATAGTAATGACAAACAACAACAGACCTCAAAGCGTGGGAATGTTGATTTTAATTATTGTACCTAGAATGTTTATCTATATGTATTCTGTTCTGTGGCGGTTTTTATCATACGTAAAATGTAAACAAAATTATTTCAAAGCAGATTAATAAAACGATAAATGAAAAAATATTTTCTCAGATAAATAATTTTTAATCCTTCACATCTTTTTTTCTTTTATTAATATTTAAAAAATCATAATTTTAATTCAAAATATAATCTTACGATATTTGTGAATCGCCCCTGGTCAAAAAGCATCACTTTTATCAAGCACCACTTATGGAGACTACTATTTCTTGACAAAACTGGTGCTCTATTGTATCTAGTAATGTACTTTAGGTAATAAAATATCAACACTGAATGGGATTTTATGGTAGCGCAATGGTTACTATTGACTCTCATTGCGATTAAATTCATAGCGAACAGATAGATTTGCACTACTGACCAAAAAAAAATTTGCACATTTCAAAAGTGATCACAGTGCTTTCGCTTTGTAGCCTCGGAAGCAAAATGTTAAAAATGTGCCTCTTTTAATGTTCTAACCCTGAATAAGTCTTTAAGTTATGAATATTTTGGAAGGTATTCCCACAGAATCTTATGTTCAACAACAAAACTATTCGTCCCAATATTTATTAAGAGATATTTTATAAAATATTTTCTCATTTTTAACGACATGTTTTATATAGCTTGTTAATGTTTTGATAAGAGTAATATATTGTATTTAATGGTTCTTTTTAAACGCTTCACAACGTAAATGTTCATATTTTATTAAAATATCTGAAAGGATATTATTTTACATTTAGAGTACATTGAAGAGTGACTAGAGTTACGATATTGCCATCACTAATGAAGCCATCATCAAGTTGTTAATGATTTGTATAGAAAATGGTGTATTAAAGATTAAGCAACTACTAAATGCCAAGAAAGTTGGAATAATTTATTTTTCTCTATTTAATATAATTTTTTTATTTGAAACTATTTGAAGAAGCTGACATTATAATTAAAAAATAATCATATAATAAAAAAAAAATGAACGTTAAACTCAGGGCCGGATTTACTTTTGTCGGGGTTCCGGAGCACTTCTTATGTGGTCGCCCTTGAGTACTTCACATGTGGGGGCACTTTCGTAGAGGCTTTCTCGGAAAATTTCCGAAATTTTTGAAATTTTAAATCTTTACAAAAAATAGGGTTAGTGAACAAAATAAAAAAGAAACACTCATAAAAATAACACGACTAATATTATTTTCACAAGAAACAGCCATTTTATGATAATAGAAAACAGTGAACCAACGGATTCGGTAACCTTTAATAAAATTTATTAATTATGAGCACATAGAAGTAATTTTAAAGTGACATCAATTTAACTGATGTGTATCAAGTCCAATAAGAATAATGTCGTTTTTTCACCTTTACCATGAAAAAAAAAGGTTAACAGATTCTTACAGCGGAAAAAAATGGTACAAAACATTTTTATGGTCATTTCACCGTAAGCAAACACGATAAAAACGAAACAAAAATTCGTATTGGTAAATTTAACTAATTTCAGAATAATATAGTTACAATGTATTGTTAAATAATAATATGAATTATAATAATTTATTTTATTCTTTAAATTGTCTTACCGTATTACACTTCAGTTTCATATTTTTTCTGAATAAATTTGTGTTTCCTACAACTCCAATTTGTTACCTAGAAGCAATTTTACTCGAAGAACTGTCAACCCAAAAACGCTTCAGTTTCACTGTCGCGTTTTTATTAGTTGACAATTCTTCTCGTTAAATTGCAAGGCTAGAAATTTTCGTTAGACAAACTTAAATTTATTCGAAAAATACAAACCTCTCGTGTAATATAATAAGTGAAAAATTTTCAAATTAAAATTTGAAATCTTATAGAGTAAAAGGGCGACATCTATGTTAGCAATTTTAAAAATTTTGACATCTATGTGACGCCATCACATATATTGAATTATCGAAGAAAATTAAAATTATATCTTAAATGGCAAAGGGCATGAATTTTGCAGTTGGTTTTTTGTCTTTGGAATTATTTTTCTTGAATATGCTAAAAATAAAGAGAACAGACTTTTTGATTTCAAATATTATCGAGGGCTTTTGAAACACTACTACGTATGACAGACTTTTGTCTGCATTTAAAACACACGTAGTATTCATACGTTCACTTATCGAAAAGTTGTAACTGCCTCTCGCATGATAGAGAGTACATATACATAGGTGATTGAATGTTGTCTGTATCGGGCGCCCGTCGAGCAAAGGATCGATGGTGTAATGGATAGCACACCTGGCTAGTTACCAGGAGAGCCTGGGTTCGATTCCCGGCCGATCCGGATAATTTTTTCAATGACTTTGTGAATTTTAATTTACAGAACAGACTTTGATCAAATCGAATTTTTGAAGTAAATTAACTAAAGTAAGAAAGAAGACATTTAAATTAAATAATCTTCTTATAATATTATGTAGCTATGTAATTATTACACGAATGCCGCGCAAAACGGAACACCGAGAAAGGCTTGTCTCTTTCTATGTTACTATAAGTGAAACGTATATAGGGTGTTCAAAATGTACACATATATAGATATACACATAAAGGCAATAAAGGTAACATAAGTGTGATAAAAATAAAAAATAAAATAAAAAAATTTTCTTATATATCAAACCCGTAATAATAAATGCACATATAAAAATATCATTTTTTTAGAGTTAAAAATATTTTTAAATATTTATGTTATAATATCGTTTCTGAGAAAAATCATCGTGGAAAACGCACATATTCTGTTCAAAACAAATATGTATTTAATTATCTAATATATTAAATTATTATCTTGTATAAAAAATACATAAACATATGACAATTTGAAGATTTGAAAATAATATGTACATATGTGACTAAAAGCCTATCAATTAATGTTTAAATAAGTCAGAACATACATATGACATATCTTACATGAGGATACATAAATTATGTACGTATTTCTTTTATTTAAAAAGTTGCATTATAATGATATCATGTTTGTAAGTAAAAATTTTCAATTGAAATATCTAAAGGAACAACTGTACACACTACATTTTAGCAAAAAAAAAAAAAAACTTGTGATAAGGTAAACAAATAACGTTCCATCTCTTTCTCTGTATTCAGTTTGTGAAGTAACCTTATTGCGAAGCAAACGTGTATTATTAATTTTTAAAAAGCTTTTCTAAAATATTGCGGTCCTATCTTCTCCCACTTCTTTTGAATAAATACATTGAGTAATTACACTGATGGACTTTCGACATCATTTTTATACGATTATTTAATTGATTCTCATTTTTCAATACTGATTTCTCATTACACAATATTGAGCGAGGGTAATCTTATCTTCTATCTCATTCATTTCAGATCACCTATTTTTTTATTCATATTTAAAATTTATTTCTTTTAATTTCTTAAAAAGCATATTGTATGATTTGTGGTTATGGTACGGTAAATTCTAACCAACTTCTACATTTACATTTGAAACATTATTATGATTTACTAAATGATAAATTATCCAGTTAATATCGAGAAAAATAAATCGAATGACATTTATTTGATAAATCCCTGAAAGTGTGAACCTTTCCTTAAAGATAATAACGAAATTTGATATCGAATTTTCCGCATGCTTTCATCTATTCGTGAAACAACTTGCTCAAAAATCTCATCAAGCCTATAGGTAGATCGTACTTATCGCCCCCGGGGAATGTACGGGGAATGACAGAAGGAATTTTATTATATCAGAGTATAAAATTTTATCGAAAATTAGAAATTAAAATAAAATGTCTCCTATTTTCACGACGAATTAAATTTGGTTATTATTAAAAGTTATTGGGGCGTTTATTATGTAAGTTACGTATCAAAGTATCACTTCTTCTCGGTAGTTGAGATAGAACTTTTATAATTAACTTGGTCATTTTGAAAAGATATGGATAAAAAGGGACTGAAAGATGGGTGGGCCATTTGTTCAGTTTGGTTCTCTTTGCCTCTGCTTTGATCAACTTTTTGATTAAGAGGGAAAAAAAGTTGGAACATAGTCCTGGATTAATTCAGATTTTGAAGGAACATGTAAGGGCTGATAAAATCTTTTTTTTATTGCAGTTCAGTTTCGGTTCAATGCTGAAAAACGTAATAGGTATTTTATCTTCAACTTTAAATTTTCATCAAAAATATTAAAGCAGCTGCAAAAGTTTTTTATCTGTTTTAAAAATAATCTACGAATCGTTTTAATCTTTGAAGTGTCTGCTTCTTTATATCGAATTTCGATTAGGATTCGGTTCGAAGTCCTTGGTAAAAATTAGACGTAGTGTTTATCGCATTATCTTATTACTAATTGTACTATTATTATCCCGAGGAAAGTGATATGCGGAAGCAGGAAGCATTCCATTAAATCTTTATTATATTATGTAGCCCAGGGTTATACTACAAAACACCGTTAAATATGTGTTTTAATGACTATTAAATTTATTTATTTTAAATTTTCTCTGCCTGAGGGTACAATAAATTATGGAATATAAAAAAAATACATTGAAAATATAATAGTATGTTATTCAACAAGCTGGTAATGATAGCTATTACTCACGAAAATGAAATTGCGACACGAGTCGAGCTTGCGAGGCGAGTGTCGTAATGCATCTGAGGGAGTAATAGCCATTGCAAGCGAGTAGAATACGATATTTTTTCTACGACATTTTTCTTTTTTGATTTAAAGACGTTCGTGCGCGTCCACAAAACACTATAGAATAGGGTGATGTAGCTACCACAAATTACTGCAGAACATAATACCCTAAATGTTATGCAAACAGAGCTTGTACTTGTTCATGTGTCATGTCCTCATATGATGTGTCGTGTATTATAGGTGATTGCTATATGTACCACCTATGTACTGACAGTGGTATCAATGCATATATAGGGTAAGTACGGGAGAGATGCCGCGTCGGGAGTGATGCCGCAGTAGCCATAGTTCGTCGGTTGATTGACAGATAGCGCTATTGATGGATTATATGTTTAAAATAAGTTACTTATTTAAGCTGTATATGGTAATATTTATGATTAGTCCATCAGTTTAGTAATTATCCAACTTTTTATTATTGAAAAGTACGTTTTTTAACATAATATTTTATCAGCCATTTAATTCATTAGAATTTAAGAATGTATACTTCATTGTTTTAATGAAAATGAGTTTTGTTATTAATTTAGGTATATTTTAAAAGTACTGTATAAAATTTTAGGTTTGTAATTCCGCACTATGCTTGCTATAGCAACATGCGGCATCTATCCCAACAAAAAGGAGAGACGCCGCATTTAAAGTTGGTATAGATGCCGCATCATATTACATGTTAAAAACATAGACCTATATACCTTAATTATGCAATTTTTTTTTTTGGACTGTAAATTATGCCACGTAAATATAAAAGATCCATTAATGGATCAGGAAGAGCCCTCATATTAGTGAAGATAACGAAAATAATGATGACTGCCTGTGTATTGAATGTTTTGAAAGGTACTCAGAAACAAATAAAAATTTGACTGGTTAAGATGCATTAAGTGCCAAAAATGGTTACATATGGCATGCATCATGTATGGAGATGTGTGTAAAATGCAAAATTTTTAATATGAACTATGCCGCGTCTCACCTTCTTTGATGCGGCATCTCTCCCATAGGTGTGGGAGAGACGCCGCTTTGCAGGCTCTACAAAAATGTTAATTATGAATCCTTTATGACTCAAAATTTACAATTATTTATAAATAATTGTAAAGAACAATGTTTAGATTTATTGTGTACCAAATTTCAAATCAATTAAATGCTTACTTTAAGAATTATCAAGTGTTTTCAAAATGTGCGGTATCTCTCCCGCATTCACCCTAGTTGTTGATTGAGAGTTACCAGTTTATTTGACCTTGTATGCATATTATGTACGCATACACATCAAAATCTACCAGAACATTTTAATTTTTTTAATTTCAATAAATAATATTTCATTTTAACGTCCGTCAATACGATGTTTTTTGTGAAATTATATAAACTGCATATTTCAAAAGAATATTTTTAAACATTTTTTATTTTGATATCTACTCTTATAATATACGTATTATAATTTTTAACACGAAAAAATGCTGTTTAGAATGTTTTTTCGTAATGGCTCTGTGTTAAAAATTTGATTTTTAATCATCAATTACTTTAAGAAATGATCAATGAAGGCCTTAAAATTTTTGAGGCAAGATAACTATGTAATTCAACTTGTCAATTCTCTAAAATTGAAATTTTTACCTACTATTAAGTCTGACGCACGAACGTCCTTAAATAAAACTGAATATAAATTTTAAATCAAAAGAATACAACTTTTAATCTATGTCTAATTTCATTAAATGTTTATATATGTACAAACCATGAAAAGAAAATACAAACTACTTTGTTTACTTAGACGTTACTATGCAACATATATGAAATTAAAACTTGATACATACATTATTCACAAAACAATCGGAAACCCATTGAAACGCAATGGTTAAAACTGTGATTTCATTGGTCAAAAGTATATTGAGTAATGATCATTCCTCCACACCTTTGAACAATGTATAACTTTCTCAACAATTAACAGATATATAATGAGTGTGCTCTTCAACAGGAGTAGAAAAATATATTTTTTTTCAATTTTTTGCAAACGATTACATCCTACATGACTGTATGATATTTCATTAATAGTGAAAAGGATATTTATGGATTTTCGACGATTTTTTCCAACCTTTCCAGTTTTAGTTAATACTTTATAATGTCGAATATTTTTAAAATAAATCATTAAAATTGAACCATTAGTTTTGTTTTATAGCCAAAAATAAGTGAAGCTTTTCTAACCCTCCAAATTGGTATCGAATAATTGTATTTTTATTTTATTACAAAAAAATTCTGAAAAAGGTTTTAAAATTTCAATAGTGGCTTTTATATATTATAGCTTAAATATGTTATAAATGCCTATATTTCATATAGCTACCCACTATTCAAATACATCAACACACCCATATAATATGGGTTTATTTCTCAATAGAACGTTTTAGTCTTACGCTAAACTCTGATAATCTTCCTCATTTCTATAAACATCTTTTACTAACTATCATTAAATTTAAATTTATTTTAAAAGACCATACATACATACACAACTAACAAGAGAAACAACATAAACGACCGTCATGTAAAACAGAGTGAGATAGCGGAATGACAAAGATGGATATTTGTATTTACAAATGATTAATTACCGCTCGTAAAAAGGATATAATTACTGAATTATAATTGTAATGTATTAATGCGCAAAGATTTTTATAAATGATCTTGGAGGTATATGATGGAGGTATAGCTATAATACGTAAATTATTATTAAAATATTCCTAACTTTATATCATGCGATATGTTTTTAAACGAGTAAAATGATTTCCAAAGTAAATGGTTCGGTATGAATTTGCTAAAAGTATCAGGTTACGCAGAGTTAGTATTCGAGTGATTAATCCACTTTTGATGATATAAAGCTTTGTGATTTGATTTGATTAGATCATATCTGCACGTACAGAGCCGTGGAGAGAAATGGCGGGCCCCGGGTATAAATCATATTTTTTAAAATTCCCCCCCCCCCCCCCAAACAAATAAGTAGTGAGCAAAAAAAATCTTAACTTACTTTTTTACCGACAGTCACAGGTCCCTCTACTCAAGTCCGGGCCCCAGGGTTGTAACCCCGGCTACCCCACCCTCTCGTCGGGCCTGTGCACGTATTTTAACTCGAAGGTACCGTCCTCTATTGAAAATATCAATCCCTACACTCTCAAAACAATTCCTATGTTCAAAAATTAATAAATTTTGCTTCCGAGACTACTAAAGTAGCGGAAGCATTGTCATCACTTTTGTAAAATAAAAATGTTTTTCCTCCATAATAAAATCTTTACGCTCATTTTACGTTTTAGAGCTTCCTGAACAATTTTGGTTTGGTGTCTGTCCGTCTGTTTGTCCGTCTGTGTGTCGCCAGTTTACACCAAGTGGCATAACTTCTAAACTATTCGATAGTTTTTAATGAAATTTTCCAAAATTCTGCAGTTTGGTTCCTAGATGGTTCCCTATGAATTTAATTGAAATCGGAGTAACGGTAGCTACACCGCTACCATATCATTCCGTTAATATACTAAATTGCACCAAGGGGCATAACTTCTGAACTATTCGATTGTTTTTAATGAAATTATCAGAAATTATGCCGTTTTAATTCTTAGATAGTCCTCTACAAATTTCGGAGTAATAGTATCCACGACGCTACCATGAAATCTCATTAAATGTCAATATCTTATTTACTGCTAGTCCCACTTCGCTCAAATTTTTAAAGTATTTGACATAGGGGTTATTTTCTAAAATATTTTTGCTATTATTTTATAATTTAGCCTCGAAGTATTTTGATACAACAATTTTTTATGAACTTTAAGGCGAAAATATAATTTCACGGTATATATACATATATATATATATATATATATATATATATATATATATATATATATATATATATATATATATATATTTGGTTGGTAGAATACTGTTTTAAAGTCTTTTACGAATACGAGGAAGCTGTGTGCGACGAATTTTGATTTGGTTTTCTTCGAATAAAAAAAATATTTCTTTGAGTTAATAAAACTATATTTTTTTGGAACACAAAAATATTTTTTTCGACTCTTTTTCAGTAGTTAAAAAAGTAACATGATTTTTCAAGTAAATAGTCCAATATATGTCCGCTAAAGCAAAAGTATTAAGGATATAAGAAAAGTTTTCATAATTTCAAGAATTATTCAATACATAATGTGGGTCCATTCACAAGGAACTTACCAAACAAATAAAAATTTTTAATAAATCTGGTTTAACTGTTTAAAAGGAAATAATAAAGTGTTGAGAGTATTGGTCGTGTTATTAGCAAAACTCTTTGCTAATATGTAGTAAGTGTTCGTAATACATATTTGTCTTTCAAATTGGGTCATTTTCTTACAAGGTGACTCGACATGAAAAATATGGTCAGGGGTCTGTCAAACGTAAATTCTGCTCTGTCCGCACGTACCCTAACTCGAAGGTATCAATCTCTGCCACCCCGTCTCAGACGAAATAATGCAAGAAATATATATTTTCCTTCGAGGTTAACGCGACATTTTCCAAGAAATAATTATTTCATTTCGTTACAGATGTACAAAGTTGCAATATAAGCATCTGTTCTCATTCTCTTAAACAAATAATAATCCTGATGATTGGTATTAATAAAATGTGTGTTATTTCAATATGATAAATATTTTATGTAAACACGAATAATAAAATCGTTGGGTAAATAACTTTTATCCATTATAATAATTTTATAAATTGCCACACAATGTGGTTCCGATGCCATTCGTGCCAACTTGTGAGAACTGTATGTTAATTTCGAGAGGTTTGGTTGGTTGGTTTATTTACATTTGATATTCAAATAGGAGCTTCGAATACGAGCGCAAGAAGAAATTTAAGTAAATTAAACAATGATAAAGATATGTGTATATATGTATATTGGAGAGGAATAAAGTAAATATTGTATACATTTAGGTATATTTGTTTGTTCTGAATGGTAAAAAGTGCAGTTCAATTTCCACAAAATAATAAATGGTGAATTCAAAATAAAATTACGATCGGAAAATCGAAATAGTAATCGGATTGTAATTTTTTTTTTATAATTCCCGGGACTATGAGAAAAATTTGTTTGTTGAACGAGGCGTTCAATCTTTACGTGAAAATTCTAAATGCTTGGACGGGTTCATCAGCCATATACGTCTGGTGTTTAGAAGCCAAAAATTTGATCATTTTTCGCCAATTTTGGTGGTTCCTTGCAAAAATTGGTCAGAATTCACGAATTTCTTGAATTTTCTTGACACCATCGAACCATAACCTTTGGAATAAATGTTTTAAGTGAACTAGTTTTTGAGAAAATTAAAAAATTTGTTGAACTTTTTAATATGACAAATGCTTCATCGTTTTTATCATTACAATAACAATATTTACATCTGCTTAATTTTTCAAAATAAAAATTTTGAAAATTTGTTAACTGTTAAAGAACTAAACTATTTTAAATGAATATAGCTCATGTTATGAGGTCCACTAGGATGTGGGGGTCCCAAAATCGCCCAAAATAAATTACTCAACGAACAAAAACGCTGTCCCGTACTTGACATTCATAATAACATTAGTAATACATGTACAAGTTTTCGAATAGATTTATCTATTAAATTTAATAGATTTGAGCGTTACTTTATGGTATTCCATATTTGATATTAGTAAATAAAAACACTTTACTTTGCAAAATACTACCCCATTTTGCAAAATACAACAATAAAAGTGGTATTTTGCAAAGTAAACTGTTTTTATGTCATCGAAGGATGACATATTAATATCGTTGTGTGATCATAGTGGGGGAAACATTATTATAGAGTTGTATATCCATATTGAATAATTATAGAATTGTACATCCATATTGATTAAACGCAAGAGGGCTGTAGAGTTAACAACTATAGAGTTAACAAAAAATCATAAATTAACACTTACTGAGGTGACATTACTTAGTGCGTGTCAAAAACACGCACTTAACGAATATTTATTTACTAATATCACATTTATCTGTTTTTTATGGTCAACCGTTAAAAATGTACTTAAATATTCTAACCGTTATCCTGAAAGCTGTGAAAAAATATTGAGGAATTCTGATTTAATGCGCACGCTAAATCTTTTTAAAGGATTCAAGTGTTGAGATTTGTTATAGTGGCTACAAAATTAGTTGGTAACAACACAGAGTACCATTAACTTTATCTATTTTTTCTTATCCACCCATAAACAACAATTTAACAATTCTACTTTATTACAACAAATTATCACATAAAATAAATTTTTACACTTATTCATCCACCCCTTCATTATTCTAAATCTTACAAAATTTGTCTAGATAAAATCTCACACGTACTATATTTCTAATTTACAAATATAATAATTACCACCGTAGGAGCCGTAGGGTGTCGTAGCCTGAACATGAACGTACACAAACTACATATTCTATTTCCACAATTTATCGTTATTTTACTTTATCAACGCAAACATAAAATAGTGTGAAAATGTTGTTATTGTTATTTCCCGGTTGTTATTACAATTGTTATTGTGTTATTTCACTCCCAAAGCGGTGCACGGCCTACATTTCGGCCCAACTATGAGTAGGAGAAACCAGCTGGAGGATATAATATGCGCAGTACCATCTCTACTAATAGCTGAAGGCTCCAGCATTTCATCTGTGCTTCACAATAGGACTAATCATTGTATAATTTTATTTGTACAATGAATAAAATAATAACATACGACTTGAAACGATGTGTGTTGTCGCCATTTATTTTATTGTGGTAACCACCGACACATAATGTGTACCTACTCTGTCGGTAGATGCCGCTAGCTAAAGGGAACATGCGACAAAATTTATTCCCGACCAGAAAGATTTTTCAGAATATACAATTTATACAAATTTGTATTAGAACAGTTTATCATATAAAATACTTCCAGGTGTTGTTGGACATTAAAGAATAAAGCGTTCTATACGATATTAATTAATATGTTCTAAGTTTTTGTCTGGTACCGTTAAACCACCTAACTTTATCATAATTTTCAAATTCAAATTTGAATAAAATGAACACGAAATTAATTTTGATTAAAATTCACATAGTGTTTGAAAAATTATCAAATTGGATCGAGTGGGACTAGAACCCGGATCTCTTGGTTGCTAGCCAAACGCCTTTTCAATTAGGCCATCGACCGCTTGTACCAGTGCAGTTTTTAATGTCAAATGTTATCGTGTGTCTGTGAAATTAAAAATATAAACTGCGTTTCGCATTAAAAAGAGGTTTGATTGATTATCAGATTGGAATGGTACGCGAACAAGCGGTCGGTGGCCTAATTGGTAAGGCGCTTGGCTAGCAGCCAAGAGATCCGGGTTCGAGTCCCAGCCGATCCAGTTTTGATAATTTTTCAAACACTATGTGAATTTTAATTAACATAATGAATTGGCCAATTGCCAAAGTACATCGAGTGTTCAAGTATCAGCTAAAGCTGGACATTAAGTGAACATATGAATATTGGTGTATGTTTAAATACGGACAAAAAGTCCGCCATACATTAATAATGTTTCACAGACACTCGATAACATTTGAAATTAAAAAAAAAAAGAAATTAATTTTGTTGAACTGTGTTAATGAAAGAATTCATAACTTTACCTACTGTAAAACCCCCTAACTTGACTTCTTGAACCTACTCTTACCATATTACACTTTGTATTAAAAAATGAATATTTCATGGCTTATAATAGTTATAGCAATTTTTTTTAGTGTCACGGCACTCCCAGAAAGCTTGATTTGAGAAAAAAATTTGAATTAGGGGTGACTGACTGAATTAGAAGTCATTTGGATATGATCGATTCAATTTTGCTATAAAAATATTCCAGTTTATTTTTTAAATGTACCTAATCTGACAGAAGTATTTTTTAGACGTCGTGCCCATTTTCGGTAAATTCAAAAACCGAATAATTCATTTTCAGTTTCATCATTCTGTCATTACCGTTTTTATGGAATTGAAAAATTTTCGTAAACCTAATGAGATGTCCCTCATGACTGTCCCCCTTCGTATCCACTCTTGATAACTTGATAACTGATAACTGAACAATCAATCTCTGTGCTAAATTTGAAATTTTTACGTTTATTGATTTCAGAGAAAATCGAAAGTTTAATCAGCGGAATGTCCCTGAAAAAAATTAATACATTAACAGAAAGTCGGTCATTATTAAACGAATTTTCTCTTCAACATAAATTTCTCTATTTGTTCATCAAATTTGTAATTATTAATTTTACTCTCAACTCAATAATAATATCGGCCTAAAAAAAAAAACCAACACGCAACCATCGCAAACCTACTAAATAATAAAAGACATGTTTATCAGCAGCCCTCATTTCAATTTTTGGTAAAAGTAGCACGCCGCACATAGAAAACTAACCATAGATAATAAATGATAAAGGATATAAAGTACTTACACGATTAAAGTAGTTTTTGTTACGTTGTAACTCCCCCCTAACTCGTCTACCTAAGTATATTATTTTAGGTCCGATTTACATTAACGCTCCGTTCTCGGTACGATATCACTACGCTCCCGGTTTGATATAGGGTTGACCGGGGTAATTGTGAATGGATTTTCATGAGTTGAGATAAAAGCGTTGTTTTAAGTATTTTTTATTATTTTATATATCACATTATGGTTGATTTATTTTTAATTCTGCATTATTCAGGATGCACCATACAAATTTTTAGCAAATTCGTATGAAAAACAAAACTTTTATAAGCCATTCACATTTCCCCGGTGCGGTTTTGCAAATCTTATGAATTTCGGGGTAAAAGTGAATGCCATCAGAAAAATTATTTAGAATGGATTACCAGAGAAGTGTGGTACGTCAGAGTAAAGCCCAGCTCAAATTCTGCACACTTACTCCACTTTCAAATTTTTCATCATACTTTAGCGGTCACAATTTCTCTTTGTTTAATGCAAGTTACGCATACTTCAAATTTCTACAAAAAATCAAGGTTAAAGAAAAATAACAAAAATTATTACAAGCTAAAAATGATATTTTGATATTTTGTCATTTCATCATATAAAAAATTAAAAAATTCCATGTATTCACACAAAAACAAGGAAAATAAGACTTTTTCAAGGAAATAAATTTAGTTTACATGAATAAAAAACAATTTTTTTTTTTTTTGTATTGTTTGTACAACGGAAACTTGTACAATAAGGTCACCAGCATCTTCATCAACATTTTCAACTCTGAAAATGACACTACTGAAATTTTTGACCGAATAACGTTCACAATAACCCCACAATTTTAAAATCATGGGGTAATTGTGAATTGGTGATAAATTGTCCAATTTCTTTAGCAATTAATAAGGGACCCTCTCAGGGTTTAGACCACTTCTTTAAAAGTACTTTTAACCATTTCTTATCTTTTAAAAAAATAAAATGTATTTAAAAGAAAATTATTTTTGAGGATTGGTCGAAAAAGATATACATAAAATTTTGCAAGGGCGTTTTCAAAATAAAAAAAGATACTAATACTTTGAGAATTGTTATGAAATTTTAATAGCATATTAAGAAAGGACAGAAAACGTATTAAGAGTTGATATTTAACAATATTAATGTTATTTTAGAAATTATAGGCGCCGTTCACAATTGCCTCAATTCACAATTACCCCGGTCAACCCTAATCTTGTTGTGTTCACATTACAGTGCTGATATCATGCTGGTACCTATTCGTTCTCTATTCACATTATAATGCCACTCTGTGTACGCTCCCAGTTCGGTCTCAGTTCGATACAAATATCTTTTCATAACAACTGAATGCAAGCGGAGTGGAGTGGAATCAAAAAAGTGTTTACACTATAGGTACAAGCCATAACAAGTCTGATATCGCTCCGATAAAATATTACCTGAGTGGTATTGATATTGGAGTGGCATTGGAGCGAGAGCGAACCGTGACTGATATTGGACCGATATCAGAGCGATGATGTGAATACACTTATTTGTTTATTATGTAAGAATATTTTATCGAATCGGGAACGGAGTGATATCGCACTGAGAGCAGAGCGTTAATGTAAATCGGGCCTTACCGGTCCCATTAACAACTAACTCAACAAATCGTCGGTACAGTATAACACAACACAAACGACTGTAAGGGGGTAACGCATAAATGTACCGAAAAGGATCAGATTTTCTAGTTGGAAAACATATATATCTTTACACATTTTAATCGTGAAAAGGTAGGTAAGTAGATTGTGTAGGAAAATAATGTAAGGTACCCTCTTTAAACAATGCCTTCCGGCAATCAAACCTACATTATTTTATAAATCGGGTTTACATGTATAAATGTTAACAGATTAATATTTATTTAATTTTATTTAAGGATCATTTTCATGTCCGGCTTCACATACATACATATACATAATTATACCAATGAATGAAGTATTTTCAACATTTTAATAAATAAATTAAGAAGAACATTATTTTTCATGAAATCTTTCATGTTCTTTCCATAGTGTTTTTCATATTAATAATTTATTTTGTAAAATATTATACACTTGAATGATAAAAGAATAAGTAGGCATAATGATTTTATGTACGGTACAGTGAATACCCAGTTTATGAACAATATACATATATCTCTTTGATAGTAATCATATATAGGTATATTCATAAATATTTAATAAAAATTTATGTATGATAAAAATTAACTACATTTTCTCTTCAAAATTCTAATAAATATAAAAGTGTATAAAAAAAGAAATGAAAGATTTAAACAAAAACTTCCTCCCGTTTTTTTTTTTTGGGGGGGGGGGGTTGAGTTCTTTTGGTTACTAGATTGTTCTAACGGGATTTGTACTTTTATTTTAATTGTTAATTCTGAATAAAAGTGATTTAGAAATTAAAATACTCCCTAATACTGTCAGTATTTAGATCAGTATTGCCTAAGAGTGTTGCCAATATACAATCAGTAATATTGAGAGTATAGTTTGAAGTAATGACAGTATTACGGACTATGTATGGACTACCTTAGTACGGGCTTTAATACAGTTAAATTATTATTTTGTACAGTTAGATCTTAACAGTAACGTCATTTGGTGTAACAAATATTTACTACCTCATTTTTTCTCAAATTGATAAATTTTTTATTTTATTTTTTACAAAAGTTTCTTTGTTTTATTTTTAAAACTTTTCATTTATTTAAAACTTACATAAAGATTTTCAAACAAAAGCAGTGTTTAAGGAATGAAAACAATGTTTCGTAAAAATAAACAAATTTTTCGAAGAAAATTTTTTAAAAATTTATTACGTAAATTTTCTATAATAAACGTTTTAGCGAATTTCCAAAACTGGAAATTCAGCTTTTACGCCAGGTGTCATGGTGCGACCTAAGCCCGAGACCATATCAGAAATATGTTTTGAGGTCCCTAGAATACGAAAATGATATTCACTAAAATTTATATATATATATATATATATATATATATATATATGTATCCGCGCGATAACTCTCGAACGAAGCGTTTAATGCTTATGAAATTTTGTGTGCGAATTCGATTTTCCAAATCGTTGGATGAGTTCGTTAGCCAGACACGTCGGATGCCCAGAAGTAGGTTTTCCGGGCGTTTTTTGTCAACAAAATGAGTTTTTTGCCAGAATTAAGCAATTTTTCAAATTTTTTTTTACACTAAGCCATTGTAAAAGGTAAAACGCATAAAAAATGTTTTTATACCGTTGCTCTAAATTACTTACTTTTCGAGAAAAACTAGGAAATATGTCGTTCTCCATTTCACTCGCACTCGCATTCTTTTTTTTTCTGTCTCATTTTTTGCGAGCTAAATTCGAAAAAAGCCGCTTTATAAGTAGCGTGTCATGATTTTTTTAATCCAATTTAACGATTCGGCTATATTCTATTTCTCTGTCAGTTAAATGTTTTTATAATGTATCTCTGTTCCATTTTTTTTTACAAAAAAAATCCCGACGATATCTGTTATGTGATATGATCAGAATTTAGATTATATTTACACCTTCCTAAAATTAATAAGAGTTTGCTTCAATCGTATAAAAATTACGTTAAATCATATTCAAACAATAATATTTTTACGTAATTTTTTATCCAATTGACAATACAGTTATGATTAGAATTGTATAATCAGAGCATTCTAATATTAAATAATTTTGCACATTCAATTTTTTTTTTTAACAAAGAAAAATTTTTTTAAATTTTGACACATTCTTTTATGAAATTTCGATTAAGAAATATTAAAAAATTTTAAAGTGAATCATTTAAAAAGAGTTAAAAATAAATTAAAAAGGAAACATTTCTCTATTTTAACATATTTGTAAAGAAAATTTTACAGTTTACTTACAGTTTTTTGAAAAAATGTAATAACATTTTTACATACAATAAAGATTATATTTGAACGGTAGGAAATCCACAAATTTTTTTTTATTTCTTTAATTAATTATTAAATTTGGTTTTAGAAGAAAATCTTCGTCTAATTCGCTCCAAGCCGAAAGTATAGCCACTAATAAGGACATTCCACTGTTAAAATAAATGGAAAATATATTGAAATTTATTTAATGAAAGCCATTCATACACATTTTTAAAATATCCTTTTGAATTATATAACAAATAAAATCTGTGTAAAAAAATCTAATTGACGTGTTTTTTCTCAATTTGCTAATACTAAGTAAGGCTCGTTAATTAGGGAGTGATTGTGTTAAAATTTTAATATAAAATATGGTAATTTTAACCCTCTTTAAAAGAACATTTCGATTTTAACAATAAAAAAATTTTAAAAAGTGTTTTCGTTTTTCCCGGATTACCAAAAACTGTTCATAGGCATATCTGTGACTAAAGTTGCCTCCCTTTCTTAAGAAAATAAAGTATTTTTAAAATTTTGTGCAAAAGAATAAAACACAATTAACGAAAAAAAAGTACGCGTTTCCATATTTTTAAGATTTTGTAGTACAAGAAAATCCTTATAAATTCATCATATCTGTTATTGCATTTACTAGCTTTTACGCAATTTAATAAACAAAAGTCTGAAAATGGACGTAGAATCTCACTGTTATTAATTATTATGTCTTAGTCTTTTGAAAAATTATTTTTTGAACTAAAATAAGAATAGGAGGAATATAAACTTAGGGGTAAACGACAGGAGTATATAAACTTTATTTTAGATTCTACGTTTATTTTTATAGAAAATCATCAAGTACCTATTATTTCTTTTTTGAATGTATAAATACAAAAAGTTCGAAATTATTTTATATTAGAATTTCAATTTTGGTCGACCCTACGGGTTGTCCCCATTTACTCTTTTCTCGTCTCTTTTGACCCCAATTTTTCATAGAGAAGAAATTATACGATTTTTGTTAATTTTTCAAAAACCACCGATATTTTTAAATTTTTTTGGATACTGCTGATAAAGTGACCATCTTCGCGTAAATTTTTAATATATTAAAGATTAGGTACTCATAAAATAAATACAAAAAAATACGGTGTGAAGTCGGAATGCGTACCTATTCATCCTTGTCTACGGTAGCACATTTTTTATTGACATAAATATTAGAAACGCAGGAAAAGAGACCAGGAATCAACATAGAAGTGGATTATGGTACGATATATTTTCTGAAAAAAGTGCTTAGGACCAAAGTTATAGAGTTCAAAGTGATGCACTTGATGATCTTGAAGCACTTGACTCTCGTGATGCACTTGACTTTGAAGTTGACCTTGAGGTCAATTTCCAAAGTCGTTTGAAAATCATTTAATATTTTTCAAAAGGAGTAGTTTACTTTTCATCCCTAAATGGTTCAAAGTATATTCGAACGAATTTCACATGCAAGATAGAAAATAAGTGATCAAGAAGTAATTTTGAAAAATACTTGCTCAATCGCAATCGGAAAAATAATAGTTAATCATATGTTGAATTTAATTCCTAATATGATAACTATAGAGTAGCAATAAAAATTTTAAAAAATTTTGAAAATTTCTAATATAACATAAAGTTAATGTTTAACTTACAATTGGAGTGATATTAAATCTTTTCTTAACTTCTAAAATTACTTACAAAAATGTTTTCTTCTAATTTTTTCTATAAATTTGCGCCTATTTCTTCATTTCGTCAGGTTTTTATTTTTTTTATTTTAGAAAAATAACGCAACAAATCAATTTTGAAGATAGATTGAGTCAATACATGAAATTACTGCTTATAGGTACAGGATATGGTCAAAGTTCGGCAATGGCTAATCATTTTCAACTGACCTTGAAAATCGATTTCAGGGTCACTATCAAGTGCATCGCTTTAAATTCTACAAATTTGGTACTCAGCCCTTTTTTCAAAAAATATGCCGTTTCAAAAATATTTAGCTATAACTGTTTTCATCTACAGAGGTTGAATGGTGTTTTCTACCCCTAAAAAGCGTATTTAGCCGAAATAAAAAAAAAAAATTTAATATTTTTCGCTGTTTAATAAGTATGTTAAGTTTTATTCAAATTGGCAAGTATTAGTTGGGTAGTGTTATTTGTCAGAATGTTTTGCCGATCTAGTTTTTTCAATATTTCTTTGCTCGTTTTCAGAATTTGTATTTTAATTTCTACGGACAAATAACTCATTCTTTTCTTCGATTTTAGTAACTTTTATTTGCTGATGTTGACCATTAATTGATCGAAACATATCAAATATTTTTCAATGATTTTTTTAGCGAATGTCGAAAATTTTGAAAATTTTTTCACCGTTAGTAAGTTAAAGTATTTGAATTCATTAAGTAATTAAATGATGTCCACAAGAACCTTACGAACTACCATAAGTTATATGAGATCCCTAGGACCCGTTTTTTACTGTTAGGATAAACTTTTTACTAAAATTATTTTAGATGAATAAAGGTTGGATAAATTATTTTAGATGAACAGTAAACCCTGGCGGAAAGGATGATTTCCGCCAGGGTTTACTGTTCCCATTATTGTAAAAAATAAACTAACCGACCGATTTTGAAAATTTTTTCACTGTTAGAGAACTAAATTATTTTAGATGGATACAACTATGCTGCACAAAGTCCGTTCGGGTTCTTGGGTTCCAAAAATATCAAAACTAATTACCCAGCCGATTTTAAAAAATCTTTTACTCTTAGAAAGCTAAACTATTTTAAATAGGTACAGTTCTTAGATGAGATCCGCCAGTCCCCAAAATTTGGAAATTCGCTATGTTATGCAGATGCTGCGACAGGGGTATTTATTTATCGATTTGCTTTGTAGGAGAACACTGAATGTAAATATTGTTCCAATGAAGCCAGTGGTGTATTTATAGAAAGGTTAAGTGTACTGGAGCCTGATTTTAGGTAAACTCTACAGCCCTTACAGGTAGCAAATAAAACTAAACGGAATTTCATCATTTTGACAACAGAAATGAAAAGTACACAATCAAATGATCAAAATGATGAAACTGTAAGCAAATAATAGGTTGATGTCATAATTTCAATTTGTAGGGGGCCATCTAGGAACCAGACCGCATAATTTCTGACAATTTCATAAGAAAGAATTGAATAGTTCAGAAGTTATGCCACTTGGTAAAATTTAGTATATTAATGGAATGACATGGTAGCGGCGAAGCTACCGTTACTCCGATTTCGATTAAATTCATAGGGGGCCATCTAGGAATCAAACTGCATAATTTCTGAAAATTTCATTAAAAACAATCGAACAGTTCAGAAGTTATGCCACTTGGTGCAAACTGGCGACACACAGACAGACAGACAAACGGACGGACGGACAGACACCAAACCAAAATTGTTCAGGAAGCTCTAGAACGTAAAATGTGCGTAAAAAATTTTTTATTTTTCGAAAGTGAAAACACCAGACGTGCGAAGCGGCTGATAAATGTTAGGCAGTCACATTTTTCAAAAAAATTTCACTATTTTAAAAAAGAATTTAAGAAGAATATTGCGTTTGCAAACGTTGGCAAACATTTGCAAACTTTTTGTGTATTTTATTGATGCGTTCCTTGGAAATTTCTAAGCTTGATGCTTGTGGATTTGTCGGCTTTGCAAACAACAATGATCTGTTAACGTAGCAGAAACAGGATAGGTTTAGACCGACTATATTCGCCATTTAATTTTTGTATGAAATATATAGTAGTACCTATAATAGTACCAGTGATTCACAGATGTTAAATATTAGCCACATTTCCCCTACAATTTTGTTTTACAACTTTTGTTTCAATTTTTTTTAAAAATTCTTTTTAGATAAAACATTTTTAAATTTGTTATTTAATTAAAAAATAAAATAATTTTTTTTTTGCTTTTGTTTTATGTTTACTCGACTGTCAGTTATTTAGAGTTAAATTAATTGTATGTGAAACAAGATGGGAAAAAGTTATGCTGTTAATGCAATTTTTTTCCTGTTTCTGTGTTTTTTTTCACTGTTTTATGTTGAGGAAAAACGGAACAAATATAGATAAATTAAAAAGATAATAGTGTAACAAACGTTTTCTAGACTAATTCGTTCTTAATTAAAAAATATTTCATGTGTTTGTGCTTGTTACTTGTTTCATAAGTATTAACTTAAAAAGTTCCCAAATAAATTGTTAGATAGAAATAAAATGGTTAATTTAGTTTTAGAACAAGAACAAGAACAACACGTAAATAATTCTTTCAGTATATTTGCAGTGTATATTTGCAGCTATATGTTGGTTTTGATAATTTTTTAATCCTTTTTAGTGTTCCGTACCAAAACTAGCAAAACTTGCACTCATGGCCGGATCTAGGGGGGTGGGGCAACGGGGGCACGTGCTTTCTGCAAGTTTTTCGGGGTGCCAAAAACGCAAGTTGAAGGGTGCCGAAACGGTAAATTTAACGTTATTTTTTTTCTTTTGCTCGTCACTTATTTTTTGCAGGGGAAAATTTAAAAAATATGCGTTTGCCAAAATGTTTAATTTGGCGTTTTTCTTGGGGAGGGCGCCAACAGCAAAGTTTGCCCCCCCTCCCTGTAATAACTGTAGGTCCGGCCCTGCTTGCACTTATGCAATTACTTTGGTGTCCATTCGTCTGTCACAGACGATTTTCTCTGAAATCCTTCGACGCGAAAATTTGAAATTTAGCATAGGTAGTGGTAGGGTGTGGTGGACCGATTATAGTTGTGGAGTTAAACTTCGATTCTGGTGGTTAATTTTACAAATTTGGGCAAAAAATTTTGGTTGATGTAGTAGAAGGCTGCGTGATACACTGAATAAATTTTTAATTATGTTAATAATTTACTAATTTAGTCTATAGAGTTATAAAGCTATAGGATAGACTTACTTTAAATTTGAGGAGCTAAAAGCATCTGAATAATCTTGGTGAGGTCATAGAATTAAATTTTTTATATTTCTTAAATAAAACTTTACCCAAGTGATCAATAGTGGAAATATTGGTGAAGTTTCAGTGATTTGTGAATGAACTTCTTAATTATTTTTATCAAAATGTTGCAATTCAGTTAGGAAGCATTTCTAGTATCCAGCAAGGATTCTCTCACAAATTAGGAAAATTTTGTAGCTTGTCTTTCATTGGTTTGTTTGCAGTATTTGAGTCACATTGTAGTAAACTTTTAATCTTTGTAATCGTGATGTCAGTTTTTTTGTTAGCATTATAATAACCATTTGTGATTTAGGTTGTTGTTGAATTATACGATCATAGCATTGTTAAAAATGAAAACTATACAGTTAAATGTAAATACAACGCCTGTCGTGAATTAAAATTAAAAATCTGATTCAATAGTTTCAATGGCGACAATGTTAATAATTATCTTTCATTTAACAATAATTGCCATATTATTACGGCAGTACTTTTAAAATTGTCAAATATTTAAAAAAAGGCAGAATAAATGATTTTTTTTTTTATTTACCAGTACATATAATTAATTGGTAATCATTATTAAGTGTACTGACCATTTACTCCACACAAAACTGGCATAAAAGTTAAAATAAAAATATTCTCATTTTTTACCAACTCCCTTTACGTCCCGCTCAACTAACTCAAATGTTTGTTGAATTGTTTTAAATGAATAACAAAAGACAGGAACAAATGAATTATGATTGTTCTTTAAAATTAGAAGCTTGTTAAAAAGCTTTTATGTACCCGTTCAAATTTAAAAAAAAAAAAATGTTCAAATCATTAGATTAAATTTACCTTTTTAAATGTGATATGAAGTGTATAAAAAATATACAGGTAGCTCCGGCAAAAATAATTTTACTCTTAAGTTGTATACGTGATAGAAAAATTTAAAAAAAATGTGTTTATTGTAAAAAGGATTTACTTTTGTCGAATTTATAGACGCATCCATATTTTTTGATACATACTGTATGATCTATCTCTGATAAATTTTAGCATGATTAATCACATACGAATTTAAGGAATTCCCGTTTTCTTAGCTTTATCTCTTTCATTGTAGCAAATTGGTAAATTTTAAATTTGCAGTTTGTTTTTAGCAAAAAATAGAAGATTGATTTGTTTGGAATATATCGATTTAATTATTTAACGATGACTCATGCTCAATTTTATTTGAAACGGGGTATACTAATGTATAACAAACTAATCGGATCAATAGAAAATTTTGACTCCTGTTTTAAAACTATTAATACATAGGTACTCCATAGATAATGGCGTCCTTAATGAAGGATAACGGGTCTTGATAAATTTATATAATTCAAGCAATATTGTGTTAATTAGAAATTTTTATTAAATCTTGCTTTTACGTAGGTAGGTATATTGAGCTGATTTTCTTTCTTTACTTCACAGTGTCTATCAGTTTCCTAGTTTATCAGAATTAGATTATTAGTAGGTACTATTTACGGAGGGGAGCAGAGTCAACAAGCATCGACAAAGCCAATATTATTAAAAATACACGGGAAACACAGAGTCCATATTTTATCTTACTACAATACTCATTCTTAAAATGGCTCCTATCTTACTATTACTCAGGCCCGATAAGAGGGTGGAGTAGCTGGGGTTGCTGCCGTGGGGCCTGAGCTGAAAGAGGGGATCCGTAGCGGTCGATAGGAGCCCGGAATTATATCGTTGTTAATAATTATTTGTATCATATTTTTCAAGAAAATTTCACAATAGTTTAAAAATATAACTTTGTGTTGAAATTAAATTCAAAAGACTATTTTTCACTTGATTACATAATTTTCAATGGAACATTGTGTATGTATCTGTCTCTGTCTACACCATACAGTGAGCGTATGGTCCGTGGTGTACGGATCTAGTTCAAAGTACGTAGCTTATATTAATATTTCATATTAAGTTGATGTTGCTTTATTTTTGTTCATGTGTATACTCGTTATATTATATGTACCTTAGTGTTATTGCTGGATGATATATTATCTTCTAAATAAATATAATGATGTAACCTTACACTCACTCGCTTCTGTGTTGTGATATTAGAAAATTTATAAAAGAAGAAACTTCAATTATGTGCTGCTGTCTGTATTGAGTAATATTATAAGAGATATCAAAATTAGTTGAGCAATAAACGAGACAGTAGGTTTACTGGAAAATATTATATCAATCAAAAATTTTTTTTGAATAAAAATGTATTAGTTTCTGAGTTAAAGTCAAGGAAAATAAGCATCTCTATTTTGGCGCCGCACAGTGGGGCCAAATACCATTAAAGGCGGCAAAAATAAAAAAATTAAATTATAAGCTACAATTTATATGACCCCTTAAATCAATAGCTAAAATATTCTAGCAACGACCTCTGTAATTAACTTATGTAAAATAGCGCGGGGAGTGCAAATATATCGACTATAATTTGTTATTTCTATAAATTGATTGCTTTCTAAGCCATATCATTGTATGTAAAGTAGGGATTTGCGGGAAGGTTATTTAAGTTATAAAAAAATAAATTAAAATCAGTTATAATGGGCGATGTTCGCCATGTTATGACTTTTTTTATGTATCTTGTTTGTTAAAATCAGTACTCGTATTGATACCTTCAAGCTTTAATGAAACATGGTTGAATTATCTAGAAAAATTCTGTAAAAATTAATTTCTCAAAGAATTTTAGTTACGTATCCAATCAAATCCAACGGATATGTTTGTGGCATTTGATAAAGCAATTAGTCTACTTTGGTATTATGATTGCAGAGTTTGCACCAAATTGTACCTTTTTTCAAAATTTGCTGATTTTGTTTTCATTCATTCATCTGGAAATTATAAATTTTGCAAGTACAGTATGTATTTTTGTTAACTAAATTCACTTTGACCACCTTACAGGGGAAAGAGTGAAAATGACGAAAACTAAACCAACGGCGACAATAAGCTGAAACATGCCTAGGAAATGCACGCTGTTTTCGCGCTCAACATAAACTGTTATTTAAATCTTTCCTATACGCCTATAGTTTTCCGGAAAATAAAAAATATCCATTTGACCAGCTTACAGGCGAAAAGTGAAAATGACGAAACCTAAACCAACGGTGATAATTAGATGAACCATTCCTAGAAATTTTGCGCTCAACACAACTGTTATTCAAATCTTTCCAACGCCTATAGTTTTTATAGTGGTCGGAAAACGACACTTCATATTACACGATCTAATGTTATTCCAATTAATAACATAAATCATTCCAGGTTACAAGAAATCTATCCAAAGTTAAAAAATTGATTTTAAACATTTCTCTAATGCTTAAAAAAGTGTCGATATTTTTCTGAATTACATGATCAACCAAGTGGTCGGAAAACGACATTTCATATTACAAAATCTAATGTTGTTATTACCGTTAGTGACGGAAATGATTTCAGTCTATAAGAGTGATGCAGAAAAGACTGGTAGGCTTGGTGATAATATCAGTTGAACAAGACCATCGTCAAGCGTAAACAATATTTATCACATATACTTTGTGAAAAACTTTTAGATGTTAAAAGTTGAAGATTCATTGTATGAATTTTAACTGTTATTATGCCTAAACAAGTGTCTATCAAGTTCTGCGGCGCCAAAGGATATTTCGCATAGGGCGCCAAAGAGTCTTGCGCCGGTCCTGGTTGGTAACATTTTTAAAGGGTCCACTTTTAAAGGGTAAAACCAGCCCCCAAATTTGGGGGTTAAAATTTTATTTGTTGTTAAAATATGTCAGAAATTATAAGAGACAGAAAAAAAAATTAAAATGGATGAAATGTTATTCCTTAAAAGGCCTATGCACTTCAGATGGTTAAACCACGGCTAGATTAATAAAGGGGATTGGAAAGGAGAAAATGTGGGGCTCCAGAAATCTCTAGGGAATGATGAAATGATTGATTGTAGTTTTTATGTTCCGAACTACCTTCGTGTAAGTTCGGAACATTATAAGATTGGTGAGTAACCAAAAATTTGAGAGAAGTGGTAAATCAGAGAACAAATGGTAAATAATAATAGAGTTTTACATTCATATATTGAATATACGCAAGAGGACTATGTATTGTATGTATTTCATGTACCTGTGAATTCTATGGTTTGGTGGCCAATGCACAATCAAGTTTACTTGATTGTACACAAAATTGCAATAAAAAAAAATTTCTCTTTCTATTTCTATTTTATAGAAGCGTGTATATATTTATCTCTTTCTTTCGCTGTTTTTTCTTAAAATTATTAATAATGGAACAGATTCTAAAAATTGTTATCTTTGTCTAATAACTTATTTTAATACACAGAGAGCCATCTTTACGTATTTGTGATAATTACATACTTGCCGACCAGTCCACATAATTCATAGAAAAAATTATATACATATAGAATCCTATCAAAAATAGGGCCATATTGCTCATCATTGTATTTCTCCCCAACTGTAAGATGGCTCTCAGTGTCCGTTTTTTCGCTTATTTTATACCTATTCGTTTCGTCATAGTTCGTCCGTTTCCGTTCGTTCGTCCGTAAAGATTTGATATGATGAAAAAAAAATGTGCACGTAGGTGGACAAAATAACGTGTCAGCACTTTATTCTTTATTTATTCGTACATCTACATCAAGAAAATCTTCCAATTACGATAAACTCATTAGAAATAACTTTTGTGATATAATAAATACGTTGTCTTTGTAATTTTGTGTTTCTAATAAAAAAAAACGCCGTGAGCAGCGGGGCCCCATCACGGTAGTCGAATTTTCCCCTTCATCTTCGGTATTGAATGTTTACAAGCGAAATGTGATTGAAAGTCTACAACCGAATTGTCATTTTGTTGGTTTCAAAACTGGTGATGAGTGTTCGGCTGATCGAGGCTTTAAAAAAAGGTTCTAAGTATTTAAGGGCTGTATCTCAGTAAATTTCAATTTTGTGCCGAAAACAGGTAGCAGAGAAAAAACCAACACAATTCGTACGAGGGCATTCCTGTCCATGTTTATCCGCTAATTGCCTTTATGTTTTAGTTTTAAATATTAAAAAAGGACCTTAAATAGTAAACTGGAAGGCCTTTATAAAGATATTTTTTCTTTCAAAAAAAAAAAAAAAAAAATAAAAATAAAAAATAGAAAAAATAAAAAATAAAAAATTATTTCTTCAGTATTGAGTGTCTACAAGCGAAATATAATTGAAAGTCCACAAGCGATTTGTAATTTTGGTGGTTTCAAAACTGATAATGAGTGTCCGGTTGATCGGGGCTTTATAAAAAGTTTTTAAGTTTTTAAGGGCTGAATCTCAGTAAATTTCAATTTTGTGCCGATAGAAATTAACAGGGAAAAAGCCAACACAATTCGTACGAGGGCATTTCCATCCATGCTTATCCGCCAATTGCCTTTGTGTTTTACTTTTAAATATTAAAAAAGGAACTTAAATAGCAAACTGGAAGGCTTTTATGAAGATATTTTTTCTTTCCAAAAAAATCCAAAATTTCTATTTTATAAATAATAAAAATCCAAAATTCCTAAATAATAATTAAATAAATAAATAAACAGTGACTTTAATAACATTTGCAAATTACTTAATATGTATGTATTTCATTTGTTAAAAAATTGTATTCACTTTTTTTTAAATTTTTTAAAATTACTATTCGCCTACTTGTATTTAGAATAAACATAATGATTTTAAAACACATTTAACAATAGCATTCAATTCCGATGTAAAAATGGGAGAAGTGGGGGGAAAAGTGATGCGGACTCCCTACAAGGTACTAGCTGGATACTAACTGAATACACGTACAAAATTTCAGCCCTCTAGGTTTCCTTATGGAGTCTCTAGACGTGTTAGAAAACAAGCAAAAAAATTAAGGAAATATTGGCGTAAAAATCGTGGGGGTAAGGGTTAAAAGTTGAAACCTCCAAAAAACAGTGTCTGGCTATTAGCTTAACCTGTACACCAAATTTCAGCCCTCTAGGTTTATTTGGGGAGATTTTGACCCGAACGAAACTGTTAAAAAACAAGAAAAATCATGTTCTTTTGGGTATAAAAATGGTGGGGGTAGGGGTTAAAAGTCGAGACCCCCAAAAGGCACCCCCTTGATACTAGCTCAATCCGAATACAAAATTTCAGCCCTCTAGGTTTATTCAGGTGACCTGTGCGAGTGGTACAAACTTCGAAAACGTCGAAAATGCATGAAATTGTAGCTTAAAAATGAGGGGGGTGGGGGTAAAATATTAAAACCTCCAAAAAGCACAACCTAGGTACGAACTTTATCAACACACCAAATTTCAACCCTCTACGTTAATTCTGGGGGGCTGGGGGCCTGTTAGATCCAGCGAAAATCGTTTTTCCCCCCTCTACTCCCACCATATCATCCTAGGAAGCTGAATTTTGGATATGTTGTAGATAATTGACCGAAACATTATTTAAAACCGGTTTGGAAAAGTTTTATTGCTTTTCCGCCCCCCACCACCCCCTTAAAGGTCGGGTCAGAAAAAAAATTTGCCCAAAATTTGACCCCACTTTGATAGTATGAGGTGCCTCGAAAATGAGCCCCATTTACCAAATTTCATCTCTTAACTTCCATAGGGGGGCGCTACACAAATTAAAAGGTGGCGGGAAAATATATATATATATATATATATATATATATATATATATATATATATATATATATATATATATATATCAGACATTTTTTTTTTCTACATATTCGTGTTCTACGGGTCCGAAAACGGATAGCGCCCCTACTCTCGCCTCTCGCAGCTCTTATCGTATAGACTGTATAAGTCTAATTTTTCGGAGAAAATTCGACTAAAAATCGTAGTTAACATTTTTTAAACTTTTATTTATTTCTAATTTTTATTATATACAGTCAGCCACACCCGTATTCGTACAGCAGCATATTTACTCATATAACTAAATTTTAACCAAATGGATTCCCATAATTTCCCACAAATTTGAACTTTTTTGTTTATAATATTAATATCTGGATCTTCTACTTCCTATATAAGTTAAAAAAATTTCATTAATAGTTTTTAAAAAAAAAAAAATTCTAAGAAAAATGTTATGCATGCAATTTGTATCAACATGTCCAACGCCACATTCGTATTCGTACACCTTAAAATTTGATAAATATTTTTATATGTTTCAAAAATTAATTACTTTATTTTCAAATTTAGAAGTATATTTACGTAGGTATGTACCTTTATTTTAAATAAACATAAAATATAATAATCCTCAAGGTCGATTTTTCCATATATTTACTGAAAAATTAAAGGAATTTCAATAGAGACCAAAAAATCGATTATGGATCTATGCTACCAAAATAAATTTTTCAGAAACGACTTAAATTGTAAGTAGGCGACTATTTAACACTTAATATGTCATAAAGGACCACAAACAGGATCATAAATTAGAAAATAACTCTTGAAATATGGATAAAAAATACTACATCTTGTTCTAAATTGTCATTTTTGAATGAATAAATTAACAAAAATCCACCAAAGAGCCCTAAAATGGTCAGGATAAGGTGAAAGGATTACATAGCAAAGAAATTTCGCACCGAAAGAATTTCTCACGTTATTAAAACACGTGATATATACCGTGGGAAAAAATGCATGTAAATAACATATATAAACAAGGATAAATAGACTGTTCCAGAAACTACATAAATAAGGATTCTGAATCTCGATGTAACAAAATATTCCCAGATAAACGTAAAATTAAGATTTTCATCATTGACCATGTCCTTAAATCCTTATTTTCCTACATTTTAGAGCAATATAAGTTTTATTATTTATTTATGTTACTTATCACGTACATTCCCACGATATATATCACGTCTTTCAATAACGCGAGAAATTCTTCCAGGACAAAAATACTTTGCTAAGTAACCTTTTCACTTAATCCTGACCATTCTATCATTCTTTTATGGATTTTTGTTAATTTTTTCATTAAAAAATGACAATTTAGTGTAAGATGTAATATTCTTTATCCATATTTCAAGAGTTATTTTCTAATTTATTATCCTGTTGGTTACCCTTTATGACAAATTAAATGTGAAATAGTTGTTCACTTATTATTTAAGAGGTTTAAGGACTTTCTGTAGGAATTTATTTTATTAGCATACATCAATAACAATTGCTTGAACTCCATTAAAATTTTTCTATTTTTTCGGCAAATTAATCAAAAATTTAACCTTAAGGATTATTAAATTTTATGTTTATTTAAAATAAAGGTACATACCTACGTAAATATACTTCTAAATTTGAAAATCAAGTAATTAATTTTTCAAACATATAAAAATATTTATCAAATTTTATGGTGTACGAATACGAATGTGGCGTTGGACATGTTGATACAAATTGCATGCATAACATTTTTCTTGAGAATTTTTTTTTAAAAACTATTAATGAAATTTTTTTAGCTTGTATAGGAAGTAGAAGATCCAAATATTAATATTATAAACAAAAAATTTCAAATTTGTGGGAAATTATGAAAATTCACTTGGTTTAAATTTTGTCATATGAGAAAATATGCTGCTGTACGAATACGAGTGTGGCTGACTGTACATAATTAGCTTTAATAAAAACAAGTCGTCAAGTGCAAGTTGTACTTGCGCTAACAGTGTTCCGTACAATCAGTTGTTTCATCAGTGTTCCGTACAATCAGGAATTTTTTATAACGGGATATGAAGGTGGATAAAATATTTTTCCTAATAAATAAATCTTATTCCTAAAGTATAACCTATTTTTTGATTTCAGAACGATCGTGTTCGTATGTGTCACATCGTGAACGTATGTGTCCGGACTGTTATATTTTAACCCTAGAATCATACGTTGGTCTACGAGAAACGTTAATCATACATCGACATCGTTTTGACGGATGGACTTTTTACGGAGAGTTTTAGAGTTTATTTGCAAAAAACATTTTTTTTGACATAACAATACTACAAAAGGGAACAAAATATTTAAAAAAATTGGATTTGGAAAAATTTCTTAATGTAAATATTTATTAATTTTTTTAATCTTTTTATCAAAGCATATTTTCATTATAAAAATTAAATAATAGATAAATACATCAATTGTAATAATTAATTTATGAACTATTATGAGTCAGTGGACATGTGTGACTTTACAGAATGTGAAATTTTTCAGTCATAAATATTCCTATAGATATGTAGTTATTTCCCCATTAGGCACATTTGTAAATTTTCTAAAATTTGTTAGTAATTTTTCGAATAAGATCTCAAAAAATAATAAAAATTAAAATATTTTCCACAAAATAAATTGTTAATCTTTTATTAAGTCATTCGAAATACATTCATTAGTTTTCGATTCAATATATTAAAACTTCAGTATTATGTCGTCTCTATAAGTCAAACAGCTGTAATCATCTTTCACATTATCATAATCATTGAATAAATTAATTATAACATCCATATCTTTAATAAGTTTTAAAAAAATTAGGAAAACTTTAATACGTAGTGTACAAAATCTTCAAAAAAAGCATACGTTAATCATACATCGACGTCCTTTTGACGGACACTATTTCAATACAAACAGAACGACAATGACTATAAACAAAATAAATATATGTGGTGTGTTATAATAACAAATAAGTTAGATAACAGAAATCTTACAGCAAACAAGTAACAACAAGTCGTAGTATTGGAGCAGGTAGAGAAGTTCGTACGTCGTTTTGACGTGTACGTATGATTCTAAGGTTAAGAAGTTTTAGTTATGACCACTGATTGTGAGGAACATTACTTAGTGCGTGTCAAACACGCACTTGACGATTTTTTTTTCCCCGAGAAATCTTTTCTTTTTACAGAAACATGACAAAAATGTAGATAATGTTGCCTAAATTAAGGGTAGGAGTAACCTTTTGTATGACATTTTCGTATGATATTCTATTCATATATTTTTGTAGCTTATGCTCTGATTAATCCTTGAAGTCATTTTTATATTTTCAGCATTTACAATTTATAAGTACTATACAAAAATTCCGATAAATTCCGGTTAATGGGTTTTAATAAAAGTTGGTATGGCAATTTATTCCCTTTCGTAAAATAAATAAATAAATAAATAGCAGACTGTAAATTGTTACGAAATTAAAATATTCACATACCTGATTTTGTTATGTGAGTGCTGGAATTATTCCAGAATTTAGGTCGGGATTGGGTTCAAAGGAGTTTACCTTCTTTCTGGAATCTTCTTTCCTGTACTTCTGTCGTTCAGGTGTCTTAGTAAATATTTTATTCACAAATTCAAAGGCACAAAGGTATTTCAATTAATTAATTTGGAAAAAATTCGAAAATTATTAACACAACAATGATCGCGGGGTAAATTACTCGAAAATTCTATTAAAACGGCACAAAGGTTACAAACCTTTCTATTCAATGGTTATACAACGACTATATATAATTTTTAACTGCCATAACTTGTGGTAAACAAAATTTTTTTTGTTTTTTAGTAAATGTAATTAAGAACGCCAGGGCGCGCTTATATTAAATTAATTAAAGGTAGGTAATGAAAAGGCGCGTAAACATCTTGGGCCGGGGCCGTTATGAATGTAATTCATAGCAAAATTAAATAAATTAAATCATTTCAAAGAAAAATTAAACGTTAATTCAAGAGAAACAAAAATATAATTATAATTAGAAAGATAACATTGAATTCTAAAACTAAATTCCAAATTCGTTAGTGGACTTAGGAAGAAAGAAAAAAAAAAAATATTATTGATTAGGTAATGGGCATAATTTTACAATCGGTCTAAGATACGACCCATTTTTTGTTTTTATGGTCGCAACGCGAACAGTTCCGTCAGGACCGGGATGAAGTTTTTCAATAATGGCCATGGGCCATTGTAACGGGGGAACATTTGGTTGAATGACAAGGACTACTGTTCCTACCTTTGCAGGATTGCTGGGTGTGTTCCATTTTTGTCTAACTTGAAGAGTGGAAAGGTATTCTAAACTCCACCGATTCCAAAAATGAGTAACCATCGTGTCTAACAATTTATAACGAGATAAGTTATTATATGACCCGTTAGCTAATTCGGTGGTGGGAAACGAGTTTAACGGCGAACTACAAATAAAATGCGCCGGGGTTAACGGTTTTAAATCATTTGGGTCGTTGCTTAAATAACACAATGGTCGTGAATTCAGTAGAGCTTCGACTTGGGTTAAAACTGTGCTCAACTCTTCGTAGGTGAGAATCTGATCACGAATAACTTTATTTAAATGTGATTTCAAACTTTTGATATTGGCCTCCCAAATACCCCCCATATGAGGAGATAATGGTGGATTGAATTTCCATTCGATTTTGCGGATATTGAGTTCTCTTTGAAAGGCATCTTTATACTCACGACTAAGGACAAATTTATGGACTTCATCTAATTTGGCTTTCGCTCCGACAAAGTTTTTCGCTTGGTCGGAAAAAATGGTCGAACAATTCCCTCGTCGAGAGAGGAATCTTTTCAGTGCGGCTAAAAAGGCGTCAGTGGATAAATCTGAGGCCAATTCGATATGAACGGCTCGAGTGGCCAAACAAACAAAAATACATATATACGCTTTCTGGCTTTTGATTCCTCTTCTACGACCTAAAGTTATTGGATAAGCTCCTGTATAATCTATTCCAGTATTCAGAAAAGCTTTAGCCTGATTCACCCTTTCCATTGGTAAATCAGACATCATTGGGTATGTCGGTTTGGGACGAAAACGGAAACATACGTTGCAGCGCCAGACTCTCTTGCGAATAACATCCCTAGCGGATAAAATCCAATACTGCTGACACAGTAAGGATTGCAATAAGTATGCTCCGGTGTGGCAATATAATTTATGGTAATAATCAATAAGTAAATTAACAAATTTATCTGTTTTTGGTAGTAAGATTGGATGTTTTTGATCAAAATTGATATTGGCTCTAGATATTCGGCCGCCAACACGAATTATTCCATCTTTAATAAATGGATTTAAACGACGAATATTTGACGAAACTATTTTGTTTTCGATAAGTTGTTTATATTCGTTTCGGAAATATCTTTGTTGTACGGCTCGAATCAAGTATTTTTCAGCTTCAACTAAATCAGATTTACTTATCTGTTCTTTGATGGGTAATAGTCGACAAAATCGAAGTACGTAAATAACCGAATGAAGTAACTTACTCCATGAAGAGAAGTATTCTATTAAATGATAAAGGGGTGAAGCAACATCTTGAACTATAACTTGTACGACTATTTCATTAGAAACGGAGTCATTATTAAAGTTATCATCAATCGGTTTAATAGGCCATTCCGTAGGTGGCAAAAGCAACCAACTTGGGCCTTGAAACCAAGTTTGATGGTTCAATAATGCGGACGGTAACAACCCCCTACTGGCACAATCGGCTATGTTTAATTTGCTAGGTACAAAAAACCAATGGGGCGCGGGCAAACTATTATGGATTTTGGATATTCGATTAGAAATAAAGGTTTTCCACGTTTTGGGTTTTGAATTAATCCAACTCAATGTTATCATTGAGTCACAAAAGGCATATATGTTATCAACAGGTTTTCTATTGGCATATGTATTTCGAATATGTACAATCAATTGGGCTAACTGTGTGGCGGCACATAATTCTAAACGAGGTAAAGTAATTTTTGACATAGGAGCTACTCGAGCTCGGGCACAAAGAAAGGCTACACTTACTTGACCGGTGACGTCAACTGCTCTAATATAAACTACGGAAGCATAGCCCGCTTGGCTAGCATCGGAAAATCCAATGATACTATAGGATGAATTTTCAAAAACCAAAACATGTCTCGGAATTTTCAATTGATTTAACAAATGAAATTCATTTCGAATTTTCTGCCAAACCACCTGAATGTTTTTTGGTGCGGGTTCGTCCCAGTCGGATTTTAAGTTCCACAATTTTTTGACTAACAATTTAATTTGTAGGGTGAGTGGGGACAAAAATCCCAGAGGGTCAAATATTCGACTAACTAAACTCAAAAGAGATCTTTTCGTACAAAGACTAGACATTTCATGTGCTTTAAAAGTAAATGAGTCGTTAACGGGGGTAAATTGTAAACCTAATACTTTATAGTAACCTTTATCGAATTCTACGACGTTCGGCGATCGAATTTCAAGTGGAATTTTAGATAAAACATCAATCGAGTTTGACGTCCATTTTACTATAGGGAAACAACCACTTTTAAAAAATTCAACTATTTGGGATTGTAATTTAATTGCATTTTCTATATTAGGTACACTTACAATTAAATCATCCATATACATATCACGTTCAATGTACTCAATAATTTCGGGAAAAAATTCGGATTCGTCTTTGATCAATTGTTTTATGGTACGTAAACTTAAAAATGGCGATGACGAAACACCAAAGGTAACGGTATTTAACTGATACACTGAAATTGGGTCATTAGTATTAAAACGCCAGAGAATTCTTTGATAAGATCTTTGAGATTCGGTTATATTTATTTGTCGATACATTGCTTTTATATCGGCACCTAAACAAATCGGAAATAACCTAAAATTTAATAATATTGTAACTAAGTCATTTTGTAATTTTGGGCCTTTGTATAATAAATCATTTAACGAGATTCCGTTGTCTGATTTCATACTGAAATCAAAAACGATCCGACACGGTGTCGAAGAACTTTCTGGTTTCCATACGCAATGATGAGCTGCGTAATAGCTAGAAATATCAATGTCACATTTTTCAACTAACGACATATGGCCTCGATTTAAATAATCCTGAATTATGTCTGAATAAATCAAACGTAAATTTGGTGATTTTTCTAGACGACGTTCCAATAATAATAATCGTTTTTTAGCTAAGTTATATGAATTTCCTAATTTCGAGGGATCGTCTTTAAAGGGTAAACTTACAGTGTATCTACCGGAACTATCTCTTGTAACTGATTCAGTATACAACTCCTCACAAATTTCCTTTTCACTAGATTTTGGTAAACTGTCAAAGTTTTCAATTTCAAACATTTTTTCAACTAAAGTATCTAATGATAGAAACGTGTGATACGATGCGGTTTGATTAACGGATTTAAGAGGACGTGACGGACCGACAACTAAATATCCTAGCAGAGTTTCGATTGCAATTGGATTTCCCTTTTCTCCCACAATTTTTCGAGAGCCCAAAATTTCAGCAAAAATCGTGGCTCCCAAAATTCCATCAATTCTATCCGGAATATTAAATTTAGGATCGGCTAGTTGCAAATTTTTCAAATAATCTAGAGACGTCATATCAACTGGCACCTCAGGCAGCAAATTCGTAATACGATCAATTAACAACGCTTCAATTGAAAGTTTAACATTTTGATTTACTTTGGAATATATATTTAAATTGGTACGCCCTTTAAGTGCTTTTATCATACCTCCAACACCTACAACGTTTGTTGACAATTTGATGTAAGATAAACCTAATTTTTTAGAACAATCGACAGTTAAAAGATTTGACATTGAGGCACTGTCGACTAACATTCGAAGAGTGTGCTCTTTTCCCCATCGATCATAAGTTTTAACCAACGCAGTGCTAAGTAATATATTTTGCTTAGTGGTTTGCGAACATAGTGTTTGGATAGCCTCTGGGTTATTTGATATTTGAGAAAATTCCGACTGAGCATTTTCGGGAACTGTATTATTACATTCTTTATGCAAATAGGTGTGATGTTTACTTTTACATTTTTGACAATGAAATTTGGACGGGCAAACATTTACTTTATGTTTTGCAGAGAAACAATTCAAACACAAATTTTTATCTTTTACAAATTTAAATTTTGTATCAAAATTACTAGATTTAAATAAAAAACAATCCTTTAATAAATGGTTGCCCTTATTACAAAAGGGACAACTTTTCTCTATAAACGACGAATTGTTGGTAACGAATGATTTTGTATTTTTGGCATAGTTATCTGTTTTAACCCGACTGGCGGTAGGGATAGGTTTTTCCGGTTTATACAATATTTTACTTTGATTCTGAATAAAACGAATGAGATCTTCATATTTAGGAAGATCGGAAGAATTTCGAATTAATTCGAAAGAATTGATTGTTGTGGCAGGTAATTTCGACATAGCTAGGTAAGTCAAAATATAGTCGTCCAAATTTTCAATATTTAAACGTTTCAATGCATTCACATTTGTATTGAATTTCTCCAGAAATAATTGCAAACTAGTTGTATTATGATTAGTTATCGCTCGAAAATTCAACATACGATCTAAATACATATTTGCCAAAAATTTTTTATCTTGATAGGTATCTTCCAATAATTTAAAAATGGTGTCATAATTACTAGGGATTGGTTCAATCGACGAGCAAGTTTGCAATGCTTTTCCTGTCAGACTACTCAACAAATATTGCAGTTTTTCCGCACAAGAAAATTCCGCTTTTGAGTGAACTAACTGTTTGAAGTTTTCATAGAACAAAGGCCATATTGATAAGTTTTCTCCATTGAATTTCATCAACTCGATCTTTGGCATAGAAATCCGCGGTTTATTTGACTCACTACCATTGTCAATATTACTATTTGTTGCGACATTAGTTTGGTTTTCTAAATATTTTAAAGCTAAATATTGTATATTATCATTAATATCTTCAAAGGCATCTAAAATATCGTAGGAAGGTGGTGAATCTGGCTCAATAATTTGTTTCAAACTAACGATGTCGTGAACAACATCGCGATAATCAGTAATAGTTTTATTTAAAGTTCCATAACGAATTTTAAATTGTTTCAATTTATCTTCATTATTAGGATCTCTATCTAGGGCCTGACCAGCATCAAGGCATAACTGGGCACGACGAAAGATGTTTTCGCGACGAGCCAGAGCTCTATCTAATTTTATTTCATCAGCTGATTTTGGCATTTTTTTATTTTAAAATAAATTTGAATTTAATAAATACAACAAATTGGCAATAAACAAATAAAGTTTCTAATTAAAAGATTATACAATTATGTAATCTAACAATAAGTACAAAAATACTTAAACTTGTTTACCACAGCTGTTTACTACAAGAACAGTTATAATTTTATATCAAACACAAAAAATTAATTAACGGTATTTAATAAATTTTATTTTTGGTTAAAGGTGGTCCTACAGGATAAAAATATATTATCCTGGCTCGAAGCGACCAAAAAGAAAGGAATGGTATGGCAATTTATTCCCTTTCGTAAAATAAATAAATAAATAAATAGCAGACTGTAAATTGTTACGAAATTAAAATATTCACATACCTGATTTTGTTATGTGAGTGCTGGAATTATTCCAGAATTTAGGTCGGGATTGGGTTCAAAGGAGTTTACCTTCTTTCTGGAATCTTCTTTCCTGTACTTCTGTCGTTCAGGTGTCTTAGTAAATATTTTATTCACAAATTCAAAGGCACAAAGGTATTTCAATTAATTAATTTGGAAAAAATTCGAAAATTATTAACACAACAATGATCGCGGGGTAAATTACTCGAAAATTCTATTAAAACGGCACAAAGGTTACAAACCTTTCTATTCAATGGTTATACAACGACTATATATAATTTTTAACTGCCATAACTTGTGGTAAACAAAATTTTTTTTGTTTTTTAGTAAATGTAATTAAGAACGCCAGGGCGCGCTTATATTAAATTAATTAAAGGTAGGTAATGAAAAGGCGCGTAAACAAAAGTTTACCAAATTACCGGGAAATGGAAAAGCTTCTAATATTACAATCTCTATTTCAAACCTAACTTACTACCTTTTTCGAAGTAATTTAAACTTTTAAGTAAGTAATTTTAATATGCATTTCTTTGTTCAAAGAATAAAAAATTTCTTACTCTGACTACTGAAAAAAAAATTATAGAATTTTTTTTTTGTATAAAAAAAAAAAATTAATTCAAAGAAATTTTTAATTTTTTAACAAAGTAATCGTTTTGAAATATACAGTACGTATCCAAAAATTTTGAGTTGCAGTTTGCCGTATAAAATTCGATTGTCTTCGAAATGACGAACATGGCCATACTGCCATATATTTTTTGTCAAACAGTACGTAATACATATATTTAGCTCGCAATAGTTTAGATCTGGTTAAATTAATATTTTTATATAAAATTTTGACAGTAAACATAATTTATATAATAATGATAAATTCTTTTTATACGTATTTTTCATTTTAATATATTTTTCTCTGTTTATCAAACAGATACACTAAATAATTTTTTCTTTCTCATACATATTTTTTTTTGTTCATAAAAATTTATATTCTTCACTTTTCTATTATGTTTTTTCATGGTATATTAGCTTCTTATTTTTATGATTCATTAAATTTTCAAACCCAATATATATATATATGTTAGCTATATGTACCTCGGGATAAACACGGAACACAAAATACTATATATACGTCAACATTACCAGAGAAAGTGTATGTGTAGGTACAGGTAGATTTAATATGACGAAAAAAACACGATAAAAATTTTATAAAAGTTGATCAAGAGCGGGTCGGCCTCAAATAATTAGGGTCCCGTACTGTGACCAATAAATATAAAAAATTAAACTTTTTTTATGTATGTATAAATCTTATTCAAAGCTTGTACATTGTATTGAAATATTAGTAAATTACCGTATTTCACCTTGTTATTTAACGATGTTGAGCTTGTACAGTCCGATTTTTTATTTAAAATTGCGTATACTCCATTTCAAAAGTTATGCATGTTTAAATTTGGCAATGTTACAGTAATTTACAATATTAAAATTGTAGATGTCACTTACATTGTTTAAATATACATCCAGAATTTTTTTGGTAGCAGTCAGTTGTATTAGGTACGTCGTGTAGTATATTCGACCAGTTTTTATTAGGTTATTTCTAAAGTTATTTTATTATGTGAGTGATTTATGTCAATAAATTAAGAAAATGTGTTGTATATATTTTATTTGCATACAAAGTGTTATCAAAAAATTGACTCTGAACTATTTAAGAAATTTAGGGACGATTTGCTACTGTGTTTTTATTGTGAAATACAATCCCCATCAAATTATATTTTCTTTAAAAAAATTCCAGTGACCGAGGAAATTCTTTTATGCTATTATATAATACTATCGTAAGGTGTACGTATATTTTTTGTGCTATTGAAAGTTATAGAAATTTTCCTTTTATGTTTGAATTTTTCGCTACAGTTCATTTCAAGCGACGCTGCCCAATTTTAGGTTAATAATTCATCTATTCAAAAAATCTGAAATAATTCACTTTTTTTCGACAAAGCGTTTCCAAAACATTTTGAAATTTTGTGTACGTGTTTGCACAGATTTACCGGTTTACTATGCAAAATTTCAGATTTTCATCATCATTTTTCATTGAAATATAACAAAAATTCGCTATTTCCCATAAGAGTACATGTATTTTGCCATATATTATAATGCATTTTTCTCAACGAAAAACTTCCAAATCAATATAAAACTTTAAGGGAAATTTTTTTTATTCTAATATAGATCGACTTTTTTGTTAATTTCAACTGGTTATCATCATTTTGATTGTAGCGACTCAAAGTCCTTAAAAAAAAATTCATTGTGGCTTTCCGATAATCTATGACTTAATAATATCTGGTAAGACTATTAAATCAAAGTTTTAAAAACCTAAGAGATTAAGGGTGGAAAACGGTCACTTCAATATTAGACAGGATATCTATACATATAATAAAACTGTAAATCTGTCTCTGTCTGTCTGTCTGTCTGCTCACGCATCACGTAAAAACTACTGGATGGATTTTAATGAAATTTGGTGTGATGATAACTTATTACCTGGGTCAACATCTAAGATACTTTTTATTCCGGGAAAATGTCTCATTCCCACGGGAAAATGAAAAAACTATTTTGAGCATCTACACACATTACGCCAATTTACATATTTCATAAAATATTTCATAACTATAGTAACAAAAATTGTAAATAAATTTTGTAGTTTGGTAATTTTTCTGAATTTGAAATCAAAACAAAAAATGTTGCTAATTGTTTACCGAAAAATACAATAAATACACAATTGTCAATTTGGAGACAATTTAATGCATTTTGTGTTGCAAGAAACTACAAATTGGAAAAAGAAACTACTCAACGTTTCGCGTGAAGAACGTCACGGGTACGGCTAGTATTAGTTAAAAATCTATTTTTTTTTAACCTAACTTACTATTTTGATCGAATAAATTTTTTTTCTAAGTTGATTGGTAATATCTGTGCGCGTTGCCAAGATCTAATATTGTACCAATTTTAAAATTCCTAGGTTACATAAATTTCGAGTAGAATCTTTATAATAGACGTTCAGACGAATACGAGACTGATCTCCTGAAGGTTGCGCTCTTCCTTTTAAGCTACGGAACACTAAAAATGGTGAAAATATTAAAATTTTTACATTTTACTATAAGAGTATAAGTACTGTAGTACTTATTTATTCAATAGGATGAAGGAAAAACTGCCGGAAGTAGATCTGAGAATTCTTCTTCTTATGAAAAATACCTATAGATCAGTTGTACGTTTTCAAAAGTTAGATATTTTTTTTTAAATTACGGATTAAATTAAAGTTTTTTTCTTTCCGATATTATATGTATTTTTTCAAAATAAACTTGAAAGTCTCAAATTTTGTAATTGATCTCAAAAGTACTCCATGTAGTTAATCTATAAATTTTATAAAGACTTTAGAGTTGATACAGTACAAATTCTTAAGTCGAAGGGGCTTAAACGTGTTGGGCCTTTACCTCCGTTGGTAAAATCTTTGTCTACATCTACATCATTATCAACGCTTATGAGTTAACGGCACTTTCTGAAAATTTTACTTGAAATTTGGTACGAAAGTAGGTCTTGGCGAAAAAAAAATATTGATCAGTATATTTTTAGTTTAATTTTCCCCCTCTTGTACGGTATCAAAGGTCACCTGATCGGAGTAAGGGTGGAATCTAGTTTAGAACCCATAAAACATAATTTTGGGGATTTGAATGAGCTTAAGTGAGATTTGACTGAGAGTGAGATTTAGTAAAATCGATCAAAATCAAACGACTTTGGTGTTTGGTATCTCGAAAACTAAGAGAGATATGGATTCTTTTTATTTTTGTAAAAATGCTCATTTTCTCTGGTTATACCAGAGTATATACAGTGTTCCTTCTCAATAGTTCCGCAGAATGAAATGAGGGGAATAGCTTTTCCAGGAAATGTTGTTCTCCTACCAAAGGCCAATCGCTCGCTGGCAAGGTACAAGAATTTTTTTATGTCTAGATTTAAAATTTATTGTTCAATAATTTATGACGCTGTCGAAATTAAAAACTTTTCAGGAGCGTCAAAACAAGTAGGTGGGTCTGAATGATATAATTTAAAAATTCAGTTTAAACTAATATTTTTTATAGAACCATTCCATACGATAAAACTAGTGCCTAGTAGTTTATGTTTAATAAAATGCATATACAATGCATAATAGATACGCATAATTAGACTACATATTACCACATATTACGTATATGTGCGTTTAGTATACAGTATTGGATCTGGGTTATAATCTAATGATATCATTTTTATTACAATCACCTAATTATGCATGTGGTTAACAAAATTCTATTTCTTTATTATTCACAATCGAATTAAAAAGTATTGACTATTGTGTAACATTTTTCGTTTACTGATAAAATAAAATATGTATCTCCTCATGAAATTTTGTAAAACTACGCTCGCTATCTCTAAATGTTTTGTCATAATTTTTATTTTGTATAAACAAATCATTTTTTTATACCTGCTTAAGATTTATGTTTAATTGTTTACATAATGAGGGTACCAGTGAATACACTATCAGCGTATGCAGTGGATCAATATAAGCAATGCTGACTAATTAGTCGAATAATGATGTTACAAATTTAAGTTGTCCTACTATAATTATTTAATTTAGGTAATTTTTCTTCCACTTAATATAAACAAAACCAACTTTTTAATTCTTAGCTTTGATGAAATAAATAAATAACAGGTGGTAGAGTGGTGGTAACGCTCGAGTCTCAAACTGGGGAAGCGGAACTACTGAGAGCGGAAATATTCAGAATGTGCACTGTACTAAAATCACGACGTCCTAGGAATCACAGTCGTGCCAAAAAACGGGAAAATATTTTTAACAAAATTATTCAAAAAAATTCAACTCATATTTTTAGCTCATTATGCACCTCGAACAGAGACTCTCGGAGGTGTACAAATAAATGTCGAAGAGCTAACAATAATTATAATAATTACAAGTAGAAGAACCACTTTGAAAAACTTGCTTATTTTGCATTTGTTACTATATGGTATGATCCTGGTACAAACATTAAACTAATTATCGCCAGAATGAAGTGTAGTAGAGCGTTAATGAAATATGTACTTTCTCCCACACAAATTGTTCCTTCAGAATACAAAATACAAAATACAAAAGGGATTTGCTGATTTAAACTTGTAATCCATTTACTATGAAAAACATTTTTTTAATAAAGTCAACCAAATACGTGTATAATTAATCCATTACCCAAAAAGGGAAAAAAAATTAAAAATTCCTATTAACAGAAAACCGTCAAAAATTATAAAATATTTTAATCACAATATAAAACTGTGTGTTAAAACATTTAGTACGAGAATAAATTTGATAAAATCAAGAGAACATCCCTGCCAGTTGCAATGTAATGAAGAAAATAATTATGTAATAATAGACGTACGAGTAGTAACAAACCGACCGACAGACGGATAGACAGACAGACAGCAAATAATCAAATGATGATTATCAGCCAACTAAGTAGGTAGGTATGAGCGGGGCATCTGGAAATGCTGGAAAATGCTGTGCTGCAGGTAAAAGAACCGATAATGATTATATAATTTTATGAAAATTAATTTTTAAATATAATGTTATGTAACAATGTAACTAATTTGCTACACACCATACTACTAACAACGTACGATTATATTAGCAGCAACATTACATGGTGATGAATTTTGTTACACGGCCTTGTAAAAATTATTGGAATATCTTTGGATTTTCAGTGTTAGCTGGTGAACGGTAAGTGCGTCCTGTAAAGGGGTCTTCCCAGGCTTGCCAATTTTTTAATTTTCGACGGCCGGACATTAACCCTAGAATCATACGTACTCGTCAAAACGACGAACGAACTTCTCTACCTGCTCCAATATTACAACTTATCGGTACCTGTTTGCTATGAAACTTCTGTTATCTAATTTATTTGTTATTATAACACATAAGACATATAAATTTTGTTTATAGCTATTGTCGTTTTTTTTTTATACTGAAATAGTGTGCGTCAAAAGGACGACGATGTATGATTAACCTATATTTTTTTTAAAGATTTTGTACTCCACATATAAATAAAAGTTTTCCTAATTTTTCTAAAATTTATTAAAGATATGTATGTTATAATTAATTTATTCAATGATTATGATAATGTGAAAGATGATTACAGCTGTTTGACTTATAGAGACCACATAATACTGACGTTTTAATATATTGAATCGAAAACTAAAGAATGCGTTTCAAGTGACTTAATAAAAGGTTAACAATTTATTTTGTGGAAAATATTTTAATTTTTATTATTTTTTGAGACCTTATTCGAAAAATTACTAACAAATTTTAGAAAATTTACAAATGTGCCTAGAAATAACTACATATCTATAGGAATATTTATGACTGAGAAATTTCTCATTCTCTAAAGTCACACATGTCCACTGACTCATAATAGTTCATAAATTAATTATTTTAAAGACATGTTTTATGATACAACTGATGTATTTATCTATTTTTTAATTTTTATAGTGAAAATATGCATTGATAAAAAGATTAAAAAAATTAATAAATATTTATATTAAGAAATTTTTCCAAATCCAATTTTTTTAAATATTTTTTTCGCTTTTATAGTGTTGTTATGTAAAAAAAATGTTTTTTGTAAATAATCTCTAAAACTCCCCCTAAAAAGTCCATTCGTCGAAGCGACGCCGATGTATGATTAACTTGACTCGTAGACCAGCGTATGATTCTAGGGTTAATATTTGTTCGAAAATTTTTTAAGCTGACGAAGTGACGACTAAGAAAAAAAGCAGAAAACAAGAAACAGAAGAAGTTCCCTGCTTTGGTTGGTACAATTTATCGTGATCTTGAAACAAAAATCCTGAGTTATTTACTCAGAAATACCACTGACGACCAAAAAAAAAAAATAAAATAAGTAGGTAATGTTCTTTCCAGTTTGTCAATCGACGAAACAATTGCTGTCTGGTCACACATGCAAGATCGGACCCGGACAAATCACATCGTAACCGGACTGTCCGGTTGAAAACGAACCGTTGGTAACCCTGGGTCCGCCGCAAGTAGGTTTCCTTATTTATACCTATTATATCGAGCAAAAACTCATAGTAGAAGCTAAATTTCTTGATAAAAGAAGGTAGGGACTTCATTTCGATTCTTCTTATAAACTCTGGCGTTAAGAAACTGCGATCACTGCTGCACAAAATGTGGTGAAAAGACTTCTCCTCCCTCTGAAGTTGCGATACCAATGTATAAGTCCAATGTCTACAAATGCCGCATTGCATTTTGGGTATAAGCGATGCTCAACTAAAAAAAAATATAGTTTTGTAAGCAATTTGAATATTTGGAAAATGAAATCAGAATAATATGAGCTATTTTAGCTGATGATTAAACCGTTGCAGATGTTAACCTGAAAGCTGACCCCGGAAACCGTTTGATGTAGAAATTCAACAACGTAACCCTCAACTCTTTAAGTGGACTGTACTCTTCTTAATAATTTTATACAAAGTTTTTGTTTAATATGAAAAACGCTAACGAAGCATGATTTTTAAACACTAATTGTATAAAATGTTTACTTTACGAGTGTGAACATATATTTTTGAGACAGAACAGAAAAATAAAGTATGTATTCCGACTACACTATTATATGTATAATATCTATCTGATAATATTCAAACTCGGAGCTGTTGTAACTGGAGCTAAAAAGCTTTAATAAAATTTTGTAAATGTGTTTGTTACATGCATATTATATGTAAAAGCTTAACGATGTTTTACAGAAGTTAGTATATTGTATATATATCCAAGAGAAAATAGACGTTAAAAATTGAATAATTTCAATATGCTGACTTTTAACGGGTAAATAAGCTATTTTATTCGTTTATTGAAACATTTTGAAGTAAGAAATGTTGTGTTTTTTGTATACTATTTGGATTCGTGCTCACCAGATGGCGGACGTTGTTACCAAAGATGAACTAATAATATAACAGATGGCTATACATGCTATGTCGATATATTTGGGAATTAATGGATCTGCACGAGTGTACGTATTATTTGAATAACAATTACTTCGGTTTGAAATATTGTTCCGAACTTTCGAACAAAAAAAAAAAAATCGAATGAGTGCTCAAACGACTCATTTACATATAAAGAAGGTTTTTACTTAGCTCCATGAATATTCGAACCGAAATTGACGAATTCAAAGTTGTTGCACAAACAGCTTTCACAAACATATTTAACACGTTGACGGTCATGAACATGACGAAAAAATTATTAATCTTTGAACAAAGTAATCGTTTTCCTATACTCCAAAATACTTATAAATAAACAATTACGTGCCCCTAAGGGTGCGTATACCTATTCCCTTGTGTCGTCTTTATTAAATCATAGTCGTGATAAATCTGAAACATCCTGTACAATCTACATGTATCGTCTATTGTTTATTTAAATGTAAAACATGACAAAGTAGCCCAACTGAATGACGCGGAGTGGCAGTTTGTGTTTTGTTTATCATGTAAATTAGTCAATGAATGAACAAAAGCTAGTGATGCTCCATTACCGGCTTCCATTTTGAAAAGAAAAAATTGCCGTATTTTTAAAATTCATTTTATTGTGGCGTATAAAATGAATATTGTTATTTTCAAATTTTTATACGTACAGTTTTTATATGGGCAACATAAGGATTGGAGGAGAAGGAGGAGACTATAAAAAAAGACCGTACCATTATGAATTTGTTTCGTTTAGTGTTTTCCTTTTTTAATTGTCCAATGTGATTTTTTTCCTGTTTTTGTTTTAACTAGGCATAAAATTTTTAATTAATGCCGTTAAAGAAAAATCTCCACTTATTGTTATTGTTATTTTTATATGTTTTGCCTTTTTTATTGGGGGGAACAGTGGCGTTCGCACAACAAAACGAAACTGGAGGCATTCGGTAAAATAATATTTAAAAAAAAAAATTGTTTAAATCTAAACCATTAAAACGAAAATATATAAAAAACTAACTTGTTTTTAATTTTGTTAAAACTGATTTTACTCTATTTATATAAAATATAAGCGACGATATTATTTTCACTAAACTTTACAAATGAGTCATTTTGCTTCAAGCAAAATGAAAAATGGGCAAAAAAAGAAACTGTTTCAAGTTACTAACTAGTTGGAAAAGTTAAATTAAATTTGCTTCTCATTTACGAGAATAAAATTTTGTATAATGATAATATTAACTGTCGGAACTTTTGTTCTTATTATAAAGGTAGCTGCTAGTCCCTTTGTGTTTCATGTTAATTTAAAATTGTTAAAAAAAATCAGAATTAAAAAAAAAGTATTCATTAAAATATATGTAATAGGAAAAATAAAAAGAATAAATTCACTTTCCGCCTGCAGCAAACATCTTTTCATTGTTTCCGGATTGGACATTTGAAATAAAAAATTGGATTAGATTTAAAAAAAAAAAAAAAAAACACTGCAAAGAGAGAACATTCATATAAAAATTACTGTGCTCAGCACTACAATCGACGTGTAAAAGGCGAAGATATTCAATTTTGTACGGTAAAAATATAAAAATTATAATTAATCATAGAAAATTTCAAAGGATAGAATGTTCTTTCCGTAATATTAGCTCCGTAAAATTTGTAAAACAGCACAGTAAAAAGATCCATTGCCGACAGAAAAATATTTTTTAATTGTTTTTCTTACAAAAATTACCATGCTGTCTTAGAATAGAAGAAAAGAAGCTAATAGTAGAAAGAAGGAAAGAGAAGGTATCAACGCTGTCACATAGCGAGGCAAGCTGCAGAAGGTATCAACACAATCATATATGATGGTCACATAGCCAGACTGGTGGTGTTGCAAGTAGCTGGTCACTGCTGGTGTAGTGTTGTGTGGTGTCGAAGCAGTGTTCATTAGAATGTCTTACAGGACGAATGGTCATCGTTTAATTCATCATTTTGTTACTTCGCTATCTTAAGTATTAGAATATATTGTTGCCAATCATTTTTGTATGCCTCATAAAGAATCGAACATTGGAAAAGATCGGGCATCTTCGAAGTTTTTACAGGTACAGTCCAAGCAACATAAGGTTGCGGGTCAGATGCGCAAATGAAAGAGTACGACAACAAGAATTAAACTATAACATATATGCATAAGAGTGTGATAGAAGTTGTGTTAGCACATTAAATTTTACCATGCTATAATATATTTTTTACTTTGGTCGTCGATCGCGCACACATTATAAGAGAGCATGGTAATTTTTCTGATATTTTATCTACAAAAATTATATGATTTTTCTCTCCGTGTGTGTATGCTACCAAGATGGCGATTAAGATCTAAAATCAGCTAATTATTTTGGCTTATGAGAAGAAAATAAGAAGTGAGATTGGAAATGAGAAAAATCGACTAGTGACTCAACATTCCAAAGCAAAATGTGCAATGTGTAAAGAACTTTTGAAGCATGAATTTAAGCATGATTGAGAGATCTCTTATACTTCTTCTTTTAAAGATGATCATTTACGTAATTTGAATCGCTTGTTAATTTCTCAATATCATATGTGAATAATTGATATTACGCTATCAAATATTCAAACTTATATACAGGCTGTCCCTAATAAAATTTCCCGCATAGGGATCTCCTAAATGGTTAGAGATACAGTTTCGATTAAATTAGATGAATTATGCAGGAGTACTCGGTTCCTAGAATGCTTTGCAGAATAGCCAAAAGACACATAATTCCAAATTTACCACTTACTCTTACATTTACATTTATTTACCACTAAGACTGGCAGAAAAGGAAAGGGTATAGCAAGATAAGCATAGGGAAATGGCCCTCATAACCGATGTCTGTAATTATATATGTATTACCATTGGTTCCCCAAGTGATTACCAAATATTGGCTCATTAACCCTTAACCTTGAATTGTCCTTGTGATATTAACCAATATATGTGTGAGTTTCAAACTCAATTTTCTCAAAAACTATAACACTTAGGAAAATAAAACGGACGCCAAAATTTAGGTAATACTTGAAACTGTATTGTAGATTTTTGACTATATTATTCATTTTGGGTTGACTATATTTTTCATTAATATTGTCCCAAGTATTACCTAAATTTTAGCATCGGTTTTATTTTTCTAGGTATTATGATTTTTGAGAAAATTGAGTTTGAAAAATTACAACACTCACACATATTTTAGTTAATATATCAAGGACAAATTAATGTTAAGGGTCAATGACCCTGTATTTGGTAATCACTTGGAGTACCAATGTTACTACATATATTATTACATACATCGGTTATGGGGGCGATTTTTCTACGATTATCTTGCTATAACCCTTTGAAATTATGGACTTGTTGGTTGTAGTTCCTAAACTAGAACCGCACTGCTTCTGCATAGCTCGTCAAATTTACTCGAAACTATACCTCTCATCGTACTAATTTATCGGAGACACCCTGTATTTTGTTACAAATTACGCATTAAAATTATGTTACAATAAAATAAAGTTACATCATATGTAAGATACAGTTACGTGTAACAAGTATTGTAAACTGATGTTGTAAAATATGTGTTATATCTCGAATATCGAATATGAGATAATTCACAATTTTAGTATCTACAATATGCTTAGTTCAAAACATAACAAACCATTTTAATCTTAATGTCAAAATTACAACTTAGTTACAAGTATGTGCAGTACATGTGAACAAGCTTTATATTACGTATAAATTATTTATGTAATGTATGTTTTATGTTTCCATCGTATTTACTGACATATGTTCATGAAATGTGTAGTTAAGGATATTTTAGAATAGTGGTGTTATCATAAAGTATTAAAACGTTTCCCTTGTTTAAATCCATAATTTGTCATATATGTGTTTAGTCACATTAAGATTTCTAGAATCGTTTAAGGGGAGAAACCACATTAGGAGGCTCATTATCACTGATTTTTTAGGATTTTTTTTTTTGGGTGGGAAGAATTAGTTAGAATTCAATATCAAATTTTGACATCATTTTACTCATATTTCGAACAACTTTTGTGAATTTTGTTGAATAATTTCAGCCAAAAATAACAAAGTTACGCACTGATGTCCGTTGAAGATCGTAAGTAGAGTTCTTCAATTGCGGGACGTGGAGCCATTCTAATTTTCATCTGATTTCAAAAACGTTTTCATTTTACATTAATAACTTACTTTCTGAGAATATGAACCTCAATGCAGGTGAAAATAACGAAAACTAAAAATTTTGCAGGCGTTGGAAAAATTTACTTCAATTTTGACCATCTTTTTTCATTAGCTATGCAAAAAAAAAAGTTGATACATATATTTTGTAATTTCATAAAGAATAATAATTTTCATAATGATCGGTTCATTACTTTTTGAGTTAGACATCCCGCAAATCTGAGAAAAGTAATTTAAAAAAAAAAAAAAAACCTGTTTGAAAAGAAAATTCTCGAACATTAGAAATTTAAGGAAGTTTACAATAATGTAAAGTGCTCGCCGATTAACTTACGATTCCAGCACCCTATATTAATTCTTCTTCTTCCTCATAGGCTTTGTAAGTAAAGTGACTACCCGAGGTAGTGCTCCACCCTCCTGCTGTGTGCTCGAGCTTGTAGCCTGTACTCGATGACCGCTCGGTTTTATGCTTATAAAATCTAAACAAATGCGAAATTCACTTTGAAACTTTGACAGCGTATTCTTGGATAGTTAAGCTGACGATTTATATAATAAACAAAATCGATTTTTTTGAACCACTTAATGTGGTCCCCCCCTCCCCCTTAAGAGAGTGAATGTGTCGACTTTATCGTATGCAGTGGAAATTTCAAGAATATATCCATAAAATAAGATAGAAAACACTCAAATAGTTGAGCGTATACACGGAGAGAAAAATCCTATAATTTTTGTAGAGAAAATTTCAGAAAAATTACTATGCTCCCCTATAATCCGTGCGCGATCGACGACCAAAATAAAAAATATGTGCTAGCATGGTAAAATTTAATGTGGTGCTAACACAACTTTTATCACACTCTTATGCATGTATATTATAGTTTAATTCTTGTTGTCGTACTCTTTCATTTGCGCCTCTGACTCGCGACCTTATATTGGTTGCACTGTACCTGTAAAAACATGTATACAAAAATTATTGCCAACAATATATTGTAATACATATACTAAAGATAGGTAAATAACAAAAAGATGAATTAAACGATGACATCATCCTAAGAGAGTGTAAAAGCAACTGACTACTAAGCTGCATCAAGGTGCTTGGTGGGAGCTGTCTGACAAAGTTTCTTCCACAGTCCACACCTATGGTTCGCAAGTGACTCGCTGATTGAGGTACATTTCATTACAGCGTTCCCAACAAAACCAACCTTCTTTCTGTTTTTTTTTTCTTTCTATTATTAGCATGTTAGCATGAAAATTTTTTTAATAAACACAATTAAAATTATTTTTTTGTCGGTAATGGAACTTTTTACTGTGCTGTTTTACAAATTTTACGGAGATAATATTACGAAAAGAACATTCCATCCTTTAAATTTTTTATGATTAATTACAATCTTTATATTTTTACCTTACAGAATTTAATATGTTCGTCTTTTACACGTCGATTGTAGTGCGGAGCACAGTAATTTTTATAGGAATTTTCTCTCCGTGTATAGACACTGGTATTTGTAGAATGGTAATCTTAGGAAATTCATTTAAAATTTCAACAATTTTCCAAGGCATTACCGCACGCACCCACTTCTTGACATAACAAGGACTATACCTAACAAATTTTACAAGTAATACAAAATATTAGTAGCGTCACCATATTGTACATGTATGTGTATGTTTGTGTATATGTATGTGTCATTTGTTTGTCCACCATAAAGACGTGAGGACGTCACGTTCTGCCAACTGTATTCAGTGCCGTTCATAAATCATCAAAATCTTACAAATAGTGGTAATACATTACATATGTAACCGTACTCCCGAAGTAGAGAATGTTCGCTTGACTAGCTGCCGGTTCAAACTTAACAGTCAACTTAAATGGATGAACGTACCAACAACATTGTGGTTCTACGAATGCGATAAAAATGGTTTTTGTGCTTTTTTACTGGTATAAAGTTCCAGTGTAAGTGGAACCAATGAAATGGAAATAGACGAACGAACATATTTCAAGTATTCTATACGGTGTGTTTCCTAAAATAAATTTACCAACATTTTCTGGCGGATTTATTGTAAATTGTATGAACGTATTATTAGACAATGTTCGGGTTTGCTCAAGATTATTGAAATTGTTCTGATAGTAGATATCTATCAACTTTAAATACCGTGTTTGCGGGTTACTTGAGCCCAGATTTGCAAATCATCTGATAATTTCAAAAATTGAGCGTAACTGTTATACTTATTTGGGATAGGAAATTCAGTATATTAATCTATATATGATTACGGTTAGTTTATTATATAATATGAATCTTTTTCTTATGGCTCATAAATTTTATACCTTTTTAGATTTTGGGCTCAAGTTAACCTCAAGATCGGGTTACTAGAGCCAAAACATAAATTTCCAGGTAATTTTCATTTGAAAAAAGGTTGAGACCACGTAGGATGTTGGTTACTAATTAAAACATTGTAGAAACATATAAGGAACTTTACTTATTCAATACTCTTATCGCAGCATCCTCCATAACGTAGCGAATTTCCGTTTACAAAAATTAGTTTTTCTCGGAAACTAGCTGACATAGAATAATAGTTTAAAGACCTTTTTTGTGTGATTTTTTCTCCTCGTTCCAACAGTGTAAAAATTTTTGAATAAGGAGAAATTTTGGAAAAAAGTTAATTTTTTTCATGAAAACTTCCAAAAATAACATGTTTTGGGCATCGGACGTGCCTGGTTAACGAACTTGTCCAACGGTTTAGGACTTTTAGGAATTTCTGCTATAGTCTTGCACCATTTTATACCAAAGTTATAATGAGCTCAAGTTACCCTAATTTTAAGGTTATTTTACTGATTTATCAAAACCTTAATTTAAAAAATTAACGGAATGGTTGGCAGATGAACATATCTGAATTTAGTTTAGTAATGAACAAAGTAATAAAATTATACACTTACCTTCCTTTGTAGACTACCACAATTACTTTGACAGTCAAAAGTTAGCAACGTAACAAAACATCAATTTCAAACAGAGAGTAAACAACACGTGCCTCACCTCTAGTGTCAATTTTCAGAACTACCTAAACTTAAACACCGTAAACCTACTGCTGTTACCTACTAGCTAAACATCTAACTTACTTCTACTACTGACTAATATAAGCACAAAACAGAAAATAATACTTTTTCCGTTTTGGGCTCAAGTTACACCACAGGGCTCAAGTAACCCGCAATTACGGTACTACAAAATGTCAAATAATTCTTACAGCTCCTTGGCTTCTTTGAACAATTTTTCTTTAAAACTCTCAATCAGCGCTAACTATGAGAAACAGAAATGTAAATATATTTCAATCTCATCTACACATTTACAAAATTTAGAACTGACAAATAATATAATAGAAATATTTTATAATATGGAAAAGATGGTGCAAAAACCGAAAGCCGTTTCGTATTTATTGTCATCATAGTAGATTAAAAAAAAATTTAAGTTAAAATGGAGGTCAGTTCGATACAAAGGAAAAATTTTTTTTAATTAATATATCGGGTGAGGTATTAATCGAAAGAATTATCTCTAATAAGAATTCTAAAAATATTTTTTCTATAATTTTTGGTTCAGTATAGTCGTAATAATATAGCAGAAAATTTGCTAAAAATGACCACTCCCGCTCGATCTTTTAGGTTTCTAAAGCAAAAATTTAGTTTTCAATAGAGTTTGTTGATACTGAGTTAGACTACCGGAAAACTACAGATTTTTTCGACAGTAATTTTTCGGTACAACGTGGGACAATTTGTGCATTTTGAGCGATTACAACCAGATTTAAATATACATAAATAAAAAACTTTAATTTTGTAATTTTCATTATCCACCTAAAACAATTTCCTTTTCCCAAGACAAACTTGAATCTTGTAGATTGGATGACAGTAAACAGCACACATATTTAACAATACGAGGTATTTAAGATGATTCCACTAATTTAGTCTTATACAATTCTCTCGAAAACAGTTCCAATTACATTTTACATCTACAATTAATCTACAAAACCAGAAGTCATATTAGACAATGTTCCATTAAAATTATAATACACATACAGTAGTGGGTGGGGTGTGAGTTCAACATGAGGGGGCGAGGGTTGTGAACATGTACATAACAACCACTGACATGTTCAGTGAATATCATTTTCAAAATCTATCCGCGTCCCGGTCCAGGCTCCGACGACTGGGGAACGTCATTCCGTTCACCACATTCATTATTTCAATGAATTTAATTTCCTTCCTTCTAAATTTCTATATATGTATGTACTATACATATGCAACTATACTAGTGACTGATGACCTACATACATATGATAATAATTCAACACTGGAATTATAATAATATGTACAACGAGCATAACAAGTGTATCTTTGCCTCTAAAGTTGCGCAGATAATATTTTAAGAAAGTACAGCTGCACCTTTTTATATGCAGTTCTTTTTTTGTGTGTGTGACATCTATATTTCAAAATATAAACTATCTGTTGGGCTATCTATTAACTGTTGGTTCGTTTCTTGGATAAAATCATAAAACTATCCTGAATACCTTTTTTGTATGTTCCATTTATGTTTTTTTTATTATTGCAGTAGGTCAGTTTCGCTGCTAAGGACATAGTCCGATGTCCTCAGTGAACAATTTTTTGATTAAGGTACCATCACAGTATGATCGGTCGAAAAATAGTCAATTTTCGCGATTTTTTTCAGATGGACGGGATCGGTGAATAGGGATGAATTTTTTTTACGATTAATATCGCTATTTAACAATACAAAAATGGTTTTTTATTTATTTTTATTTACTTTTTATAATTATACAATTTTTTTGAAAAAAGTGTCTTTAAAAAAGGCCGAAATTTGCGGCCGCCGTTTTCATCTGAAAAGAAAAATCAAATAGAATATCAATCTGTAGATAAGCCGCTATGTTCCTATGGGAGCTTTTTTTTTTAAATTTTTTACGGTTTTTCGTGTGCAAAAAATAGGAAGATTTCAAGAAAAAAAAGCTCCTATAGGAACATAGCCACTTACCTACAGATTGATAATCCATCTGATTTTTTTTTTTTAGATAAAAACTGCGGTCGCAATCGTGGGCACCAAATTTTTAAAGACATTTTTTTCAAAAAATTATAATAATGATAAAAATAAATAAAAAAAAAAATTTTTTATTGTTAAATAGCGGTGTTAATCTAAAAAAATTCATCCCCATACCCTCATCCTATCCATACGAAAAAAATTGTGAAAATCTTTCGGCCGATTACACTGTGATGGTACCTTAAGAAAATACAGTTGAACCTTTTTTTATGCAGTTTTTTTTTGTGTATGACATTTATATTTCAAAAGATAAACTATGCGTTAAACTATCTATTAATTGCTGGTTCGTTTCTTGGATAAAATAATAAAATTATTCTGAATACGTACATTTTTGTATGTTGTAAATTTAATAAATTTAGAAAATATTAATAAAAAAAACTTGAAAAAGCATTGTTTTTTTTATTTATGTATTTTATGGAGTATTGGAACAGTTTTATCAGAAAACAAATGAAGCTTCTGGCTATAGTACCTAATCGATGTCCCCAGTGGTATCTGCAACTGTTATTTGAACAATTTTTTGTTGTCAATGAAAGAATGTCAATTCTCAAAAAGCTCACTCTGTATAAACAAAAGATATAACTGAATCTCCATGTTGCTTACTTACAGCTTCTTCATAATTAGCGATAATTAATTAACTTTACTTTGAAGCATAATTAACATTTATAGTTAATTGAACCGAACAAAGTTGTAACATACACTACATTCAGAAAGTTTGGAAATCGCAGTAGAGCAATATATGTGACAGATATTCAATAATACTCTTTGATGGGAGTGTACGTGCTTTAAAAATATTTCAAGGATTAAGTTAAATTTTAACTATGCATATAAAGAATGAAATTCCAATGTTAGATACTTATAAGGATACTTATCAAAATTATAGTTAATCAGTATTAAAGACAGTATACCGCAAATGAACCATTTTATAATCGAATATAATATCGATTTTATGATATATTTTATAGTTTAGTATTTTAGTGGCGTAATAGGGGGACTTTATAGACACAAAAGCTAACGTTGATGTTGCGGTAAATTAAAAGAGGGCGTTAACATCTGTCCCACCAGTGCAGGAGTACAAAACTTTTTTAATTCAAAATAATTTTCAATGATAATGATAAATAATTATTTTTATAAAATTACTTATTTACTGAAGTTTTAACTTATATATATATATATATATTTCAAAAACACATTTTTTAATTTTTCTCGACAAATTAAAATTCTTGGAAAACTAAATTCTGTAGAGGAATGGAAATTGGAAAACTGCTAAGAATAAAAATGAAGCAACAACTGATTGTTTGTCATTGTTATATTTTTTCTTGGAATATTTTGAATAAAATTACATAAAAAGAAAATTATATTGGTACCAATGGAGGGATTTATTTTGTTCTGGAACGAATGAGGGAAAAGGACGCAACGTAATTATGTAACTAATTCCCTTTGATGTATTAATGATTGAAATAAAATTAGGGATATTTAGCGTCTTATGTTTGAATTGTTATGGGTCAATAAACTGACGTTAAATTCCCGTATTCTTTAATCTTTTTATAATCTTTCATGTCATTATGCTTGTACCGTATGCGTGTGTGGAAAAGAGATGGATAGAGGTTTCCGGTTTCTTTTTTTTCTCTTCAAATAAAGTTCAATTGTTTTATCAATCGTCATTACGTTCTATTTCTCTTTTTCTTTCGATATTTAATCGTAAAATTGAACAAAAAATGTTCTTCAGAAATATATTAAAATTTTCAGTGTTCTAGTCTAGGAAACAAAATATCTGAAAAACCTAGTAACGTTCGATTATTTGGTTTAAGTTTCTATCAGATCCGACTAAAATAAATTGTTGTATTACCTGTCCGAGAAAGTTTATTGCCTGTAAGCTTATAAAGACCCAAGATATAAAGAAAGAAATAATCCTATTAAAGACAAACTGCAAAGTAATTCATTTTTTTTTTTAAAGCAGGATTGCATATACCTATTTATAAAATACCAGAAGTCAAATATTAGCCAATTTCCCAGGCGGATTTTTTTTTTTTACATGGTTTACTACAGCAAATTCGCTGATAATATTGACATAATTAGCATCATGATAAGTCAGATAAGTTAGCGGTGTGGGGCCTTCGGAAGCGCGGGGCCTTGTGCGGCGCACCGTTTGCACCTGTCTCTGGTCGGCCCTGGCTGTGTTATTAAAATTCATGGCTTTTAATCTATAAAAAAAAATTCCACATCTCATTTGAAATGAACTGTATATACCTACATAAAACTCGTTCCTATGAAAAATATATGTGTATCAAACAGATGTCTTGTTTTAATAAAAAAGATCACTCTACCACTACCACACCCCCCCACCCCCCTCCCTTTATTCTTTTAATATACAATTTTTTTTAATAAAAATACTGAAAGTAAAACATCAAAAGAAATTGATTCAATTCTGACTGAGTAATATAGACTAGGTAAATTTAAATAAATATGTTTGATGATCTTTTAAGCTAAAAATACGCTGCTAATAACGATTAACGGGTGGCACATAGCTTCCTCGTACTTGTAACAGACTTTTTTTAATAAACAGATTCGTAACAGACAGAATTATTCAGGAAGCTTTTGGAAGTGATCACAATGTTTAAAAATACTCCTTACTCACAAAATACTCCATAGACAAAGTATAACGACAATTTTTTTTTTTAAATTAAATATTATGAAATACTTTTGTGAAAAATATCAAGTAAAAATAAAGCCATTTTAGGCAGGAAATTGTCCAGAAATATCACACATATTAATATTACAAACTTACCAACTCTGATAGTATTAACACAACTACTTCTAAATATTGAGTATTTTTAAGACACTTACCTGAAACAAAAGAAAAAAAATTTATTAGTAAAATATGTTTTAAAGAAATAAAATTGAAAATTAGATCTTATTGTGACGGATAAATTTTAAGTGAAACATCTTAGGGTCAGTAACCAACACTCAATGACATTTTTTTTAAGCGTACCATCTGATTTAGAATTTTTAAATCTTGATTTGAAACAATATGACATCAAAAGTGTTGTGGATAAATTAAATATTATTAACGTTTGTGACCCCTTCTTCCTCAATCATTTATTTAAGTATTATATTTTTCATTTATGTCTCTGATATCGTTAGATATATTCTCACTTACTTTAAAAATTTAACATCTTCCATCATTATTAATATGTTGACAATATTTTTAATTAATATTTCCTAATAAATAATTTTTATTTTTAACGTAATATAATATCCAATCAAACTTCAATTACAAATAAACAAATAAAAATAAATAATTTTGTTAGTTAAAAATCGAAATAATTAATTTCTCATATAAAATATTTTGTTTACATTTCATTTCACCAAATTGGGCATACATGGGTGGTGGCTATGAATTTTATCAATAAATTCCCCTCCATCACAAATTGCAAATCAATGTTATACAAAAAATATTATGTGTATTTAAATTAGGCTTGTAACGAATATACGGCAAATATTCGATATTTGGCATATTTGGTGATATTTTGATGTTCGGCCGAATATCGAATACTACTGAATGATGGTAAAATGAACTGACACATTTATTTGCTTAAAGTAGACAAAAAATATTACCAAATAACATTTCCCACTAGGTATTTTGTCATTTGAATATTACACAGTTAACAATAAATCATGAATATATTACGTATGCACAACTTGAACACACATATACAGTTACATAGTCATAATATGCGTACTTGTTCAATATAAGTTTGTTAGATTTGAAATTAGAAAAATTGCAAACTGCTACATTATTTAATTTGAAAAAAATTGGAAGGATGTTGTTAAAATGGGTACTTACTGAAATTTTGAAAACTTTACGTATTTTACTTTTTTATGGTTTTTACTAAAAAAAAAAATGGCACTTTTAAATATTTTTCTGCAATGATTATTTTAAAGGAAGAAAATTTTGTATGCAATTTTTTTTGTTTTTTTAGTTTCATAAGTTTCAAATATGTGCAAAAAATTACAAAACTCTAAATAGAATTGGTCGAATATTTGGCTATCTAGCAAGGATGCTGATCGAATATTTGGTATTCGGCCAATGGTCGAATACGGCATTTGTCACAAGCCTAATTTAAATTTTATTTTATACATGATAATATAGATTTTGAATAACAATATATATATATATAATTCCTGGCAGTCAATAACTGCCAAATTTGATAGTATAACAATACCAATCTGTTAATGGATGGACCATTATCGCACTGTGTCTTACTGTTTGAGTATTGTTAGCGTGGGTGACTGGAGGGTGAAGGGTTGGGTTCGAAAGGGGGGGATGTTGTCGCTGACGTATTATGAATATCAATTTCATTATTGTTGTCTACTGTATGTAATGAATGTTATTAATATTAAATAAAATTATTTATTTGTAATGAAATTTGGTTTTTCAATGGGATATAGACGGAAAATGTTTGTGGTTAATTTATTTTAAAAATTTTGATTTTGGAATTTACGTACGATTACCTATGGGCTGCTGGAGATTGTATAGGCTTCATCACGTCGAGGGTTCGATGACCTGGGGCTCCAGAGGTGCGTGTGGACTGGTTCTTTTCCAATTAGTAAACAATATGAGTGTATACAATATTTCAGACCGAAGGGGGACTATTTTTATAGCTTTTGTCAAAAAATGTAAAAAGATTTTTTATCTTCTTTTGAAAATTACCATTAGTGCTATCTAGATTTTATTTTATCTGTAAATGTATATGTATTTTGGAACAGATGTATATATTTTCTACAAAACAATAAAATTTAAGAACCCCCAACCCCAAGTCGAATAGCAATATTAGGTGAAATGTTGTAAAAATTATACATTTGAGGCTACTTAATGGATTTTGATAAATGAGGTGTTTATCAGCAACGAATAACCCCAGACGTGACCAGGCGAGCCCCGAATTTTAAAATTTAATGTCATTCTTAAGTTATGGCTTTTTAAAGTTTAAAACTTAGAGCTACTTTTAAGTCAGCTGTGGCAACACTATATTCGAATAAATTTTTTTATAAATCATATTCTTAATATTAAGCCATTTTATATTTTCAAGTGCTCTAATTCAATTATGCGAATAAGACTAATGTACAAAAATTGATTCGAAAATATTACTGTGACTTTTTCAATCGAAACTTTAACGAATTATTTTAAATTATTATGGAAAACACACAATAAAAGTTTAGTGCTTCCGAATAAATTTACCCAATTCTTGTATATATTTTCATACGAAAAACTACCTGAATAAAATTTGTTTACAAATCGACAAAAATTTAATTCGACAGAGTTGAAAAACCGTAAAGAAATATATCGCAACAATAGAGAAACGTGAAAAATGAAAATATTATCATTATTAATTCATGTGGAAAAGTCGGAGAGATATTATTTATTATTATTATTATTCGGTGAAAAACAAAACATAAAAACAACAAAATAAAAACGAGAAAATCTAAAATAGAAATTCACGGGAAAAACAAATAAATAACCAAATTATGATGTTTTTATTTTGATATTTTACGATGATGAAATATCAAATTTACTTTCGTTTCAATGATAATAATAATACTTAAAATCATTAAATCGAAGAGAAGATATTTATTTCTATGAAACTTATCAATAAAACATAAACAGAGTTTTCACGGTAAATTCATTCTTTATGCTATTTATTAATCTTAGGAGGGAATAAATTTGCGTATATTTATATTTCGGAGAATAAAATATTTCGTTGCTTTTGTAAAGATAAAAATAATCTTAAAAACCACATTTTCGAAACGTTTGATAAGTGTTTTTAAAGAAATAAATCAATGTATAGGTACCATGAGGATTTTTCGGAACTAGATTAGATGGAACCAGAGTACGCAGAAGGAAATATAAATTAAGGAAAATTTCTTTTTAATTTCTACCTTTTGACGTCATCAAGTATATTTGTAATAATCGAAATTACACTGTGAAATTGGTAAATTAATCAACAGTCGCTTGATGTTTACGCCTAGTACAGAATAATTTCCAAAACTGCAGAAAACGAGCAGAACAAGGCACGCCTTTTGTATACGCGTAGGTTCACACCCAGGCCCGACGAGAGGGTGGGGTAGTCCGGGTTCCAGCGCCGGGGCCCGGACTGGAAGAGGGGGCCCGTGGTTGTCGTTAAGGGGCCAAGAAAAATTAAAAAGAACTTTTTTTTGCTCGTCACATTTCCTGGGGGGATTTTAAAAAATGTGATTTATTCCCGGGGCCCAGCATTTCTCTCTACGGCCCTGTTTACACCACTCGATTGGTTCGCCTCGATCACAACGTGTACGTACTTGTTACTAACTCCAATAAAGCTTTAGGCCTTTAGGCTACTACAAATAATTATGGTCCCTCGAGTGCAAGATATTTGACGCGTAAACAAACTAATCATATTTGAATTCAAAACAATCAGGTATTTAAACATCAATATTACGTCACAGTCACAATTACAATCAGAGGAATGGGTTGTCAAAATATTAATTTTCGATACGTAAGTAGGGGTGACCGGGGTAATTGTGAATTGGGGTAATTGTGAACAGCGCCTACAATTTCTAAAATAACATTAATATTGTTAAAAATCAACTCTTCGTATATTTTTCGGTCCTATCTTAATATGCTATTAAAATTTCATAACAATTCCCCAATTATTAATAACCATTTTTTTACTTTGAAAAGACCCTTGCAAAATTTTGTGTATCTTACTTCGACGAATCCATGAAAAAAATTTTTTTTTAAATACATTTTTTTTTAAGGTAAGAAATGATTAAAAGTACTTCTAACGAAGTGGTCTAAACCCTGAGAGGGTTCCTTATTAACTGCTAAAGAAATTGGACATTTTATTACCAATTCACAATTACCCCATGATAATTGTGGGGTAATTGTGAACGTCATTCACGAATGCCCCCATTCGGTCAAAAATTTCAGTAGTGTCCTTTTCAGAGTTGAAAATGTTGATGAAGGTGGTGATGACCTTATTGTACAAGTTTCCGTTGTATAAACAATACAAAAAAAAAAAAAATTGTGTAAAAAGCGATACGTTTTGTGTATCAATCTACGAAATCATTGCTGTGCTCCCTTATCCAATAAGAACTTACAAAAACCGAAAAATTACTTGTTTTCAATATCTCTGTGAGTGTCCAAGGGCAGTAGGAATAACATAAAACCATTTTTTTTTTCATTTACAGTATTAGGTCTAATAGATTTTTGTTTTTTATTCATGTAAACTAAATATATTTCTTTTTGAAAAAGTTTTATTTTCCTTGTTTTTGTGTGAATAGATGTAATTTTTTGATTTTTTATATGATAAAATGACAAAATATCATCAAAATATCATTATTAGCTTGTAATAAATAGTTCTTACAATTTTTGTTATTTTTATTTAACCTTGATTTTTTGTACAAATTTGAGGTATGTGTAACTTGCATTAAACAAAGAGAAATTGTGACCGCTAAAGTATGATGAAAAATTTGAAGGTGGGGTAAATGTAAAGAATTTGAGTTGAGCTTTACTTTGATGTACCTCACTTCTCTTGCAAACCATTCTAAATAATTTTTCTGATGGCATTCACTTTTACCCAAAAATTCATAAGATTTGCAAAACCCCACCGGGGAAATGTGAATGGCGTATAAAATTTCTCAAAATTTGTGTGGTGCATCCTGAATAATGTAGAATTAAAAATAAATCAACCATAATGTGATATATAAAATAAAAATTACTTACTATAACGCTTTTATCTCAACTCATTCACAATTACCCCGGTTAACCCTATATGAAAAAGAGAACATTCTACTGCGTTTGTAGGATTTCTTCTGCATTATATATTTTTATTTAATTTCTTTTTTCTGTTTTATAAAATTAAAGTAGCAGGATTGACTGGATTTTTTTTCACTTTAGTCTAAATCGAATCTAAAATTCATCTCCAGGTCACCAAGAAGCAATATTTCGTACAAATGGTGGAAGATTTAATGAACCTGATTACAATTTCGTCAAGGGCAAAATACTTTTAACCCAATTTATAAAATTTTATTTGAAAAGCGATACGTACAAATAAAACACAATAAAAAACGGTGGGATCATTAAAATATCTTCTTAACCGTCAAACGCTAGTAAATAAACGAACATGACAGCATAAGCAATTTTGTTTCATGTCAAATTCCATCAAATGTTTCATCAATTTACGCTAATGTCACCGTGTCATTCACGTATGTGTGTGTGTGAGTGTCCCAGTCGCGTTGTGAACGGGAGCTATATAACTCCAAGCTCAAAACGAATGGCTGGCACGGTGTGCCATGTACAGATACCGTGAACCCAAGTTTATGGTTATGTTATGGCGGTGGTGGGGGGAATGGGTAACATGACAGCGACAATGTGATGGCCAACAATGATTGGCTTTAACCAATATGTGTGTAGTGTATTGTGTTGACAGTGAATATAAACCACAACGGAGAAATATTCGAGTGAGTGTAAATGTATCGACACCTCAATAAACACGACTGGGAGGTACATGGTGTTTGAAGTTACTGGAAACATGTAAATTTTAACATTAGATATGCCATTAGACTAGTGATTGTAAATTTACCGACTTTTTCATTTACCGGTAATTCGGTACTTTTTTTTAGCAAAACCGGTTTACCGGTATTTTTTAAAGCACAGAAAATATAAGAATAAATATTAAAAAAAAGAAAAAAAAAAACCTAAAATTATTTTATTAAGATCATTATATGTATACAGTATTTGAACGTGTACTTATGATTACAAAAATTTTGGAAAGTCCAACAGTCGTTTTCGGTAATTTTATCCGTTTAATTTCCGACGACTTTATAGGTATCCTACAGCTTCCTTCATAGAAATATACCGCCCATTATTATTGTTTAATGAAAAAATAATTTTACATTTTGTTAAGTAATCATATAATATGAATCAATTATATATACTACGGTACCTGTAATAAAAATTTACTTACCTCTTCTTACAATGTAATCATTTAACGTAATATTTAATTATTTTGGAAAATATACAGCTGATTTGAATAATATTATGTAAGTAAATACGAAAAGGACGTTTTATTGTATTCATATACATTTTAAAACTGACCATTGCATTGTGCGATTTTATTGTATCATAGACTAGTTTATTATGGATACACACACAGTAAGGGGTAATTTGATTGTGTACATTTACGTTCAATAAATTGAATCATTCTTCTATTAAAATTAACTTATAAAAATCTTCAAACATATTATTTTTAATTTACCGAATTACCGGTAAAAATTTTATGGAATTTTTAGTAATTTACCGGTAAACCGGTTTACCGGTTTACCGGTATTACAATCCCTACATTAGACGGTTCACGATAACGGCGAAAATTAAAAGTTCTTATTCAAGAAATTATTTTGTACCTAGTTAAATTCCAAGTCCGTATCGTAACATGTACATAGTATTTATTTTAAAAATTATTCCAGTAAGTTATAAAAAAATCTCTTAAACATAGCATGTTTGTAGACTTTTGTCATTTTCGACAGAATTTTTAACGTTCAGGGATTATATACTAGTGAGCTGTCGTATGAATCACGATATTTCTTTTTTCCTCAAATAGTAGAATTAACACACTTGCCAATAAACATTTATTTTTTTATGTTCAGATGTGTCTACAGTCGCGTCGACATTTGAATTTATACCGGATTTACACGTATTTAGTAACTACAGTAAGTTACTTAATAATGTTACTCCGTCATCTGTGGATGGACGAAAAAGGGACGAACTATTACCACCTCCTTTATTAATATGTACATAACAACAATAAAATTGTAAATTATGTAATTTAAATAATTAAAAAGTACAGAAGAAATCCAAGAATTGCAGCGATATGTTCCCTTTTTCACTACTAGCTGTAATTTTTGGTGCTATACTGACTGTACCTCTGCAACATGTCTTGTTTAAAAGAAACGGACACACGCCGTGAGCGTCAGAGACGAAACAGGCGTCGATACTCTGGTAGACAGTACATTTGTATAAGTAGGGTGTGGCTTACACTACTCAAAGTCACAATGTAATAAGTGTGCATAGTGCAGTTCTTGGATTTATTCTGTATAAAAAAAAATATAAGCATCTAAATAATATTAAAAAAGAAAAATATGACGAATATAAGTGGTCAAGTAATTTTTGGCGAAGAGAAACAACCAAAATTTCTTGAAAATAAGAAATCTCAGATTTAGATTTTTTATCATATTTTGAAACTGAATATATCTCTCTAAAGTTTTTGTTAATGGTTCCATTCAATTATCTCGTTAAAGCATAATTCTGATGTTTGTTAAATTGATAATATGTCTTTGGTAGCTAGAAACACCTCGAATATATACATGACATTAGACACTACTATTTGTATTGTAATAATAATAATAAAAGAGCTTTATCTCTACGTATGTCATACATATATGGTTGTAGTGAGTTGTAGTGCGAGCTATATGTGTAGTTGAGCTACAGTAGTTGTAGTGTGTGATCGTAATGGCGCCAATAAATGTGGTTGGACCGAAAGGTATTAATTTTATTAATTGGATGTCGGTGTGTGCAGTGAACAATAAAATTAGTTATGTAGGAAATCAGGCGCTACGCCCCGGCTCGACTCGCTCCGTGGTTTGCTTCCATTATTATTATTATTATATATTGTTATTTTATATTAACGTAGATAACATGGGCGGCTTCTTTAGATGGTCTGCAGTATCACAGTTCCTTCATCAAAACACAAAATAATTATTTCATTATAAATTTTTTTAGCTACCAAAAAAATTGTCGTACTTTAAGCTATACATGATACGCATCAGTACGAGCTTACACCACGAATGTAGGTCAAATCAATCTAAATTGGTCGGACATCATTAATAAATGAAACAAAATTAGACGTACAGTTTAAGTTACTAAAGCTACTCTACAGTACGGGCGTCTATTTTTGCTTCAGTTGTAGCATTTGTTTGATATTCTTTTTGTTTATTTATTTGTTTTATTACGTTATATATGTGATACTGTGCGAAATATTCGTACGGATCAGCTATTGTTGCCCTCTAGCGGAGTTATAAATGTTTTTTCATAAAATTATGATTTTGAATGAGGAGAAATAATGTTTGTTATAAATTTCAATTTGAAAATTCGAATGTTGACAACTTATCACGTAAACGAAGAAACGTTTATTATTATAATTTTCAATTTAAAATGATTAATTATTTTTGGTTATCTTTGTCATCATAATAATGAACCATAATAGGTGGTTCCACGCTACCTGCGTCATCGCCTTGGGCTACTGTACTGAACTAAATTCATTTTTTAGCGATTCAGTAAAATAAAATACTATTTTTCGGGGAAAGCCATGAACCGCCACTGGTAAATAGTATACTAGATGTTGTAGGATGTTGTAAAATATTAAATAAAAAAAAAAAGAAAATATTAAAATAAACTTAAAATATTACTTCAAGACTCACTTTAAAATGTTTTTCAAGGTATTTTTAATATTTCCTAATATTTACCACCGTTTTAAAAAATGTTTAAAATTATATTGTCAAAAGGAGTCGGTATGTTTAATAGATTTTTTGCACAATCGTGTATTTTTATGCACTTACCGATATTGTTGACAATGCTAGTAAGCTACATTTCCCGAACGTTTGTTTATATTTATGGAAACCAAAAAATAACATTGCGGTAAGTAAAATAGGTGCGTGGTAAGTGAATAGTAGTGTGGTAAGTAAAATTAGGTAAAAAATGATCATAATTATTTATTTATATTGAAATTAAAAGTACATTGAGAAAAGAATACGGTAATTTTTACGGAAATTTCTAGTAAAAAATTACGGAGCTCTCTGGTAATGCGGGCATAAGTGACAGGCAAAGGAGAAAGTACGGTGAGTATAGTAAAAATTACACTGTGACTCCGTAAAAATTTCGGCGCTGTACAGGAAAAATTCTACTCTCTTACCGTATTATTTATAAGGTTTTTTTTTTTATTTATTAATAAATAATTGAATTAAAATAGTTTAAAAAGATATTGATAGAAGGGTTAGGATTAAAATCAAATTATTAATATTGGAAAAATGTTCTGTGGTTTTTCATTATTTGTAGAAAAACATGTTTCAATAAACATCAATACATATAAAAATCTTAATTGTTATATCTTAATAGTTCTTTATCAATAATAAAATAATGCGATTTTCATGAAACACAAATAACAATTCTTTGTTTTAAATGTAAAGTCCATTAAATAGTTAATTATAACAAAAAGCAGAAAAAAAAATGATAACACTCATGGTACACATCACATACAAGGCACACACAACAACAAGTTAGTTGCCTGTTTGCAATAGAAGCCGTATTCAAAATGACCTTGGTTTGGTGCGGACAGTTACGCGTGCCACAGCAGTTAGGTATGTGCTTGTTCTCTAGCGTTACGTTGGTGCGATGCTTGTGTGAGAGAGATGCTGAAAGACAGGTTTCAATTTAACGAAAATTAAGTAAATTTTCCTGGTATCCACTTGAAATTTTACTAGCCCATCGAATTTTACGGAGCAGTATAGGAAAAATTCTTAAGCTGTACAGGAAAAAATTTGAAATGAATCGTAAAAAATAATGTTTGAAAGGCATTTTTTATATTTTTGCTTGATAATTTCCTACTGACTAGTCACTTGAGCCTGGTTTACCGGAGGCAGTTCGGTAATTTTTACTGTAATTTTTTCTCAGTGTACAATTTGAGCAATTAGGATAATTAATCGATTAATATGAGAATTTTCACTAGTATGCACATTATTATCATTGTTGTCATTAAATTTGTCTTCATACTTTATTGACATTTCAAAAGGTTTTCCAATCATTAAAATTTTCTGTGTGTTTTCATATCTTTCTTTCATTTTACGGGTATAAATCTGCAGCCAATATGAAAATGCTGCATCAATTTCATTATTCTCACTAATATTATAGTTCGACAAACTATTTTTTAATACTCATGCGGGAGAAGTACTAACTTGGCGCACACATTTCTGTACGCAAAATAGCTGTTTGCCCACTGTACTCTTCCCACATACTATTTTGCGTGTGGAAAGTAACTTTCCACACGCAAGTTGACAATAAAAGACGCAAAATTTAATCAAAACACGCAAAGCGGCCTCTTAATTTTTCATTTAATAAATATTTCATAATTATTTCTATAGAAACCACCAACAAAGTAATTTAAACGATAATTAATTCAAAAAAAAAAAGACGAACACTTAAAAATATTATTTTAAAAAGTAATGAAAATGTCAAAAATAGTGATAATAATAGAAAAAAAGTATGTGAAATTCGTAATAAAAAATAGTATGTGCAACTCGTGTGGGATTGTCGATTGCCCCACTCAAGCGAATGAGCGCACGAACGTAGTGAGTGCGCTCAACTTCGCTTTCGTGGACAATCGAAAATTTCCCGCACTTATTGCACAATATACTATTCCTCATTTTTTTTTAAAATAAAGATTCAAAAAAATTTTCACGCCAATATTGACACTTAATTTTTTATTTACAAATATAGTTGTCAATTGTCACTACAAAAAGATTCGTAGTTGCTATAAAAATTTATAATATTTATTCATGACTTTCTATGTAATAATATAGAAATTTAAATTTTACCTATATTATCCGAATTTTATTTTTTATTTATTATTTATCCTTTAATTATTTTAAATTTATCGTGCAAAAAATATTATACAATATACGGTGCGTTAAGTACTTTTACTGATCTCAAAAATTGCGAAAACGAGACCCAGCAGGGTCGAACATTTTATCGATCAGTAAAAGCAACTTACCGAACTTATAATATTGTAAAATACTATTATGTAAAGATTTTGGTAACGTGTTTCATTTATAATTGTTTTCACCCATACTATGCGTATAAGCGCTCTTATAAATTAATAATATCCTTGTTATAAACCCATATGAATTCTTTCAAAGAATTTAATTTTCATTATATACGCACGAAACAATTAAAATAAACAAAGCGTATATGTACAATAATTTAATTAGGCAACTTCAAAGAAATTACAAAATTAACTTACGAGAAGGCAGTATCACGTACGATAAATATATAGCATATATGTTTTCTAATTATTAATAACTTCTTGTTAGTGAATTAGCAGCAATTCATATAATTAAAACAGTTTTCATCTCTAATATACGTATGTAGAATATTATGTTAAGCTTATCATAAATAGTTTTCCCGATGTGAGCAAGAAGTTAGGCGTATCTTATTATCTTCAATTTATCAACGTTATTTACTGTTTGGAAAGAAATTAAACCTATATGGCTTCCAGAAATGCATTAGTCGCAATTAGGAGTCTTGGTATTATTACGAACCTTACTTCATCCGAAAGATAAATACATTAATACATAAAGTTTAAAGTTTATAAGAAAATCCAACGAGTGTAAGTTGCATTTGCGTAAATAGTATTCCATAGTACAATAAATTGTTTTTAGACATGGATCTGAATGTTACTTGTACTAAAATTTTTAAATTTCGATAATTTTGAGATTTCTAAAAGTGTAGGGCAGCAATTATTAAGCTTTTTTGCCTTAAAAAATATACAATTTTTTTTCCACTTCATAATTTGCCCCTAAAATTAACACCGTAATCAAAGTTCAGGTATGTATTTTATTGCTCAATTTCAATTTTTTTCAAAGTCAAATAGTTTCAGAGTAAAATTGGTGGTAGAAAACAAGATAGTCTTTTCACCCTGACTGAAATTTAACTCTTATGTCCTAAGTTTTTATGTGTTATTTAAAAAAGATATCATTATTAAGGGAGGAGTTCACGCCAGAAATGGCTAATAAACTAATTTTTTTCGAATTTATTTTTTTGTTTTTATTTTGGTCTGCGGTTCTTTACAAACACGGTGATGTATAAAATATGGCCAAAAAATTTCTTTTTTTTTTTAAGTAAAAAATATTTATTTGTGAGCTGCTGCACGGCCAAGTTGCTGCTTCTTTGCACACAAAGCTCCCCCCCCCCCCTCGCGATTTGATCAGTAATATTTAGTTTTGGTGTGTACATGAGTTATAGTATGCACTGAGATAATGTTCTTTTATTTGTATGCCTTTGTAGACGTTTTAATAAACAGTGAGTAAACCGCTTCTTTTGTTATTATTTTTGTTTTTTACCGTTTCCCGAAAGTTGTGTTTTTTCCGACAAGGAAAATCATATCTCAAGTTCTAGAAAAGATAGACTTAATTTTTTTTTTATTTTGATCATAACCATATTGCGCATAAAGTGGAGAATGCTTTTTCCATTTGAACAATTGTAACTATTTTTAAACATTTTTTTTTTTAAATAAAAAATTGGGTTTTATAATTTTTAGAAGTTTGGGATTACAATTTTATAGTTAATTTTTAAAATTAGCTGAAACCCATACTTAGCTTTATGGACAGGTCCTTTAAGAATAAAATAATGAAAAAATATTTAAAAAATATTTATTACTTTTTGAGATATGGCGTTCCTTGTAAACGCTTAAAAACTTGTGAAAAAGGTCCCCCTCCCCCCACAGGGAAGAGTAGTGAATGTTTCAAAAACAAAATTTTCTATTTGAAATCCTCCCTAATTTAAAAAAAAATTTCAACAAGCAAAATAATCATAAATAAAAAAGTTGCTTTTTTATTTGAACTCCCCCCTTAACTTCTTTTAATCTTTCAATTGACAGTCTTTATTTTCGGTGAATACAGTCAACTTATTTCCCATAACGCGATTAATTCGTACCGTGTTATACAAAACTGTGTTGTAAAAAGCTCAAAAATAGTTTTTCATATTTTTCACGGAAATAACTAAAATATGATTCGGTACAATCGAATTAGTAGTAACAATTTTTGCTTTGTTTTGTACCGTGTTATACGGAAATTACGTATTGCATTTTATTGAAATCGTGTTATATTAAAACCACTTGTGACCTTGTCAAGTAAGTAAACACTCTAAACAACAAACTGCGAATATACGTTCATGGTCAACTACGACGATAGCAGCTATACAAGATCGTGTTATATTAGTTCCGTGCTATAAGAGGACAATCCCCGCCGTTTGTTTCGCGTTCAACCGAAATCGCGCTTTGAGAGTACCGCGTTATAGGAGGATTGACTGTTCTTTAGCAATATCATTAGAGTGTTTTTGTATTCTTGCATAAAAATATTTTCTGCAGTATTCAATTTATATTTTAAAGAGTACCTACCTATATTCTATTTTGTAAAAGTAGCATTTTTATTTTTTAAAATTGCACAATCTACCTCGACATAAATATCTAATCCAAACACAAAACTGTACACGAACGTAAAATCTTCAATAATTTGTTTCTTACATCGAAATTTTTATAATGTAAATAAAATAAAAAACAAGGTTTACATTAAATCCGAAACAATTGTATTCGAATTGAGACATTGTCTGTACTCTACAGCTGCCAATACAACTTATGTATAGGTACATCTTTCTATTTTACCGTTTTTAAAATAATTTTCTACGAGTTTCCCACATCTGTGAAAAATAGGAAATAGTGATGGTAAGTGTCAGTTTAAATTTTCAAATGTATATTACTCATATTTTTCATAATTTAATTAAAGTAAATTGAATTGTATTTGATTGGTTTTGTTCAGTGTTAAAATTTTGATAAAAATTCAATATCGACCATGATTTCTTTATGTACGTATAAACAAACCAATTCATACATAAGATGGATTTGTGTTTAACTGTTTACGTAACGAAGATACTCGAATGAGATACGCTGATAAATTGACACATATCAGCGTATGCAGTAAAACAATACAAGCAGTGCTAGTTAGTTAGCTGAATTATATTATACAAACTTAAGTTGTCTTACTATGAGCCAATTCGTATTGGCGTAAGCGAAAGCGGTTTGCGTTCAAGTGCAAGCAATATGTGTTTGAAAACAAACACATTTGGCTTGGTACTGATATGTATGTAATTATGTATATTCCTGTTTCACATTCCATGTTCTAGTGAGAAGAGTGCGAAGTATATGTATAGCCATGTTGGCTATATGCTTCTCACCCTTCTCACTAGAACATGGAAAGTGAGACAGGAATATACATAATTACATACATATCAATACCAAGCCAAATGTGTTTGTCTTCAAGCACATATTGCTTGCACTTGAATGCAAGTCGCTTCCGCTTACGCCGATACGAATTGGCCCTATGTTTACTTAATTTAAATAATTAAAAAACATGTGATCGTTGCTTTGTCACTTTTGACAACAAAATCAACACAACTGTGTTTTTCACCTGAGGATGGCGTAATGGCCGAAAGTCGACTCGTGTTTATACGCTTTTGTTGTGAAAAGTGACAAAGCAACGATCCCATGTTTTTTAATATGGATTTTCACAAAGTAAACCTTTCCAATATTAATTATTTAAATAATTGTTCGTTCATTAATATAAACAAGACAAGCTTTTTGATTCTTAGCTCTTACTAGACAAATATTATAAAAGGTGGTAGAGTGGAGGTAAGGCTCGAGTCTCAAACTAGGGAAGCAGAACTATTCAAAGCGCAAATATTCAGAGTGTGCACTGTAGCATATCTACCTCCCTGGAAAATTTCCGAAATTCGAATTCTTAATTTCGAGATTTTATTGGCTATTGTGGAGGCCCCGAGGCGCGTGCCTCTAGTATCCTTATGTAGTATCCAACTCTAAAGGTCCCCCTTTAGCGCTGATATTATTTCTAATCAAGGAATAAACGTTTTCTGTGACAAAGATGTGGTTATTTGAGTTAGAAAAATTTGTTGATGTACATATTCTTAAAAAGGTCGAAAACAATCCTTTAGACCTCTGAAAATGTCATAAAACTGACAAAATGCACTGACGATGACTTTCTGCCAGATATTTATATTAAAATATTTAGTAAAATTTATTATTCCTTTAAATAAAACAATTCAGAATGCACAAAGCGAACCACACAAATCACATGAAACGAAACAAGTCATTTTATGACTTCCTAGAAAATAAAATACTGTTTAACCCCTGCAGTAAAATAATATGATAAAGCATATTGGCACTGTACATTAACCAACCACTAAACAATAAACAGAACCATATAATAAATTTACTGCAAGCACAGCTGTTTTGTACCCCGTCAGACGACGTTTGACTGTATACATACCAACTTTTGAAAAAAGACATTTAATTTTCGCTAAATTAAACAGCGTTCATTGAATGACTTAAAATATTCATTGTTTACGAGCTCTAAGAAGTTGCATATAAAAAAAAAACCGAATTGCAGTTGAGTTGAATGAAAAAAGCAAACGTAAGATATATGTATGTAGAACCAACGAGCCAGTAAACTCCATCAGCAAGAGGGGGGGGAGGCAGGATAAAGATGTATTACAAGATACATACACGCTACACTTTATTATGTGGGAATTGGGAACGCCAACCAAACGGGATTGGACTATACACGTGAGACAGACAGACACATCAATGTTTGGCAATCGTCCAGTAGATGGATGAATTGAACAATAATAACTTGTCTGACACACCCCTTCCCCCCTTATCGGGAATTTTTACGATGTTTTGTTATAACGGACGTCCACCAGCACTATAGTGTGATTGTTGGCGTGGGTTCTGGTTTAAAATAAGAGAATAGAAATAATTTGGATCACACAAACTAGCGGCGGCTTAGCGAAATAAATCCAGCGCCGTGGGGTGATAATAGGAGCAGGGGGAAGGGGGAACGGAGTTTAAACAAGTGGAAAGGAAATTTTGTATATATGGGTATTGTAATGAACGTATTATTTAGTGATTGGTCGATGTGTGGCAGTTTGCCTGTGTAGTTTTTAGATTTGCCGCGTCGCGTCGCTAGCAAGCACTGATTTGGCTTAATGGCATTGTACGGTGCCAAAATTTTTCGATGTTATTGTGAGTATATTTTATTGTATTGACTTTTTTCAAGTGAAAATACGAATATGAAATGTGGCTCGACTCGAGTGAATTACTTATTCGAAGATAAACGTTTAATGGAAGACATTTGAAGGTGTTTGCTCAAATATGAATAATATTAGAGTGGAAATTTTATATTCGCTCCGTGCCCAAAACTAGCGCTAGGTTGCGTGCGCACTTTGTCGATTTAGTCGTGTATTTTTGGCTTAAACTATTCTGAACGAATTATTATAAAACTGCGACAAAATTGAAAACAATTTTTAGTAATTGCGTTAAATTGTACATTAAATTGTGTAGCAGAAAACTGTAATTAGAATTCTTTCTCCATTACCTATAAAAAAAATTCGAAACCCAGTAGAAGATTGGACTTCAAAAATAGACTGTGCCAAAAAAATTTTTTAGCATACTGTCTAGATTGTTGGCAACGGCACTTAGATTCCTTTTTTTGGGTCTAACGCAATTTTTTTTAGCACTCAGTCTCTCAGCGAATTTTTGAATCGAAAAATCAGCTACCACAGCCACTGTCATGATGCGATTTGAGTCCGGGACTATGACAGAAATTTGTTTTGAGGTCCTTAGAAACCGAAAATAATATTCACTAATACATATATGGTTCTTGTTCTTGCAAAAAAATTTGTTTTATGCCAAAATTTCCACTTATTCAAAGATTTTTGCGAAATTTTTTTACACCATTTAAACGAGGAGAAAAAATTACATAAAAAAGGTCTTTAAACGATTATTCTATGTCAACCAGTTTCCGAGAAAAATTAATTTTTATAAACGGAAATTCGCTATGTTATACAGGATGCTACGACAGGGGTATTTTTGAAAATCAGTCTTCAATTATACTAAACGGATTTTTACAACTAATTTTCTTTTAAGTTTTTAACATCTTGACTGAAAAGTGTACCATTTAAATAACAAGCTGCCTTAGAAGGATTCCTACTGTTATTCTGGAAAGAATATTAGAATTTTCTTTTATAAATACTCTTATTCCATGCCTTTGTGTAAAAATTTATCTTGTAAAAAGTTCTTGACAACAAACACTAAATGGTCTACCGCATAAAAACTACAGTTAATTCTTTTAGCGTTTCGCTATATGCAATAGCGTAACGCTATTAAAATTAGTCTGAGATTGCAGTGGCTAAGAGGGGATGCTAGGTATACATGTATCATATCTTCAAATTGCAGGCCCGGCAGTATCATTATTTTATTATAAGGCTTATTTCTTTATATTATCAAGCGTTCCTAGAAGCTTTTCAAAAAGGATTCGTACTGTCATTCTAGAAAAAAAATCACGATTTTCTTTTAGAATTTACATGAAAATTTCATTCCATGCCATCGTGTTAAAATTTATCAAAATTTAACAAGTACAAATAATTTTCGTACATATTTAAATACTATAACAAATTTGTTGTATCAAAACAACAGAAATGGAAAGTGACGTTCACACAAATTTTCACCCGAAAAAAATTTCGCGATAATTCCATTTAGTAACTATACCAACAAGTTACTATATTCCGTTACAAAGAAAAATTTTATCATCGTTGAAATTCTATTGTTCTACTACAGCGCGGGAGCTTTCTATCGTTGCGACAAACTTTTAATAATTGTTATTAAGCTACTTATTTACTTGTAAATATATGTAAAACTTAACTTCAACATGTTTCAAAATTCTACTCAAACTGACTTTTCCCCCCTCTCTTGGCCCACCCCTGACATATGTGTAGATATATTACAATTTAATCTCTTAATAACACTTTCTACATTACGTATATGAACTGTAACTGTATTTAGAAAGCCGCGTGCAATATGTAGGTATGTATAATTATGTTAATCGTAGTATGTTAAGTTTGGAGCTGATGATACGCTGGCGAGCTCTTAAGCTACTCTAAACACCATCTTATTATATACGCTAGGCTACGACGCCAAGTCGAGACAGTTACGGAGAGTACTGAGTATCTTAAACATATGATGTAATTACGAATTTACTATATATGTATATGTAAATTGTTATATGAACTCATTTTGAGATGATTCTATACATATTATGAAGTAGAGTACGTATAAGAGTTTTATGAGTATGTTATGTGTTTTAAAATTATGTTTTATTATCGTCTAAATAGAGGAATATTTGAAGACTGATGATGTAGTGTTGTTATTCGTAAGTGAGTAATAAAATGTGATTTAACTTTTTGGCGCGCAATTATTTATCAAGAAGCGGGTACCACTCTTAAAGTGGGTAAGCGCTTTTATATCGTTGTATCAAATGTTTTTGTAAGGTCGTGTGTATACCGCCGAGATTAACCAAATATCAACCAATATTAATCAGTTGCATTTGAGCGTTAGTGTCGCTTCATGTTATAGTTAAACGTCAGAAAATTTTGAGGATAAATATTCTGTGACTAGTCACAAACCTTTTTATTTGCTATCGTTTATGTTATCATCATTTGACTTTTAATGTATAGAAAAAAGTAGACATGTACAGGCTTTCATTTTGGAATTATTCTAATTTAACAAAATTAAGTCTTTTTGGGCAAACTGGGTAGGGGCAAAGCGGGTAGACGAAAAAGAAGCATCTTAATGGAAAAAACTGTTGGAAGGGAAAAAAACAATCTTCTTTTTACGACGGAATGGGGGAAAAAGCTTTAAAATAATATTCCTACCTTGTTTGTGGTGATTTTAAAATGGAACCACTAGAAGTATACTCCAATATATATACTTTATTAATTTTGTCTTTTTTCAATTTTTTTTTTTTTTTTTTTTTTTTTTACTTAATTTTTACTATTTTTAAGTTCTATATAGTTATGAAAGTTTTTATTAAAAAATAATAACAGTATTTAAATACATAATGTACTTACCCGCTTTAGGATACCTATACGGGCAAAGCGGGTTTTACAGAGGTTTTGTATTTTCTTTATTAAAAATAAATCGCGTATAAAAATTTATTAAGGGGGGGGGGTAAAGTTTTAAAAGCGAAAAAAAGGCATATTTTCATGACATTTTTTTTGGAGATATGAATAATGTTGGCTTATTTATTTCATATACACGTTATAGTATAACATCTAAAGTATCTTTGAAAAAATTATCGATTACAAATATCGATAAATAAGTCCGTGACAGCGAATTTCCGGAGGCACCTCAAAGAAAAGTTGTTTTGCGGTGAACATCATAACTTGGTACCGGATCATCCGACACAAAAAAATCGAAATGCGTTTAAAAGGCGATATGTTTCCCTAGGGAGTCAGGAAGAGTTTTTTGTATTTTTTCAATTTTCTTATTTTTGGCAGCATTTTGAAGTGAAAAACGCAATTTTTGCTAAAAATTTCGGTTAATTTGTTATTATAAACTGGAAAAAGATAGCAAAAAAGAAAAACTCGACCTGATTACCTGTTGATTTATGTGTAGAAACAGTGTACAAAATTGGTGAAGTAGATTTTGAGTTATGATGTTCACGAACTTCAAAAATGTTATTTGCGAGAAAATGGATTTAAAGTTTTTTATACTCAAAAATCCAAAACTAAACATCAATAAAATGATAAAATTTTTTATACTTACGCGGGTAATTATAGTAAGTATTTGTTTTATATAAGATTTGTAAGTATAAAATTAAAGTAAATTTTATACTTACCAGGTAGGCGCGTCGCGCAGCTACCAGGCAGGTATAAAAATCGAGCATGAGGGCCAGTCGCTTGAAACGCTGTATCTTCATTAGTTTTGCTCGGACTTACTTGAAATTTTGACACGACACAAAAAATAAAAAAAATATGCAAAAAAAATATTTAAAAACTTTAACCCCCCCCCCTTAAGGGAAATTTCATTTTAAAGTTCGATAGCTATTCTATCTGACAATATAAATAAGATCTGCTTATCGAAGTCAAAAAGCACTTTTTTGGGCGTTCAGTCTTAGCTTACCCGCTTTGGGTTACCTTCCCCTAACATATAGGTATACCTATGTATATAAATTTTATAATGGAACGATTTTGTTCTCATTTTATTGAACAATTGATTTTTCCAGAAATTTATGTCCTTAAAGTACGCAAGTGATAAATTTAGATCGTTTGTTGGTGTACAGTCAGTCTGGAGTTACGTCGTTTCGAGTTACATCAAATAAAATTTTGACTCTATTTCTCAATTTTACAATTTATAATTCGTTCCGAGTTATACTGAGAGGTTTCACATATTTGTATGGACATTTTTAAAGACCACAACATAATTTAATAAATGTTGCATATATAAATGTTGATGCGTCTGTTACTGACTGATAATTTCTGAACGACTTAACCGATCGAAGTATTATACAAAAGACCGTGAAGAGAAATGTCGGGCCCCGAGAATAAACCAATATCTCTTAAAAATTCCTACCCGAAAAAATAAGCGACAAGCCAAAAAAAGTCTTTGCTTTTTTCCGGGCCTCTATCGACCGCTACGAGCTCCCTCTTTCAGCCAGGGTCACGAGGCTACAATTCCAACTAGTCCACCCTCTCGTCAGGCCTGATCATACAATGTATTTGATTTGTGTCAACATTCACAAGTTCGTTTAGTGCAAAAAATAAAGCACAAAATGTAGAACAAAAAATAAAACCACAAATACACAGACTTTATCTAAATCAAATTCACTGCGCAAAGAGCAGAACAATATCTACCGCATCAGCTAGTAAGAGCTAGACACTTTGCAATGGGTCTTAAAATTAAAGCTAGTAACAAAATTGTTATTCACCAAAACCAAAAATTAGAAACGAAATAATCTTCCCATATATATTAAAAATTAGATTTTCAGAATTACTTAAGTTCAGATATATATTGTTAATTTAACTAGGGCCCGTTGTTGAATCTAGTCCCTTTATTTCATACGGAATTAGTTAGAAACTAGTCTAAAATTTTGAAAAAAAAAATAAATAAATAAATAAACATTTTTAATGTACACTGCAAGACTTTCACACTTTACTTTCACGCCAGAGAAACAAATATCTAACTTAATTATGAGCAAGAACAACAAAAGAAATAAACTTAAACTCTGACAAAATTTAAGTAGTTATATGAGTTATACCTACAGTTTAATAAAGTTTTTCTATTTAATTCTACTGGTGGTTATGTGAAGTTAAAATATTATTTTAATATATCGCTTTAGTTTGAACAAACGACAATCAGCTAAGTTCTATGGGACTCTCATACAAGCTGTTTGTGTTTTGTAGCTAAATATTGTTTCCGTGAACAGAGTATAGTCGTAAAGAAATTTTTTCCATACTTTAATAAAATCCACGTTTTTAGAAAAAATTTTATTTAGCTTTTGTGTAAATGTTTGCCATGCATAAAATAATTTTAAATTAGGTAAACATAGATACTGTATTATGTGAACCTTCTTTTGTTAATAATAAATACCCATATGTTACGGTATTTTATGGTTCATGGGCGAGGTTTATAATATATGCTCACCTCATACTCATCGGGGAAACCCACGTTCATCAAAAACTAACTATACCATACCGTTCGTGTTCGTGTACATACATGATAGGGTGCTTGCTACACGCGTTAATTTCAAATGAACTGAATAAATATTTTAACAAGTTAGAACAAAAGTGACTTGTACTAAAGCGTATAGATCAAAAGTTATTAAGCAATGTTTTAAAATAGTTATAGTAGGTACAGGAAAACTGGACCATATTTCTATACATGTTATGTATTATACTGGGTGAGTTTTCTGAGAGTCACCGTTTTTGTTTAAACTATTGATTTAAATTATTTAAGTATATTTTTCGCGTTTATTTTAAACGTAGTAATTTTGGAGATAACAGATACACATCTGTATGTAGGTTTAATCGGCGTTGTTTTATTTTTTATCCAAAAAAACAAACCAGCAGTTAATAGATAGTTTAACAGGTAGTTTTTCTTTTAAACCACAGATGTCATTTTATTAACATTTAATAAAATAGATATAAATTTGAACGATTACCATCATAGAACACTAGAAGCAAACTAAAATCAAAAAAGTTGGACCGCTTGGAGTCAGTTGTTGGTCTGTCACAGCTTAAGGTATTTAGTCGTTCGGTGGTGGTCACTGAATGCACGACAATTGTTATGTATTGTTAAAATCATTGTTAATTTCACTGCATGAATCTCTGTACGCATGTACGTGTTATGTAGTTGTGTGTGCGTGTGTGACCATTCACACACATGCAAACATCACCCCTACACAACACAAACAGTGTGTACCTACACAACATAGTGGGGATAAGTAGAAGGGATTTTTTTGTCTACGCTGGTATCGCTAGTACAGAGATAGTGAAGTCGTTTCTGTACACTGTGATTAACGTTTAAATTTACTCTTAATTTAATAATTATCGTTAGCCGAAAACCGTAGATTTTTAACTTGTTTGGACTCAGTCGCGGTGCGTACTTGAAAAAATTGATTCTTAAAACGCAGTTGTTCAAGGACTGGAGGCAAAATAGTGGCAATTTGAGTATTACCGCTATCATAAGCTAACTTTTTAAATACATCATGTATTCAAATAAGTTTGAATCCGCGTTGGAAAGCTAAAGAAGCTACGAAGTTCCTTGATATCTTCTACGTATTCCTGGCATTTTTCCTAGGTGAAGGTAACAAAACACTATTCAGTTGACCATAGTAGTAGTTGAATGAAGGCAAGTAATTCTAAACATCAACAAACACAGTACGAATAGGTAAATTTTATTATGTATATTATCGTATACCCTTGATAATTTAAGTGGTTAACACATTCTAAATATTAGATGTGGAAAACCCTGAAAATTTTGTATATTGTGTATACGTACGGTTGATGTGTTTGATACGATAGGTTAAGTTTAAAACACAGATAAGTGTAAAGAGGCTATATCTAATTTCATAATATTGTTTAGAATTAGTTTCGAGCATACTATCACACTTGACGTAAATAATATTTTGTTTTTAAAAACGATATTTTTTGAATATTGCCACAAGTTAACCCTTTTCAACCCTTCTATTTCTAATTTGCATGGAAAGGTCACAAATTAGAAATATACACAGAGAGAAAATTCATATAAAAATTACTGTGCTCAACACTACAATCGACGTGTAAATGGCGAACATATTCAATTTTGTACGGTAAAAATATAAAAATTATAATTAATCATAGAAAATTTAAAAGATAGAATATTCTTTCCGTAATATTAGCTCCGTAAAATTTGTAAAACAGCACAGTAAAAAGTTCCATTGCCGACAGTTTTTGTTTTTCTTACAAAAATTACCATGATGTCTTAAAATAGAAGAAAAGTAGAAAAGAATAAAAGAAGCTAATAGTAGAAAGAAAGAAAGAAAGAGAAGGTATCAACGCTGTCACATAGCGAAGCAAGCTGCAGAAAATATCAACACAATCATATATGAAGGTCACATAGCAGGACTGGTGATGTTGCAAGTAGCTGGTCAGCTGGTGTGGTGTCGTGTGGTGTCAAAGCAGTGTTGATTAGAATGTCTTGACGGATGGTCATCGTTTAATTAATCATTTTGTTACTCCATTATCTTCAGTATTAGAATATATTGTTGCCAATCATTTTTGTATGGATCATAAAGAATCAAAGGTCGGAAAAGATCGGGCATCTTCGAAGTTTTTACAGGTACAGCCGAAGCAGCATAAGATTGTGAGTCAGATGCGCAAATGAAAGAGTACGACAACAAGAATTAAACTATAACATATATACATAAGAGTGTGATAGAAGTTGTGTTACCACATTTAATTTTACTATGCTATAATATATTTTTTACTTTGGTCGTCGATCGCGGACGCATTAAAAGAGAGCATGGTAATTTTTCTGAAATTTTATCTACAAAAATATTATGATTTTTCTCTCCGTGTAGTCGTGGATATTGGGTGTTTGATATTTTTATTCGCGCCAAAAATGGAAGCGTAAAATTAAACGAAAATATATATTATGATGATAAAATTCTAGAAGAGAATTGGGGAATAATCTAAAAGGTCAAAATATTGGGTACTAATTGTACCTCGCAGTTTCACTTGCGTGGGAGTATATCTTAATTACGGATTAAATTAACCAAAATTCCGTATAAAACCAGTCACCTTATAGTACCTACTTCATAATTCATACCAATGGTAAGACAACTCTAAAGTACTCGTATTCAGATTCAAATAACATATCTAATTCTCAGATCGTGAAACCCTTGCGTATATGCACTCAAATTCATAGTTTTAGAAGTACCTCAATTTTAACCTATCCTTAGGGCTCCAGATCTCATGCTCAGTTATCTTGGGATTTCAATTGCATTTCATGATTCTGAGGAACTATCTTACCTTCATACCTTTTTTCCGAGATTTTAATAGTATTTAAGCAAAATTAAGTCCTAGCTCAACCGTTTATTTTGGATCATCATTAGGATCTTAGAGATTTAACCTTAACGCACACTTTTTTTGACGCTCAATAATATTCGAACAAAATTTGATCAGGGTCTGTCCAGCCATTTACTTTGGACTTTTTCTGGATCACTCGAGATTAGCTTAAACTAACAAAGTAACTCATCGCATAACTTAAAAAAAAAGAAACGTACAATTGTACAAACTGAAGTTCATTTTTGACAAAATTAAAAAGAAAATTCAAGATGAAATGGTTTTTTGCTGTTTTTCTATCATTCTGGTAACAAATTTAACTCTTTGCACTCAAGCAAAAAAAAAGTGAGTTGTAAATAGGCTGGTAAGACATGTAGCACATGACAACGACCGACGTTCTTTTTTTGACGGATTCTTTTGACGTTCTAACCTTATTTCCCCAAAGTTGAATGCTAAATGCGCTGAATACGTCCTCAATGCTGTTTTTATTAGTTTTTAATTTTAAAAAGATAATTCAACGTGATTTTGTATTATTTTATTTATAATTTTTCTAATAAATGAATGTGTTTGCAGTTACTAAATAAAATATTCATGTAATGTGAAGTATGAGCAGTCATTACAGTTCAACATTCAGTGTGTCATGTGGTACATGTCTTATGATCCAACAGACAAAACACTTTTAAATACCCCTGTCGCAGCATCTGCATAACATAGCGAATTTCCAATCATAAAAGTTACTTTTTTTCGAAAACCCGCTTACCTAGAATAATGGTTCAAAATGTATTTTCTGTGATTTTCTTGGTTCTTTACCACAATGTAAAAAAAAATTGGAAAAACTTTTAAATTTTGGCAAATTGTTTGCAAAAAACTCATTTTTTTGAGGTTTTTGGAATTGGACGTGTCTAACTGGAGAACTCATACAAAATTTTTGGACTTCCAACGTTTTATTGTTTTATTATATTTGCATCCCAAACTAGTATCTATCCTATAAATATAATAAGTTTCATCCAAAATGAATTTCTCGGAAATATAGGCACTTAAATTTTCGAAATTTCTAAATTAATTTAAAATAGAGTTAGTCTCCAGAAATTTTGTATTATGGTAAATTTAATTTAATAAATGACAAGTATATAAGTATAGTAATTATAAAGCATTCGCATAGAACAATAGTTTTAAGTATACATGCACATAAGCAAAATAATTTTTGAATTTTCCTGAAGGAAGGAAATATTTTCCCGTAATAAAAAGTATCCTAAATGTTGACGCAGGTAATAAGTTATCACTACACCAGATTTCATAAAAATCCGTTCAATAGTTTTCGCGTAATATGTGCACATGCTCAAAAAGTTGTTTTATTTTCCTGTGGGAATGAGCCATTTTCCCGAAATAAAAAGTATCTGAGATGCTGACTCAGGTAATAAGTTATCACCACACCAAATTGCATCAAAATCCGTTCAATAGTTTTTGCGTACTGTATGCACATGCTCAACATGGTTTTTCCATTTTCCCGTGGGAATGAGACCTTTTCTCGAAGTAGAAAGTAGAAAGTATCTTAGATGTTGATCCGGGTAATAAGTTGTCAGCACACCAAATTTCATTAAAATCCATCCAGTAGTTTTTGTTTGATGCGTGAACAGACGAACAGACAGACAGACAGACAGACAGACAAAAATTTTAAAAATCGCTGTTTTGATATCTACATCGATAACTATTTACAGTATCTACACAATTTTTAAAAAAATATTCCCTATACAGAAACGGTCTCGTTACATTTGTATTATATCTATAGATTACCTATTAATGGCCCTTTATATAAAATATTAATTTTTTTTTCAAAATAAATCACCCCCTGTTCTAGGAAATATATATTTTTTAAATTTTTATAAAATTTCTTATGAAAGTGAGCTTCTTAGACAATTTTATTTTCAAGAAAATGTATTAAAACATGAACATTTAAATGTTGGCAATTTCTGTATTGTGGCGCTATCAGTTGTCCGCGTTTGTTAACTACTTTATTTAAAAGTTCGAATAAAATTCCAGTCATTTTAATTTTTAATTGTTCAGGAACTTCAGTATCATAGAAGCAAGCAAAATAATATTACAATTTATTTATGTAGATACATATATGATGGAAAGTTAAGAAAAAAAAATGTTTTTTTGGAAGTTCGTGTTTAAGGTAAAATCGAAAAAACTTGGAAAATTTAATTAGTAATTAATTTTTTAAAAATATTTTTAGGTTTGGTTGTAAATGAATCTACTGTTGATCTTTTAATATGATACTGAACTATTCATTATTTAAAATGAAAAATTGTGTACTTATTAGATGATGAAAATAAAAAATTAGTAGTTTGAAAAACCGGAACAAATCGAAGTCAAAAGTCTGTCGGGACACCGGAGCTAGAACCGTGACAAATCCGGGAAAACCAAGACGTATGGACACTCTACACGGATTGTGAATGTTATAAACTTTAAGTTTTGATTTTTAAGCATATTATGAGTGAAATTGAAAATTAACAACGTGTGAAATTTGACATTTTAGTTAAAGTGCATATAAAATATAATACCTACATGTTTTTATAAAAATGCAAATATAAATAAATGTTTTCTGTTTTTTTTTTTTTTTATTTTAATTGTTATTAATTATTTGGCTTTTTTAATAATTTAGAATTTTTCTGTCAAATGAATAAATTCTGAAAATATGAATTTATGACATAATTTCAGTAAAAGTGAAAATGAAATTTTTCACCCACACTTTTGTAGTGCCAATGTACAACATCACTGGATCCCAATTTTCAAATGGATAGATAATTTCAAACAATCACCCGCTAGTTAATTATCGCTAGATTTGATGCTAGAAAATTGAGAAAAAACAGGTCATATAGATTTTTTTTTATTTAGATTTTATTTGTAATGATTGAATTACAAAATTCAAAAGGATGTTAAAAAATGTGTGTATTCACTATGAGCTTTTGCCTGTAGTAAATCCAGCTGCTCAAAATCGGTTCCAATATATCAGTTGGTCAGGACGGCATTTGTACATAATTTTAATATTTTCTTTAAGAAATAGTATTTTTTTTTTTAAATACTTGTTTGATTTTTTCAAGGCGAGTACTTTTTACGATGTGTGTTTACCAAATTCTACAAAATAATTAAAAAAAAAAACATTGTAACCCTACTATTTTGAAATTTTCAAAAAAATATCATGAAAATTACCTCATATATGCTTTTTCTGAGTTAATTATTGAAAAATATTCTATCTTCGGAGATTTTTAAGGTAAAACGAGCAGATGTATGGTTTTTGTTAAACAAATTTCAGATCTTTAATACATTTTTGCCTTAAAAAAATAAATATTTAATATTTTCAAAAATGTATGATACAACTTGTCAAAATTTAAAATTATTTGTTTTGTTGTCAAAAGAAAAAGAAAAGCTGAATGTGCAAATTTATTTACCACTAAAATGATGGGTTTATACATATAATTATAACGTAGTATTGTCATTTGGATAGAAAATTACGTAAAAATATTATTGTTTGAATATGATTTAACGTAATTTTTATGCGATTGTAGCAAGCTCTTATTAATTTTAGGAAAGTGTAAACATCATCTAAATTCTGATCATATCACATAAAAAACTGCGCCGTGATTTTTTATCTAAAAAAAAATGGAATAGAGATACATTATAAAAACATTTAACTGACAAAGAAAAAGAATATAGGCGAATCGTTAAATTGGATTAAAAAAATCATGACACGCTACTTAAAAAGCGGTTTTTTTCGAATTTAGCTCGTAAAAAATGAGACAGAAAAAAAAAGAATGCGAGTGCGAGTGAAATGGAGAACGACATATTTCCTAGTTTTTCTCGAAAAGTAAGTAATTTAGAGCAACGGTATAAAAACATTTTTTATGCATTTTACCTTTTACTAGGGCTTGGTGTAAAAAAAAAATTTGAAAAATTGCTTAATTCTGGCAAAAAACTCATTTTGTTGACAAAAAACGCCCGGAAAACCTACTTCTGGGCATCCGACGTGTCTGGCTAACGAACTCATCCAACGATTTGGAAAATCGAATTCGCCCACAAAATTTCATAAGCATTAAACGTTTCGTTCGAGAGTTATCGCGCGGATACATATATATATATATATATATATATATATATATATATATATATATATATATATATATATATAAATTTTAGTGAATATCATTTTCGTATTCTAGGGACCTCAAAACATATTTCTGATATGGTTCCGGGCTTAGGTCGCACCATGACACCTGGCGTAAAAGCTGAATTTCCAGTTTTGGAAATTCGCTAATATGGTATAGTTAATGGACAAACCACCTTGTCATGCTGTACATGTCTTATAAGCGCAAAGGGTTAATCGCTAAATTACAGTAAAACCATTATCTATGCAATTTCATTAGACAAATACTATTTTTTTCATTACTGTAGTTGGTTTAACGCGTCAACTGTCACATATATGTCACAATATGATATGACTGTCATATAAAAAAATTTCCTCTTACCATGCCAGGATCAAGCCATATCATTACACATCGCAAGTATGTGCCTCGGAATTGGTACGACAAGATTGTATTGTTACAGCAAGATGTTGTAGTTTTACTTAGCTATGCATTTATGGTTGGTATATACCATCATAATGTAATAATATACTAGATGTTGCAAGCGTATTTCTATTATTATTTTAGCTGACGTAACATCTCCCTGTTTATACGTTCATTCCACAGGATGAAGAAGATGATCATCGTAGTATTTACAGGTAGATAACCATAGATATAATAGTAATAATATGTTCTTTAGAGTACTGAAGTGAACTATATTGAGGGTTGTATTCCAGTAAACATTTTCAGTTTTCCATGACGGAAGAAATATTATAAAGCATCGTTTCATCATCAAAGAATATTATTTTAGCTTATTCAACCGTTTCCTATTCAACTATTATTATGGTTATTTATTGTGATGATTAGAAAATTTATAGGTAGTTGTCGGAATCTAATTTTCAAATGGATTAGAAAACATAATGTACAATAATTGAAGACATGAGTGGATAAAGGTGTTATGTAACAGTTTTCTCAGTTTCATTACGCCTATAATAGTTGTGTAGAAATTCAATAATAAACACATGCTTTTGCATGGGGAGTATATGTAAATAAAAAACTTTCAAACGCTACTATTGTAAAATTATTCAAAAATGTTACATAACACCTTCAACCACTCCTGGCTTCAATTATGTTAATGAATAGAATTTTAATTCTTAAGTTATTGCTAATGCGGACCACATCTAGTCAAATAATATAAGTACCGTAATTGCGGGTTACTTGACCTGTGGTGTAACTTGAGCCCAAAACGGAAAAAGTATTATTTTCTGTTTTGTTTATATTAGGTAGTTCTGAAAATTGACACCAGAGGTGAGGCACGTGTTGTTTACTCTCTGTTTGAAATTGATGTTTTGTTACGTTGCTAACTTTTGACTGTAAAAGTAATTGTGGCAGTCTACAAAGGAAGGTAAGTGTATAATTTTATTACTTTGTTCATTACTAAACTAAATTCAGATATGTTCATTTGCCAACCATTCCGTTAATTTTTTAAATTAGGGTTTTGATAAATCAGTAAAATAACCTTAAAATTAGGGTAAATTGAGCCCATTATAACTTTGGTATAAAATGGTGCAAGACTATAGCAGAAATTCCTAAAAGTCCTAAACCGTTGGACAAGTTCGTTAACCAGGCACGTCCGATGCCCAAAACTTGTTATTTTTGGAAATTTTCATGAAAAAAATTAACTTTTTTCCAAAATTTCTCCTTATTCAAAAATTTTTACACTGTTGGAACGAGGAGAAAAAATCACACAAAAAAGGTCTTTAAACTATTATTCTATGTCAACTAGTTTCCGAGAAAAACTAATTTTTGTAAACGGAAATTCGCTACGTTATGCAGGATGCTGCGATAAGAGTATTGAATAAGTAAAGTTCCTTATATGTTTGTACAATGTTTTAATCAGTAACCAACATCCTACATGGTCTCAAACTGTTTTCAAATGAAAATCACCTGGAAATTTAGGTTTGGGCTCAAGTAACCCGATCTTGAGGTTAACTTGAGCCCAAAATCTAAAAAGCTATAAAATTTATGAGCCATAAGAAAAAGATCCATATTATATAATAAACTAACCGTAGTCATATATAGATTGATATGCTGAATTTCCTATCCCAAATAAGTATAACAGTTACGCTCAATTTTTGAAATTATCAGATGATTTGCAAATCTGGGCTCAAGTAACCCCCAAACACGGTAATTAAAATTACTGCTTAAACGGCATATTCGTCAGTATTAAAAAAACCTCGTCAGAGCGAATATTTTTTTTTAAACATTATAATAATAAATAAAACAACAATTTATTATGCAAATTAATTCTATTATTATTATTATTTAAAAAAAATTAATTTAAAACGTATTTTTTAGCTACTGACTACGGGCTGTGACGTCACTTTTTGGGCGGCTTTTGGTGTAGAAGAACTGTTATCTTAATACCTTTGGAATTGTTGTAATTCTACTATAATTTTGATACAGACCCCCTGTAACTTTACTACTTTTGATACAGAATCGTTGTAGCCTTACTACTCTTGGTTCAGAATCGCTGTAACTTTGAACTACCATTGATATAGAACAGAAATATTGAAGGTACATGCCAAATTTGAAGTGGATTGGGTAAATTAAACCCGAAATGCTTTTAAAGTATTGAAGTATAATATCGGAATCTATCGTATCAAAATGGCTATAACTTTGTAAATTTTTAAAATTTTAAAATTTCCTTTTGCATACACATTTCTAAAGTTCTATACCTTTAAAAAATGTAAAAAGATCAAATTTCGAAAACATTCTAGACCATAATACTGCCTTAAGAGTATGAAACCCAAGTATGTGTGTTCAGGTAAATCTGTCTATATCGATATTTTGGTGCCATTTAAAAATTTTTACACTTGTTCCAAAAACTGGGACATGTCTGTTGTCTAGTTAACTGTATTCTACACTTATTAAATTACATTAATTTTTTACGTCATTGTAATAAATATATTATACTAAAAAAGAAATATTTTTACCCTAAGGTACAAAAAGGAATTTAATATATATTTGAAAATTTATCAAAAGAAATGTTTGAATACTCTATTTTTGAACGTAATTGAATTCAGAGATTTTAAATTGACACAAATATCCCTATGAAACATAATATTATAACTTAGATAGGTATATAAACTGGTATATTACGATATGAATATATAAAAAAAAAACATCTATTCACTGTGAATTATACTATATTATATACATTACTGATCATTTCCATTTTCCGAGAATATAGAAGAACTAAATTATATTCGAATAAGGAACAGATGATGTTACGAGTGAAAATGAGATTGAATCAGGGAGTACGTGAGGAAGTTTCTAATAGTTTATATAACGTAAAAGCCCCTATACCGGAACACTGTTTTTAGGTGTGTAATTAAACTGGTTTATAAAAATTGACAAATAAATTAAGCACCCATTTTTTTTCTTAATAAGCATGAAAGAAGGTTTTTTTAATCCAATGAATATATTTTTAAAAAAATACAACCCAAAAATTTTTATTTATTAATGTTTTTCTTTTACAAACTATCGACATCTATATCCAAACAAAGAGATATTAACGATACTAGAAGTTGGAAACCGATATATAAACAGACGTGTAATATGAGTAATATGACACATAGAGTGACATCTAGACGTCAAAATAGCAAACATAGAATGGTTTAAGTAAATTTTAGGTAAATAAAGGATCAAAATACTGTATTCAACAAAAATTGTTTAAGAGAGAGAGAGAGAGAGAGAGAGAGAGATATGTATGCATTTCTTTAATTAAGTAAGGAAAAATTAAATGCGAGGTGAATTTAAATTGAAAATAATCATTCTATTAATAATAATTATTGTTACCAGATGTTTCTTTCAGAAATAACTTCATTAATATACAAATGTCAAAATTGTTCGGACATATGATCGCGTTTCGGTATAGGGGCTTTTACGTTACCAAACTCTGAAATTTTTAGCTTTATTTTTTGCGTACTGTCAAACCACCTAATTTTAGCATAAACTACGATTCAAAATTGAACAAAGTAAAGACTGATTGATAAGAATCTTTGATCTGACCTATTAATAAATTTTTCGGAAACATAAATTGCTAGTCCAAAAAAAGTCAAATATGAAAGATATTGTAAAATTGTTGTATCCTTACTAATTTTGGTATAGAACAGCTGTGAGCCGTTGTGACTTGACTATTTTTAGTCATGAGATTAAATCTTTTAATACATAGTCTGGGATATAAATAAAGCTGGAAGTGTTGACGGTATACTAATTTTATTATGTTTGAGCCAACTCAAAATGGCCGGTTTATATAATAATATAACTTTTCTTGTACAGGTGCATACATATTATGTATTTTAATAGAAAAAAAACATTGTGTTTAATATACAGTGATTTACAAAAATTTACATAAGTTAACCGTCAATTTCTACACCAATGCAACCTGAAAAATTTTATTATATTTGCAAAAGAGTCACTGCGCAACCAATGTCTTATAATTTTGAACGAAGGCAAAGTTGTTAGTACGTAATCGAAATTTAAATTTGCACCAACAACCTTAATGGTCCGCGGGTCCCCACGTGACAAATTTAACGATTTTTTAAAAACGTATAAATATCCAAAACGTGATCAATATGTCAAGCTGAATACTGGTGATGATTTCTTTGGCAGAAAAAGAAAATTTTTAATATTATTATTATTTTTATTAATGCGGTTTAACGTCCGTTTTTATGACAGTCAGTCTATAACAGACGCCACCTACATCATGATTTTTCTAACTTTATTTATACTTTTTTAATACATTACAATTACATTGATGTGGGTGGAGGAGAAGGAAAGTGGGGTGTGAGCTAGGATTTGGTAGGTATGCGTCTGCAGCCGTCTTCTTAAGGAACTATGCCGATATTCACCTGGAATTGTGAAGAGAAACTGCAGAAAGCCTTCACGAGCATAGCCGGTCGTCATCGGATTCGAACCCTCGACCTACCAATCCGCAAGTGCCATTTAGTGCTTAAGCACGCTCGGCCACTCCGCTGGTTAAAATTTTTAATCGAAAAAAAATCCTTACTTATTTCCTAGAAGTTTTTTCTTTCGTAAAAAATGGTAAAAGTGGCTGATATTTTGCGAATGTAAATTCTAAAGAAGCAGATATGTTGAAATTGTGAGAGACAAACACACGAGCGAGTTAAGAACTCAATTTTTCGATTACTGAGTCAATATATTGCACGGTGACACTTCAAAACACAGTCACTTAAAGAATAATATTTTTGTAAATTACAATACTCTTAATACATATGCATTTTTCTTACAATTTTTTTTTGCTGTACCTTAAGAATATGTTTTAACGATACATAAGGATAACAATATAAGGTATATGATTACCAAACAGGCAACGAGATGCAATGTAAGGTAAGGTATTGGACTGACCTATTTATTATAATAAATCCTCCTAGAAATGAACTAAATACAAGAACCATAACACAAGGGTTGTTGCAGATGTCCGAATTCGCAATTGTATCAATGCGGATATAATGCATATGTGGATGTTTGACCTATGAAGCGACTTTCAAACTGTCGGATTGGAGACTAAGGCCTGATCCATATTAACGATCCGCTCTCGGTACGATATCACTAGGCTCCCGATTCAATAAAATATTCTTACACAACAACAATGAGTGTATTCACATCATCGCTCCGATATCGGTCCGATATCAGTTACGGTTCGCTCCCGCTCCAATACCGCCCGAATATCAATACCACTCAGATAGTATTTTATCGGAGCGGTATCGGAACGATATCAGATCTATATCGATAGTGTGAACACGTTTTTGATTCCACTCCGCTCCGTTTCTCAGGCTTCTTTCTTCTTTTATTTGAAAATTATTGTATTAGGAAAACATGATACAACACAACGACGCGACGTCTTACTTCAATACATTATGATTATGATACATATTACTAATTAACTACTAGATATATTGTATTATGATATGTTCTCCTAATACAATAGTGAATATGGAAAAAAAATTTATCGGAGCGAAACCGGAGCGAGTGTGGCACTATAGTGTGAATGGAGAACGAATAGGTACCAGCCTGTTATCAGCACTGTAATATGAACATAACAAGATTATATCGGAGCGAGAGTGGAGTGGGAGCGTATCGATATCGGCACAATAATGAAAATCGGGCCTTTTTCTCCTTTTTATTTTAATAAGTCATACACGGAGTTAAAAGAGAAAGTAGTTTAGTAATGACCATCTCATTCCTTGTTTACCCTATTTACCGCTGTACAAGGAGCGAGCTATAGCGTTGCTATACGGTTTTTAACAATTTTATAATGTAAGTTGCTGCTCGTCAAAAATTCGCATTCGCATTCGCATCCGCATCCCGCATTCGCAAATACCTTTAAATATCACATCTGTAACAAGCCTAACATGTATACATACACTATCCAACCCTTCTTATATTATGTGTGTACATGTAACAAACATTACAGTTTCGTTCGGGTCCTATTATCCTGTTCGTTTTAAACCAATTTTAAAGGTATTATATAAAGGATAAATATGTATACACAAACATACAATATAAAGGGATGGATGGATATGTTGTATGTTCACTTTTTGCCTATAGAGAACGTTGTTGAGTAAATATTTGATTCTGTGATTTTATATGGAAACAGAGTATTAAAGAAAAATTGGAAAGTGAATATAGGTAAATTTTATTATCCAACCTTTTTTCCGTTCTTTTAAGGGTTCATTATAGTGGAATAGAAAATTAGGGTACAGATAGCCGTTGGTGAATAAAAATGCAATTTTGAAAATTGACGTAGGTACCTATTTAATCGTGTTTAAGCGTGTTAAATTTAAATTTCAGAGGTGGAATTTTAGTTATCGTTCGACCAAGAAAAAATAGAGAAATAATATGGAAATTAGTTAATTCGGAAAGAATATTCGCCAACTATTCGAAATTGGGCCCATTTGATGCTTTTTTGGTATTCAATCGAGAATGATTAGTCCAAAGTATTACCAAATTTACAAATAACATTCCCTACTAGTCATATTACATAATATGTGTTCTACTAAAAATAAAACAATTAATGTCATACACATACAGCTAGATAATCAGGATACGCGTACTGTTTAGCATACCTACGTATTTGCAAATTTTCAAATCTCAAATAATAAAACGAACAGTTAATTGCTGCTTATCGGTAATACTATTCGCCGAATATTCAGCTAGTCAGCTTTGATCAATGATCGAATAGTGTGTTCGCTGGAAGCCTGGTAATTAGCAAGCTTATTTTGACAATATCTACTTTGCAACTGTAGTTATTTGGTGACCAGCGGATCATAGGTTGTCGAGGCCCTTAGTAGAGATTCTAGCGTTGCCATAAAATGGTTTTTGTGTTTATTTTTCAAATTTATTATGATACAAATAAATAATATTTTCATGAAAATTTTGCCTTGTTTAGATTATCATTTGATAAAAATATATCGTTTATTTAGTTATTTATTTCTCTATTAACAATATTATATTTTCCATAAATCCATTAAAATATTAATTAATTTTTTTTGAAACCAAAAATACATTAAAATTTGTATAGATTACATAGAAAACAATTATTTAAATATATTTAAATAAAAAATTTATGATGTTTTTTAAAATATCTAAATTTTACTCAAACAAATGATGAATATAAAATTTACAATGTCATCACAATTAGTACGCTTGAGTACGCATAATATTTGATTTGTAAAAATATTAAAATAAATTTATATTTTAAAATTATTTGTAACTTTTTAAGTGGGGCATCGTAATAATTATGTTTTTGTTTTAATGGCAATTAAAACTAATAACAATGAATAATAATTTATCTAAAATCATAATCTAGTCATTATATCATTTTTAAACAGCTCTCTTCACTTAAACAAACCTGTTTGTTTAACTATTTAACTGAACAGAGTTGTTTAAAAAACTAATTGTAGCGATCAATAAAATAGCCAGCTGAAATTGGTGATCCCCTCAATATAGGCAATCACATTGCGTTTCCAAGTGTTATGCTACCAGTATTGCAATTTTACGGGACATTTTATTTCCAATAAAATAATTTTTTTTTTAAAATGAATGAGAAAGTTCTTATGATTTTTTTTTATATAATCGAACCCATCTATTCCGGTTAAATGACTCTATAATATTTAGAGAATGGGTTTTAGTAATTTTAGCCGAGTAAAGTAAAAATTTCTTCCGTTTTTTATTACATCTGACATAATAAAGTTTCGTCCGTATCCTATGTGTCAGGTACCTTTAATGTACCTTTATACATAATATAATAAAACGATATTAGATAATGGCAATAACCATTATCGTCAGGAAGATAACGACGCAACACCAGAGCATATACACCATATCAGCCAATATGTGAGACACTGATCGAACAATTATTATGAATATTGGAATTTTTTTCGTTTGTCGTAGGTAGGTACGTTTTGTTGCAAGAGGGCTATCACTTTTCAGATATACGGAAAACAATAATAGATTTGGTACAGGATTTAATAAAAGACCGAATATTTAAAAAGGATTAAGATTATTTTAAGTACCTATAGCCCGTTTTAAATACAATTAAACATGAGTCATCTTCTATTCTTTCCTAAAAACAAATTGCAAATTTAAAATTTACGTAAGTGCAATAATGAAAGAGATAAAGCCTAGAAAATGGAAATTATTTAAATTCATAAGTGATGAATCATGGTTAAATTTAAGTGAAATGGATCATAATAACGTTTGATGCCGTACAGTCAAGTTTAGCGACATCTTTATTAAAAAGTTAAGTTTTACTAAATTTAAAGTTCAGAGCTGAATTTAAATTCTTTCGCGCATGAGCTCAACAAACATAGTTGCAGCTCTTACCCCTCGACTTCATTTCATCAACTTCAATATGAGCCACTTAGGATTTCGAAAAAGGCTTGAAGAAGAAAGTTGGCGAAATTTTATGACCCAAAGTACTACGTATTTTTTGTACTTTTATTTCCAGTTTCTTGTCGTACATGGTAAGTGGTATTTTCTGCCGTAAATATTAATTTTATAGCTTATTTCGAATTTTTCTAAAATATTCCATTTGATGGGAAAACACAAGTAAAAATTAAAGTTTGAGTTATTGAGTGTTTGAGATATTGTCTAAATTAAATAATCGTGTGACCCTTTAAATAAGGATAAGTAAAGTTTTTTCCCTGGGCTTGAATTTATAAGGCTAAATCTTTAATTTGGCCCTAGTTGCGTAGTGGTGCCTTCAGTGGTGTTTTTAGCTAAAAATCGGTTACGTTTAAATTATATTTTTGATAACATAACTCTATAGACCGAGTCTATCAATGAATAAATGAAGCCACTTTTTAGTAACAACTTTTAGTTCCTTTTCAAATAGTTATTGTCAAAATATAAAACTGATAATAAATTAAAATTTTTTTTTAAGAAAAACTTGCAAATTTTTGAAAAAAGAAATGATATTGGTTTTATCTTCAAGTACGGATTATTCAAATACGTATGGTCCTGTTTAGTGTCAAAAGAGTTGCGCGTTACGACCGTCAAAGTGTTAAAATGATATTCAGAAAAAATTGAATCATCAATACTTTGAACAAACGTAAAAAAACATTAAAAATGAAACATCTAGGGACATAATTTAATTTTTTTTATAACAATTCACCTAGGAGTAGGGAAATATTGTATACGTAACATGTAGGAGGTACACTGTTAAAAAAATATGTATGTGTCTTGATGTGTCTTGAAAATTACAATGTGTCAGTAAATTTAAATAATTTAATTGTAAAATATGAAATTTTGTGTAAAAATAGATATTCACTGTAATTTTAAATACTTTGATACTAAAATTACATATAAAAGTGGTATCTGACATGCTAAAATAGTAAAATTACATTTCGAAACGAAAATTTATTGTATATGAATGTAAATTACTGATCTTTCGAATGTAAATTACCGATATCACGTGATTGATTCTAAGCAATTGACGGCGTCAGTTGAGTTGGCAGCGTAATTTTGCATGTCGTACGTAATTAATTTACATTGAGTGGAGTAAAATTACATTCGAAATGTAAGGTAAAACATTCTACAATGTAATTTTACATAGAAAAATGTTCTAAACATTTCGAAATGTAATTTTACAATATTTAATGTTGGTAATTAAATGCCAACATTAAATGTGGTAAAATTTTTTAACAGTGTACATGTGTATGTGCGATAAACGGCATAAGAGTTTTGTGATCAATGTTTGCGGTTAAGTGACATAAAGTGTTCTCCGAGCGAGCGCAGCGCCTACATAGCTGTGCGGTAGGTAACAGGTATTATTAATTATACGAAACACGTTGAAATGTACCATATGTGTTTTATTTCCCCTATGGGGTCACAGAAATATAATAGTTTATAACAAGATAAAACAGACAATGTTCAGTGTTTCTATCTCGTTTCGTTCTGTACATAAATATTATGTATGTGTGTAATTTTCAGTGGAGAAGGATGTATGAAATATTTTCTTATTTTAGACTACAACACTATGGATACATGTTTATACACGGTGTTTCAAACAGTGACATAATATTGTTACTGGGAAAGAAACAAAAAAATTTTAAAATAAAGATTCTTTAAAAAACAATTACAAATGACTAATTTTATGCAAACGACCAATAAATTTCCAGTTACTTAATCGTCAGTTCTGAGATTTCACAAATGCCCGAACGATTTGAGTTAACTGTTCCTCAGTTAATCAGTTTTTGATGCGAAATGTACATTTAATTTTATATAATCTAAATGATATGTCTCTCTTTTAAATACAAACAAGCATTCTAAAATATACGTTTACATTTAACATTAATACTTAAGATAAAAATTATGCAAAATTTGCAAAAACTATTTTAGATTGTATAGCCATACTGGGGTCTCAAGTATGTATGCATTGTCTGATATTATTAAAAAAAATATTGACCAGGTTCCACTGTAATGTATAAATGTTTAGGCCTGAATTAATACACTAGAGCTGGGATTCATTCTACGAATTTATATAAATAGTATTCATTCGTAAAATATTTTTATTTTCGCTTAGGTAAATGTCAGAAAACGGAAATGATAGAAAAACAACGATCATTACTAACAAAGAATGACAATTTTTTTCAAAAAATGATTCTGAAGATATTTCCATTTTTGTTTTTCCGTTTATTTAACTAAAAATTTGTATAGGTGTTTGCTGCTCCATAAATATTCAGTCTCCGGTTTTTTCTCTTTTATCAATATATCAGTCTCAATATACTTAAAAGTAAAAATTCAAAGGTATGAATCAAACGTATTGGATGATAAAACGAGATTTTCTTTTAAGCTTAATTCTGTAACTATTTTGTATAGTCCAATACCGTCAACATCACTAACTTTATCATACCACACTGTGTCAAAAAAATTTTTTTTAGTGACATAGATATAAATTTTTCTGATATTAGCAGTCACCATTTTTGAGTTACCTTGTATCTATATTTTTATTTCCAACAAATGTGTAAACCTTAGTTGGTATTTTAGAAACAATAAAACTTTGGTAGGTAATTTTATCGTCTGAAAAATTACATAATCTTCTAAGTACATATTTAGAAATAATTTTCGCATTTATCTAGTCGCGTACTATCGAATAATTCGCTTAAGTAGTGGTTATCGTGGTTATTATAGGTTAGGTAAATTCTTTATTAATTCGTAACATTACCAATAAGACATCAAGTCTAAATGACAGAAACATTGTATTTTAACATAAAGAGATCTACCGTTCAAAACTTTTCATCGGTACACTGTTACTTCTCTTACTGGCCAATACCCATCCGCACTGGCATCACACACACAAGTGTGATCACTGGCCGAAATCGGCCTCAACGGTTGTTTTAGTTATGATACACATGTTGCGTCATTGGACTAAAAAGAAAATTATAATAAGGTTTATTTTGAAGAACAATAGGGAGAAACCTTACACTAAATTTTTTTAAACATTTTTACGTCTTTTAGACATAATTAACTTCCCATTGGAAGTTATTGTAATGGGTCCGATTTTACGAATCGCTATTTTGGACATATCTCCACGTTTCAAGGTCACTAGAATCCGAATTCATCGTTTTTAGCGTGATGTGTGTGTGTGCGTTCGTTAGTTCGTTAGTTCGTGAATTTTTTTTTTGTCTCGCATATCTCGAGTACAAATGATGATAACAACTCCGGACTAATTTCATTAGATGCGCAGTTAAAAAATGAAGACCGGATAAAGTTTTCAGCAAATTCGGATTAGCGGTTTGTTTTTTCTGATAAAAAAAAACTTTATTAACACAACATAGATCATAGAGATTTGTTACAATGTCTTTATTATATAATGACCTAAGAACTTAACTGATGTTAAAAACGCCAGTAAATTATTATGAAATTAAAAAAAAAAAAAAAAGAAAACAGGAAATAAGAAACTTTTTATGAAATATTTTTGGTTTCGCATATCTTGAGAACAATTGATAATATTATTTGTTTGATAAGGGTCCCCATCCTTCGGTATAGAGGGCGATGTCCCCGGTGTGCTGCAAGGGGCAAAGCCTCTATCGGGGACCCAGGGGAAAAGCCCCCTGAAATGAAAAAATAATTATTTATGTAAAGTAGTCTCTAGTCTTTAAAAACTTCCAATGGGAAGTTGACAGTGTGGGTAGACCTGCCCCCCAAATCAATGAAAAGTTTCATAAACAATTAACAATTTTTTATCAAAAGAAAAAAAAAATTCAATTTTTTTTTTTAAAATTAGTTTTGATTTTGTTTTCAAAATATTCCCAGATTTATTTATTTTCAATTTTTGTTAGTTCTTATATTTTTTTTTTTATTTTAATTAAAATTCGAAAACAACGTAATTTAATATTTTGGCAAATATGCAAAAATAAAATTTTTTTGGCTTGTTATTATATATTCCTTTCTATATTTATTTAGTAAATAAAATAGATTGTAAATTAAAAATGATATTTATAAAATGAATTTTTTAATATACTTCAAAGTTTGGAACGAGATTATTCTGTCCTATTTTAATAAAATTTCAAAGTTTTTTTTTTATTGTAAAGTGTTTGATATTACATATAAAGTTTTATATTATTTTGATATTAATAGTTATTCGATAATTGAAGGCTGGACTTTGAAAACAAGATAAGTACTAAAACAAAACAAAAAATTGAGTTAGACCTGAGAAAGGAATCTAAGTGCCTGCCATTGCAAACAATCTAGATACCATGCTAAAATTTCATTTTTTTGGCACTTAGCCTGTTTTTGAGGTCCAGTCTTAAATTTAAGAGAACGTGATTCTTTTGAGACTGTGTGTAGAAATTTGATTCAAGTTTTTGTGGTCGCCAATTCGAAAAGGTTTTTGAACAATAAAATTTTTGTAAAATGCTATGTTAAATTTTGGAAATATCCATTTTGAAAAAAAAGACTAAATATTATTAAAATCATAATTATTACACTTTTTAATATTTAAGTGCACGTAATGACGTCACTATGGTAAAAATTTGAATTATTATTGATTTGACGTTACAAAAGTGGCTCACTGTCTGGTGTGATAACTTGAAGTTTTCCAAAATTTTTCCAAAAAATGGGATAATCACTTTCAAGCAAGATTTTCTAATTAATTATCCATCACCGAAGGCTTCGAATTTTAGGGGCTATTCGTACTTTAATGTATTTCGTGAAACAAATCAACTGAATTTGGCTGCGATTTTAGTGTGAAATTTCTAATTTCTCTATCGAAATAACAAATTTATTTCAAGACACTGATTTTTGAAAACACTGTATATAGATAACAGTGCGCATGTCTCTACGTATAAAATTTTTGGGTATGTATGCATAAATAAAACAAACCAAACATTCCTCGTAATAAAAATGTCAAATAAAATATTAGGGAAAAAATATATCGATGGCAATTCTGTGAGGAATTCTTTCGGTGAAAAATGTTATAAAAATATTTTTCTCGTGTATGAAAACCGCAACAACAACGACAACAAAACAAAAACAAAAATTCGAATGAACCGACAGCGATAAACAAACCGGGTCATGTCACAGAGTTGGCGTTATAAATTTATTAAAGGCAATTAAAGGCACAAGTCTTGAATAAAAAAATGTATAAAATTTCAATAAATGCTCATCAACCAATTTCTATGTCGTCTAGTATAATTAATTAATGATAAATCTATAAATTATATCCCATTTTGATATCAATTTTGCAGGATCGGTTATAATATAACTCAATTATAATTAGAGAGCGGACAAAATGGTCTCTAACAGTAGTGTATATGGAAAATATTGCTGTGTACGATAGGACGCCGGTTGGGTGATTAAGTGTTGTTTTTTATGTACTCGAATTTTGTCGCGATAAAAGATTAGCAATAGACTTTTTGTTCAAGGTATTTTTTTTAAGTCTAAAGAAATTGTGAGTATATGCTTAAGACAACACGACTGGAGTGAAAATTTTTATGACGATCTTGTAACCGATTCGAAGTAACGTAAATATAATCCGTACACAGTAAAAAAATTTGTGTTCTACGTAAAAAAAAACCAGTGGTTAAAATTTTTGTGTTAAATAAGTAACAAAACCCTCCGTAATGTAACATTTCGTGTTTGTGTTAGATGAAAGTTTTAACACAAATTTCGATTTAACAGAATAAAAATGTTAACCCGTTTTGAACAGCAAGGAAGTAACACAATATTTGTGTAGAGCAAAAGAATGCTATGAGTGCCTAACTTACATTGGAATATATATCTACCAAAATATATATAATAAAAAAGATGACAGTATAGTTCTTATTATTAAACAAAACCGAAAAATTATGTTTTTTCAGTTATTGACGAATATAGTTTTATTAAACGTTTAAAAATGAAACAATTTTCTTACATTTTAAGGTTATTTTGTTACAGATTCAGTTAACAAAAATCATGTAAGCTTACGAGATTGTATATTATATAATACAATCTCAAATAAGCTTACATGATTTTTGTAACTGAATCTGTAACAAAATAACCTTAAAATGTAAGAAAATTATTCCATTTTTAAACGTTTAATAAAACTATATTCGTCAATAACTGAAAAAACTTATAATTGTTCGGTTTTGTTTAATAATAAGAACTACTCTCATCTTTTTTATTATATATTTTTGGTACTTATATATGGAAACAAATAGGAATTTTTACAAAGGAGTCAAAGGACTGATTTACTTTGCGTTCTTTGAGTCTCATTTATAATAATATATGAACACAATCGTTACAATTTTTGGCAATTTTCAAAAATCTTAAGTGGAAGTAAAATATTGAACAAAAAATTTTAACAACTAACTTTGATAAATATGAAAAATTAACACAAAATGTATGTCCTCTTGTGTGCTAAATCATTGACACAAATCTTGTGTAAAGATTTGACACATATGCTTTGTGTTAAAATAATACAAAAAATTGAGTGGACCGTACTGGACATGTGAAATATATTAATTTTAACACAAATTTTTTCACTGTGTAGATAAGACTTTACTAAATGAATCGAGATTATTGATGAACGTGTGAAGTCAATAAAAAATGCCAGAAGCAAATAAAACTAAATTGTTTTTAAATTGAGTTCAAGATTAAATGCTATTAGGTTGGAATCAGAATCGATATCCAGGACTCTCTATTTACCATAAAATAATTTATGTCACTAAGTTGACTTGGATATCAACTAAATTCATATTAAATGCGATTTCAATTGTTTTGGTTTTAAAATTAATTTTCATTTATTTAGATTTCAATAGATTTGTTGAATTTCAATAGTCTGACAAGAACAGAAATTAACTGACAGGTAATTCTAATGAAAGTAAAGTGGTTACTTTTGCCTAATTTTTTTTGAATAGAAATATTAATACCTTGACGATTATAGACGTTATGAGACTCAAGTGAAACTTCACTAACTCACACTACGCCATACGACGTCTACAGTTCCTTGTAAAGTGTATTGGCTCTCAAAATAGTGTATCAATTGGGCGTTTTGTCATTACGGGTAATGACTGTCATGGTGTTAATTTAATCATAGAAATTACTCTTTTACGAAATACATGAATACACTTTCAAGTTGACTCACTCACGTTACAAAGGTTTTCATTTGAAAAAAAAAATTCTTTCAAAATTTATAATTTATGAAAAGTGAACGAAAAGTGATTGTTATGTGTAAACTATGGCGATTTTATCAATTTTCAAGAAAATTAATGTCAAAAAGACGTAATTTATACAATAATGGGTTAGGTATAAAAATTCCTTAACAATGAAACCTATACGGACGGCCCTGTAAGAGATTATCTGATTCTCTCCGCAATAGTCATAACATATCCGGAAACTATATAGTAGTTTTTTCAGTTATTTCCCACTGGATATAAATTACTCGTATTACTACTATATTGTTCCACTGTAAATACAAAAGATAGTTTTTTTTTTACTACTTCACTGCTTGATCGCCCAGCGTATCTACTGTATACTCGTATAGTCTGTTCGTCTATCTATGTATCTATTCATAAGTCTGTTTGTTAGTCGGTTGTCGCCAATATATTATTTTGTATCAATACTTGCGTTGTAGCTGTGGTTGATCGAAACAATTCAAACGATTGTTCCACAATAATTCATGATCGGTGGTTATCGATCGATTTTTTTTTTTTATTTCTTTGTTCGAAAAATTACACTTTCATGTGCTGTGAATATTCTTACATACATACATACATGGTCTAAGTGGTACAGGGTGTGAGGGTGAAACCATTTCGGGGAAATGTACAGGAGACTCGGAAAAAATTGCACCACTAAATGAGTTGAGTTTATTTAGGCATTGGTACATACTTGAAACTAGAATAGGTCAAGAGTTCGAATTCCACGACCTTCTATTTTCTGGAAAATCAGAATACAGGCATAGTTGTTTTGCGAATACGGTGGTTTCCTTCCCTTGGTTGTATAAGTTACATTTAAACTGAATCGTAAAAAGGTACTTCACTTGGATTTTGGATAGTGGAAGAAACAAGTTCTGGGCTATGTCCGCTTTGCTTAGTAATGTTTTAAGTACGTTTTACGGAAACTGTTAAATTTCCATTTTTTAGAGTACGTTCTACATAAAGCTGCTCAATTTTCTCAGTCGAGGTACGCTTTACGAAATTGAGCAAATTGTTGCCTATATAGGTCTATTTAGAGTTGTGTTTTTTGCACACCCAGTACTTGCCATTTATTTTTCTTTATTTGCAACAGTTTTAAAAGGTTTTAACACGTTTCTGTAATTATTGACAACAGAGGCGTAACAACCGGGGGTACAAGGGGTCCGAACCCGCATAGAATTACGTGAACCCCTCATAAAATTATGTAAATTTTCCTTCAATTTATTTTTATTGTATTAATAAGTAAAATTTTTAGTGGTCTACTGGTATTTTATTTGAAAATCGAATTTTCGGAGACAACATTTTTGATAACATTTTCCAATATTATCGGAGAATTTCGTTATCAAAAAATTGGGTTATTTGAATATGTGTTGGACCCCCCTGCAGATTTGTAGTTGTTGCACCCCCGATTGACAATAAGTGTTTGGCTGACTTTGAGAGACACTGTAGTTTAAATACACGTTTGTATGTAGTATTTCTGAGTTCTTTGTATTTCATATCAATAACAGATGACTTGACTCAATTTGATACGTAATATGTTAAGATTTGTTTTCCTCTATATTTTTCCACGTCGTTCTTTGTTTCCCCCTCACCTTGCCTTGCCTCGCCGCGCCTCAGCGTCTCCGTGTTTCTTTGAATTCTTCAACACCAGATATCATACTTACTCAACAATTTATTCCACTACTTGACAGTTTAAATCGTAAGTAAATAGTGTTGATGTTGATGTTGGCCAACTTGTCTCGTTTGAATACACATAAAAGTAATATATCAATGTGTGCTGAAATTTCAACAAGGAAAATATCGTCTCGCGGAAATGTTAAACGTTTAGCATAGGTACAGAATGTACAAACAATCTTTTTTTTTTTGTTTATATAGACTTGATTATTATGGATTTGAAATATTCAGAGGCAAATTCAACTCTCAAGTTAGGAAGAGATTTAATTTGTGTAGTCTTCACAACTTTTTTTTCTTTTTGTAATTACAAATTTCAAAAAAACATATTTTTCTTCCAATTTCATTATTTTATTATTACATTTGTGGTTTTTAAGGCTTAGAAAAATTGTAACCACCTTGATGACGTCATCAGCTTAAAATTTAATTGGTCAAATCAAGCTTTACCGAGGCGATTTGAATCAGGGTGACTGGTTAAATTAGGGTAATTTGCCAGTGAACTTTTCATTTTTGCTACCAAAGTGACGAAATTCATTTCCGAAATATGACTAATTCTACAGAACTCTCTTTCTTAGTGGTCGTACGTATCTAATTTTGGTAAAAATGCAGAAAACGACATCAAAAACCTATAATTCGCTTCCAATTTCATTCTATCGTTATATTTATGATTTTTAAGACTTAGAAAAATTGTAGTAACCTTGTAGACGTTATCAGCTTAAAATTTAATTGGTCAAATCAAGCTTTATCGAGGCGATTTGAATCTGGGTGACTGGTAAAATTAGGGTAATTTGAGGGTGAACTTTCCATTTTTGCTACTAAAGTGACGAAATTCTTTTTCGAAATATGATTAATTCTATAGAACTCTCTTTCCTAGTGGTCGTACATTTCTAGTTTTGACAAAATTGACAAGAATGAGTACAAAAACCTAAAATTCGGTTTCAATTTTAACACTCTATGATTTCATTTAGGGTTATTAAGGCTTAGAGAAATTTTAGTAACCCTGATGAGATAATCAAACTTCTTTGCTTAGATTAAGCTCTATTGAAGTGACTCAAATTAGGGTAATTGTAAATTTTGTTTGGAAAAAGCACTTTCGAATTATATTGTGAGGTTAACAATTTGATTTTTTATAACTACCCAAAAAAAGTTTCGGAATATTTTTGTACGCATTTCTTTATGTAGTCCCTGTTCACCGTATAAAAAAAAAATGTTTGGGTGTACCTGTCTCTCAAAAAATTTTAGTATATTCTGCAATGTTTGAATTTTCTTTCAACTCATAAAATATTAATGACAATATGTTTGCCATTGAGTGGACAATAAAAACGTTTATTTTTTATTTTATTTTCCAGTATTTGAAAAGCACAAACCTACATGGTACATAAAAGAAAACTAAATGATATATGTTTCCAAGATATTCTGATAAAAGAAAGATTTATCTATCTATTTATCTACACCATACAGCCATGTGTATAATAGAAAAATATTCAGTATTAATTTAATGGTTTAGAAAATGAGTAACATAACCTCGAAAATGATATAAATTTATTTGACTTTAAAAGTATGTTACGTCAGACAACTTTAGAAAAATATGAAGTAGAAAAATATAATGTTTTATTTATTTTTTTTTTTTTTGAATATCCAATAAATCACTACATACAAAAATCTGATGCGCCATATATTTTGAAAATTTTTATCTAGATTGTTCTCTATTTATTTATTGTCGATTAATTTAAATTTTATATTATGCGGAAAATACAAAAAAAGGAAAAAATTCAATAAAAATAATTTACAAATGAATTTATTTCAATGGAAAAATTTGTTACTGTTACTGAAAAATAATGAAGTACCTATGCATTTTTTTTTATTCTGATTGAATAAATTGTCCTGCGGTATTTTGTTTGGCTTTTTTCTTGGAAAGACATAAATATAATTATAAATTAAATCAAGCATTTTCATGACTTCTTTGAGAAAAATTTACGTTCAGAAAATATCCTTTTAGCGACGTGAGTTACCACGCAAACAAAACGTGTTTCGATTAAATTTTAAAAGTTTTCAGGATATATTAAGAAAAATATTTGGTTACTCAATAATAATATTTGTTCATCTTTTTAACAAAAACTTAAAATAGTGCCCTTTTATCGTTAAAACTTAAGGCGGAATGTGTACCAGCTAAAAATTTTGGTCCATATACATAGTACAAATTTATCTCTTTTTTAAATCTAGTTTTTAACGTGATAACTCCCTTCTACCATTCGGTAAAACCCGTTGATAATTTTCGTTCATATTTAGCTATTAAAAAGAGAAAAAGAAAGAAAAAAAAGTTGATGAATATTTTTTGTTGTTTTAATTTCATTAATTATTTTATCCTTTTTAATTTTATAAATGATTTCACATTCGATTGTAATTATTTACCATTTGTTTGTTAGAAAAAATTGCTCCATTTTTCAACTGTCAAATAACTGGCGACATTTAGCCACATTTATATGTACGTATGTAGGTATGTGGCGAACGTATCATCCAAATGTACAATACCCATACACATGACTCTATTTACAATTGCTAAGCTGATGTTTAATTATTCCGAAACAAATGAATATGTATAGGGATTTCTATTATTTTTGTTTCGTTACCGTACGTTATTTTGTTTTCGAAAATATTAACAATGTTTTTGTTTTGTTTGTCTATCTTTCTATGGATGAGAGAAGAATAATTCTACCTTGTACAGGTTGCGTAGAAACATTCAACGTGTATTTCATTTTTTGAGATACCATTAACACACCTAAATTTCCCCAGGGAACATAACTTTATTATCCAACACTATTAAAAAATTGAAATTTCATTGTTTCCCTTTTTACATTTCTGTTTTCGACCTGAAATTTTCAATCTACTACGTTTGAATTATGTAGAATCATCAACAAAGTTCGGGTAATAGTGGTACATTTAACAAACATGGGTAGGTAAAATTATCAATTCGGGGACACTGAAACCTATCGCTGTTTTTGATTAGCAGTCAGATGGGCCAAATCAAAGATTTTTATTATTCTATTCCATCGAAACAGTTAAATATAACTAAACATTTTGTAGTAAGAATCGAAACTTATTATAGCAAAGTTAGAAGTTTTGACGGTACATAAGAATTTTTTTTACTTCTTCGATATCTCTCTATTAAAATATCAACAAGAAGGCGAAATAAAACAGACGATTGGTTACACTGTTTCTATATGTTTCTATGTTCTGTTTTCTGTTCTAGAATTTTCTATCTTCTGTTCCACACATATTCATTCAATTTTCATTATAGGTACATAGATAACAGTTGTTTTATGTTGGTATGTGTTTTGTATATAAATATTACCGAAATAAATAATAATTGCTATGTAAATTTTCTCGACGCGTCGAGAAAATTGAATTTTCTTTAATTATGTTATACTTTATGTTTTCAGATAGAATAGACATGTTAATAAATCTAATAATTTGATTATGTACGTTTAAAATCGACGAATGGAATATGTTATGTTTCGAGAATATGAATAAATTTGAATGGATAGAAAAAGGTTATAGACACATATGAATAAATAATTTAAAAAGATATCGGTTAAAATTTAATTCGGTGAAGAGATTTTATATGGCAGATGATTTTTATCGGCAAAAAAGCATAACATAAGGTGTATATTCAGTTTTGGGGGACTTTCTAGTCCTTTTTCCTTTCCTTATTCAAAAATTAAATATACAACATTGTTTCTAAATGTACTGAGATTAGAAAAAATTAAAAAAAAATTCATAAATGATCTGAGTATAAATGGATTTCAAGTCGAAACTGCAAGATTTTTCCACCTTGATAGTTCCTCGCGTTCTGAAATCCCCAGTGACCCAAATTAAAAAAAATCGAGAATTCTCTGAAAATATACATAAACAGTTATGGCACTAACTAGGATCTTCGAAAAAAGGAAAAAGACCAGCGAGAAATGGCATTTTGAAAATAAATTTTCAAAAATCACCGCTTTTTTCGACTATAAACAGCCGCCATCATGAAAATATATTATGGAACCAAAAGATCCTAGTTCCCGCCAAAATGATGGTATCGAGGAATAATATGCACTTTGATTTATGGCGATATCTCAAACACTTTTTTAGATACATGGGGAACCATGCCGAAAAATTTACTTTCGAGAAAAAAGGATTTACAGTTTTTTTTATTTAAATTGAGTTATATAGTAAAGTACGTGCCCTAAAATGCCCATAACTTTTTCATTTTTCATTTTTTTAAATTAAATTTTTATGGAGAATATTTTTAACACCTTAAGGAACATAACTATGAAAAAAAATATACATTTCTTCTTTGTTTTTTAGCAAATCTCCCCATAATTAACATAAAAATTCTATTAATTCATTTATAAAATACTGAAAATTTATTTTCTTATTTATATTTTAGTCAATAATTCATTATTACTAAACAGAAAAATAATAGTGCGAAAAAATTGCAAACGACAAAAATGAAAAAACATTTCATACAAAAATTTAATTTGTAATTGCAACAAAAAATTTCATCAGTTCTTTTTACAGTTGATACGCATACATTCAAACACATATTGACTGACATTTACCAATACAATACTATAAAATTTATTAATTAGATAATATTGGAAATACAGTTTTTTTTTTTATAAATGTTGCTAGCAAATAGCTAAAAAAAGCAAACTATACTGTGGCGCTACTATTTGTTACTGTATCAAATGTTTTTTTTTTATTTTTTTTTATTTTATTTATTAATTTTTTTTTTTTTTTTTTTTTTTTTTGGTAATTGAATTGTGGATCGGCGCGGTAAACTGGACAGATACGAAATTAAAATATTTGTTTTAAAAATAAATAATTAATAGAGAACGCAATAAAAATTTTATTTTTACCAACAAAATATATATGATTTTTTTTTAGGAGTGATTTTTACCGATTTTTCACATTTATGTGTTATTAATTCAATGTTTCATTTCAAAAATCAAAAATTCTACTTGTATTTGACTCTTTGGAGCTTCCTAAACAATTTTGACTTTATGTCTGTGTGTCCGTACAAAACGTCCAAGACGCATCATTCCGATATTATTCGATCGATTTTGATACGATACAAAAATCTTAATCACAGTATAAATAAAAGATTGTTACCATAGGCAGTAGCGAAACGCACTTTCTATCCTTTTTTGATATACGTACAAACAATTATGTATGTCCTTTTTTACTTATGTGATTGTATGTGTTTGTGCATGTGAGATTGAGGGTTGATAATGGTCATGTTAAATTATATGAACAACTAAAAGCAACTTTCTTCAAAATGAATTGAGAAAACGCGAAACTGATGACAGTATTCAACACGAGAATTTAGATCGTCACGACCTATTTGCACCAACCACTGTCGAAATCGAAAATAATTACTGAATTATTATAAAATATTAATAATTATTTATTATTTAACGTATTTTTATATAAAAATTCAAATTATAATAATACTTACAAATTTGCTTCAAATGGCACTCAGAAAAAACATAAATTAAAATTTTGTTTAGAATGATTTAAACAAAATTTAGCAGCACAAGAGTTATCACCAGACGTTTTAAGCCACCATAATAATTAAATACATATCAGAAATATTTTACAGATCACAAAACACACTAAAATTACAAGGAAATATCAAAAATAACTGATGACAAGCTTTAAATAAAAAAAAATTTAATGACAGTTAAAATTCCACTGCCATCGTTATTAAAAATTTTAAAAAAGTCAATGAAACTTAGAGAAAATTAAATAATTTACATAATTATCAACTGTAAATTTTCACAAAATCATTTGACCTGCAAATTTATTTTTCTGAATTAAATTTACTTTAGTGATGATATTTTCACTGTATTAGTATACATAATGTTATGCATTATTTAGGTACATAATATGGATAACCCTTTGGAATTTTTGAATTCCAAATGACACTCTTACCTGATCTCGTATCGTAACTGTTTGTGAAACAAACTATTATTTAAACTGTGTCGTAATTATTCCTATTTAAACTGTAATTATAGTAGTACATTTACAGTTTCAAAGTAGGTAAAGGGAATTTTAATAATTTATTATTGCGTCATATTACTACTACATAATATAGCGATATTTCTTTCTTCCTTTTAAAAATTCTTTGAGAGAAAAAAATTACTTTATACAATTGAATCTCAAACAAGAAATAGAGAAAGAAACCGTTTCTTCATGCAAATATTAAAAAAAAATACATTTTTACTTTTTATTATATTTAGCAAAAAAATATTACTGTATAAAAAAAATACCAACCAAAGCAAAGAATACTATTTAAAATGAAAATAGGACATTTTAATCTTTACATTCTATCAGAAATATATCATTTTTCATTTAGAATAATGTAGATATATCTTGCCGTCTTCGTTTAATTTCAAATGAAAATCGAGTATCGTATATCAATATTTTGTCATTATGAATCTTTGTATCCACGTTTTTAAAAATAATCTAGAATTTTTTTTCCGAAACATTTTCTTTGATCAATTTTTATTAAAAATTATTTCCACGTTATGTAAAAAGTTATTAGAAGAGGTAGTTGGTTTATGGGGATTCTAGTACCTCCCCGTGGAAGAGTTTGTGTCACCACACTGAATTAATTAAACAACGCTGACTCTACTAGCTCAAGGGGAACATAATAAGCAATATTAAAATAAACGGATAACAGAATTACATGACACAATGAATGAATTATTAGATCAGATAAAACCTTGTTTTCAGTTTGTTTGTTTGTTGAAAAGAACTGCTATGAACCGTTTTGTCCGTTGGTAAATATTTTCATGGTAAATATTTGTATACACTTTCGTAACGTATACCTACCATTAATAGAAACAGTAAGTAGCTGATAGTGTGAGCCACATTAAGTAAATACAGATTTCATTAAAAAATTTATTAACATAAAAAAATTTTTTTTGGAGAGAGAAGGGATACGTTGAAGACATGAACAACTTCAATCGTGCGAATTATTTGGTGCCGTCTGGTCGCGTTAATGATGAAGCACATTGTAGAAACGCTTCTATAGTAAGAAAACAAATATTTTATTTACATCTATTTAACTTTTAACTTTTAACAAACTAGCTCTCTCGTTAATTCGCAACATTTAAAGTTTTCATTTTCTTATGATTTCTTTTTAATTGGTTTTTATAAAGATTCTTTCTAAATAGCAATTTATTTTTCCATTTAAGTTTTCTATTTTTCTATTTTACTTCTTGTGTAAATAATTAAATAGAATCAATTTGATGTTTTAAATTTTATAGATTTCTTTTGTAATTTTAATTGGTAAACAAAATCAGAACAATCTTGATTTTTTATAACTTTTTAATGTTGTACAATAAATGGAAACAATAGAAAAGTTTGTGTTTTTATTTAGTTTTTATTTTTTATTTTATTTTATTTTTTTTTAAATGTATTTAATGATTTTAAATTTGATGGACCTTATTAATTTAGTATATTCAATATTCTGTTTGTAATAGCAAAAGTTAACACTTTCAGTTTAATAATTTTAAAATAGAGTACTAATTTCCGGACGCGACAATATGTTAATTTATTAGCTTAACTATAGTTCTGCGACAAGGTTTTATATAAATGTCGTATATGTTGATGACAATCTAGTTTATATATGTCAGAAACCGATGCAAATTTGGTTTAGAATGTGGTTTTAGTGCGTAGTATACATACATATTATGTATACTCCTTCAGAAAATTAGTCTTACTATTTATTGAATTAGTAGGCACAAGTCTAAAGGGCTAACATATATGCATATCCGGCTAGAACATGCGGAGCCTTGATCTTTGTACAGCAATATAATTTCATTTTGCTATTTTTAAACTGCATAAATTCGTACAGCCAAGGGTCAGATGACGTACATGGAAACGATTTGGCAATTTTGAACAAGACAGATCCTTAAATGGGACTATAATTGTTCAATGAAGTTACCAAGAAGTTTTCGCAATATACAAAATTCTTATATACGAAATTTCAGATTAAAATGAACTCTTTGAAGTTACACTTGTAATGAAAAAACGCACATTCGTATGTGAAACTAAAACTTCACCCTTCCAACTTTTGGTATAGAACCGCTTTAACCCTACTACTTTTCGGACAGAATTGCTGTAAATTTACTACTGCACATTACTTTACTGTTTTTGGAACAGAATTGCCATGACTTCGCTATTTTAGGTATAAAAATTTAGTGGAGGAAATTATTGAATTTTGTTTCTAAATTCTAACTGATTATTCCTAAGATATTATAAGGAATAAGAATGTGTTAGAAGAAGAAAGTAGTGTCCCAATAAATGGTTAGAAAACTTTTGAAATCCATTGTCTTATTTTGTTCGCATAAAAAGACTGTTTTCAAGTTTTTTGATAAAGAAAAATTAGTACGGATCAGAGAGAAAAAATAAAGTTACCAAAAAGAAGGTAGCAAACAATTTCTGGCTATTATTTGCTAAAACCATTCTCATAATTTTCGTGCTCGATTGTTAATTAACTTTTTCACAAAAATTTTCTAATTAAGCAAGATCGTTGCAATCTATTATTTTAATACTTCCATAATTACTTGAGCATTATTTAATTGAAAACAAATCCTTAAAATAAAGGAACAAGAACAGCGGTGTAATGAAATAATATAAATTGATGAACTAGCTGACAAAATAAAAATACAAAATGTAAGCTTCTTATTTAGAAAATGTTGCTATCTGACAATATAGAAGAGATATAGTAAGTGTACTCTCATTGGTACGATTCACAACTATATAATATGTATTGAGTATCTGTGAGTATTACTCTGTGAATATAGAGAAGTCTTCTACTCCTACATTCGAAGTTTTCATATTATTATACAGTATTTATTGATCTTACTAACGACTTACTTAAGTTCGATTCGAATTGAGAGAGTATAGAATAGCATGCAAGTAACAGTAAACACCGAATTACAAAGTAACTTTTAGATATTCACGGTACAGAAGTTGGATAAATTAAGGTAACGGGCAAAAACGTACGTGAATGTTTTTTTAAACGCAAAATGTATCGAAACACATTCCACTGCTACAATTATCTTTAAAATACATATTTTACTTCCGACATCACTAAACTGGCGGAATAATTGTTACCACTTTTAAAATATGAAAATTTTTCTTTCAAGAAACGGAAACTTTCACGTACACTTTACGTTTTAGAGTTTCACACTTTATGTGTTTGAAGACCCCACCAAATTGTGCGGCTCTATAAATACAATCCGAATAATGACCTGAACATGCGCAAACGTATAATATGTTATTGTTGGGTGTATCGAATAGATTCTTTGTTTTTCTTATGAGAATAAAAAGGTATGAAAATAGAAAAGTCAATTTTTGGAAAGTTTGTTTATTGGTTTCTTTAATGTTTTTTTTACGATTTGAAATTAAAAGATAAAATATTTGATTTATTTTTTATTTAACTTTAACACATTTGATTCGTTATAAATTTTTGAACAAGTTTGGAAGAAAGCAATGCGTCAAATTAATTTTGTCCATGACTGTACTTGCCATACGTGCATTTATAGTGTTCTATTAATATAAGCACCTACTTATTATGTGAGTATAGAAGAATTTTCATTCTATTCGGATAGAAAATTGAATCTGTTTTTTATTAGTTGATTGTTTACCTGATACGGGCAAATATAGAGTTTATACAATATACAGAAATCATTTAAAACAAATATTTAAAAAAGTGTTGTTTTTTTCCCATTTCATTTAGTTTAAACCCTTTCCACACCAATTGGGATAATTAAAGGGCTATTAAAAATTTTAAGAAATTTTGCTTTTTTTTAAGGCACTGTATTTTTGTCACAGACGGTCCGACGATATTAAAGAGACCATTTTTAAGCTTAACAAGCTAAATTTCTTAGCTTAACAAGCTAAATTTTTAAGAAACGAAAAATCTTCAAATTGGGAAGAACAATTTTTCAACTTTTGTTCCGTAATGGTCCTTTAAAAAATGTGTTATGGAAAAAAGTATGTCATGAATTCTAACATCAAAAAATAAACGGTTCAAGCTTCAAAATGTAGTCTTCAAAATCATTATCGTAGCGTTTTTGACTCAAATATGCTTTTTGAAGAAAGTTTTTGGTGTACCTTTAATTCTTTTGAGGAGTATGTCTCTAGCTTTTAAAACTTTCAAGGACTGACTAAAGGTAATTGTTTAAAATTTTTATTCCGATTTTGAACTGAAATCTTTCTATACATATTTTTTCACCGTACGTTATCCCAAATTGTTTTGAAAAGGTTAGAGAGTACAACTTGACTTCATTTTAATACATATTTAAGAACAATACGATTATAACTTTAAACATAAACAAAATTTTCTAGCATTTTAACATTAAACAGTGCAATGACTGTGTTAAAAAAGTAATAAGATTTACCAAATAGTACTTATCATTTACTTTATCTTAAGAAATATAATAAAAACTATTTCGTAAAGCAAATGAACTAGAAACACGAAATCAAAACAATTATAGGAAAATGACTTTTTAAATCAAAGCAGTGAACCTAAACAAATTGAAATAAACATAGTTCGAGATCAATAGTGTAAGATTTAACGTAAATTATTAGTTTCCTTCAAACGTCTACAAAACCAATTACTGATGTAGAATAAATTAAATTGAATCTGATACGACAACTTTCATGACTTACTGACAGTTAGTTATTTCGTGAGGTAAGGTACACGATACGCTTAAGGGGTTATATATACTTGTGTCGAGGAAAAATAGCAGATTTTTTCGATTTTTTTTCAATAACAATTAAAATTTATTAACATAAAACTTGTACCGTCATTTAGTGCATTAAGTACTTAGGTTATTTTTTGTTATAAAAAAAATATTAAAAAAGAAAAATTTTACAGAGGAGAAAAGAAGATCGGTAAATAGTGAGCTGCACTCGTACAAACAGGGTTCCGTACAGTGATCAATCAATAGACCAGATTAAACTTTTTTTATGTATATTTAAATTTTATCGAAATTCGCTTTTGAGCTCTGTCATTAAGCCCAACGGATCAAAAATTACAAGAAAATGCATTCTTAGAATTCTTAGAGGTATAGCTCTTTCAAATGGTATAGCTCATACGATATATTTTGGCCAAACTGACCCCTTATTTTAATAAGTGTGCTTTATCAAGACCTAACATTATGCCAAATTTCAAATTCCTATAATCTATAACTTTCGAGAAAAGCCTTTGTGACAGACAGTCACAAAAGAGATCTTATAAAGGCTCCGTTTTTCCTTCGTTAGGGTTATAAAACTCAAAAAAAATGCAAACCCCTTATGATTAGGTAATTTACATAAAAAATAGGGTATTTTTCAAATTTTTGAAAACTGCTTATTTAAAGATTGGGACGAACGATTAACAGAAAAATAAAAATAAATTAATTAATGTTTTTTTTTTTTGAATGCTTGCCGTCTAGACATGAAAATATAACCGAAAAATTTATTTCGTTTTACAAACCAAAAATTATTAAATAAGAGATTTTGCGGAGACTTCTAGAGTTTATATGAAGTTAGGGACGGATGTAATTTGTCTTCCAATTAGTCAACTATGAAAGTAGTACGTCTTTCATGTAGATGATTTTTAAAATATCTAATCTTACAGAGTGACGATCATCAAACTATAATGGAGCAGGTAAAGGCACCGCTCCAGAACACATGGTAAAAATGGGCGTAATAGGGGAAAGAAGTAGCGCACAACAAAGGAAAATTTAGGGTAAGAGCTGGCAATGTTTTTTTCCTTGCTCGTCGCTCTAAATTTTTGGCAAAAAGTAGACACCTAAGGAGTCACATGGTTAAATTCGCTCCAAGGCACAAGATTTGTAACTACACCTCTGACGATTATCGATTGGTATATTTTTGTACTTATTACATTTTCCGAAATGTGAGTGGGGTAGGTAGGTACTCGTAATCAATTTACGTTGAAAATAGAATAATCTAATAAGTATATTATCTATATACATCTTTGTCACACTTATCGATTCTATCACTCGGTTTGTCACCGGCTGTGCTGCCGTAACTAACCAAATTATTATTTGAATTGTATGATTGGACATATGTCACCATAAATGAATGATTGGAATAAAAATTTATTTTCCAAATGAAATATTTCCTCGGAAAGTAGATTTTTTTTGTCTCTATAGCATACGTGTGATGGAAAAAATCTGTTATAACACAGATTTGATTGATATAACCTTATTAGAGCTAAATAAATATGTCAAACACAACAAGTAACAATGGGCAAAAAAAATGTCTCTTAGAAAGAGATTTTCGTGTCGTAATCTATTGTCGTAAATTTTGTATTTGATGGAATATGTTTGATAATTATTTTGGAAGATTTTCAATAAAATATAATGAAGTTTCTTGTCGTTATTTAGGTATTTCTTTGGTAACCGCTTGAATCACAAGAAAACATTGAAATAGCAAATTGAACCTTGGAATCAGAAGAAAACATTGAAATAGCAAATTGAAATTTTTTAAGTTGAACTGGGTCTCGGAAAATTGTGATCCATTATCCATTTGATAATTTTAAGTAACCCACTTGAATTCTCCTAACAATACTTTTCAAATACGATAAGCATTAGTCTCCTTTTCTTAAGACCTGCATATCGTAGTGACCACTTGCTGATTTAAAAAAACATTTGTAATTTATTAAAAAAACTGTTCTACATAAAAGTATACCGAATTGTTTTTTTTTTTTAAATGGCCGTATTCTGAGTGAACTGTGAAAGTCTGCATTATATTGAAATATATTTGTGAAACACTACATTAGAGAGACAGGAATTTTTTGTTCTGAAATCACACAAAATAAAAATTTTGAAAGACAGATCGAAAGTTGTGCGTCTTTTGTTAGAGGACATAAATATTATAAGACCCTTTGGGTATTATTTTGAAATTTATGCTTTACTTCGACCATGACTAAAGCCAACAATAAAGTTATTTTTAAAGTATTAAGAAAATTGTGCATTTTCATTCTTCTATTTTTTACAGTCCAAGTGTATTATACAAACATTACATAACTAAATTATTTTATTTAAAGACGTTAAAAAAAAATATCCCAAATTTTTTGAAATCAATTATACTTACTATGTATAAAGTACCGATTGTTTTTTTCTGAGATTACTGAAAATATAAATTTTTTTGTACAACTCCATATGGTAAATTAAACCAGAAAAATTACAAATTATCCGAATTATCTCACTTTGTCCACTGTAATCAAATCATTGGTAAATTCGATTGGTCAGGACTTATATAGGTTTGACTATAATTACCAATGATTTATGATTCATAATGATATAATAGAAAAATCAGTTATACAGAGAGTAAATTCTGTCAAACTGTCAATAATTAGGTACATTGATATTAAATATGCACTTTTATTCTGTTCAATATTCGTATCACGCTAATTGTGTGCATTATAATATTGTGACAAGCGATAATATGATTTAAAATACGGATTGACTTTGGCTAGGTTAGGCCGACTATAATAATTCAATGTCAAATGTTGGATAATTCAATCAGTTGTCAATATATGAAATATAAAGTACATACACATGTTTTTTGTATTGTGTTTTCTTTTTCAAAATCCTTATGTGTTTGCATTTTCGTTAAAATAGGTGTTGTACAATCTCGCACTTCACGAACCTTCTTAACTGACAATGTAACATATTATATATTTTTTCTACGGGGGATTTTTTTATTAACACAGTCTAGTACCCCGATATGAATAACTATGCTTTCAAGTGGTGTAGATGAAACGGAAACAATAAGAGTATTTAGAGTCCCAAATGTCTATAAGTTGATTGATGGCTGTATATGGTCAATGCGTCTTCTATTGCCAAAAATACATTTATTCCTGTCAAATTTGTACGTGTTATTTAAATTGAGGCTATTGCATTTTTTTTATGAGTTTGTATTGTTTCTGTTATTGTTAAATTACCGAAACAATTCAATTGCCTTTGTCAATCAATCGATATAAAATGTCAGTTCTACATCAATCTTTTTAATCATTTTTTAATGAGAACACGTGGGAAAAAAATTTGGACAGATTCTCACGAGTATAAAAATTTTTTAAGTTGCATACAGTGGCGAATCCAGCTTTCAAATTAAGAGGGGCTACATAAGTCTAAATTTGTCATCATTCAGGACTTCCGATGAACCCCATGGCCACACCCTGTATTCAAATTTTTGTGTGTTTGGTGACATCATCAAATTAAAAAAAATTTTTTTTTTCAAATCCAGCTTTTTGAAGTAATTTAAATGAGGATAACTGACTGAATTAGGGTAATTTGAGTATAAAATTATCATTTTTGCTATTAAAACGACAAAATTCTAGTCAGAAATATAACTGACTAGACCAGGGGTGGCCAACCCGCGGCCCGCGGGCCGCATGTGGCCCGCCTAGAACTTTTTTTGGCCCGCGAGATTCATTACGCTTATACAAAATACATTTATTTTATAATGACGAAAGTAGTGAAAACCAATGTATTTAAAAAATATATAATATATGGGAACGCAAAATTTTTAATGCGGCCCGCGGAGTTATGATGCGCTTCCAAAGTGGCCCGCAAGATCATTTGGGTTGTCCACCCCTGGACTAGACAGAAACCTTTTTCTAGTCGTCATAGGTTTTGAATTTTGATAAAAATGAAAAAAACCACACTGAAAATTTGAAATTTGCTTCCAATTTCAATATTCTGTAATTCTTTTACGGGTTTAAACAATTGAAAAATTTTACTAATCCTCGTGACGTTATAAAGGTAAAAAAATTATTTTTTCTCGAATCAACTTTGGTGGAAATAATTCGGATAAGAGATTGGTTGAATTTGAAAAATTTTTGTACGAAATTTATATTTTTTCTATACAAAATGACAGAATTTCTTTTAGAAATACAATTGAATTACCAAAAGTCTCACTCGTAAGCCATGATTCTATATAATCGTAGTTGCTCCCAGATAATCAGGTACAAAAGTATATCTCAAAAGAAAAAAAATTTATTTTTATCAAAAATTAAATAATGTAGGTATTAATACTCTTCAGTTATTATATGTAGGTATAGCTACCACTCGTTTCTTTGAATTTCCGAGCGCTGATGTTGTAGCAATTTAAAAACATTGTTGAAAAATCGTTGTAAAAACGTGTTGTAATGATGTTTATAAATTTTATTTCAAAAACGGTGTAGTGAATAATTTTTATTTTATATTGAATATGGTTTGTAACTTTGTATTTTATATCATATTAAATTTTTATCAGATTACTTTGACACGTTTTCATTTTATTCAAAAAAATCGTGTGGATATGCCAACTTCCCATAAGGGCCCGTGTTAAAATTACAAAACTTTGAAATCGTTTTTCTCAAAATTGAGGTAGTCAATTTTTTTTTATTTCGGTAAGGGCTCGTATCATTGGTATTGAATCAAATAAATATCTAGAGAAGTTTCGTTAAAATCCATTGAAAAATCGTTTTCCAGAGCAACTATCTTAACGTAGTTGCTCTGAGATAGTCAGGTACAAAAGTATATCTCAGCGAAAAAATTTTCTTTTGTCAAAAATTAAAGTAATGTATTAATATTTTTCAGTTATTATATTTGTATACCGCTTGTCTATTTAAATTTCCACGCGCTTATGTTGCAGCAAAATAAAAGTATTGTTGAAAAAGCGTTTTAAAAACGTAAAATGATGTTTATAAATTATATTTCAAAAACGACGTGGTCAATAATTTTTATTTGTTATTAAATATGGTTTGTAACTTTGTATTTTATAACATATTAAATTTTTATAAAATTCCTTTGACACGTTTTCATTTTATTAAAAAAAAAATAGAGTTTTCCCATAAGAACCCGTGTTAAAATTAGAAAACTTTAAAACCGTCTTCCTCAAAATTGGGATGGTCAATATTGGTACTGAATTCAATAAATATCTAGAGAAGTTTCGTTAGAATCCTTTGAAAAAATCGTTTTATCGACCAACTACCTTAATACAGTATTGTTCCTCTACAAAAATTAATTTCAGTAACAGTCACAACCTTACTGAATGCCATAAATATCGTAAGAGACCGTAATTTAATCGTAATTTAATTTAGAATTTACCCGATATTTATGTTAGAACCAGAATCGTTACAATTTGAACGGTGTGTTAAAACAACACCGCCTTCTACACAGCAAGCAAAAATCAATATAAAATTCCATTTAAAACAATCTCTTAAACAGTTCATTAATAGCGAACGAACGAATGCGAAAAAAACAACAAAAAAGCACTAACAAAAAAAAAAGAAAAACGAAAAAAGTGATGTAAAAATCTCTGAAAACAATCCGAACGGATGAAAGAAAAATCAATTTGGTACGACGAATCATGGCTGGGTGATGGTCCATTATTGTTTTTAAATTAGCTTCTATTTTTACGTTTTCATGTTCCAATTTGTATTTTAATATGAACATCATCTCCTCATGTTCCTTATACCCGGTGAATAGAAGAAAATGACGGTTTGTTCTTCGTTGCCGGGTGTAGTAGAACAAAGAAAATATTTTTATTATTGTAACCGTTCGTGATGATGGGTACAGAATAAAACGTTAATGTCTTGCTTTTTTGTACCGATGTAGAATGAACTAGGAGTTTTAGTAACTGGATACCACTGTGCATTTACTACATTGTGTAGAGACAATAATAATCATTTTCTAGGTTCATTCGACAATGCCGTTGTGGTCGAATGATTTGTGTTGTACGACCGTTTCTTGTATGGGGCTCGGTCATACCATTTGCCACAAGGGTGTGCTTTTTCGTATTTAATTTTATCAGTATAGCGTGTTAAAATGTACTGGGTAAAAAATTTTAAATTATTTCTTATCAATACGACAACCAAAACGACACCAAAAAAGCGATTTTGTTAATGATTATTATCAAGAAAAATTTTACACTGACGCCATTAAAGTCCACTCAACTGTTTTTAAATTAAAAAGTGGGACAAAAAGATTGAATTTTATTCCTAAAAAGTAAATATTGAAAAATTATTTTTTTCGAAATTGATAAATTTCTGTATTTTCAATATTGCCTATAACAAAAGCAAACATATTCTTGATAGGGACAAAAACAGCATTTTAATTCCTTATTCATTCATATACTTTTCCGTTTCTCTTTCTTAGGTACTGTAAAGATGTGTTTAGGTTTGAATTTTGTATTAGAATATTGTTATTCTATTCGTTCAAACATATATATTTGGAATATTTAGATTGGTAAACGTTTTTGCTTCGACATACCATACAAGGATATACGTATAAACATATGGATACTGACGTTAGTCACTTCATATTTAACAAACATTACTCCAGTCTATTGTATACAGTAAGTTACAAAAATATTCAAACCATTATATAAGCTTAGTTTCTTGATAAAATCAATGGAGTAAAAAATACATCAACTACTATTTAAGTTGGTTTTTCGATATGTTTTTGCTTGGTTTCGAATAGAATATTCTAGAATTTTTGTTAAATTCTACTCTTTGGTCTATTTTTCACTTATTATTACACGAGAGGTTTATACGGTTTCGAATAAATCTAGGTTTGTCTAATCTCGACAAAAATGCGACAGTTTTGTCAGTTGACAGTTCTGCGAGTTAAATTACTTTTAGGCAAGAAATTTGAGTTGTGTAGAAAACACAAATTTATTCAGAAAAAATATAAAACTCAAGTGTAATACGGTAAGACAATTTAACAAATAAAATTAATTAGTATAGTTCATATTAGTATTTAATACATTGTTAGCATGGTTCTAAAGTCAGTTAAATTTACCAATACGAATTTTTGCTTCGTTATTATCGTGTTTACCTTTCAGTATAATGACCAATGAAATGTTTTGTATCATTTTTTTCGTTGTAAAAATCTGTCCTAACTTTTTTCCATGGCAAAAGTGAAAAAATGACAATATTCTTATGGCACTTGATACACAAGAGTTAAATATTATTTATCAATGGTACAAATCACATTTACCACAAAGTACTTTTTTATTCAAGTTACTTACGAAGGAAAAATTATTAATAAATTGCAATGCAACAATATACAGCAAAACTTGTAATTGTTTTAGTCAACCAAGATTGTATTTACCACACATGATACATTGACAAATGAAAACATTGTAGGTATTAGAATTTTCTGACATCCATTGTACGTAGATATATTTGCTATTCTTATTTATTTATGCGTTTTTTTTTAAATGTTGTGTACACAGGAGTTTATTTTCCTTTTCTCAACGAGTTGCATTCTTCGTAGTTTGATAGTATATAGCTACAGAAGTAGCATTTATATTGTTGCTATTTCTTGAAATGAAAATAAGATTTCTATAAACATACATATTTTTATATATTTGTTGTATTTTTTCTTATATTTGTTTACTTTTTATACTAAATAAATACATACGCTTAAATCGAAGTACTTACTCGAAAATCGTTCTTGTTGAAGTTAGTATCAAGAGTAAATAAATAGAAAATAGAAATGGGCCGTACCTTTAGATTTCTTAAAATTTAATTTTTTTGAATATAACGGTTGCTAACACAATTTGTATGGAATTGTTGATGTTTTGCGACGTGGTGTGTCAGTTAGTAAAGTTTCTCTAGACGTCTTATGACGTCAATGACTGTCACGGAGTTAGGTAATATTTGTCTGACAAATATGTAATTTTAACCACTCGAAAAAAGTTTATAAAATATGTTTCTGCAGAAAATTTGAACCGAATATTTAAAATTAAATTACATTTACAAAACTTACAGTGTCTCCCCAAAAACATGAGCACAAAAATTGAACTGATGTGTTTACATGTGCGCAAAAATGTAAAATATAAATCCCTATTTATTTTACGTACTCCGTAATATTTACCATCTCTTACTAGAACTATTCTAAGCGATTATGCACTTTGGAGAAATAAATTAGCATATTTTATACATTTGAAATACACCGTAATATCAAAATATACGAATGGGTTTTTCGTAGAAGAGGAACCACAATCATCATTATATTGTTGAGATTTCGAGGTGTTTCGTAGTTACCGTACATGAACGGCTAAAAACATTGTGATTTTTATTACCAACATTTGTCAAATAGTTATGAGGTTAACTAGCTGAATACTGGAACCATTATTTTCGAGATATAATTCATTTTGGTGTTCTTGATTCTCTGACTTTCACATCAAAATAATATTACTTACTTCTAAATGATTTTTATTACAATTTATTTGATGATGTTGCCCTAATTCAACTGATCACCTTTCACTTCCATAAAGTTTGATTTGATAAAAAAAAAGAAGTTTACTGGAAATTTTTTAATAACTTAAAAATTAAGGCTTTAAAACTCGGTACCAAGTCATACAATTTGAAATAAAATGTTGCTTAAATTAGTTATTAGGTGTTTCGGTAAAAGAAGTAGGCGTTTGATGCGCGAAAAAGAATTGTTTTAGAAACACTAAGCAAAAATATCCAACAACAAATTTTCATCTCCATATTTTTTTGGCTCATGTTTTACCATACACATTTTTACGATTAGTGTCTGGGCAGACTAGTCCGGTCGACCGATTCATTGCACGCATGGTTGACCGTACGATAATATAGACTTGTTTATATCAGTCTAATTAGTGCGGTCAATGATAGTCACAAAATCCGGTCAGATTTCAAGTTGATCATAAACACTTACAATACATTTTGCTACGTTTTGTCAGACGTTTTGTCAAAAAATAAATAGACAAGAAATATGTTTACATAAAATATACATTCTCAGGTCTGTTATAAGCCTTCTATGTAATTCCAAACTTGTGTCAGTCACGTATAAGTATCTCAGTATCAACATTTTTCGATTGTACTCGTATTTTTATCTAAATTATTTTACAAACCGATCGCATCGGTGTGAATGTATTAAGATCTGACCGCATTGTGCCACGGTCGTCTGACGGTCGGTCGGATCCGTTTGTTCGGTGCTTTATTTACACTTACATATTATTACGTTTAGTGTCTGGCTGATGGTAAGTAGTACTCTATACCGCCATACACATTACGCTCTCACACACACATTTGTAATAAGTATATAGTGAGTAAGCGATCTCTTTAAATTATGTATAAGTTGCTCAGTTTCAAGTATCTCTTTATGCTGAAAAGTTAATGTATATTACAAGAGATTCTATCTCATTTGTTATACACCACATATCATAATGTAAATTTCTGAATCCAGTTGATACAGTCAATTATACAAAGTAGTGAACCCTAATGTCGCCTGACTTTTCTTTGCGGACTCTATCTTGCTGGACAATTATTTATGTTTATCTTAAATAAATAAGAAAAAAATTTAAATAAGGAATGATAGAGGAGTGGTTAACAATTTTTGATGGTTAACTGTACTTGATTAATTTAATAGTAAATAAAGTTTACGATCTTATTCATTTTATCACTGTTAAATACAGCTACAGGTTCCTAAAGGTGACCTCCTCGTGAAGTTGTTGTGAGACCTGATCTTTTTCTAGAGAAATAGAGAGAGGCTGAAAATAATTCTATATGTGGAGCACATTAAAAAACCCAAATTCTGACATATTTTGGTCAGTAATTCTGAAATTGTCGTTGATTTTAAATTCTTAAAAAAATTAAAAATTTTAGTTTCTTTAAATTTTTTCCGAACTTTGTTTATAAAAATCGATCAAATTTAAAAGAAAGGAACAGTAAAAGGTCCAAATTATCTTAAGGAAAAAATCTTCTTAATAAATTACCTACGTGACTTGGGAAAATTTATTTATTTATTTATTTATTTATTTATTTACTTTTTTTTCAAATACCTTCAAATAGACCTACAATTGCACTGTCAACTTTTTTGGCTCCGGGAAACATTTAAGTATCAGATAATTTAACAGAAAGAAAAAAATATCAAGTAAAAAATTAAAGTGACATTGAAATCTTTCTGGCAAAAAGGTTTTTGAGGTATATTAAAGACAAAAATTTAAAAGAATTTTTCTTTGCAATTACATTGGAGATAAACAGGTTTACCTGTAACGAAAGATTTATGAAGAATTGAATCGAAAAAAAGAACGGAATTAATTTGTTAAATGACTAGGGGCAAAAAAAATTAAAATAACATTATTTTACTTATTGGAAAGGATGTGGACACTAATTGAAAATCAATAGACGAACATTATTCGAACATTCGAACAAATCATCGACCTACTTTTTCTACTACAATAATTTCATTTCCATATATATTTATTCGGTGATGAAAAATTCTCACAGATATACATATCTGTTTGACAAAATGATAAATTTTTATATACTTGAATATTATAATTAATTAGGGTAATGATGCTGAAACAATTGCACCACCCGTACTCTCTTTTTAACCTAATAAAAAAAGGCACAAATGACGTAATTAGTGACGTAGATGTGGTGGTGTGGTTATTAATTAAACACATTTTTTTTCCTATTGCTTTTGTGAAAAGTGTGGAACAATTATGCTGCGTAATTGTATTGATATTGAGTAGGTAAGCTATAACGTTTCTGGATGGGAACTGTGTATCTCTCTTCGCAATACCTACTTTTCATTGTTATATATTGATATAACAATGAATGTTGGATGATATGTCGACGATTCTAATTCTACGGTTGGCTAATATAGGCTAAATGTTTTTCCTTTCGAAATACTGAGCTTCAAAGTGGCAAAGAGTTTGCCTCAATTCTCGGTAATTTTTAAAATGTTGGCTCAAAAAAATTGGGATAATTGTAGCACTTGTTCAAAACACGTAGAAGAACTCCAAAAGTAATTTCACATACTCTATCGGGTGAGATATCGCCAAAAGGATATTAAAATGAAGTTGAGGCCCCTTAATTAGTTTTCATTCTCAAACCTCGTATGCAAAATATTGAACTTTAAAGTTTATATGTTTCCTATAATAGTAATTATAGTCGAATTAAACTGAAACATTTCCAGGCTACTGATGAACTCTGATCAATGCGTGTTCAGAGATCGAATCAACCGAAGTCATAACTCGTTATGATATCAAAAGCATGAGCACGTACGAAGTGATATACACTGTACAAATGTACCACAGGCATTCACCCAAAAGTATATATAGGTAATGCTTATATTAACATTATTTTTCCACTTTCCTTTCTTGCCTTCGACATTCCATTTATTTGATTAAGACACGTAATGTTGTTTTTTTTCCTACTCACTGGCTACGTGTGCCTACTTTCATTGCTGACTTTTTCCATTCGAAATACGAAATATATTTTTAATAGGGTAGGATGAAAGGAGTTTATTATATGTTACGTTATATTATATTATATATAGATATGTGGAAGTTATAGTACCTGAAATTTTTTTCGATATGTCCACTGTTAGTTAAGTACACGCTAAAAAATATTTTCCGAAATTTTTGAAATATTTGAAAAAGTTATTTTAAAGACGTTGAATTCATACGAAACATACGAAAAAGGTGACGAGAAGCAGTTGATACTAACACAATTCAATAAATTTTAGAATATAAAAAGAAATCCTAATCTCAAAAATGGTTTAATCTCCAAATACTTTCAAAATTTGAGCGAAGTGGGAATAGTTAGTAGGATATCGACATTTAATGCCCCATTTTTAATACTATTTACTATAGCTGTGGTGATAAAATTCGTAGAAAACCATAGAATCAAATCACACAATTTCTGAAAATTTCATTAAAAACTTGTCGCACCCGGTGGGATCTTTGGTCACGCAGGTGGATATATGTAGATCGATAGGGTAACACGAAACCAAAATTGTCCAAGCAGCTCCAACTGGCGTGAAAATTTTCAATTTGAACTTTCGCTACTTTATTTAGTAACTTTGGAAGGAAAATTTTATTCTTCTTATTCTGAAGCAGGAAAGCTTAGGTATTAGCCAGTTGCTCTCAGAATAGTAAAAAATACTGAAGTGACGCTAATTGTTTTACATGCGAAAATAACATAATTTTCAGCTTCATTTCAAAATTTTGATAACCCAGTTTAGACAATTGAAGACGTGAGTGGATGAAGGTGCTAGTTAACACTTCTTCAAAAATAATTTTTTTGTAAAATTTTGAAATATTCTATGCTATTTGAAGTATCATATATTAAAATTTGGTTTCATGACGTCCAATAATTTTGCAGAAATTCAATAAAAAACATGTGCTATTGCATGGGAAGTACATGTAAATAAAAACTTTCAAACGTTTCTATTGTAAAATTATAAAAAAGTTACACAACACCTTTCTCCACTCATGTCTTCAAATACATTAAACTTTAGTTTCCTGTCTTTTAACTTTAGAGTGTAATGTGCGTTAGTTTTTTCTGTTTATTTCACAATGTTTTAATTAAAAATACAGAAGAAAGTCACTTTTCGCTTTTTTTTTTTGGATATGAAGCAAACATAAAGTGAAATCTTTTGTAACAAAAATATGCCGTTGAATATGTTGTTAATTGTGTCTTTTGTCTTGCTTTTTTAAGGTATTTTTTTGTGCTCCTATGTATGTTTCCTATGTTCTTTGATTATTTTTTATTTTTTTTTGACAAGGTTTTTGTGCGGCGTTATATGACTCGAAATTAAATGAAGCTAATTTTGTAAAATATTTTTTTTTTTTTTATAAAATGTCTGTATTACTACAGTGGAACAATTAAAATATAAAATATAAGTATCTCACTAAAAAAAAAATAATAAAATAGTTTTGTTTAAAAATAATTGGGAAATTTTGAGATGTAATGTTAGGACAACGTTGGTAACTATCAAGAAGGTCTTTTGTTTTTAGAGAAAATATTCGTATCCGAAACCCTATAAATCCATATCAGAATTAATCTAAATAGTTACACGTACCGACAGTATATCAACACTATAATCTATTTCACTTTAATTTAAGCATGATTCATCACTTACAAATTTAAGGAATTCTCGTTTTCTTAGCTTTAACTGCGTAGATTTTAAATTTGCAGTTTGTTTTTAGAGAAAGAAGGGAAGATTGATTTGTTTTGAATATAAGACTTATTTAATTTTTTAACGATGACTCATGCTCAATTGTATTTGAAATGGGATACCTATACCAGAAATCTGGTGACGTAAAGAATCCAACTCGAGATTTGAATCGCCAATCCAGAAACTGTATCTGTGCAAACATTTATGTATCTATATGGTTAATTGGCGATAGAAATCAAATTATCGCAAATTAGATCTAACTATATAAACATTATACATATGAAAGGTACAGGGGAAAAACGATCAGAGTCACAAAAAGTAAATTTTTCAGTGGAGCGTTTTTAAACTTTAAAGTGTGAATCATGTATTATAGGCGCATTTTTCAACATAACAATTTTTTGCTTGAAAGCCACGCATAGGATCTGGTGATTACTACTAATATAGTAAGCTAGAAAACGCCATGCCAGCATAAAATAGACGGCTAGCCGTTTTCGCAAAATTTGACATCGAATCATGTATTATAGGCGCATTTCTCAGCAATAAAATTTGGACTATCATCGTTCTTCCCCTGCATATCACGGACTATATTCGATTTTCACGTGTAATGTTAACACGAGGTCAATATTCTGCATATTGCCAACATAACTGCATGGATTTTGGCATTTTTTATGTTTTGTGACTCTGATCGTTTTTCCCTTGTACCCTTCATATTTTATATAATACAATCTATTACCACCAGAGACGTAGGTACACGCAATCTTTTCTTCGTCAATATTCACGGACCACAAATTTAGAACAAACCATTTATTTAGCTATAATAACTTCCAGCATTGAGTTATTTTTAGTGTTGCTTTTCAATTAAGACACGAAATTACTCGGTCATGAAAATTTCGTTATAGACAATTTTCACTGTACAAAATTATTTAAACAAATTTTGTGAATGTGTTAAGCTATGTGTGAATTGCTTGGTGTACTCATATTCCTATAACATAACCAACTTTGTAATATTATAATTTTAGGCTCACTTTACTAAATTATTCTTGATAAATTATTATTGTTCCTCGTATAAAAAACACATAAAAAATAATATCATATAGTTCAAGACCTAGAACAAAACTAAACGTAAAACAAATTTTCTAGACATTTATGTACCGTGAAAACCGGAAACCGTTGAGTGTAAATTGGCTTCTACTACATTCTTTCTTCATACTCGTATGTATAAAATAAAGTAATTTGAAATATTACTGAATAAATTTTTTTTGAATATCCTTACGATATAGGGAACGGTAGGACAAGGCTGGGGAGATAAGATCTGACACAGATTTTTTAAAACTTTGAAGATCAGTCTTCCAAATTAAACCAAAAAAAAAAAAAGAAATATATTCCTTTCGGTCTTACCTCAGAAGTGAGGTAAGACTGAATATTCAATAGGACAAGACGTTACGTATCTACCCTTATAATTTTTAACTATTCTACCCAAAAAAACACATCTCTTTGATAAATTAATTGCCTATTACATAAATAAATTTATATTAACCATATTCTCAAAAAAAAATCTTTAAATTTATTTCTTTTATGGCGATAACCTTACCCCTCCCTTAAAGAAATAATGATCTCTTACTTCCATGAACCACTTGCCGCTATTTCAAGGCTTCCTTTGTAATATTCCACAGGGTATTATCTACGTAAGGATTGCGAAGTAAAGACCTAGAATAAACGGACTGACGAGAGTGATTTTTTCAAATTTTAATAACTAAACATTTCAATTAATTCCTATTTTCCTAATAATTTGTTACCTAAGTAAACTAGGTATATTTTGTTTACATTTTTGAAATTTAAAAATAAATAAAGATATTTTTAATAAAATTTCCACATAGGTAAACAAAAATTGTAAATATAAAAATAATATCGTAAATAACAACGCAGTTCAAAGAGAAAAAAATTAATTAAAAATATGGTAACATTTTTTTCATACAACAATTTGATGTATGTAAACATTTTCGTTTGAGGTTATCTATCATGAACGTAATTTATAATATGAACACAAATTAATATGAAAGAAGGAAAGGTTAACTTGGAAATTCGATGCGAATAATTTTATTTTTTATATTTTTTTCTTTTTTGATACCGTTAACATACCTAACTTTCCCACGTAATTCGAATTGTCTAAAATTATTTGACATGGAGAGGAACTTCTTAAAGTACTCAAATAGTACGATTATTTCGACATAACCACCCCCTAGTTAACTTCCCTTTGACTCAATATTCGAAAATTGAGCAAGAATAGTTAAACTAGTTTTTTTTGAAATCTAGGAAAAAAAGATTTAATTTTTTTTCACCCTTTTTTGCAAATTTCACCATCGGACTGTAACCACAAACCACCCCTGTTGAAGTAATTTAAACAAATTGCACATCTTAGCTCTTTAAAAAATAGCAATATCAATAGCAATATCGCCAATTTAAGCTTTTACTATATCTCTTATAGTTTTCGAGATTTGTATTTGAAAAATTAAATCTTTACCCCAATTTTGGAAGGGCGATTTTGCCCCTTCAAACCGTTTTTTCACCGTCATTTTTTTAGTGTCCTACAACGCATCCAAATTTTATCAAAATCGATAGGTCCAGCCAGGGCCGTAATTAGGTCTTCAGGGGCCCCGGAGCAGAAAATACATTTGGGGCCCCTACGCCGCCTCGGGCAAAATAAAAAAAATTCCGCCAAAACAAAAAGCGGCGATCTTTTTTTTCTTTTTTGGCTTGTCAGTCGTTTGCTCGTTTCCTCCCTTAAATTTACAGAAATACCGCCCAAGAAATTTACAAAGAAACTTACTTGGGGACTCCTTTTGGCTTTGCGCCGCGAGACAATGCCCCGGCTGCCCCCGGCTTAGTTACGGCCCTGGTCCGGTCTCCGGACCTTTATTTGTTAGTGGTTCGTAGAAAGGAGTCTAAGCATATAGTAACTCATTAGTCGGGAACGGTTAGGATGTTTAAAAAATTTTTTTCTCAAGGCAAAAACAATTTTTTTTATTAAAAAATTTTATTATTATGTACTGAAAAACATTTTTTGTTTAACGTGGAATGTTTCCAAAGAATTTTAATTAATTTAAAAATGTATTTTTATGACGGTATATGGCTACATAGCAAACGTAATACAAAGCCTGTATGTAAGAAGGTTGTTTTAATAATGAAATTTTAGAGTGAGAATAATGTTAATAATTTATTTTGCGTTCTACAACTGATACAATAAACGTCTGTAAGTGTGGTACGACGAATGAATATAGACTAGGATTATTATTATTTTTTTTAAATTTGTCAATATTTATTTTTTAGTGTGAATTCTTTCATATTTTGATTTACCACACCCCCCCAAATATTTTATTTTTTATTTCTTTTTATCTTTATTCGGACTGTTCGATAATGCGAGACGTACGTAATTACTATTATTATGAGTAAGGGGAATTTTTTGTTTAAAAGTTGGTTCACATAAATTGCTTAGTTTTGTATATACGATCTAGAAATATTTCCCCGATCCTGAGAATTTTTTTGTTTTGCAATTCTGAAAGTTAAATAATTATGACTTTATTTTTGAAACCCTGTCAATTCTATGATTACAGAGGCCAAACTATCTCAAGTCTAAAATGTTTTGCTATTGTAAAATATTTTCGATTTGAGTGAGAAAAGCATGGCTGCGCTTAAAATAAAATTTTAATAAGCAGTAATCAGTAAACGGATACTTTGGGGATATAATATCGTACACTGATGGTTCCAAAATCAATGACCGAACAGGAGCAGGAATATTCGGTGTTTGTCCAGCAGTTGAAATATTTCAACATCTGGGGCAGCATGCGCTACAGTGTTCCAAGTAGAAGTGTTCGCAGTAATTTCTTGTCTCTATGAAAATATAAGAAGATCTTATCAAAATAAGAATATCTTTATTTTCAGTGATAGTCAGGCAGCACTCAAAGCTATTAACTCATTTCAGGTAAAGTCAAAACTTATCCTGAAATGTAGGGAACTTCTATAAGAACTAGGTAGCGAGAACAGAGTTTCTCTGATATGGGGACCAGGACACGTCGGAGTTGTTGGCAATGAGAAAGCTGACAAACTTGCAAAGCAAGGTGCATTAAAAGATGACTACAGCCCAGAACCCTACTTTGGGGAAAAACTGCGAAAGGGGAAATTGCTGAAGCCATGACAAATAAAACAACTGCAGTCTTGAGGAACACTGCAGAGCAAAGACGTGCGAGGCTTATGATTAAAGGACCTTCCATGAAGTTATCATCCGAAATTCTACAACTGGATAGAACGAAGATGAAAGCTATAGTGGCGTTTTTACTCGACACTATCAGTTAAGGAAGTATCTCCATCGAATGGTAATATATAGAGAAGGACCAGTATGCAGGAAATGTGGGGTGGAAGATGAAACGGTCCACCACATTCTATTTGAATGCGAGGCATTGGCCCGCATTAGGCACTCAACACTGGAATTGGGTACAGAGCTTGAGACTATATTCATCGGAATCCCGTAAGGGACTAACTGACTTCATCAAAGAAGCAAGCCTCTTACGCGTAACTGACGAATAAACGGGGTTACTGTACAATATTCCACTATAGGAATCAGTGTATGGGCTAACCACCCGTAGGAAGAAGAAGAAACAGATACTTTGCTTTATAGCCGCAGATTTTGTTTTTCATCACAGAGTAGAGACAACGTGCAAAAAATATTTGTAAATTGTACATTGTAAATACCCCTGTCGCAGCATCTGCATAACATAGCGAATTTCCAAATCTTGGACACTGGCGGATCTCATCTAAGACCTGTACCTATTTAAAATAGTTTAGCTTTCTAAGAGTAAAAGAATTTTTAAAATCGGTTGGGTAATTAGTTTTGGTATTTTTGGGGACCCAAGAACCCGAACGAATTTTGTGCAGCATAGTTGTATCCATCTAAAATAATTTAGTTCTCTAGCAGTGAGAAATTTTTTAGCATCGGTTCGATAGCTTATTACTGGCGTTTTCGGATCTGCAAGATCCCGGTGGACCTCATTAAAAAATCAGCTCGACCGTATATTCTAGGCGGACTTTATGTAATATATATATATATATATATATATATATATATATATATATATATATATATATATATATATATATATATATATATATATATTCAAAACCCGTTGTGTAGCATTCTACGCCGCATTTGCATCCGCAGGACAGTTGTGGATCTCAGATAACACAACCTGTACCTATCTAAAATAGTTTACCTTGGTAATAGTAAAAAGGTTTCAAAATCGGTCAGTTATTTTATTGTTGACACTTTTAGGTCCTACTGACACTTCAGACCTTACATAACGTAATCTATATGTATCTAAAATAGCTTAGCTCCCCAACAGTGAAAAAATTTTCAAAATCGGTCGGCTAGTTTATTTTTGACGCTTTTGGATCCGATGGACCCTGGCAGACTTTACATAACGTAATCTATATTTATCTAAAATAGTTTAGCTCTGTAAGAGTGAAGAAATTTTCAAAATCGGTCGGTTAGTTTATTTTTACCACTTTTGGGTCCCATGGATCCTGGCGGACACTAAATACCGTAATGTATGTCTATCTAAAATAGTTAGTTCCCCAACAGTGAAAAAATTTTCAAAATCGGTCGGTTAGTTTATTTTTGACACTTTTGGACCCATGGACCCTGGCAGACCTTACATAACGTAATCTATATTTATCTAAAATAGTTTAGCTCTGTAACAGTGAAAAAATTTTCAAAATCGGTCGGTTAGTTTATTTTTGACACTTTTGGATCCCATGGACCCTGGCAGACCTTAGATAACGTAATCTATATTTATCTAAAATAGTTTAGCTCTGTAACAGTGAAAAAATTTTCAAAATCGGTCAGTTAGTTTATTTTTGACACTTTTGGGTTCTATGGACCTTGGTGGACCTTACATAACGTAATTTATATTTATCTAAAATAGTTTAGCTCTGTAACAGTGAAAAAATTTTCAAAATCGGTCAGTTAGTTTATTTTTGACACTTCTGGATCCTATGGACTCTGGCAGACCTTACATAACGGAATCTATATTTATCTAAAACAGTTTAGCTCTGTAACAGTGAAAAAATTTTCAAAATCGATCAGGCAGTTTATTTTTGACACTTTTGGGTCCTATGGACCGAGGCGGACCTTACATAACGTAATCGATATTTATCTAAAATAGTTTAGCTCTGTAACAGTGAAAAAATTTTCAAAATCGGCCAGTTAGTTTATTTTTGACACTTTTGGGTCCTGTGGACCTTGGCGGACCTTACATAATGTATTCTAAATCTATCTAAAATAGTTTAGCTCTGTAACAGTGAAGAAATTTTTAAAATTGGTCGGTTAGTTTATTTTTTACAATTATGGGATCAGTAAATCCTGGCGAAACTCATACAAGTCTAGTACTCTAACAGTAAGAAAAGGGTTCTAAGGATCTCATATAACTTATGGCAGTCCGTAAGCTTCTTGCGGACATCATTTAATTAATTAATTCAAATACTTTAACTTACTAACTGTGAAAAAATTTTTAAAATCGATTGGTTAATTAATTTCTGGCCTTTTTAGGTCCCGAAAACCTTGACCTCACATAAAATACCTTAAATCCATTTGAAATGGTTTAATTTTTTAACATTATTAATTATTAGTGGAAAAATTTTCAAAATCGATTCAAAATATTTTTCCGTACATACATATGTACATTGTACATATTTTGTTTTGTTTCATATTTAATAATATTTATATCATAACATAATCTTCAATTTCTTGTTTACTTAAAAATTCAATAAAAAAAAAAAATTCTTCATTACATTAGCTTACAAAATCTGTTTAATTTACATTTTTTAACATGGGATAGAACCATGCTAATTATAATGCAATAAATGAGAAACAAAACTCTATACATGTATGTGTGTTATATCACATATATGTGAATAGTTTTCACTTGTTCTCACAAAATTCTTTAATAAAAAAGTGAAATATTTTTATACTTAATAAAGAACTGAGATATAAATATAAATTACTTATTAGACTAACAAAGAAAGAATAAAAGTGAAAATTTACATTTTCTCGAAAAATACTTAAAATAGAAAGAAAATTATAAGAATATTTTCTTCATAATTTTTTTTTTCCTTTTCAACGATGTAAAAATTGAACTGCCTTATGATAGGATCGAATGATAAAAAATGGCCAGAAAACCTACTTCTGGGCATCCGACGTGTCTGGCTAACGAACTTAGCCAAGCCAATTCAGAATCCAGTCCGCACACAAAATTTCATAAGCGTTAAACGTTTCGTTCGAGAGTTATCGTGGGAACACATAAATATATATATATATATATATATATATATATATATATATATATATATATATATATATATATATATATATATATATATATATATAAATTTTAGTGAATATCATTTTCGTATTCTAGGGACCTCAAAACAGATTTCTGCCATAGTCCCGGACTCAGATTGCGTCATGACACCTATTGTAATAGCTGAATTTCGAGTTTTCGAAATTCGCTTAAAAAGAAAGCTTATTAGATAATGTACCTACAAAATATGCATATAGGTACATACTATTTTTTAGCAAAAGAATAGCTTTTCGGGGTTCTGTAAATCTTAAACAAGTGACAGTCTTTTGCCCGAGTGATGCTGTTGATGGAATATTAAGTGGTTAAACTAAATAAACAAATTGATAAAAAAATCATTCTGTGTATTTCAAAGAAAATCTGTTCCTGACATTTTTTACAAAGAAAAACTTTACATGGAAATTTAACATTTTATTCTTTAGTGAATTTATAATTTCGAATGTGTAGAAGAAAATAAAATTATTTTGACAACTTTATTTTTTGTGTCTACTCTTTTTTACTCATCTACGAAAAAAAGATATTCTCTTTGACTTTGAGTTCGTAAAAAATTTCATTAAAAGCTTTTTTCTCTATAACTTTAGTATGGCCTTCAAAAGTTATAGAGCGTCAAATGTACAAAAAATTTGCACGTGGCCATAGCCAAACGGGATACTCTGTAAAGGTACAAATGGGTTAGGGGACATGTCGTGGGCCGGCCTATTACTGTGTAAAACCACTTTCCTGGCAAGTGGCGTAACCTCGCTTTTTCACGTGGCCTATGGCAAAACACGTACCGAGCGGCTTCAAACCTGTAAATTGAAAGTATCCGAAGAGAAGTTTGGGAGTCCTACCGGTGGCGATTTCTGGCAAACCCCTTGGTAGATTGCCGAAATAAGGTAGTCCGAAGTGCACCCTCCCGAAGGGGACTCTAGTGCCGGCTGCAGGTCAACACACATCGTTTCCTTAAGAAATGGTCACGTGGAGTATGCAAAACCTACTGCACGAAAGAACTTTTGAAGGCCAGGTTCTCCATACCTAAGATGAATATGTTTGTGACCTACTAGGAAGGGGCTTTCTCACCAGTGGGCGCTGGCGGGGGGGCAATTTTGCGCATTGTCCTTTGAAAATTCTCTTTTATTTTACTTGATATTTGAGTTTTATTTTAGGAATTTGTAATTTTCATCCGAAACATATGTATTTCAAATTGTATAAATTTAATTTTTTTCTTTTTTCTATCTTCATTTTCAATTGTAACATAACATGATATGTTACAGAAAAAAGTAAATATACAGGTGAAAGAACTTGGGTTTTTCACTACGAAAAAAGATTTTTCCAGAAAAAAGGATCAAAAAAGAACAAAAAATTGACCACCCAGATCAGTGATAATCACTATATATGACTCAACCTAATATAATGGTTGTGATGATGAGTTGATTGCTCGAAAGCTGGCTCGGAATCGAAGTGAAAAGTTAATTTAGTGAAAAGTGACAAAGTAAATTATTCTTATATTTTTGACTGTGACTCATAGTACTCTGTAGACACTAAAATCACAGGAATTTTTTCGAAATTAACAGTCGCGACACCCCTCAAAAGGATAAGAGTTATTTCATATACATACATATTATATATATATATATATATATATATATATATATATATATATATATATATATATATATATATATATATATATATATATATATATATAACTCTTATCCTTTTGAGGGGTAACGTGACTGTTAATGTTGCTTTTTAAGAACAGAAAATTTATCTTAAAATATAAGATGGTCAGAGCCGGATTAAAAAAAATTTAAGGGTCCCTTATTTTATCCATATTTAGTATTAAATTTTTCTCTAAGAAAATATTTCTGGTTTAAATTTATTTGCAAATGTTAATTACACGGGTGAGATCTACCCACTATTTTCGCAGCGAGACTTATATACTTTCCACCCTGTATATTCGAACAATTTATATGCATATCAAATTGAAGCTAGAATTGTATTCGAAAATAACAAACAACCTGTACTTTCTACTTGATTTGTTATGTACACTTCAGTTTACTCAATAAATCTCCAGTTTGATTTAGTATGTAGTTTGACAGAATTGTTTTCGGTCTGTCAAGCTCCGTAGCAATAATATGAAGATATAAATAATATTGTATATAGATATATACATAGAACACCAGAAGCCAACTAATATCAAAAAAGTGTAGCTCGCTTGGAGTCATTTGTTGGTCAGTCACAGCTTAAGGTATGTAGTCAGTCGGTGTCGGTCACCGAACGCACAATGCATTGTAATGTATTGTTAGATATTGTTACGTGGATTGCACACGTTGCTCTGTCCAATAATAGGTGTTTTGTAGTTGTGTGTGTGAATACGCACACAGTGTGTACCTACACAACATAGTAATGCGAAGTGACGAGGATTTTAAGTCACCTGACCGCTACAGTATGAACACTACCTATTATATATTAATTTGACCCCTTGGATATATATTACTGAAATGTTGGGGATTACCAATATTCCTTCTCCTATTCCAATTACTCATACCTTATTTATTATTGATAAGCAAAATATGTGGATACATTAATAAACCGTTGTATTATATTCTGCTTGAAGGGTTTCGATAAACATTTGAAATATTTTGAAAAAAGTCTCTAATTGTAATTCATGCATAAAAAATCCAATACATATTCTATGTGATTGATCTTGAAGTTGAAGACTATATTCTGTGTGATATAGTCTTCAACTTGAATGCTAAATTTGTAAATAATAATAAAAGCATACCCTCATATATATAAACAGGCCCAACGAGAGGGCGAGGTAGCCGAGGTTCCAGCCCCGGCGCCCGTAGGTGTTAGTAGAGGACCCGGAAAAAAGGGAAAAGAGTTTTTTCTGCTGATCACTTATATTTTTGGGAAAACACTTCTAACAAATTTCGTTTATTCCCGGAGCTTGCCTTTTCCCTCCACGACCCTGCTTATAAATTTTGAATATTAACATAAAATATTAATTAGACCGGCTTCGGTTACTTTTGTGCCCCTCTTTAATAACTTAGTTATTAATTATTGCTGCTAAACTACTAAAGAAGTCTAGACGCGCGAATTTCCGATTTATAAACAAAATTTTGTTTTTCATTCTTAAAATCATTTCTTAAAAAACAAATTGAAAATTTGTATTCTATTGGATGGTTATTTTCCTACACGTATTCTACACATTAATTTTATTTATTTATTTTTTTTTTTTTTGTTGTTGCCTGGGCTCAACTAAAGCTCAATCCTTATACCTTTTCGCCTGTTTAAAGGTATTTCTTCCGTTAACTATAACTTTCCTAACTACATCATTTTATACACAATTACATGAGCAGTTGTCCAAACTCATATTACAAAGCATATTATACTATATTCATGCTCATGGTCCTTCCTCCTTTGACTGAATCAAACAAATACTAATTTGGTTAAAAAATAAAAAAAATTTCCCGGTTTTTCGTTAACAATTTTTTAATTTAAATGTATATGCGGTATATAATTAATTAAATTTGTTACAAACCCACATAATATAATACCTTACGCTCAGCCTAAAAAGCACAAAAAGAGGAAAAATGTAAAATTAAATATATTTTTAATATTTACTTTCTTTTATAATTTTTCCACTTGGTTAAATTTTATTTTTTGCAATACAAAACTCATGTAGGAGGATTCATACACGTAGATTTTTGTAAATAAAATTACATTTTAAAATTAAAAAATATATTTACATACGTAGGTATATCTAAATGTACTCCATCTACATATTGGTGCGCCGTTCAAAACTACCCCTACAATGTGTTTGGGTAGGGAACGTTACCATAGTTGCCCATATCACGATTTATCTCGTTTTAGCACAATATTTCACTCTTTCATTGATGAAATGCACCAATGATATTTAAGGTAGTTGGTCGGTGAAATGATTTTTTCAAAGAATTTTAATAAAAACTTCTCTAGATATTTATTTAATTCAATACCAATAATACGAGCCTATATCCCGATTAAAATTCACTACTCCAATTTTGAGAAAAACGATTTCAAAGTTTTGTAATTTTAACACGGGCTCTTATTGGAATACTCTATTATTTCTTTTTAATAAAATGAAAACGTGTCAAAGGAATTTGATAAAAATTTAGTGTCTTATATAAAATACAAAGTTACAAACCATATTTAATAAAAAATAAAAATTATTCACTACGCCGCTTTCGAAATATAATTTATAAACATCATTTTACAATGTTTTTACGACGCTTTTTTAACAATGATTTTATATTGATACAACATAAGCGCGCGGAAGTTAAAAAAAACAAGTGGTATACAAATATAATAACTGAAGAATATTAATACATTATTTAATTTTTAATAAAAGAAAATTTTTTTGTTGAGATATAATTTTGTACCTGACTATCTTGGAGCAACTATGTTAAATTTTTGTAGTGTACAGATACAGTCTACTTAAAAACTCATGTAAATTAAAATGTCGCTACGAATTACTTCATCTCTGGTAATTTTAAATTTAATTTCGTAAATATGATGACGGTAAAGTTTTAAATAAAAACGAAAATGTCACAGAAACCACACTAATCTTTAAAAAAATTTCCAATATATTTGCCCTGTGTTCGGTAAATCTGTTTGCAGCCTGTATATACCAAAGTCAATTAACTCTTTAAATGATTAAGACGAGTTAACTCGTCCTGCAATATGGACAGATTTCCATAATACGGTATAATTCTAAATAATGTTCAATTTTATCAACAAAATTTAGTATAATTTATTTTTTGTAAATTGCTAGGATTCACTTTTTTGATGTTGGGATCTTTGATTTTTTTCTTTTTCTTTTTTTACAACCTTATCTACTGTACTTATCACTGGCAGTAAAGAGTCCGATATTTTAAGACAAAAAAATTTTTTTCCATATGGTTTGTTGAAAAGGGTTAACATATAATAGATAATATAATATTATCGACAAATAGTCATACTTACATATTTGTTATTTGTTAACGACTTTATTAAAGATATTGTTGAAACAATAAGTAAGAAAATTTTGTATTCATAATGAATGAGCAGTAACTCGACATCATTATTAGGAAATTGTATGAAACAATATTCTCTATCGTGTACAAATTCAACTTCTATACTAACTACTCCAATAAATACAACCGTGACAGTAATACAAGGTGTCACTAAAGTTTCCCCCATAGTAGGTATCTGTTAAGTCATAGGTATCTCTAAGCAACTGATTATTGAATGATAAAGGCAGTTCTGACAAAAAAAATGAAAATACCCCTGTCGCAGCATCCTACATAACATAGCGAATTTCCGTTTATAAAAATTCGTTTTTGTCGGAAACTAGTTGACATAGGAAAAAAGTCTAAAGACTTTTTCTATGTAATTTTTTTTCTCTTTTAAATGGTGTAAAAAAAATTTTGCAAAAATTTCTGAATAAGTGGAAATTTTGGCAAAAAACTAATTTTTTGCAAGAACAAAAAACATGTCCCTCGCATCCGACGTGTCTGGCTGACGAACTCATCCAAGGGTTTGGGACTTCCAATGTTTTCACCAAGTTTCGTACAATTTGGATACTTCGTTCGAGAGTTATCGCGCGGACACACACACGTATATATATATATATATATATATATATATATATATATATATATATATATATATATATATATATATATATCGGTTTCTGGGGACCTCAAAACAAATTTCTGCCATAGTTCCGGGCTCAGGTCGCGTCATGACAGTGGCTGTAATAGCTGAATTCCATTCTGGAAATTCGCTAAAAGTGATCCCAGAAACATACAGTTATTTTCAAAATTCATAATCTGATTGTTACAATTCCGTTTCTGATGAGTTTAATTGTGCTTGTACACTTCATGACACATGACGTCATCATGGTAAATATAACTTTTTAAATTAATATTCTAAATACTAAAGGCTTTATTTACAAGAATATCCGAATACAGGAATGACTCGGGGACAAGCTATTATTTTTAATAATTGCTTTTATTTTTTATTAATTCCTGAAATAGCTGAAATTTAATAGTTTTTTTTTATTAATTCCTAAAAAAGCCGATATCTTTTACTCTAGACTAAAAGACCCCGTAAAAAAAAGTGCAAAGAAGCTCATATTGACTATATATTCTGGTTTAGTATCTACAGAACAACGTCTGCTAGGCCAGCGAGTTTATAGGTATAGATATTTTAGGCATCTCCGAAAATAGTAATGAAATTATAATTATCAGTAAATTATGACGAAGGTACGTTCAAATCAAAATAATTCCTTTTAACTCCTTCTACGGTTTCAAACCGTATAAATTTTCTCTGGAACATCCTGTATATAATGTTTTATATTTATTTATAGTTGTATACACTCACGCGCAACGGAACGAGTTCCAGTGGGAAATCACATTGATTAATTACCGCTTCTTTACCACTCTTCCTGTTTCTACATCCCACATTTCTACTTGTACAAGTAAAATGTACTTTGTTTGTCGTATTCGTAGGTATCTACCCGTCAGCGCGAGTTACAACGCAGCAGACTTTAACTGCAAACATTGACTACTATCCTTTTTTCATCCTCTCCATAGACCTGTTACTTTTTTTTCTAAAATATACTATATACAAGGCGAGTATAATATTTATTCGTTTTAGTTTTTCCTTTTTCCTTTAGTTTGGTTGTTGTGTTTAATTCCGTTGGGAATATTGTGTAAGTCTTATATCAAAAACTGTTCTATAGCTACTTTTCAAAACGACTTTACAAGAGAAGCCAGTAAATGGAAGATTCAAGTTATTATTTTAACTAGTTATGAGAATTAGTTTGTAATATGTAGGTATGGACTTTGGAACAAAATTTTTCTAAACAATTGCAGTAGATAACGTAACAATTGTCAGAATGTTAAACAAATACATAATATTGTGCCACGAGTTTTATTCCCAAAAGTATGGTTACACTTTATAGGATTGTGTTTTAAGCTGGATGTTAGACAGTTCCAACAATTTTTTGAAATTTGAAAATAAGTTACTATATTTTTTTAAAATAATTTATATATTAGTTGGGAAACCAAATGACAGGAAGTAAATAAAAGTTTAAGGGAGGAGTTCACGCCAGAAACGGCTAATAAACTAATTTTTTTCGAATCTCGTTTTTTGTTTTTATTTTGTTCTATGGTTCTTTAGGTACAAACACGGTGATATATAAAACATGGCCAAAAAAATTTTTTTTTCAAGTAGAAAAATATTTATTTGTGAGCCGCTGCACAGTTAAGTTGCTGCTCCTTTGCAGACAACGCTCGCCCTCGCCCCCTCGCGATTTGATTAATAATACTTAGTTTTGGTGTGTACATGAGTTATAGTATGCACTGACATAATGTTGTTTTATTTGTATGCCTTTGTAGACGTTTTAATAAACAGTGAGTAAACCGCTTCGTTATTATTTTTGTTTTTTATCGTTTCCCGGAAGTTGTGTTTTTCCCGACAAGGAAAATCATATCTCAAGTTCTAAAATAGAAAGAGACTTAATTTTTTTAAATATTGTTCATAAACATATTGCGCAAAAAGTGGAGTATGCTTTTTCCATTTGAACAATTGTAACTATTTTTAAACATTTTTTTTTTTTAATAAAAAATTGGTTTTTATAATTTTTAGAAGTTTGGGATTACAATTTTATAGTTAATTTTTAAAATTACCTGAAACCCATACTCAGCTTTATGGACAGATTCTTCAGGAATAAAATAATGAAAAAATATTTAAAAAATATTCATTACTTTTTGAGATATGGCGTTCCTTGTAAACGCTTAAAAACTTGTGAGAAAGGGCCCCCTCCCCCCACAGGGAAGAGTAATGAATGTTTCAAAAACAAAATTTTCTATTTGAAATCCTCCCTAATTTGAAAAGAAATTTCAACAAGCAAAATAATCATAAATAAAAAAGTTGCTTTTTTATTTGAACTCCCCCCTTAAATTACAGTTAAAACTAGTGGCGAATACACAGGGGGAGGTATTAGTTATCAAAATAGTGTATGAATTGGCCGTTTGATCGTAGTACATTATGGCTATCAACTGGTTAATGCTCAATGATCTCTTTCAGAGGCGATTCCTGGAATTCCAGGATCTTAAAATAGAGGGCTTCGGAGGGCAAACAAAAATTGATACCATTTTTCTCCAAAAATACAGTCACAAGCAAAAAAAAATACGTTATGATAAGTGTTTTCATTAGAATTTTTTTTTCCATTTTTCAAAATTTTTGGGTAGGCCTAGGTTTATTTGGCCTACTCATTAAAATCCTCATTGATCTCTTTGACATCACTAAATATAGGACATGGTTTGAAGTTTACTAGAGTTCAGGCCACTTTCTGTAAACTAAAATTCAACCAAAATTGTAAATCTATTTATAAGAATTTTTAAAAGTCACTAAAAACTTTTTCAAAGCGATGTGATCTTAAAACTCGAAACATATTATTCTTTATAAATTTTCTAAGAGAATTTTACAATGTTCAAAAATTATACAGTGAAAAATGTAGGTATATTCTGTCGATATCTTTTTAACGAATAAATAAATTGTGTCTTTTACAAAGAAGAATAGGAACCCGTACAGAAAAATTTACATTGTTAATCTATACAAAGAGTATGAATAATAATAATACAAAACGGAAACATTTTAATTGCAAAATAATTTGCGTAGAATGGAAATTAATTTTCTTCTCCAACGAGCTGATGTGTCAGTCCACAGCTTTCCTTTTCAACTGAGTATTGTAAAGTACATTCATTCTTAATCTGAAGAGAAATTATTTCAATTGAAATTATTAATCATCAGTGTATTTTCCACACTGTAAAAAAATAGGAAAACGGTTGCAGTAATAACCACTTAACAATTTCATTTATTTACCGGAAGTGCTCTCATTGCCACCAAAATCATACACACTTATAATGTTTGAACTTTAATAGGCTGTTGTGGTGTGGAATCCGATGTATTCAAAAGCAAAATTCGATTGAATGGTTTCAATACACTTATACAGTGGGATTATAATGGTCGTTAAATAACGAGAAATTAGTATTTACTCAAATATAAAATGTTTTTATTTTTTTTTTTATTTTTTAACCCGATAGAATTTTAAACTGAAATACAAGAGATATTTTCTATTTAAATATAGAATTATTGTAGAAGTAACGAGTTTATTGACTATTTCATTGAAGCACCTACCGAGATGTGACATGAGGAAGATAATGTGCTTCCTATTATCCAATAAACAGGACCATATTTACTGCAAGACATAATTTGCATACATATGCAATTTGAAAAAAAAACCAATACTAATTTTTCTTTTAAAGTTTTGCAGTTTTCTCTCAAAAAAGGTTTATTATTATTTATCACAATGTTTGGTTTGACAAAAATTCTTTTAAAATAAATTAAAGTAAAAAAAAAACTGTTTTTTAAGAAAAAGCTTTTATTTAAAAATGGGCTCAAAAAAATAAAATAACTTTTGAGTGAAGTTTGAAGCAATATGCAACATTATTTATAAAAGCTTGAGGCGTTATCATTAATTATTTCTGTTTTGGATATAAGTGTAGATATTTTACTTTTCAGTACTTACCAAACTTAATTAAACGCCTCAAGCTTTTATAAATTATGTTGCGTATTGCTTCAAACTTCACTCAAAAGTTATTTTATTTTTTTTTTAGCCCATTTTTAAATAAAGGTTTTTTCTTAAAAAACATTTTTTTACTTTATTTTATTTTCTACTTTTTAGTCTGATTACAATTAATTTAAAAAAAAAAACAAAGAAGTAATTTTTTTTACCTATATTTTAATCGGCTATTGTATCCTAATCAGACATAACTATGAAAACAAAAAATTGCAATGTAAAATCAATGAACAATATCTGACAATTCGAAATGTCAAAAAGTTGTACAGTACTAAAAATCAACAATTTTGGTTTGGGGCGATTTCGGACAAAACTAATTATACAATATTGCATTGTCATCAAGGTGAGACACATATGCAAAATTTGAAACCTCTAACTCAATTAGAACCTGTCTAAATTTTGATTCCAAGATTTGATCTAAATTAACATACTAACATAGCAAGTTAAATAAAAGTTTTTAAAAAGTCACTAAAATTTGTTGTTACGCATGCCACGGTCTACACAGTAGCAGTTGACCTATTTTGAGGCTTCATTTATCCATGGATACACTCAGTCTATTGAAACAAATCTATTTGTTACATAGTTTTGCGTCATTTCAAGAGTTTTCCACTGTATATAAAATTGATTTTTCTTAAATTTTCATTATATTCTACTATAAACATATAGCTAGTTTGTTTTTGTCGGTATTTAACACTATAATATCAAAATTACAAAAACAAAAGAACAAGTAAATTACAATATCATATCTCACTCTTACAACATTCCGCCCCCCCCCCACCCCTTCCCCCTGTCGCTCCCCTCTCTGATCGTCTTTGTTTGTATTCGTTGATTACATACATGTGATACATCGGGAGTGTTGTTAAGTGGTAAAGTGGAGTCAGTATGTTTGGTTTGATATTATTATATTCAACAAACCCGACATAATCCATCATTCTATGTACAAGTTAGACCGGTCAAAAGTGTATGATTGATTGATTTAGCTAATGTAGAACTTGTATATGATATGTAATTCATTATTTATTTGTTACTTCGATGAGTGAGAAAAAATGGGGAAATTTTTCGTGAGAATTGTTTTTATTGAAAAATAAAATAAAATCAGAACTTTTGTAAAATTGATAAAATTGCTCGCCATCAAAGTTAACGGAATGGAATCCTGATGTTCCAGTTCCAGTGTCAATGTAGTCTAGTACCTTTGGTCATTTAGTTGGTCTTCTTTTGTTTAAAAAAGATTAACACACTGATAGTCACAGTCTATAATGACAAAACATCCAACTGGTGTACTATTTTGACAACTAATATATTTTATAACGGAATTGTTGATGCGGTACAGCGTTGTGTTACAGTTAGTCAGGTTTCACAGGATCCACGACCGTTTACGTATTAGGGTAAGTGCGGGAGAGATGTCGCAGTAGCGATAGTTCGTCCGTTGATTGATAGACAGCGCTATTAATGGATTATATGTTTAAAATATGTTACTTATTTAACCTGTATATAGCAACATTTATGATTAGTCCATCAGTTTAGTAATTATCTAACTTTTTATTATTGAAAAGTAAGTTTTTTAACATAATATTTTATCAAGCATTTAATTCATTAGAATTTAAGAATGTATATTTCATTGTATTAATAAAAATGAGTTTTATTATTAATTTTGGTATATTTTAAAAGTACTGTATAAAATTTTAGGTTAGATTTCCGCACTATGCTTGCTATAGCAACGTGCGGCATCTATCCCAACAAAAAGGAGAGATGCCGCATTTACATCATATTACATGTTATGCAATTTTTTTTTTTTGGACTAAATTATGCCACGTAAATATAAAGCATCCATTAATGGATAAGGAAGGCCCTCATATTAATGAGGATAACGAAAATAATGATGATTGCCTGTGTATTGAATATTTTGAAAAGTACTCAGAAACAAAAAAAAAAGTTGACTGGTTAAGATATATAAAGTGCCAAAAATGGTTATATATGGCATGCATCATGTATGGAGATGTGTGAAAAATGGAAAATTTTTAATATGAACTATGAGGCGTCTCACTTTCTTTGATGCGGCATCTCTCCCATAAGTGTGGGAGAGACGCCACTTTGCTGGCTCTACAAAAATGTTAATTATGAATAGTTTATGACTAAAAATTTAAAATTATTTATAAATAATTTTAAAGAACAATGTTTAAATTTATTGTGTACCAAATTTCAAATCAATTAAATGCATACTTTAAGAACTATCAAGTGTTTTCAAAATGTGCGGCATCTCTCCCGCATTCACCCTAGTATTTCTATTCAAAAGTCATCAGATATCAATATAGCGTCTTGAGTTTTATCACAAAATTTGGACATAAATATGAAATTTGTTCAAAGATATTAAAAGTGATGTTATGACAACGTGCCATGCTTCTTATTTGCAACAAATGATGCAATATACACGACGCTGATATCATAACTAGTGCGACAAAATACATGGATCTAAACGGATAACAAAAATGAACGAGTTGTCATCTCGGTAAGAAAGGGTTTGGTTTACTATGCCCTCATGATCAATCGTTCCTAGCAAACAAACTGAGGAATATTCATTGAGTTTGACCTTTTTAACTAAACCGAAACCATCTCATTGTTAGCGGTCTTGGCATTACCGAATCATACATAAACAGTACCTATCATGTTTATCAGAATTTTAAAATTCAAAGGAATATTCCAGAAGTTTTAAAATACCACAATATTGTTGTCGCGAGCATAACGAGAATACTAAGAGGGTCCCTTATTTTTTGAATTTCAGGTTACTAAAACACTTTCCTAATTTCGTTTACAATTTGTGTCTCTCGTCAAATTTATGTCCCAAATTTTAATTTTTTTTTCCAAATTAGTTTCATACCTACATCTGAAACAATATGAGATCCGATATCGTTCCAATTTTAGTACCGAATATTTCATTTATTAAATCAATCTAAATAAACTATATCGATTTTAAATACCATTCGTTTGTACTCATATATTTGTGACTGTGTCCTTTTTTCAGATTGTACAATTTTTTTTTCATATATACGTGCAAATTTTTCCAATGAATTTTCATTTATCATGAAAAAAGTATCGTACGATTGACCCAATAAATATTGTACTTTTTTTGCGATATGTAATGGTTATTTATTGCTGATATTTTAATATACGTAAACTACTAAAAACCTGTTTTTTTAACTTCGCAATTTTTTCAAATGAAAAATAAAAATCAACGTTTGGTTTATTAATTGAGTAAACTGGAATCAAAATAGGGTAGCTTCGCTAGTTTCTCGGCCAGGTCCAGTATCCGTCCATTTTAATAGTAATATAAAAACAGATAACCGAGCATGTTTGAATTTGTTACAATCCTGACTCACAAACAGTGACAACAACGATAAAAAATATTTACTAGATAGAGTTGCGTATTTAAAAAAAAAATTAATAATCAGTCACTTGTTTTTGTGTTACGCGGACAGTGTAAATAGTGATATGACGACGTTTCATGGTTAGTTTTAATACTATTATGGCATGATTAAGTTTAATTTTTTGTTTTTATACTAATATTTAAGATACACTGAACGTAATTAGACGTGAAAATTTTTTAAAAATTTAAATTAAGTTGTGAAAATTTGGTGGACGGCTATTAAGTAAGCAATTCCTTAAAAACTTCAGTTTTCGACCACCTAGGACGAAAACTGATGAAACAATCAAATGAATTTTATGTTATTTCTCAATCTAGCTAAATATTGTGAAATAGTAAAAAGCTTTGTTTTAGACAATTACCATTGGCTGCTTGATTAGACGTTTAATTTTTGTCCAATCAATTATTTGCGTTTAATGAACTACAAAAATTTAAATTATATGGATGAAAACTGAAAACTGTATTAAATTGTACTTTTCAGTTTTCGTCCATATATTTTTCTGTATGTGAATTATATTTTCAAAATTTTAGATAACGTCCTTAGAATCAAAAAAATTATAAAATAAGATAAAATAAAAAGGTTTAAGGAGGAAGATAAGAGGTTCTGAATACATATAAGCATTTGCTTTTTATTAATTTTTTTATAACAATTCGTAACCTAAATGGTGGTCGAAAACTACCCTACATGTGGATGACAACTAACTTTTTTGGACGAAAACTAGCGAAATCTGTATATTTATCATTATTATTTTTTTATAAAAAAAACAGTGAACGTAATTAGTTATCATTTTATATGCGATAGCAATATAATTCATTAGCATTAGATCAGTTGAACATATTCTTTTTATGTCGCCAAGCTATCAACTTCACTAACTGGACGAAAACTATCGAAGCTACCGTATAACAGAGATTTATTTTTGCAAAAAATTTGTAACTAATGAAAAACCGTGAGTACTTATTGCTTGTTATATTAATTCTTGGAAAAATTAAATTCGAAAAGCTAATGGTAGAAAGAGTTCATAAAGTGACTATGTTACGAAATATGGTACTCTCTCTCTCTTAGGTTAGTAGTAACTTCTAAGTTAAACAGAATAGCTTGTAAGACATATTTTCATTTATAAGTAATATTTAAGATAAGAATACAATTAGATAATAGAAACTTTGATAGTTGATAATTGGTAATGAAGATTTTTAGAACAGAATGCAAGAGGATGTAAGAGGTATATTTGTAAAGAATCAAAGTTTTTTTTAAGTTTTAACTATTTTTCAATTTAAAAGTTATCAGAATAGTCACAAAATGATTATTTATGCAATAATGGTAGCAAAATTAAGCTGTTTTTCTAACAAGTCATAATAGTTAATCTAACAAGGCTTCCAAAAGAAGAAAATATCCGCTTTTTTTTGGTCTCTAGAAACAAGTTGAAATCTAAAGGGATTGAATTCTTGACTCTTAACTCTTGACTAAAGACAAAAATCAGCCAAGAGAAAATTGGGCTCGCACAATTTGAGTTCCGTATAGTGGGCAAACAATAGACCAGATTAGACTTTCTTTTATTTAAATTTTAAGAATGTGATAACTGAAAAATGCACAAATTATTCCATATTGTACTGAAACATTAATAAATATGTTATCTATTACTGTATTTCTCCATGTTATTTAAAGTATTATTTTTTCGGTAACCTTCACACTATTAAAGAAACCGGTAGCTTTCTAGTAATCTAGAACTGTACTAGTAAAACTAGAACGTAATTTTTTTGTAGCCCTGGATGACTTTTAAATAATATGTGCTTCAGAAGGTCGTCCGGTTGCATGATCAGTCTACATCATAATAGGCATACTTTATTTCAGAAAACAATATCTCATTTTTTAGAGGTGAGATAGAAAGCTTTTATCTGCTCAGTAACTGTTTTTAACAGGTCAGTAACTGCTTTTAACTTCCCAGTAACTGTTTTTAACTCGGTTAACAGCCACTTTAAACCAGTTACTGCTACTGTTACAGTGGAGCCATCGCTCCACTTCCGGTGCACAACGTTCACTTTCTATCTACTGATATTTTTTGTATGTTTGTTACTTTTATTTACACACTGTACCCCATATACTATACTAAATATTGGCGATTATAATTAATAAATCAATGCATACGTTTGATAATATTTTATTACATTTAAAACGAGCAATAATGAGTGTAATATTAGCTACTAGCAGGCATACATATAGTATCTATAGAGTACACACAAAATACATTCATACACAGAAGATAATTGCACTAATTAACTACTACACTAGATACTGTGAAATACTGTTGAGTCTCATAGATACTAGTATGTTATACTAACCGTAAGTAATACAAAATCAATAGTGATGTACATCAAACTAATAGCCGAAAGTTTTAAATGTTCGTGTATTATATGAACGAGCGACGCTTGTACAAGTTGGGTAAGGTAAGGTGTCCTAAAAGTTTGCAAGTGTAAATGATTCGGGTGAGTATGAATTTGATTGTGTTTTGATCGCTCTACATGGACTCGACGATAATTAATAAAAAAAATATATATGTTTTAAGGTGTCATCACAGTGTGATCGGCTGAAAAATTTTTTTTTCAAAAAATTATAATAATTATAAAAAATAAATAAAAATGAATAAAAAAAATATTTTGTATTGTTAAATACTAGTATTAATCGCAAAAAAATTCATCATCATACCCCCATCCTATCCATCCGAAAAAAATTGCGAAAATTGACTATTTTTCGGCCGATCACACTGTGACGGTACCTTAATGAAAAAATACCTTTGTGTTTTGCGCACCCTGACTTAAGTTGCACCTTGACTTAAGTTGCATGGGTTGTATGTCTACATAATCAACACTTGCTCCGTTAAATTTCGTGTAACTATATGTAACTATGCAGATTTTAAAAACACCCAAAAGTTTAGTTTCAATATTCAACTCGATTAACCCTACAATCATACGTACTCGTCAAAACGACGAACGAACTTCTCTACCTGCTCGAATACTACAACTTGTCGTCACCTGCTTGCTGTGAAACTTCTGTTATCTAATTTATTTGTTATTATAACACACAAGACGTATAAATTTTGTTTATAGGTATTGTCGTTTTTTTTTATACTGAAATAGTGTGCGTCAAAAGGACACCGGTGTATGATTAACCGATGTTTTTTTTTTTAAAGATTTTGTACTCCACATATAAAAGTTTTCCTAATTTTTCTAAAATTTATTAAAGATATGGCTGTTATAATTGATTTGTTCAATGATTATGATAATGTGAAAGATGATTACAGCTGTTTGACTTATAGAGACGACATAATACTGAAATTTTAATATATTGAATCGAAAACTAAAGAATGCGTTTCGAATGACTTAATAAAAGATTAACAATTTATTTTGTGGAAAATATTTTAATTTTTATTATTTTTTGAGATCTTATTCGAAAAATTATTAACAAATTTTAGAAAATTTACAAATGTGCCTAATGGGGAAATAACTACATATCTATAGGAATATTTATGACTGAGAAATTTCACATTCTGTAAAGTCACACATGTCCACTGACTCATAATAGTTCATAAATTAATTATTTGAAAGACATGTTTTATGATACAATTGATGTATTTATCTATTTTTTAATTTTTATAATGAAAATATGCTTTGATAAAAAGATTAAAAAAATTAATAAATATTTATATTAAGAAATTTTTCCAAATCCAATTTTTTTTAAATATTTTGTTCGCTTTTATAGTATTGTTATGTAAAAAAAATGTTTTTTACAAATAAAATCTAAAACTCCCCGTAAAAAGTCCATTCGTCAAAATGACGTCGATGTATGATTAATTTGACTCGTAGACCAACGTATGATTCTAGGGTTAAAAACACTTGTTTTTAATAATAAGCTAATCACGTGTTGTTTACCGGAGTCGTTTAAACCGTTGTCTACCAGATGGCGTAGTAAGTATTCTTATAGGTACTTTAAAAAAAGAATAGACCGTTTCACTACCGCCTTTTCAACGCTACCAAAATGCAAACGTCAGACCGATGCTTTGGTTGCTTTCGAAAATGGTTGAGAAATGGTTGCTGCGAAGTTATTTTACTATTCAACGGTGTCTACCTATTCTAAAACTATAACCCTTTCAATTATCTCAAGCGCCTCCTTGGAAACTATTATCCTAAAAGATATTTAAACACAAGTGATCGTACTTTTATTAATAATAAAAGTGAATTGATTAGAATAGTGTTATTTTATTTTGAGGTAGGAACTTCCCCAAACTATTGCAGACCTGTTCGTTCTTGGGACACATTACCCTATCTATATTTGTGAATTAATAATTTATTGTAATGTTACAGGAAATGATATTGTAATAGAGTATTAATTGTAGAACGTATGTATTATGATGCTGATATAGTCTTTGATGAATCTTTAAAATGCTATTAAACGTTAATTGAAAGTTAAAAAAAAAATTAATTTTCAGCTATAAAATTGTCGGAAATTTAATTAGGTGAATGCTTTTTCTATTTGAAAATCTTCTAATTAATACTGCTAATAGTCTTTCTGATTTCCATTGATTTTCTCTTTGAAGTATATTAATAGAATTTTTGATTGTTGTTAAAGAATATGCTAGTAACTAGCTCTGACCCGCGGCATCGCCCGCATTGAATTCGATTCCCTCCCCCGTTTTGTATCCCCCTTCTTCCTCCGGAAATCTTTCATCGGGATAAAACTATCCCGACTAAATCTATTTAAAAATTATTACTATATGTGTTCATAGTAAATAGTGTCTGTATATATTAAATTTCATCAAATTCGGTTCAGTCATCCCACAGAAACCTTTAATCAGGATATGATTAGCCTATCCGTTAATTCAGGATTAATCATGTCTGTGTACCAAATTTAATCGAATTAGGTTTAATTATTTGAACGTGATTAAATAATTTTTTTATATCCCCCGGGAACCATCAATTGGGATAAAACTATTCTATGTGTTATTAATATTCTTGTTACATTAATTTAATCGAAATTAGATAACCCTATGTGTTAACTCAGGATAAATAGTGCCTGTGTACTAGATTTCATCGAATTAAGTTTAATTTTTTGGGGCGTGTTTAAATAATTGCTTTTGAATTCTTCAGGAACTTACAACCGGGATAAAAACTTATCTCGTGTGTTAATTCAGTGTATAAGGAGTGTATATATAAAATTTTATCAAAATCGGTCCAGCCGTTTCAGCATGATTGAGCAACTAACATCCAAACATCCAAACTTTCACGTTTATAATATTATATTATTAAGATATGATTGTGTTGACCTGATTTTGAGAATGAATTCATATTTCACAGAATCCACTGCGTAATCAATTTATCCATCAATCAGTGATAGTAGTGTTCAATTTATTTCTCGAAATTCGAAATAGGGTCAAGTGGGCACAATGCGAGTATGATATCTAAATTTATAAATTCAATTGCATACTGCTCATTTACTTCTTAGAAATTAAGTATGAACATACATAGCTGCCATAAAGCACATATGAGGCTATTATATTTTAAGTCCTGAAAAAAAGATATAAGGGGCAAATGTAATAATCATAACTAATTTTTTAACAGTGTGTATAGACTGGATTATGGGATAATAGCAATAAAAGAGAAAAAAATAATGATTTTTATTTTTTATTTCAATGCGATCCGACAATTGTATCACAAGTTATGAACTTTAAAAAAAAAAAAAAAATGTTTTCGTTTCTCAATTAGGTAGGAAAATATTTTGAATCAAAATTATGAAATAATCATATTAGGGTACTTAAAATCAAATGATATTATTCCACGTCTACTTATTTCAGGGTTAGACAATATCTGAACTATGGAGTCAGACGTAACTAGATTAGTATCATCCATTATTGGCCATGCAAAAACACTACCCTTGCGTCGTACAAATTTTACCTGCCAACGATCGTTCACTTTTTTCTGTACAACGCCTACGTAGTGCTCAATTCCTTTTTTGAGAAAATGTAATAATGCCTATATTGCAATTACCCGAAGGTAGAAAATTTCTGGGGCAAATGCAATAGCGGCTGTACCTTGTAAGTTGTAGTAAGTAGATATGATAAAAGGCAACACCATTAAACAAAAAAAAAATAAATAAATAAATAAAAAACTTACATTAGAAATGTAGATGACACTCGATGAAAAGTTAGATTATAAATTTTGGAACCACGTTTCTTGAACACCTACCGCAAAATGTAATGGTTACTCATTCGTCCGTCGCGTCGGTAAAACAGTGTTGACAAGTGGTTAGCTTTGAGTTAAGGTAATACTTTCTTCATATCAGAAATGTTACCACATTTACCCCGTTATTGCAAATGCCCCACCTGACCCTAATCATATTATTATGTATATAATATACTGAAAGCAGCAAAAAATTTTTTATTTTTTATTTTATTTTACGTAAACAAAATTGTACAAAACATAAATATAAAACAAAATTAATTACCTCATGATCGTATTCAAGAACAGAATTTTCGTGTGAGTTATTTCGCACGCAAAATCGTTCAAAACAATACACCTATATCCCCCACAAGTAATAGATTTATTATTTTTTGATAGATTATTACGTTTAAAACTTACCTCACTGCAGTATAGCGGTCCAGTAGTGGCTTGTTATAAGTTTGAGTGGTTTTGTTAAACATTTTTATCGAAAATAATTAATTGATATTACGTGACTAAACATAATTATAAACTCATGGTTCTTTTATTGATGCTTTTTCAGTGATGTTCGTTCTCCAAGTGATTTACCTTTGTATTTTGAAATGATTTTTCAAAACAAAAGTTTCTAAAAGAATCACTGAAAGATCCTTTTTTGACTAAGGGTACGTATTTTATCTTTCAATCAAATTGATTCCGAACTATTTAGAGGAAGAATTTAACCCCAATTTTTAGCAAAGGCGACCAGGAAGCGTTCTAGTGGCTGATTTTTCTTTTAATCGATTCGAAATTTTAAAAGGAATAAAAAATTCAATACAATTTTTTATCAAATGTCGGTGTCACTATGAAAAGTTGAAATTAATGAAAGTAATAGGTAAAATACATGTATATAAATTTTTTATTGGTAGTATTCTATAAGCACAATTGATATATAAAAAAAAAAAACATTTATAACATTTTTCTAGAGAGAGAGAAAACTATTGAAAATATGATATTTTAGAATGAATACGTAGACTAAAATCAAATATTTATAAGAATACTTGTTAAATTTTATTTATGTTATTCAGTTTTTAACATTGAAGCCGTGGTTTAATAAAAAAAAATATTTGAATTTTTTATTTTATTTTAAATTTTGCATCGATTAAAAAAAAACCAGGGACTAGAACACTCGTGATCACTTTTTCAATTTCTAAGCATCTTTTTAAGGTTAAGTTCCTCGTTTATATTATTTTGTTTAAAAGTTTTTTGAAACATTTCCATCGTATAAAGTTTGTATTATTTAAGAAGTACATAAGTTACAGCTATTTAGAATTGTTCAGTTAGAATTAACGCTGTAGTGTAGATATTTCGACTTAATGGGTAACATCACTATGGAAAAAAAATTTTAGCAGGCGAAATGACGACATTTTCTTAGTTTTTTTTTTTTTTTGATAGCATATTAAATATTTATTTGAAAACTGTTAACAAGATAAATTAGTAGATATTTTGGGATACTTGAAAATACCGGAACTAAAGCTATATTCCAGGAGCGCTATTTTTGGGTATCACGTGCGACAGTGGGGCATGATAACTCGAAAACGGGTTTCAGAATAAAATCAGAATTTAAAAAAAAATTCGTTAGTCTGTTTTATTGTGTAGTAGCTTACTGAAGCAATTTGTAAAATTTAAATTTTTAAGAAAATGGAGATAATTTTAAGAAAAAGTTTATTTTAAAATAATAAAATTAAAAATTCTATGATGAGCGATTAGTTATTATTATAATAAATAACTAGTAAAAATTTGATATTGATACTTTCAAAAACAAAGATACTTCCAGAAAACTACGATTCTACGATATAATCGCGCGTAAAGTGATAAGTTTGTTTCTTCCATATTTCATGTTGAACGTTCGAAAGTCTCTATACATAATTGCTTCAAAGTTTCAAGGTCATACATTTCGAACAATACAATAGAGTGGCGAAAGTCGACGTACTGCTTATCTTATATTATACCGTGGCGGCGGCGCAGGAGCAGCTGCGAGTGCTACTCAAGATGACGCATTATAAATAGCTATAATTTCGAATCTAATCTTATAGCCGCTTAAAAGGGATATTAATTTTACATTTAAACATACCTTTAATTGTCTAACACTCTAACCTATTTGTATTGTTATATAATTTTAAAAATTGCCGGAGTTTCTTGGATGATATTATCATCGAGTTTTCAGCGCGAAAAAATTGTTTGAAAATGTTATTGGAACGTTCGTGTCCTGTGTATACGATAACACAAAGGAATTTAATTTCCTTGTATGGTATATTTACTACTTACATCCGTCGTTGCACTAAGCTGCTATGTACTTACTACTAGCGTTTCAAGTCACTTCCTATCTTTTAAATAACTTAAAACATTCACATTGCATTTAGCTTGTACCTAGTTGTTAGTAGCATTGTTAGATGCTCTTATATTGTACCAATACAGTCCAGAACAAAATGTTTAGTAGATATATTCTTTAAAAACTTGAATCGAATTCTTTCTTTTTAACTATCGCTAACATTTGTTGGTCACTGTACTTGTATAAAACTATGTAGTTAATGTAATGTAGTTTAAATTACTTTGTTCGTTTGTGTTTTACGTGTTTACTAAACAAAGAGAAATAGAGTTGAATGTATTTATAACTCAAGAGAAGCAGAAATAACGTGTTCTGAAAGCAGAAATTCTTTTTAATGGTATTTATTACTGTAATGAAATTTTTAAGCTAACAACATAAAATCTATGAATTTTAAATTGGCCAGAATATGAATTTTAATCATATTTTTATTCAAAATAAATTCTTTTTAAATAAGATTTGTATAGATATCACCAAAAAGCATGGGCGCGGGGTTCTAAATTATTTACTTTAAAGTATATCGTAAGTTTGTAAAACAATTCATTACCAAAATACAAGATTCTTTGACCATATTTTTGCTCATTATTAAATCAAATAGTTAAAATTTTTCCCAAGTTAATATTAGCAAAGGGTGAGCCTCCTCTTTTTATGCAAAAGGAAATAAACTGGTGTGATGCAAAATATATTAATTAAAAATAATTTATTTACACATAACAGCCTCCTCGTTTTTATCAAAAAATACCTGATAAAATTAGGGGTTGGGGGTGGGGGAATGAAACCCAATGAATCTAAAACTTTCATTTTTGTATCATAATAAAGATCTTAAAGTGCCATTTACAAATATATAAAGTTTTCCTAACAAAGCTTTTACCTTAGAACTTACCATTTCCAAGATATTTAAGAAAATTGAGAAAAAAAAACAAATTTTCAGGTGTGAGTTTCACCCTCTCAACCCGCTTATGGGCACGAACGAAATATGGCCTGTGATTAGTTTTAATAAGGTCTACAATCCACCAAACTTTCAAAAATTTTTGAGAGATACAGTTGGATACTTTTTCTTGTTAGCTGTTTCAGAAATATACAGGGTGTAAAACAAATAACTTTCGTCTTTTTGTGAGGTGACTCATAGCACCCTTTAGACACTAAAACCGCAGGAATGTTTCCGGAATTAACAATCGCGTCACCCCTCAAAAGGATAAGAGTTATTAATAAGAGAGTAATATTTCCCTTACACCCTGTATATATATATATATATATATATATATATATATATATATATATATATATATATATATATATATATATATATATATATATATAGGGTGCAAAGGAAATAACTCTTATCTTTTTGAGGAGTCACGTAACTGTTAATTCCGAAAAAATTCCTGCGGTTTTAGTGTCTACAGGGTGGTATACCCCACAAAAGGACGAAAGTTATTTGTTTTACACCCTGTAAGTATTTTAATATGACATAAAACATGATAAATGTGTACACAGCCCGTTAAAAGTCGTTGAATCGTGGAAAAAGATTTTAGAAATTTTAGCTAATAATATCATTAAAACATTTGTACAGTTGCAAATCTCTTTATATTGACACATTCATACATATAGATTAGTACCTACAGAAAAACCATGTACATTAAAATTCTATTTACGACAAGTGCTTAACCATGCTTCGGATATTTGGCTAATGCGATTAGACAACTATTTATTAATACGAGTTAGAAAAGCAGTTCTACCACATATTTACGTTTACCGCAAGTTAGAAATTTTAGGTTTTGGTTTATTGTACCTAACAAATATTATCATCAAATGGATTTCAACTGTACCTGGTTGCTTTAAAAGCATTGAAATTATTCGTAGGTAGGATGCAGTCGACATAAATATTTTATTTTATTTTATTTTTTTTTTTTATGGGGCTTTTATTTTAAGTTATCTTCACACATCGGTTCGAAATACAAAATTACATGTATGTATGTCTATAAATGAGTATATAGGAGATACGCAGACGAGTTTATTCAGAGCATATCAAAACGTATACCTACGTCTATATATTATATTATTAACGATTTTTCTAAAACGTTCATAAAAGTATATTCATAATTTTTGTTTTTATTTATCTATTATCCTATTGTCAGTGCGAGTAAACGCTGAATGATAAATCTCATTGAAATAACACATTTGTGATTTAAATCTTTTTTTATGTTTTTGTTAATTCATGACGGCGAGGTAATTGGGGCGTAATTGCATCATTTAAGGTTTTTTTTTGCAATTTTTGCTATTAAGTTAATTGTTTACATAATTGTATAATTACAGCTAGTTTTCGTTTCATGTTTCGTCGGTAACACTGGAATTCACTGGTTAAAAAAAATACCCCTGTCGCAGCATTCTGCATAACATAGCAAATTTCCGTTTATAAAAATTCGTTTTTCTCGGAAACTAGTTGACATAGAAGAATAGTTTAAAGATCTTTTTTTAAAGATCTTTTTTTATATATTTTTTACTCCTCTTTTAAATAGTGTAAAAAATTTCGCAAAAATTTTTGAATAAGTGAAAATTTTGGAAAAAAACTATTTGGCATCCGACGTGTCTGGCTGACGAACCCATCCAAGGGTTTGGGACTTCCAATGTTTCCACTAAGTTTCGTAAAAAGTGGATACTTCGTTCGAGAGTTATCGCGCGGACACACATACATACATAAATATATGTATATGTATATATATATATATATATATATATATATATATATATATATATATATATATATATATATATATATATATATATATATATAAATTTTAGTGAATATTATTTTCGGTTTCTAGGGACCTCAAAACAAATTTCTGCCACAGTATCGGGCTCAAGTCGCGTCATGACAGTGGCTGTAATAGCTGTATTCCATTCTGGAAATTCGTTAAAAACGTAGTTTTAATCTTCTGAATTACATGGTAGACCACCAAGCTACCAAGTGGTTGCAAAAGGACATTTCATATTACACGACCTAATGTTATTCCAATTAATAGCGGACATGATTTCAAACAACAAGAATCTTATTTAAAATTAAAGAATCGTTTTTTAAATATTTTTGTAATGCTTAAGAAAGTTCTGATATTTATCTGTGTTACATAATCGACCAAGTGGTCCGAAAGCGACATTTTATATTACACAGCCTAATGTTATTCCAGTTATTGACGACAATGATTCCAGGGTACAGGAATTCTATTTAAAATTAAATAATCCTATTTTGACATTTTTGTAATGTTTGAGAAAGTGTGAATATTAGTTTTTTATTACTCATGGGAGAGAAGTACTAACTTGGCGCACACATTTCTGTACGCAAAATAGCTGTTTGCCCACTGTACTCTTCCCGCATACTTTTTTGCGTGTGGAAAGTAACTTTTCACACGCAAATTGACAATAAAACACGCAAAACCGCCTCCTAATTTTTCATTTAATAAATATTTCATAATTATTTCTATAGAAACCACCAACAAAGTAATTTAAACGATAATTAATTCAGAAAAAAAAGATGAACACTTAAAAGTATTATTTTAAAAAGTAATAAAAATGTCAAAAATAGTGATAGTAATAGAGAAAAGTATGTGAAATTCGTAATAAAAAATAGTATGTGGAACTCGTGCGGGATTGTCGATTGCTCCACTCAAGCGAATGAGCGCACGAACGTAGTGAGTGCGCTCAACTTCGCTTTCGTGGGCAATCGACAATTTCCCGCACTTATTGCACAATATACTATATCCGAATTACTTAATAGACCAAGTGATCCAAAAATGACATTTCATATTAAACATAAATCTAATTTAGAAAACTGATAAATAATTGTCATATGTGATTCTCTATGTGACCCAGATTACTGAAATTTTACCAGGCCGTGACTGATAAAAGATTGAATGTGTCTGATTAGAATATACTCACTGAAAATTTAGAAATGTGTCGAAAATGGTAACTATGTATATAGATGTTAGAATATGGACTTGACCTTCAACAAGATACAGAATAATTGCCTGAATAAAACTCAATTTTAGAACTAGCTCATTTTTCACTCAACAAAGTAGAAGTTCTTTTAACAGTTACCATTTAAATTTTTGGCCCCTCTTAACAATATCCACTAAATTAACGATACAAAATTATTATCAAAATTCTTCTTTCCGGCTTAATATTATGGAATCCCCCTGATAATACTTGCAGGTAGGTATGTATAAGCGATAATACCTACCGGCAATAAATATAAAATCTAACCTGATCGATCCTCGTCGAAAATTAAATGATCAAATATTTTACATTAATAAAATATATATACGAGGGATCAACAATCTCTAACATACGAAAGATTATCGGTGAATCCAAAACAAATGTTACGTTTGATCGTAAACAAAACATTAATAATTATTACACTCTAACAATACCGATGTGTGTGTGTATATGTCGGAGGCTGATCGTAAAATTAGGCCAGGTCATAATGTGCCTAGTTTAATGTAGGCATTCCTAATTACAAGCTGTCAATTTCATGAAAAAGCTAATTTAAATTCAGGGCAGATCGATTAACATTTGACGTTCGGTGACATGACTGATGTCAAGTATAAAGTTATTAGGCAGTTTTAAAAATCAATATTGGACATTTTAGAATACTGACGAGGAAATTACCATTAAAAGATGCTTAGAAATTGAAAAAGTGACAACGAGCGTTCTAGTGGCTGGTTTTTTTCTTTTAATCGATTCAAAATTTAAAATAAAATAAAAAATTCAAATACTATTTTTTGATTAAATTAGGGCTTTAATGTTAAAAATTGATTAACATAATTAATTTGACAAGTATTCTTATAAACATTTGATTTTAGTCTATGTATTCATTCTAAAATATCATTTTTTCAATAGTTTTCTCTCTCTCTGAAAAAATTTTATAAATATTTTTTTATATATCAATTGTGCTTATAGAATACTACTAATACAAAATTTATACATGTATCTTATACCTATTACTTTCATTAATTTCAAATTTTCACAGTGACGCCGGCGTTTGATAAAAAAACAGTATTGGAATTTTTTATTCTTTTTTAAATTTTGAATCGATTGAAAGAAAAATCAGCCACTAGCATGCTCGTGGTCGCTTTTTATTAAAAATTAGGGTTAAGTTCCTCGTCTAAAGATAGGCCTTGACGGTGTTTATGATTATACTCTCATATTGTCAATAAGCGATAAAAACTAAAATCTTGAAATAATACAAAAAGATGTCAGAGGAAAACATTATTGTATTTTTAAGTTACGACAGGTCTGGATATGATAGGATCAACCGGTTGATGATAATTGAAGACATGAGTGGATGAAGGTGTTATGTAACATCTTTATAATTTTACAGTAGAAGCGTTTCAAAGTTTTTATTTACAAATATTTCCCACGCAACAGCATATGTTTATTATTGTGTTTCTACAAAACTATTGGACCTAATGAAACCAAATTTTAATATATGATACTTCAGCATAGAATATTTCAAAATTTGACAAAAAATGAATTTTTGAAAAATGTTACATAACACCTTCATCCACTCATGTCTTCAATTGACACTGTTGATTGATCGATGATTTAGAAAAATTTGCTGAATTTTTTTACAATAAATGCTTCATTGTTTTAGCAATTCTTTTCTAGATAAAATAAGTGCTAGTTAGTTATTCAATACGTATGTATGTGTTATAATAACAATAGCTCTGTCTCATCTATTTAAAAAAAAGAATTGCAATTAAGAGTACGTTATGGAAAGGAAATTTTTGTATGATACCCTCCTTTAGAGAGAAAATACAATTTATATTTGCATATACCTAGAAAAAAATCGAAAATTATAGTTATGTAATAATATATTGTTAAATGGATATATGCAACACTATATGAGATCGGTTAGGGTCCTGAGGTCCCAAAACCGCCAAAAATTAACTACTGAACTGATTTTGAAAATTGTTTCACTGTTAGAAAGCTAAACTCTTTTAAATGGATACATGTGTTAGACGCGATCCGCCGGTGCCCAATATTTGGAAATTCGCTATATTATGCAGATGCTGCCATAGGGGTATTTTTAAATTTTATAATAGGTATATATTTGTTTATAATATTTTACTGTAATTAACTCAAGCTAATTATCTTGTAAGAATAAATCGTCAAACGGTAGAAGTTAAATGATCTGACTGACGCTCGTTAGGCGCCTTGGCACATCAGTGATCTGTCTGATTCGCCGATCATCCGTCGACATATATTGAAAATAAACAAATATTATATCACATCTATATACAAATTTCATCCAGAGGTAGTAGTCACCACCTCCGGCCACTTCCCATCCGCTAGGAAGATTTATATTGTTTACCAAGCACAATCATATATATACCTACACGTCCCTAGCTATAATCCAAATTTCTCATTTTGGCGCTTATATAACGACATAACGCCGTTAACGTAGCCACGAATTATGTAGCCGTCATATACACGAGCAAGGATAATATTGAATGTATAGATAATAATGGTTGATGCTGGGAGTTTGTTCCGGGAGTGCGTCCATTCGTCCGCGCGTCCGATCGGCCACTTATTCGGTGCCAGTAATTTGGATGGCACCGACGAATCGATTCGATATAGATACCTATCCCGTTCGCTGCCCGGATTATTTACGTTCGATCGAAAATAATATAAAACCTCTTTGCCATAAATATAATATGGGGTGTCGAAGGACAGTAGTGTCGGAAAAGTTTAGGCATCCGATAATAATATATTAATATTTGTTTGTTTATCGAGAAGAAATTGGAAATGGGAAATCATTATAATCTTTTTTGAAGATATAAATAAATTTCTACTTGTTTTCGAAATATTGTTATAGAGGCTTCTAAAAGCATCAGAGATAGAAATGTGAAGAGTGAGAAAAATGATCAACTGTAGAGTTTTTGTATCCATAATTTGATCACGTCAAAAGTTGCTAATAATTTTTCTTCTGACATAAACATGAAACGGTGGAGTATTTTATAAGATTTCTTTTAATTAGTCGAAATAATTCTTTTAATTTTTATTAAAATTAAGCACAAGGCACTACTACAAAAACAACTTTCGTTTCAATTAATCGCATATGCCTAGAAAGAATTTCTTCATTTTAGAAAGCAAAAGTTGAGTACATAGATTAAAAGCAAACATTGAGGATCGGAAGTGGAGCGATGTAACAGTAGCAGTAATTGGTTTGAACTGGTTGTTAACCGTTATTAACCAGACCAGCAACCACTTTTAATAGGTCAGTAACTGCTTTTAACTGTCCAGTAACTGCTTTTAACTCGGTTAACAGCCAGTTTAAACCAGTTACCTACTGCTACTGTTACCTACAGTGGAGTCATCGCTCCACTTCCGATGCTCAATGCCTGCTTTCTATCTACTCTTTTGTTATAAAGTTTATTGAACGTAAATGTACACAATCAAATTACCCCTTATTGTGTATCCATAATAAACTATTCTATGATACAATAAAATCGCACAATGCAATGGACAGTTTTAAAATGCATATATAGCAATAAAGCGTCCTTTTTGTATTTACTTACATATTATTTAAATCAGTTGTACTCAGCTATACTCTTTTCAAAATAATTAAACATTACGTTAAATGATTACATTGTTAGAAGCGGTAAGTAAATTTTTATTACAGGTAGGTATATATTATAATTGATTCATATTTTATGATTATTTAACAAGATTTAAAACTATTTTTTGAACAAACAATAACAATGGGCGGTATATTTCTGTGAAAGAAGTCGTAAAATCAAACAGACACAATTTTTTTTTTTTTTTTTTTACATAATTTTTCTTATTTTGTATAGTGTATATAATTATCTTAATAAAATAATTTTTATTTTTTTCTAATATTTATTCCTATATTTTCCGTGTTTTAAAAAATACCGGTAAATTACCGGTAAACCGGTTTTGCTAAAAAAATTTACCGAATTACCGGTAAATAAAAAAGTCGGTAAATTTACAATCCCTAGTTAAAAATGATGTGGATGCGTTTATATTTATTATTGTTATAGGTACATAATAGAAATTAAATCTTGCGGATAATAAATTTAGCAAAAACCTAAATTTACACCTTCAACTTTCTTGAAAAATTTCAGAACTTAAAAGGCGTTCTGCGATAGGAAAAGTTTGGGGCATACTGAGTTAGCGACAGGTAACAAAATTTTTGATTAAAATTGTTGATATCTTTCCCGAAAGATTTAGAGGTTTCATTTTACAGATGATAAATTAGGAAACGAAATATTACGAAAATGAATAAATAAGGTTAACTAACTAAAAGTTAATAACATCCACATAGTATGAAAATTAATAATTAGGTCAACTGACTGACTGACTGACTACGATCACTTACTACACCCCGAATATTCTGTTTGCCTGGTAGTTAGTTATTTCAAATATTTCCCTAGAGTATTTTCCTTGGATGGTAGTAAAACTTGCATATGAATACGACGTATACGAAAAAGGTACAATGTAAAAGTTTTGATGGAAAACTTTTCGGGGTGACTAAGGGAGAAATAAATAAAATTATTTATTTATATGTAATTTAAGGTTTCATTTAACCTTGAACCTTTAAAATATAGAAAGTGAAATTGGTATACGAAGTCTTACTACAACAAATTATTGTTAAAAATACTAATAAACAGGTATCGGATTTCTTTCGGATCAGACAGTTTCGTCTTTAGCATATGCAGGTATATATATTGCACTCAATGTGACTAAAAGTTCAAAATATTTTCATAAAAACAACGTACACAAGTTACATACACACACATACATATCTGTACCAAAATATTTTTTATACGTATTTTATGTAAACATCCTTTTTTTCTTTTATTTATTACCTGCACAATTGAAAAGTGCCACTGTAATTTTAATTGACTATCAAAAGTATTTTTGTTTATATTATGTATGTGATTTATGTGACATGTCATTTAAATTAAATAAATTCATCTTTTTTTATTGTTTTCAATTTTGAGAGATAGAAGTATAGTTGCTTGTTAAAAATTTGTTTTCCAATAATAAAAAATCTTAACAAATACGTACGTCTTAGCTATTATAGTGAACCGTCTAAATATTGAACAACTTTTCAATATATTTTACAAAAATTTTTTCCGATTTTTTGAATTTTCTTCCTTTTGTCAAATAAAAAATGCTGTTAGTATTCTAAATGGCGAAAAATGTAATTTTTGACCAATTATATCCATTAAAATGTGCATAATTTAATGTAATTTAGTTTCAAAATTTTATTGAAATAAGTACGGCCCTGACCTGTCTGAAGAAACCCGGTACCTACTGATAAAATCCTTTTTTTTTTATTTCAGTCGTTAAACTTTTCGGATGCGGATGCTGACAAACTATTTATTTCCTTTGCTGTTTCTAAATTCCTAAATTGTTGACAATGTTAAATCTGTAAGATGCACATTGCGCATGCTCTGATTAGTTCATTTACTAATCAAAAGGATATTCAAGGACCAAAACTATAATCTTCCAACACCTGCGTCCAATAGTTATCCGGTACTAATCAAACTTTTCAACTCATTCCCGTGAATTTTAATTGGGTGGCGATGCTTATTTTCGACCAGAAAGATAAACTTGGAAGGTCCTGACTCCATTAAAAACCACTGGTCAATAGTTCTAAGAGCAATAAGGAAACCATTTCTAGTGTATAACAGAAGCAAACGATTCAATTTGGTAAATAATATCATAAAAATTGCTTGGTTGCACACCGAAACATCCTTTTATGATGTTATCTGGTAAAAATGCACTAATTAAAAAATAATTTCTATTGCGCCACATACAGTTGTTAGAATTGTTAGAAACATTGTAATTCCACAGTTGCTACTAGTAACGTTTCTAATTAAAAAAAAAAATGTTATTTCTTTCTAGGTATACACCAACCAACGAACGCTCTTGGTACATATTACACGTAGACATAGAGAAAAATGTGGAGGGAATTCGACGAGTTCTAACATCATTTCGTGTTGCACAATGACAATAGTAATTGTGTTTAGCACAGTATGGTCTAATGAAATACATAATAATATGTTGACTATGACGACGATGTCGAAGACAACCAAACCAGTACACCAGACATTGTATTCTCACGACGATGATGTAGAAGAAGATGGTGATGACGATGATGATGATGGTGATAAATATGGAACGACGTGTACACGACAGCAGTTGTAGGACATTCCATTTTCTGATATTTGTCTGTGTCGAATGTGTTTTATAATGTGTAGGGGAGATTCAAGGAACATCACGAATATTTGTAGTGAAGCTGTTGAAAACGATTTCAAAAATTCTCTCAAAGGAGAATCAAAATTTTCTTATTGTCTTACTTTTCCGGGAAGAAAAAGATTTTCACTCTTACGGGGAAAAGCAAAATATAGATCTTGATGAAACTGACCCATATTTGAACTGCTAACTGCAGAAAGGGAACATGTCCAAAATTTTTTAAATGCGTTTTTTTGTGTTAAACTAAAGATGATGTATTGGCTGGGTGCGTGATGTCAACGACATCTATAATATTCATTTTTTCATGCTATTAAATAATGGTAACCGTGGAAATAAATTTAAAAGATTTTCAAAAAAACTGTAAAATCTGAATACAAATATTTTTATTTACAATTATTTTTTTTTATAAATAAATTTGAACAATTTGAGGTATAAAATACTAGATGAAGTACAATAATTGTATCGATAAAGTATTTAAACAATTTTCGACGTTAACATGGATATTATTATCAAGACAGTATTTCCTTCCAATCCCGGACTATGCAGAGGAAAAAGTTGCTGGTGATAGTGAAGCACGTCAGGGAAATTCGAAAATTAAGAAATTTAGTTGAATGTACAGTCATCCATAAAGCAAACATCAATAACTTCTTATGAAACATCATTGCATGTGAGTTTAAAATACCTCAAATATTTTTAATTCTGTATCTACGAATTGACGTGTAGACGTTAATACGTTGACAGATAAATAAGGAACGACATATTAGTGGCAATTGCGTTTTAATCAAAGTGGATCAATGTATTATATTTTTATTTAATATTTTTTATTACACTATAAACACATATGAGCATGTATTGTTGCCTATTTTCTCCACTACTCACGCTGCAATCGATTTAATTATCCCCACCATATACTACGCACCCTGCCAATAGACGGATGATTTACAACAGAAAGGGAACTTTTCTATCATCTCTTATGGCCATAGTAAGTAGTTCATTTATGCGTTTACTGCAGATAGAGTACAAGTCTATACACCATCTTTAATTTAAAACAACAAAAAAATTTTAAAAATTTTGGACTTGTTTCCTTTCTGCAGTTAGCAGTTCATTTATCTTATTGCCTAAAATTTTGATTTTGCTTGTTTGTTCGAAAACTAAAACAGATAGAAAAAAAATCTTTTAATTGATCTAACTGTGTACAGATAAAGAGTTGTATCTACTGTGCCGGATAGCAGAACCAGATTTATATAAGGGCACTTGGTGCATATTCCCCTGGCATCTCCACCGAATAAGGGTCTCCACAAAATTGATAATAAATCTCCCAAAGCGGGAACAGAATAGAAAGGATAAGCGCTTCTTCGGTTTTTTTCTGCTCGTCAATCCTAATTTTAGGACAATTTTAATAATTTTAGAAATTTCCTAATCACCTTAGCAGAAGATTTACAAAATACTCAGGGGCCTCCACATGTGAAGTACTCAGGATCTCTACATGAGCAGTAATCCCCCTCCCCCCTAAATAGAAGATCGTCTTGCTACGAAGTTTTATTTGATTTTCTCAAAATCAATAATTCAGCACTTGACTGGTTTTTGAAATAAACGATTCAATTGACAAAGCAGATAAAATGGTAAGGCCAAAAATTTAACTAAACGACTAGGTACTTTAGATTTTCATGTTCTGTGAACTAAAATTTCTCAGTAACCTAATCGTATTTTACCAATCTGAGCTATAATCTCCTACTAAATAATCCAACCCCAACTTACCCGATATAGTGGAAATGCATTCATCAGATAAAATATGTAATACGTAGGTATAATCATGCCTGGAAACGTAGGCAGGTATCGAGTCTTTGCATTGATTATTCCCTATGACTAAACACATAAGTATTGGAAATTTTATCTTAATGTAATCTCAATATCCCTTAACAACCCTTACAACACCACTACGTAATGTGTGTGTGTGTGTGTATGTGTGTGTCTCGCAGCATATTCAATCATGTTCTACTATCCCGGTAAAACGTTTGCAGGCAGTTTAATATACATTGCAAATAAAGTGTGAAAATATCTATAATGTTATATTAATGATGCATTGATTTATGATGGAACACGCTTATCATTTATCACAAAAAATATTCTGATTTATTTTTATATAATTTACTAAATGATTTTGAATAAATTTACTAGAGTTTGGGTATAGAGTTTTGCATACTCGAAAAGTCTCCTGAATTGATGACAGACTATGAAAGGTTATCGAATCTTTTACCAGTAATACATTCAAAGGGATGTTACGGCTAACATGTAAAATATTTTGTTGGTAAGAAGTCGGATAAGAAAAAATATAGGGGAAGGTCGCCCAAAGCGGGTACCCCCTTAAAGCGGGTAAGCGCTTGTATATCGTTGTATCGAATGTTTTTATTAAGTCGTGTGGATACCGAAATTAACCGAATATCAACCAATATCAATCAGTTGCACTTGAACGCTTGTGTCGTTTAATGTCCTAGTTAAGCGTCATCAATTTTTTTTTATTGGTTTTGTTAAAAATTTTGACGAAAAATATTTTGTGACTAGTCACAAACCTTTTTATTTGTAATCTTTTTGGTATTACCGTATTATGTTATCATCATTTGACTTTTAATGTAGAAAAAGATAGACCTGTATCGACTTTCATTTTGATATTGTTCTAAGTTAACAAAATTAAGTCTTTGTCGGCAAAGCGGGTAGTGGCAAAGCGGGTAGACAAAATAGAAGCATCTTAATGGAAAAAACTGTTGGAAGGGGAAAAAAATTAAAAATCTTCTTTTTACGACGGAATGAGGGAAAAAGCTTAAAAAAGTATTTCTGCCTTGTTTGTGGTGATCTTGATGTGGAATCACCTGAAGTAATATATTCCAATATGGAGGTTGTAAAGAAAGTTACAGTTAATTGTTTTAAATTTATTATTTTTGTCTTTTTTCAATTTTTTTAGTTAATTATTATTATTGTTAGGTTTTGCTCAAAGAGGATTACCCGCTTTAAGATACCTATACGGGCAAAGCGGGTTTTTGCAGAGGTTTTGTATTTTCTTTATTAAAAATAAATATCGTATAAACAATTCTTAAGCGAAGTTTCATTTTTAAGTTCGATAACTATTCTATCTGATAATATAAGAAAAATTTTCTAATCGAGGTCAAAAGCCACTTTTTTGGGCATTTAATCTTAGCTTACCCGCTTTGGGCTACCTTCCCCTATTTGCGTATATTCAGCTTCCTGTTGTGATTGTTTTGTTCCCCTCAGCACATAGAAATATAAAGATCCCAATTTTCTATTTCATAACTACCGTGTCCGATGTCGCCGGCAAATGACGTGGACACCGCTACCCCTATCAAACGATTATGATACATACAAAAAAATACATCATTGTATCAACACAAACATGCGAATGTGTTAATGTAATATGATGATGAATAACTACGCTGCTTGCATATATATAGTATATACGGTCATGGCTGACTTTTGTAACTAATAACTAATGTTCGAAATCTTGCGGTGCTGACAGGACCGTACTTATATTTTCAAAACTTAAAACGTTAAAAAATCGGGGTAAATACATTTTTTTTTTAAAAATTGTATCCGTATATTCTCTACTAACCATCAGCTGTTAATAAAAATTAGTTTCAACTTACAAAAAAGCGTTATTTTAAAAAAGTACAAAAATTTTAACTTTTTTTAAATTAAAATTGTTGAAAATTTGACTGACTGACTGTAACTTAAGACTTGTTAATAAAAAAATAAGCTGTCATTTAAAAGGAGATTTTTAGGAAAACAAAATAATGTGTTGTCTCTCACATTTTACTGGTAGAAAAAAGACAATTGATACACATAAATCATTTACTTATAACATCAAAACATACCTTAACACAATACATAAAATTACAATCGGACCAAGCAAGTTGTGACAACAAATGTATACAGGCATATCTAAAATATATTCAAGACATATCAATATAAGAGGATATTGTCTGTATATAGGCATCCATAATTACCTGTTGTATATATTTAAAATCGCATCAAAATGTTTTATCTAAAAAAAATAAACAATTTTTAATACTTTCATGAGTTTAAGTTTCATGAGTTGATTAAAAAAACAGTGACACGACGTGAACCCCATGACGAACAGTAACAGACTAAATCAGTAGCGTTGTAAATTGCCACAACATTGCACCTTACGAACGACAGATTTTATCACTGCTTCTGTAATGTTCTGTGCTTCAACACGTCACTCATTTGTAAATAAAAGCTTCGAGTACGTAGAAACAGTGTTATTAAACTAATTTTCAATTAGTAACAAACCATATAACTAAAATTGTTCCCCTATACTGTTTCATTCGCTGAAAGTTTATTTCAGAATTTCCGCGTAATTTGATTATGAAACTGTTACACGTTTACATAAATTCTATCTCGTTTTCCAAATACGTAATCCCTACTTCAATTTTCTAAACCCAAAACAAAAACAAAAAATTAAAAAAGAAAAAAAGCGTGAATATTGACATTTTACTTTTATTTTATTGTATCTGGAATACATAAAGTCGGGAACAGTGAAAAAAGTATTATAAAAAAAAATTATGGTAAATGGTAAATTAATCTTATTACCTACCGTACTCGGGTTATTTATTAAAAGTTACAATTTAATTCACCTGTACATATTTGCAAGCCTTTTTATTTGAGTGGGCACACGATGAAGCTTTTAAAGTAAATTTTATGTAATTTATAGTTGCTGTACCACATTCTGACATTCAGAAGGTTTGTTTGCCTATTTATTTTATTATTTAATTTTTTTCTTTCTATTTTCATCGAAATAAACTCATTACTTTTACTAATTTGCAATTAGAGAAAAAATTTAATTAAATGATTTTCACAAAAAAAGCTAATATAGTGGATTTCCAAATTGTAATTAATGTCGAGGATAGAAATAAATTTGGAAATGATATTTTATTTAAAAAACTAAATAGACTGGTACAAACAAATTGGTCAATTTATAGGCAGACCTAAATTATATACAGTTGACCCTCTTTTTGTGTGATGGATAAGGACCGCATAAAAAAAATCGGACAAAAAAAATATATTCAAAAATATATCATAAATAGCAATAAAAAGTTTAGTTCGGTCCAGATTGTAAAAAAAAAACTTTTTTATGCGACTCCGATCCATCGAAAATACATAACTCAAAACTCTTAAAACCTCACGATTTCCTTAGAAGTTGCTTTTCGAAACAAGATAAAGCATTAATTTACACGTGTGAATATTATGAAAATTGTCAAAAATACATCTGTAAAAAAATTAAATGATGAAATAACTTATACTCTTATGCAAGGTACTGATTAAATGCTTAAAAGCCCATTAAAAAGTATTTTTATCAAAGAAATTATTATAGTAAATGTTTAAGTTTCTTACTGTCTCTTGATTTTGATTCACATTAAGCATTTTAATGGCCATTTTTTAAAGAATGAATAAAAAAAATCGCACAAAAAAGGACCGCATAAAAAAAGGTTTAGCTGTACATTGCTTACAATTGTGTTACAATCAAACTCACGTCATTAACACTATACGACGTGTTCTGAGAATTTGTATTTTTATTATGACCAAACCGTTAACTGAGTCAAAAATATATTAATTTGTCGATAGATCAATTGAATACTTGGAGGATAAACAAATAAGTCGATTTTTTCGTCACCATTCAAATTTTTTTTTTCAGTCTAGAACCATTTAATGATAATTCAATATTTTTCAATAGTATTGGGTGTCGTTTTAGTAAAACTTATCTAAATGATGGAAAAATTTTTTTTATTATTTTCTGGCTGCTGTCTGAAAATTGTTACTGGCCCACCCCGCCATACTGTTTTGTTAATTTGGGGGAAATATTCGTTACCGAGAAAAAAATTATCGAATAAAGCCTTCTTTTCTGTCATTTCCAAGTCTTAAAAATATTGGAACAGAAAAAGTGAAGATGTTTTATGAAACATTAAAACTGGGTAGGCGACAGGGGCGTAGCTACCGCCGTATCAGCCGTATCAATGATACGGGGCCCCCGGACTACAGAGGCCCCTAACGTGTGTAAGCAAAAATTAGTAAAATGTTATCCACAATGTCACTTAATCTCGTGCTTCTCGGGAAAAAAACATACAAAAAAACTGTCATACGAGAGAATTTCAGACCCGGAATCATATTTCAAAGTCAATATATACTATTGCTGTTTAGATATATTAATTTCTCAAACTAAACAGATTTTAGAGCCTTTGTAACCTGACGACCTGAGTAATATGTTTGAAGTATTACAACCGGAGAAACTCCTATATTCTTCAAACGAAGTGTCTGTCGGCTAAATACAGTAAAGACATCTCAGTTAATCTTTATGAACAATTAATTGCTCTGAAAACATGCTTAAAATCTGAAATTCAAAAAATTCATTCCATTAAGGAGCTCATGGAATTACTGCTGATAAAATTCAATAGCCTTGCATCCAGTTTTCCGGAGGTAATAACAGCATGCTTTCTATTCTCGATTCTTCCAGTTACAACCGAAACAGCTGAAAGAAGTTTTTCAAAATTAAAACTGATAAAAAATTACCTAAGGACTTCAATGGGGCAGGAACGGCTATCGGACTTGTCACTATTGTCTACAGGGGCAAAAATTTAAGAAAAAACTAAAACCGTCTTCAGCTATAAATGATTTAATAAATCAATTTGCGAAAAAAGGCAAGAAAAGTGTATATTTAATTTGAATTGTTTGGCTATAGCTCAGTTTCTAGAAGGAAGCGATAACTTATAATAAATAAATATTTATTTTAATTTAATGCAAGCATTTTTGTTTCTTTTGTGAGAAATGTTTACCCTTCATTTGGGCTCCCCAACTAATTTGGATACAGGGCCCCTCCAAGGCACGCTACGCCACTGGTAGGCGAACGCTTCAATCACAGTTGTGTAACAAAATAAAAAAAATCAAAGTGTTTTGAAAGAAAAAAAAATATCTCATTTGAAATTGGTGAAAATTCGACATAAAGATTATGTGACTTGGCGCAGTGACAGACTTTTAATGTTCACCCAACTAAAACTTTATAATAAGAATAATTTCCTGGAAAACTTTCACATTGAAAAGATGGAATTTTTTCTCGCCACTTTTTGTTGAATAACCCGAACGGGAAAAAAAACTAAAGCAATCTTTTGTGAAAGATATAAATGAAAATAAATTTCGGTTTAGTTTGGAAAGAGATAAGAGCAGCGGGTATTCTATTTGTAAAATAACTTGTTCTATTTAATATTTAACAAGTACATTTGTAATCCGATATAGTTTGTTCACCTTATTCCAAGTACTCGTTCAACGGATTAATAAGTTTCACGTTTACAATTTAAGTTTGTTCCTGAAAACTTTTACTCACATACGTGTGGGTCTGTTCAGACAATCAATAGACTGACTAGCAGCGCCGCATGTCGTTCGGTCCAAGAGTGGTGAATCAAACAAAGAACTGCTCGATTGTGGTGAATCAAACAAACGAATCTACTGTTATCTGCACATAAATTATTTATAACTGTTTGTATATAACAAAGGCGAAATGTTCTGTTCTGTTCCCTCAATTTATAAAAGTTTTTTGATAATTTTCCACGATCGACAAAGAATAGAATAGAATTGAGGAAAATGTGTATGATGCGATGACGACGAGAAAAATCAAAAAAGGAAAAAATATGAAAAATTCGCTCGTACATCCGTAAATTTAACGAGCAAACTTTATCATAGCCATAAGCTATTATCGTTTTCTTTTATACGTTTTTGTTGTTCTTCGAATTTTAGTAGATGTATGTGATGTGGTTGGATGTGCGTGGAAAATTCTCGTAAAATTTTATATTATTGACAACACGACTGCTGACTGCAGTTGTGTTTGAAAGAGAAGGAGAGACGAGAGTAAAGCCATATACAAGGAACAAACAACAATAACGGCCTATGAAGAAATGAAAAAGATGACCTTTCGCTGTTATTATATTAGAATAATGGATTGATATGTTGTTGTTGAGAGCCCGTATCAAACAGCGTAGAAAAAAGCTCAAGTCAAATGTGTGTGGGGTACGCGTTAGGTTAGGACTCCCCAGTAGCTAGACTATTTAAGAACATTTTGTCGAGTTTATTAGACAATGTTACTTACACTGATGGGTCACATGAAAGCCAAATAACTTGGCGCCCGGGACAAAATATCGTTAGGAACCCTAAGGCGGTAGCGATGAATACTTTGGACGATAAACAAACAAAGTTTTATTCCAAGGTTTCGAAAATTTGATAAAAATTACTAATTTTAAAAATGATTCTATTGCTGGTACCGAAATTTACACAACTTTTCTAACCGTTTGACTTTTATACTGATTTTTTCGCCAAGTTGTAATCGACTGACCATCATACTTTACGTGGAATTAAAAAAAAATTATACAGTTATCGAGAAAGAGGTCAAAAATAATTTAAAAATTAAGAATATGGTAAAAGAAACCTCAAATTATTTTTAAGAGTCCCTTCTGATGATATCTCACGATATGTGGTACGCAAATTTTTTTTTGTGTCAATTTTACAATATGAAAAGTACCTCAAGACATTAAGAAATTCTTTTGCTATAAAATAATTGAAATCTATTTATACAAGCATAATTAACTGAAGCCTAAAGACGAATAAACAGACATTCTTGAATAAAGTAAGGATACTATGATTTTTCTTCGGAACCCTAAAAATAAAAAGTCTTAAACACGGCAAGAGGTTTATTCTATTATGGTACATTGTTAAAAGAACAAAGAAGATATTATTGTTTTCTTTTTCTTTGTTTTTAAACTTTTTTTTTATTCTTTTAAAAAAAGTTATGTGATGACGGTAATTTTTTTTGGACAACAATAGCCAATTTTGAGGGCTGATTTAACCCTCTTGTGACAGCGGAGACTCAAAGTTTCTTTAATTTCCTACTTTTTTGCTCCTGCTGCAACATTGTAGTATCATATAGATGAATCTTTGCTTTGTTAAAAAAATTTTCCGCCTGTCTAAAAGTTCTCATTTCTCCTTCAAACCTCTAAAAAATGATTTTAAAAATTGAAAATGTAAAATAATTTTTTTAATTAAAAATATAAGTTAGATATTAGCTCACTTTGGCTAATGACCCCCCCCCCCCCAAATAGGTTTATATTTAAAAAGAAAAAACAATTACAACATCCTATGTAATTTATTAATTAAAAAACCTAGCGACCGAATTATTTTTATAAAATAATTATTATTAAATTGATAAAGTAATGTACAAGCCAAAAAAAAACTTGTTTTGACAACTCAACAAAAATTTATGAAAATATTATTTTTAATAATACCCCAGTGGTAGTGATCTTTATGTAAAAATTATCAAACACAGTTCTTTAGGGTATAATTTCTCTTTTGATATAAAATTAATACGAGTTGTTTTATTTATTTATATTATATTTATTTTTATTTATTTATTAATTTATTTATCTCTTTTTTTTTTATAAAATATATATTTTGATAAACTCTCAAGCGATTTAGAATATTTTAAAATATAACATAGAGGACCTCGTAAATACGAGTGGAATGAACAGGAAAATCTAGTGATCCTTTGGGAAATACGTGTTGTTGAACTTCAAATCAAAATTTTGGTTATACAAAAAAGGATTTTTTAGAACGTTCAGTAATTTAAAATGTAGAAAAATTTATTTAAAAAAATATATTTACGAACTACGAAAGTGAAAATTATAGCAACTTTTCTGTATTCATATGTGATTACTATTTAATTTTTGTAAGTCTTTTGGAATCACAAGTAACTGTATTACTTTTGACACAGAACGGCTGTGATTTTACTACCTTTGATCAGAGTTGTGCGTGTAATTTACTTCGAGTAAATTACACAGTTTTTTATATGTAAAAAACTCTGTAATTTACACATACTTTTTTTGATAAAAAAAATTGTAAAAAATGTAAAAAATTATTTTTTTTTTTAAATTTAATAGATATGTAAGCGTTACTGATGGTATTCCATATTTGCTATTGAAGTATTTGCTATATCTGTAAAGTAAAACTTAATAAATCAGTAATTTGAAAATTAAAAATATAAATGGGGACAAACAGGAAAAAGAAAGGTTAGTTTTGATAGAATAGTTTATTTAAGAATTCAATATTAAAAAGATTTTTATTTATTCAGTTAAATTTTATTAAAGGTATCAATCGTCTTCATCATCATTATCATCAGTGATTTTATTGTTATGATAATTTAAAGAGAGATAAATATGTGGTAGTTTTGTGATGTGTCAAAACTCAGTTTGTTAATTTGGAAATTTAAAGCTTTGTAGTCAGTTGTGGATGGCCTTCCACCAGCAGAAAATCATTTTTGTGTCGAAATTTTGTTTACACGTTTTTTCATGTGAACTTATAAACAAGTAACCGTCAAAATAAATTGTTTGTCAGTGAAATGACAAACGATTTAAGTATTTTACATTTTTTACAATTTTCTACAATTTTTTACGGCTTTTTACAGTTTTTTACGTACTCTACAATTTTTTACATAAAAATGTAAAAAACTGGTTTTTTTACATTACATGGCACAACTCTGCCTTTGACACAGAACCGCCATAATCTTACTACTCTTGGTACAAAATTGCTGTGACCTTACTACTTTTGGTACAGAACTGCTGTAACCATACTACTTTTGATGTAGAACTGCTGTGACTAGGGCTTGGAATACCGGTGTCTTTTTATAATACCGGTATTTATTCGGTATTAGCACTTGAAATACCGGAATTCCGGTATTCCGGTATTTTTTCGGTATTGAATGAAGATAGTATAGGAAAAAGGAAAAAGGAAAAAACAACATTAATAATCATTTAATAAAATTAATTAGTAACAGTAATAATAACAAACTACATTATCTTTGGATTTTAAAAATTTAAATACATAATTTTGTATTTTTTCTTATAGAAAAACACTTAAAAATATTCCAGAATTATGAAAAAATATGAATAAGATATCTGGTTATCTGCACATATGGAAAACATTAAGCAAAACTAAAGACATTGTAATAAAATTTATGTTGTAAATCTAACGTAAAAAAATATTCAAAATATGTAATATATAAAGTATTTGCTTTTGTTAATACCGAAACCGAAATACCGGTATTTGAAATTTTAATACCGGTTTTACAAAACGTTTAAAAATTTCCGGTATTCCGGTTTTTCGGTAGTACCGGAATACCGGTATCCAAGCTCTAGCTGTGACCTTATTACTTTAGGTATAGAACTGCTGTAAACTTGCCACTTTTGGTACAGAAAATTTCATGGTCAATCGATCTTGGCTAAACATTTGATTTCGAATTAACATTTTATTATATTCAGTTTTCAGAATATCTTTCTGTAGATACAGTTCAAAAATATTATATATTTTTAAATTATATATTTTCTGGTCACACTATGGTCAAACTCTTTCAAAGGTCACACTACTATTCTTATTTAAAAAATTTTGAGCTGTAAGAAAAATGAGCACTCTTAAATTATTCATCCTATATTTTGCGTTATAACAAAGATATTTTATGTTGACGTAAAATATCCTGAGACAACAAATTGTCGTTTATTTGTAGACAAAATTATAAATGCAAATTAAATATGCATCACATTCACCTCGGTATAGCTTCACTAGGGTATTCAGGTTCATCCAGCAGATGTCAGGTGCAAGGGGCAAGTCATATATTAGCTATAACGTTATCATTTTATTATATAAATTTATGATGGTTAAATATTTTCATTTGTCATAGAAATTTGTTTAATAAAGTTACACGTAGGTATAGATGTTTTTATAGTACAGTATGTACTAAAATTAATTTAGTATTTAATTTGGCAACGCGTATTCTAATGGAATCATTCTTCTTGAAAATTAAAAAATTCTAATTTTTTAAAATGAAAAATTAGTAAAACATCTTAGAATATAGCCCGAAAATTTTCACAGTGATACTCGAAGTTCTTCAAAATGCGCTCGAGACCATGAAATAACATCTGTGAGTTATTCTTTTGCCTGAGGACGTGGCAAAAAAACCGTAAACAGGACTGGTTACAGATATTCGTGTTAATGTAAAATTTTTCCTTTTGTGAATCGCCTGAAAGCATCAAGTTTTCTCAATAGAACATATAACATAAAGTCATATTTTTTTTTTTTTTAAATAAATATTTTACAAACTTTCCGAGTTATGTAGTTATAAATTTTTTTGTATGACACTGTAATTAAAATTGTTTAAAAGTATTTTCTAACTAGAATGAGTGGAATTTGAACAATTTTAGACAAAATTTATCTGCAAAATACTGAAATATGTTATGCTCAAATAATATACATACGTCAGTAGCTACTTTCTAGATACAATATAATATAATGGCTATAAATATTTTCATATAAAATTTTGATATGACTATTAATAGTGAGTACATGTTAATTAACTTACAGTGACAATCAAAATGGTATTAAATAATTTACTCTGATTTTGTTAAAATTAACTATTGTAAAATGTTCATGTCTATATATTATACGAAATAAATTACCAATTTTATTATAAAATATATTACTATGTTTCATTATAAATTACCAATTTTATTAATGATGCAATAACTTATATTCTTATACAATGTACTGATTAAATGTTTAAAAATAATCAATAAGTAAGTTTATCGCAAATTAATGTTTAAATTTCTTACTTTATTCTACTTTCCTCGCTTATTAATTACTTTCGTGGTATGTTTTCGTTTTAAACGTGTGGCCCTAAGGATATTCGACAAAATTTGTTTTAAACAACCATCGAATCCTTAAATTCAATTTTTATTTAATAACACGGAGTGTATAAAACTCTATATCTGCTTTTTTTGGTTCAACATCAATTGAATATAAATTAAAGAATTTCCAACAATCAGAGACATATCACGGTTTGAGTGGGGGGTTGACATTATCATTGTCGATGGGTGGTACACCGAGTATTTGAGGTTGTTATAACAACACAAAGTTGCCTTTGTGTAAAATTTTAAACAAAGTTTTCGTTTGCAACAACGCAGCACATCTATAGCACATGGGTACATAATAAAATGTGCATTCTATATAGTAGCTACAAACTATATGTATGTAATTCACGTTTTTGTTTTTCGAGCTTTTCGCGAGTTACGTCGAAGTAGCTATGTTCGAGTTTCTATTTCACCCCACTTATTTCAACAGATGATCAAAACTATATATAGGTACGGACAGAGTGGACTACTGTGTTGGAATATATCGAAAAACTTCAATGCGGTTACTATGCGTTCAGTTAAAAATTTCTTTGAATTTTTACTCGAAAGTTTCGTGGAATAGAATTGTAGGCACGCTAACCTTGATGTAGTCATGCAGGTGATGTTAATGTATGGATATAGTCAGATTCATTAGAAACATCTAGTAGGATAAGAAGTTTTTTGTTTTTAGCGAATTTCCAAAACTGGAAATTCAGCTTTTACGCCAGGTGTCATGGTGCGACCTAAGCCCGAGACCATATCAGAAATATGTTTTGAGGTCCCTAGAATACGAAAATGATATTCACTAAAATTTATATATATATATATATATATATATATATGTATCCGCGCGATAACTCTCGAACGAAGCGTTTAATGCTTATGAAATTTTGTGTGCGAATTCGATTTTCCAAATCGTTGGATGAGTTCGTTAGCCAGACACGTCGGATGCCCAGAAGTAGGTTTTCCGGGCGTTTTTTGTCAACAAAATGAGTTTTTTGCCAGAATTAAGCAATTTTTCAAATTTTTTTTTACACTAAGCGATTGTAAAAGGTAAAACGCATAAAAAATGTTTTTATACCGTTGCTCTAAATTACTTACTTTTCGAGAAAAACTAGGAAATATGTCGTTCTCCATTTCACTCGCACTCGCATTCTTTTTTTTTCTGTCTCATTTTTTGCGAGCTAAATTCGAAAAAAGCCGCTTTATAAGTAGCGTGTCATGATTTTTTTAATCCAATTTAACGATTCGGCTATATTCTATTTCTCTGTCAGTTAAATGTTTTTATAATGTATCTCTGTTCCATTTTTTTTTACAAAAAAAATCCCGACGATATCTGTTATGTGATATGATCAGAATTTAGATTATATTTACACCTTCCTAAAATTAATAAGAGTTTGCTTCAATCGTATAAAAATTACGTTAAATCATATTCAAACAATAATATTTTTACGTAATTTTTTATCCAATTGACAATACAGTTATGATTAGAATTGTATAATCAGAGCATTCTAATATTAAATAATTTTGCACATTCAATTTTTTTTTTAACAAAGAAAAATTTTTTTAAATTTTGACACATTCTTTTATGAAATTTCGATTAAGAAATATTAAAAAATTTTAAAGTGAATCATTTAAAAAGAGTTAAAAATAAATTAAAAAGGAAACATTTCTCTATTTTAACATATTTGTAAAGAAAATTTTACAGTTTACTTACAGTTTTTTGAAAAAATGTAATAACATTTTTACATACAATAAAGATTATATTTGAACGGTAGGAAATCCACAATTTTTTTTTATTTCTTTAATTAATTATTAAATTTGGTTTTAGAAGAAAATCTTCGTCTAATTCGCTCCAAGCCGAAAGTATAGCCACTAATAAGGACATTCCACTGTTAAAATAAATGGAAAATATATTGAAATTTATTTAATGAAAGCCATTCATACACATTTTTAAAATATCCTTTTGAATTATATAACAAATAAAATCTGTGTAAAAAAATCTAATTGACGTGTTTTTTCTCAATTTGCTAATATTAAGTAAGGCTCGTTAATTAGGGAGTGATTGTGTTAAAATTTTAATATAAAATATGGTAATTTTAACCCTCTTTAAAAGAACATTTCGATTTTAACAATAAAAAAATTTTAAAAAGTGTTTTCGTTTTTCCCGGATTACCAAAAACTGTTCATAGGCATATCTGTGACTAAAGTTGCCTCCCTTTCTTAAGAAAATAAAGTATTTTTAAAATTTTGTGCAAAAGAATAAAACACAATTAACGAAAAAAAAGTACGCGTTTCCATATTTTTAAGATTTTGTAGTACAAGAAAATCCTTATAAATTCATCATATCTGTTATTGCATTTACTAGCTTTTACGCAATTTAATAAACAAAAGTCTGAAAATGGACGTAGAATCTCACTGTTATTAATTATTATGTCTTAGTCTTTTGAAAAATTATTTTTTGAACTAAAATAAGAATAGGAGGAATATAAACTTAGGGGTAAACGACAGGAGTATATAAACTTTATTTTAGATTCTACGTTTATTTTTACAGAAAATCATCAAGTACCTATTATTTCTTTTTTGAATGTATAAATACAAAAAGTTCGAAATTATTTTATATTAGAATTTCAATTTTGGTCGACCCTACGGGTTGTCCCCATTTACTCTTTTCTCGTCTCTTTTGACCCCAATTTTTCATAGAGAAGAAATTATACGATTTTTGTTAATTTTCCAAAAACCACCGATATTTTTAAATTTTTTTGGATACTGCTGATAAAGTGACCATCTTCGCGTAAATTTTTAATATATTAAAGATTAGGTACTCATAAAATAAATACAAAAAAATACGGTGTGAAGTCGGAATGCGTACCTATTCATCCTTGTCTACGGTAGCACATTTTTTATTGACATAAATATTAGAAACGCAGGAAAAGAGACCAGGAATCAACATAGAAGTGGATTATGGTACGATATATTTTCTGAAAAAAGTGCTTAGGACCAAAGTTATAGAGTTCAAAGTGATGCACTTGATGATCTTGAAGCACTTGACTCTCGTGATGCACTTGACTTTGAAGTTGACCTTGAGGTCAATTTCCAAAGTCATTTGAAAATCATTTAATATTTTTCAAAAGGAGTAGTTTACTTTTCATCCCTAAATGGTTCAAAGTATATTCGAACGAATTTCACATGCAAGATAGAAAATAAGTGATCAAGAAGTAATTTTGAAAAATACTTGCTCAATCGCAATCGGAAAAATAATAGTTAATCATATGTTGAATTTAATTCCTAATATAATAACTATAGAGTAGCAATAAAAATTTTAAAAAATTTTGAAAATTTCTAATATAACATAAAGTTAATGTTTAACTTACAATTGGAGTGATATTAAATCTTTTCTTAACTTCTAAAATTACTTACAAAAATGTTTTCTTCTAATTTTTTCTATAAATTTGGGCCTATTTTTTCATTTCGTCAGGTTTTTATTTTTTTTATTTTAGAAAAATAACGCAACAAATCAATTTTGAAGATAGATTGAGTCAATACATGAAATTACTGCTTATAGGTACAGGATATGGTCAAAGTTCGGCAATGGCTAATCATTTTCAACTGACCTTGAAAATCGATTTCAGGGTCACTATCAAGTGCATCGCTTTAAATTCTACAAATTTGGTACTCAGCCCTTTTTTCAAAAAATATGCCGTTTCAAAAATATTTAGCTATAACTGTTTTCATCTACAGAGGTTGAATGGTGTTTTCTACCCCTAAAAAGCGTATTTAGCCGAAATAAAAAAACACGTATTTAATATTTTTCGCTGTTTAATAAGTATGTTAAGTTTCATTCAAATTGGCAAGTATTAGTTGGGTAGTGTTATTTGTCAGAATGTTTTGCCGATCTAGTTTTTTCAGTATTTCTTTGCTCGTTTTCAGAATTTGTATTTTAATTTCTACGGACAAATAACTCATTCTTTTCTTCGATTTTAGTAACTTTTATTTGCTGATGTTGACCATTAATTGATCGAAACATATCAAATATTTTTCAATGATTTTTTTAGCGAATGTCGAAAATTTTGAAAATTTTTTCACCGTTAGTAAGTTAAAGTATTTGAATTCATTAAGTAATTAAATGATGTCCACAAGAACCTTACGAACTACCATAAGTTATATGAGATCCCTAGGACCCGTTTTTTACTGTTAGGATAAACTTTTTACTAAAATTATTTTAGATGAATAAAGGTTATGTTGTATGATTTCCGCCAGGGTTTACTGTTCCCATTATTGTAAAAAATAAACTAACCGACCGATTTTGAAAATTTTTTCACTGTTAGAGAACTAAATTATTTTAGATGGATACAACTAAGCTGCACAAAGTCCGTTCGGGTTCTTGGGTTCCAAAAATATCAAAACTAATTACCCAGCCGATTTTAAAAAATCTTTTACTCTTAGAAAGCTAAACTATTTTAAATAGGTACAGTTTTTAGATGAGATCCGCCAGTCCCCAAAATTTGGAAATTCGCTATGTTATGCAGATGCTGCGACAGGGGTATTTTTTTTTAAATATATTTTTGAACTTTATTTGCAACTTTTTTTTTAGATTTTATATTTTGAAATCTTTTTATTAACCAGGTATAAACAAAGGCAGCCTGATCAAAGCCTGCTTCCATTTGTAGAAGGGTTGTTTGTAGGGTTGCCAACTCTTCCAATAAATATATCGGGATTTAATGAAAAAAAAATCGAGACGGGAAATATGAAATCGGGACTGCTAAAAAGAAAAACGTTTTTAATCATTAATAAAGAAAAGGTCAAAAATTCCACTAGAACTTTAAACAGTGCACAGGACTATTTACTAAGTACATACAATACTTAGAATATATTTATCACTCTTACTCAATAATCAGTTTGAAATCAACGAGTAAAATTTTAATGTGTGCTTTCGTATTTTTAGACAACATTTATCCTTGGGATAATATTGTAATGAGGATAATATTACAATACTTTTTTATTTTGCGAGAAATTATATATAATAATAATAATATAATAATGCGGTTTAACGTTCGTTTTTATGACAGTTAGTTTATAACAGACGCCACCCACATCATTATTTTTCTAACTTTATTTATACTTTGTTACATTACAATAATTACATTATGATGTGGGTGAAGGAGAAGGAAAGTGGGGTTAGAGCTAGGATTTGGTAGGTATGCGTCTGCAGCCGTCTTCTTAAGGAACTATGCCGATATTCATGTGGAGTTGTGAAGGGAAACTGCAGAAAACCTTCACGAGCATAGCCGGTCGTTGGGTTTGAACCCTCGACCTACCAGTCACAAGTGCCAGTTAGCCACTCCGCTGGTTCTCGAGAAATTATTATTATTGTTATTAATTTTTTTTTTTTGTTACTGTGAACTGTATTTTTTTTTTTAAGAAAGACATTTTTCAAAACGTTGCCAGTCTTAGATATTGGCTATTTTTGGGCTACACGGATGTCACTTTTGTAATTCATGTATGTTAAATAATTTAATTTTTTGGAGGTTTTTCTACCTAAAATGCGTTTTCTGGAGGGATTTTGACTATTATTGGGTCAATTTTGATGAGTCAAACTGGCAACACTGAACATTTTATGTGTAGGTACTTACTTCCTTGGCCGGGCGACGACATGATATGCAAGCGCGGTAATTTGGAAACAGCAATAGCGATACTGCCGGGATTAAAAAAGTAAAAAAAATGTAGATGTAAAAAATCATCGGGACAATTAGCGTCCCGCCACTACTGTTGTCGGGACGCGGGTCATATAGGCTTAAAATCGGGACATCCTGATTAAATCGGGACAGTTGGCAACCCTAGTTGTTTGTTTATATCACAGAGTACAGAGGGAACACTGCTATCTCTATATTATTGAAACCAGCGTAACCAAATAAAGATAGAAAATGTCTTATGTGGCTACACGCTGTTTGTGTTTATATTTGTGTGTTATACATCGATACATATATAGACACTGTGAGGCCGCTGATCGTCTGTGACAACAATGATACATAACTGATTAACAATTAATACGCATCGGTTCACTGCCACCGAACGACTGAATACAAAGTAGCCTGCCTTGCTCAGAACTGCACACTGTCGCTTACACTATTTTATAGTTACTTTCCTTTTAGTGTACCGTGGTTTATATGTACAAATTTTTTTAACTGCTTTTCTGTGCAATCAAAGTGCAAGGTGTTAATGGAACCTACAGTTGAATAGCTGAAAAATTTAAAAGGATTTGATAGTGAGAATAGGGTTCTCAAGTTTAAAACTTTTAGAGTTAGTAGTTCTATAATAAATCAATAAAAGAAAAAAATTAAAGGAGAGTCTTTTCTATTCGATTTAATAATTTTGCAGCACTAAAAATCCAGTTTCTATGTAGTTAACGTTCACTATATCGCCTTCATAGTAAGAAAGTGAGATATCTGGGAAATGTTCGCTTTAAGATAACTGCATTTTGAATCCTAATAATACATTAGTTTAAATGGTGACCTTGAGATTTAAAACAATGCCATTCAAAAATTATATATTTTGTAAACTTGTAAAATATACTTACTATTCGATAGCTAATTTAATTATCTATTACGTAGTACTAAAAATGAAAATTGAAAAACTACCAGATATCTCACATTCATTCTAGGGAGGTGATATATCTGTGAAGTTTTTTCTTCAATTTTGTCACTAGTTTTAGGTAATAATATGCAAGGACCAAAAATCTAGAGAATTTTGTCTTGATATCTAGAAAAATAACAGAGTTAGATACATTTGCATAATGCTTGATTTCAGTCAAAAAACAGTCTCGAAACAAACTTAAAATGGTCTTCAAAAAAAAAAAAAAACTATAAGCCTGAAAATTATTCAACCCTACTTTTGGAATCGCCTAGTATTGGGTATAATAATAACTGGTAAAAAAATTAGGAAAATTAACACTCTTGAGCAGCTTGCTTAGGGGTACAGGGATTCCTAAACTTTTTCAACCTGGACTCACTTAATGTATTGATCAACTCCAGCGACATCTTTGGGTTTCGTAAACCAGATTTTTCAAAAATTTCTCCCTAACAGATGAGCAACGAGTTGAAATTCTACCAGGAGTCAGTAGAGTTGTGCTAAGTGGTGCTAAATTAAACTATCTTCCACCAAAAAAAGTAATTTACGTGTAGCATTCCATTAAAACGAGCAACTAAAACAAAGTAAAACTGGATAAAAAGTACAATAGTGTACCTTATCAATTTCTCTATCAATGTAAACTGGCCTTTATTTATGTTTAACGAAGGCTTATTTTCGTTCCTTTGAGACAAAAATATCTAAGTAAGTAGGTATAATAAATACTGTTTTTGTTTTTCGTTATTTCGTATATCTATTCTATGTATATAAAATTTTAAATAGGGGCTTAAAGTTTCAATAAGAATTATACTAGTTATAAAGAAGATCGTTTCTGTAACCGTGCCTGTAGCTCATAACTTTTTCCCTTGTTTATTGTCGCTATAAACTTTTTGCCGTTATTCTTTCCGGTAAATAGCAAGAACAACTTATGTACTAGACGTGTACTTTTTGTACTCTGAGTGTAATTATGCTGAAATCTTATTAAGAATAAATATGTAAACTTTTATTTTGCAATCAACAAAGTTTATTCATTACGTAAGGCATACTTGTATAAGTAACGGAATTTGAAATTATGTAAGAACTGTGTTTTCTGATCTCATTCACGTCAAATTATTGTAACTGTATAGAATTACTTGGCAATCATATATTCCTACATTCGTACAAAATTAGTTTCTTATAGTGCTTCGCTTAGTTCTTCAAACGATCTAAAATTCTAAATAAAATTAATTTTAAGTAAACTTTGCTCCGTTCTTCAAACGTTGCTACACTGAGAAAAAAATACGGTAATTTTTACGGAAATTTCTAGTAAAAAATTACGGGGCTCTCTGGTAATGCGGGTATAAGTGACAGACATAGGAGAAAGTACGATGAGTATAGTAAAAATTACACTGTGACTCCGTAAAAATTTCGGCGCTGTACAGGAAAAATTCTACTCTCTTACCGTATTATTTATAAGGTTCTTTTTTTTATTTATTAATAAATAATTGAATTAAAATAGTTTAAAAAGATATTGATAGAAGGGTAAAGATTAAAATCAAATTATTAATATTGAAAAAATGTTCTGTGGTTTTTTATTATTTGTAGAAAAACATGTTTCAATAAACATCAGTACATATAAAAATCTTAATTGTTATATCTTAATTATTAGTTCTTTATCAATAATAAAATAATGCGATTTTCATGAAACACAAATAACAATTCTTTGTTTTAAATGTAAAGTCCATTAGATAGTTTATTTTAACAAAAAACAGAAAAAAAATGATAACACTCATGGTACATATCACATACAAGGCACACACAACAATAATTTAGTTGTCTGTTTGCAATAGAAGCCGTATTCAAAATGACCTTGGTTTGGTGCGGACAGTTACGCGTGCCAGAGCAGTTAGGTATGTGCTTGTCCTCTAGCGTTACGTTGGTTGGTGCGATGCTTGTGTGAGACAGATGCTAAAAGAGAGGTTTCAATTTAACAAAAATTAAGTAAATTTTCCTGGTATCCACTTGAAATTTTACTAGCCCATCGAATTTTACGGAGCAGTATAGGAAAAATTCTTAAGCTGTACAGGAAAAATTTTCAAATGAATCGTAAAAAATAATGTTTGAAAGGCATTTTTTGTATTTTTGCTTGATAACTTCCTACCAACTGGTCACTTGAGCCTGGTTTATCGGAGGCAGCTCCGTAATTTTTACTGTAATTTTTTCTCAGTGTAGTATTAATAGTTTAAGAAATAATTTAATTTTTAGCCGTCTTTTTTGGGTCGGCAAAAAAACTCTACCAAATTTCTGTTACACTCACGGTTATGGAGATTTTTAACCCGCAATTTAAGATGGCGGACAATGCTTCCAGTTCCTCTTAAAATCAAGAGGGAAGCTCAAATAATCCGAGCAGATTACCGTCTGGTCACATGAATTGCCATAATCGGTACTGTCTCCTGAACTGATAAATTCTGAAAGACTCCACCCAGATTACGTACAGTACTTGTTTAAGAAAGTAATATTTATGAATTGATTATAAGGGTCAGGGTTAAACAAGAATGCAAGTATTTCTTCAAATTAAAAACACTCGTTAGATAATTGTAAGTACTTTCTTTTTCTACAAATCCAGATATATTTATTATATCCTCGCTCTATTATACAAATTTTCTTTTTTATTCAACGACATTTTTGTTTGTTTGTTATTTTCACTCCGAAGATAATACCAACGTTCTTTTTTAGTAATTCTTCGTAGAAGGAAAGCGAAGCGGAATATTTACGAGTAACAAAATATACCACTCTACACTATGTGAAGTAAAGTTGTTTAAAGTCGAAGGCATTTACATAACAAAAGAACGAAAAAAACAAAAACATGTTACAAAACAACATTTTCAATAGCATAAAAGTCTTTAAGATTCGATGAAAAGTCATTTTGTAAAAAAGAAAAGAAAAAAAGACGAAAAAAAACGTACATCAAAATGAATATTTATCTGATCAATGAATTTGAGAAATAAGTGAACACCGGCAAAACGGAAGAATAAAGGCACAAAAACACATAATAGAAATATTGATGAATCAACAAGCACTAGAAGAGGCTGCGGTTTTGAAATTGTTAAATACCTTCATCCGGTCATTTTATGTATTTTGACAAGAGTAATTGTGCCGTTGGAAAATGAGAGTGACGTAAGACACTACATTTAACGTAGTTGCTCTGAGATAGTCAGATACAAAAGTATATCTCATTGTCAGTGAAAAAATTATCTTTTATCAAAAATGAAATAATGTATTAATATTCTTCAGTTATTATATTTGTATACCACTTGTTTTTTTGAATTTCCGCGCGCTTATGTTGTAGCAATATAAAAGCATTGTTGAAAAAGCGTTCTAAAAACGTTGTAAAATGATGTTTATAAATTATATTTCAAAAATGGTGTCGTGAATAATTTTTATTTCTTATTAAATATGGCTTGCAACTTTGTATTTTATAACATATCAAATTTTTATCAAATTCCTTTGATACGTTTTCATTTTATTAAAAAAAAAAAAAATAGTTTTTCCATAAGAGCCCGTGTCAAAATTACAAAACTTTGAAATCGTTTTTCTCAAAATTGTGGTAGACAATTTTAATCGGAATAGGCTCGGTATTGAATTACATAAATATCTAGAGAAGTTTTGTCAAAATCCTTTTAAGAAATCATTTTATCGACCAAGTACCTTAATTCGACTGTTTTAAGAAGTGATTCACTTTTGATAATATTGTCGTATAGTTTGGAGGTCAGTTTTTCAATTATATACACTGAAGGTACCTATAGGAAAGACATCACCAACGATCTCAAAAATAAAAATGTTCGAAAATCCAATAAGTGTGTAATTTTCGCTTTCCAAAAGGCAAAAACAATGATTAAAATGCGAAGAAACAAATAATATCTTGGAGAAAACTTAGGAATTATTTTTTTCAAGCTAGAAATCAATAAAATTTTTTGAGTTCAGTTTAACATCTGGGCTCACAAACGTACAGAATTTGACTAACACAATCCAGAAGCCTTACCGACATGCGCATATCTCCAATTTGTAATATTTGAGGACAAATTTATTATTATCAAAAGTAGTTAATTTGTATTCGTTTGCAATAAGTTTATTGTTTCGAAAGTTATTTCGTATTTAAAATAAAGCATCATTTATATTTTCGATTGTCTCTGGTGTAATTTACTAAAATTTTAATATTCAATTTTGGTTTTGTATAAGCGTATTATTTATTAGTGAAACTAACTACAAAATGGAATTGCTTCTCGAAACACGTTTCAAGAATTAATTTATCAAATGGTTATTTAATTCTTTCATGTTTAAACTAAATGTATGGAAAGTTCCAGTTAGTTTGTTTTGTTGTTGTGTGATCTCCTCAAGGCAGCTGAATTGTTGATTAAAATATGTAAGTGGCAAATTCTGTACAAAGGCATTTACAATATTCCATAGTTACAATACATACAATGATTATTTATTTGTGGCTCATGTAGTAAAAGCTTAGGATTTTCTAAAACTAATTATTTATTCAAAGTGATTGTAATAGCTTCTTTTTAAGATGCTTGTGGCATTGGAGTATTCAAAAGATTAAGGAACGAGGGGATCCGTAAAATACATTGAGAGTCAACAGTCGGTCGAAAAAATAAATATCGTCTAACTAGTGATGAGCAAAATTAGTCTTGGTCTTGCAGTCTTGTCTTGGTCTTGCATTTTTTGCTAAACCAAGACCAAGACCAAGACTATGTATACCAAGAGCAAGACCAAGACCAAGACTATAAGTATGGCTGCAAGACCAATACCAAGACTCAAGTGAGCAAGACCACGATAAAAGCAAGACTACGTAAAGATAGTAAAAATTCTGATTTTTAAAAAAAAAATCCGCTAATAAAAAATGCAAGAAAGTGCAAGATTTTTAGCAATAACAAGACCAAGACCAAGACTGCATTTTGCAAGACCAAGACTCAAACTGCTCTAGCAAGACCAATAGCAAGACTCTTAATGCAAGAACAAGACCGAGACTGCCAAGTCTTGGTCTTGGTCTTGCATTTGCTCATCACTACTTCTAACGTTAAAGATTAAATGATCAAAAAAATTTAAAAAGCCTGAACTCTAGGAAGCTTTGAACGGATACCAAGGGATGGTTATGGGGGTCATCATTCGCCCCTCCCGCCAATTAAATGGTGATTAATTCAAAATCAAACTTTTCAATGATATATATAAAAACCGTTCTTAAAACAAAATAGTCAGAATGACGAAATTGAAATCGAAAAATTAGGCACCTTTTGTGAATAAGTCGAATTAAGCCCATCACGCTAATTCAAATCATTTCAATAAAGCTTGATTCTACGGAAAAAAATTTAATTTGGTAACGTCATTAAGGTTACTAAAATTTTTCGATCCCTTAAAAACCGTAAGTAAAATATTCGAACGACGAAACTGACAGCGAATTATAGGTTTTCAGAATGGTTATTATTATTTTTATCAAAATTAGGTTCGTAGGGTTACCAGAAAAAAGACTTTTGTTGAATCATTCGTGTTTCTAAAAGGAATTCCGGCATTTTTATAGTAAAAATGATAAGTTCAAACCCAAATTGCCGTTATTCGACCAATCATTCTAATTCAAGTCACTTGAGGTAAGTTTAGCTTGCGAGAAAAGAATTTCTTGACTTAACGACGTTTCAAGTTTAATAAAATTGTTTAAAGCCTTCAAAACCGCAAGTGAAATAATCGAATAATGGAATTGGCAGCGAATTATAGATTTTCAAGATTGTTGTTTTCATTTTTACTAATACTAAACACATAGGGTTACTAGAAAAAGATGTAATACGTAATATTTTTTAAACACCCTGTAGAAAATCACCGATTCGAGTCTATACCGTCACAACATATACTACATAATATCAACCTATTTACTTCATTTCAATACTCTGATTGATTGCCATGCTTTCAATCAAATATATATTATTTTCAACACATGTGTATTTATTCACATACGTATGTACCGGGTGATTCATTAAAATTGTCCAAATTTCAAATAAAAGGTATACTTACTTATATTTTAAAAAAGTACATAAATAATATAACCAATACCTTTAATAAAAAAAAAAAATTGAATAGATATATGATCAAAGAATGTAACAAAAATTCGTCAAGTGCGCGTTAAACACGCACTAAGTTAGGGTTCGTCAGTGGTTGGATAAATATAGAATATTTCGAGACTAAAATACATACTTTTGTCGATCGTAATAGGGAGTAAGGGACTACATATACTTTTGCTCCCGCTTCTAAGCCAATACTTCTATCCATATTCCAAAATTTGCTTTAATGACTTGAACTTGAATATCTAGAGGATGTTTTCTAATGCCGATTATGGACAATTCAATGGAAAATTTCATTTTCAAAACTTGACGCTCAATATTTTGCAATCGGAATCTAAAAATGTGAAAAGAGTCTCAAGCTCATTTCTAGTGTCCAGTCCAAGAAAATATCTTAAGAGACAAAATTTTTTTTACGAAATTTAGGGTGGTGGTATGTAACGGACAACCAGACAAGTAAACTTTTAGATTCCAAAACGTCCGTCCGTCGTTTTCCAATAAAGAATTTTTGATAAAAATTTTGCTAGTCTTCAAAAACTTTGATATTTTTATATTTTACATTTAAATTTTAAGATGACATTCAAATTACAATGGATTTACAGCTAATTGGTTATTATAATTGATTTTATTTTATTTTTCTGACTCTTGGATCTGAACTGAAAAGTTATTATATATATCTTTTGTTTTGAAAATGGTGTTTTTGGGATACGGAAATCGGTCGACAGTTTAATTTTGTTTATTATTTAAAATTGTATCGTCAAATCAGGTCTAAATGTTTAATTTTGGCGAAAACTATAGGTAAGAATTTAATTCCGAAACGTCCTTTCGGGACCCTTGCTGGAAATTCGTGATTCCCCGATAATGTATCACTCGGTAGAATATACTATGTATTGAGAATCGTATATCATCTACAACACAATACTATGAACGTTTTTATTCAAAATAGCTTCTGTTGTTAACTTCAATTTAAAAGTAGCTCTGTGTGTTGTGTGTTCAATGCGAGTGAACGAGGGTGAACGAAGGTACCTACACATCTGTGTACCAACAGAAAATATATTATATGCGTCAGAATGAGAGTAGTTTTTGTTGTAAAATTGTTGATAACATTTCTGATTTTTCATTTCAAATAGATTTTCGAACATATTCAATTTTCATTTAATGGCAGACTATAAAATTTTATTATTTTGTATTGTTGCGAAAATTTCTTAATCTCATACAATAGTGTAGCGCATATGTACGGTACGATACCGATACAATTACAATGTGTCATGAAAGTTATGGTGATTATAAATGATTACGAATTGTATATGGTAGTATTTGGTTTATGGCTTCAGTAATACCTAATTTCCAATTAGCGTATTGCGTTGAAATAAATTCAAGTTTCACGGATTGCTAGTTTTTGAAAGCGAAAATAAAAACAAGAAATGTTTTAAACCCTTCTTTTGAAAATATATATATATATATATATATATATATATATATATATATATATATATATATATATATAAACGATTTTATTCAAAATGTTAAGCACATAAAAGAGCAAAATTTCAACAATATTTCAAAAAAATATTCATCCAAAAGTTTAAGAAATTTGGCCAATGGGATTTGATTGCCAGAGACCACTTACAAATTTGGTTTATGGCTTCAGTAATGCCTAATTTCCAATTAGTTGGGTTGGAATAAATTCAAATTTAACAGATTACTAGTTTTGGAAAGCGAAAATAAAAACAAAGGATGTTTTAAACGTTTCTAGAGCAGTAGAGCGGTATTCTAATCTAGAAATCTGAAAACGTAGACTTTCAGGGTTTCGTATCTTACAAAAAGCATATTTTCTCTATTTAAAAAAAAAAATATATATATATATATATATATATATATATATATATATAAATTATTTTATTCAAAATGTAAATCACATAAAAGAGCAACATTTCAACAATATTTAAAAAAAAATTTTCTCCAAATGTTTAGGAAATTTTCAGAGACCCCTTAAAAAAAAGTGTCCTCGTGGTGGTCAAGATAATTCTGATGATAGCTTTATCGGAAACCAAATTATTTCTGTTAGCAGATAAGAATAGCTAGTGACTGAACAAAGGATTAAAAAAAATTAAAATTTGAATTTTTAGCGGAGTTGTATACAAAATAATTCAAATTTTGGTACAATTTTCATTACACGTTTAGCCTTGTAAAATTAGTTTGAAGAAAAAAAACCGTCATTCAATCATTAATCGAAGTGTGCAAGATTTCAACAAGATGGGTGCATTTGTTTTTGAGAAATCATGTCCACGGAATCCACTAGTGTTTTGAAAAAAAAATGCGATTAAAGTTTTAAGTAGCGACCAATCTTTTCCATCGGGGGAATTCACGAAAGGCTCTTTCTCCTAGACTTTTACTCCGATTGACTTAGAATTATACTATTTGATAATAAAGTTAGTACCTGCACGAGGGAACTTGCACAGTGTATGTCGAAATTGAAACACCAACGCCCTTGTAATTAGTCCAAACCGCGTTTTCATCACAATTCTCAAGAGAAAATTTCCAAATTCTCAATATTTACGAAGTCATACTTAAGTAGTCATTTTTCTTCCTTCATTAAAATAAATTTTTCTTAAGAAATCCGTAAGGAAATATGTATCCATAATATTTTAAGTACCTATAACATTCTTGCAACCGAATATAATTGTATGAACAAGAAGAAGATAATAAAGTGAAAATTTCCTGTGTGGGTGGGAGAGACAATATTCGTCTTTATTAATGTTGAACAACACACAAAATATTAAACGACGACATTCTATAATAATTAAATATGGGAGTAATTTTATCAATAACCGAGATATATTTATGTAAAATTTTACATATAAAGTGAAATATTATGTTCATAGTTGAAAATTAAATATACCGGGTGTTTTTTTTTCTTTTAGAGTAAGGCTAGGTAAATAAGTAACACAACCTTGCGTTAATGTAACATTTCGTGTTTGTGTTAAATGAAAATATTAACACAAATTTCGATTTAACAGAATAAAAATGTTAACCTGTTTTGAAGAGCAAGGAAATAACACAATATTTGTGTAGAGCAAAAGAATGCTGTAAGTACCTAACTTACATTAGAATATATATCTACCAAAATATATATAATAAAAAAGATGAGAGTAGTTCTTATTATTAAACAAAACCTAAAAATTATAAGCATCTTCGGTTATTGACGAATATTTATTCATGCAATATTTTCTAAGTGTATAATTTTCAACTTTCTTTTTTTTTCAACTCCTTCCCTTAAAAACATCTAATATTTTTAATCACTCTCTATATATTTTTATATCCATATATTCATTATGTATATTTATAATAAGCCGTACAATTGTTACAGCCTGTTGAAAATCATTATATTTCGGTATGAATAATTCTAATGAATATTTTACGTATATCGTATTCTTCTTCGCCGGTATATTAATTCAAGTCAGAATCAAAATTACTCACTCACGCTAATACCTAGTTCACTTCGAAGTGGTAATTAGTAAGTAGAACGTATAAATAGGTTGCTATACCTACGTAGTTACTACGTGACGGTATTTTTATGTAACAACTTTCAACTTCGATATGAACACACATAGTAAAAAAATTTGGGTTCTGCGTAAAAAAAATCAGTGGTTAAAATTTTTGTGTTAAATAAGTAACACAACCTTGCGTTAATGTAACATTTCGTGTTTGTGTTAAATGAAAATATTAACAGAAATTTCGATTTAACAGAATAAAAATGTTAACCTGTTTTGAACAGCAAGGAAGTAACACAATATTTGTGTAGAGCAAAAGAATGCTGTAAATACCTAACTTACATTAGAATATATATCTACCAAAATATGTATAATAAAAAAGATGAGAGTAGTTCTTATTATTAAACAAAACCGAAAAATTGTAGGTTTTTTCTGTTATTGACGCATATAGTTTTATTAAACGTTTAAAAATGAAACAATTTTCTTACATTTTAAGGTTATTTTGTTACAGATTCAGTTACAAAAAATCATGTAAGCTTACTTGAGATTGTATTATATAATATACAATCTCGTAAGTTTACATTTTTAACTGAATCTGTAACAAAATAACCTTAAAATGTAAGAAAATTGTTTCATTTTTAAACGTTTAATAAAACTATATTCGTCAATAACTGAAAAAACTTATAATTTTTCGGTTTTGTTTAATAATAAGAACTACTCTCATCTTTTTTATTATAAATATTTTGGTACATATATATGGAAACAAATAAGAAGTTTTACAAAGGACTGACTTACTTTGCGGTCTTTGAGTCTCATTTATAATAATATACGAACAAAATCGTTATAATTTTTGACGATTTTCAAATATCTTAAGTGGAAGTAAAATATTAAATAAAAAAGTTTAACAACTAACGCTGATAAATCTGAAAAATTAACAAAAAATGTATGTCCTCTTGTGTGTTAAATCATTGACACAAATCTTGTGTAAAGATTTGACCCATATGCTTTGTGTTAAAATAACACAAAAAATTGAGTGGACCGTTCTGGACATGTAAAATGTGTTAATTTTAACACAAATTTTTTCACTGTGTGGTACCTATATATTATTGTGTCATGTACAATGAATGAATCTCTTCACTATTCACACACCCCCCCCATAACGAACGTGAAAATTTATAACACGTATTCATATCAAGAAAAGGGTTTACCATAAATTATGTTTATCAGTAATAACATTTTATAAAATGCCATAATTTTATTCCGTTAAACCTCCAACTATATTCAACATATTTTACGCGATATAGGGTTAGAGAGAATTTAATTAACTTCAACGATGTTTAACTTGCATCAATATTGTTTTCATTATGTTGACAATACTGAAAGTAATTATTAAAGTCTTCAGAACATAAAAAAATTGTTCGTTATTAATTCTTGATTAAAATTATTTCATAGTTAAGCAAATATTTTTGAAGTTATTTGCGTTTGTTGTAGAAGGAAGCGTTCAAATATTGACAAACATGAAAAATTTTAGACATTACATTTTGTTATGTAATCAACAAAAATACTTTTTAGCCTTAAGTTTTATACAATTAGTTGATTGTGTGATTCTAAAGCCGGGCCTACATGTAACGAACGAAGACAAGCGAATGCAAACGAATACGAACAAATGTAAACGAACATGAACGAACAATGACAAACACAAACAAATGCGAATGAACAATTAACATTAATTCGTTGATATACATTTATGTTTTAACTACACAGTAATTTAAATAAATTCAGTAAATTTTTAAATTATTGTCTATTGCAGCGATTATTCTCAAAAAGTGGTGATTTGTATTGCTTACCTGGGAACTGAAGGTCCTGAGGTCCCCGGATTTACCTTTGTGAAGGCCTCAAGGGCAGTTTGCACGCGGCGGCTCCAGAGTACTTTTGTATGGAGGTCTTCCTGGAGAATTTCCGAAATTTTTCAAGGTTGGCGATAAAAAAAAGAAACAAAAAGATATAAAAAAAAAGCTCTCTTAATCTTTCTATTCTATTCCTCTACTTGAAGATTCTGTGGAAGCCCCAGGCGATATGCCCCCAGTGTCCTTATGTAAATTCGGCTTTCACTGAAGGTTCTTGGTGCAACGCCGCGTTAGTTAGAATCTATCCTAGTCTATTTAATTTGGATATGTAAAGTAAGAGAGATAGACTATAAACAATGGTTCTCCTTGATCGTTTGTTCCCTACCGTGAGTTAACGTACAAGCAATATTATATACCGGCTTTTGATGACTTATAAGAAAAAATTTTCAATTTGAAGAAAAGTTTAGAAATGTCTAGACTATAGCTCATTATTTACTATTATAAATCCCATACTTCAAAATATCTCATATTTTCAGAATTATCAAATTCATTCACATAATGAAACATAAACACTTTCAAACAGAATTAAGGAAAATCTAAAAAAAAAAATTCCTTAAAATTCATTTCGTAAAACAAATATACGATAATTAAGATTAAATTACCCCGAAAACGGTGGGTAATTATTTTTTGGAAAATTTTAACGGCAATTGTGTTCATTTAAATAATTGTTACGCAAAATTTTTTAGTAAATAATTAAACTTCAAGTACTACCAACTTATTTTAACTGTACCGAAACGTTTGCTAGGAAACATTAAATTTTATTGTTTATTTGTTTTACCAGAAACGGAGTTTAAACAATTCACAAAGATAATTATTGTTATATTAAATGTTACTTTATATCTGCGTAATTGTAAATATTGTTCATTAAGTAGCTTTGCTGTGGCAATAGTGACCCTTTTTCCATATTTATTCAAATTATTTGGAAATTAGTTTAATCGCTTAATACCGATTGCCTAGTTTTAAATTTGACTGTAATGTGTACATATAAAATTTTACACTGATTACAAAACAAAAGCAGTGATACCAACTATCCAAAATTATAATAATTATATGAAGTAATTCAATATTGAATTATCAATATTGAATATTATGTCAATATTGATATAACTAATCAGTTTGCAAATCATTGTAGTGCCCGGTTAGTAATATTGATAATAATATAAAGTTTATCAGATTATAATAAAAATTAATATATAATTTAGCTCAGCTGTGCTGTTGTAAAATTGATTTAATTTTGGTTTAAAACTTTTCACAAAAATTTACCATAGACTAACAGTTCAGTTGTAGAATGTTACCGATTCGTTTTATTTTTTGAAACCTGAAGAGGGGTAAGGATTGACGTCAGTAAATGATAAGGGATTGATATATAAGCATTTATTCTAAGGTTAAACGGAAACAAAATTTATTTTGCCATTTGAAGGGTAGATTTATTTTCAGGCTGATTTTATTTCTTTAATTCAAATGCTGTAAACGCCAAAATGACAAAATTTTCAGAAAAAAGGTCTAAGTCCGAAATATTTTGATCTCGATTTTCGATTTTCAGTATGTACTTACAAAATCACACTAATGATTCCTCTTTCGAATGGAGTGGTCACCTGCAAGACCACTTGAAGATCTACAATTCTCAATAACATTAGTGGGGCTACAGCTCCGCAACCGTTATGGACAAGCCACCACTGATTGAATTGAGCTTCACAAATCAATTAAATGATTTATTATCAAAAGGAAATTAATTGTTTTATATTATTTTATTAATAAAAAACTAATAAAATATACACTTCAATAATTATTCTCTGTGTTTTTGCAGTCATACAAAAATTTTTAAAACTATTATAAATACTGTATTACAATATATTCACTGGACAAACACATTCTACCATCAATATACATAGTAATAAATTTATCGTATTTAATTTGTTCAATGTTGACAGAAATCCGCTTAAAAATTTTTTATCGTTACAAAAATATTTCATTTTGTATATTATAGAAAACTACTGGACTAAAACGTGAAATTTAACTGAATTGTGTACATTTTAATTCATAATATGTTAATATGTTAGTTTTACTAATTAATTAATACCATCATTTTTTTTATCGATTGTTTGTTTAGTATGTAATAGGATTTATGTATTTTGGGCGAAAAAAAAAATAGGTTGAAAGTGATGTTAACAAGCTTATTAAAATAGAGATTATATATTTCGACATCAATAGATTCTGAATTATTCTGTCTATCAAAAATCAATATTTTATACGCTAAAAACAAACTTGATCAGATCGAGTCAGTTTTATCTTCAATTTTTTTTTCACTTTCTTTTAAAGAACATTTTGTTCAAACTTTTAAGAAACTAAATATTTACATTTTCTTGGATTGGTTCTTGAATTGTTAAATTAAGGCACCATCACAGTGTAGAGTACATACAGTTAACTATACATATTCTCTCAAAATTTCAAATTGAAATTCGAATTATTACGGTCGCTACGATCACGGATCAATGAATTCAGTCGAAATACAAAATTCTGTGCATCGATTGACGTCTTTTGGCAGGATGTTATACCACTTTACATTCAGTCTTTCCACAACCAGTGAACGTAGTATAAGATCAGTTGTTATCACCACAGTATCACATGCTTGTTGAAACAATTTCGAGACACATTTGAAACGTGTTTGTCTCGAAATACACTTTTTCAAAACAGTATCCAGTCTCAGAGGGAAAGTTTTCCAGCTATAAGTTTGAAATATTGACAGAATATTCTTTATTCCATTCTCCATGTACCTTATGGAAGCTTTTTTTTGATATCTGTCTATTTTTTCACATGGAAAACGCCTAAATTTTGTACTTTTTATTCAAACCGCCGCCATTTTTTCAGATTTCAAAAAAACTCTCCATAAGTACAAAGCGGCTTACCTACAGATTGATAATCTATTTGATTTCTTTTTTTTAAATGAAAACTGTGGCCGCAATAATGGGCACCAATAGCCGCTATTTTTAAAGACACCATCTTCAAAAAATTATAATAATTATAAAAAATAAATAAAAATGAATAAAAAAAATATTTTTGTATTGTTAAATAGTGGTATTCATCCCCATTCCCCCATTCTACCCATTCGAAAAAAATTGCGAAAATTGGCTATTTTTCGGCCGGTTACACGGTGACGGTATCTTAAGATTATTTGAATTCTCAATATTTTTTTCTATATGCTTCCGTTTTGAAAAATGAAAAAGATAAAAATTTTTTAATATTCTCTAGTCGTATCACAACGCTCATCTACCTAAATAACAAAATTTAAAATGACAAAAGAAAAAAATCAAACAAATCTAGAGATAGAAAATAAAAACGAGCGTTCGTCGGACCAACATTTTCATACGAACGGAAAATATAAAGACAGTCGTACAAAGACAAACCACAAAACCGATCTCAATTCTAGTCAGCTGTATAGTCACTAGTATCATTACTAGATAGCACTACACGCTACTACAATATCTATCTAACGCTAAGCGAGTATGAAGTATGAACGCCATCGGGTAAATATAAAAATAGATGAGAAAAGTCCGTACAACAATATTTTTACGTTTCTACATATTATTATTCTTGTTTCAGTGCATTTATGTCACTACTGGTTTATTTGTGGTGTGTTGTACAATTTTTATTTTACCTCTACTTTCATCATGTTATGTTGTAAATAAGCATTTTTATTATATCTGATCGACATCGCCAGTGGTTCGTAATCACTTTTTTTTTGAGCGAACTGAGCGAGAGATATGAAGAAATTGGAACGTTACAGGCGGAATTGTTCAGTCATAATTCCCTAAGACTGGTATTTATTTCTTTCAACCACCCAAATCGTAATTTGGTGTTGACAGAGCAGGTAACTTTTCGCGTAAGTAGCATTTGCCACTCGATTTTCTGGCTATTATAGTTGCGAAAAAAAAACAGGTGATAAAAGTTCATTTACGTTCGTAGAATTTTAGTATCAATAAGAGAATAGATTTCCCTAGGGAAATAGTTACTTGTCGACGCCTACTATTTATTTTTATTAAAATTAGTCATGGTGACGAATACAAATAGTACCTATATTATATACCTATACTGGGCATCCCAGCCGGATGTATACATACGATTTACATGTTAATTTTTAACATTGGATTCCCATAAGAAAAAAATTAGGTATGTCACAAGAGTGCTTTGGATAAATATATTCTTATTTTTGGTAATTTTCCTTTATAAAATAATTTTTTTGCACCAAATTATCTGCACTATTTCTTTAACAGAATATTTTTTTGGTATTTTTATTATTCAAGAAAATAAAAAAAAATGTCTTTTTGAAGTTACAGCAGATGACACAAATATTTATTATGTAAAAATGTGAACTGCTTGAAAATTACGACATTCATTTCTTTCTTTTACTGCATTATTATTGCTAAAGCTATAGTAACAGTAGTATAGTTATAATATTAAATTAGTATTATTAGTTTGTTCAAAGCACTCTTGTGACATAACTTTTCTCTTATGGGAATCCAATGTTAAAAATTAACATGTAAATTGTATGTATACATCCAAATGGGATATCCGGTATAATCGATTATCTTTATCTTTTTTTTTATCATATGGAACTTTAATAGCTGCTTAGTGAATCTCTAACATTTGCTAATTCAAGAATAAAGTATAAATCGATTCGATTTACATTTTCTATTTCAGTGCGATCGGCTTCAGTGAAAATTTGTTTACCACTGGATTCATTCAATTCTTAACAAAAAGCGGTGATAGAATCTGCGCATAGAGCTTGTGATAATGAATGGCATGCTGCAAGTGGGTCGACAAGAGCTACACCATCGACAGAGAACTTTCTCTTAGTCTCTTTAGGAAATTATGCTTCAAGAGTCTCCGATCACTTCAAATGAGGCTACAAATCCAAATCGAGCCAGTCCAGAAACTGTTGTACCAACAAAAAGTGCTGTTTGATCTAGTAAAAAACTATATAAATCATTGTTTGAGAATCACTGGATTAGAACAATGTAATAGCGAGTGTATTACAGTATTTGAATATCGTACTTTCTTTTTATTTTTTTATCCCATATTCCTGTTACCCGCGTTCCTTCTTCTACTGCTTATACAATCAATGTTCTACATTTTCAACATATTTTTACTAGATATATATTTTTTTCTTTTATTTCCATTTTCTATATATATATATATATATTATTATGTATTGCATCTTGTATAATTAAGAGGGAAAATATTACACAGACGTGTCCTTAATTGTCGTAATTACCGTAATAAAAGTCACATTAATTTTACTTACACGAACGCAAGGCGCATAAATATTTTCCATAAAGGCAAAAAAAAAATGAAAACAAAAAGAAAAGTCTTTAATGGCATCAGGTCAATGATCTATATCGCTTCATTTCGCCACAATTTATTGTAAATTAAGAAAGCCAGAAATGGAAAATTTCAAAAGGGTAAAGCTTGGGTTCTACTAAAAACTTATTCTTTGAAATGATATACAAAGCGTTGAATCTTTTCAACGTAACAGAGTGTAATGTTTTCTTGTAGATACAATTCATTACTAGAAGTTTGGAAGATAGTTATTTTTTCGATTGATGTCGTAAAAATATTGATTTATTTCCGTACAAATGAATAAGCACTTGATATCGGATAATGGTTTTATTAATTTTTCCTTGGAGAAATCTCTTGTTAGGTCAGCTGTGTCAGTAATATTGTCGAATAAAATCGAAGGCAGCCACAATGGTTTTGGTTGAATATATTTTAAACTATACTTTAAGTATATAAATAAATAAGATAAAATATCGCAAACATTTCAAGGCTTTGGTCTACAAGGTGGAACCAAAAAATTAGTGAAAAAATATGGATGTTAGAATTTGGATACATATAAAAGTATTTTGATTAAGTTGTGTTCGTAGGCTTCAAAAATAGAAGTAATGAAAATTTCAAAAGTAATTTAAAGTAAGGAAAAAGGTCACTTGGAAATAAATGAAAGTATGTTAATAAGCAAGTCTAAATTGTTGGATGAGAAGCTAGCAGCTTTTCTCTAAATAACCCCAAAAATCGTTTATCGTGTCTATATACTTTATCGTGTGTGATATGGCTACAAAGACTTTTTAAAATAAAGTTGAGGTTGCCTCAATTACTTTTTATTTTCAAGCCGCGTTTACAAAATTATGAACTTGTAATAACTTTTTAATGGTGAATCTGAAACTATATTTAAAAAAACAAAAAAAACAAAAAAACAAATTGTAATTATTCTAAGAAATCTGACTGTTAGTAATTGTTATGTACGTAAGTAATAATTAAAAACTGCAAACTGATTACCTTGATATTTAAAGATTTATTATTAATTAAAATTATTATTAACAATGAATTACATAATAAGTTATAATGAACCAAACTGTATAGGTGTAAGTCTTGGAATGGCAGTATGTTGTTTCCGTTGTAAACCGTATGTATCGTATGTTGTACTGGTCAGTAGTGGTGCCAACCTATTAATGTAAAATATTACTATATATGTATATAACAGTAATAGCGGGTTTATATTTGCAATGATTTGCTGGCGCCACTTTTAAGTTTGCATGTCAGTAAAGTTTACACTACTTGCACGTCCGTTTACACATGATTTGTATCTAAATGTAAAGCAAACAATGAATTAGGAGAGAAAAAATCATAATTGGTACCTAAAAATGATATTCAAACCTGAATAAACGCGTAAAAATGACATTTAATTATTTTTAAAATAATACTGGCGCCAATACAAGTTTACATTTGCATGTTTTAATTTTAGTGGCGCAAGAATCATTACTGGCGCCAGAAAAGTTAGAAGGTTGCTAACTTTTTTCATGCGTGCATGCATTGATCCACCTTGCACGCCAGTAGATGTTTACACGTTCATTTTGCTTTTGCTGGCGCGCCACTTTGCGTTGGCGCCAGCAAATCATTGTTAACGTAAACCCCGTATAACTGTAACAGTTGTAGCGAACCAAATTTTCACGTAACTGATTCTCATACAGTGGCCATCCAATTGTACGTACTCCGATTTTACGTAGTGACGTCAGCGATTTAGTGGGGTTCTCCTCTCACAGATATGTTGTCGTTTGTCTGTATTGGTGAAAATTTATGTACCAAGCCAGAGTCAGGGTCGTAGGTAATATTGCCTGAGGGTCTCGTAGTCTTTAAAGATTTTAAAATTTCACTGAAGATATATATGCATAGGTATATTCTGTATACGTAATATGCAAAATGCAAATGCAAAATGAGTAACGTAAAATTCTAGAATATTCTGATCGTCAACTAGCAGAGATATCAAAAAACAGACCTCACCGTTGAATTGGCAACTAAAAATTATATCAAACAGTGTGTTTGACAAAAATTCTAGAATGTTCTATTTGTCAACTAGTAAAGATATTGAAAAATCAATTGTACCATTTAATTGTCCATTGAAAAAGAGGTCAAATTACACATTTTGACAAATGTTCTGGAATATTCTATTCGTCAACTAGCAACGATATTCAAAAGCAGACGTCGCCACTGAATTGGCTACCAAAAAAGAGACCAAATAACACATTTTGAGAAATGTTCTAGAATATTCTATTTGTAAACTAACAAAGATATTGGAAAATCTACTGCACCACTTAATTGTCCAACCGAAATTAGACTAATGTAAACTAAATGTCCGATTTTGACAAACAATTTTTGCTATTTGACTAATAGAATATTCTAGAACATTTATCAAAATGTGCTATTCCGTCTTTTATTGGATGACCAATTAAATGGTGCAATCGGTTTTTCGATATCTTTGTTAGTTGACGAATAGAACATTCTAGAATTGTTGTCAAAATGCGCTGCTTAATCTAATTTTTAGTGCCCAATTCAATAGCGAAATTTGTTTTTTGGTATCTTTGCTAGTTCGCGAGTAGAATATTCTAGAATCTTTATCAGCTTCCGCTATTTGGCGTCTTTTACGCTAATGAGTGCGATAGTGATTTTTGAATTTTAGGTTGGTAATATTTACCAACCCCCCAAATAAAAGTTAGCCGACGCCCCTGATCTTCCGATTTTACGTACTTCTCCTTAAATTTGCACCGACCACTACGTAAAATTGGATTTGTGGTGTAATAACACATAATACCATGAATAAATACACATTATTGTAACCTTATTGAATAAACCTATCTACTTTTATGGTAAACTGTTAAAAACTTTTATCCCGAAAGTTTTGAAAACCTTACAGTTACAACTACTCGATGGAACCCTAACCAAATGCGTGTCCAACACGCACTGAGCAAATTTTTCATCCAACATTCCACAGTACTTTGTATGCTTAATATCACAATATAGAACGATCCTTTTTACCAACAGTTCCAACAGAATCAATCGTCGATTCACAAAATGTACAATTACCGTTGATTTAAATTTAATACGTCACATAACCGACCATCACATCCCGTCCACTGAAACATCAAAGCAAAAAAAAAAAAAAAAAAAAAATGAGGAGAGCAAAAAAAGAAACGATAACATTTTGCGCCCTAGTAATTTTACATGTCAAAGGTGGAAATGTTACTTTGAATTTAAAAAGAATGTCTGTACACAATCAATTGTTATGACCCGTTAACTACCAATCCTCTCTGATCGGTGAGATTTACGGTATCGAAACGATTGTAGGTAGATATTTAGGCCACTGAATCGAACATGTATGTTGTATCGTTTCCCATCGAGATTGGTCAATTCTCGATGACATCACAATGATGATAATAATAACAAAATTGATTTATAACCAAGCTAGGTAGGTGAACTTGGTGATGTTCAGTTTGAATAGCCGACGATTGATCGAGTATGCTGCAGCTGTAATGAATACCTTTGGAGTAGAATGGAATGGTGATACGATATCGTATACGGGATAACAACATTTCAAATATTATGCTAGCTATTTTATTTCAATTCCTTTCCAGTTCATTCAACCGAATTGGTCTTTGACTTGTGTACTGTACAAGAAATTCAATGAATATATCTAGGATGATACCGTGAAATACCCAAACTTTACCCCTATTGAACCTAATGCCGTATTTACACGTGTTTAGTAGCTAAAGCAGGTTACTTAATCAAGTTACTAAATTTAGTTACTTTTGTCATGTAGACAGTTGTATTTAGTGCAAGTGCAAGTAAGAAATTTAGTAATCTGTTTAGTCAAGTAAATAGAAGCCTGTTCTATTTACTTGTGCAAGTAGCTTACCCCCACTTTATTTTTTTGAACTTGCTGTTATTTGTACCAGTGTAAACACATTAGTTTAGTAAAGTGTTTAGTAGATTTCGAATATACAAATATAGGCGCGTAAATATTTGTTTATTGCAAATATTTTTTTGGGAATTTTTGTACTTATTGTATTATATAAATTATAAATATCAAAAAAAGTCACTGAAGGTAACTTGATAAAAAATTGAAATTCGTCTGACAACCACTCTTCATCTAATAATAATAAAAGAAAATATATATTTAACATTTTTTTTTCATTTTTATGGGATATATTTGGGACAAATCATATTATATAAATATAATAAAAGGTCGAACCAACAAGTCAGTTCAAACATAAATGTGACATTTTTTCTGATTAAATCGCTTATTAATATATCTGATATATTTTTGCAGGCACAACGAATTTATTGACAACTAGGTACCACTTTTAAATTAGTTTTACTAGGTTATGTACATATTACTACTTCAACTAATACTAAATCAATTTACTAAATTGTGTGTAAACAGCCACTAAACAAAAAAATTATTCAATCTAGCTACTTGCTTTAGTTACCTGCTTTAGTTACTAAACCCGTGTAAATTCGGCCTAACTCTACCCATAGACCAATGAACACTATTATATTATACTACTAGACAAAGCGTAAAACCAGTTTGTATACACATTTTTCTTGAAGCAGGTAACAGGGTGAGACGAAGGAATATAATATAATGCCAATTTTCGAGCAAATGCGACTATAATTAGAGCAAGATGTAATTTTTGTATACGTACGAATTTTTAAAATAAAGCGAATCCACTTTTTTTCTTTCAAAATTTTCCAATTTCTTCTCAAAAAGGTAAAATTTTATTGTCAATATTATATTTTTATAATAATTATTTGAAAATATTACTACGATCCATTTGTATATTACAGAATACTTACAGAATACTATTAAGGTCGGAAATTGGTCGTAACTGGCTGCCTCGATTATACATTTATATAATTAGTTTATATAATACAATATAGTAGGTATACTTATAATATGTTCATTGGTCTGTGACTACCATACCATACTTTGTATTGAAAAAAAAATTTCCTGGCCTATAAATACACCTACAGCTATTTTGAAGAATACTATCAGCCCCATTTGTTTTAATCATTAGCCTTTTACGGTTTATCTCAAAACGATTTCTTCAAAGATTTCCTTAATTTTGTTTTATTTCAATCAAATACATACCTGTTTCTTTGACACAAAAAAAGAAAAATCAAAATTCTTGAAATAACGAATTTTTTTGGCTATAGTTATACTGATATGACTTTCCTTCAGAGGCATAGTTCCCCTATATCTGACTATACCCTTTTTTCGATTTTCGATTTTCTGACTATACTTTTTTTTTCGATTATCCCGAAAATTATAGAAGATAGAAGAAAACATTTTATTAGACACAACACTTTATTTTTAAAAAACTTTCGATTGACATGTTTAATTCCAGGGTTGGGGACCTACTTAAGGGGCCATTCGACAAATTAGGAGTGAAAAATATATTTTATTATTATGTTGCACCCCTTGAATTGAAATGAAACTTTGTATGGCAAATTAAAAATCACAAAGTGATTGAAAAAATTATCCGGATCGGCCGGGAATCGAACCCAGGATCTCCTGGTAACTAGCCAGGTGTTACCTGGTGTCACCTGGCTAGTAACCACGAGATCCTGGGTTCGATTCCCGGCCGATCCGGATAATTTTTTCAATCACTTTGTGATTTTTAATTTACATATGTGGTTTTTGGTCATGTTAACCAAGGAAGTCGAGTGCTTAAAGTTTAGCTGAACGATAAGTGAACATATGAATACTGGGCAAGAATGGGGGAACATCGTTTGCCCAATTTAATATCTAAATGGACACCCATAGAAAGGCGCAAGAGAGGCCGACCTCGAAAAAGTTGGAGTGAAGGGGTCGAAGACGCAATGAGATGTCGGAGACTGGTCGCGGATCAGTGGTAACATCGAAAAGTGTGGAAAGTGGGAGCCGAAAGACGACGACAGTCGTTATGAAGCGGCATATATATATATATATATATATATATATATATATATATATATATATATATATATATATATATATGAATACTACTTGTGTTTAAATGTAGACAAAAGTCTGTCATACGTAGTAGTGTTTTACAAGCACTCGATAATATTTGAAATTGAAAAATTTGTATGGCAACAAATTACATTAAGAAACAGTTGCTGTATTTTTTTGGAAGTGGTCACTCAATAGGAATCGTATAAATATAATATGTTATTATCCTTAATGAGCAGTTACCGAGAAAAAAATTTTTGAAGAAAGCAGTCATTTTTGTATATCTTTTTTAGTTATCTCCGTAAATACTCGGTTTTAGCTGGGAGGGTTTTTACCATACCGTTAGTACATTTATTACTATGAGTTACTATTGGCGACACATTGCCCATGCAAACCGACTATATCCTTCCTCACTTTTTCTTACTTTTCTTTCTCATTGTGCATTTTGACGGGCATTTCTTAAAAAAAAGACACTTTTCGAGATTTTGGTACTTTCTATTACACTCAAAAACATAGCACGGTGTCGAACCCCTTGTATAACGCAATTTCATACAAATATATTTATACAATGCTGGGAACGATTACCTACTTTTTTCTGATCTATTGAGAATATATTATCGATTATTTGAAAAATGTTTTTAAAGTGCTTCAAAGCTCTAAACGATATGTTGATGTAAAGAGTTCAACTATGTAGGTATATGTATGTCTATTACAAAATCATATTTTTATTTCAATTGCGATACTTGAGATAAGTGCTTTGGCATAATGTACTAGTAAGCACTTCAGATGAATGGAAAATTTTTACATAAAATGTAATTTTGTATTTAATTTCCAAAAAAAAATTCGATTAAAAGACACCGTGAGAATAAAAATGTTCGAATCGAACAATTGAGAATTATTGCATTATAAACGTTAAATTTTATCAACGATCTGATTCAATAGATAATCTCAAGTGGCCTATTTTGCGTCCTTAATTTTTTTTTCTGTTCCGCTTTGATTATTATCTTATTATATTCACACTAACGCTTTGATTTAAAATGAAAATATCACCAATTCGAAACGTTTCTTCGATAGTGATATTTTGGTAGATTTTGACCGGCAGTGAAAAAATTGGCTACTGTAAACTATAAAAGGGTACATAAGAAAATAAAGTCATCCTCAGTATCTTACATTATTACAGTAGAAGTCCCGTAAACTTGCGCTCCACAAAACTTGCTATCTCTCTAATCTTGACTGGATAATTTCTCTACTCTTGGCAATATTTTCTCCCACCATGATTCTTCCGTTTTGTAACCAATTAAATTCGTAATTAGTGACGCGTGTAGCGTATATTTGGTATCCTTCTCTACCTATCTCTTTTTTTAGATTAAAACTGCGTATGTTGCGCATTCAGTGCGCATAGGGGTAGTAAATAGTGGGAATGTGAAGACTAGAGAGTGGTCCTCGACATGCTTGCCAAGATTAGGGAGCTTTTACTGTAGAATTAATGATTTTTTTTTATTTTCGATAAATTTTGTAAAATATTAACTGTTATCTGGCTAAATTTAAATTAAAAAGTTGCCGTGAAAAAGGTTCACTGTAATGACGTCATAATTCATAATTTAAAAACTTACTTTGATTATTTATTATTCAAGCTAAGAGAAATATTGGTGAAATACGATTCAACTTAGCAAGGAAAATTACGAAATCTTGAAATTATTTCCACCCTAAGTTGGAATAACATTTGGTTGTGTAATATGAAATGTCGTTTTCCGACCACTTGGTCTTCCAGTGTAATTCAGATAAATATCGACATTTTTTTAAGCATTAGAAAAACGTTTAAAAGTCACTATTTAATCTCAAATAGAATTATTGTATCATGGAATCATTTCCACCCCTAGTTGGAATAACATTTGGTCGTGTAATATGAAATGTCGTTTTCCGACCACTTGGCTTTTCAATCTAATTCAGATAAATACTGACACTTTCTTGAGCATTAGAGAAATGTTAAAAACCGTTCTTTAATTTTAAATACAATTATTGTATTCTGGAATCATTTTCGCCATTAGCTAGAATAACATTTACTCGTGTAATATGAAATGTCGTTTTCCGACCATTAGGTCGACCATATGTCCCAACCAAGTTAACCATGTCATTTTCATTTTTTTTTAACAACAAGGCTATACAGTATTATGCCATAAACAAAAAATCTAAATCTCAAAAATTGCTTTTTTTTATAGCCAAAAATTACTTTCAGGCCTAAAGTTAGGCCCGTCGTTTTCTATTTTAAAACCGAAACCGCGAAAGGTTGTAGTATATTGCTCTAGACGCATGTTAACATGCGATTTTTATCGCCGTAAAACTTTTTTTGGTGTTCCGTACCAAAATTGATAAAATGGAACACTAATGCGATCACGTGGTCGTTAAACATAATGTTGTTAACTCGCATTTCACGAACATTTCTTAAATGACAGTGTAATATATCACTTTTTTTTTATGGGTGATTTATTTATTACAAAAATAAATAAATTTAAATTATAAATATTTTTGTAATTGATTTTAATTCACACATCTTTCTGCGGACCAATGGAGATACTTCCGAGGACCGGCGGTTGAGAAACACTGCTATAAAGTATACTTCAATTTAATTATATGTTTTGCAAAGGACGCAGAAATTGTAAGAAATTATAAAAAAATAAATTGGAAAATGTGTATTTTTTTCCTTTTAAATAGTTGTATGCATTGAAAATACATTTATTTTCTTTGACAGTGAAGAAAATTCAAATCTGTTCTACTAAGCCTTGTTGTACATGCACAGTGGCTGTATGAATAAAATGACAAATACGACAAACAAAATAAAATTATTGCAACAAACATCAAATAACATTTATTGACAACGTTTGTACGATTTATCGTTAAACTTTATAATATGAAATGTAAGATCATTGAAAAGTTCCATACAAGACGTTCGCCGGTACAAGTAATATGAAGCCAAGAATTACATTTTCGTAGAACTGCTGTTCATTTCAAAAACGTTCAATATAATTTTCAAATAAATTCCTCAAACACAGTGACGGATAAGTCATACTGAACGACGTTCTTTTGTGAAAACTGTCGTAATTTGAAAACTTTACGGAAATGAAATTTTATAAAATTAAAATGAAAAATTATATTGTTGGAGCTTAAAAAAAATTGTTCCGCTACAGAAGTTGTTTTTTGAACAAGTGTTTGATGTAACCCGCGCTAGAATTTTAATTCAGATTTTTCGGACTCATCCCTTTGATGATAAGGTTACAAGGTAGAATAAAGCAGAAATATATTTCCCGTAAAATATTTGAAAGGAAATGTATAAGAGAATATACTGGTCAAATTCAGGTTTCTTTCACACGATTTAATTTACTCCTTGAAATTTACTTTGAAAAACAAAATTCAACTTTTAGCGAATTTCCAAATTTGGCTATTAATGCAAGTATCATGGTAAGACTAGAAGGAAAGGTTCTGAGAGAAAATTGTCTTGAGATCCGTAGAACCCGAAAACAATTCTCAAACAGAAATATCAGTCCCACCGGTTATCACAGAACCGATTGTCCTTTGGCCAAAACTTAGCAGAATTCAAACTTTCTCAATTCCTTTGAAGTTATCGAAAATGAAAAAATGGATTTTTCGACCATTGTTCTAAACAAATTAGTTTTCGAGAAAAATTTAAATGAGTTTATTGTTTTAAAAGTTTTTCGATTTTTTATTATTATCAACAGAATAAATAATTGGTCTTTGAACGATTATTCTACATACTTATGTTAATTGTTTTCCAAGAAAAATTGTGAATTTCGTTGTGTTACGCAAGATACTATGGCAGAGGTATTTACCAGTGCCGATAAAAAAATTAAATTTAAGCTCAACAGAATTTGAAAATTATTCATTGTTTAAGTTCTGAGATGAGGTAAAAAAAAAATATGCAAAAATGTTTTTTCATCGTTATTTTGTTTACAACTCATCAATATCAATACTGCGTTGTACTTACTCTACTATACTGACAAAAAAATCATAAACAATATCAATCCTAGTACTGATGTTAACAATATTTATACCTCATTTCAGATACAATTGATCATGAGTTTTCGTTAAAAAATTAAATAATTCTTATATTCGAAACAAATCAATTTTCTATTCTTTTCTAAAAATAAACTGCAAATTTAAAATTTACATAAATGCAATAATAAAAGAGATAAAGCCAAGAAAACGGAAATTATTTAAATTCAAAGTGACAAAGTATGGCTAAATTTAACTGAAATGAACCATATTAACTTATAACTTTGCATACCGAATACTATCACAATATACCTAAGAATTACCTTAAAATGGTATTTTCAATACATACAATTTTTCAAACAAAAACATTCCTTTATGTTTATATCTATAAAAAATTAAAAAAAAAATATGATAAAAATTTTATCTATATAAATAATGAAATAATATCTGATATTATAAAACAATATCCCGATAAATTTTTATTAAATTTTTCAATAAAAAACAAAAATATTTCGAATATTATGTAATACGGATGCAGTAGTCGAGAATTATCGGAATCTTTCGTGTTCTTTCGTTTATTTGGATTTGTTTGTAAACGTGATATCATTTGAGTTGTCTAGTATCAAAACAACACACATCACTATTTTTGCGATTTTGAGATAATAGCAGATTTTATAAGTTCAGAATGTTCTCTATATAACTGGGAAAAAAATATCATTCAAAATAGGACAAATCATGCTGTTTTTAAATGGTGAAGTGGCCAGTTGGTTTCAAAATAAGACAAGTAGATGTATGAGTATCAAAACACGACACATTTTATCAGGGTCTGCTGCGCATCGGTTTGCGCACCAGCTAACGACATGTTACCATTCTTTGTTGTTAATGCCGTTACTCCGTTTTCTTCGTGCCTGTGTGTTTACATTGTTATTTAGTTTAATTATAAGTTTTGAATATATTAAATATATTCAAAATATTAGTTTCAAAATAAGATAGATCCAATTACTAAGGTACAAAACAAGATACATCAATAAGGGTACAAAACAAGATACATCAATAAGATGTTTTAAAACAAACTAAGATACATCGAAAATAAAAATGTTTTTAAATCAGATAATAAAAAAGAAAAACTTTTGAAACTTCTGGGAAACATTCGTCTAGGTCACTTACACCTTTTAAAAAAACCATACACATACATCAATTTAAACAAAGAATTTATTCGGTTTTATGCCTTTCCTGAAAATTTTGGTTCAAGTGATGTGTCTCGTTTTGATACCAGACGGCTCATTTACTCTATTCTGGGAGCACAAATGTTTTTGAGGAATTACGTAATCGAGAAGTGTTTTCCAGAAGCTACTTAAGTATAAATTAAAAACAATCTACTATACTTAAAAGAGTTGTGTTACTTCGAAGAAAATTCATTATAATATGGTAATATTAAACGAAGTACTCTTACGGAGAATAAAGAATTTTTTTAATATTTTGCCTTAGACCATCACCCGAAAAAAAATATAATCACTTCTTCAACAAAATCATACTTTTTGGCATCACAGATATACAGAAAAATTTTGAATAGTTTAAGAGATTGTTGCAGATTGTACAAAAAAGTCGGACTACACAACTCCAACTTCTTTAAAGAAGTTTTTGACAAATAAAAATAATTACAGTCGACTTTCGTTATGAGTCCGCCCATTTATATTTCTATTGTAAACATTCCCCCTCCATGACCGAAAAAATTTCATTTCAGTCTCTCTTTATAAGACCGGAACATTAGTATTGATTAAAAATCACAAAGTGATTGAAAAAATTATCCGGATCGGCCGGGAATCGAACCCTGGATCTCCTGGTAACTAGCCAGGCGTGCTAGACTCTACACCAACGATCCTATGCTCGGCAAGTGGCCGAGCCGGACACCCATTCAATCACCTATGTGTCGTTGGTGTAGAGGTTAGCACGCCTGGCTAGTTACCAGGAGATCTTGGGTTCGATTCCCGGCCGATCCGGATAATTTTTTCAATTACTTTGCGATTTTTAATTTACATGTGGTTTTTGGTCATACTATACCAAGGAAATCGAGTGCTTAAAGTTTCAGTTTAGCTGAACGATAAGTGAACATATCAATACTGCGTGTGTTGAAATGCAAACAAAAGTTTGTCATACGTAGTAATGTCTCACAAGCACTCGATAATATTTGAAATTAAAATTAGTATTGATGTTTAATAGTGCAACTTATAAATCATTCTGTCAGAATCATTTTATGTACTAAAATAACTTTTTTTTATAGGTCCGTGTTTGCAAAATACATGTGTAGTTGATCAAAGCAAGTTTTGTTCGTTCATCGCGCGGATTATATTACAAACTTTGTTTGACTAATAATATTGTTTACAATTTTTACAAAAGATTTAAAAAAAAATTTTTAAGAAAATATGTGTTAACAGTACTGTTTAAACTACTGTCACGCAAACTAGAGAACAAATTTAGAAAATATTAAAAAATGTATTTATTAAAAATAGGTAGATTTTGTGCCGCTTCTAACGAATGGTAATACTACACTAAACGTCCGGTCTATTTGATTATAAATAAGTACACACTTGCACGCTTGAAAAGTAGGGGAAGTGCGAGTTATGACGGTCGACTACTAAGCACAATAAGTGGGGGTACAGGAATTCTTAGAATTATATTCTCCTACAGCCCCGTAAGCGGACTCATAACGAAAGTCGACTGTACTTCAAGTGATCGAGATAGAAACTAATCAAGTGAATAATTTTCAGATTCTTTGAATTATATTTTCTTACAGCCCTAAGTTCGCCAAAAAATTATTTACAAATCCAAAATTAAATATTTAATTATGAATATTAATTTAAAAGAAAATAAAATTTTGTTATTAAATATATTCTTTACTCTTTAATAAATTTCTGCCGAAAAAATTACTTTTAACATTATCAAATGAAGAGGAATTAAAAAGTTACCATATTTCACTACCATGTTTTTATAAAAAACAAAAAACAGTTTCAACTCAAATTAAACATTCATAGCACCCACCTTTTGCCCTTTTGATACATCTTTGCAAAGCCAACTGCGATCATAAAATAATTAAGAAATAAGAAATACAAAACATTAAAAAAAGAAAAAGACAGGGGAACCACAAACCAGAACACGTCTGCTGCAGGCCGTTTTCTACACTCCCCATACAACTCTCAAACCACTAACAGCGCGCAATAAAATTTTAAGAACAAAGTTTATTTATTATATTGTCGAAAATGGAAGTGTAAAAATTTCCTCTTTCATGTTTTCATGTGCGGTAGACGTAATAAAAAATGTATTATTTTAAATTAATTATTCACACACAACTAAGGTGGTGTGTACGTATCAAAATTCAAAATTTATCTTTGATGTTGAGGTAGAAAAATGTTTCGAGATCAAAATGTAAAACGGGACAAATAACATCAAAGTGGATTAAAGATTTTCGTTAACTTAATTGAAAATATCTGCGGAAAATTTTTAGACTGTAAACAAAATATATTTTAATTAAGAGAATTTTTTTGTGAACAATAAAATTTTTACTACTTACATTCATCGTGATCTTTGGCGGTGACGGTGAGCACTGTGTGCTGTATATCTTCATTTTCGTCCACTTCCGCTTCATATAACGCCTTGTCGAAGTATGGCGGATTGTCGTTCTTATCCGCAATACCAATACGTATGAATTTTGTTACTGTAATCAAAAAAAAAAAAAAATGGAATTAAAAATTAAAAAAAAATTATCCCCAAAGGAAAGCATACAGAAACGTGCTTGATCTTTCAAAAAAGAAAAGGATGATTCTGGATAAGGAAAATATTGACAAACATGATGGGATCATACGGGTTTCAAAGGGTCTCTTCGGAGTCCTGACGAGTACAAATATTCTACTGGAGTAACTGATAATAATCTACGAAAATTTTTCAAAATTTCTTCAAGTTTTTCGTCGCAAAATAATTTAAAAATGCAAGATCATTCTAATATTAAGAAAGGCAAAAACTGAAATTTGTGAGACCAAGAACAAGAATGCAAATGTGTCATTAGGACTAAAGCCAACATTGCTAGTGCAAGAACATGATCAAAACAAGACTATTAGGGTCTCGATTTTGGTCTTCGTCTCGCATTTGCTCTCCACTAACTAGGAATAAAATTCATTGCGCATTTACTTACCAATCTGATCATATTCTGACTGTGTTGAAGCTTAAAACTTTTTAGACATCAAATTTTCGGAAAATTATTTTTCTAACCATTTTTAACAGCGCTGCCACCATAATATATTTCAGTAAATAATATATTTCAGTAAATAATGTGCATCAATATATTTCAATGTTTACTTTCATACAAAATTTTGTTTCAATATTAAAAGCGTCATAATATTAATATCAATAATAAAATTTTTATTAGTAACTGTTGGTGATTTTGCTCCAAAACTTTATCCTTCAATTATCTAACCAAATCACCTAATCCCCCTTTTGACTATTTTAAAAGCGGAAATCTACATTTTTAAAGCTCTGCTATGAATTATTATTTAAAAAAAAAGTTGAAAAAATCATTTATCAGATTACTTAATACGTTCATTGCCGATCACGCTATATTGTGTGATACGGCTAGTTTACTATAGCGCCAATCACGCGATATCGCGTGACGATTATAAGAACCTACTTATTTAAGGTGAATCGATTACAAGAAATTTTCCAAGTTTAGAATTTCATATTTTAGTATAAAAAAAACTACAAAAATGTCTTTGTGTATGTGTTAGTTATTATGTGTGCGTACACGTCAACTACCAGTATCAAATTCATTACTTTTAAAATTATTAAGATCAGAAGATTGAACAATAATCAAATATTAATACTTTTACATGTATTATAAAATTTAACTTATTTTTCCACACATAAATTATATTTATTTATAGAACAAAAAATAGACTTTGTAATTCTTTTGTTAGTAATAATCGATTCACTTTAACATAAAATATTTGGCCATCTTACAAAGTGTATATTTTTAGTGTTAAATCGTAGGACCGTCTTGTGTGCGCGGCTCGGAACAAGCGTCCCGGTAGTTCAACCCTAGGAGCCGTCCTGATTTCAGTTCCCAGAGACAAACTACTTAAAATTTAAATGATATTCAAACAATAAACATATACATAACAAAGTTTTATTAAAGTATGTGAAAAATGGTTTAACAAAAATTTTACAGAGATTTATTTCCTTGTTATATGAAAACCTTATGAATATTTTCATCAACTCTGTAATTGTACTATTTTTTTTTTCTTTTTGTTTTTTCTTTTTACATAAATGTTTAATTAATAAAGAGCTATAGCCTCAATTATCTACGGTGCATTAATAAATAAAGATGACTATATACACATCTCTCTATCATCGTTGTAATAAATATTATAATGTTTTTCAACGCAAAACTCTCTAAGTATTGCCTGTTTGTTTTGTGTTTCAATTTTATATGATTTCTTTATGGCTTTGTGTTTGTTATTGGTTAAGTCAGTCGCTTCGTGTAGAAAAATGTAATGTAAAAACAAACAGCAGAAACGGTGAAGAGAATAAAAAAACCTATTTGCAATTCAAATGAAAGTTATGTGTACACACAAAATAGAAGAATCCTTTATTGGCAAAGGATGTAGCAAATAGCTACTGACGATTATTTTATTCTTTGACTTTTCTGTAGTTATGCATATTTGTATTATTATTAGTAGAGAGAATATTCTAGAATAAAACATAAATATATTAATGGCTTATAATGTACATTTGTGTTTTATTTAGTTTTTGCTACGTTTGGATGTTCTATAATAACTGATCCAACAATGTTAAAAACGGAATACATTTGCTAGAGAATTTTGGGTAGATAATTGGAAAATTAAAAGTGAAATACTTTATTTCAATAGATCAAAAATTAATATTTTGAGTTATCATGGAAAAACTGAGACTGTTAGAACGAGTTAGTTTACATTGTAATTTGTAATCAAGGGAACAAATTGGGCATGGACCGTGGCTGATCTTGTAAGGACTCTATTCTCTTTTTAAGGTCGGAAGCCCTAGAAAACTGATAACATGAATCGCACTTCAAACAAATCTAAATTTTTCCAATCCGGTCATTCCTATTCACTCTTACTTCAATTTAAACCTTGTTGCTGCAAAATGTAAGAAATTTTTCCAAATTCACTGGTACAAAAAGCTTTTAAAAAGAAACAGGCAAAATTTAAAATCTTTTTAAGTCACTACATGACTTGTGGAAAAGTTACAGGGACTTTTGTTTACCAACTTTCTGGCGATTTTCATTAAATTTTCATAAACAGAACCTGAAGAAAATCGAAAAAAGTAAAAAATTTTCATTTTTCTTTCCCGATGTAAAAAATGACCGAAAAAAGTATGACAGTGTCATTTAGCAAAATATGACCAAATTCCGCACCTTTTAATGTCACATACATAGAATTATTTTTAGCCTAAATTCATGTCTTCAGCCCCAATCGATTTGGAGATATTTGATTTAGACGCTAATATGGATACGTACACTAATATATTTGGAAAACTTTCATTTTATTTTGATTTTCAAAGTTTCCTATACTGTCCTTTTTTACGTCTATACACTGTAAAAAAATTTGTGTTCTGCGTAAAAAAAAACTAGTGGTTAAAATTTTTGTGTTAAGTAAGTAACACAACCCTGCGTTAATGTAACATTCCGTGTTTTTGTTAAATGAATATATTAACACAAATTTCGATTTAACAGAACAAAAATGTTAACCTGTCTTGTACAACAAAGAAGTAACATAATATTTGTGTAGAGCAAAAGAATGTTATAAGTAAGTAAATTAAATTAGAATATATTTCTACCAAAATATATATAATAAAAAAAGATGAGATTAGTTCTTATTATTAAACAAAACCGAAAATTTATTTAAGTAAGTTTTTTCAGTTATTGACGAACATAATTTTATTAAACGTTTAAAAATGAAACAATTTTCTTACATTTTAAGGTTATTTTGTTACAGGTTCAGTTACAAAAAATTATGTAAGCTTACTTACATGTAAGATTGTATATTATACAATACAATCTCAAATAATCTTACATGATTCTTTTTTAACTGAATCTGTAACAAAATAACTTTAAAATGTAAGAAAATTGTTTCATTTTTAAACGTTTAATAAAACTATATTCGTCAATAATTGAAAAAAATTATAATTTTTCGGTTTTGTTTAATAATAAGAACTACTCTCATCTTTTTTATTATATATGTATATTTTAGTAGATATATATGGAAACTAGTAAGAATTTTTACAAAGGACTGACTTACTTTGCCTTCTTTGAGTCTCATTTATAATAATATATGAACAAAATCGTTATAATTTTTGACAATTTTCAAATATCTTAAGCTGCAGTAAAATTTTGAATAAAAAAGTTTGACAACTAACTCTGATAAAACTGAAAAATTAACAGAAAATGTATGTCCTCTTGTGTGTGAAATCATTGACACAAATCTTATATAAAGATTTGATACATATGTTTTGTGTTAAAATAACACAAAAAATTGAGTGGACCGTTCTGGACATGTGAAACATGTTAATTTTAACACAAATTTTTTCACTGTGTAGTTTCTCTATAGCTAAAATAAATATAGGAAAGAAAAACTATTTTTTTTTTTTAGAATTTTTCAATCATAAAATATATCACAATATTCAAAGCAATAAAAAACAATTTCCAGCTAAAAACAACTGCGTACACTGGAAGAATCAAATTTCAAAAACCATTGTGTTTATATTTATTGAAACCAATACGTCAACATATGGTATTTATTTCAATCAATCGTTTGAAAATTGATGAGGAAATATTGTCAAAATTGCACAATAAAATATAATGATGTAATTTGATCACACAAGGGACGAATCGGACGTGGCGATGCAATTCATTCCAATCATGTTCGTGTTGTCGCGCGGCCATGTTGTTTTTAGTTTTAGTGGTTAGTGGGTTTTTTAGTTAATGGGTGAATTTACGCTACTGCCCCCCCCCCCCACTACCCCCATGCATGGTTTATTGTCATCACATTTGTTACAACTAATGTAAATAAATTTCTACAAGAGTTTCTATTTTATAACGAACGTTTTGTAATGGGAACATTTTACGCTATTTAAATCAACTCCAACTGACATGAATAATTATGCTTCTGGGCGCGTTAGTCGGAAGGAAGTATTCATGTCCGGTCTGTCATGTTAGCCATAAGTAAATCGTGGAAGTAAATAAATGCGTTTGTATACGCCAGAGCCTAGAAAATGATTTTAGGTTGTTTAACAAAGATATTAAGATGTGGGCCACTCATACCTAGAATGCTCACGTTATAAAAGCTTAGAGACAAGATTATTCGTATCGAGGTATATACAAGTTAACACGTATGTATGTGGTATGTTTGTATTTCAGTGACGTTTCGAACGCAAGTGTTTGTGGGTTATTGTTATAACAACTGCATATTACAAACTCGGAAATATACAAATGAATGTATGTGTGTGTAGGTAGGTTTAAAGTTTAATATTTGTATTTTAACATTGGTTGCGTTGTGTGTTTTTCTATTTTCTATTTTCTAAAATGTAAAACAAATAATAATCTCTAGTAGAAAATTCAATTTTGTTTCATTTAGTTTTGCTTCTATTGTTTTAATTTGTTATTTATTTAATAATTTCCTCAAACAGTTATAGTATTTTTATAACATTTCTAACGTTATTAAAAACATGGAATCGTTGCTTTGTCACTTTTTACAACAAAAATCGTACAAACACGAGTCGACATTTCGGCCATTACGCCATCATCAGGTGAAAAATTTAACTAAAAACTGTTCTTTTAGGCCAAACTATTTATATTATAAATTGAAGTGAATAATGTATTAGTGGGGAATGTTAGAGATAGAGGCAGATATAAGCACATCAAACAAATGTAAGGGAAATCCCAAGTTAACAAATTTTTTCGATAAAAGTAAAATTTCTTTTTGTATTATTTGCATAGGTGCCTACAGCGAACGTACCAATCAATACATATCTCTATTTTTGACAATTTAGCACCGTCCGATACCTGTATATTTTATTCTTTATTTCTTCTAATTAACGTTCACCGCTGTTTTCACGTGTCGTAAATGTCGGGTTTTTCCCAAATTACTTCAGTCATTTTAATGAGATTACATTTAACCTTTTTAAAATAAAATTCGCTGTAGCTACCTATGCAAATAATACAAAAAAATTTTACTTTTATCGAAAAAATTTTTTAACTTGGGATTTCCCTTACATTTGTTTGATGTGCTTATATCTGCCTCTATCTCTAACATCCCCCACTAATACATTATTCACTTCAATTTATAATATAAATAGTTTCGCCTAATAGAACAGTTTTTAGTTAAGTTTTTCACCTGATGATGGCGTAACGGCCGAAAGTCGACTCGTGTTTGTACGATTTTTGTTGTGAAAAGTGACAAAGCAACGATCCCATGTTTTTAGTATAGATTTTCACAAAGTAAACCTTTCTAATATTAATTAACTAATGTTATTTTTTAATTTTTCTTAATTTGTGTATTGTATTATTACATTTTTTAATTAAATATCCAATAAAAAATAATTTATCTGCGATTTAAATTTTTATTTAAATCAGATTTTGAATTATCGTATAGAAATGTATCTTTTGTTCGAATTAAATTCATCAGAAGCCCGTGATTTTACAATTAAATGATGTAATGAGAATCTTAACTGATTTAACTTCAACAGAAAAAGGGGCTGCTAATCATATTCTTCTTATACGGAACAATAATGACTTTAATTTTTATAAACTTGGGTGGTAGAGTATACTTTTGTTACAGAACCGCTGTAACCTTCGACAGAAAACCGCTGTAACTTTATTACTTTTAGTGTAGAACAGATGTAATCATACTACCTTCGACACAGAATCGCTGTATCTACCTACTATTTTTGATAAAAAAGTGCTGTTGCCTGGATATGTATTGTGGCCTGGACTATACGATAACAGTTGGTTTATTTGCTATTCCAGGATTTTTTTTTTAGTTACTGCAACTAAAACTATTAAATTACCTACAAGAAAATATAATAAATTACTTTTTCACTTTTGCGAAATTCGAAAATAGAAATTTCTACCTCCAACTATCATTAATAATTATTATATTTTTAATAAATTATATTTTTTATTATTTAATAATATTTAGAGTTTAATTTATTCTTCCTGAATGTACCATAAAATCCTATAAAAAAAAAAAAAAATAATTGTCGTGATCCTTTACATTCCATTATGGAATAAATATTAGCCTATAAAATATATTTACTTTTTCATCTTTATTATTTTCTTTCTGCAGAAACAATTTATTCCCCCCCCCCCCCCCAACAAAAAAAGGAAATTGAAATCGAAACAAAAGATGTGAACAATGGACGATTGTAATTTATTATTTATTTATGTGTACATTTGAGCATTATGATATCGTTTGAATTCGAAATCAGACAATTCAATTTAAAGCTCGTAGCCCATCTTCAGTTTCCAATATTTGAACAGTAGAACATAGATGTAAAATATTAATAAAATTTGTGTTACGGTAAAAGAAATATTCAACTTATCTTCGTTTTTAATACTGAAAAAAAAATTTTTAATTTTTTTTTTGCAAATACACTTATTAAAATTTTAATTAAAAAGCTTTATTTTTTAACGAGAAATTAATTATGCGTAAAGAGTAGCGCAATTTTTTACTTGATTGAGTCTTAAAATGATAGATATTTCCGTTTTTTCATGTTTTGATGAGAACGAATTTTTTAAAGTCATATTGAAATTGGAAATTACCAGCGACGATTTATGACACTTGAGATTTTCGCATCCTAAAAATTAAAATACAGGTAACCAAAAATGTTGCTTTAATGCTTAGTGATGAGAAAAATCAGTTCCGGTTTTGTAATCTTGGGTCTCTCTTTTCAGCAACAAAAAGACCAAGACAGATCATTATCTAGACTCAAGAAAGAAACAAGACTCGTGCTAAAAGAAGTCGAAGATATTAGAATATCGTTTTGAGCAACCGGGATTCGTTGAAAACTGATTCACAGCGTTGTATTTCCTCAAAGATTGGCAGCGCTGCCTATTGTTAAATTTGAAGTAGTCAAGTAGCCGCTTAGCCACACCAAAAGGTTCAGTGTGAGTCTAATTCTGATGCGGTTACTGATAAAACCAATACCAATCAATGGCCTTGTGCGTCTAAAGAAACTGGAAGTTACCAGGTAGGTAGCATGTGCCTCCTGATGAGACCCCAGAAAATTCCTGACCCGATGCAACCTTCGGTATGCAGGTTTCAGTACATCAGTGTTGTGTGAACATTTTTAAGTTATTTGAATGTGAGGCATTGGCTCGCATTAGGCATTTAACCACTGGAGTTGGGTACAGAGTTTTAGACTATTCATCGGAATCCCGTAAGGGTCCTAACTGATTTCACCAAAGAAGCCGGCATCTTACATGACTGATGAATATACGGGGTTATTGGACAATATTCCAATTAGGAATCAGTGCATGGGCTGATTATATTTTTAGAATTTTTTAGATAAACTCTAAACAATTTATTGCCAAAAAACTGAAAAAATTGTCGAGATTCATCCCAACTGACGGTATCAGTTTTAGCGCCTTATCACTAGGCCACCCGGTAGTCAATTCTCACCTACATATAAGCTACAACTTAAAAGGAAAAAAGAAAAATTTGCGGTAACGTATATAATTTTCGCACCTACTTTTCCCGGATAATAAATGAAACTTACATCATCTTTCTTCTACCACGCCATAAATTGCTAACATACGCGTTCGTATATCATAGCCCGGCATTCTACTGTCTATGTTTGAATTAAATGAATTAAATATTAGTAAGTAGCTGATGTAGAACGTCGTTATTAGAGACGAACATAATATGTTTGTCTCTGGAGTGCAATTTTTGTAAAAATTCGCAGCAGCATCATAACGCGAGAGCGAGTCCTTACGTAATAATATAAGTACCTATTTAAGTCACTCGTCGCTTCTTTTTTCCATATCCTTTATTATAATATCCTTTTGTCTTTTACACTTTGTTCATTTGTTTAATTCGTTATAATGACAGTTTGTTGAAAATTTATACGTTCAACACAGCAGCGAGAAGAGGTTTCCATTTTCTTTTGGTGATGTTCAAAATGAGAATATTATGGAATAAATTTTAATTTTAAACTAGTATAAAGTACGAGAGGAAAAAAAACGGGATTCAAGGTTGTTTGTTAATTTAAAAGATTGTTCCGTATTTACACGATAGGCGACCAAAAATGGATTTAGTGAGAATTTATAGTTGAAATATAAAGTTTTGAATGGTGTAAAAAGTCATTAAGTTTTATTTAAATATAAAGTTGATGTTTGTGTGTAAGCTTTAAAAATTCGCATTTTTATTTTGTAGAGCGTAAGAGCTGTTTATTTACTTATATTTAGACGAGTGGCAGAGCCGGAGAGAGGGGGGTCATGTGGGGCCAGGCCCGATGAGAGGGTAGGGCAGGTGGGGCAATTGCCCGGGGGCCCGGCGAAAATGAGAGGACCTTTTTCGGGGCTGCGAAATTGTTTGAGGGAAAATTATGGGGACCCTCAATTTTTTTTACTCGTCAATGGTATTTTTCGGAAAATGTGGGACACAAAAAGAGGGCTTTTTTTTTTTGCTCGCTAGTTCTCATTGCGCCTGGGGGCTAGGCATCGTTCTCGCCGGCCCTGGGTGGAGAAAACACTCGAGAGGGGGGGGGCAGGTCTAAAAGGAGCACGGATCCTCTGTTAGGGACCCGGACAAAGTGAGAAAAAATTTGTTTTTGATCGTCAACTGTATTTTTGGAGAAAATAAAGAAAATATTTTTCAAAATTTTTGATTGTGTCCGGGGTTCCGTCATCTCTCGCCAGCCTTGACGAGAGGCTTGTATTTTTTCGAATTTTGCGTTGATACATGACCAAAATTTCTTGTCGAGCAATTTAACGAAAATAGCTGGCAATTAAAAAAAAGAAAAAGAAATTCCAGTGTAAAATGGCAAGATAATTTAACGAATAAAATAAGTTAAATTTTGTACGGAACATATTAACTGCGTAACTACCTAATAATGGCGAACTCACACAGAGATAGGAACTTTTGAAAAGATAAACGACTATTAGCTTGATTTGTAATTGGTCAATAACCTTTAATGCAATCTGAAAATCTAGCTCCGAAGAAAAATTTTCTTCGGATCATGAAACGAAAATTTAACCCGGAAAAAATCGATCTAATTATCCACCAACAATTTAATTCTTATCAGACAATTTATATTGTTAATTAGATATGTCTGAGATTTTCATCCTGTCCTTTATTTTTCGTGAAAATACACTGACACGAAATACTGTACCGTACGTGTATGTACAATGGTGGCCATTAAAATTGTAACACCATTAAATAATTGAGACAATATTATATATTTGAGATGTCATAAAAGGGTCATAAAATGATTTTCGAATGTATAGATTCTCAAAAATTTTACATTTTTAATCATTTAAAATTATACAGTAGTTGTCAAGTACAGGTAGTAAATATGCCACGGTGTAGAGAACGTTCAGCGTTTGAACAAGCGACTGAATTTGAAAAAGTTTCATCGAAATCTGCCCAGTGTTTGACCGCGCCCATAGGAAATCCTACTTATCATTTTATTACCACACATCGGCAAAAATGGTCCTTAACAGAATCGCCATATAAAATAATTTGTACTGGGGGGGGGGGGGGGGGGGCTGTCATAAAACGTAAAAATATTATCAATCTTTTTTAAAATCAGTTTTACAACGTTTTACTGTTAATACTACATCGTCTATGTTGTGTATGTCTGTTTGTGTTCTTTTAATTCCCAATATTATGAATCATTTTTTCTGTTATCTATACTTTTCTAATGCAAAAACTAAACCATGTTGAAACATGTGAGTGAGCTACTGGGAGACCTGATATATTATACATTATGTTTATATTAAGCAGGTATAATGTTTTTGTAAAGAAGGTGAGATATACATTATACATGCTATTTAAATAATCACAAAGGAAATAAAGATATGTTTACATTAAAAATATTTTGAATTCGGCTCAATTAATTTCTATTACAGTTGGCCCACTTATTTATTCAACATTAGTTTTTTAAATTAATTATTTTTAAAGTTAGAATTATAAGATTAAATTATTAAAAATAGGTAATTCTTAATTTTTACTGATTTGTTCTCAAATGCTTCCTTAGGCTAGTCTTCAAGTCCAGAGGAAAATCCTCAGCCTTGTAATAAAATTTATAGCCACCCAATCCAAAATATTTTATATGGCGATTCTGTTAGGGATCACTTTTTTCCTAAGTCTATTTATTACAGTATATAATTATGTAGATAACACAATTCGCCTCTACACATTTTTGGTAGATTTCTTTCCACTCCTTCTTCCAGTGACTGTTACAATTTCAATGGCCACCATAGTTTACACACACACATATACACATCAGCTTGGGATATGGATGGTGATTTAGTGACACACGTCTATTTGTAAGCATTAAAGATTAGTTTTTGTTTCCACTATGTTCTGTAACTACATTACACAGCCCACTTCCTGTTCCTGGTCCAGTCACTCGAGTTCACCGCCCCACCACATTTTTTGTCCAATCTGTTTCTCGTTCACTAACATTACATTTCACTTGGATGTGTCATTTATCAACAGAAAATTTTCCGAAAACTTCTACCGACGAACTATAACAACTCCTGCTGATATATTTATTATAGGTTAGCTGCTGTATACGGTAGGTATTATGTATGTCGTAAACTTTTGATTCTTTAACTAAAAACTATTTGAAAACTTCTGTTTAGTATTTAGTAGTGTAGTTTGGTTTTAATAAATCTTATCGAGAAGTTAGAGAATAAAATAGAAATCACATCAATTTTTGTTTTTTTACTTTTTCTTTTGTTTTTGTGTTTTCTGTTTTCGGTTGATACTTATGTGGTACTTGTTTAATACCTGAGTAAGTTGCTTGAACGTGAAGAACATACTGAAAAAGATTAAATGCAAAAAATGTGACAAAAATGACAAAAAAATATAGGTATGTGTCACAATTTCACAATACCTACTTTGCTCGAACGCTGATGTGGCGAAGAGAAATTATTAATACAAAAATTTTTATCCAGAATTCATTGGAAACAACAGACGAATCAACCTTTGTATTTCTCTTTTTGTCATGAACCATTGACAGGATAACTATTTTTAAAATAACCGAAATAGTATGAACAGGAAAATTGAAATTTAATTTATGACAGAAATTTGAATGAAAAAATAAAAGTACAATTTTATTTTGCAGATATAACGTTATTTTCAGCTAAAAAAATCTGTGACATGTTTTGGTTAGCAAGTTGTCCGTTAATGACTATATAAACCGAAACAGATCACAGACAAGTTTTTAGAATAGAAATAAGATACATATCAGATTTCCTGTTTATTATATCTTGGAAAATATTGACATTTTTCAAAATATTACAAAACATTTTTCACAGGAGAGTAACGGACTTTATGTCAGTATAGCTTTTTTCTTAACTGGTACCTACTAAATTTTAGGTAGGCATAAGTGGTATATCATTTTGGGTGGAAAAAAGGTCAAGATGATCCCTTGTGCACTCCGAGGGTTAAAAAATCATTTTTGCTTGTCGATAGTAAGAGAATTCAATACAATTTAATTCAGCCTGGTCTAATCAATATAATTATTCTATTTATATTTTTTAGTCGAATTTTTTCCGAAAAATTAGACTTATACAGTCTATACGATAAGAGCTGCGTGAGGCGAGAGTAGGGGCGCTATCCGTTTTCGGACCCGTAGAACACGAATATGTAGAAAAAAAAATGTCTGATATATATATATATATATATATATATATATATATATATATATATATATATATATATATATATATATATATATATATTCCCGCCACCTTTTAATTTGTGTAGGGCCCCCCTATGGAAGTTAAGAGATGAAATTTGGTAAATGGGGCTCATTTTCGAGGCACCTCATACTATCAAAGTGGGGTCAAATTTTGGGCAAATTTTTTTTCTGACCCGACCTTTAAGGGGGTGGTGGGGGCGGAAAGCAATAAAACTTTTCCAAACCGGTTTTAAATAATGTTTCGGTCAATTATCTACAACATATCCAAAATGCAGCTTCCAAGGATGATATAGTGGGAGTAGAGGGGGGAAAAAACGATTTTCGCTGGATCTAACAGGCCCCCAGCCCCCCAGAATTAACGTAGAGGGTTGAAATTTGGTCTGTTGATAAAGTTCGTACCTTGGTTGTGCTTTTTGGAGGTTTTAATATTTTACCCCCACCCCCCTCATTTTTAAGCTACAATTTCATGCATTTTCGACGTTTTTGAAGTTTGTACCACTCGCACAGGTCACCCGAATAAACCTAGAGGGCTGAAATTTTGTATTCGGATTGAGTTCGTATGAAGGGGGTGCCTTTTGGGGGTCTCGACTTTTAACTCCTACCCCCACCATTTTTATACCCAAAAGAACATGATTTTTCTTGTTTTTTAACAGTTTCGTTCGGGTCAAAATCTCCCCAAATAAACCTAGAGGGCTGAAATTTGGTGTACAGGTTAAGCTAATAGCCAGACACTGTTTTTTGGAGGTTTCAACTTTTAACCCTTACCCCCACGATTTTTACGCCAATATTTCCTTAATTTTTTTGCTTGTTTTCTAACACGTCTAGAGACTCCATAAGGAAACCTAGAGGGCTGAAATTTTGTACGTGTATTCAGTTAGTATCCAGCTAGTACCTTGTAGGGAGTCCGCATCACTTTTCCCCCCACTTCTCCCATTTTTACATCGGAATTGAATGCTATTGTTAAATGTGTTTTAAAAGCATTATGTTTATTCTAAATACAAGTAGGCGAATAGTAATTTTAAAAAATTTAAAAAAAAGTGAACTTACTTTTATGACAAATGAAATACATACATATTAAGTAATTTAAAAATGTTATTAAAGTCACTGATTATTTATAAATTAGGAATTTTGGATTTTTAGTATTTATAAAATAGAAATTTTGGATTTTTTTGGAAAGAAAAAATATCTTTATAAAGGCCTTCCAGTTTACTATTTAAGGTCCATTTTTAATATTTAAAACTATAACATAAAGGCAATTAGCGGATAAACATGGGCAGGAATGTCCTCGTACGAATTGTGTTGGCTTTTTTTCTGCTACCTGTTTTCGGCACAAAATTGAAATTTACTGAGATACAGCCCTTAAATACTTGAAACCTTTTTTTAAAGCCTCGATCAGCCGAACACTCATCACCAGTTTTGAAACCAACAAAATGACAATTCGGTTGTAGACTTTCAATCACATTTCGCTTGTAGACATTCAATACCGAAGATGAAGGGGAAAATTCGACTACCGTGATGGGGCCCCGCTGCTCACGTTGTTTTTTTATATTTATATTTTACATTTTTCACTAATAAAAAAATTAAAGAAAAACCTTCTAACTTCCTAAAGTTCAAAAATTATGGGTCGTGGGATAAAAAAAAAACTTTCTTTCAAGCTCAGTATTTCACAGACGCGACATCTGTGGGTATGACAAACGTATAGACAGATGGACTTGACGAAAATATGGTTGTACTGAGATGTCGAACTCGAAAAAAAAATTTCGTAGCTATTTAATGATTAAATATTTCCCAAAATTTACACTTTGACACCAATGTGTCCATCGTAAACTTTATTGTGACAACCAATTTGTCGATAGTATCTCATCCATCGTCGATAATGACAAACTTTTTATTCTAATTAAACAGACAAGCAAGAATGGCAATATGTTACGTATAGGACAGTAAATATATAAGACACCGTATCGGGGGGAAGGAAGGGTAGTAGTGTTAAAACTTGTTTTACCGCTTCTATACCATATTACCCAACAACTATCCCATTTAAATAATTGAATGTTATCTGGTCGCATGTTTATATAATTATGAAAACCGCACCATATGGAAGATTTTCTAATTTTCCTTCAATGGTTTCCGGGCGTTTAGTGTGGTTGTTGTTAATGTTAATGTTTTGCTGGTCAGTGTCGTTCTTTGTTGGTCATGGAGATCATATGACTGTTACTGTTGTTGCTGTTATTATTATTATTATTGTATGGAGTCATTAATTTGTTGTACGGACGATTAGTGACCACTTGACCAATTAAATGATAGAGTAAATTGGAGATTTTCTAATAATAATAAAGTATTCAGTTACACGGGTAGAAAGTTGTTGTCTGAAATCTGGTGAGAGCAATTCAATTATTGTACCATTTATTGGTGGGTTTTTAGTAATTTGGAGGCTAATTTTTTTTGGTTTTGCTATCAAAACGTTCAGATTCAGTTTGTAAAGTGTTTCTTTCGGTCTTAATTTGGTCAAAAATGGAAAAAGGAAAAGCTTAAACTAGCTTCAAAGCAATAAACAATAGTCCTGTGAAATTAGGGGATGTTCTTAGAGTCACTAAGAACAATTCTCCCTATGAAAAAAAGTGCTCTGATCCCGGACAAAAGTACAAACAACCCCTAAAAAGTTTATTTTCCAATTATCTCACGAAGTGTGCGAGATATGGAAAATTTTTTCAAATAAAAATTGTAGATCTTTCGATTCTACAAAAAAAGTATACCACCCTCTTACCCCTATCTCTAATAATTTGCGGAGAAATCATCCCCGCAAAAAAAAAAAAAATTTCGCCAATTCCAATATTTTCAAACATTTAGAGAAAAAAAGTATTCTTGGCATTTTTCTCTAAAATTGAAAATAGAGAAATTAGGAAAAATAAAAGGCCCCGATGGCACGGGACTGGTGCTTTGCATTTAAAATTATCAATGGTTAACTAATGTCCGTTACCGGTCAATTTTGACTAGCAACGGTGTCTGATTTGTTTTTATAGGACATGAAATGAGACACAAGAGAAATAAATGCTAGTAAGTTGATAATATCACATGGTTAAAAAATTTAAATTTGTATATTTTGGAAATAGGTAGCGCCTACTTGATTTATATAATATTAGAAAATATACAATTTATGTTAACGTAAAATATTTTGAAACTGTAATTTGATGATTGTGAAGATATTTTTCAATAAAAAAATGGAAAAATGAAATAGATACCAACATTTTACAGAAAAAGATAACTTTAACTGAAATTGGACAAAAGTATATTTCAGTAGTAGAAAATAAAAATAAATATTTGTGATACTATGAAAACTAGTATCAAAATATGCACTAATTACTACTCCCGATTTCAGCCCTAATTTCACTGGACTACAACAGAACCTTGGAGTTATTCTAGCAATTTCATAATCTTTTGTACAAAATTAATGTTTGTGGTTCTAAACTTATGATTAAACTAACTCAATGTTGGTCTACACGAAATTGGTATTCATCTATGGGAAATCACGCTCACAATATGAGTCAAAAATATCCAACTTACAATAGTCGATTAATTGACTTTTTTAATCGAATTTATGAATAAAGTAAACGTTTTCTTTTGAATCTAAATTATTTTCTTTTGAATTAATTTTTTTTTAAGAAAAAGACAAATATGGCGCATATTAATGACATAAAAGTGAAATATGGTACAGATGGGTAATTTTTCAGTCTTTAATTTTTCCATTATGATAAACAACTTTTAATTTTAGTCTTTTTTAAAAAAAATAGTATATTGTGCAATAAGTGCGGGAAATTGTCGATTGCCCATGAGAGCGAAGTTGAGAGCACGAACGTAGTGAGTGCACTCATTCACTTGTGTGGGGCAATCGACAATCCCACACGAGTTGCACATACTATTTTTTATTACGACTTTCACATACTTTTTTCTATTATTATTACTATTCTTGACATTTTTATTACTTTTTAAAATAATATTTTTAAGTGTTCGTCTTTTTTTTTCTGAATTAAATATTGTTTAATTTATTTTGTTGGTGGTTTCTATAGAAATAATTATGAAATATTTATTAAATGAAAAATCAAGGCGCGGCTTTGCGTGTTTTGATTAAATTTTGCGTATTTTATTGTCAATTTGCGTGTGAAAAGTTACTTTCTGCACGCAAAAAAGTATGTGGGAAGAGTACAGTGGGCAAGCAGCTATTTTGCGTACAGAAATGTGTACACCAAGTTAGTATTTCTCCCGCATGAGTAATAAAAAAAATTAATTCTTTTATTAGTAATTTAATCGAGGCTTAAATCGTCCACTTAAAATTTACATAAAATTAGTCGACTACATCGATTAATCAACTAATCATCCGATATCACTATAGTTACCAGTTGTTAGCATTTCTTTGACGGAAACAATGTGAAATTACTCTAGCTCAGTATATCCAGTCACCCGGTTATTACCCCACCGAACATCTAGAGGGCATTATCAGCAGTCAATTACCATATAATCAAGTTTCAATCGCTACTGTAATCAGAAATTCTTCACGGAGCAATTTCGAGCTTAAACAAGTCACTGTCAGTTATGCAAATAATACTTAAAAAAACATCGGGTTCTTGTAGCAGTTGAAGCTATTTTTAACAGTTATAAGTGTTATTTATCACAAATTGCTAGAAAATGCAATTTTAGTTGCAAACAGTGTAATTTATTTCGATACTACCACCATAAATAAATAGCTATTCATACTCTCTAGAAATCCGGTTAAGACAACTCATAAACAAGCCATCACGTTAACCGTATGTCTTGATAATCCAATTCCTAATAAGATACAAGTAATTTATTTTGAATTATTGATACATATTGCGCAAATGAATGGCCTCGAACGCCAATAGTACCTACGTTTTCACATATTAATGTATCCTCCCTATGTAAATACGAGTATATACATTGGATCGTTTATATGATGTATATAATCAGATAAATCTAATTTAAGTTGCAAATTATTACCTAAATCACTATGAATAGCAAACATTAGATACAGCCATCGGCTAGTCCGGTATTCAATACATAAAATACCGAGTTACCCGAAATTCATATTATATTCGTCGACTAGTTCAGTTTGTATACAATAATTAGTGAAACCGATATATCGTATCATTATTACAATAACCGGTTATCTGGAAAATTTATACACTTTCGTGATATTCAAGTTCAGACGTTTTGAAAATATGTATATTTATTAACTTATGAGAGTTATTTTAGATTCAAGATCGGAGAAGGGCGAGTCAGGCGCCCACAATTCAAGTTATAAGCCAAAATTTATGTTTGGATAGCTGAAAAATACATGAATTGTCCCACATTGATACGGAAACATAAGTAAATACGCTGTTCATTACTCTGTTTTCCTTTGTTATTTAAAATATCGCAGCAACTATTACATTCCCGGGGAAACCCATGATTCAATATCTACTAAACCTATTAATATCACAAACCTAGAAGATCAGTAGGAAAGTTATTTCCTGCAAATTTTGAGCTATATTGAGACCGTTGGAACAAAAATTATAAAAAAAAAATATTTATATATAATAATTAACACTTTGACGGTCATTGACGCCATGAGATGTCAAGTGGAACATTATTAACTCGCACATTACGTCGAAGGACGTCAGTAATTCCATATAGAGTGCATTAGCTGTGTACCAGTTTGCGTTTTATCATTATAGGTTATGACTGCCATAGTGTTAAAAAGTTTTTCTAAAATATAAACAAATATTTTTCCTTACAAAATACCACTTATATTTTGTAAACTGTGACAATATTTTTTCAAACATTGCATTGTTCATTTTTGAAAAGTCATCAAAAATATTTTAGAAAAAATCGAGTTTTTTGAATCGACAAAGTCGAGTCCTTCAACTTTTATGATCAGTAAAATCTATCCATCGTATAAAATGTGTTTTTTTTTCTTTTTTAGAATAAGAAGAACGGAGGATTGAACGTCATTTTTTTTACATCATATGGGATTACCCTATATTATAAGAGAACAAATTCTTTTATATTCTCCATACTTATACATGTTTGCTTTCATAAAAAAACAAGCATCTAAGTACTAACTTCACTATTTGTTCTAATAAACAAGACGATAGCAATTATTTCCGTACAGACTTGCAAATACATTATTATTACATTCTATTCATAATGATCAAATACTGCCGTATAATTAGTTCTCGGTAATAGAACAACACTGGTGTGCTTCCCCCTTACAAAATAATTATTATAATCCTGGAATATTCCTGTATGATGTAATGTAATGTTATATCTTATGCCAATATGTAATAGATAATCTAGTCAATTACCCATCCTAAGATAACTTATTCCCTGTAAATAATTAGAAAATGGAATTATTCCTAATCAGCTAATAACCTGTATTTGCTTCATTACCAGTCGTAAAACTATATATTTGTTAACATATTTGTAAACATATATTTTTAAAATTTTTCGTGCATATAGGCTGAAATTAATATGAAAACTATGAAATCGAAACAATTTGAGCATACTATAATTTTCATCGGACTCAGATAGTTAAAAATTCGGAGGGAAATGTTCCGGCCCTAATAATATCTACTAAATTAATGAATAACTCCAGTCCTATTGTGGTTAGAAAAATGAAACCAAATTCAAAATAATTCTGTATATGAGACAGTAATAGTAGTAAAGTTTTGACATATTTTAACAGTACTCTTGGAAATGTCATTATTTTTAACTTTTGGGAAAATCTGGTCTTCGATGAAGCTTAGATGAAAGTGTAAGAAAAAGTATCAATTACTTTAAGGGCAGAACTTTTATCCAAAAATCACGTGATTTAGAGAAATTTTTAGATTTTTCAGACCTTTATTTTTCTTATAAGAACTGAAAAATTTTTCAAATTTTGCAACAAGGTAGGAGTTGTAGTATACTTCAATCGGCCATCAACTTTATCCAAAATGATGTCACATTGGGTTGAAGTTACTAGAAATATGAATTTTTCCATCTGGGGTGACCCACCAGTGGAAAATATTTCAAAAAAATTTCACTCCTATAAAATTTTACTTGCATAAAATTTGAAATTTGCAATAATTTTATCTGTAATAAACCTTTGAGTGAAATGGTCTTTTTCATTGGATTTTTTAGCTGTTATTCATAAATATATCAATCCACTATCAGTTACTGACTATAAACTCTTCACCAGAAATTTCAGAAAATAAAAACGGGACGACCTTTCTCTATTCTTGATAGTATAGGGGTTAATTGTGCCAAAATTTACTTCCCGTTTCATATATAGGGAAACCAAAAATTGTGAGTCATAACTGAAAAACTAGTAAACCAAGTACAAATTTTAAAAGAATATTTCAAGTCTACGTAAAAAAAGCATAATTCTTATCAGTAAAGTTTGGTTTGGCTGCAGCTCCTAAAGTATATGGTATCTGGTAAGTTTGGAGATGGTATTCGAAACTTCTAGTCTCTCACCCTATACTCTATGTGAAATTTAAAATTTGGTAAAATTTAAAAGAAATTAGTAGACGGTTGCTCACTAAACACGTAAATCAATAGAAAACATTCGCCAGTTTGTGACTCACTCGAGATATAGGTACCGAACACATTGTCAAATAGTTCCAACCTTTATACCGACAACAATTAAATCAAAATTAATCCAATTCATTGAATGTGTACCAACTAGGTATAGCCACCTATAAGTACGTATTACGTATAGATACGTCATCTTCCAACAATTATTTACTTACAATTAACTTGATTGTGAAGGAACGTTTGAACGGATAATGGGCACAAATTTTCGGATGGGGACAGGACGTGAGCGATGAGAAATTGAATGCTTGCAATTCTGTGCAAACAATTGTATGTTATGTAGAAGCGATATTATAATTATTATTGTTATTATATTATTATTGGAACGTGTACCAATCACAAACAATAATGGCGGGCACACAGAATGAAGATTCCGATTTAACTATACGCAATCAGCGATATTTCTCTTGAATAGATACCCAACAAATGGTTTTGATAATTTGCCTGTCTACACACCCTTCTACCACTTCTTTGGTTGTTTCCCATCTTCTACAAATCTACAGGGTGGAAAATATTTAAGTCTCGATGCGAAAACAGTGGATAGATCTCACCCATGTAATTACCATTTGCCAGTAAATCTGAATCAGAAATGTTTTGTTATGACTAAATATGGGTCAGAAAAAGGGCCCTTAAAAAAAATTTTTTTTAATCCGGCTCTGACCATCTTATATTTCAAGATAAATTTTCTGTTTTTAAAATAGTAACATACAATAAATCGTAATTGGAAGTAAACATATTTTGAATTAAATTTTGGCCAACAAAAGTATTTTGTACCTTTGGTACTAAAAGGGTTTATGCATAATTTTGTCAGGGTAGTACTTAAAAAAAATTTGGAAACATCGTAAAGCCAGTTCATTTACAAATTCCTCAAACTGTTAGTTCCGAACAAATTCCTGTGGATTTAGTGTTTACAAGGTGCTATGTGTGACTCCTGCAAACGACGAGAGTTATTTACTTTCCACCCTGTATATGCGGGTATAATCGAAATATATTGCAATTAAACATAATTGAATTAATTTACAACTGAGCAAATAAATTGATCAGTTGAGTTGCTCTTGTCAATCATGGGCATTGTTATTATTGTATAGATGTGGTTTGATTGAAGATTACATAAGAATTTTTGTAATTCGCCTCTTGAAGTGGATATTATATTAGAAGTATTGTCTTCAAGTATACACGAGAAATAGATAATACCACATTTTTTTTATTTTTAGGATTAGGCCCGATCCACACTATAGTGCCGATATCGGTACGCTCCCGCTTTGGTCTCGCTCGGATATAATCTTGTTGTGTTCACATTACAGTACTGATACCATGCCGGTACCTATTTGTTCTCCATGTACATTATAATGCCGTTCCCGGTACGCTCCCAGTTCAGTCTCAGTTCGATATCAAATATCTTTTCATAACAACTAAATGTAAGCGGAGCGGAGTGAAATCAAAAAAGTGTTCACACTATCGATATAGGACCACGAGAGGTCCCTAGAAACGGAAAATAATGTTCACTAATATATATATATATATATATATATATATATATATATATATATATATATATATATATATATATATATATGTATCCGCACGATAACTCTCGAACGAAGTGTCCTACTTTTACGAAATCTGGTAAAAATGTTGGAAGTCCCAAACTCTTGGATGAGTTCTTCAGCCAGACACGTCGGATGCCAGGAACATGGTTTTTGTTCTTGCAAAAAATTAGTTTTTTTGCCAAAATTTACACTTATTCAAAAATTTTTACACCATTTAAAAGAGGAGAAAAAATTACATCAAAAAGGTCTTTAAACTATTATTCTATGTCAACTATAGTTTCCGAGAAAAACTAATTTTTATAAACAGAAATTCGCTATGTTATGCAAGATGCTGCGACAGGGGTATTTTGTTAAATTCAACATTTTGTCCGGCATAGTTCACCAGAGCAAACACATTTACAGGATGATCTGTTGACTTGTAGAAATATAAAATTACATTTTCAGAAAACGACACGTCAGTTTCCTAAGCCGACAAGAAAGACAAATTTATCGATACATAACGTCACGAAGTTTGTATAGATCATCCTATACCAAATAAAATTAAACCAAAGCATTTCAGTTTTTGTGTCTTTTACTATACGGAAATTTACCGATAAAAGAAATAAGAAGTTTGCGGTGTCCGTTACAGGAAATAATGATATCATTTCCTCACTGCCGTCCATGTCCGCACATCAACTCCATCTACCGCGAGGGGGTGAGGGGGGTTTGAAAATATATCAGACATAGCCGGTAAGTAAGCAAGGACGTTGGAAGGCTACAAGCAATAACACGGCGTTCAGTTAGTCCGTAGCAAAAGAACTGATGCTGCTTTCTGTTCGTCTATTTTTATATGCATATACCAATCCTACGGGTTGTGTTTACGGCGGTCACAATATGCATAGATAAAGCGGACTGAATATCTCTCACTAGCAAACATTGATGTTCTAATGACATTACAATAAATTAGTATGCATAGTCTTGCTATAAAGTGAGACTAACTATAGCGACAGACGGAAATTTGTTTACAGGATGCCTCAGTTGGTAAAAGCAAAATGTTTTTCTTAGAAAGAAATATCCCTGAGGTAATAATTTCCGATTTTGATAAAACTTGGTATACTACAAAGCAAAAAAATGAGTCGATATCATCCGCTAAAAAAAAATTTATCTGTTTTTGTTTAAAGTTGAAATTTCTGACATGAACACTTATGGCTGAATATGTATCTCGAAATAAACATCGTATATTTTACACCGCTTACTTGATCGTATGATTACTGAACACTAAAATCCTAAAAAAGGGCGATGTTAACATTTTATATATTGCTAAATTACTCAGAAATTTGAGCCTAAGTAAAGATGGGTTTATGAAGCAGATTTTTTCTTCTAGTTACTTGACGGTATCATATTCAAAATAATACAATATTATCTTTAATTTTATAAGATTACTACTCAAAAACAATCGGGAGGAAAAATCGGGAATCATCTTCTGAGTACTTTTCCTTGTTAGTTTCTACGTCAAAAAATATTTTTTTAATTATAAAAAAAGCATACTACCTGTTAAGTTTTCTAGGCAGGGCCGGATCTAGGGGGCAGGCAGGGCACGTGCCCCGGGCGGCAGGTCTTGGGGGCGCTAAAAAGTGATTTAAGAGGGCGCAAAATTAGATAGGTGAGTTTTGTTTTTTTTTTTGCTGGCCACTTGTTTATTGGGAAGAAAAAGGGAATTTTTTTTACAGGGGCGCCGAAATGACAATTTAAATATGTAAAAATAGTACAACATCCACACACGTACAAACATTTTTGGGAATGTCACGAAAAAGATTTTGGGGACTTCGAAACATGAAAATATTATGTTATTTGGATTTTGAAATCGGTTTGAATACAATAACTTCCTTATAAGGAAGTTATTAACATTGTCTGTGTTACGCAAAATTTAATCACTTATTATTACACGAGAGGTTTGTATTTTTTCGAATAAATTTGGGTTTATCTAACGAAAATTTGTTGCTTAGCAATTTAACGAGAAGAATTGTCAACTAACAAAAACGCGACAGCGGAGCTGAAGCGTTTTTGAGATGACAATTCTTCGAGTTAAATTGCTGTTAGGCAAGAAATTTGAGTTGTAGAAAACACAAATTTATTTAGAAAAAATATAAAAATCAAGTGTAATACGGTAAGATAATTTAACGAATAAAATAAATTAGTATAATTCATATTATAATCTAATATATTGTTACTATGGTTCTGAAGCCAGTAAATATTTCTTATCGTGTTTGCCTACAATGAAATGACCAATGAAATGTTTTGTGCCATTTTTATCGCTGTAAAAGTCTGTCATAAACTCATAATTTTTTTTCATGGTAAAAGTGAAAAAACTACAATATTCTTATGGTACTTGATACACATGAGTTAAATTATTGAGGTAAATGTTAACATTACTCCATATATTTTGTTAATACTTGCCCCGAAGGTAAATTTTTTAAAAATTTATAAAAAAAGGAAACTGATAATGCGGTAAAATTTGAACAAAATAAAATACCAGATGGAATACGTCACCGTTTGAAATAAATTCAGCTTCTTTAAGGTATACAATCTCATGCTCTAAATCAAAAAACCTTGTTAATACCTACCCCCGTTAATACTTGCCCCTGTCTCTCTTACTGAAGGAATTCCGAATTATATATTATGTCAATTACATAAAATATAATGTTAAAATGCATTCTGAGCTTTATTTATTACTCCTAATTTCGGTAAATTTTTTTCTCCAAATTAAGTTTCGAAAACTACGTTAGTTGCATATGAACTTCCGGTACCGAAAAAATTGCTCACACTGTATTTAACGTTGTTTATATTACTTTATATGTATAATCTAATTTGATCCAACACTAACACAGACATCAAAGTTAAAAATGTCCCTAGTAAACATTCTTTATACAAAGCGATATTTTAAAAAGTTATTGGTTGTGACAGAACATTGAGTCACTGGATTAGATGTGATTTAAAGGAAGGATTATATTGTTACTTAAAAGTACAGAGCTAGTTATTTTAACATGTAATTTCTTGAAAAGTTTTTCCATACTTTCTTTTCTTCTTTTATAAAATTACTAGTAATTTGATTTTAACGTATTTTCATCTTACGAGAACATTTCTGTTAGTTTCTGATTAACTGAAATACTCCTGTTAGTTTCTGATTAACTGAAAATTCTAATAACCAGTACATGTTTAATGTCCGATACAATACTGTGAAGTTCTTCGTTTTTCGATTCCTTAAATCGATAACCGAAAAGGTTATCGTTGATGACAGATCTATATTCACAAGCCACAAACAACATCCATGGAGAATTTTCCTTCCACTTTTCCCTTTATCAAAACCTAACTGGGAAACATAAATAAATAATATTCGTCACATTTAAAGATGTCTAAATACCAGTAGCGGACAAATTAATATGACTAGAATGAGATAGCGACGGTAAAGATTTATTTCTATGCCGGCTGATCAAAAGACATAGAATATATATGGGAAAAAGGACGTATAAAGCTTATTGGGCTCCTGATCAATTTTCGTATAGAAGACGATGATATCCTTTTGTGTTTTTATTATTAGGAATTTGAGAAATATGTTATAAGGATAAAAAGAAAGATTAATATCGTTGTAATTCCTTGCAATTTATTTGGCGGATGATAAAAAAAAAATGATTAATGTACAATGGGTCGAATATCTATTAATATTTCAGTGGTTATCAAAATTTTTTTAATCATACCATAACCGCTAGAAAAAGGAATTTTGTTGAATAATTTCTAAAGGCCAGGGTAACTAAGAGGTCAATTTTAATAGTAAAAATGAATACATTTGATGCTAAAATTACTTCGATTTAACCTATCGTGCATTCAAATTATTTCTATTAAACCTTGACTTGAGAAAAACGCTTCATTAAACAAAATTTTCATACTCTAAAATTAAAATTCGGAAGTGAAAAGTCTTCAAAATCGTTTTTTTTTTTATTTTCAAAATTTGGTAGATATGTACAACTACTAGAAAAATATTTTTGTTCGGTCAGTTCAATTTCTAAAAGCAATGTCCGAATTTTGATAGTAAAAATTAACGGTGTACAGGTTAAATTGCTCTAATTTAGCGCTAATCACCATAATTCAAATCGTTTCTATAAAATCTAGCTTGAGATAACGTCGTTGTCTGGTGAAATTCAAAGCAAATTTTAAGTTTTCGAAGTCGTTGCTTTCATTTCTGCAAAAATTAGACATGTTTGGTATCATCAAAAATAGTCCTTAGTTGGATCATTTAAATTTCTAAAAGGAATATTCTATGGCAATTTGTTGAGCTGTGTTGAAAAATCTCAAATAAAATAATAGAATAATAAAACTGTAGGCAAATTATTAGCTTTCGTCGAATCCAGACCAATGTAGGCCAACGAGATAAAAAAAAAGTTTTAGTAGGTTACCAGCAGCTAGCGAACCTCTGTTACTGAAACAGAATCGCCATATAAAATATTTTGTACTGGGTGGATACGAATGGAACTGGGGGGCTGTCATAAAACGTAAAAATATTATCAATCTATTTAAAATTCAGTTTTACGACGTTTTACTGTTAATACTACATCATCTACGTTGTGTGTGTCTGTTTGTGTTCTTTTAATTCCCAATATTATGATTTATTTTGTCTGTTATCTAGGATACATACATATCTTCATACTTTTCTAATGCAAAAACTAAACCATATTGAAACATGTGAGTGAGCTACATGTGGGAGACCTGATATATTATACATTATGTTTATATTAAGCAGGTATAATGTTTTTGTAAAGAAGGTGACATATACATGCTATTTAAATAATCACAAAGGAAATGGAGATATGTTAACATTATAAATATTTTGAATTCGGTTCAATTAATTTCTATTACAGTTGACCACTTATTTATTCAACATTAATTTTTTAAAATTATTTTTAAAGTTAGAATTATATATTATTTATTAAAAATAAGTAATTTTTAATTTTTACTGATTTCTTTTCAAAAGCTTCCTTAGGCTAGTTTTCAAATCTAGAGAAAAATCCTCAGCCTTGTAATAAAATTTATGGCTCCCCAATCCAAAATATTTTATATGAAGATTCTGTTTCAGCACCAGACTTTTCTATTCCTGTACTAGAAAATGAAAATAATCTCTATAAAGTTCATTGTCTCTTTCCAACACCCTTCTATATCTCTATCTCTCTATTCAAACACGCATATATATATATATATACATCGTCATATGCACACACTCGTCTATACAAACAATCATTCTGTTGTTGACATTGCTTTGACTTGTACCGAAAATGTACATCATTCAATTGGGAAAATGATGTGCGGACTTTGGACAGTGCGCGGCGCAAGGGGATATATATGTACACGAGTAAATATTTGCAATAACATGCAAAACATACTCCATCTCTATACCAAATACTTCCTCCTCCCCGCAACTTTATATCGCATATACATACGAACTGTAAAACGTGAAAAATATATTTATCTATGGACTGAGGTGGCCTATACAATGCCATTACGAATTAACAACAAAATATCTCTTCTGTTTGTCCACTTTAAGTATAATCTCCGAACAACACATAAATAATTCGCTTCGAAAAAAACAAAACACGAAAAATGAAAACATAATCCGGATCAGAGGTGTTTGTCGTTTGTTTTATGTTTGATGCGATATTTATTTGTTTTTTCTCAAATAACATGTAGGAATGGCCTAGGTATACGTATTACCTATTCACAACATTGTTCAATTCAACATTCTGGAATGGAATTAAAAAATTTTTGTGTTAATTTAAAAAAAAAAATTGATTTGGGACACAACTTGCAGGTTGGTTTGATTTACCCATCGAAAAAATTATAATTTTAATTAAAGATTTTTGAATAATTTACTGTTGAGAGGTTTACTTTGTGAAATTTCATTTTAAATATTAAAAATATTTAAAGTTTTAATTACTTTGTCAATTTCACTAGAATTGAGTAGAATTTACTAAACGCGTTTTCAATCTCGCGATCATCATCAGAGTAATTGAAGAAATGTATGTGGGAGTGTAATAAATACTCTTAAAAATGAATTTGGGAAAAACCCGTCATTATACTATTTCATATGAAATAGGCTGTACCATAACGTACCTGATAAACCAGTTTTGAATAATAGAGATAATTATTTTTATCTGTGTAAGGTAAAAATTTTTAACCAATATGTTTAAGAATAAAGGAGGGGTGTCCAAAATGTTAAAGTTGCTGAAAATTATATTTTTTTTTTTTTTCGTTTAGAAGTTCAGTTTTAATAAAGGTGAATTATTTAGGTCGTTTTGATCATTTAAAACCTCCACTTGTGGGTCACTGTTCAATCTATTAATTTCAAGAGCCTCCAAGAGATTCAGTTTTGTACCCTTTTGACAAATATGTAGAACTTTTGGTTTGTGATTTATATTGGGGAAATGACCTGTTTCTAAGACGTGTAAACCAAAATTTGAGCTATGAATTTGAGATCCAACATGTTCCTTATACCTTGTCTCGAAGCTGCGACCCGTCTGTCCCACGTATTTATCATTACACTGCGAACAATCTAAGCGGTAAACTCCACTCTTTTTAACGCAAAAGAAAAAACTGATCCGCTAAAAAAGAGTGGAGTTTACCGCTTAGATTGTTCGCAGTGTAATGCTAAATACGTGGGACAGACGGGTCGCAGCTTCGAGACAAGGTATAAGGAACATGTTGGATCTCAAATTCATAGCTCAAATTTTGGTTTACACGTCTTAGAAACAGGTCATTTCCCCAATATAAATCACAAACCAAAAGTTCTACATATTTGTCAAAAGGGTACAAAACTGAATCTCTTGGAGGCTCTTGAAATTAATAGATTGAACAGTGACCCACAAGTGGAGGTTTTAAATGATCAAAACGACCTAAATAATTCACCTTTATTAAAACTGAACTTCTAAACGAAAAAAAAAAAAATATAATTTTCAGCAACTTTAACATTTTGGACACCCCTCCTTTATTCTTAAACATATTGGTTAAAAATTTTTACCTTACACAGATAAAAATAATTATCTCTATTATTCAAAACTGGTTTATCAGGTACGTTATGGTACAGCCTATTTCATATGAAATAGTATAATGACGGGTTTTTCCCAAATTCATTTTTAAGAGTATTTATTACACTCCCACATACATTTCTTCAATTACTCTGATGATGATCGCGAGATTGAAAACGCGTTTAGTAAATTCTACTCAATTCTAGTGAAATTGACAAAGTAATTAAAACTTTAAATATTTTTAATATTTAAAGATTTTTGGTACTTTTAATATTTTTCTGGCAAAAGTTTTATACTAAGATATGTAAAAATTTACAATATATAGTGTGCACTATTTGCACTGAAATGGATTATATTTTCCCTAGGGAAGTCAACATAACTTGTGCTATTGTCAAAATAAGATCACCAATAGTTGATGATATGGTTCGAAATTGGACTAACAACAACAGATAGTATTTACAAATTTTATGTTAAACTGAATATTTTACAGATGGATTACCTAGTAGTATTAATTAATTTTACCCACCAAAAACATAAATGTGAAAAATGGGCAAGTTCTATTATATTGTGTTAGCTTGAAAAAGAATTGAAATCAAAGTAAACTGTCAAGTTCGAATCGCATTTTTCGTGCAGAATCGGAATAAAATAAATTGTTTTAAGAAATACACATCAAGCTTTTCTAAGGTAAATAATATAAATTTTTAATTAGAACTTGGGAAGTTTTTATTCATTTATCATCATGTATATTAAACTTGGTGTTAAAAACTGTCCAAGTTCTAATGAAAAATTTCTATTATTTACTTTAAAAAAGCTTGATGACTATTTCTTAAAACAATTTATTCTATTCCGATTCTACAGGAAAAATTCGTTTGGAACTTGACAGTTTACTTTGATTTCAATTCTTTTTCAAGCTAACACAATATAATAGACCTTTCCCATTTTTCACATTTATGTTTTTGGTGGGATCTCACGACTTTTTGTAGGAAATGTAGTTTAATACAAACGTGTTCAATTTAAATGTTTATGAATTTATTAATCATAATAGGCAATAATAGTAGGTAATTTGTTGCTATAAATAATTATTTCTTTTATATAGTTACTGGCAACTAGTAGATTTTAATATTTAGGAAGGCTTTCAGTAATATTTTTTTTTTTAAATAAAATTGCCCTGTATTTTTTAAAAGAAAGGGCACAAATAACGAAAATAACGAAAAATATTATGATTTTAGATTTTTCCCTTTACTCTTAGACTAAGATCTATATTCTAACCGAATTTCAATTTCCTAGGTCCACTGGAAATAGGCCGGAGGTTTTGATGAATCCGTCAGTGAGTGAATGAGTGAGTGAGTGCCAAAATTATCGATTTTTGAAGACCTATAACTCAGGAACTACGAAAGTTAGATCGATGAAATTTGAAATTGGGCGTGACTTCAAGTGTGTTATTGTATATGCAAAATTATAATTCAATACAACAAATAGAACTAGAGTTTTAAGTGAACTTGCCGACGCGCTACCGCGCTTATTGATTAATTAAATAACAAATATTTATTTATTATTTTATAACAGTTAATTGATTAACTGTTATGTTGATTATAATTATGGAAATTTAACAATGTATTTAACAAAGTAATTTCATTATCATGAAAATAGGATGAGGTTATTTCATTACCGGAAACGGCCGCAAGCTAAAAATATTTTAATTAAAATCTTCATTACTGGAAACCTCTAAACTTCTACATGTAAATCAGGCTGTACGCGACCGTTGCGTTGGAGAGATCACATTAAAATATAATTTAGGTTGATCCGTAGATCAGTATTTATAACCAGTGTAAATTTCAACTCAATAGCATTAGTAGTTGTTGAGTTAAGTCGGTTCGTACAAATAGACAGACACACATATAGACTCTTTCCAGCCCCATGGCATTTACTCTTGGTCGTCTGGTCTTAAACACAGTCGCAGAAACAGTTTTCTTTTTTTTAACCCACGACGGAACGGAGAAGGTGTATTATTTCCAAAACGACTTAACCAATTTTAATGCGGTTTATTGATTTAACGGCTGGTAATCCAAGGATGGTTCCTAGCCTGCTTGACGAAAATTGGTTCAGCCGTTTCTAGGATATTCAAGGAAATCCAGGATAAAAGAAAATAAAAAATTTTAGAAACGCATTTTAAATGCTGATGATTTTGTGGGATTTTTTAAAAATAGTTTTAATGAACAACGATATAGTCATTTCCAGGATATTCCAAGATTTTCAGGATAAAAGTAAATTGAAAAATTTTAAAAAGGCACTCTGAACGCCGGTAATTGCGAGATGGTTCTTAGCCAGGTTTGAGGAAAAACGTTCAAGTGCAAGTTGTACTTGCGCAAATGGTGTTCCGTATATTAAAACTTTTTTTTTAAACGTGGATTTAAAATAATTTTTTTTTAAAAAACTCACGACTCGAAAAAGTTTCAAATAAAATTTTTTTAAAAACCTACGACGCAAAGTCTAAAAAGTTATCCAAATAAAAATTCCTGCAGTCCTAAAGATTTCATTCGTTGTGTGTGACATCTCTTGCCGTGGATCGTATAGTTAAATGACACACACAACGAATGAAAATTAGCTTATTCTAAATTCTAATGAAATTTAAAATTGCAGGAATTTTTATTTGTAACTTTTTAGACTTTTCGTCGTGGATTTTTAAAACTATTTATTATTTATTGGTCTTCTGGCATTTACTGAGATAAAATATATTGATTTCTCTCCCCTTTCTTCTACTCCCACCACCCTAATTTAATTAGTTTATAAACAGTGTAACATTTATTTTAATATTATGATACTATCAAAAACCAATTAAAAATAATAGTAATAATGTATAATTATTATTACAACGACCATAAACAAATACATACAAGTTAAAGTATGTAATATATATACTAACACATGTAGGTATATTTTGTTTATTGTGTTTAGCTTATGAATCTGTTCTGCAAAACAGAGAAGGAAATATAGTGTTCATTCCAGGTGTTCATATTCCAAACAAAATAAAAAGCTATATATAGGTATATATATACACCTATGAACACCATATTTCCTTCTCTGTTGTGCAGAACAGATTCATATGCTAAACACAATAAACAAAATATACATATGTGTAGATATTGGTACATTCCAGTAATTTACCAGAAAGCCATTTTAAATACATGTGCAATAAACTCTACAATCAGATAGAGTCCACCTATTAACATTTACCCATTTTATTAACCAATAAACATGCAACTATTTGTACCTGAATGAGTTATTTTGTTTTCTGAAAATTTAAAAATTATAATATTGTGTTTGGAGACCAACAAATAATTTGTTTAAATTATACGGCGATAATCGTTCTCTTTGGACATTATTAATAATATGATATGAACAAAAATTTTAAAATAAATAATTCATATCAATATAATATGTAGGTATTGTGAAAAATGTCGTGGGACCCGCCATATGAAAAAAAGTATATACCTGTACACGGAGAGAAAATTCATAGAAAAATTACTGTGCTCAGCACTACAATCGACGTGTAAAAGGCGGACATATTCAATTTTGTACGGTAAAAATATAAAAATTATAATTAATCATAGAAAATTTAAAGGATAGAATGTTCTTTTCGTAATATTAGCTCCGTAAAATTTGTAAAACAGCACAGTAAAAATTTCCATTCCCGACAAAAAAATATTTTTAAATTGTTTTTCTTACAAAAATTACCATGCTGTCTTGTAATATTTCAAATGCTATCTGCTAATAGTAGAAAGAAAGAAAGAGAAAGTATCAACGCTGTCACATAGCGAGGCAGGCTGCAGAAGGTATCAACACAATCATACATGAAGGTCACATAGCCAGGCTGGTGTGGCAAGTAACATAGCCAGGCTGGTCACGGCTGGTGTGGTGTCGTGTGCAATGCAAACAGTATTCACTAGAATGTCTTACAGGACGGTCACCGTTTAATTCATCATTTTGTTACTTCACTATATTCAGTATTAGAATATATTGTTGCCAATCATTTTGCATGCATCATAAAGAATCAAAGGTCGGAAAAGATCGATTGTTCCTCAGTGCATACAGCCCAAGCAACATAAGGTTGCGGGTCAGATGCGCAAATGAAAGAGTACGACAACAAGAATTAAACTATAACATATATGCATAAGAGTGTGATAGAAGTTGTGTTAGCACATTAAATTTTACCATGCTAGCACAACACTTTTTATGAAGCCATGACTAATACTTTTTACGTTTCAATTTAATAATATTTACATGATCGTAAAATATTTTTTACTTTGGTCGTCGATCGCGCACGCATTATAAGAGAGCATGGTAATTTTTCTGAAATTTTATCTACAAAAATTATATGATTTTTCTCTCCGTGTATGAGTAATGAGCAATTTTGGTTGGATTTAATGTAATTATGTAAACAACATTGAATATAGATGTGGTCTGTTAAATATATGGACGATCGTCAACAAGCGTATCTTAATAAACTCGTTGTAGCTCCTAGGCGCTTCTGCATAAAACCAGAGTATAAAGACGTAACGGCCAAATACTCTCAAAATTTGAGCAAAATGGAATCAGCAGTACGTAAGTGACGCTATTCGACGAAATTCATAGGTGACCATCTAAGACTAAATTTGCACAATTTCCAAAAAAAAACAAACCTAAAACGATCGAATAGTTCTGAAATTGCGTCACTTGCTGCGATTTTTTGACACACAAACATCGAGACAGGCGAATTGGCAGACAAGCAGGAAACCAGAATTATTCAGGGAGGTTTCATTCAATCTGATTAAAGAATATTTTACAGGAGCTACCCTTTTTTTCTAAAGTAATTCCGTAATTAAATTGTGTAAAAATATCACCCGTTAAATTTTTCCACACCCAACCACGACGATACACACGGTAGGTAGGTTAGGAGGTATCTATGTGGTAATGTCAGTAACATATGGCACTTTTTAATAATATTTCTTGATATAAATTATCCCGATTTAATCCGTGTGGTATAAAATTTATCCTCATTTCACTAAATACCTAAATTTTAAATGAAATTATTTTTTAAAATTAAAAAAAAAAATGTAAATGCATACTGCTTTGGTCGAGGCGGAATGTCGAGATGAAAATGAGAGAAAATAAACACGAAGAAAAAGCCCCGTTTGCGGTCTGAAAGAAAAACATTTTCATAAAAACCAGCGACAGCAGGAAAAAAAACAACAGTTTAATTTCAAATACAAATGGTACCAATCCACGGACATAGCAATGTCATCCGAAAAAGGTTACAGTATGCAAACAAAGTCGTGTAAAAATGTAATATGAAAGACAAAGTACAAATAATAATATATGTGTTTTTTAGAACAAATAAAAATTGACCAATGTTGTAACGCGACCTTTGTACATACGTGTTTGTACACAAAAATGTTCCTCATATTAGCTTAAAATAATCATAGATATAATATGTTTACAGTACGCTTATAAAAGTATTCTTAATATATATAAGGGAGATTGGGGCTAAATGGTAAATTTTTAACAAATTTTCTTTTGGGGCACTAACTTATACAGGGTGTCAGAGAAATAAGTGAGGTCCTTTTGAGGGGTGACTCATAGCACCCTGTAGACATTAAAACCGTAGGAATTTTTTCGGAATTAACAGTCGCGTCACCCCTCAAAAAGATAAGAGTTATTTCCTTTACACCCTGTATATAATATATACACAGATACATATATACATATATATACAGCCTTTATCTTGGGAAAATTTTCAATTCGCTTGTGTAGTCTTCAGCACACTACGCAGAGTGTCAAAATTTGAACTACGGTAAATTATGACGTGTAGTTTATGACATAAAATATATTTAAAAAATATTTTTTAACACTCAACTTATAAATTATAATGGGAGAATTCTTGAAACACTAAAAACCAACACTTAATCGAATATTTAAAAACTTTTTACCCAGTACTAAACAATAAAACGCGTATTTCATCAAATTTCTTGCTTTGAAAAACACCTTAGAAACATTTATAAACTCAAAATTAACTCAGTGCTTAGCAGCTTCCGTTTTGTAACTAACCGGGGAAGATTTTTCATCACCAACATTGACATACCTCATTCTCATATTCTATTCACAATAATCATCACACCAACCCCAAACCCAATAGTACTAAACTAAACGATGCATATAACTTTAGCTGTTCCTTAAAACATTAGCAAAAATTCAATAATTTCCCAACATATAAAAGATTTGGTGCTTAATGTTTTTAAATAATCTCTACTATTGAGTTCCGATTTAAAAATAAAGTTGGTTCATCAATCAACACCAAGGTCCGAAAAATTGACGTGCCCTACAAAACTAAAAAGTGAGTCAGAGAAAAAACTAATCATGTTCAACCGAAACGAAAAATAACACCCAATTTTGTCTCCTGGGGAAGAAAAATATGTCAAAAAGAAAGATTGAGTGAGGGGAAAGGTTACGATTACAAAAAATATTTTTTTGTATCCAATGACATTTACATACTATCTAATATATATATGTACATCGAAAATAAATATCGAAAAATAAAAATTCAAAAAGAAACATACATGACATTTGAAGAAAAGAAAATGGACGTCTCCAAGGAGGGAATGTACAAGGCAAAGAAATATTTTATTATCTGATAAGTTTTATATTGTCGAATATCTTTTATACAGAGAGATTAATTTTATTTTTTGAAACATGAATAAATTTAGGAAAAAAACACGTTTAAGGTATTAGTTCTATCGGGGAAATAGTTTTCTTAGAAAAATTATAATTTTGTTCACAACTCACCAATCCAGACACACTATATGTGTGTACGTATTAGTTGGTCTGTTGGTATCAAGGCTATTGAGTAGGTGTATGTTATTAGTATAAAAGAAGTAATATTAATTCACAATTTTGTATACTTATATATCCAAATAGAACTGCTTTAAAATAATATGGTTATTCTAAATATTAAGGGGAGATTCGCTAAAAAAACGAAAGAAATCTATTTTTTTCTTCCTAATTGTTTTTTAACGTGTTAGAAATATTCTCCTAAAATTTTATTTAAAAAAAATGAAAAATCAAAAAGTTATGGACATTTTAGTGCCAAAAAACCAAATGCTTTTTCTCGGAAGTACGTTTTTTGACATGGTTCCTCCTCTATCTCAAAAAGTATTTGAGATATTGTCATAAATCAAAGTGCATATTATTCCTCGATACCGTCATTTTGGCAGAAACTAGGATCTTTTGGTTCCGTAATATATTTTCAAAATGATGGCAGCTTATAGTCGAGAAAAAGCGGTGATTTTTGAAAATTTATTTTCAAAATGCGATTTCTCGCTTTTTTTTTATTTTTTCCTTTTTAGATTCTAGTTAGTGTCATAACTGTATATGTATGTATATTTTCAGAAAATTTTTGATTTTTTGATTTTGGTTCACTGGGGATTTTAGAAAATCTTGTCGATTTCAAAACCGTTTATAAGTTCATTTTTGAATTTTAAAAAAAAATTGTATTCTTAAGACATGTAGAAACAATGTTGTATATTTAGTTTTTTAATAAAATATTTATTTGTATAAAAAATAAAAAATAAAAAAGGTTGATTTTTGATATGTTTTTTTAGCGAAAATCCTCTTAAACCAAATCAAATAGAATCAATAGAATTTAACAATTCATTTCAAATAGGGTAAACGGTATAGTTATTGGACAGTTAAGAAAAATTTTCAAAACAAAGTACAGAAAAAGTACGTATCGTAACTTTATTTTTAACGAAAAAATTCATAAATAAAGTAAGACCTGTCTACTTTAATGTACCATATAAAACTTTCATATTACATATTGGTAAGTCTCTGAAAAAAAATATTAAAGTTGTGCGTGTAGAAAAATACAGTTATTGGATAAAAATTGAATTTATTAATTTCTGGCGTATTTCCTCAATCCACAAGTCTTGTACCATGTACACAGCCTTTATTCACTCCTTGATCAACCCTTTACGATGATTCATAATTTAGTAGGATATTATTAAATGATTCTAGTCGTGTCACTCACTAGACTCAGTAAACATTTTTAACGAACTACCTAAGACCACGCTAAGAATGACGTAGTTATAGGTTTCCGTTAATTATTGTTAACTCAGAATGCATTTTCTGAACATAAATACTAGAGGGTTCTGTTTAACTAAAAAATCAAGAAGTTTGCTTTACTATGAGCCTTATAATCAGGGCCAGATTAGCCAATAGGCCAACCTAGGCCATGGCCTAGGGGTGGAAGATTTTGAAAACAGGGCGGCAAAATTTGTAATTGACGTTTTTTTTTTTTTGCTCGTCACTTATTTTCTAAAAGAAAATTGGGAAAAAAGTAGAAAAAATTAAGATTTCCGTCTTTTCAAGCACAAAATAAAGGCGGCATTTTTCACTGTGCCTAGGGGCGGCACTGAAGGTTAATCCGGGCCTGCTTATAATCTCCAAAAGAGAGTGTCTTGTCCAATAACTATAGGTACCGTTTACCCTATATGTACGATAATTTTTGACACGTACATTAGTTACAATACACGTATTAATTTTTTTTTCTGTCCTCTAGTACACGAAGTCGCGGTTGTAAACAAACATTTGTCCGATGATATTATCCTGTTCCCGAGCACCATATGCCCCATATGTGAATGACAAAAGGGAAATATTAGTTTGTATTCTATTCTCCTTGTCCACTCGTGCGTCTCTACACCTCTCCCCAACCCCCCCCCCCCCCCCCCCCCCCCGTCTTTTGCATTAGCCTTTTACTTGTGCTTACTCATATTTTAAAAATGGGGGAAAAAATTAAATGTGCACCACACAGTCTGTAGTAGTTGAAAACGGTAGACATAACAAGGAAATATATAAAGTCAAGTATATTAAACACATAGATAGTAGTGCATGCTGCATACTGGAGTAAAAAAAAAAAGAAGTAAGTAATTTGGAGATTCTAATTACAGAAGTAATTACCATTGTGTCCCAATTATGTCATATATATTTTATGTTATATATTATACGTACAATATAAACTTTAATAATGTTTGTGCATATTTAAATTTCCATATAAAAATTACACGGATACCTACAGGGGCTGTTAGAGAAACAGTTTGAAAAATGTTTGAAATTACCATCATTCAACGATTCTAATCGATAAACTGTGTCTCTACATAACACTGCACAACTATCCAAATTTTATGATAACAATTTTGCATCTATGACTTTCAATATCGACCAAAATGTAGGGTAGCGCGGGGTAAAAAAAGACCCCCGCGCAGATGGAGTAAGAAATTTTTATTAAACTCAAATGTTAAAGGGTATAGCAAGATAAGCATAGGGAAATGGCTGCCATAGTCGATGTCTGCAATAATATTTGTAGTAACGTTGGCACCTCAAGCTACTACCAAATATAGGGTCTTAACCTTGATTAATGTTTGAGATATAAACCAAAATATTTGTGAGTGTTGTAAATTTCCAAACTCAATTTTCTCAAAAACTATAACACCAAAGAAAATAAAAACGACGTCAAAATTTAGGTAATACTTGGAACTATATTGTATATTTTTTGACATTTTTTCCTAAATTTTGAAAGTTCAAAACAATTACATAAAAAACAGAGTTTTTTTTTAGTATGGTTCTAGTATATTTACACCTTTTAAAAAAAATACAGAATATTGCTTACCTATGTACCTACTTGCAGCATACCAAATTTCACCAAAATCGAAGAGGCGCTTTTTGAGTAATAAATAATTTATTGAGTATAATATTATGGTATGTATTAACAGTAGAAAAGAGTGCTTAAAAATAACTGTATAACAAAAATTAATTTTTTGGTAAATTTCTAGTATAAAATTGCTGGTAAAAAATTCCCGAAATTTCCTTTATTTTCGCCTGTCCAAAGGAATTTCTCTCCTTAATACATAGCACGCTCCCATTTAACAATTTCGTCGCACACAAGATGTGTATAATGTCACCCCTCCGTGTTTTAAAGCAAATATGTTCGAATGTGTTAGTGTCTAAGTAATAGTTTGTAACAGTAAATTATACAAATATATAAATCAAAAACATTGACGCCCGTGATCCTTGACTTTCTCATTTAGCAATTTGGTCCCAGTTAATTGCGTAATGGGAGTTTCCTATGTATAAAAATTTGTTGAGTATACTTAAAACCACTTAAAAGTTTTATGACGTCCTTAACAAATGAAGTAAAGACGTCCACAAATTATACGTCTAAACTTGTTAAACTTTTAATCAATTTCAGATATAGTAAAAAATTATTTTTTCAACTTGGACTTTTTAGCGAATTTCCAAAACTGGAAATACGCTATTACAGCCACTGTCATGACACGACTTCAGCCCGGGACTATGGCAGAAATTTGTTTTGAGGTCCCTAGACACCGAAAATAATATTCACTAAAATTTATATATATATATATATATATATATATATATATATATATATATATATATATATATATATATATATATATATATGTATATATGTATGTATATATATATGTATATATATATATATATATATATATATATATATATATATATATATATATATATATATATATATATATATATATGTGTCCGCACGATAACTCTCGAACGGAATGTCCTAGGATTACGAAATTTGGTGAAAGTATTGGAAGTCCCAAACCGTTGGACGAGTTCGTTAACCAGACACGTCGGATGCCAGGAACATGGTTTTTGTTCTTGCAAAAAATTAGTTTTTTGCCAAAATTTCCACTTATTCAAAAATTTTTGCGAAATTTTTTTACACCATTTAAAAGAGAAGAAAAAACTACATAAAAAAGGTCTTTAAACTTTTTTTCTATGTCAATTAGTTTCCGAGAAAAACTATGTGAGTTAAAATGTGCTCTTAGCGATGTAATCTTAAGTGATGTAATCTTAAAGTCTTAAGTTACTCACATTCTAAGCACATATTCGACACACTACGTATAGTCAAAGAAGATATAGTGTATATATGTATAACGTCAATTCATCACTACCCATACGATCACATAATTATGATACATGTATAATGTTGATGTAAAGCCGGTTCTACACGATGCGGACACTTAGTAAACATATATATAAATGTGTCCGCACGATAACTCAAGAACGAAACATCTTATTTTTAAGAAATTTCGTGAAAACTTTTACGGTGTTTTGGACATTTTTCGTGAAAAAGATTTGGCGGAATGAGGCGGAAAATTCACATAAAGAAGGTTTTTTTTATTTACAATTACTCTATATCAACTAGTTTCCGAGAAAAACGTACTTTTGTAGATGGAAATTCGCTATGTTATGCAGGTTGCTGCGACAGTGGTATTTTTATAATAAAGTGACTCCACTCTATCAGGACATAAAATCTCTCATTTTATAAAGACTTTGTACAACAAAAACCGGGACACAACACGCGTGCTTGCGCTCAAAATTATAAATTACGCCCAAATGGCAATTTAATTGCAATAAAAACCTTTTTTAATTTAGTCATTATTCTACTATCACATTTTTCAAAATGCTTCAATTGGTTTTTATTGGTGCCCCATATTTATATAAGTGCCATTTATTTCACACAAAACTGCGACTGGAAATGGCCGAACAGTAATCCTCCAGTTTTCTTTCCTTGCCATTTTCCCGTCTAGATGAAGAGAAAATTAATGATCACGTTCTGTTTGTGAAACGAATGAATGAACGAGTGGGGGAAAAAATCGAAAATAATGAAAATAGGTAGATTTTCCTGGCACGCTACTATTAAATATCTCATCCAACACTTTCAGCTTCACTGATTTACTTTACTCGTAGGCAGGTACAAACTAGTAAAATTTATCTCAATATAAGAAAAGGTATGATTATGATGTTATATTATTCGAGGTGTTTAGGGGTGTTATAAATGAGGGTTATGTTTTCTTAATGTTGATCGGCCGCGGTGTTGAAGAGAATATAAAATTTGAAAAGAGGTAAATTAATTTTCACAAGAAAGTCACACTATAATAGGAACAATTTTCTTCAGCAAAAAAAAAAGTTGAAATATCTGCGATGATGGAGTTGATTTATGGATTCTGGTATTTGTTCTTTTTTTGTATAGGTTTCTTTGTTTCTAAATATGCGAAATAATGCGACATTTTCGAGGGAATTTTTTGGTATGTGTTTTTAGAATCCGAATCAAACAAAACGACAATGTTTAAGAGAAAGTTTTCATTCCCTATTTAACCTACTTAGGGGATGAATTTTGGAAAAACCTTCTTTTAATGCTCACCTACATTATATAAGGAACTCTTGTGCAAAATTTCATCCTTCTAAACCCAACGGTTTGTGCTGTGCGTTGCCTGTCATTCAGTCTCTGTTAGAGATTTATTAAATATTATTCTACTTTTTAGGTCTCAACCATAAAAAAAAGTAGAGAAAGCCATTTGGTAGATTTAATGCGACCAGAATGTAGGAAAATTATCATAGATTCGGCATCTGTAGACCAGCAGCGCGGTTTCATATTAAAACCAATATTTTTTTGCGGATTACTGAATCCAGACAGAAAAAAAAATGTTTAAATTAAGTTTAAATAATAAAATTAAAATTATTATTTAAATAATATTTATATTATGTTCTCCTAATATCAATTTAAAAAAATTTAAAAAATAATAAAGGTTGTTTTTTTTTGTCTGATTTGCGAAAAATTGAAGAGTGTGTGTTGTTTGTGTTTTATGAAATAAAAAAATTGGTTAGGAAAGTTGACCAAATTAATTTAACTAAAAAAATTATTTGATATACAAACAAACACTGATATAATAAATATATATTTATTTTATTATTCTTCGCCACTTTCATGTCTCCCATCGTCACATTCTACCGTGACGAAGGATACATCCGTGACGAAGGAGACAATTTTCCAACAAAATCGTTATTAATAGTGAACAGCGATCATTTAGATCAAAAACTTAAGTTTATCGTAAAGCTTACATTATTACAAATAATATTTACGTAGAAACGATTTGAAATTCGTTAAATACATACCAGAAAAAGCCGTGACGAACGATACACTCAATAAACATACGCAGCCGGTTTTCTTGCTTGATGTAAAAAAAAATGACAAGCTCTCTATGTCAATCACTTGATTTGACTTTCGCTTTATGTTCTATGGTCTTTGGCTTTCGTTTCACCAAAAAACATGACCCTTTGACCTATTTTTTTTAAACTTATAGCAATATTTGGCAGTCGTGCCAAAAAAAAAAAAAAATAATTCTGCAGATAAATAAAATTTAACTTTCTAATTACCATGCGTAACAATTTCACTCTCTTTTTTATTTATAAAATTGTGTGGCTTTAGTAAATTTATTTTTAAAAAACGTTATAGTTCCAAGCACTACGTAATAGGGACATGCGTTTTGGAACTGCAATAAAAGTTTGACATCATTTTTATAAAAAAAATTAAATCAAAAGTTAATAAAGTAAATGTAGTTAGGTAATCTAAATATGAGTTATTAACTTTATTTAAATAAAATAAATGACAGTATCTTCATTCTGTATATAGTTTTAACCTTCCTTATTGTGGAGACAACTTTAATTTTTTGAAGGACCTAAAAAGTAGAATCACCCATATTCTACAGTGATAACAGTCACAGTATAGCCAAATGATTTTTAAATATATCTTAAAAACGCCGTGAGCAGCGGGGCCCCATCACGGTAGTCGAATTTTCCCCTTCATCTTCGGTATTGAATGTCTACAAGCGAAATGTGATTGAAAGTCTACAACCGAATTGTCATTTTGTTGGTTTCAAAACTGGTGATGAGTGTTCGGCTGATCGAGGCTTTAAAAAAAGGTTTTAAGTATTTAAGGGCTGTATCTCAGTAAATTTCAATTTTGTGCCGAAAACAGGTAGCAGAAAAAAAGCCAACACAATTCGTACGAGGACATTCCTGCCCATGTTTATCCGCTAATTGCCTTTATGTTTTAGTTTTAAATATTAAAAAAGGACCTTCAATAGTAAACTGGAAGGCCTTTATAAAGATATTTTTTCTTTCCAAAAAAATCCAAAATTTCTTTTTTATAAATACTAAAAATCCAAAATTCCTAATTTATAAATAAACAGTGACTTTAATAACATTTTTAAATTACTTAATATGTATGTATTTCATTTGTCATAAAAGTAAGTTCACTTTTTTTTAAATTTTTTAAAATTACTATTCGCCTACTTGTATTTAGAATAAACATAATGCTTTTAAAACACATTTAACAATAGCATTCAATTCCGATGTAAAAATGGGAGAAGTGGGGGGAAAAGTGATGCGGACTCCCTACAAGGTACTACCTGGATACTAACTGAATACACGTACAAAATTTCAGCCCTCTAGGTTTCCTTATGGAGTCTCTAGACGTGTTAGAAAACAAGCAAAAAAATTAAGGAAATATTGGCGTCAAAATCGTGGGGGTAAGGGTTAAAAGCTGAAACCTCCAAAAAACAGTGTCTGGCTATTAGCTTAACCTGTACACCAAATTTCAGCCCTCTAGGTTTATTTGGGGAGATTTTGACCCGAATGAAACTGTTAAAAAACAAGAAAAATCATGTTCTTTTGGGTATAAAAATGGTGGGGGCAGGGGTTAAAAGTCGAGACCCCCAAAAGGCACCCCGTTGATACTAACTCAATCCGAATACAAAATTTCAGCCCTCTAGGTTGTTAAATTGTAGCTTAAAAATGAGGGGGGTGGGGGTAAAATATTAAAACCTCCAATAAGCACAACCTAGGTACGAACTTTATCAACACACCAAATTTCAACCCTCTACATTAATTCTGGGGGCTGGGGGCCTGTTAGATCCAGCGAAAATCGTTTTTCCCCCCTCTACTCCCACCATATCATCCTAGGAAGCTGAATTTTGGATATGTTGTAGATAATTGACCGAAACATTATTTAAAACCGGTTTGAAGAAGTTTTATTGCTTTTCCGCCCCCCACCACCCCCTTAAAGGTCGGGTCAGAAAAAAAATTTGCCCAAAATTTGACCCCACTTTGATAGTATGAGGTGCCTCGAAAATGAGCCCCATTTACCAAATTTCATCTCTTAACTTGCATAGGGGGGCCCTACACAAATTAAAAGGTGGCGGGAATATATATATATATATATATATATATATATATATATATATATATATATCAGACATTTTTTTTTCTACATATTCGTGTTCTACGGGTCCGAAAACGGATAGCGCCCCTACTCTCGCCTCTCGCAGCTCTTATCGTATAGACTGTATAAGTCTAATTTTTCGGAGAAAATTCGACTAAAAAAACTGCATGCACATTAGCAGCAAAAATATTTTTTAAACGACCAAAAAAACATAATTTATTGTTTACGTAAATTGCACCCAAAGTAACTTTTAATGTTACCGGAGACTAATATAAATAACGAAGCAACACATTAAAGTTACATTTTATTTCGAAAAAGGAAAAAAAATCACTGCACACGTTTACAAGTAGTGTATGCAATTTTTTACGTTACATATTTACTGAGAAAAGACGTTACTGTCGCCAATTAATATATTTCACTCCCTTGACCCTGCCGCATGAGATGAAAATGCATTATTATATGACGTTGCCAGCAGGAAGGAGCAAGTCTAAAGCAAGGAGCAAGTATGTTTGTTTTGTATGTCGCGCTTTACTTATGACACGAAAAATAATGTCTTACCAGCACAGCAGCATTTGTTGCCATTAGATATATTAATAAATATACACTACGGCTCCGAAAATAAATATTATTGGGCAAGATTTTTAGTGAAATCAAAAGTTATGACTGTAAATATATTCACGATTTTTCAACGCTGATTTTGAAAAAAAAATTTTAAAACCCGTGTATCGTCGTGGTAATTTTGTATAAAACGTTGTATGACTTATAATAAATAAATCAAAGAAAAAAATGTTTTTTTAAAAAAATATTTTGTCTAAAAATGAGCTAAAAAAAATTAAATTAACCTTGAGTGAAGTTTGAAGCAATATACAACATAATTTATGAAAGCTTGAGGCGTTTAATTAAGTTTGGTAACTACTTATTTTATTTGCTGCTTATTTTATTTTTTTAGCCCATTTTTATTTAAATAAAAGCTTTTTCTTAAAAAACATTTTTTTACTTTGATTTATTTTTTACATTTTAGTCTGATTACAATTAATTTAAAAAATAATTAAAGAAATAATTTTTTTACCTATATTTTAATCGGTTAATTTAGCCTAATTAAACGTAACTATAGAAACAAAAAATTGCAATGTCAAATCAATAGACGATATTTGACAATTCGAAATGTCAAAAAGTTGCACAGGACTAAAAGTCAACAGTTTTGATTTGGGGCGATTTGGGACAAAACGAATTATACAAAACTGCATTGTCATCAAGGTTATTCAGGTATGCCAAATTTCAAACCTCTAGCTCAATTAGAACCTGTCTAAATTTTGATTTCAAGATTTGATCTAAACCAACATACTAACATAGCAAGTTAAATAAAAGCTTTTAATAAAAATCGGTCATTTCGGAAAGTATCAAAGAATTTCGCAACTCTACGCAATGGCTCATTCTAGTTAGCTGATTGACACAAAGCTAACTACAGTTTGTAGGTATGGTTATTTTGGTGAAAAAATTGCAACAAAAATTAATTCACTTCTTGCTGACATCCAATTTATTGTAGCCATCACGGCGATATAAAACTTGAGATTTTTGGAATCGTGTTCGTTTTGCCGAAAATTTATACGTAGTTGGGTCGATCAAAAATAGAAGAATTTCAAAATATATATTTTTCTTAACTAAAATTAAAATTTATAAATAAAAAGCTTTCAAAACCCACGGTGAAAATGGAATTTGGAACATAGAATGCCAGAAATATTTATTTAAAATTTTTCTTTGCCGTGAATTTTTAAAATTTTTATTTTTAAAACACCTTATTAAAATTTTTGCTTTTACTTGTATCCTTGAAATGCTGGAATTTTTTAGAAATAGTTTAATCAGTTTCCACAAAACTTGGCTAAAAATCATTCTGAAATTATCAGATTTCAAATAAAAAAGGTCACATAAAAATTAATTAAGCCTTTCTGGAGATAAATCGTGACAGATACACAGACACCTCTTCAATCAAACGTAAACCTATACTTGCTCTATTCCATCTTGGGTAAAAATGCGTTTTTAAGAAAAATATAACTCAACCTTTGAGTATAATTATTTATAAATAAAAAACACTGATGTTTATTAATAATAAGCAGAATCATTAATTCCACGACCCGCTCTAGATACACCTACTCGATACAATAATTCTGTTTAACTGCATTAGTTGGACTGTGCAACACGTATCGAAAAATGTACTAGAAGTGACTTTGTTTAAATGCAAATATTATAATTTACTTAAAGAAAATGTAATAAAAAAAAGTGTATATAACCCCTTAAACTTTTGTGTTATTTACTTTTAACGCAGTAGTGTGTGCACCTCTTTTGTATACGAATAATACATATTATATTTTAGAAAATATTATCCGAGGAAAAGTAATTTCTAAGTGCATTTCCAGCAATTTTCATTTTCTTATCCTGCGACATAAACGCTTCAAATAATGGTTGATATACAATATGTGGCTCAGTATACCTATTCACAATATGTTTTGTATACATTTTGAAAAACCATATATACAGGGTGAGTTGTGACCTCTGCCCCAAATTACATTAAGTAATAATTCATGACAAACTAAACAAGAAAGCTTAATATACCTTGTAGTTAGGATGTATAATGTCGAAGAAAATAACTTCTTAAAAAATTTTTGACAGCCACTGGTTCACTGGTATTAAATAATATCCAAGGTAATTAAACTTCAAGTTAAATTTAAAAATTTCACTAAAAACTGTAAAATAAAAGATAAAAAAGATCATAAACACATTAAGAATCTAAATGCTTGACACTTATAAATAAAACAAATACACAAATATTATATCATAAAAGCACAAAATAATAAAACCAACGATGGATAATAACAAAAAATAATTAATATTACACAAAACAAAAAATTTAAAATGAAAAGTCTAACCCAAAACCCAAAAACAGAACTAAACTTTTAATATCTGTAAATATGCGACATAACCATAATATATCAAAAACAAAAGACACGGATCACTAGAAAACGTCATACGGTAAATACCGTAAATATATACAGCGCATGCTCCGCGAAAAAAGTGTATTCGTATGTGTGGTAAATCTCAAATATATGTGCAGTTACACCAGTGATTCTAAAACAATGGTCTCGAATTTTTAACATTAATTTTTTCGAAAACTACACACCATAGAAAAAAAATTGCATTAGGATTTTTTGTTCAGTTTTTCATGGCCTATCATCATTTTTTTAGTTTGGGGTAGTCGTTACGGTTCACCCTGTATATTTATATACATATTAATAATAATAATACTAAATTGTTGTACTGGTTAGGAGTTTCGTTTATAACAAATTCTATAATATATTACATAAGTATATGCGGAGCACCATTTTAGGATTTTAATATTATTCTTATTAGAATTCCATTACGGATTAAAAATGCTCTATATGGAACTTAATTATTTACATTCTCCTGGGTCCAAAACCTTCTCCTGTTTTCGACCGTAAAAACAAACATTCAAGATTCAAAAAAATAGATAACGTTGGGAGGGCAAAAAATAGAAATATGAGCAACTGACGCAACACTGACAATCAGTGACCCAGGAGCGATAACCAGACACGAATCTATTGGAATAAAGTGTACATCGTATACCATTTTCTATAATAAATTGTTTGTAGAGTACCCATTTGTTATACACTAGACTGGTTTCATAACATTAGGGAACCGTCGTCGCTTAGTTAGATGGTGACGATCTGAACGAACTGATTGCATCTGAGCTTTATTAAAAGCTCCAAGGCAAGTATGGTTTTAAATCTAATGTTTGTACGTATGTAGGAGTTGTTTTGTAATTGTGTACTGCACTGGGGTTTCATGTACGTATAGAAAATAATAAGAGAGTATTGTTTAGTGAAAAAGAACATAATATTACGAACAAAAGTACTCAGCACGCGACGCGACGTATGGGAAGAATATAATAAGAAATTGTTCCAAACTTGTTTTTAGCTTACTCAAAATATAAATCGCTTAAAGTTGAGAAAATGTATATTACACTTCTATGTTACATGTATCTTCTCCGTATGGGATAATTTTGATAATAAGTTGCGCGAATGATTCGAAATCAAACGATACGGTTAAAAAATTTTTACAATTTGGGCACAATTTCTATTATTTTTTCGCAAAATTCAAAATTTTAAATCAAGGGGAAAAGTATTTCTTCTTCCAAGAGTTGCAGTTTTTCGATTATCTAAGTTTGATAAATTAGGTTAAAATCAAAATTTATTTTTCTACCTAAACTAATTTTATGCTAGGAGTATTTCATTCGCTTCATCTAAATTGTTCAGTGGTGTATGCTTTAGGCGTCCTCCAAGCGAAAGTTGTAATAGAAATGTCTTGATTCTAATAATAGTTACTCCAATATCGACCTTACATTCTTTTTCGAATTTTAATTACCTACCGTTTTATCCGACTGATTCGAAAAATTAAAATTTTTACTACGATGACGTCATTAAGTTTAGGTATTCGAGTATTTTTAGATACAAAAATTGTTTACTTAAAATGACAATTTAACTCATGTGTATCAAGACCCATAAGAATAGTGTAGTTTTTTCACTTTTCCTACCATGAAAAAAAGTTATGACAGATTTTTACAGTAAAACAAATGATGTCATTTCATTGTAGGTAAACACAATAAAAACGAAACAAAAATTCGTATTGGTAAATTTAAATGATTTCAGAACAATAGTAACAATGTATTAAATAATAGTATGAATTATAGGTACTAATTTATTTTATTTCGTTAAATTGTCTTACCGTATTACACTTGAGTTTTATATTTTTTCTGAATAAATTTGTGTTCTCTACAACTCAAATTTCTTGCCTAAAAGCTATCTAACTCGAAGAACTGTTAACCCGAGAACGCTTCAACTTCGCTGTCACGTTTTTGTTAGTTAACAGTTCATTTCGTTAAATTGCTATACGCAACAAATTTTCGTTAGACAAACCCAAATTTATTCGAAAAAATACGAACCTCTCGTGTAATAATAAGTGATAAAAGAACAAAATGTGAAACTAATCATACGAGCTATTGGAATCTCGTTTAAAACGTCTGGCAAGAGGCCCCAGTGGGTGCTAAGATTCCCTCTTCGTTCTCGTTTTTTGAATTATTCACTTGTTATCCCTACAGATTCCGTATAACTTCAGCACTGAAATACAAATTTTTAACTGCCCGAACAAAAATAAATAATATTATATATGTGAGATGATATTTGTTAAGAAACTTCACAAACTGGCTTAGGCCATTTTGGTGCATAGTCCATTCATTACTCATATGGGCCCTATATACAATTTGGACAACCCGAACAAGCCCGATGAAACTCGTGGCTGTACCTGCGAAGCTAGGGTTGGAAGAATTGGCCCGTAGCAATGGGTAGGAGCCCAGAAAAAAGTAAAAACTTTTTTTTACAGGTAACTCATTTTGTCAGGGAAAATTTTTAAAAGATTTTCTTTCTCGGGACCCACCATTTCCCCACACGACCCTAAGCCCAAAAAAGCTTTGGCAACGGTAACTGTTGGTCTAAATTAAATTACCTACAAAACAACTACTGTTGGTTCCATAACTATCGTGGAACTTACCCCAGCTCATGACAGTCATGCTGACTTTTACGGTCAAAGTCAAATATTTTGATGCGTTATACCATTCAAGGGCAAAATTATTCCTGTCGCCGATTATACAACAATACAACATATTACCCTTACTGCAATTCCACAATTTCACAATAATATATTATTACTGAGGCGCAAGTAAGCAGTACACAGTTTCATACATATGAGCCAAGTTTCTCTTGCTTGAGTAGATTGGAACAATATGAATGAATGTTGCCACTACCATCACCCATGTGGCTTAATAAATATATTACTTACCCAACTTAATACAATGTAATCGTTTATTTCCTTGTATGCATCGTCTTTTTGTTGTCGAATTCGAAATAGATAGATACAACGAAACAGCATTCATGTCGAGTTAAATTTCAAAAAGTTAAAGAAGGTTATTTATTTTTTATGTGGTTAGAGATACTGTACATGTAAATCAGGGGCAAAGAGGAATAAATTATTTATTAATTTGTCATATGATACCGTACAGTGATTCTATAGGAAATCGAGAAATTTGGTTTTAACGTCCTTTATAACAATTTTTGTTTTTGTATAAGTTCTTGGTTTTCTTAAAACTGTATTGAAACATTAGGGTTGACCGGGGTAATTGTGAATGGATTTTCATGAATTGAGATAAAAGCGTTGTTTTAAGTATTTTTTATTTTATATATCACATTATAGTTGATTTATTTCTAATTCTACATTATTCAGGATGCACCACACAAATCTTGAGCAAATTCGTATGAAAAACAAAAATTTTATAAGCCATTCACATTTCCCCGGTGCGGTTTTGCAAATCTTATGAATTTCGAGGTAAATCTGAATGCCATCAGAAAAATTATTTAGAATGGATTACAAGAGGAGTGAGGTACATCAGAGTAAGGACCAACTCAAATTCTTCATATTTACCCCACTTTCAAATTTTTCATCATACTCTAGCGGGCACAATTTCTCTTTGTTTAATGCAAGTTACGCATACCTTAAATTTGTACAAAAAATCAAGGTTAAATAAAAATAACAAGAAGTAAGAACAAATTTGTTACAAGCTAAAAATGACATTTTGATGATATTTTGTCATTTTATCAAATAAAAAATCAAAAGATTACATGATTTTCACACAAAAACAAGGAAAATAAGCCTTTTTCAAGGAAATACATTCAGTTTACATAAACAAAAAACAACAATCTATTTTTTTGTGTTGTTTGTACAACGGAAACTTGTACAATAATGTCATCAACATTTTCAACTCTGAAAAGGACACTACTGAAATTTTTGACCGAATGGGGGAATTTGTGAATGACGCTCACAATTACCCCGGAATTTTAAAATCATGAGGTAATTGTGAATTCGTAATAAATTGTCCAATTTCTTTAGCAGTTAATAAGAAACCCCCTCAGGCTTTAGACCACTTCTTTAGAAGTACCTTTATCCATTTCTTACCTTTCAAAAAAAAAAAATGTATTTAAAAAAATTTTTGTTTTGAGGATTGGTCGAAGTAAGATACACAAAATTTTGCAAGGGTTTTTTCAAAATAAAGAAAAAGATACGAATACTTGGAGAATTGTTATGAAATTTTAATAACATATTAAGAAAGGACAGAAAAACATACTAAGGTTTGATTTTTAACAAAATTGATGTTATTTTAGAAATTATAGGCGCCGTTCACAATTGCCCCAATTCACATTTACCCCGGTCAACCCTAAATAAATTTAAAAATCTAATTTGGAAAATGTAGAAAGATGAGGATTTTTAGACCTGTTTTCCCTTATTTTTATACATGTTTAGATATTGTCGAATTACGGCTTTCATAATGTTACTGATTCTTAAACTTTTTTCAACATTTATTGTTGTCTGAAAATACAAGAAAGAAAAGTGAAAAAACTTTAATTTTGTCAAATTTTCACTTAAATATAGAAATATTTTTTATAATTATTCCAGTTAAATTTAAAAACTTTTCATATACGCATTATTCAATCTCCCCGCCCACTATTTGCTATTTACTTAAAACTCGTTCAACCTCAAATTCGTAACTGTCACACTCGTTTCCGATACACGTGTGTTTGTTTGTCTTTCTTCTGGGTTTTTTTCCCATTTCTTAACCAGTTCATTTACTGTCTTTATAATTTATATACATTCAGTTCAGTTCAGTTCAGTTTTTCACCTGAAGATGATCTAATCGAACGAAAATTAGTTTCTGGAAAATAATTTATTTCTTTATTTAAGTGAAAATTTGACAAAATTGAGTTTTCCACCATATTCATTATGGATTTTCGCAAAGTAACATTATAATATATAAATATATACATATTTTTATATTAAAAAAAGGCCGGGACTAACTTTATGCCCAAAAATATTTGGTTTTGAGCTGTAAAAAATTCCGTTATTGGAATTTAGAGTTTTTATTTACGGCTAGCAAAATATGGCACAACCTTTTTATTTGAAGAAAAAAAAAGTGCGGGGGTAAATTGTCGACCAAATGATTGGAATATGATATTTCATATTACACGATCTAATGTTATTTCAGTTTACGATAAAAATGATTTCAAACTACAAGAGTTCTATTTAATATTAAATAATTTCTCAAGCATTTTTCAAATGCCTAAAACGATCTCGATACTTTTCTGAATTACAAAATTGGTCAAATGGTCGGAAAATGACAATTCATATTACACGACCAAATATTAGTTTAATTAATGGCGGAAACGACTTCAAGTTCCGAGAATTTTATTTAGAATTAAGGAATTGCTTTTAAGCATTTCTCAAACGCCTAAAAAGGTTTTGATATTTTTCTGAATTACATGATTGGTCAAGTGGTCGGAAAACGACATTTCATATTACACGACCTAATGTTATCTAATTAATTAATAGGTTCAAGAAAGGAAATGAATTTTTGTTCGTTTTTTTTTTGGCGTCTTCTGACTGATGCTTCCTGTCCTTGTTTACCTTATTTACAAATCATGTCGTGAGAAGGACAAAAAACTTCATCAACGATTATTATTGTTTAAAAATTCGCATACGGGTCAGCATTTGCAAATGTTGCTTTTCAAAAAATCGCATCCCGCATCCGCATCCGCATCCGCAAAACAATATCACATCAGTTCAGTGACGTTTGGAACACGCAATCACGTGAGTGTTCTCCCAAAGGTGCGATATAATAAGTACCTACTTATTTTGTTAGAAAATATCTTTTTTTGAATTTTTAAAATGATCAAAGCATTGAAACTTAATACAATTCTAAGATTTCTTCGTGTTTATATGTTAATACGAAGTTGTTATATTAAAAAAAAAAAAACCCATTGTAAAACAACGAAATTTCATCCGAATAAAAGCGTATTTATATATCTCAATGTATCTCCTCTAAATGAACTTTTATTTGTCAACTTTGATAAAGTCGGCGAAAAAACATAATCTACTCATTTCATTTTCTTTAACTCTATTACGCATCATGTTGTATATGTATATTCTGTTGTTGCGAAACTGTGTTATATGTATGGCGTTCTGTTAACACCAACAATATAACAAAACTTTGAAGATTAAATGTGAAAATTATTCCAAAAAATAAATGAATAAAACAAAATAAGGTCGAGTATAGTAGAGAGAAAAAAAAGTGCAAACTTAACAGTGCCGTGTAATAACGCCACTCACTTTAATAATACAAAATAAAACAAAAATGGTAATTTCCAAATTCCAATTGTCATATAGATATTCATATTATGTTAAAAGTAACGTATTCAGTTTGACACGGATAACATTACCTCTGATTTTGATAGATGTTAAAATTTGAGATATAAAATTAACCCTTTGCACTCGAACCATTTTTTAGTATGGACACTCAGCTACTCGACAGGAGTTTTAATAAAAAATTGTAATACATCAAAGGTAAGTATTTTAAACAAAAGTAGTTTACTTACATATTTTATTTTTATTTGCATATTACAAACATTATATTTTAATATTAAATTTTATAATTTTCCTTAGTGTGATATTTGAAGTAAAGAATAGGATGGCGCCTGAGAGGCGCCGTTCGAGTGCAAAGGGTTAATTCCATGTATTAACGTAAAAGCCCCTATATCCGAACGCGTTCAATACTCGAACAGTTTTACTATTTATCGTTTTTTTTTTTTAGAAGTACGTAAAAGCCCCTATACTTGAACGTAATTCAATACTCGAACAGTTTTAATATTTATCGTTTTTTTCCAAAAATAATTTCATTAATATGTAAAATATTAAAACTGTTCGAGTACTGAATCGCGTTCGGGTATAGGAGCTTTTACCCTACAATAAAATTAAAAAAAAAAAAAAAACATATTTCTTAAAACTTTCACCTCAATTCATCAAATACCAAAAAAAAGTTTATATATTCCGAAAAACGGAAAAAAAATGATTACAAGCACACAGAGGCGAATTCGTTTCCAATTTGATCATTCTGCCATTTTACTTACCGTTTTTGAGATACGAAGGGATTTTTAAATTAAAATATTACTTTTTTCTCGAATCAAACTATATACTGGTGAACTAAGTCATCATGATTGGTTGAATTAAAGTTAATTGGGTATGAGCTTCACAGTTTTGTTGTCGAAATGATCTATAATTTGTTCCCGTTTTTTTTTTTTTTTTTTTTTGACCCAAAAATTTTAGTGAATCTGTTGACGTCAATCAACTAAAAATTCCTCTTCTCTCTCAAGCTTTATAATGGTGAACTAAATCAGTATGATTGGTTGAATTAGGATAATTTGGATGTAAATTTTTCATTTTTACAGTCAGAATGACGGAATTCGCCTTTTGGAAATATGATGGATTCGACTATAAACTTGTGTGTTTCTAGTGATTCACTTAACTTTAATAAAGATGAAAAAAGTGACCGTGAAGATCGATAATTCGTACCTAATTTCATCATTTTGCCATTTTACTGACCATTTTTAAGGTACTGACTAACATCAAACTAAGAAATTTCATTTTTCTCAAAATTAACATTTTCTGTAGATAATTTGAATCGAGATGATTGGTTAAATTAGGTTAGTTTGGACGTGAATTTTTCCTTTTAGAAAAATGACAGATTCAACAAATTTTTTTTTTAATGATTTTACCAATTTAATAATCTGCGCAGCAAACAGAGGTAAATTAATTCGTGTCAATATAAACGTAACCGTATAATCCAGTTTACCACTTGCCAATTACATTTGCAACATATTAAAGCAACACCAATTTCATTTGTTTTTATTATTTTCGTGTATCTCTTCAACTTTTTCCACGTTTCTCTTTATATGTTGGATATATTAGATGAATAATAGACAATGTTAAGAAATAAAGCTGTTTCTTATTTTGATATTTTTGTCTTTGTCATTTTTTTTTTTTTAAATGTAACTACTGAAATGATTTCGTTTCACAATGGAATGAATTGTCGTTTTTTTTGTCTTACAAACTTATAATATTTTTTTTAACGATATCGGTGTTTCAGCAATATATAAAAATGGTTATTTTCTTTTTAGATGGTACTACTTCGAGTGACTTGTGTTTATAAACTTAATAAAAGTTTTAATCGTTTAGGTTAAATTTTCTAAATTAAAAAAAAAATAATAATAATAAGTATAGGTAATCCTAGTTTTGGGTCGTTTTGCGCCTGGCATTTTTAACAAGTCAGAGGGATAATATATTTAATAAGTTTTTCTTGCACTAGCAACAATGATTTCTTCGAATTATACTCGTTGAAAACGCTAATGTGCCATATAAATTGAAAAATACTAACAATTTAAGGGATAGCCTTTTAGTGCTTAAACGCTTTTTTTATAAATAAAAAAAAAAAAAAAAAAATTTAAGGGGAGATTTGCCAAAAAAACATCAAAAATCGGCCTTTTTTAAATATACAGTATTCTACATGTGTTAAGATTACTAAAGAATTCAAAAAAAAAAAAAAATTCAAAAATGATCTACGTATAAATGGCTTTGCAGTCGACACTGCGAGATTTTGTCCACCTTAATGGTTCCTCGCGTTCTGAAAGCCCCAGTGAAGCAAAATTAAAAAATCAAGAATTTTCTGAAAATGTACATATACAGTTATGGAACTAACTAGGATCTAAGAAAAAAATTTAAAAAAAAAAAACAGCAAAAAATCGCATTTTGAAAATAAATTTTCAAAAATCACCGCTTTTTCTCGAATATAAACAGCCGTCATTTTGAAAATATATTACTGAACCAAAAGATCCTAGTTACTGCTAAAATGACGGTATCGACGAATAATATGCACCTTGCGTTACTTCGATATCTCAAATACTTTTTGACATACATGAGGAAAGATGCAGAAAAACGTACTTTCGAAAAAAAGGCATTTAAAGTTCTTTATTTAAATTTAATTATAATAAAGTGCGTGCACTAAAATGCCCATAACTTTTGGATTTTTTTTTTGATTAAAATTTTAGGAGAATAAATCTAACACCTTAAGGAACATAATTATAAGGGAAAAAAATCGATTTCTTTTTTTTTGTTTTTTAGCGAATCTCCCCTTAAAGGAAAGTTATATAACAAGACGTTTGGTAAAGTTAGGTAATCAATTCTGGCGCAGGAAACCCGCAGATATTAAAAAAAATTCATTTCATTTTTTTAAAAAATCCATCATTTTTATATCGCCGTTAAAAAGATAAATTTTTAATTCCCTCCAAATCCAGGATGAAAAAAAAATTCAATCCTAAAAATTAACTTGTCACTATAATCATTTCGCCCATTTTAATATTAGCTCGGTGGACGCTTCGGACAATACAATATATTTTATACAAAACACACAAAATGCCATCCTTTATCAAATTTTAAGATTTTAATAGGTTTTAAACAATTTTTAGCAGCGTAGCCCCAACAACGGCCGGAAATTATTAAAATATTTCCGTTTCTAATTTAAATTTTGGGTTCATCACGTACGTCCAATGTGTCCAACAGTATTTACATTTCCCAATGTGCCACCGTATTCAATCCCTATTTCTTTCTGTGTACATAATAAAATCCTTTTCGAAACATTCTCATGAATAATTCTATTGATATTAATCTGAAAATATTATTTTTATTCTGCATGAAAAAATTTGAAAGGATATTATATACAATATATTTCCGCCGATAACAATAGATACTGATAATAATGTACGTGTGTGGAGTTCTTTTGATAAGTTTATCAATATTATATTCCTCTGAATTAATTTCCTCTGTTGCGTAGAAAAAGAAACTATAATAAAAAAAAGTTACGGGACGTATATTGGAAAAAAAAATGGCAAGCTAATATTTGCACTGAATTTAATCTTATACACAGTTAAATGATACAATAGTAATAATAAAATTGACGCATTGAACAACGCCTCTAGCGTTTTAATTTTGATCGAAAAAAAAGTGCAGAGAACCCTCTGACTCGATGATTATTATTTGAGAAATGTAATAAAGTGTAATCATTGACTGGGTGTATCAATGAATAAATAAAGCCTCAAGGTACGTTCAAATATAGTCCGTGGTAGTCGTAGTAATAATATTTAGGCCCGATTTACATTAACGCTCTGTTCTCACTCCGATATCACTCCGCTCCCGGTTCGATAAAATATTCTTACACAATAAACAATCGGTGTATTCACATCATCGCTCTGATATCGGTCCGATATCAGTCACGCGGTTGGCTCTCGCTCCAATGTCACTCGAATATCAATACCACTTAGGTAATATTTTATCGGAGCGATATCAGACTTGTTATGGCTTGTACCTATAGTGTAAACACTTTTTTGATTCCACTCCACTCCGCTTGCATTCAGTTGTTATGAAAAGATATTTGTATCGAAATGAGATCGAACTGGGAGCGTACCAAGAGCAGCATTATAATGCCAATAGAGAACAAATAGGTACCAGCATGATATCAGCACTGTAATATGAACACAACAAGATTATATCGAATCAGGAGCGTAGTGATATCGGAGTGAGAGCAGAGCGTTAATGTAAATCGGGCCTTAGTATCCTTTCAAATAAAAATATTGTCAAAGTCTTATATTGTTAAGAAAATTGTATTTTATTTTCTTGAAAAAAAAAAATGTATTTATACAAATTATGTTTTTGATAAAGATGGTCCTGTTTATTGAATAATATGCAGCACATTCTGTTCCTCATATCACACCCTGCTGGATGTTTCAATAAAGTAGCCGATAAACTAGCTTGAGTGATATGCTTTGATTTCGTCGAATCGACCTATCTATAAAATTTTTCACATAAACATTTTCTTTTCCAACTTGGGATACAAACTGCAGTAGGGGAGACTGGGGTAAAGTGGCCGGTGGAGGTAAAGTGGCCATTGGTCATTACTCACCGAACACTACTCCAATCTTGTGGCGAAGCTGAATACTAGCTTGTAGACAAGCCATTGGCCTTCTATTAAAACGTCAATGATCAGTTTCCTAGATTGTATGAATTATAACGAATATGCTGAATTTTCGAGTGTTGATGTAAAGTGAGTTTTAAGTTGTATTCTGATTATTTTTTTATTAATTACGTATACATAGAATTTGTGTTACAGTGGGCTCTCGGACTAATTGTAAAATTATATTTAGGCGAAATTCACAATTAATTTATAATGAACATTCGTTCTCTAATATCCAAAATTATAAAATTCTGTTTTTAATTTGTATTTATATTTCATTAATATAATTTCAAAATTTTATGAAGCATGCTAACAGTTTTATTAAACATTATTTTTTGTATTTGATTTTTTGGTGTAATAATTAATTTCCGAATATTTTCTACGGCGTTTCGTCAATTTTGACGAATCATTTTTAAATTTCATTTAAACGCACTGACAAATATTCTTTTGTTAAATAATAATTTTCTGTTTATAAAAGGTTTTGTAGGATTTTTTTTACACGTTGGAAAAATGAAAATTTTTTTTTTAAAAAAAATTACAAATCCAAACAGTTCAATCGGAAACAATCGGAATTAGTTTTTATGTAAGCTTTTAAATAAGAAAACTTTTAAACTCAACTATAATAATTTCCACTGTCGTGTGTTGTTTAAAAATTAAAAATGACAATTTAGAAAAGTTTTCAGTTTTAAATTATAGTAAAAAAAAGAATTAGAAACATGAAAAAAAGTATTAAAAATGGGACAGACATGTGAAGCGTTCTGCTTTTAATGATATCTGATTAAAAAAGTTTTTAAATTAGAAAAAATGTACCTATCGCGAAAAATTTAATATCAATTTTTTATACAAGTATACAGAGCCGGCCCGATTAAAAGTGGGATCAGGTGAAAAATTAACTTGCGACGCTTTGAAACAAATTTCGTACAAGCATAATAACTTAGATTTTGGTATAGAATCGCTGTGCTTGTAACCTTACTACTTTAAAAACTAACTGTTCTATATTTTTGAAAAATTGTTACGCTGGGACGGAAAATTCCACGACAAAATAATGATTTCATTAAATCTACTTAATAAATTTCTAACACTGACTGACTGACTGACAGACAACGCACAGCCTAAACCGTTGGCTTTAGAGTTTAGACGAATGAAATTTTGCACAGGAGTTCTTTATGTACCGTAGGTGAGCACTAAGAAAGGATTTTTGAAAATTCGTTCCCTAAATGAGTTAAATAGGGAATGAAAATTTGTACGTAAATTCGTTATATTTGAAGTTAATGGTATTTAAAATTATGTTACTATGGCTACTAAAATAAATATTTAATGAGTCTTTAACTTTGACTGACAGACAACGCACAACCTAAACTGTTGGGTTTAGAAGGACGAAATTAAGCACAGGAGTTATGAAGATTGGCGTTTAGGTTTCTATTTATAAATAAAAGTCAGTGGTTTTTGTAAATTTATTCCCTAAGGTGTTAAAACAGAAAATGAAAGTTCATATGAGAAATTCGTCATTTTTGAAGTTAGAAACGTGGATATTGATTTAGGCTCTTGAAAAACATTAAAAGTGAGCAGAAAGTTAGTACCTAATAAAAAGATGTCGTCAATGGGAAATCCCATCGGGCATACGGCTAGTAAATCAATATTGTACTAATTTTCTAATTTTACAAAATTAGTAAACGGCACGGGGCCTTCAGAAACGTGTGGCTTGGTGCAGTGCATTATTTCTACCGCTCTCGGGCCGGCTCTGCAAGTGTATAAGGTGTTTTTGTGCTCCCCGTACTCAGTCAAAAGTATTCGTAGAGAGTTTCAAGTTGAAATGTTTGCTTCTTTCTAAAATACTATAATGTGTATATGCTTGGTTGGAACAATTCCTAATTCAATCTCATTTACGAGTATTTTAGAGTAGTTGAAGTTTTAGAAGCAGATAGATTGGTACTTAATTGAAAAGTTTTGCTAACAAATCATCAAAAAATAAAAAAAAAAAAATACACTGTAAAAATAATGACAGGATGGATTGAATAGGTATAGATAGTACTCATTAAAAATTTATTATATGAATAAGAGAAAAATTTTTATCGACAGTGGTGAAAGAGTGATCCAAAAAAAAAAATTCCTATTTTCCGCCCCTTTTGGGGACTTTATTAATTTTATTTAAAAATGGTTTAAATGATAGTTTACGGTGACATTTTCAAGTAGACGAATTTGAGCATAGTTTTTGGTTTGTTTCATCCACCCTAGGACAAATCTGACATTCTCAGTGACCTCTTGCGTTAAAAAGTAAAAAAATCATAAATTTTTTCTTGGATTAGTATCGTGACATAGTGAATAGCCTTACTATTCTTTGAATTAACTTTTTAATTCAAAGACCGTTGGATACAAGAATTATGTATCGAGATTTTTAGAGTCCCCAGAATAAAAAATTTCGATTAATAGAATCTTTTCATCAAAAATCCTGATTTTTCCTGTAAAATCAGCTATATTTTACTAGTGAATTATTTTTGATCAAATACAATGATAGATTCGAAAAGAATGGAAGATTTTACATTGAAAATAACACACTTTGCGTATTTGAGAAACTTCTGAATTGAATTCATAAGGTTCTCAAAAGAAGCGAAATTTTGGAACACTCTTTGGGACGCCTCAAATCATTAAGGTGCAGATTGCGAAAATTAAAGCACAATTTCTATTACATTTCAAACAAACTCATCAATACGTAACCAAAATTACAAAAATTTTATTACCAGAAATAATTTGTGACATTGTGAAATTTTTTGTATACAGTGTCAACAATATCTGAATATACATTATAATGAAACAGTAATATCAATACCCATCATTATTCATATGTTCAAATTAATAATAGCTATTGAAAGTTTAAACTTAATATTTACTTTTCCCGGAAAGTTTAAACAGTTCAAGTGGTATCCAAATCATTGTTTGTACAGTGTCAATTTTGTGTATCTTATGACAATGAACACTGATTATTATTATTAATAGTATTCGATATTATGAATAGAATTTGTAAATCTAGTTTTTCGTATTATGAAAAATTTAAGTGACAAACATAGTTTTTGGAAAAAGGTGCCAACTCTTGGTTTCAGGGTCAGTCGAAATATTATGAGAAAAACTTTACATTATATTATGGTAATCTATTATATATCCTCGTGAAGGTTCTACAGTTTTTTTTTTTTAAATTCTACATGAATGGATATTGATATAGTTAGTTCCTTTAAAAAGACTACTGTCGATGCATATCTTCCCAATTCTAACCCCTCTACTCTCTCTGTTCCCCACTCGCATCATAATAATCTACTGTATTGTGAACAGCGTAAATAAATTTCTCACATTGAACGTCTGGAACGATGGATTCTAATTTAATTTTGAAATTTAATAAACTTTCTCAATATCTCATACTTCAGATTTCTAATCTTCAAAAGAGCTATATATTTCCAAATTTTGTTTTCTACCCTTCTATCTTTTTTTTAAGAAAAAAACGGCCAAGAGCGAGTCAGGCTAGCACAATTAGGGTCTCATACAGTCTGCAGGCAATAAATTAAATTACATTTTTTTTTTAATAGTGTTTCTTCTTATTATTTAAAATATTTTTTTAACAACTGTTACACTGTCGAAAACACTCGCAGTAACCTACAGTTTAATGTTTACTAACGCTATTGAAATCAAAATTACAGTTTTCGAAATTTTGAACTATCATTGAGACACCACTGAATCAAGAATTATAAAAAAAATATATATAACTAGGGGAGACTGGGGTAAAGTGGCCAGTGGAGGTAAAGTGGCCATTGGCCTTTACTCACCGGAAACTACTCCAATCTTGTGGCGAAGCTGAATACTAGCTTGTAGACAAGCCACTAGTATTCTATTAAAACGTCAATGATCAGTTCCCTAGATTGTATGAATTATAACGAATTTTCTGAATTTTCGAGTGTTGATGTAAAGTGAATTTTAAGTTGTATTCTCATTATTTTTTTATTAATTACGAATACAATTTTTTAATTTGGGTAGCAAAAAACTCTGTCTAATTACCTTTAAAATAATATAGTTATCGATAGATCAGAAAGTTTTTTCTTGAAATTAGTTCTAGTTTGTCGAAATGGCGTCTAACGTGGTAAAGTGGCCAGGCTTATAATGGGTCTCCGATCGCTGCTCAAATTGAATTCTTAGAATATTTTTACATATTATATTAAATTCTGAACTTTTATTTAGTTCTTTATATTTTATAAACAAAAGAATTGCCTGAAACCAGCTGTTAGGGTTCTGAGAAAAAATGTGAAAAAGGAACCCTTATGATGAGACTTCAATGTCCGTCCGTTCGCTGATATTTAATAATTAATGATAAAAACATACTTTGATTTTGTATATAAACATGTTTATTACTTTAAGATTTCTATTTGGGTTAAAATGGGGACCTCTGGCTACTTTACCCAACATAGTGAGGTAAAGTGGTCACTTTGCACATGTTGCGAAAAACAAAAATTGCAAAAATACCTTTCAAGATATTGTTGATATATTGATGGTTATTGGTTCAGCACTAAAGCAACTATATGCTAAATACTTATTAATCTGTATTTCTTTTCAAACAAATAAACTAAACAACATTTTGTCTTAGAGTGGCCACTTTACCCCAGTCTCCCCTATTTGCAATTCTTAGAAGTAGCTGATATGTTAACTAACATTTTTTTCCTGGGACCAAACTAACCCCGAACCCATATTCATCCAAAATAATTTTAATCAGATAACAAATTTCAAATTTCTATACGTCATATAGTTTTCGAGAAAAACGTTTGCGACAAACGGACACGGTGAGTGATCTTATAAAGGTTCCGTATTTCCTCTTGAAGTATGATTGAAGCCATAAAAAACGATTGTACTGACACAGTGAACCAAACTATTGCGGTAAAAATTTTTATGATAGATTATTATATTATTGTTATATCCACTCAAGTGCTAAAATACAGATAGGAACTGGAGACACATACCTACTAATTTACAACATTGTAACCAAATACTGTTGTTTTTATTGAAGTATTTGCTACCTAGTTTAGTAGAACATGAACTTAATAATAGTAGCAAAACTCGAAACTAACAACAGTTATTTTAATCTTATCGTTGTTTTATATCGTATATTTTCTTTGTATAGTTCATTGTTTCCTTCGAAACAATAATCGTTAGTCGCCATTAAAACACCTGACGCCATTTAAATGTGTTTTAGTAAGATTTTTAATACACTCCAATTCAAAAAATTATTACATTATCTAACAGTAATGATATTTTTAGCAAGTAACTAATTGTAAGAGAACGACAACGTGAGAAATAAGTATCCAAAATATAGGAAATGTGTTGAAAAAAAAAAATAATAAAAATTTAATATATATAATTTCTTAAAATTCAGTTTTGCAACCCAAATTTTGGGTTGCAAAGGTCTCGAAAAATCTATACTATAAAGTTGTGATAGAATTTTTATTTAATACAGTGAAAATTTACCTATTAACGGTAACTTCACCAAATCACATTTTAAATATCAAACAAATTAAAATTTCGTGGATCACGATGTCTGTAGGATTTGTTTTTAGTGACAGGGACATTTCTAACAAATCAATGGTATTATACGTATTTTTCTAGCAATGAAAGCCGTAGTTTTTTTTTTTTTTTTTTAATTACACTGGTTGAAAACAATGTTGTACCATATCGAAATTGAAATTGAAGAAAAAAAATTTATATAACACTGATTTGTCAATAAAAAAGCAAGTGCTACAGACATTATAAAATATAATTTTTTTTATTTATTTAAGGTAAAATGTGGTTTAGTGAAGTTAAGTCGCTAGCTACAGTTTTCTTGGTAACGCTTAGGTAAATTCTCCTTTCGTACACAAACTGGAAAAATTAATTTTAGTTGTTATAGAAACAATATTTTTTGAATTCAAGTGTACTTTAATGTATAACTACTGCAATAATAACATTTTCAGTTTTGTGGTTGCGACCAAAAATATTTTATGAAGTTTTAAATGAGAAATTTTTTTGGTTTAATTTAAAAATAACTATTGTGGCAACATTTTGTTAAAAGCACTGGCAATGTTAGTACGTAATACTGTACTATAGTAACATTTTCAGTGCGTATTATAGTATGTGTTTAAAAGAGACAAAAAAAAAACTTTAATAAAAAACATGAGATCGTTGCTTTGTCACTTTTCACAACAAAAATCGTATAAACACGAATCGACTTCGGCCATTACGCCATCCTCAGGTGAAAAACACAATTAAAAAAATTGTTCCTTTAGGCAAAGCTATTTATATTATAAAAATGAAGGGGGTAATATAAATAGCTTCGCCGAAAAGAACATTTTTTAGTTGTGTTTTTCACCTGAGGATGGCGTAATGGCCGAAAGTCGACTCGTGTTTATACGATTTTTGTTGTGAAAAGTGACAAAGCAACGATCCCATGTTTATTAATATGGATTTTCACAAAGTAAACCTTTCCAATATTAACTATTTAAAAACTTTAATATTTGATGTTTATTAAACTTGTTGCCTCTTAAACATTGAAATTTTGAGTTTCTACGATTCATATTGTGGCAAACTAGGTTGCTACAAAATTACGTTCAGGCCCGACGAGAGAATGGGGTAATGGGAGTTGTACCCCCAGGGCTCGGGCTTGAGAAGCGGACCCGAGAAACAATTTAGAAGGTTTTTTTCATTGCTTATCATTTATTTTTGGGGAGGAAATTTTTAGAAAATGCGGTTTATTCCAGAGACCCACCATTTCTTTTGACAGCCCTGATTACGTTCAAGCATAACCGAAAGTTTTATATCCATTCCTCCTACTTTTCTATAATTTTTTTTCTAGAGTCATCGCAAAGCAAGAATATTAAAAATATTGCTGACTAATTTGCAAATATAAAAATAAAAATGTAATCGATAAAGCTATTTTTCTTCCATTTATTATATAAGCAGGTTTTTTTTAAATATTAACATTTCTTCAGTTTTAAATTGCAAAAAAAAAAAAGATACAATAGCAAAAATATAATTCACCGTATTTAAATGGACTGATAATTAGTACCACATTTCATCAGCAATTTCCTGTGGGAATAATATATTTATAGAATTAGTCTCCAGCTATAGCTCGGAGTTTATTATAATTTATGTTTTTTCGAAGCACTGGCACTGGTGAGCTGCTGGTTGGTTTGGTATCTGCTGGTGTATGTTTTTGACACACACAGAAAAAACGACAAAAAAAAAGGGAAGAAAAATACTGCTGGAATTACATGAATAAATAATCACTGGCATTTCCCATGCTATTTCCCGTTCGTCTTGAAATATTATGCAAATTTCTAAAAAGATATACAGAAAAAATTATATTCGCTAAATAAAGTTAATTGCGCAAATACACTATCCGGTGGATGGGGACGGCATGAAAAAAGTCGCACAAAAAAAATATATTCAAGAATAATATAATAAATAACTATAAAACGTTTAGTTCGGATCAGATTCTAAAAAAAACTTTTTTTATGCGGTGGATCGGAACTGCATAAAAATAGTTTCATCGAAAACACATAACTCAAAACGCTCAAAACCTCACGATTTTCGTAAAAGTTCCTTTTCGAACAAGATAAAGCATTAATTTACACATGAGAACATTTTATTTCATTTTTATAACATTATGAAAATTGTGAAAATTATAACTGCAAAAAAACTTAATGTTGCAATAACTTACATTCTTATGCAATGTATTGATTAAATGCTTCTTGAAAACCATTAAAAAGTAATTTTATTAACGAAAGTTATTACAGTAAATGTTTAAGTTTCTTACGTTCTCTCGCTTTTGATTTACATTATGCATTTTAATGGCCATTTCCTTAAAAACCGCATAAAAAATTCGCACAAAAAGATACCGCATAAAAAAAGGTATTGTGTATTAACTTGATATATCATGAAAATACTTCGTTTTTTGTCAGGTTTTCATATCAAGAATTTATTCGCGTGAAAAAATTCTAAAAATAAATATCCCATTCATTTATTTATTTTTTATTACTCATGCAGGAAAAGCACTAACTTGGCGCATACATTTTTGTACGCAAAATAGCTATTTGCCCACTGTACTCTTCCCACATACATTTTTGCGTGCGGAAAGTATACATTTCACACGTAAATTGACAATAAAATACGCACAATTTAATCAAAACACGCAAAGCCGCCTCTTGATTTTTCATAATTATTTCTATAGAAACTACGAACAAAGTAATTTAAACAATATTTAATTCAAAAAAAAGACAAACACTCAAAAATATTATTTTTTTGAAAGGAATAAAAAATAGTAATAATAATGGAAAAAAATATATGAAATTCGTAATAAAAAAATAAATAGTATATGCAACTCGTGCAGGATTGTCGATTGATCACACTAGCGAATGAACGCACTCACTACGATCGTGCGCTTAACTTTACTCTCGTGGGCAATCGAAAATTTTCCGCACTTATTGCATAATATAGGTACTATTTTTGGCCTAAATATAAAACTAACGTAAAAATTTCTAGATGTACCTACTTAAATTATTGTACCAAAATCGACCATATTGTTGCGCAATTAACATTACTGACCATATCACATGTTTATAATACATTATCCACTTAGAACTAGTGTAGGGATTTAATTTCAAATTCATTTTACATTGTGTCTGATGAAGCACAAGTGGTTGTGACATGTCAACCGCATACATTTGCGCTTCTCAAAATCAACATATACTACCCGATCCGACTCAAATTCACAACATACGAACCATATAACATACATATCTACATATATCTCCATCTCACTTACCCTTATTCATGCTATGTAAGCTTGTCGTACACATTCATTGGAGGTTAATGATAATAATAATAATAAACATGTATAATACATCTTTCTAGTATACTCGAATGTATACTTTCGTACAAAATTAAGTTTAACACTAACAGTGTGGCAATATTTAACTTTAATTGGATCGTAAGTATACATGAATCAATCGAAACAAAATATACGATTGGCAAGAAAGCTCTAACACTTCAATAAGAAGATAAAGTGTCATCAAAAGTTCGGGATTCACTGTCATACACATCGACCAATAGCGAGTCCGGTGCGCATAATTAGGATTCCGTTCAATGAGCAGTCAATAGACAAAATTAAACTTTCTTTGGGAATTTCTCACTCTCAGGGCCTATTACAAACAAAAAGTAAACTTAGAAATATTGACAAATTATTGTTTCTTTTTTTTTTTATTACTGAAAATGGGTTTTTGAGGTATTATAGAGACGCTTGAATCAAAATAGCGCCAGAATGTAAAAATTGTAGTAACGCCTCTGCTTAGAAGTAGCTTATTCAATACATACTTTTTCAATTGATACCTCACAACAAATATTAAACAGAATTTCCTGGTGACGTAAGTCGAAACCATGGGCGTCATTTCAGCTTTGTAACTGGGGTGGCAAAATCTACCACTAAGGGAAAAGTTTTTGAAACTTTTTTAGGCTATTTTTACAACAATTTAATTGCTAACAATTTACCCTAAAAAAATTCTTAATGACTTGAGCTATTAACTAAACTACATGTAAAGTAATCAGCGTTCACACCTTATAAATTTTAGATAAATTTTAGGTATATTTAAATTATTGAGACTTTTACTTTAAAATTCTGGGGTGGTAAGATACTGTGCTCAAGAATTGGGGGGGTGACAACTGCCATCCCTTGCTACCACCGAATTATGCCTATCTTCGAAATGCAAAACTCAAAAAACTGAAGAGAATTAATAAAAAAAGGCTTTGAGGAACTTTTTAAATCCAATATAATTTAATATTAAAAATTGTTGATATCTTTTATAAAATTTTATTACGAAAATTAGGCAAGCAATTAAAATTCCAATAAGGAAATTATTATACTCTGATTCATAAGATAAAAGAAACTTTTCACAAGTATTTTATTACAATTTAAAAAAAAAAAAATACAAAAAATGTATTTTAAAAATTTTTTAATTAAACTGGTGAAAAAATTCTTAACATTTTGTATAGGTAATAATATTATAACTTTACAAATCTTGTATTTCGTTCGTTTCGCTACGCTTTTTTACTTTGAGCGCATTTTTTACTTTGAGAGTATAAGTAACAATTTCATTTATTAAATTTGTTTTAAAATTTTCCTCAACTAGAGAAGTTAAAATTCAATTAAGATTTAAATAATGCAAATATATTTTTGTTGGAAAAGTTGTTGTTGGTGAAGAAATTTCCCAGCATTTTCCGGTGAATACGATGTAAATGTATATTAAGAATAAAAAAAAAAATTAACACTAGAAAGATTTACTTTATGAAAATCCATATTATAAAACCATATTAAATATGAAAATAATTTGCGTTGTCAATTTTTCACTATATTTAATTGTTTAAATTACGAACCGGTTTTCGAGCGATTAGCTCATCATCAGGTATTAAACAAGATTGAGGATTATCCTTTGGATTACAACTTTCTATATAAAACTAAATATGGTGGTGTTACATGTGACAATTGACCGTCAGTATTTCAGCAAAAATAAATTGATACCCCTGTCGCAGCATCCTGCATAACATAGCGAATTTCCATTTACAAAAGTAAGTTTTTCTCGGAAACTAGTTGATATAGAGTAATTGTAAATACAAAACCTTTTTTATGTGATTTTTCCGCCTCATTCCGCCAAATTTTTTTCACGAAAAATGCCCAAAAAACCGTAAACATTTTCACGAAATTTCTTAAAAATAAGATGTTTCGTTCTTGAGTTATCGTGCGGCACATTTATATATATGTTTACTAAGTGTCCGCACGATACCTCAAGAACCAAACATCTTATTTTTAAGAAATTTCATGAAAACGTTTACGGTGTTTTGGACATTTTTCGTGAAAAAAATTTGGCGGAATGAGGCGGAAAAATCACATAAAGAAAGAAGGTTTTTTATTTACAATTACTCTATATCAACTAGTTTCCGAGAAAAACGTACTTTTGTGAATGGAAATTCGCTATGTTATGCAGGATGCTGCGACAGGGGTATTTCTCTTTATTTATGCTTCAAATTCTACAACTCTGTCGAATTTCATCAACCTAAGATTGTTAGAAGTGCTTTATAGTTTTGATGATAAGTGGAAAGTCAATCACAAAATTGCCGTTTTTTGAGGTATTCACTCTTGAAAAGAATAAGTCATTAACGTATACATATAAATTGAAGATTTGTTTTAGTTTCAGAATAAATCAATTTGGCACCAACAAACTCAAAAAATCATTTTATTTAAAAGAAATATTTTAAACAAATATGAGTCTCCACCCACCGCCGGAGGTTTCTAGAACCGCCCCGGTAGTGGATGGTGGGTCCAGAATTTGTTTTCTTATTTTCTCAAAAACTAGCTAACCTAGAATAATAGTTCAAAAACCTTTTTTATGTGATTTTTTTCCGTCTTTGCAATGGTGTAAAAAACTGTGGCGAAAACTTTTAAATTATAGCAAATTTTGGCAAAAAACTAATTTTTTGCAAGAACAAAAGCCATGTTCCTGGCATCCGACATGTCTGGCTGAAGAACTCATCCAAGATTTTTGGATTTCCAACGTTGTCACCAAATTTCGTAAAGCTAGTGGTTTTTCCTGAAGAGCTATCGTGCTGATACATATATACATACATACATACATACATATATACATATATATATATATATATATATATATATATATATATATATATATATATATATATATATATATATTTTAGTGAATATTATTTTTGGGTTCTAGGGGCCTCAAAACAAATTTCTGCCATAGTGCCGGGCTCAAGTCGCGTCATGAGACCTACTGTAATAGCTGAATTTCCAGAATTCTTTCTGGAAATTCGCTATAAGAAGAAAACAGAATTATTAACTTCCCATAGGAAGTTATTGTAATGGGTCCGATTTTACGAATCGCTAATTTTGAGATATCCACATTTCAAGGTCACCAGAATCCGAATCCATCGTTTTTAGCGTGATGTCTGTGTGTGCGTTCGTTAGTTCGTTCGCTCGTTCGTGGATTTTTTTCGTCTCGCATATCTCGAGAACAAATGATGATATCAACTCCGGACTAATTTCATTAGATGCGTAGTCAAAAAATGAAGACCGGATAAAGTTTTCAGCAAATTCGGATTAGCGGTTTGTTTTTTGTGGTAAAAAAACAGAATTAACTTTATTAAGATAACATAGATTATATGGATTTTTTACCATGTCTTTATTATATAATGGCCTAAGAACCTTCCTTGATGTTAAAAACGCTAGTAAATTATAATAAAATTAAAAAAAAAAAAGAAAAAAAGGAAAAAAAAGACGAAATAAGAAAAATTGAAAAAATTAGTTTCTTGCCAAAATATATTTTGTCTGGCATATCTTGAGAACAAATGATGTTATAATTTTTTGATAAGGGTGGAGCCCCCATCCTTAGGTACAGAACGCGAAGCCCCGGGTATGATGCAAGAGGCAAAGCGACGCAAAGCCTCTATCGGGGGCCCAGGGGAGGAGTCGCCTGAAATGAAAAAAGTCTCTAGTCTTTAAGGACACCCAATGGGAAGTTGACAGTGTGGGTAGACCTGTCCCCCAAATTTGTTATTATTGTATTCGGGATTAAATTTAATTGGAAAACGGGAAATTTACGTAGGGCGTTACTTGTTGTGGGGATACTAATAAATAACCATTAAATTATGGAAATACCCAAAGAAAAAACAAATTTTTTTAACTTCTGTCGTTTTCACCAAGTTTTCCAAAAACAGGATGTTTAGTTCAAGAGTTATCATGCGGACGCACACACACACTTAAGCGAATTCTATGCTATTTTCAATTTCTGGGGATCTCAAAACAGATTTCTATCACAGTTCAGGGCTGAGTTCTTACCATGGTGGTAATATTGAAGTTTTACACTAGTAGACAGTTTGGTTATATAAACCTGAATTTAAAGATAAAATATGAGTTGAGAAATTCTAAAAAATTTGACGACTAAATTAATCTAATAGATATGCCTTAAAGGTTTTGGAAACAGGATTGTATTCTAACACAGTTGTTCCCAAACTTTTCTGTCTACAACTCCCCTTTGTACTTAAAAATTTCAAAAGACCCCCGTAATATGTAAAAATGGATAGGAAATGTGTATGTAATCTGTAATCAATCATTTGACCCGTGGAATCACTGGTCTAATAAAATAGAAATTTTTTTTAAATCTTTGCTGCCCCCACTGTTTCACTACTGCAGGTATATATACTGGGTGTCCCGTCCGGATGTATACATACGATTTACATGTTAACTGATAACATTGGATTTCCATAAGGAAAAAGTTATGTCACAAGAGTGCTTTGGAACATATTTATATTTTTGCTAATTTTCTTTCATAAAATAATTTTTTTTCTTTATTTTATTATAAAAAGTAAATAAATAAAGTAAGGAATTGATAATTTCAATAAAAATTTAAATATGAATGACAGGAATAAATTAGTTTTTCCATTTTTCTTAAACTAATATCTGAGTTGTTTTCTACGGCGTCTAACACATTAACTGTACTTTCGACTGGTGCTCTAACTCTAGTAGGTGTCTTTTTATGGTCATTATGTACACACTCATATTTTTTAAAATTTTCTAAAATGCATTAAATTGTCCTGAGGTACGGTAGCGGACGATTAGGATATTTAACACTGAGTAAATCTCTGGTACGACGCAAACGATTTCCATCAATGCTCCACCATATTATCTGCACTATTTATTTATTCGACATAATATTCTTTCGGTATTTTTTTATTATTTTAATATTTATTTTCAAAAAAAAATTAAAAAAAGATGGCTTTTGAATTTATAAAAAATGACAAAAATATTTTTTTATTACTCATGCGGGAGAAGTACAAACTTGGCGCGCACATTTCTGTAAGCAAAATAGCTGTTTGCCCACTGTACTATTTCCGCATACTTTTTTGCGTGTGAAAAGTTACTTTCCACACGCAAATTGACAATAAAACACGCAAAGCCCCCTCTTAATTTTTCATTTAATAAATATTTCATAATTATTTCTATAGAAACCATCAACAAAGTAATTTAAACGACAATTAATTCAGAAAAAAAAGACGAACACTTAAAAATATTATTTTAAAAAGTAATAAAAGTGTCAAAAATAGTGATAATAATAGAAAAAAGTATGTGAAATTCGTAATAAAAAATAATATGTGCAACTCGTGCGGGATTGTCGATTTCCTCACTCAAGCGAATGAGCGCACTCACTACGTTCGTGCGCTCAACTGGTTGAGCCCCATTCGTGGGCAATCGACAATTTTCCGTAATTATTGCACAATATACTAATGTGAAAATATGAGTTGCATGAATATTGGGATATTCATTTCTGATTTTACTGCATTATTATTGTTATAGCGATAGTAACATATTGAATTGGTATTATTATTTTGTTCAAAGCACTCTAGTGACATAACTTTTCCCTTATGGGAATTTAGTCTTATCAATTAACATGTAAACCGTATGTATGCATCCAAACGCGACATCCAGTATATACTCTCGGTAGGAAAAAAACAGTCTTATGTTCCATTAGGTAGGTTTTCGGTGCTAAGCACTTAATGTATATTATTAAAACGACAATAAGATATAGAATATATTTATCCAAGAATTTGTCGTCAACACGTAAACTTGCTTACACAATATGAAAAAAAAAACGACCAAGAATAACTTCCATCTTATATCTTGGTTGTTTTATTTTCCCACTTCTGCTTCCATCTCTAATGGATAACTTCATTATTTCGAAAGTAAATAAAATGATACATGTATACACACAAAAGATGTGACAATATAATGTAAATGGAGTACGGGGACGGTGTACCGGAGTCCCGGAATGCTGGCTATGGTTTGGTATGGGAGACGATATATTTAAATTTATAATTTAATATACAAGAATTTTCATCGCGTACAATTTTCACGTTAGTTATTAAAATAGTATTATTTCACTTTTGGGAAAATGTGAAATAGTGAATACCAGGCGTATGGTTCGAAGGATTCAAAAGGCACTTCAAAAAATCGAATTGACTTATCAAATTTTATCATAAAATTTTTGGCAGTTCAACAAAAGACAATTATCATTACAGTGAACAAGTTCTATGATGGGTAGTTGGTGCCAGTGTTCGTTAATATATTTCAAAATTTTAAATGTACTTTTCTTGGAATTAAATTTTTCAAGCTGGTCGACACGATATTTCGAGTTCTGCTTATCCAATCGACTTCAAATTTGGTCTTTTCGAACTTTCAGTACATGTTGCTTTGTACTACTAAATAATATTGCAAAATTTAAATCTTTACTATTTTAGAAAAATAAAAACCTTTGAAACAAACGTCAAAAAAATAATTTTTTTCAAATAATAGCTATTTATACATTTTTTGAAAAATTTTTTTTTCATTGTAGTCCCTGTCAGAATCACAAATTTTCTAAACCAAAATCGTCTTCTTTTCTTTTGTTGTAGATTAACACAAATCCCAAAATCATATCAAACAGAACATCACTTTTTTGCATGGCTATATTTAAATCGTTATAAGTCTTTGAATTTTCATTTCTTGTTTTGTATGAAAATATTTCTATAATTATGTTCTTAAAATACCACTGAATAGATAGTAAAAAATGGACACTAAAATGTTAATAGTTGTTATTAATACCTAAAAAAAATCCGAAATTCTTTTTCTCTAGACCAGAAGACCCCATTCGTAGGTGTGTACGTAGGAGTAATCATATACGTTAGACCAGGGTTTTTAACCTTTTTCATGGCGCGACCCCCTTAGTATGGAAAAATATTTCGCGATCCCCTACCCTCTGCTATTTACTAACTTTTATTTTCTTTGTTATAAATATCGAATCCGTTCATCATTATTGATAGTTTGATAGAAGAAAGAAAGTTTCATAGTTAGGTATCAATTAAATACGTAATTAAGGATTTGAAACAGGCAAATTCTTGTATCGACATCGAAGTTGATGACTTCTAGTAGCTTATGAACGCGCGCGTAGCATAAAAAGTGACACGCGCACGGGCGACGGTCGTCGCCGTTTAACACTTCCAAGCGTAATCCGTTAGAATTCTTTGAATTGTGAACTCGCGTTGGTGTTTGCCTTTGTTAAATTGCCTTCTAATATTTAAAATTTTATGCGCATTGTAATTATTGAAAATGGATAAGTTTGCGGAAAAATACGCACAACCGTCAAATTCAAGTTCCAATGAGGGTAATAAACAAAACCAGAGAAAAAGTGTCTATATGACGACAATTATTTAAAATTTGGAGTTACTGTTTCCGCAATTTTGAAACTTTATCGTACGAAAGTATAAAACTTTCACATTAATGTAACCATTAATTAACGTTCTCTTTATTAAATATTATATATTGAACTAGAGTGGTTTTATTTTTAAAGTAACTGCGGCCCTCCTAAAAAGGCTTCGCGACCCCCCAGGGGGTTGCAACCTACAGGTTAAAAAAACACTGCGTTAGACCATAATATGTGTATAAAACTCGAGTTGATTTCCCGCGCTTCCACTACAATATTTTTGAAATAGACCAATTCAGAGTTGATTCTCGTATGCAGCCCATTTACTCGGAAAATCTTTATGCATATCCTTATAATATGCAGATAGTTCTCTAGGTAAACCTAATGGAATTGCTGATGTAGTGAATGAATGTGTAAATGACTCATTGAATGAGTCACCGGTTTTGACGGTACGGCAAGTTAGTCAACCTAAGACCGTATCTTATACCTGTACCGCCGTATCGCATATCGCGTATCTAAAATATTAACAGATTATAAATTATAACACTATAATTTATATGATAGTTTTTTCTCTACTAAAATTAATAACAGCGATACGGTAAGTTATAATTAATTACGCAAAATATAAAAAAAAAATTATACAAAAAACTTAGTAATGTTTAAGGCAAAAAGTGTGCTGAACTAAAAAGCTTGTTTCAGGTGTTTGTGTATTCGTATTATAATTCGTATTTGAATATATATTAAATTTTTATATATTCACTTCAATATTCAGTTAAGGGGGTATTCTAGTCTAGAAATTCCAAATAATTGATTTTTTTTAATATTTTCAAAGTTCAAACCTTTAAGAAGGATCCTCTAAAAGGACTTACAGAAATTCGAATTATTTTCGGAGTTATAGTTATTTCTCCTTGTGCATTGTGTATCTTTTCAGAGTTAAATTCAAATTTTTAATATAAATTACTCGAAACTACCTTTTTCAATACGGTTGACATGATATCTCAAGTTCTATAATGCACCGATTTACTTGAAATTTGGTCCAGACCTTCTTAATACTATAAAAATTGATACGACTTAGGGGTTTTTGGAATTTTTTTTTTTACTATTTTTAAAAAATTTCCAAAATTGAAAAAAGGAGGCAAAAAAATTATTTTCATTTTAAATGGACGCCATTTTGTGAAAAAAATTATTTGCCCAACTAATTCTACATCCTTGTCAGACCACCAGGAGGTTTGGAATCACGTTAACCAGAAGGCACCTTTTTTTGAGTACCCACTCTAGCAGCCTGTACCGATTTCAATTTTGAATTTTTTTAAAATTTTTATACATTTTTATATTTTTTAAATATCAATAAAAAACTGTTTAAAAAAATGGATAACTAAAAATGTTTACTTTTTTTTACGCTTGTAAAATAACCACAAAATTGAGCCTCTAGACTAGAACACCCCCTTAAGATAAAACTTAAACATACGATTCAGTTTAGTGTATGTAATCGAATCATTATAATAATTAAAATTATTAAACTGGACCAGCTGGAATTCGAACCCACGATCTCTTAAAAAACAGCCAACTCGCTTACCAACTAGGTGTATATGTATTTTGAAAGAAGTAGTCATATTATTTTTGAATATCGATTTTCACAAACTAAATCCTTCAAATATAATCTAGAATTTGTTTTTTAAATTTATTCTGTGGATTTTTTTGACTGATTAAATTGATATTTTATTTATTATAACTACATCACAATTTTACATTTCTAGGGAAACAAATAAAATGAACGCGTAATAAATTAACAATATTTGAAAGTTTTGTTAATTTAAACATTCCAAATGAATTTAATTATTTCGAATATAATAAAACAATTAAATTAGAAACAATTAAGGTAATACTATTCATTGTATAAATTTATTGTTGTATGTGGTATTGTACTGCCGAAAAATTTGGAATAATTTTGTACAAATATATTCAAAAATAGAAATGTCTCGCAATATACTCGCAACCCTAATTCTGCATTCTTCACCGTCACATTTTGCTTCACTCCTTCTGAATAATGCCAACGGTTATAAAAAAACGAAAAACTAATTTTTTTATTCAGCGCGTGCAGTTGTTCCATTTTTATTGCTTAGAAATGGCATTATTGGGAATGTCACTATTCAGATGGAGTGATTTAATTTTTGGTATAATTGTGATTTTCATTCATTCCTAAATTACTTAAAATATTAATCAAAATATGTTTTTAATAGAAAAACACTCCTTCCGAATAGTGCCAAAGATTAGATCGAAAAAAATTGATTTTAGTCTTTTAGGGTGTGCAGATATTTCATTTTTATCATTTAGGAATGGCATAGCTGAGAGTCGCACAAATCAGATGAAATAATTAAAAGTCTTGTTCCGAGAAATTGTTTAATATTTTAAGTCATACCGATCACATTTTTCTTAAAATTTTAAATATCTTCTTAATAAATTTCTAACACTGACTGACTGACTGACAGACAACGCACAGCCTAAACCGTTGGGTTCAGAAGAATGAAATTTGGCACAGGAGTTCCCTATGTAACGTAGGTGAGCACTAAGAAAGGATTTTTGAAACTTCGTCCCCTAAATGAGTTTAATAGGGAATGAAAATTTGTATGTAAATTCGTTATTTTTGAAGTTAATGGTATATAAAATTATGTTACTATGGCTATTAAAATAAATAATATCTTATTTAATGAATCTTTGACTGACAGACAACGCACAACCTAAACTGTTGGGTTTAGAAGGACGAAATTAAGCATAGAAGTTATGAAAATTGGCGTTTAGGCTTCTATTTATAAATAAAGGTCTATGGTTTTTGGAAATTTATTCCCTAAGGGGTTAAAACAAAAAATGAAAGTTCATATGGGAAATTCGTCATTTTTGAAGTTAGAAACGTGGATATTGAGTTAGGCTTTTGAAAAACATTAAAAGTGAGCGGAAAGTGAGTACCTTATAAAAAGATGTTGTCGATAGGAAATCCCATCGGGCATACGGCTAGTCTAAGAATAAATTTTTAATCGGCAAAATATGATAAAAAAATTCTCTACATATCCGATAGCTTTTTATCGATAGTGTATCTGTTTATTCAATTTTGCACATAATATGTACAAACGAAATATTTGAAAATTTTAAAATAAACACAAAATATGTTGTATATGTAGCGAGCTCGCCAGTTATTTGCGTAAATGTGGTCGTTAATGAAATGATTAATTAAATTTTAAATATAAACGGCGGGAACATTTTATTAAATTTTGTTCAAATACAAATCTTTCTACGTATATTTTGCGTATCTATATGCTAGCTAATACAGAATAATTGTTATCATAATATTATATAACAAACAAAATTATGTAAGAGTGTAGTTTAATTAAGTTTTTAATTAGAACAGATTATTTCATTATGTTTAACAATAATGAAAGTTAAATACAAAATTTTCATGCCGCTGAGTCTTATTTCACACTACTTGTAGTCTTGTTTCAATTTTGTATTATTTACAAAACCAATAGGTACTTTGAAATTTTGCAAAATCTAGCAAGTTTTTATGAGAATAGTTACCAATTCCAAATCTCGAATGAATAAAATCAAGAAAACGCAAGACTTTAACTAAGATAAAAGAGATCCTATAGAAGTTTACTAGATATAGTTCATTCGATACATCCAGCTTTAACATAGTTTACATTTATCATTATTTTGATTGTATTGGAATTTATCGGGGACCATATGTGGCCAAACTTCCACATTGAGAGGAATGCATATCAACATTTAATGGGTTTTCCGGCAGCGTCATTGCCACCATTTCTTCAAATGCGATGAAATTTGTAGGAAGCAATCTGGGGAATGGTATTTGTGCTAAAGTTATGCCACTTGGGACAGTAATTATTTAGGAAGATCTGAAACGTAAGGTGAGCGTGAAAATTTTTATTTTGGAAGGAAAAAAAAATTCATATTCCAAAGGTGATCGTCTCAATGCTTCTGCTACTTTAATAGTCTCGGAGACATAGGTATGACCATGATCCAACTTGCTTTTGCAATATTTTTAAACAAGACCCAGATCAAATCCGAGAGCATAACTAAACTTTACAAGACCAAGATCAACAATCTCATTGTCTATCATTATGACTGGTTAAAATAGAAGTCAATATCTATACCTACAATGGGCCAGGATAACTTCAACGGGGGCCGAAATTTCGAAAAATTCCGCGAAAATTTCGTTCTACAACAATGTTTGTACTCCAAATAAAAAAAAAAAAAAAAAAAAAAAAACCGAACAAATTTTGATTCCTTCCCCGAATGGATTAGTCTAATTTTTATTGTTTTTTCCACCACGCAAGATGGCATGAGTAACTTTTGCAACTGTTCTCTCAGCTTTATTTATATATAGTAAACAACCAAGAAAATCAATAACTGTGAGTATTTCCAAAAATAAAAAATACCGTTATCTCCACACCATATACACAGTGAAAAAATTTGTGTTCTGCGTAAAAAAAAATAGTGGTTAAAATTTTTGTGTTAAATAAGTAACCCAACCCTGTGTTAATGTAACATTTAGTGTTTGTGTTAAATGAAAATATTAACAAAAATTTTGATTTAACAGAATTAAAATGTTAATCTGTTTTAAACAACACACAAATAACACAATGTTTGTGTAAAATGCGAAAAAATAACTTAAATACACATATTTGTATATTTCCAACACCAAAAAACTGGTTTCGCGTGCATCTATTGCCTTAGTTATAAGAGCGGGGGTAGTGGTAACTGATACCATCCGTAACATCATTGCCATAGTCATTGGAGTACTGGACACTGTGCGACGTGCGTTCAACAGAAACATATCTATGTATAGAAGCAGACGGAATATTTCAAATTCAAAAGCGTATTCCTAAGGTTAAATTGGTTTTAATTATTTAGATATTAAATATTGCTAAGTTAATTAAAAATATTATATATTGAATTTTTTTCTTTTTTTGCAGAATTTACTTTAATTAATTAAAAAATTATCGAATATTCGGCATTCCAGAATACATTCAAACGGCAAAGAAGATCAGGTAAAGAAGGAAGAGTAGTCGTTCCATTTTGCCTTTCACGTTCAGTTTGAGAACGATCTTCACAATTTTTGGGTATTGCTTCAACATTATTTTCATCAGAGCACAATTTTGTATGGTCAATTTCACTTAAATTTAACCATGCTTCATAACTTATGAATTTAAATAATTTCCGTTTTCTTGGTTTTATCTTTTTCATTATTGCACTTACGTAAATTTTAAAATTGCAATTTGTTTTTAGAAAAGAATAGAAGATTGATTTGTTTTTAATATAAGAATTATTTCATTTTTTAACTTTGACTCATGATCATTTGTATTTGGAATAGGGTATAGAAATATTAAATAAAAAAGTTTAAATACTGAAAAATTAATTTTTACTATTCCCTTTCATTTATATAATAAATAAATAAAAAAATACTAACTTAAAAAAATAATATACCAACACATTTACTGAGTAAACTTCTACATCTTAAATCAGTTAATTTTACACATAAAAATTGTGATAAAATTATAACTAAGTAATTGTGTAAAATTAACACAAAATATATGTCCTTTTGTGTGTTAAATCATTGACACAAATCTTGTGTAAAGATTTGACACAAAAAGTTGAGTGGACCGTTCTGAACATGTGAAATGTGTTAATTTTAACACAAATTTTTTCACTGTGTAACAACTTATTTACTTTTCTCGCTTATCGAATTAATATTCAACATCGGCAATAAATTATTATTAAAAAGCAATTTTAGAGAATTATTTCACAATAAATCACATGCTGGTGTATACAAACAGTGGACTGGTAAGGTACCTTACATAGTGTAACTTTGGTCCAAAACTACATTAAAATTATAATTCAATATTTCATTGTAAACATTATGAAAGAGTTTACAGTTGTAGTGTGTAGTTACTCAAGTTTGAAGATAAAGTAAGTTTTACTTTTTCGCTCAAATGAGGACGGCCAACGCCACTCTAGTACCCACCTAGCGTTGTTGACGTTAACAAAATTTTTCGATCGTAACATATATAAAGTGTATCTATGTGGGCCATGTTTACTATATATGTTTACTAATAGTTTGTTTATTATGAGGACAACTTACCGCGGTGGGCGAGAGAGGGCGCGGTGCAATTTATTTCGAAAAGTTTTCGACGTTACCTGTGCGAGATAAATTAGGATGTATGTATGTCGGTCGTGTCTGACAAAACAATTTCCATAGTAATTTTGACAGGACATCAAAAATGGTATCCAACGAAATTTGTTATTTTGTAAATATAAATCATAAATCAAAAGATAGAATACCATGCATAAAGGGAATGTTGAAAATTAAACAGATTTTTTTGTTAAAATTTTTGTTAAACTTTCATATTGATTTGGAAGCTTGCAAAATTACATGTATCCTTATAGAAAATTTTTCGTTGTATTCCCATGAAAAAAAATTTGGGGGACAGGTCTACCCACACTGTCAACTTTCAATTGGATGCCCTTAAAGACTATTTCAAATGAATAACTTTTTTTTTTTAACTCAGGGGACTCCTCCTCTGAACCCCCGATAGAGGCTTTGTCCCTTGCACCACACCGGGGGCTTCGCCTTCTGTACCTAAGGGTGGGAGCTCCACCCTTATCAAACAAATGATAACATCATTTGTTCAAGATATGCGAGGCAAAAAATATTTCACAAAAAGTTTCCCATTTCGTTTTTCCGTTTAGTTATTTTTTTTTTTAAATTTCATTAAACTTTACAATAATTTACTGGCGTTTTTAACATCTCGGAAGGTTCTTCGGAAGGCCATTATATACCTAATAAAGACATGGTAAAAAATCCATATATTCTATGTTATGTTAAGGAAGTTAATTCCGTTTTTTTATCACAAAAAACAAACCGCTAATCTGAATTTGCTGAAAACTTTATCCGGTCTAAATGTTTTGACTGCGCATCTAATGAAATTAGTCCGGAGTTGATATCGTCATTTGTTCTCGAGATATGTGAGACGAAAAAAAATTCACGAACGAACGAACGAATGAATTAACGAACGCACACACAGACATCACGCTGAAAACGATGGATTCGGATTCTAGTGACCTTGAAACGTGGAGATATGTCAAAATTAGCGATTCGTAAAATCGGACCCATTACAATAACTTTCAATGGGAAGTTAATAATTTTAAACATACAAATTTTGACATAATAAACAGAAAAATCTGTTTAAATATGTTGCATTAAACCACAGAGTACGGAACCGAACATATATTAACATATGTTTCCTAGGGGTACCACAGGCATTATATTTTGAAGCATGACTGAATTTTAATAAACCCAACTTGTAACCACGGAGACGTGTTTATAAATATTAGATAAACCATTAAATTCGCATTATTATTAATGGTTTTACCGCCATTAAAGTAATCCCATCAGTAATTTTTTTTGCTTCAATTTCTTAGTACCTATATTTGTAATACACAGAATCAATTTTTTTGCTTCAATTTCTTAATATATTTGTAATACACAGCATTCTCTCTAGTCGATTCTCTCCTCAATGCATTAAACAAAAGCATGGCGAATGATTCAAAAATCAAATGTAACGTTAAGAATCGAAATCTGTCAAATCCATTTTTGGCCGAATTGAATTAGATATGGATTTTTGTAGATGAAGGCCTAAAGAATACGTTTGACAGTATTAAGTGTTCACTTTTGTGTAAAATGTGTTTTTTCTACTTCTGTGAATCTAGTATCGTATTTTAGAAAAATATTAATTTAATTAATCAGTTTGTTTATTTTAAATTATTATTATATAGACAATTTAACAATTTAGGTGGTTCTCATTGCACCTTGAAACCTCTGGGATTAAAACACTTTGTATCACAATTTTAGGAACATGATTCGCTGTCATACTATTTAATCCTCATCAATAGTGCCCTCTGAAAAGAACTTTTCAAAACAAAAAGACCTTAGAGATTTTGTAGTTAACTTATCTCTAGAGTTTATTAAGTTTCCTGTAAAATATGTTTAAATGGATTTAGCAGGTTTTGATTCTAGACGCCTTAAATAAAGTCCTATACACTAGCTCAACAAGTCAAGATTTTAATGAAATTTTTTTTAGATTATACACAAAAATCAAACTGTATACAAATTCGATGTTTTTAAGATAAGTTTCTAGGTAATTTTAATTCAAAAATCCTAATTAGAATATAATTAAATATCAACAAGAATTAATAAGTACTTTTATGTTTGCTGGGATTACGCTTGCAAATAAAATATTAAATAGAAATCTCGTCAATGTGTTTCAAGCAAAATTTTCTACCAAGAATATTAATAAACGAAAGAAGAAACATTTTGACGAACGGAAACTTTTTCGACATGCAAACAGAATTCATTAAAATTAAATTATAAGTTTTTTATTAAATTTACTTTTTTTTAAAAATATAAATAAAAAATATATGCTAATCAAATTATTATTCTTTACCGCCTTTTACACCTTTCATGTTTTTTAAAATCAATTTTTGCATTTTTTTTAAAATCAATTTTTCATTTTGTTTTTGTTTCGTTCGTCAGATCGTGAGTCAAAGTAAAATTTTTTTTTTAAATATTAAAATTAGAGATGAAAAGTTTTACTTAAGCTTATACATTACATGTCTACAGACCAAGTTTTTGAACGCGAAAACAATTCGATGTCGAGTTTTCGCGGAGATATGGGTATGTGTCAAGGTCCCCTGAGTCCAAACTAGTTATTTACAAAAAATGCCTAGGTACGTCTGTTTGTCTGTTAGGAGAGCTAGGAAAAAGTATTCTTTTCTTTTAAATACTGTGATTGATTTTTTTAATGCGAGTACTTATTACGATGTCTATTTACCAGATTTTACAAAATTATAAAAAAAAAATTATTTGTAACCTTACTTATCCAACGTCACTTTATTTTGAAATTTTCAAAAAAATATCATAAAAATTACCCCTTATGCTTTTTCTTGATTAATTATTGAAAACTCTTCCACTTTAAGGCAGTATTCTAGTTTAGAAATTCGAAAAAATCGATTTCTTTTTTTAAATGGACGCCATTTTGTGAAGAAACTATTTTTTCAAATCGACTACGTCCGGCTAATTCTACCTCCTTGTTTATTAAGAATTAACTAAGATTTTATGTTTCAGATCGCCAGGAGGGTTGGAATCTCGTCAACCAGGAGGCATCTTTATTTTTTTTTTTTGTTGAGTCCCTACTTTGCCGGCCTGTAACGATTTCAATTTTGAATTTGACAAAAATGAATTTGTCAAAATTAAGACAGTTTTGAGGTAAAATGAGGGAATGTATAGTTTTTATTAAACAAATTTTATTATACGTAAAGCGTTCTGATAAATTGTCAAATAATCACTTAATATAGGTGGCTATAGTTTCGGCTTGGAACGAATAGGACCAAATGTTGCACAAATGTTCGAACAGTTTATATTAATTGATGCCACGAGTCATATTATATGTAGGGGACAAGTGGTATGAAAGGGACACGTATTGAAAGGGACAATTCAAATTACGCGCTAAATACAAATTCCGCCAAATCAAACGTATTGGTGTTGTGCGGTAGCACCAGTACAACATATGTTTGTTCCTGACTTCAAGCTACTGTCATTTAAAACATGGTAATATTGTGCTTGTAAAGTTTTTGATGTTCCAAAGTAATTTTTTTTAAATTTTTTCGGAACGTTTTCTGATATACTGTACCTAAGTATTTTTTGAAATGTTTGTAATTATATACAATTATGTAGTTATTCTTTTAAATAGAGGGAAACAACAGATCAGATATCTTTTAAATAAAATTGTAGATTTAAACGTTATATTTTTAATTTGGGTGTGATATTTATGAAAGGGACCGAACAAACAAGTTATGAAAGGGACTACCTTTAAGAATAGTAATTTTGAATTAGTTTTATTTGAATATCCACATGTCACAATTCTTTCTCTGTTACTGTGTTTTGTTAGTGTTAATAATTAACTTTTTTAAACTTTCTTCTTGTTTAAAAATTTCGAACAAAAATAATCAAATGAAGAACAATGATTTTATTTATTGATTACTAAAACCACGCAATTAACAATCATCGATTACTGAAATCATTCGGTTATTTCCAATATTAAATCAAATTTATTAATATGTAAGTTCAGTAAGATGACCTGCGCAATAGTATGAACCATATGTCTTATGTGCATAAGGTGGAAATTTGAACAACATGAATGATATTTAGTATTGTCCCTTTCATAAATTATCATGTCCCTTGCAATACAGTCTATTGATGAAAGGGACAAAATGCACTTTTTTAAAAACTGGGAAAAATTACACCTAATAACAAAGAAATGTTTATTATTGGATTTTATTTCAAGAGTAAGATAACTGAAGTTTCTAATTCCGTTCGTAGATATTCAATTTGTTATCTCGTTTATTTACTAGAGCGCTTAGAATAAAAATGTCCCTTTCATGCCACTTCTCCTCTATATGAAAGAAGCATAAATATAGTTCCAATTTCCAATATATTATTGATAATCAGATAAAGAAAAAAGATTAATTTAATTCGAGTTTATAAAAAAACAAGATCGCTCACAGATTTCCTAGTCAAGCGAAAATGTCACTCACAATCTTTTTTCTTATTTTCTCTAGTATATCAACTGCACATCAACTGACATGGTATCAGGCACACGTAACTGCTAGTCATTCCTAACTTTAGTGTAAGAAAACGGCAAAGAGATTATCTGCTTTCAGCTTGTTTATTTTCGTCGTTATCCTTCGAAAAACGGATCACATAAAATGATTTATGTGTATATATGTAAAATATTATTAGATTTACTGTTTCCTTTTCCCTTATTTTAAGCGAAACGAAAACCTAGCTATTAAATTATCTCTAGCTAAAAGAGATGTATGGAGTTTTCTTTTTTTATTCTAAAATTGAATTTAATACATCCAGCTTAGATTGGATACGTTGTCTAATAAATTTTCGTGTTTATTGCGTTCAATTTAAACGTTTATTTATGGAACGTTCACAACAAGGATCTTAAAGTCTCAGAGCGAAAAGATTCTAAAAGGTAAAAGCGAATGGAAATGTATATAGATCAGATTCGTAGAGAATTTTATCCTTTACAACTTTTCTAATAACTTCAAACGTCATTTAGAGCATAAGAAACAAGTTAGTTTACGAAACCCGCTTTTTGTGAGTTTTAAGGGGAGATTCGCTAAAAAAAGAATCGATTTTTTGCCTTCATAATTATGTTTCTTAAGGTGTTGTAAAAAAAAAAAACAAAAATCAAAAAGTTCTGAGCAGTTTAGTGAACGCACTTTACTATAATTCAATTAAAAAAAAAACTATCTTTAAATTATTTTTCTCAGAAATACGTATTTCGACATGGTTCCTCGTGTATCTCAAAAAGTACTTGAGATATCGACCTAAATCAAAGTGCATATTATTCCTTGATACCGTCAATTTGACAGGAACTAGGATCTTTTGGTTCAGTTATATATTTTTAAAATGGCGGCTGTTTATAGTCGAGAAAGAGCGGTGATTTTTGAAAATTTATTTTCAAAATACGATTTCTTGCTGTTTTTTTATTTTTTTTTTATAACTGTATAAGTACCTATATTTCCAGAAAATTCTTGATTTTTTATTTTAGTTCACTGGGGATTCTAGAACGCGAGGAACCATCAAGGTGGAGAAATCTCGCGGTGTCGACTTTAAAGCCATTTATATTCACGTCGTTTTTGAATTTTTTTTGTAATCTCAAGACATGCAGAAACAGTGTTGCGTATTTTTAATTTTTTAATAAAATATTTATTTATATATAAAAAAAAAAATAATTAAAAAGGTCGATTTTTGATGTGTTTTTGATTTGAATTAGTAGTAAAATTTAAGGGGTTATATACAAACTAGCCGTATGCCCGATGGCATTTCCCATCGACAACATCTATTATTAGGTACTCACTTTCTGCTTAATTTTAATGTTTTTCAAAAGCCTAAATCAATATCCACGTTTATAACTTTAAAAATGATGAACTTCCTATATGAACTTTCATTTTCTGTTTTAACGCCTTAGGGAATAAATTTCCAGAAACAACTAACTTTTATTTATAAATAGAAACCTAAACGCCAATTTTCATAACTTCTATGCTTAATTTCGTCCTTCTAAACCCAACAGTTTAGGTTGTGCGTTGTCTGTCAGTCAAAGTTAAAGATTCATTAAATAAGATATTATTTATTTTAATAGTCACAGTAACATATTTTTATATACCTAGCACTAACTTCAAAAATAACGAATTTACATAAAAATTTTCATCCCCTATTAAACCCACTTAGGGGACGAATTTTGAAAAATCCTTTCTTAGTGCTCATTTACGTTACATAGGGAACTGCTATGCAAAATTTCATTCTTCTAAACCCAAGGGCTTAGGCTGTGCGTTGTCTGTCAGTCAGTGTTAGAAATTTATTAAGTAGATGTGGCGGTCGAAATTGCAACATTTTCTCAATTTTTACAAATATTCCAATTTCTGTATTTATTAGTTCCGAAACAAAACTTAAAATAGCAGCAAATACACTTCAGTAAATTTTAATGTTCAAAGTAGTTTTCAGATATCTTTTAAATTCAGGACGTAGCTTAACAAAAAGGTATCCTCTTTATGTATGTATGTACGAAAACTATTATACTAATAACATTAAAAGCATTAATTTGTACATTCATATTATCTTCTAATTTCTATCCTCGACTCCTATTTAATTTATATCATTTGTAGGGTATCTATTCATCTCTTTCATTTCAGTTCTCACCTAGATAAGGTGAATACCGTAGAATAATTATTCCTCAACATCCTGGAAAGAGAGTGTGAGAGAGACGATAAAGTGGCATTCGTGCCAGAACTAACTACAATGTTAATTTTATAATATTATAATTAAAACAATTCGTTTAGAGGCTGAAAATGTATGAATTTCTCGACAGAAAATGTATGTTTCACGGGACGTAATTAGATATACAGTGGTGGGAATTAAATTGAAAACGGAGTTCGTGGCAACAAAAAACAAACGGAAGACTTTGTTGTTTAAAAAGTGGCCAAGTGCAAGTGAGGACCGGAAAAATTTGATAGAAAGCAGCGTTGCATAAGAATATCGTAGTTCGACCAAGGAAGACTCTGGATATTAGTTATTGTTTATTTAGTTTGAAATGTAATTAATACTAAACTAGGTGCATCTATTTTTGAAATACTTTGTAAGCAACCAGACAATGTACCAAAATAAATACCAACAAAAGTATCTACGTTAAATAAATGTAAGTTAAATATAATAAGCTACACTACATATTCAAGTTCGGTCTTACTGAAGATAATAACGAAAATATTCTTAATTTACATATTTTCTTTACTGTTCATTATATTCAAATTTTTATAATACTATTTAATACCATTCAAAACCAAAATGAAATTTCAAATTTCAACCAGACCAACTTGCAAGTTATTTGAACAACAAAATTTGTAAATTTTCGTTTTGATTAAATTCATAAATAATATGAAATGAAACTATTTAAAGAATACCGTCAGTTGGGACGAATCTGGACGATTTTTTCAGTTTTTTGGCAATAAATTGTTGAATTTATCTAAAAAATTCTAAAAACATAATTTAAATGCTTTAATATCACGAGCTTATGGGGCAGTAATAAAAAGTTCAAAATTGGTACTGCAACATTTTTCTTTTTAGTTATAGTGTCTAGATTCGCCCCTATGTGTGGGGCGAATCTGGACAGTGCTTTATTTGCAATATAAATCACATTCAGTCATGCTTATGGTAAAATCGGATATAAAAAACCAAAAATAGCTGCATTTCCAATCTGGAAATTCGCTAAGATAAATAACTGTATCAGCGAATGACTTTTGATGGGTGGAATAAAACATTTTGGATTTAAATGAATTTTATTTCGATTTGCCTTTGAGTCTATCATGCAAGGTCGATTTGGAAACATGGAAATATTCAGCAGCTTGTATGAGCGATTTTCTTTTATTTTTGATTTCGGAAAGCGGGGGCGCAACAACTGTATATCTACAGGGGGTCCAAGAAAAATTTAAATTATCAAATTTTTTGATAACGCAGTTCTCCGATAACGATGGAAAATGTTGTAATAAAATGTCATCTCCGAAAATTTGATTTTCAAATAAAAAATATTACTAAACCACTAAAAATTTTACTTTTTAATATAAATAAAATAAATTGCAGGAGAATTTCCAGATAATTTTAGGGAGTCCGGACCCCTTGGACCTCCCCGGTTGTTGTGCCTCTGTCGAAAAGAGCCCATTTTATGTTATCTAGAATACAGTTTATGTAGTTTATACCCACTTTTTTTTATATTGACGCACCATGGTGTATGAATTCGTCTCACCTATAGACAATTTTTTGATAATCAATCTATAAAAAAGAAAAAAATTAGCACAATACAGCTTTCATTTTTGGTACATATATTGTACAGTACAGTAGTTTCTTTATAAGATTGCAAAACGCGCGTTATTTTTAAAAAGTATAAACAATGCGCCTGTAAAATAACAAAATACAAAGATGTCACGTTCAACGCTTTTCTTTGATGACTAACTCATAACTGACAAAATGCAGTAGCATAAATTGATCTATGACCTTGTACGCCGTACGGTCATAACACTGACGAAGAAATATCGAGAGGCAGTTCTGTCTAGATTCACCTCTGCTGTCCAGATTCGCCCCAACTGATGGTACGGTAATGTATTCAGTGCCATGAATAAAAATACTTTTCGGACTCTCCTTTCTACTGATTCCACATGTTTCAGACCCAACATATTTGCATTTTATAAAAGGTCCACCTTAGAAGATTTTCACTTGTGTCAGCAACAATTTTTGAAAGCACATACTAATATTAAAATCAACTTCTTAAAAAATTACTTATTTTTACTAAATAAAAACAAAAGAAAAATCTTCCAAAATTGTTGTTGCCAAAAGTCAACGTTTCCAAAAGTGGGGCATTGAGCATGTGAAGTATCAGAAGTACAACGAGTACAAAAATTTAATTTACTCACGAATAAATGTATTGTTTATATTTCCATAGCCGTGACTGTAATCGTTGTAAACATAACAGATGAACGTAAATTGTAAATTCATTTCACATCAAAAATAATCGTAACAATAAACAGTGATAGCACCATACAAAGTATATATTTAGATTATTCGTTTGTCTTTTATTAGTATAGCGACAAATTGAACATACAAATAAATAGTATCTCGTACCATGCTCTAGTAATGTATACATTTTGAAAATAACTATGTATAAACAAAACTAGAGTAACAAAAGCGAATGAATCTACCTGTTTTGTTTTACTACTGAAATTTTATCCATGACTCACCCGATATTAATTGTATAGGGTGGGATAAAATTAAGGTTTATTTAAAAAATACTTTCCATACATATGTTGACATTTTTGGATGCATTAACTAAGTTTAGATGGATACTTTATTATTTTCAGAACAAAAGCGGCCAGATTTCAGGAAAATTTAGTTTATTTCTTTAATTAGGTATTTAATATTTTGTTAAAATGAAGTACTATACTTTATCATAACGTACCTTTGGAGTAAAAGTAGTTTTGTTAGTATATGCAAGTAGACATATTATTTTTTATACTCTCGTTTACTTGTAGTGGTCTTGATATCTAGGATATACAATGCCCGCAGTAAAGATGGAAAACGATCCTCTCGGGTCACGGTAAGTTCTGCTGGAAACGGGTATAATTTTCTTAAAACGGGTGGGAGTGAAAATTTTTTACAGTAATGGATAAATATTTCAGGAATGCTACATTTCCATTTTTTTGGCTTGTCACTTATTTTTTGTAAAAAACAGGCAAATTTTAGAAGGACAGCCAAATTTGAAATTTGGCTTTTTTCTTTTTTTTTACTTTTTGGGAAAGGCAGGGGCGGCTTTTTGTAGGGTGCTCAGGGCGGCACTTAGGGTAAATCTGGCCCTGGGTATGCGCATTCAATATTTGTAATTTTAAAATGTGTTGGACAATACCTATCATGGTTTTTGGGGATCATTTTTTGGAACAGATTTACGTCATAACCGGAAAATCGATAAAAATCACTACCGAGATTGCGTCAGAAAGCCATCATTATAATCTAATGCTATAGGAATTGTACTGTTAATAATATTCATATGAACTTATTCTCAGTTTTTTTTGGCCACGACTGTAAAAAATATTGCATATATGTGTAACTGTATACGCCATACATCTTTGTGTATATCAAAACAAATGTACATTTTGTACAGCACCAACACCAACGCATACATACACCGGTACATATTTTAATAATATTAAATTTCTTTATTTGATTATTTCGTGAAGCAATCTTCTCAAACATAACATTACGTACTAAATACAACAACAGAATGTATAAAATAAATGGATTGCGACTGCAAATATACTTCAGATACAGGGTGTTCCAGATGATATCCTATCAATTTTGACTTTTATCACTGGAAAGATATTTTGTGATTCAGGTAATTGTTATTTTTAATTTAAAGTTTTATCTGAAACACACTGTATTTGTGTAGGTTATTAACCGGTATAATATGGGGTGTTATATTTACGAAATAGGATTACGATTACCATGACATTGCTTCTAGTATAAATATTAATATTATGTAGTACAACGGAATCTAACATCTCACTTTATTGTATAAAAACAAAAAACGAAAAGCAATATGATCCCGTGGAATTATTTGCAAATAAATGTATTTTATTTTTTTTTCTGTTGATATTACAGAAGTGTGTGGTAAGATTTTCTCAGTTGAGAAATAAACTTGAAGAACGTTCGTGTCTGACCTAATTTGTATCTCAAATCAAAGATTGTTGGATTTATTTTACCACAACTGGTATATTTATGGTAACTGGTAACTATTATTTTACCACAACATATTTATGGATCTACTAGAACTCGGTAACTATAATTTTCGTTATTAAATTTCAAAAAATAGTAATTTAAAAGAATTAAAAAACAGTTAAAAAATTGGACTCGTAATTTTTAGGCATCGGACATTTTTCGAATCAAACAGAATTCATGTTTTGTGTATGCGGGTATATCACACTTGATGTGAATAATGTGAATAAAAACGAATAGATATTTTGATAAAACATACATACATATACAACTCACAGATATTATCTGTCTATCTGCCTGCGTATATGTACAAAACACGATGTTTTTTGATCCGAAAAGTGTCCGATACCTAGAAATTAAACACACAGTCTAGATATCGAGATTTGGTTTGCATTACCGAGGATTAGTATTTCAGATATATCGGTATTTGATGACGTCATTAAGTTTGCAAAAAATTTTAAGGAAACGAATTATAGGCTTTCAGAATAGTTTCTTTTTATTTTTTACTGACCCTAGGCAAATAGGCCTATTAAAAAAAGAAATGTTTTGTTATAGATTAATCTCATTTATCATAGAAATTCGGTCATTCTGTTAGCAAAAATGAAAAGTTCACATCCAAGTTACCAAAATTCAACCAAATATCCTTATTTAAATCTCTGAATTCAGCTTCATTTGAGAAAAAGGTAAGTAATTTAGCATGATCTGAGGAAAAAATAATGAAGTTTACTCAAAATTTTTCAGTGCCTTACAAATCGTTAACGAAATGACAAAATAATGCTGAAACTGGGAGTGAATTATTATTAATTTTTGTAGTCCTTCTTTTAATACTAACTCAGATTTCTTAAAAATTTACAGCTTTTAAAAACAACGTGACCCCCTCCTTAATTGAAAGCTTTCCACATACTGAAATATTTTCTAGGCTTGCCAACGTAAAACTTTGGAAAACCCTGCTGTGTAATACACCTTGTATATATTTTGAGATATTCGTTTTTGTATAAAAACTACTAGATTGCCGTTTTCCTTTTTTTTGCACAATTCTCAAAATGAATTCTTTTATGTATACAGTTGTTAATCCCAGGTCTATTCTATCCTGCCCAATGTGCATCCATGTGCATTTTTTTGAATTTTCATTATATTATTGAAAATTATATATTTTAATTTTATAAAATGAAATTAGAACACCCGATGTGAATTTTTACGATAATTTTGCAGCTGTAATAATAATAATAACATATAAACATTGTTTAAATAATATTATTTTTATTTGTAATAATAACAAAACGACACAACGCGCTTATATATTTATATATACGTACAAATGTGTTCGTGTATGTTTGTTTATGCGTCTAAAAACTGTGCAGCGTATCACGGTATGAATATAGGTAACAAGTAATTTTATATTTTTAATCCGTGTTATGTGTTATATGGAATTTAGAGCTATTAGCTGGAAAGACATAATACTCTGCAACACAAAAACTATTAAAATAAAATTTTAACTAAATTATTTTTGTTAGTAACGGTTACAAGGTAAATTAGAGTCTTTTGTTAGAGTCTGTTGAAACGTTATTGCATTCAAAGTGTATTCAAAGTGTATTGAAGAGAGAAGTTCTAAGTTTTTTGTTTCAACTGGCAGAAGGGTTTCGAAGAAAAAGTCTGGAAATCCTTATAGTTTCGTCATATTCGTCAATCAACATTTTGTTTCTGAATTTCTCAAAGTACTTTTTCGTACCGGAAAGGGAAAGAGGAGTGAAATTTTTTTTTCTAGAACCACTTTTTTGGCTCCAATCACAGAACACTAGAAGCAAACTAAAATCGAAAAAATGTAGATCACTTGGAGTCATTTGTTGGTCTGTCACAGCTTAAGGTGACTAGTCATGCATCAGCTCCACAAGAGCAAACAAGCATTGTTAGATCGTGGTTCCATCATTATTACCAGATACATACATACAGTAGTTCTACAGTACGTGTACCTATATGTGCCCGTACCCACCCCGTACCACATACATAACGACAATCACACATACTATCATCCACTATACTACACATACAAACACAAACTCTAAATAGGTATAACCATGGAACGTGGGGCGCCGCGCTGTGGCGTAATCATGACGTAAAATTTTGGCAACAGCCGTCATGCTAGCTATGATATAGCAGTTTGGACCCTTGGCTTCAACATACAGACGTGGCTATCTACTTGTTATTGCTACCGTTCACCTATCACTAACTACCTGAGACGACAGCCCGAACGTGGATATTTACTTGCGATTGGGGTGGTCAGTTGGAGACGCTATCTTCCGCAAACTTCCTCTATTACGATCAACCAACAAATGTCCTATATGTTATCCCGAAAGCTGTAAAAAGCCTTCGTTATTGAGGAACACTGATTTTTCGTAAATTGCGTCTATTTTGTGAATTTTACGGGCAACAATTACGGTAATATTTTTGACTGTATTGTACCTGTACATAACATTTACCTATGTTGGAATAAATAGAGATTAAACCATTTTGCCTAGAATTTATTTATATAGTCATTTATCCTATAATAATTCTTTGCGTGTAATAATAGTAACTTTTAATTTTACATGGCGTGTCATTTCTATAATGATTATCATTTTATAGTAGCGAAAACGCTAATTATTTTATGATACTGAAAACACTTACATAATTTTTTTTTTTATTTGATTAAAAAAAACAGTTTTCGTGGAAAAGTTTAAAAAAGTACATATATAAAATTTTATGTACCTAATAGTAAAAAGTATAACAAAATCAATTGAGCGATTTTGTTTTTGAAAGTATGATGCAGTTAAAATACTTTTGTCAGTAGGTAAAGTTATAAGAAATAACTTTCATTGGCTTATTCAAACAAATATCATAAAAGTTTTTGGGTGTAAAAAATGAAATTAGGTCATGTTCTATGAAAATAAGTCGTTTTTCACCCTACGATCTTCTACTAAAAGTATTCAAGCGGGATCAGCATTTGTCTTAATGTGCAAAATTAATAACGTTCATTGAGAGTCGATATAGATTCATTTAGGGTGAATATAGGCTCATTAAGATGTTATAGGGGTCAAAGTAGTGACAAAATTCAGACTCGGGACGTCACTACCAAAAAAAGGTGTACCCACAAAAATTATCTTTTGAATTTTTTTTCCAAAATAAAATTTGGGGATCGACGATCTCGATTTTTGTCAAATACTTATGTAAATTACAGTTATCACTCAGATCTGACGAGAGGGGGAGGTAGCCGGAGTTGTAGCCTTAAATCCCGGGCTAAAGATAGATTAGTCTCCCAACGAAGACTAAAAAGTATTGTGACCTCAAAATGAATAGTTAATAAAAAAAGAAAAAAAATGGTAAGTTATTTTAAACTATATGAATTTCATAAACTAAATCATGGGAGCAACTAATTCGTGACTGATAAGGAAGCCGACATTTTAAACTATACAAGTATGTCAATATTTGATGTGTTTAGCACCAGTTTTTGGTGAAAGTATACTAGCAAGAAAGAGAATGATCTCATTTATTTGTCGAATTAAAAATGAGGAAATTTTTAAAATAAATATTTTCATTTTTTGTTTGAATTAAAAAAGAACTTTTTTTTTAATTACAAAAAGAGGAAATGTTTTCTCGGTTTAATTTAATGAATTTTATTTTTTATTTAAACGTTGAAAATCTGTCATTAAAATAAATATTTGTTTAAACACAATCAAAAAAAGGAAATATCTTTTGAATAAAAAAAATCCTCTCTTCTTGCTTTCATTTCTTAATAATGCTTTCAAAATTAAATTACAATACCTACCATATCAAAAATAATTAATATATAGTGATCCTTCTTAATAGTTCCGCAAAATGAAACGAGGGGAATAGCTTTTCCAGTAACAGTTATTCCTCCACCGAAGCCCAATTGCTCACTAGCAAAGTACATAAATTTCTTTACGTCTAGATTCAGAAATTGTAGTTCAATAATTTATGATTGTGTCAAAATTGAAAATTTTTCCAGGAGCGTCAAAACAAGTACGGGGGTCTAAAAATTATAATGTAACTTACAAATTTAAATTAATATTTATATAACCATGTAACAAAACTCTAGTGGCTTACGTTTAACATATGTATAGATATGCTAATATGCATAATTGTACTATATGAGTATAATGTACCTGTGTACGGTATTGGACTTACAGTTAGGTATAATCACTTAATGGTATATCATTTTCATTATTATTATCTATTTGTGTACGCAGTTAACAAGTTTATTTCTTTTTATTTATTTTTAAAATCTAATTATTAATTAAAAAGTACTGACTATTGTTTAACATTTTTCTTTTACTGATCAAATATGTATCTCCTCATAAAATTTTGCAAGACTACGCTCGCATCTTCAAATGTATATGTATTTTTATAATTTAAATTTTATACCTGCATGCATAACATAGATATATCATATATCGCGCGTACTCTGTCTCAACCTCGTATCTGAAAACTCCCAATTTTTGGACACAAAAAAAATATATTTTAAGTCCGTGTTTTCATCATACTATGAGCTTAAGATTTATGCTAATTACACCCTTTGATGTTGGCTACCCATATATATATAAATATATGTAGATAAGTATATATGTAAATACAGTATTTAATATGTTTTTTGTGTGTCCTAAAACATGTAACTTTTAATATACGAGGTAGAGACAGCCAACGCGCGATATGTCACATAATAATTTATGTCTATCTGTTTACATAATGAGGACACTAATTGATACATGATATCAGTGAAGCAGTGGAACAGTATAAGCAATGCTGATCAGTTAGTCGAATAATGATGTTACAAACTTAAGTTGTCTTACTATATTTATTTAATTTAGGTAATTTTTCTTTCATTTAATATAAACAAAACATTTTTAGCTCTTATGAAATAAATATTATAATAGGTGGTAAAGTAGAGGTAACGCTTGAGTCTCAAACTGGGGAAGCGGAACTATTGAGAGCGGAAATATTCAGAATGTGCACTGTAATTAAAGCGGTTTTTACACACATCTTCCCTACTACGGTCCCAAAAAGTGATGCAGCCTTTCCTCTACTTTCGACAGTGAACATGCGATCATGGTTAAAAAAAAAGGTTCATTATGCCCGGCCGAGAATGTTTTGATTTATTCTTGCAAAAAATTTGCTTCGATATCAGATTTTGATAAAGATAAGGAACTGAATATTTTCTTAAATTTCTTTTTTCTTTCCGAAGCAAAAAAAATCGTTTTCGGGACAGCGTAAAAATGAACTGAACAAATTAGATTTAGTTTGTTTCGTTCGTTTAAGGTTGTTTTTCAAAAAAAAAAAAAAAATATGATTATTAGATTTGTCGCCGTTAAACATTTTATTACCCAACCATTTTGCTGTGAGTGTGATCGTGTGTGTATGAGATGATATTTTTATGCGTATAAAAGTTAGTTTTTATTGTGACTCAAGAGATTTGAGTCTTCTCAAATGTGATGTTGTTGTTTATCGTTAAGAAATAAAATGGTAGGTACGTATATAAATTTATGGACACGGTATTCTTGCTTATCTATCTCTCCGTTGCTGCTCTTTACAACTTTTAGTATAGGTAAACACTACATATAATAAAGATGACATATGTGCTCAAATAAAAACGAAAATAAACCTTCGAGATCTTCTACGTAGGTATCTTTTGTGATAACTATATACTTAGTTATGTCGTGTGTATACCATTTGGTGTTTGTATTGAATAAACTTTCGATTTCTTTTCGGACGATAAAAAAAATTTTCTTTTTATGTATTTACAAATTGTACAGAATCATACAAAACTGTATGCATACTAGAGACACCTGGTGACTGTATAGAATAAGAGCAAGTGCTGCGATTATGCTAACGAAAGGATATAATAGAAAAGTTTCGAATTATTCTGATTAACGAAATTTTCGAGCGACCATCGTGAAAATCAATAAGATTTTATTCAGGTGGCGACACACTTCGTTTTTCAAAGGCAATTTCTTTAAGAAAAAACATTAAAAATTTAATTTCTGGAACAATTGCCCATAATATAATAATTTTGATTGTTGAAATCCGCAGTTTCCCCCAAGAATACAATTGACGAGCAAAAATAAAGAAAAAATGTCATCTCACTTTCTACAGGCCCCTAATTGAGGTTGCGGGCCCCCGGAAAACTGCCCCACCTACCCTACCTTTTCGCCGGCCCTGATAGGGTGCGCACCGATGGGGTGTTCAATATGACCAGTTAATGAAAAAATGAGAAAACATTAGAACCCTGATAAAGTTGCTTCGAGCATCTGATTACATTTTCATTAACGATGTTACCACAAATTGTTTTGTTTCATTAGTGAGAAAAATTATATGCAAAAGGCACCAAATTTAAGTTTATTCTCTTTCTAGGGAACTTAGAGAGACTTTGGCCTCAGGATAAGGTAGATATCTTCGTTTGTTTCACACGATTTTATTGTGTATTACTGTAGCTTACCCTCTTCCCCTTCAAAAAAAAAAAAAAAGAAACGCCAAAATATATGAAGAAAAATTTACTATTTATAAAGCTATTAAATAGTTTATGTACTTTTTCGATGATAATAAAGTTATGGCAATAGATAAGAACAACATACCTAGAAAAGTATTTTAGAATTTTTTTCATTCGAAAATTTTCTCTACAATAACTCGAGAGGTTTTATATATTTTTTTTTTCAAATACTTAATAATAAAGATGGATACTGTGTATAAATTTATGACAGATTGCTGTCAATTTTCCTGTTCTCTGATGTCCGAAGACGTTTTTTTTTTACGATTATCTATAAAAAGTAATAAACATAGAAGCTATAAAAATATAATCAATAGACTGAACCTATTTTCTAGTGTGTTAATCGTGAGTGATATGAAATTTCTAGAACTTTTCGGTATTTTTTGGTGCCCCGTACCAAAATTGTACACTTTTAAAACGATTTCTATGTTCAAAGATTAAAAATTTCTTTGAATTTTTTTCTCTGAATCAAAAAAAATGTTTTCTTCAATTAAAGATACAAATTTATTTTTTTTTAAGTGGGACCATTAGTGTGGATGCCTCAAAAAAGATGATTTTGATCGAATGTTTTAATATTTTAAGGATATTCGTTGATATATAATAAATTCATGATAAAATTTTTGGACCAAAAAATTGAAAATTCAGTAAGTTATTCGCGATCACCCAAGGCTCCAAAAAAATGTGTCCCCACTGCTGCAGTGATAGCGACCTTCAAACTGCCTGAAATCAAAAAAACCAAAAAGCCTATTAAACTAGAAGACAATTCCCGTGCCATGAACCTCAATCGAAAAAAAAAGTTGAAATTTAACAAAATGGTGGTGTTTTCAAAAAAAAAGTTTCAAATTTTGCGCGAAAATTTGATGGTTTTTGGTTTGCAAAAATTACAATTTTTATTCGATCGGAAAACTGGAGCTTCGTGGGACGAAGAAATACATATAAAATAAGCTCCAATAAGAATCAAATCGATTGGATGATTTGTCTTCGAGTTATAACTGCAGCAAATTTGAAAAATGTAGTTTTTTTTTACTTTACCTTTTAGTTTTAATCACTGAGAATATTTATTAAAATTGTTTTACGATGTACTCACTATAACGATCATAGTAAAACTAGATGAGTCGTTTAAATGTGCCAGGGTCTAGCTTCTCCACAACATGTGACTGGCAGCCACGTTCAGAAACTCCCGAACTATCAACCTTCATACATTTCTCAATACCTCAAAGTTAACAATGAAAATAAGAATCCGCTCTTCGGATGGCTGTAACTCAATAACTATTTGAGGTATGCACTGAAAATTTTAGTATGTAATTATTTTTAAAGATATAGACTATCGAAACATGCAAAAACCATTTTCCAATTTTTTCAAAATGTCACAGTCTTGGTCCCCCTTAATACAAAAAAAAAAAGATAATTTTCTAAATTTTTTTTCAGTAGTCAAAGAAGTATTTCTTTAAAGCGAAATAATTATTTTTTGATTCATAGAAAAAAAGTCAAAAAATCTTTAATCTCTGGGCAAAAAAATCGTTTTGAGAGTGTAAATATGCCAACCTAAACATACAATCGTTAGGAAATTGAGAATTATTTTTTATTTTTGAAATCAAACATTATAACCGCACAAACGAATAATAATAACTGATATAGTACGGCACACTATTTGCGTAAATACAACTTGCGCCTGACGACTTTTTTTATGATTACCAATAAAAAATAGTAAACAGAAAAGCTATAAAAATACTTATAATCAAAAAACTTATTTTTTAGGGGTGTTAATCGTGAATTGCAGAAATTTTTTCGGACTTTCGTTAATTTTTTTTGAAGCATTCAAACACAACTATATTTTCTGTATATTATTATATAATCTTATTTATATATATTTAATGTCCTTCAGTCTTCAGAGCAAAAAAAGTCGCATACAAGTAAATCAAATTATTTTCTACAGTTCGTCCTGTCTATAAACAAGAAAGCTTTTTTAGGTTAACACGGATTGGTGGTAGAGGTCAAGTATCTATACATATATACATTACATTTTTACAAGAAAACATTTTTTTCTTTTTAAAAGGACCATGTTATATCATACTCGCCATTTTATCTAATACCATAATTTATTGTATTTGAGGCTTTTCATACGCGGTCCTATTCACGGGTAAATAATGCCATACTATATACACTCGTTATGAATGAGCTAGTATCATGGATGACAAAAAAATTTCTTTCCTCCTTTTCAGTAGATAGCTACTACACGGTCGAGTATGCATCATCGTCATATATATCTATGGGGCAATATATTTTTGGTTCGTTGAGTTATCACTTTACGTACGAATATGAATGTCAACTATCGGGGTGAAGATATGATACAGAGTGACACAGAAGAAACGGTAAATATGTATACTGAAAATTACCATTTGTAACTGTAGATAAAAAACACGCGTGATATTTTAACATCCGGTACAGGGAAAAATTGGAAGTGACAGAAGGTGGCAGGGGTGGTAGTAGTTAGCGTTGTTCAAGTGTGAAATTTTTTTTTTCAACGCAAAAAATCTTTTAACCTCAAAACGTACACCATTAATATAAAAGAATGTTTATCCTTCTGTCTTTTTCTGCTTTGGTTGGGCGCCATTTTTGTTCGGTGCAATGGTTTTAATATAATTTATTGGACGTGCTCAATTATACCCTAACTGCGAATGTTTCCAATTTTACAAATGATAGAAATCCAACAAATTATTTTTTGTTCTAGATTTTATCGTGAATTATTCAAATGTTTATTTCAAATCAATTTATTTTGGAGTCGAAATGTTACAATATGATGAACGATAATTCTTTAAATCCAAAGATAAATAGTTTTTTCTACTCCTACTATTAAAAGTAACATTTTGTGCACGGCTAACTATATGTAAAAATTAACAATTGCCCACACTGTACGGAAATACAGTGTGGGCAATTATTTCCCACGCCTTAATATAATAAAAAAGTAGGCTGTTCCGTTAGTTTAATATATACATGGAAGAAGGAGAGGTATATAATATTGTAAAGGAAGGAGCATTTCCCAAAATACTGATCAACATAATTGAATATTAAACGTGCGTATTATGAATGACGTCATTTTGTAAATATACAGTAACGGTTTTAATTTAATTAAAACATTGCCATTGCTTTTAAAACAATACATTTAGTATATTTTTCTTATAGTTGTGATTTCTATATAAAAACATAAACAATTAATTAATTATTTTTAATATCTGTTCTATTTAATTCAATAATCAACTCCTTAAGAATGCTGTTCGACTATTTTATCAGTTAATTTTTCGAATTCTTAATTGTCTACTAAATTATTGTATTTTTTAACGGTGCTTAAAGAATATTATAAATTACCATAAACTGAAAACAAAAATTGCTCAAATTAATCGATTATTTACAATTTATAACAATTTTTGTAAAAAGATTACGTTTTGGTTTATAATTTTCCATCACTAATAAGACATATCTTTTTGATAAAAGTAGACACAAACATAAATAAAACTATACAGTTATTAAATTATCATTTTATGAATAAATAAATAAATACAAACAAAATACATAATCTTGAAGTTAAATTTTTATATGCTCATTAATTTTACATATAAGACGCTACTGAAATGAAGGGTCAATCTAACCTATATTTTAATTTTTACATAATTTTATTTTTTACAATATTTTTAAAATTTTTGTCGTCATTATCACATATTTTAACTAAAAAACGAATTCCTTATTTACGTAGAATGATTCCTTTTTCGATATTTCCTTTACTTTGTGTAATGTCAAAATTGGTATTTTTCCGCTTATTATAAACCTGTTTTGTTAAATGAAAAATGTAGAAAAATTAACAAATTTTCCCTAGAAATGGTTGCATTTATTGATCAATACAATATTTACTTACCCAAATATTATATTTACGGTGTATTACGTTTACTAATTTTATTTTAAATTTAATTTTTTGTAGGACTGGATGTTTAGTGCTTATTTGCACGTGTTATAGTGTATATTTACTCTTTTGTTTTTTATTTTTTGTGGTTCATTCAAAAGAATCTACGTATTCATTCTAACATATCATATTAAACTATATCTTGTCCCTCTCTTAAGAAATAGTCTCCATCCATATTCTTCTATATCAATGAATATATAATATATAGAAATAATACTAAAAATATACATATATGTATGTTGATTATTTATTATTGTTTCCATAGTTTCAAAGTATGCTTTGGCAAAAATTTGAACATCTTTGAATTGACATTATAAATTTTAAAAATTTTTACTACTTATTTAAATTTTATTTTAATTATTTATGCTAATTTTACGAAAAAAAATGTGCTTGTAGAAAAAGTATAGGGTACAATACGTGGGAAAAGCTTATTTCTCACTCATACGAATTGTTGTACTCGCCCTGCCTCTTTTTTTTGTCGTCGTAAAAAATGTAAAAAAGCCTGACCGTCTATGGCCACGAAGGTTTTCTGTAGTTTGCCGTCAAAATTTCCGATATATATATGGGCCCAGCGGCTTTAAAAAGACGTTTGCAAACACGTTCCTTCCTAATCTTACCCCACAACTTTTTGCTTGTCGTCCACCCACATCATAATAATGTAATGTAACATGAATACAATCGAGCAATATTTTGGATGAGTACAACCGTAAAAATTGCCCGTAATTTACCTCAACTTACTGACAAATGTGCTGATACGTGAGAGTCTATAAGTTGTGTTACGTCAGTATTGCCAACTGAGACACAAATATACGCACACGGGGAATACCATCGATTCTACGAAACACAATTCATCACTACATTTGTGTTTACTTATATATACAAAAATTACAAAAGCATATAAATAATCTTCATATTGTTAATGTATTTTTTATGTTCGATGTAGAGATTATTCCCTTTTCCCATCGTCAAAAACCATATAAGCCCTCAAGAAAAATATTGTTTGTTAAAAGGTTCCTTTTTTGCATACCCACAACGCTAAAAAAAATAACATCGAAAAAACCTTTGATTTAAAATAAAAAAGTTTTAAAACACTAAAACCACATAAAAATTAATAATATAGCCCATGTATAAACGATGTTCTGCGAGTTTTTACCGTGGCTTTTCGCGGTTTAAGTAGAGTGAATTTTCAAAAAAAAAAAAAAAAATTATTTTATTACTGCGGAAAACAGAAAAGTTCCTCATCACATATTTATATTTACTATGATGAAAAATTATCACGGATGAAAGAAAGTTTCGTTCGTTTTGTGAAAATTATTTTTGACGTGAGATTTTTCGCTACGATATTCATTCACAACATATTAAATTAATCTGTTAAAAATTTATTAAAAGTTTTTTTTTTTTTTTTTTTTTTTTTATGAACTACCTACAACATTGGGTAAATATAAATTTGATATGTAGACTGGAAAAAAGTTGGGCTACATTTATTGCTTCTTCATGAACTGAGGTTTGCTTGTTATTGAAAAAATATTCCAAGTTCCAACATGCATTGTAAATTTTGGATTTTATATTTTAGCATGATGTCAAACATAGTATTCAATTAGATACTATAGTTTAATCTTGAACTCGATTTGAAAATAATTTATTATTATTTCTTATTCACATTTTCGTTATTAGTTTCGCACATTTTTGAATATGGTCTTAAAATAGTTAAAAATTTTCAAATGCAACATATTGCGAAGAACAAATTGGATAAATATTATAAATTCTCAATACATCGAAAACTATTATCTACTTACTAATACTTATTCGATTCAATTCAATAGACGTCATTAAAAAATATAGAAAATAAAAATGATAATTTGTTCCATAGAGAAAATTGAAAACGTAAATTCGAAAAAAAAATACAGTTTTGTAAAAAAGTAGCGATACAATAGTTAGTAAGTGACAAAAGTTTATCTGCAAATTCTTGTTCTACTTTTTCTGAAATTCTGATTAAATAATGACTTTTTCATCTTCTTTCGTGAAAACGAAAAAGCTCTAGCATTCTCAGCTGTAACTGATAACTCCTGAAAGAATTTAAAATTATTTTAATTCCTTTAATGAAGAAATATTTGGTTTCTAGGAGGAACTATACTTCCCCATTTAAGTAATTTGGCTTGTCTGAGCAAAATGTAGGTAGGTATGGCTTCGTTTTGAGGTAGTCTGATCCCACTAATATCATGAGCAAATTCAGTCTTGTTCTTAGGGTCTTGCCTCGGCCTTGCACTGTTTGCAAGACCTAGACCAAGACCAGTCTTGGTATTATACATAATCTAGCAAGGCCAGCATCAAAAGTGAAGGAAACAAATTTAGTAGCAAAGCAAAATATGAGACACTAAAACTAAACTTATTGAAAGATTACTAGAATCTTTAGGGCAAAACAAAAAAAAAAATTTTCCCAAAAATATAATTGATGAGCAAAAAAGAAACGTCGTCTCCACTTTTTCCGGGCTCCTAAGGTTGCGGACTCCGTTTTTAGATCCAGGCCACCGGGTAATTGCCCCACCTGCCCTATACCCTCTCACCGGCCCTAACTGAATCTTCCAAGCTCGATTACCATGATCGACCAAGATCAAAAAGTTCAAAGTCACTGTTACAATAATTTTTCCGGATTCTGTACCATTCATTCCGAGTAAACTCAAACTCTACTCCAACGACAAAGCATCATATTGTGTTATTACATACATAAAGCTCAAATATATATATTTTTTTTAAAGTGATTGCAGAGGCGAGCTACATAATTGCCCATAATAACATTTTATATTTGCCGTTGTTGCGAGTGTTCCATCCACAGAGTACCTACAGAGGTAACACAACTATCTCTATCATGAAATCTGCAGTGTGCAGTTCTGTGCAAGTTAGGTTACTCAGTAGTCACTCGTTCCGTCGCAGTGGATGAGTGTAGGTTAATTGTTTTGATAATTGTTGGCATTGTTAAAACCCCCACATGGAGCCATATACATGCGTTGTAATATTCTATGTATGTATGCGACACCACGGTCAACACACCTCCGATCACTCTCACAACGACAGATATAACATATTTTCTATCCTTCACTGGTTACACTGAAGTTTTAGTAGTTATATAGAGATAGTAATGTTATCTCTGGTACTCTGTGGTTCCATCAGCCCGGCCGCGTGTCTCTCTAGCTCCTCGGTTGTGCACTGCACATTGAATCTAATGAATATAATAATAATAATGATGTAACATGGCGGGTGTAGTGAAGTCAAGATGGCGGGGGTTATAGAAGCAGTGTCAGAAGGTTATGTTTACCCTAGATGCGTCATCAGATAACTCAAAATGTCGATGATTATATTTTTATATTTTTATGAATATTATTATTTAAGATATTACGTAATAAATATACTTTTTATGGGTGATATAGTTATTGTTATGGGAATATAAAATGAAATAAGGTTGATACCTACTGTCAGAGATACACTAAAGTTATTATTATTTCTGTTTATCATCAAATCTACAGTAAAAATTTATTAACGCATCAGACGACGTCAGAACACGTGGTGAACGTGGCCGATTTAGTTTTGTTTCAGTTTAATTTAATTTTTTTTTTTGGCAAGATATATCGACGTAAACTACGAGAACGACACAGTCCAGACACTTCTTCAGAGGTCGGAAATATCTTTAAAGAACTAAAAGAAAAAACACATACACATTTTTAATAAAAGCAATAATAGACAAACACACTGACAATGGTAAAAAAAAAATATATTATACAAAAACAGAAACAACTTTTATTAGATGTACGCATTTCAATACAATTACCAAAAAAGTTAGATTTTTTGTGTTAATGTGTTTATGTCGTGTTGGTTACTGGGCGATACCCACTTGCGGTAACATCGCACACATCTGTGTGATCAATGATCGCAACCGGGCTCCACTGTCGTTCTGTCTCTTGATGTTGATAATCCGGTGTAAAACGGTAAAAGTGAAGGGAGAGCAATGTGGAATCCGAAAAAGGCACAGCCTGGATACTGTCTTAATCCATATACAAAAATTCAAGCCTCTAAGTTTATTTGGGGGGAAGGGGGGTCTGTAAGCGTGCTAGACTCTTTAAAAAAGACAAAAAAACAGGAAATTATTTTGAAGTTCTCCAAAAAGAATGAGCATAGACAATTCTCATGAGTAGTTTCGACTTTTGAAATTTTTTTTTTTTTTTTTTGTTATTTTTTTTGTTATTATTTTTTGTTAAATCGCATTCCTTCAGACGCTAGTAAATCTGACCCTCATAACAGGGACTCTTCGATTATGTTTGATAACTTCTTGAGTCACTAAAAGAATCATTGTATTTTATGTGGAATATATTTCTGTAAAATTTGGACTGTTTTAAAAATGAATTTATTAAAAACTAAAATTTTTGACTGTCTGTATATTTTGGCACGCAAAACAGGTTAATCTCGGTAAATTTTTTCATGAACAGAATATTATGATTAAAATCAATTTTGAGATGTGATTTAAAAAAGTTTCACTGTACAATACATTTAAAATGATTTTTACATTTAGAGCTCATATTAAAAGTTAAAGATACAAATAACTTCATCACCTACATATATTCTCAACCTAGCGAGGGTGAGCCATTTTATTATATTTAATTCGTTTTAATTCCTTTACGGAGCAATTTTTTTTTCTTTTTAAATAAAATTCACAACGTTTGTAACGATAAATTTTACGACTCTCAAAAGAACATATTTTAAATTATATTTCATTATTGTGCAATAATATTTTTTATTGCTCAATATTTTGGCTTTTTGCTCTCACATTGTAAATAAGATACGAACCTCGGGAGCATTGAAGCTTAAAATTCACTATGTGTAGTTAGTTACTCTGGATAAATTCCATTCAATACTACTCTATCAACTTCACTTGAGAATTTTTCGCGAATAAATGATTTTCTTGAACGGAATGCATTAAATTTTTTATGCAATTTAATTTTCTGCACAATATAAAATATTTTAATATTTTTTATTTTTGAAAATAATAAGAAAATATTAGAGTGGAATGTTTCAATTAACTCTTTATTAGAAGCTACAATAAACTGTTATGGCAAGAATAAAAATTGGTCAATAAATTTTCAGAAATGCCATGTAGGTTTCTTTTTCAGTTCGCACAATGATTTATAATCGAATGATTCAATATTTTGTAACAATAAAATTTATGCAATTGTACGTTTGAGTCTGTGTGATATGTAAATTTTGTTTAAACCGAAAATACATATACGGTACAGCGTTAGCAAGGCAAACCTGATCACGTTCATTCTCGATATATTTTCGCCAACAATCAAAACACTTCAGACAATAATTGCGTATGGTCGACCCATTATGGGACATTAGAATAATTAAAAGTTAAACAATGACTAAACAGTGACAAGTGTTAAAGATATTTCAGTACGGTTCGAAATTATTGCTATTTCTGAAAGGTATTTGGCGAACTGAAAAATAAATGTTTCCGCTCACCTCAACTTTAATGATGATATGGTTTATAAGCAACTGTTTGTAAAATAGTAAGGATTCGTAGAGTTTAAGTAATTTTGGCTAAAAAATTCAATGCTGATATAAATATCGTAGGCTTGATCTATCATAATAATCTAAAGACGAACAAAATTTCAATTAGAATTTCTAAAGTTAGGTGCTTTTAGTCACTAGGAAAAAGTTTGCTTGTAGTGTAACAGTATTAGGTAATGGCAATGGAAATTAGTCAATGTTTCGAGGTCCTTCGTCTGCATATAGTACAATACTTATTAAAAGAATGAAATTCTAAAAAACTTTAGATTTTCGATTTTTTTTAACGGAAACGAATGTAAAACTGTAAATAAAATATTTTTTAGAAAGAACTCTTTTGTATTCGCCACCGTCAAGTTCGCATAAAAATGTCTCAACATAACCAAATTTGTTCAGTAGTGTAGTAAATTTTTTGGAAAACTGTATTTTCACTCTAGCCCCTTATTTTTTCACATTTTATTTTATTCCTTCTGAATAATGTGACAGTAACAGTAAGTAAATTCTAATTATAATGTAAGCACAGTTTAATAAAATTGAAAATTTTTTTTTTTACTTCCTCCGAATGTATAATTTTAGTTGTAGGAACCTCTGGAAACATGTCCCAAGTACCCCAACGTTTCCAAATATAAAATTTTCGTAAAATATAATTCTTAATCGTGTACACCCCTCATTCCAAATATATAAATTTAATTGAGTCCATTTGGACTATATACATATTTTAGAATTTACTTCGATATCCAACTTTTCAAGTGATATTCAACTTGTATATTTTTTCGGGTATCACAAAAACTAATATACCTATAGGTACATTTATTAGTATTTTTTTACACATACCTACAAAGCTATCTCAGCTAAATGCAAATATTTAAAATAAAAAAAAAACGAACAAACAAACAAATAATCAAACAAACAAATGCCGAAATGAAAAAAACAAAAACATAGCAGGAAAAAAATGAAACCAATTGTAAATCAAATCCATTATTTGGATGAGGATAATAACAACAACACTGATTTTTTTTTCTGGATGGGCTTTGCTAAAAAACGAAAAATACACGTTGTTTATAAAGCACAATTCATGTTTTGTAAATGTATCTAAGTATATATAGTTTGGTGGATTGTGAATTATTTATTGATTTACCAGAAAATTAATTTATTGCAAAAATTTTTGTTTACTTTTCAAATTTAACGTTGTATTTTTGTCTATTTTTGTTGTTGTTTTTTTTTTTTTTTTGTTGCGAATTGTTTGTACAATATCAGGGCTGGTGGGAGAAATGATATGCTCCCGGGCAAAATAAAAAATTTTCAAATATTTTCCTTCCCAAAATGCAGTAGACAAGCAAAAAAAAGAAAAGTTTTCACCCTTTGTCCGGTCTCACTTTTTGGACCCGGGCCCCCGAACAATTCCTCACCTGCCCGCTCCTCTTCCCGACCCTGTACAGAATTGGTATTGTTCGATAGTGTAAATGAGATTTAAGCACAAAAAGGTATTAAATTTAAAAACTGAGTTGAACTTGCGGTTGAAATGCTATTAATCAAGAAGAAATTCTGATGGTAGTTCGCTTATAAATTCAATACTCAACCGTGGTCGCTTGAAACAATTTTTTGAAAATCAGATTTACGACAAAACGTCGGGTTGGGACGCTATGATGGTAATACGCTTGCGTCTGACGTCCATTTCATAGCAAGAGTAGTTAGTTGGAGCAAACCCAGCCACTACGAGAGGGTAGGGTAGTCGAGGTTGCAATCCCAGGGCCCGGGCTTGATTAGGGCGCCTATAGCTTTCGGTAGAGGGCCAGGGAAAAAAAATTTTCCACGGCCCTGAACAAATCTAAAGTAAACAAGTACCTACTTGTAGACCATCAGTAACACACTGCTGTTAGAAAAAGTGGTGCATCTGTATCTCGAGTGCGTCTCTCTCGAAATTACCTTATTACTTAATCAATTTTTGGTGTTCTGATGTTAAAAAAAGCACCTTCTGTGTATCCATATTTTTGCTGTCGACTGTTCAAATAAATATTATTGTTATTTTAACGGTTGTTTGTTTGATTTTGGTTTCGATATTTACAAACGATAAACCATTTAACAGTACCGATCGTTATACATACACATACACAGTCCCACACAAACTATATAAACAAATACAAACACAATAATAATATTTAGCAATGATGAAATATTCGAATGAAAACCAAATAGCCTTGTAATTTGTTGTGTATTTAGCGTTGGTTACTATATTGTGGGTCTGTTTTATACATCATGATGCAATGCTCATTACAAATGCATTCAATTGATGTGTGTGTTTTTTGGTGTTATGGTTGCAATGAGTGAGTGAGTGAGTGCATCTCAATCGACCGATCGCCTGTGCAGAATAAATAAATATTGTACCCATTTGAGATCAGAAAATTAGTGGTGCTGAGAATGAAAGAACAATTATGTGATTGTACACATGAAACTAGATATGAATTGAGTCGTAATTTCAATAATTTTCTATTTATTAAATTTATTCCACTGCGCTGATATAGTTGCAGCGTCGGACCTACCGTAAATATCACCCGGGGCCCGTGTCTCTTCTAAAAAGAAACAAAATAAGTATTTTCTTTCTTAAATTTTTTTTCCCTCCAAAAAACAAGTAACGTGCAAAAAAAAAAGAACCGCTGCTCCACCTATATCTGGCTCTGTAGAGTAGTGTGTAGGCGATATACCTAATGGGAATAATTCGATTTTTAGGTAATAGGTAAAAAATAGCTTACCACCGAAGGCACACTAGATTTACTGCGGTAAATTTTTTCCGGCCCTGGACATTGTTAGACCCTTTTTCGATGCCCTATATCTCTGCGTTAAGATTTTTCGCAGACATATCGATGATTTTGTTAGATCATAAATATGTTTGGTTTTATGTGATTAACCTGTTAACCGGGGAATTAGCTAGTGCTCAACTCGTTTCAGAATGGGGACTTTTTGTTCGCAGCGATAAGTAATATCACACCTCAAATAATATTTGATAAAATATTTTATATTTAAAATATCATTCAAATGTATTCAATGTACAAGGAATTAATTGAACAAATTATAATAATTATTTCGCAGTATGATATTGCTTGAAACAGTGTGGCATACACAAGGCAACACAGCAGTCAGGACACCAGAATCCATGGGACTGAAAGTGTTAATTTCCATGACGAAAAATGTCGTCATGCCCATTGCAGTAGGCTTTTATGTATGACGAAATATTTCGTCATACCCAGTTAACAGGTTTTTCCATGACGAAAAATGTCGTCATGCCCATTGCAGTAGGCTTTTATGTATGACGAAATATTTCGTCATACCCAGTTAACAGGTTTTTCCATGACGAAAAATGTCGTCATACCCATTGCAGTAGGCTTTTATGTATGACGAAATATTTCGTCATACCCAGTTAACAGGTTAAAATATTTGATCAAAATCGCTAGAGCCATTTTTCTGTAAATGACCAATTTGTCCATTTTCGGAGGATTTTCAAGATTCAAAGGCGGTTAGGCCCCGTCCACAATTTTTTTTCAGTATATTGACCAACTCATCAGATTGTGTATCTTGATGAACTTCAACCCACACACTAAATTTCATCAAAATCCCTTCAGTGGTTTCATCATAGTTGGAGATCAAAATATATGTAGTTCTCCTAACAGACAGATAGACTGACAGACATACAGGTAGAGAGACATTTTTTGTAAATTACTAATTTGGACTCAAGAGACCAGAATAGACATGCAATGTATACAAACAAGTAAAAAAAAAAATTACGAAGAGTGTCACTTAACAGGTTTTGAAAATGAGACTGTCTATAAATAGGAAATGACTCTAAGAGTGGTAAGTCGAACCGCCAATTCTGAGATTCGGTAATTTTCAAAGTTTAAAAACCTTATCTAGAAATTAAATGTAAATTAAAAATGTATTTTCATTTTTCAGGTAGGTAAAGTAAAAATATATTTTGATTTTAATAGGTTTAGTAGATATTGGGTCATAGATTACCAGAAAACTCTGAATTTTTCCAACAGTGTAATAGTTCCTGGAAGGAAAGAAATATTTTCAATAACAAGGGGAATCACAATAAACACAATGGTGGGACAATTCATGCATTTTTTTTTAACTATGTACGAAATTTTTTAAAAATCATTGAATATTTTGAGATACTTTATCGTGTAAAATTAAGCTGACACTCATTCAGGATTGGTGTGACTCAATACTTATTTCTTTTCTGTTTAAACGAAAACTTTAACACTCCAAAATCAATTGTATCGTTCCAGATTACTCCTATATATTATGTATTATGGCATTACATGTTTCACCATTGTACAATATCACTTCAGTTGTAACAAAGAAATAAAATTTACACATTTACTTATGAAGGAGGCACTAGCTCTCGCGTCATGTAACACTAAAACATATAACTCCGCATGTTACGTATACATGTAATTTACTTAGGTAAATACCATTTGTAACAGCTTTAAATTGTATGACGCGAATGACTCTACACGACGTCGTGGTCCCCGAAAAGAGAGGGAAGGGGTGCCCACTTGTGAATTACACGTACAAAACGTGTACTCGAACTTATACTTATTCCGTTCGTAGCCCGAACCGTCCCGGTATCACTACTACCTATAAGTAAACCGCACTCTTTCTTTTGTACTCAGCTACTGGTAAATGTATTCTTGACATAAAGCTGACCTTTTTGAAAACAAATCCTCTTAACGTTTACCTGGAGTAATCTTAACGTTTTACCAACGTATCGTATATATAGGTACATACGAAGGTAATGTATAACTGTATATATTGATACCACTGTATGGATATTTGAAAATTGTACAATATGTTTAACAATATATCGGTCAGGTTGTAGTGATTAAAAAAAAATCGAGTACTATAATCAATTTCACTTAAATTTAAGCATGATTCACCACTTACGAATTCAAAGAATTCCCGTTTTCTTAGCTTTATTTCTTTCACTGTGGCAAATGTGTAAATTTTAAATTAGCAGTTTTTTTCGTTTTTTTTTTTTTTTTTTTTTTTTTTTATTGGTTTTTGGTACGCAACAGCCTAGGTCATATGTACCCTTGTAATGTACTATTGAGTTTTGAGGTTGGAATGGTTATTGATGGATAATGAGGTATGGTAGTGTAGATGACGTATCTCCCCCGGTTGGTACCGAACTCACGATTTTATCAACCAAGAGCGGAGTTGCTAGACACTAGACCAGCTCGGGGTGTAAATTAGCAGTTTGTTTTTAAGAAAGGTTAGAAGATTGAATTGTTTGGAATATAAAAAATTATTTAATTTTTTAACGATGACTCATATTCAATTGTATTTGAAACGGGGTATATATCCATAGCTAAAACTAGTATGATTTAAAATTCAGTTCTCGTTTCTATACTAAACTTTTTAACTGACGAATTTAGGCTTCTGTATTTCAGTTCAGAAATATATTCTCGTTAAAAGAATTCCTTTCAGGACGATGACTAAAATATCTATCTACGAAAGAACTCCCCACTTTCACCATCTTTAAATTAGTTTCAAATTGTTCTTAAACTTTGCCCTGACCTTAGTATTTTTACGAAACTAAGGTATAACGTAGATAAATATACGACAAAAACACTTTAACAATTTGAGCTTGGTAAATATTCTTCATTTAGTTGTGTAAAATTATACATTTAGTAGTGAAAAAAATATTACAGTTAAGGCCTTATATATAGAGTTGTAGTAGGCAAAATAACATTTTCTCCACTTTCCTTCAACAGCAAAATAAATATTTATTTACGAAATTATTAACAATATCGATTAATACACATGTTTTGGGATACTGTCCCAAATACTGTGATTGTTGGAATACATTGCGGTGTCCACCGCAAAGGTATTTTTAAAAAAATACGATTCTGAAATAATCATGTTCAAAATGCCAAGTTCCTTCCGTTCATATTCAATGTTGAATGTTCGAAAATCTATATATGCAACTGCTTCAAAGTTTTAAGGCCATTATACATTTCGAATAATACAATAAAGTGGCGAAAGTCGACGTACCGCTTATATTATATTTTATGGAGCGACAGCTGCGCAGATTTCCAGTCCCATTTGAGGTAGGACGCTATAAATGGGAATAACTTCGGATCTGATGCTCCGATCGCTACGAAATTTGGTGAGGGCGTTCTTGAGATACTGCAATAAAAAATGATAAACTTTCCAGACAATTAAAACTGTATAATATATAGCCCCTTAAGTAATTTTACGTAGTTTTGTAATCAATTCTTTAACAGTGTACACATTTTTTGAAACTGATGTAAGTCAATAAACTTTACTGGGTCAAATTGAATATGTACGCACTGCACAACCCTCGAATATTAGTTCAAACCGTACAAAAAAAGAATTTCTTTCAAAAATGTAAATAAAAATAAATTGCATACATTTTTAAACAGATAACATCAAATTTTTATTATACTATACTAGATTGTGTGTTTATTATAATAATTTTTATTAAATTTTTCTCTTATTGTATATTTCATACAAAAAAATATTTCCAACCTCTTTTTTTTCACATTCAATTTAATACGGCAAGGCACAAACCAAAACAAAACAACAAAAAAACAAAAAAGCAACACAGAAGATGACGTCGCCGCACCAAATTTACGGATACTGACAGTTGTGGTACGGTGATGACCGCAAAATACGCATACGTTTGTACCATACATGTATGATATACGACAAAGGAAGAGGATATGGAAAAAAAAATTGCACAGCGGCAATCTGACAGACGAAACAGAAATGCGTGACAAGAATGTACAATATTATCTCGCTTTATCACGATAACAAAAAATTGTATATTGTCTCTCTCTTTATGTTTATTTTATGTGTATAAATTTTGGTGATGTTTTCATAAAGATCAAACGCGAGTGATATTGTATTATATTTATATGAGTGGTACTCAACTCGCTTCAACTGGAGCCAACTCTCTAAGCCTATTATAAAGTTGAATTACGGCGAAGACAAATTTATTTCTTCACAATATATTAGAGAAGAAAGATACACAAAAGGTATGATTTAAGGTAGTTAGCTTGTGACATGCTAGTAGAAAAAATTGCAAACCAAATTTACTTTATGTCATTATTGTCTGTATTAGTGGATAGATGTTGATATGTACTAGTTTTCATACGAACATGTATATGCATACTTTCAAACAGCTTGTGTATACACACTTATACTATCAAAGTTTTATATTATAAATGCTCTGGCATCATTGTGATTTATCCAACAAACATATTAAGTGGTATGCATATGCGTTTGGAGCGCTTTATTTTGTCACCTATACAAGATAGACAGGTGCTCTCGCGGAATTTTTTGTAGAGAATTCGATTAACCCTTTTTAATGTATCTATCACCGTTTTCGCTACGTAAGCGATGAAAGGATAAAAAACGCTATTCATGAATTTTTAATACTGTTTAAACAATAAATAAGAATAAACCAGTTATTTAATATACAGAGTTGCCAGATTGCTTCGGTTCAGTTGCTTGAAATTGGTGTATTTATTAAAGTACTATAATTTCTCTGATGATAACTTCAATTCAAAACGATCAACAAATAATTCAATTTTTTCTTTACATTCAGAACTTATTAATTTTTCATTCCCTAGTTATTTATTGAATTCTGTCGAGTCATTATATTGTTAAATACAAAACAAGGGTACGTAGTCAGAATTTTGAGATCTAATACATGGAGTAGATACAAACTTTAACCCTAATTATCTTAGCTCAGAAGCGATCAATCTTTCCCAAATTATAAGGACAGTCAGATATAGTATTCTTCTTAATATTGTTAAAATTTGAAACTATTCTGTCGAAAAGTTGAATATCGAGGTAACTACCTTAACAATTTATTAGTAACATATAAGACCAGATAACTTTGTCTATTAAAAGTAACTCTATCAGACCACATTTCATGTCAAATAAATTAAGATTTCATACAGAGCTAAAAAGTAAAATCACATAATACATAAACTAACTTCCTGTCTCCACACGCCTCCCACCAAAAGCACAACATGTAACTACAATAAACCTCTTATCTATGTACACGGATCTACGCTTGTGTGTGTGTGCCAAACGTCATAAACACAAGCGTGTACGTCTCTGATAGGTGGGGTATGCATTGTATACGTACATATAATATGTACTTATGTAGGTGTTCGCTCACTGTTGGAAAGTGGTTGACAATAATGACAAACAATCGGGTTGAAACAATGTTCGCACCACTACAGATGGTGCACGGCAAGTCACCTTAAGCGGTATCTGACTCAATTTGACACACTACTGTCTGCAGATTTTTATAATATATACGCTTAGGGCTTGAGTAAAATTTTGACGGTGACGTAAAATTCCTAATACCAAAAGTAATTTAGTTGTAGACACTTCTATCAAAAAAAGCAGAATCGCGTAAAACTGAACAAAAAGTACGCTAATGTATACTTTATCAATTTTTTTGTCAATGTAAACTTGACTTAAATCTTGCTTTAATTTCGGGTCACGAGTCATTATTATATAATATCTAATTTTAAACACACTTTTTCAACCTGAAATCGTTACGAATCTTTCTTTTAGTGGTGGCAACGCTGGAAAGAATAATCCTCGCGCACAAAAAAAGCTGAGTTTTTGTCCTAGGATGTATATTTTATCCAACTACCAAAAAGCTCCTGTTAATTATAGTTGAAAAAATATTCCCAGACACTTTGGATAGTTTCTTTGTGAACGTATGATTGTCTTTTTCTAGTTCCAGTCAAACAAATAAATAGTGCATAGGGTACTAATTGAACATTGGGTTACGAAATAATAATAAATAATAAGTTAATAACAGTATTTTATATTTTTGTGTAAATTTTGTTTATTCAATAATAATTTGATTACAGAAAAATATTTTTTAAAGAAACCGAAAACAAATGACATTAATGATTTGTTATAACTTAACTGTAAACATTTACAGAAAATAACTGAATGACTGGATTCATTGCAAAATATTTAATACTATTAAAAATATAATTTTGAAAAATAAAAATCAGTGAATGTCAATATGTACGGCTTAGAATTTTCAAATCAGTTAAAATCAAACGAAAATAGTTTATTCAAATTGAAAATAACATATTTAACTTTTCTTTACAGTATTGCATCATTTTTTTAGCTTTGTGAAGATGAAATATTATTATATTAAATATTTAAAAAACTAAATAAAACCACTGATTAAGGACACTGGTGTAGTGTTGAAAAGTGTACGACAAGGACAAAAAAGAAGGAAACCTATAAAAGTGTCTGGAAATATTTTTTCAACTATAATAATACTCTTAACTTTACAACTAGCGTAAGATCGAGTACCACATTTCATTAAAATTTGATTATTTATAAATTTGTAGGAAAAAATTGTCAGCCATATTGATTTCTTATTCTATACGTGAATAAAAGACACCCGTTGTTTTTTAACTACAGTAGGAACGGACTTAGGTCATTCTTTCTCAGCATGTTGAAGACAACGAAATTAATTAAAACTAAAATAGAAGTAACTTTGATATGAGAGATATAAGAATCAATTTAGTAGTTAAGATCAAATACACATCTTTATTGGCTGGTAGTTATAAGTTCTTGTTAATCTTACCTTAAAAACCAAAATCGAATGTCACATGGAAATTTTAAGTTGCTGCATTTCCTATTTGCTTACCTGTAAACAGAAAGAAAAAGAAATTATTAATAAAATTATGCTTTTATAAATTTTGTTGAACATTGTTTCAAACTTTATTCAAAATTTATTTTATAACTTTTAGCCCATACTAAAAAAAAGCTTGATTCAAAAACAAATTTTTTTTCGGAAATTCTGTGTTGATCTAAAGAAATTAAAGATTTAGAGGTAATTTCATTTCGAATGAAACTTTTTTTCAAATTTAAATACAAAACTGGAAAAATTCCTAAAACGATTGCAATTTGAGAATACTTATTTACAACAAATTCTAGACAAGTAAGTAGCGAAAGTCAAGTAAAAGTCAAGTGAAACCTGATTAATTGCGACACTACGCTGTACCACGTCAAAAATTCCATTTCGTCATAATTCTTCATGACCGTCACCGTGTTAACTTGTTTGGTCTTTCATTAAAAGTTAATCGTTATTTTCATATAAATAAACTGATTTTTTTCTAATTTCCCCAAATAATTTTTTATCTATACTAAAAAGCTACAAAAGAGATCAAATCAGAAAAGGTGTTAAAAGGAAAAAGGGACAAAAAGGTAATAAAAATAATAACAATTCGGAAAATTCTCATCATAAAAACACCTAAACAATATCTTTTTTCTTTCCACTCCGATAATCAAGGAAAAATGAATCGGCATAAAAAAAATAAACCGATTTTGGTGCAAAAAAGTGAACGGTCACTAAAAGGTCAACATAATAAATACTTACAATAGAAATACAGAGATTTGAATTTAATGAGTGACATAGGGATTTTTTAACTGTAGTTTGAGGTGAACATCAATTCAGTATATCGCGACTTCTCCGTCCCAACCTCGTATATCAAAAATTGCATGTTTTATTTAGGATGTCTTTCTATAGCTGTGGAATTTTTGATTTATTTTACGTATAGATCCGTAATTAGATTATTAAATGAACGACTCTAAACTTTGTCGGCAAAGAAAATAGTTTCTCAGAAGCAAAATAAATAAGATTATACGGAAAAAAAAAGTTTAAATTGAATTTAAAAGTAATGTCTCCTTCACAGGATGCAAGATTGTCTACTGGAACAACTATATGTTCTAACCAATAAGAAAATCGCATTTGTCACAAATCGTGTGCAGCCAACATCGTACAGTACCCGGGACAGTGACCAGCACAGCAGCTCGCTTGAAATCCAGCGTTAAAAATCATTTTTATACTATTCAGGAAAATATTAAAATCAAGTAGGTACCTAGTTTTTTTATTTAAAAAGTAAAATTAATCTGAAATCTGGAGACTTTTTCCCATTTGGGTTTCATTCAAATTTAATAATCGACAGTTTTGATTTTTTCAGCTTGTTTACCGGTAACGTTCTTTTAGTTTATAACATTTTAAATGAAAATATAATCAAAATATGCTTCATATTTTTTAATTAACTTAAAATTTTATTACATAGAAACAAGAGTTGCCGACTTACTTAAAACAGTGTGTGCGCAAGTGGTCTAATTTGCATGTAAAAGCAAAACTTGTTTATGCAAATTAGTCTTGTTAATATAATAAAAATATAAAATATATGTAGTAAACGAAACTTATACAGACAAACTTGTACGTTATCTTTATATATTAACCAAAATAATTATACAGCGTGTTACAGAGGAAACATTTTTCCGTAAACATTTTCTTGGATTTGTCTCGATTTGAACTTTCGTAATCTGGTGTCCTAACCAATTCTTATGGCGGAGCTATTTGTTTGGGCTTTGTGAATCAATGACTATCAATAACTTGTCACAAATAGAAGTGTCCAGCCATACTATGGTAAAGTTATGGTCCTGAGTTTCGTAGAGAGGTCTATATGTTATAAGTGTGAACTGTAACAGTCTTTTAACTTTTCAGTTTTCTCCATAATCCACAAACCTAATCTCAAACCTCTTTTTGCAACTAATGCTATTATTTAAAATTTTTATCCGTATAACTGTTTGACATCCGTTAAATTTTGAAACTAAAGATTTGCCAATTCTCTACAAAAACAATCTTCTACTTTTCCAAGCTTTCGATTTTCGACGATTTTATAAATAATTCAGTTAAATATTTGGGTTGATGAGTAAAAAATCTACTTAATAAATTTCTAACACTGACTGACTGACAGACAGACAACGCACTAAGTGGGTTTAATAGGGGACGAAAATTTGTATGTAAATTCGTTATTTTTGAAGTTAGTGGTATATAAAAATATGTTACTATGGCTATTAAAATAAATAATATATTATTGAATAAATCTTTAACATTGACTGACAGACAACGCCCAGCCTAAACTGTTGGGTTTACAAGGACGAAATTTAGCACAGGAGATATGAAAACTGGCATTTAGGCTTCTATTTATAAATAAAAGTCAGTTGTGTAAACGTTTCTGGAAATTTATTCCCTAAAGAGTTAAAACAGAAATGAGAGTTCGTATGGGAAGTTCGTCATTTTTGAAGTTAGAAACGTGGATATTGATTTAGGCTTTTGAAAAACATTAAAAGTGAGCAGAAAGTGAGTACCAAATAAAAAAATGTTGTGAATGGGAAATCCCATCGGGTATACGGCTAGTGTATAATATGGTTCTTACCTTGTGGGAATCTGTACACCCTACCATACAGGGAATGTTATCTGGGACACATGGTAGATTCGGTTATTGTAAGTTAATATTATGCAGCTACTATTTATAGAGAACTGTATTTTGCTTTGAACGTACATATTTCGAAATTACCCATGTATATAATATATATCTTCATGTATGATGCAAAAATAGTTATGGATTTGCAACAAAATACATATATTACATTTTTGATATTATTTTTACGGCTACGACCTTATGTATTCATTTAGAATTGAACGGCAAGGTCGTGATGCGTGCACGTAATATCGCAATGCCGTTAAAAGTAAAATTTCTTTGCGGGGTTTTTTATATTAAACTTTAATTTTGTTAGGAAGAGGTAATTAGGTTATGAATGAAATCGGACAAAAAATGAGTAAGGAGTACAATTTTTGAAATATTTATGGTAAATTTTTACAACATTTTTGCAAGTATTTTTTGATGTATTCCATGGACAACTTTTGTAAAACACTGTAAATTTGTAACTTTTCCTTTTGATGCTTGACAATTTTATTTTTCTTTGACTCATCAAAAATTGTTTATGAGGTGTTGCTCAAAAAACACGAAAATTATATGGTGAGTTAATTTTATTTCTTTGTAAATTAACTTTAAAAAACGTAACGAACTTATAAAATGTGTTTTAATAATTTTATTTCTCTTTCAGCGGCTTTTTAAATTATTGAATCTTGAGCGGTGAATGAATAAAAAGGAATGAAGAGGCAATTTAATAAAAATGTTTAAAAATAGCTCATTAGTTAACTCAAACTATTGAAGTATCGTATACATGTATTTTAAAATTAAAATGTGGTAAGAATTTAATTTTACGTTTATAACGTTTTGTCACATTCAACCAATTTCAACACTTAACGAATATATCGAAAATATTTCGCAGGTACAGTCAATCGAGTTTTCGTACCGTATGAAAATTAGATTGTACTGATTGAACGGCATTAACACTACACGGTTCGCGCATCTACGCAGTGAACTTCCCCAGGAGCCGGCAATACTTTTTAAGAATTAAAGAAGATTTTCCCTAAAAAATTCAACATGTGTGAACATACACATTTTTAATAAAAATAAAACGGAAAATACAATAACCATAAGCTGATAAAAAAATTATAAAAAAAAAAACAAAAAACAATTAAATACTTTTATTACAATTAATAATAATAATAATAATGCAGTTTAACGTCGGTTTTTATGACAGTCAGTCTATAACAGACGCCATCCACATCATTATTTTTCTAACATTATTTATACTTTAATACATTGCAATTACATTTTGATGGTGGTGGAGGAGAAGGAAAGTGGGTTGAAAGCTAGGATTTGGTAGGTATATGCGTCTGCTGCCGTCTTTTTATGTCATCGAAGGATGACATATTAATATCGTTGTGTGATCATAGTGGGGGAAACATTATTATAGAGTTGTATATCCATATTGAATAATTATAGAGTTGTACATCTATATTGAATAAACGCAAGAGGGCTGTGGTTAACAACTATATTCTGTGGTTAACAACTATAGAGTTAACAAAAAATCATAAATTAACACTTTCACTGAGGTGACATTACTTAGTGCGTGTCAAATACACGCACTTAACGAATTTTTAAGGAATTGTGCTAATATTCATCTCGAATTGTGAAGGGAAACTGCAGAAAACCTTCACAAGCATAGTCGGTCGTTGGATTCGAACCCTCGACCTATCAGCCGGCAAGTGCCCTTCCATTACAATAAAATTTACACATTTCAATACAATTACAAAAAAAAAAAGATTATATAAAGCTATATTGTTATTTGTTTTCCGTCTACCGTTACAGAGAGTGTATTACCGGCCAATACCCGTCTGCGGTAACATTGCACACATGTGTGTTCACTGGTCACACGATCGATCTCTACGGTTGTTCTGGCTATTACGCAGACGCTTTTTGTACTCGGACCATAATGTGTTAATACAGTCGAATAAGACAAGAGTTTTGTGCCAGACCACTCCTTATAAGACTATGCTGAAATTTTCAAAATTATAAACTGAGTATAGAAAATGCAACGTTAAATTGAAATAGTCTTAAGTAGTCGAGCGACAAAATTAAGTGCGCAGCAGTGAGGGCATTCAAATTCCGATAAAAATTTCCCCTACCTCCCCTAGACTAGTCTTATAACGGGCACTCGACTGAATTAGGATTAGGGATGTTATGGATATTCGTAACCGTAACCGAAACTACCGGATATCCGAAATAATTCATTATCCGTAACCGAAACCGTATCCGAAAATAAATGTTTCGGATAAAGACAGACAACTGCCGCTGGAAAATTGAGTTGAAATCGAAGAAAATAATTTAAAATATTACTAGCATGTTTCTTTTGATAGATTTTCGTTGATTCGTGCTTGGCGTTTACATTTTCTGGTACAATTTTCCCCTTTTTTTCTAAGAATATTGTTCATTTAAAAAAATTATCCGTAACCGTAACCGTATCCGAAACATAATCCGATACTATTATATATCCGTAACCAAAACGGAAACCGAAAAAAAATGTTTTTAAATATCCGTATCCATATCCGTATCCGAAATTTCATATCCGTAACATCCCTAATTAGAATCACGAAATTTAACGATGATGTAAATTTAAAAATTATAATTTTTGTCCAACTTGTAGGTCCGTACCATTACAAATGACGAACAAGCCGAAGAAAACACGAAAAAAAAAACGAAACACAAACACAATTAGTTATTTGGTGTATCGAGCGCGTATCCCTTATCACCGTCCAAATAATCCCCGGTGATCACGTTTCACAGATTTAATGTTTCCTCCTCCCACCTACGCCACTATCATCTATCCACTTCTATCCATTTCGTGACAATATCAATCCATCTTTGTCTATTTTAGTGTTGTGTAGTGTAGTTTATTTGCTACCATCGGTAAGTTGGTACATGACATACATAAATGGGTTTATATCTCTTGTTTTGTTACAACAGCTATGATTTCCACATTATAAATCTTTACAAAGCAGACATGACTAACTACAAGTTGAAACTAACTATAGGGGCGGTGCGGTGCGGTGCGCGGTGCGGTGGAGGTCAGGATTAGAATGGTAGGGAAAATTAAACAGCAACAATAAACACTAAATAAAAATGAGGAGTCGTAGGATGTAATCTTTACATGTTTCTTTTTTCGTTGTTTTCCGAAAATTTAGAAACAATAAAAGCTTATCAGTCCTAATTTGAAGTCAATCAAGACGGACGAGATGAAGTCAAAGAAGATTATGTTTTTCATAGAAATGTCAATTATATTTTTTATTTTTTTTCCTTTGGAACCCCAAAGAGTAAAATAACTAGTAACTTATCATGTGAGGATGCTGGTGTTTAATGTCTTCCGATGTTCCTCTAGTTGTAGGATATCCCCGCTCTATTTTTATTTTTTTAAACCTGAGGAGGAGGGATTCGCATCGGTTACCTGTAACGATATAGAAGTACTTGTGAATAATGGATAGAAAAGACCATTCCGTTCAAAGGTTATAAAGAATCAAAATTTATTTTCCACTTACTGGGGTAGATGGATGCATTTTTAAAAGAAGCTGTCAGAAACAAAGTTGTTATAGATTGCAATCAGTCGCACAGGGGAAATACGTTGTATTATATTGTGCAATATTATATTGAGCAAACGTAGTAGTAAATTGTGCAATAAGTGTGGGAAATTGTCGATTGCCCACAAAAGCGAAGTTGAGGGCACTCACTAACAAGTAAAGGTCCCGAGGCCGGACCTATCGATTTTGATGAAACTTAAATATGTTGTAGAACACTAAAAACTAAGGGACACGTATTTTTTTTTATCTGCGGAAAAACAGTTTGAAGGGGTGAAATCGCCCTCCAAAAATTGGGGTAAAAATTTAATTTTTCAAATATCTCGAAAACAGTAAGAGATAGAGCAAAAGTTTAAATTGGCGATATTACTCTTTTTTAAAGAGCTATCTATTGATATGCAATTTGTTCAAATTGCATCAGCAGGGGTGGTTGGGGGTTAAAATTTGGGGGTTAATTTTACAAAAAGGGGGTGAAAAATAAACAATATAAAAATTTTGTTTACAAATTTGAAATCTACGTCAAAAAATCTAATTGACCTGTTTTTGCTCAATATCCTAATATTAAGTCTAGGGGTAGTTAACTAGAGGGTGACTATGTCGAATAATCGTACTATTTGGGTATTTCAAGAAGTTCTTCTTCATGGAAAATAGCTTAGGACAATTAAAATAACGTAGAAATGAAATTCTCGAATTCAAAATTGAGGTTGAGTAACATTGGAGAGGGGGTGAGTCACCCTCTTAAATTACATACTAGTTTATATACACTAATTTTTTTAATTTAACACACTGATAGTGGGTAAAATAATGTCACAATAAGTGGTTCTGAAGTTGGACTATCATATGTAAGGTCTTTATTAGGTTTGTTTTTTAATGGATATTATAGTTTTCCCTATCGAAAATTATCGATACCGAAAATTACATAACCTAACCTAAAATAACGAAACCTAATAAAAACCTTACATACGATAGTCTAACTTCAGAACCATCTATTGTGACATTATTACCCCCTGTCAGTGTGTCAATTGCAAAAATTAGTGTATGTAAACTAGTATGTAATTCAAGAGAGTGACTCACCCCCTCTCCAATGTTGCTTAAAATCAATTTTGAATTCGAGAATTTCATTTTAGTCCAACTTCAGAACCACTTATTGTGACATTATTTTACCCACTATCAGTGTGTTAATAGCAAAAATTAGTTTATATAAACTAGTATGTAATTTAAGAGGGTGACTCACCCCCTCTCCAATGTTGCTCAAACTCAATTTTGAATTCCAGAATTTCATTTCTACGTTATTCTAATTGTCTTAAGCTATTTTCCACGAAGAAGAACTTCTTGAAATACCCAAATTGTACGACTATTCGACACAGTCACCCTCTAGTTAACTACCCCTAGACTTAATATTAGGACATTGAGCAAAAATAGGTCAATTAGATTTTTTGACGTAGATTTCAAATCTGAAAACAAAATTTTTATATTGTTTATTTTTCACCTCCTTTTTGCAAAATAAACCCCCAAATTTTAACCCCCAACCACCCCTGTTGATGTAATATGAACAAATTGCATATCAATAGATAGCTCTTTAAAAAAGAGCAATATCGCCAATTTAAACTTTTGCTCTATCTCTTACTGTTTTCGAGATATTTGAAAAATTAAATTTTTACCCCAATTTTTGAAGGGCGATTTCACCCCTTCAAACCGTTTTTCCGCAGATAAAAAAAAATACGTGTCCCTTAGTTTTTAGTGTTCTACAATATATTTAAGTTTCATCGAAATCGATAGGTCCGGCCTCGGGACCTTTACTTGTAAGTTCGTGCGCTCATTCGCTTGAGTGGGCAATCGACAATCCCGCACGAGTTGCACATCCTATTTTTTATTATGAATTTCACATACTTTTTTCTATTATTATTACTATTTTTGACATTTTTATTACTTTTTAAAATAATATTTTTAAGTGTTCGTCTTTTTTTCTGAATTAATTATCGTTTAAATTACTTTGCTGGTGGTTTCTATAGAAATAATTATGAATTATTTATTAAATGAAAAATCAAGTTGCGGCTTTGCGTGTTTTGATTAAATTTTGCGTGTTTTATGGTCAATTTTCGTGTGGAAAGTTACTTTCTGCACGAAAAAAAGAATGTGGGAAGAGTACAGTGGGCAAACAGCCATTTTGCGTACAGAAATTTGTGCGCGAAGTTAGTACTTCCCACTGTGATGCTATATTGATTAGAAGTATATGTTACGGTTATCTATCTTGCTGCAAAATTTAGGATAAGGAAGATAATGGTCTTCTAAGTCACATTAATTCTTTGCAAAATGTTTGCTTGAACAAAAAGGTTGGAAAAAGTTGTAAAAAATTTATTTTGGAACACAAATAAATTTAAAAGTTCAACACCGCCATCTTTGAATTGACAACAGTTTGGAGTGAGTGTCAAATGAGTATAGTGTACATTGGCGTTAGTTTTTCAATCATTTGAATCGTAATTTGTTCAGTATTTTTTGATTGAAAAAATAACTTACTTGTACTTGGCTCGCAAGGTTATTTTTGCGGCTATGGATGTTTAACGTAGTTACCCTGAGACAACGAGATAAAGAGGTATAGCTCAGCGAAAAAATTTTCGTTTATCAAAAATTAAATATAATGTATTAAGATTCTTCAGTTATTATATCTGTAGGTATACCACTAGTTTTTTTGAATTTTCGCGTGCTTATGTTGCAAAAATATAAAAGCATTGTTGAAACAGCGTTGTAAAAACGTTGTAAAATGATGCTTATTAATTATACGAGTATTTCGAAAACGGCGCGGTCAAAATTTTTTATTTGTTATTAGATATGGTTTGTAACTTTGTATTTTATAACATATTAAACTTTTATCAAATTCCATTGACACTTTTTGATTTTATTCAAAAAAAAAAGTGTTTCCATAAGTGCCCGTATTAAAATTACAAAACTTTGAAACTGTTTTTCTCAAAATTGAGGCGGTCATTTTTTTTCGGTATAGGCTCGTTCGTAATGCTCGTATTATTGGTATTGAATTAAATAAATGTCTCCAGAAGTTTCGGTAAAATCCCTTGACAAATCGTTTTACGGACGAACTACCTTAAGAAGCTTTGACTTTCAGCTCCTGATTCTTCAATTGTATCCGAAGTCACAAAAATAACGCTTATGGTCCTCGATAACTAATATAATATTTATTTTGGCGAAGTTTCTAGTTAGCGCGCAATTAGAATTACCCCCTTTCATACAACGTCTTCCCCAGTCCCTATCAAAACGAAAAACATAAATACCCCTGTCGCAGCATCCTGCATAACTTAGCGAATTTTCGTTTATAAAAATTAGTTTTTCTCGGAAACTAGTTGACATAGAACAATAATTTAAAGACCTTTTTTATATAATTTCTCCCCCCCCCCCTCAAATGGTGTAAAAAAAATTTGCAAAAATTGTTGATTAAGTGGAAATTTTTCTCAAAAAATTAATTTTTTGCAAGAACAAAAAGCATGTTCCTGGCATCCGACGTGTCTGGCTAACGAACTTGTCCAACGGTTTGGCATTTCTAACATTTTCACCAAATTTCGTAAACCTAGGACATTTCGTTCGAGAGTTATCGTGCGGACACACACACATATACATATAAATTTAGTGAATATTATTTTCGGTTTCTAGGGACCTCAAAACAAATTTCTGCAACAATAGTCTCGGGCTCAAGTCGCGTCATGACAGTGGCTGTAATAGCTGAATTCCATTCTGGGAATTCGCTAAAAAGACATAAGTACTATGGATATATCGTTTCCGAGAACCGTATACGTATACCTAAAAATGACGCAAGTGACAGTCCATATACCGAGTATACCGAAATAGAAAAGTCGAATCGAAAAGCCAATACGTAAACGATATCAATCAGCGAAGCGTGCTCCATTATATAGAAAATATATATACTTCAACAGAACTGTTTGTCATAGGCAAACAGATGTTATTAAAATGGCTTCGATTATAATAGAAACGATCCGTGGCTCGGTCGGTCCGAACTGCTTTTAAAAGTTTATTCTTCCACTGGTATAGAAAGTAAACGGGAGTCGAACACAGTTCTGTTATTTAAATATATCGCTTCAAGATATATTGTGCCGACATCAACGATAAAAAGAAAAACAAATTTTTTTTCGTCGAATGCGTATGCATGAAAGAAAAAATTTTTTCATCGTTGAAGCGCATACATATTGTTTATTCGTCAAAGATAAGTTTTCGCTTGGTTGACAAAAAATTTGTATTTTTTTGTATATGCCTATCACAGGCAACATAAAATAGATGATGGATATTTTCTGTTTATATTTTTAGTTAAGTGAAGGTGAACTATAACTAAGAATAATAATGTCTTTAAATATTGGTAAAGAATAAAGTTTAGTTAAAGAATTTCTAAAGGGTAAAAGTAAATAAGCTGCATACAAAAAAAAAAACGCCGTGAGCAGCGGGGCCCCATCACGGTAGTCGAATTTTCCCCTTCATCTTCGGTATTGAACGTCTACAAGCGAAATGTGATTGAAAGTCTACAACCGAATTGTCATTTTGTTGGTTTCAAAACTGGTGATGAGTGTTCGGCTGATCGAGGCTTTAAAAAAAGGTTTTAAGTATTTAAGGGCTGTATCTCAGTAAATTTCAATTTTGTGCCGAAAACAGGTAGCAGAAAAAAAGCCAACACAATTCGTACGAGGACATTCCTGCCCATGTTTATCCGCTAATTGCCTTTATGTTTTAGTTTTAAAAATTAAAAAAGGACCTTAAATAGTAAACTGGAAGGCCTTTATAAAGATATTTTTTCTTTCCAAAAAAATCCAAAATTTCTATTTTATAAATACTAAAAATCCAAAATTCCTAATTTATAAATAAACAGTGACTTTAATAACATTTTTAAATTACTTAATATGTATGTATTTCATTTGTCATAAAAGTAAGTTCACTTTTTTTAAAATTTTTTAAAATTACTATTCGCCTACTTGTATTTAGAATAAACATAATGCTTTTAAAACACATTTAACAATAGCATTCAATTCCGATGTAAAAATGGGAGAAGTGGGGGGAAAAGTGATGCGGACTCCCTACAAGGTACTAGCTGGATACTAACTGAATACACGTACAAAATTTCAGCCCTCTAGGTTTCCTTATGGAGTCTCTAGACATGTTAGAAAACAAGCAAAAAAATTAAGGAAATATTGGCGTAAAAATCGTGGGGGTAAGGGTTAAAAGTTGAAACCTCCAAAAAACAGTGTCTGGCTATTAGCTTAACCTGTACACCAAATTTCAGCCCTCTAGGTTTATTTGGGGAGATTTTGACCCGAACGAAACTGTTAAAAAACAAGAAAAATCATGTTCTTTTGGTTATAAAAATGGTGGGGGTAGGGGTCAAAAGTCGAGACCCCCAAAAGGCACCCCCTTGATACTAACTCAATCCGAATACAAAATTTCAGCCCTCTAGGTTTATTCGGGTGACCTGTGCGAGTGGTACAAACTTCGAAAAAGTCGAAAATGCATGAAATTGTAGCTTAAAAATGAGGGGGGTGGGGGTAAAATATTAAAACCTCCAAAAAGCACAACCTAGGTACGAACTTTATCAACACACCAAATTTCAACCCTCTACGTTAATTCTGGGGGGCTGGGGGCCTGTTAGATCCAGCGAAAATCGTTTTTCCCCCCTCTACTCCCACCATATCATCCTAGGAAGCTGAATTTTGGATATGTTGTAGATAATTGACCGAAACATTATTTAAAACCGGTTTGGAAAAGTTTTATTGCTTTTGCGCCCCCCACCACCCCCTTAAATGTCGGGTCTGAAAAAAAATTTGCCCAAAATTTGACCCCACTTTGATAGTATTGTTGTGCATCGGAATAAGCCCCACTTACCAAATTTCATCTCTTAACTTCCATAGGGGGGCCCTACACATATTAAAAGGTTGCGGGAAAATATATATATATATATATATATATATATATATATATATATATATATATATATATATATATATATATATATATATATATCAGACATCTTTTTTTTTTACATAATCGTGTTCTACGGGTCCGAAAACGGATAGCGCCCCTGGTCTCGCCTCTCGCAGCTCTTATCGTATAGACTGTATAAGTCTAATTTTTCGGAGAAAATTCGACTAATGAATATTGTTGAACTGGAAAATTTGAAAAGACCATCAAAATTTCTTTTTTTTAAAAGTAGGTTGTTGAGGTTGTGCCTTAAAAAGGACCAGCATAACGAATATGGTAAAATTGTCACCTGTAAATCAATCCATATGGATTTGAAATCGGTTAAATTTACCAACAAAAGCCACAACGAATGGCCAATGAAAAGTTTACGACCTTTTTTTCGCAGCCAAATTGGGAAAATATTCTTCTGTATTATATGGTAAAAAATTTACTTAAAGAAGAACAAATGAACTGAAAAATATAACTAGCTAAAGTAGGAAAAGTGTGTCATATTACTCTAATTTAGTTGAGGTTTTGAAGAAAAATCTTTTTTGCCATAAATGAAAAATCATTAGTTTTATTAATTTTTTTTTTTTACGTAAAAGTTATATCAAATTAAAATTTAGTACCGACAGTTCCCGCGACTACCCGATCGCATATGTGACATTATAATGTTTACATTGCTTGAACATACATTAGTGTCTATTTATTTTGAATTATTGTTGCTAGGCAATTATCCCTGCTATAAATATTTTTATACTGACAATTTAACTCATGTGTATCAAGTCCCATAAAAATATTGTAGTTTTTTCACTTTTACCATGGAAAAAAAGTTAGGACAGATTTTTACAGCAAAAAAATTGTTACAAAACATTTCATTGTAGATAGACACGGTAAAAACGAAACAAAAATTCGTATTGGTAAATTTAACTGATTTCAGAACCATAGTAACAATGTATTAAATAATAATATGAATTATACTAATTTATTTTATTCGTTAAATTGTCTTACCGTATTACACTTGAGTTTTATATTTTTTCTGAATAAATTTATGTTTTCTACAACTCAAATTTCTTGCCTAAAAGCAACTTAACTTCAGTTCCGCTGTCGCGTTTTTGTTAGTTGACAGTTCTTCTCGTCAAATTAATAGGCCACAAATTTTCGGTAGACAAACTTAAATTTGTTCAGAAAAACTTCTCGTGTAGTTAAAATAAGTGAATAACAGTTGAATATAATGACGTCACAACATCACAATCCTTTGTGGCGTTATATATAACCAAATGATATTTTTTAAAATTTTATAAATTTTGATTAATTCCCTATTTATTATATATCGTTTTTAAAATTTTTTTAGCATTGTTTATGAATATTATTTTTTATTTAAAAACTGACTTACAGGCATGTCCCTGCCACTCCATTATAGTCCATTGTAAAAAAAAATGGACCGTCTTTTGACGCCGCTGTAACTAATATACCAGATGGCGTTGATGTACAGGGATAAAATTAGAGTCGGGACATGAGTTTCGATAGTTCGCTATTTTTCATCAGATTCAACTAAAATAAATTGGAAATAAATTAAATATTTAAAAAAATACTTCAACTTAACCTCGAAAGATTAATTAAATTAAAAAATTAATTTTGACATCTATTTGATGAAAAATGCTCACATGTCCCAACTCTATTTAGTATACCCCCTATACCATTAGCGCCACGTAGCAAACTGTGACATTCAATGGCCCGTCCTTGAAAACAAGTGGCAGGGACATGCTTACAGGCATTAATATTGTAAATTTTGATAATAGTTAATTCAACTCGAAACGTTAGATTTCCAAAATTTTCTCGATTAGTGAAGGCAACTTACCGAACTTATATCGATAAAATCCTATTATATTTTATCTACATAAAAACATAACTCATATATTATTAGAATAGGTAAATATTAAAAAGTAATATTTATACAAACCAAGATATGTGCTGTTGGTTAACACCCAGAAAACTTTGAGTGGATCCACCATCACAAGAAAGTCACGTCATTGCTGCTCGTGCGACCAATGTTGTTGCAAAACTACCGAACTTAATAATATTAAACATAAAATATAACTGTGATAATATTGTAAATATTTAGTCGATTTCAATATTTGCGAATGAAAATTAACGTGGTACATTGCGTATGTAGCCAAACATGAAGAATCATATACAAAACACAATTTCTGGTGGAACAATGCAAACACATTCACAAATAATAAAACACACAATATTTTTCGATTAAAAGTTTTTCGTATAAAAAAAAAAAAATTACTCTTTTTTGTTGAACTTATATATTTCTTTCAATTATAAAACTTAAATATTTTAACAGTACAAATTTTTTATCATTGTTATATTTTTTGTACAATGTAACCTTTTTGTTTTAAAAAACTTTTGTTTAAAAAAAATATATTTTTTATTTAGATTTTTCTTATTGTTACAACTTGTTTATTACACTTTTTAAATATACGTTAAAAATGTCACCGCCATATTCATTTTTTTTTTAAATTTATATTTTTCGAAACATAAAACTTTGAATCTGAAATTTAGTGTAAAAATAAGAACAAAAGAAAAAAAACAATCCCTCCTCAATTCACGCAATTAACATTACACACAAGTATTATAAATTATCTATCTTTTTAAGTGGATATATTTCATAGTATATGTTTATTGAATTTATATACGGTGACTGCTACCGTCCTCATTATCTGAGTTGCGAATTAAATAGAATCTTAGTTCGCCCGAATAATTTAGACAAGAATTAAGACAGAGGAAACAGTTTAAGATATAAAAGTCGGCATTAATTATTGTTAGAAATGGTGAGCAAATTCAGTCTTGTCGCGGTTTTGCTTTTAGTACGACTGCAACACCAGTAACAAGACTTAAATGGGCCCGAGTAGGCAACATTTTGCAGCACATTTTGGTCGACATAGAAGAAAAGAATTTGTCGAAAATTTTTAACAACTCTATGAGTACCTATCTTAAAATATGGATGTAAAATCTAGAAATAATTCTAGAGCTCTAGTGATCAAATTGATTATTTTCAAGTGACTCATTTGAAGTCCGCAAATAAAGCACAATATCTAAAGAATCTTTTTTGAAAGTATTTCTGTCACAGCTTACTTCAAAGATAATTTTTTCTCTAATGTATACAGAGTGGAAAGTATTTAAGTCTCACTGCGAAAATATTGGATAGATCTCACCCATGTAATTAATATTTGTCAATCAATTTGAATGAAAACTGTTTTTTAACAGAAGAAATTTGATACTAACTATGGGTCAAAAAAGGGGCCTTAATTTTTTTAATCCGGCTCTGACCATCTCATGTTTTTAAGATAAATTTTTTATTTTTTGAAAAATATCTGAAAAGTACGTTTACTACATAAACATGTTTACAAAATTTTATTTAATTTATTAATAGATTTGAGCGTTACTTTATGGTATTCCATATTTGTAAATAATAAACAAATATTTTACTTTGCAAAATACCACTTTTATTTTTGAAACTGTGACAATATTGTTTCGAACCGTTAGTTCATTTTCAAACAGAAAATGAACTAACGGTTCGAAACAATATTGTCACAGTTTCAAAAATAAAAGTGGTATTTTGCAAAGTAAAATATTTGTTTATTATTTATTTAATTTATTTAGTCAATAAAATTATTTTCTATCCTTGATATTAAAAAGGTATTTATGCATAATTTAGACAGGGCCGTACTTAGAAAAATTTTGAAACATCATGTAGCCAGTTAATTCGCAGTTTTCTTGTTAATCTTCTTCTTGTTAATTCCGAAAAGATTCCTGTGGTTTTAGTGTCTACAAGGTGCTATGAGTCACCCCTCAAAACGACACGAGTTATTTCTTTTACACCCTGTAGACAAGTTTTACTATATCAAGCCATAAAAACAACGCACACCTAACTTATAGGCAACATAGACTTGATATTTAACTAGTTTATCGAGCACTAATACAGATAATAGAACTTTTGCATGCCTACATGTAGGTTTGCATATACTTTTGCATAAACATATTCATATGTACGTTAATAAACACATTGTGGCCATATTGCTGTAGGTATTACATAAACGAACATTGACTCTTACCACCAAGTACTAGAGAACAGAGTAGTGCTTACTGTACTATTACGACTACTCAATTGTACTCAATGCTCTCTATGTGTACTCTCTATGTATACTACAACACAACTAAATAACATGTTACACATTTATTAAAATAATTACATTACATTTGCTACACTATATACTCGAGTCCGCTTTGGTCAAACGGGCGAGTATGTACAAATACATTTACAAACAGTTAATGTCATTTTGTTATGTTCATTTACTCGACTAAAACATTGATACTAAACAGTGTTTAAAGTTTAAATTGAAAATATTTAATGGTTTCGAAAACCCGAACACCGGACACGCTATTTTCAAGTTTAAAGTAAATACCTACATTGTATTTAAATGCAAAAATAAAATAATACAACAAACAGAACTGATAGAACCAAGGCCGTGGAAAAAATGGCGGGTCCCCAGAAATAAATCAATTTTTTTTTAAAAATTTATTTTTAGAAAAAGATGACGAGCAAAAAAAAGCTCTATTGATTTTTCATCGGGTCCCTCACTGACAACTATAGGCCCTCTCTTCCGGCCCGGGCCCTTGAGCTCACAGTCTGGTCAGGCCTGGATAGAATGTCATCAATCGGCAAATGAAACTTGACTAACTAACGTCACTAGGTAATGAATCATTTATTTAAAATAATAAACTAAATAAAACTTTAAAACAGTTATATTAGTAGTGGCTTTGTGGGGATTCGAATCCACTGAGGCTGTCCGCCTCAGCCTCCTGGCGACCCTAGCGACATCTATGAGCAACTTTTGTAAGTACCGTCCGTCGGCAGTACCCCTAACGACATCTATGAGCAATCTTAATAAATATTGTTTCTAAACAGTACCCCTAACAACAACATCTATGAGCAATCTTAATAAATATTGTTTCTAAAGAGTACCCCTAACGACATCTATGGGCAATCTTAATAAATATTGTTTCTAAACAGTACCCCTGGCGACATCTATGAGCAATCTTGGTAAATAATGTTTCTAAACAGTACCCCCCGACGACATCTGTAAGCAACCTTTGCAAGCACCAGTTCCTAAAACGACACCTATAAACTTTTCAAAAGTAATACCTATTATTTTAAACCGCACGCAATCAGGATCACCCTGTTTATGTGTGTTATACTTGTATAATAAACAAATAGGAGACTGATTTCTGTCTTATTGATATTTCATGTGTGCGTATATCTATATGTATGTATGCACTGTAATACTTAACAATCAAGAAAAATGAAAGAAGTTGTAATAAGAGAACGATCTCTTTCTTATTAATATTTTATATGTATGTGCGTACCTATTAAATATCAGCTTTAAATACAGATTACTAACATTATCTCTGTATTATCATTAATAGCAAAAAATATCACATTGACTGCATGTGATAAAAATTTATACATACATTACTTAACATTAAGATACTGTAACATTCTTATGTGCAATAAAAATTATTATTTTGACCTTACACACATATAAATCCAGTAGACCCTGAATGAATTATTCTTCAATATAAATTCAGATTAGCTCCAAGCGATAGAAAAAAAACTGCAAATTTTTATTAGTGCAACATTGCATTGTAATTGGACTGGTATTAATTATTTAATCAAATTTATTAAACACAGTAAATTTTTATTTATAAGGGATACAACATATTATGTAAAAACCAATATTCTTAATAAAATTTTATTATTAGAAGTTAAACATTATTATTACATTAAAAAATATAATTTTTTATTAAATTATTATTAATAACATAAATATTACATTATTATTAACATTCTGATTCATAGTACATTAAGCATATACATTGTCAATAATAATCTGATTCCTAAATATAATTTACAAAAAAGTTATAATTGACTGATATAATTTGCATATATTGAACGTTTGTATGTAACTGAACGATTAACAAAATTATTTTCACATATAAAAAATTCAGTGTAGTTTATTGTTATAAAATATATTGTAAAAGCAGCTCAAAATTTTAAATATTTTTTAAATATGTTTTACAAAAATATGCATAACTAAGCAATTTAAAACTTACATTTCTAAAATCTGTCGATAAATATAAACGCAATAAATATTTTTGCAGTACAGAAATATTTAAAAACTGCATAAAACTACATATTTTCGAAATTGTACCCTAAAATTATACTATTGCTTAAGACAACTCATCCAAAAATATTTAAAATTACATCACAAATTTATTAAATTTTAAACGATATTGAAGAAAACCATCACATTATTCAAAAAGTACATAACACATTTCAAGAAATAAAAAATTATGTTAAAATTATAATTGAAACTTTTGTGTTCTAAAAAAACTAACTAAATATATAAAAATATAACAAAAATATTTAAACTCAATTGTTGCAATAATTAAATGTCACAAATAAACATAAGTAAAAAAAAAAAAATAACTAGACAATATTACTTTTGTATAATATGTATATCTTTTAAAATCACTCCTTTCACTTCTATAGTAAACTGTTTAAAGACGAGTTTTCATAATTATGCTCAATATTTATCCTCTCTGCAGCATACATATCCAAGATAACTATGTAATCGAACGTAATAATTAGATACAATGTAACACTTTTTAGTTGCATTAATTATTTTAATCACATATTTTTATAAAAATACTTGTTTAGTTGAATTAATTATTTTAATAACATATCTAAGAATCTATATGTATGTATGCAGTGTTATACTTAAAAATCAGGAAAAATAAAAATAGTTGTAATAAGAGAACGATCTCTTTCTTATTAATATTTTATATGTATGTGCGTACCTATTAAATATCAGCTTTAAATACAGACTACTAACATTATCTTTGTATTATCATTAATAGCAAAAATATTACATTGACTGCATGTGATAAAAATTTATACATACATTACTTACCATTAAAATATTGTAACATCTATGTGTATAAAGTTCATATAAATAAAAATAATTATACGAATAATAATTAAGACACATTTTCCATTTATACAAATATTTGTTTTTATATAATAAGAAATTAAAAACTAGTGTGACCGCCTGAAAAAAGATGATTTTTGAACATTTTTTTTAACGAAAACTACTGTATGGAATTTTTTAATATTTTAAGGATATATTTGCTGATATATAATAAATTCATGATAAGATTTTTGGATCAAAAAATTGAAAATTCTATGAGTTATTCACGATCTCCCAAGGCTCCAAAAAAAGTTCCCCACTGCTACAGTGAAAGCGACCTTCACAGTACATGAAATCAAAAAACAAAAAGCATATTAAACTAGAAGGTATTGTCCGTACCATGAACCTCAATCAAAAAAGTTTAAATTTAACAAAAGACGGAGTTTTTAAAAAAGTTTTAAATTTTGCGCGAAAAGTTAATGATTTTTGCCGGCAAAAATTATATATTTTTTATTTAGTCGGAAAAACTGGAGGTTCGTGACAGGAAGAAGCATATATAAAAGAAGCTGCAATAAAAATCAAATCAATCGGATGATTTGTGTTCGAGTTATAACTGCAGCAAATTTGAAAAATGTAGTTTTCCTTTACTTTACTTTTAGATTTAATCACTGAGAATTTTACTAAAATTATTTTGTAAAATAATTGAAACTAAAAAATACTTAAATACTTTTGTGAATTAAAATAAAGATGCAAATATTTTTGTTCACAACTTTCTTTATTTAGAAATAACATATATAATTACAAACACTTTTCTTTATAATTACATAATATGAAATAACTCATTCAAAAAAATTTTGTTATTAAAACTATTGTCAGTTTATCTTATAATCATTATTTATGTCATCGCTGTTTTCTTTAAAAGAGTTATGTATAATGAATAAATAATTAATTATGAAATATACTTTAAAAGAATTTAATTTAACTTTTTTTTCACAACAGTACAATTTTTTTACTTGGAATACAAAATTAAAGTGTTTAATACATCGAAATTAGTTTATTTTAAAACCTTCTGTATGGTTTTAGATATAACCTTTAATTGACTGAATTTCGTTCAACTTTTGATTTGTTGGTATTCCTTTGATGACCCAATAGCTGAATTGCCTTGAAGAATGGAACCTAATGGTAAGATACCATTGTTCTGTTTGATCATAATATGATCATCACCATTAACATTCTCATAACGATCATCATCATAATCATCAATGCTGCTATAAATTTCTTCTTCATCACTGTCAGAATCCTTTAATATCTTGCTTAACACTGGTTCAATAATTTCAGCATTTTCCAGTTCACGAATTATTAGTATTATCTCTTGACCAATATTTGTCTCTTTCAATTTATTCAGGTTCTGCATTAGTTCGTTACGTTGTTTCTCATTTTCCACATAATAAGCAAAATTAGTATGTTTAATATTGCTTCCATTAATTAAATTGCGAATTATTCCAAACATTTCCTCTCCAATTTGGGTGGTAGTCATTAAATTTCTTAACTGATCCGCTAAACTGTTTGGATTTTTTCTTGCAACATAATGTTCATTGTGGAAGTCACCGTACTTGATACGTTTAGCTTCTACATTTTCATCGATCGAAATGGGCGTTGAAGATCGTTTTCGTTCAATCTGTTCTTCTTTTTGTTTTATTTCTTCTATTTCATCATTTACATTAATATTTGCTAGTTCCTTGATCATTAGTAGATCTAGAGCTGTTTGTAAAAGTCCAGCTAATTTTGATGTTTCTTTATAATTGTTAAACTTTGGCAAATCGTTTTGGTCATTTTCATCAACCCAATTATTTTTCCCATTTTTATATTCTGGCATATTATGTGAGTTTTTTAAAGCATTAAATTTATTTTTGATTGCTTCCGTTACAGCTGTCATGCTTTTATCAAAAGGATTCAAGTTCCACTTAGACTGATCCACTTCATCTTCGTGTTTATTTTGAAACATCGGTGATACATCTTCAGTATTACTTCTTTCAAAGCTGTTTTCATTATTAGACGATTTATGTTGTACTGAAAAAGTACCATTATTTACCAGCTCATCAGTGGTATTTTCAAATTGATTTTTGGTGATTCCGTCATTATTCTTTAATGAATTATGCTGAGTATTTATATGGCGAGAAAGATTAAACCTCCGCGTAAATGTTTTACCGCAAAAATTGCAACTGTGCATAGCTGAGCAGTATCTGAAGTGTTACTTGTTTGCGAACAGTTTAACGACTGACTATAGACTCATTGTGTCGGTATTTATATATCCCCCTTTGCTCAAAGAGTAACACCACCACCCCCACCCCCCTCTGCTCAAAACCGGGTCTTGCTCTTTTCCCACTCCGAATGACTCTATTTCGCTGCTCAGAGTGACTCTATGAGTGGTCTTATGATTGGCTCTATGAGTGACTCTATTCCTATTCAGACTCTTACTCTTGCTCTGTGTGACTGGCTCCTGCTTGGAGCAATCTTTCTTCCTGGTAACACTTGTTATTTCTCAGAATCACTCCTGCCTTTGAGCAGCTGCGAAGTATCTAATGAAACTGGTCTTTTTATTTAAAATAAGGAATTCAGTTTAAAAAGTCAAAAAAGGTAAAACATTAACTAAAAACATTACTATGAAACAGGCTAAAAGAAAACCGATGCGGAGCAAGCATTATAAAAATATGTAATTAAAATAATTAATTCAACTAACCAAGTATATTTATAAAAATATGTGATTAAAATAATTAATACAACTAAACAAGTGTTACATTGTATCTAATTGTTATGTTCGATTGCACAGTTATCTTGGATATGTATGCTGCAGAGAATAAATATTGCGCATAATTATGAAAACTGGTCTTTAAACAGTTTACTGGAGAAGTGAAAGGAGTGCTTTTAAAAGATATATAATACATATTTTACAAACGTAATCTTGTGTAGTTATTTTTTAATTATGTTTATTTGTGACATTTAATTATTGCAACAATTGAGTTTAAATATTTTTGTTATATTTTTATATATTTAGTTAGTTTTTTTAGAACACAAAAGTTTCAATTATAATTTTAACATAATTTTTTATTTCTTGAAATGTGTTATGTACTTTTTGAATAATGTGATGGTTTTCTTCAATATCGTTTAAAATTTAATAAATTTGTGATGTAATTTTAAATATTTTTGGATGAGTTGTCTTAAGCAATAGTATAATTTTAGGGTACAATTTCGAAAATATGTAGTTTTATGCAGTTTTTAAATATTTCTGTACTGCAAAAATATTTATTGCGTTTATATTTATCGACAGATTTTAGAAATGTAAGTTTTAAATTGCTTAGTTATGCATATTTTTGTAAAACATATTTAAAAAATATTTAAAATTTTGAGCTGCTTTTACAATATATTTTATAACAATAAACTACACTGAATTTTTTATATGTGAAAATAATTTTGTTAATCGTTCAGTTACATACAAACGTTCAATATATGCAAATTATATCAGTCAATTATAACTTTTTTGTAAATTATATTTAGGAATCAGATTATTATTGACAATGTATATGCTTAATGTACTATGAATCAGAATGTTAATAATAATGTAATATTTATGTTATTAATAATAATTTAATAAAAAATTATATTTTTTAATGTAATAATAATGTTTAACTTCTAATAATAAAATTTTATTAAGAATATTGGTTTTTACATAATATGTTGTATCCCTTATAAATAAAAATTTACTGTGTTTAATAAATTTGATTAAATAATTAATACCAGTCCAATTACAATGCAATGTTGCACTAATAAAAATTTGCAGTTTTTTTTCTATCGCTTGGAGCTAATCTGAATTTATATTGAAGAATAATTCATTCAGGGTCTACTGGATTTATATGTGTGTAAGGTCAAAATAATAATTTTTATTGCACATAAGAATGTTACAGTATCTTAATGTTAAGTAATGTATGTATAAATTTTTATCACATGCAGTCAATGTGATATTTTTTGCTATTAATGATAATACAGAGATAATGTTAGTAATCTGTATTTAAAGCTGATATTTAATAGGTACGCACATACATATAAAATATTAATAAGAAAGAGATCGTTCTCTTATTACAACTTCTTTCATTTTTCTTGATTGTTAAGTATTACAGTGCATACATACATATAGATATACGCACACATGAAATATCAATAAGACAGAAATCAGTCTCCTATTTGTTTATTATACAAGTATAACACACATAAACAGGGTGATCCTGATTGCGTGCGGTTTAAAATAATAGGTATTACTTTTGAAAAGTTTATAGGTGTCGTTTTAGGAACTGGTGCTTGCAAAGGTTGCTTACAGATGTCGTCGGGGGGTACTGTTTAGAAACATTATTTACCAAGATTGCTCATAGATGTCGCCAGGGGTACTGTTTAGAAACAATATTTATTAAGATTGCCCATAGATGTCGTTAGGGGTACTCTTTAGAAACAATATTTATTAAGATTGCTCATAGATGTTGTTGTTAGGGGTACTGTTTAGAAACAATATTTATTAAGATTGCTCATAGATGTCGTTAGGGGTACTGCCGACGGACGGTACTTACAAAAGTTGCTCATAGATGTCGCTAGGGTCGCCAGGAGGCTGAGGCGGACAGCCTCAGTGGATTCGAATCCCCACAAAGCCACTACTTATATTATGTACTTTTTCTACAGTATATTTTATGTAATAATATTTTACACTATTAAATGAGGCATATTAAATGAGGTTTCAGTGTTGTTTTAATTTTAAAATTTATTTTGAATTTTATTGGTTTCCAGAGATTCATTGAATTTTAGTAATTTTGAAAGGATAGAAATTAATTGGTAGATAATAATAATGAAAGTAAACAGAAATTATTTTGAATCTGATTTTTAGTGAATGAAAATATTAATTTTTTCATACGAATACTCCTTGTGTATAAAATGTATATTTAACTATTATTATTATAGACTTTTACGCCAACCTGGCGCTCACTACTCAGTAGGACAGTACTGGGTAACATTCACCTATACCGGCATTATGCAAGGTATTAGGCTCTGTGGAAGGGTAATGTGCCAAACCAATCCGTAAAAGTACCGTAGTACATTCACGGACGGGTTTGTCACATCACTCCTTATATTGTTGTTGTTGTTGCTTGAAACGAGGTGTTATGCGTCTATTTTGGTGTATACTGGTTCGTACGACGAGACTTTTGTGGGAGCGTAGATGTTGGCTCAATGACAGACGGCTGTGAATGCCTAGTTCGTTTTCGTGTCCTCAGAGAATAGGTAGGATTAGGGACAAAGGGAAGGGAAAGGACTGTTTGTGTTTGTGTGTGTGTTCGTGTATGTGTGTGGATGTGTCGTTCTATTTTTCGTTTCTTGGTGTAAATGTGTTCTGGTTCACCAAATTGCTCATTAAGATCGGGTGTTCCTGGAATTGCGCGTTTAGATGGTACAGAGGTTGACGGACCTTGTGTGTTATTGAGTTGGGGAGAATTGTGCACCAGAGCCGTAACAGTGACAGTGCGGCAGTTGGTCGACCCTCCCTCTCCATCAGACGAATCTGGATCTGTATGTGTATTAGGTGTTTGTGTTTCAGTGTTAGCGTATTGTGTGTTTATGTATGTGTGTTGTGTGTCTGTAAGATGAGTGTCAGTGTGTTGTTCACTCACTGTAGATGGCTCAGATGGAGTACAAGCAGATCTTGTGCTTTCACATATCGCAGTCGTATTCGTATTACTGAGGAACTTCCGTACTATACGACATGTGTTTATGATCACTGCCTTTTGCATAGTGACATATGTGTACTTTGGGAGACCCAAGAGGCTCAAGCTATTGTGTAGTGTGTGTGGAATGACCCCGGTGGCACTGAGTACTATTGGAACAATGTGGACATGTTCCATTCGCCATTGTTGTTTTATTTCGGCTGCGAGGTCAGTGTATTTCTCCAATTTAACTGCGTGTGTTTTTTGTAAGTTATGTGTATTCGGAACCGCAATGTCGATCAGATAGGTGGTCTTAGTTTGTTTCATTACGAAGGTGATATCTGGTCGATTATGATTTATGGTCTTTATATATATATATATATATATATATATATATATATATATATATATATATATATATATATATATATATATATATTTGGTGTGTCCTAAAACATGCAATTTTTGATATATGAGGTTGAGAAAGAGTACGCGCGATATGTAACATCAAGAATACATACGAATGTATAGTGATTATAGTGTTAAAAATCCTGCCAGCGGTTATACTAGATCTCTGGATGTTTAGTGCAAAATGATAGTACATCATCGAACGTACCTGCACTACACAACTGCACTACATTCATGTTATATCAAATGGACACTGGGCAGTGGGCACCCTCATACATATATATGATAACCAAATCGTAATTGTACAGTGGGTACCTATGTATATAAACATTTTACAAAATTCATATGGGGTAATTATTTGTGAAAATCAATTAAATAGGATTTTATATAATGGTAAGTGAAACCGACACAAACCGAGCACTGATACTCTTTGGTCATGTTAAATGCGCCAGTCACCCTAATTATCTTTATGTACTTAAACGTGCACATAGCTATTTGGAAATAATTGTGCAATAATTTAAACGTAATTACTGGCGGGACATTTTTGAAATGATTACAAATTATAGCTCATTATTTTTCAATTAATAAAAGGTTAGATTTAGATAATAACTAATACAATAGAGTTATTTTGTACAATATGAAGACTGAAATTGCAACATGTATTTTTGTCTTTTGAAATATACTGTCTTCGAGGTTACTGAAATAGTAGAAGCATTAAGATTACTTTTGAAATATGAAAATTTTTTCCCCTCGAAAATACATTTTACACTTTACACTTTCCTGAACAATTTTGTCTGGCGGTCTGCCTGTCCATTGGTGTGACCAAAGATCTCACTAGTTGGCATAATAGTCCCCTACGTTCCCAAATAGTCCCCTACGAATTTCATCATATTCGGAATAATGGTAGATACAGCGCGTATTTGGTGTTTAGGCCGTATGTGACCCCTATTGGTTTCAGTACAATATTGAAACCTATTCGATTGAAACCAACTACATCTGTGTTTTCATTAAACAAATACCGCACCTTTATCGAATGCACCATAGAACAATTAATTAATGGTGTTTCTTCTTAAAACCACAGAACATTATAGAAGCAGTGTACATATAAAAATCTGCCGTTCGTAAGGTGCAATGTTGTGTCAATTTACACTGCTGTCATAAGGATCACATCGATCTTAGATTGATTGTTTTTATAATCAACTGGTGAAATTAAAACAAAAAAAAAATATGAAGTGTTTCAATTGTATCTTTCTTAAAATAAATAAATTTATTTTTAACTGTTGATTGTTAGTCACATATAGGTCGGCCATGACAGTATATACTATATTATATGCAAGGTGCAGAGTCATACATCACCATATTACACATTCATATGTTTATGTAGATACAAATGATGTGTTTTGTTGCAAGTATTATAATCGTTTGGTAGGGGTAGCGATGTGCGCGTCATTTGACGGCGACAGCGGTCACGGTAGTTATGAAATAGCAAATTGGGATCTTGTATATCTATGGTTCCATGTAGTGTGTACAAATGTTTCTATTTTCTTCAAGAATTGACCGAATAATTTTCTTTTATAATACAAATTAAATAATTTTACGATTTAATAAACAAGTAAATAAATAAATCTACTACTATATAAAGTTTAATTACCTTACAAATTATTTTATCAAATTTAATTTGAAAATCAAGTGAAAAAGACACATAATAATATATAGAACTGAATGCTTATAAGCATTATAAATCCTACATTTTATTAGCATTCATATTCTCTCAATTAAAGTAGTTGCAACAAAATAACATTGGACGGTTGTGCACTCTCGACTACATCGAATACGACGATAGTTCATATGAACTTATTTATCAGGATTTAGTTGCTAGCATGCAAACTAATCTTTGCAATATATCTGGCTCTATGGCTACGGATAGGGATAGCTATTATAGTTTTCTTCTATACTCTCGGCGTATATAAAGTAAGACATATCGTACAGTTGGTATAAATATAGTTAGTAGCTCTATATAAGAACATGATAATTAAATCTGAAACATTGAAAATAGTTTTTGTTCATTTTCTCATACACAAATAGTGTTCGGATTGAAATCCGTGTAGTGGGGACGCGATGAGATTGGTAAGAAGATGAAATTGAAGAAGATAGCAGAGAAACGGTGGATAGGATCATCGAACCCTTTTCTGACAGTTATTCACAATGTTTATGATGATAAAAAGACGACAAGTTTAGTCTAGGTTATGAGTTCAAAGCTAATCGGAAGAGAAAGCTATTTTATAACCAGAAATAAAATCATCCGGTGAGTAGGTAAGGGGTTACTTGAGGATGTAAGCACAATTGCCTGAATTTTGGGGTAAGTCAAGATGTTAACTACTATCAATCAGAGCAGTAAGAGCTAATAACCAGAACAGTAACCACTTCTAACCAAATCTATTAATAGCCTGGCTTGCCCCTAAATTCAGGCAATCGTACTTGCATATTCAAGTAACCCCTTACCTACACCGGTGCCTGCAGAACTATCATCATTTCTTCAGTCAATCAGTAATAAACAAATAGGAAAATAAAGTATTTTTAGTGTTCCGTATCAAAATTGACAAAACGGAACACTTATCAGTGTCTGTCCGTTTGTCACAGGCGACTTTCACCGAAGCAATTCGATGCGAAAATTTGAAATTTATCACAAAGGTAAAATGAAATGTGGGAGAAAAATTGTTCCCCGGAGTAGAGTATCAAAGGAAAGTTAATATGTAAAACTACAACTTATACTTCACGGATTTTGAAAAGAAGACATTTTCAAATTTATTTTCCAATAAATAAAGTTAATGATGAATGCTTTTGCTCTGAAAAATTCCCAAAAGATTTACTCATTATTCAAAACAAAACATTCAAAGCATTATTGGGGATTAGTGCTCCAAGTCGAGCATCGGTGAGTGAAAGAGTTAAATATTGAATTAAATGTTAATTCTTTGAACTAATTTCTCTTAAATGAATAGTTTTGTCTGAAAATAAATTAAATTGGAATGACGTACTTTGTTGAGTGTTTCGTTCTATGACTATTGTAAGTGACGTCGCTAGAGGGCATAATTGCATTATACTGAATGAAAAACATGATGCAGTACACTTTAAAATTACGATTTGATTTGAAATAAAAAATGAGGGTTACAAGAAAATGATTTTATGTTGTTCTATTTTGCAAAAAATACATGCTTTTAAAATTTGATATCAATCGGCAAATGGATTTACTTAATAATTATGTTGAATAGTGTTTTACTAACAATTTTATTAATTGCATTTTATTACGACAGTATCTAACAAGGTGGGGGGGGGACTTTAAAAACTATAATGCTATAAATTGAACAGAAATATTTTATGTCTTCAACTCCTTTACTTTGTTATTAAATTTTCTGTTTTTCTTGTTCATCTTGTTCCGATCTTTTTAGTTTGTTTTTAACGAAATCGAATTTTTAGATTTGTATAATCTACTTTTTTATTACCAACTGTGATTTATGTCCCCAAAAGCAGTAGAAATCGTAGAAATATATATGGGCCGAAGGCATAAAAAAACGCCGTGAGCAGCGGGGCCCCATCACGGTAGTCGAATTTTCCCCTTCATCTTCGGTATTGAATGTCTACAAGCGAAATGTGATTGAAAGTCTACAACCGAATTGTCATTTTGTTGGTTTCAAAACTGGTGATGAGTGTTCGGCTGATCGAGGCTTTAAAAAAAGGTTTTAAGTATTTAAGGGCTGTATCTCAGTAAATTTCAATTTTGTGCCGAAAACAGGTAGCAGAAAAAAAGCCAACACAATTCGTACGAAGACATTCCTGCCCATGTTTATCCGCTAATTGCCTTTATGTTTTAGTTTTAAAAATTAAAAAAGGACCTTAAATAGTAAACTGGAAGGCCTTTATAAAGATATTTTTTCTTTCCAAAAAAATCCAAAATTTCTATTTTATAAATACTAAAAATCCAAAATTCCTAATTTATAAATAAACAGTGACTTTAATAACATTTTTAAATTACTTAATATGTATGTATTTCATTTGTCATAAAAGTAAGTTCACTTTTTTTTAAATTTTTTAAAATTACTATTCGCCTACTTGTATTTAGAATAAACATAATGCTTTTAAAACACATTTAACAATAGCATTCAATTCCGATGTAAAAATGGGAGAAGTGGGGGGAAAAGTGATGCGGACTCCCTACAAGGTACTAGCTGGATACTAACTGAATACACGTACAAAATTTCAGCCCTCTAGGTTTCCTAATGGAGTCTCTAGACGTGTTAGAAAACAAGCAAAAAAACTAGGGAAATATTGGCGTAAAAATCGTGGGGGTAAGGGTTAAAAGTTGAAACCTCCAAAAAACAGTGTCTGGCTATTAGCTTAACCTGTACACCAAATTTCAGCCCTCTAGGTTTATTTGGGGAGATTTTGACCCGAACGAAACTGTTAAAAAACAAGAAAAATCATGTTCTTTTGGGTATAAAAATGGTGGGGGTAGGGGTTAAAAGTCGAGACCCCCAAAAGGCACCCCCTTGATACTAACTCAATCCGAATACAAAATTTCAGCCCTCTAGGTTTATTCGGGTGACCTGTGCGAGTGGTACAAACTTCGAAAACGTCGAAAATGCATGAAATTGTAGCTTAAAAATGAGGGGGGTGGGGGTAAAATATTAAAACCTCCAAAAAGCACAACCTAGGTACGAACTTTATCAACACACCAAATTTCAACCCTCTACGTTAATTCTGGGGGGATGGGGGAATTTTGGATATGTTGTAGATAATTGACCGAAACATTATTTAAAACCGGTTTGGAAAAGTTTTATTGCTTCTCCGCCCCCCACCACCCCCTTAAAGGTCGGGTCAGAAAAAAAATTTGCCCAAAATTTGACCCCACTTTGATAGTATGAGGTGCCTCGAAAATGAGCCCCATTTACCAAATTTCATCTCTTAACTTCCATAGGGGGGCCCTACACAAATTAAAAGGTGGCGGGAAAATATATATATGTATATATATATATACATATATATATATATATATATATATATATATATATATATATATATATATATATATATATATATATATCAGACATTTTTTTTTTCTACATATTCGTGTTCTACGGGTCCGAAAACGGATAGCGCCCCTACTCTCGCCTCTCGCAGCTCTTATCGTATAGACTGTATAAGTCTAATTTTTCGGAGAAAATTCGACTAAAAAAAGTTGGAAACGATGTTAAGACATCAATACTGATTGGTAGGGATTTTGAGGAGCTATTTAATCGTTGTAATAGGGAAAACTGATTTAAAACTGAAGTAACATCTGATTGGGCGAAGTGTTTGTAGTATTTGGAAGATATACGTTTTCAGTCATTTTCTTAAGGGGAGATATACTCGAGAGTCCTTAAAAATTATCTATTTTTCTAGAATTTTTTTTCTCAAGAACGGAAGTAAATATCAATTTCAAATTTTGTGCACATATTTATTAAGTATTAAACTACAAAAAAAAAATTTTGCAGATAGTGCAACTTTTCAGATAGTCCATTTTATAGATAGTGCAGTGTGACGATCCGAAAATCCAATGCCTTGTTGGTGGTCATCCTAGCGCCGGTAATAAACCATCGAAATCCAAAAACAAAAAAGATTTATAAAATATATGAAGAGTACCGGCACCTCTACCTATAACATCAATAAACTGCTGAACGAAAAAAAAAATGGCGGATGTTTGAACTTTTGACTACGATTTTTGTCTTATTTTTCGCTCTTTAAAGTAAATTTAAAAAAAAAAAAATATTGAAAGTGTATCGAACTTAGGTAGAGGTGCCAAAGAATTGAATTATCTTTAAAATAAGAAATTAAAAAAAAGGATCCATCGAATAGTTTTTGAGTTATCGTGTCCACCATTTCCAAAAATGTAGTTCCGGGATATTATAAAATATATATAAAGAAACGTATTTTCAAAATTTTATATTTAATACTCATTATTGTGTGAACTACGTTTTTTGATTTTTTTTTTTTTTTTTTTATAGAAAGCTGGATTCGATTAAGAATCTTGTTTTTAAATTATTTTCAGTAAAATCACTTTGGGAACATATTCTACACATAATTTGCTATCAATTTCGGCAAAAAAAATCGATTTTTTTTTATCAAAACTCAAGTAAACCTTCCCTTAAATTACTTTCAGCAAAATCACTTTGGGAATATATTCTACACATAATTAGCTACCAATTTCTGCAAAAAAAAAAATCGATTTTTTTTACGACTCTCAAGTAAACCTCTCCTTCAAGAAATTATGCCAATACTTATTTGGAATTTTAAACAGAAAGCGCAGGAAATCTTGCCGGAATCTTGCTCTATCTATTAGTTCAAATACCAATGTCTAACTTTAGCGGGCTGAATCATTATCCTCCTAACATTTAGATAACTTTCTGTTAAAACATTTCTAGTAATAAAAACCTCGAAAGAGGAAAAACCTAAACAAAATCCTTAATTTATTCCACGTCCATCAAGTAATAAAACAAAATTAATTCGTTATTTATTAAAAATTACCTTCATAATTGTTTTTTCATCTTTTACCGGGAGAAAAGGTTTTTGCACGCAACACAAAGTAGGTATATAATGATAGTTAATCGAGAAAACATCGTAAAATTTATGTGTTTCGCAAAAATATTTTGAATAATTGCCGAAACGTTCCGGCAATAAAATACGACCGTTTTGTAACGACGAGATATTTATGTGCGTAGTCGAAGTACTTTCGAGAGGGTAAATATATTTTATATGGGTACTTTTGGTAACAATAATTTTGTTTCTGCGCAGTTATCGTAGTTGCGCAGTTATCACCACCGAAAAATTACAAAATTTTTTTTAGTTAAATTGATTTAGTTGTCGGACCAAAAAATAATGCTTCTAATGAGTACAAAAACTACAATAGTAAAGTTAAATCGTTCTACAGTTACGGTAACTAAAATAATAATTTGTGCGAAACTTGGCCTACAACCCTTCCGTGCTAACTTGACATTTACTTATTAGCTAATTTCCAGAATGGAATTCAGCTATTACAGCCACTGTCATGACGCGACTTAAGCCCGGTATTATGACAGAAATTTGTTTTGAGGTTCCTAGAAACCGAAAATAATATTCACTAATATATATATATATATATATATATATATATATATATATATATATATATATATGTGTGTGTGTGTCCCTGCGGTAACTCTCGAACGAAGTATCCAATTTTTACGAAACTTGGTGAAAATATTGGAAGTCCCAAACCCTGGGGTGATTTCGTCAGCCAGACACGTCGGATGCCAGGAACATGGGTTTTGTTCTAGCAAAAAATGAGTTTCTTGCCGAAATTCCCACTTATTCAAAAATTTTTGCGAAATTTTTTTGCACCATTAAAAAGAGGAGAAAAAGATACATAAAAAAGGTCTTTAAACTATTCTTCTATGTCAACTAGTTTCCGAGAAAAACTAATTTTTATAAACGGAAATTCGCTATGTTATGCAGGATGCTGCGACAGGGGTATTTATTTATTTTTTCAATGTATTTATGTACAACATATTTTTTGTATCTTTTCTAAGTGGGTACTCATCCAATGTTTATTACGTAACTATTTAAAATTAAAAACCTATTGGAACATCTACGATTCGAACCGAAATATCTGTGTTTTCATTAAACATATAGCCTTTTTACCGATTGCGCCATAGAACCATCAATACTTTTACTTCTTGAATATACTATACTGCTTTCGTTTTTTTGATATGGCAACTGTTTCAAGGACGGGAATATTTTTTATAACAAAAACTGTAGTTTTTTTCAGTGTCGTAACAATCGGAAAACTATGCTTAAATATATAACTGCGCAATTTGGAAGTGATGTTATTCATGTTATCATATCCACAATATACGAGAAATCATTCTATAATTTTGGAACTATATAAATAAATTATATTCAAAATGACAATAAAAGTTATATAGATGGTTCTATAGGAAAAACATAGCAATGTAGAAACATATATAATAAGTTTCTGTTCAAGACATATCCATATTCTACCTGGTTATCCTTTTGTAGGTATATATAATGTATGTTAGCCTTGTATCACTACGGATAGTAGTGTGCCTGCTGGTTGTGTAAGCTTAAGGATTAAGTCAACATTATATGTATGATGTAGTTATTTTTGTTAAGTCTTCTTGACCAGCCGTTCCGCGCCAGCATATATTATATAAGTATTTCCAGTTATATCTGTATTTCTCTCCTTTTTCAATTGAATAGGTACAGTCAAGAAAATGTATGTAAAATGTACAGCAAAAAGTTAGACTAATGGAAAGTATTTTCATAGGACTTTTGTAGGTATTCGGTTACTTGAGGTGCATCTACGATTGCATAAATTCAGGGGCGAGCTAGAGTGAATACATATATTGGTCTGTGACGTCATCAGATGAGAATCTCAACCGGTGTTGATAACTGGTTTTCAACAGAGCAGTAACTGGTTTCAACTGGTCAGTTAAAAGCAGTTACTACTCTGGTTAATAGCGGTTAACAACCAGTTGAAACGAGTTACTGCTCTGCTAAAAACCAGTTATCAACACCGGTTGAGATCTCCATCTGATGACGTCACAGACCAACATATATATTATATTTACTCTAGTCTGCTCCTGAAATTAGGCAATCGTACATGCACTTCAAGTACCCGAATACCTACTGACTTTTTAACGATCAAAATGAAAAAAAGTAATCAAAATCGATAAGAAACTTTATACTCTTACTATTCTATTAGAATTTATTCGATCATCTGCTTTTAAATAAATCAGGTTCTTAAGTTAAAATAACTAAATTTGTTTAAGGAATGTGATTTAATGTCCGCCTAAGATTTTTCTGTTACTCTTACAATTTCGATTTTGTCAAAAATGAAATACCCCTGTCGCAGCATCATGCATAACATAGCGAATTTCCGTTTATAAAAATTAGTTTTCCTCGGAAACTAGTTGACATAGAACAATAGTTTAAAGAGCTCTTTTATGTAATTTTTTCTCCTCTTTTAAACGGTGCTAAAAAATTTTTGAATAAGTGGAAATTTTAGCAAAAACTAATTTTTTGCAAGAACAAAAACTATGTTCCTGGCATCGGACTTGTCTGGCTGACGAACTCATCCAAGGGTTTGGACTTCCAATGTTTTCACCAAATTTCGTATAAATATTGGATACTTCGTTTCAGAGTTATGGCGCGGAAACATATATATATATATATATATATATATATATATATATATATATATATATATATATATATATATATAAATTTTAGTGAATATTATTTTCGGTTTTTAGGGACCTCAAAACAAATTTCTGCCATAGTCGTGTCATGACAGTGGCTGTAATAGCTGAATTCCATTCTGGAAATTCGCTAAAAAGTAGTACCGAAAATCTATGAACAGTTTAAAATTTCATGTAAATACCTAGCAACAAAATTACGATTTTTGCAGCTTTTAAAAAAAATTACATTTGTAGTGACGTCATCAAGTTCAATTTCTTTTTTTAAACTTAATAACTACAAGAATGAAATAAATCAGATCTGTTGGTAAAATTTGGGTAATCTGAGTGCCAAAATTTCATTTTTTTTTCTATAAAAATGGCTTAAGCTTCTGTTGTGTTAAATTTTTAATTTGTAAATTACCTACAATAAGAAAGACGTTGACTAGAATTCATTCTACTGAAGCATAAGTGAACAGAAACATTTTTTTGTCGTGTCCTTTCTTATGTTACAATTTCTTTCTGGGTCTGTCAAATTTTTTGGTATTTACAATTTGACCCGCCGATAAAAAACACTTTGAAACTTCTGACTTAGAAGACTCTATATAAACATTAATTATAGATATTAAAACAATCTAATATCTAAAATAGAAAATGGGTGTCTAGAAGCTTTTGTTGAATTTAATGTTACCTGAACGTTTTTAATCTCAGTACAAGTGTTTTGCCTTACGTTTTTTCTTCTCAATAAAGAAAAAAAAAAGGTGGAGATGCTATACGTATGAACTAGATATCACATGCATATATATTTGCTCCTTAAATTTTTATATTATTGTCCTTGCCAGTCCTCACGACACTTACTGGGTCACCCATGCATACCATTATCTATCCTTTTCCTCCATTTATCTTATTTTGTCATCCTTGACAACATTTGCTGTTCACTTTTTTCCTCTTACCTTTTTATTATTTTGCATACATCGACATTTTAAATTTTATGATTTTTGAATAACAAATTTTTTTGAACTTTTCCGTTGAACTGATATTGTCATGTTTGTCAATAACAGGAATATAGGTATCAGCACAGATGTTTCGACAAGTCTTATAGAAATTTACGGTGTAGTATGTTAGATTAAATTTTAATACATTTTTGAAAAGCAGTATTACGGTTATAAAAGTTATTGAAATTATTTTGAAGCTTACAAACTGGCACAATAGTATGTTCAAACCATACGGAAATAGTGATGGGCAAATGTAAGACCAAACCCGAGAATCGAAACAGTTTTGGTTCTGGCCTTGTTTTTTTTTCTGTTGATACATGTCTAATTTTAATTTTGATATTGTTTTTGGTATAAATTTAATGATAACGCTTTTCTAAAACCACTGAAATTGTCCTTAGAAATACCCCTTACAGTTTCTAGAATCATGCTCCCACAATCTTGATGTCAGGCCCGATTAAAGATAAATCCAATTTATCTTTTTAAATTAAGCTTTAAGCACAAATATTTTCAACCAATCGACTTGAAATTTTAATTGTTGTTTCTGCACATTTCTGAGACAAGTATCCTCGAGTATCCATGGTATGAACGAGTATCCCTTCTAGATGGTCCCATAGAATTTTGATCAAAATAATTACGTCAAATTTCGAAACAAAATATATATAAACTGACAGTTTTTGAAGGTGGTGCCAAGCCAACTGAACTACATTTAAGGTTGCCATAAAGTTCCAACTACAAATTGACACCAACATAAAAAACTGTTAGTTTTTACATTTTTTTTAAATATATGGCGTAATTGTTTTTTCATACTTCGGTTTTGTTTTTTCTTAAAAGTTTTTCTTAAAAAAGATCCCTCAAAATCATGTGATTGTTGGTGACCCAAAGTGATGTTACTCCTTGACAAGTTATACTGCACTATTAAAAAATTTTACAACATTTAATGTTGGCATCTAATTGCCAACATTTAATATTGTAAAATTACATTTCGAAATCTTTAGAACATTTTTCTATGTAAAATTACATTGTAGAATGTTTTACCTTACATTTCGGATGTAATTTTACTCCACTTAATGTTAATTAATTACGTACGACATGCAAAATTACATTGTCAACTCAACTGACGCCGTCAATTGCGCAGAATCAATCACGTGATACCGGTAATTTACATCCAAAAGATCAGTAATTTACATACAAATACAATAAATTTTCGTTTCGAAATGTAATTTTACTATTTTCGTATGTCAAATACCACTTTTATATATAATATTTAGTATCAAAGTATTTAAAATTACAGTGAATATTTATTTTTACACGAAATTTCATGTTTTACAACTAAATTATTTAAATTTACTAACACATTGTAATTTTCAAGACACATATTGTAAAAAATTACAATATTTCTTATTGTAATAATACATACTTTTTTAACAGTGTCGAGAATTTTCAAAAATTTTGATAATAAAAACTATGTGTATTTTAGCAAGGCTCTTATGTTTTTATGTTGACGTTGTACTCGTAAAAAGTAAACCAGCGGAGTGGCCGAGCGTGCTTGTACACTGGCACTAGCCGACTGGTAGGTCGCGGGTTCAATACCGGTGGTCGGCTATGCTTGTGAAGATTTTCTGCAGTTTCCCTTCACAATTCCAGATGAATATCGGCATAAGTTCCTTAAAAAGACGGCTGCAGACGAATACCTACCAAATTCTAGCCGTCACACCACTTTCCTTGTCCTCCACCCACATCATAAATGTATAATGTAACGAATATTGTAAAAACTAATGATGTGGGTGGCGTCTGTTGGAGGTTAAATGATCTCGAAAACGGACTTTAAACACATTATTATTATTATTACTCGTTAAAAGTGTAACATCCCGACTGATATGGCACATTTCACTCTACTCGTAAACATAACGATCGGATAATCGTAGAAGGGTGAGGAAAATTGAAATTTTCCATTTTATTAAATTGAGTGAAAGCAAAGATTGTGTTTAAAGAACACAGTAACGATTTTGATTTTCTACGAGGCGGAAAATTTCTTAAAACGAATAAATTAATATTATTTGCCGAATTGTTGAAAAATTTTCAATTTCCTTTCATTGAGATGAAAAACAAAACGGTCCTTATTATTTGATTAAAATATAATTGACATATTATAATGGTTTTCCATTCATCGTACTGTTTTTCTTTATGCAAGAATTTTCTCAATTTTGTAAACGGTAAACATAAAATTGTGTATTGGCGTTTGAATAAATAACAACAAACAAAATTAATTGTCATTTTCAATTCATAACTCTGTGCAAATAATAACAATAATAATGACGAGATTCATTTATAATAATGTCACAATAACATATTTTAACTTGACGATTAACTAAGGCGACCAAACTTTTTCACTAGTCAATGTAGGATAATATAGCCGTCCTCGACCTTGTTTTTATTCGTGTGATATTATGAAAAATTCCAAAAAATTTCTTTTCAAAAGTAAAATTGATGAGCCGAAATAAAAAATACCCCCGTCGCAGCATCCTGCATAACATTACACAGTACTTCTTGGAAATTAGTTGACATAGAAAAATAGTGTAAAGACCTTTTTTATGTAATATTTTCTCCTCTTTTAAATTTCGCAAAATTTTTTGAATAAGTGGAAATTTTTAATAGCTGAATTCCATTCTGGAAATTCCCTAAAAGAAAAAGAATTTCATTTTGGCAAAAAATACAATAGATGAACAAAAAACAAAACACTGACAAGTAAAGGTCTCCAGGCCGGACACAATTTTGGCCGGGTCATATGGTACACTATGCAAATAATATGTAATAATAATGATGAAATTCATTTATAATAATGTCAAAATAACATATTTTAACTTGACGATTAAGTAAGGTGGCCTACTTTTCCAACAGTCAATGCGGGACAATAAAGCAATGTTGGACTTAATTTATATTCGTGTGATATTAAAAGAAATTTTCAACTATACAACTGAAGAGCAAACCGAAAGAGGAATACATTTTTGCAAAAAATACAATAGATGATAAAAAAAAAAACACTGACAAGTAAGGATTTCCAGGCCGGACCACAATACGCGTAATTTTTTTGCCTGAAACAAAGAAAATAGCAAGGCTAACTTGGCGGGGTCATATGATCAACCAAATGGTCGGAAAACGATAAATCATATATAACACAACCTAATGTTATACCAACTAACGGCGGATTGCTTTTAAACAATTGACTAATGTACTTGAATTACATGATAAATGGAGTGGTCGCAAAACGACATTTCATATTACACGACCAAATTTTATTTAAATTAATGGCGGAAATGATTCCAGGATATAATATGATACTATTTCAAATTGAAGAATGTTTTTTAAATATTTCTTTAATGTTTAAAAAAGTATCGATCATATTACACGACCAAATGTTATTCAAACTAATGGCTCCAATGATTCCAGGTCAAGAATTCTATTTAAAATTAAAGAATTGCTTTCAAAAATTTCTTTAATACATAAGAAAGTGTCGATATGTATCTAAATTACATGGTAGATAAAGTGCTCAGAAAACGATATTTCATATTACACGACCAAATATTATTTCAATTAATGGCTGAAATGGTTCCAGGATCCAATAATACTATTTAAAATTAAGGAACGGCTTTTAAATATTTATCTAATGCTTTCTTTATTATTTCCAGTCTACTGAATGCGGGACTTTCGGGACTATTTTAACAAAAATTTCAATGCGGTACAACAGCTACTTCTCCCGAACTGCCCCGCAGAATTCGAGACGGTTGACCACTTTACGATGAAGAGATATTTTATTTTAAAACTGTCAATGGATTAATAACTGGATTTACAACACATTTCGTAATATAAAAACTGAATTTGCTCACTTCTTGAAATTGACGAATTTTGATGAAACTAGGTAGGGTGTTGGGCAAATTTGGATATGGCTGGGTGTCGGTCACGTGTAGGGAATACGAGATCATATTTGTATAACAGCGGAAAATTAAAATTTCTGTACAATTTGAAATAAATATTCAACACAAAATCTAAAAACAATCAACAACAATTGCCATTCAACTATCCAGATAAAAATATTAAAATAAAACAATTGATGGTATAACGACCTTAAAGTCAATGCACTTTTTCTAACATACAAACCATCGATTCTTTTTAAAACAATGTCACAAGTGGAGTATTCTCAATGAAACCAAATACAATCTATACAAAATTTATTTATGTACATAGAAGATATCAAATAATTTAAGATATATAATAACTCAGTGGCGGAGTAAGAGTCTGTCAGTTTCATAATGCATACACATTATTAATTTATTGTATGTATACAAAGAACCAATCAACTTCATTAATAATTCAACTCTGGATCAGTGTAGTCATTTGATTGAGAACAGCACTTAACCTAAATAAAATGAATTGTATAGACGTGTTACATATGTATGAATACATTATGTAGATGTCAATAGATACATTATTATTATTATTATAAATAAAATTATAAAATTCATATTCGGAATCAAAGCACTCTAAAGTTTAATTAATTAAAATGTAATAATAATTTATTCGATTTAAAATTTACCAAAAATAATCTCTTCAGTGGCTCAAACTTCAATTGGCAAAACGGAGCAATTATTACGTCTATCTGTTTTTCACAGGCAATTTTCTCTGAAACTATTTTGACGTGAAAATTTGAAATACATAACAAAACCTTCAACGAAGAATATATTTTACTTAAAATCTAAGTTTGTTTCATGTACTATTCTTGGTTTTAAATATATTTCAATTCAGCTCATTAAATGTCAAAAAAGGTCATTAATTAACATTGGATAAACGAAAGTTCATTTATGTAATTTCGGTTTCGAAAGGACACTACACTCTAAAAATATTTATTGAAACTTTTCTCAATTAAACACAAGTTCTAAAAATTATAATACCTTTGCATTACGTAACGAATTTCTCAGAAGTTAGGTAGGTACTTTTAAGGGTGTAATCTCCTTTTTAGGTTTGGTAATAATACAATTACAGACCAATCATATTATTTTTTTGTACCTACAAGATTTATCAACATAGAAAAGTAATATAATCACTGCATAACTTTTCTCGAAAACCAGTTCTTATAGAATAATGGTTCAAAAATATAGTGTGTATAATAATATTATGGGGCCCAAACAAGCTCAAGCAAAAAATCAAGCTCTGAGTAGCTGATATGCCCGGCTTTATTAAATATTATTTTTGGTTCTTAAAGCATTCAAAAATAATTTTTCTGACAATTTTTCTGATAATAACCGAATTAAAGAATATCGCCAGAACATCAATAATTATTCGTACTCTATATCAGACTAAATAAATTTTAAACGATATTTAAGATTATCAAAATCAGTGTTAATAAAAAATCACATAGCGATTTAAAAATTATCAATTTGGCTTAACTAGGACTACAATCCAAGACTGTTGACAACCCGTCAAGTGATTTATCACTAGGCAGCACTTGACCGCTTACCAAAAAGCCAGGGTTCGAATCCCAACCTATCTATTAAATAAATTTCTAACACTGACTGACTGACTGACTGACTGACTGACAGACAACGCACAGCCTAAACCGTTGGGTTTAGAAGAATGAAATTTTGCACAGGAGTTCCCTATGTAACGTAGGTGAGCACTACGGAAGGATTTTTGAAAATTCGCCCCCTAAGTGGGTTAAATAGGGAATAAAAATTTTTATGGAAATTCATCATTTTTGAAGTTAGATATATAAAAATATGTTACTATAACTCTTCAAATAAATAATATTTTATACACTGACTGACAGACAACGCACAGCCTAAACTGTTGGGTTTAGAAGGACAAAATTAAGCACAGGAATTATGAAAATTGGCGTTAAGCTTCTATTTATAAATAAAAGTCAGTTGTTTCTGGAAATATATTCCCTAAGGGGTTAAAACAGAAAATGAAAGTTCGTATGGGAAGTTCATCATTTTTGAAGTTAGAAACGTGGATATTGATTTAGGCTTTTGAAAAACATTAAAAGTGAACAGAAAGTGAGTACCTAATAAAAAGATGTTGCCGATGGGAAATCCCATCGGACATACGACTAGTCTCGTTAAATAATTTTTTAACCTAAATGATTTGGTCACATTGATATACCAAAGTAAATTGTGTATATGTATGTTCACTAAATGTGAACATATAAATATTAACGTATGTTTAAATATGAACAAAACATTGCCATACTTGATAACATTTACAAACACATCGATTATATTTAAATTAAAATCAAATTTGATAAAGCAATTTCCACCTATCAATTCAATTAATTTCGAATAAAATTTCTTTTTAGAGTGTACACTGATTTGATCCAACATAATAAAATTGAGTTGCGGCTAATTTCACGTTAAACTTTAACAAATTATTAACTTCATTCAGTAGTAGTAGGTACGAATCGTTTGATTACAACCAACTAACATTTCCATCTAACCACAATGAATGCTATCGGGGTTGATTCGATGAGGACCGCTTCAGGTAGCGCGTTCGTCCGTTCGTTCGGAAAAAGATTAAATTATCCCATCATCGACATCCCGTGTTTTTCCTCTGACAAAATATCACCGACGTGCTTGCAGTCGTTCCCTCGGCCGAGCACGTAATAGAAATTTATAAGATTATATCGATGTTGATCGAGACCATTCAAACTGCCGCCCTCCACTCCACACATATAGGGGAGACTGGGGTAAAGTGGCCAGTCTAAGACAAAATGTTGTTTAGGTAGCTTATTTGTTTGAAAAGAAATACAGATTAATAAGTATTTAACATATAGTTGCTTTAGTGCAGAATCAATAACCATCAATATATAAACAGTATCTTGAAAGCTATTTTTGCAATTTTTGTTTTTCGCAACATGTGCAAAGTGATCACGTTACCCCACTATGTTGGGTAAAGTGGCCAGGGGTACCCATTTTAACCCAAAAAGAAATCTTGAAGTAATAAACATGTTTATATACAAAATCAAACTATGTTTGTATCAATAATTATTATATGTTAATGGACGGACGGACATTGAAGTCTCATCATAAGGGTTCACATCATCACATTTTCTCTCGGAACCCTAAAAACTGATTTCAGGCAATTCTTTTGTTTATAAAATATAAAGAACTAAATAAAAGTTTTGAATTTAATATAATATGTTAAAATATTCTAAGAATTCAATTTGAGCAGCGATCGGAGACACTGACCACTTTGTCCCATTATAAGCCTGGCCACTTTACCCCGTTAGACGCCATTTCGGCAAACTGCAACTAATTAAAAGGACGAATTTTTTGATTCATCGATAACTATATATTATTTTAAAGGTAATTAGACAGAGTTTTTAGCTATCCCAATTAAAAAATTGTATTCGTAATTAATAAAAAAAAAATAATGAGACTACAACTTAAAGTTTACTTTCCATCAACACTCGAAAATTCAGAAATTTCGTTATAATTCATACAATCTAGTAAATTGATCATTGACGTTTTAATAGAATACTAATGGCTTGTCTACAAGTTAGTATTCAGCTTCACCACAAGATTGGAGTAGTTTCCGATGAGTAAAGGCCAACGGCCACTTTACCTCAGTCTCCCCTACACATGTTTAATTGGATGGTTTCGTATGGGAAGGAAAAACCGGGATGGATTAGGTATATTATTTGTTAACTGTTGTGATTCTTGGGGATTGTGTAGAATTTCGATTACCTATATATTGTGGGACGCAGAGTCGATTTGACGATATATTTATTACATGAGGCAATTTAGGTTGGTTATATTTATTGTGTAGTCTCACTCTTTTTTTTCAATTAGAATTGGGTGACACATATGAGCAAAGTGCACTTTAAATTTAGATTGCTTATTATTACCTTAGAATAATTTTCGGAAATGTCAAATGTCTTTTGACAGACAAATTGAATGTCTGTTTTTAATGGTAATGCGGCCCATACACGGTTCAACTTGTTGTACAACTTGGTTGAGTTGTACAACATGTTGAATCGTGTGTGTGGGGCAGTTGGTCAACTATTTTGATGGTTGCATAAACGGTTGAAGTAAAATCAAAATATTTTGATTTTAGGTGGGCGGAGCAAATGGTCTATGAACATGTTGTACTGTGTGTGGGGTAGTTGAACAACAAAACCAGTACATATATGGTATAAAGGGTGTGAATCAACAAAATATTTACAGCGGTAACAATTGGAAAGTTTAAATATTTGATTTTGTTTGTTATTTCCAATAGCTTGCTGTGATACCGCACTTGAAAATTTTAAATCTTCAAAAGAATTTCCCGTTGCAAGAAACCTTAATGTAATTCCCAAGCGTGTTTTTGCAGAAATTGCATCACGCATAAACGTATCTTCTTTGTTTATTAAAGGTGTTATTTTGACTAAAATATCATTAATAATTTCTTCGTTCATTCGCATGTAATTTTTATAATCGATTCACAATCACTAATTTTTTTAATAGTTTTTCATTAGAAAATTTTTTTCTCAACCACTTTTTGCTCCATTTTCTTTTCTTTCGTTTACTCAAGCTTTCTTTACTAATTTCTGCAATTACTGCTAAGGCAAGAATTTTATCTATAATTTTAACGAAGTTCTTTTTTTCAAAAATTGTGAATGACTGAAGTTGGACAAGTTCAATGAATAGTTTAATAGTGTATGGCAAACAGTTCAACTTGTAGTACAACTAGCTAGTACAACAAGTTGAACCGTGTATGGGTCGCATAATGTTCATATTTCGAATAATAATTTCGAACTGGTTACAACAAGGGGATTTTTGCGAGAGGTTTTTTACGAAATTTATCTTAAGGTACCATCACAGTGTAGAATTTTGAAAAAATCAATTTTTTTTTTCGTTTTATCTTAAAATACATCCAGTTGTTATACATGTTCTCTAAAAAATTCAAATTTAAATTCGGATTATTACGGTCCGCTATGACCACGGAACAATGGATTCGGTCTATATACAAAATTCTGTTTCGATTGGCGCCTCTTGGCGGGATGTTATACCACTTTACATTCAGTATTTTCACAACCAGTGAACTTATAAGATCAATTGTTATCACCACAGTATCACATTGTTGTTGAAACAATGATTTGAAACAATTTCGAGACAAACTTTAAGCGTGTTTGTCTCAAAATGACTTTTTTAGAAACGGTACCCACTCGCAAAGTGAAAGTTTCCAAACTATAAGTTTAAAATTTTGTTACAATATTCTTTTTTCCATTCTTCGTGTACCTAGGAAAGCTTTTTTTAAAATCTTCCTATTTTTTCACACGGAAAACTTGTGAAAAAGGCCTAAATTTTGTAATTTTTATTCAAATGGCCGTTATTTTTTCAAATTTCAAAAAAAAACCTCCATAGGTACCTACATAGCGACTTACTTACAGATTCATAATCTATTTGATTTTTTTTTGTCAAATAGAAACTGCGGCCGCAATCGTGGGCACCAATAGCCGCCTTTTTTAAGCACACTTTTTTCCAAAAATTATAATAATTATAAAAAATAAATAAAAATGAATAAAAAGAAATATTTTTGTATTGTTAAATAGTGGTATTAATCGTAAAAAATACTTATCCCCATTTCCCCATTCTATCCATCCGAAAAAAAAATGCGAAAATTGACTATTTTTCGGCCGGTCACATTGTGATGGTACCTTAAGAAAGTTGGAATGATACAACGAAAACGATCCAATGGGAGTCGGGTTCCCACGGGGAGGAGTCAATATTTATGTAGGTATATTTTAATCTTGTCCAAATTTGCTTATAGATTAACTGAAATTGCAAAAAGAAACCTTTTTTATGAAGTGGATCGGAAACCGTATGAAAAGTTTCATAGAAAGTACATAACTAAGTTGCTTTCCTAAACGAGATAATAGTATATTGTGCAATAAGTGCGGGAAATTGTCGATTGCCCACGAAAGCGAAGTTGAGCGCACGAACGTAGTGAGTGCGCTGATTCGCTTGAGTGGGGCAATCGACAATCCCGCACGAGTTGCGCATACTATTTTTTATTACGAATTTCACATACTTTTTTCTATTATTATCACTATTTTTGACATTTCTATTACTTTTTAAAATAATATATTTTTAAGTGTTCGCTTTTTTTTCTGAATTAATTGTCGTTTAAATTACTTTGTTGGTGGTTTCTATAGAAATAGTTATGAAATATTTATTAAATGAAAAATTAAGAGGCGGCTTTGCGTGTTTTGATTAAATTTTGCGTGTTTTATTGTCAATTTGCGTGTGGAAAGTTACTTTCCACACGCAAAAAAGTATGCGGGAAGAGTACAGTGGGCAAACAGCTATTTTGCGTACAGAAATGTGTGCGCCAAGTTAGTACTTCTCCCGCATGAGTAATAAAAAATATTAATTTACACATGACAATACTTTTTCTTATTTTTATAATATTACAAAAATTGCGATAAATAAATATGCAAAAAAAATTTAATGATGTAGGTAGTAACTTATATTCTTATGAAATATACTGAATAAATGCTTAAAAACAATCAATAAGTAACTTTATAGAACAAATTAATGTTCAAATTTCTTACTTTTTTCAGCTTCCTTTTTCATTATGCACATTAATGGAACATTTGCTTAAACTTTTTTTTTTTTTTAAAGAGTGCTAAAGACCGCTAAAAACAGCTTTTGCGTATTTGTTTTTATTTCAGATTTTCAGTAAAGCATATACAAGTATTTGGTATTTCGTTTCAAAAAAATAAAAATAAAAACGAATACATTTCTTCGAGTAGGTACCTACGGTACCCTTTTCATAAAAAATAATTTCACAGAATAAATCACAGTTAAAAACGGTGAATACCAAAAGCGAAAAAACGTAATACAAATATATTATTTTTTTATGATAACACAGTCATGAATATAATACCCCCCCCTCCCAAAAAAAAATGATACAACTGGAAAAAAATTCCTTCAAAAAATGTAGATAAAAAGGACGACCACTTATTTCTACGTTTCGTTTCCACTTTAACGATTTAGTTACGATGAAAATTATGGTGGGTAATTTTTAGTTTTATACATTTTACTCGTGAAAATTTGTTATTTTTCGTTTTCTTTTTTTCTTTCGGGGAAAATTATTATTATGTAATTTACAGTAGAGTGTATTATAAACGAAATGTTAATACAGGCAATTTTAAGTAAAATAAATTTATTTTTTTAGGTGACTCTCTTTGTTTTTTCTATTGAGGACGTTTTTTTAATGTTTGTTATCGTAAGAAATTTTAAGAAATTTTGTGGTGGAATTATAAATAAATTTATAAAAAATAGGATAAATTATTTTTTATCTAATATTTTTTAAAAGCATAAGTTTGGTGTTTTTATAAGCTAGTTGTAAAAATTTGTTTTTTGTTTTTTTTTTTGTGTGAAAAAAAATTTTTAGGCTGTATTGAACTGAAGGAAATGTGAACAAATTAACTTTAAGTTCCTTCATATTCTCCAAGCGTCGTGGAACATTTTAAATTGGAACGTTAAATAAAATGCGATAAGGTCATTATCAGTCCCTAGAAATGTTGGTTTTATTGTCTAATATAAAAGAATTTCTAAATTCATGTGTCATGGTGAGACTTAAGCCTGTAGCTGTGAACAAAGTCTCGAATGAAACATCTTCTATTTACGAAATTCGGTGAAAACGTAGGAAATCCAAAATCGTGAATGAGTTTCTATCTGTTAGTAGATTGAGATTTTACTAACACCACTGTATTTTACGTCAGAAAAACTCACAAATTTTCCGAGGGAAAATAAAATGGTACCTGTAAAGTATAAAATCTGCTTTTATCTATTAAAATGGAATACTGTCAAGTAACGCTCAAATTCACTAAGCATAATATATAAGTATCTCGGAATCGATTATTATAAAAATGAAGTAAACACTTTTCGATATTCAAAGTGTAGCGTTATTTCAATTAATATTTAATTTAATTATTTTCTATAAAATTTGTTTATGTTAATTTATTATTTCATTTTAAATAAAATGTAACGTTTAAATTTTACACTGCCCACTCTGTAAAAATGTATATCGTCTTCAGTACCTAATGTAATAAATTTTGTTATTGGTGAAATAATTTAAATTTCTTTCTATTTATTCTATTTTAAGATTTTCAGCACAAATTGTCGAATTTAAAATCAAAAATATAACACTTTAAAATTAGTTTAACATTCCCAATTTTTGTAAAAGGATATTTTTCATCCAAAAGCAGTAATTAAGTTTTCGTAAAAAAAAACCAACGACAAAAATTTTAATCCTTCATCACATTTTTTTTCCAAACATTTAAAAAAAATAGAATATCCTACAAAATATTGGTTTGAACCCAAAATGATTGATATGTTTTTGAAAAATTTGCTGATAGTCAGCTTCACACCCCTGATTTTAAATTAATTTATTAAAAAAATCTGGCTAACTTCTCTCTAGTCAACTGACTCATTAATTAATTCAGACAACTTTTAATCAATACCTAAAAGCTTCGATGTTAATAAAATTAATCCATTTCTTGAAAAGTCCAGAGGTGTTTTACACCCGTTTTGGATTTAATGTATCTAATGAAAATTATATTAGTTTACATAAACTTGAGAAAACGTGTCTATCTAAAACAATTATATAATCATGTATTAATATATTTAGATAGGTATTGAATCGCAATAAAGTTCTAAAATTCAATATTTGTATGTGCATATATACGTATGTACATACTATCTAAAGATTTCTCCACGAACGATATTATTGAAGATGTACCATTTAAAACAACTTAAAGGATTACCAAACTATACATTTAATGGATTTGTCGGGAAATGTATAGAGTTTATCAATTCTGTCAAGTGAGTCTTTTCGTAAAGGAATTTATCGACATAAATACTGAAATTGATACAATCCAATTACATATATAGGTAGATTTGCCTTAATAATTTGAAAGAAACATTTAATGGTAAAATCAAAAAATTACCTTTATCAGTATCTATATACTCACCTAACTGATATATGATTCCGCTGTCTGTTTTAGCTTATAAAAGTATATTCTAGTGTTCGCATTTTAATTTAGCTTGTCTGAAATCACGAAAGTCAAGACACGGAATGTAATTTATAAGCGCGAAAATTAACACATACCTAAGGGGATGCAGAACAGCAAAAATTACTATTTAGTTCAAGACAAATTGTATTTTCCCTTGAAAAATGTCAAGGTGATATTCGAGAAAACATTCCACTTGCGAGGGAAAATATATTTAAAACAAAACAATGAAACTAATGTATCATGTATCTTCACAGCGACAGGTTAGTCGTTGATGGAGGAATGTGCAATAATTTGCTATCAATTTTTGCCTGGAAGGGACAAGAAGTTCGATTACATAGTTCAAAATATTTTTTATTACTCATGCGGGGAGAAGTACTAACTTGGCGCACACATTTCTGTACGCAAAATAGCTGTTTGCCCACTGTACTCTTCCCGCATACTTTTTTGCGTGTGGAAAGTAACTTTCCACACGCAAATTGACAATAAAACACGCAAAGCCGCCTCTTAATTTTTCATTTAATAAATATTTCATAATTCCACCAACAAAATAATTTAAACGATAATTAATTCAGAAAAAAAAAGAGGAACACTTAAAAATATTATTTTAAAAAGTAATAAAAATATCAAAGATAGTGATAATAATAGAAAAAAGTATGTGAAATTCGTAATAAAAAATAGTATGTGCAACTCGTGCGGGATTGTCGATTGCCCCACTCAAGCGAATGAGCGCACTCACTACGTTGGTGCGCTCAACTTCGCTTTCGTAGGCAATCGACAATTTCCCGCACTTATTGCACAATATACTATTATTATCAAGAATTTCTGATGATGTGTTATTAGGCAATGAATTTTTGGAAAAAAAATCACTAGTTTTTATGAAAGGTTTTTTTAAATTTGAACGAAATTTTTTGTATTATTTTATTTATGTGACAATGAATTTTTTTAATTAATTTTATTTATTTGATATTTTTACTAAAAAGTTGTTTTTCTTCAAAAAACTGAAAGTAATTTTTATTTTAATTAATTTTTACGCTGAAAAAATTTTGTAACATTTGTATATATTAGGTATTATTTAAGGCCTGATGATGAGATGATATGGTCTCAAAACGTACTTACGTAGTAAAAACCTAAATAAAAAAAAAACTTTCATAAAAACTGGTGATTTATTTCCAAAAATTCATTACCTAAAATATTTTATTAAATATTATGCTTAGCTTTTCCAAAGTTAGTACTTATAAGATGTATATTTGCCAGTTTTTGGAAAATAATAAAATAAATAATTCAATAAAATAGTACAATTATAATCATTTACGAATTTTCCTGGTCAATAATTCAACAATTTTTCAATTTTAGACTTTTTAAGGTAAAATTAACACAAAATTTCCATTCTTTTAATTTATAATGAATGAAAGCGTCCCGATAAAATGATTTATAATCATTTGATATAGGTGGCTATAGTTTCCACTCACAGCGAATACATAATATTAACTCAAAATATGGATAATATTTTACTCTAGTGTGCCGAGTAATATTTCTTCCAGGATATCTATACCATAATATTCTTAATTTTAAAGTACAGTCTTCAACAATAAATTGCCGCAAAGGTGCAATATAATAACATAGTAGTAAAATAAAAACAAAACACGGTTATTGAAACAAATAAACAAATAACTATATATAATTTTTATTATAGCATTGTCTTGACGGCATTTGATGGCATCATTCCATCCTAATATTTATGTTGTTATTATAACCTACGGTAATGACGCCCCCATAAAAATTATCTTATTACTTTTTATATACATATAAAATATTTATTCATTTCTAGATAACGGACGCATTACACATATGTACATATTTTGTATGTGTGTACGTGTATTATTGTTTGATAAGTGGCCCCGTAAATGTTTTTATCAGGAGCGCCGTAATAAATTTATTTTTACATTTTATTTTTATGATATATGTGCGACAGACACACCGTTCCATATTTATTCGGATATTAATTTTAACCGGATATATACCATTTGTCAAATTGTTTCCGCCTATTACGTAATGAATGGTGGGCAGCTTTTTTTGGTGTGTTAGCAAAAAAAAAAAATTGGAGGTCACTTTAAACGGTGTGTGTATTTAATTTATTGATGGTATCAGCATTGTGATTTATTTGGAAAATAATTAATTGAATTTTTGGAAGGAGAAGAGGAGGTTAAAACATAGAACTTCTGTTCATTTTTTAATTGTTTATACTTTTTGTGGTGTGGGAATGTTTCAAGAAATTTCGAATTAAACTACATCAGAAGTAAAAGACTAAGAAAATAGAACATTAAAGGATTTTGAAGAATTTTACAAGTTATACAAAGTAAAGCCATAACTAAAACATATAATTATTATCTATCTATGTACAACTAAAATATGCGTTTTTGTATAAATACATGAAAAGGTGTAACTACAGCTTTTGCGCACAGCAACGCCTTTTAGTTGAGCACCTCTCTGAGTAAATTCTACTTTTCTCCGAAAAATGAAAGTGGCGAGCAAAAAGAAAAAAGCCAGGATTAAACTTCTTTACTTTTTCTAATTTTTACGCAATTGAGCTTCCTCCTCCACTGTGCCTTATTTTTTTTCTTGTTGGGCCCCTTTTTATCATGCTTAGAAATTTTTTCCAAATATAAACCTACACTCTCAAAACGGTTTCTTTGTTCAAAGATTAAAAATTGCTTTGAAATTCTTTTCTTCGAATCAAAGCAATTATTTCTTCAAATCAAAGAAATATTTTTTGACTGCTAAAAAGGAAATTATTTCGTTGATTCAAAGAAATCTTTTTTTTATTCAATGAAAAACATTTCAAAGAAATATTTAATCTTTAAACAAAGAAATCGTTTTGAGAGTGTAATTTTTTTTTTTTATTCCGGGCGCGTTTTTGGAAATTTTCGAAAATATGCACGTACCAATAAGAAGATTCTAGATTAACTTATAATTAGTGACCGACCGAACCTTCGGTTTCGGTTTCGGTATCGGCCAAAAAATCTAGCTTCGGCCAGAGTTCGTGTCACGTACATACACCAGATTTCAGCGTACAATTGAAATTTTAACATGTCTAAGTAAGTTTCGGTTTCGGTTTCGGCCAAAACTGAGACCGAGGCCGAAGTTTTGGTTTCGGTTTCGGCTGCAAATCCTGTTTCGATCGGAACACTACTTATAATTTAGCTGGAAGGACAAAAAGTAGAACAAAAAGACTATGCAATATAAAATATTTTAATGCGAATTGAATTCATTTTTAAAAATAATGCGTAATTTTGCTAAGAAAAAAATTATCATATTTTTATTTCAAAAGTCTTCGAGAAACTAGAATTTGGCAAGTCTTTTAAGACTAAATTCATTTTTTTTTAGTTTTATCGGTCACCGTTCGAACAAAAACGTCATCAACATGCAAATAGGTGCTACTTAATAAGCAAAAAATTATAAATATTTTTATTTTTATTTACTTTCACCCTTAGTTAGTATGCATATCGAAGTTTAATTATATTTATCAAAAAAGCAAAACAAAAGGAGAAAAATGCAAAGTTATATATTTTTATCAATTTGTTCGTTTTACTCTACTTACAGAGAAGTACCTATATATTTTATAAAACAATACAAAAAGCATTACTATCGACAGACAACAATATCAAGATATGAAAAAGTAAACACGCAAGCTTCCGTAGTTTTCGAGTATCTATTGATACAAGTATAAAAAGTTTATCTTACTGAAACAACAGCGTCGAGATAGCAGTTATTGAATAAAACAATAATACAAACAATATCTGTCTACATATATTTTTGTAGTGGTGGGATGATAATTCGAATTAAAAATAATCGACTATATTGAGTGATTTTTCAAATAGTCAGTAACATCCTTTTTAATATGAAAAAAATTTGAATTACATATACCTATCTATAATTCAGAAATTGCATGTGAATGCAACATGGATTAATTATGGTTGTTGATTTTTTTCTAAACTGATAGGTACTAGTGATGTCAAGTCGAGGAACCGTTGGTCGATTAATCGACTAAAACCGTTTTTCAAACAAAATTAATCATTAGTCGAAAATATCAATCATACAATATTCGAATATTCGACTAAATTTAATAACATCAAACAAATGATCATTTGTTCTCAAGATATGCGAGACAAAAAATAACTCTTAAAATAACTTTATAGTAATTTACTGTCGTTTTTAACATCAATGGAGGTTCTTAGGCCATTATATAATAAAGACATGGTTAAAAATGGATAAAAATCTATATGAATGGAGGTTCTTAGGCCAATAAAGTTAATTCCGCTTTTTTATCACAAAAAAACAAACCACTAATCCGAATTTGCTGAAAACTTTATCCGGCCTTCATTTTTTAATTACGCATCTTAATGAAATTAGTCCGGAGTTGATATCGTCATTTGTTCTTGAGAAATGCAAGACGAAAAAAACTCACCAACTCACGAACGAACGAACTAACGAACGTATACACAGGCATCACGCTAAAAACGATGGATTCGGATTCTAGTGGCCTGGAAACGTCGAGATATGTCCAAATTAGCGATTTGTAAAATCTGACCCGTTACAATAACTTCTTCCAATGGGAAGTTAATAATCGACTAAACTGATTAATCGATTAACCATCCCACATTACTAGTAGGTACGTTCTTTCAGGTGTATGAGGTAAGGGGCGTCCATATGCACGTTTAGTATAACATTATAATCAACGTATATAAATCCATAACAAACATTCTTGGGGAAAAATTTAAAAAAAAAATCATAAACTACACAACCTACTCCTATCTCTCGTTTTTTCAAATATTTCTATGGTATCTTTACTTTCTTTGAACGTCTTTTTATATTTTATAATTATTATTATGTATTTGAATATTTAACTTTATGCACAAAGACAATCAAGGAAGAATCTGCGTTAGTTCTTTTTAAATATAAAGAGCTTTTTAATTAACTTAAAAATGTTAAGTTAACAGTCAATGTTCTGCATTTTCGAGTTTAAGTTTGTTAATTAAAGAAAAAAAAATTAATTAAAATTAAAAAGGACTGTTACTTCTACGAGCATTCCTTTCGAAACGTCTTTAATTTTGTCTTATAATGACACAATAAGGATGCAATCTTTCGCGTAATTACTTACTTTTCAACATAATTACGTTTTAAAAATAAATATTTTAAAGTATTCCCTGAATAATATATTCAAATCGTTCGATACAACGGTAAGAACAGTTAAAATTCTTATAAAAATCTGTTTTTTTCACAATAAATATGTCGGCAGCAGATTCTTAAATCAGCCAGATCATAATGTGCCTAGTTATATACAGCGATTCCATGCAGTGCTTAATTAAAAGCTAGCCATTTAATTGAAAATGCAGAAATCTTTGACATTTGACGATATGATTGATTCAAATTATAATGCTGTTAGGCAGTTTAAAAAATGAACATCAAACATGCTACAATATAGACGAGGGGCTTAACACTAATTTTTAACAAAAAGCGACCACGAGCGTTCTAGTGACTGATTTTTCTTTTAATCGATTCAAAATTTACAGAGGAATAAAAAATTTCAATACAATTTAAAAATTCCTTCGTCCTACATGTATAGATATTGTATTAGTAGTATCCTATAGAAGTCGGTAGTCGGTTACTTGGAAACGTATGCACGATTGCCTGAATTCAGGGGCAAGCCGATTTGTGACATCATCAGCCGCTAGTAACCACTTACTGCTCTGGTTAATAGCGTTTAACAGTCAGTTGAAATCAGTTACTGCTATGGTTAATAGCGGTTAGCAACGAGTTGAAGCCAGTTACTGCTCTGGTTACTATAGCGGCTGATGATGTCACAAGACCGACTTGCTCCTGAATTCAGGCAATCGTGCATCCGTCTCGAAGTAACCGACCGCCTACTTATAAACACAATTGATATATAAAAAAATATTTATAACATTTTTTTAGAGAGAGGTAAAACTATTGAAAATACGATATTTTAGAATGAATACGTAGACTTAAATCAAATATTTATAAGATTACTTGTCAAATTATTTATGTTAATCAATTTTTAACATTGAAGCCGTGGTTTAATCAAAAATAGCACTTGCATTTTTTATTTTACTTTAAATTCTGCATCGATTAGAAAAAAAAACAGTCACTAGAATGCTCGTGGTCACTTTTTCAATTTCTAAGCATCTTTTTAAGTGTACGTCGCCCGTCTATTATTAAAGGTAGTTCTGATAGTATTTATGATTATACTGTTTTATACACAAAGATTTTATATAAAGATGAAGACACTTGGAGAAACTTTCTTCGTCATATTAGAAACGTCGTGTCCCCAAAGAATTGCAAAAATATCAACCAAGGAAACAACCTTATCAAAATAGATTAGAACAGCATCTAATATTATAACTTGTGAATTGTTACGTACAGGTAACTAGGATATATATATATATATATATATATATATATATATATATATATATATATATATATATATATATATATATATATATATATTTCAACACAATTTATGTAGTCAGCGACCAAATACCTTCGTTTAAAGGATTTAACTAGTATAAACTTTATTGACACAAATACCCGTTCCAAATGTAACAGGTTGGTACCCATCAGCATAAGTACTATATAACGGATGTATATATGTTACTTCCATATATATCTCCGTAATATAACGAGGAAACTTACCGAGATATCAATTTGCAACACGTTAACCGGAGTAACGGCAGCAAACAGGTACGAGCGTATTGTGTTATTGATAATGTAAATTATGGGTACGGTATTAATTAATTCATATTATTATAAACGTCAAAATCTCAGAGCAGGAACTTGCTGTTTATAGGGGGCTCTGTTATATATAGGTGTGTGTATAGAAATATTATAAATTAAATTTACCTCACTTGAGCTATTTACCACTTTAATAATCACCCACGGAGACTACATTAAAATTTGAAAGCGTGCAAAAAGCTCTTGATTATTGCACAAGTGTATATACGTGAGTATACAAATCATTAAAAAATTTTGGCTACCTTTCTTTTTTTTAAAAAATTACTGATAATTTTTTTGGAGTTTATACACTAAGAGTGTAATGAACGGTAATGTTTTGGCCAGGGCCAGATTTACCCTAAGTGCCGCCCTAGGTACCATAAAAAATGCCGCTCTTGCCTTTTACTTAAAAAGACAAAAACTAACTTTTCCTACTTTTTTAGAATTTTTCCCTGAAAAAATAACGGAGAAGCAAAAAAAAAACTTTAAATTCTAATTTTACTGTCCTCTTCTTAATATCTTGCCGTCCCTAAAACTTGCTTCACCTTTGATGCATTATGTATATATATATATATATATATATATATATATATATATATATATATATATATATATATATATATATATATATATATATATATATATATACTAACGGTGCTGTAGCATATCACAACCGAGAATTCCTATTTTTAATAAATCTTTTATTTTAAGAAAAATTAATCCCACCTCGGCAACAACGGAACTATATCATATTATATGAAGTTTACTTTAAAAATGTAGCCCTGTTATTACCGAGGTGCGAAATATACATTTTACATACAATTAAAAGCATTCGTACGATTCAGTTACGAATATTTCTATTCACTAAAAATTAGATAAAAATAACTTTACTTTACTTTCATTATTAGTACCTGTCAATTAATTTCCACCCTTGTCCGACTACTAAAATCGTTAGTTCATTTTTTTTGACTATTCACAAGCCAACATAATACACCATTTTGGTAGAAATAGTGTTTCTATTAACTTGTGTTTTCTGTTAGTTTTATAACATATAATACAGTCTTGATAGATTATAGTGATACGCTCAATTGATACACTATTTGACAACTATTAAGACAGTTTGTGTTATAAAGTATATAAACAAACATAGGGCACAGTAGGCTTGAGCACAATAGGTGCGATAGGTACCACAAGTATTTGGTGCGATAACTCTTGTGCCTAAAAGGAGTTTTTGAGACGGTACAACCTAGTCTTGCTGTTAGACCGGTTCCATTTGACGCCGTACGACGTTCATGACCATCAACGTGTCAATAAAATGGGAAAATAAACTAATTTAAGCAATCACGTTAAACATAAAAGGTTTTAGTTACCAATAATTAACTGACAACCTACGCGGTTGTTTTGAAATGTTTCAAAACCAAAAACAATGCCTACAAGCGAAATTATTTATTGGTTCATGTGAACAAAATTACGTAACTGTTATAAAGTGTAGAACAAAAAGAAATTTTAAGTAACTTTTTCCAAGGATTTACAATATTTACATATATTTTATTAAACTCTTTGTAAGACAACTTTCTCCAGAACATAATATAATGTACATGGATTTGAAAGTAAACTACTTTAAATACGTTTAAATATGTTAATATTAAAATTTATTGGTTGCAAATTAGCTGGCAACCGGAAACCCTACGCACTCATTTTAAATTGTTTGGAAAACAAAAACAATACCTACGAGAAAAGTTATTTATTTTTATTTCCTGTTATTATTATTATTATTCGTTTTTTGAGAAACGTTTTTGTAAATAAAATTACATAACTATTATAAAAACAACAAAGGTAATAAAATAAAAGCTTAAGTAGTAGGAGTTGAACCTTTATCAAATGATACATTTTTTTTTTTGACCTCGTTATTTAAAACAGCCCTTGCAAGAAACCGTACAACGGCCACGTAAAGCCATAAAAAAATTTGTAAAGGAGTCTCCACATTCTCGCCGAGGTTGGACGAAACGAGAATGTAGAGAGTCATTTCGTTGTGTCTCGCGGCTGGTGTTTTAATGCTGTTCATATGGCTGAGCCAATCTCAGTGAGGAACTCGACGAGGAACCTCGTCCATCCTCGGCGAAAATGTGGAGACTCATTAATAGTGAAAATAGCTCAAAAAATTACAGTCGTCAATTGATGACGCAAAAATGCACTTCTAGTGATGGAAATTCAATAAAAAATGAAGGTCTAATTCCAATTGATGTAAAATATATAGTAATCCGTATTTAATTGATGATGTAAAATATATAGTAATTCGTATTTAATTTGTACAATACGTACTTCTATCGTCAACTAAACGTACTAATTCAGAGATATTTGCGTCATCTTTAAGCCGCCAAAATCATCTTTAGAGAAAGTTCCAAATACCTACAGTTTCCGTAGCCAGTTTTAAGAATAAAAAGCATTCTAAATGTAATCTAGTGTCACGTGGACAAATATAATCAAAATTCGCTAGTAGGTAGAAAATTTCGCTAGTAGGTAGAAGTCTTTCCTTACCTTTCGCTAGTAGGTAGAAGTCTTAAGAAAAATTATTAGAGACAATGTTGTTAAAAAAAAAAATTTTCAAAAATTTGCCTACTAAGTTAGATTCATAGTTCAAGTCATCCACTACCCAGTATCCAAAAAATCGATTGCCAATTAAGAGAATATTGCTACGAAATTCAAAATTTTTCTAATTTTCTTAAAATAATGGGAACTTTTTGTATCACCTTCAAAATCAAATTTTCTAAATACTAGAAACATCAGCTTTTCTAAAGTCTTTAGGCCCTTAAACATCAAATTATAGTGAAAAACGTATATGTCTGTTTCCCTTCTTATTACTCATACCAACGGAAAAATAACACCATGACGCAAAGTATTTAACAAACAATAAAACACAATTTTTCTTTTTTTAAAAACTTTTCTTTAAGTCTATTATACCTACTCTTGTTTTATTTTTATGACAATATAATCCCGAATTTATATCCTTAACAGTTTTGCGAAAATTTTATTGCAAAGTTTTTGTGAAAATTTTTATGATCGGTGGTTAAATTTAATGTCAGTATCAATGAACACATATAATTCACTTTAAAGACTTTCGAGTTACATTAAAAACTCAATTTTTACGAGTGTACGCAAGCTAATTTCATTTATTTTTACCATACATAAAATATTTTAAAACATATTTAGTTAGTCATAGTCAGTAGTATAACTACATTTAGAGCGGAAATATATACAAGTACAATATGTTGAGCAGTTCTAAATATTAGTGAATATCTCTTACATTTATATAAAACTAGATCAAAATAGGTACAACAAAAATTTAATTTGTTTAATGTTTTCTTCTTCTTTTTCAGATCTATTCTTCATTTATTTACAACGTTGGCAACCTTGTTAGAACAGTAAGCCACTATCAAAATAAATGTCTTCAGGCGAGGTCGAAAAACTCCCCAAAAAACTAGCAAGAAAAACTTTCGTATTGCCAATATAGTTATAAATGTACCAATATCAAACAAAGAATAATATTTTTCAAAAGGAATATATTTAACGGTTTAATATTTTTGTTACCATATGGTTACAGTGAGCTTAATGGTTTCAAAAAACCTTTTTCTCCATTATTGTAATTGTTTTGGCCTGTGTTACACCACTTAGTTTGGTTTTATAAACCATAAAACGGACTTAGCAAAAATGTGAAGATAGATTAGAACCAAAACCAATAATTTCTTATGATTATTATAATTACTAGTTTATAGTTTAACGATAATTTTATATGGAGCTTGTCATAAATAGATATCCAAATATCAAAATTTCACCAACATATTATCTAATTCATTTCAATTTTGTAGCTAGAAATTTAAAAATAGTATTGTACTTGATGACGTCATTTTGAATAAAAGATTTTTCCAAAGCTTCAAAAACTATAATAATTTTACTCTTAAAGTTGTTAAAGTCAACAGAAAAGTCATACGGAAATTAGATAAGTCATATACTTCCCAAACTAATTTGACTGTTTTGATTTACGGAGATAATTAACTTCTGAAAAAAATCGTACTAGGTCGTCGAAAACGCCAGATGTCAGGTAATTTTGACAAGAGATGGCAAGAGATGACCCAGTAGTGTTAAAATTGACATGAATTTTAAACAAGTATAAAAAGTTATTTAAGGTTATAGTTTTCTGTATTTATGGCTTAATTACACTATTGACCGTGGTTTCCGAAAGCGTAAAAGGTTGCTTCGTGTTTCCTCGCCCCACTTCGGAAAAGCATTTTTCTCAGAAGTACGTTTGCCGACACGGTTCCTCATGTATCTCAAAAATTATTTGAGATTTCAGAACGCGAGGAACCATCAAGGTGGAAAAATCTCGCAGTGTCGACTTCAAAGCCATATAAATATATTAAGAACATTTTTGAATTTAAAAAAAAAATGCAATCTCAAAACATGTAGAAATAATATATTATTCAACGAAGATGAAATTGCGACACGAGCCGAGCTTGCGAGGCGAGTGTCGTAATGCATCTGAGTGAGTAATAGCCATTGCAAGAGCGAGTAGAATACGATATTTTTTCTACGACTATTACCTTTTTGATTTAAATAAAATTAAAAGAAATTTTAAATAAAATTTTTAATCTAAGTTCATTAAATGTTTGTATAATATGTATAAAACGATCAAAACAAAATATAAACTACTTTGTTTACTTGAACGTTACTACGCAACATATATTAAATTAATACTTGATAGATACATTATTCACAAAACAATCGCAAACCCATTGAATAATGGTTAATACTGTGATTTCATTGGTCAAAAAGGAATTGAGTAATCCTCCACACCTTTGAATAATGCCTAACTTTCTCAACAATTAACAGATATATAATGTGTTCTTCGACAGGAGTAGAAAAAAATATTTATTTTGTATAAAAAAAAATAATAAAAATAGGTCGATTTCTGATGTTTTTTTTGGCGAATCTCCCCTTAAATTTGTTTAGTACAAACCACACACGTTCAAATACAAGTAATTTTAACAATAAAAAGAAAATGTTAACTAAAAATATACACGCAATAACAAATAATTTTGATTCACTTCCTCAATATCTTCTACAAAATAATTCAGAACAAAATAACATTAGTTTTAATGTAGGTAATCTGAAAAATATAAATAACAATACGCGGTTGGCTGCGGCATGCGGGATCGTGGAATTCTACCTTCATCTTTCCGAAACAAGTGGCATTAGCAAATAAATTGAAAAAAAAGAGACGATATGCAATTATTTCTCCCTTCGAGTTTTATACATTTTTTTGACATTTTACGATATCAATTTGTTTTTTCATGTTTCTTTTAGTGTGTGTGTGTGTGTGTGTATGCGTGTGTAGTTCGAACCTTGTTTATAACATTCGCATTTGAACAAATATTTCGAATGAAAGAATCGATGGAGTACACTATACGGCGTATAATTTGAGTTGTTGTGGAAATAGAGAAAATGCGAAAAAATATATTGGGAATACAAACAGTAGGCACTCCAATTTTGTTCAGTAAATTTTCGATACTATTTTGGACTGACATACCGTTGGAGTAATGTGCCACGTCTAAAATTTATACCGTACAGTGGTTTTTAATGCAAAAAACTTTAAAACTTGGCACAGAGTTATCCGATTTTACGGTACTCATAAAATTGGTTGGATTAGTGGTGAGGGTATAAAGTATTCAAGTTATTGTCATATTCTTCAGAAATTGTTATCAGCTGCGGTTTGTATTTGGATACAATGGTATAAATAAAATTTTAAGAATATTTGGAACAGTGGTCCGGGCGTCCGTACTGGCGAGATCAACTTTGTTATATACTACACGGAGAGAAAAATCCTATAATTTTTGTAGAGAAAATTTCAGAAAAATTACTATGCTCCCCTATAATCCGTGCGCGATCGACGACCAAAATAAAAAATATGTGCTAGCATGGTAAAATTTTGTGGTGCTAACACAACTTTTATCACACTCTTATGCATGTATATTATAGTTTAATTCTTGTTGTCGTACTCTTTCATTTGCGCATCTGACTCGCGACCTTATATTGGTTGCACTGTACCTGTAAAAACATGTATACAAAAATTATTGCCAACAATATATTGTAATACATATACTAAAGATAGGTAAATAACAAAAAGATGAATTAAACGATGACATCATCCTAAGAGAGTGTAAAAGCAACTGACTACTAAGCTGCATCAAGGTGCTTGGTGGGAGCTGTCTGACAAAGTTTCTTCCACAGTCCACACCTATGGTTCGCATGTGACTCGCTGATTGAGCTACATTTCATTACAGCGTTCCCAACAAAACCAACCTTCTTTCTGTTTTTTTTCTTTCTATTATTAGGATGTTAGCATGGAAATTTTTTTAATAAACACAATTAAAAATTATTTTTTTGTCGGTAATGGAATTTTACTGTGCTGTTTTACAAATTTTACGGAGATAATATTACGAACAGAACACTCCATCTTTTAAATTTTTTATGATTAATTATAATCTTTATATTTTTACCTTACACAATTTAATATGTTCGTCTTTTACACGTCGATTGTAGTGCTGAGCACAGTAATTTTTATAGGAATTTTCTCTCCGTGTAGAGGTAGATAATAATTATCTATATTTTAGCAAATTTCCATTATGGAAATTCGGCTACTATTACGACTTCTCTGGTATGACTTGAGAGCGGCAATATGACAGAAATTTATGATTATGATAACTCTCGAGTGAAACATAAAATTTTTGCTAAATTTCTGGTGAAAAGGTCAAAAGTTTCAAACTCTTGCATAAGTTCGTCAACCAGATACGTACGATATTTAGAAACTAAAATGTTTGTCATGTTTTATCACTTTTGGTGGTGTTTTGCGAAAATTGGCCAAAATTATAAACCTTATAATTTCCTTTTTTACATAATCGAAAAGAGTGTTAACAATCACATAAAATAAGCTTATGAACCATTGTTTTAAGTGAGTTACTTTTTGAGAAAAATTAAGAAATTTGTTGAATTTTTTTACAATAAATGTTTTATCTGTTTTTGTCATTACAGTAACAATATTTGTACTTATTTCATTTTTTAAAATAAAAGTTAACTAACTTTTCAAAAACGTATCATCACCGATTTTGAAACTTTTCTCACCGTTAGATGGATACAGGTTGTTAAATGAGATTCACCAGCGTACAGTCTATGGAAATTCGATATGTTATACAGATGCTGCAACAGAGATATTTCTTTTTTTGTATTCGATACTCTCTTCTATTCACAAACACGAAAATAAGAGGAATTTTTTTTTTGTTTACATTTATAACTTACAGGTAAGAGGAAGGAAAACAAACTTCAAAAACCGGATGTCAAAGTGAAATTTAAATTGAATAGAAAACGAAAATGCTTTAAGCATCAAATAGGCTTCTTTCAATGCCTTCTTCCAATGTCTGTCTACTCTCATAAAACATTCTAAGAACCTATAGACGATATCAAAAAAAACTATACCTACCTATGTTTATACAAAAGAAAGGGATGTAATAAAATACTTTTTTTTGGGACATATGCAGGACCGCAATAAATAACTCATTAATGAAATTAAATAAAGGAATTTGTGATGATTACGAAAAACAAAAAAATGAGGACTTTTTGCAAACCGAATACAAATCAGTATTAAAAAGGCATGTGCTGCCTGTGCTCGCTGATTAATTATCAGCAGACTGTTGAGTGCACGGAAAAAAATATATATGACGCTGACCACTGCATATTTTTTGCTGACAATGATTAGTTGTGAGATTTGTGAGTATCCAGTAGGTATATATGTTATTATATTAAATACGCAAGATACCAAAGTAGGATAGTTCTTACGTAGAGAAGAAACTTGCGATAAAATTTGGAATAAATTTTGAGAAAAAACCCCCTCGTTCCAAATTTACCCAAAAAAAAAAATGCTAGTAATTAAAAAGAAAAGTAATTTCCTTCAATAATTGCTACCGATATTGCAATAAAATTCGAAATTTAGTATATTTCTGCTAGAAGAGAAGCCTTCAATAGTACTGAACTTTAAAAGTGAGACATCAAAGTCAAGCGGGATAGTAAATGGAAAAAATTGTGGTGAATTTGAAAAATGGATTTGCTCAATTTTAAGTTAATGCATTAATCTTTGACGTGCTTGAAAATGTATAGTATAGTCCACCTCTGAAATTTACAAGCGCAAAAACCGAATGTGGAAAATTTACAGAAAAACTAAACTTCCAGAAATTTACAGTTTTTATAATTTTTGAAGAATACAAAAGGAGCCTGTAAATTTTTTAGTCCCTTCTATCTTTCTAATTTGGAAGGTGGACTATTTTAAGAATGAAATAATTTTCAAAATCATGCACGTTCCGTTCCAAAAAAGGAAGAAAAAGAACAAACCTAATAATGTATTACTGAGTTATCGAAATACTGACGATTTAGTTATTTGCAGTTTAATATTAATTATAATAAACAATGGCCACTATTAAATTATATTTAATGTACCTATATTCTTAGTTCAAAACTGACCAACGGATTAACTTTGCTTAATGTTTTACTAATTTGTCCTATTTTAAATATAGTACGGAATCCATGTTTTATCGTTTGATAAAAGAAATTTCATTAAAATATAACAATTTTGTCAAAAATTAACTTTTATAAATTATTTAGAGATTTGATTTTTATAATAGTTGGAAAAAACATAATAAGGTTTAATAGTTAAGCCCCAATACGCTTAAAAAACATATATTTTAACACTCAATAAGAAAATTGAGGAATCATTGGGATCTCAAATTCTATTTCGAATGGCTCCGATATACTTATAAACATTATTAACAGCGGCGAACTTTGTTTAGATAAACTGAAATTTGGGCACACAATTTACTTTATAGTATGTTGTTTGAGTGACTGAAAAATCATCAAACTGTATCGGTTGGGAATCGAATCCAGGATCTCTTGATTTGCCATCCCCAATTGCTCAAGGTTAACAAGAACAAAGAAGTTTAAATTCGAAATTTATTTTCATAATCTCCCTACTGGTATTACATAAAACCAAATCAACTATTGCGCGATTAGGATTTTAAAAAGTCACTTAAAATCGTATTTTAATGAAAACCCATTTTTATAACTTGTTCACTCACTCAATTTTGGTACTAATCGATGTCAAAGATCGAAACAGAATTAATTTCTATAAAGTTTATAACAGAAAGAATTTTACTCTTACTAATTAGATAAACAAGAGTAGTGGTAACGTTTATATTCTACTTTAGAAGTAATATCGGAAGTTGTATAAATTATTTTAAGATAAACAATTATTACACAACTTCTGTTTCTCTTGAGTGATTTTTTTATGGTGGTTCCGGTATCAATTCCTATAGTTTTGGGGTCGTTATTTGACGTCTAAATTGAGACGGTAGCAGCCATACGATGTAGATTGGCGCTCAAAAAAATTACTTTTTCCAACACTAATCCAATTTGTTTTTTTCGATAAACACTTTAGCCAAAAAAATTAACACCAACAACATTATCACAAAAATAATTTTATTCTTTAGTTTCAATAAAATTTCACATTAACTTTAAAAAATTCACAAAATAATTATTTAAACTTTTCTAAACACTGATAAAATTTCAAAAAAAAAAGCATCAAACATTCATTATTTAAATTTCACAACTGATTTTTTTGTTCGGAGCGAAAATTTCCGCGCCAACGCTAATGGATACAAACGCGCGCCAAAACGGAACACATTTGAAAACGTCTATACTGCTGCATTGTTGCGAATGAAAATTTGTATTAGAGCATCCCATATGTATCTATGTAGTTTGAAACGAGGCAAGGACGCAATAGATACTAACTGGCCGGGCCAAAGTGGTCGTCGTACACATGCGCCGCGAAAATAATATGCGAAAACTGCGAGAACGAAATGAAAATTCTTTTTTTTTTTGTCGAACGACATACTATATAAATATAAAAGTGGGAAACTTATTTGTGAAAAGTTTTCATATGAAAATTTGTAAATAAATAATAAATTTGTGTGTCGTGAGCAGTTTATTTTTCTTAGAAGGAAAATTGGGTACGATATAGATCATTTTAATTGATAAGATAAAAGAGAGAATGTCTTAAATCTTTCTTTGGAATGTAATTTTAGGGAAATTTATTTATAGAGAAAAGTTTTTGGAATCTATTCATTTTGTCACAAATATATAATATAGAGTTAGTGTCACCAAAAAACTTTCCAAGCAAAGAATGTTAATTCCCGTATTTTAAGATATTCATAATAAATAGGAATTGAATTGGTAGAAGCGTTTTTAACAACTAAACGAAATTAACTAACTTAAAAATATCCCTGTCGCAGCATCCTGCATAACATCTCGGAAACCACTGGACATAATGGTTCAAAAACCTGTTTTATATAATTTTTCCCTTATCTCCAATGGTGTAAAAGAGTTTGGCAAAAACTTTTGAACTTTAGGAAAATTTGGCAAAAAATTTATTTTTTTCATAAAAAATGCCTAAAAAACCAAGTTTTGGGCATCTGATGTGTCTGGCTGAAGAACTCATCCAAGAATTTTTGGTTTGGAACGTTTTTTCGTTATAAAACTTAAGTTTTTTCATTCTAACACTAAATAATATTAACAAACTTTTTTACAAGAGAAAAATTTGTGCAAAGAAATCAACTGACTATTAAATACTTAATTTTTTAATCACTTAAATCGTAATTTGGTGTTTACATAGCAGGTAACTTGAGACATGAGCAACATTTATCATTAATTACAGGAATTAACTGATCAAAAAAGTTAACTTATTTTCCTAGGCACGTAAGTAATCGCTTATCGTAAATTGATAAGTAAATTTTTCGATGAAAATAGGCAATTCGGCAATTTACAGCAAAACAGGTCTAACGATTTTAATTGAATTTTAACCACATAAAATACAACACATTTGTGACCTAACAAAACAATCTGTATATCTGGGAAGAATCTGTAAGTTGACATATAGGGTGTCGAAAAAGGGTCTGACCATGTCGAGGGCCAGAAATAATTTTTTATTACCCATGCGGGAGATGTACTAACTTGGCGCACACATTTCTGTACGCAAAATAGCTATTTGCCCACTGTACTCTTCCGTGCAGTGGGCAAATAGCTATTTTCTTGCGTGCAGAAAGTAACTTTCTACACGCAAATTGACAATAAAACACTCAAAATTTAATCTAAACACGCAAAGCCGCCTCTTGATTTTTCATTTAATAAATATTTCATAATTATTTTTATAGAAGCCACCAACAAAGTAATTTAAACAATAATTAATTCAGAAAAAAAAGACGATCACTTAAAAATATTATTTTAAAAAGTAATAAGTAGTGTTCGAAATCTTGCGGTGCTGACAGGACCGTACTTATATTTTCAAAACTTAAAACGTTAAAAAATCGGGCTAAATACATTTTTTTTAAAAAAAATTGTATCGGTATATTCTCTAGTAACCATCAGCTGTTAATAAAAATTAGTTTCAAGTTACAAAAAAGCGTTATTTTAAGAAAGTACAAAAATTTTAACTTTTTTTAAATTAAAATTGTTGAAAATTTGACTGACTGACTGTAACTTAAAACTTGTTAATAAAAAAATAAGCTGTCATTTAAAAAAATATTTTTTGGAAAACATAATAATGCGTTGTCTCTCTCACATTTTACTGGGAGAAAAAAGACAATTGATACACATAAATCATTCACTGGTTACATCAAAACATACCTTAACACAATACATAAAATTAAAATCGGACCAAGCAAGTTGTGACAATAAATGTATACACGCATATCTAAATATATTCAAAACATATCAATATAAGAGGATATTGTCCGGATATAGGCATCCATAATTACCTGTCGTATATATTTAAAATCGCATCAAAATGTTTTATCTAAAATAAATAAACAATTTTTAATACCTTAAAAAAATAAAGACAATACTGTCAGCCCCGCAACCTCTTCGATCACTAGTAATAAGAATGTCAAAAATAATAATAATAATACAAAAAGTATGTGAAATTCGTAATAAAAAATAGTATGTGCAACTCGTGCGGGATTGTCGATTGCCCACTCAAGCAAATGAGCGCACTCACTACGTTCGTGCGCTCAACTTCGCTTTCGTGGGCAATCGACAATTTCCCGCACTTATTGCACAATATACTATACCGCAGCAAATCTAACTTGTTTTCGATGGATTTTTTTCCCATTATCGCCAGTTTACTTTTGTCGCCATGGATGCTTAAGAATCTTCGATTTTTCACCTCGGATTTTCAAACTGCATTCGGGGCCATCAAATAATACTTGCGATTTTCGGTAAATAATACACTATTAGATTATATCGGTAAGAATAAACAAATAAAAATTTATTCTATTCCAATAACAGTATGCCCTGAAAAAAAAACACACACACACATCTTTTTACTACAGCCCACCTAATTCCGAAACAATAGATTCTCTTTTACCATTTTTATTTACCTAATTCTCTTATTCGCTGGTCGCTACATAATTTATATTATTTTTCGTAAAATCAGTGAAATTTACGATAAGTGAATTATCGTCCCATAAACAACAAAAAAAAAAAAAAACACCACTATATTTAATGATAAATTTTTAAAATCAATTTTTGGTTACTGCTTTATAGTATATTTGTGTAGCTACTTACCTTTTTTTTACCTCTTCCATTGTATCCTTAGTAAAGACAAATGACTATTATGCTGCTATTTCAACTTTCAATATATAAATGTGTGTGGGTAAAAGGGAGACAGAATATTGGCGCCTGATTAACTTCTTGTTTTGAAGTCATAAATATACGAATTATAGAAATTTTTGGTGGTTTTATTGTCGTGTGGGTAAAATTCGGTATATGTTGAAAATTTTTAAGTGGCTCTATAAGGTCTTGCTGTCGTTTTTTTTTTTCAGCGTTCAATGATTCAATCAAGTAATTTAAAATTTATTGAATGATTTAAACTTTTTATTTTTGGTGGAAATAAAAGTTTTGCAGTGTTATGAGTTTTTGGTTTTTGTGTTTATTTTTTTTTTCTTGATTCGTGATAATGGGGCTGCTTTCTAGAAAAAACTAAGAAAATTATTTTGGCTCGCCGGAAAAAACAATGAATTATGGATATATTTTATAGTTCCATACACGTAAACACAACAGTAAACATAAGCTATTTATCTCCTAAATTTGTTTTTATTTTATTTTTTTTGTGAATAGAAATATTGACTAGTAAGAATATTTAGTTAGTAAAAATAAAAGCAAGAATTCTCAATACTGGCTTGTTATACCAAAGGCTTATCAAGTTATAGATAGGTTAAGGGGAGATTCGCCAAAAAAAAAAAGAAAAAGAAATCGATTTTTTTTCTTCAGAATTATGTTCATTCAGGTGTTAAAAATATTCTCCTAAAATTTTATTTAAAAAAATGAAAAGTCAAAAAGTTATGGGCATTTTAGTGCACGCAATTTAATATAATTCAATTTAAATAAAATAAATTAAAATTTTTTTCTCCAAAGTACTCTTTTCGACATGATTCCTCATGTATCTCAAGAAGTATTTGAAATATCGACATAAATCAAAGTGCATATTATTCCTCGATACCATTTTGGCAGGAGCTACAATCCCTTGATTCCGTAATATATTTTCAAAATGGCAGCTGTTTATAGTTGAGAAAAAGCGGTGATTTTTGAAAATTTACTTTCAAAATGCAATTTCTTGCCGGTTTTTATTTTTTTTTCTTAGAAAATTATTGATTTTTTTATTTTGGTTCACTTGGAATTTCAAAGCGTGAGAGCATCAAGGTGGAAAAATCTCGCAGTGTCAATTCCAAAACCATTTATACTCAGCTCATATTTAAATTTAAAAAAAAAAAAAAAAAAAACTTTTTTGTCAACTCAAGACATGTATAAACAACGATGTATATTTAGTTTTTCAATAAAATATTTATTTGTATAAAAAAAAATAATAATAAAAGTCGATTTTTTATGTTTTT